>OY754958.1:29061568-31561568 GCA_963576555.1 Ferdinandea cuprea
CCTAATTTTTTGTATTTTATATAAAATAGATTTATTTTGAAATTTAACTCGTGGAAGTCAACTTCTAGTTTTGTGTTGTCGGAAGGTGAATTTCGGTCGTATATTTGAACAAGTATTGGTGCTATGCAAAATGAAAATATTTTTGAGCAAATAATAAAATAAAAAACCGTCAAAGTTGAAAGAAAATGCATAAGTATGTAAACAGGTATCTTAAGGAAGAAGAAATTTGAAGAGGGTGTGGTGACGAAGAGGTTCATGAGAACACAACTCACTTCCTCTGTCACCCGGACAGTTTTTGGCACCTGAGGAACAAAGTACTTGGGAGCCGTGACTTACAAGAACTTTCTTCTGACTCACTTCGGGATGGTTGGAAAGCGTCAGGTAAAGAAACATGAAGCCTTAAAAATTATATTTGGTCATACAGGTACCTGACAAGTCTGAATACAAAATGATAATTCTGAATATCGTATTACACCATAAGAAAGGTCAAATAAAGACGCATAGCCTGATATAAAGATCAAAATTCAATGCTAAGTAAGGTGGTCCAAATCTCATGGTGAGCAAGACGGACTTAACTTCGCACGAAACTACCTTTTTACCCTATCAAAACACAAAAACTTTATGTTAACATGTTGAAGAATATTTAATTTATTTTATTGTGTAGAAAAAACGGATAGATATACCTAATGATAACACACAATTCATATTTTTAATTTTAAGACAAAGAGAAAAAAAGTGTCTTGGCGTAGTATTTTCCTTCTCCTGTGAAATTGTCATTTAAGGAGTTAACAGACTTAGACTCTAAACCGGCGATATGGAATTAGTTGTTATAATAACATAGAGTGAAGCATTTCGTTCATGTTTCTTATGGTTTTTTTTATAAAAAAATCTTTTTATAAGTATTTTTCGCTCATATTAATAAAAAATCGTTTCTGTTTTTCAAAGAAAAAGGTTTTTAAATTTTGTGATTAGCATCTCAATGTAGCCATATCAATTACCATTTTGACAAGCCCAAGTGACGACGCTCAGTCAACAAAAAACTTATGCAGTTATCTATATAATGCATCCGTTAAAACTAAAAACATCAGAGAAAAAAAATATCATTAAATACATTTTCTTCTATTATATCATTTAGTCAATATTTGAAGCAAAATTGTTCAGGGCCCTATTACCTGGCCTAAGCGTTATGTATATACATTAGCATTTATCGTCGGAGGAAAGGATGGTGATGCCGGTGTTTTTTTTTTCATTTCTATCTGCTCCATATCAGAGATAAACGATCAAGATTAAGTTAATTAAAGATTTCTTTTACAACAGTTGTTGAATTTTATAAATTTATGCCTGTTAAACGCGTTGGTCCCTTAATTCCTCAAAATAACATATTCTAAAAAAAAAATGTGGATTATCTTTGGAAATGACCATAAGACCATATTGTTCTTGTAAAATTTTCGGCTGTTTGACTGAGTTTTCCGAAATGGTCACTTAGGGTCTGATGGTCGAAAGTTTATTTTGAACGAAGCTGTTACTACAGTATTGGCTCACTATCAATACTGGTTGGGTGCTTGTTGTCCACTTTATAAAAAAGTAATACAAATTCTTGAATATGCCTCTACAAAAATTCACTAGATGGAATACGGCAATGCGTTCCATTGGATTGCCTTTTGTAGCATGTTGGTAGGGCAAGCCCTTAGGTGACGTGAAATAACGCAAGGTTCTGTTCCTTATTTAAAATTTTGCATTACATATTTCGTTTGGCAACATTTCACGTCACCAAGCCCTTACTCCTGTCACAGAGAACGCCTATAATGCATCAAAATAAACGCAACGACCACTGAGATGTGGTCTCCTCAAAAATGTTCATCTATACATCTCACACTCTTCATTAGGGAAATTAATTGGAATTGCGTACACAAATAATATTACATAAATAAACCTCTATCCGGACCATTGTCTGTAACTTTCTTAAAATATTCAATTTCCATTTACTTTACGATCAGAACCTATTTAAACAAAATTTTCATTACTTACTTGGAGGCAAATGCCACTTGCCACATCAAAGGGAAAGTTGAAGTGCAACTTAAACCAAAATCCATCTCATCATCAAATATCCTTAATTTTTCATTGCATACCTTCTACATGCATACACATGATATTATTTGCAAACCCATAGATCATTCAGAAATTGCATCTCTGCTGACAAGCTGACCTAAATGCCAAATCCAAAACCCAAACTGACATCCAAGCAAAGGTCCATTTCCAATGAATCATTTTCGCAATGATTTCCATGAATTTCTGTTCAAATTTACACTTAGGATTCTCCCCAGCAAACAAGACAAATGTGTGTATCAATTTTGCGCAACACTCTTACAGGATTAAAGTGCATTGAACGAACTCGGTACACATACGTATGCACAGATGTACACAAAACTTGAATTTATGTCGGAAAGAAAATTAAAAATCCTTGAAAAGAGTGGGATGATGCTTACTACACACATCCGACATCCCCCGTAAAAAATCGTCTGACCCCGAAAAAGAAGTCCACACACACACGCAAAGGCGAAAAGTGCAATTTTGTGTGAGTGTCAAAAATTGAAATATCTCGAAACTTTTATTTGTTCCGCAGCTGGAAGACTTGTTCTTCGGATAGAAAGGCTACAGAAGTCCTGCCAACAAAGCCCAAAAGCCGAATTCTGTATGCAAGTATTCACGTAAAAGAAACACTTCTTTCCCCCCAAAAAAAAATAAGCGAAATTGTTTCGAACTCTCTTTCTCTGGCGCGCTCATCCTTTTTCTTCTGTCGTAGAAAGAATAGCAGGCAGCGCATAGAAAAACAAAAGCAGTCTGTGTGTTGTAAGAGCAACCAAACTGCTCTAGGCTCAAGTCAGTTGATTTCCTCAGCTAGCAAAACGAAAACAAAAATGTAGATCGTAGAGTACTGGCTTGAGAGGCAAAACTTATTTTTCCGCAAGAGAAAATGTTCTTTTACAAGTTTATCAAAACTTTAAACAGTGCTTCTGATTGCTATTTACTATACCTACTCACGGACTGCAGGATGATGGAAAAAAGGCTATGGTCGGGTATACATACGTAGTGTGAGCACTCGTGTAATTGAAGTACATGTAGCATGGTTAAAGTTGTTCAAAGTATATAAATACACCGGAAACACAAACTAAATTTTGATAATATCCAATAATTTGCCTTTATTTCTAATCATATTTCCGAGAGTACGGAGTTTTTTTTTTTGTTTTCTATATGCACAAATGTGGCATTTTAATTAATAATTGGATTTTGATTTTGAATTTGATTCAATTATATACTTACCTAATGAATTGAATGCGGTTAATTCAAATGCAGTATCAAATTGAATTTAATAATAATGAAATGATTTTCCGCTGCTTTGAAACGCAAACAGTTTATAGTGTAACCAGTGCATGAGGTTTTCGAATTAGCGTAATTGTTAGCTGATCAAAATTCTATTTATAAATATTTGATTGGGCACTGCATTTAAGAATAATAACTTTTTAACCCAATTTGGAAGTAATGACGGTGAGTCATTATGCAAAGCTTATTTGACTTTCAATAACTAACAGTAAGTGTCATATGAAATGAAAGCTATTAATAATGGACTGATTTCTGTGTTGGGGAAAATTGAAACGAGGTCAAGGGAGGATATCGACTATTTTGCAGTTTGTGTTTCATATGAAACTGTGAGAACACTGCATAAGATGAGTTTTTCAAGGACGCGGATTTGTTTGTTAGTTTTTGAGATATTGACATTTTTGAAAAATACCTTCATTCGATTGGATGCAGTGGCTAGTGATTGGACCATAAGCGAGGAGTCTCCGGTTCAAATCCGGCTCGTACCACCTGGTGCCAATGTTTTTATTCGCTGCCCCACCTTATGTGAATGTCTGACAAACATCTAAGAGTAGAACTGCTTCTCAAAAATAAATTGTCGTTCGGAATCGGCATTAAGTCCCTTTCATTCGTGTCAGAAAAAAACATCTTCGCACACACAATGGTTGTTGGAGAAGCTAGGCTTTAGGCCGTGTTTGCGCCGTTTACGCCCAATATTTATTTATTCTTTACCTTTATTCGATATTTTTAGGAAGAATTGAAGTGGTACCAACACAAGAATAAAAAAAATACAAAAACAAACTTAATGTTTAGTGATTTTTTAAAAAAAACAATATAAGAGGTACCGTTATTTTAAATTATAAAGCAAAATGAAATTGACGCGGGGTGTTAGCCCAAAAACTCTAAATAAGAACTTTGAAGCAAAATCGTCGAACCGCTTCGCCATATGGTTTCCGGACAGACAGACAGACGAAGCGATCGCAACTGTTACGTATATAAAGGGTGATTTTTTAGCTGGTTTGGTTTTGGCAACACTGGTTTTGACAGCTGACGTGTGTTTAGTACCTTGTGTCACTGTCAAACAGCTTCAGTTTGGTTTGCAATTTAACCATGGATCGTCTTACAAATGAACAACGCTTGCAAATTATTGAATTTTACTATCAAAATTCGTGCTCGGTTCGAAATGTTCATCGCGCGCTGCTTCCATTTTATGATCGGCATTCTCGACCTTCTGACCAGTCTATTCGGAAGATTGTGACCAAATTTCGCACCAAATTTACTTTGTTGGACATTAAACCACCAACACGTTTACGTACTGTGCGTATTGAAGAAAATATTGCGGCCGTATCAGCTAGTGTGACAGAAGACCGCGAAATGTCGATTCGGCGCCGTTCCCAGCAGTTAGGCCTTTGTTACAGCACTACGTGGAAAATTTTGCGGAAGGATTTGAGCGTAAAGCCTTTTAAGATACAGCTGGTGCAAGAACTAAAGCCAGCCGACCTACCACAACGCCGAATTTTTGGTGAATGGGCTCTTGGAAAGCTGGCCGAGGATCCGCTTTTTTATCGAAAAATTGTGTTCAGCGATGAGGCTCATTTTTGGTTGAATGGGTACGTAAATAAGCAAAATTGCCGCATTTGGAGTAAAGATCAGCCAGAAGCATTGCAACAGCTACCAATGCATCCCGAAAAAGCCACTGTTTGGTGCGGTTTATGGGCCGGCGGCATTATTGGGCCATATTTCTTCAAAGATGATGCGAATCGCAGCGTTACTGTCAATGGTGAACGCTACCGAGCGATGATAACAAACTTTTTTTTGCCCGAAATGGAAGTTCTTGACTTGCATGATATGTGGTTTCAACAAGACGGTGCCACATGCCACACAGCACGCGAAACAATGGCGCAATTGCGAGGCGAGTTTGGTGAACAGTTAGTTTCACGTTTCTGGCCGGTCAATTGGCCGCCTAGATCGTGCGATTTGACACCATTAGATTATTTTTTGTGGGGGTATGCCAAGGCTAATGTGTATAGGGACAAGCCCGCTTCGATTGACGCACTGGAAGCCAACATCCATGCATTCATTCGTGAGATACCGGCCGATATGTGTGAAAGAGTATGCCAAAATTGGACTCAGCGGATGGGCTACCTGAGACGCAGCCGCGGTCAACATTTGCATGAAATTAATAAAATAAATATTTCATTCATTTTTTCGAATTTTTTTTAAAAAAAATTCTAACCCTCTTAAAAAATCACCCTTTAGTTTGAAGAAGAAGAAGAGTTAAAGGCGACGCCGGTTAGTTTTCGATGGAGGCCATAGGAAATCTGAACAGGTTAGGTAAATGTAACTCTATAACTAACCCGGGTCCCCGGATATGCGGGTATCTGCGGGTGTATTGAAAGAGCTAACGGCAAGCTTCATTGTCATTTTTAGCTCGTCCATAATCATCCATAGGATATGTCCACAAAAGTGAAATGACTGAACATGTACATCTAAACCAAAATTGAAAGCTATTATCTGGAAGCTGACGATACGACATCAGACCTTATAAGCTGTAAGGCTGTTGCCAGAACGAGATTGGCTATCCCTGGCAAGTACATCCTCCGCGAAGATAAAATTGGACAAGTCAACCTTTTTCGCAGTAAAATTAAATATGTTTATAATTAAATATGTTTATATGTTTAAAATATTTTAAGAAATTTTCGTTTAAGCTGACTTTATTTTTCTCAGCTTAAGACATATTCAATTTAACCTTCGTCAATTACTTCAAAAACTAATAATGTTTTTGAGTGAAAGTGAGTATATGTGGTAAATGAACAAATCTGCTCATCATTTATAAGATCCCGTCCAAGCGAAACCTTGTTGTATTATGTAAAATGGTCCAAATCGCATGATGCGTAAGTTGAGTCCTTAACGATCAAACTAAACTAATAACTTTCTTTTGGTGAAGTTTTCCCCTCTCATGTAAAATTGTCATTTAATGAGATAGCAGGTCTAAGCCGACGATATGTGCTTTATAACTTCTTCAGTATTGAACTGGACCTCAATGACATGAACCAAAGTCTAGAATTTAGCGGAAGATAGACTCCCATTTGTACAGATGTGTACTTGCCAAGGATAGCCAAGGCGGGTATACGGACAGTCATGCCTTACAAACTTTAGCATGTATGATAGTATGCTTCCATTTCCCTCTGGTAATATAAGATCCGTGTTTTACTTGGAAAACTGACTTGCAAGGACGAGCCATTGGTGATTTTTGTCCCGCTTTTTATTCTAAAATGTACAGCTTTTCAAATCTGTCGATAAATAATAAGCTTAGTAAAGTAAAATAAGATTTCTCCAGCAGAAATAAGTTAAAGAAAAATAATGCATTCTGTGTAAAGAATTTGTCTAGCTCGGTACTAATGTTCGATGGCTTACTTAACATGTGCAAACCACAAATGTATTGCATAACGTTCACTTCGCCTTTATTATTTGCAATGACTAAACGCTGCTTCTGTTTTTCCCGGCATTACAAACAAAGCAAATAGACAAAATAAATATTTTCGTCACGTATCTTTTGACATTTCCATCAACTTAGAGTTATGCATGTATGTCCTTAGGTTGGCCGTTCATTACCTTAGTGCTTAGTAATAACCCTGCCATCTATTGACATTCAACTGTCAGTCAGCGCAGAATAGAATTTTTATTTTATTTGTTTTCAATTAAATAATCAGACCGGCATTTGATTTCTGCTACAAATGAATGCAAATTGCTTTCATGTGCAATGCCACTGTTTAGAATAAATCGTTAAAAAAAAATTAATTTTAGGAGAGAATACGTAAACACGCAATAGAAACGTAGTTACGCAACAAAGTGTCTCTCAACTTGTTTGGAATTATTCCACGCGATCTCTTGGAATGCAGCACATTAAACAATAAACAATGTGCATTTCATTTTTGATGCAACTTTAACATGGAAGCGAGAGGTAAAGGATTGAAATGCAATCAACAAATATTATTAGACACCTATATGTTATGTGTTGCATGTAGGTATCTTTGAAAATTCGCAGCACATTCTCTCGGCCTCTCGACATGAAAATCACTTTGAATCTAATTTTCAGATTTCCATGCACACATTGAATTGGACAACATTTTTGCGGCAAGACTTTGTAAATGAATTTTCGCCAAAAACACGCCGGGTAATAAAATCGAGCCACGGGGCGGAGCGGACGCATTCACGATTCAGTGAACGCCAGTAGTATCTGCAGTATCATAGTTGAAACTAGAAGCATGCTGAATCGCACTAACTCGAATGCCAATGTTAACGTATTTCATTGGCCAAACGCGGTTTCATTGGCCAAACGCGGTTTCATTGGCCAAACGCAATCGGATTACCAATATACTCAGTCATGATGGCACACGGGTTGATGGGCCCGAAGTGCTTTCCAGATTTCATCACAAATTGCTATTACAGAAAATCTAATCATAACCGGAAATTAATTTGGCAGAAATCTCATTAAATTTACAGCTAGAGCTTGGTATGTTGTTGTATGTGCATAGCTGCATAGATTTGGGGATGTATTTTTGGGAAATGGCTCAAAATCTTTTGCCCAGCATTGAGGCTTATGCGTTGCATTCACATGGCAGCCACCCATCCATCAGTCATCATTCCCTTTTCAGCTAACTCGGTCGGTTTCAAGCATGCATAAATGAATTCACCACCCTCGTGATGCATTCTGGGTACCTATCTGTTGCAACTCAAATATGGAATTCTCGAATGAATTATTCATAATTCATAAAGTTGTGCGCGTCAATTTGATTTCAAGTCTTAAATGGATTTATTATATGGAGATATGGAGAAGGTGTTGGGTATCGTGTCATGGCCTAGTGGGAGATAATTTCAGGGATGATTTTTTATTTCGTTTGATTGGTTATACGATTCAATTTATTATTGAAGCTACCGAAAATACCTATTCAGATATTTAAAAAAAAAATTTAATATAAATAGACATGAGACTCGATGATGAATAAGTTGTTTGGCTGCATTAGATGAAGTTGTTTGTGTCAGCTGCCAATTTAATGTACTTATGTCATATACAACTTTCGTAAGCCCCACGAAGTTGACGAAGCCGAGCACGGCCTGTAGGTCTCAATTTCTCTCAAAAGTTGTAGTTACCCATATTGAACTTAAACAAAATTACGCAAATCAATCAAACTGACAAAAATGTTATATTCGAGCAAGGAAAAAATGTGGAAATTTTACTTTTAAACTACCATAATTCTTTCAGTTGTCAGTTGTCAAATTTCCTTACTGAACGTTCCATTTAATTTTGACTCTCTGAAGCCCACTCAAGTCAACGAAAATTTGACGAAACTGAGCATAATCCCATTATGGTCATGCTGTACTGTTTACGAGTATTTAGATACTTCATTAAGCTAGCTTAAGCTCATGAAAGTCTATTATGGTTGGCCCTTTACTTCAGGTTAATTTCCCGGATGCGAGTATTTGTGCAAAAATCACAGACTCCACTGCGACTGACCACAGAATTTTTATTGCTGGTAGGGTAAAAAGTTTTTAGTGCCGATCTAAAAATTGAAAGGGCACGGTCCTCTAAATAAATAGCCGTTAGTGCCTTTCTTAACGTCGAAAGCAATCAATAATAGACGATCGAAGATTCAAAAACTTCTAGACTATCATGGAAAATGAAATAATAATTACTTCTCTGCCATTTCTGAATATCTCGCCATTTGGTACGCCAATGACACGGCGATCGTTTGAGTCGAAAACACAGGCCATCACCAATGCATGTATCGCAACAATAAGGGACTCTTCATCGACCCTTGCAAAACCGTTTTATACAGTACCTTTATATGGGAAAAGCTAAGTTAATCCAGAACCTATATATATTAACGGTACTTTCCTCATGTACTCTGGTGCGTTTTATTATTTATGAGTAATCCGTTTTTAAAACATATAACTGGAACTTAAATATCCAGTCGCCACAGAAAGATCTACGGGAGCGATATCGGCCAATAGCAGCATGTACGGGAGAACAAGTAGCCTCGTATAGATGGCAATTAAGCTACACAAGCTTCAAGGAATTGCCTGTCTAATTGTACTAACAGCAGCAATAAAGCTATTGTTAATCTTTATTGGAAAAACCGTTCCTAGACGAGCCCTAAATATGAAACAAGAATTCTGGTTTGAGCCAAATTGCTCTGGAAGATTGTTTGTGGTAGAAATACTAGCACTGTCGTCGAATTCAACCCAATGGAAGTTACTACTTCCGAGATATTGAAGAACTTCCCGATGCCTCTATTTGAAATCTTAACAAATTTCCGCGGTTGTCGGGAATGCTCGACATAGTGACATCGACTGTCTCTATATGAAAGGTCTCTTTCCAATGGATCCATTAGGATCTAAGCAGAGCAAATCCTACTTCGCCAGCCTATTAACCTAACCTAAAAAATAAATAAAATTAGGCTCAAATGGCCCATACAGGACCCAAAGCCTAGCTTCTCAAACCACTGTATGTGCGAAGATATATTTTTTTTGACAAAGATGGAGGGGACCTACTAATGCCGATTCCGAATGGCAAATAATTGTTGAGAAGCTTTTCATGACAGTTCTTACTCTTGGATATTTGTCCGACGTTCGTAAGAGGTGGGGCAGCGAATAAAATCTTTCAGGTGGTACAGGTCGGGATTTGAACCAGCGACCTCTCGCACTTAACCACTAAGCCACTGCACCCACTAACCTAACCTGGGCTTAACTTTAAATGGCTGTGGCCCTTTTCCAAGGCTCCAGTATTATCTCCGACCCTCTTTATCTTTTCGTATAAAACCTGAACTCTTGTTTGTTACTTCTAATCCAAACCCATTCCATAGCTGATGACGGTACCCGTAGCGTCTCAAATATGATGATGATTTTACTCAACGTACATTACTTTGGATCTAAATTTTCTACACATAACAGTTTCCAGACTTTTAAGACAAACGTCTATCAGCATTTTGTTCTTCTGAAAACTGATGGGTATTTGTGTCTTGCAGTGCATTTAATCATTCAATAACACAATCCATCTAAGTATGTATTTACTTCCACCAGATGAAATAGAATATAATTTAAGTTTCCAGACGCGTATCTAAAAGTGACAATATCGGGTTATACCCATAAAAGACCGGATGCAAAAGTGGCACTGTAGGTACAGCTTTGACACATTGCAAAAGTATTTCCAAAAATCAGTGACTTTTGAGTCGATTCCAGGAAGTTGAAAAATGTTACAGAAGACGTGAGCCTTCTGAGTCAGAATAAAATGAAAAATAATTTATCGTCTCAAGTTTTAGTTTAAAACTTAACATTTCCAATTTTATTCCAACCTAATATTTCATTAACCCTCAATTGTAGAACCCAACCTCACAGCGAAATAAATTTCAATTGAATTTACATTTTTGTTGAATTTCCCTCACACCTCAACTTGCGTGCAAAACATCATAAATCAGTAAAAAAGATCTCCTTAAACCAAAAGAATTTGTCGTCGCCAGAAAATTCCATAGAAACTCAAATCCGGATTCGTAATTTGTTGCTCATTTATTTCTTTTAACCTTTTTCTTCGTCGCGTCGTCTTCGTTTTTGTGGTTGTCGCCGGGAAATAACTCCACACCACAATTGGGTACTAAATCAGTTGGTTTTACCATAAATGCGGTAGGACCATTATGTAGATAGCACCTCTACCTTTAGAGGCACCACAAAATTCTGACTATGCACAGAGCTCTCTTTCAAACACCTTTTATTTGACTGACTTTAAGTGAACGAACGTCAACGTATCGCATAAATCCAATTCAGATGTATTGAGTATGCCTTTTCTTGGCGTTGACCCACCGACCTAGAATACACGTATATAAGGAAGTCAAAACCACCACCTGGTACGAGGTGGGGTGCTTGGTTAAAATTTATTATTCCAATCATTTCATTTGTCTCGAGATCGACTAGGGGGAGGAGGCACACCACCAAAAGAAAAACAGAAAAAATTTAAAATTCTTCGCACGGTATCTATCAAATGCGAATACCTTTTGATTTGCGATTAAACTTTTACGATGCGAACCTTTAAGGTAAACGAGAAGAATAACAACAACCAACTATAGCCCGTCCGTCCACACTGCGGGTTGACATTACTTTAGGGGAATGAATGGATGGATGGATAGCTGGCGCTGGAGCTCGCGCTGGATGCACAAAGAACCGAGAGAAGAAGAAAAAGAAAAAAGATGCGGAAAAAATAAATAAAACTGTCCAAAGTACGCGTCAGCTTCTGGAATACGTAATTAGATACGCGTAACAAGCTTTTAGATTGTTTACGTATTGTTTCTAGAAAAATACAAAGTTGTGTATCTATATCTATTTAGTGGATGGATAACTTTCATTGATCCGCATGTCGTCGCCGTGAAGAGATGCTGTCTGTGGGTGACTCACGCTCGCTGTTGTTTGAACAACAACTTAGCTCAAAGGCTGCCTGCCTGCCTGGTGATGACGGTGCGTACCATAGTCGATAGAGCTTAAGGCAAAGTTATACTTTTATTGGCTTTTAATTAGTTTTATGGCAAAAAATAAAGAAAGTTATGCAACAGGATGGAAAAGTCCCAAGGTAGCCGGTAGGGGCAGTCAGAGCAACGACGATGAGCACGATTTACTTGTCTTGAGGGGACGATTAAACGAAATTAAACTGATTGATTTAGCATCTTGAATAGAATAACAACCATCTGTGCGAAGAGTAGGTACTTCTGGATTGTTTGCTAATTTATCGATTCCCAGAATTATGGATGTGATGAGGAAATCGTGCTTTCCAGGTACTAACGCTTGAAGTGTTTTTCAGTAAACAGTTGGTACTTTGTTAACCTGTTGTTGGAATTATAGTAATTAACTGAAAAATAATTGTTCTCAGATTGTAGTCAGTAAATGATTCATGATCGCGGTGTAAGTTGAAACATGAGCACGTAAGGTGCATCGGATGTCGTTATCATGCTATGTTATAGCGCGCCTAATATGATTATTCATGAATAGAAAATAAGTTAATGACTCTGAGCATTGGGAGGTGAGTCATGGATGTGAGGTTGTTTTGTTGTTACTATACATTTAAATGAATGTTTTCTCTGTTAAAGGTGTTGACCAGCAACAGCATGATGTGGAACAAAAAGGTTTGCGACATTACTTTAAAATTAAACAGTTACTCACATTAGAAGAAATCTAAAACCTCCGTGTTTTGATCTAGGGTGACAAACAGACAATATAAGGGCTACTAAGGCCTTCGCTATGGTCGACCAAAAATTGTCTAGGGCAGGCTTCCGATGTTTCGTTTATAATTTGCATCTTATCAAAAGGACCGCAAAAAAAAGTTAAAGTTAGTCATATATTTAGTGCGGAACTGCAATGTAGGCTTTCGTCAAGGTTCCGTTTTGGGGTCGATCATTTTCGTAATTTTTATAAATTCTCTTTTCGTTTAGCAGTTTAAAGGCTAATAGAGCCTTAGAGCTAACAGCATTTGCAGATAATACTGCCTTATCGTATTCGGAAGAAATTATTTTAACTTATTTATTGATTTTAATAGTGACTTAGAGATTCTTCGAAAATGGTTTTTCTTACATAAACTCATTATTAGCGAAAAAACAAAATTCATGAAAAAAAACCTCAAAGACATAACTAATACTAAAGTCATGAACAAACTAGTTAAATGAAACGACCTAGCTGCCTGCAGTCATCAATCTTGCGATTTCACTTATGAAACATGCTCTTTTTGTTGTTTTAATATTGAATGTGTTAACAACTTTAAGTAGTTGGGTATTAGTGGGCTAAGCTAGAAAGACTACACTGCCAGTCTGGCGAAATTCTTAAATAGTGTCTAAGGGCAGATATATCACCTCAGTCTTTATTACAGTCGGAACGTTTTAAAATTGGTCTTTAACGTTTTATTTAAATCTAAGCTAAAGTATGGATTAACTTGTTGGGGTGGTACTCACACTAAGAAAATGAAGCCTTTACTTGTTAAGCAAAAGTATGCGATTCATATTTTGAGTAGAATTAACTGAAGAACCCGTAGCTTTGAATTATTCAGTGATCTTAAGGTTTTCTTAAAGTTTTGAAAACATTTTTTGAAAATTCCGGGTATTCCATCTCAAGGTTGTATGGTTCCTATAACTTACACGTTAAGTACGAGCGTTTAGTACGTCACACCATTTAAAAACAGCACATTTTTCACTCTTTGTAGGGTCACCGCACCTCGTTTGTTCAATATTTTACCCGAAAGTCTGAGATGTGGGAGACGTAAATTGACGCAGTTTAAGAACCACTGAACAACTTCTGTAAACTTTACATTTGCTTCATGCGTGAAAATTATAGAACATTGGCCCAGGTTTGTCAACACTTGGTTCCCGAAATTGAACAGAATGGGGTCTAAGTGAAGCCGTGACATCTCCGCAAGAAGTACCAATTTATTTAATCTTACTCACTAGAACATACTTCAGTCGTTTACAGTGTTGAATTTTTCCTAAAGCTTATTGCAGACATAATATCGCATAGTGCAATGGGAAATATTTGTAAAATATCGGCAATCTTTTTGGAAGCTATATCCATTAACACTTAGAAGTTCGTTTTTTCCGAGAGGGCTGCTAGGGATGTTATTCAAATCAACAATGCCTTGTCTGACATATGAGTAAATTTTTGAATTTTAGGACTTAGGTACCTATGTGAAACAAAGTCGAGGTGAAACCATTTTTAAGAAATTGATATAACCATTCATGGCGTTTTGCAATTGAGGTTCCAATGTGTCATTGGCTTGGTACACCCAAGGAAAGTTATGTTATCCTTCGCAACTTTCTTGCTAGGAGTTAGTTACTCATAATTAATTTTTAATCGATTGCAATCAAAATCTCGAACGAATGTTCGAAAGAAACGACTAATTTCCTCAATACAAAACGAACTGACTTATTTATTGGGTTTTGTTGCTAAACATCCAACAACTCGCAAACGAATTTCATAAAAGTCATAAAATGAATGTTAGAATTCGATTACACTTAAAGCATCATTTCTAACACCAACAATTAATTTCAACTGCCACTTACCACCATCTCAAGCTGCATTGAGTTGGGTGAAAAACCTTAGCCGCCGCAATTCGTTTAAAAATCAAATCGCCAAAAAAGAACCATGTAACATGCAATTAAAGTTTACAACACAGTATAACAGCACTTCGATCCTTCAATATACAGCTAACGGCACCTACATCTCCATCACATATTGGATTGGAGGTATCCCTCTTCGACACATATTCACATCTATGTAGGTATGTTGCCTACAAACTAAGATGGCAATGCATCAGCGGAGATAACAATTCGGCGGGACAGCGCCATATGTAAGGCTGGCGAAACACCCTCCATTTCCCTATTTATACAGCAAACTATCCACTTCTCTGTATAGCGCACAATTTAGTGTCGGTGACAGAGTCACTCAGTTATTGGTGTGAGAAAAAAACCACCGGGTGCACACTCTCAACCAAATGTGGAGGTAGGGTACTTCGACCTTAGTCGGGTACTTCGTACTGACCTAAAAAAAAGAGTGAAAAAAAGTTCAGTAAAACACGTCCCAATCGTTTGCTGAAAAGCCATTCATGATGCGCTGCGACGTGAACTGAACCCGAAATCACCATTCTCGCCATTGATGCCAATGACGGCGACGTCGACGTCGACGACGACGATGGCGAGTGATCCAAGTCGGAGTCACTCGGCTCCCTCGACGTCCACTTGTTTTCGACTCTGTACCGGGCATGTAGTCTGACATTTTTTGTATGCGGACACTATTTCTTTGGAACATGAAGCATGGTCTGGACAGTGGACTTCTACCCTCCCGCTTGGCGTAAATTGGATTGATTCGAGGCTTGAAACAAACAAAAAGTGCCGTATCCACAATCTAGTGCATCATGTCTGGCATGTGTATAGATATGTGGCGAGTAACCCATCACCACCACCCCCACTTCCATTCGAATACATCGCGCGCAAGAGAGGGAGAGTTGATGTCGATATAAGCAGACAATTGGCTATAGCTTGCTGCTGTACCCCCACAAACTATACATGCATAAACTGACATGTAAAAAGATGAATAGATTTGTCGATTTCGGGAAGATAGAACGATGAAGAAGAGGAGCGGCGAGGCCTTCTCCCCGACTCAATGCAAACGCAAACAGAAATCGCGTCATTGTACCCGGATAAACGAAATCAATTGTAATTACATATGTCAACAAGCATTTTCAGGTCCACTAGCACTCGCACTCGCACCAGCAATAACAGCACCGGCACTAGAATTGACATTTGAAATAGTAGACATCGGCAACCGAGAGTACGGACCGGTCCGGGTTCAAATAGAACACTCCACAGTTCACAAACACGGTGGCAGCGCGGCAGTGGCAGTACAGTGCAGCGAGGCTAGCGAAACGAAAAGAGCGGCTTATTATTGCAGCTAATTGGGCGAACTGATTGATAGCTTTTTGGGGAATTGTGACGACGAGATACTAGCTATATAGTTAGTTACTTTGTATGGGTATGAGTTGCGAGTATAGTTTTGTTGACATTTTGTTTCTCACTTTTCATTGTGTAGAGAGACTGAGCATTTTCGACAGCACCGAATTGACGAACGATTTGTTCTCATAAATTAGATGCAACTACGTAGTGGGATGACATTGATGGGAGCGAGCGGGTTTGCGATTGCATGTGATAGAGGTTGATGGATGATTTAAAGTGTTGAAAATTGATGTGGGAGTGAAAAATATAGGTGTCTTTAGTTTAAAACATTTCAGTGACAATGACTCATAATGATTAGATTGAGATAAATGAGCTTGCTTGAATTTAATTCAATAGAGTTGACATTGAACAAGGCACAAATTTTCGTAACATTTCTTTCATAGTATTCGCGGCTGAAATTATTTGATAGGTAGGCAGTTTGCAATTTCACCATACTTAGTAGAACGTATGACTAATAATACCATTTCGATCTGCTTTTTTATGTTTTAGTAGAAGTACCTCTACTAAGTCGTCGATATTTCGAAAAACCATGGGAAGAAACCTTTGGATGCAAGTCTTCGTAAAGAGCTCAATGGATTGCACTTTTGAAATATAGTTGCGGTGTACATTTTATTGAAGTTCTTGAACTCAGTAAAGCAATCCAGTGTATCATATTAAGTTTCTTAGCCCAGAACTTAGTGCACAGCACTTTGTTCATCCAAGCAGACATTCCTTTTCTGGTAATCGATAAACTAAATATGACATGTCTTTGTTTATTAATACGAGTCGTGAATGGTTATGCTTCGTTGTGTCAGACTATCGGTTCAGACGATTAACGATTTGATTTTTGAAAGTTTTTTTTATTCTCCTGCGCTTTGTTCCATGACATCTTTGTTGAGTAATCAATATTTAATATATTTTTCAAACTTTAAACATGGTCATTCGATCCAAATAGTACAGTATGGCGCGCCATCCAGACCTTCAACAACAATGCGAATAGATAACTAAATCTATGTTGGCATGATTATTAGTAGGCTACGTCATAAGTCTGGCTAATTGAATTCGATTGAGATAAATCAGGTTGTTTTTAGCAGACGTAAAACAGTCACAGATAAAGTATGCAGCTGTTTCAACTTCGAAACAGCGCTCACGAAGGCCAAGCTTCTAAATTTAATGGTTTTGAAATTCTCGTTGTGAGGACTGAAAGCAGTCTGAGCAGATATTTAGATCTTCTGATTTTTTGGCCGTCGACAACCATCTTCGAAGTCTGCATGATGCGAGATCAGTCAATTCACTTTTGTTGACCGATGAGAGACCCTATGGGTGAAAGACTGAGTAAGATCTTAAATTACCCCAGACACCCGTAAGGACATAAACCCATGGAAGAGTTCCAGCGTTACATCTACTTAACCTGTTCAGGTCTCCCCACACAATTTTAAGGGCAACTCTAATAGCAGCTTGGATATCTGAGCAGCACCTTTTGCGCCCTTTCTTTGAAAGAATTTTTGCGATTGTGTAGTTCTCAGCTTAACAAACATCTATTTGTCTGTCTAAGGATTTATATAATTTAATCCGATAATCAATTGCTTAAACTCCGCTCATAGGTTCTAGGGGTGTTGCACAAGTGGATACTTCAGGTCAAGAGTAA
The DNA here is from genome assembly GCA_963576555.1 of Ferdinandea cuprea. Taxonomy (NCBI): domain Eukaryota; kingdom Metazoa; phylum Arthropoda; class Insecta; order Diptera; family Syrphidae; genus Ferdinandea; species Ferdinandea cuprea. Next base: position 29,079,089 of record OY754958.1, read on the forward strand.
TGCCTTTAAATTGATAAATATGGTTAGTTAGATGCCCAACAAAACCGGCGCAAACAGCAGCTGTAATTTATCTGCTCTTATGCATCTCCAGGATCCGTTCCACTAGTGTGGATTCAATCTGCTTTAATCTCAATCCCCAAGAAATGATAAAATGCAGATAGTCGTTAAGCTCTTGGAAGGTCGTTAGTGGCATTCCATGCTTCGTAAAATGAAGACGGCATTAGCCCCCCTGCAAGCATCGTAAGTATGATATCTTAGTAGCTCTCATTTAATGTCACAATCAATGAACAGATCAAGTTAAGCAAGATGGTTGAAAGTACGGACTTACATCGCATTAAAAAGTCAAACTCTTTTCTTTTAAAAAGTTACACTGTAACCGCCTGTAAATCCCTCTAATCGCAACAGCTTTATATCACACGTAATAGTTCATAATTTATGCATATCCTTTCACTACGTGAATGTAAGTGCCTGAATTATTTTTTTTTTCACTTTTTCACACGACACTAATTGACTTCCAAAAATCAACATCAGTACCTTCGTTTCCTGGGAGTTTTTTCAGATTTTTTATTTTCCTTCTTCTGTGTTTACCTACATCGGCTCACTTGTGCGGGTATGCAAATGTGAAAACCTTCCTTTTTGACCCCATGAATACACATCGAATGCAATTGTTCACTCGATTTACCCGTTAAAGCGATGTTATTTATTTTTGGCATTATACAATTGGAGCTGCTGATGTGATGGGGCTTTCGTAGTTGCTCTGCTTTTAGGTATCCTTTGAATCAATTGTTTACATACCCATTTGACGGATCGACAGTTAGTCTTTTTTTTTCTGAGCTTACAGCTCTTACGATTGCTTAAGTGTTTACACATAGTTTTTTGTTTCATTTCGCATTTGCAGGGCGAAAAGCTCATCGATTACATACTTTCCAAAAACATTAGGTAGATCATTGGGTTGGACATTGTAGCTCTTAATGGAGATAAAATGGCCGTCCGTTTAATTTTAAGTAATTGAAACAATCTGTTACCTTACAAACTTAATAAAATGCATTTTACAAATAAGCAATTTTGTATTTTACATAGAATAAAATCAAAAATCTAGGTAGTTTCTTAAGAAATTTGGTTTATATGAATTTACTATCAATTGGGATTATTAATTTAAAGAACGACACATATACCTAGTCTAGAATATCAAACATTTCTAAAACACGAGGAGATATACTGCTCTCGAATTATATACCACATTTTCAAGACCTTCCAATTCATTGCAGTTAGTGTATTATGAAGAATATCCGAGAAAACAATGCACTTTCTAGGATTTTTTCCAATACTTATAGAATAGAGGAAAATATCCAGAACGGTAGAGATTGGACCGTGACTAAAAATGGCCTCGACATGAGGAGAGGGCCCATCAGCGTTACCAAACAATGCCCGATAGGTCCACTTGGCCCATTGTTTTGCGTTTTGGCCCTTGGCCCTGGGCCAACCGGAAAGGGCCTTAAAAAGACGATTTATTTTATGCATAGGCAGACTAGGTTGCATAGAGAGGTTTTTTGTGAAGGCGTTCGATTTGTTTATTTCTGTCCACCCGACCAAATAAAGTGAGGATATCGACTGAGCTAGACGGTCTATAACTAATCTCTTGCGTTATCTCTTAATAACTGTAGAACTTCCTTTATTTTGGAATAATAACGACAGGAATTGATTTTGAAACATCACACAAAACACTTTTTTAGGTGATCTGAAGTGTACATTGTGGATTTTCCTTAATCCAAAAATAGCAATTTTTCTTTTTCACAAAGCAATTAATTAAGATCTGTTCAAGAATTAAGACCGGATAAGACGTGGCTTGTCGAAAGAAAAAATGCGGCCAGCAATCTTTTTGTATACTTAGTTTAGATCACTAAGCTACACTGGCTCTAGTGATTTGGGTTTCTTACTGGTTGTCGGGATATATAGAATTTGTACTAAAGTGGTCATCCAGTATGATCCCCTGTCATCCGGAATGTCATTAACCATGGCATCCAATTGACAATGTCCCAAGAATGACATCGCATGATTTTCCGCAGTGTTGTTCATGATAGTTCATGTGAAAAAACTTACGCTCGGATGACATTTTGTAATCGGGTGTCACCAAACAATTGATACGCTCGCAGATGACAGCCGCATTACACAAGTTCTCTGACGTCAGCATGCCATCTAGGTAACATATTCGAATGACCGTTTGACCACATTTTTAATCATTTTTAAAATACTAATGGGAAACTTAGCTGGTTTATTTTGTGAATGAGCTTTATGCACTTTATTGTACTTAGGCCAACAATCAATGATTTTGTTAGCAAAACTACGAATTGCAGCATGGTTGATCTGTTCAAAGAGTCAATAAAGTTGAATTGCTGTGGTTGCTGCTCTTCTCCGCGGTAGTTCTTCATTTTTTCTTTGCATATAACAGTTGCTGGTTTCAGTATTTTGAAGTAATCAAATTGTAAATAACAGGTGGCGGCATCTACATCAGACAAAAATTTCCATATTTTTACGTCTCTATGTTTCAAGAAACAAACTCAAACAACCCACACACTTCATATGCGACTGATTAAGTACATGAACAAAATGTTTACTCCTCTTCGACGGGTTACAAATTAACTGTGAACACACATGCGACAGCATATCCCCAATTTCACGTAATATGTAGCTTGGCTGATTTCCATTTTCATATACAAAAAAAAAACCAAAAAAAAAAAAATTATCATTAAAACACCATGCTGCGTAAATAAATCACTTACTCAAGCATAAAGACACACAACGGCGTGAAAGTGATTTCCCCGATTCGTTGGCGTTTGCGGCGGAACCAACACCCGCCCCATTCAGGTATGTACCTACAACATAGGTATCGTAAAGGACGTCTACAGGATGGAAAATGGGTCGTCACGCATTCCGAACGTTCACAACCACCTCCTAGGGTGGTAGTTGGCTGGTGTTGAAATTGATGAACGTTGCCATTTTCATTAATCAAAAACAATAATAACAATAATAATAGTAATTATCGCATCGTGGTATTTGTACTTTTCACCAATGTAGTCGCTCGCCCAATAAATTACAAAAAAAATTAATATCGTTTCCTTAATAAACTTAATTTGCTTTTACATGAAAATGAAACCATTCGCCGCGTCCAGTTTGACGCGTTTTGTGAGCGGAGGGCGCCAGTACTACATAAAGCGCCAGTAGCCGATGTCAGACCACGCAAATCTATCCGCAGCCGAATCTTAATGGTTTTAGTGGTTCATTTCGACGCCATCGGGCGTCATTGACAGGTGTCATAAATAATTCTACACGAGGTGATTCTATGAACTTTTCTTGGAAGCACATTTTTCATGAAACTGTCCACCTCCGCACTAATGAACGGTCACACAGCAGAGTCCAAAGCATGTTTTCGCTATTTTTAGTCGATTTATTTTGATTAAGAGATGAAAGTGAACATGTCATCGTATTATTGAGAAAAATAAAATAATTCCAAGTATTTTTACGATTAAAATAACTAAAATAATGATTAATTTTATTTGTATTTTAATTTTAATTTTAGCATACCATCCGAAGGATGAAGTTGATGTTGTTGAAGTGCCGCGTGGACCACAAAGATCTCGAGAGAACGCTGACGCCAATGATGACGAAACCGATGTCGATACAGATTTCAGGGACTTCAAAGGTGTTGTAGACACCGGTGCGGGCTATCCCTTCTTAGCGCCGTTGCCACAACCATTCAGCTTCAATTTGGGATTCTTTGATTCGTTTGAAGGTAAGTGAAACGATTTTTATGTTTGTTAAGCGAGAAAACCAATATAAAATTTGTTTAGTGAAAATGAGATAATATTTCTGTAAAAAGTGGTAAGATGTTATTTTGTTTATTTTATTTTTTTATTGATGGGGTTTTAAATTTTTTTTTTTAAAATGTGGACTGCTCAAGGTTAACAATATTTTTTAATTGATATATTTTACGATTTTCTTGGAAGACGTTGTTATTTTATTTTGCGAATGAGTAACCTTGGGGTTGAAGTATGGTGATAATTTTTTTAAGAAGTAATAATGCTTATATGAAAAGGATGCAGCAGTTCATACATTGACTGCAAACGACCGGATATGTATACTATGATTGGTGATTAATCTCAAAAGAAATCGATATCATCGACGATTAGTGTTGGGCTATCGGTGAATGCTTTTAAAATCGAGTTTTCAGGAAATTTAGGGGTCTGTCTGCACTAGTACTAAAAGGGGTCACATAACAGCTTTGAAGAGAAGCTAAGTATCATAGAGTAATTCTCGATAGCAAACTTTTTTGGACCAAACATTTACCGGAGTGCCTTTGGCAAAAAATTGGGTTTGCCACTCAAAAAAGTCCCTTGGACCAGTCTTATTATATGCATTGGTTAAAAAAACGGTTGTGTTATGTTTAGTTGCATCGGTCCTCTGCCTCTGCTCAAGATGCTCTATGGACTCATCCAGCCCTTCATACTTCCATTTCATGCAATCTAAAATATTTACAGATCTGTTAGACCCATTGCGCGGGCTGAAGGAAGGCTAAATAAAGTTGTTTTTGGTACACCTATTAGTTGAGTTTTAATGACACTGTCCTACGACTACTGTCTAAACCCATCTGAAGCAATAATAGCCGAACTTCGGCTGCGTAAAAAATGTCAAAACCGACTTTTCCCTAGTTCAAGAATGGTTAAGGCCCGGATCTGAGGCAAAACCTTTTAGATTTTAGTGATGGTTCTTTTGTGGAATGTGACAACATCATGCTTGTTGGGCATATATGCATCTGTGTTTCAATCGGAGATCTCTGCTATTCTAGTGCCGATGCATCATATTGTGTGCAACAGGTAGAGGTGTCGAAAATAATGTCATTTGGACTAGTATAACCTGACCAGCCTCGAGTTAGTCACACCAATGGTTCTAGGCAATGGAGTATTGAGTGTCAAGTTAAAAATATGGTTACCAGGAAAATGGGTTTTGAGCAGGAGACTGAAAGACTCCTTACTTATCGATAAGAAAATATAATAAACATAAACTCCAGTAGCCGATTTCCGCGCATATCAGTTTCAACAGCACCGATCAAGAGGGTAGAGTAACATAGTGGAAATAAGCAAACGAAGCAGCGACAGCGGAACTTAAAAAATAGTCTAAGCTAGCTACTGGGAGAGATTTCAACACAATTCCAGGACTTTTTGGACTGGGAGTATCGTGGCGAAAGGAACACTTCTAAGACCACAGATGCGATTTTTCCACACCCATTTTTCGCGAATAGGTGGTTTGCAACACATCACTTGAATTTTGTCTTCGGACAAAAAAATTGCTTGCACCTAAGGGCGGATTTTCGGCACCTTCCTTCATCCAAGAGGTACTGGAATGGTGTATACTTCAGGGATCAGTTATTTCACAGCTCTCCACTTGAATGCAGGCATTAGATGTTTTAGCCTTTAGTGCTCAGTACTTCGTTCATGCTGCAGTCATTGCCAGTCGTTTATCAAAACGCCAGCTTATTGTTTTGCTGGCGAATATTCCAGTGGAATTCTTTCCGCTGATACTAACAGCAATATCTGTATGGCACTGGTGATAAGATTATGGAAATCTTCTTTCGCTTCAAGCTTCTCAAAATAGAGGCGGCATTAGATCTAAGAGAAAGACCTGCTGGAAAAATAACTGTTTTTTCCTTCTCTTCTGGCTCTTGGAGCATTGGTGGTTGGGACTTCACTTTGGATTTAGAAAAAAAAAACTTAAGGCAAACTTAATTCGCAGAGAAACAAAGTGATAATCATTTTTAAAAGTGTCTTTATTCCTCCACCTATTCAAACAAAATTCGAAAATATATCAATATCTTTCTACTTTCCAAAGTATGCTAATGCTAATGTATGGATTTAATTTTAACATCTCCTTGATAAGAAATCAGTTACTTTTCTCGTCAACTTTCCATATTCTGAAAACATTTCACAGAGTCAACCCTCATTATCATACACAACCAATAAATTCTCTACAAAAATGCGTTCAATACAAAAAAGAAAAAAAAAATAATAACCCTCCATGATATAGGTTACATTTGATTACATTATGTTACAAATTGCACACCAGTTGTTATCGGTTCAATCTACACTTCAATTTACTTGCGCAAAGTCTGCAAAAATCCATTCTCCCTTCGGTACTTAATTAAAAACCAATAACTAAACATGCTGATTCAGTCATAACAATACGTCAACTTGGTATAATTAATGACCAATCGCATGCTACCGATATGAACCCGCTCCGCACTACTGCAACATCAACTGTAGCTATCCACCATTCTCACAGCACGACGAAATCGGAACAGTGACGGCAAACTGGAAGAAGTGACAAATCGCTTCTTCATTTCATTTTGACATATCAAACACAAGTGTATTCAGCAGATTGACATTTGGCGCGAATAAACGGTACTTTGAATCCTCTTTTAGTAATAGATCCCATTTATATGTATAGAAATTTTATTGGATTTTTCTTTTTCACCTGCGACTACAGTCTGCAACTGCAACACTAGTGTGTTCCATTCCAATTCGAATTTCTCGTGGTGTACGTGTAATATGAGAATGTCAAGAAGACTCTCATCATCATCATCATCATGATTTTATTGTACATCACACTTGGTTGAGTTTATGCTATTTGCTTACATTGTACCTTGAAATGTGCATTCACCGACATCTAACTAACCCCAGCAAACGCAGAAGTACAGAAATAACCGGTGAAATATGTACGTAATAGAAGTACTTTCTTTCCCCTGAAAAGGGATAGGCAGCTGGGATAAAATTCAGCTATATACCTGCTGTACATAAGAATACGTGAAGCACACATATTGGAAAAAACTACTGCCTAGAAGTACCAATATTTGTACTCCTAAGAAGTACTTCTAAAGTACTGCTGTGGAAGTACTTTAGCAGTAGTGCTGTAGAACTACTCCAGGAGTACTGCTGTGGAAGTAGTTTAGCAGTAGTGCTGTAGAGCTACTCCATGTAAGAACAAGTAATTTATGTTTCCACTGAAAAAATAGGCACCTTCATAAAAGCAATACGTAATAAAACAAAGAAATTTTTATTAAATTCATTTAATTAATTAAATTTATTAAAAATAAAATAAAATAAGCATAAACACATAAATAATAATAATAAAATTAGTACACTATTTTATTGTTTTCTTCTTTTATAGAAGCGATTGTGGGCATTTAGAATGCATTTGCGTATTTCCCTTTCAAATCTCTCTTGCCCGAGAAGTCTACCACAAGCATCTGAAATGAAATTTAGGAATTAGGAAATAGTTCTTTTTGGTTTCAAAAATTTAACTACATACCAAACAGTATCTTTTTGTACAGATACAAAGCATTTAGCGATTTCTTCCCTGAACTTGATGACATTTCAACGTCAATTAAAGCATTTGCTTCTGTCTCCAAAAGTGGCACGCCCTGCTCTATACTGCCACCGCTACAACTCGCCTCTTCATTATCTACACTTTCTACACTACAGAAAAACTTGTCTAATTGTTTATAACGCGATACATTATTTCTAAAAATTGGCGATTCTTTACTCATTTGATTTGGAAAAAATGTCTTATTATTCATTTTTTTTAAATTTTACTTACCGATTATAGTTCAAACTTCACTAACCGAATACAAAATTTCAACTGACTCGAATCCTTTTCAAAATCGCTTTGATATTTTAAATATTGTCACGGTCGATTCTACTTGTCTAGACATCGATAAGTTTTTGCTTTTTGTTTGCACATGGGTTTTGTTTTGAGGGTGATAAGGAAAAAACAAAAGAAAAAATGTGGGCAATAAAAAGTGATCTTACTGAGTTTTATTAGGGTCAAAAAACTATTTCCTCGGAGTACATATTTCACCGGTTATATCCGTACTTCCTCGGAAGTAGATTAGCTGAACATACTAATACTGAAAGAGAACGCAAACACATTCACAAAACAAATTTCTTTGTTGTAGTGCTTTCGAGGAAACTACTGAATTTTGGTTTGCAGGGACAGAAGAGTACGATTGTATGAGAAACCAGGGCGTATGAGTAATCTTCTTGGAATTTAGTGCAAGGTATTTGTCATCCTTTGCGCTGGCAACAGCAACAACCCTCAATTTCATTTGCCTTTGTAAGGATTCTGAAATTGGTTCTTCTAGGCACCCTCGATTCATGTCTGCTTTTGCTTACTGTTTTCGAATATTGATAGAGTTAACTGGAAATGGTGTTACGGGTTGAGCCCTAAGTGAGTGAAAGATTGAAGAGGTGACAAATGAAATTTGTAACAGTTACGAGGGATGGAATGACTGAATGAATGGTTAGTTCTTGGTTGGATTAATGGCATGGGAAGCTGTTGGGGTTGCGATGGTAACAATAAAACAATAAAAAGAGGAGGATGACTTTGTTTTTTTTTTTTCTCCTACAACGATTGAGTAAGGAGCTTGAACTTCTGAACTTGGTTTCAATTCGAATGGCGCCATCTTATTGGGGTGAATGGGGCTAGAAAAATGTCTGCCTGAAGGGGTCGATACGGTAGTATTCGGATCAAGGTGTTGTCAGTTGTGGTTTGCTTTTTTAGAGCGTAAACTATTGACTAATGAAGTGAGTTTAAAGTTGGAAATTATTTAATTGGTTTGTGGAACTGATGCCAATTGAACTCAAATTGTATGTAAAGTGGCCTATCAGTGAGGGGTGGTTTTTGCATGGACTACGAATAAGATGGTGGATGGTGAAAATGTAATTGTGGTTAGGCTGAGGTTGTGTTTTTAATCGGGGATTATACAGGGTGTTTTTTTTAGAGGTATACAACTTCAAATTGAAATAAAACACAAAAAACTCGTTTTGATGTCAATCTTTGGCTTTGTTGGAATGATCATTTTATGCCATTAATCTTTAAATTTGATTTCGGGCCGCCACATGCAATTGTGCAATTGCTGGTTCGAATAAAGACAAGTCTAGAGGTCAAATTTTCAACCACTTTTTCAAGCATTTGGGGCTGTATGTCGGCAATAACGCCACGAATGTTGGCTTCCAAGTCCCCTAACGTTTCTGGTTTGTTGGCGTAGGCGAGCGACTTCACATATCCCCAAAGAAATTAATCCAATTGTGTCAAATCACCCGATCTTGGTGGCCAATTGACAGGTCCATTCCGCGAAATTATGCGCTCATCGAATGTTTCCTTCAATAAATCGATTATGACGTCTCAACAAAATTTTGCGGTAAACTTCGCGAACTGAATCATTATTTTCGAAATAAATTGCCACAATTTGCAAGCGTTGTTCATGTGTCAACCTTTTCATGATGAAATGGCTAACTAAACTGAACATAAATGACATTAGAGTTGCCAGATTTGACCACAAAATGTCAGTTTAATCTCTATTCGAAAAACCAACCTCTAAAAAAACAACCTTTAAAATCCACAACAGAAATAATGAAATGTATTTTTCAAAGTTCAACCCACTGGAAGTGTTAAAGACTCCGTCCTTCTATTTTAATTGCTTTCGGCCACCAAGCTTTTGCTAAACACTTAAATGTGTAAAGCGACACCACCACCTGGTGGTGAGTGCCGAACATCCAAGTTCTTCATTCCTTCTCATCTTTCGTCATAAAGTAAAGGGTGTTTTTTTTTTAGAGGTATATAACTTTAAGTTGGCAACACTATTTTAATTGGCGGCCATTTTGTCAGCTGTCAAGTGATTTATTTTCAGTTTGCTTTGGCATTTCAACATGAATAGACTAACGCCAGAAGAACACTTCAAAATTGTGCAAATTTATTTTGAAAATCATGGTTCTGTTCGAAATATATATCGCGCAGTATGTCGATCTTACGATCAACATAATCGTCCATCAGAGCAATTAATTTCCTCAACTATGGAACGTTTTCCCATCACGTTTACTCTAAATGATAATACGCATCCATAGACACGTCGTACAGTTCGTACAGAAGAAGTCGTTGCTGCTGTAGAGCGGAGCTTAGTGGAAGACCCGAATCAGTCTATCCGCCATCGTGCACCCCCATCGTGGATATGTGTCCATCCACTTTTTGGAAGATTTTGCGCAAAGATCTTGGTTTGCGTGCTTTCAAAATCCAACTCGTGCAAGAATTGAAGCCACAGGATCACATAACAAGGCGTAGATTCGGTGATTGGGCCCAAATTGATCCCAATTTTCATAAGCGAATTTTCTTTAGCCATAGAGCTCACTTTTGGTTGAATGGATACGTCAATAAACAAAACTGCCGTATTTGGAGTGATGATAGTCCTCAAGTGCATGCTTGTTTGGTATGCTTTTTGGGTTGGTGGAATAATTGGTCCGTACTTCTTTAAAAACCATGCTGGCCAGAACGTTACAGTCTATGATGACCGCTGTAGAGCCATGATTACTGACTTTTTCGTTCATCAATTGAACAACAATGAACAACCACAAATGTTGGAAGTCATATTTAAATTATAATGCCGGAAGATTATCTATCGAAAAAAGTAAATTTCATGTCAATTTAAAAAATCATCTTTGTTTTATTCCATTTCAAAGTTCTATACCTCTAAAAAAAACACCCTTTACGTTGATGTAAGGTGTCTGAATGGTTGTAATGGACCAGTAGTTGTGTCTGAGGGCTCCATCGAATAGTAGCAACCTCCGACAAAAAAAAAAAAAAAAAAAACCCTCTCGATAAACTAAGGACACTGTCTATAAGACTACCATGGTTCTGATGTAAAAATAATAAAGTGCACGTCTGCGTCATACGAAACTTTCTCGGTACATGAGATGCGTTTTTGAGTCGCAAAATGAATTGAAAATTAATGGTGAGAAATTTATTTAAATCATTTTTTAGGTTTTAAAAAATTAGATTTTAATTACGATTATGATGTAATTTCGCGCATTAGACACTTTTAACATAATTGTTCGGAATACAAAAAATTATCAAAATCGTTAGAGCCATTTTTTTAGAAAACGAATTTAATTTAAATTTAAGAAAAACGTTATGTGAAAACAAAATTTAAAAAAAAAAATTATTTCAAAAATCAAAGTATGCAAATTTGTCCGACTTTATAGGATACAAAAATTAGTAAATTTTTTTTAAATTCCCTTTCACAAAAAAAATTGTATGGCAGGTACCGTTATTTCAAAAGATAAAGCAAAAAGTAAAAAGATGCTCCGAGATGTAACCCCAACCTTATATACGAACTTTGAAGCAAATCCGTCGAACCGTTTCGCCATACGGCGCCCGGACAGACAGACCGACCGACGGACGGCATTGGCGGACCCACTTTTTTGGACTTATATACAAATAGTCGTAATATCATCCCTCGTACTCAGTTTGAGTTCGAAATTTCAGACCGATCACAATAACTTTATCTTTAGTATACTAATGTATACGAGAAAGTTAAAAATAATTAGGCGTACCAACCCACCGATGTAAAAGTGGGAAAGTTATGATCTCTTTTGGAGCTTATCACAATACCTCATAAGTTCAGACAAAATAATTTTGAGCAACAGAAATATTGTATTAGTTGTTGTGTAAAAACTGCGCATTGGGTGTTTGAGATTGCTAAGATTTGTATAGGGCAAACAAAAATCAACACTAAATTCTGAAGAATCTTCAACTCTAACCGAGAGAAACAACACATTAGTCGAAGACCTCGACTAAGGTGACGCGCAGAATTGGGTTCTACTTAAGAAAATTCCTGCAATGTCTAGATTACTTAAGAAGAATTAAAACAAAGAGTGATGGCATAACTTTAAATGCATTATAGTTCCCACAATACTAAATGCCTTACTTACGAAAGTACATATTAACGCGGCGAATGGCGATATAAAAATGAATAAATAATTGCATCTGTTCACGGATGTTCATTGATAGCAAACAATCTTAAGTGTTGTTTCAATTTGTAAAACGACGTCAGATATGTATACGTAATGCCTGTTCGCATTTCCACTTGACTGCACATACCAGGCAGATTGGAAAACAGCACTTTTGAAAGCAATTCACTTTGAAATTCGTTTTGTATTCGTCTGAAAACTTTTCTTATGCACTTATGTCAAATTAACCGTCAGTTATTCAAAAAACAAAAAAAAAAAGAACTAAGTGATAAAAAGCAGTCTTCTCCTTGGCATAAACAGATCTGCGCGCCTACCCGCTTGTTCTTGGATATCTGGGTTAATGTAGCTTATTGCTCTTTGAAATATTCTTCTCGTTGATGATGGTGGGTGATTTGTAGTCTTCTGTTTTCTTCTTCTGGTTTTGTTTATCGTCCTCATTATAAAAAGCGAATTCAACACGTGATGGAATGCCATAATCACATTGCTCATGATGACACAGATAAGCTGAGGAATATGGCTGTCATTTAAATGATTCTCAGAAACAAACAAATTAATGAAAATAAAAACAAAATAAGAAACTAACGACTTTAGTCATGGTGTTTTCGTGACTTAATGTAAAATTGTAATTTTTTCCAATGTTGGTAATTTACATATTAACGGGTCGCAGATCAATTTTTTTTTTATTTTTATTTGTGGATTTACATATATTATTTTTCTTACTTTAATTCACGTTAAACTATTAATGATTTTATTTTTTTTTAATTAAATGCATGTCTCGTATCACTGCTGGTGATGTAATTTATTTAATGTGAACAAGTAAATAGCGTTTTTTTTAATGTGAGGTAAGCCCTTGAACTTTGTACGTTTTGCAAGCTTATTCCTAACGTTTTATTGTTATTGATATTGTTAATTGAAAGTCGAGATGATTTGAAATAACCTAAAACATTATAAGAAATTACGTTAGGAAACTGAACTAACTCAAATGATAATAAACATTAAGGACGTGTCTAATGGTTTAGTGGTTGCGTTTTAAAAAAACATTACTGTGAATTTTTTTATCTGATATATAAAAGTTCACAATCAATATAACCGTCATAAGATAGATATGAAGATTTACAAACAAAAAAGCAAAGATTTCCGCATTCTTATACGCCCCGAAGAATCTGGGCCGCCTAGTCAGTGGGTTTTACTTCAAAAAACAAAATTCGGGCCTCCCAGTTTCGTATCCCTTCGTCACTTAGGATAATTAAATGATAGTTTTTTGCATTAGCGCGAGTGCGGTTTTAGACGGATTGTTCGACATGGATGCTTCCTCGGATTTTGGAACTTCTAATTTGGTCAAACTTCTTCGCATCTTTGTCTCCGCTGCTGTCAATTTTCTGTCATACTTTCTGTATTCAAAAAAATCAAGTGCTCATTGCAGGGAAGTCCTATCCTCGCTAAATATGGTTCCATCGTGAGCAAAGAATACTTTAAGGTCCGCTACTTACACTTCAAGCAGATAATCGAGTGCAGTAAGAAAAAGAAGATTAAAGGACGCTTCCCTGTTGCACACTACCGTGGTTATGACCTCTTGGGTGAATCCTGAGGGGCATTAAGCTCTTGTCTTTACATCCTTGTACTTCTATATGACCGTCTGTCAAAAACTGCATGTTATTTCAATGCCACTGTCTTTTGGTTGTCTATCGAATGCCATATCGCTGTAGGAAACCGACCAAGTGCCGCCTTGGTTTGACTAACATGGCATTCAGCACGATTTCAACGTACGACTTGCACATGCTTAAGATGTCTCTACCGTATCCTCCTGGTCCATAGTCATCGTTAGTCTTTTCGACTTATCTGATCAAATAACCGCCAACGAAGTAAAGCTCTTCCATTGGGATGTTCTCGATGTCTCCTTCTTCTTCTTTTGCTCCTGGAGCTGCTATTGCAGCAACACTTGACCTCCTTCTGGAGTATAGGGCGATAATCAGGTTCTTCCATCTCTCTCTATTTGCAGCTCAATACCTCAGTTTCCGACAAAACGAAACAGTTGACCTTTATGTTATTTTTGGCCTACCAACTCGCATTACACCTTGAGGGTTCCATTGGTAGCACTGCTTCGCTATGTTGTCATCTGTTTTCCTCAGTGTATGGCTAATCCAGCTCCATTTTCTCCGCTTGATGTCAACATCCACTTTTGTTTGTCCAGTCCTAAGCCACAATTCATTGTTGGAAATTGTGGCCACCGGATCTTTAGGATGTAACGCAGACAACGATTAACAAAAGCTTGTAACCTGCACCACGTTTCACATGCGTATAGCAAAATAGATTTTACATTGGACTCAAACAGTTTTAACTTACAATTAGTGCGAAGATAGGATGCCAAATGCAATGCGAGCTTTGTTCAGTCTATTTACGGCATCCAGATCCGTTCCACCATCGAGTGACACGTAACTAACTACCCAGATAGTTGAACTGCGTGACCTCTTCTATGGTCTCTCGTCTCAAGATAATCCACTGTTGTTGGTCTCGGATAGTGTGCATAATTTTTGTCTTGTTGGCATTTATCCTTAAGCCAGCCGCCTCCCCAATCTGTTGCAGTGAGTGACACATTTGGTTAAGGGCACCAATGTTATTTGCCATGAAAAAAGATATCATCAGCGTAGTCCAAATGGTCCAAAACGGGTTCCATTAAATACCAAGTTTCTCGGTGGTACCCACCGTTGCAGGCAGTCATTACATCATCAATTGCGAGTAAGAACAGAATCGGTGACAGTACGTCTCCTTGTCTCAGTCCTTGCCGTATTTGAAATGACTCTTGTTCTCGATGAAAATAGTATAAATATTTGGCTTAAACATGAGTGCGAAGATATATTTTTTGACACGGATGGAAGGTACTTACAGTTTAATGCCAAATTAGAAAGGCCTTTTTTTACACAAGCACACTTGGTTGTCTATCTTGCTGACAGTTTTTACTCTTGGATGTTTTGTCAGCAAGAAGTGTAGCAGCGAGTAAACCGGGGACTCCTCGATTAACGATGTTCTCGATAGCCGTCAATTGACTTTGAAATAGTCGAGACGTTGCTTATACTAACTCTGTCCAAAGAGTGTTGGTTTGCCTTAAGTCTATTTATAATTTTGCTATTCCCTTAAAAAACGAATAGCTCTAACTCGAGCATTTCTACCCGTTCCAGGATCACAACTATGATTTGCAATAGTGATTTTCCAAAATGCGTTACGTGATTCAACTCTTCAGTTTCCAGTTTTCGTAACGTAAGGGATTTGTGGTTTTTGGATGACTATAAGTGAACTGCATATGAGGTCAACGATACATTTTCTGTAAGATGAACGATTCTCCCGAAATTCGATGACCACCTTGAATCCTGCACTTCTTTCTTTTCTCTATACATCTTCTTTTGATAAAATTCCGTCAATCAAACCCCCATTACTGAAATTCTTTGCCTTCCACATCCCACTCTCATCCGCGATCAATTTGCTTTTAAGAAAAAAACATTTGCTGCTATGCGTACACCCCACCGACATGTATTTTAGAAAACAACAAACAAAAACTTAAAAGAAACAAACAACAGACTACGAATGAACTTTTTTGCACAAAAAAACAAAAAAAAAAAGACCTCGTTCAACGACTCTTTTTCCCAGACTCATACGTATATACACATGTTTATGCCATGCTGGGCTATATGCCTTTGCATGCATACATTAGGAAGGGATGAATCGACTTAGCACTTAACTACACCTGTGCGCGTTCCCATTAGGCTTTTCTGCACTAACACCGGGTGACAATGTTTGTTCTGTGTTGTAACTACTATACAAACCCGTTTGCGTTTATCTGCTACCAAGCTCTCATCGGCGACAATGTTATTGTCATTGTCCTTGTGCGTTGATGTTGTACGCTTGCTTGTTGTACGTTTTACTTTCGCTTAGGGTCCTTTTTTGGGAGCACAGACAACACCATAAAACGATTTCTCGCCTATCGCTTGAATGTAATTTTACTTTTACGTGCCCCACCTAAGTATGGGGCGCGTCTCGCACACAAGGTGGGCGATTCTCTCAAAAAGCGCACATCATACAGTGATTTTAAGGACTTAGGTCTCTGTCAGTGATTTGCATACGAAATGCAGAGGATTTTCGCTTCTTTGTATCTCTTTTCATTTTCTTTGCTTTTCCGATGATGTGACACTTTAAAATGAAAACGTTTTTTCGGTTTTTCTTTGCAGATATTTTCAGACGACTACGTACACGTTTATGGTCAGAGGATTCGGATGATTCCAGCGATGAGGGAGGTTTCTCATTGGGCTTGGGTCCAACTAAGGGTGCTAATACGACTTCAGTTGTTAAGGTAAGTTTTACAGGCGGGGGTGGTATTTTGCATGGAAATTATTTTTAGGGCGATGTAGAAATGAAAACTGATGATGAGAGCGTCTTTTCAAAGAAGAACCAAAAATATGCAATCCTTGTCTAAGGAAACCTTTTAAGTGCAGGGATATTGTATATAATGTACTGAAATTAACATACAAACTTTAAATGGATGAGGAAGGGGGACCGTCTAAGTGCTGAGTAGTTTCGTAAATATGCCTCATCGTGGGTTAAGGTTCGTAGTGGTGGATATTAACCGCTATATTAAGGATTTTAAGGCGTACCCAAAGTTTTAGATGAAGTCTTTAATATTTTGTTAGGGACATAGTCGCTATGTGTAAAATTACGATGACACCATCATGAAAAGATACTGTTTTTTATATTTTATTGGGAATTAGGTACCTGCCATCTTCATCCTCATCATTTGCAGTTGGCGAGTCCAAAATGAAAAGAGCCCACTAGCAAGGGTTCAAAAACTGTGTGCTTGGAGAAAATTCAATATCAATTTATTTTGCTCAAAGTTCGAAAGATACATTTTGGCACTTTTGTTGCTTTATCGTTTCGAAAGTGCTGAAGAGTCAAAAAGTCACATGAAAGCATATCTCTCATATTTTATCCTCCCGGCTTCCTCCGCTGCTTCCAGTTATTCAGACCAAATTCTCTGTCATTGCTGGAGAAAAATTGTTGTCGACGAATTTTGGCTTTTTGGACTACATCCACATCTTGTTACAATTCATAGAGGTCGTGGTTGTATCTTCTCCATTATTCGCCTTCCACACATGACTCTTCAGCAGCCGTGATGCTCTACCACGACACGTTGGGAGCGTCCGATGATGTGAATATCGCCCGCATATCCCTATTGAAGATTGTGCCTTCCATCATTTAAAAAAAGCTGCTAAATTACTAACTTCAGCTATGTGGGAGATACCATTGCTTTATAAAGAGTTCTTCCACAACAATGTCATTTTTAGGACCTTTGACTATTTATAAAAATCCCGTTGAAGAAGCTAACGTAAGTTATATACTCCAATCAAGAAAATTCGTCTTCTTATTATCAGAAAAATAAAGTTTTGATATATTTTTAAAGCTTTTAATAGTATAGCTAGTCAAGATGTAGTTTGTACGAAACCAGTACCCGTGATTACCATGGGTTTGAGAAAATTTCGAATTTTTTTAATCTAACCCAAAAATAGATTTCATCGAAAGAACCATCAAAAACTGCTGTGGTATATCGAAGGGTGTTCAACTCCCCAGCCCACGCATAGCTATTTTGTTAAACCGACTTCAAACAGATTAGTTTTTTACACATTATACTATCAAGTTAAATTCGGAGCTCACCGACTTCGCTACAAGTTCTTCCTTATACATAATGCAACAAGTGCATTACTTGCTTGCTACTGCTTGTGGCCGTAATATAGACCAAACATTGATCGAGCACCATCAGTATATGTATTCTTCGCAAAGCTTAAATGATCTTCTGCTGTAAACTTGTAAATAATTGCAAACAATTCCTTGCGCTTTTAAATTATTAGATAAAAGTTTAACCGTCGTAGAATAAGCTTTTCTGTGCCCAATGCCCCGCGAGGCAGAACTAAACCATTATTCGAGTATATGAAGAAGAATTGCATACTTTTAGTAGTAAATCCGTAAATCGAAATGTTGCATAGTGTTTATTGCAACATTTGATTAAAATATAATTCACATTTATTTTTACCTATAAATTTATTTAGACTAAATACAGTTAAAAGCATACATCATTAATACTTTCTTACTTATATAAGATGCGACTTCCGTCTCTATTACTCGAGAACGCTTTAACCAATGAAAGACAGATAATAGACTATATCTCGAAAAACTTGCCCGGTTTAAAAAAAAAAATGATTTCAACGCCTAAATGGGGTATTCTTGGCTTGACTGTCAAATTTTAGACATTTTTACAATCGGTTTTTTTATTTCCTTTTTGTAAAAATTTAAAAAGTAAAAAGAAAAATAATTTAAAAAGTTAAAATTGATAAAAGTACAAGCCGGCAAAGTAGGGATTCAAAAACCAACTTTCTCTTTAGTGTAAAAAATTTGCTCCGGCCCCCTCTGTGATTTGAAACATTAAATTTATATAATTCTTAAAGAGTAAGCCAGTCGACAGCGTTTGACGAGAGCAATTTGAAAAAAATCGTCCATGTAAAAACAAAATTTTGAGTTTTTCTCCCGTTTTTTTTAGATTTTGGAATGTTTTTCAAATGGTAAGATACAAAAAATTTAAAAGGGCTATCGTCAAACGAAATCAGAGCAATCGGTCCCCTAGAACTTGAGATATCATTTCAATCGTTTCGAAAAAAAAAGAATATATTGTCGAGTAAAACGAGTTTGAAGTTGAGTAGCCGTGGCATAAAATCAGTTGTAACTCCGAAAATAATTTCAATTTCGAAAAATTCTTTTACAGGCTTATACTTTGGTCTAAACTATGAAAATATGCGATTTATAATTCTAGACCAGAATACCCCCTTAATGGCGACTCCCTCTCTTGTTTAGTAAGAGCTTACTTGTGGAGGGGGCAGGGAAGGGATTAAGGGACGTTATTTCTGGAACTAATTAGTCCAGAAATATGTTTTCAATTTTGTTTGTTGTTCAATTTGATATTTTTTCAGGCCAATTAAAGATGACAATTTAAACATAACAGCTTGTTTTGCACTTTGTTCAAATTTAAAGAAGTGAATACTTGCAAGAACGTTTAAGAACCACTAGGATGTGCTCTAACATAAAAGGACTTCATCAATATATAGTTTCGAGTTATTCACATAAGCTGCGTTACTCTTTCCCATAGAGAAGATCAGAACCCTTGCTTTGGCTTGTAAAAATGGGCTATTTTATTATTTGTATTGGAATTTGGAGGACTGCACTAATTACTAAATTTTACTAAAATATATGATGCAAAAAATATATTTCCTTGTGTTTCCACCTAAGTTTTGCCCCTCTTAAACAGGCCATTAGGAGAATATCAGATTATACTAAGGCAAGTGTCCATATTCCCCATCGGCATGTAAAATTTCAGAGTTTTATATTTAGCGGTTTGGAGTTAAAAAACTTTACTCCCCAAGAGAATATACCGTCTATGTTTCTGGGCTCTACCTTCAGCAGTTTGAGTCAGTCCAGTCATTCAGGACAAACTGTGTATAAATTTCTTGCAATTTTCATATTTTTTTTAGCTTGATACGAGCACAACGGTCGTACAACGACATAAATTTCAGTCTAAACGGATCTCTGTTTTCTCTATAACCGCGCCTTGACGATGTTAATTTGTCGCTCCAGTTTTTCATACTGCCATAATCCGTTTGAAAAGTTGATTATCTAGCATCTTTGGGAATAGTTAGCGGAAGTAAACAAGTTTAAGCTGGCTTTGAGCTGAAGATTATTCCAATGAAATAAAATAAAGGAGGATTATACTTTCTAAATTTAATATTCATTTAAATTTATTTTAAGGTTGTTGATGGACACAAAATCGAAATAAACGATACCGTTTATGGTAATGGTGACGGTTCAAATGGTGCAGTGTTCAAATTTCGCATTATTAATATTCGCCCTCTGGAATCTGGTGAGGAAATCCCCGAAGCCGAAGGTACCCAAGCTCCTACAACTGAAATTGAATATGCCACCCCAAAACGAGATATCGAAGGCGTGTCCGATGAAAAAGTTGATGATCGCAGCGAAGAGGACGTTAAGCCCGATGATAACGAAATCAATGCCAATGTCAGCGATCCGGAGGTAAAATATTCTAACAACTAACCATGCTTGGTCTATACCGCAGCGCAATAAACATATAAATATTGTAAAAATTATATTATATTACTATTCCCATGTATGCCTTGTTGTTAAATTTTTTTTCTTTGATTTTATACAGTTTATTATTATATATATATATATAAAAATAATATATATACAAAGAACATACTAATAAAAAAAAAACAACAAATAAACAAAACAAGTAACAATAAACTAACAAATTGAATAAAAAATTTAAAAATTATTATAACAAATTGCCGCTTTTTTTGTAAATACTTTTCAGCGTGTTTGTTGTACAGTACAGAACTAGTGACGTCGATATAATTTATACGCGCATGCTGCAAGGACACTCTTTAAAATAAGCTTTCGAAATGGTTTGCGAATTAAAAAAATTAAATAAAAATAAGAACGTAATAGCTTGTAAGGATTGAGCTGAGTGTGTGTGTGCTCGTACTTGGTTGAGGGAAGAATGCATGTGTGAATTGAATTGGCTTCTTTTTTTTATTTACCGCCCACTCTTTTCGACTGCATTAATTTGCAGCTAATTACTTTAAATTTATTTCTAATTAGAGGGAAGGATAGCTTTTCAATTAAAATGGATACGTAGATAAAAAAAATGCATGTTTGGCATTTTTTTTTCTCCTCTTTTTTTTGGACTCTGGGTCTTACCTTTTATATTATTTTTTTTTAATTACCACGACGACGACGACGACGTGGCAAATGGCAATTTGCTGCTGGGCTAGAGCAAGGGGTGTATGTGGACATGAACACATTGTATAAGTGCCAGGGTAGTGTATCCTTTGGAACACAAGGTGCTAACATACATACATCTATAGAGAAAGGATATGGTGATAACATGTAGAGGATGACGATGCTGGGGCATCCACCGGTGACTTAAGAGAATTAAGTGATGTTAAGTTGAAAATGAGATGGGAATTTTCGAGTGCCTTACCTCATGCAACTGGTAATTGACGGAAAATGGTTTCGCTTAGTGTAATTTATGCACAAACTTTTTCTTTTAAGCTTCAACTTTCTATGCAAAAATCCAATTAAATCAAATTTTATTATAATCAATTTTCGCTTTAAGAATGTTTGCAAGTAGGTCAAAGTTATGTAGAGTCAGCGCTTTAAATTTGCTTTCAGCTTTGCTTTGCTTAAATGTCACGCATCGTAGAAAGATTTTTATTTAAATTTCAAAACGTACTTTTTGAAATACTGTTGTAAAGGGTGTTTTTTCTTAACTCTGTACTGAGGGTTTAAGGTTAGACAGTTATATCTGTCAAGCCAACTGTCAATGTATCATTTTTGGTGATCATTTTTGGTTCAAGGGATATGTCAAAAAGTAAAACTGGCACTTTGACAACAAAAAACGAGCTCTTCAGATCCTCTCTATGAGCAAACTTGATGCTAAGATCGTAACTGACTTCCTAACTAGTCGCTGCGCCCTGAACCATCGTCTCATGAAAATGGGAAAAAGCTCTACAGATGTATGGATGTGTACCGACTCTGCCTAGAACAACCTGAAACGGCAGAACACATCCTATGCGAATGCTCTGCAATAATCCAAAAGAGGCTCAAATGCTTCACCAAAGGACTCACAGAATATTGCCAAATCATCGGCCTCAACAATCGTAAGGTTCATCAAAGACCTAGGATTGTCGCCAGACCAAATAAATTACTAACTTAATGGGCGAACAAAAGATCTATCCTGGTCAGAGTGCTAATCAGCCCCACTCTTAAAAAAAAACACTGTCACATTTAGTGCGGACATATTCCACACATCTATCAAAATGTTTGCTGAGGTCTGTGGGCTGATGGAGTTATTGACCATATCTCATCAAAAATGAAGCCGTCAAGGGTATTCCATATTAAGCAATGATTAATGACTTTTTCGTTGCCCGATTGAATGGCATGAATGTGGAAGAAAGCATTAGATGTACGCCTAATCTTCCGTAACGGACCTATAAATTGACTTCAAAGACCTTGTGATTATTCACGTTTGAGATATGGGTAAAGTCGCTAGCCTACGCTGACAAACCATCAGGAATCGAGGCCAACAGTAGTCTTGCTTTGTCTCTCGGATGACATTAATCAGATCCAGCCGACGCCCATATGCCCGAAGTTGTGTTGAAAAAACTAATTGCAAAATGTTTTTTTTCGACTGATCACATATCAATGGATATACAGGGTGTTATCGTCTTATTTTTCAATACTTTGGAACATATAAAGCCTTATTTTCAGAGAAAAATTGTTCTGAAGATGGTCCCCAGGGTTTAAGATAAGTTATGGGCTTACACCTCTTCCTTCTGAACATATTGTCAGTTGGTCAGTTTAATAGTTGGTCTGCTATATAATTGTGTGGGTAACATGGCTAAGTGGTTAAGCGCGTTCTACTTCTAAGCGAGAGGTTGCTGGTTCACATCCCGACCCGTATCACCTAAAATAATTTTATTTGCTGCCCCAACTTTTGCTCAGACTTAACAAATATCCAAGAGTAAAAACTGTCATCAGGAACTTCTCTAAAATAGATTGCTGTTCGGAATCGGGATCAAACTGGATGTCCCTTCCATTCTTGTTCGGAAAAATAGTATCTTGGCACAAACAATGTATGGAGAAACTGGGCTTTAGGTCTTGTTTGGGCCATTTGGCGTGATCGAGAAACCAAGATCTGTGTCTTTGAATGACTTTTTTTGAATCTTATCTCAGATCAAGTGCTCTGATATCCGAAATGGCTGGACCTTTATAACGAATTCTTGGTATTTCTTGGTCGGGAGTTTTAAATCAATTTGTTTTATCAAAGATAATTCTTTGACGTCGATGCATAAAATTTTCATTAATGAATATGATTCTGACATCAAGGAAGATGATCATCTTAACTACCTCGAATGGTTTTTTTTCATTTATTGATAACATATCTATTTAGTCTTATCTTTATTCACTTTTCTTTAGATTTATTTTTATTCAAAGTGGGTCATAAGGTCTTGGGTACTATGTGACCAACCAAGTCAATCGATATGTGAACATTTGCCATTTTAACACTTTTCAGTGTCTTAACATTTTTTCTTGTTAGCTAATAGCCTCTATGTAACAGTCAGCGGACGCGCAACACTTCATCATTGAGCGATAGTTTCGCTTTAATATTATAAATTTGGCTGGGAAATTTAAAGTGACCTTCACTGGCAAAATTATTATTTTTTTAGTTGTTCTTCAAACATTAAACTTTATTCACATCATATGACCCGCCTGGAAATTAAAAAAAAAATGAATTAGGTACCTACCATAAGCTATCCATTCATAAATTTTTCCAGCAGAGTGTTACATCTTGTTTCACTCTTACCTCGGCTTCTGTTAATTCAAGCATTAAAAGATATTCAAGCTTGAAAATATCCACAATGTCCCTCAGAGGAAATAAAAAACAACAACCTTCACCCAATTTTAATTTTATTATCCACTCACGATTTAATCCTTGGCCCAACCTCTCCACCCAGTAAGTAATTTAAATCACAAGCTTATCCATAATTTATTATCTTAAATTACTTCCAAAAATAAAACAAAAACAAAAAAAAAACCAACAGAAAATAATAATTTCTGATTCATAAATTCTCCTTCCCAGAGCAGATTCGCGTCACGTTCATTCGGCCTTTAGGTCAAAAAAACAGAAACAGAAAAAAACTCCAAAACACCAAAAGGACTCCATCCACTTCGCTGCTTTCCCATTGATGGTGGCTTCGCCACCGAACAGGGTCCCGAATTTTCTCAGTTTTATTATAACGATCATCCGCAGTGTGTTGTAAATCGAAAAGCTACTGCAGCAATTCGGTAGTTAAATATCCCGAAAAGAACACCCATTTACCCGTGTACACCGAGAGACATTTTGCACTTTTATTGGCCGCCCTCCCATAAAAAACGCAAATCCTCACAATAAAATGTTACATTCGTTACGGGTATTAAATTCAAATCGATGTGCTCTTCTTCGTCGTCAGCTTCCTGTGTTTCTTGGGTGTATTTTTGCTTCAGGAGAGGTTATGTGTGCGACTCAAGAAAAAAAAAAGGATAACCAAGCACTTTGACTTCTTTGCCCTGCGGACAGACATTTGTTCTCTTCATTTCATTCGGAATGTTACGACGCGACGAGTCTTGCCGACACAGTCGGAGGAGCTTCCGAAAGAATACTGTCAACGACACACAACGATGGCAATCGTTTGGAAAAGTCGTTAATGCCAAAATTGATTGGAAAATGAATTGAATTGAAATAAAACATAAACGAAAACAAAAAAAAAAGTAAAATTCAAGAGAAAAAATTTGGGATTTCCTAAAGAGGGCGCGCGGCAAGTCGATGACAACATATTGCGTATGAAACGTGAAAGTACATACGTCTTGTCTGTACTTTTGTGCCGAGTCTGATTTAGAGGTGCACGAGGCACGAGTGTACATTTTTGATTTAGGAAAAACGACAAAAAAAATCGATGGGAAAAGGATCTCGCACGAAGATATCTCTGTTTAATGATGGGAGAAAGGTAGATTTATTGCTTTATGCGTGCAGAAGCGTGAGCACGTTTCATTGTCCATAAAGGCGTCAATTGAAAGAATTCGATGAATTACCTTAATAAATTGCAAACTGACAGGTGCTGATGCAGATGCCTAATGTTGCGTGCCGCTCCCATGAGAGTTTTTACAATAAATAAGATAAGCAACGCACATATTCAAATTTAAGGTGGAACATACGTACCTGTGTAGGTGCAGGTCTATTTAGAATGTTTCCTTGTTGTGGAGGAATCGATTTGTTGGTGATTATTTCGGTTTTGGTGGGGGAAAAAGATCAACTTAATTTGAAGTTATTCAATTTGCAATAAGGTAAGATCAGAAATAGAGAGTGCTATTGCACCATGAACATTCAAGGAGCACGGATTAGGTTAGGTTATGTTAGTTAGTTTACGACACATAAGTAACTTGGTCCCATAACACTTGGATCGAAGTAGATCTGCCGCGAAGGCACTTCAGTTATTAGGACCCTACATGTTCAGCATTCACAACAAGTTTACTGCAGATATCAATTTAAGTGATTTCATAATGCATTTAGTTCTTCGAGATCTTGCAGCGCAGCTTCCTTATTACTATAACGACTAAACTTCGATCTCTATCCATTTTCTTCACTCAAAATGTTTATTCTTCAAAAAACGTGTAATATCACGGTCTCTACGAAGACTGCATATTTGCATAGTAAGCATCAAAGTATACGTTTCATTCCTTGAATTCATCAGCAGTAATAGTTTGGAAACATCATCAGGCTTATACCCCGGCTTCCTAGCGTTAAGTTAGTTGGCTGGCGAAGCAGAGTCACACTTAGTCGGTTATAAATCTATTATAATTTCCTTCGGCGTCTTTTATTCTCATAGTCACCCAATGCCGTCGAAACCTATAAAGCTTGGATTAATACTTCTGAGTCTAGAAACTTGAAATAAAATGGTGATTTAGCCATCAGTAACACAATGCTTGCTGCTACACCTTTCACTTGCAATACACTTCAGTAATAATGAAATGTTTAGTTTCTCTTAGAACAGTCCGGTACTAGTCCGTTCCTATATTATATGGATATTGATTTATTTTTCGGGTCCCACTTTTCCTGCACTTCGCACGGGTCAAAGCAGAGATCGCGCTGTGTAATCGAAACTCTAGAGTGAGTTTTAAAAAATTTAACTTTATAGCTCTTTGGTATATCTAGACTAGTCGAGTAGGTTAGTTCTACTTAAAGACTCGATTTAGATTTTGATGCGTTCATTTCCGACCCCGATCTTAAGAGCTTGTCTGCTTCTTCGTTTTCTGAGTTTTTAGATGGTATTTCGTCTAACGACTTCCTACACTTGACTTGATTCACAGCCCCTGATTTCACCATATAAGACTTCAAGGCCGCTTGGCTGTTTGTTTAGATGGTGACGGTCTTGGCTCCAAAGCAGTGCCTTTTCAGTTCCTCACCAGCCTGGAAAATGGCAGCTATATCCGCCTGAAAAGCGCTACAGTCGACGTTAATTCTAAAGGATTTGCTTAATCCTAGGGATTAGGGATAGAAGACGCCTTCAATCCTCTGCGATCCCGGGCACGCTGCGTCCGCGATAGCTTGGTCTTTAAAACGGAGGTTTGGGCTTCCTTGTCGCCTCGAACCTGGAGGCTGGGATTCAAAAATCGTCTTATCTGGAAAATTATTGTTCATTCGCTTAATGTGGCCGAGCTATATAGTCGATGTATCATGGCATTTTGTACTGCAACCCAATCATGGTTCAGCTCATAGAGTTCGTGCTCCATTCGCCCTTTTCGCACACAGGACTAAATATCCGCCGTAGAATTTATATATCGAAGGAGCCTAGTATTAACTCTCCTTTTAGAACTGGAGAACAGGAGTTTTGAACCCATTTCGTCGGATCTTCGTCGGATCTCTACTAAGTTGTCATTCGTAGAGTTGATATGTACACAGAGACTGATAAACTCCTTAACTACATCTAGCCTAGTATTAACTCTCCTTTTAGAACTGGAGAACAGGAGTTTTGAACCCATTTCGTCGGATCTTCGTCGGATCTCTACTAAGTTGTCATTCGTAGAGTTGATATGTACACAGAGACTGATAAACTCCTTAACTACATCTAGCCTAGTATTAACTCTCCTTTTAGAACTGGAGAACAGGAGTTTTGAACCCATTTCGTCGGATCTTCGTCGGATCTCTACTAAGTTGTCATTCGTAGAGTTGATATATACACAGAGACTGATAAACTCTTTAACTACATCTAGTTGCTGCTACTTGAAGTTGCTGCTATCAATAGTGACATTTTGTCCTAATCGGTGGACAGATGCTTGTTTACTTCAAGACAAAATAGCTTCACATGTTCACATTTAATTCATATAGTAGAACTTCAAAATGATGTCGCATTGCCTAATGCACCCTCAGTGGGTCCTGTACGGGCCGTTTACACCTAATATTATATATATTTATTATTTGCAAATAAATTCCACCATTTGGAGGATTTTGCTGAATATCTAATCTTATCCGTCCATGTTCTTGAAATAATCTTAAAGGCGTCGTTAACTGCTAGTTGTTAGTATTTTGTAGTCATCCACTATGAGGAGTTGGCCTTATACATTGTTAATTAACTTTGGCGAACGCGCTCCTATCTTAACAATAGTTGTGGCCTTGTTCAAGTGGCAATGTCGTGTACTACTAAGGGTATGGCCTTCTTCTTTCTATTCGATAATGTTATGATCACGATGGATCAATTTTAATGCATCCCTACTGTTCCACCAGTGAAATTTCCATAGCGCCTAATATTACATTAAAAATAACCCATAAACTTTAACACACCATCGTCGTACTGAATTCAAACCATAAGTACCTGCAACCAACCCGAAAATTCCACTAAATTGCAGACAATTGCCTTCAAATTACACGTCCACTTAGTTAGTATAAAAGGATTCATTTGCCTAGTAATTAAATTTAACACATTCCGTTTAAAAAATTAAAAGGACACCTCCAACATATAAAACCCACTACTCTTTTCGGTACATATATTTATCAATTCATTATAATTATTTGCTAATGAAAAGCCCTCTCATTATGCATTCAATCACGGTTCCGCCCGCACCACAGGAACCGCAATAACCAAAATACAACTAATTCAAAGCTTCTGAGCCGCTCCACAACCATACACAACATACATACAACGCCATCAATATTATTCATTGCATTCAATGAACGCCTACTATTCATGACCCATTGGATGTATCTACACGTCCAATTTGTTGTGTTACATCCGCCCAACCATAATCATACGAAACAAATTTGAATAAAATTAATTTTGGTTTAGTTGTTGTGTATGTCAGAATCCAGAAACGTTGAGGTTTTCAACGCCCTTTCGCATCACTCCTCCGACAACAAAATATATCGCTGCACTGTGTTCCTAAAAGAGCAGCTACAAACACTCTTCAAAATTCTGTCAAATTATAATACTGCCAATATTTTTTTTATAAAATATTCACGTCTGGTATGATGCGGGTTTTTTTTTATTGTCACATGCAAAAAATTTCGTATTCAAATTTATTGCAACAACAATATAAATATAAATATAAATGTAGATAAATTCCCTGGTGAGTTGTGTAGACTTTAGTCCTTTGCTAAAGATTTGACTTACGCACTGTCAATATTATTATGATCAAAAAAAAAAGTAACTGTTTCAATTTTGATTACTTTGCCACTCACATTGTATGATCAGGTTTTTGCTGTGAGTTTAATTAATTGAATATACGTAATTGGTAGATTATTAGGTAGCCACTAAGCCACAACGTCAATTATTCGAGTATTAAATGAAATAATTAATCAAAATGCATAATTTTTGCAATTTTATGACAGTTTTTTGGCTTTTATTTTATATACATATGTAGTTCATTATTTTGTTGCGCAACATTAACTGAGACTTATTTGTTTTTACCCTACTCGTTGTTGCAAATTGCAGTGTTAAACAGATTTTTGTGGTACAGTGATTGATGCAGTCGAGTGAGGGTGAGATACACTCAGTGTCAGTGCATAAGACTATTAATCATTTTTTAAAAAAAAAAAAATGGAATAAACCTATTCTCGGAATTTTATAAACTTGGATTTAAGGGAAACTGCAACTTGACATTTAAAATGCAACGTCTGTATGTCCATCCAATTGTATGTCCATGTAATTGTGACACCTCTTTTAGATTAGTATAGATATCTAAATGTGGGGACCTATTTAAAAGAGGTATGGATAAACAGGTAAAGATAAAAGTGGGAGGAGTAATGGGGGATAAGGCTATCTCTGGAAATAATCGGCCGATTTGACAGATTCACTGAGTGCTGATACTCTCTGAATCAGTACAGCTTACCTAAGCACGTTTTATGTTGCCTTTAGGAATTGGTTAACAGTGCGACCTGCGAGGACAGTAGACCTCGATCAAGTTAGAAATGCTATCCTAAGAGACGGGTGAATATCTTAGTTTCTGAGATTCTTAACTCTACCGATGAACGAAACTCTTTTTGGAAGATTCATCGTCTCAACCAAAGAAGAGCCGAACTTTCACAGAGGATGTGTTCAGAGGTTTCATCATCCTCTAAATAGATTCTACATTCAGTTTCTAGATACGGATTCATTTTGTTAGGATGATATCTCAAACCGCTAGCTTCCTAATGTTCCTAATATTCTTCCTTCCTTGTATTTAGAAGAATTTGTATATTACTAATCTTTTGAATTAGTAGAGAGATTCTTCTTCGAAGCTTTAGAGGAAATAGACTATAAAAACTTCAAAGGCCTTTTTGACTTTTGTAGGGTAAATTGTTGCTTCAAAAGGGATAGTGTTTAGGTTTTTTGTCTACCGTTTCGATTTTTTTTACATTACACTCCTGTCTAAAGCTAACCTAACCTAATCTTTAGAATTGTCTTAATCTCAGAACACTTTTTGGTTAAGACAAAGTTATTGTTCCCAAACGTTAATTAGTCTTAAATCAGCAGCCTAGGTTCTGTTCCTAAAAACCCAGATTTTGAACCAGCTTTATCAAGCTCGTCTGCAGATTCGTTGTCTATAACACTTTGATGGCTAGGTAATTTGGGAGCTAGGTGATTTGGGAGCGCCCAACAAGGACCTCTAGTGCTGGTTTTGGACAGGTACACATCGCGCCTGCAATGACGAGATACGCAATACGCTGTAGCTTCTATACCTTATTTGTCGTAAATGACTTGATATGGGAGTTCCAGTTAAGTTTTTTAACCAGCATAATCCCGAGATTTTTTGACTTCATTGAATTAACTCATTAAGGTGCTTTCTATGCTGATAGCTTCAAGATTAACCAGCCTTCCTCTAGTAAAAGGCACTTCTTTACACCATTCTAAAACGTGTAGCAAGGCGTCATACAAGCCATAGTAATGGTTGCAATAAATTTACCACTGAAAATGATCGCTAGCTCATTACAAAGCCTACGCCGCTGTAGCCTAGTCTGTTTTGAATGACTAAAACATTATCGATGAAGCCCAATCTTCGATAACTTCCTTCTGCTCACCCTAGCAATCGCGTTGTATCCGGCATTATCGAAAGCACCATCAAGAAGGCTTAGATTGAAATGCAAGATAGTCAAGAACATCGTCAGTAGGAAAAGGGTAAGATATTTTTATCTGTTCATCTATAAGTCTCTCCATAGTTTTAAGAACAAAAGATATTAGCTTTGGGTTGGTTGAAGCTATATGCTATTTTTAAAATTCATTTACTGAAACAAATTATTGCACGTGAGCGGGCAAAGTCAAGTTCTAGATATATATACATAAAAACCACCCACGACGACACTAAAGGTGAAATCATAATAAAATTGAAATAGTAGTTTCATTGTATAAATTCCCGGTTTAGTTTTGTTTTCTTTTTTTTTCCTAGACTGTAGAGTTTTGACGTCAAACATGAGTCAACATACCTAGTCCAGGCATGTTGAACTTACAATACAAAATTAGAGGTGATTTTTTTCTCATCTCATTGTTTCGCGTATCATATCGCGTGCACCTTTAATATTGGCCTTTTTTATTGTCAATGAAAATGACAAATACCAAACACCTACTCATGGTCATAGGTTTCAAGTTCTAGTTAGTCATCAATAAAATTCTATTTAAACGCGCGTGGGTAAATGTTTGTCATAGACTGTCTGAAAAATTGCACTTTTATCCCATTGTGAGGTATGAAAAAAATGTCCATAGCATGGGGAATACATAGTATTTTATTAATATTTAATTGAATAGGAAAGGATGTGCATTTTAATATTCGGTTGTCATGTGGTGAAGTATTAATATCCACAGCAGGATGTTAAAATTAACCGCAAATGAAATTTTCGACTGGTCGACATCGTGTTACGTCAATTTTTATGTCAAATGCATATTTTAAAGGAACGAGATTCAATGGTAAAAGGATATTTTTATGAGTCCTTGTAAGCTTATATGTGCAACTATAACCTATTTTGTGTTTTTATTTTTTGTTGAATGCACATAACGGAAAAAAGTGCGAAACAAAACAAAGCTGATTGTGAAATATGTCATTTAAAATTTAAATTGAATTTAATGTTAATGTTTTTTTATTTTTTTTTTACCTACAGTAAATCAAAACTCTAATATAATGTGCTTTATTTATGTTTGTTCTATATGAAGAGCTTTATATCACTTAAAATAGTTCAGTGGAATTATAAATATTATTATTTATGTTATTTCTGTTGTAAAGAACCTTTTTGTACTTACAAGAGCAAACCTTACAGTTTCCCAAAATTCACTTATCATGTCTCTTAACTTTATAAACGCCTTCTTTAGATTGTGCGATGCTCGAAAATGAATGTTAGATGGAGTCACAATTATTCCAAAGCCGGGAGAAAAAAATGAAAATATCGCTTTAAATAATAACGTCAAGGGTATGCGGAATTATATTAACCCTTTGACTTTTGACTATTTAAAGCTCACATAAAATGTATAAAATTCCTTACTGTACCGGATAATGAGCACAATTGTGGTCAATCATAGCAAATTGACAAACAATTTTAAGTGTTAAGGACTATAAAACCAAAAAAAAAAGACCACAAGTCTTACATACGTTCTTATGGTATTACGGTCTCTTTTAAGGCATGAATGCATCCAATACATTATCCTAATAGGGCGAATGCTTCGATCTGACAGCTTCCTTTGCGTTTTCTTCTACTCTGCAATTTTTCATAACAATTATAATCTATTATAAAGGGATCAATTACCTCTTCATCCCACTCATCTGTTTCCGACTGATACGACCTCCAGAAAGATCATCAAGGTCTTCCGGTTCTGTATTGTATTATATTGTTTTTTTGTGGGCATGGAGAGTTAGGCTTGCCTCTATGTCGCACTTGTACATATAAGAAAGTTGATCGACATTGCTTTTCCATATCGTTCGTAGGGTTCCTCCTTTGAATACGACAATAAAAACTGAGCAACTGTGCTCTTTCTTTTTACGCAATTGGTTCTTTAACGCGAAGTTTTCTTCGGTTCTTTGAAAGAACTCAGATTCGCAGAACGTGGCACAGTTTTCCTTCATCCAGCTCAAGCGTACACGACGTTTAATGGAGTGGCCACAACTGCGAATCATCTTAGTGCAATGCTGTCTTTCTTGACACACTCAGGTCCGTATAAAACAATCGTGATAACCTTCAGTGGGGGCTTAACCGATGTTGTGGCCTCCTTGCGTGCTTTGTTCTTGCCCATGATTACACAGTGCTGTTAAACTATTCATGATATCGTTAGAAATTTGTTTAGATTAGAAACTGAGGCATCGAAAAGTTCCTCAATATATTGGATGAGGTCTGTTGAAAGTGCTCTTTTTCTCAAGTGACATAGACTCGGGCAATTGCAGGGATAGTGTCTTCATGGGACTCTTTGACACAAATCAGCCTCCACAAAATCCTATTTAAAATTTTATTTTATTGCGTGGTTTCTTAAAGAATTTTCATCTGATGAAGCACCTACCAGCTTAGGCAGCAATGTTTTGTCGTGCACTACAAATCATTTTCCGTTTGCTTATTGTACACAAATACCCACAATTTCCATGATATTTAGGAATAGGTAAAAATTTCTGTCTATAATAGGCTTTTACAATGGTTCTTAGCTGTAAATCATTAATCTAAAATATTCTATATATTTTAAACTACTGGAAACACTTCGCATTAAAATAAATGTCTAATATTGGTCAGAGTTAGTCAGAAAATTGGTAATTCTGCTGCTTTGGACTAATACGATACCCATTTCACTCGAATTGTAATATTCGTTTAACTCAACAAATTCATTAACCTCGACTTGATGTCTTTACTTTAATTTATGACAAAATCTATAAGATTAGGCCCTGTATTTCATCGCTAGCTTCAGATCCAAAGCTTTCAGAAAAATCGTTGTCAGTTGTTGTTTGTTTTTGAGCTAATTCGTCAGTTGCTTTATGAAATGAGGATATTAGAATTTTTGTTTTAATTAACTTTATCAATTTTTGAGATTTTGCGGTAAAGTGGTTACGTCCTTTGCACCACTAAGCGATGGGTCGGTGGTTTTTGATTTTGGTCCGTACTACCTTAAAGTTTTTATTCGCTATCCCAGCTTGGCCTCACTTCAAGAATCCAAGACACCACTTCAAAAAGGCTAAAATCGTGGGAGCTGTTCGATGTCATAGGCGAACATTTGGTTCGGCTTTATTTCACTTTCAATGTTCGGCATTATTTCACTTTGTAAAAGTTAATTCGGTTTTATTTCGCTCGGCGTTATTTCATGGCACAGAGTCTAAAATTTTCACACGATGGTAATGACTTTCTGTTTAGTTTACACCAAAAATTTTGCAAAAACTAAACTGGGTGCGATATTTTTGAACAATTTAGACAATTTGGTTCATAATATTAGTAAAGAGTCACGATCAAATTGGTTGCAATGTTTTCAATAATAAATAACGTTTAAATGTTACTCAGTTGGATTTATGTAGCTGTTCTTATTTATAGAATGACACCAACAACCAACAGATTACAAATTTCACAAACCACAAAATGACTGAACTAATTTAATGATTATTTTAAATCAAATTCAAAATTTTTGCACATAAAATAAACAATTTAGTTTGGTTAATAAAATCACTTGCTTTTCTCACCTGCAAAACTTAGTACACAGAATCATCAGCTCTCTAAATTGTGACTGACTGAAATCACCGTATGATCTTCCAAGTTCAGGAAAAGTTGCAATCAACTTATTTGGTGGTTTTGATCTAATACGCCTTTTTTGTATCAATAACAATATAAGGTGTTAAAAATAAATAAACAAAGTAGACACCACCAGCTTGCTGAACAGCTAAAAATAGAAACGCGGAAATTCAATGCGAGCGCCATTCTCAGGCAATAGTATATGTATGTGACAGACGATATCTGGAATGTTTACCACAATCAATAATATTTACTGTTTGAATTAATCCAGTTACTACTGCAATGAATTCACCTTGATAACTGCACCAGTCTAAACTGCTCTTCTCCAGAAATAAATCCTAAAGTTTAGTTGCCAATTAGAGCAAAATTTCTATAATTATTTCCTAAACACCAAAAAAAAGTAGAGGGAATCCCTCAAGGCCATCCCATTAGCATGCACTAAATGTAGAGGCGAACACACAAAATTGATTCCATATTTCTTAGGAAGTCAGTACGTGACTCAGGCAGGCGTCACAACAAACACCGGCTATTCCTTGTTTTTTCCCGCACTTAAACAGTTTTTGCCCATATTTGCGGAAATGGTGTACGCATTCCACACACACACACTCAGAGCTCAAGATGAAACATCGACATTTCATGAGAATCAGACACACCACCCTCCGGACAACAACAATAGAGTTTGACAATATCGCTACAGCTTTGCTCTTGAAATTGTGAGCTGCTTCCAATCGTAACCATTCCGAAGGTGACATCACTCGTCATGTTATGCATGCTAATCACCCACAGCCAGAGCCCGAACGAACTGCTACAACTGGTAGCGGTTCGGGTTTCAGATTCAGATTTAGATTCAGATTCATGTATCATCGTTGGTCAAGTTGATGGATGGCGTTTGAATAGACGACGTAGTAGGGGGACGCATAATTATTTCGCTGCTGATTACTAAGAAAGCTTCCCGAGTTTCGTAGAAGTGTAACTTGGGCGGACGCCCAGCTATATAAAGAAAGTATCTCAAAGATTGAGTCAATCATTCGCGAGTAATTTTCAGACAAGCCACACGCCGTGTACCACTCGATTTTTTATATTACCAACTTGTGGTGAGTATAAAACAGGGATTATTGTATAAAATTTGTAGTGTTGTTCATCATATTTTTTTTTTTATTATTTTTTGCAATATCATAATATTTTGGTGAATGTAAAAGAAAAGTCATACTTTAACACTACTTAACTAGACCATATTTACAGCAGCAGCAGTTAACTTGTCAAGCATAAAATTAACACAAGGCGTCGCAGCAAACCGCATGCCATATACTTGCTGCACGCATCCTTCTTTTCCTTGTTTTCATATTTATCTCACTTGCGCGTTCAAATTGAATAAAACAAAATATTTTTATTAAAAAAAAAATAATTTTCTCTTTCAATTTCACGCACTTTTTCCAACACACAAACAAACACACACGCACACTATTCTCAAAAAATTGGCCTTTTTGCACACCACACACATACACACATATCGACATAATGCAGAGCACCACAGAAGCAATTACCACAGAAATGCACGACACTGTACCACATCGCATACCATCGTCTGACAACAATGATGTCGACAATGACAGCTCTGTCAACCGAGATGAACTTCTAGAGGAGGGCGTTGTTGGGGGTGATGCCGTTGCCGATACAACGGAAGCAGTTGTTGAATCCTTGGATAACGATGATGATGACGATGATGTAGCCACCCCAGCCGAGCAGGATAATACACATGCAGCTGGCAATACAATACAAAGTGGAAAACTCTCAGCACTCGTGGATGCGGAAAATGTTAATGATGCCACCAGCAGCAGCGAGGATAGCGCCAACACTGACGATAACGAGCAGGACGATGACCATGAAAATAATGAATCAATCGAAAATAAGAATGCCGATGCCGATGCCGAGGAGGAACAGCTACAAGAACTGGTCGATGCTGTCGGTGAGAAGCTATCACTGGCCGATGAGGAAGAGGAGCGCTTCGCCGATGAAGTTGAAAAGTTGGTTGAAGCCAACATCGACATTGACGACAAGGACAGGAAGCACCTCATCGAAGAGAAAGAAGAAGAGTCACAAAAGCTCGAAATCGAAGGAAACCATTCATTACGCGAAGATCTTTCATCTTCAGATGATGAGGAGGATAACGAAGACGTAAATGAGGTTAGCTACCACGGTTTGAACTCTGAATGGGGCAGTCTGGATGACAAGAATATTTTAACAAATGAAATCGACGCGTACGAGAGTGTCCCGATTGATTTGTCAAACGACATCGCCATCAATGACATAATGGCTGATCAGGGTGCACCCACGGATCCTGATGCTGAGGTCTTCAGTGTAGATGAGTTTGCTGCACCAAGTGCTGGTGGGCCAAGATTCGAAGTTCTAACAGACATCAAATGAAGAATTTAATTTAAATTTTGTTATCGATATTTAACTGTAGGTATAAAGGAGGAAGTTGTATGATTAAGTTTTAGCAAGTAAAGAATGTGAATCACCAGAAAAAATCAAAAAAAAAAATACTCAAGAAAGCAATTATTATGATGATGTAACTGTCAGAGTCGAGTAATTGTTAATTTATTTTCAAAATTCTACAAGCAAAGTCTGAATATATGTTGTTCTTTTTAAAAATTGTTGTAAAATGAAACACAATTAGTGAGTTTCTCACAAGGTTGAGCGAGATTAAGATATTTTTCGTTTTTATATTTTCTATGTTTAAGAAATATTATATGATTATAATGATGTTACCAAATTATTTATTGATATGTATTTATTTTATAGTTTATTAAGGATACAAATAAAGTTATACAATGACATTTAGAAGGTCTTGAACATTTTCGTGTCACATTTTCTTTGGATTGCAGGTTGGTATAGCGGTGCTTCCTTTTATTTGAAATATAAAACAACAATGCTTTTTTTATTATTTAAAAAAGTACCTTAAACATATATAAAATTAAATGAAATCGAAGGCCTTCGGCTAAAAACAATATCTTAAAAGTTTTTGGAATTTGATAATAAAACTTAAATTTAGTGGCTATGACAAAATAATTTAAATTAAATTTCATACATTCAAAGTGAAAGAATTTATCTCTAATTAAAATCAGATTTATCGTTTGATATTCCATTAAATAGCTTTAAATGCTTAATAATTTGCAATAAGTTGTATTTAAAAAAATAAGAAGTATATAACAAACCTTACACACAGATAGATGATGGGTGTGTAACAAGGTTGTTTATTGAGCACTTTACTCTCTATATTGTAAATTAATGATATATCCTATCCTAAGGGATACTATCTATGTGTAGTAACATCCCTTAATATTCATCGTAGACCCCTAAAACTAAAAATATGTTTATGATCAGGACCAAAACCTAAGACTATTTAGCAAAGTCCGTCCGTCCGTCCGCAGTTCTTAGGCCTTTAAAATTAATCTAGGAAGCTGAAGTTTGGACCACATATCCCCTAGGGCTCCGAAATTATTAAATGAAAATTTTATTTGAATACGCCCACTTCCACGCCCACGAGTTAGAAAAAATCGTTTTAAAGGTAAAGTTGGAGAGATAGAACCTTCACAAGATATGTAGGCACTGCCCTGCTCCTAAGTTTGTCTTATAAAGTTTATTCCACGGCTACTTTTTGTGGACGTTTTTCACTAAAATGCTGTTTTCTTCGAAAATTTTCATTGAAACCGAAAAATGTTTAACAAGATATTTAGTCAAAATTTTTTCCAATACAAAGTTTTTGACTACGCCTACTTTTTGAAGGCGTTTTTTTTTATAAATTTCATATAATGAAATAAAATCCATCAGCTTCCTATTGCTTTTTCTTTGGAGCATATAGCGATATGGATAGGGTATCATAGTGTTCGCCCCACTGTAGCCTTTCTTTATGTTCTTTTTTTTTAGCTTTTGTACTAAAAAAGAACTTTTTGAAACTTTAGAACTTTTGTGCTAAATGTCAGAAATATTGGTTAGGATAGTAGCTGATAAATATTTAACAGCATCAGTGCTTATTACTTCTCTGGAAAAGGTTGTCCTTCTTATTCCGAATAGGCCCGGGCACTCACATATGATGTGCTCGCGGTTTCGTCTTCTTCAAGACAAAGTCGGTGAGTCGACTATTTTTAGTTTATGGAGGTGATATCTTAATCTTTGATGACCGGTTAGGTATCCACAAGGATGTCTTATATCATGCCTGGAAAGATTAAGTATCTTTTTAGCATATTTACTGAAGGGCTGTATTTATAACCTTTTTGGTCTGTCTAAAACCTGGGATGCTTTCCCAATAAGAGGTGCACGTTTCGTGTTCCCAACTTTTTAATTTAAAATCAATAGCTCATTTTTTTAATGGAAAGAAGAGCTCGGGTCTTATAAAGGGGGTCTTCGAGCATGTTCTAGCCAATTCATCAGCTTTTTCATTTCCTTCAATATCCTCATGTCCTGGAACCCATCAGATTTTGGTTTTGTTCCTGGTACTGAGTGCCTGAAGGGTTTGAAAGCAGTGCAGTACCGATATTTGGAGTCAACAATTGGGGAGCTAAGGGCTTTTTTAGCTGCTTGACTATCCGTGAATAAATAGATGCTAGCTTGCTTAATACTTGAGCTGTGAAT
Organism: Ferdinandea cuprea; assembly: GCA_963576555.1. NCBI lineage: Eukaryota > Metazoa > Arthropoda > Insecta > Diptera > Syrphidae > Ferdinandea > Ferdinandea cuprea. Next base: position 29,117,429 of record OY754958.1, read on the forward strand.
TAGGTTTGTGCATTCTTACATAACGTGGAGCTCTGCCGGAAATACACTGGGACTTTTGCCCATGAGTATTGAGACATTTTTGTTGTTTCCAACTCATATGTAATTTCAGTAGAGAAACCTGTTACCGCGCAGATCCTTGCAGTGTTGCATATTGCCATTTTTTCATAAAAATGTGGAGGGGTGTTAGTCCTATTAGAGCTTATATGGCCACCGTGAGGCAGCATCTCATACCACCGGGCATCTTATCTTATCACAAATGTAGCCATTTAGGGCGATACTAAGGTTTAATTCTTTAGTTATACATTCTTTACACATTCTAATTTGTGTACGTTTGCTGTATTGACCTGTTGCAATTTTAGCCAAACACACTTTTTATTAAAAAGAAGAACTTTCCGGACGCCGAAAAACCTAAGCACCGATCTGATGACCTATCTAACCGAAAAGATGAAGCAATCTATACACCACGGCGGTGAAAGTGAGATCGTTGCGCTTGATATTTAAAAAGCTTCAAGATATTTTGATAAAAATGCGTGCATAGGTAATCGATGTTACTTTTCTTCAATGGATTCAAGTCATTTTTCATAAATGATCTCATGTTTGTTACTTTTAATCCTACCCATTCCTTCGTTGTGTGCCCTTAGATTCGTATATTGTTTTTCGGGCTTAGGGGACGTATCTTCGGGCTTGGTACTGGAATGGCATTTTAGCCGTACGTCTTTGTTGGAACAGCCGCATATTCGATGTCGTCAAGAACGCTGCGCGCAAATGTCTAGGCCTTTTTGTGTGATCCAAGAACTATTGTAACCATTATGATTAGCTAATTCTCCCAAAATTTGAGAAACGCTCATATCTGCTCCGATTCACTAATAAAGAATTCGGAGCTACTTGACAGAATTCAAAATCGTGTGATAAAACTATTTATACGATTTATACCGACTTAAGCGAATCTTTTTGTTAAAGCGCATGAACAACTGCGTTGAGAGATTGGAATATGTGGGAGCAAAAGTCCAGAAGTCCTGTTACGCTCTCGTAGTGCTTTTCTAATATTCGAAAATTCATTCGCAAAACCAGAAACACAACAAGGAATTATTGTCTTTTCGTGCCAATAAAATAATTTTTGTGCAAACTTTTCATTTAATATTCACGGAAAACACCTTTAAAATTGATTTTAAATTTTGCCCAACTTTTTTTTTGTAACAAAATCTTCTGGTGTTAGTTCTGCATTAAGATTAAGCAAATTTATTTATATACCGAAAATCCCCCACATTTGCATGAATCTACAACCCACGTTCTCGCTATTCACAAACTTGCTAATCCCCCCTAAATCTAATTTTACTGACAATGCAAAGTTTAATTTTATGCCATTTTTTATTTACCTAAGGCGCGCTGCTATATGGGGTCCTTTTACACCACCGACTACTACGAGTATAACATTGAGTTGACGACAAAACCAAAGCAGTGATTAAAAATGTCCTTCATTTTAAAATGCACTGCAGGACCATAATTAAAAACAGTAAACGCATTAAATATTAAAACAAACACCAGGTAGAACCCTCTATCGCATCGCTTACCGCCGAAAGATGAAACAAAATCCTTTTTTTAGCATACAATTACCATAACCGTAAAAAAATAGAAACTCAAAAAAAAACAGAGTGTGGGGAGAAAACAAACCATACACTCGTGCAATTGCTGAAGACGAGCTTCTGTTACCATACCACACACAGCTAAATCGCACACAGAAGGACGACAGGAAAATGCGACGAATAAAAATTAATGAAGCAACCCAAACGGCAGAGCAACCCTGAACCGGCGAAAAAAACAAACTGCTTAACGTGCACACTGAGAGCAAGGACATCAACAAACACATGTCCTTCCTCGTCGGCGTCATTGTCGTCGCCGCGTCCTTCACATTCACAACAATATAATTAAGGACTAAGTGGTGTTAACTTAAAACTCAGTGCTGTGAGCTAGAAGCTTTGCTTTCGCAACCGGTAGCCGGTGGACCACATGTGAATTTGAAACTCCAAGTGAGTGTGCAGAGTGTACACGTTACCGAAATTCAAAGCGAGAGGTAGGAGGTAGGTACGACGATGACGACGACGACGCGTGCCAACGTATAACCACCGCATCCTGACGTATGCATATAATTATAACCGAAAGGGTTAAATTAAATTAAAAATTATAAAGTAGAGCTTTTTCGTGTGTCCATATTCGTTGTGCCTTTTTTGCTTATGGGTAAGTGGGTGGAGGACACACCCACAAAAGCGTGCTCCTCTTTGTGTTGGCTATGCTGCGAATATGAATGTGAACGGGAATTGGGGGCGGGGGCGTGTAATATTTTGCTCATGTAGCCTGAAATAAGACCACTTCTGGTGGCACACACGTCCGTTTATGGGCATGCAAAACGAGGTAAGCAGCAGCATATGGCAATCTACGTGTAATGACATCCAAGTGAAGCGATATTTGCCTCTTTCGAAGAGGATTGTGCACAATCAGCAGTAGACAGTCCGACCCGACCCTTCCACGGGAAGCATTAAACCCCAACCACAAGCAAAAGCAGAAGCACAACGTAGTAGCGGAAGTAGGAATATGTTCCCGGTGTGTAGGACTTAATTAGAGGACTTGGTGGCCTGTCGAGTAGGTAGTCAGTCCCACGTGAGTGTTGCTGCTTGTATCGGGTTAAATAAATGGGCGAACAGGGTCGGATTTGATGGCGTTATTTTAATGAGGTACTTTCACTGACATTAACAAGTTAACTGCCATGTAACCTCAATATTGGGTGCACTCACAAATTTTTCATTTTACTATTTAGGTCAAGTGATTTATTGAAGGGTTGTATGGGGATCATGTGCATGTATTGTGCGGTTAACGGCTTTTATGTTAGATTCTTGAATGCTTATGAAATAAGCAGCTTCTAAATTGTAAAAGGATATCGGATGAGATTTTTGCCGAGTGATGTGGTCGGAACAGAATGCATTCGGCGGTTTTACTTGGTTCTAACGTGGTTTAATAACTTCAAAGGGGGTTTGACCCTAGATGTTGCTGCGCATATTGAATCGGAATTGAATTGGCATTGACGAGAAAATATGATATTTCAATAGCAAATAAGAAGGTTACATATTTGGCTATGAGAAGATGCATGCTATGAAGACAGATCGATGAGCAATTAATAATAGATACAGCCTCCTGTTCGTGGTACGTACAGGCTATCATGGGCATGTAAAAGCAAGCAACGACAAGAGTTTGATGCCACCTTGGAGTCCCCAAAGAATTCCCATTCAAGGTTGGGATTAACTAAAATCCCCCCTAGACCCCTATAGGCTCTAAGGCCTGACTTCTCCAACCATTGCGTGTGCAAAGATAATTTTTTTTAACACGAATGGAAGGGATCTACAGTTTAATGTCGATGCCGAACGGCAATTTATTTTTCGGTAAAAACTTCTCATAACATTACTTACTCTTGGATGTTTGTGAGTTGCACAGAAAGTATATTGTGGTTTCCTCTTATTTCCCTAACGCTCCTCCGAAAATCGTTAGATTGCGCGCAGAGTAAAGCGAGAAGGTCTTATGCAGGTCGGTTTCTAGCCTTACTGCGCGCGAAGCCTTAGACGCTACTTCCATACTGAGGGCATGTCTGTCTAATAGAGAGTGGCTAGTGATTGCTACCAGCTTTCAGATCCCTGGGTTTGGATATTGGATCGTCTATAAATATCACGAGAGTCTTAATATATCTATATGTTATATAGAGTTTACGAGTTGCCTTTTGGCTAGCCATCGTTCAATGGTCCGTGGCCCGCACGATGCGGATTTGGAATTGATTAGAAACCGACATTCATCACAAACGTATCGGTCTGGGAAGATTGTCTGATATTTTATTTATACTTGTACATGACCATTTCGACCTAATTCACCCTGTTTTCCATTTCTTAAATTAATCCATCAAATTGTTGGCGAAAAGGAGCAGCCTTGTACGAACGAAGGTTAAAAATTTTTAATTATGTATATCAATAAGACCGAGTCGAACTTGTGGTTCGAAGACGTAGTGCAAAAAGTGTCCATTTCTCCTGTTTCCTCCAGGAACATAACACGAACTCTTTCCTTGAAGTCAGAGGTCTAACTAACTACTAAGTTTTAGTTTAGTGGTGTTTTGAGTTCAAATTTATTTATTTATTTATTTTCCAAAAAAGTTATTTTCACAAAAAAAAAAATCCTTTTTGTGTGCGCTTTGTGTTTAAAGAATTCGTCGCATGTTTGTTGAATAGTTTTCATACTAAACGAAATAATTAATAAGTCAACAACGCAACAGAAACTTTTCATTCAAAACGTCAACAGAATGCCAGCAAAAACCGTTATGCTTCTCTTTGTGTGGTGATAATAACTTTAAGTTTGTTTCATTAATATAATGATTTTTCTTATAAATTTCTATATTTATTGTTTTTATTCCTATTTTAAAATAATAATTTAATCATGCATGCAATGCATTTTTTTTTCGTTTCATAGGGTTCCTGAGCCCGAGCATATCCTGGATCGGGCTACATTTGTTGGAGACATTTTCAAATTGTTCATCGGCAACGCTGGTTATTAGTTGTGCTTCGAAAGTGATTTTTCAAAACTAACTAACTTTAGTTGTGTACAACTAAAGTTAAAATTTAATTTAATATTGTCCGTCTAAGACTAAAATAAATCCACAACTAAATTAGTTGTAGTTTTGAGTTGCAATTGATTTTTGCCGATCACTGAAGTTATATGACAGAGGCATGAAAACATTCAGCTTTAGCTTTTATCATTTTAAATGGCTAGACGTCTGTTTCTAGAGTAGGAAACGTATTAAACTGATCGTATGTATTTTCGCGGCGACTAGGTTTGGTGTTTGGATTAAGTTGGATTTGATAATTTCTCTCTTTGACTGGGGTTTGTTCGGTTGAACAAAGGTGCTATCGCCTCTAGTTGTCGCCAAAATGGATGCTTTAATTTAGGGTATTTCTCTAAACGATGGAATAAGACAAATATGTTTATACCGGGTGATTTTTTAAGAGGTTTAGAACTTTTTTTAAAAAAAAAACACAAAAAATTCGAAAAAATGAATGAAATATTTATTTGAATCGATAGTTTGAACCTTGCAATTTAATGTTTAAAGATAATTTCATGCAAATGTTGACCGCGGCTGCGTCTCAGGTAGCCCATCCGCTGAGTGCAATTTTGGCATACTCTTTCACACATATCGGCCGGTATCTCACGAATGAATGCATGGATGTTGGCTTCCAGTGCGTCAATCGAAGCGGGCTTGTCCCTATATACATTAGCCTTGGCATACCCCCACAAAAAATAATCTAATCGTGTCAAATCGCACGATCTAGGCGGCCAATTGACCGGCCCGAAACGTGAAATTAACTGTTCACCAAACTCGCCTCGCAATTGCGCCATTGTTTCGCGTGCTGTGTGGCATGTGGCACCGTCTTGTTGAAACCACATATCATGCAAGTCAAGAACTTCCATTTCGGGCAAAAAAAAGTTTGTTATCATCGCTCGGTAGCGTTCACCATTGACAGTAACGCTGCGATTCGCATCATCTTTGAAGAAATATGGCCCAATAATGCCGCCGGCCCATAAACCGCACCAAACAGTGGCTTTTTCGGGATGCATTGGTAGCTGTTGCAATGCTTCTGGCTGATCTTCACTCCAAATGCGGCAATTTTGCTTATTTACGTACCCATTCAACCAAAAATGAGCCTCATCGCTGAACACAATTTTTCGATAAAAAAGCGGATCCTCGGCCAGCTTTCCAAGAGCCCATTCACCAAAAATTCGGCGTTGTGGTAGGTCGGCTGGCTTTAGTTCTTGCACCAGCTGTATCTTAAAAGGCTTTGCGCCCAAATCCTTCCGCAAAATTTTCCATTAACAAAGGCCTAACTGCTGGGAACGGCGCCGAATCGACATTTCGCGGTCTTCTGTCACACTAGCTGATACGGCCGCAATATTTTCTTCAATACGCACAGTACGTAAACGTGTTGTACGTGTTGATGGTTTAATGTCCAACAAAGTAAATTTGGTGCGAAATTTGGTCACAATCTTCCGAATAGACTGCTCAGAAGGTCGAGAATGCCGATCATAAAATGGAAGCAGCGCGCGATGAACATTTCGAACCGAGCACGAATTTTGATAGTAAAATTCAATAATTTGCAAGCGTTGTTCATTTGTAAGACGATCCATGGTTAAATTGCAAACCAAACTGAAGCTGTTTGACAGTGACACAAGGTACTAAACACACGTCAGCTGTCAAAACCAGTGTTGCCAAAACCAAACCAGCTAAAAAATCACCCTTTATTATTGCTGGTGTTCCGCAAGGATCTGTTTTGGGGCCAGTCTTGTATCTATCTATGTATACATCTGATTTCTTAAAGCTCTAAAGACTGTAAGACCGCTTTCTTTGCGAATGATCCTTAGAGATAAGAATCCGCTTTATCAAATGGCTCTATAAATAATTCAAACCAGCCTTGGACGATGTCAAAATTTGTTTCAATATATGAAAAATTAAAGTGAATACTGGAAATCCTCATACAATTTTTTGGTTAGATAATTAATGTTAATGTGACAATAAAAATGCTTTTTCCGTTTACAAATAGAAATTCAAAGCTTCTAGGGATGAAAATAAATCAATAATAATTATATAAAGTAATTTTTCAAAGCATAATTCTGTCAGTATGCATCACCTGCGTTAAATGCACAAGAAGCCTTTAATAAAGACTGCAAAGAATGCAAAACAAAATTGTTATAAACTTACAATTCAAGAGTTTATTTCATAATGATTAAATTACAATACTTTAGGTAACAAAGAAAGATTACAAAGAGCGGGAAAAGTATTAATTTTAGCGGCATAATATATTGGCAAGTAAACTGACAGTTTGACGGGTCTGTGTTGTTGCTGCATTTTGGACACTTGTACAGGGTGCATCGAAAATATTGAAAATGATTCGACAGACGAACTACTCAGATAGTTAAATACCGAAAAAATGAAATCTAGGATTACAAAATTATGCAATAGGTTTGTATTATCTTGTAGTTCATCTGATAACTACCTTATCTCATTATAATATGTTTATGGATTTTAATTATTTATTGATATTATTTGTTTTTAGCCTCCTGTGATATGAAAATTGATTGACAATTTTTAGACATGTATATAAATATTTAAACCTTATTATATATGTATTATTGGTTTATTAAATTAATTTTTATATAAATTTATTTATTTATTAAATACATATTTATTGTTTTTTTGTTTATTATATATTTATTTTTTTTTATTTATTTATTATTATAATTCTTTTATTTATTTTTCTTTTTAAATAATTATTTATTTAATTTTCTGCTACACAAAAGTTATTTATTTCATAATTTAGTTTTATAAAAAGTCGTTGATACGTCTGAAGTATTTTTCAGTTATTCCCCTACCCCACACCCCACCCCGTTCTCCCTATCGTATCAATTCAAAGAAGGTTTTCCCTTCTACCAAAATATGTAAATATATGTAAAATATATGTAAAATATGTAAATTTTTCAGTCACTGTTATATAGGTTAAAAAAAAAAATTGTATAATAATTTCGCTACAATAAACCAAACTGAAAAAAAAAATTCAAAATATTTAGACAGTATTTTTCTTAACATTTCACCCACACAACGTTTATTGTTGGGGTTTTCTTTTTTTTTAATTGCTGTTTAATTTTGTGAATCTGTCGTAGAAGAGGAATTAAAATGTAATCCATAGTATTTTAAACGACCTTCTCTTGGGACTTATGCGCTTTTTTTATCTGAACTAAACATATAGTTCATATTTCAGAAAGTTAGGAAACCGAATACATACTTTGTGTCTATTACTGAAACAAAGAATAATAAAGCAATTTTATGTCGTGTTCTAACTTGAGAACACAATCATAAAGAATTTGCTAAACGATTTCCATCGCCTCCGTGGCGCAATTGGTTAGCGCGTTCGGCTGTTAACCGAAAGGTTGGTGGTTCGAGTCCACCCGGGGGCGGGCATCTTTTTTTTTAAATTTTCATTCGATAAATTTCAGCGAATAAACTATAAGAATTTATTTATGTAAATTTATGATGGAAGTTGAGTCTTACGAACGCTAGATTGATCATTGATTTTAGTTGATGACATGGCACTTTTATAAGATTGCTGTTGAAGTAGGGTTAGTCATATTTAAATTAACTTTTCTAACTTTGGGGTTTTCCCTCACATTTGGGGAGTTATTTCTCACTATTGACATTATTGCACCACCGTGACTTTTTCCCAATATCACATTAAAGCTGATTAACCGCAGTTTATAAGCTGAAGCAAAACAAAGAGACTTGTGACCTGACAAAAGGCTATGAGTGTGGTTAGCGATAAACAAATTGATTGAAAGCTCAATTATATCAGTTTGAGAGGTTTTTCTAGCTGATACAAGACACACACTACGTCTGTTGAATAGAGTAAGTATTCTTTATTTATCTATGAATTATTGTTTCAAGTGTATCAACTCAATTATGAGAAAAAACTTTTCTGCTCTTTTTGAACATATTGAATCACTCGTGAATGGTTGTAACTTTCGTTCAATTATAAAAATAATAACTGTATTGGGTGATGTGGTGATGTACGATTAGTTGGCACGATCTAAGTAAAGGAGTATTTAATGATGAGCTCAGCGGTATTTTGAGGAATGGACAACAAGTTTTTTAAGCAAATAAATGGAAACTAAACAACTTGTGCAAATCTATTTCAAAGAAAAACTCGTAACATTTACTGTACTCAATTGCTTGAATGAGCTAAAGGTAATATAATAGATTAGTGCAAAGTGGTGGTATTACACTAGCATATGACCAGTGGTGCCATATTTTTTCAGTGGTGAATAAATCACTCTTTCTTTAGTTTAAGTTTCAAGTGAAATGATTGAGCTTTTACATCTTCAACAAGCCGAATGCTGGCATGATCTCATATCGTACAGACATTCAAAGAACGGTAATCGGTTTTAGTCCTCTCAACGAGAATCTTAAAACTATCATAGTTAGTGAGTGCTGATTCACTTTATCTGTGAATGCTTGGGTTGTGATGGTGTTGGTTGCTTCGTATTATTTCGGAAAATTTAATGACTTTTTAACTTTCTCGTATACATTAGTATACTAAAGAGAAAGTTATTCCGATCGTGCGGGCATTTTGAACTCAAAATGCGTATTAGGGATGATATTACGAACTATAGAGAATTCCAAAAAAGTGGGGCCGCCAATGCCGTCCGTCGGTCTGTCTGTCTTTCTGTCTATCTGTCTGTCCAGGCACCGTATGGCGAAACGGTTTGACGAATTTGCTTCTTGGAGTCACATCTCAGGACGTCTTTTTCGATTTTGCTTTATCATCATACAATTTTTTTTTGTGAAAATCACTTATCACTATTTTTCTCGAAATTGGTTTCAAGGATTTTGTTTTGTTTTTGTACTAAGAATTCTTGCGATGAGGCCCAAAATACTGTATACTCAGTTTTTGGAAAAAAAAAAACGATTATCGGTAATTTTTAAGACCGGTAATATCTCAAAAACTAACAATGGGAATTTATTTTTAATTTTTTTTCATATAACGATTTTCTTAAATTTAAATTAAATTCGTTTTCTCAAAAACAGCTCTAACGATTTTGATAATTTTTTGTATTTCGAACAATTATTGTAAAAGTGTCCAATATGCGAAATTACATCAAAATCGTAGGTGCCGTTTTTGAGAAATTTCTATAAACCTAAAAAGTGATTTAAATAAATTTCTCACCATTCATTTTCGATTCATTTTGCGATTGAAAAACGCATCTCATGTATTGAGAAAGTTTCGTATGACGCAGTCGTGCACTTAATTTTTACTGAAATTGAATTGGACTCTCCGCATGGACAAATTAAATCTGTTGCGATCTACGATAAAAGTCATTAAGTCATGACTGCCGGACTGGTTGAAACAAATATTAAAGCGTGATAAATCGTTGTTTTAGGCGAGATATTGGACGATTTCAATACCCATAGTAATAGGATGATAGAAAGGCGGCTGCAGCTCTGTCATACTAATTTAAGCTAAACAAAATAAAAGGAAGTTTGATACAAGTATATAATATGTTAAAAAAAAGAAAGTTTTCTATTCATTGAAAAAAAAAACTTACACAATTGTTTTCGATAATAAAAATTGTTTTCGAAAATAAAAGCACTATTTTGCGTTGGAACAGCACAAATGGAGGTCGCATTTCGGGCAAATTCATTGTGTTTAATAATATGTTTATTTTTTACATAACTAGTCCTGAGCTTTTTCTCTTCTGTTGGACACAAGAAATTACTTAATTATTTAGGCGGCGCTGCAGTTCGGGGTGAAACTTTACCTGAACCAAAAAGCCTCTCCAATTAGCTCTAACTGCCCACAGTTGCGCAGTAGTCAAGGACTTCTTTCTTCCTTCCTCTACTGCGTTGTCTTTTCGGATTACAGTTAAAAATTTTGCGGGCTGGAGCGTTACTGTTTGTTTGTGGCATGTCCCAGCCATCTCAAACGATCACAATGCGAAGTTGTTTGACCAGGTCGATGTCGCTGTGCAGCTTAAAGAGTTCATCGTTCAATCGTTTCCTCCAGAACACGTTAACATATAAGGTCTCAAATATTTTACGAACATTGTTTGGATCCATTAAGTACAATTGGGATTAATCAGTGTTATATATATATATTTTTTTTTTCAAAACTCTATCAGTCATGAAGTTCTTAATGCAAGCAACTATCAAGAGCAGAAATTTCCCGGCACAAAAACTGCACTCACAGCCATATCACTATTGACTCTACATTGAGTGAGGGGTGTTATTCTTCAGTTGATTTCTGAAGAGATGTCATTTTCAGATGGATAGAGCAGAGCATGTACAAAGCAAGTGAGGGTTCGTTTCCTTCTCCTATTCGTCCATACAACATCTAAAAGTCGTTCGAGAATGCACCAAGACTTGTTGCATCTTTACCTATAAAACAGCATCTAGTGATGACGCGTATAGTGCTAATGTTCCGTCTGCTTAGAGGCATACAATTTTTAGAGAGTTTCAGATCCAGCTTAAGCCAGACATGTGATACTACCTGTTCAATTAAAGTTTGTTTCCTCTGTAGAAGCCAGCCTTAGCGATAATTTACAAGTAGTGAATGGTTACACCTATCTCTCATTTAACAGGTGAGAGAAGTAACGTGGTTCTTAGTTTGGTGAGTTCATCAGCCTTGCAGCTCCCAGTTAATGTCCCTGTGCCCCTGTAGTTAGGGCTCTTGGCTCACACGACAATAGGGACGTGTCCAACAATGAGATGGCCGACGAGCTAGCAAGAAAGGAATCTTAATAGGATCACGACCGAGTACAAGATCAGAATGAAGGCCAATAGCAGGTAGAAATCAATAACGACTTGTGATATATCACAGAAACTATGGACAGAGCATAATAAGAGCTGACCTAACAAGCTCTAACAGTATCACTGTCTAAGCTGATAGGTGTCGTAACTGGCCACAATTTCCTGAGGACCCACATGATGAAATTAAATCTGAAAGGTGATGATATTTGTATAGAGGCTGCGGTGACGAGGAGATACACGAGGATACACCTAACTATCTCTGCCACTGCCCGAGTCTCTGTCACTTGAGGAGCAGAACGCTTGGAAGTTTCTTCTTCCAAGACATTATAGAATTGCCAGATGTCTCTATTTCTAATCTTTTCAGGTTCCTAAACATATCGGGATGACGTCTTAACAGCATTGGGTAGTAACCAACGTAAGGAAGCAACTAAATACAACATCGGCTTACGCCCCTGAAGGATATCACAATGGGTCAACTGAAGTGTGACGATAAGGATATTGATCTCTTTCGCCAACCCAACTTACCTAACCTAAGTGAAACAGAATGTCTAAAGCAGCGGAGGGAGTCGAGCGTGAGGCTCCTTCAATTCATAGGCAGGCTGATCGTTGGACTTGACTTATTTTATTGCGATTGGTCGCTTTATCTAAGTCAGTCCACCAGACAGCCACTCCATAGGTAAGTATCGATCTTATAACGGAAGTGTATAGTGAAGTGAGGTTGAAGGCCTCATCTGTTCCCAATGGCCTTTATTCTTTTTTATTCTTTCCTGGTTATTAAGCTTATTAGGAGGAGATCTACCTTTGAAAGGTCTTGCCTCTTTTGTTGGTTTTTGAAGAATTCTTTCAAATCTCATGTATAGACGCGGTCATATGGAGCTTTAAAATCGATAACATTGTGGTGAATGCGGCTAAAGAACTTGTTGTGTTTCTCCAGGATCTCCGTAGCGTGAAGATTTGTCGATTTACTTGGTCAAAATCCAGAATGATATTTTCCAGTTAGTTCGTTGGCAAATGGTTTTAGGCGCATGTAAGGCGCCCCAAATGCATAATTTGCACAATATTTAAGTCCATCCCTGCTATTGACATTCCAGCTACAGAATACAAACCACCTGGCACTCCAAACTTCGTACTAAAAAATAAGTGGTGCGTTATTCCATTTTTTGCTCGTTGTACCTTTTTGCTATTTATTTTTTTCAAACAAGCCATGCAAAGCCTTCAGACAGATACACAGACAGAAACACTCTCTAGAGCTGGACGAAATACCATAAATGAAAAAGGTACGTACGCTGTGCAGCTTAACAACATTTATAACAACGTCCTGATGAGTGCCACATAATCGCGTCTGAGGGCAGAAATTTTAATTTAAATTTCACAATTAAAAGCATTTGAACAGAATAATTCAACTTGTGTTGTGCACAACAATCAACAACTAGCGGGAGAAGTGCGGGTATATATTTAAAGCACACATCCGGAGAACACGACCGACCTCCGATGAACAGCCGGAGTTAAGGACATATAAATTGCATTCTATGTACCTACTTTCTTCATCGGCTTACACTTCATGCGCACTTTGCGCAAACAGCAAATCCGTGTAGTTCAGTAGCGAAATTTTAATCCTTTTTATTGTCGAATAGAACTCAACTATTTATGATTGTGCATCATCCGCATAGTCCTTGTGAAGCGCATATAAATGAAAAAGCAACTAAAGGACTACGCATATGATAGACACAGAAGTATATGAATATGTTGGAGATTCATTTCTGGATAACGGCTCTATAAAGTTATGTTGAAAAGAAAATGAAAATCACCCAACAGGGCAGGCAGGGTTTGTCCTTGATGTAAGCGTTAGTATGGATGTATATGGGGGACTCACTGTCACTATTCTAGTCAAAGTAATTTCAAGTTTCTCTATAATGTTGTTGTTGATGATTATCCCTTATGTCCTTGACAATATTCCGCAATGAAAGGTTGCTACAATCATTGTAATCCGGCACGGTCGGATTGAGGGCAAAAGGACGCTAAGGTTTCATTGAATGACAGTAATCATGAGTATCCTTTTCTCATTATGCAAATAATTTCAGCACCGAAGGATATTTCTTTTCATAAATGCACCACACCGCTACTAATTTAATTTGATCCTTAAGCCGTAATCCTTGCGCGCGACCGACGATGACGAAGACGCCCCCAACCCGCAGTTGGTGAGGGGAATCACGCTGATTGTCTATCGCTATCCGAGATTTTGATTGTTGCAAAAAGGGTATAGTCATTGCCAAATGATGGGTGGTAGTAGTCTCTTCATTTAGCAGGGACCCGAATTAAATCATTTGTATGCTAAATAGTGTTATCCCCACTGTGCGTGTGTTTATTCATTCCTATTAGTAACAATAAAGTGCTTAAGTTGGGTAACACAGCGTGCAGGAGCGGCACAGGGGCAGGGAACGATAATAGAACTTTTCATGCTCTGGTTTTTATTGATAAAGTTTTTAAACCCTCTTTCACTGTTAGGCCGACCTATCTGTTCAGTTTTAATCCAGATTTAATGATGGTCCTGTTAACAACAATTTTCGGGCTGGGGTATAAGGTTATTCTAATTTTCCATACAAACTTCGAAATTTGTAAATAAGACGTAATGGAGTGAACCGACAACGACGGGACGGGGGTCCCCTTTGCTGTTCGTAATTGTTTCTGATTATACCGAGGGCCACCACCAGCGACCAAGCTAGATGGATGGATGTTGATTTTATAACCTTGAACGCATCGATTAGGGATTGAAAGAAGAAGAATATCATGACTGGGGAATGTTATTCTTGCGAGATAATTTTCTTTGGCCAGAAAAGAGACGTCCTTAGGGCTTGCTGGTTGAATGTGCAATCGCAATGTAGGTTTATAACCTTCTCATTCCCTTTTGTACGTAAAGTTGCAGAGAAAAGGGTTTTCTCTAATTAAAAATTCAAATTAGAATGAGTATTGAGGTAATTTTCTAACAAAGCAGTCATATGGAATCACCGCAAGCGGGGCAGAAGTATTGCATGTGCCATGCCGTGGCTTGGTTTTGATTAGACTTGCAGATGAAATTGATATGAAATGATGAGGAAAATCGCAATGTAATCGTATAATTAGGTAGTTTGAGGTAGATGTTTTGACATGAATATGTAGTAGATCATGGAGTTCGGAGACAACTAAAATCATAAGGGTTGATTCAAGTGAAAATCGATATTTGCAAACAAAGAATAATAGATTGCAGTGGAGCGGATCCGTAACAGCCCGTGGCTTCAATTGAATTATGGGTTACAGGTATTGGTTTTTTTTTTGTGGAAAATAAAAAAATTCATATAATATGAGATAATTAGTTTATGTAAACATTTTTGAGTTGTTGTAGTTTTGTAGGTGGATTGTAGGGCTTCTAGGATGTGTGAACGTGTGGGCATTTAAATAAAAAAATATAAATAAAGAAATATTGAAAAAGTAACAACAAACTCACGAGAACTCTTCGTATCGTGCAAGTGCTATGTTGCTGATGATCCGAATTTATCCGAATTTTTCCGGCGTTCGCAGCAATTGAAAGTGTCGTACTCCTTTTTTTTTGGCCGATATGTGGTTCCAACAAGACGGGGCCACACGAGGCACAATAACACGACCAATTACACCTTTATTATGCGTGAGCAGTTTCCTGGTCGTGTACCACCAAGATCATGCGATTTGACACCGTTAGATTTTTTCTGGGTTGCTACGCAAAAGAATATTACTCAAGTTGTGGCCGAGATACCATCCAAAATGCGCGAAATTTTACAAACTACCTCAAAAGAATCGCATCCTGTGAAACTTCCCGATGAGGCCATTTAGCACTTTCGAAACCGAAAAATGAATGACCCTATATAATTATAACATACTAGCTACCCCGCCGCTTGGCTTCGCTAGAATGCAAATATCCCTAAAGATATGCAATGGAAATTTAAGTTTGAAAATGAAAATTCTTCTCATATTTTATCTTCACTGAAGGGTCCAAAATAAACTGTGTTTCTTTTGACGAGGAATTTCTTTTCAGACGAATTTCACACATCTTTATCCTTTCGGCTCCCGAACTTATCCAGTGTCTTGCAGGCGGAGGTCCTGGCGATAAGGGAAGCAGGAAAAAAGTACGTCAACCCAAAACTGCACAGCTATCTTCATCGACAGCCGGGCTCCGATTATGGCACTTATCTCTACCAAGACAACGTCCAAACTCGTCGAAGAGTGCAGGGAGATACTGGATAGGGCGAGAGGCCGGCTTAGAATCACTCCCATCTGCGTTCCTGGTCATAGCAACATATATGAGAATGAGAGACCCGATGAGCTCCCGAGACATGGCTCATCCCAGAGGTGGCTTTCCCCCGCCCTTAGGTTTTGTAAAGGGGATAATCATCTCACGCTTCGCTGCGAGGGCAGAGTCTAGGTAGGAAAACCTGACGAATTGCGTCATTTCTAGGAAGATATGGCCCAAATACAACAAAACTAAGACTTTTAAACTCCTACACAGAAGTCGTGCGGACGTCGCACAGCTGGTGGACGTAATTGCCAGCGTTACTGCCCCCGCGCTTTCAAGCTTGGGATACCTTACGACATCCAATGCCGTAGTTGCGATGACGTTAATAAAAGTGAAACCGTGTTTCAGCACTCATCTGGAAATATAAGGTTCCAAAATTAGAAAAAACCAAACTAAGAGGCGGCCGAACGGACATGCAACTGGCTATGTACCTATGAAGCCTGGCACTTTTGGACCTTGAGCATACTAGAAATCTTTGATCATAGCGCACTTACGTTACTTACTTATTACGAGAAACCGCGATATGACTTTAATAAAAACATTGTTAGAATCACTGTATCAGGCAGATAGAACAAAGTACTGTCATCATGGTTACACCGATCTTCACGGATGGTTCTCAGGCAGAGAACTATAAAAGAGCTTTTGTCGTCTCAGTGGTCGTTTTATCGAATGTCAGATGACTACAGTGTCGTTGCAGTTAAGATTAATGCGGTTAAGAACAGGGATCCCCCTATCAAACTTTAAGCCTAGTCACATGTCCTCACACTCCTTAAAGAGAATTTTAGGATTGTTTTCGTTTAAAGACTACCTACTAGGTAAGATCCAGTGAAGAACCACTCAGAAGACTAGAGTCTCACCATATAAATACTACTCACGTATTGACGTTAACGAAGACGGATGAGTACCTACCTAATCACAATTTCAGTTGAATTTTTATTACCTTTACGACAGGTTTCCCTCAAATATCTATTAATGCCACCAACACTTTCCATTCATCCAATATCTTAACAATCCCTGTCTTGTGTCCTTGAACCTTCCAATGCTCCATTTCTTACTAAATTACTTGTTATTCCGTCACCCATTCCACCATGACAAGTGGGTAATGAACTCCGCCTCTCATTTGGTCTAAGCTCTCCGCCCATCAAACTACTTAAACTCAAGTGAATCATGTTCTAGTGTTGATTTAACAAAAAAGAAATCAACTCCTAAAACTATTTACATTCGAGATAACATAATAAAAGGGAACCTGCATGGCATCCAGCCTCGGTATTCATGGCAATAAAAAAGCGTACGCCCCCGAAGCGCAATGTCAACAAAACACAGATCGAACAGATTTTCGTCTTATTCCCCCAAAAAAAATATACACAAATACACTTCTTCTATTCTCAATACATCTCTTTTATTTCCCCATCTCGATGCTCATTTTAGTTTTATAGCCCAAAAGCGAAATGCTCTTCATGCAAGCAAGGACGCTCGCTCGCATAGAACACAGGGAAAAACCAATGAAACTCGAAGCAACAACAAAAGAATTACGATTTTGCCACCAGGCGTTGGGAAATCGCAATTGATTGATTTAACCAAATTTAAATAAACCCACATATCCTCGAGAAAATCCCAAACCCAACCATCACAGCAGAGGCCACCCATCCGTCGTCGTCGTCGTCGTCCTTGTAGACATTCAGCAATATAATACTCGCATCGTCGTCGGTCGTTGTATATGGGAATGGGGATCGAATAAGGGTTCTAGATCTGTTATTGGTCTTGGGTACCAATGCCAACTATATAAATCCCCGACACACATAATAATTTGCTTCCACAAGGACTCCTCCGTATCGATTTCGATGGGATTCCTTTATTTTGTTGTCTCTCCTGCACTGCTGATGCTGCCGCCCTGGGTGTTGAGTGCTGGGTGCTGGGTATTTCTTCTTGCTCGTTCGTCTTCTTTTTTTACATTTCCTGGTGGGATACATTTTTTTGTTTTGCCTTTATTGCCTTTTGTTATTCGTACTTTTTATGATTTCATTTTTAGTTCTCAGGATTCTTTCAATTTCGTCCTGTTCCTCGTTTGTTTATTCACCCTGGAGCCCTTATTGCTGGTGTGAAAACATAAATTGGAAAACAATCTTTTTAACCAACGGCGGATGGCTGGAGATGTTGTTGGTGTTGGCTTGCTTCTTTGATGTTGAAATCACTTTAATTTTTAAATTTTAATATTTGAGTCCATTTTTGTCTTGCTCTGTCTGCCACTGTGTGGCAATGTTATCATGACGGATGAATGAGGAGGTAGTAGAAATCGCGAAATGTTATTTTTTTTGGTTACCTTTTTCGAAGTTAATTGCCTTAGCCCAGGCGTTGTTGTCATTGGTTTCGTATCTTTTCCTCTGTGCTGGTCCTGCCTGAGCCTTTCTTGTTGGGATGCAATAATGAATTGTGAAAAGATAAATTGAAGTAAATTAAAAGGCAAAAAGGGACAAACGTAAATGTGGCTGTCGTAAAAGAGTGGAAAATACGCGCGGACAACACCATTGTGGTTGTCGTGGTTGCAGTAAATTGCTTGTCCGAGTTTTTTTGTTTGCTTTGTTGTCCCTATTATTCCGTAGACCATGAGAGACAGTAATCAAGGCAACTACAAGAGAAAGTGCGTGTTTTGCTTAAGGCGACAAAAGTAGTTCTTCGGTGTATGCATAGTGTCACTTAATCAAGAAGTTTGCAAGATATTTTCAAGGAACTGCTGTTAATACTGAGCGCATATTTGAAGGTAATTAAATGGGACAAAATGGAAAAAATTAAGACGCCTAAATGCATGCACCACAAATTGAGTCAGCTACGAAAGAGCAAAGTTGGGCTGTTGAGTTTTCGAACACTTTTTGGCGGCACATTCCTTCTCCAATCTCAAATAGTTTCTCACCGGTAGAATAATGTAACATGTGCTAAAATATGATCATTTCACATGCTACTTGTCGTGACCGACAGGGAAACTAGAAATTGTTTAAGGAAAATGTTAACGAAAGTATTTGCAAGTGTTCTATTTTTCATATATATGCACTGATTATATAGATTTGAGGAAAATTTGCCAACAAAATTTAAGAGTGCTTTTTTTTAGTGTTTGAGAATAGGAAATACAATTTTCTCGAGTTTCCTTATTATGAAAATTTGTTCGGGAATAGGACACTGCTTAATGTTTATTTCTTCATATTCGGCCCTAGCGAGGTATCCGTCGGAACGGAAAATTCTTCGATTTCCTACGATTCGGAGGATTTTCGCTTCGAGGTATTCTTTGGAATAGCTGCTCGGAACATTGTTCCGACAGAAAATAACGAACGCCTATGATCTACGTTGCAGTGCATTTTCAGTGACATTTGTGGCAGTTTCACACCATTTTTTGTCCGATATCCTCTGACAACAAGTGGTTTCGGAATTTTCTTCCGATTTTCAGCTGAGTAGTGAAAAATTGTAAGCAATAGAAATAAAAAATATTGGAAAAGTATTTTTTTTGCATTTATGGGCAAGAGCAAACAAAAAAAATCAAGCACCAGGCAATATGAACTTGTGGTCAGTTTTATGTAGGAGATACCAGAAGCTTTTGCTGTATTTTTGGATGAAGTTGCTGCCCAACTAGAATTTTTTTTGCTTTGCTTTGAATTGCGTTTTTTTATTTATTTATTTATTTAAATACAATTTATTACTTTAAGTAGGATAGTATTTTTATTATATAGACTTGTTAAGGGGAAAGTTTATTTTTAAATATGTATCTAAGATCTATAATAGGACAACTTACGCCGCATCAGCCAGATCTCTTACTTATCTTATTTTACTTTTGTTGCTCGATATCCTGGTTTTTTTCTTTATTTTGCGCCCTTAATGCTTTTGATTCTCCTTCCATAAATAAAGCTGCGATATCCATTTTTATTCCAGTTCATTTTGAAAACACACATTTTTATTTTTGACACTTTTTTGACAATTCGGTTATTTAAAAAAAAAAAGTGTAAACAGAGACATGGCTATTTCAAAAATATATCGATATTTATCGATTCAATATATTTTGAATGTGAATATCGGTAACTCAAAAATTGGTTTCTAGCAAGCTTATTGGCATAATTTCTTATATTAAGTATAAGTCCCTCCTCTCTTCATATATGTATAGTGTAAAGTAAGTAAATACAAATATGCGTCGACATAGATCGGCTTTTCGATATATCTGTTAATTTTGTACATCCCTATCAGAGTTTAACATTTGTCGCACGTCAAATCAATGCGCCGTCGCATATTATTTATTCTTTTCTGAAATCGGATACCGCGAATGTAGTTAGGGTCTCGACAGAGTATGCGATGCGGAAAATTTTCCGTTCCGACGGCTACCTCGCTAGGGCCGATTTTCTATAGGAATTTAAAGAAAAATAAATCGTTTTGGATTTTGTGCAACCAAAACTACGATCAAAATTAGTATTCCTATTTTCGAACACCTTATGTCCATGAACAACGAATATATGTTCGAAAACAGGAAACCGGGTTGTTTTGTGGTTTCCTGTTGTCCAACAGCTTAATATTCATCTCATAGGTCAGTAAAATTAATCGAAAGAAAAAGTTGCTGAATGTAGTGCAAAAAATCTTGCAGGAATAACAGAGAGACACGCTATTTAAAAACGAAAGGTCTGGGAAAAAATTGTACAACGGTTTTCTGAAACACCATAACGAACTATCTTAAAGTACTCCTGAGACCATCGGTAAGGCCAGATCAATAATAAGAAAAGAGACCATGCACGCAAATGGTTCACCGATTTGGAAAAACATTTAGAAGAAGAGAGCGTTGCACTGAAAACGGGGAACGTTATTGGCCAAATAGGGTATCGGAATTTATATCAGGTCAAATAATCTGAAGGTTTTCATGGTCTCCTGCGGTTGTTTTTTTTTAATATCAGAAAATACGTTCAAAAACTATAAATACAATGCTCGGCGATTGGGTTGTGGGTCGTTCGGAGACTCTGTGAAAGAGTACCAAAACATTTTATTAGCATATTGCTAACGATAAGAAAGGTTTGGCTTGATTAAGCATCAATCTAGGGTGCAGTGGCTTAGTGGTTAAGTGCGTCGGAGAACTTAGACTTCAGGTCACCTCTATCAAGGCTTCGTGAGTCCATTGCGTTTATGCTTAAAAAGCTGACAGCCAAAAGACATATAATCTAGTATTAATCTATACCTATGATAACCTATTTGTCCTGACAAACTGACGTATTGTTTCTGAAATAAAATTCGAGTTGTTTTGGAAAGATTTGAGTCTTCAACTCATCAAATAAATGCAAGGCTCTGTTTCGTCTCCGACTTTCTTTCTCATTTTAATCAATGACCTCCTGTCTGTCACTTCTAATCCAATACATTCCTTTGCGGACAGTCAGCTTAGTTTCGTATATTCGTTTTCGGATTCACGTCGATCATCTTCTGGCGTGGAACTAGAACGACAACGTATGTCAAGCTCATTAAATTCTTGCGAAATGTCTGGGCTTCATCAAGCGATGCAAAAATATTTCACCCCTTCTGATATTGCTAGAATTTAAAGGCGTTTATTTGCCTCAAACAGCAATTACATATTTGGAGCCCCTGGACAGGATTCAAACCGATATCGCTTGTCTCTCTTAGTTATCGTCGCAACACCTCCTGCCTGTAGATTTTTTATCGTTACTTCCACATAAGTGCTCGAACGAAATAGGCATTTGCATTCCATCCCTACAAATATTCATCCCTTTAGCCTGTAGTTGGACGGACAGTCAAGGATTCGTTTCTTGACCTTATAATACGAATGTGACGTGCTCTACCACGCACGTTTTTTACTGTACATTATAGTTTACATGCATTTAAAACCAACATGAATCGGTATCTCCGTTTTTCTTATCCTCGATAATTCATTCGGATTTAGAAGTCACCATCACTGTGAAACAGCCATAAATTACATTCTAATGAATTGTAAAGAAAATCTAGCAAAAGAATCTGCCTTTATTGCAAGAAAAATACCACTATTTTGAACAAAGTCAAATGCGAAGTTTAAAGATATTTTAAGATGCCGAAATTGGAAGTGCGTTTGAAGAACGCTGGTGGCAAGAAATCAGTATTACATTCACTTTGCGAGGGCTCATCGAATCACTCATCAACAATTTATCATTCATGAAAAGTATAGCTGAGAATGTAAATAGATAGATGCCTAATTGGAAAAACCGGACTCGCACTCAACTACTTTTCCTGCTCAAATTTGTAGATTCGGTCAGAAAAATGCACCAAACTATGTGTCCAATGGGCAAACTTATCAATTTGTCAATTTGCAAAAAAGTGGATCTTCCGCTGCTGATGCCATTATTCTATTTGCTCGACAAAGCGCCTGGCTAGCTTCGGACGCTTGCTAAAAATTGCTGCACGAAAAGTAACGTCAACAATGTTAAAAAAAGTTAAGCGATCTGCGAAATGGCGAAGTGTACGATTACCTTTGTTTATTACAGGCAAATAAATTTTCTCGTCACTGGGGGGAAAAAAATACTGCGTTTACGCAATTTCATTTTGCAGGATGCAATTTCATCCTGACAGCAATTGAATGCGCAGTAGGAACGTTAATTTTATATAGTGATACGTAAAAAAATTTGTCGAAAAGTCTAAAAAATAATCAAAATCTACTTGTGTAACCACACCACACAACAACGGCTTACCCCCACCAAAGGATATGCCAATGGGCCTATCAACCAGGAAAAATTATCTCTTGGTCAGATTTAGTTGAAACTTAAGAATGAAACAGTGGGGCTCACAGTATGATACCCTATCCATATCCCACACCATGAAAATAGCATATATATTCCATATGCCCCCAAAAAGTGGGAGGCTAAAACCTCTGTATGGGTGGAACGTTGAGAATTGTATTGTCTAAATATTTTGTTATACATTTTTTTTTCTAAGGAAATTTTCTAAGAAAACAACATTTTGTTAAAATGCGCTCCCTACAAGTTGGCCTAGCAAAAAACTTTCTATGCAAATTTGTTAAGGTAATGTCTACATATTTTGCGAAGGTTTTAGTGCTTTATCCATTAACTTTACGCTTAAAATAGTTTTTTCATAATCGTGGGCGTGGCAGTGGGCTTATTAAAATCGCTCTACCATTTCGGGACCCTAGGGACTATATGTTCTAAATTTTAGCTGCCTAGCCTAATTTAAAGTTCCAAGACTCAGTTGACCCATTTTGTGGCCAAATGCTGTTATAATATGGTACAAAGAGCACGCGAATTCAACTTTAGGTAAGGTTCTCTTTAGGTAAGGGATTGAAGGCTGTCTTTCTATTTTAAGATAGGATTTATTTCGGTATTTCAGTGGCAATATTATATCCGTACGAAATACGTATATTCCTGTTGAAACTTTCATAAATATCGTTTTATTTGAAAACGATCACAACGCTCCATGGAAACGCGTACACCGTGAAACGCAATTTAAATAAACTTTCTTTTATAGATTTTTTTTATGATACTTTCGCACACATCCTGTGGTTGAGTATTCACCAACTGAAAGCCCACCATTAGTTGCCCACCCTTCATCGTGCATATTTCAGTGCTGATAAATGTCCTGTGAAATGTTGCGCCGTCCTTGTTTTCATTTTTATTGCAATGATTCTGTTGGTGTTGTTTTTTGTTGTATTTTATTTCATTTTTTGCGTATAGTACGGATGACGGACCCACGGAGCACTTTGTATGTAAACTGTTTGCCGATTCGAAATTTATTGAAAAATATTTCATTATTGTTTTTATTTACTTTATTTATTTTAGCGAAAAGAATACCTTTTATGCAGGGATGACGGGTTGCATGAGGTGATTATTAACGCGCTTCAATTGGAAAGTTCCAGTGTATAAATTGAAATTGCTTATGTTGCTGTTGCCCCCAACTGGCAGCTTAATAAAATATTGTAAATGAAATCCAATTCAATGTTGCATCGTCTGACATTTTTGCAAAACCAAAAAAGACATTTGTTACATTATTTTTACCTGGAGTCTAATTTGTTTTTACTGCCAGCCATAAATCATATGTACCTATGGATGTGTGCCTTAGGCAGGCAAATCGAGGATATCCGATTTGGTATGCTGGCCACATCCGATATTGGTACACACATATACAAAAGTTTTTTGGTTTTTTTTTCTGGTCAAATGGTTAGACATATACAAATGTATTCTGATTTTGTAGATACGGTGGTTTAGTATCTGATGGTACAAAAATATGTATTTATGAGATTTTAACGTTGTAAATAGAGTGGAAATAAGTTATTTTGAATTAGTGTAATATTTGTTTGAACTTCCGTTTGGTTTTTGTTGGATTGGGTAAACGGAAGTAAATTATTGTCTTTAAAATGAGATAAATTGTGGGAAATGGCTTCATTAAAAATTGCAAAAAAAGTAGAAATGTGACCATTAAAAATGAACGTTGAAATTAAGAAAACACTCAATATAGCTCACTAATTTTAAAGACTGCATAAAAACTGGATAATAATTATAAAAAGCTCGAGTTTTGAAAATAAGCAGATAGACAGGAGAAAATTATTTGTTTGGAAACCGATGTTCTTGGTTAATCTAGTTACACTAGAAGTTATCAGAAAAAAATTTTTACACTTTTATATGCGATTATTTTCCTTAAAAAAAATACTCTCTGCAGCTCTGAAATATTCCACAAGTGGAATATTATATTTTGTAAATAAAATAAAGCTAACGATTCACATTCACTTACTGTTCGTATCATTAAATCCGACGGAATTAATTTTTAACGGAAGCTTGGCTCCTGCAAATTGAATTTAGTTTTATCTATATGGATAGTATTGCTTATTTTTTGGAAGATTGGTTAAACCTGGTAACAAAAGGACAGAACGTGCATATTTAAGAACATCTGTTGAAGATATCACGGATCTCTCAGATGCATCGTAAGATATTAAATTTCATTGTATCTTTTTATTTTTTATTTAACTTTCAGTTTCATTAAAAACTTCTTCGTCTTCTTTTAAACCGTTCGCGACCTCGTTTTCGAAGATCTCTTAAATATTTATTTGCTTCATAAGAAGATCAGCTTGGGGAGGTCGTTTTCTCAAGTTTCTTCCTTCGTTTGCTTCGGCAGACCTTTTTCTTGAACTCACTACATCGCTGGAAGGGTCTTCAAAGGTGTTCACTAGTGAATCTCTGATGACATCTTCCTAGCCCAAGGAATAATGTTATTTCTTCATAGCATGTCATAAAAGAGTATGATTTGTAATATATATTGGAAAAATAAGAACAATAAAAGAATAGTTGTCAAGAAGCCTCTTTCCACAACGGGTTACTTTTTGTGTGGTCTTAACGCAATCTGCATTACAGCGGTTATCAGATGAATAAGTTTTTTTTTTTTAGATATGTTTGATTGTCTCTTTTCATATACTCTCCCAAGGGTATAATCAGCAATGTCCGTCAGTCCTTTATTGGATCTAAAGCCTTAAAATGTTAAGCTAGAAAACTGAAATACGGAAAAAATAGTCTCCAGTGTGTAAGAAATGTTTAGGTGTAAGCATTTTAATACACCCACTGCCACTCATATAATTAAGCAAAAATAAACTGGTTTGAAATTCATGGGAAAGGGCTAAGATATTCACAAAATTTGACCTCCCAATAGGTTTTTCAAGCATAATTTTTGTTGACATTTTTTAAACAAAATATTGTTTGCTTTGAAAAATCTGCATTAATTAAGAACGTGGCATCCTTATTGCTTCTCAAACTAATTTGCATGGTTAAAAAACTCTTTTAACGGTTATCTACTTTTTTTTGGTTTCGAAAAAAATGAATAATTTACTTCGCTTTGTAAAATGAACTGTAGTGTTATTTTTGGGGTAACGAAAAAATAAATTTTTAAAATCTCTGGGCCTAGGCCTTACTAGAATTGGTAATCCTAAGCCATTATTTTTTAAATGGGATTTCTGATCACTCAAAACTAGCAATTTGATTTGTTTATAAAAAAGCAAATCAATGTATACGGATAATGCAACTACTATTTTTTTTGTCCACTCTACAAGAAATAGTAATTAGGTTATGTTCTTCCCAAATATTTTCAGTGAACTGCTTGATTATTGCACGAAATTCCCTAAATTTGTCTCAATTTTTTGTTCAATTCTTAAATTTAACTAATTATTTCAATGAACTCGATTTGTTATAAAAGAAGACAATTACATTTTGTTAAGCATTTTTTTAACAAACCGCGCAGTACAGAAACCAACACAAATCCGCTAATATTTTCCCAGAGATCAGAAATGTCAAAATTTGCATGGAGAGATCCGATCCCATCGTTTTAAATGATCAATTGCAACATTAATTTACATTACCGACGTGAAGTGAGGATGTTCACTGTGGATATTTTTAATGATACACATGTTCCAATTTCGAGAATACGTTCCCTCCGGCGGATTAAACGATGGTGGTGATTATTAAAAACCAATTGGAATTTGTTTCCTAAAAATGTATTGTGACAGCAAACCAGCTGACTGCAATACAATCGATAAAGTGGTTTTGCGGACCTATATTGCAGATCATCCGCCGTTTCTTGTGATAGCACAAGCAAATGGATGCGGATCGGATAAGGTCCCGCCGCAGTCAATCCGCCGGATTGAATGATTTTTAAAGAAAATGCTTAGAAATTCGACAAATGGCGGATTTTTCTTCTCAAATTTTTTAACTATTTTTAAGTACTTTTTAACTTTTTTCAAAACAAATTTGTCGATTAATCGAACGACTAATCAAGATAACGAAAGTCATTCACCTGGAGTTTTTTATTAGATCGGGATAAAGTAACAATAACACTTTCTGTTTTTTTTTTTTTTTGATGAAATTTTCGAGGCTTGGTGTCCCAATTTTAATAAAATTTCGTCTTTCAGCCCTTATAATAGGATTAATTAGCTACAAACTTGTTATTATTTCTATATTCATTCCAAATGAACTACTTGAAAATGGAAATAAAACTCGATAACTTAATTTGATCCCATAATTTATATATATATATGTATATTTAGTGTATCTTTTTAATTTTAATGTTTTATTATTTGTATAATTCATCTAAATTAAATACAGTTTACTTTATTCATTTACTAAATGCTATAAAAGGCATCTCAAATACCTTAAGTACACTTGTGTAAATAATTTTTTTAAAATTTCCATTTACTAAAATACATTTTATCTTTAATATTAAATATTTATTCAACAATTGCAATAGTAAAGTATGCCTTAAATATGTATAGATACATATTTTTGGTAATGTATGTACTTATATTTTTAGTTTTAACGATTTTTTTTTTGATTTTTTATTGTGAAATAAAATAAATTAAAAATAAACAAATTGTAGATCGCTTACGATGCGGATCGTTTTTTTTTATCTATCTTAGGTATTATAGCAGACTTGTTTTACTTCGCTTGTATTGCTTGGTAGTTTCATTTATTTTTTTAATTTATTTTAAAATAAATAAATATTTTTATTTTATAATAAAGTACGTTTTTTTTTATAAATCTTGAGATATCACTACAACGATATTAGTTTTTATAATATATAAAACCACTTTTCTCAAATATAACTGGCTTTTACTTGAATGCATTTTCAATTGGATTGAATTGCTTTAAATTTTTTTTTTATTTTTGGTTGTGTGGGAAATCGGATTCATTCTGATGACTTTATTCTTTGGTCTACATTTTGTCGATATTATGAATGACATCATCTATTACTTTATATTCATAGGCAAACAATTCATAAATTTGCAATTATATTGTTGTTTATAATAGATATCAGATTATGTTCTTGGCGCTTTAAAGTTTTGAAATTTTGACAGTGTAAGTTATTTACTAAATTTATTAGCAAACAGCCAAAAAGTTTTTATATAGGAATATAATTTACGTACGGTTTAAAACGATTAATAATTAAATTACCGATTGAAGTGTAAACTATTTTTGTGAATAGGTAGATCAACTATTTTATAGTTTTAAATACTCTTTTTAATTCTAAATACACTAATATAATCTATAAATAACCAAATAAGCCATTAAATAATATATAAATATTTATATATATTATATTTATTCCTTTTTTTTAAGTTTTTAGTTTAACATTTTGTTTAATTAATTTAATTAATAGCTAAAAAAATGTATGTTTAAGTGCCTGGTGGTTCATAATACGAAGGTTGATGTTTGAAACCTGAATTTTGAAATTGAGTCTATTATTTAATATGTAAATTGCAAGTAGACAAGTTAACTTATGTCAAAGTTGGTGGGTTACGCAGTTTGAGGACGTAGTAGGTAGGGTTACGCAGTAAGTAGGGTTTCACGTCTCCTATAAAATGTTAATTATTTAGACAGAAGCAAAAAGGGCCTGCAATGCAAAAGCAATATAAAGTAAAACAAATACAGCCAAATAATACGGAACGGACTCTAGTCAATAACAACATTTTTAACCGGGTGATTCGTCGATCAAATGGAATAACTATTCAATTTCTTTCTCCTGAAAGTAACAGTAGGACATATCGAATAGTGAGATATCGAATAAAATGGGCAATGAATCTGAGAATGCTCTGAAAGTGTCTAAAAAAGCTTGTGTCTGTGTCTGAAAGCTTTTCTAAAAAAAACTATGTAAGGTGTTACATTGGACAATATTTTGGAACGTAAGACGCATTATATCCTTCACCCAATGACTTTTGTGTATGATTCAAATCTTGATCTGGAAGTAGAGTGGGTGTTATTTTGTATAAAACTCGCAAGCGAGGAACAATAAACGACATAAACATTGTTGAGATTCAGATTGGAAATAAAACCTGTGGCCATTTAAATCTTGACGAGCATTATCACATAGCTATGAGATGAAAAATCGATAGATTTTTCTATTATCGTTCAAATTTGTACTCATAATTCCGTCTAGCTCGACTCGACTTTATCTCAGATTCAGACGTGGTGGACCTGTGCATTTGGTTATCAAAACAAGTTTCAAAATCCTCAATCATTTGTATTTCAGGGTTTAAAATAAATTAAGATTATTTCTCTAAAATTATCTGACTACCTATGCCGTATATAGGAGTTAAGTCAAAGTCGTGTAACCTTTGATCACGGCAATGATAAGATTTCAAACTGACCACATGATTTTATTGCAGAAGCAATATGTTAGAGCTAGTGCTGCACATAAAATCCAGAACATTTTGAATATGCCAAAAAGACTCTATTTGGCTACCCAAAACGAAATAGTATTGACCAACTATCCCTTAGAAACAGACTAAAATTGTTTTTCGAGCAGTCATCGCTCACAACTTAAGCAGAAGTAAGAAAGGACATAGATGTGTGACAAGACGTAAGGTTGGACAAGAGCCTAGAAACACAAAACAACAAGTTACTGTTGTGGAGGTGATAATGAACACAAAAGCATTTCTGGTAGTTCGTAGGTAACATAATTTGATGTGTTAACGGTTCAATTGAAAAATTACCTACATATACGTTTGAGCCGATAGTTTGTAAATTCCTGAGATGTCACCATCACTAGATAGTACAGGATTCTAGTGAAGCAGAATACTCAACTTTCACAGGACGCGAAAGTTAATAAAGTAAGAGCAAATAAGTTAATAAAATAAAGAGTAACACAGGTGAAAACGTGCACCAAACATTGTAACCGACTTCTGATGCCATGAAATGGAAGTTGTTAACCTTAATGACGTGTATCTTTAACAAGATTTCCTTACGGCAGAGTTCACCTTTGGACATCTTCTTTTTGAATTTGTATTGTACATTTGAGCGTTGTTCCTTAAATTATGCAAAATTTCCTGAAACCGTCCGTCCAAGAAGACACTACCCGTATGAAATAGCTAATCTTGCAGTCGTCGCTTCGTCTAAATTTAGTTCATTTCTTAGCATTGCTAGCAGCTTGTTCAAAGCGTCACTATCAAGGAAAAAGCATGATATTTGTCAACGCTTGGCTCAACTCTACTACTCAGTAACTAGTTTTGAGGAAGGAACTTGGTTTTTCCACTTAAGCACTTCGATATCTCTTATTGGTTTGGGGGTAGCTGGCATAACGACAACAAATTCGGATAAGCAATTAACTGCAAAATTTTGTTTATTGAATGGGCAATTTGAATGAAAATATATTACATAACTATGCGGGAGGTTTTAGGGTTTTTATGCCGCTTATTTTTCCTAAAAAATATTTCTCTCAAAAGTATTCATCTTCCATACTTCGAAAAATTTGAATACTCATTAATTAGGACAATTAGTGAATAACGAACAACGAACTTAAATTAGTAAATGTGTGAACGACAGCAGAGGAAAAAGTATAAAGTTTGTCTTCTTTGGCCCTCGACTCAGTCACATTCTTTGCCTACTTTCACAAATGCTGGTGCATTCTATATCCCGGTAAAAGCGCGACGTATTCTACCGACCTTTCTTGGGACGCAAATAAAAATAAAAGAAAGTTCGAATTTTTCGATTTCGAATTCAAAGAATAAACTTAAGAGAACACTTTAATTAATATTTATAAAATATTCAAATATGTTTATCTAAGTGATTATTTTTAAAAAAAAAATTATTCCCTGAAGCTCTGAAATATTTCACTGCGGTCGCACTGATTGCGAGTTTATTTTAATATTTATTAAATCGGCGGCGTATAAACTTATTTCATTCTAATAATTTTTTTTAATTTAATTTTGTTTTGCAAAATTCCAAAACATACTCATAGAGTCATAGACCATCGCAATGAACCACTATACACATATTGATCCCATGTTCCAACTTCATTAACATTTAATTTAATAAACAATTTTTTTTTTTTTTTAAATTCTTAAAAATAATTAAAAAATAAATTATTTCTACAAAAGTGACATAGCTGCACACAAACATTTAATCATTTTTTTTCTTTCTTATAAATTTGTTATACATTTTGTTATCTATTTTGTATCTCTATTTTATTTAACACAAGCCTAAGGCACAAAATACTTTGGAACTATACAAAAAAATATAACAAAAAAAATAATTATATTAATCGTTCCAAGGACTCATCTACCACAAAATGTTTTATTTTTTTTCTTTTACAACTTTCCAACTTATTTACTACCATCAGCTGATGTTGACTTGCAGCCTTCTCTCCGTACTAAAGTTTCATTGTTTGGCTATGGAAAACAAACCCAAACAAGGAAACAAAGAAAACAAAAAAAAAATACAACGACTCTGCCTTTGCAACCATATGGGGGTGGGTGGCTAATTGCATTGGCAACATCATCTCTTTAGTATGGCTTCGCAGCATCCTTGGAGCGTTTTAATTGAACCTTCAGCCGTTTTGTGCCAATTTGAAAGCCATGCATAGCTTGAATGGCTGCATTCGCTGAGTGCGGATTATCGTAGGACACGAAACCGAAGCATTTCGACAAATTTGTTTGCTTATCGATGAAAACTTTTGCGGAAAGAACATTTCCGAAGGGTAGAAATGTTGAAGCGAGATCGGTATCATTGAATTCCTGAGGTAGATGATATATGAATAGATTGCTCCCATCGGGACCTGTGAAATAAAAATAAACAAAATAAAAGGGTTACAAAAAAGTGTATAAGTCATGGGGACAAGGTAATAAAGGTAGGGTTACAATGGTTTTGAAAACAAAGGATATCTGTTTTTTATCAGAAATGTACCCATGAAATGGACGTGTTGTGGTTGAGTACTTTTGTTTTACTATTTAAAATCGACGGATAGGTTTTTGAATAATAATTCACTTTACCTTTATATTAAAATGCTAATTTAATTTCGGAACTTTCTACATACTCTATAGCGAAGCTACGAAAACCAAACTTGATATATTTTTAGGTTCAAGCGTGTGAAATTTGGGCACTACCCAAGGCTTTATTATTCAAAGCTTTAATTTGAGTGGTTGACGTTCTCCTACAGTTAACCAAACTATGTATCAGACTATGCTGTTGGGCTCATAACTTGAAGCTTAAGCCGCAAGCATTACTTGGGAATTATGGTAGAAATGGGCGATTTGGCGGTCAAAATTCTGCAACTATTAAACAAATAGAAATTAAATTTTATACTCCATGTAGAGAATTACCTATAAAGCTAAAACAAGATACCCCAAGCATAAGATTGTAGAAAGTGGTTATTGACAGTCATCTCTTAGGTCTCAAGAATCTCAAGAATCAGGAGTACGGCAAAGCCTATACGGCATCGAAGAAACAAAAGATACAAAGTTATTGATTTGTGGCCACAACAACACAAATAATTTTGGCTTCCAATTGGTGGATTGTTGTTTGTTTGACAGCTGTCCTTATACAACAGCTTGACAGCTGTCATTCGTTTTACTAGCGAAATGAAGTATTCCCAACAAAAAAATAATTAAGAGGCGTTAAATAACGAGATCTTGTATATTAACAGGTCCATTACTCGAAATTATCTTTTTAGAGAAAGTTTTCTTCAACTTAGTTGTGTTTTCGTTTGATTTATGAAACTTAACACCATTTTGAGGAAACCACATGTCTTCCACCTTAGGGCTCCCTGAAACTACGCCAAAAAGTGTTTTTGGAAAAAACCGATAGGGTAACAATAGGGTTTTGACGTTCTTTCCTTTTTAATTTGGAAAAAACCCAAAAAGAGCGTTTATTCACTTTTCCCAAATGGAAAAAACGCCCAAAAATTTTGGAAAGAAAGCCAAAATTCTTGGCAATTGTTCTAAAATATTTGGCGTTTTTTCCTATGTCAAAATGTCACAATTGTGTATAGAGATTATTGGGCCCTTTTTCCATTATAATTTTTGGGCGTAATTTAGTGAATACTGTTAACAGTAACTGGTCTAATGACTCCACCAGCCCTCAGCCCACATCAAAAATGTTGTTTAAGAGATGTTACACCCCTTTATCTAAAGATCGTTGCGCGCGTCTAAGACAAAAACATAATGGAAACATCGTGATTCCTTAAAGGATTGGTTTGGGGTTGGTTTCGAAAAAGCATTCGATAGACAACCAAGAGATCTAATACCAATAGACTCCGAAGAGTTCCCAATCTTGATGTTTTGGAGAGAAATGGGTGTCGTATTATCCCAAAAAAGACAGAGTCTGTGCTGCCCACTCTGACCTATTTCGAACATTTGTTTAAATGAAAAAGTGTTTCCCAAGCGTAAAATGTTCAAATATCTGGGATCGATGATTGACAGTGAAGCAACCGTGGATGATGACATCAATCATTGTGTAAGCAAAGAATGGTAGGAAAACTCTGCCCTCTTATCTAAAGGAAGGCTCCACACCGTAGTTGTTCGTCCGGCGCTCACATACGGTTAACAATGCTGGCAAATGTACAAAAAGGATGACACCAAATTGACAGCAGTAGTAACGACGAAGCTTGATCGAAATAGGAATTCAAAAATCCGAGAAAACTTCCGTCAAACAAAACATTTGAGCACGACTGCTGTTATGGCGTTGATTTTGATTGCTGAAATATAATCATGCGAACATCCGTTATGATGGCATAAGCCTAGCTTCTTCTACATATCTGTGTATGCCGTATGGCGAAACGGTTCGACGGATTTGCTTCAAAGTTCCTATATAAGGTTTTTTGGGTTACATCACGCGGCGTTTTGTTTTTCTTTTTTGATTTAGCGTTTGAAATAACGGTACCTGCTATACAGTTTTTTTTAATGAAAATAACTTATTACTATTTTTCTACAAAGTGGTTTCAAGGTTTTTGTTTTTTTTGAATACTTGGGATGGGACCAAAAATATTGCATACTCAGTTTTTAGCAACACATTCGAATTTATAAAACCGACAGTATTTGAGATATAAACTAATAAAGGGGAATTCCGAAAAATTTTACTATGTTATTTATGATTATGATTAAGTTAAACAAATCTACGTACTTTGAATTTTGATAAAAAACGGCTCCAACGATTTTGATAAATTTTTGTATCTTAAGCAAAAATTTAAAAAGTGTTCAATGTGCGAAATTATATCAAAATCGTAAGTGCCGTTCTTGAGAAAATGAAATTTTTCAAAACCTAAAATGTGATTTAACCTAGGCTGTGATGTGATTTAACCCAGATAAAAGTAAGCCTGCTTATTCAATCAGACTTTTTTTGAAAAATGTTTACGCTGAATTTCTGTTTCTTTTAAAGCTTACCTTCAATTTGTTTTCCAGCTACTCCTGCCGCGGCCGCTGTCAGTGCAGACGCTGTTAATGGCGCTGTTGTAGTTGCATATGATCCGTTGGATAGTTGCGTTAGAGTCTGTGCGTATGGTGACGTAAGGCTTTCAGTGCCTGGCCCTGTTGAAGTTTAACATAAATATTTAGTTAACAGAAATTTTTGTAGCAAAGTTGTAGAGTTTATTTTTTTCTATTGAATTGACATTGACAGACAACCTTTTTCCCTTTGAGAGGATTAAAGTGATTACAACAACTAAATAGACATAGAACTTTAAAAACTCTAATTGCATCCTGGTTGAGGTTTTTTTCATCCTTTTTTATTGCCCGTGATTGTCTTTCAAAAATAGAATATTTCGAAATATTTTCATGAATTTGATTGTATCCTTTTTATGTCCCTGTCATAAAATGAATATGAAAGGTAACTACCCTTTTTTGTCACCGGGACATACCGTAAGATATCCCATTTATTAAATGGGAGAGTGGGTGGTCGAGGACACGTATGCAGGACGTACAATTATGTATGTTTTTTTTTTACTTCCCTTGCGCCTGGACGGTAGGCATATTTACGTGTAAACATTTTATTGTCTTTTGTTTGTTTCGAGAGTTTAATATTGGAATTTTACGATGGACATTCTTATCGAGGGTATCTTTGTTGGAGGGTTCAGAGCTTTTGATGAGTTCGTCGTTTGGTTACGTGCGTATTGGATGATGATTCTGGTTTTTTTTTGAGTGTGTGTTGTGCATGTAGGAATATTGCGAAGCGTGCTTCATAATGGAAGAGGTTAAAGGCGATAAGATATTTTAAAATGAAATTTGTCGAGGACACGTTTTTGATTTTGGACAATGGCACACGAATTTCGCATTGGTGGTGGAATTTATTTTCAAATTTATTGTTATTATTTGCCGGCATTCCATTTTGTAATTCGGGTTGATGTTGAAGGGTGGTGAGGTGGATGCTTTAAGAAAATTGATCTGTTTTTCTGTTATACATATGTGTTTCCTATTGGAATGCAAAGTGGTCTTGATTTCAGGTATAAATAAATCGGAATATAAGTATCTTAAGTGGTGTTCGAATGTAGGTACTTCAAAAGGTGGAATAATCTTGCCAGACAACGAAGACGCGGATACAGCAAACACCAGTGAACCAAAAATAAAGCAATCTCCTAGACGTCACTACACTTTCGCTTCCTGTTGAAATCGCTTAAAAAAATAAAAACACTCAAAGCACTTCGTTACCAATTCTCATTTTCCATTCTCTGTTTTAATAAAACCACATGGAAAGCATTGCCCAAGAGTTATTGTCGTGCGCATTCAAAAATAAATATTATTTTCCAAGAGATATTCGACAAAATCCAATATACATTGCGTAAGTATCTAAAGCATTTCAAATATACGAGAATTGGTATTTTTTTTTTTGGTATTTTTGGTGACAGGTTGACAGCTTCGTAAGTAGAAAACGGTTCATTAAAATATTATTTCCACTAATCTACAGTCACATACATAAACAATTAGAATGTTAGAAAAGATTTACGCCCAAACTGCGAAGGCATTAAACACTAATGACCCCGGAACATGCTGTGAGCCAAAAAACCGTGAGTTAAAACCGCGAAACACAAAAACAAAATTTAGTATTGTAAATAAAATGTCTTTTCAATTTTTTGAACTTACATAATGCCGTTGGCCCTGATGCTGTATTGGTCAATTGTGCTGGAATGGGCTGTGCTGGACTGGTAGCGACCGCTGCACTCAAATGATGCGGATGCGTCAAATGCTGTTGGTGGTGCGCATGCTGATGAAGGTGATGATGCGACGGATTAAGGGCAGCTAACGTGACCATACCCTGCATGGACATAGGTGCAATAAGTCCGCCGGCAGTTGATAAAGTTGTTGCACTGTGATCCGGTGGGAAATTTAGTCCTGATATTTCCATATTTTTTTTTTTTTGGTTTTTTGTTTATGTTTTTTTTTGTATTTTTTTGTTTTTTGTTTTTTAATGACCACAGAGTCATAAGAGACATTACCAAAAAATCAACATATATAAAACATAGAAGAAAACACACACCCAAAATGGATTATTTACATTTACAAAAAATTTAAATGTTTTAATTTAAAAAAAAAAAAAAAACAAAACTAAAATAAAAAACAACTAAAAAATATACATAAAAATGCAAAATAAAACAAATTTTGTTCAAAAAAAATTTATCAAATACATACAGCAAAAGGATGTTTGTTTATTTTTTTTTTGGGGAGGAAATTATGAAATGTGTGTTCATGGGTGGGTAAAGTAAGTGAGAGAAGATTTTTTTTGGGCGACAGGTACACAGATAGTCAACATTCAAAACTAAGATGATACATTGTTGTCATGCTAATCGTAAATTTAAATATTGGAAAACAAATGCGTTGAATACATTTTTTTTTGAGGTAAAAGCACGTTATAGAGTGAGGAGGATAATATTCACGCGGGCCCTTTATAAATAGATTGGGAAAAGAAACTGATTGTTAAGATGCAAATTCAACAGATACATTTCTGTAATTTATACCACTTTAAGATGTTGTCGAAATCACGTGGCACAGATGAGTTACAATGAGGTAGTAATCTTCCAGGTCCCCAGCCAAATATGGGATTTTAAAAACATGTAGTGGTGTTAAATATCAACAAAAAAAGGTATTAGAATATTGGTGGCAACTCTCTCTCAGGAGCTCTCGGTTTAAGGCATGTACATGCGTATATACGCTCCACGAATTTTGAAAACGTTTGCGTGAAATTAAAACACGTTGTGGATAACGAAGTTGGATTTTTTTTAATTTGCAGGTGCAAAAGGGATTGCAAGCACTTAAATTTACATCGCTTGAGGAAGATTATACATTTCGCAGCGTTCTCGGCGACGTCGAATATGTGGTCGTTCCTACGAAGTTTATCGTTAACACACATACCGAGCGGTTTCAGCGATGCAAGTGCCATTCATGGATAATGGCAAAGTATTGAGGTTTCGCTTTAATGACGGAAGACATTGTGTTTTAGAACCATTAAATTCTACTCTATTGGTTTCACCCCACTTAAGAATGCTATCAAGGTCAGAATTTAATGAGCTTAACATACGTTGCCGTTCCAGCTCCACGCCCGAAAATGAGGAAGCTAAGTGTACTGTCATCCACAAGGGAATGGATTGGATTAGAAGATATTTGATAAAAATGATAAAAAAAAGTCGGAGACAAAACAGAGCCTTGGGGGACATCAGCATTTGTTTGGTGAGTTCTAATCCATTAAAGAAAGGTATCATCGATTACAAATGCACGCATTTTCGACAAAAGAGCCTGATGCCAAACTCTGTCGAATGCCCTTTTAAGCGCAACGACCTTACTTTCACCACCACGGTGAATAGATTTGTTCCACTTTTCGGTTAGATATGTCATCAAATCAACAGTGGATCTGTTGTTGCGGAAACCGTACTGCCGGTCAATAAGAAGTTTTCGGGATTCAAGACATTTCATGAGCTGATAGATTTATCAGGGTTTCCATAACCTTGAAAAGAATGGACGTAAGTGGAATTGGTCGGTAGGAGGAGGGAAAAGAAGATTCGTTTTTTTTTTTCGACCGGCTGGACAAATGCTGTTTTCCATGTTCTCGGAAAGATCCCAGAAGAATAGGACACCTCTTCCGAACGATTTGCGCGTCGGAACTCAATGTAGGATGTCGTAGAATAGGATCAGTGATTGCTGGAAATCATTATTTCTAAGAAATTCTTAGCGATCGCAAATATAATCGTTAAATTGTTGAATTTTTTAATTATTACAAGTCTAATTAGGTACAAGGCTTCCCGAGTCTCGCTATACGAGAGAAAGGGATAGCTTACAATAATAATTTACCTCAAATGACAACCAGACCCGGAACATAAGAGAATGTTATTGGAAGTTGCGGACACTCTACACTCCAAGTGCTATTCAAAAACTGTAGTCTGTCCTGTGCAAGGCTAACAAAAGGTCTTATCCTGGGAAGTTGGTAAGCACATCCTCCACGAAACCGCAAAAAATATCGGCTACCGACTAATTTACTCTGCAGCAGATTGTAATACGTTGATTAGTAGTATGAAGTTCCTTAGGCTAAGGATAAACACAGCAATATCGGATTTAAAGATAGTCGAACTGCCAGCCAGGAAGGCACGTATTTCACATCTTGGAAGTGTACACATTTTTCTTGTTGCCGCTCAACTGTCCAACGAGAGAAAGCTACGCACTTCCCGGAAGAAGGAATGAGCATCTGGGTAGGGCAAGAAGATAACCTACTTTCAGTCCATGAAAAATCAGTCACGCCATCCAGTATGGAAGAGATTAGGTTAGCTATAAAAAAGCTAACAAGGCCGCCGGAAAATACCGAGGTCATCTTTTGGTAGGACACATGCATCAAATTATTAATCATATTTGGGTGGCGATGACATGCTATATGTCACTTCTACAAGACAGGCAACCCTATATCATGCAAGAAATATCGAAGCACTTCCCTGATAAATATCAGATATAAGAACCTATCCTGTATAAACGTCTCAAATCCTTCTGAAACACACAAGGTTAAGGATGGATAAGGATGGGATAATCTCAGCAAATGGAAAGTTCTTGGACGAATATTTGGTCCTGTGTGTGAAAGATTCAAAAGAGTGTGCAGAAAAAGCAACATACGCGAGCTCTATGAACTTTACCGAGACTTGGATGTAGTCCAAAAATATTGGTTTGGCCAAATCTAGCGAAGAAAATCAACTTAAGAGAATCTCAGTTGCTCTGTTTTAAATCTAACACAGATGAAGAGCGTTTAGTCTAGCCTCTTCTTCCCTTCGAATCACACACCAAACTTTTTAGTACCGTAAAATAAGATAATTAGTGTATGGTAGCTTTAATAAAAAATATTTTTAAAATAAAAAAAAATTAACGAAGATAATTTTCTTGTATATAGTTCTAATTAATACTTCCTTCTAGTGTATCTACATAATAAGTGAGAAAGTGAAGGAAATGATATCCCTGCATCTTTCACTGATTTTAAAGCATAATATATACTTTTTTGAAAAACACACAAGAACCACCAAGCCAAGGTAGCATAGGATACGGCAACAGCAAAGGACTAGCATTTAAAACGCTGAAATGAATTCCATTTAACTGCCTCGGGAACAGCGATGAAAATCACAAAGTGGAAAGTCATCACTTTGGTTGCAGTGACGAGTGAAATATAAAATGATATACATATACCGTTGGTCGGACGCTTTCTTATAAGGACCTGCGATTTGTTTGGTATTTTAAAGCACAAAGAAGAGGCATAAATAAATATTTATATGAACACTTACGAACTATTCATATATTATGTAGAGCGTGAGATAGAGCGGTTATCTATACTCATGCGATCTTTTTGACAAAGGGCTGTAGTGTTCAGCCCTAAGCCTGGTTGCTTGTTCTTTTCTATGTGATTTTTTTTACTATGGTTCTTGAGAAAATACTTGGAATATGCATAATATGGAAAAATATGTAACTAAAATGCAGCAGCGCATAAAATAAAATAAGTAAAATGGAAGGACTCGTGTAAGAGATTTTTCTTTGACAAAACATAGGATACCAGGGTGAAAAATGCAAGAAAGGTTAAGAAAAACCATTTAACATTTTTGGCATCATGTTTTTCTTGTTCGAGTCTTGTGGATTAACTTAACATGATTTAAAATTCTATTTTTAAAACGTTGAAAAGTGGGCGCTGGTATTGCATAGGTAAATGTTATAGTTAAACGTTTAATGTTCTTTAAAGAGAGAAGAAGAAAGATAGAAAGATGTCATAGTCTTGGAACGAGGTTCGAAAATAATACCAAAAAGAAATAAAGAGCAACTCAAGGAAGAACAGATATCATACGATGGACCCTGGGAACTATGCCAACTATGTCTCCTCAGCATCAAGTTCAAAACCTTATCTGCCATATTATATAAACGCTGAAAACCTATAGGTCTTTATGACTGTGGCCCAATAATCACACTTGATAATGGAAAAAATTACAAAAAATTTTAAATGAGATGTGTCGAGTGTCGTCTATTTTTGTT
Organism: Ferdinandea cuprea; assembly: GCA_963576555.1. Lineage (NCBI taxonomy): Eukaryota > Metazoa > Arthropoda > Insecta > Diptera > Syrphidae > Ferdinandea > Ferdinandea cuprea. The sequence continues at coordinate 29,157,338 of OY754958.1, forward strand.
CGTCGCTCTGTAAAGGTTGACAATAAAGACCGTGCATTGTTAAATCTATTTACAAGAAAAAACATCTTATGATGATGCAATGTGATTTTTATATCTGGATTGATGGACTCTTACAAAACTCGACTATACAAGTTTTTCATAGGTATGTATACTGACAGCTGACGATTTTGAAAGATTTGAAAGAACTCAGATTTCTTTAAACGCTGCATTTGAAGGTATTTAGGGAAGATAGTGAACGATATAAAATGGAAGTAAAAAAATGGAACATAAGGCATGGGCGCTATACAACTTAAGTTTATAAAGAACGGTGTTAACCTTGGGCTACACAGCTCTAGCACCGACATATGTGCGAACTTCTTGCCAATCGCTTATTCTAGAAGCTATCGAAACAAATTTATTTAAAGTTATCTATCGAGATCGAAGTATTGGAAGGAAGTACTTCTTAGGTGATATTTGGTTCCATATGCATAAGGGGGAGTTGAAAGAAGAAAGAAGGCAAGAGAAATATAATAGACTGTAGAGCGATATTAGAAAAGTCGTTTTTTTTTCCCCTATCTATTAATTAAAAAAAAAAAAGTTTTTTAAAAAACGCCCCCAAAAAGTGGGCGTGGCCAAAAACTTTGTATGGGCGATATGTTGGAAAAAATATTGGGTAAATATTTTGTTAAACAGTTTTTTTCGCTTTCTGTGAAAATTTTCGAAGAAAACAGCATTTTAGTCAAAAACGCCCACAAAAAGTAGGCGTGGCAAAAAACTTTATATGACAAACTTATAAAGGAGGGCAGTGCCTACATATCTTCTGAAGGTTGTAACATTCTATCTCTCTAACTTTAGCTTTAAAACAGTTTTTTCTAAATTGTGGGCGTGGCAGTGGGCGTATTCAAAAAAATTTTACACTTAACCATTTCGGAGCCCTAGGGAATATGTGGTCCAAATGTCAGCTTCCTAGCTTAATTTTAAAGGCCTAAAAATTGCGTACGGACGGACGGACGGACGGACGGACATTGCTAGATAGTCTTAGGATTTGGTCCTGATCATAAATATATATACTTTTATGGGTCTACGGCGAATATTAAGGGGTGTTACAAACTATGTGTCAAAATTAATATACCCTTAGGATAGGGTATAAAAATAGACAGCATTGCTCCAGCCCGGAAAACATTTAATGCTACCTCGGAGGTACAACACGGTAGCCTTATCTAAGAAGATTAAAATTTCCTTATGGTACAAATGTTTGAATTTTGACAAGCCATGGTTTCTTTAGAGCTTCTATAAGGCTTTTAGCAAAGTTAAACTCTTTACCAAAGTCTTGACTTAAATTATGTAAGTAACATTAATTTTTTAACTAAGACTTTGAGAAAAATAAGATGAAGCTTTAAGGAGTAGCAGTTTAGCCTCTTCAGACGTATGCCAATAGCACGCATTTTTATACCCTATCCTAAGGGTATATTAATTTTGACACATAGTTTGTAACACCCCTTAATATTCGTCGTAGACCCATAAAAGTATATATATTTATGATCAGGACCAAATCCTAAGACTATCTAGCAATGTCCGTCCGTCCGTCCGTCCGTCCGTCCGTCCGTCCGTACGCAATTTTTAGGCCTTTAAATTCAAGCTAGAAAGCTGAAATTTGGACCACATACTCCCTAGGGCTCCGAAATGGTTAAGTGTAAAATTTTTTTGAATACGCCCACTGCCACGCCCACAATTTAGAAAAAACCGATTTAAAGCTACAGATGGACAGATAGAGGGTTATAACCTTCACAAGATATGTAGCCACTGCCCTCCTTTATAAGTTTGTCATATAAAGTTTTTTGCCACGCCTACTCTTTGTGGGCGTTTTTCACTAAAATGCTGTTTTCTTCGATAATTTTCATAGAAACCGAAAAAAAGTGTTTAACAAGATATTTAGCCAATATTTTTTCCAATATATCGCCCATACAAAGTTTTTGGCCACGCCCACTTTTTGGGGGCGTTTTTTCAAAAAATGTTTTTTTTTTTTTCTAAATTTTATAGAATGAAATAAAATGCTATCCATCATCTTCTTAAGGTTTTTTTTGGGGCATATTGGGATAGGGATAGGGTATCATACTGTTCGCCTCAAGCGGACTGTAGCCTTTCCTTATGTTTTTTTTTGATTTCAATAGATTTTCGGGCTATATGTGATAAGAAAAAAGACTAATATTAACAAAATTGTTAAATTAGCATTTTTAATTTTGCATTTTTTACTTTTATAATTACTTTTTCGTTGGGAGGAAATTAAGTAACTATATATGCAATGGCCAACTGAGATACAAATAATGGCAGTGACCATAGATGTGATATCGATGTCTTGTTATGGCCTTACGAGTAATAATACCATCGATAAGTGTTCGCTTTTCCGCCATAACCGACGTTTTATAGCAGTCTTTTGAACACTTAAGGTAATCTTCTATGCATTTGCTGCTATGCTGCATTTGTAGAGAGCTTGTTGTAATAAATTGTGTAACTTTGTTTGAATAAGTACATTTCCTCTTTTAGCATACAATTCATTAGTATTGGTTGTGAGTGAGAGCTGCAAAAGGAAAGTAAATTGCCAGAAATTCTCCTTCAAGCCTTCAATCGTCCTCCCTCTCATAGCTACTAATTTGTCAATGCTCCAAGAATGTCTTTCGGCATTGGTCAAGTACTAGAGTTGGGAATAAGGTCTACAACATATCAAAAATAATATATATTTGTCCTTCTTCGAGAACACTTTACATATGCTAATTGGGCACTTGCCTTTTTTTTGTCCAACATTCTTCACTTCCTACGAAGATACCCTTTCTCTTGTAGGTTCGATTGTTAAGACATGTTTAGTGCTAGAGCTGCCAGAGGGATCTATTTGTACTAAGTATTACGAAAAATATGTTCCCTGTTTGAGAGATCAATATACCAATATTCCCAAGTGATTTTCACATTTTAGGCAAACTGAATTGATAGAAAACTAAGAACCATAAACAGCTGTTTATACATCACCACGCTACTAAGCCTCATATGAAGCAATTAAATCAAATATTGTTAGCTACAGGTTTAAACAATTTTTAACACAAAAAAAATGGAATGAATATTTCAACAGCTTTTTCATTTTCTAAAGAAGTACAATGGCAATAAAGTACCCACATGACCTAGTGTGGATAATTTCATTTAGCTACACAACAAAACGGGCACGTTAAAATGCGATAACAATATACAACATACATATATATTTGAAATAACACAAATACAAGTATATAACACAATACGATATCTAATATTTATTTATGAATTTGTGAGTTTATTTTCCAAAACAATTTTTTTTTTTTACATTTTAGAGAACAATGTGAGCTGGAGAGCTGGTGGCAATGGCAACAACAAGAACTCCGCACATACGTCTCTCCAACAAAAATAAAAAAAACATAATTTAAGTAACAAAAAAATGTGTTTATTTGGTCGAATTAAAAATGTGATACATTTGACTAGGTATTTTTGCCGTTCATTAGTCGATACGATACGACACGACGAGAAACATACACATAATACGAAATACGAATATGAGAACATTTTTTTGGGTACAAAATAAACTGTCATGGTTACGTACCTAATCGTACCCTTATTTTGTGATACTTGTACATCTGTGAGTACTGCACACTGTCGGTATAGGTACAGCGTACTCATATCTGTTCTGCTGCTTTGAGGTTGCCTATGTTTTTTTTTTTTTTTTTTTGCAAATTATGGTTCTTTGAACAATAATACTCGTATGTCATTGTCGCATTTGTGTTGTGCACCCACACCGCCACCACCACGACTACGCCACAAACTGAATAAGGGGCGTATTATTGCCTTGACAACTTATCATTTGATGCACGTTTTCGACGTTTTTAATTAGATGTATGTATATATTATTTGTTCTCTTAAAGCTGTGGTTGGTAAGTACTTACAAAGTATATACTTTTTATTTAAATTAGTAATAAGTTTGCTTGGAATTTTTTATTTTCTATTTTTTGCTTCATCTCACATTTCATCGGATTTGAGGTATTAAATTAAAATTATTTGCATTTTATTTCCTAGAGTTAAGATATAGGAATAGAATGGGAAATATTTATCAGAATTTATAACAAAAAAAAAGCTGATGATGCAAGTAGAATAGGAAGATAATGAAAACACAAACAAATACAAACAGAAACATGCTCATAGGAGGAAAGAGAAATAGAAAATTATTAAGTAACACATAAACAAAATTTAATGTCCTTCTATGAGGGTTAATGGAGAGAATTTTGATGCCAAATTCATTTAGTTTCAAAGTTATCACAGGCAGAAATGAACAGCGTGTAGTAATTTTTTGTTTTCGACAAATATGCCCTGAGTTCTATATTTTATCAGCCCTATTAATAGAAATCGCTTAATTCACCTCTTACTCACGACCTAACTAAGCGATGGAATAAGACTTAACTCACGACTTAAAAAATCTTATTAATAAAAATTTTGATTTTTAGTATCTAATAACATTTACGCAAATCTATTACTTTTTTATTACAATCAATCAAATTTTCTTTGTCGAGAGCATTTTTCAAATTAAATGTAAACAGATAAATATTTTTTTTAGATTTAAAAGTCCAATGAGAACAACAATAAAAATGGAGAATCGTACAAAAAAAACCAAAGAGAAGTGAGAAATTTCTGTAGGAATAAAAATGTTTGCGTTTGCCTGCTAAACCATCGTTAAACCACCTTCGACAGGCAGAAAAACGTGAAAAATGTCAGTTAGTCTCAAATTTGTTTTATTAATAACATTTTACACGTACTTAACTCATGACTTAAGGATAAGTGGGTGCAGTGGCTTAGTGGTTAAGTGCGTTGGACCACTAAGCAAGAGATCACTGGTTCAAATCCCGACCTGTACTACCTGAAAGTTTTTATTCCCGGCCTCACCTCTTCCGAACGTCTGACAAACATTCAAGAGTAAGAACTGTCATGAGAAGCTTCTCAAAAATCAATTGCCGTTCGAAATCGGCATTAAACTTCGCATCAAAACTCACGAAGCTAACTGAGCGACACACAGTGGTTGGAGAAGCTAGGCATTGGGTCCTGTATTTTTTTTCGTATCGAAAATCTAGAATTTTTAAAGCTTCAAGATCCTAGTTCTTGGATCTTTAGGCCAAACAATTTTAGGAAATACGGTTTCAAAATTTTAAAAAATTTTTGTCTTATGTTTCTTTCTCCACCGGGCTTGTAAATTTTTTTTCAGTTAAAAGAATATATGGGCCATATAGCCTGTTTTAGCTTCAAGTTCTTCATTTTAGATTCTTGATACGTTTTTTTGTCGCGTAGATATCCGAAATTTAACACAAAAGACTCATTTATCTTTAGCCATCGATATCTCAGCAACCGGTAAACGAACAGAAAAGGATAGTTTTAGAAAGTAAATTTCCCTAAAAAAATCAGTAAAGACAATTTTTTTTTATTTGCAATTTCACTTTGAATAAAGGAATTAAAAATATTTTTTCTTTTGTTTTGGTAAATCGGCTGAAACTTAGCAAATACAAATGAAACGGCTTAGGTTTCTAAGAATTTGGGAGCCACCAATAAACATGTACATTTTCGAGTCGATCCGGCTTTTCCGGGCCCAATATTTAAAATTTTGAAAAAAATTAGAGGATCAAGATATTTACTGGTTACCTTAATCATGAAGCTTTAAAATGAAAATGTTTCACAAGTAACAGCCCGTGCGATTGTTTGCACTGCAATTTTGGGAAATTATAATGAAAGCTAAGCCAAAAAACAAGATTTCAACAATCAATTTGGACCGAAGCTAGCAGCTGTAATTAGTTATTAAGTTGTTTGCTAAGCAGTTTGTTGGATTATTTTTGTCAAATCACAACTCGTAGTTAGTTTGTGTTTTTACCGGACTAGCGCCTATGGAAATAGTTCCTCAGTGGAGTCTGAATAACGAAAAACACCTAACCCGGCGGAACAACTAAGTTGCATAAGGAGTCTTCAGCACAGATGAGTAATTAATCAGATAGTTAACTGAGAGGAATTTTGGCTCTTTCACCCTCCCTTTCTTATTTGCTTAAAAAAGGCGTTTTGCATGCCAATCAAATTGGGCAAGACAATCAAGCATCCGTTGTGGAAAAACTGTCATAAAGGTATCATTAATGTCAAACTTGGCTTCTGCCGCCATTAAAAATTACCTTAATGCTGAAAATATATGTTTCCATCAAATTTTCTAAAAAAAATTTTCTAAATTATCTCCAAAAAAAAAGACTCTTTAAATTTTGTTAGAAGGTTTTTCTGAAAAAAAATATATTATGTACCTTACAGCTCAGAGCGCCATAAATTATTGTTAGGCGAATAATATGGCGATTTTCAACATTTGCAAAATGAAATTAGAAATTGTGTCTTTAAAATACTTAGTCTGAAAGTGCCTCAAAATCGAAAGAGAAATTATACATATATCCGAAAATCTCATGCTTGTTAAGCAAAAAAGTCCTAAGGGCCAGTTGTTAAGCAAAAGAATTCTATATCCCTCTTTTGCTTATTATTATCAATGGTGTTTTAAGCGTGATAAGGGTGCACTAAATATATTTTTATGTATCGTATTCCCTTAAGAAGAAACTATCTATTAGAAGGAAGCTTGTTCGTAACGTCTTTTTTCGACGATCTTTATCAATTATATGTTTTTGAACGGAATTCTGTGGCGTTAAAGTTAAACATATGAAAGGGGTATTCCCATCATTCTCTTTGCTTTTACTGCAAATATATGAAAATGTGGAAATAGAATTTCTTTGTTTAACATTAACGACATCTTTCGTACTACAAAAAAGTCCTATATCCACTGATTTGTCATATGTCGATTTTTTTTGAAAAGCCTAAAGGTACGATCAGACGATCTGATAAATTCGAATTTTTCTAGTAATATCTATTTTTGTGTAAAAATTTAAATGAATTTACTGTAGCCCACAGTAGTTTCATACACATATGCGAAATAGCTTGCTATAACGATGGCGATTGAAACAGAAAAAGTGAAATTGCTCAAAACTATCAGAATGGATACCTTCTTGCTTAACACGGCAGCATAGTATAGAAGTTATTGTTTTCGTAAACTTTCGTAAACACCACTATCATCTTAAAATTAATTTCTGGCAAGCGAAAACCACTAACAATGGTCCTAAAAGTTAAAAAAAATATACATGATTGATTTTCAATCAAATCGGCATTAAAATTTTTACTGCATTGCCATTCCTTAAACAAATTCAATGCGGATACAAATTTACATTTATTTTTTCACTCCTTAATCCGTCTGGCATCCCACCTAGTGTAACGCTTAAAAAATCAGCCAACAATAACGATCGTTGCTATGGCCAAAGAGTGTGCTATAGTGGCAGCAGAGCATATCACAGACAGAAATGTCCTGCATAAATATATACATACATCCAAACACACACATTACATACAGATAAAAATCGCAGGGGCCAAGAGTAAAACTCTTAAGTGAAGAAAACAAGCAGCAATGCGGACGGAACGGTACTTAAAATAATGCATTTTAATGGCTTCAGGTTTGGAATGACTATTTTCTCAAAGGACGAAAACAGTCTTGCTCTCTCTCTCTCTCTCTCTCTGTACTTCACGTTTCTCGACACGTCTGCAGAACCACTTCAGGGGAACCAAACACTGAACTGAAATCCAAAACAATGGACATTGTACAAATCATGGACGAAGTTGCGATTGCAAGCTAGAGAAACTGGAGCGAAACGTGGGTTACACTTAAGCGCCATAAGGTTGACTTAACAATTTTGTAACCCCTTCCAACCATTCCTATATTGTAGTATCTACGTAAAGCGCGGCGAGTATTCCTAAACAAATGTAACCGGCGCTATACCAAGAATGAATGAGGCAAAAAGGATATTTTCTGTGCTCTGCTAAAACGTGAGGGTTACGCTTACGACAACGGGCAAAAATAGTTACCATATCAGTACGAGAGCAAAACCAAATATAACTAAAACTAAAAAAAAACATACAAATTTCAAATCGCTGTACATATAGAATAAAGCAGTCAGTTACAGTTGACATATGCTTTTAGCACCTACAATTCGCAACAAGGACACATAGTAACACAGTATGATTGACAAAAATGCTCACCAAATATGAAGCAATGGGAATGCAGATAGCTCGGTGCGTTAAGGTAAGCATTATTGCAGGCAACACTTGTGGTATTTTGGGAATAACTGCATTGTTAGCTGTTGATGAATATATTTAGTTACTGTGGCTTAGTGCAATGTGAATGGATGCAGCAACTCCATAGAGTCTTTAAAAACTCGAGTCAGAATAAAAGAGAGTTATCGTCAAACGAAATCCTCCGATCGTTTTCATTTTAAATGCTCTGGTTCCTGAATTTTGAACTCCCTTCTTGTTCACATATCTTTTCTTGCAAGTGCAATCACATTGGTCTCAGTAATGAATTAATTCTATCACCGTTCAAAAAACTTAGGTACGTCTATTGTGTACTTATGTATCATCGGAGTTAATTGCTCTCCATCTCATTGTTAGGGACACGGCTGATGTGACTGTCTTACAAATGGCAAAAAATGGAATCGAAAGCGAGAAATACATTGGTTCCAAAAGTTTTTTGATGATCCAAACGACGACATCAACAATAAAATAAATTTTGATACACATTTTCCCACGTCATACAATCTAGGTTCGTGTGAGAATGCCTAAAGCTAATCAGGAAGCGGACTCTTTAGCTATACGATAGGTGGCGGAACCCTTCACAAAATCCTAGCCATTTTGCGCTAGAGGAGAACACACCCTGCTCAGAAAAAATTGCAAGGAATAATAAGGCTAACATTTTTAGGAGCATTCAAAGTCTGAGGCAAGCTTAGAATATAAAAAATAAAAGGGATCAAGGCAAGTCTAAAGCGGAATAACTTCTTATGGGACACTGCAGACTCATGGAATATCTAAACAGGTATATTAGAAGAATATCTGTCCAGATTCTACAACGGATCCGCATATAAACTCCGGATCACCTCATGCAAACCTCTGGGGCACTTACCCACAAGAAGATCATGCAAAGTAAATATTAGCTATTAGATAAGGATAAACAAACTTCTTAGGGATTTATCGTAATCAGACTATTATTGTTTTGGTTACGTTAGGTTAGCTTCTGGGGTTTGCTATAAAATAAACAAATTGTTTTTGGTGGGGTGACAGAAAGCCAAATCTTAAATAAAAGTATCAACACTATGAATGTGAAAAAGAGTATTGAAATATGGCGTATTCACCTTTGCCATTACTACCTACCCGAGTAAAATGACATCGAGCCAAATCGAGCTATCACGTGGTTTATCAATGGTTTTCCTACAATAATCTATTATTGTTTATGGGATGCTTGATTCCTCCTTACTTGAACATAAATATTTTTTTAGGCTCGGCATAATGATAACATTTATCTTGTGAACCTTTCTCGTGCCCCAGGCCTTTTCAGAATTCGTCGTAATCAGATTTATTTTTTTAAACACTTTTCAGGAAACTTTTGACGGATTTTTTTCTGAGCTTTAAGGGGTTACATGGGTTTTTTCCGGGAAGAAAAGTTATATATTCAACAATTTTTTTTACATAAAAAATAAAATATTTTATTAAAACTTTTGACTGTCTTAAAGATATACATTTGAAAAAGAATTTCAAATCGTCATTGTGACGCCTTTTCCGGTGATCCCTCGAAAAACGGTACGTCCGCGTTGACAGTAGAACTCGTGACAAGATCATCAGAAATGAAAAATAAATAGTTGTGATTGAAAAAAAAAAACAATCCTTCCTTCAAGTCCTCGTGAATTGTATCTCGAATGTGTAAAATTTCATCAAGATCGGTTGAAGATCGGTCAAATAAACCTCGTGATTCAATTGAGTGCGCATCTTCCCAAAGCTGTATCTCGGAAACTTTTATTCGGAATAACTTGAAAATTTAGGATAAAATTCCCGAGATGTTGTATAAATTAATAAGACAATAAAAAATAAAACCAGTTTTTTGAAGCTGTGAAACCCATGTAACCCCTTAGCGGAAAAATGTCAGTGATAACCAATACTACAGTAGTCCTAAACTTTATATACCGCCTTGAGTCAGCAATCCTTTTAGCTCTTTGTTGTTCAAATCTTTCTTTAAATCAACAAATTTAGGGATGAGAATACTCATGAACCTTTTTTTGATATTAAGAGCATAGAATTTGACGAATAGATTTTGCGTTCCCAGTCGTTATGTAGAAAACCCTGCCTTTCCGCATGTAGAAAAATCATGAGCCGTGTCGTAACGAAAATGAAAGCTGCTAAGTTTAATAGCTCTCGAAAGATCATTAGAGAGATCTTTATTAGATAAGCCAGAAGGGCTAGGAACGTTTGACTGGTGCCTTAGACAGTCTATACCGAGAAAGCCAAGTACCGGTCCAGCAAAGCAACAAATCGTTGTTGGCAGCAAGGGCGAAATACCAATTTTAACGGCCATACTTCCGTTCAAGGGCCCCGAGGTTTGCACAAGCTGAGGAGAAGTCAAATCTGAGAAGGCTTTAGGTTTCTATGGTTTCAAGTCGGCAAATTTGCTGATACTTTCAATGAAAGTCTTCGAGTCTTAGTCTTCGACTATGTTAATCTAGACTGATTGCTTAGCAGTCGTACTGATGACAATTCTAAAGGCAGGTGTCACGGGCCACAATTCCACAATTTGAATAGGTAAGTAGCTTTTAAAGTTCATAAAATTGATTGAGCATTACACACGTTTCCGAATTAACCCGAAGATCTACGCTGTTTGCGAACATTTGAGAAGGTTTCTAAAAAATTCGAAGATTTATACATAGGAGCCTCCGCATGAAGTTCGCATATTAAGGTGCTTCTACTACGTGCTTCTGCAGAAAACTACAGCTTTCAAATAGTAGACCTCCAATCCTGGCTTATGGGGAAGAAACAAATTATTTCCATCTATAGCCTCATCTTGTTTGCCATACTGCATCCATTATTTATCCACCGAATCTGCGAATGGCCACATTTTCCACAACAACATGATTAAGTATTCAAAGAGAATGACGCTCGTCGTGTTTTAAGCTGTAACGATTGCCCTTTTGATATGCGCTCCGCATACTAACTCTGACTCGACTGTGACTACACAAATATAGAATATGCATGTATGTATGTATATCTTTCCCGCAGCAATTCTTCTTACTATTTTCCTTCGTTGATGTGGTCGACTCGTCTCGAGGACACTGTAAAATATGGAAATCTGAAAATGATTGAAGATAGAAACGTCGACAAGTCCATCTCTTCAGTGGAAGGAAGTTCCTTCGTTATCCTTTTCGTATGGTTTTTTTTGTTTTGCCTGTGTTATTCTGATGTTGCTACAATTCTTATCCTCACCCCTGTGTGATTTTTTTTTTTAAATTGTTTTCCACCATGTATGAGTATATGAGTGAAGCCTGGAACCTGAACACGGTAAAAAGAAAAAGGATTCTCAATTTTTCCAGCCAGCGAAATGGGTAAAGCATGAAAAATTATCCTCATCACTCTGTGCAGTCCTGACGCTATGAATAAGGTTGGAAACAAGCATGACATTTAAATATCCTCATACGCAGGAAGGATGAAATACATACGTCGTACAACAAAAGTATAGAATATAGTAATGATAGTTCCATATGTTAGAAAAATTTAATGCAAACTAGCGGTGCGATATTTCTTTCGTTTACGGTTTAAGAGGGGAAAGATTTAAGAAAGAGCGAGAAAGAGGGACATATTGAAAAGCCACATGTGTAACACTCACAGAAATTACAAGGACGATAGAACAAAAAAATAAAAAAAACATTTTCATTCAAAATAAACATTTATATGGTTAGCTTTGGAGGTAGGTACACTTTGATATTGGCTGCTTGTTTAGCTGCTATGACTGCAATGGCTCATTGCGAGGGTGAAACATAAGGCTTTGAGATTTTGAAAACATTGGGAAAGGTCATTTTTTTTGTTTTTGTCTAATCAAACAATTGACTTGTTTTGTTTTTGTTTAACTGAATTACATAGATGAATGCAAACACATTTAACTGTATACATTTGGTAGTATGTTTTTTTTTTTGGACAGGAAAAAGGATTTATTGGATGTGAACTCACCTTGCAGAAACTGCGGATGGATTCCAAAGGTTTGCAGTTGTTGGAACAGCTGCATTTGATTGGGTGTCGTCATTGCGTCAGCCGCCAGATAGGGTGACGCCTGCTGTGGAGGATTGGCAGCTAATAGTGACGGGGTTGCGGCTATGGCAGCTGCACTCTGTGCGAGTGTTGGCGTTGCCAGAGCTTGGACGGTGGGATTTGTACGTGCTACTACTGATGCTGAGGACACTGCTGTTGTAGCGAAGCCATTGCCACAAAGACTAGTCTGCAGCTGCTGGAGTTTCTTTTGGTCTTTCTCTTTTTGGGTATCTGCGAATTTAACGACTAGGGGTGCGGAACAACCTTCCATGGTTTGACTTTGGTGAAGAGACTGCAAGTAGAAAGAATTTTTTTGTTTTCCATATTAGTATTTTTGAAAAACTTTAACTTCAAGTTAAAGACTTGACTTTGACATTTTACAAAATTAAAGCTCACGAAACTCTACACATTTCACTTTAATGCTATGCACAATAACACAAGAACACAGCAAATCATCATTTGCCATGTAATTTCTATGCCAGACACCATCCGGGGACATTTGTTGCTTACACATACCAGCTTTTCAAGGAGGACGAGGAGAACGAGGGACGAGGAGAGAGCAGCCGCAAGTACAAACGCTTTATAATAAAGGTCTTCCCGTTAGTTCAAAATGCCAGTGCAAGCAAAAGAATTCGGGTAAACGACCCAGAAAACAATGGTCGTCCTTTATGGGGTTTGGGTTGTATAGTATAGTAAGTATGTTGGTTGTGCAGCAGCCCCCTTGTCGCCTATCGCCTGTTGATGATGGCTGTGGGTGGTAGTTGAACCCAATCTACTTCGTATATACAAATTGGCGACAGTCATTATGAGGAAAATGCAAAAAGGAACAGAAAACCAAATATGACACGAATGGCGAAATGGTGAAATGGCAGCAGTACCAAGACCATGAGAACGAAGTAGGAAAAAAGTGGTCTCTGAAAACCTAAACACTGTCGGAAGTTTGTAATTTAGCGCTGCTCTGTATGCGCGCGGTTGAAATGTTGTACATGCCTCGTGGAATCACTTTGTGTGTCCTTCGAGGATGGTACATCTTTGGCAATTAATCATGAACTAGAATATGGGGAAAAAGTGTTTCAATGTCGGGACTACAGCAGCTAACCACGATGGTTTCATTAACGGTTCTAGAAATAGTTCGCAATCCTTTTTGAGCTTTGCAATTTTTTTATTATTCTTTTTTTCACTCTATTTCCTGTGTGCGTGAAATTAATAACAGGATTTGCTCTGTACTTACTTTGCACCAGAAGGATGCACTTTTTTTTGCAGCTTTTCCTTGGGCACTTTGGATGGTAAGTAATCTTTGGAAGGACAAAAAAAAATGCAGAATCGCCTCTTAGAGAATGTGTTCCAATCCAATCTCATAAAAGAGTGCAACCTTCGGTGGAAAAAAAATCATGCCACGGAGAAGTATGTTTCGAAAGAGCGGCTACGCTCACCGTATTTTTTTGTTTGCCTTGCATCACCGATAATCTGCAGTGCAGAAAGAGTGCCCCTAACAGAGCTACGTTGATGAAAACTTATGCAAAGGCATTTGTTGAAAATCCGCTTTGTAAGTTCAAGACAAGTTAAAAGGTTTCCTTTAACCTTTTAATACTATCGCTTTAAGAAGTAGAAACTGAGCTCTTACCACAATTAAAGGGCTTTTCAATAACCTAAATAGTTAATACACGGCTTTCTCGAGAATTGGGCATCAGTAAGACTAAACGAATTTGAGGAAAGGATCTTGGCCTGCACCTTTATAAGATGAAATTAAATGAAGAACCAAAGACATTCGATCATATAAAGCAACGTACGTTCCCGGATTGGGCTCTAGAAATTTCGGAAGAAGATGACCAATTTTATGCCAAACGGCTTCCGTATTGGTCAAGCGCTTCATGAAAAACCAACTGTGTGGTGTGGTTTTCAATCCGGTGATGTCATGAAGCCAATGGAGATCTCAACATTTTGAAAAATCACTATTATTATATGTTGTTTCGACAAAAGGGTGCCACAGGCCACACAGCGACTTGTTAAACACTTAAGTCGATGAACGTGAAATCATGAAATCCTCCTGCTAATTCGCCGAATAGATTGTGTGATCTAGACTTTTGATTATGGTGCTACGTTAAATAACAAGCGCTTCTAACAAGTCGTTAGAGAAGCGCAGAGCCAATATTCAACAAGGAATAGCTGTCGTTTCTATCTAAATCAACGAATCGACCGCTGCCAACACGCACGTGGTGACCATGTGAAAGATATAAAATTGCAGACATAAATATTTTGATTATGCTTCAAACGAATAATACAATTTTTGAAATATATCAAATGGTGTTCTGAAAATCCCACACAAAAATAACCTAATTTGTAGTGGGAATACGAATCACCGGCTTCAGGTTCAGGAACCTTATGAGTTCAAACGTTCAGTAAGATCCTTTATGAACACAAACACACTGTTTATTTGATTAAATTCTCCCAGACTCTGTTAAGCCTGGTGCAAGAAAAGAAAGACTTCGTCTTCAAAAAAAAAGGCAGTACGTCTCATAATGTAACTAAAAAATGTTCGGGAGTTTTGTTTTTAACCATTCGTTATGATGGGAGCACGAGTATGTATATAGAGCAGGTTAGGTTAGGTTAGGTTGTAGGTGGCACAGAGATCGGACTCACTTAGACCTCTGTAAGGTCCATTGCGATACCACGTGGATCTGAAGTTTCTGCCTACTCATTGAACCAGTTTGAGCTGCTTATGAGTTAGATCCTTAAGATCATCATCAAAAAGAAGGTCCTAGATGGATATTGTTTCCGGGAGAGAGCAGGCCATGTCCATAGAAGGTGCGGAGTTGTTTCCCCTTCCTTCTTATCAATACGGCTCCTACAAAAGTTGTTTGAATAAGCGCCAAGCCTTGTTGCATGCTTGCCTATCACATAGTGTCCAGTAATGCAGCACTTATGTGTGACCTATTAAGGGTAATCAAACTCTTAGAGCGTCTTATATAGCTTAGGCCAAATCTGCTTCGTTGTCAGACAAGAAGTGCCACCACTCCGTTTTTTCTATTGCTTTCAGTTTTAACAGTATGCCTAAGAGCCTTTTTCGGCAAAGGTTCAGAGGTTAGTTCCAAGTTTGGCGAGTTCGTCAGCGTTGCCGTTACCCGGATTGTCTCTATATCCCGGCACCCAGTGCAGGTGAAAGTTGAACTGCTAAGCCCATAGAGTAGAGATAAGTATTATTTTTATTACTGTGAGTAGGGTTATCGGCTGTTTTTTTTTAAGAAAATTAGTCGTATAACAGATATGTTACGCTAAGAGGTACTAAGAGCTTCTTGATCTCTGATGTACAGTAACATTATCTATCGGTAATTGCGATTGTGAAGTGGATGTGCTGTGTTTGTAATGTTGTTACTTTGGTCTTTTTTAAAGGAATACTGGTTTCGCCTCTTTGGTAAGGAAGGAGTTCCCAACGCACTCATGCTTCTGCCCTTCATTTCGCTGTTTTCTTGAGGAAGTGGCATGCCCGATCCATCTAATTGTCATGGTCCTTAAAAGTGTAGCAAAAGCAGATAAATACAAAAGGCGGACGGTCCCGGATCGTAAAAGACGAGTGGTCATAATTGAAAAACGACGGATGGGGATTAAGAAGTGTACACTAAGCGCGAGAACTTATTAAATAATATACCTTGTAATATAAGTCTCGTGTTTATGGAAGCGTTATTGATATCTATAAAAATTAGTTCGCGACGGCTTTAAAGTACATAGTACCGTACTCCGTTCGAAAAAATGTTCTCAAAAATACTACAAAATTGTAGCACTGGAGTAAAGGTTGTCTCAGAACCTGCACAGAATGCCCGCCAACACTTGTCCACTCGCAAATATTTGTCGGGGAAAGACAGTCAGTTAGCGTGACCGCATGACGAATGAATATTGAGCTCATAAATTTTCTACCATAAAGTTGTTAATTCATTAAGTTCGTTGTAAGGAATTTTTAACAACCCTGATCTTTTCGTAGGATTGTGCTGACTTTGACAGAAGTATGTTTTTAGGGATCTAAAAACGCCAATCAGACCCATCAACTAAGTAACACAACTTAGAAGTATTCATGGATGGCATGCCTATCTAATAACATTGTCATTGCAAACCATACTGTATGAAAGCTCATTGTATTTTTGTTCAACGTTTGCTTTAGCTCTCGACCGAACACAATTCATCACGTCGAAAGCGACTTCTTAATTACTCTCTAACTATCTCTCCACATTTCAAAAAGGGATAGAGACAGTGTCCTTTGAGTGTAATCAAAACGATGTTACCAATGTAATTACAGACTACTTTCATTTTGACGATGTAAAACACCGCGACATGGCGCGTTGCTTGGCGCTCGACGCTCTTTACCAAGTCGACTACCACATAGTAGAGCTTGCATTCAAAGGCAATTTTTCTTTTGTCCTGGCGGCGAAGGAATGCACTCGGGCAAAATGTCAAAGTGCGAAAATTAATTTGTAAGAAACCAGATAAAGGATGATGTTCCAGTGGTTGGAATCTTTCCTTTCCTTTCTTGAAACGATGAATAACTTTCACAAAAACGTAACAAGTCTGTTGCGTTAAAAAATCTCAGGACGACAAAGACGGTTATATATTGGCATAGCTAAATTTAGTGTTCTTGTGGGTTCTTCGAGACCAATACGTTAAATGAACTGCGAACTCACCGAAGCTAATGGGACTTCCGTTTCTTAAGGGGTGCGGGATGCCATGGGCAAATAGTATTCGGCTACTTGCTACAGTTGCGTCGCGACGGATGTCGGACGGAGTTTGAATTGAATTCAATTCTGGATTGTCGCCAAGATAATTTCTCACATCGAAACGTATGGCACACGTATCCAATTTGACGTGACCAATTCCACTAAATTGGATATGGCAGTTGGCACATTTTAATGTTTATCATTTGCTTTCGAATCGTCTTGCAAGAAGAAAATTGTGTACATTGGGCCACTGACTGCATGTAGAGCAGAACAGTTTAAGGAAGCATTCGTCTCGTCGGTTGATGGGAAATAGAGAATGCTTTTGAGGGTAATTTCCAAGATAAACGTTAATTTTTTTTTTTTCTTTATCGTGAGGCTATTGTCGTGATTTGGTTGAGAGAAATTGTGACAATATTGTGATTGACTTCGTACGATTGGAATCTTATAATACTAGAAACGTTTTGGCCTTCCTCCTTAGAAAAAGCTCAGACTGAAGCGAAATACTCTTGGTATTATCTCGCCCAGGAGAAGCTGGATAATTTCGAGAGATAGAAGTGTTATAAAGGGTGTTTTTTTAGAGGTTCGTTTATCGAATTGAGATAAAACTGACATTTTGTGGTCAAATCTGGCAACTCTAATGTCATTTATGTTCAGTTTGGTTTGCCATTTCATCATGAACAAGTTGACAAATGAACGACGCTTGCAAATCGTGCAACTTTATTTTGAAAATAATGGTTCAATTTTTTTTTTTTTTTTCAAAATTTTCAAAATTTTATTCAGTGATGAGGCTTATTTTGGGCTGAATGGCTACGTCAACAAGCAAAATTGCCGCAGTGAAGAGAATCGACATGAGACCCTTGGAACGCCATTACATGCACAAAAATTGACTGTTTGGTGTGCTCTATGGGCTGGCGGAGTCATTGGGCCATACTTCTTCCGAAATGATGTTGGAGAGTCAGTTACCGTTAATGGAAACCGGTATAGAGCCATGATAACGGACTATTTTGTTCCCGAATTGGATGGCATGAATGTGGATGAGATGTGGTTTCAACAAGATGGCGCTACATGCCACACAGCGAACGTCACAATCGATTTATTGAAGGAAACATTCGATGAACGCATACGCCAACAAACCAGAAATGTTAGGGGACTTGGAAGCCAACATTCGTGGCGTTATTGCCGAAAAACAGCCCCAAATGCTTGAAAAAGTGGTTTAAAATTGGACCTCTAGACTTGTCTTTATTCGAACCAGCCGCGGCGGCCACATGCTCGAAATCATATTTAAACATTAATCGCATAAAATTATCCAAATTGATGGACATTAAAACGAGTTTCTTGTGTTTTATTTCAATTTGAAGTTCTATACCTCTAAAAAAACACCCTTTACATTTGCCAAGGCGTTGTAGGAATAGGGCATCACACAGCTGTGTACATCAGAGAACCGTTTTTGGTTTAAACCTCCCCACTAGATGTTCAATTTTGCAGTTCAACTCATGTTCTAAAATTACCCGCAACGGCAAAAGGAGAGAACGTTTTTATAAGGTTCAAAAATCCTTTTATGATATAATGTTCACGTGTATGGCACTTGTATTTTCGAAGCAACGACATTCAAAATTTTACAATATTAGTTATTATTGAAATTGGCTTGAACGCGATAACGAATCACCTTAAAAAATAAGCCAAAACTTGCAACAAAAATTTCAACCATTCAGTCGATCGGTTTGATTTGTGAGAAAACGGTCTTTAATATTTCTCATAGCTATTTAAATGAGAAATCTGAAGTTTGGTATTTTAGTGGTGAAGAGCATCAGTTGGTGGGTTCTGTTCAAAGCAGCATTAACCACCTCAGGGAGCATCCCCCGCACATTAATTTTGCATCGTCTAGAGGCGCATACAATTAAATCACGCCACCTTGAAGTGTTTATTAAAACTAGTTGCAACTTAAAACTTTCGAGAGAAGCTTAATATCTCGGAGTAATCATCGACAGCAAACTCCTTGAGAGCAAACATTTTAAGGCAATGGAAACCTTCTAAGGTTCTTTCGAATTTTGAAAACATAGAATTTGTCATCGAAAATAGTTTTATAGAATTGTACAACGCTATTGAGACAGTGATTGATACCGATTCCCCTGGTTAATGGCTTTCATACAATTCGCACCAGCGTTTCTCACAAATCTTTTCTAATGGAAATGCTTTATGAAAGTGGAACAAAAGCTGCGTTAAAATTTCGAGGCTGACTTTTCCCAGGTTCAAAAATAATTTTGGTCGGGATGTGAGTATCGAATTATCCGTTTTTCTTCCAGACGGTGAATGGATAATGCATTATATTCTCTAGAAAAGGTGGTGAGGTCGAATTGAACTTAAGGCCTTATTTTAGGTACTTTAAAGACGGGGCCGTAACTCATGAACTCTCTGAACCAGGACTAAACACAATGAATCTTGTTTAGATTCCCGTTCATCGGGTCATCTCGGATTAAGTTTTTTTGCGTCATGAACCTGGGTTACATTCCATGTTAGGATTTACAAAATAGTTCGCAGAAGTTTTTGCTTACAGGGAGACCACTAGTGGGCATTTTTATGGGTCACCAAGTCGCAAATTAGCTTCGTACTTAGTAACACAAATAAATACCTGGCTTGTGGAGAGAGCGGAGAGAGGCCGCACAGCGGTTACATAGTTACTGCCCCATCTTTGGTAAAACCAAGTTTTACTCATTTGTGGCAGGTGCTGTGAGTGCTAGTTTTTATCGGGGTTTCAATGACCGTATAAAACATGTTATGAAAAGGGATAGTTTTATGATTGTAACTTACATTAGATTTTATTGGGAAAAGAGGTGGGACTTGGTAACCATATCCCGCGTTCAGAATTTGTCTAAGATGCCGGATTTGTGGTATTAGGGTCTTCGAGGCATATTCGAAAAGTGTTGTCTTGAACAATTTTTTTCCTGCAGTGTCCCGTCAAGAATCCGGTAACGGTGTATATTTGCCCTCTGGACAGTCGGAGGAGTTGCTGAGTTATTTCTATAGAAGACACTATGTCCAGGAACCCAGATGAGTACTCTATTGATGCTAGCTAATGATTTGAGTGGTTAGAGACAGCCCCAAACTAGTTCAGAAGTGATTTCAAAGGCGTAAATAGCAAGTAGTGCCGCTTTGCTGTCAGATAGAATATTAATGTGGTTATCAGTGACGTTCCTGTTTAAATTCTCTCTGATGCAAAGCTCTATTGCATGTATTTCGGCCTGAAATACGGACTAATTCCCTTTCATGCTGATATAGAGGGAAGATTCTGTGGTCTTCCCGTAGTCTTCCGCTCCAACTCCGTCATCTGTCTTGGAACCATCTGTATACCAGACTAACTTTCTAGCAAATGTAGGTTTATTTTGTTCCGAGTTTGGCGTTCTGTATGAAGCATGTAGTCGTTTACCATTGCTTTTTTCTGCATAAAGTGATAAAGGAGGAAGGGTTTAGTATACACGCAAGCTAGTTTGGCCTGTGGGGATTTTTTTTTGTTTGTTTTTTGCTACCAACATGGTGCTGCATATGCAGCGATTGCCGTGTACGTCCACAATGTCATTTTGGAGTTTGGGCCCCAGTTTTATAACTTACACTTAGGTACTTGTCTGTTGAGTGTTGACAGACTTGTTGTGTTTGTAGTTATTCACCGATAATTTAAAATCACGACATCTACATGAAATGACTTTGAAATTTAGGGCGTGTAGGTCCATTTTATTGATTGCTTGGCCTACCTCAAAAATAGCAACCACATTAAATGCTCATGAACTCTTATTAACAAAAACCAAACAGCTACATTTTCATTAACTAAATGGTTAACCCATTGCACAATAGAAATATATGTGTCAAGAGCACTTTGTAGAATCCACCTTTTACCATGCAAATCTATCTCATTGTTACATTGGCCACAATAGGATACCTCACACCAGTGTTCTGCACTATGACCCAGTTTTTTTTTTCTCAAACAATCCTACAAACAAAGCAAAGGCAATAATGAGAAATCGCAATAAACAAGGATTCCTCTCTCTCTCTTTACCTCTCTTGTAGGTATTTTTGCATTAATTTATTCTTCATGTCCTATTCCCATGTTACCAGAATATACATCAACATTTAGTCCATTCAATAAACAGTCTTTTTCATTATAATTCAAGATATTGTATATTATGTACATTTCCATCAGGATGCATTGCCCCCCTATAACCAAGCCGTATGCAATGGCGCGCCACCCCTCTAACGGTATACCATTCACATTACGTTTTGAAATTACCTTAATTGCTCCAATTGCTGCCTGTTTCGTTGAGAACGTAACAAAGGCACAGCCCTTGCTTTGTCCATTTTGATCCCGTAATACGGTGCATTCCTCTATTGTTCCGTGTCCAGCAAATAGTTGCCTCACTTCGCTTTCATTGTACTTTTTGTTCAGCATTCCAACGAAAAGTTTTCTCTCTGAAATGGTACAAAAAAAATCAAAAAAAAAAACATTAGAAAGAAAATAATAGAAGAACAACTAGTGGGATTGAGTTTAACATTTCGAAATGAAACAACCTGGTGAAAAGGATAATAGTCATCATTTTACATTTGTACATTTCGTTGAAATATATTGCTATTATAGTCGGAATGTTATACCTAACATGTTGCATTGTGTGGGAGATATTCCTTATTGTAAAAGCAGTGGGGAGGATTGATTTTTTAAGGTAAGAAGTTGCGGAGAGATTGACAAAATATAAGCGATTTTAGGTGACTTAAAATAAATTTAGGTACATTTGAATTGTAGCTTTATTTCCATGGACAAACTCTACATTGACATGGAAATAAAGCCATACAAATGTTAAACCAAGTTGTTTTTCAATTTTAGCAATTAAGGGTTAAGGTCCGGAATCTAATATTTAAGATATAAGAATAGATTTTGGTGACCCTAGAGTGACCGAAATTAAATCCCTGACACATGAATCCTTATAAACTAGTGCTTGTCGTAAACGACGACTTAATGGAAGAAGTCACTTCTAGCCAATTTTAATATTCACGTGAGCCTTGCACCACATTTAAATTCTTGATGTCACCCACTGTGGTATAACTGGTGTCATAAAATAAAAATCAAACATCAACGCATGGTTGTGATCCTGGGACGAGCAAAAAGGCTCTGGTCAGAGCTATTCAGTTTCTGGGGGATAGTGGAACCTAGGGAACCTAAGGATCGCGAAAATGATAGGACACCTTGTGTGTTCGAGAAGTGGCAATTAAAAGTCCTACTACCGAAAGGAAAAAGGTATCATCCCTGCCGCAGGGAGGGCAAACTGGTGATACAGAATGAGGTGCGGAATATTGTCAGTGATTATGCTTCCCATGTTGGCTGCGAGCAGGGGGTAAAACATGAATTCTAGTTAGATTACCAGAACCGCATCAAGATTATGGCAAAGGAAGAGCCTTTGTTTGCTGGCGGTGTTTTGAACGGATATGTAGAAATGTCTTGCGAGGACTTCAAAGACTGCCGTCAAGGACTAGGGTACGACATCAGGAACTCTTCTGGCAAAGACATCCTAAGCATATGCAGGTCATACAATCCGGCACCGTGTTTCATTTTGATTTCCATTCGTTGGCCAGTTTTACGAAGTCCAGCTTAAGACATTGCAAAGTGATCTTGGAAGAAACGACAACCGGTAGCACTGTTTTCTCCCGTCAGAAAAATTTATGGAGAAGAAAAATAAAAAAAGATAATGATCAGAATTATAGGGACCACAACCTTCCCACTTCACTGAATTCCTACTGGTCCGCCGTTTTGACCTCAAAAAATATCAGCAGGCCTCCCAATTTTAAATCACTTCATTACTGAGGCCATCATATATTTGTGCTTCTGCATTTGTGTGCTCCAGGAGCTTTAAGGCCTCCCCCTGATTGTCATTGCCTTTTTGAGGGGATTCGCAGGATCCCGCCTTTAAACATGACAATACCAGCAGAGCCGGTCATGCTCCAATTTTTTCGAGATGGGTTCTCTGATTTGAAAGTCTTCCTTGGATTTTGGAACTTCTTTTTTGATCAAGCATTGTTACTCCTGCTGTCATGCGAAGCATCTTCATCTCAGCTGTTGTCAATTTGCCCTCATGCGTTTTTCTCCAGCACTGTGAACCGTATTTGAGCGCCGGACGCATAACTGCGGTGTACAGCCTTCCATTCAGCTTAGGGGATATTTTTCAGTCACAGAAGATGACATAGTTTTCCTGCCACTACATCAACCTATGCTTACACGATGATTGATGTCATCATCAACGGTTACTTCGCTGTTGATCATTGATCCCAGATATTTGAACTTTTCACACTTGGAAACCACCAGTCCATTGAAATAAATGTCTGGAATGGGTTGGCTTGGTTAAGAGAATGGGCAGTAAGGATACTCTGTCTTTGTTTTGGCTAATATGATATCCATTCCCCTCCAAAACATCTACCCAAACATCAATTGCTCATTGCAGGGAAGTCTGATCATCATTAGGGTCCGTCACATTTCCCCCAAGCCGATAATCTGGGCCTTGTAATAAAGAGCAGAGGACTTAAGACAAATCAATTGCTTCAATCTGGCAATATAGTTGGGATATTTGAAAACGAAAGCACTGCTATGGTTTACAAACGGACACTATCAACACGGCATATATGATGAACAGATGAAGCAAAGGTTGTGATAAGCGAAAAAAGTAACATTCTAAGGTTGGTCAAAGTGGCCCTTCGCAATCTTGGAAAAAGTATAAGGGAACATTGAAAGCAGCTGGGATGAAGATACTTCAAATGACTGCTGAAGTTGAGTTTCAGGGGCACCCTTACTTTTTTGACTGTTGTTCTTTAAAAAAAAACTCCAAATCCATTGAACATAAAATGGAACATAATGGGAAAGAAAAATAATTGTGCACGTAATTAAAATAGACCAATATCGCTTCTACCAATAATTTCGTTGATAATTGAAAAACTCATATTGAAGCGATTGCATCCGATCATCGAAGAACGCCGATTAATACCGGATCACCAATTCGGATTCAGAACTAAGCACTCTACAATTGACCAGGTTTACAGAATTACCAACGAAATTGAAAAAGCACTAGAGGAGAAAAAAATTTGTTCTAGCATTTTCCTAGACGTCTCTGAGGCCTTCCACAAAGTATGGCATACGGGATTAGAATATAAACTAAACAAAGCTCAATCCCACTCTTTAGTGTTAATCACGGGAACGAGTACTCCGAATTCAAAGAAATCGCGGCAGTAGTTCCACAAGGAAGTATTCTGGGCCCGATCTTATTCCTATTATACACTCGCTATATCTCACAAGAAGAGGATACTATCGTAGCTACTTTCGCGGATGATATGGCTATTCTAGCTATAGACAATTTGATTCAGTCCGCGATAAATAAGCTTCAACGATCTATCGACAGAATATGCTTGTTGACCAACAACTTGGCGTATTGTCCTCAACGAGACAAAATCCACGCACGTTAATTTTACTTATAGAAATGTAAGCAATCTACCTATTTATATTGACTCGGTAAAAAATTCCGTACGCAAACGAGGCTAAATACTTGGGAATGACGTTGGATGCAAAATTGAAATGGAAATCGCATGTTAAGAAGAAACGCGAGGAGCGTTTCCAATCAAATGCATTGTTTGATTGGAAGATTTTCTAATCTCAGATTTCCTTAAACCGGTTTGGACGTACGGTATACAACTTTGGGGTTGTACAAAACCAAGTAATTTTAAAATTTTACAAACCTCCAAAACAAAGTTCTTAGACAAATCGTTAATGCTTCGTGGTATATCAGAAACGCTGATATCCAAATGTAAATGTAAGCAGCAAGATTTGTCAATTTTAAGGTTATGTTCGAACGAATTTTTCATTTTTTTTTCGTATTATGTGGATTGTGAATAAAGAGTGACAGTTCGCGGCAAGAATTTTTCAATTCGCGGGAAATTTTTGTAATTGTAAATATTGCTATTTAAATCAATTAAGACTCAGTTAAATATCAAGCTTTTGTGGTAGAAGCAATAGAAATTTATTATTCACAAATACATTAAAATTGATTTGTTCGCGATTCGCCTATTCGCAGTTCGCTCTCATGTGAACAGTCCTTTACTACCGTGGACGATAAAGTACGAAATTTCGCGCGTAAGCAACACGCTGTATAAAAAATTTTTGTATTACAAATTTTAGATTAGAGAAATCTTTTAGAAAGGATAAAACCTTTTGAATTAGCACAATGAGATGTAACTACAAGTTATTGTCGGTATAAGTAGGTGCTTCCGCTAGGATGTTTCCTGCCAAACGTTACGAAATAATTTAAATTAAAACTGCTTGATAGACATTAGTTTAGTTGTAGAATAAAAGTATTTTATAGGGACGTGTTTTCAGTGAGTAAGAATCTCACACTATTATGAGTATGCGCAGCCGGTCCTCATAATGTCTCATAGAAGATTTTCCACAGAAAAAAAAACCAAAATTTCAGTAACTCTTAAGGAAAAAATCATTTGGATCTACATTTTAAGTTTCACCAATCTTGTCCTTACTTTGCCCTGACAATCATGGAAAAAAATGAGTGGAGACACCATCTTTCCAGCGTACCCAAATAAAAAAAACTCCTCCCTCGAACATTTATGCACATCTTTCCCATCTTGAACTTATGCAAATTTTACGCAAGTTTGCGCATTCATAATGGCTTATATTATTGAACCATTTAAAAAAAAAGACCCACAATTATTTCTGATGCCTGACTGTTATTCCTGCAAACTTTTCCAACTCATTTCCTCAGATAATTTCCTATATTTACCGTTTCCAACAATTCTAAACCACTCTATCAGCTCAATGCAAAACTTATGAAGTCAAACAATGCAGTCTGTCTGTCAGTCATTTCATTTTTCAGCTACCATAAACTTACTTGCTCCTCTCGGCGGAATATCTCTCAAATCAAATGCATTTGTCACCCTCAGCATACACATGTAGCTAAACTCAAACAACCGAAAGCCTTCATGGTTTTGCAGGATATCACATAAATTACTTTGGAAGCGTTGCGATATTGCTAAGCGTAGTAGGTATTCCCTTCGTGCGCCACTAGATGGGATACATCAACAAAGGACTATCTCTCACTCGGCGGCGGCAGCGGTAGAAGCACGCACTCCTTTATGCAGCGCTATTAAATGTGCATTTCCTTGAACATATCCTTTTGTTCGATCAGATGCAGAGCTGCCATCAAAATCGTATCTCTACGACAACAACGAATTCAAGTAAGATTCTCCTTCCTAAGTACAAGAGCACATGCAGCAAGGGGTGGATGAATGCCGAGGTCCGGGCTTGATTGTTTGGCTACGCCGTCGGAATTCAGAATCTGTGAAATCTATGCAAATTCTAAGTTTGCAAACAGGTGATTATTGTGAAATTTGTTTTCGCTCATACCTGCCAAGGAGGAGGATACTATACTCTGCTGGCATCGGTGATGAGGTGAGGAGTATCTACATACATATATACATAGCACCGAAACTATATGTGGTGTATGTGCAGAGTTTGAGATAAAAGAGGAGTTATCCCAGCTGGAAGTTATTTGCTCATTAATCTTGTTCAGCAGCGAGATGCATTGCATTCACTATACTATACCAAACGTAGATATACGAACACACACGTGTACTCAAAACAGATATATGCATGTGTTTGTTCACTTTCAATCCAGATTAGGCAAATGCTGGAATTGTTGATGCAGATGCAAGTTAATGTTTTCGGTGAAAGGTATGGAAAATCAGCTTAAAGTGTTTGTTCGTGTGAACCAGAATGGAGACAAGTGTTTTTGGGGAATTTTAAGTGCTATTTTAGTTAGGACTTTAGCAAGTGGCTTTAAATTGAGAATATATTTTGATAAGGATTAATGAAAGTTTCCAAAAGTTATCATTATATGTAGGTAATAGTTGGCTGGCTGCAGTTGATAGCTATCATTGTCGTTATCAAGAGAGTGATTCAATTGGATATTGCTAACTATGTTTCTAGACTAATCGTTATTGTTTTTTTTTTTAAGTTGTTAAAAGATGTAAATGATTGGAAAAGAACCGATATGCGGCATTTGAGAGGCAGATTTCTCACCTAAATGGGTGGGCACTTGTATAAAGCTGTATTAGATGTATTAGATGCGCCTTATCCAATGTTGATACTTGTAACCTCATCTCAGAACCGCGGATTGTCTATAATAATTGAAAACAATTTAAATACAGGAAAGTAGAAGCGGCCATCCTGGAAGAACCCAAGTAGCACCGTTTTGATACCACAAGTTTGGATATTAAACTTGTGGTTTGGAATTTCGAAATAAAATTTATATTTGCAACTTCCTCGAGGGAGTCTAGAAGGAAGGTATTTCCCTATCGCCCTTAATCTTGCCCTAGCTGGTGCCGAACAAGCACCACAAACAGAATCTCACTGAATGAGAGTTTCTTGGGATATAAAGTTTGACAGCGTGGTCAGCGTGTTAGGCCAGTGTTGCTTGATAATCAATGACGAGTAGAATGTAGAAGAGAGGCGCCAGTCAGTCACACGGTTCCCCTAACTTTGTTGAGTTTCGGTGTGTTTTAAGTTTTATCTAGAGTCGGCAATGTTTCAATTGAAGGTATGATCGTACCACGGCGGTGTACATTAACACGGTCAATTTTGGTTGCAGGTCTCATCTGCTGCCAAATGTTTTTGTTTTAAAGGCGTTGAAAGCCATGAATGTTTTCTTTCCCCGTTTGTCAATTTTAAATTTCTGGATCAGCTTGCGATTGAGAATTACTGCCAAATGCATATAAGTAGATAATAGGGAAGAAAGCACCACCATATCGCCGGAAAATCCGACAACCATAATGCTTTCTTTCTCCGTTTATCTGTGCTGTAGCAGATGTAAAACAAATAAAGGAAACCCTATAGAGAAAATAGTAAGGAAAGCGTCTAAAGTGTGGGCCTTAACTAAACCAACCACTGTTGTATGTTCAGCTATAACGTAAGTATGTGCGAATGCTATATCCCGTCAGAAACCGAGGGGTGGGTGGAGTTTTAGTTTACGTATACCTTGAAAAAGGGGAGTCGGACACACGGAGAAGGTCAACACCAAAACGGCCTCCTTATGGTGCATCAAGCTTTCTTCTCCACCCAAAAGGAAAAAGAAAGGGGCTTCTTTCTGCATGCTGCTGCATCTTCATCTGTTCCACATGTACTATTATCAGCATGTAAAGTCTCGACTTTCTCGAGAAAGTTATTGCTATCGTGCGGAAATTTTGAATTCCAACTGAGTTTGAGACTATAGAGAAGTCCAAAAAAGTGGGTCGGCCAATGACGTCCGTGAGTCTGTCTGTCGGTCCGTGCACCGTGTGGCGAAATGGTTGGACGGATTTGCTCCAAAGTTCGAATATAAGGTTTTTTGGGATACATCTCGGGGCATCTTTTTATTTTTTGCTTTATCGTTTGAAATAACGGTACCTGCCATACAATTTTTTTGGTGGCAATCACTTATCTCTAACTTTTTATAGAAAATAGTTCCAAGGATTTTGGTCTTTTTTTGTTTAATGATACTTGGGATGAGGCCAAAAATACTGCATACTCAGTTCAAAAAAATCGATTAACGGTAATTTATAAAACCGCCAATATCTCGAAAACTAACAAAATTTTTTTTTATACTATTAAGTCAAATAAATTTCTTAAATTTGTTTTCTTAAATTTAAATTAAATTAGTTTTCTCAAAAGCGGCTATAAAGATTTTGATAATTTTTTGTATTTTGAACAAATATGCGAAATTACATCAAAATCGTAAGTGCCGTTTCTGAGAAAATGTAATTTTTTAAAACTTAAAAAGTTATTCAAATAAATTTGTCACAAATTCAATTTTGATTTATTTGGCGATTAAACAGCGCATCTCATGTACCGTGAAAGTTTCGTATGACAGTCGTGAACTTTATTTTTTATGTCAAGAGGCGGACTACAGATTACACTGACCGTTTCCACTGACACTGTTTGAAGTATACTTTATGAATGCAATTGAATGATCCGCCGCGTACATAAGGATCGACTTACTTATTGCTGACAGCAGGTTTCTGATTCCCTGCCAGCTACCTCCGACATTTGCCAGTCTAGACAGTGCCTCTACTGCCCAAAAGGCTGTTCGACACGTTTACTTTTCTGCATTTTTAAGAGACTTTGTGTATTGTTTTTGCTACTATACACAAATATAATTTTGCATGGAGATGTGTGTTTGTGGAGATTTCTCACGCTTTACTATGAAACTCCAGTCGAGTGTTACAGCGGCACAGAATAGTTTTTATTTGTGCAAAGTTGCATACTGCTGTTCCTACAGTGTTTCGCGTTTTTCTGCGTGTTTAGCTTGCACGATCTGTACAACGACGGATGTTCAGGTAGTTTTATACTCCTTTCTTTCTGTGTTCCTTGATCAGCGCCACTTTATGGAGATATCTGACTACCAATTACCAAAAGTTGTTTTATTGTATTCTAAGATCTCTAAGTAGTACATCCTTATGATCATAAAATGATCTCGGTGGTTAAGACCTCAATATATGGCTGAATCTATTTGTAAAAGCTATTTAATGCGTTTACATACGTTTATAGTTTCCAATTTAAGTTCAACACACCAACCACTAAGCCAGAGCCACTGCATCCGCAACCGCAAAATAAAGGCAATTTTCCCAACTTTAAATGATCAGCCACAACAATTTAACACTACTCCCACGTAGGTTTTCCGCAGGATACCAACCGGCTAACCAAACGCAATTAAAATAATTTCCAATAATTATTATTACCACCTCTGGGGCAATCATGCACAACCCGTCGTCATCGTCATCAGCATTGCATTTTCTTTTAACGTCGAAACATTTGAGATACATTTAAATGAATTTCATAACTCCAGCCCCCCTTCGGGCTAAATATAAACATTATTATTATTTTATTAAAAATCACTTCCGTGCCAGAGCGAAAGAACCAAACCAAACCATTTCGTTTGCTTTTAAACTTAATTCAATTGTAAAATTCAAAATAACATCCTAAGGGCAGAAATAAAATTCGCTGAAAACTATTCAAAAATTTGTGTTTCTGTTTCGTAAACCGCACTTCAATCACGAAGTTCGTGAAATTACTGATAAAAATAAAACATTTTTAAAGCGAGTAGAGTGAAATGTATTTGCAAAAATGTGTACGCTCATTAATTAACTTCAAAGTGGATGCATGGAGCGCGCTTCCTTGAGAAGGAATCTATTAGAATTGACATACTGAAGAAGAGCATCAACAAAGTTGTAGTTTAATTGATTCTTCTTCATCTTCTTTTTTTTTTGAATAAATTGGCGAGAGAGTTTGAGATCTTTTGAACTTTACTATACATGTATCTTTAGCTCTAAGAGCTGGCAAATTTAACTTTTTATCTATATTTTGTGTTTTGAAGGGAAGAAAGGTGACAACAAAATAAATCAACATAAAAGTACATTCTATGGGTGAAAGAGATTCTCTTATAATTTTTGACAAATTAAAATGTGAAGTTGCAAGAAGTTTACTTCCTCTTTACCAGATTTTCTTGAAGGATGACACTAAGCGACGGAGAGAAATGTGCACTAAAATTGTTTATATAATATTTGTGTTCACATGAGTTCTAGAGACTACTCCATTATTTAACTTTTTTTTTTGGTTTCTTACATATTCATTTATTTTTAGGCATTTGCAAACATCATCAGCTACAAGCCTTTCAAGAGAAACCAGTTTTAATGCTACCGACATAGAAGTAGAAGACAGAGAAATTTATTTTCAAAGCTAAAAGCATTTTGCACAAAGAAACTTCGAATACGCAGATATCGAGAATAATAGCAGCGCAGTTTTACGACCTTTGTTTCGAATAGCTTAACAATCCACTTTCGTGGTTGAGGATCATCCAAGACAGCGGGTTACCAAAGGTCTATACACATTTGTATGACTTCAATGAGGAGCTGATGGATCTGGCGATGTCCCATTTTCTAGCGGATTGATGACTGCAAATGTCGTTTTGTTTAAAAATAAATTGCACGACTGCGTCATACGAAACTCTCTCGGTACATTAAATGCGTTTTTGAACCGCAAAATGAATCGAAAACGTATTTAATTCACTTTTTAGGTTTTGGAAAATTAGATTTTCTCAAAAACGGCACAAACGATTTTGATGTAATTTCGCACATTAGACACTTTTAACATAGTTGTTTGAAATACAACAAATTATCAAAATCGTTAGAGTCGTTTTTTAGAAAACGAATTTAATTTAAATTAAAGAAAATCGTTATATGAAAAAAAAAAAATTAAAAAAATTTATTTCAAAAATCGAAGTATGCAAATTTGTTCATCTTTATAGTAAACATTTTTTTTTTTAAATTCCCTTTATTAGTTTTCGATATATTTCCAGTTTTATATATTAGCGTTAATCGATTTTTTTTCCAAAAACTGAGTATGCAGAATTTTTGACCCCATCCCAAACATCCTTAGTACAAAAAAAGACGGAAATCCTTTGAACCACTTTTGAGAAAACTAGTGATAAGTGATTTTAACAAAAAAAATTGTATGGCAGGTACCGTTATTTCAAAAAATAAACCAAAAAATAAAAAGATGCCCCGAGATGTAACCCCAAGAACCTTATATACGAACTTTGAAGCAAATCCGTCGAACCGTTTCGCCATACGACGCCCGGACAGACAGACAGACAGACCGACGGACGGCATTGGCGGACCCACTTTTTTGGACTTCTCTATAGTCGTGATATCATCCCTCATACTCAGTTTGAGTTCGACATTTCCGCACGATCGCAATAACTTTCTCTTTAGTATACTTATGTATATGAGAAAGTTAAATATTATCCTTTCCCGTCGTCCCCATATAAATTTATACCAATTTCATAATTATGAATTGCGAATATTAAAATATCTATTGTATAAGATGCTATTGCGTTCCTAACTTGAGATATAATTTTCAAACACTCTCTTACCCAATTAGTAATAAGCAAAACATTTTCGCTTGTCGCTCACTGTACCTTCATATTTATGATTACACTGTTAAGTTTTTTTTTTACATAATTCACATAGACAGGCTATTCGTTATTTGGTTGCTTTCTGAAGTTTCGTTCTTTTTTTATCGTTACATACAACTACCTTCCTTACTTTGATAAGTATATGAGATCCAATTACCACAAATTGACACACAACTTATTCGCATACATTAATATGCGACACAAAACGGGAGGTGCCTCCATCCTCACCGCCCATCAAACCTGAGAAAAAAGATTTTTGCTCCTTTAAGTTCAAGAAAATTATGACGATTGTAGGAATTTCTTCGGCTTAGTTTATATAGTTTTTTCTTTCTCCCTTTTATTTGTGCACATGAATACGATGACGACGACGACGAAGAAGAAGTAATAAACGTATCTTAAGGATATGTCTTTACTTGAATGATGTACGGTAACGGTACGTCCTATTCAAGCTGCTTGAAACGACGAGATGTTCTGGTAAACTTCAGGCGTCGATGAACATTTCAAAGATAAACTTTTATAAAAGTATATGAGTTGTTCGTTAAAAAAAATACCGGTTTCAATACTTTTTAAAAGTTTTTACTTTTCCAAAAAAAAAATATTGTATATATAATTTTCTTGTTCAATGTACCTATAGATCAAGATAGAACACAGAATGGAGGTGCCTAAACATTTATGTACATAGTATATGTGAATAAAAAATGCACACGTATGAAAAAGGAACTAGCAAATATATCAGGAAGTTCACCTGCCATCTTGTATTTAAGGGTTCTAGTGCGGGGTTATGATTTTGTTGAAGATCGACGAGATGTGAAGCGTTTTATTAATGAAATTATGTCTCAAGATTCAGAACTGGTACTGGTTGTCCGTAATCTTATGTCATTCAACGCATAATTATTTAAAAGTAATTGTCAACTCTTATTACTAACAATTTGCGACAAATCCATCGAACAAAAGTTAACAAGTATCCAAACTACATTATCCACCAGTCAACCATGTCGTGTGGTTGCAAAAGTAAGAACAATAAGAAAAGTTGTGCCTTCCCCAAAACTCGGCCCTTGCAAAGGATTTCCACTCTCTTCTTTCGCTTTTGCTCTCACTATTGAAGAACTCTCAGAACTTGTGAAGAACATTTGTTCAAATTCGGCTGATTGAAAAATCCTCCAAATTCGATGAAGAACTACTTCAGAAAAAAATAAGAAAAAAAAAACCTGTTACTACCACGTAAAACGTCTCCTGCGGCAAGGTTGTAGGACTTTTTCTCCTTTCTTTTTTTTTCTATTTTTATTTCTACAAGAGTTCACTGCGCGATGTAGTGGTTTTGATGCTTCCCAACAAGATGCCAGTGCGTTTGCGTTTCTATTTTTCTCAGACATTCTGCACTCAATATGTAGCATTAAGGATGTTTATTGGACGGAGTTGCAGAGAGCGGGGGTGTCTGGTTGAAAACTTCTTCGAATGAAAATTGATAATCTGTCGGCCTTCCTCGTTCTACGTACTTATGGTACGAGTTGCTTTCAAATAAGACAGAAATCTGTTGCCAATGCGCAACATTTGTCTAGGAGTGGGATGATTTGATTCGGGGTGGTGCGGATGTCTAGTAGTAAATCCTATTACTTTCGTATTTTCTTCTACAATCGGTAGGAGCTTACCGTTAAGCAGATAAAGATTTCGATTTCGTACTTGATATCATGAAATTTATAAGTTTAAAATCTTTTCTGTTACCATATTCTTATCCTTGTTGTTTCGTGTCGTTTCTCTGAGTTTGGATATCATTGTGAGGACTTTAGATTTGATAGAATTTGAGATCCCTAACTACGTAGGTACTTAGTCCCCGGATCCGAATACTAAATATACGGTGCATTTAACAAATGCATTTAATTAGGAAAAGCTTGGGTATTTTCAATTAGAGAGTACTTATCCAAAATTATTGTTGCTATTGCTGTACTATGATAGAGGTACCTAGTGCTCTTGTTGAATGTATCTGTGAATTTTAAAGTGCTTTATTTTTGGGTGTTTTTTTGTTGTTTTCTCCAGAGTTCTTGCAAATAGTTATTGTGCGAGAAGCTTAGGATTATTGTTATACGTGCGTAGGTGTGTTTCATCATCAGGGGCGGTAGGTGGCGTCATAATGTAACTTCTCTAGCAATAGACCAATTGAGCCTATTTTCACATAACAAATATGTTATTTTTAAAAATGCCAAAGCTTAGGGCGGAAAATTAAGTTTGAACGAGAAGTAATGAACAGGCAGAAGACCACAACGTCAGAGTTTAATGGCAGAAACAAAACGGCACCAGTTTCAAAATGACCGAGGATAAACAACTTCAGCACGCCATCCACTATGGTAACACACATATCGTGCGATGATAAAAGTTATATTGATGGCACGATCTTTTAAGAATTGTATTATATTGTAGTTAGGAAGCAAAGATCAGCCGAAGACACTGCCGTGTTAAGCAGAAGAAAGTCCTATATCTATTTTCATAGTTTTGAGTTTTGAGCGATAAAAGTCGATTGCGTCGACAAATTTTACGTTTGGTATTGTAAATATAACTCAATTGACAAACGTTCGTGTTATAGTGAACAAAAATGTTTTTCATTGTGAATAGAGCATACTTTGAAATTTGTTTGACATGTCAATTGATTATTTGTAGTAAATTTTGTGTAAATAAAATTGAAACAAGATAAAATGTCTTCAATTGAATTATTTTTTGGCGATTTGGAAGAAGGAAACGTACTCAGATACTTTTTAGAGATGGCAAGGAATAGGAGCCAGTTAAGAGATGCTTCCGAGCCTCTTGAGCTTGAATTTCGGCTTAAATTTTTCAAATTTATTTTTCTTTGTTTTACACTTTAAATCAGCCCAACCCTGTTAGAAAAGCTTATGTTCACTAATACGATTCATATGTATGTACATTCAAATTAATTCACTTTTAACAATTTATTCCAGGTACGTGCTGGAATTGGTGTAATCGAAATTAAAAATGTAGACGATAAACATCGTCTGTCAAAACGAAAAATATAGTTCACAATCGACATTCGCAATGCCGAAGTTCATAACCAACGATTGTCTATCGATAAAAGTTGTCTATCGATTAATAATTGACAATCGCAATAAGGGCCATAGATATGACTAAAATAAGTCTAAGGCTTTTCAAGAAAAATTGAAAAATACAGCTCGAAACATCGTCAACGAATAAAATCGGCAAATGTAAGGAAAAAAAGTCCTATATCCATACAAATTGTTTGGGATGAAGGATATTCGTGCTTGATTTTCAGATGGTTGCAAGTTTTATTGTTGCGGACACCGCATAATTGAATGGTAGATCACCTAACTGATACAACCAGATGCATGGCATCAAAACACACAATTGAGAAAGATCTTCGAAAAAATATCATCCCATTAAAAACAAACCTGTTTCTTCTAAAAAGAATACCAGCACAAAAAAATATATTTTGTGCATCCTTATCATGCTTAAAATACCATGAACGAAAAACAATTTCAATCTATACAATTTCGTGGGATATAGGTATTTATTGCTTAACAATTGGCACTTAGGAATTTTTTGCTTAACAAACATGAGATTTTAGGATACGTGTCTAATTTATTTTTTTGGATTTTGAGGCACTTCCAGGCAAGAAAAAATCCTCATTAACCACAGAACTGTTAGTTCATATGGAAACTGCAATTCCTGTACCTGCAAGTGCTTTAAGCAAAGCGAAGAAAGATAACAATTTCGACTTGATTGATTTTATCTTTATGTGTTTGCCAAGTACAGTCAGTCTGGTTCAGACAAAAGCACATACTAATGAAGTGTGATGCCGCTGGTGATTTCAGAAAGCACTCACCTAAACCCGATCTTCTAAGTCCTAATGGCTTTGAGATAATCGTTGAGAGGTCTGAGTAGATATTTGGATCAGCTGAATTTGAAACATAGACTAACAGCTTGAAATGTCTGCATGATGTTAGATTATGCATGACAATACTATCACTAGGATTAAAGCCCATCCACTTATCGCTTACGCTTACGAATGGTGAAGAACCCCGAGCTACCTTCAAAATCTTCTATTTAGATGTCATAAAGGCAGCTAGCACCAAGCTCATCAATTGTAAGAATCAGATATCTCTCGATTTTTTGATGCAATTTTGCACACTGGACCCTTTCTTGTTCAAAATATAAAAATGGATCAAAATCGTAAGACCCGTTTTTTATAAAACGAATTTAAATTAAATTCAAGAAAATCGTTAAAAACATTAAGTACGCAGATATGTTCACCTCTAGAGTAAAATTTCCTTTATTACGTTTCGAGAATAGTCGATTAAAAAAAAAATGCGTATACCTCACCCCAAAACACAAAAACAGATCAAAATCCGTGGAACCATTTTTGAGTAAATTAGTGATAAGTGATTTGTAAGAAAAAAATTTTTAGGTCAGGCACCGTTATTTAAAAAGATAAATCAAAACAAAACGAAAACGCCACGAGGTATTACTCCAAAACGTTATATACAAACTTTTAAGAAAATCCCTCGAATCGTTTCACTATAATGCCTTCCGGCCAAACAGACAGACAAACAGATCGACGGACTGCATTGGCGGACCCACTTTTTATCATCCCTCATACTCAGTTTGAGTTCGAAATTTCCGCACGATTGCAATAAATTGCTTTTCACTTATGTATACGAGAAATTTAAAAAATACAGATCTGACCATGATAAACGACAACATATTTTGGATCTTATTACTTCGCACTCGAAGTATTATTCCTTTTGCTGGAGTTGCTCACAGAGCAACTTTAACCAAACAGAACTTCTTAGATTACTGTAAAACGAGAACGCAAAACAGATACATTATGTACACAAACACTTGAAACCTCATTAACACGACTGCTCTAATCGCAATGCAAACCACATGCCAGTCCTAAGCAAATGCGCACTTTAAATGTTCGGTTGTATCGTGTTAAACCCCAACTATTCCAGTGCAGGTGCTATTGTCATGATAAGTAACTCTCTAAATTGTAAGAAAAATATTGTATTTATTTTTGAAGTCATAATAGAGTCGAAGTTAATTCTTGAGCTTCAAAGTTCGGTCTCAAAAGCACATCGCATCAATAGAGATTTTCAACAGAGTTAATTCGAATTTTTTTTTCACTCCATACGTGGAAGGTATGTACAGCTACCTCATTGTCTTCATTGTATTAACTATCTTCCTCTACAAGTAGGTATGTACGTAGTCGAAGTTGTTTGACTTCGACAGTTAGTTTAAGAAACTTTTTAACGAGTTTCATTTTAGATTTTAGACGCCATGTCTCGCATATAAAACGCTATTGCGAACGCCAAACAATGCGGTATGATGAGTCTCGGTTTTTTAATTAAATTTTTTTCGTACATCTATGTTCATCCGTATCTATGAAGATTCCCATCAATTTCTTTAATAAATAAAGACATAAATGATTCTTCGTGTCGTGTTTATAACTTTTGTTATTCTTGCTTGGTTTTTGCTTTGGAGGAAGGTGTATTGTGTGCCTTCGTCCATGAGGATAAATTTGCATTAAATATTTTTTTTTTTGTAGCATGAATAGAGAAAGAGTACGCGCTGTCAGTTCAATCAGTCTAGACTGGATGACACAGTGTGCTTCGTGTAATGCGACAGGAACACAAAACAAATTTTTCTTTAGTGTGTGTATAAAGAAAGAGCAATCAAGGGGATTGCACCTTGCTTTGGAATGAAAGTAGGTCGATATGATGTAACCACTCAATTTTCTTTACAATGGTGTTGTTTTAACCCTGCACTTATAAAGGGTGTTATTTTTAGAGGTTGGTTTTTCGAGATAAAACTGACATTTTGTGGTCAAATCTGGCAACTCTAATGTTTATTTTCGGTTTGGTTTGCCATTTCATCATGAATAGGTTGACAAATGAACAACGCAACGAAAAGATGCTGGATAGTCAGTTACCATTAATGGAGACCGGTATAGAGCCATGATAACCAACTATTTTGTTCACGAATTGGATGGCATGAATATGGATGAGATGTGGTTCTACCAAGACGGCGCTACATGCCACACAGCGCACGTCACAATCGATTTATTGAAGGAAACATTCGATGAGCGCATAATTTCGCGGAATGGACCTGCCAATTGGCCACCAAGATCGTGTGCTTTGACACCATTGGATTATTTTCTTTGGGGATATGTGAAGTCGCTCGCCTACGCCAACAAACCAGAAACGTTAGGGGACTTGGAAGCCAACATTCGTGGCGTTATTGCCGACATACAGCCCCAAGGGCTTGAAAAAGTGGTTTAAAACTGGACCCCTAGACTTGTCTTTATTCGACCAGCCACGACGGCCACATCACCACCCAAAATTTAAACATTAATGGCATAAAATTATCCTTCCAACTGATGGACATTAAACCGATTGTCTTGTGCTTTATTTCAATTCGAAGTTCTATACCTCTAAAAAAAAACACCCTTTATTTTAGTTAACAGCGTTTTTGGTTAATTTATCTAAAACTTGGCTTACAACTCGTTGTACTTGCAGCTATGGATGTGAGAAACGCTTAATTATTTTTGCTCGAATAACATAACACAATATCTTTTCCGGATATTAAAGACGACCTCAACGTAAGATAACTGCAACAACACATGCATACCATACATATGATGAAATCCTTACGCCCGCAAATAGTTCTTAAAAGGCTATGATACTGTGTTATGATCAGGCGGTGGTGATTCAAGGCAGAAGCTGTTCAAAGAAAGTTGAACCAAGTTATGCGCGGTTCCTTTGGATGCAATGGAGGAATGTGAACAGAATTCCAGTAACATAGTCCAAGTATTTGGACTTCAAATATTGGCAGCAGTGAACGCTATCGTCGGAGGACTAAAAGCAAGAGACTGTTCTTATGCCCCTAAATAAGAGAAATACAGGAAACAAATTGCTTCGACACAAAAAGTCATTGCTTTAGAGTAACAAGCTGTTTTCTTACAGTCTCGAAGCCAGCTGAACTTCTGTCTGCTGAACGAACGCATATACACAAGGAAAAAGTAGAACTAGGAATACAAGTTGGAAAAAGAGATAGAGATTGAAAACTTGGGGGCAGGTAGACTTCAAAACTGATCATATATATACCTCCGTAAAAATGGACAGAGGCATGGGGAAGTGAACTTCCTGCAATGGGTCTTTGAACAACTACCTCCGTAAGAGTGACTATCCGAACCTAGCAGTATGGTGATTCCATAGCAGTGTGGTTCCTAACACGAACTTCAAGTAAAAAGTGGTTGCAAAATAAAGGCAAAGATTAAAGTTCTGTATAAAGAGCAATGAAAC
Source organism: Ferdinandea cuprea (assembly GCA_963576555.1). NCBI lineage: Eukaryota > Metazoa > Arthropoda > Insecta > Diptera > Syrphidae > Ferdinandea > Ferdinandea cuprea. The sequence continues at coordinate 29,196,623 of OY754958.1, forward strand.
AGGAGCAAGATAATACGTTTAAGACCGCAAAAGACTAACAAGAAGGTGTTTAAGCGGACAAGAAGTACCACGAAGAAATACATAGCTGGTAGTTGCGAAATCTGATTTGAGGAGAGTTTAGTATTTAAGAGTTCAGCAAATCAACGCTTTCTTTGTATAGGCCTTTCATTTCATTCTCTCATTAAAAAAAGTCATACAGAACTATGAGCCTTACATACCTGAAATAGAAAAAAAAGAATAAGGTTAGTCAAATTGTTTTGCAAAATATTCCTTGTTTATTATTTATCATATCTTTTTTTATTTTAAAGAAATTGCATATTGAACACTTCGGATCTAGGTCCGAACAAAATACAAGATCTGACAGAAGTCGTCAGAGTCTTTTTTTGAGAAATTCGATTATATGAAAGTGAACCTAAAAATTTGTATTATTGGTTAAAAGAACAATTCATGGCATTTACGTTTTGAAAATGATATCATGTAAAAGTTGGCTACGACTACGTCTGAGGCTAGGAAGGAAGGTCCAATTTTGGGCAACTCGTTTGGACATAACGACTGGCATCACGTGAATAACACGAGTAATGTTGGCTTCCAATGAGTCAATCGTAGCTGGCTTATTCCTGAAGACCTGAGACTTTACATATCCACAGAGAAAATAGTCCTAAAATGTGATATCGTGATATCGCACGATCAAGGCAGCCATTTACGGTAGCAAAACGTGAAATTAAGTGCTCACCAAAATGATTTCTCAACAAGTTTTACGAGCTCTATGGATCGCAGCGCCATCTTGTTGAAACCAGAGCTCACCGAGAACATGGGCTTAAATTTCAGAAAGCACATAGTCCGTCAACATGGCGCGATAATGGTTACATTGACGGTAACGACAAGCCAAACTGCTGAGAACGACGACGAATCGATTCGTCATGGTCTTCTCGTATACTGTCAGCTACAGCTGCTATAGTCTCACGACTACGTGCTGACTTTCGCAATACAGCTGAACAATTTGGAAGCGCTGTTGTGGTGTGAGTATTTCCATGATGACTTACCAAATGATACTGAACAAAAATGACAATGACAAAACAAAATGTTGTTTTTAAATCAAGGTACCCAAAATTCGTTCGTCAATTTATTCTGAACGTTCAAAACTAATAACATCGAGTGCAGTGTAATGCAAGATATCAATGCGATTTTGTACAGCATCCTTGCTAAGAAAGAACTAAGTCACTGCTAGGATCTTCAAAAAACCACAACCTACAAGGCAAAGAAACATGCTAGGGGACAGAGGAATCAAAGGTACTGTGTGTACTAAGTGAAAAGAAAGCGATCGATTGCAACAAATCGATAGACATCGAGAAGTTTCTGAAACCTATTTACTTAAACGACACTTAAATGGCACGAAAAGGGAACGTTTTAAGTCGTTTGCTTTTATTGATTATCTGTTTGAGATAAAGTGACGGACCCTTTAGTTATTCAGTAGCAATGATCAAAATTCCCTAACTTTTGAGTGAATGTAATGTATGCTTCGTTTTAGCCATCATTCTGATCATTCTCTGACCCACTCAAACCTATTCTAGAGTGATTCACAAGTATGAAGAGCTCAAATATCTTGACGACATCAATATTCGGGTAAACGATGAGTGCCACGGAAGACTCGGACATATTTTGTGACCAGGAAATGTGTAAAATTCGGAAATCCAAATTCCATTTCTTATCCTCAAAAAGAGATCGAAAAATGTTAAAAGAATGTTTGTGTTAACAGTGTTTTCACTATGACATTATCATTCATTCAACCGGACCACAACTATACCTACATTGTGATGTAGTTAGGTACTACCAACGTTAATCAACGGCACTTATAGACTTTTAACAGCCGCCTTCAGTTCTTGATCTTGCAAATATCATGCGTGCATCAGTGCACGAAGTGAAATGGAAAACAAAATTGAAGCAGCACAACTAAGGTAATTGGAATTTGCATGAATACACACTTAACGTATTGTTAAGCACGTCCTCAGTATCAATAACTTAATAAGCGTTTTTGAAAATCAAATATTTGTTTTGGAATTTGAAAATACCCACCCACTGTTGTTCGTTTGTTTGTTTGTGTGTTTGTATATAAAAGCGGCTATCAATGGCAAGTGCTGTATCACATAACAAAGAAAACTCAACTGAATGTACTTTGTGGAAACATGCTCAGTGAAGTGTCACATTCCGTGCTTTATGCAGCAGTAATTCGCGCACTCCCACACTCCAATATACGATTACCAATATCATAATAACAACAAGAGCTAGGTTTAATCTGCAAATAATTACGATATCGCCGCTTGAACGGTTCCGATAATTAGCTTCATTCGATGTCGCACAGCTTCCACCGACCACCACTCCTGTAACAAAGTGACATAATTTGCTCCTTTATTTCATGGCGACGCAAATTCTATTAGTGCAATCGCCAATCCCATAAATGTCACATCCTTCGACAGATCCGACAGCCGACACCAAATGCTTTGCCATTAGCTTAACCTTTTCCATTGCCTTTCCCTTTGCCGTGGCCATTCTCGATTCCCATTCCAGAGTGTTCGGCTCATCTCGCTTCCATCCATTTGGATGTTTTTAATAAATGGCTTATCGCTTCCGATATATTGAGGAATGTTAGAGTGTTCGACATCAGCCCTCGACCGGCATGATGCCAAAACAGTACCGTAAAAAAGATATGGCCGTCCATGGATTTGCCCACTTTTAAGTGGATAGATTCAATTACCGGAAACAATTTATGGAAAATTCTATCTATATTATGAATACCATCCCAAGGAGTGCAAGAAAATGTACTTAGATGCATTGGTGGGTGGGTGCATGCACCGATTGATCAAAGCAAATTCAAGTGAATAGCGCGCATCCAATTCCACTTGTGGTTTATCGATTGCACACATATAAACGTATATTATGGTGTCTTTAAGCAAAGTGAACTGCTTTAGCCATCGAATGTATGTACGTAAGTCGCACGTAGACTGAACCGGCGACTGGCTTGGCCATATGGCATGTGGCATGCATAATTAATAAATGAAATCAATTAAAATAGGCTCCCATTGGAACGGAAGAGATAAGCACAAAAAAAAAAAAAAAAAACAGATTAAAATAAACACAAAAGGAATCGGAAGAACGAAAGGACAGAACATGGAGTGATGTCTATTTCTGTGGATTCGGTAAGCACAGTCGCAACAGAAGTACAAAATTTTAATTGATTTTGGGGCCAATGGTGTTGGTTGTTTAGTTTTTTTTTTTTGGATACATGTGGACAATGACGTCGATATGCGAGTACCTACGAGTTATTAAATGCGCCACCGTATGTATGGAGTAAAAATGATGAATAGAGGTCGTTTAGGTGTGCTATAAGTTCGTCATCGCAGGCTATTTAAAGATGTCGGGTGGTACGCTTTTGTCCGTACTGGTCAGTAGTGGCGTAGTTGGAGAAGTAATTAAAAAGTACTTTAAAGTAGGTAGATACCGCACCGCTTAGTACAATGAACTGGTGGCTGGGTAGTTTATGATTGGAATACTTAAAGAAGAAATTTACTGTGGTATTTTGTTGGTGGTCTTAAAAACTTAATCGTTTTGGTATGACAAGACCAAAAAAAAAGGCTTGGCAAAATTCGACTAATCCTTTGTATGGCAAGGATTTTAGGGATCGGATGCTCGGCCTGTGGGATTTGCCGGCATGCCTCTTACGATATATGAACTAATTTTGAAAATGTTTCTCTATATACATACTTTTTGTGTCTATACTGTCCAACATTGTGAGGGACGTATGAACAGGCAGAGCATTGCTTACAGCTTAGCTATATTTGAAACAAGTGAAGTGCTACTAGCCAGTGACTACATATGTGTTTTAGGATTAACACGATACCCATTCCGCAAACATCCAGCTAAACAACAACAAACAGACAAAAGTGCTGCCTGTTTTAAAAGACTGGCACCGATGGGTGACATGGGATGGTCAAACGTAGGCGGATACAGAGTATTCATAGTGGGCATTAGCCACATACCGATCTGAAGGTATGTTTGGAGCTAAGAAAATTCTTAAGTTAAGCAGAGTCTGAATGCGGTTGCTGACCAGCCTTCTGCGGAAATATGCACCAAAAGGGTTGTATTCCCTGACACGAATATTCATCTCACTCTTCATAAAAACATCGTTTCCCCTTTTGAAAAAGCTGGAAACATCAAAATCTCCTGAATAATTTGTATACAACTCAATTAATAAAGATACATAGCTAGCAGAAGTATTGCTAAACTTATTTGCATACAAAGATGCAAGCCTCACACAATCAGACGCAAGCCTAAACAAAGTTGAAAGATAAATACAAAATAGAACTGTGTGGCTAATTATTATCAATTCAGCCTAATTTCTCGCTCTTTTGAATGTTTAAGGCAATAGCTGAATGTTGAGACTCCACTACTATCTCTGTAAAAAAAAAACATGTTGAAGACTCAAAACCATTCTAGTTACAGTTTAGCATTCTCAAATGCAATGAATGGTAACATAGGACGTTTCTATTCCTCCCATATAAAAATGTTTACAAGGGTGAAAAAAATACAAGAGGGGCTCTAATTGCATAGATAGCTGGAATGATTGATTCATACAGTTGATTCAATTTCAATATATTTTCCTAAAACAGGGTTGCAATTTAAATAATAAGAAAATAAGACTTATTTTATGTGGACTGAGGTGAAAAAAGACAGAGGAAAGGCTAAAGAGGAGTAAAGGTAAGACGAAATGAAGTTCCACAGGACAGTCATTTGGACCCTATTTTATTAATTTATTTTACTTATAATTGATCTTCATGAAATTTTTCAATTTTGTAAGGTTTTAACTTTCGCGGATGATTTTCTCACACAATTGATGTTACAGATTACATTCGTTTTCAATAGATTGTCGGAGTGGTGCAATCGCAATGCCTTGGAACTTAACATTTCTAAGTGGAAGGTTTCTTCAGCATATCGTATTAGTACTTCAATTTTGCATAATTATTTTATAAAATTAACGTTTTGATGAAGTGAAAGATCTTGGTGCAATATTTGGCAATAAGTTTCTTTTTGCATTATGATTATCTCATTGCCAAGTCTAACTCATTGTGAGGCTTCCTTAAACGTAATAGTAAAGACTGTCAAGACATAAGTATTGCTTTGTAATTTGGGATACGCAATAATGCGCTTCACGAACTAAGCTATGTATATAGGTCACGGCGGATTAGAAGCTGTGATAATATTAAAAAAAATTGTGTGAAATGTCTCTATGACGCAAAGTCATTGTTTCTGTGAGTTTGCAGGTTTGACCTAAAAAAGAAGGACAGCCCCTCCGATTTCGTATCGCACTGAGGCCAAATGCTGGTCTTGTGTTTGTGCTTTTCTTTTAGCTTGGAGATAATTTTTCGATAAGTTGTTGTTGTTGAACATAGATTCCAGTTAGTTAAGCTCTGCACACTTGTGAATAACTTTTTCATTTAAATAAACATCTGCAATGTGTAGTATGATAAACCTTTTTACGGCGTGAATATTTCGAGCAATTTTTGAAGCTATTACAGTTCAGAAGTTATAATGTTGTTGTTGTTATATGTAGTTGGAAATTTCCGAGTTTCGAACTATAACTTAAATTTAACTTCTTATAGCTGGAACATTCCGATGTATGACTTTATTTTTCGATCAAATTACAAATTACATATAAAAACTGCCGAGTAGCTATTAAAATTTTATACCAATTTCATAATTTATCTTTGGCTACCTAAATTATTATTTCACAAGCAACGAACTATCTCTTAGATATTATTAAATCAGTGGCTGACAATCGTTAATTTTAAGATCATAAAATCGGAAGGTTAGCTGTGGCTTTCATTTTATTATTACTATACATAAATCTCGAGACAGGCACAAGTTAATAAAATTGAATAAACTATTTTAACATGTACATCCATCCAATAAAGATAACTGCGACAATGTAGGTATAGTGTTGGGAAAAAAAAACATTCGTCAGTAACAGACTGCGGATATTTTTATTCTCATAAGTGATGTTCGTTACTAAAGTTACGACTTATGACACTAATTGAGTTCAGTGAATATTGCGGTTAACCATAATTTTATTGGAATATGGGCGCGGGAAAGTATGATCATACGTGATATATAAATAATAACTCATCATAAACGACTCCGCGGAGTCTCTGTCCATTTTCGAGTATTTAGGAAGCTTTGGCTAATTTAGAAATAGGTTTGTTCGGCTTCAGTCACGATTTTGATACATATCTCAAAATTTACAACATCGGAACTAAGCCTATTTTATGAGTCCACTTTTCCCCTTTGACGTATGCAAACATGCAACCAGGCAGCACTATAATTATTGTTATTACTATTACTATTATTATTTTACTCAATATTGATTCAGCATGCGATAGCAATACAGCAAGCAATCACCTCATAAAATCATCTCATGATCGTGTATCTGTTAGTACAACAATTATCGTTCGAATGTTAAAATTGCGTAAATTCTCTTTATGTACAGACAAATGTACGATATTGGTCGGTGATGCCTTCCATCGTCGACCAAAAACATCGATAATTTATTAAATTACTTTGCATTTCGCTCATAATTAAAGTACTTATACCTTTAGCGGGACGCAACGCAATGTAGGAGGAGAACCAGCACAGTGATAACTTGCACGATTGTTGCCACAGTTCTTACTGAGCCGCTCTGACAGATATATGTATATGTAGATAAAGATATAGATAGATTGATAGTGGCCTTTGTTGGTTGGTAATAAAGATATGCAAATTAGCCAGCCGCAATTGATCATCGAAGTCATAGTCGACGAAAGCCTGGTTGTCTGTTATGAAATTGAATCAAATTCTGTGAGTGTGTGTGTGTTGTTTCAGATGTAGTAGATATATGTATGTATGATGGAAATGGAGCTGCAACGTATTGGGATTTCAATAGTACGAGTTTACCATCAGTTTGCAATGATTTTCCTGACCCATGGATTGCATGACAAATGCACTCTTTGCGGCATGCAGGCGGCAAATATGTGAGTAAATGCGAATTAAATGTCCGACATTGTGTAACGTTGGTTGTTTATTTTTTTCATTTTTTTATTATTACCAGAGACGTACATACCTACTCTACTATAAGGTTATTCTTTGCAGTGTTGTGATTATTTCATTGCATCAGCTGTGTACATCGTATCTTGATGCAACGCACTGATGACATGAACATGATGTATGGCAAGTGAGTAGGTACATAAAGCAATTGCAAATAACGTACGATAAATTGATGTTTCATTTAATTGAGTTATGTATACGAAGTGATACCTGACGATGCGGAAAACAAAAATTCAAAATGTTGTAGTTGCATTTATTAATGAACTTTTTAATTTGAGCTAGTTGCCCGTTGGCAAGGTGTTTAATAATTTTGAAAATAAACTTTCATAGCTAATATTGATGAAGGACGTGCTTTCTTATATTTTAACTTCGAATTTCTTCAATCGCTAAAGGGGTTAGGGACAGTCAGCATTTTTAAAAATCGATTTTATTTTTCATTTCATGCATTTTGAAAATATTCGGTGAAATCTTCCAGTTAACGCGTCTGAATGAATAGTCAAAAAATGTGGTAGTTGATGACGAGTATTGACAACATTTTTTGATTAAGGCGTTAGGTGGGTTTCAGAGGTTCAAAAAAAGGATATTTTTACTATTATTCGTTTAATATGTAAAATCATTTTATATATTTTATTTAAACAATGCAGCATGTCAAAGATACATTTTCAAACAGTATTTTGTGAAATTTTTTAAAAATCCCGAAAACTCAGTCATTGGTACCCCATCCTCATCTCCCTTGACGTCTGAAAAAAAAAATGCGCTTGCCGGAACAAAATTTATAACTTTTCGAGAAATCGTGTCCAACGACTTAAAAAATTAAGTTTGGAGATAAGCGCGTCTATCTGTGAAGCGCTGCACTAACGTGGCCTGATTGGCGGAACTTCCGAAGGGCTTATCTCTTAAAATTTTACTCGGATCGATTTGAAATTTTAGGAGAATATTGTAAACATATTGTACTATTTAATAACACAATAAAAATCGATTTTTTTAAATTTTCAAACCCACCTACCATAATAAGTCTTAGCCAGAACCAAACGCTCCACTGTCATTGTCTTCGAAGTGAAGACTTTGTGGGTGGTCATAATTCACACTTGCTTCAAACTACTTCCCAAACTACCACATCTTGATGAAACGCCTTTGAAACTATAGGTCGCAAAAATCATAGAATGAATAGTTGCCAATATATCTGACAATTAGTGAAGGACAATTAGTCTAGGACCCGACAAAGCAATACTGCGCTAAGATGTTAACTTTCAACGCGCTTTTCCCGAAACTATGCTATCGAAGTCGATGACCTCTGTAATTAAAAGCATACAAAGTAAGTCCCTGATCGACGAATTTTTGTTTATTTTGAAAACTTTCTCGTACACATTAGCATACTAAAGACAAAGCTATTACAATGGTGCGTTAAGTTGTAATTCCAACTGAGTAGTATGAGACATGATATTACGACTGCAGAGAATATCTTTAATGTTCTTTCTTAGCAACTGTACCTGCCTTACCACTTTTTTCAAAGAAACACTGATCCCTAATACTCCAAAAATTTCGATTTATTAGTGTTCGTGGTCGTCCAACGATTTTAATCTTATAAACACTAAATTTATTCTACCAAACTATGCTATCACAAGACACACGCGAAATAACTCACCAAGCGCTCTTGCTGAGTAGATACGATTTGCGAACCCATTTCGTCTCGAGCTGCATGTGTCCTATGATTCTATGGTTTACTAATACACCCCTTAGAAGGAGGGATTTGCGTTCTCAGATAAACTATGGCATAGACTGTCTGCATGTCTAGGTTTACAATCTGTTTTTGTATTTCGGACAAATATTACAAAATGCAAAATTACATCAAAATCGTTCGGGCCGTTTTTGAGAAAATTGATTTTTTCAAAACTTGATAAATTGAATATGTGATCAACTGAAACCTTAGTTTTGAAACCGATGCAAAGACGCATACCATAGAGCGAGAGTATTTTTTATGACGCAGTGGTGTAAAATTTTAATCCAAAATTATGTTTTGGTGGCCAAAGAAGATAGGTGGGTTATAATGATTGGGAAAAACGGAGTGTAGCAGCACATTCCACAATAAAGCTTTACAAATGCTAAATTAGTTTTGGGTTCATCAGATTAGATATGACTATATTATAAAGTTAAGGGCTGATAAACGCCCTGTAAATTGTCACCAGATAAGATATAAATAAATAATGTTTGACGCTGTCGGGAAAACTGCAAATGTCTTTGCGACATCGAAAATGTATTCATTCCAACGTTGTTGACATTAACGCACATACCGAAAATGGAAAGACTTTCGGAGTAGGTCAGAATTATGATAATCCTTTGAAAAATTGAAAGTAATACCATCAGCAAAATTGTCAACTGAATTAGATGGGTCAAAAAATATATCTTCGCACACACAATGATTGGTGAAGCTAAGCTTTGTACGCCCACAGAAGATTAGGACAGAGAAATAAGCTTAAGCGGTGATTTTATCAGTGTTGAAGAATACCTCTTGAGAATGAGTGGAGAAGTACCATCTGAACCACCGGACTTGTGTATGTTTTGAAGCCAAATGACACGAGTTTTATAGAAACGTCTTGACATGGGGATGGTTGGTTCATTGGATTTGTTTTTTCAAATATGAGGCTAATCAGCTTGAACCTTCAAAAGAATTCCACAATTGAATTCCTGTTTATCACAGACTTCATTAATAATAAAAATTTCACTTATTTTTTAACGGTCAAGTGGCAGTTTCCCGATTAATCTCACTGACCTAAGATTTGCCTATATCACAGCAGTTTATTTTCAGTGGTAAACTGACATTAACTTCACCTTCACATCGTTTCTTTGTACTTGTTCATCTCAAATAAATGCCATGCAACAAACTAGGCCATACAGTTGAACTCATTCACCTTCCAGAACAGAACTCTTTCAAGTTCATAGAAAACAGTTTAACTTTACCACTTAGCGCACCAATCCTTTCAACTAAAGACATCAAAATAAGGACTCCTGACACAATTCCTTTGTATGTATTAAAATAGTAAACCTTGCCAACTATATTCTCTTCTCGAAGTATCTAAATTCAGCAAAGCATTCTTACTCAACACTTGTGCCAAAATGTATCTTAGTCGTTTTAGGTCAACACACTTAAGAATCCCGCACAGATCGCGTCAGTTTTCTCTCAACCAAACATTTCTAAATGGAATACCTCTTCATCTTAACAACGCTTATCACAGCGAATTTAAATATAATTCGCGCACGAAACCCAAATAAATTCTGCCCTGAGCACTTCATCCTTCCTATAAATCCGCCTTCGCCCCTTTCCCCCACATGCACTTACATCTAGCTAAAATTAACATTCATGTGACTTCATGATCCGAAACCACAGCAAGTATCTTAATTCATCCCCAGTGATTTCAACCCTTCAAAAATGGCAAAGAAAACCAGACCAGCAGCACAGCACACACGTACCTATATCTACGTCTTGCAATTTAATTTCTCATTTTGAATTACCATAGATACCGCCAGTCAGTCGTTGGTTTGGTTTTCTCATATCTCACTCAGGAACTCACGAATTTACATCAAGGACCAAGATGGATGTAAAGATAGATGAAGGGCAGAACTTCCCACCAAACGACAACGACAACGACGACGACGAAGATGATGACGACGACGACGACGACGTCGAGGAAGACTCTTTTACTTACCTACTATGTGAATTCAAAAAGTAAGGAAAGGAAGCAGCAAGAAGGAGGCAGTACTAAGAATAGAATAGAATAGAATAGGGTATCCTTTAGATTCCGCGATGTCTAAACACATGGCCTGATTATTATGCAACCCACATCAACCGAGTACCACATTTCATTTTTGCTACCGCTCTGCAGCGCGCTTTGTATAATATTTTTTCCACTGGAAGGAGTCGGTTTTCTTACGTTTTATTTTTTTTTACTTACTTCTTTTTGATAGATGTATGAAAGTATACCTAGTTGGTGGTTAACGAATCGTGGGTTGGACTGATGGAGGATTTTAATGCGTTTCATTCATACAAAAGGGGAAGATATTGTTGCAAGTCTTTAACTTCCTCAACATGTCAATCTCTTTCATTTCCCAGATAAAATCTTTTATCTATTTTATTTAGACTTTATGTCATTGTTCGTTATATGGATGTAGATAGGAAAAATACTGTATTTAAAGGAGCTTCCCTTGTTCCACGTAAACATAATTTGTTAATATTGAACATTTTTGCGGAAAAATACGCATGAAAGCATAATTTTTGCTTCGACAATCAACGATACAAGATACGGTCTCTTTGAGTATTTCCATTATCGATTTTTATGACGACTTCCGCCTAAACGTGAATTGAAACATCTTAAAATAAGTGGAGTTAACCATTCCATTATGTTACAGAATCCATTCTCCTGGATTTTTTTCCTGTTTCATCCACTTGCTGGTTCGGGAGCTCTTCTACTCTTACATTGGTGTGTGAAATTGTTGATACTGTGCCTTCATTTCCACATTTCTTTATCATGGTTGTTGTGGTCCAACAAGTTTTCTGCATTTCTGGGTTAAGGGATCCCGCCAGAAGATCAAGAAGATTTTGCCAGTTAACGAAGGTTTGCAGCTAAAGTGTTTTGCTCTTTAAGATCTGCACTCATACAATAACACAGAGTCTTCATTAGATCGACGCGATCTATCTTGGTGTTTACATCAAGATACCATCACCTATCTACTCTCTTTACCGGTTGCCCAAAGATGCCGATAAGTTTGTTACTGTTATTTTGGCCGTTTTTATCTTGCCTCCCTTTCGACCACATCTAATCTATCATGCAGCCGCTCGTATTTCGACCAATGGTGTCTATCCTTGATAACAGCTATTAATTTATCCTGAATCCCTGTTTAACGTAGGTAAGCCATAAATAAAAACTATCTTTTAGCCTTTTCAAGATCAATTAATAACAAATTGCTCAATAAGGTGCTAATGCGGTCAGCACATGAGAACCGAAACCTGCTTGCTTGAGTATGGCTTCTAGATGTTCTTTTATTGGATCGAAGATAATTTCACTTACGATCTTACCTACACCAGCTATCACTCAAATACCCCTCCAGTTTCCATAATACTGAATCCGTTACCTTTCAAAGGACGCTTCTCGATCATTTCCTTCTTCCACTCATCAAAAAAGATCTAGTCTTTCCAACGAGTGTAAACTAGATGCGCGAATGTTGTGGGTGCTGATCGTCTATACCACCATTTGTGATAGGCAGGTTTGGATAAGTAAAATGGGAAGAATCTGATTGGGGAAGAAAGTGCTGTTGGAAGAGATATGTTGTGTGCGTAGAGTGTGGCAAGCTTGCTGTTTTCGAAGGAACTTAACTTTTGTATTTATATTTTCAGTCGGACTTTACCATATTGGGAGAGCACTGTAGATGAAGTTCATTGCTGATTTTGTATACCCAACATTCATGGAAGAATTTTGTCAATTGGACCCAATAAGGCGAATGATTTGTTGCTTTCAAGTATTTTGATTGCGTAGAGCGAAAAAACGGTTTCAAATCCTCATAAAGTGCCCCATTTCTTATGGTATTCTTCATTCGCAATAACAGGTGAACGATCTAACCCTTAACTGCTATACAAGCTTCATCTAATCTTATTACACAGTGGTTGGTGAAGCTAAGCTTTAGGTCCTTAACAAGCACCAATTATCTCTTGCTGGATTTGTCTCTTAAAACGACTAAGGATATCTTCATCCACTTTAGGCCTTACTACAAAGTTGCCTTCTCAGCAGAAGCAAACAGTGACCGTTAGAATTCGACCAATATCGTCAGTGTTTACAAGTAATTGTAGAGACTTTTGAATGATCGCACCTCTTGTGTTGACTTGTGAGTTTTGCGTGATTTTTTCATGTCGTCGGTTAGGTCGTTACGGACCTTGATCCAGCTTTCTCCTTTGTCTATAAAGATACTGCCATATGAAGCTTTAAAATTGTTAGCAAGGTCGATCTCAACTTCTTGGGATCATCCGTAGTGCGATCACTTGGTCAATTATGGAATTGCCGTGCTTAAACGATGCGAATGTTCTCCCAAATCTTTGAAATAAGTTTTTTTGTCCTCTGTATAAGGCCATATCGGGTTGCTTTGAATAGTTCGCCGAGTAGACTGTCTGGGCTAGAAGCCATCTGCTATCCCCTCTTCATTTTATTTGAATGGAAGCCATCTGCTATCCCCTCTTCATTTTATTTGAATGGATTTCACTGACAAAACCGTCCCATATTTTGGGATGTTATAACTGGCATAAGGATGACCACTGCTCATTGAAAGGACTTTTCGTATTTATTTACATCTCATCTCAGATGTTAACTCCCACTAAATGAACAAATTCCTTAACAAATGATGACGCTTTCCAAATCCCAGAAAAAAAGCTGAAACGCTTGATACCCTGCAGTGTATTGTATGTATCCTTGTTGATATAGCATGTGGAATCTCATTAATTTAACCAGTCCAACATTCCTTATTTAATAATTTTGCAGTAGAAATCGACAAACAAACAATTGCTTTTAAGTTTTGGAATGCGAATTCCATTAAATCAGAAACAAAAGACAAATTCTTCCAGTTGGTAGGTGCCAGCTTCGTAGAGAGGCAAAAAAAATACACAGAAATAAATAAAAATAAATTGCAACAAAATCGAAAAGATATGTCGAACACGAACACAGCAAATACCAAAAGCAGTAGTAGCAGTACCGCACTATCGCTCGCTTGTGATGCTATTTTAATTGGCCAGGTGTTAATGACCACTTCATACCAACAACAAGGAGCTCTCTCACTCGCTCGCTCTCTCCTCTCACTCTCTGCGATAGTGTGTATAAACATCAAAATAGGGTTAAGTGTATTCTCCACTCGACCCAATCTGGGCATGACAGCGGCTTCCCATGCTTCTGCCAATAATTTCAATAGCTGCATTTAATTAGTGTTTTAAATGGAACTCCAACTCTAGGGTTTGCTGTTATTGAATCGCTCGAGTATAGATAGGTAATCAAGAGGTTGTGGTTTGGTGCGAAAGCTTCTGTTCTGTCCCTAAGTGCTGTGGTAAAATTGTAAGTATGATTCAATAAAATTTATTTTATGGTTTAAGGGTTTGTTGAAATAGAAATTAGATCCAGTGTAAGGTTGGTTCTATTGAATGTGCACCTGTGAGTGAGTGTGGTTGAAGATTGGTTGTAATTGGTGGAAGATATTGTCCTTGGATATTTACTGCATTTCAATAGGTATCATTTTTTCCCCTCTTATTGTAATCATTTATATCAGCTACACTAAGTGCATTCATGGTCCTTGAAAATATTTCTAATTATCAAAGAATTTCAATGCAGCCACTTTGTTGCGAACTTTAAGATATTTCTACATGACATTCCATCCAACTATTTGCGTCCACATTGAAATATTGAAAATATTAACGAAACGTCCATTATATTGCATTCGCATTCATCATTTACCTAGCGTTAGCGTCCACCTTTCAACGCAACGTTTCACTTCAGTTGCAGTCATCAATCAGTTTGCTGTTAAATTCTAATTTGTATTTGGCAAGCAGTCAAAGACCGACAGCAAGACTAACAACAATATTTGAAATTTTTAAACTAAATATAGATTGAGTTCGATTTTAGTTTCGAAATATGTTCATGTCATCCAATATGATAGTTTGCTTCACATTCGCACATTGGGGACTTTGTGGCCACATTTTGAGAAAATTTACTTCGGATATAGGTTTTGTATGAATGATGAGTACTTCTACATTTACACAATAAATAGATAGTATTAACTTTGAGGTTATTTTTTCTGCGTAATCATCAAGATATTGAGCAAGATACAGTCGACGACGAAAATAAGATACACTCATATAAGAACACATCGCTTATAAGAAACGCATGTGGAAACACCGTGTCTTTTCTCTATATGTTCATATAAAAAAAAGCTTATATGAGACATATGCTTATAAGAAACATTCGGATATAAGAAACGAAATACTATTCACAAAATGTAAAATTCCAAAGAAAATCTCACGAATTTAAGAAAAAAATATTTTTTTAATTGTTAAACTGGATTTAAGTTTTATAGCAAACTCAGCTTAACTATTCATGTAAATGAATCACATCACAGTAGTCAATGCGAACACGCCTTTACGAAAAATATGAATGACAAGACACTCACATACAAGAATGACAGTAGGATGTTTCAACAGGAATTGAAAACAGGAAAAACAAAAAAAGAAGTGGCAAAAAAGTTTGAAATTTCTTGTAGCACCTTGTGCAAAATATAAAATCAATCAGAAGATATTAAATGAAAGAAGTTCAGCTGGAAGAATTTAAATGAAAAAAGGGACAGAAAACCAAAACATGAGCTCTTAAATAGAGCCATGACTATATGGTTTGAGCAGATGTCGCAAAAGAACGCAATTCTTAGTGGCCTGATTTTGCTTGAAAGGTTCAACAATTTGCTATTGATTTGAAAATAACAGGTTTTAAACCCAATGATGGATGGCTCCACCGCTGGAAAAGAAGCCAAAACATAACATTCAAAAAACTTCAAAAAACTTTGTTTCTTATATCAGTTGTTTTCATATAAGAACAACACGGATATAAGAAACTTTTTTTGTGTATTTTAGAGGTTTCTTATATCCGTCGTGGACTGTATAAGCATATCATTTGAGGCAATGGAATCAACAAACATCAATTCTGATATAGGCAGGAACTGTCGCACAATGCTCAAGGCATTACGCAATCAGAACCGAGTGAGACTGTGCTGGGTGCCAGTACACTGCGGTATTGAAGGAAATGAGCAGGGGGACAAGCTTGTAAGAATAGGAGGGCTACTTAATAGCAGTAAGGTTGCGGACATAAAACCTTCCCTCTGCATAATAAAGGTTTCTATTGAGATAATAACCCTAAGGTGCTGAAGTCTTGGGCGACACACGGTATCAAAATGTCTAGGGCAACTTCTCAACTATAAGAGTTCCAGCTTAGATAAGCTTAGAATATTAGTAGGAATCCTGACTGGGCATTGCCTCTTGCATACAAAACAAACATCAAAAGAGTCTCAGACTGTCAGATATAGTGATCTGCAGGCTGTTGAGGATATACCACACATATTGTGTGAATGCGAGGCAATCTCACGCAGTCTTAGGAAATTCTTAGGGAGATACTTTTTCGAAGCGTTAGATTTTAGATTTAGATGGTGGCTTCAAAAGGGAAAGTATTTAGGTTTTTTTATGTCTAACGTTTTGAGGACAAATTCAGCCGGTTTCCCGGTATCGTGAAGGGCCCACTTTGGTACATGGCAAGCATGTTATTTGTATTAAACATTTAAACATTTCACTTAGAAGCACTCAACGGCAGTGACAGCGAAAAAAGTTAAAATTGAGTCTCGTAACTCCGCCTCCAGGAGCCAGTCGTCCACCAATTGGGTGAGTTTATGGGGTTAAATAGCTCCGCACAGTGGTCATTTTGGGGAAAAAATATTTTAACTGCGGATCACTTGCAATATATTAATCGTTCAACTTTTTATGGTTTATATGGTAATGAGAAAGTGTATACATATACTGCATTGTTTTTTTTCGTAATGAATAAGAAATACGAGTACATTTCTAAACAAATACACAACATTTCCTTACAAGGAGTATGTACACTTACGGATCTGAATAAGAAAAGATTTAAGGTTTCTTGACACTACTCTTGGTGCAGCTGAAAATAGTACAGTTGTTTAGGTAAGACTCTAAAGAATATTTTAAAAGAAGAAACAAAACTGAGTGTGGGTATGGACTCATGTAGCACGTTTTTTCTGGTCTACTGCACTTTCGTAAATAGCTGCTTGAAGAATAACAAAATTTAAAAAACGGTTAAGTTTACGTTTTTATTAGACTTATTACCAACTTGTCGCGGAACAGATATTGACTAGAATAAAAGGCCCTCCGCTGTATGCACCGACTTTAAAGCTATCCCAACTGTTGTATAAATATTTCTCCATTCCATCGAAATGTGATATCCAACTTATGTACTTAAAGAATGCAAACGCACTAAGAGTTTCAAAGAATTTAAAATTTTTTTTTTTTTCATCTCCCAAATCATGGTGAGCCTTTCTAAAACACACACCTGGTTTTGTTGAATACTAAGGGCCAGAACACATTGTTTGATTATCAAGAAGAGCGTTTATAAAAGATTCATGCATTTTTATGACAACTGCTTTACGAATCAGTAAGCGAGCTCCAATAACAACTTTTTTTATTTTTTAGCCGCTCTCCATGACTCTAGTCCCGTGGCTAGACATCGAGCTCCAATATATTTTATTGCTTCAGTCTCAAATGTGTCCCGACATTTTGTTATGGCTAATGTCATTTGGAGTCAGGTAAAAATAAAAAAATATTTTAAGTTTAGTTACTTGAACCAATTTCTTTCAATGAAAAACGAAGGATGTAGTACAAAAGTCTCAAATGCAAACCGTGCGACCTTGGTGACATATCAATATATTTTTATTGCTGACCGCGTAAACTTATTACCCGAGGCTTTACGTGCCTCTCTCAGAACTAAAATCTTTTCACGTGTCTACTTTATGAATGACAACTTAGTGCAGATCCGGCGAAGAATGACCTTAGAAAACCGGTGCTACAAATGGGTTCAAAACTCCTAACCCAAAGCACAATGAGCATGATTTACAAAAACCTTATACTGTCAGGTCTGCTATACGGCATCAAGTTTAGCTAGACTTAAGGCCGAAAAGGAGAGTACATACTGTATTCCTTCAAAATTTCAATTGACGGACAAAGTAATTGTCTATTATTGCATTCCACAAAGACTCCAGCACCAGACCCCTGTCCGGTATAGGGGCATTTATTCCATGGTTCAGAGCCTGACCGAAGCCATTCCGTTACCTGTGGAAAGTTGACGTGGTAGGTTTTTCGCAGAAGGATTCATTTGACATTAGGTGTCATTGCATTAGGGGTCAAAGGTTAATTCACGAGCAAGTTCTTCAGAATTCCAGTGCGTATGGTACCAAAAGCCACCTCTCTTTAAGCGAGAGATGGTTTTTAGCTTACAACCCATCATATATATAAATATATATAGAGGGGGGAAGGTTCATCAAAGCATCTCGAGCAGAGCCCGGCGTGCTAGGCAAGGCCTCCTGTGCAGCCGATCCATGCCGTTCATTGGAGTTTGACTAGTACCACGTTTTCGCTAAAGCCTGTTCCACCAAACAACCGATGCGTATGAGAGGAGTGGTCTAATAATGGCCGTATAGATCCAAAGGACCCTATACTATACCATTTGCAATCGCCCACTATACGACTAGTTAATGCACCTCAGTCCCATAAAAAGAGTAAGGTATGGTATTTCTGTGAATTCGGAAACTGAAGCCTATTTTTTCGCAAACATATTTTCGAATAACATTAAGTGGAATAAAATTTGAGCCTAATTCGGACAAATTTTCCTGCAACTTACTTTGCCATTTATCCATAAAAATTATAGCGCAACAAAATTTTGCCTAAACTGATGTAAGTACTCCACTCAACTATGTCCCACTTAACCAGGTTTAAAAGTAAATTTATTTTTCACTGTTTATTAAAATTATTACTATTTTTTGTAAAAATTAACAGAAATAACGAAACATGATGCTAGCACAAATAATAATCTCAATTCACTTCACGCGAATTAAGCAAACAATTTCCGCGAAATCAATATTTCTGTTCTCAAACGGCCGGTAGATTATTTTCATATTCCTCAACAGAGGAGAAATATAATCAACTAACGTAACCCAATATCCTGCAATTAAAACTGAGTGGACTAAAGGAAATTACCTGGAACTAAGTACGGCGCTGGATTTGGTGCCGGCAACCAATAGGTTGCCGTTATCGATGGATACGCTTGTTGAAAATTAGTATTCGCCATCGTGGTGGTGCATCCATGCTGACTAGTTGGCGATGATGAATTCTCTTGTTTTATACGATTTTTCATTTTTTATAAATGATTTTATGTTATTTTTGCAAATTTAATTTTTTTGCCTTCTCTGGTTGCACAGTTATCACAAATCACACATGTATCACAAATATTTTGTTAACCTTTTAATATTTCTCTTTTTCACTTGATTATAAAATAAAATTTGTTGGAAAATATTTGTATTAAAATGAAGGCTTTCTTTAATTTTAAAATATTTTTTTTTTTATGTAGACAATTAATTAACATTCATTTCGTGTTACACTTTTTGTTGCGCTTTGATATACATTAATTCACAGCTGAATATACAAATAAAAATAATATGTATTAAATAAATTAAATAGACACAGATACAAGTACGATGAAACGTGAACGGAATAAGTATAGGTATGATGTGTTGTTATATATTTTTTTTTTCATTGGTTGGCACTCTATATTTTCATGTTATCACTTAACGCATGATTTGATCTTAACACATTTTTCTGTATCTAATGTAAAACAGAAGAAGAAGAAGAAAAATTCAAGATCAACATTGAGTATCTTATCTTGCTCACAAATCAATTTGTTATGTCAGAGAAAAACATCAAACTGAGAATGAAACTGAAAAGTGAACAACAATAGCAAAGTGCAAATCTCGTGAGATACTTTTTTCTCAAGCTCATACAAACGGATCGCAGGTCCCTTCTGACCCCCTTTTCTCCATCCAAGATAGCCGGCAAGATCAGCATAGTGTTCTCACATCATCTCGTCGACGACTGACCGACCGACCGACCGCTGCTCCAAAGTACTTTATAGCATTTAGCATAGGTAGGTGAGGAAGTAGATATATTTCACACTTTTTTTTGTATTTATTTATTGTTGTATTCTTCTCATTTTCTGTCTCTTCTCGAGGCTTACCGCGAAATAAAAATGTACACAAAAGTGTATTAAGGAAATATAAAACAAATAGGTACCAGAAGATACTATTTTTTTTGTATAGATTCATGTACAGGTTGAATGTTTTGTTAGCAATTATGTGTCAAAGGTGGATATTGTGTTGTAGAACAAAAAAACAACATTAAATAGGTTTTATTTGGGAAAGTTATGAGGAAAGCTTTGAACCACCAACAAAATAAAGAAAGTCATTCTTTTCAGGTTGATTTAGGTGTTTGATGAACACAGAAACACTTGCGCTTGTTCAAATAAAACCATAACTACTGTGAGATTAGCTGTGCTGTGAAAAATGTCTGTTTCATCATCACATGTACACTGTTGGCACCTGTATACCCTAGGACATTGGGTTCAACTTGCCTGGTAACCAAAAGCGTTAATATCATATAAATATATATAGCTTCCATTTGCCGTATTCAAGGCGCTTTTAGAGGGACATAAAAATCAATTGATAACATTTGAGGCCTTGAAGAGCAAATGCACGTATCTATTAAGTGTCTCTCTATTATTTTCAAAGTTTCACGAAAATAACTTCATTCAGTGAGTTTGTTGCTGACTACAAATGCATGATAATTGAAGTGTTTGCTGAATTTGGTATGCATTGCACTTCACGCGGAAATCCATTTAAGATATATGACGAAAAAACTGCTGAAACTTATTTAAGTTAAATGGGAGGAGGGTGGCATGACAATATTCACATACACGAAGAAAGACCCCTAACTACGTGCGATTTTGTATCAAGTACGCTCCAAACAAATATGTTATGAAATAAATTCGCAAACAAAATAGAAACGTTTTAACCTCAACACTCACCATGCACATCTAAGACTATATTTGAGGGTGAAGTGAAATAGAAGGATTTTAATAGGAATGTGGAGTGATCTACCATGCTCTGTTTTTCATTCACATTATAATTTACAGGCATTGAAATCAAACATGCATCGGTATCTTGTATTATAAGGCTACTAAAAGATAGCGCTTTGCTGTGCACTCACAATCGCTGAATGCGAACACCATTTAGAACCCGTATAGCAACATCATCAAGGAGGTAGCCGGGACCACTGCAGTTTACCAAGCACCCTAAGAAAAAAAGTAGATGCAAGGATGACTAATAACTGGACTATTGGCAATAGCTATTGCAGCAGCTAATCATAGCTAACTGTGGCACTGAAGATCCAATCCATCGTGATGTTTGCATGATGCAAGCCTTTTTGCGATACACTAAGCAGCTTCCATCCAGGAAATTCCAACTTATTATGCTAAGACAAACTTCAAGTCGAGACTACAAGAGTATTCAACGTCAGGAGCTCTACATGGCGACGGCCGTATTCGGGATCGACAATAAGAGCTACGCCAATAAACTGTTAAAATTGTAAGGAATCGCATGCTGTTGAATATGGAATTCCAGGGTTAAAAGGTTTCTGTTAATTTCAACTTATTGACGAAGAGCGATTTAATCGAATTGAGTTATTATTGTAAGTTTGCATGACTTATCGCCAACCATAGAACAATGATAATAACTACTCTAAGCCAAAGCTTATATTTAGTTTATAGTTTTAAGATTTGGTTTTCCATCTTAGCTACGTTTACTATACAACATCGGCCGTAATGTGCAAGCGCATTAACCGTTTGGAGCCTATCGCAGTTGTGGTCCTAAGCCCGGAAAATCGACCATATATTCAGATCCTGGAGAGAACCCAAAAAGTCGAAATTAATGCTCAGCATATCTAAGCCTATCTAAACCTATTTAAGAGCATCTAAGGAGACAAGCTATACGGACCATGTCATGACGATGCTTTGTCGTGTCAACGATGGCGACGCGCTGTTTTGTGTTTTTTCATACCTCATACTATTACGGAAAATCGACCATATATTCAGATCCTGGAGAGAACCCAAAAAGTCGAAATTGATGCTCAGCATATCTAAGCCTATCTAAACCTATTTAAGAGCATCTAAGGAGACAAGCTATACGGACCATGTCATGACGATGCTTTGTCGTGTCAACGATGGCGACGCGCTGTTTTGTGTTTTTTCATACCTCATACTATTAAACTTCGAAGAATTGTGCAATTCTCAGAAGTCAGCGCACTAAGTACGATCTTACGAAATTGTGTTCAAATTTTCAACAACATGCATATGCCAAATACATTGGTAGAAAATAGCGATAAAGGACACTGAATCTGTCAAACAACTAGAACTTGAAGTGCACAACAAACTAAACGAACTCCATCCTTCTTCCGGTTCAAGCTGCCTGTTAGCGCAATAGGACAGGGATATCAACCGGTTTTAAGGAAAAGAATTAGATCCTCATCTGTACGGCTGATATGAAAGGTACTTTATTCCATACTCTGTCAGCCCGGGTGATCGTTAATTCATCTGTTCGGTGAAAGCAGTGAACGACATCCAAACCTAAATTTCCATCTAGTAGAATGCACCATCTTTTTGCCGGCGTTGAGCATCAATCACTTTCAGGAGGCTGTGCATACGAGAAAATTCATAACAACTTAAAATGACTTAAATATTTCAAAGGTCCAACTGAATGTATTCACTGACTTCAAAGACTTCACGGACTTTAAAGTGACTTCAATTAAACAAAATTAACAAAAGAGGCAATCATTTTGATGAACGGCGCCCGGATTGAATTGAAACATTTTGCAAAGCCGAACTGAGAACCCAAGAGCTGACAACACGCCGTAACTTGGCATTCACTGCAAAGATAGCGCAATTTAACAATGCTAGACCGTTTTTTTTTTGGGAATTTTCGTCTGAAGTTTTGTACAAAACGTTTTGCGAAGGAAACGGTATTAAAAGGCAATTTTGAAACCATTAATTGGTCCGAAAATTACTTTCAAAGCATAGAAAAATAGGAAATAAAGCAGTAGCACGATTATTAGAAATCTCTTGGTTTCTAATCCGTATCATCCCTAACATAGAACAACATGTACCTCAAAGTGTCCCAATAAAAACGTTAAGTCTGATAGTATAACAATTCTTCTTTTACCTTAACTTAATAAATAGATGCTATAACTTCAGAACTTTCAAAAATACGAATAATTCATAGAATAAAACACTGATGGAGTAGAAGTTTTCAAATAAGGAGCTGAATGACCAATTCACCCGGAAATGACTTTGAAAATAAAAACAAAAAATCACCGATTTAATAACAATTTACAGACGTCATTTGTCAAATCCACGTGCTTTTAAAAAAAAACACTTAATCAAGTTTACGATTTAATGAATTAACTTCATATTCCTTCAAACGTGACTTTATCGCATGCGTGTAGTATCAACTCTCACTTTGGCGACTTACATGAACAGATGTTAGCAAAATACAATAGATACATCAAGGTACCAACTAATTGTACAGTTGCACGCAACGTCTGCACTTGCACGCATATATAAAATTATTGTTGACACAATTTTATTACGACTCCATCGACTCATGGTAGAGGCAAATAAATCTACAAAAAGGGTTAAAGCTCACGTTTGCAAAAGTTTCACCTTCTCTCACTCAATTGTGTGTGTGTGTGATAGATCTCTATCCAAGACCCAAGAGTAAAGGTTGATAATTGAACCCAGCGGTAACATTTAGTTTTGCATTAATTACACAAAGTAGTGTCAAAGGTGAAAATATTCACTGAAAAACATTGAAATATCATCCATCAATGCATTATGTATAAGTATGAAAGGAAAAGTATCTATGACCGAGTTTTTTGTATTTACAATTCTAAATGGACATTTAACGCCCATGTGCATGTCTTCAAATGCAACTTGAGTTGCAACAGCAGCAAAATTAATACACGTCACACTTTCTGGCACATATGTACGTACGAGTAGAGTAGGTATCCATATGAACTGACTGCGAGTACTGCACTTCCTACACACTCAACCGGCTGTGGATGTTTTTGTTGTGTTGTGTTGTGACTTTGCAAACTCACCACTGACAGTCATCGAATTCGTATGATCTCAACGCTAAACTATACGTACAATGTGTTCATGCAATTTAATAGTTTTAATAAATGAAAAAATTCCGCCTGCACTGAGAAGCTTCCTTATCAAATTTCAAAGCGATCTGCATCAGCAAAAACTAAAAATTCACATACACTTGGCACAGAAATTTGTTGTATCTCTCCCGGCTGTTGATATTAGATTTATTTATTCTCTTTGCAGAAATGAATACACTCCGACGACAAATTGTTGTTTCAACAGATATTTACCGCGGAGCTGCAGTGCCACTGAGTTCGCGCAAATTAAGAATTATGCCCACCAGGAAAGGAACAAACATAAAAAAAAAAAACGGCTCCTTCCCGCAATAAACAAATGAATGACTGACTTGACTGATCGGACGCGCGTACCGTCACTGTACCTAATCGTTCGCGTATTCGTTGCGCGTTCTATTGGAGACGTAACGATCGGCAACGGCGGCGGACAAATGGCAGCCGACTTCGTCTTCGTCTTCGAAAACAAATTATTGTTCTTCGATTCGACAATCGACTGACGTGACGATGTATTATTATATTATGGATCTGCTGCTGGCTGGCTAGCTAGCTAGCAAGTATACGTACTCTTTGTAAATGAAGTACACAGATACATTCCAATGCTGGCCGACAACGGCACAACGGCAACGACGACGACGACGACATTGGCTAAGGCAAAAGCAGAAGCAGCAAAGAGCGAGCAACATTGAGCGAGAACCTTAGTCAGAGAGTTAAATTCCAATTCCTCCCGAAGTGAATACAGAATACAGAATACAAAATACCTCAACCTCAACCTCAACCAATACCGCACAATACGCGACGAGTAGTTGCGGCTAGCTATAGCAATAGCTGCTTAGCTCAAAAGTAATAACAATAAATGGAATGACAATCGGTAAATAGAGAGATCCAACTAAGCACTGAGTGGATACCAAACACATATTATGACTACCACACAAAAAATAAAAAAAAATAAAAAAAAATAAAAAATATACCTCAACGATGCGATATACGAACGATACGAGCACGTATGTAGGTACCTTACTCCAAATGATGATTGTGCCCGGTGGAGCACGCGGGCAACAATGCTGATGACGACACTAGAAGTACTCGGAATCGCATTAATGTACTTGAAAATGAAAATACAACAGCCAGGCAAAACATATGCACATATCGTTTAATGAATATGTATCTCTAGACCAGAGCAGTCGTGAAGTGGAGGTAATCAAATTTTTATTTGAATTTTAAATGTTGGCTTATCCATAATAATACGAGGAACTGTGGTAGGTTAGAACTTCAAGTAGTGCTGCTGTATACTGGGAAATGTGCTGTGTTTTATTTTTATTTGGAAAAAGAAGAAGAAGGAATATTATGTCTTAATGAAATGGATTTGGACGAACACAGCACTGCTTGTTGTTAAGATAGATGCGTGCATTTTTAATAAGGACGGAAGGGTTATCAGGTGGTTTGTTTTTTTATTTTTAGAGCCAAAGTGAACACGCACTCGAGTGTTTTCAAATTGAATAAGCGTGTAATAAAAAATCAAACAAGACAGATTGTGCGAGAAACAGCTGAAGTTTATTGAAAGAAAATTTATTAGCCTACGGTGAGTTGGAGTTGTGTCGATTACCCCCAGGATTTTTCCACATCCTATTATTGTGGTGTAAAAGTTAATTAATTTTTATCAATCTTTAAAGGCATCGAAACATGTGAGGCAACAAGCTACAAATGCTAGTTTTACTTGCGTAAAGACGTTAGTTTTTTAGTGCGAAGCACGTATTTCCATAAAAATTATTGAAAACAGTTCGTAATATGACTCATGTTGATATGCATGACGGTTGACGGTTGACGGTTGACGTTTGACGGGTTTTGTAAGGGCACTCATCTGGGAATAACTTATATTTATTCAAAACAATTATGAATCAGTCCACTTAGTGTCGGTGGTGCGCTAAAAATATATTATGTCTGCACACGCGGTTGCTTGCAATGTCATCATCAACTTAAAGTCATCGAACTGGGGACTTACGCATATCCCTTATCGCAGCACTTGATGTCAATCAAGTTCCTAAAAACACACTTTTGTTAGTTATAACTGATAGATTACATGCCTTACTAAATTATTGGTTAGAAAGATCTAATACAGTATTCAAAAATTGAAGAATGGAACTCTCTAAGGCTTAACCTATGTAAAGGGTGTTTTTTTAGAGGTATTGAACTTCGAATTTTTATTGGAAGGATAATTTTATGCCATTAATGTTTAAATATGATTTCGGGCATGTGGCCGCCACGGCTGGTTCGAATAAAGACAAGTCTAGAGGTCCAATTTTTAACCACTATTTCAAGCATTTGGGGCTGTATGTCGGCAATTACGCCATGAATGTGGGCTTCCAAGTCCCCTAACGTTTCTGGTTTGTTGGCGTAGTCGAGCGACTTCACATATCCCCAAAAAAAATAATCCAATGGTGTCAAATCACACGATCTTGGTGGCCAATTGACAGGCCATTCCGCGAAATTATGCGCTCATCGAATGTTTCCTTCAATAAATCGATTGTCATCTCATCCACATTCATGCCATCCAATTCGGGAACAAAATATCATGGCTCTATACCGGTCGTCATTAACGGTAACTGACTCTCCAGCATCATTTCGGAAGAAGTATGGCCCAATGACTCCACCAGACCATAGAGCACATCAAACAGTCAGTTGTTGTGGATGTAATGGCGTTTAAAGAGTCTCATGTGGATTCTCTTCACTCCAAATGCGGCAATTTTGCTTGTTGACGGAGCCATTCAACCCAAAATGAGCCTCATCACTGAACAAAATTTAGCTGTAAACTTTGCGAACTGAACCATTATTTTCGAAATAAATTTGCACGATTTGCAAGTCAACCTGTTCGTGATGAATTGGCAAACCAAACTGAACATAAATGACATTAGAGGTGCCAGATTTGACCACAAAAATTCAGTTTTATCTCTGACCCCTAAAAAAACACCCTTTATATGTTAACCAAACTATGCATTTTAGTCAGGCTCAAAGAATGGGCGTTTCCTGCAATGATTACTGCTGTAGAGATGATAACGATGAAGACACAATTCTGCACTTTCCTTCGCATGCCTCAATGATCAAATGACCAAACTTGGACGAAATAGCAGTGTTTCAAAAGGGCTGTCTAGACATTGATGAGGAGGGAAGAGACCACAAATATAAGAGCATGTCCTGAGTGTGTTCTACTAAAACCAATTTAAAATACGAAACATATTTTTAAAAGCTTGGCGTTGGCGCCTTAATTACCCTAAATAATTTTATAGAATAATCTAAAGCAATCAGCTCTTCTCAACTAAGTCAAACTGAGGATTTGAAACTAAGATCGACGATGTTACGCAGTTTCCATAAAAATATATTAACAGGAGTGCAGTCGCAGACTACACAGCTCTGTGTCTAGATTTTAAGGAACATTTTTCCAAAAAGAGTGGAATGACATGTCAACCAAATATCAGGCATGAAGGCGGATATTAGCGGCAGTAAAAGCTATATTTGCCTATGTGCAGTAAGATATAATATTTGTGAACTAAGACAAATGATTAAACTCAGAAGACAGCTTAATACGAGCTGAGCTTCATCAGCATACCAATGAATTGAGTTGTTTTTGATGATATATGAACGATCATTTGTATATAGGAAAAAAGAAACAAAGGTCCCTCTATGAATCACTGAGGGACACTACTTACGATATGCAGGGAGAGAAACGATACCAACTTTACAGCTCATGGCGCAAAGTTATAGATTTGAGATAATGTTAAATGCCTTAGAAAAATTATGTAGGAAGAAGAAGCACACTTTATCTTTATCCATATAGCTTGCCTAATACCTTCAGAGATACCTAAGTGTTTTGATAGGAAACTAGATTTTCAGTGGAGATACGACAAGTTTCGATATTTGTAGCTGTCGTTCTTAAGAATCTTATCGCGCAGTTCAACGCTACCGTATGAGGTAGCAAGAAAAGATCTTCTGTTTACCTGGAAAAACCATCTTTTGCATCGAAAGGATAATCGTCATGCAAAAGAGAAATTCCCTGCAAAGCGTCTCTGATGTATTTTATTTCGGAGGGAAATGCATGTGTTTTACCAAAATACGAATTTTTCTCGGTACATGAAATTCATTTTTGAATCGCTTCAAAGGGAATATTAACATTTGATCACATAAAAAATTTATTTAAATCTATTGTTAAGTTCGGAAAAATTAGATTTTCTCAAAAACGTGCATGATGATTTTGATGTAATTTAAATTCGAAAAAAAAAACGTTATCTGAAAAAAAAAAACAAATTATTTTTTATATATATTGTATATTGTAATTATGGCAGACACTATTATTTATAACGATAAATCAAAAAATACAAAACCGCCCGAGATGTTACTTCAAAAAACGTATATAAGAATTTTGAAGCAAATTCGTTGAACCGTTTTGCCATTCGGCGCCCGGACAGACAGACCGACGAAAGCCAGCAAGCTCTTAGAACATAGTTGAGGAAGAATCGGATCATTACTAAAAGTTATGGAAGTAATACCAAGAAATGTTGAGAAAAGACGAGACATCAGATAAAAAGATGTATAAGAAACAGTTTTGAGCGAACAGAGTGCTAAAGTTGAAGAGAATGCCTTCTTTGATTTAATATAAGTAACACAATTTGGTTAGGTTGTTGCTTTACCGTTGTAAGTGTCTTTTTAAAATGAATCTTGCTTAAATATTTTTATCCAGTTATGTGGTTCAGCTCATTATCTTTCTATGCAGGACAGGACAACTTGTGGTTGTGCCAGGATGTCTGCTGTTGCTTTTCCAGAAGTGTGGGTTTCTTTTCACATTTAACTACACTTCTTCGATGAACAATTCTTTTATCAAATATTGGAGGGTCCACATTTTTTTTAACGTTCATTCGATGCGTACACTTTTGATAATACTGAATATGACTCCGTATCAACTGCTTTGCTCCATATAAATAAAGACCAACCTACTATAAAGTGGGTCAAAGTGATGCTTGAAAATCAGATGAGTATCACTTTATCAGAGCTGACCTAATTATTAGTATCAGGAAGTAACGGGTGATCCAAGTAGAGATACTTTTTTCAATAGCGTTTTTTTGACAGATCACGTGTGAGTCGTGTCATGCTGTCATGTTATTTTTGTTTAGTATTGTTTGGCATTTCATAATGAAAAGACTTACGCGTGAACAACGTATACAAATTGTTCAACTTTATTATGAAAATTCACGTTCTGTGAGGAATGTGTTTCGTGCACTTCGCTCAACTTATTATCAACATAATCGGCCTACTGAGCGTACTATTCGCAACACCATCACCCATTTTGAGACCCAGCATTCATTATTGGATAATATTCGACCGAATAGACCATGTCCAGCACGATGTGAAGAAAATATAGCGGCCGTAGCTGAGAGTGTACACGAAGACCGTAGAGAGTCGATTCGGCGCCGTTCGCAGCAACTCGGACTGACGTATGGAACGACTTGGCGCATTTTACGTCAAGATCTTAAATTGAAAGTGTACAAAATACAGCTTGTGCAACAACTGAAGCCGCTCGACCTTCCCAAGCGACATCGCTTCGCTCTATAGGCTCTTGAAAAGTTCCAAGAAGATCCGACGTTTTCGAGGCAAATTTTGTTTAGCGATGAGGCCCATTTCTGGCTCAATGGGAATGTAAACAAACAAAATTGCCGCATTTGGGACGAAGAGGAACCTGAAGAGATTGAAGAACTGCCACTTCATCCAGAAAAAACAACGGTTTGGTGTGGTTTGTGGGGCGGTGGAATCATCGGTCCATATTTCTTTAAAAATTATGCCGGTGCGAACGTAACCGTCAATGGCGACCGTTATCGTGCCATGATAACCGACTATTTGATGCCTGAAATTAAAGCTCGTGATCTCGGCGACATTTGGTTTCAGCAAGACGGCGCCACTTCCCACACATCGCATCAATCAATGGACTTATTGAGAGAACATTTCGGTTAGCACATAATTTCACGTTTTGGGCCGGCCGATTGGCCACCAAGATCGTGTGATATCACACAGTTAGACTTTTTCCTGTGGGGATATGTAAAGTCAAAAGCTTATGCCGACAAACCCGCTTCGATTCTGGCCTTGGAGGAAAACATCACGCGTGTCATTCGCCAGTTACCAGTCGAAATGCTCGAACGAGTGATCGAAAATTGGACTCAACGGATGGACCATCTGCGACGTAGCAAGGGCCAACATTTGGTAGACATAATCTTCAAAAAATAAATGCCAAAGAATGTTCTTTCAAATGATAATAAACATTCTCCATTAAATTGAATTTTCTATGTTTTTTTCTTTAAAAAAGTAGGAAACCTCGAAATCGATCACCCTTTACTTAGTAAAAAAAGGACCAAAATCTTTGGAACCATTTTCTAGAAAAATTTCCACCAAATAAATTGTATGACAAACAATAAAGCAAACGATAAAGCAAAAAATAAAATGATGCTCCGAGATGTAACCAACTCCGAGATGTAAAAAACCTTATATACGAACTTTGAAGCAAATTCGTCGAACCGTTTCGCCATACGGCGCCCGGACAGACAGACAGACAGACCGACCCACGGCATTGGCGGACCCACTTTTTTGGACATCTCTATAGTCGTAATATCATCCCTCATATTCAGTGTGAGTTCGAAATTTCCGCACGATCGCAATAACTTTCTCTTTAGTATACTAATGCATACAGGAAAGACTGGAAAATAATCACAACATACTCAACGAACTATTTAAATTTGTTTTAATTTACAGTTTGTACGCCCCCAAATTTAATTTGATACAAAAATTCCACGGGACCAAGCACTTTTATCGAAATGATCCAAAACTACTTACATACACGTATCGAAGAAACCGACATCTTAAAAACGAAATCAAAACAATTCCTGTATTATGTGAATTCAAATTCCTACTCGACAAAATGATAATAATCACCTTTTCAAAAATATTTCAACCAAATCATAATAAACTCAGTAAGTACGTATATCCTTCAAATTTCAATCAAACATCACCCTTGATGACTGCTGAAAGCTGTCTGTGGTAGGTAAGTGTAGCTACACCCCCACAAAAAAAAATGAAAAAAAAGTCTAAACAATTTATAGCACCATCCCCCCAGACAAGAAAACTAAAAGTGTATTTTTCACCATTCTCTTCTAGTCATGAAAAATGATTTGTTTTTCCACTCATTCAACGCAAACAAATTATCTCTTCGAACGAATCCATTTATCTATTAGCGGTAGGTTCATCTAAAACGTTTTTTGCTCAACTCATCCCAAAACGTAGACCAAAGAGAAATGAGTTTTTAACCGAGAAGAAACAAAAAAAATACACAACAAGCATTTTTGTTTTTTTCTTAAAATAATAATTAAATAGAAAAATTTTCATTTAGTGTCTTGTCCGTTCTGTCGGCGGCGCATCTTGCGTCGTGAGTAAAATCTAAAATCTCTTTTCTCATATCATTTAAAATCCCTTTTAAACTATATGGAAACAGCTATGTAAACTCGACACAAGGCGCTAGATACTCAGTGCGGTTTTCTATGTACGACGAGTATGTCAATTGGTTTATTTTCATCTCCATTAAGATTAAGCAAACATAAGAGGAACAATAACAACATCAACATAATATCGTTGTGGCTAGCATACTCGATAGAAAATTAGATAGATAGATAGACGGATACCTATCGATCGCAGAATACAAAATGATAACTTTGAGTCGGTTTGTTCAGTTGTTCAGCTTTTCAGTGTCAGTCGGTCGGTAAATCAGTTACAACAAGATGAACAGAAACGCATTTGTTTGTTCACACATCACACTAGGAATACTAAAAACTATACACACTCGTAGATACACCACTTGTTTGCCATAGAAACATATATATATGCGTGATTGTCGTCGATCATTTTTTGTTTGCTATTTTCACTTGAATTGAAACAGAGAAAATAAACACAAATAGCATCCGCGGTAATCGCCGCCGTCATTATTACTATAACCGCATCAGCTGAGCATACACAACACACTTTCTTCCGGATATCTGAGGCTGGCGTGATGATCGTTTTTCCTTTCGTGCACACGATCAACATCAGCCAGCTGTAGTTGCCAGGAAGGGATATTAACTTTAATCTATTATAGCTATCCCGACGAAATAATGCGCGTTGCACGCACTTTATAAAAAACCAAACAATTCATGAGCAAACACAAAGATTGATCCAATCGGATGCCGGCCAACTTAATGAAGACAAATTAGATTTGGCCTGCCGCGAGCGACAAATTAGCGCGTGTTGCACTCTATCTATCCGCGCATAGTTCAACTCACTCGAATGATTGCAGTTGTTTTTTTTTTCTCGAAAATTCAATTCTCTATATAGTATATAAAGCGTATTAAAAGAGTATAAAAGCAACTACAACTAACCTACTGTAACCGACTGCGATAGAACGCTAACTGACGGCTTTAATCGTGGATCCCCAATGAAGCGACAACGTCGCTCGACCCGTACCCACTTGTTGTTGGGGACGATCGATTGATCAGAGGTTGGTTTGGTGGCGGTGTTGGCACTCCCCCTAGTGGTGTGTTTGTTTACTCTTTCGAGCCGTCCGCCATATCTACAAATCGAATTTGCACTTCTAAGCTTAGAATATTGCAATATAGGTACCTAGATAAAAGTAGGTAGGTAGGCATAAACTCTAATGTGGAAAAGCGTGAAATAAATAAATAAATAAGTAATTATTTTAGTCACCTTTTTTGTTGTTGGTATTCTGAGAGAGTCTACCTATATTGGATGTGCATAGGTTAATAACGTATTCCAATGATGTACTTTGAGAGAGTCTATTATAATACGAGAGCGGTTCGGCGTTAATGTGTATGCAGTTGCGATACTATATCCGCCTATGTACAGATAGTTACATATTAAATATTTATTTATACAGTCGTCGTAGATATTGTGAGCGTTTTAAATAAAAATCTACTTACAGTAAAGAGTTTTGCCACCAATGGTGGTCACTATGGAGTAGCTAGGTACCTACAATGTGTTATAATGTCTTGACAAGCCTAGTGAGACTTGTGTGGTCAAGTCAATGTGTTAAACTAAATGGAAGTTTAGTAGATTTTTGTGAAAATCGTGATCACATGGAATTTGTTAATTTAATTATGCAGACAATGTAAAGTGGCTCTATTATTAGGATTCAAAGTTCAACAACATTTTAAATTTACAAACAGTTTTGTGTCTTGTATCTTTTGGATAGTTGAAACTCATGCGAGTGTTGTAAACATGTTGAAAGTGTACGGAGTAATGAAGGTGATTTCATAATAAAAAGTGTCAAAATTGTGAAATGTCAATACACGATGACGATAAGGAGGG
This sequence comes from Ferdinandea cuprea, assembly GCA_963576555.1. NCBI lineage: Eukaryota > Metazoa > Arthropoda > Insecta > Diptera > Syrphidae > Ferdinandea > Ferdinandea cuprea. Next base: position 29,230,035 of record OY754958.1, read on the forward strand.
TTTAAAGTAGGGCTGTCAAATTCAAACTCGTTAAGTGCCAATTTGTTGTCTCGAGTATGACAGCGAGCTACATCTAAATATCGAATATCAATGTTAATCTGTTTGTTTATTCACAAATCGCAAGTTATTTTGATGAAGTTCTGTTTTTGTGTGTAGTCCTCGTAATATTTCGAAGGTTTTTTTATCGAAAGTTTGGTTCATCAATAATTGTTTTTGTTGAAATGTATACATTTTTATTGAATGCGATTGAAATAATATTGCATACATGGTGATTTTACCATATTCTAACTCTATAAATTCCGTTCGTCATGGAATTTGGAAAATTTAGTTTGGACTTTTAATTTTTCTCAGAAATGTGGGGAAAATTCTCAAAATGTCTTAATGACTGATGTCTGTTGAGCTATCACTCTCGTTTTTAATTCCATTTAGGAGCAGAGCTATATCATTTTTAAGGCAGAAATCCTAGCCAAGATTAGTTTTTCACAAGCTCAAGCTGCGGTAATCTTGTGGTGCACAGCGCAAATAAACTAAAGCTTGAATAGCTCCTTCGATGCCAATTGTGCACTTTTTAAAAGTATGGCATGGATATTTTAAAGACTCAATACCATGTGCTAGTTTGACTATTCGGACTGTTTAAAGTGGATTCCATATCATTTATCCTGATCAAGCAGTCATGAGAAACTTCTGTTTTACAGCTATAAACCTCCAGCCTATAGCCACAGATTAAATTCTGCTTTCAGATCTTACAGTTCACCAGACCTATCGCAGAGTCTCACTTAAGGACTCTGGTCAGTAGTATCTTTCGGGTTCAAAAGGCCTGATATTAATAATTTTCTTGCTTAGTTATTTAGTTTACCTGCTTCTTGTTTAATTCATGTTGTAAGTTTTCAAAATATCTAACATGCCATCAAAGCTGCTAGGCATCTGTGAATAAGTTCTCCGTCAAAAAGATTTACCGCCTTGTTTCTGTTGTAGCAGACCGGTAGACTCAATGCAGGTTCATGTCCTGAAAAAACTTCTTCCGAACCTTGACGAACGACGATATTGTCGAAAATCTCATTTCTCATGATTCCATTATGACCCGGAACTCAAACAAGACTAAGAAAGTTCAGTCTCCCGACCAAATACCAATAGTTCTTAAGTTGAAGCACAAATTTAGAATTTGTTAAAAGATTGCCCGAACATCTGATTCAAAATTGGTCCGGAAAATTGGAAGCAGCGTGCCCTGCATCGCAGATAATAGAAGGCTAACGTGTCTCAAAATATAAGTGATTAAAAATATGAGCAAGTCCTTAAGTGCCTGTCGCTACGGACATTAATACTCCGACCCCTCCACCTGTTCTTAAAAATATAATGCATAGCCATTAGAATAGCATAGATCCCCGCCTATAGATCGATGCCTAGCAAAGCACCATCACCTGAACACTGACAAGTTTTGGGACCATCCGTGAAAATGCGAATGGATCCCTGCTTTGGCTCAGGTCCTGTGCTATTCTTGAACTTGGGGAAAGTCATTTTTGAACGTTTTACGCAGCTAAAGTTCCGGTGTCATTGCATCAGAGGGCACATCCATTAGATAAGGGTCGTATGATAGTTCCTCTCATAATATTTATATATCCCGAAAATTATCTAGAGCATCTCTAGAGCAGCGCCATGGGAAGGCCCCAATGTAACCTAAACATACTGTTAATTGCAGTGTAGTGAAATAAGCAATGACCTTATTTCGTGAAAGCTTACTTCACCCAACAACCGACCCATAATTTGCTAAAGACACCCTTGCTCTGCAAGAAAGCCGACAATGCCTTAGTTATCTTCAATGGCTCCTAGATCCTAAGCTTACCTGTAGGTGAATTAAAACCTGACAATTTCCTCCTTTCCGTAAGGACCTCTGTTTTAAAAGACCAATTAATTGGCCGAGGGCCAATTTTTACGCTTCGCTCATGTGCAACGAATAGGAGCTGCACGTGCTGTCTAAATTCGCATTGTCAAAGGCACCGTTATATAACCTTAATATTTCAAAATTGTCTACCAAATGACCTCAAAATTGGAAATTTATAGCTAAATAGTATATCTTCCATCTCCATGCGACTATAAACTGTAAACTATAAAAATTGCATGTTCCTTAAGTGTACTTGACTTTTTCATAACATCTGAATTTTGTACTTAAGCCTCACTGATCCCCGGGCAACCCCCGCAAAAAAAAAATCCCGGTTACAAAAATAACCTGCTGACGTAATAAAATTCTTTAAATAAGTTTTAATTGGTTCATTAAAACTTATTTTATGAACAAAAAAAAAAAAAAAACATTAATTTCGCGTTTCATATTTCACATAATTAAATCCAATATTCACTACAGAAACAAACAAAATCAAAAAATAAAAATAATAAAACAGTGTATTCTGCAATAATATTTGTTTGATCAGATAGGAAAACGTCATCAGTAATCATTCACAGCTATATTAGCACACTGGTTTTCCCCCCGCGCCGCGGTTCCACAAACCGTTTGCTAATAATTAACTAATAAAATTAAAAAAATAAATAAGTAAATAAATGCAATTTTCAATAAGCCCGACCATTATCAGTTTTTCATCAGTTTTCGATGTTAACATTTGTATTACGCTTCGGGTTTGTTTATTTTGCAAGCAAATTTTTGCCAATATGTTTTATTATTTTTTTGTCCCCCTTCCCCCCTTCATCAGAGTCAGTGTGCTCTCAATTTTCCAATGTGCAATGCATTGCAATGAAATGTGTCTATTACAATGAATCGGCGGAGGACGGCGTAAAAGAGGACTCTACCCGATGGGCTGCTGCTGCTTTTATCTGCTTATCTGCTGCACTAATTATGAATTTCAACTCAACCCTAACCTCATCGTAAAATAGATGTTTGTAGGTATACACTTCTGAAGAAGCAGCAATGGAAAATAGATAATAATTGAATAGCTCTATCCATATTATGGTATAGTGTATGCTTGTGTGAATGACTGATGAGTTGCGATTTGATTAGATAATTAATTAGAAACTAAATCTACCGCAGACACTCGAATGCGGCAGAAAAGTTATTAATTAGTGCAGTTGAAAAGTTCGAATTTTGAATCAATAAACAGTTCATTCAAAGGACGAAGCGATGTACGTACATACATACGTATGTATGTATTTATGTTGTGCATAGTATTGAAATTTTAAAATGAAATTTTCGATTTAAAATTTTGCAATGCCATGCACTTAGCTAGAGACTAGTATTGGAGATGGTTGAATGGATATAATTTTAGCTGATTATTTTTTTTGTTGCATATTTTAGTAGATACGGTAATTGGGGATAATTGTGAATATGTAATTCGCATAAGTTGGGTAATAATATTTTTTGAATCATTAAAATGATGCGATTAAGCGTGCATAATTTTAGAATTCCATACAAGCATTTGATATACATACTAGTATTATCACAGAAAGGGAGCGCTGAGCGCAGAGTTGATGGAAAGGTTTAAATTTAATTTTCAAATTATTGCCTAATTTAATTTGGGGACGTGATGGTTTATTTGATTTTTATTGGAAACAATTTTAACGCAATTTTATTAATAGAATGATTTGTGTCAGAAGTCTGCAGAAGGACAACGACCAACAGCGAAAGTACGCATCATCGGTATAACCCTGAATCTGGCCGCTTTCTGAACAGCTGATTAGCAAACATAGATAAACCAACTTTTTCTAAACTTGGTGTAGAGACTGGGTTCTTAACATAACTAAAGGTAGCCGTAAGCTACTGGAACTTACTTACTTACTTAGCGGGCTTCCGACCCGTGAAGAGTCCCTGCCTGAGATACGGCAGCCTTCCATCCTCTGTCCAGACCAAGCGCTCTGGCATCCGCGATGGCTTGGTCTTTAAAACGGAGGTTCGGTCTTCCTAGTCGTCTCGAACCTGGGGGCTGGGACTCGAAGATCCTCTTGGCTGTAGCCTTGTTGTCCATTCGCTCGATGTGGCCGAGCCAATGCAGTCGACGAGTTTTGGCTTTTCGGACTACATCCACATCTTTGTACAGCTCATAGAGTTCGCGGTTGTATCTTCTCCTCCATTCGCCCTCCTCGCACACAGGACAAAATATCCGTCGAAGGATTTTTCTTTTAAAGGATCCCAGTATTAACTCTCCTTTCCTGCTTATCGTCCAGCACTCGGCGCCGTATAGCAGAACTGGCAGGATAAGGGTTCTGTAGAGCATGCACTTTGTCCTTCGAGTTGGGAGTTTTGAACCCATTTGTTTTACCAGACCGTAGTACCAAAGTAGTAGCGGTTTCCTAGGGTAGTTCTTCTACAGATCTCCACTAATATGTCATTTGTAGAGTTGATGTTTACCCCGAGGTAGATGAACTCCTTAACTACCTCGAAGTTGCTGCTATCAACAGTGATATTTGCCCTAGTCGGTGGACAGATGATTGTTTGTTTGTTGATAGCATATATTTAGTCTTGTCCTCATTCACTGCACTACTGGAACTACTGTTTAAATACATTTTCGGATGGGTAACAAGTTATTATTCGCTAATCCTTTGTAATTTAGCGGGATTTTTCTGACTACGTCCTTAAGCAGGGCAATATATCTTGTTCTTACATTTGAAGATAGGATAAATGTTGCCAGGAAATGGTAGGTCATGTGTTGCCACAATCATTTAAATACAAAATCCGTCTTTTAAATATCATTTTATAAAATATTACAACGCTTAGACCCCTTTTTACCTACCTCAAATGCAATGTTTATACATAAATGTTAATTCCTTAGAAAGGTATTGAGGAAAGAAAGTGCTTAAAATAATTATCTTTTTATGCATTAAAAGAATGAAAGAAATCAAGCTATTAGAAATTGGGGGAACAATTATCGATTTCTGTTCTTCATTGCAGGCTCCGTTTATTTTTCATTGTATTTCTTTCTTTTCCAATTTATGTGTGAAATACTCCTTTCACTCTTTAAATTTAAAGATATGTTTTTTATATAGTTCAATGGTTCAATTTCGACCATTTGTTAATTTACTTACGTATATATTTTAGTAACTTTTTTTTATTTGTATTCAATCACATACCTGAAAAGAAAAAGACAATACAGGTAAGGTAAGTATGTGTGTATTTAGATGTTAAAATAAAAAAAATAAAAATTGTTTAGGTAATTGCTAGACGGTTTTAAAGTAGGTAGGTTTTAAATGGATCTTCAGAATTAGTATTCTGTCAATCGAATTGAGTACTGAAAGAACACAACAACTTCTAAAATTTTATAGAAAAAATTTAATGATTGGGTCAGTTTTCTCTCAGTGGTTTGATTCCTCTGATGTAAGGTTCTTCATCTGGAGTCCTAATAAAATAAAGTCATTTTATCTGTACAACTTTATAGTCTAGTCACTAACTCTGCTCAGAACAATTAAAGAAATAGTCAATTTTTTAATATTTTTTTAATTTTTAAGTTTTTGTTCAAATGGGCTTATGTTAGCTTAGGTTAGGTTAAAGTGGCAATCGGTGAGTCCTACTGATTTAGACCAAAAAAAAGTCCGTTGTCCTGCCTATGAGGCAGTGTCCAGTGATGACACATATTGTAGAGCTCGACGTGCAGTATTTTTAGAGATCACATACTTAGAGCGTTTCAGATCCAGCTTAGTCCAAATCCGCTTTGTCGCTAGACAAGTTGTGCCACTTGTCCAACTAAGGTTAGTTTTCTCAATAGCTTCTAATTTTATCATTAGTTTTGAGAAACTGACTCTAGCGATGTTAAGGCCACTTGGCTGTTGGAGAAGATTCGGATATCTCTACCGGATATCACGTATCTTTTCAGCCAAGATAAGGCCTCTTTAATCATCATGACTTCCGCCTAAGACACATTGCAATGATTGGGTAAACTAAAATTTATTCCAGGAGAGAAAACGCCACCGCCAACCCCGTCATCAGTTTTCGATCCATCGGTGTAGAAGTGGATCGGCTCATCTTCAGCGAGATCACATTCGTCCCAGAATGATCTGGATGGAATAGAAAGTGACTAGAAAGTTTTTGTCAAACTGAGGCTGAGATGTTGTGCAATCTATGTTTCTAGGAAGGGTCTTAAAAAGATTTAGAATAGCAGAGTGGCCAAATTCTTTCTGGGTCCACTGGGATGTTGCTTTGAGGTAAAGGGCCGAGTTAGCAGCTAATTGTCTGCTTAAGATGTCGAGTTATTTTAAATGAAACGGGATTGCGATTGCTGCCGAGTGAGTAGTACCAAGTGCACCACCATGACTAGACAAGCTGATCGCTGAACGCTGAGTGATGAGCTCATCAAGATAAAATAAAAATTATTTAAAATCCAAGTCTCTAGTTTTGAGATCATTTTATAAGCAATGGCTACTGCACACTCATAAGAACACTCATAAGGGTGAATTTTTCATTACAGTAATCATTTATTAGAGCTTTATTGAGCCTCAATTTGTAATTTTTTTTTCTTACGTCAATCTGTTAGAAAGATTTTCGAAAACAAATGAAAAAGAGCCTCTTTGATTGCTCTACAAGCAATTATTTTACAAGGATCATTGATGATTTTTTGAGACAAGTTTAAAATGAGTATAAGAACATTCTTTTATATGATGGGAAAACTTTAAACATAGAATAGTACCGTTTTACCGCACCAATTGAACAAAGTTTTACCTACAAATTAAAGAAATTTCGTTTCGCAATTTTGCATCAGTTACTTCGTTTCCGCGTATAAACAAAATTCTTATAACCAAAATTTATACCTACAAAGAGATGAGCTTATGAAGCAATGCGAAAAAGGTTATTGGATTGGATAGTACAATTTTATTAGAGCAGTCTGGTTCTGTGAGTGCAGTGACTTAGTGGTTAAGTGTATTGGAGTACTAAGGGTAAACGTTTCCAATTCGCCCTAGTAATACCTCAAAATTTGTATTCGCTGCCCCACTGGGAAAGTCTGACAAACATTCAAGGGTTAGAACTGTCATGTCAAGCTAATCTTGCTCTGGAAAAAACCGAATAATCGCAGATAACGTGTAATTTTGTTTCGTCAGCTTCCAGCTTCCGAGCATCTTACATTGATTATATTGAAGTGCTCGTTAAGAACATCGAAACCGCGGTTGACGAAGCTGCTGATTTTTTACTATACCGATCTAGAACTGCTCTGAACCCAGCTTCTCCAGTCTCTTCGCCACAACCGATCTAGCATTCATGTAGTACCCAATTTTGGCGAGATTTTCTGGCTTCAATTTTTATAAAAGCCCTGCAAGAAAAATGTCCATAACGGTTGGTGCACTTAGATGTGTTTGGACGTGTTATATTTTGGCAATACCAACCGTACCATACGTAAGGCTTAACATTTCTCGTATATATCCAGTGAACCAGTTAGGAGTTAACGTCCCAAGTTCTACTGAACAGTACACGAAACTGCCAGATAATGTTTATGAACATAAAGTTGCCTAAATATTTTACATTGCTAGAAAAGGAAAGTTGAGTTGATACTTGGCAATTTTTCCATTTTCCAAGCTCGAATGGAAGGTATTTAGTCACAAGAGAATGAGCCACAATTCTTAGCCTAAACAAAAAAAAAAATATAATTTTTGAGATCTTTAATAACTTCATAAGTTGTTTCATTATCCAGTTTTGTCTCTATTTTGTTACGGAAATTATTTCTTTTTATGGCAGACTTGTTAGTCGTTGTTAGGCGATTTTTGTGTTAGAGAACTTGGGTTATTATTTGACATTTATGGTTTTGGTGTGATTTCAATACTATTTGCAAAAAAAAAAACAACTAACCTGATGTAGAATGTCATAATTGTAGGTTTATATGGGTGGTTGCCACGAGTATTTTTTTTCGGTACTTGTATTTAATATGACACCTCTATCTCCAGGCCCTTTCAGGGCTGATATAAAAAAAAGTGGGCGGCTACTACTACCACTAGATGGAAAATTACTTCTATTAGATTTGTCCCTGTACTTAGTCCGCAAAGCCTACCACTACTGTGTCAATTTCAAGGTTCTACTATGACACGAAGTGATTCATAGTTGGTGCTGGAAGTAAGTCCCCGGGAACTAAGTCCACTGAGGGCCTTTTTTTTTTGGTAAGTGGACTTAGTTCCCACTTTACACGGGAACTTATTCCACTTTCTTATGGGAATTTAGTACACATTCAAAAATAAGAAGAGGGAACTAACATCTAACATTTAGAATTAGACAGAAAACAGTGATAATAATGATTTTTTGTAATACAAGGATTGTCATGGAATTGAAATCGAGTAAGCAAGAAGATTCGCAGTCAGAAAATGAATAGTTTAGGGGTCAAAAACGGCAACGAATTATTTGGAACTTATGTTTCACTTAAGTAGGACATAAGTGGGAATTATTTTTGGTATGCTTAGAGAATTTTCAATGAAGAGCACGCAACAAGAATGCAAACAACTTTTTGGTTCCATTTTTAAGTGGAAATAAGACCCCAATAAGGCCCGCCGCGCTTAAATCTTTTTTAAAATTCGTAGTGATTTTGTGACGATATTGTAATAGGGGGGGGGGGGTGGGGCAGGATGACTATATTTAATTCAATGATTCCCTCAGTGGACTTAGTTTCAGGGGACTTATTTCCCTGCACATTCATAGTTTTGATGATCAGTCAGTCAATTGGGTCTGGCACCTGCTGGCTCCTCACTTTGATGTAAAATGACCCGAGTTCTATCCTGAAACTAATCGTAATGCCGAAGTTCCTGAGGGTAGAGTCGCTAGTTGCCGGCCCCTTAAGGATTTTTCGATTCAAAATACACAGCAACAACAATTATTAATATTTTAAGTAATTGTTGAAGTGAATTAATCTTTATTATTTTCTTTATCGGTGAAATAAAAAATTAATTAATTATTCTTACAAAAAAATTATTTATTTATGTTTTTGTAAAAAAGGTAATTTTTTTCAGTGGCCGGTCTCTTGTTCCCAAATCGCATTAACAATAGTATGAAACTGGTCTCAAGACAAAGGTCTAAATGTTAACTCCTCAAAAACAACAATTGTTCCCTTAACCCGGAAAAGGAATTACATCATTCCGACCATATCACTGAACAAACTCCAATAGCATTTTCTTCGGAAGTAAAATATCTCGGTATTACACTTGATAATGAGCTTTCTTGAAATGCTCATCTAGAACACACCCTAAATAAAGCGACTGCCATATTATGATCATGCAAAATGTTTACGTTAAAAAATAATACATTGGACCTACCTAACCATTGAGTCTTACCAATCATTACGTATTCTGTTCTAGAGTGTTGTTATCTGCCTGGAATGCACTTCAACGGAAACAAAGACTAGCATTCATAGGGATCACGGGTGTCATGCGCTCCTGAAAATGGGGAAAAGTTCTACAGATCTGTGTAGAGTCTGCTTTGGACAGTCAGAAACGGCAGAACACATCCTATAAAATTGTCCAAAAGAAGCTTTAATGCTTCAACAAAGGACTCACCGAACCTTAGGATATTGTCAAATCAAATCGTAAGGTTCATCAAAGACCTAGGATTGTCGCCAGACCAAAACACTTATAAGTAGCACAAAAGATATTTTCACCCCCCATATCTGAGAAAAAGAGAAGAATTCTAAAGAATATCTAAGGCATCTTCACGTGTTAAGTATTCCTTGAGCTATGTAACCTATTTTCTTATTCTTCCTCTGTTATTTGAGCGCGGATCTTAAACCTTCTTATCGATGCTCTAATTGACATTTTGTTTTCACGGATTCAAATAAGTGTCGTTTAAAATCTGTGACTTTATACAGATAGAATGGTGCCCTTTTTCTTGTCCCTAACATGCATCTCATTTGCCCGGTTCATATTTAAGAAACCTTATAAATATTTGCTTTTATGCTAAAATAAAACAAGCGGCCGGAGTTAGGATACGTGTGTCCTACATCTCCGGCCGGGGGCGGCCGCCAATAGGCAACAAAGTTTATTTTTGTTTCATATATCCGGCCCCCTCTAAATTAACAATAAATATAAAAGTTTTGCACATTTAAAAGCTATTTTTTATATAAAATATTATATTTTATAAGAAAAAAAAAATTTAAAACTGTTTCCCCCAAGATTTTCTTAGAAAACACGAATTCCGATAGGAGTTTAACTAACGATTTTGGCAGTAAATTCATCCAAAAATCCTTCCCGAAACATCACGAGGCAAATTTATCGAGAGCGACTAAGCAAAGGCAATAGGGATTTTGGCAGATTAAGAGAGAAGTTTAATGGAACTATACAAGAAAAAAACTCGGAAAGAGAAATATATACGATTTCACTAGTTACAACGACTTTTCTGAGAGGTGGCCGGCAACTGTGGGAGGCCGCAATTAGGCTACTTTACCCGAGAACTTGGCTGGGCGCTTGTGCCACTTGTATTTGTAAAGGCTATTTAGAAAAAAACGTTAACAATTTAAAAAAAAACACTCTCAATCTCCTTTTGCAACTCACACACATTTTAATTCTATGTACATATATAGGTATGCACTAAGTTAAGACGAATGGAAATGTTTATTTGCATCAGTCGAAATAAGAACACAAGAAATTAAACACAAGTGTTTCTCCTAACTCAGCTTCCAAGTGTATGTGATTACCTAGTCTGCATTCATTTGTCATAATTAAATAGATTTTAGAAAAAAAAAATCTATTTTTAAATACATCATTTGTCATTGCCACATGACTCTTGTCTAAATACGAAAAGGAAATGCAAACAGATTCCATTATTTTCCGTATGGCTCTGTATCTCTGTATGAATTATACCTTATTTAACAGCGACCTATCCCACACACACGCACAGCCTCGTCTCGTCGTCTATGAATGATTATTTAAATAACCTCCAAACAGTTAGCATTCGAAACGGGATAGTGATTCCTTAGCCCGATAAAAATACGCTGTTGACAGCTTAGCCACCTATCTTTTCGAAGAACATGTAAAAAGTCTGAAGTTGAAGTTTAAACTAAAGTCCCTACAACGCATAACAAAAAACAAAACAGCACAACAGATTACTATTCGAATGCCATGCGATTAGAATTTTAAATTTCCTTTCTACCAAAGAAGAAACAATAAGAAAAAAAAAAAAAAAAAAAAAACAATTACCAATACAGTCAAGTGAAAAGGCAGACACACGGACAGCACATGTCACATTAAATGTCACTTAAGTACACTCTTGAGTATGTACTTCGCATAGAGTAGTGTATCTTTTTCGTGAAGCATATGCGGTGATGGTTTTTTTTTTATTTAATTTTGTTTACTTTTTCAACAGCAGTGAACAGTATATTCTTTATATGAATGCTGCCTGACTTATTGTGCTAAATATATATACGAGTACGAGTACATAGAGAACATAATAGCAGCGTTAGAAGAGCTCGGAAAAGAGCGACATGTTTATTTGAGTAACTCATATCGCACGTAGACACAAAATCATAAAATATTCAGATACACCTGTTAGGCGACCAATGTAAAGTCCATGCGAGAACCACATCAAAGGCACAGGCACACTCACTCACTCAAATGAAGAGCTATAATGAAGTACGTTCTTCTCTTTGTAGATTGTTATTGTTGGTTTTTCTTTACCATTTCATTGTTGTTGTTGCTGTTATGTGGAATGTAGGCTGAATTCATAAAGGTGGGATGAACGGTTCGCCTAACATGTGTGTGGCACACTTTTAGTAATTTAAGAAGGAAAAGTGCACAAGTCAATAAAATTATTTCCGTTTTGGACAGCAGCGATTACGAAGACTACTATAGTCATATTCACACATATACCTACATATCCAAACTTCTTACACTTCCTTTCAAACATTCCAAGCATGCTTCACGAAATATAACTTCGAGCTCCAATGATAAATTAATACAAAAATCGATACAGTCCTAAATTAAAGTTTTAAGCTTAATGGCTTTATGGATAACAACATATCCACATTCCTATATGCCAAGGTTGGTGTAAGTCATGGCTACACGGAAAGAATTAAAAATCACCAATTGCTATTCACACATCACATATTTTCCGTAAATCACGACGTTTTTCTTTAAGATTGATTAAAAATAATAAGTTTTGTGCGTTAAAAACCAGATTAAGATGTTTTTAACGTTTGAAGTTATATACAGTAAAACAAGCGCATTTTGTCGCAATTTACAAATTCAAAATATCAATTTTAATAACATCATTCTCAATTTGCGTATTTATTTGGTAATTTATCAAAAAAAATTTGTATTAATTTTACATATGTACATATATATAACTAAAACCATTCAACATTTTTGGGATCAACTGATCAAAGCAAGTACCTAACTTTTGTTATTAACTTTACACTTTGTTGAAATCGTAATTTGACATTTAAGAATCTTAAATTACTATCATCATTTTTGTATTTTTATAACGAAAGTTAAAGAGACTGCGAAATTTCGCAAATTGCAACACCTATTTACGGTGAAGTAGATAGTATAATAATGCAATCACAACGTTATGTTTGCACATTGAGTATCTAGTACGTTTAAATTTACGATTACCCATTTTTAAATTGCAATGTAATAAATAGAAAAACTACACGTCATTTTACTTTGCAAATCAACACAAATTAAGTCTACTTAATTTTGATCACTTCTTTGATAACACAAAGTCTTGAATCATGACATTCAAACAGCAATTTTGTCATTTGGCATAGTTTTTTTAAAACTGCGAACAAAAAGTTCCGAATTAGTAAATCCTAAGCTAGGGTACAAAACTGCATAAACTTTTCCTGAATTGCAGCACATTTCTTTTGATTTGATCTTAAAATTCGTTCCGTGTATTTTGCTCATTTTATACCATCTATAAAACACTTCTATAAGTAGGATTGGCCAGCAATTCTCGATAGGGTGAATTATTAAGGATTATATCGTCTATAAGATAGTGAGTGAAGAAATTGCAAGTCAAATTTTTTGAACGCAGGAATTGATAAAATATTTTTTACAACTTTCTTATATCTTTAGTTTGAATGTTGTTTGTAGACTTATGTGTATTTGTGCAGGAAGCTACAATTATGTCTGGACAGACCTGTACGGGAGAAATACTGTTTTTAGTGTAGTAGTGGAGAAACAGGATGCTTTTTCTCCTATTTGATGGGTGACCTACATTATTGTTTTGCATCGGGGATTGAGCCTGCACCCAAACGGCAGATAAATTCCTTGTTATGGTATTAGACAATTAGACTTGAAAAGTGGTTTTAAATATCTATAAAAATAAAGTGTACGAATGCGTCATCTGAAAAATATCTCTTAACTTTTTCAATGTAATTTTGAAAATAGGATGCTTTTTTAACTTAATTTTCCGAATTACAAAAACGGTTCAAAATCGTAAGAGAAATTGTATTATGACAATAAATACAAAATTTAAAGATATTATATTTCGAAAGTTGGAATATACAGGCTTGTTTTACAAAAAATAATAATTATTTTTTTCTTCCCCTGATTAGTTTTTGAGATATTGTCTGTTATAATTTTTTAGAAAAAATAAATATAAGTTGTCGTTGTATGGCCACTAGAGATATTCAAAGTATATAAACAAACCAAAATCTTTGGGTCCGTTTTTGAGAAATTTGTTATGGAAAGTACCTACCATTATTTAAAAGGAAAAAGCAAAACCAATAGATGAAAAAAATTCCTGAGGGATGTTACCCTAAAATCTCTGAAAAACTGATAGACAGCACGACAGATTTGCGGACCCACATTTTTTTAACTTCTCTATAGTCGTTATATCATAGATGGGCTTATGTTCCACTCCGATGTTGTTTTTCCAATAACTTTGAAATTAAATACAATTAGCAATTTCCATTTGACAGTCGTAGAGAGTGGTCGATTCGATAACAATTTATTATGGGGCATCTGCCAAATTGTTATGTAAAATGGGCCAAAAAGACTCTACCTTACGCCATGGCTAGAGGCGCCCGCTTGACCGACATCATATTCCAGACATAACGTTAAAGACCATATCAATAGACCATAAATAAAAAATTGCATTTATATCATACTCGTTTGAGGTTGTTGAAATTTCCGCGCGATTGTAACAACTTTAATTTGGTTTTATTGCAGTAGGAACACTTCAACTACTTCATTGCACAGTAAGAAAGTATATATCTAGGCTCCGTTTTTCCTCTGATTTGTTTTTGCTGATCTCAATCGTCCGTCGTCCCTTAAGTACTAAAAATATATAATAGCTTAACTATTTCCGATATTGCTCAGCTTTCAGAAAGACTACATCTACTGTCGATTTTGCAGCGTGGGGATACAATTTTATTAAAATGCTTTGTTCGAAAATGTTGTGGCTTAGGCTTCAAAACTTCAACTTCAAATTAATCAGGGATTATTTTTTTTTTTTTAATTATAGGATAAAAATTATTGTGGAACAGAAAAATATTTTTAACAGAGACATACGAGCTTTCGTACGAAAGTGAAGCTAGGGCGAATACACGGCGGCCCCAAAGACTATAAGGACTCGGTACAACGAGTCAGTGAAATATTTTTTTAGAATTCAAATTGTATATGTTTTATGTGAATATGTTGCATGCCTTGCAAATCAAGCGAATTCAAGAATTCCTTTGGATAGTTCACAACTTATGAATCTGAATCTGAATGGTTAGGTTGATGGTATTGACATTGATGTTGCCCGCGTACTGAACCTGATGATTTTTGTAGTTCAGTGCAATGTTTTGGAAAACTTTTGCGATTCGTGTATGCTTTTTGTGATCTTACGGAATTTTGCTGGCGTAGATTCATCAATTTGCATTCGCCCATTTCCAATATCCATAATTCAATTGAATTATTTATCTTAATTAATTTAACTCACAATTAAATGCACAAAAATATTCGAAAAACAACAATATTCAATGTGAGCCGGACATGAATTTCACAATTTACATAAATTCGTATGTTTCCTACAACTCGAAACGTCATCTATCATTCGTTCGCTGTTTTTGTTGCAATTCAGATCAGCATGAACTGTCACGGAAACAGTGGCGCCATCTGTCTAAAATTGGTCGTACCAAATTAGAAACCTTCGTGAGCTCATACACAACAACTTTGCTAAAGATTATCGATGAGTTCAGATATATTTTCGTATTATTATATTTTCTGCAATCCTTAGTTTTTTTTTTTACAACGCCACAAATTAATCAGAATTTTCATTAATAATAACACAAACGAAAAGAAGTAAATCACCCCAATTGTTAATTGTCAATTAAAGAAATATTGAAATATTGAAACGTTCGATGCTATATTGCATTTATAATGATTCATCAAAACGATACCTCGATTGTGTTACGGTATGCATGTTTGAAATTAGATTATCTGAAATTAAGTAAAACATAATGAGTAACAAATTTTAGTTGGCTGCACTGCAACAAGCATTATTTCCAACTAAATGAAAATGTAGAGGATACGAAATAAGGTGTGTTTGATGTGAGTAATAAAACACTCTGAAAGTTGTTCAAGACAAACGTTTGCCAATTTATACACACAATTAACGCTTTGCACATAAAAAAATATGTTTTGTGCAATAATTAAGACAACCCGATACTCGGACATTAATTGCTTTTTTGAAGCCAAACTACTTGTGACATTTGTCGTGTAAATTGCTTTCATATTCACGTAATAGCTCATAAGCGGTAGACCGATGCTGTCAATCTTTGGCTGAGATATTCTTCTCATTTTTTTTTATTTTTAATTTTTAAAAATGTCACTGTTGACAAGATCCAAATGAAAACATTTCGTCTTCCCAATTGGCTTTGATCCAAGAAATTTCACCGTGAATTTATTTTCTCTCACATTTATCATAGAAACTAGACTGGTGGATAAAGCAAATGCACCAAATCAAAAAATAGGCAGCTAACTAAGTGGATGAATTTATTATTTTATGAAGGAGGAAGGTATATCAGATACTCTACGCTATCTGATCATTTGATATTAGTTCCGTATGGCTACCGAGGATTCAGTTGCTAATACTAATTGGGCGGAGAGGATTTTGAACGTAGTCTTTCAGTTCCGAATACAAATTAAGTTGCCAGATCTCATTTTAGAAAAAGTTTATAAAAGTATAACACAGTATTTATTTTGGGGGGTGAGTCCTTGGTAATGTTATAAAGTAAATCGTCAGGAGGGCTATCTTCAGCACCCACAGAGTAACAGAAAGTTCTAAAAAGTTCAGTTTAAAAAAAAAAAATTAACAAAGACCCAAATGGGTTTCTGACTTCTCTCAGTTCGTTAAGCTGTCATTCATCATTTTTATTTCACTTAGAGGCGTAAAACCTTAGTAGAATTAATTTCCAAAAATCATTGTTTCCGCTCTTTTCTCGAATTTGGGTGATGGCACACGTTTCGCACATATTCTTTTACATTTCCACGAGAAGACCGAGAAATGAAATGTGTGGCGCATGCGTAAAGACGACCATGTTGATCGACAAAAAATATTCACCGACTTCAGTAGATGATAAAAGTTTTATTTTACCTGTGTGTAAAGGTAAATTATGGCTAACTGCTAAAATATTTCCCGTAAAAGGGAAAAATGAATGAATCATTCATTGATTTTAAGTTTGTGTAGATAAAATGATCGCTTTGCCTTATGTGTCCCTTCTTTAAATACTAATAAGGATCTACATAGAAAACAGATGAACGGATTTAAATGAGTCCTGCTATGTTGATTAGATTAGTTTATTTTGTTGACCCAGCTCAAAAGTGTTCCTTGAAAACGTTTTTTTTGCTACCACGGTTATTGAGGTGCAACGATCTCATCAAATCTTTTGTCATAGGCTTTCGCCTAACCGCATATACAATATTGTTGTTTTTGTGGTATAAACTGAACCGGACCGATAAAAGAAACCAGCGGTCCAAAGCATGGCGGGGAATTTTAAAAGTATAAAAAATGTGGAAGCTGGCTCTTATTCTATTCCTTTTTTGAAGATGGCCTCCATCCATTCCAATTGGAACTTCTAATTTGATGGAGATAAGTGAGTTAAATTATTTTGAAAAATTACAAGGAACCTACTAACCGTACATGGGTATATTACTTACCATAGCTTAGTTTAGCCGGGCAAGTTTTTAATGAAAATAACACTGGTTTACGCAATATATTTTGCCTAAAATATTTTAACTATTGCTAACTACTGAATATATGATAATTTAAAATACATTAGTAGATACAAGCCCAAACCATGCCAGGAACTGAAAATAATTTTTGTTTGAATTTTGGTCATATTCTACGCATACATATGTATGTAGGAATTGATCCCGGTTGAGCCCCCAATTTGTAGGAATTAATCCTTCCAAGAAAAACACAACTCCGATATTATTTTATCTATTTTATTTGCAAATGAAAAATAAACAAGCTTATTCGCTTTACTCCTTGAGATACAAACCGCAACTGACTATTTCAAAGCTAGACTTTCAAGAATATCACGCATGTACCCCGTCGTGATCTCTATGTAAGAGCAAATAACTCCTGTTGTTCTTGTGTACAGTCTATTTACGTTCCGGTTCTGTATGTCTAGGTTGTTTATGTTCTGGTTGATAAGTTCCAATGATACACGTTAGTGCATGCATCCTGCAGCTGTCCGTCTACTCCTATCCCACACATTTAGCGATAGCATTTATTAAAATATAATAAAATATCTCAAACATCTGAAGTTAACATAGATATGTATGTAGGTACTAAAGAAACCCCGTTTATATAGAAAAATCGTTTAATGTCTCTCTTCCTTGTTTTTATTGAAAAATAATCTTCATGGAAAACCTTATAACATCATGGTTGGCTTTTGCACCGCAAACATTTTTATGTATTATTTTTTTTATAAATCTGACGAATTCACATTAACTTAAAAGAAGATGAATTTTTGCTGTAACCTTAGAAGTCTCTACTCAATGGATTACTATTCGAAACTGCACATCCTGTGACATAAAAATTCGCATCATAAATATAGTAAATATTTTGGTTTAATCCCGGTAGGTGACGCCACATTATCATTTTTGAATTCAAGCGCCGATTAAGCTTTTCTTCACACCCTACCATACCCGCCTGATTTTATAGCGTTTTACAGCATAACAATGCATTCTTTGATAGTAAGTGAGAAGTAAAACAAATCAAATATTAAAAATTTGCTCACTATTACCTTTTGGCTTACATAATTTGTTGATCAATCGGACACGTGAAGACCATAATCCCAAAACGTGCACATGAAATGACAATAAGCCATCTCTGTAATTCCAAACTCGCTACAAATTCCAAATAACAATTAGTTGCACTACATGTCAATATGTTTATCATTTCAATAGGTTCTCACTGCAGATTCTATCTATAGTCATTCCGAAAGTCAAATCAATAGCAAAGGTGTTCCATGCTATTCAGCAAAACTACAAACTACTCTCGTATCGACTAGCACTTCCGTTCGCACCCACTTTTCCATATATGGTGGATGAGTAGTGTGTGCATCGAATTCGAATTGCAACATAGCCAAAGAGTCTGACAGAGAAAGCAAAATAAAAAAAAAAAAATACAAAAATACAAACTCACAGAAAACAGCAACAATTAGTACGATATGTTTGCGTGTGACAAACATTGAATTTGGGACAAAACACCGGTTCAACTTTGAGGACGGTTGCATTTGCATTGCGATTCGTGTCCAAAGGCGGCATACATACGATATAAAAAGGTGAATTTCCGCTCTAGTATTCCGTGTGCCTAGCTCTACCTTTATTCCACTCCATCGGGTACTAATTTCGTCATTAAGTTTTGCGGTGACCAAGCCTCTGCATTTAGGTGCCTAGGAATCACCAGTGTTTCCATGATTCGTTGGCTTCACGTGAATGGCGACCAACACTATGGCTGGGCCTGACGGGAACGGGACACTTCAAGTCTCACTCAGTAGCTGATGTTGCTGCTGTTTCTATAGGTATCTCGGAAACTGCACACTGGGGAGCTGAACCGGGACAAACATTGTAATGTGTCATTCATTCGGTGCTCATGGTGGTGGCGTGCTGTGAGATGGACATGGCGATGAGTTCCATCGGGCAATGCTGTTTGGCGCGAAATTGGTTGGTGGCGGTCGAATGGTGTGCTTTTGCGTGATCGGATGATGAATGCAGCTCAGTGGGTGTACTGTTGCTACGTTCATACCTATAAATGAACTTCAGAGGGTGTCATGTTTTAATCAAATGGACTCAAGTTGTAAACATCGGGTGGCAACCGGGGGTAATCCGATAGATGGCTGACATTTAAATGCACGTCACGATAGCAGCGTGGTTGGCGGACGCGATAAGCGCTCGTGTATGCATGGAGTCGGATGCAATTACTGTTGCATTGTTGCACCAGTAAGTGGTTTACCATGGAAGACATTAAGTAGTGGCAGTTGTTGTTTTTTTTTCCTTTAGTAGGTACCTTTTATGATAGAGATAATGCTATGAGATGTAAGCAAGTCGTAACAGCGTGATAATGGGATATCCAGATATTGTCAGAAAATTTTCTCTACAGAGGCACTGAGATGAAAGATTTATCAAATGACAGCAGGAGCAACAAAACTAGCAGTTTATGAGTGAATGAAAAAATACAGGTCAATTGGCTTCGTCGTTGGTCGTGTCGTCTAGTTCAAAGAAGAAATCCAAAAAACCTCGTCAAAAGTTCGACAGAATCTTTACCTAAGCAACAGCAGGTTTTTAGCCTCGGGCATGATGCTTTCAGCTATTCAAACCAAGCTCTATGGCGTCCGACTGCATTCTGACTTCAAATAGAAAAACAATATCTCAAAGGGCTTAACGAGTCTCTGTCAGTTGAACACTTCCAAAATACTGAATATTAAGTTCCCATAAAAAAGAGAGACGTCAAGTAGGCAAAGACATACGCTACCGTAGAGTGTCACAATGGAACCATAAGGATCTAAGTGTTAAGCTAATCTAAGGTGTTGTTTGAAGAGTTAGTGGTAGCTTCGAGGTAGAGGTATGTGAACTTTTAAACCATTTTAAAAATGTCTGCGATAGAAAGATAGTTTTGTCGTTATTCGTGGACATGTTTGCTTGTTTCATCGTTGGTATTCCATTCCATTCCATTTATTTGATGATGTCATGATCAGAATTATGGGGATCATAACCCTTCACTGCATCTTTACTGGTACGCATTCCACGCTTGTATAGAAAAGTTGATTGACATTGCATCAACGAGGTTTGAAGCAATAGTAACTGAGCTTTCCGTGCTCCAATTTGTTCAAGATGGGATGTTTGAGGTGAGGGCTCCCTCAGATTATGACGTTGACAGCGTCAGATGATGTCGATATCATCCACATACCTCAGTAGTTCTACGGATTTTTGTTTTGAAGAAAGTGCATTTCGTGTTTACGTCTAACAATCTGCTTGTTGTAAGCTTAAATAAGTCATATGGAAGCGCTTTCCTGCAGGAATCATGTGCACGATTGAAGTAGCTGCAACGCATCTTTTATAGCACAGAATTACTTTTCGATAAATCGATAAATTATATTCTTAGTCGTTGAATAGATCGTGTGCCTCGACTTGAAAATCGCTGGTATCTTCAAGGATTTCTATTAGTGTAAAAATTTGGTCGACAGTCAAACTGCCGGGTCGGTAGACGCAGTGATACGTGCCGATTAATAATTATTACTATGATGATATAGCAGCTCCATTAGTCAGGTATGTTACTTCCACTCATACTTGACAAAGAAAATCGGAGGTAGTGGACTTATTGCTCCGAGATCTTTTAAACGTGGAATTTATTTTTCATTGATTTGACGAAAGTTCTCTTCTTGACCAACCATGCTCAGGACATGATGCCAATTCACCAGCTGCTGATGATGCTACTTTATATATCCTGAACTTCGGTCACTATGTTATCATCACGAGGCTTTAAATCAGAAGCCAGTTGCTTGTTGAGCTAATTTTTTGTCCTGCAATTTTTTTTAGAATGTTTCTTCTGTTCTTCTTTATACCCAGTGTTTTATTTTCCTCCCTTCTTCTAGGCCGCGGAGGAATGGCATTCCTAAGAACTCTTGAATCGACAAGCCACTACTGCATTTACATAATTACACTCAGTGACAAATAAATCCGAAGACATGAGGTCTGCCGCTACTAAAAGATGTCACACCCTTACCTCCTCCGAGTAAGTAAAGAGGAAAATTATAAGCTTTTAACATTTTATCTAAGTTCTACGAAGAGCAAGCCTATGTTTGAAGAGAAATCAAGAATTTGTCGCCGAATACTTCCAGTTTAAAGGTAGGTTTATGGTTAATGGGTTATGGGTTAGCGAAAAGAGCAGCATCTTCCTCGCTACACATAAGTCCCTATTGAGAAATGTTTATTTGACAACCCATTTCGCCAAAGAGCAATCCGTGAAACTGCTGCTGTCTCACTCACGCATTCATTAACCACATCAGAACACAGAAATTTTATTTTCAATTGGATTAAAGGCGATTTGGCTGGCTAATTAAATAAATAATCTATCTTCATTTCGTCAGTTTTATCTCCATCCATACCATGACCACTATTTGTAATTGAAGCATTCACCAAAACAAGGAAACAATGGCATAACTCCAATGAAAAGTTTTTAATACTCTGGCGCAACAAAGAAAAGTAAAACAAAACACTTCAATATCTACAATGGCAATTCACCAAACATACTCGTGTATACTAGGTAGATGGTATTGAAACTTTCCACGAAACCATAATACCCTTAAATTTTGCTGTTACACTTATCCCGCAGCCACTCTTCGGCAAGTAGTCCGTACAAAGTTCAATACATTATTCCGAGCCCGACCCCTTCGTTCGAATCATTATCCAACTATTCAACAGGAAAAAAAAAATAAAAAAAACCAACCGTAGGTAGGAAGGTAGCTATAGCTACGCTCAGCATCAGGAGAACAAGCTCTCATTCATTAAAAATCCTTGCAACCCACATACTCGCACTCATAGTCTTACTCGAAGTGTTCGTCGAGCAACGTACACCTATTCACATATTCATTTCCCGTACTTAGCCATTTCAATGGCTAAATATACACTTTCCAGGAGTGGAACAGATAGCCACTGACCCTCCCACACCTTCCCTATCAACAGCTCACTGCCAGCCAGCAGCGTCAGCCAGCGAGCGTAGCAATACATCCTCGCATCCTAGCACTTTCGTAATGCAAAAAGTTGGCAAAAAGTATATCTCGGGACGATGCAGCCAACTACCCGCGTCGTATCGTGAGTGGGTGGGTAGTTGACTGCTAGTCAGCCAGCCCTGAAGTTGTACGTACATTTACCTAATTACATTTAAATGGCAGAGCAACAAGCGAACACATTATACAGAATGGGAATCTAAGGGCATATTTCCTTGTAATCATGCCGCCCTGGGGGGGAAATTAGAGTTCGAATAAATATTTCTTCATCGAGCGAGGGCGGGTAAGTAGACGGCGCTGCGCGGTGTATGTTCCGCCATTACATACTTAGTTGATACCTACCTAGACTTGGGAGGACCATCGCAGGCTCCGTAGGTGATTAATTATTATTTCATACGGTGTAATCGCGGATCGATAATAATGTAGAATACAACTCGAGGAACTAATCAAAAATTCCAATTTCACAGCAGCAAAGAGAGGAAAGGTGTAGAAAACACTTATATGTTCAATTCATCTGTGCGATTATTCTGTATACAAATTTAACTTTCGGCAAATTGAAACAGGTGATTGCGAGTGCGCTCAATGTTGTTGTGGGAATGACTTTTGACAAGCATCATGGCTAAGCGATATAGCAATCGAGGGTACGAGTTAATGCTTTTTTAATGTTCTGTTTTATCTATAGGGTAGGGGTAGTTAAAATCATGTAATGTTTACACGCTTCCACAAGAGAATAGGAAAAAACCCTTATGTTATATATATGCGCTGTGAATGTTGCCGCACGTCGGGACTTTTATATACGCTCTCGGTGATAGTTGGATTTTAGGAACGAGACATGAGTATTATCCCAACTAACATTTTATTTTTCATTATTGTACAACTGTTTTAGGTTAGGCAGGCCAAGGTCTCTTTAGAGCTTCTGTAAAACTTTTAGCAGAAGCAATTTGGTTTCCAAAATCTTGGATTACGTTACTACGTCTAGGTTAAGTTTCTTTAATTATATATTAGTATTCAAGTTTCTATGAGCTTAAATTAACAGAGGAGGCAAGTAATTTCATTCTTCTGTTTTTTTTTTAATATATGCATCTGCCCTAGCTGTCACGGTGAACCTACGCGCAGATATGGGGCAGGAAGAGAAGCGCCGATCTTGTGCCATTCTTTACATTACTAAACTAAATTTGGCATCGGGATTTCTGTTTTTTTTTATTCGTTTATTCGATATAGTATTTAGAGCAATGCTTTCACCATTAATTTGCCGGTGATTCTGGTTGTGACGAGGTTGCACAACACGTTGAGTGTTTGGGAGTTTCTCCTAAAAGTGTTTGTTTTTAAGCGTTATGAGGAGCGTATATGTTGCCGTCCGCCCGCAATCCTCTGTTGCTCCTTCGGTGCTCTTCAAGATAGGGTTGGGCCAAAAGAGGTCGTCGTCCCTTCCCTCATCGAACATTGCTCCCTACCAAGACGCTGGTATTTCACATGAGCTACACGTGCTCCAATTGCTGGTGTTTGCCTCTAGGACATTTTTAATTAGGTGAGAGTACAGTCCGTCCGATTGGAGTCGCAGTTGGGGGTCTCCAGGCCGCCCGCCCGGTTCACCTTCGGATAGGCTGCTCGTCGTTTGGAGACCAGGCCGTCCGTCTATATTTTTTCCATTTTCCAACATCTTTTGGGCGTCCCGCCCATACCTAGGGATAACCTGTAGTGGGTGTTAACTCAAGGGTATAACGAAATGGTTGATGAGACCATGGCTGCCCCTCCACTTCTTAAGATCTTGGACGTACAACCCAATAAAAGACGGATATGGATATGGTACACGAAGGAGCAAAAGAGTATTACTTGTCGTGGTAAATTTTTCAGTGGCCAACTTTTTATAGCTTAAACTTTGAAAATACATTAATTGATATATTATAAAAATCTGGTTTTCTGGCTTTCGTACATTGTCTAGCGAAGTCTTCAACATGTACTAAGGTTCGAAGTTTGACCAAGTAGGAGAGTATTTCCTACAAAAAATTCATCAAAAAAAAAAATGTTTCCCAAGATGTGTTCCCACACGGGGAAAATACAAAAGCAGAACAATTCGTCTGCTTCTCAAAGTTACTCCGTTGATACGTTGCTATAAGGAGATCAGAAAAATTGGCTGTGCGAATAGTCGCCTAAATAACAATTGCCCAAAATTAAAAAATTAATAATCGCCCGAGAATATGGGGCAGTTATTCATATTAAAGGATCACCCAAAAAACTATGATCGTTTAACCAAAACTTTAAATGAACAATCGCAGAAACATTTGGATCTGTTGTCAAGTTGGAATCGCTCGAAATCCGAAAATGAAAATTCGCTCAACCATTTTTTGGGGTTTGCAAATTACTTTCGGCCGGCAAATTCGGACGGGGCCTTTGGCAAAAAACAGTATTTTTGTTATTAAGTTTTATATCTGTTGGTCAAGAATGCATAGGTAATGGAACTGCAACCTCCTTGCTTGGCGTTGTTTTTTAGATAACAGTACTTTTTGTGGCTGACTTGTAAGGCAAACGCGATTTAGTAAAGTTTCTCCGCAAACCCTATTACGGTGCCAAATTTCAATGTTCTACGGTGATTGGAATTGCTCCATAGTTTTCACGATCTTCCAGTGAGTCAGTGAGTCAATGAGTTAGTGAGTAATTGAGTCAGTGAGTCAGTGGTTACTATTTTTGCTAATTTTGGGGCCTTATAAATCAGGAACCGGCCTTGTTAAACAGTTGAAATTTGGTGTGGAGCCTGCTGGTGTGCGTCCCATTATGTCTCTAGCTTTTTTATAAGCGAAGTTAGAGAGGGGTCAAAATGGCCTGAGTTGGTTCGTGTTAATAAGGGTGTAGTGCCAAAAATGTTAAAGAACTTGGCTTAGCACTACCATGCCCCTTGATGTTTATCCTTTTGACCGCTGTTAGGTTGGATGGTAACGCACTTTAAGCCTCATTTTAAATGCTAATTACATGGAATTTAAGGCAAGCCGCAAAATTGACTCTCTTTTCTCGGGATATTTTTGCTTCTGCTGTGCGACCTTTTAGTTGTTAACAACAATCTTACATATATTATAGACTCTTTAATATTTCTCGTTTTGAGAATTCCAAATCGTTGAAAGCATATTTTTTTTTAATTTTTGGTTTTGTTTTTTTATTTAACGAAAAGAGTTGTTTTCAACAATAAATTAAATATTTTATACAATTATTTAAAAAAAAAATCCACCTTTAAGGTTCCTAACTGGGATGGACGGGAAAAACACAGTGACGAATATTTTTTCCATCAGTGTACAACTCTTTCAACAATAAAAGTAAAGATTTGTCCACCGGCAAGGATATATGACCCTGTGGGCGAGGAGGGCGAATGGAGGAGAAGATACAACCGCGATCTGTATAAGCTGTACCGAGATGTGGATGTACTTCAAAAAGCCAAATCGGAATTGGAGCGGCCACATCGAAGCAATGGACAATAGTGCTCCAGGCAGGAGAATCTTCGAATTCCAGACCCCATTATTGAGACAGCAAGGAAGGCCGAACCTCTGAATGGGTATGGATATCTGGTAGCAGCCTGCTTGAGACCCTGTAGGACCCTGATGTGCTTAGTAGCAGTAGTACCAAGAAGTCATCAAAGTAATCAGCAATTTAGTTTCTATGCTTTGAGGTCTTTTTTCGTAGTTTTATTGGTTATTGTCGATTGCTTAGAAAGAAGGCGGCTCTGATACTTGCAGATTGAAAAGTTTCAACGAATCTAGTTAGTTGGATAGCGTTTTTTATAGCGAATAGTTTAAATTTGCTGAACGTCCAATTAAAATGGTGAGCTAAGAGACAGATTTGCTGTAATACCACTGAGTGTTCAAGGCGTTCACTAAAACACATGAAATTATTTAGTGTCCCCATTTAAAGTTCTGTTTTATACCCAGCAACCTGGTGTCCTTTCAAAAATTGCAATCACCTGATTGCAAATGGAATAAAATAAAGGCCAAAGCCAATTAAAACAAACTCAACATGCAAATGATTTGAATTAAAAACCCATTGGAGTTGTGCATCTTGCAGCAATTAAGCTGTTTTCTTGTTGCTGCCATGAATTCTCCAAACCAGTCATCATCCTTTGAAGCAAAGCAAGCCTCCAACAATGCAAATACACCTCGTACTGGCTCCATCTGTTGGTTCACTTGATGTTTTGTGTGTTAATTTTATGATCTCAGTTCTCTCATATGTGGTTATTCATATTCCCTCTTCCTGCAACAATAGCTCCTTTTGTCTTGCATGTTCTACACTAATAAACGCCCGCCAAATGCTATGCCAACTCTTCTTCGTCCCCGCAGCACCATTCGGATCTTATTTATACGATGTGTGGAACCCTGAGTGGGAAACAGAGAAACCACAATGAAGCACCCAAACCGCACAAAATGGAAAAGTCAAGTCTTAGTCCAAAATACTTTGCGGTTTATTATGGGTTGGCCTTTGTTTGCTTAACGAGCAAACCAACCTCATATAAACAGGAACAGGAACAGGATACAGAGAACCATTCCTTTTGCAACTATCCCTTTCTATCTGTCTCACTCTTTCAACCGAGCATCGCGGGAATTGTTAACCGGAATCAGAATGTCCGTATGTTACTTCATTCGGAAGCCCTTTTCGCAGATGGATCTGTAAAATGTTGAACTTCTGCTGTGTGCGGATATTGGTTAGTTTTTCTCATTTTTTTTTGTTTTTGTCTTTCAAAGCCAGCGCAAGGATAATAGAGCTAGAGGACGAGATGAACATAACTTTATGCAACAAAAAACCAAATAACTGTGTGTGAACACAAAAAAGCATTATGTTTGCACAAGGATATCTAAAATGAGAGTTTCACAGTTATCAGAATAATTAATGAAAAATGAAGAATGGGGGCCAAAACAAACCAAACAAAAAAAAAAAATAAAAACGCAGATTAGAGTGGGTTTTCTTTTTTTAAATGAGAGGACGAAGGAAGAGAGTGCCATTGCACAAGCTAGCCTAGCCACATGGGTGCAATTTACTTTTACAAATTTTGTAATTTTCCTGAATTGTGTGTTGTTATTTTTTATTTTATATTTTTAGTGGTTATGGTGAACCTAGCTACTGAGAATGACTGCAGCTAACTCCTGGGAGAAGAAGAAAGCACGGCAATAGTGAGTTTTGCGGAGGACAAACGATGCTTAACAGATTGCGCACCATTATTATTTATGCATTTTCAGCTGGGCAAAGTGGTTTTTGTAGTTGGATCGCAGCAGTCATTAGTCGCAAGGATCTGATGGTTTACAGTGTACTTATGTATGTGTGTTTGTTGTGTAGTGGCAAGCTAGTGGCGATTTGACTTTTTCATTTCAACTTGGTGTTATAAATGATTTTGTAAAGCGTTAAAAAACAGAAAAACAGAAAATAAGACAACTCCGGATTTCTTTTTTAAGTAAAATTATTTAAATGTTGAAGCAAAGTGAAATGTGAATTGGAGGAGAGGAATTAATTAAACCTTTTCAACTTGAAAGTTTTCAAACAAAAATATTTGTTGGAAACGGGATGTTGGGAAAAATGTTCATAATCCGACAGATTCTCATTTATTTCTGTCCATTTAGGATAAACCATCATCGTCCACAATATAGCGCCAAAGGACGAGGTTAAAAAATGGGAAGAAAAACTTACTATTAAAAGCATAGTGGCTCATGATCACATTGAGAGTTCATTCGGAATGCGTCGGGTTTCTCTTAACATCACCTGGGTACGTAGTAACCTCACGAACAAATACGAAAAATGTTGGATGGTATGAGTTTCTGAATTCAATTATAATTAATCAAGATCTTATGCGTTCTAGAATTAAACCAAGACAACGATTGAACAGAGCTCAAAACCGGCTATATTTGGAACTAAGAACAAGCCTTAGGTCAAGTCCGACTGACGCGCAAAGTGATTTTGAGCATTCTAAACTTTAATCAGCTTATTTAAAGCATTGATTGGTCTAAGGGAGGCTGAAATTTTGGTGCAAAGTCTGGAAGGTTTCCAAGAACACTTAGAAAAATTGTATGGTTTCATATGAAGTGGACTTCGGAGTTGGAGCGACAGTTTCTTTCAACTGCAATAAATATGTATTACCGAAGCATTCGTATTCCCAGCTCACTTCGGGACTTTTGGCAAAAGTGCTGGCTGTTAAATTCTCCATCATATGTGGAAATAATCGAAACGTTATTCAAATTCGTAAAAAGAGATCGTTTATTTCCCTTTACCTGCTCTTTTTAGCGAAATTTACCATGCATATCTATGAAAAAAATCTGAAATGTTAACTGGAAAAATTACGCATGAAATTAAGAACGCAACTACTCACTGCAAAGAAGTAAATGAGAGTAGAACTTCGTTTCTTGACTTGACCCCGTAAGGTGGTCTAGAAACAGGTAATCGTTAGGCGAGCAGGCATTTCGAGCTATCAAGGAAGATTGAATGGTAAATACTGTCGACAGAAAGTTAGTAGGATCGGATTGGTTGGGCCGATATAATGTAACAACGCACGACGTAAAGGCAGTTGAGTTCTATTTTTATTGTAACAAACTCGAGTGAAGAAGATGAAGAAATACCAATAAAAGAAGAGACCAGACTATTGTTAGTGGCTAATAAGATGATGCGACACGAAGAATCTATGTTAGAAGTCGCAAAGAATAACTCTCGGTTCTTAGCGTTGAGGATTAGATTGGTTTAAGTCAGAATGGAAATATTGAATGACAGAGCATGAGATTGGCGTATGATGGTGGGTTTTTGAGTGAAAATCTGTAATGTTTTGGTAGTAAAAGTGCAACATTTTTAGGATAGAGGTGCAAACAAAGAAGGTGAACTGGGAAGGAACAAATTTATCCTGATCAACTGGGTTTTGAAGTGGCCAGAAAATTCGCCACTTTTTGAAGAGACACATTAACAATTTCGTAGAGCATTATATATAAATATACTTCTATACTCAGTAGATCGTTTTAAAGAGATGGTGGGAACTAAGTTAGTATCTGCGTGATTTTCATAGTAAACGCAAAATAATGGCAGCTTAAAGGATATCGAATATGCGGATAAAATGGAAAAAAGTTCCGACTTTAAGACTCCAATTGCAGTCAGGTCATTTTGTCTTTGGTAAGTTAGACTTGAATCTAAATACTAGGACTATTCGAATTAGCACCAGGTTCCTCTTGCATGAACATTAAATTGCCAGGACCGTTTGCATCCACTCCCGAATAGTCCTCTAAATTAAGGTGTATTTATGTTTTATTTATGTACCATGAGCATAAAAAAAATTTATTCGTAAACCATAAAGACCATTTGTTTACTTCAAAACCAAAATTTGAATGACAATAGAAATACCGGTAACAAATTCACAGTCAAACGCTCTAATGAATCTTTATTATATTTTGTCACCGCTTCTACCATACGGAGAATATAGAAATGACGTATGTCAAATCATGTGTGTATTTGTGAAGCATTAAGTTAAAGTTAATACGATTTAATGTTGCCATAGGAATATTTAAAAAACAACTACAAAGCAGTGACATATAGCCGACAAAGCGAGAAAATATATTTCACATTGATTGCTGTTCTATTTACATAGTGATTATTTTCTTGCCTTAAACTCATGAACAGTATATTGTGCACTTCCTCTCTAAAACACCTCTACGTCGACATCAAATTCATGTTTATCCATCGAACTTTAGGCAGCTAAAAAGGGATTAAACGTTGTTTGTTGTGCTTGTGCATAATGATTTTACAAAAAACAAGCGTGTTAAAAGAAATTAATTTTACTATTCAACTAAATAATTACTATTTTAAGTCAGAAAATATATATTTCTTTACAGCGGCCTACTCTACTTTCACATATTTATGTCGATCCAAATAAAGTAGTATTATTTTTTGAAACATATTTATCATAAACTTTATTAGTGAATGCAGCTATATACATTGGCAAGGAAATATCTTCTTCCTAGTCAATTATTTGTATTTGAAGTGAAGGCTTTGACAGACTGAACAACTTTTTAGTTACGTCAGTGCAATCCACCGCTTCACCATTTTCGCAAAGACTTGAAATCGTGTAGAAAATTCGTTTCTAAGATCGGATAAATGTCAGAGTTCTGCTTTTTGTATTCAAGAATTGTTGGGAAATGAATAAATTCTTGTCTTGCAATATCTAGCTTGCGTCGAAAATCAGACACGCTTTGTATAAGATCGCATGCTAATTTCCCATTTCCTTGTAACTCAGTGTTGAGTGCAGATACAAATTGACCACATTGCGCTCTTTTGTAATGAACTCCAAGTGTTTTCCTGCTTGTTTATTTACTAGCTAGCCAGAAACGTTCCATAACTTGACCTTTACTTAAATAACGAACACTGTTGTGTAGCAATAGATCAAAATAAGCGAAATCACATTCAGAATCAATGAAACTCCTTTAGCTGTCGGTGCTTATGAGCAGAACTATATTTCATAACATAAATCAACTTGCTGGCCATTACTTCTTTCAGTGCAGTTCTCCACAAGGAGCTGTCTGTTGAATTAGGCGATTTTGACTGAATTGCAAATTTAACATATGGGAATGTATTTTGTTTCTTCTCTGGCCTAACATATTTTGTTCTAACGTAACGCTTCTTTGGCATTAATAATGTAAAATAATTCACAAGAAAACTTTTATTTATTGCAAACTGATTTCAATTTCGTATTTATCTCCAGCGTATTACAAAATGTCGCACTTCCTTTATTAAGGTTTCATACTTTCATGACTTTCATAGTCAATAATGTTGTTTCGCTTTTGAGGCCTTTTTAATCGCGCTACATTTAGCCTCAATTCTGTATTATTAAAATAATGCTATGAGTACTTGAGTCAAGATGGCGCTATTTTTTTTAGTATGACTTGGATTTATGCCACTATTATGCATGTTTATGTTTTGAAAATAACCCCATTAGACAATATCGAAGAATGGATCAGGTTTGCAAACCTTCTATTAGTTGCATAGAAAATATATGTTATTTTTATTGAGGTGTCCATAAATACTCCAATATAGATGCCGCTGTAAGTGCTTCTAAGTCACCTCGGCATTGAAACTAAAAAAAAATAATATATTCCTTTACCTTTTTAGGCCATGATCGACCTATATTCAGCTTTGTAGGCCTTACAGTTTCCGAGTAATTCTTTGTTAGACAGAAACGAAGTGCAGAAGACAGAAAATTTACTAGGCTATGGAGGATATATGGAGGATATAAACAATTCGAGTAGATTAGTAGTCGAACTTAAAAGAAGACCACCATCGACAAATTGACCTTTTGAACTTTCGAGTCTCTTAATACGATCTAAAGTTGATTCATAATTACGGCATCATTATTTCGATTTCAATACCATTCATCATTCAGATATATGTAAATACAAGTCTACTTACCCCAATTTCATTGAATGAATTCGTTTCATCTCTTAATATTCATAGCTTTTGATATGATTTGAATTGCCAATGAAGTTTCTGCGTTGCAAGCTAAACTCGAGCAACTTGCAACGTCTACGACTATGAAAATTCCCATATTAGCATGCCAAATCCACATCGAAGCTCAATAATGAAAATTGAAAACTAATTTAATTTTTAATCCCAAACCATATCCTTTAAGCAACACACATGGATATGCATGAATAGAGAGCTGGCCGCCCCAACCCACATTCAATTTACAGATTTCTGGTTCCAATCGATTTACAAAACCAAACAGATTGGTTAAAAGAAAACACAAAGCAGACGATTTAAATTTACTAAGATCTGCTGTGTTCACTTGAGTGCAATATAGTATTTTAGGGCTGAGCTTTAATGCAAATGAAATAGTAAGCAATGTCTTTCAAACAAACGGTGGTGGTGGTAGTCGTCGTCGTGTGTCCTTGGCAGTTGCTCTAGACTCAATCTCCCCAATGTCCTGTCTGCATTCCTCAGAAGTATTTGTTACATAGTATACTATGTACGTACGTATATATATATACTCAAACTTCCTGTGGAATTGTTTATCTACTACAAACACAATATATATATAGTGTGGGTGCTAGGACTTTCTGTTTAGCTTCAGACCTCACCCAGTTCAATCGGGAAGCTGGTTCTTTTTTGCCTGTTGTCTCCTCTCATCGTCACAGATACAATTCAAGTTCGTTACATTCAAAAGCGCCAACAACAAGGACAAGGATACTCAACGTGTTATAACAAAAAAAATCAAAAGAAAGAACACAATTTCTATTCTATAGAACATTTGTCCTCGCCAACACGGACTCAAATGAAGTTCAAGTGGAGGACATATCGCCTGCAGGCTGTGTCATGTGTGCGGATGCAATTCAGTCTGAGGGCTCTTGTGCATCAGAGAATGAGTGTGTAGGTGGAATACTTTCCAATTTTTCATTCACCACCAACCGCCAACAGGATAAATTAAAAAAAAATCAACTAACCTAAGCGTAGAATCAAAATAAGATTACAAAAAACCCCACGAAAGTGGGGTAAAAAAATGCACCCGAACCAAAGATAACACTAAATAAGAAATGGAAAATCACAGACAATACCAGTCGTCTGTCGCTGAAGCCGACGCTTCCCGGATGCACAATACCAGACCCGGGAAGTGCATCACATATGCCACTAAACCCACGATCCTGCAATACCTATATAGGTGCTTATGCCCACATTGTGCTGTATCCGGTTAAAGCGTAGGTTTACTTTTTGAAACAAAAACAAAATAAAGAAAAAAAAAACCAAAACATTTGCAAGGCAAAAAGGAAACAAAGCGCTTCTCTTTAGTCTCTCACTTTTGTATTTTTTCCAATTATCGTCCTACGCCTGCATCGTAGAGAGAATGGCAGACGATGAACCAAAAACAAAACATACAGAGGATAGATATAGATGGACCTACGCTGTTACTAAAAGAAACTGACTTACCATTTCTGTTCTCACTGTCAGCCGGTTTCATCTGGATAGGGTGATGCATCTGCAAATAAAAAAAAAAAACGACAAAAGAAATGAGAAAAAAATTACTACCGTCAATTTAGATTGGATAGGAGTGAATTAGTTCAGGGCCGTAGCAGTACCCACGGAGAAATCCACCGTATTTATTCTAGGCCCAGATCACGTAAGTTCATTATCATCTGACGCCATAAATTATATTGCTATATTGTCGTAAGGATTTCGTTGCCTTATGTGATCTGGCCCAAGTTTTTTTTTAAATTAACATAACCCCATTTTGTGAAAAAAAAAAATAATTAGAAAGCCAATGTCTAGTTTCGTTTTTGGATGGAAAATGTCTTAAAATCGAAAGGTTTTGAGAAAGAGTCAAGAGCCCAGAAGCAGAAATTAATTATAAATTTTATCTTGCAATTTTAAGTTATGTCCTTTATAACCCTTCAGAGCGTAAATGGCCATGTACAAAAAGCGAGTCATATAGTCTAATATATTGCAAGAAAAATATGGACTTATGGTAATAAAAAGCTGGTATCAATTATTATAATGTAATCTTTACCTCATTAAAGTAAAAAGCTATCGACGCCACTGTATGTAAGGCTAAGGACTTTATTACATTTACATTAGCCTTAAGTACTATTTAAATGTTCATGATAGCTACAGGTGACAAATGACAACCCAACAAGCTAACTCATTGAAAGTCGTACAGAACGTACGAACTTGAAAATAGAAGCATTCATCTTTGGACCCAACACCAAAGCCACAAATACCTATGAGAATGTGTTTCACCGATTTAAAGGCTGACATTTATGCCAATGTTGTCGATAGCCAAAAGGACCTTCAAGCAGTGTCGTCATTTTGTGATAGTTATGCTTGCCAAAGACAACACGGTTGAACTTGGAAAGGTACCCTACTACCGAAGAATTACAAGTATTAAATTAGGCAAGAGCTGGTTCATAAACCGCGCTCCTACGACCAGAATCATATTGCAGAGACAATTTGGATGTGGTTTTAAGGCTGATTAATGACTGCGAACAATTTTACGGGGCTTAGCCAATCTTAAAGACAAGTATTACTCTATAAGGGCAGATAACGTCTTTCCAATTTTGTGGCCGTAGATAACATGGGTTCGTATGGTAGTGAAGACTAGCCTGTGTTTGTATAACTGGTGCCATGAGAACTACACCAACTGCTGCACTTGAGATTATCCAAACATCCCAATGCCCACTTGGAATACATCTAACGGAAATGCCACGTTATAACTTCCAACACAACTTCAAAGTCACATTCCCAAAATGCTTAAACTCTGAACAGAACAAACCAACATTTGCCAGGGATTCCTATGTATGGTTTACGGACGGATCCAAAACAAATGACGCAGTTGGAGCGGGAGTATACGGTCTCCGCACAAATACTAACTTATACGGTGGTAAGGACAAAAGCAGTTCCGTATTTCAGGCAGAAATCCATGCAATAGAGCTCTGCACCCAAGAGAGTCTAAAGAGATTCATTCAGAATAAAATCATTTACATTCTCCCTGACAGCAGGGCAGCTCTACTCGCCTTTGAGATAACATCAAAACTAGTCTGAGATTGTCTTCAACTCCTCAAAATACTGGCCACCAATAACAAAGTACATTTGATTTGGGTGCCAGGTAACAGTGGACATGATGGCAATGCAAAAGCAGGTGAACTAGCGAGAACAGGATTAGCATCCTAAATAATTCACGATGCTAGACCATTCTGCGGGATATCTATAAACACTACAAAGAGTTCCCACAAAAAAACAAAACAACTACTACAACTTAGAAGAAGTTAGCTTCGGCTAGTCACAGGCTTCCTCACGGCGCACTGCCGTGTCAAGAAATACTTGATGACTATGGGAATACCACTACACAATGCTTGTAGATTGTGCAACGAGGACGAAGAGAACACATATCCTTTTCTGGAAGCTCAAAACTAAGTTTGGATTCAGTGAAAGAGCGGTTTTAAGCAGTTTTCTTTGCAGTAGATTACAAAGTCATCAGTTTTGTCGTCTTCAAGACATAGTCGCCACTATGAAGGTGATATCGCAGTCCCTGGTGACTTATTAAGTGTCCAATTAGAGATCTGATACCGTGCCTTGGTAGATTTAGTAATTTGTTGGCATGATTTTTGAAAGGGTTGGTGACCTTTTTGGTCTTGAGACGTTTTCTCAAAGATACAATGGTTGTGTTCCCTATTTTTTAAAGCCGAATTTACGGCTGATTTGTTCATTGCACAGAATGGTTTGGGTCCTATAAAAGGAGTTTCCGAGCGTTTTTTTGGCATTTCATTCAATTCCCTCGTGTCCGGAGACCCACCATGCTTTTGTTTTCTTTTGGCACTTAGTTTTTGAAGTCTGTCAAAACAGTGCAATACTGATTTGGAATTAACTATGGGCTTTTATAGTTGTACGGCTACGCATGATGTAAACGCCCTTGATACCTGAGTTGTAAATTTGGTTTGCGTATTCTTTCTAAGGGTCGTTTTTCCATAGGTATTGTGACATTATTGTTTGGTCCATGAATACCGGCTCCTATTAGATTAGATTAGACTGAGAGTTGAAGGTGGTACAATGGCTGTTGACAAGCTTCTAAGCGGCTCCCGGAATGGAATGGTTTTCGATGGACAGACAAACAGACAGATAGACATTGTATTTGATGATATTTAACTCATATTTAAAATAACAATAATAGCGCCTCAGCAAAAAGTACAAAGCTAAGACAATCCGCTACTGAATAAACGAACTAAGCACATAGCCTGCGACATCGCCGAGGGACAAATGAATGAAGATGATATTCATTAATGCTGGGGATGTGCAGAGGATTTGGAAAGAATGTGCAATTTTTGCTACAACTACCCAGCAAAAGAGGGGATATGTTCGGGATGATATTGTGGCCGGTGATGATTTCTCATTGTGTGCACACGTTCGATAGCAAATTGAAATTGGAAACTTGTAACGTTTCGTATAGTCGTCGTTGTCATCCTCCTCGTCGGTGTCCTCATCATCGTCATCATCATCTGGCAGCCCCAATCGATCGACAAGATAATTGTTGTGTTGCAGTATTATACTGAATGTTGTTCCTCCATTAGGGGGTTGTAGAGCTAGCTAGTGGCGGGTTTACTGAACTAACTACTATACCAACCTCGTTGCTTAATTATTTGTCTTGTTTTTTGTTCGTCAATATTTTTCTGATGCCTTTGTGCATCTTCCTCTTGAATTCTAAGTATTGTTAGTTAGTTGATTGGTTTTTTAATAAAATTATATTGTCGTCAGCGCTGAAGGTTATCTGATAGCCAATAAACTTCGGCTAATAACTTTTCAAATAAAATTAGTTCAAAATATGTGAAGTCCTTAACGTGATGCCACCCCACAAAAGCCAAACACTAACCGTTCAATTATCCAACTGACGAGTAAAATTGAATTTTAAAAACTCCTTATCGTTTAAAGGAGCAGAGCACACATACCATCGATGTCGAATTCTATTCTCAAGCAAGACATTGATTTGGGGGTTAGCAAGCACTAACTTCTCTTGCACAGTAGCACATATGCTATTCTCCGTCTCCGTACATGCAACAGCAAACCCCGAAAACATATTATTCCGATGAAATCGAACACACAAAAAGGATTAAAACTGCTGCTGCACGCTATGTGATATCCCTTTTTGTGATATACTTTCTCTCGTTCTCTCTTTTCAATGGCTGTCAATATGCCTGTCTGTCAGTTTAATGTGTGGAAATACTGAAACTACCCTTCTCCTGAATGGAACTTGCTGACACTTGGAATAATGTTCCTTGTTACATCGCAATTCAATTAGAATCCCTCAATAGAGGTGGGAACATTCAAATGGGTGAAGGGGAATGGAGGATGTGAGGGCTTCTCGTCAGCCACTCCCCCATCATGTCCTTCTCACGTCTGTCTATCAGCATCGACCATACACTCAAAATAACCTACAATTTAATTTGGACCTAAGGACAATGACATTCTTTTTCAAAATTGCCTGTCACTGTGCCATGCCATATGTGTGTAGTTGGCAAAATTGCATATGCCTTATCTGCCCACTTGCACTGACATTGACGTTTGGGGGTAGAGGGTGGACAGGTTATGGATGTGAAGCTTAAAACTTTCCAACTCCATCCACCGATCAAAGAGTCCTTTGAAGGCGGCTTACGTGTTCATTTCTCCTCATGCATACATTATGAATGGGGATATAAATTTTACTGGCGTGTACTTACAAAGGGCATTATGTGGGCTTGAGTAACCTTTTCGAATCCCATCAGCGGATAATAGCCAAGAGATGTTAAATTTTCAATTTGATGTGCGTCGTTGACTCGTCTTCCTTGGTATTCTATGTACATACCTACATATAGCTATGTGTCTGTGTTGTGTTTGTCATTGCGGCAAACGGTGGCACACTTGCGATAGCAATTAGTGCCAATTCAATTATGAAAAGGACATCAGCTATCTATTACAATATCATCCGGTTGTCGTTGTCGTTGTCGTCCCGCGTCGGTCATACCCGTCACTTTCCGAACTTATGCGGTGAATTTATTATTATACATTGGCGGTGGGTAGTGGTGGGCGAATTCCTTCTTAATTGCTTTTGAGACACTGATGCTAGTCATCCCTTAAGGGATCATCATTAGGGGGAATGTTTTCATCGAATGCTTTGGTTTTGCGTTACTTATTGATATTTTATTGTACAACTGTTACCGATTTAGAAGAACAGGAAAATTCAAATTAATGAGTCGTAATTTTACATTTTTGGTCCGCTTTATAGTATTGACTTATGTTGTAATGCGGTGACTAATTTATTTGTTTGGATATTTTTTTTTGTCATTGACGACGAAGTCTGACAAGGCACCTGTTGCGGGGCTTACAACCATTAAAATTCCAGTTAATTCAAATCTTTTAGAATTAATTACAGAGGTTCTTTTTTACAATGTTGTTTCCAGACTTTCGTTCGTCTAGTGGAATTAAATTATTCGCGCTCGTAATTTTGATTATTTGTCATAAATTAGTAAAATATCGGGTTTTTCAATGAGGATTTAACCAACATTTTTATACCCTATCCTAAGGGTATATTAATTTTGACACATAGTTTGTAACACCCCTTAATATTCGTCGCAGACCCCTAAAAGTATATATATTTATGATCAGGACCAAAATCTAAGACTATTTAGCAATGTCCGTCCGTCCGTCCGTCCGTCCGTCCGTCCGTATCAACTTTTGAGGCCTTTAAAATTATGCTAGGAAGCTGAAATTTGGAACATATACTCCCTAGGGTTCCGAAATGGTAAAGTGTTAGAATTTTTAAAATACGCCCACTGCCACGCCCACAATTTAGAAAAAACCGTTTTAAGGCTTAAGTTAGAGAGATAAAGTTGTACAACCTTCACAAGATATGTAGGTACTGCCCACCTTTATTAATTTGTCATATAAAGTTTTTTGCCACGCCTACTTTTTGTGGGCGTTTTTCACTAAAATGCTGTTTTCTTCGAAAATTTTCATAGAAATCGAAAAAAAATGTTTAACAATATATTATGCCAATATTTTTCTCAATATATCGCCCATACAAAGTTTTTGACCACGCCCACTTTTTGGGGGCGTTTTTTGAAAAAACATAATTTTTTTTCTATAAATTTCATAGAATGAAATAAAATGCTATCCATCATCTTCCTAATGCTTTTTTTCTTTGGAGTACATAGGGATAAGGATAGGGTATCATACTGTTCGCCCCAAGCGGACTGTAGCCTTTCCTTATGTTTATTCCTGGACCATGACGACATCGTTTGTTCGGCATGTACCGGTTGCAAGGTTTGCTCCTTCAATAGCTGACCTAAACGGTCCATCGTTTATAGATAATGTTTTTAGAAAAAAGTTGCGACAAAC
Organism: Ferdinandea cuprea; assembly: GCA_963576555.1. Classification (NCBI taxonomy): domain Eukaryota; kingdom Metazoa; phylum Arthropoda; class Insecta; order Diptera; family Syrphidae; genus Ferdinandea; species Ferdinandea cuprea. The sequence goes on from OY754958.1 coordinate 29,268,998, forward strand.
TCGAACACTAGATTCGTGTTTCAAAAAAAAGTATTTGGTAGCTCGGTTATCGAAATCAAAGTTTTCCTGTTGATGCTGTTGATGAACAGATAATTTGAATTGAACTTATTATTTTATAAGCAGGTTCACTTACTGTAGCCAATTTCTTCTTCACATTTAATTCGTTTTTTTAGAACTGTCGAGCGTCTACATTATAACAAAAATTTAACTAAATGCTGTTCACCTATAATCTTAATCTGTTCGTACCTGTACTTTTGCTTTACGTATATTTTTATACCCTATCCTAAGGGTATATTAATTTTGACACATAGTTTGTAACACCCCTTAATATTCGTCGTAGACCCATAAAAGTATATATATTTATGATCAGGACCAAATCCTAAGACTATTTAGCAATGTCCGTCCGTCCGTCCGTCCGTCCGTCCGTCCGTCCGTATCAACCTTTGAGGCCTTTAAAGTTATGCTAGGAGGCTGAAATTTGGAGCATATACTCCCTAGGGTCCCGAAATGGTAAAGTGTTAAAAGTTTTTAAATCCGCCCACTGCCACGCCCACAATTTAGAAAAAACCGTTTTAAGGCTTAAGTTAGAGAGATAAAGTTGTAAAACCTTCACAAGATATGTAGGTACTGCCTACCTTTATAAATTTGTCATATAAAGTTTTTTGCCACGCCTACTTTTTGTGGGCGTTTTTCACTAAAATGCTGTTTTCTTTGAAAATCTTCATAGAAATCGAAAAAAAATGTTTAACAATATATTTAGCCAATTTTTTTTCCAATATATCGCCCATACAAAATTGTTGGCCACGCCCACTTTTTGGGGGCGTTTTTTCAAAAAAATATTTTTTTTCTATAAATTTTATAGAATGAAGTAAAATGCTATCTATCATCTTCCTTATGAATTTTTTCTTTGGGGTACATAGGGATAAGGATAGGGTATCATACTGTTCGCCCCAAGCGGACTGTAGCCTTTCCTTATGTTTTAAGACATATTTGAAACATCCCGAAAATGTTATATATTGGTTTGAAGTACAATCAAAACATTTATATATGCAATTCGAAGTTGCGTCATTCCTATCACGTTTGCAGCGGTCGATTCGTTGATTTTGTATGACGCGTCATCAATTTGGAATTTTGATAATAACTTTGATAACTTTTTTTTAAAAGTTCTTCGGTCGGGACAATGTTGAATTTACTGAAATGTTTAGGCATATGAACAATGTTAGGTCATTGGTCGAACAAGGGCGCGTTCACAGTGAAAGTTCAAAGTTGTGAAGTCCCAACTGGAAAAGCCTTTACTTAGTTCAATTGCAATTACCTATGCTCGTTTTCTGCACAAAGATTTGAAAAAAAAAATAATAACGCTCATAAAAGAAGTTTTTTTTTATTTTGTTTGAATAATCATACAATACATCGAAACCCCCTATAACCTTCTCTAAGGCACGACGACTTCAGTATTAATTTATATTGTTATTCTCTTGAACGGACTCGGACACCCACATTACAGATAAAAACTTTGCAAACTTTACCCTTGATCTTTGGAACAGAAGATGATTAAATCGAAACATGTCCCTGGAATTAGGGATTTCCACTAGATAGAAACTCAAAAGACCATTATTACCTGTTGACATAAAGGAGGTTTCACGATTTCATGTAACTCGTATCTGGCAGCATCGAGAATTATGTTGATCATTAACATGCTGATCTGTTAGTTTCCCTTTATTCTTACTTTTTTTTTATAATTTGCACGCGCAAAAGGGATTGTTAGCACCCTTATAATGATCTTTAGATTGTCATTAAACACTCCCTCTTATTCTATGCTGACGATACCAAATTTTTTGAAACAATTTTTTCACCCAAAGACTCTAGTCTCCTTCAACCAGTTTTAATTTTTCGATTTAGTGCCTTAAAAATTTCTTAGAGCTTAATATCGCCAAATGTCAGTATGTTACGTTTCTTCGTAACCGCAAAAAGTACCCTCCCTAAATATACCTTCTCCTTGGTCTTCGTATATCCCTCGTACGATTTCTTCGCGACCTTGGTATATTGTACAATAGGGAGCTAAATTTCCGTTCGAATATTGATGAGTTTATTCTTAAAGCCAACTCATCACTAGGTTTTGTTAAACGTTGTTCCAAGCCCTTACGTGATAAGATCTCTTTACATTTCATCTGTTCGCCCCATTATCGAATACGCCAGTCAATTATAGTCGTCCTTTCAGCTAGTTGATGTGTCTAGAATCGAGGGCATTCACCGGTGTTTTCTTCAATAGGTTTATCCTGGAACGACTCAATTCTCTTGTCTTCCTATCAAGAACGAATTAAAGTTATAAACTTGAATAGCCTCGAAGAACGCAAGGACGTAGCTGACTTTCTCATTTAATTATCGACTCCTCTCAGGTTCTGTCGATCTTCAACACTAACCCTCGTATTTTATGAGGTCCTTCTCTTTTCCAATCACCCACCCACCGCACCTCTTTTGGCTCCAACGAACCAATCACTCGTATGCTGCGTAAAGTTAACACAAAGCTTATCGTTGCATTGTAAATAAATTAAAAAAAAAATCATTCACATTTTTGCGCAAAACTGATTATAGATTTTTTTATTTGTATCTCCAGGACTTCCTGTCCGATACCTACCCCTTTTTTCCCACTTTGGATTTAATAAGAAAGGGAATGAAGAATATCATTCATCGTGTCCGATCGCAAAGTTTTCCTGTCAAAAGTTCACGACAAATATACCCCATTCAGTTTTTTATACCCCTTATTATTCATCAAAGGCCCTTAGGAATATATAAATTTATGATCAGCATTAACAGTTGTGACGATTTGGCAATGTCCACTATCCTCAAGTCCGTCCGTATCGAATTTTTAGGGCTTTACATTTATTCTGGGAAGCTAATATTTAGAACTTATAACTTTAATTAGAACATATAACTTTAAGTCCAATAAGTCTTCGGAAGGGAGATTGTATGCCTGATGAATGGCATGAATTAGCATCACTTGTCCCTGAAACATCGCTTGATAACATATTTTAACGAACTGATTGTACTCAGATAGATCCTGGAGAAATCACAGGAAGTTCAGTACTCACCACATTTTTCTCAATTTTGAAGCCACATATGACAGAATCTATAGAACGGAGCTATACAGAGCCATGTCTAGTTTTGGGATCCCATGACGATGGAGAAATGTTGCTACTGAATCCCTGAGACTTTTGATGTAAGACAAGCTGTCGTGTGACGTTTTTAATATCCTACTTGAACGAATTGTCCACAACTCACATATTGGTAGAACACAGCGAGCTCTTTTTGGAGGGTTAACGGGGAGAAAACAAAGTACATGCTGTCAACAAGGAGGGACAGACAACATCGAAGAATCGGCGAAGTCATCTATGTAACCAAGATTTATCACCCTAAATAATACCAGTCATGCTCTATGGATCGAAAGCATGGACTGTTTCTAAAGCGGATGAAGATAACCTTGGTTCTTTTTGCCATATGTGTCGACGGGTCCTGGAAAAGGTGTTGTACTAAACGATCTGTACAGCGACATCGACGTTTGCAAAAAAACTGCGCTTTTAGGCATGTAGTTGGCCTGGATATGTAAAGCGAATGAACACCATAGTTGCAGCTCAGACGGGGCCGTTTTCGCCTAAAATTTACTATGTTTTTAACCCATTATGGCTGGCCCTTAATTTGATAGACCCCTTCATTGTATGTCCGCACCTCTGTCACATTCTCTGCCTTACTCAATTCTGACCATACCCTTGAGCTCAGTCGTTAGTCGACTTACATTAAAGGAAGTTCACTTGAAGCAGACCGTTTTTAACAAGTACGGAGTGTTATTATTATAGCCTTCCAGCTCTGATTTATGATATTTTTCAGGGCTTAGGGATAGGCTCTCTACCTACGTACAAATAGATGTCGATATCTTGCGGTGCAGAAATGTATCCAGTCCTGCGGTAGTTGAGTTATATTTTATGTATTTTAAAAATTCAATGAAAAAACGATGCAATATCCTTATAGCTTCTCTTTCACTTTACCATACTTGAAATAGTATTCCATGAATCGTGGCTGCGCTTATACAACTTCTTTTCATAAACAGGAGTAAAAATATCTTAATTAAATTTTAGTGAAGCCCTGATGCGCTCAAAGCTTGTTGCAACCCCTCAACTGTTTTAATCATTTTCAAAAATATAGAAGGATAACTACCAACGAAATTCGATGTTAAAGCAAAGAAGTTTTGTTATTAATTTCCAAATGTGTGGAAGAATATGAATCTAACACTCCCATTCAAGGCAATTAGCAATGCAAGCAAGAACGTACAAAATTGCAAAGAATCCCCAGGGGTAGGTAAATCAGCAGAAGAGTGTACCCGCTCGATATGGTTGATGGATGCATTCAAAAAAGCAAATATTTTACATTGTCTAAAAATATTATACTTGCTAGCTAGTCGTACAATCAGTTGATGAGACTCGATAAAAGTAGTTTCCCTTGATTTGGGGGTGAATAAATATCTATCAAAACTTAGGTACACAGATGTTAGCTAACTTTTGTTTGGCTATGTTAATTTAAATCACTAAGACAAACACTAAATTTGCTTAACTAGTTGAAATTACTTTTTTTGTTTTAAACATTTTTACAATAACATTACAAGGAAAAATTTAAATGAAAAACACTTACCCCATCTAAGGTTTTAATATTGTGCAAGGCATCTTGAGCTTTTAGAGCAGCCTTTCTTGTGTAGTACGTAACAAAACAGCACCCTGCAACACGAAAAAAGAGAAAAAAAAGCAAACAAATACATATAAAAAACGCACATGAACAAATACAATTAAAAATTAAATTTATCAAAGAGTGCATGCAATGCATTTCTGTTGTTTGTTTTTTTTTTTGTTTTTATGCTTATAAAGGTTATAATGAAAGGGTACGAACTCAACTTAATAAACTCTTTGGATTGGCAAAAAAATTACATGAACAATCAATAACAATTAATATATACGTTACACAATGTTTACATAAAAAAAAAACATAAATTGACAAAAGAGGCGCAACATAATTGTTTTATATATTAGTTTCAAATTTAATTTATATTTATGTGTATTGATTTTGTTATAAATATTAATATTTTTTTTTTATTTTTGCTCTATAAATTAATTACGGAGATAGCTACTAATGTAAATAATATTAATGTCGGTTCAGTTGGTTTTAGTCAACTAATAAGGTCATAAGAGTTATTTCAAGGGATGTTGACGATTATATTGTGTAACTATTTAATGTTATTTAATTGAATTTCAAACATTTTTCGAAAAAAAATCCTCTATTTGGATAATATTGTAGGAATTCGCAATGTTGTGTGGGGAATATATAAGTATTTAAGCGGTAAACTGTGACGGCCAATACTATGGAAACAAGCCAGTTCAGGTATGTTATATCTTTTATTCAATATCAACTCCTACTATAGGGTGATTCATCGTGAGGTTTGATTTTCAATAGGCTTTTTTGACAGATCACGCGTGACTTCTATCAAACTGCGTTGCCATTTTTGATCAGGATCATTTGGCAAGTCATCATGGGAAGCCAGGCGACTCAAATTTGCATCGTATTTTCAGTGAATGGGTTCTGGAAAAACTCAATGAAAATCCGATGTTTTATCGTGAAATGTTGTTTAGTAAATAAGGTTTTTTCTGGCTCAATGGATATGTTAATAAACAAAATTTCCGTATTTGGTCCATATTTCTTCAAACATGAGGCAAATCAGGAAGTTTTCGTCAATGCTTCCTGAAATTCGAGCCCATGGTCTCGGTGAGCTCTCGTTTCAACAAGATGGCGCTACGAACTATACAGCCCGCGAAACAATGAATTTGTTGAAAAATAATTTTGATGAGCGCTTAATTTCACGTTTTGCTACGGTAAATTGGCCGCCTAGATCGTGCAATATCACACCTTTGGACTATTTTCTCTGGGATATGTAAAGTCTCAGGTCTTCCCGAATAAGACAGCTACGATTAACGCTTTGGAAGCCAACATTAATACGAATAACCCTTTAGAACGATGGTGACTGCGGGTGCCAAGTATATCGACTACAAATTGTGTAACCCCTATGGTAGCAGACTAGAGAGGCGCTTTTTTATGTTTCTGGATGGTGGCGGGTGAGTACTTAGCATAAAATTAACGCCGGAATTGACAGTTCCAGTTAGATAAAGAAAAGACAAAATATTGCAAAATAGTTGGTGGCAAAAACTCTCACATTCCCAAATTGAGTTATTAGCACCGGAGCTAGGGTTGACCGACAATGTAACTTCCGGACTGGCCAGGGATAGACAGCTATGGAGAGTTAAGTTATATTCATTATATGACGCGATAACTGCGAGGTAATTGTTAACTCTACGGCTGACAACTTAGTGGCGATCTGGTGACGATTTGCTGCAAGCAAATTCTTTAGAAACTCCGGATATGATGGACAAAGGACATGCTCTACCGAGCCTTTTTACTAACAGTGTTCTGGTACCGATAAGCTTCCTGGGGGAGTTTTTATTAAAAGTCTTTGAAGAACATATTGATGTAGTCTAAAGAGTTCAAAACTCGTCGACTTCATTGCCGCTTTCCTATTTATCGAATCGAAAATAGTGCTTTAGTGGATCTTCGAATCCCACCGCAAGCGCAAAACGAATAAACCAAGCCATTGCACGCACCGAATAAAAGCTTTAGCTGGCGAAAATCTCGGGCCCCTCGCTTATAAGTCCTATGTACTAACAATTAAGCCACTTCACCAATATTATTCTATTTTCGAAATATGTAAAAAGAAGATACAGTGGACTCTCGTTTATTCAAACCCGCGATAAGTCGAACCTCTCTATTATAATTCGAAGTTATCACGAGTTCCCTACAAAATCTCTTTATATTTCGAGCTTAATCAATACATTTTTATGCACTTGGTAATTCGAAAGAAAAAATCTTGCTACGTATTAAAAAGGCTCGTTGATGCGAATTCACTCGCGTCGAACACTCGAAAATTCAAAGTTGCAGAGAGAAAGAGACGGAAAGTTTGTTATTACAGTTTGAGAAAAGTTCTTCCATCAAAAAATTGGCGGCAAGTGAAGGGTGGCTTACAAATTTCAAAAATGGAGTGGTGTTTAAAAAAAGCTTGGATTACGAAAGAACTTTTTAACAATTCGCTTTTAACAGTTAATGGGGACATCAAACGATAAAAGCGGACATTTTTACTAATTTTAGACATTTGCACTGTCCAAAACAGTCCTCCTACATTGTCCAACGTAGTACTCTACTTCTTTCCGCCGAATACAACTTCCAAATTGCATATTGACAAGGCATGGATAGCTGTAACACCCCTTACGATTCTCAACTGCTTGAAAAAATTCAGTTTCATAAAAGAAGATTAGGAAAATCTTCCAATAATCATGGATGATAAAGAACCAGCAATAGAACCACTAGTTGACATCAGCCGTGTGAGTTTTTCTGACCCTTGTTGAAGTGGATGAAGATGTTGCTATCTAAGGTTTACTAACCGATGGCGAAATTTTATCTGCGATAGCTATGCGTGAAAAAAGCAATGGTGAAGATGAGGACGATACATCAGAACCTTTGGCAGAGGTATCAGTTAAGGAAGCAATAGCCTTATTCGATACCTTACAAAGCTTCTGTTTTCAAAACGAAAGTGATGAAAAAGTATTTCAGGCACTTTTTCTCTTGAAAAAAACTTATTGAGGCAGACTGCTGCAGCAGCAATGCACTTTGAAGCAAACCAGTATAACAGAGTTCTTTCGAAAGATTAATTAATTCACATTATGAATATTAACACGAATGTACCTCTCAACTTTTGTCATTGCTAAAGAAATAATAATTGATCAACACTTAATAATTCGAAGTTTTATTAATTTTCTCTCAAAAATTTCGAATTGATATTTCAAACACTCGATAATACGTAATATTTTAAGAGTCCCTCCAGTTTTAACAAGAGTCGTCTGTATATAAAGGGTGATTTTTTAAGAGTTAAGTTTTTTAGGTTGGCAGCACTGTTTAGTAATGGCGTCCAAACTTCATCTGTCAAAGTGAAAAATTTTCAGTATACTCTGCCATTTAATCATGGAAAGACTTACAAACATCCAACGATTGCAAAGTATTGAAATTTATTATCAAAATTCGTGCTCTATGAAAAATTTGAAAATCCGCTTTTATCGAAAAATTGTGTTCAGCGATGAGGCTCATTTCAGGCTCTACGTGTCCGTTGATAAGCCTATACAGTCGCATCTGGAGTGATGTACAGCCACATGCCAAACAAGAACTACCGATGCATGCTGAAAAACGACGACGCTGAGTTGAACTTGGCTGACATCTGGTTTCATTAAGACGGTGCCACATGCCACACAGCTCGTGACACAATTAAAATGTTGAAGGATGAATTTAGTGAGCAGCTTATCTCTCGAAATGGCCCTGTGAGTTGGCCGCCAAGATCATGCGATTTAACGCCTCTTGATTATTTCTTGCGGAGTTTTGTAAAGTCGTTACTCTATGTAGACAAGCCGAACTCGATTGAAGCCTTACAGGATAATATAACACTCGTAATTCGTGGAATACTGGCCGAAATGCTCGAAAAAGTGACGCAAAATTGGACCTTCCGAATGGACCATTTGATATGCAGCCGCGGACGACATTTACATGAAGTTGTCTTTAAAACGCAAATGGCAAATACCTATTTATCGATTAGAACAAAAATTTGCAAATTTGAGTGATTTATTCGATTTTTAAAAAAACCACGCATAAAAAATCACCCTTTACTTCGTAGTAGTGGCGGATTCAAATTGTTATCGCGACCTGTTTTGGAATTATACAGTAAGTTTTAACAACAGAATCTTTATTTTGTTACTAATGCAAAATCCCGATTCACACATAGCCAATGCAGAACCAATTTGTTCGTCGTGTAAATTTCTTTCGAATACTTGCGCCTAAATGTGTGCAATGAAAAGTGTCAATAACATAATAGATATGCGGCTGCTCTGCCTTTAACGGACGTAATACAAATAATTTTTGAAATGCAACAAATAACATGTAAAGATTCTTTCCTTTAAGTATATATATTACCCACACCCTTACGTCCACCCTAATCACCTGTACATTTTGTACCACGTAAACTTATTCCATTGCCCCATGTACTTCAGCAAAATAAGCATAGATAATAAATTTCGCATATGAAAACTCGAATATTATTTCCAGTTTTATGGTTATTCGCTTGTAATTGTTCACTTGAGAGAACCTTTTCTTTCCCAAAAACCTACCCACACCCACACAGAGGACCTGCAAAACGTATAAAAATCACACATAAATTACCGTAATGACATTTAATAAAAGAACATAATCAAACACATAAACATTAAAATTGGTGAATGTATACAAATTGTAATGGCCTTCTTCACCCTTAACTTTTATTTGTATCCGCACCGCAGTGGGTGTTCTCGTTCCCATGCTACCTACATACCTACACCTAGTGCCAGCGCTATCCCCACAAACCACCGCTCACAATCTACTGATTCACCCGTTTTATGGGCAAAAGCAACGCACATTAAGAACGTAGGGGCTAATAAATGAATAACAATACGTTCAGTGTTGTATTTGTACATAAACATTATTATTAAGCAGGTCGAAGTTCTCGTGTGGTATTTGTTATTGCTTCAATTCGACATATTGAATGGGTACAAAAGGTACAATACTTGAATGGCCAAAAAAAATAATACACAACACAACTCGATGGCACAAGGACTTTTGTGGTGCGCTGCCATGTCGTCTCCTAAAGGAGCAAAAATAGCGAAGGATTGTAATTACGAAAGCAAATTTATTTGAATCGAAGGAAATGCCATTGTGTTTTTGTGCATAGATGTGTGAATGTGTTGTAACATATACAATACACATGCGGGGCAATTATCCGAAAAACTTTGGTCGCTATAAATTTTCATTCTTCACATGAATGGGCGGATGGGTGTTGGCAATTAATTCTTGTTGTAACACCTTGTGCTGGAAATGTGTTTCGAAAATACTTTCCCCATTGTGTGTATCGACGAACATATACCTACGAAAATTGTTTGAGAAATGTTCTGAACATTAAAAGAAAAAACTATTACAACCCTGAGGAGTTTATAAATCTGGGCATTTTATTTGAATGGTGACATTGAATCGTCAAAGTTGAGCAAGTTAGGTGTCCATAGTAGTAGGGGACTTCAAAAAAAGATACGTCGACTCTTTAGAATTAATGAACCTAAACTTGAAGCATGTGTAATGGGCTTGAAGCTTGGCCGGGCTGATTGCGATCTCAGTTAAGCGCTCTAATATCAATTCTTGGAATTAAGACTGCTGAATCTGACGGTCTTCTCGCCGAATTAATGAGTAATGACATCATCCCAATTTCAAGATTTGATCGGAAGAAAGTCCGCTTGAGGAATGGTTAGGTGCTAGGCTCAAGTCTTACCTCGGCGATTGAAAAATAATTGAATGGCAACAACATTGCTTTTGTAAATAAATAAATATTAAGGCGTGAACGGCCCATACCGGACCTATAGTCTAGCTTCTTAATGCCGATTCCGAACGGCAATTAATTTTTGTGAAGCTTTTCATAACAGTTTTTACTCTTCGATGTTTGTCAGACGTTCGCAAGGGGTGTGGCAGCGAATACAAAATTTCAGGTGGTACGGATCTATTTTCAACCGGAGACCTATAGCTTAGTAGTTCAACGCACTTAACCACTACGCCGCTGCACCGCATTCAATAATACTAATAGCCCCCAAATAGGCATAATACAGTATTAGACAATACCACAAGTAAGTGGATAAAGTGAATATGGTAGCAGACACGAAAATGAAAACCTCACTAGACAGTATCCAGCTCAGAGTAATAGCTGCGAAAATTTACCCTCAATATGTCTTTTTCTGGCCTTTATAATACACAATCGTAGTAAATGAACTTCTGCCTTTACTCATTAACAACCGTTTCCTTATCAGAGGTAAATTTAAAAAAAAAAACAATCTTAGAAAGCTCTTTACATCGTTGATGATTGCTGCAAAAAGGTAGACCATAAAGTTAACCTCCAAAATAGCACCATACTAGCTTTTACCAAACGAAGAAACCTGTACAAACTTTGAAATCCAACACTCTTCGGTAAACTTGTGGAGTTCTGCAGTGATGTTTAATTTCTAGAAACAATTCTCGGCCAAAAACTCAGTATAACTCTCGCATTTAAAAGACCAAAGACAAAGCAAGGATTTGAGGTGAGGTCTCATCCATATTCACAGATGGATCGATGGACTGTGAACTGGTGCCGATCTTTTCTCAGGGGAATTAAATATATACCACTCCATCAGACTTTTTGATCAAAGTATTGTTTATCCAGGCTGAGGTTCTGACAATCGCAAAAGAGGCCCGTATATTATTGAATTCAAATCCAAGCGGGTTCATTGCTGCCGCATAGAGCTTAAGGCTCTGGGCTCACAGCACAAGGTATGTCTTTGCTGGGTTCCTGGACACGGGGACAGAACCGGCAATGAGATGGCCGACGAGCTGGCAAGAAAAGGATCCGAAATGATCAGTCGATCAAACCACCACTCTGCAACCTCAGAAAACGAGTGGAATACAAGATCAGAATGAATGCAACAATAGATGGAAATTTCTTACTACCTGTGAGACATCACGGAAACTATGGCCAAAATACAATAAAAACAGTACCAAAAAACTTCTACAGTATGAAAGAAAGTCCAAGCTGGTTGGTGCTCATTTTCTGAGAAGCAACATGATGAAATTAAATCTCCAGGATGAGGACAGTTGTAGGGGCTGCGGCGATGAAGAGCTCCACGAGGATACCCCTCACTATCTCTGTTACTGCCCGGGTCTCTGTCAATTGAGGAACAGAACACTTTGAATTTTCGTCTTCCAAGAATTGTCAGATGTCTCACTCTCTGATCTTTGCAGGTTTCTGGACACATTGGGATAACTTAAGAAAAGAAGGCCACAACACGGGCGTATTCCTCACTGAAGGACATCACAATGTGTCCACAAGGAACTGAGTGTGGTAGGAGACTATTCTTTCATGTCAACCCATTTAACCTAACATAGTACCTTGATGGTGGCAAAAACAAGACTAAGGTCTACACAGAACACGCGCAATTCATTATGTCAGGATCAATTTAATCAGCACCATCCGCGGCGCTATAAGTCTTATTTTCTCTCATATATCTCTATATTCAAAAAGTAGCAATGGTAAATTCGAGAAGAAATTGGAGCTGGCGTATACAAAGAGACCGCAAAATCTTCTGTCTATGCGAGCATGAAAGCTTTACTTTTTTCTTCGAAAAGAACTTCGAAACTTCTTCAACTCAGTTGGTAACAGTTACCAAGTTCTAGACGATACACTTCAGAGTTAAACAAAATCAAGCGTAGTGAAAAGAAGTATCACAAGAAGTGTGAACAAATACCAGAGCATATACTATGCCACTCTGACTGCTTGGAAAAAAAAACACGTCTACGGTTTTTTGGTAGCCGTAAGCTAGAAACTGACATAACTGCCTCTTCGCGGAAAGACATTACCCAAAATTATTCACAAAACCGAAATCATGATCGATTTGTTAACAATATGCCCACTGTGGCCGCGGTGGTATGGCTACTAAGTCCCACCTCCTTTCAAACTTTTCATCAGGTTAAATCTGTGCATTGAGCCTTTTAAAAGGATTCGTCGGGCAGAATTTTCGAATCTTATATTATTTGGCCTATTATTTGGTTAGATGTGATCCAAGGCATCTTGAGGTCCACAACCGAAATACATTTTCCAATTAGCACTCTAACGAATGGGGCTTCTTGAATGTGGCCCAGGTCCATCCTAACTTTAACAGTCACATACATTATTATTAAAGTGAGGTATTACAATACGCAATATACAACATCACATCGAAGGTCTGGTAAATTTCTCTCCTGAAGAGAATCATAAAATATTCCTTATTAACCGTTTTAATATTATTTTTAAGATGCTTGGATGTCTAGGGAATTACTCTCAATAGGATGGTTGTCGCTTCATCCTTTTTCTAGCTGCGAGGCTATAATCTGTAATAAGGGGATCATAACCCTTCCATTATCATATCCGAGGTCATTTTAATAATTTTAATGAGAATTTAATTGCTATAGAATCTCTGCCCCCCGTGGACGTAAGTGATAATTCCGAACTAAATTTCAAATTCAGAATCATGCCTACCGTAAATGATGACAGTTTATTGCCCTCCATAAAAACGTAGTACTTACCTAATCGCTACTATTCAGGACCTATATACTGTTGCCATACAAAATGCGCTATAATCTCTTTATCTTCTCTTAAATATTAAATAATAATAATAATAATATTAAGAAGAAGAAATCCAATCTTAACTCACCTCTGCTCTGTGAAGTCAGTTTGTCTCGCAGCACGTTTATCGTATGTACTCGACCATATTGCTCAAACATTTTCCTCAATTGTACTTCATCCATTGACTTTGGTATTTGGCCCACAAACATTTTAATATTATCCGGATCTGGTTGATCCTTTGCAAATTCATCAACATCCTTTGGATTTATCTCCAAGGACACCACTTCACTGGGATTTGTTTGTGTTACATTAACAACACTACCGCTTCCAACAACAGCACTCCCTCCCCCGCCGCCGCCTCCGACAATGCCGACACCATTCACAAGCAGCTCCAGAGCATTCGTCGTTGTCGTCGCTGTTGCCGCTGCCGTTGTCTCATTGTTATTGGCCGTATCTGGTACAGCTTTTATCATCGGCATTAATGGCGTTTCCCTGGAGACATAAAAAGAGCAAAAGAAAACGTCTCATAAGAAAATTGCTGGAAAATTACTTCTTATAAAAAATGCAAAAAGAATGTAAACGCAACCATTCACCCCTAACCATCCCCAAACCACTCACTCCTCAAATCTGCATACTCTCATGATTATGTGCGAATTATTTTGGTGTAAAAATAAAAAAAAAAAAACACCAAACAAAGAAATGGAAAATTGAGTCATACTGAGGTGTGACATCTACCGCAAGTATCCATCCGTACCATTCGTACATTATTCGTACATAAGGAGGGAAATGATAAAAATTGAATTTTTTAAGATACACCAACCAACCACACACAGCTTAGAAATGGGAGAAGAAAATTAAAAACAACGCAAACAGATGGGGACTGACATCGTCTGTTGTGAGGCCGCATAAAGACGTCGTCGTCCACCCCTATTGATCCAAACAATAATACCCCGTCTTCAGTGTTTTAAATTATATTTATTAAACAGGGGGCTTCGCTTTTATTTTCTTGACTATGATCTTGACAAAAGGGATATTAAGAGAATTTGGTGTACCCGCTACAGCAATATGACCCAGAGGGGGTAAATTGAATAGCAAGTGCACGTGTAAGTCTGTAGAGAATATTAAGTTGGAGGGTGTTAAGAATAATAGCAAGGATGTGTGTTATTTTTTATATGTACTTGCCTTGGGCGGACAGTGTCATAGAAGAATATTTATGTAAGTCACTGCACCCAAACATAATTGTGTTAATGTCCAGGGGCTGTGTTTGGAGAATTGGAAAACACTTTCTGCAATTGCATTCAGCTTTTGCACGAGGTTGTATGTTGCACTATCATGTCAAGGGTTTCATCTTTAGCGAGGCCAATACCCTTGAATCAAACATGTTCTTAACCCATACCATGACCAGAGCATTTTGCATATAAAATTAAATTTAAAATGGAACAAAATGGACGTGAAGTCGATTTTATATGCCCTCGAAGTTGAATTAGAACACATATCCATTGGGCAGGGTTCGTAGGATAGTTCTTCCGAAGTGTTATTGAAACTCCAGTACTATATAAGTTTTACCAAAAACGTCTTCATCGTTGTTCCCATGATAAAAATCACAGCGTCTGGTGCAGAGCCAGGTGTTCTAGGGAAGAACCCGATGCAACCGAAACTCACCGTCCTCTGTCGTTCGGTGAAATTAGCAATAACATATTTGCGTGAGTAGGTGCAGTGGATGCAGTGATTAGTGGTTAAGCGCGTTTGACTACTAAGAAAGAGTCAAATCCGACCCGAACCACCTTAAAGTTTTTATTCGCCGTCCGTTTATATCTGCGTGAAAGCCTATTCCACCAAGCAACCAATGCCGATAGCTAGATTGGCCTAATCGTTGTCCTGAAGATCCTTAGAACTAGGTAACAGAGCCCATATTTCGCTAAAGAAAGTCAGTAATACCTCAAAATAGTAACTTTCCAGGTATAGTTCATCATTAATTTCTTCAAATAAGAATTCAAGGACTTAAAGGACTATATACAAAGGCTTCATTGATTTCAAAGAATGCAAAGGTGAACCCTTTAACTTATGTATAAGCCTGTTAGTTTAATTGATTTGAACTTAGATAGAGAACAAAACATAAGGAAAGGCTACAGTCCGCTTGGGCGAACAGTATGATACCCTATCCATATCCCTTTATGACCCAAAGAAAAATGCATTAAGAACATGCTGGATGGCATTTTATTTGATTCAACGCCCCCACAAAGGGGACGTGGGCTAAAACTTTGTATTGGGAACTTGTGAAGGAGTACAGTTTCCACATATTTTGTTCAGATTCTAAATATTTTAGCTAGGTTCCACATTTCACTTTCACTCGTAATGAAATCGAAATCGATCGAAAATTATTTTGTGTGTTCCACAATTCGATTTTGTCGATTTAAAAGTGATTTCAAATCGATCTGTGACATTTATGTGAAATTGTGAAAACAGAGTAGTAATTAAATTTTACACAAGTCTGTGGAATCTGAAGATCACCTAAGGAAAAGAGATCAAGTGTTACAGCAGTTTTGTTGGAAAATCTGAGAAAAGATGTGAACGGTCATGGTCCACCACTGAGAAGGCAAGGGGATGGAAAAAACAAATTCGATTCTCCAAAATCATTAGCACTTTTGTCTCAATTTTTCATACAGTGCTTTGCCATGCAAAACGAAGTCAGCATCTTTTCCGATTGACCGTTGGACATTTTTTTGGCAAGAAAATGCAGAACTGCGGCTAACTGCAACGTAACAGGAATTGAATATTGTTCAAGGTGAGGTTAATTGTCATTTATTTAGACAGTAGCGTATAAATATTTAATTTTACTATTAATAACAATTGAACTTTGGTTTATAGCTTTTATAACATAGGCAGCCTCTCCAATTTCAAAAGGGATTAGATAAATCTCTCAGCATTCGTCTTTTTATTTTTTTCTTGAGTGAATTAAAACCTTTCAGTCTGAAATCTGGCAGCAATAAACACAGCACTTATAAATTATACATCAAACGCGTGAACAACAAAATAATTTACCAGCAAACAATTTCCCAAAATAAAAATACTTTGAAAAACGTGTCAAATGACAGATATCAGCTGTATTCAATTTCACGCAAAGTGATTTGGAAAAAAATTTGAAGTTACCAAATCGATCGAAATATGGAACACTGAAAATGATTTCGCTTGATTCGCAATATCGATTTCGATTTCAGGAACCTAGCTGTTTATCTCTTCAACTACACTTTAACACGCGTATTTTAAAACTTTCGGTGCAGTCGGTGCAGTGGCTTAGTGGTTAAGTGCGTTGGACCACTAAGCGAGAGGTCGCTGGTTCAAATCCCGACCTGTACCACCTGAAAGTTTTTATTCGCTGCCCAACCTCTTGCGAACGTCTGACAAAATTCCAAGAGTAAGAAATGTCATGAGAAGCTTCTCAAAAATAAATTGCAGTTCGGAATCGGCATTAAACTGTAGGTCCCACCATTCGTATCATAAAACATAACTTCGCACACACAATGGTTGGAGAAGCTAGGCTTTAGGTCCTGTATGGGCCGTTTACGCCTAATATTTATTTTTATTTTCTTTTTATTTTTTTAAAACTTTAAAAACTTTACCATTTCGGGACCCTGGGAAGTATATGTTCAAAATTTCAGCTACCTAGCACAAATTTAATGACCTCAAAATTTGATACAGATGGACGGACGGACATTGCTAAATAGTCTTAGGCCTCTTTCAAACATGACGGTTTTCTACGTACGGAAAAAATCGTACGGTTTAGAGGGTATTTGCACAGAAAGTGTATTGTGGTAACCTCTTCCTTGAAGTCTCTTAAGATCCAGCCGAAGTTGTTAGACAAGCAGTGGCAAGTAATAGCTTCCATGGAATAGAGTAGAAGTTACTTTGAAAAACATAGTGGACTTGTTTTCTAAATTTTTAAGAAAAGACAAGTAACGGATCTAAAAAAGAACGCCAAGTTCTTAGTTTCCATAGAATTATTAAATATTTTATTTCTAGCAAAATACCCCTCCGCAACTTTTTCCTGTATAATTACGGAAATCCATACATTACTTCCTGTAATATGAAGAATAACTCCATTCAAATTTTAAGCGATTGTTAAAGATTTCCACTCACCCCCCCCCCCCCACCTTTTTGATAACTTTTAGTGAAAGAACCTCAACCTTAAAAATGTCTTCCATTGTGAGGGTGTTTTTCGACTTCTATTTGTGGAATAATGAAGCATTTAAGGCTTATTACAACTCCATTCACCTGCTCCATGTCGGATGCGATACTTCTCAGGCTCAAGTATCTATAGTAGCAGCACAAACAGCCTACAAGAAGGCATAAAATAGATAAATTTTGATTGGTAACTATCGTGACCCAGAGTAACTAGAGCAACAACTCATTGTATACAACGGAATAAATAGTCCTTGATAGACGTAGATAGCTTCATTGAAATCATCTGCTTGGCAGTGTTCATCATCTTTGTCATTATAGGAAGCAGCCGTTATTCTTCTTATTGTCATCCGCATTATTATTCCTTGTTCGACTTATAATTTCGACGAGTTTCAGAGCACCTACCAACATGGATTGTAACATTTGTTAGGTAATGACAGGAGTACACAATCTCATGTTGACAGAGTACTACCACAGCAGTTGTACCCCCTTTTTTCTTGTGCTTTCCGACCCATACCCACTTTACCAATATTCCATCCATTGTAATGCACACTTCCACTATAACTTCAACAAGCTAGGAAATTGATTCCGATGTCAATGTCGAACGGGGGTGGACCATGCTGGAAAGGGCTATTTGTATGCTCCAAACCCAAATCGACTTCTGGAGACACGTCAGTCGTCAACAAAGGCAACGAGCGATCAATGATGTTGGCTACAATGAAAAATACTACTTGAATGGCTTTGAACTATTTACGTACATCGTCAAGTCGCAAGTCGAACACGACCAGATAGATCTTCCTTGCTCGATGTGTCTCTGTATGTTTGTATTGTAATGTAGGTGAAATCATATATGATATTATTTCTGTCATGACAACGACATGTGCACTTCTCTACTACTACATATTAAATATTAGCAAATTACAAGGTTACACAATAGATAAACTATGACAAAAGGTAGAACAGGTAGCTATGGAAGTTATACTGAATTACATAGCAATATAGACACTTGACAGCAGATGCAGCTTGCATGATGCGCCACTACACTTTTAATGCTTCGTGTTACGGTGCAGATACTGTTAACTAATGAACTTTTGAATTGCAATTTGCATAGATGTAACCATGTACTTGCTACAATATAGATACGAGTTATAGAGACTGTCACTATAATAATACACCTTCGAATAATTACCTTCATATTTTGCGAGTGCTCGAAATGAGATAAGGTACAGAACAGAGGGTGGTGTGGTGACTCTCAATTGGCTTTATCTTTGTAGATTTTGTGTGCTTTATTTAAGAATGGGCGCCGCTTGCTCTTAAGAGTGTCTGAGTTTTTTAGAAGATAATGAATGCATTTATAACTCGTTCTCACTTAAATTACCCGTAAATGTGTTCTTCAGCTTAATTGTATGGCAATTAAAACTGGAAAGATATGAGCAATCGGTAAAAGTTAAAACATTTACATATACCTATTTTTGGTTGTTACCTGGGGGTTGTTTTATCGTTGCTTTGGTTTTATTTTGTTGAAAGATTTTTATAAGGTTGGGTAGGGATCAACGTTAAATAGATCAATGTAGATCCACTTTGATGCAATAGGGTTTTTTTTAAATATGACCCTTGCCCATATGGCAGACACTGGGACCTAAAGATATATTGTGTCACAAATTTTATCCAAGAAACGTATTACTTCCCTTATTTGAATGAATGGAGCCATGAATCCACTGAACGACCACACGATAAAGTGGTATACAGACGGCTAGAACCTTTCAAGATCTCCAAGGTCTGAGACAAGCCAAAAAATCTTAGGAGATTATAATCTTAAAAGATTTAAAGCGTGTATCAGTTTATCTGTTTGTCTGTCTGTCTGTCCGGGCGCCGTATGGCGAAACGTATTTGTGGTTACATCTCGCGGCGTTTTTTTACTTTTTGATTTATCGTTTAAAATAACGGTATCTGCAATACAATTTTTTTGTGCAAATCACTTATCACTGTTTTTCCTATAAAACGGTTCAAAGGATTTCGCTCTCTTTTTGTACTAAGAATATCTGGGAAGGGGCCAAAAAAACGGCATACTCAATTTTTGGAAATAAATTCGAATAACGGTAATTTATAAAACCGCCAATATCTCAAAAACTATTTAAGGGAATTCCGAAAATTTTTAGCTGATATAATTGAACGGAATGTTAAGTTAAACAAATCTGCATACTTCGATTTTTGAAATAATTTTTTTTTAAATTATATGCACTCTATTATTTATGCTAGAAGAACAAAATAATAGAAATTAATTGACTTTCAAAATGTTTGGCACATAGGTTATATGCACGAATCCTTTAAAAAATCCCGTCTTCGATTTAACGACACCCAAACAAATAAGCATGTACTTCCGGGGTAAAATAGAGCTGCAGTAATACAGGCCTTCTTCTTCGCAAATATTTCGGAAGAGCACACTTTTCACATTTTTTAAAAACTCAGAAAAGCCTTGAATTAAAAACGCCTTCTGCATTTCCTCCTTAAAGAAGTGTAAGCTGATTTTTACTGAACTTATATATTATATTAACGACGAGATTCTTTCCGATTTAGGCGTTCGTCCTGGTAGGCGTGTCCGAATTAGATTTGTTTCCTAGATATTCAGAACTTGCTTTATAAATATAATATCCACTTTCTTCAATAGTAGATTTTAATTGAATTTTAAATTCACTTGTAGCTGAAATCACTACAGTGTCTGGTTCTGCTTTCAACTCGACAATGTGTAAATTTGTTCGAATTTTGAAACGTTCGAACCAATTTCACATCTCCAAACTGAATTAATTAAATGAAAACCAGGAGTATTAGAAACGACAAAATTTTGTGAGCAATGCTAACTGAAATTAAATCGACGTAAATCGGAACGACGCAAACCGAAGTTTTGTGTTTTAGAAATAAGCCAGCCACAGAACACACTTCAAAAATATAAAGGAACCTTTGTCGATTTTATCGAAACAAAAGTCAATCCTTCTAATAAATGTGATTTTTTAAGAGTTAAGATTTTTAGGTTGGCCGCAACTTCGTGCTCTGTGAACAATGAGTAATATTTACATGAAGTTGTTTTTTTAAAGTTAATGGCAAAGGTCTACAATAAAAATTTTGAATATTTGATGCAAATTTTAATTTTTTTTTTTCGATTTTTAAATAAACTACGATTAAAAATTCACCCTTTAGTTCGTCGGAATCATTGCCCCGTATGTTTTCAAAGATGACTTTGGCAAGAACGTTACCATCAACGACCCCATTAGTATGGGCAATCCCCCCTTAATGAGATAACTATAGAAAGACAATTTTGTTTTTTACAAAACCAATTGGGGTAATAAGTGTCCAAGATATGATAAAATAAAAATGCTCATATTGACCCTGGTTTAAAAAACGCCTGAGGATTTACCTGGTTTACATATTTTTCCAGCAAAGCAGAAGGTTAGCAATTAATTTTTTTATTTATGTATTTTAGGCTAGATCATGTGATTTGATGCCTTTAGACTATTTTTTATGGGTATACGTCATTTCATTCGTCTATTCCGATCAACTAGCAATTTTCTAGCAATTGTTTGGACAATTCAATCCAAACGCTTAAAATATCAACCATTACATATACTCGTAGGCATAATCGCACGTTGTGTGGCACCGTTTTGCTAACCAAAATATTTAAAAAAAAAAATTATTCACTTATTCAATATTTACCAATATCCAGCCGTTCTAAATTGGATTTATTTTCTGCCGCTATGTATGTAATATCATGCCGCCGCATTAAGATATAACTTTTTTTCTTCTTTCTTATTTCTTATGTACAAATTTAATTAAAATTTGTTTTCCATTAAAGAAGAACATAAATTAGTGAGTGAATAATTATTATAAAAATTCAAATTCGATCTGAATTCATTTAGAAGTTTTAAGCAAGTGGAACGTACTAAGAAATTTTCAAAAGGAACCATGTTGATTGGATGCAATAATTTAAGCGAAAGGATGTATTTTATATAAAAGCGAGATTGGCCTCCCGCTGTCCATGTGAGTTTTGAATGTGAATTATTAAGTGTTTAGATTGGGAACATTTTGTTCAGCGATAACAAATCCGACAGCTCATTTCTGCTCAGATTTGGAATAATGTTGAATTTCCAGACTGAATGCATGGTCTCCTTTCGATCAATCACTGTGGTTAGCTGTGAGATCGCGTAAAACGCTGTATTTGCATCGTATTTGCACCCGTCAGGGCGGCATAACATACATTGCGCTAAGGCACGACTATGACATCTGTTCATCAGCCAGCTAGAAGCTAATCGGTCGAAGTATAAAAATGGCCCAATTGTGCCTCTGGACCAAAATCCGCACCAAACAGTGACTCGTTTTGGCAATATCGGCTATGCAATGTATGCGTGCGGGTTTTCTGTGCCCCAAATGCGACAATTTTGCTTGTTTACATACCCGCCAAAATTAAAATGAGATTCATCTGAAATTTTTTTTGGCAAAATCGGCATCTTCTCTATGTCGCTATGTCGCAATATTTCTTAGCGTTGTTCAAGCGTATACACAGCCATATTTGTTCAGCGGAAGGATAAAATTAATTATCTGTCGAATCAGACATGAGCTAAGTGTTACCATTCGCGAAATAAGCACTAATTGAAAAAAAAAAACGTTAAATGGCGGACCCTATATTATGTTCAAAAAAAAATTATAACGACGACAAGCTGCACCAAACTGCGGAAATGCGGAAATGAAAAGTCCGACAGTTTAACTGCATCGAAAGTTCTGTACCTTTAGCTGATGACTGAACAAACCAAGGCATAAGAAACTATAATAAATAAAGCTACATTTAGAAATATGTAAAATCTCGGGATGTATTAAGAGAATGTTTCAAGCTCTTCTTAATTGTTGCCTGCGTTACCTTTTAAGTTGCCAGGAATTTTTGAGAAATTTGAGTTGAGAAAATTAAGAGTTGTTAAATGTCGACATAAGACAGTGAAAATGGTGCTGCATTTGTCTGTGAAGGGAAAGTTGATGTATCGTAATTCTCATTGAATTCGCTATAAAATCTCGCATGAGTTCATACTTTCGAAACTCAAAGCTATTTGCGTTCGTATGACGCAGTCGTGCACTTTATTATTTATGTAAGAAGAACTAAATAATAGAAATTAATCTACTTTCAAAATATTTCGCAAATAGGTTATATGAACGACTCATTTAAAAAGTCCCGTCGTCAATTTATCAATACTCAAAAACTAAGCATGTACTTCTATGGTCAAATAGAGCTGCAGCAATCTAGGCCTACTTCTTCGCAAAAAATTAGGAGCATCACACGTTTCACATTATTTAAAAACTCAGAAAAGAACAGAAAAGTCTTAAATTAAAAACGCCCTAAAAGCAGCGTAAGCTAAATTTTAATAACCTTATTTGTATTAAAGAAGAGATTCTTTCAGATTTTGGCGTTCGTCCTGGTAGGCGTGTCCGAGATTTGTTTCCTCAATATTCAGAACTTGCTTAATATAATATCCACCTTCTTCAATAATAGATTTTAATTGCAGTTTTAATTAACTTGTAGCTGAAACAACTACACTGTCTGATTCTGATTTCAACGCAACAATTTGTAAATTTACACGAATTTTGAAACGTTCGAACCAAATGTTGTTGCAAATATATCTCCAAACTGAATGAATTAAATAAAAATCAGGAGTATTAAAAACGCAAACCGAAACGGCAAAAATTTGTGAACATTTTGTAAATAAGAATTTAGCGCAGCCACAGAACACACTTCAAAAATATAAAGGAACCTATGTCGATTTTATCGAAGGAAAAGACAATCCTTCTAAAGGTTTAAAAGTTAAAGCTTTCCCATACGAATTGTTAGCTGGGTTGACCACTACACAAAGTTAATCTACTGCTAAATATTTCCTGAAGAAATTATATTTATGCTTAATGAATCTTGAATGTGAATGATTGTGGCTTCTGGTTAGTTCTGTGGTAATCATCTGTGTCAATATTGTTTATTCAGCATTTGTACTCCTGTCCTTAGGCCAATGACCTGGAGATAATTTCTGTATCAATTTTACAAACATCAGCTTCTTGGAAATGTAGACTTGCACCACTTTGACCTAAATAATACATTATTGCCCGGTCTCTATAAGAATATCTCAAACTTAATTTAATGCGAACAACCTCAAGACACATAAAATCATTTCCGCTCCCCTCATTTGATTCCAATTATACCAACCAATAACAAAGAACCCATCAATCTAATTCCCCAGACTTATCGATGACATTACCTTAATGACCACATTGATGATGCCGCAGACTACTCTACTCTACCTACGACTGGCCAAGTTTTACCTGACACAAAATCATATCAATGTCATGCTCCTGTCATTAGCAAAAGTCTTTCTAATCGATAACTGTCCGGAATCCATATAAATATCCCCCACTCGATGCTTCGGATATCTCTTAAGAGGTGGCCACAGTCTGCACATTAGTCCTTCGTTCGAATACAAACATTAAACAAATATTCAAGTTAATGTACAAAACTCACTCTATCTATCTTTGTGTACTGACCTTCAATCATTCAGAACCGAAAATTGATTTTTAGACCGAAAAGTAACCACCATCTCCTAGTCCATCATCGTCACCCCTAATACTGATGGTATCGCAGTCGAACAATTTAAGTAATTACATTTTATCGACTTGATACCGACATAGCACGACGAGTATATTCAACGGCCTAACGATGAAAGCCAAAACACGTACAAAGGACATAACGAAAAAAAGAAAAAAAAAACACACAACCAGAGAACAAAAAGAAGAACATCAAAAGTAATTCTATGATTGCAGAGAAACAAAGAGTGAGTGAGAGAGAAAGGGGGGGTCTTGTGTGTGTTTTTCATCTAGATTCGATAGTTCGTTCGTGTAGTCAATGTAATCACGGATTCAACCCCCTCGTGCAACTCGCCGGCGGACCAAATTAAAATGTTCGACCTATAAAGCATATGTTAGGATCTGTGTGTGTATGTGTACTCCCACACGTGAAGCGCGCATTACCCCCATCGAACAAATCCGAATCAATACACTCTTAAAATTATCTCCATTAAACGACGACGAATGGCTGCTCCCCCTATCAACCCTATGAGGTAAGCAGATGTGTGTATATCAGACAAGCAGATGATAGGATAGGATTTCCTTCTTCTTTTTTTTTGTCGCTTTGAGTCAACCGCTATCAGGACTATCTATAGATATCGAACAAATTTCATTACAAATGTCCATCTAGGTATACTTCAGGCTACCGTAGTACTTACTACCCGTATATCTGCCTATCTAAGTTGAGCAGTGTATTTGAAACACCTATGCCATTAAGGTGGGAATTTAAAATGTCCTTGGGGCTTCATTGTCTGTAGTGTTATCCATTAATCTCTAGGTTTTCCCATTTGTAGAATTAATTCGACTCGTAATGCTGACAATTCAGTAAAACAGCAAAGAATACTCACTATCCAACAGTTTAATATTGTAACATGTAAGAGATAATAGATTTATGAAAGGACATTCTTAATGTGCCAACAAAACAGAGTGTCCTTCATAAATAACATGAACCTGAACCGTCACCATCCCAGATGTAATGGGAGACCAATGTCGTGGATTCAAATTTGTATTTATTTTTTTGGGTCGAAAGTTGTATTTTGTTTTTAATCTTCTTTTGCGCCCTCGGTTTTTACAAGTTTTAGTCCTCTCGTGGGGAGAGAGAGATGAATCGAAACAGTGACAAAAAAAATTCTGCAATTCATCTCGGGACTTAACTAAGTGGGGATGTTAAATTGGGCGGGGATTTGTTTAAGTCTGACAGCCTGTTGTGACATTTAAACGCGCCCTGTTGAATAATGTATTTTTATGGAATGGGCACAGTATTTGGCCTTTGTAAGGGATACATTTAGAGGGCGTAGGAAGCTTTGATAGCGGTTGGAATCATGAAGCGAATGATGTCTGCTGATTGCTTGTGATGATTCTGTTTTTTCTACACTGGGCGTTAAGAGACCAAATTGCTGATTGAGAGGTATACATTACTCTTTAGACCTAGGCGTATAGATGTCGGTTAAGAAATCACGCCGTTGACATTAATTGATCTGTTCTCCAATGTTCGTGTTTGATGTGACTTTATACAAATCAACAAAATTTTAAAAAAAAGTAGGATTCAAACTAACCTATCTCCCATTTCCACATTTCTACTGAAAGCATACAATAAAAGAAAAGTTGAACGCATTTAACCGCCCAAAAACAAGGGATGCAATATATTTGGAAGCTTTACGAATAACTAAAGGTGCGATCAGACGCTCATCCGGATGACATGCTGACGTCAGATAACTTATTTCATACAGACTGGTAAGCCACTTTAGGAGAAAACCTACGTCATAGTGACGTCAGGATGTCATCCGGATGACAAGTTTGGATGACCGTCTGATCGCACCTTAACAACTCATTCGAAAATAAACAAGCATAAATCCAGAGTTTGAAGTTTCAAAATAAACAAGTGAAATAAATACTTAAGGTGCGATCAGACGGTCATACAAACTCGTCATCCGGATGACATCCTGACGTCGCTATGACGAAGAATTTGTACTAAAGTGGTCATCCAGTGTGATTGTCTGTCATCCGAATGAGAAGATACCGCGGATAACATCGCTCGATTTTCCACAATGTCATCTGATGACACGTCTGCATCGTTGAAAGATCATGTGAAAATAATAAGACTCGGATCCAGCTAATAAAGCTAGAGGAGGATCGGCTTTACATATAAGGAAGAAGTTTATGAAGAGGCAGCGGGCATATGACACGGCTGGCTCGGACGTAGTCTAATATAGAGTTCCAATTTTCGATGACTTTTTCCCACATTTGTGGTCAAGTCAGGCGGCCTTAAATCGCATGATCTTGGTGGCGAATTCACGGGTCCGTAACGTTAAACTATGCGGTTACCAAACATTTCCTTCAATAAATCAATTGTGGCACGAGCTGTGTGGCATGTTGCGCCGTCTTGTTGAAACCACAGCTCCTGCACATCATGGTTGTTCAATTGATGAACGAAAAAGTCATCATGGCTCTACAGCGGTCATCATAGACCGTAACTTTCTGACCAGCATCGTTTTTAAAGAAGTACGGACCCATTATTCCACCAACCCAAAAAGAACACCAAACAGTCAGTTTTTGTGGATGTATCAACATACACTTGAGGATTATCATCACTCCAAATGATGCAAAATTACCACACCTAGTTGACTTTTTTTAGCAAAAGGTATTAAGCGAAATCATATATGTAAGTGTTACAGAAAATTATGACCTATCGTCTGATCATACTCATCATACTGATCTTGTCACTAACTGTAAGTGAAAAAAATAGTGCAAGAAAAATGTTGTTCTAAGCTTGTAAACAAAAGAACGATCTGGATTGACTTCAGAGAAAAATTAGAAAGTTTTATAAACCTAAGATCTCCTATGGAAGCAAGAGAGCAAATTGATCATGAAGTGGAACAATTCATTGACGATTTAAGGTGACTCGAAATAACGCCAAACGAAATAAAGCCAAATTCTAAATTTGGCATGATTTCACTTTAAGAAACGAAAAAAAAACTAATTTGGGTTTACTTCACTATGCAATAATATATGCAAAGATTTATTGGGTATAAACAAAGTTTGCATATAGCCAACCTCGCTCCTACTCCAAATCTAACAGTGAAACCAAGCAGGGGTTGCAGGGGCTTGCCCATAACCATCACGAAATCATCAAGAATTTTAAAAAACGAGATTGCAACGAATAAAGCCAAACTAGGAATTTGGTCTTATGGTTCCCAGTCGATAAGGCTGTGTTGAACCGTATTAACAATGATCTATATATATATATTTAGGGGATGCAGTGGTTTAGTGATTAAGTGCGTTGGACTAGGTTTAAATTCGACTCGTACCACGTAAAAGTATTTCTTCACTTCCCTACTCTTGTGAATGTCCAAGAATAAGAACTGTCAAAGGAAACTTCTCAACCAATTTCAGTTCGGAATCGACACTGAAATGTAAGTCAATTTATTTGTGCCAAAAATGTATCTTCTACACACAATGGTTGGAGAAGCTAGCCCAGCGGGAAAGGACGAATGCAATTATAAATGCCTAATCTTCGATTGCATGACTCACCGTATTCCTTTTTTCACTAGCAAATCCTCAGAAGGAAGCAATCAACATTTTGACGTGAGAACATTTTATTGGTAGATATACAATCTCTATGATTGCATCTGAATAAATCATCTGTTTTATTTTTATGTCTTAGATAAAACTGCACTAAATATATCCTCTTCGCCTAGTTTCGGTATCACAAACGGATTTATTTACGAAGGTACGAATTTAAAACTATGAACTTGTGCGGCAGGTTTTGTCCTTATATTCGGTCCCAAATTGAAGCTTACGATTTTTTTAACAAAATATTAAAAAATGACTAAAAAATACTTACGCACTACCTCCCACCGATGCCAGTACAGTCAATGACGGTGATGTATCCATTGCATTCAATGCAAAACCGCTGACGGAATTCATTACTCCGGGTACACTGGTTAGTTGTTCTTGCAATCTGATCTGCTGCTGCTGTTGCTGTACTGATTGTAATTGTTGTTGGTGCTGCTGCTCCCGCAAATATGGATGAGGACGAATTTTCAAGCTTTTCATCGATGTTGCATCTAACACAGTGGCATTAGTATTATTATTATTATTCATTAACGGTAAATTGTTATTATTAGGAACAGGTGTTATGGCCGCAACAACACCAGCACTTAAAATTCCCGTAAAATTATCCGCGATATCAAACGATTTCAACATTATTACATGTAATTTTCAAGCGTGTACAAACTTGCGATGTTTTATTTGGATTTTTATTATTATTTCTTATCACCAGCAGCGATAAGGTGGATTAACTTTTTTTTTGTTTTACTGTTTACTGTTACTGTTTAACACTATAAAAAAGAAAAGAGTAATAATTATTCTTAAAGTAATTTGTCGCGTTTACTGGGAGTAGTTGTTAATTGACGAAAATTCGGATTATTATTGACGGTAATTTATTTAAGTGTTGCTTGGGATATGCACACACACGCTTTTTCTTATCAATCAAATTAATGAAATTATTCTATTGCAAAAGGGATAAAAGCACTTAGGGTAAAACTACAATACTAACTCTAATCGGGTAGCAATTTGTTGCATATGGTTTTTTTTTGTTACTGTTGTTGTTGTTGGTTCACCCCCAGAAACAAACAAATTAAACCCTATTTGGACGTACAACGTATCGGTTAAGAAGGAAGTAAAAGTTCTGACAAGAGAACGACGTTCATCAAATAGATGGTGAATGTGTTCGTTCGTGTTCGTGCTCACTGAATAGAAGACAAGGGATAGCTGCTTTGGTTTAACTTGTGTACTCGAAGGAGGATATTTAGCAACTCAACTAAAAAAGGAACAAGTCTGTTCAAAGGATGTATATGTATAGATTTAGATGGAGATGCTGTTGCTGTTGCTTCAAGTCCATGTTTTGTAGCACCAAGGAGGAGTAGTCTCAGTTGATGTGTTTTATCTCCACGCGGATGAATAAACAAAACATGTATCTTTCAGGACAAAGATTCAACGAAATTAGTTCGTAGTTAGGTAGTCGTTTATCAAACAAAAAGGGTTGTTTGTTACACGTTAATGGCTCTTTAGATTGAAATATCTCAAACTTTGACTATTTTTTTTATCAACAAAGAACTTGTATCTACAATATCTCAACAAGTTGTTGTTTTACACTTGAAACACGTTTCTAACTTTCACGTATAACACCTTTAAAACTTTAGCACTTTGAAAAGACGAAAAAAGAAAAAAACGATTTAAAATAAATCCGCGTTTGGACTTCACCGGAACATCCAAATACACACTGACTAATTGTGACAAAACAATTTTTGGTTATATTCCAAAATGAAATGAAGGCAAAAAGTAACTTCTCACGTCGTTGTCGTGTTCTGGTCTAGTTTAATGGTTATGAATGCTTCGAAAAAAAAAACATTCATAAAATCACGATAAGACCTTTATCGACTCTTATCTTTTTTCCATATTTTATATTTAACAGGTACAACTACAGACACACAAGAGCAAAGTAAATTTTACTATCTCCTTGCGTTAGCACATGAAAATATTATGGGATACGGATAGTGAGAACGGAAGAAGAATAAAATACCACCGGCCGCGGCCATGTGTATAATTTTCTCTTTATTTGTGTTAGTGTTCGAATATAGGTAAACATTGATAAGATAAGGGCATTTTTTTTTTCAAATGATGACTATGGACTGCGGACTACCGAGAGCGAGTGTGTACCTGTCAGTATGTTGTGGTCCCGTGACATCATATTTTGAGAAATTATCCGTTGGTTTTGTTTTTGAGCATTCCAAAGTGCAAAAGGGTGGGGCGGGAAGGTGATTAAGAAAAGCATTTCGTCAAATGATAAGGTTTATCAAATCGATTACACTTGTTTGACTTTGCTAAGGTGGGAAATAATTTATTCTAATATCATTTTTATGAACTTTTACTATTTAGCTTTGTGGAGCTCTAATCTTGTGACATGTGGGATAACACCAGGTGTATATTAAATATTTCATATATTAAAATACCATGCACCTGGATTTGAGCTGATAGCGTCTTATTACAAATGCAATTAAGGTAAATTTTGAGTGATATAGATACTAGTTGCTGCAATGGCAAATTTTATTACTAAATCGGGCATTTTGTTTTAAATTAATAAAATAAAAAATGACTGAATGATGAACCTATGAGTATATCGACAAGTCCAAGACTAGTCAAATTGGTTCAAAAGCTGTACTAACAATTTTAGGGTGCAAAAGTGTCGGTTTAAGAATATATCTTCAGCATTGACCCCAGCAAATTGTGATTATCGTAAAAGACGAATAAAGGGTAAAAGTCACTTGTAGGCAATTTTAACAATCGAATGAGCCTAGCAACACGTTTTTAATGCGCTGTGGTGTGATTTCCTCGATCTTGTTCTTGAGAAGTTAGTGCGCAGGGCAGGTGCCAACTCGGAAGGCACTATATTTAACAGATCAGTTCAGCTGCTGGGATATGAGGACGATAAAGACATCATCACAACAAAGAATCATCTGTCCACCGACTTGGACAAAATGTCACCATTGTTAGCAGCAACTTCGAGGTAGTTTAGGAGTTCATCTACCTCGGTGCAAACATCAACTCCACGAATGATATCTTGGTGGAGTTCCGGCGAAGAATTACCTTAGGAAACCGCTGCTACTTCGGTTTGGCAAAACAAATGCGCTCAAAACTCCTAACTCTAAAGACAAAGTGCATGCTCTACACAGAACCCTTATTCTGCCATTTCTGCTATACGGCGGCGAGTGCGAGGAGGGCAAATGGAGGAGAAAATATAACCGCGAACTCTATGAGCTGTACCAAGATGTGAGTGTGAGTCCGAAAAGTCAAAAACCTTCGACTACACAGGCTCGGCCACATAGAGCGAATGGAAAACAATGCTCCAGCCAGAGGATCTTTGAATCCCAACCTCCGGTTCGAGAAGGCAAGGAAGACCGATCCTCCATTTTATAGATCAAGACATCGCGGATGCCAGAGCGCTTGGTCTGGACAACTGAATGAAAGGCAGCGTTGACTCAGGCAGGGACTTTTTACGGGTCGGGAGCCGGATAAGTAAGTAGCAACACGTTTTACATCTTAAAACTCTCCTTTTGGAAACTATGGTATTAATGTTAAACAAATAAAAGCTACGGGCAAATGCATTTGCGACCTAGATACTCGTATATGATATGTCCGCAAACGAGTTTTTGATTGTGGGGGTGGCAGAGATTTATTATATTGTGATGGTGAGTTCATCATCTCAAGCTCATCAAGTTCACTCATTATTAAATTCTCTATCACAAGAACCAACTCTTTGCTTAACTGAACTCTGCAACTGTTGCTCGCAAATGGCAAAATATGAAATATTCTGTTTTCGTGCGGTCGCATATGGTTGGGACGCTTGCAAATGCTCGCATATGTTCGCAAATTGTCACAAATCATATGCGAGTGTGTTCACATAATATGCGAAGAAGGCGTAAATCTATTTACGATCTGGGTATCGCATATCTGCACATGGATCGCGAGCATATGCGGACTTTCTCCAAGGGGCTTTCAGACGATATGCGAGCAAGAATCGCATATTACGACGCAAAAGTTACGTCATAGTCACATATATATGCGACTTTCGCATACCATCTGCTCTTAGCTTCACACTTAGAGAATGTATTGTTTGTGATGGTATTAAATTTGCATTTTCACATTGAGAATAAACTATAGATATGTAGTTTTCGCTATCGAGAAAGCCATCTATCTACATTCGGAAAAACAGGGCAGGAACCTAAGTTGCTGCCAGCTTTAATAAAAATGCTAAAATTCCACCATGATTGGATGATAAAATAATTCACAGGATCAGAAAAAGGTTTATGAATTTAAAAATACTATATTTAGAGTGAGAAACCACGAATTGCAATAGGTAAGTAAGACATTAACCCCAAATAAAGTCAACTAGAGAGGTAACATCCAGGAGGTTTAAACGCTGAATATTATTATTTGGAGCTTTTGGAGAGCTGTGAAATATTAGAAAGTGTTTAGCACGGTGCAGAACTTATTTTATTTGTTCATTGTTCGAGTGAGTGCATCGATAATGTTCTATGCCGAAAGTTTGTCGGGATTTTCGATTGCGAATCGGTAAAACAAATTTAATTTGTTCTTGTTGACGCTAGCCAAGCTGGCTAGTAACATAAAATTCTTTGCACGACTACCTATATCATACGAAACTTTCTCGGTACATGAGACGAGCTTTTGTATCGCCTCAAACGGAATGGCTGCATTTATTTAAATCACTTCAAATATCACATCAAAAATAACAGAATACCTAATTGTCCAAAATACAGAAACTGAGTTCGAAATTTCCGCACGCTTTGAATAACTTTCTCCTTAGTGTACTTATTTATACGAGAAGGTCTAAATTAATTATTTTAACTTCTAATTTAAGTTGTTAAGCACATTATTTATTTTAACAAGAAATTGAAATAGACGAAACTCTGGACGGAAAAGATAAACTTAAAAAATAACTAAACGGGTAAAGTATTGAGATTGTGAATGGTTTCCCCCGCATAGACAAAGGTATTGACATATAAGGTTGCAAACATGACTCATTTATTTGAACCCCTAAAAAGCCCAGTGAGTTAGGCTGGGTAAAAATTACTCTAGTGTAACTGGCCTTTAATGTGTATCCTATATTGAATAGAATTTTTAAATTGAATAAACCAAGTTCTTCACATAGATATATTTTAGTGTACAAGAGTGACAACATTTAAAGTAAAAGTTCCTGGAAATTAACCGATCCTACGTTCTAATATTGTTTTGGCACGTACAAAGCAAAGCATCATCTAATAAGTGCTACCTTAGCACTGGGATAGAAAATGGAAAATGAGAACGAGTTTTATCTAGGATAAATTCAACGGATTTCTGTCTATTTTTAATCTACATAACTTTAAGAATGATTCAAATTTGCAATACACATTTCAGAAGAGAACGCTTTTCACTTGACATCAGTGTAAGTCATAAATTAAACGCACTATGCATCCCCAAGCATCTGAATCGGCTCCCACATAAAATATTACTTGTTTTTACTGCTCCATCTGCGAACGCACTTTTTTCACACAAACACACTTCGACGACCGTTCGCTTCACGACACATCATCACCTATCACGAACGAATTCCGATGTGATTTATTCTTCACTTTTTTTCTTCGAAACTCATTCGATTTAATTTATTATTGCCAGCGGATGTCTTCCGTTCGATATTGATAATAAATATAAACTAACGTCGAAGTAGAAAGTGTTGTCCTTACAGAGTGGTGTCCTGTCCACCTGTGTTCCTCTATAGGGCAACAAACACTCAACCTATCTAAGTGGGCCACTGGCATACCTTGGGTTCATAGTATAAAAGGAGAAGAAACAAAAAAAAAACAGAAAAAAAAAAATCCTGAATAACTAAACACTGAATATGAAGGAGCAAAAAAAAAAACAAGAAAAAAAGGATATCTAACTAACCACCACCCCCCATTGTGTGTTTGTTGTGTCTACACAGAATGACATACACCACCCCCAGGTATCCATGTAATCATAGTTGCACCAAACTATTAAAAAATTCTGAATCGAACTCTACACACCCGCCAGTAGTGCCTTTGCCGTGGGGTATTCCATTGGAACGGGGACGAATCGATGGCTGGTGTACAAATTGTTTTCATATTAATGGAAATCAGGCCTTGAAAGTCGAACAAATGTGAACGACAGACAATAGTTCGAACCGTGATGGTATCTGTGGGCTGAGAGAATAATAAAGTTCGACCACCCTCTGGCTGTTGGTAGGTAAGCATGTACAATGGTACATTTATGTTTGTTTGTAGGTATGTCTGTGTCCTGTCGATCATTACCTTGTGCCAGTAATATCTATTTGAGTAATTATATAGATGTGGTATGGGCGCTCGGACTGCAGGGAGTGCGTATAGGACGACAACACCAGCCATCGACGGAGTCGTATTGCTGGGATTAGGTTTATACACTGAAACAAAATTTCAATTAATTAGAAAGACTGGAGCGGGGATAATGTAAGGAGCAGTTAAACGTCTCATATGAGTTAAAGTACACGTACACGTGTATTTCCTTGCAGGTTAGATAATTATTTTGATCGAACCACTGACATTTTCCTGGGCGGTCAAGAATCATGAGTCATTACAGGGAAAGGAAGTTGATTTGGGTGTATGTAGCACGTTTTGGTGCAAGGCTCCATCTATTTAATACTTTTCGTCATCCGCAGCATACCTAGATTTTGCTCTCTTGAGATCTTCCTCTAGCCAAAATTTCGATGGAATAGGCTTACACCTCTATTACGATTCCAGAGTTTTGATGGTAGACTGACGCGCTTACTTGCGTCATGCCATCACTATGCATTCACATAATACAGACGACAATAACTACTGGTCCCAGTATCATGCTATTTCAAAGAGGAAACGGAAAACATCTTACTTACTTACTTAACGGGCTCCCGACCCGTGAAGAGTCCCTGCCTGAGATAGTCCCTGCCTGAGATACCTTTGAGGTACATTTATATCCGAGGCTGCCATAGTCTCTACCATAACTATATATTTTTGACGTGGCCGGGAGTTACCCGGACGGCAAAACCCCTAACCTGGAGGGCCAGGCTCTGTTCTTGACCCTAGGGCAGTAGGCCGATAATTCCGGTGCCAGTAACCCACTTCGGGGATATGAGTGCTGCCGTTGACCCATTAAGGGCTCATTCGCCACCAACTCTTTTCCAACACCCTGGCTTAGTGTTGGATATCCCTATAGACCTGGGCTTCAAATAAGTCGAAGCAGCTCATATAGGGAGATCACTTGTTCCACCTAACTGGAATTGTGAACGCCGCCGTTGATACGTCCGTAGAATTCGTCCGCCGCCGTCCAGAAACGGGAGAAGTTCCTTAGTGAGCTGCCACTCCTCCCCCCTCTCTCGTCAGCTGCCACCAACGGCCTTCCACAGGGGCTGGTTACCCCATCTCCAGTCGAGGTAGTAGGCACCCAGCAGTCACCACGGGGAGGTGAGAAGTGGGAGTTGATAGTGTAATGCTAAAGTGAGAACGCTTGTGTTCTCATATGGATGGTGAAATTTTTTTGACCTTGGACGATTCAAAATCGCACACTTCAATGGCTGTCCACATACCTTAATTGTGGTACAATGATAGTAAATACTAACCAAAATTATGTGTATGAAGCAAACACTTTAGGTTACGAAAAAAGCTGACAGAAAATACGCACATCCAAACACATTAGCCGAAAACAAGGGTAGCAATGGAAGAGTGCCGATCTAGAAGTAAAGAATATATGAAAATATTGAAGGGTCTAGTGATCAAATTAAAGTTCAGAGGATTTTAAGGAAGCCAAGTAACCAGCTTAATACCTTAAGACCGTAATAGCGAAGGAAACCCAGTCATCCAAGCATAGGATAGATAGTAGAGAAAGTGATAGAGCAAGAGTGGAACCCAGGGGCAGTTAATGAAGAACCAGTCATGCCACCCAGTATGGAAGAAGTCGGCTTAGCTATATAAAAGCTAAGGTTATGTTTTGGTAGAGCGCATGGACCAAATCATCAATCAAGCTTGGGTGGAGGTATGTGGAGCTAAACATGCGCCATCTTCAAGAAAGCCGATCATATGTCTTGCAAAAACTATCCCTGAATAATGTCGCGTATAAGATGCTATCTACCGTACTGTCTAGGTTAGATTAGGTTACGTTGAAATGGCTGTCGGCAAAAAAACGAAACAATTAGACCAGAATTGGTCCTATATGATACCACAGGGATCTGTGTTAAAGCTTTCCCCTACTCGTTGAACCCAACGAAGCGAAGTAGTGTCAATGTTTGTGAGATCACATGTGTCTTCATAGAAGAAGAATTCGAGATGGAGCTTCCTTTTTACTGGAGAGAGCAGGGCATGTACAAAGCAAGTGAGAGATCGTTTCCTCCGACCCTTCGTCCATACAACTTCTAAAAAAGTCATTTGAATGCACCAAGTCGTATTGCATGTTTTCTTATTACACCTATTGGTAGTGCTAATTTTCCGTCTGCTTAGAAAAAATTATATCTCATTTTTAAGCGCTTAAGATCCACTTCTCCACCTAAAGTTTGCTTCCGCCATACCAGCCAGCCTAAGCTATAATTTAGTTATCAATCTCTCCTTTATAAAAGTGAAGTGACGTGGCGAGTTCATCAGCCTTACAGTTCCCAGGAATATCCCTGAGCCCCGGCACCCCACAAAAATGTTGAACTGCTCCGACATCTTCTGAAGAGACGAACTGAAGGCTAGGGAGAGTATAGGCTACAGAGACTGATTCCAAGACTTTGTAAAGACCAACGAATTTTAATTGGAAACGCAGCATCTTTTCATTGATACTGCATGGTATGTCCATCTTCAGCAGCTTTTCTTTGGCGATGGCCGAATCCGGAATATTGATCGCCGAAAGAATACACCGAGCAAACTGACCTCTTCTAAAGACGCACCGGATTTCGGCAAGATGATTCGCTTTCATGTGACCCATTTTATCTTGCTTTTTAGCAGATAGTAAGCAAGTGTCAAAAATGCAGCACTATCTTCAATAAATCCGTCCAAACATATTCCTTGAACACAGGAATCCACGAAAAATTATTATTTTATTTAAAAACATAAGGAAAGGCTACAGTCCGCTTGGAGCGAACAGTATGATACCCTATCCCTATCCCTATATTCCCCAAAAAAAACCTTAAGAAGATGATGGATTGCATTTTATTTCATTGTATAAAATTTAGAACAAAAAAAAACATTTTTTGAAAAAACGCCCCCAAAAAGTGGGCGTGGCCAAAAACTTTGTATGGCCGATATATTGGAAAAAATATTGGCTAAATATTTTGTTAAACACTTTTTTCCGGTTTCTATGAAAATTATCGAAGAAAACAGCATTTTAGTGAAAAACGCCCACAAAAAGTAGGCGTGGCAAAAAACTTTATATGACAAACTTATAAAGGAGGGCAGTGCCTACATATCTTGTGAAGGTTATAACCCTCTATCTGTCCATCTGTAACTTTAAATCGGTTTTTTCTAAATTGTGGGCGTGGCAGTGGGCGTATTCCAAAAAATTTTACACTTAACCATTTCGGAGCCCTAGGGAGTATGTGGTCCAAATTTCAGCTTTCTAGCTTGAATTTAAAGGCCTAAAAATTGCGTACGGACGGACGGACGGACGGACGGACGGACGGACATTGCTAAATAGTCTTAGGATTTGGTCCTGATCATAAATATATGTACTTTTATGGGTCTACGACGAATATTAAGGGGTGTTACAAACTATGTGTCAAAATTAATATACCCTTAGGATAGGGTATAACAAATGAATGTTGTATTTTGCTATTTTATGAACATACTTGACGGATAATCGGCTTCAAGAGACTAAGGCTTGTTGACACGGACACATTTATGTATGCAACTTACAATTGGGAAAACTACAAGATGAAAATTCGAATTTAGTGTCTCAAATCATAACCAAGTTATGGATGAATTTCGCTCTGTGTACCTCCAACGTCAGCAGAGCCATTGTCAATGTCTCAACAATCATCGTTTACCGTTGAAAACCTCCTTCACTCCCAATGTATTTATTTCCTATAGGTTAACCCCACCACGAACAGCCATCACTTCCGTTTAAAGCAGAACAATGTCCTCGATCCTTGTTTCCGGCCGCCTACATCCCCAACCACCTGCCACCCCATAATAGCATCAGTCCATTACTTTACAACAATTCGGTTTTCAAACCGCAGCACCACCGTTATACACTTCGCTTAAAAGCACTTCATTAATATTAACCAAAGTTATCTAAAATTCACAGCTGGGTGAATCCATGGGTACCATTAAAAAAGCAAAAAAAAAAAATAAACTAACTAGCATAGCTGCCTCTTTGTGCATGTACACTACCACAGCCGGCAATGGGCATTTCCGAGAAGCATATACTATTTAGAGTACCAGAGTAGTATAGACCGGCCAGTAGACAGACAAGCGACTGCAATGTGTGTAGGCAGGAAATTAACCATCGCATGCAATATATGTACGTGTACAAAACAAAGTCATATGTAGATACTAGTTTAACGTCCTTGCCATGTGTACTTGTCCTCGTATGTAGATACATATATTTTATTTCTATGAGAACTTACTGTTCAATACAAATTTTGGACAAATACCAAACTCTGGTACACTCTTCTGCTACAACTGGTGTGTGCAACGGCAAAGGGAGGAAGTAAGAAAAAAGCGAAACCAAAAAAACCGTAAATTGTGAATGCAGGTAGGTAGACCAAGTTAAAGCCTGGGAACTCAATTTTGTGGTTGAGAAAAGCCAAGCAGGCCAGAGATTGTTAAGAAACCAAAGGACACGAAGTAAGGGCTCATATGTTCCTTGCTTCGGTGGTGGCGTGGGGTTCGGTCAGGTGGTGGGGATATATACAAACATATATTAAATTAGGAAATTTTCCAGAGAGACATACACATCTACTCGTGCACGTGAGTCCATGTATTTATGTGTCTTTGGGACAAAAGGTCGTGTTTAGTTGTGGTTCGTGCCGGTAATCACCGAGCATAATGGAATTAATTTTTGTACACCACCATCGGGATGAATGGTGGCGCCGCCGCTGCCGGGCGGTATATGCCGGTGTTAAAGAGGTGCACCAGAGGAACGGCAAACATGCATTCGAAACAAGACGTATGGAAATAAATTCCAATTAGATACTATACGACGAGTAGGTACCTACCTAGTGGTGCTAGAAGTTTTACGTATTTTACGTTCATACGCATAGGTGGCGTTCCGGGTGAAAATATTTAAGCAGGACTCCGCTAATTTATTTATTTGTTTTAGCTTTAGCTTTAGCTTTAGCTGCTAACGACAAAAGTTAACTGGTGTTTTCGAACATAGTTTTCCACAGAAAGTAGGTTAAGCAAATAAAAATTTTTCTAATTGTAAGTAGTATTACCGAACCCTTTACTGGTAAGTAGTTAGATTGAAATATAAAATAGAAAGAAGGTAGTGGTATGACAGTTCGTGACAAGTTTGTCATAACTTGGCAAAGTGGAAAGACTCAATATTAGAAGAAAAAACCGCATATGAGGTTTTGTTTTACGTAGAACTAAAATATAACTGATGACCAAGAGGATAGATTTGGTCTCTCTCTCTCTAACCCAATAAAGTGACCAGCAGTGAGTTAAATTAAGCCATTGTTTGATGGCTGGAATTGATGGATAACAAAGTTCATGAAGACTGTCATGGAGGTCTAGGACGCGGCGCAGGATCACTTCGTGAATATATCCCACACATTTGGTCTATTTGTGCTATGTTCGTCAAATAAAAGCGACACCTGGTCACTTTTAGTAGTGGAGGAAATGACACCCAGATTGACACCCCCGGTCAGTAAGCAAGAAAACGAAATCATCTGCGAAAATCAATCGGTACAACATCGTCAGAAAAATCCGATTTAAAGTCATTTATGGTCAATACGTGAAATACCAGCACAAGCCAAAGAGCTCGGAGCTTTGAAAAGGCAATACCAAAAAATACCAAAACGGAAAGAGCTCGGAGTGTAAATAAAACACGGAAGTTGTTGATTTCCATGATTACCATGAAAATATACGCAAATAGA
This sequence comes from Ferdinandea cuprea, assembly GCA_963576555.1. Lineage (NCBI taxonomy): Eukaryota > Metazoa > Arthropoda > Insecta > Diptera > Syrphidae > Ferdinandea > Ferdinandea cuprea. The sequence goes on from OY754958.1 coordinate 29,308,807, forward strand.
GCTATAGGGCCGTTTTGATACCACCACTCATGATTACCTTATGGTAAGGGGGTTTACTCAGATCCACCCGGTGGAATTGTGAATGGTTATGATATCATTGAGACATGTCCGAGATATCTGAAAGGTCGTCATAGAATAGTTATCCAAATGTCCTGCGTCTAGTCTGAGCCAAAGCCGGGCATCCGCATAGGAGGTGAAAGACTGTTCGTCAGGTTCCTTCACCTAAACTCTGCCCTCGCCTTGAAGTGTGAAGAGATTTCTCGCTTCACAAACCCAAATAGAGGGAAAACTCCCACAGCGCAAGATTCGCAAGGGAGGAGCCAATTCTGGGCAATTCCTGGTTGACAACGAAAATAGATGTATTTAAATTTGTTCTTGTACCATTTGGAAGTATCTTGTATGTTTTACTAAGCCGAAGAGATAAGGACGTGTGGAATTCGTCTTAAAAGACTAATGCTCCCATTCCACAGTCCATTTGGGATTCTTCAGTGAAGATGGTACGTCACGGGTACGTCAATGACAGTGCCTGCCTCCCATTTTGTTCTAGCAGTATTGAAGGTTTTCTGGAATTTAGGAATGCACATCCTTAAGCATATATTCGGATGGACATTGAAATACAATAATTCGTTTCTTAACCATACAATAAGAATGTGGTAGAGCATTCCAAGCTCTGTTTTTCGTACACGTTATAGTTTACAGACATTTAAAACCTGCGAGCATCGGTTTCTCCCTTTTTCTAATCCTTATCCAAAGCCCCTTTAGTCCGCTTACATAATAAATAAAAAAAAAAGGTTGAGTTTTGGTATAGTTGAGGATATTGCATTGCCATGCCCGTATGTTATTATGAACGAGTAGCCGACTCTTGCAGTCTTGCTGCGCTGCATGAAGTGATTGATTTGATGTGCATGTCCATGTCTAGAATCACATTGAGCGCCTCAATCAGACTCGACCGCAGGGCTTCCGTGGTTCCGATTGCAGCCGTCCTCTGGACACGGAAGTAGTCATAAGAAGTTATGAGAAGTGCCCTTCTGAAAAAATAATTTAAGCAAAACTTAAATTGGAAAACATACTTTGCAATGTCCAGATGTATTTGCCTGAAGCGCTGGAAGAAATATATCCTACGGCTGGAAGAAATATATCCCACGTCTGATGATATAAACAAAAATACTCGAACAACCGTCCAAAGACAGTTACAAACAGAAGGAGGAATGCTTAAGACAACTTTTAGCTATGATGAGGAGACTGTGTAGTGTGGTTAAGTACTCCATAAAAGCAAAAAGTGGGTACAGTAGACAACCAAAAGGTGTCTAAGACAGATAAAAGTTCCTGATATCAATGTATAAATGTGCATATACGAAGCAGCAAAGAAAAGAGCTCAACAAAGCGCTGGAACCCTTGCTTAGTAGTCCAATGCACTCAATTGGATGAATATTTTGAAGGGGAATATGTATCGTTTTAGACCGAAAAAACCGAGAATCAGTAAATCTCACGCCCTGACCCACGTCGATCTTTTCAAGGCATTTGCATATTTTAATGGAAAAGTGGGATCTTTTATCCCGATAGCGAAGCAATCGTCACAACGACATCAAAAATTGTGTAATAGTGTTGTTGTTGGGACAAAGTTTCAGTAAATCTCAGCTATCCTCTGTTTTGGAAGAATACGTTCTGTGCTCAAAGGGGGTGTAAACATTTTAAACGTTTTCATGTCAAGGACAAAATTTCAATTAAGTTAACTTTGTATTGTCAAATTCAAAGTAACTACGAACATAGTCAACAAATTAATCAAACATCCATATACAAGCATGAAAGAAAGGAGTCCCAAAACATCCAGGAACACACACTTATCTTTTAATCTTTAAGTAAACGAAAAATTTTTTTTTTGTCCGAACGTTTGTGCACTCCGATCAGAAACTGGTCCATTGTACTTTCAGACGGGTACTTTGTATTACATCAGTAATGAACACGACTTTTCGGAAAGCGTAGAAGGCACCTAAAGCCTTGGGCCCTGTTTCGGCAACGACAGAAAAAATTGTGTAATAGTGTTGTTGTTGGGACAAAGTTTCAGTAAATCTCAGCTATCCTCTGTTTTGGAAGAATACGTTCTGTGCTCAAAGGGGGTGTAAACATTTTAAACGTTTTCATGTCAAGGACAAAATTTCAATTAAGTTAACTTTGTATTGTCAAATTCAAAGTAACTACGAACATAGTCAACAAATTAATCAAACATCCATATACAAGCATGAAAGAAAGGAGTCCCAAAACATCCAGGAACACACACTTATCTTTTAATCTTTAAGTAAACGAAAAATTTTTTTTTTGTCCGAACGTTTGTGCACTCCGATCAGAAACTGGTCCATTGTACTTTCAGACGGGTACTTTGTATTACATCAGTAATGAACACGACTTTTCGGAAAGCGTAGAAGGCACCTAAAGCCTTGGGCCCTGTTTCGGCAACGACAGAAAAAATACTCCGCGGTGTCTTCGCCTTTTCCACAAGCGTTGAATATAGTTACGTCCATAAGATACTACCACCAGGCGCCTGCAGTCTTTTATCGCTAGTAACAGTAAAAATTTCACAGGCACTCGATCGAAAGTTTGGTCTATCTGCATGCCGAAGAATCATGTATTCATATTTTGTGTATACCTCATCAATGGAGGCAGATCCAACCTAGGTTCAGGTCTTGTGAACAAATTTTCCGTGATTCCTGTATGACCCGCAACACAAACAAGGCTTATAGTCAGAGTATTCAGTCCTCCGACCCAATTTAAAGAGTTATTGAGTTGAAGCACTAGATTAGAAGTAGTTAAAGGATTGGGAACGGTTTTAGCCACATCGGAGTGAATCGCTTTGATCGCTTATTTTTTTCAGTAATATAAAGCAAATGCTTCAAATAATACAAATTTATCAACTAGCAAGGGTTGACGACGAGTACTAAATAATGTATACCCTTTAAAGACTCTTATAACTATACATATTATTATACTATAATAGCATTTTAAGCTGCAGCTACTTTGGAAAAGTCATAAGCCACCCACAATCACAGCATTCAACGATTTGGCATCACTTTCAAATCAAAGCACTTAATTTTCGTCTAGACAGTGTCAAATAAAATTATTGCCTAACAGTGATGCCACTTGTGCCTGCGATTAGTCTAAATATTTTTGCTTAAATTAATTTCAATTTTAAGCTCGGCCAAACAACACAATTAGAGTCAATTTGCTACTTCATCACCAATTTCCTCTGCATCGGACCAACAAATTTGGCACATTTCATTTCAATAAATCTAGCCTCTGTCAAGCATGCGGCATGTTCTATGCACCACCACCATAATATGATTAATGTGTTCAAAATTAAATTATAACGAAAATCCCCATCACTACATAATTCCTCCATTCACAACATTAGCCACATGCCTTCCAAAAAAAAAAACCAAACACACAAATTGACAGTGGCGATCCCGACGAACAAAAACAAACAGAACAACAACTATTGCGTGTTCAGAACCAGAAAGAAAAAATCCTGGCAATTAGCCAGACAAGGGAGGACAGGACCACGGTATCTGTCACGTTTCTACTTAATTACAATTCAATACGTAGCTTCATCATATTTTCAAAATCCATCAAATCAGGTAGGAATGGGCCACCTCAATACGAAATTACACAGGGGAAATTAAATTTACTGTCAGAGATTTGAGATTTGAAAAAAAAAAATCAGTTTTTTTTAAACAAAATCGAACAGTTCTAACCACACCCACTGTGTGGAGGAGTCCGAGTTCATTTTTGCATCCGGCACGCTAGTTGTTTTCATTCTTCGCTGCAAAAAAGTTTAAAAATATAACAACATCTTCTACTGTCCGTTGCCGTCGCCGTCGACCAAATTTTGATAGCGGTCAATCAAAAGTGATGCCAACAAACTTATATTCTGTTTTGGGAATGACATTTCATTTTCAGCTATGGCGGTGGGCGGAGCGGAGCAATAATTTTGCTTTTTTTTTTCTTTTTGCAGCGATTAAGTATGTGCCACATTTATCTTTCTAGTTCGCTGCGAATTATTGCAGTTATTTGACGCAGGCCAAGAAGTGTGGCGACATGATTATGGGTATTTTCGAAAATGACGTTCTATATTTGAAAATGTTCTAAGAAAGAAAAGCTTTTTAAAGAAAATAATATTAATGGATTCAATTAAATTTTCAAAACGTTGATTTCCACAAGCCAATTGCCAGCCACTGGCACTTTACCACACGTAAAGAGGCCAAAATTAATGACCGAATGTGTTGACATCAACGCTGTAAGTCTTGTCATAGATCTGCATAGCACTGCTACTAATGCGATTGAGACAAACATACATATTTGGCAGCGAACACCGAACACAGATGTTTATCGTTGTGGTGTGGCTGCGTCGTTTTATCAATATCGCGCGGCGTGTCTTTATTAATAAAGTGAAGAGTTATTTTTAGCATTAAAAAGTGTATAAATAACTTTTTAATAGTTTCTATTCGTACGTGATACAAGACAGTGGGGCGAAGAAATTCGCACACACAAAACTATAGGACATTTTCGAAATGTTTGTTTACATTTTATCATGCCATTTTTTATTTCGTAGTAAATATTTGCGTCAAAGTTGTCATTTGAGAGAATAAAATCGAGTGACGTGAATTTATAACTGAATTTAATTTTTAAGCCAATACGTAACACAGTAATGGTCGGTCCGGTCCGTGTTCTTTAGAGAGTGTTCTAGAGAGAGCAAACTCGTCTTGAGCAACAATAACTTCGAAATCAGCACATCATCGAAATGACTTGTTTCCTTTCGAGGAACTGAATAGCAAGTGCAACAAACTCTTAATAGGCTTATTTTGGTGAGAATTATATCAAATGGATTGGAATATCCTCCATGCATCTTTCACAGTCAATCTTGAGTATTAATACGCATTATGTGCATGCAATTTCCGCAATTGAAATACAAAATAAGGTTCAAGTGAGGAACATGCATACGTACAGTGACCACCAAGCAATCATTTTTTTAAGACGAAGAGAAGGAATACCACGCAATGCCCAGGATACGTTCAAAGATATTATGAATGCATCCAATTTAATTCAAAGCGGAACTTATCACAGCATACCCCTGTCTCCTTGAACCAGCAAAATTTTGTTTAAAAATGACCGCAAAATCCTTTCTCAATTTTCCTATCTCTGATTACATGTGTACCACGAAGGGTGCTGTTGATTGTCAAAAAAATGGTGGTTGAAGTCAAGTTTGACGTTAATGATACCTACATGTCATTTTATTTTTTTCCAAAATGGATCCTTTGGCGCAGTATTCAATTTGATTTGCATGAAAAAACTTATACAGACACAGTTCTATGCTATGGAAGTTCGAGGGAGCCAAAAATTAAATTAACTCATCCTAACCGTCTCCACAGCGTGCGATGCGTCAATGCCTAGAAAAATTAACACCGGAAGAGGAACACCATGCACACTTTCCGGTATCAGTAGGATGTTATAATGTGTTGCTAGGCTACATAAATGTTTTATTTATCCCTTTAGTCGTCTTTTACGACAAGTTCAATTGCGCTGTTCGGTAGTCTTATTCACCCCGGCCCTGCACGGTCTTATTCGCAAAACAACATTCTACACTATAAGTATAGATAGAGACAAAACCATCAAAACGACCTCGTTTGATCGTCTTATTTTACTTGATCTGGCTTCAGCTTTGTGTAGCTAACTGCTAGGTGCCGGCGCTGTCCAAAAAAATTTATTGAGAAGTAATGCCTTTTCCACCATTTGTTAAATGCTATTTGTCAGCTATTTATTCAAAATGTTTATGGCTATCTATATCGCGGAACACTTGTATGATATTCAATTTGGATAATACAGCTGCCAGTTGCTGAGAATCAATTTAATTATTATTGCAGTAGTGTATTTTAAAGACATTTTTTTGGCACAGTTCCATCTGTAGACCGACAAGTGTGTGTTTTTTGAAAAATATCTTATACAGCTATATAAAATGTATATGTACATATATTTAAAATAAAAGTTGGGGTATGCCCTTCATAAACTTGCAAGCTGTCATTTGAAGTGTCATAATATTAGTTAAATTTTTGCCATTTACAATACTAGGTCGCTTAACAATCAAAAAACTCGTTAAAATTATTAAAACTTACTACGTCATAATCGACAAACTCAGCAAGCAATTGATAAAATTGTGAAGAAATTAAAAGGGAGTGGAAGCGTTACTGATGTCTTCAGGCCTGTACATCGTCGTAATGCACGCTCAATCGAAAATATTGCTGCTGCAAGTGAAAGTATTGCTGATGATCCGAATTTATCGAACACCGGTGCTGGCGTTCGCAGCAGTTGAATGTGTAGTACACCTTACTATCATGACTTATACGATATGTGGTTCCAACAAGGCGGGGCAACAAGTCACACAACACGACCAATTATGGCTTTATTGCGTGAGAAGTTTCCTGGTACCGTTTCTTTGTTACCGTTAGATATTTTTCTGTGGGGCTACACAAAAGACCGTGCTTACGCGAATAATCCCCGAACTCTAGATACATTAAAAACCAACATTACTCAAGTTATGGCCGAGAATGTGCGAATAAGTGGTTAAAAAATAACCTCAAAAGAATCTCATGCTGCGAATCTTACCGAGGCGGCCATTTGAAAGATATTGTTTTTTAAATTTAATGCAAATTAATGACCCTTTACAACAAAGCTGTTCCTGATGACTACCAGTTCTTCGATGTTTACAAAGTTTATCAACGCAAAACAATTGAAATCAATTTGCGAGAAGACAGCAAATCAGGGACAGCTATAAGCAGTTGTAAGAAAACCATATCAGTATTGAGAGAGGGGTAGAAGTTGAAAAAGTTTGATGCATTGGGAAAAGTTTGTATGGATCGTAATTTGTACAAAGACTGGAGGGATCGACTGAACGAAGGGATCTTCAAGTAATCTAGACCAACTCTTTAATAAAGTCCAGGATTGAGTTTGAGGTCAAAATAAATTGGGCGACAATTCTTGCCCCTTAATCAGTACCTTATTAACCCAGGTAAATGTTATTCCCCTTTACTATGGGGAATCCCCCATAGTAATATAACCATGGAAAAATTATTATTTTTTTTTATTTTTTAAAATGTATCAAATATTGCACTGGCTCCTAATAAAAACCAATTTGGGTAAAAAGTGTCCCAGATATGATAAAATAAAAATGGTTCATATTAACGAAGGCTAATAAAGATCGTGTGAGGGCTAAACTCCACCAGTTCTTTAAGAGCCTCCCCGAGTTAACGATTTTTCCTAATCTGAAATATATAGCCTCTACTGTATGAGGTCAACATATTTTTACCTCTCATAAAAAAACAACACTCGGTGAGTACGAACTTCATCCACTTTATATAACAAAATTAAGAAAGTACAGTACTGACAACACTTTGACAGAACCGGTCGCGTTTCAATGATGCCAATAAATTGGTTCCTGTCAAGGGAAACGTTGTTCTTTGATCAAAGCCTACGGGCTATAGAGCATATCTCTGCGAGTGCCGAAGGGATTCGTTAACCCTATTCGTATTGACTGCTATCTGGCTGTCTACGCAAATAATAATTTCCGTTGCTGCTGATTCCATGTCCATCAGTATTAACGCCTGAGCTGCCCTCTTAAAAGAGAAAATCTAAGCTTGGAATATACTGCAGTAATCCGTCAGCCGGTAGCACTGCTTAATACGACTGGCTTCAAAGTATACTCGCGTTCCCATAATATATGTATGTATATCTTCGAATAAATACACCTTTTGACGACAGTGCCTTTGAAAGTTTTGTCAAAGTCAGTTGGTGGTTAGCCAGATAAGCTATCCTTTATACTTTGTCGCATTCATAAGATCTTTCTTCGTACTTCTATCTTAGGAGGCTTGGTGTGTTTAAAACATTCATAAGCACACGAAGATGGTGACATAAAATAACGCCAAACGAAATAAATCCAGAATCTAAAAATGTTGCATTATTTCCATTCCGAAATAGAACCGCCTGCGTAAGAGTGCTGCAATAGGCGCATTATTTAAAATTTGGCAATATTTTACGTCACCGATTGACCTCCCATTTATTTTTATTTGTTTAACAATGAACTTGAAGTCATTTACCAGTTAATACTGCGAGTAAAGTAAATAAAATTAGGAATTCTATTTTTTCTTTCCAGTTTTTGAGTAAGAAAGTTGAATTATTTATTCGCCAACTGATGTGCGGTTCATTATAGTAATTACACTTAATATTTTAAAAATGTTCAGAATAAATTGTTTCGTTTAATATTTTTAAAATTAAAAAAAAAATGATTGCCAAACTTTATTCTTAAAATTGCTTGCCAGATGTTCTTGTACTATTTTGCCGTATTACTTTATCTCCTTCAAATTATGTGCCGGTTATATATGTAGATTTTTAAAATTTTAATAAGACTCTCTCCATAGTTTTGATCTGACTTCCTTCTTGGATATATATCGTTTTGTTTTGTTTCTCTGTGCACATAGATATACATTCATTCTATGAGTTTAAATAATAAAAAAACTGAGGGGGTAATCTTTTTTTATGTCAATCTTAACGCATAATCAGATGTGTCTAGACAACTTTCTTGATAGGTACCTACGTATTCCTGAGAAAATGTATAAAACAAAATAAAAATTGAATGGAAAACTTTGTTTTGTGATATGCGATTTACTTTGATAGTGACATGCAATATATTCAGTTAATTCACTGGAAATTTGTATGGTTTTCATGTTGTTTACGCTATTCTGTTCTAATTGGTATTTTCAGGGCCACGTTTTTATGTCAGTTTGTATAATCGCAATTCCCCCAGGTAAGTATATTTACGTGAAATATCGGATATAGTTAAAAAAAGGTCTTAGATATAACATCTGTATAGGTATGGTGGTCAGATAAATAACATACTGTCATTTTTCACCATGTAACAGCCGTATGTAATTATCTAGCCTAGTATGTCAGAGCCACAGATTAGGAATTAACAAGATAGTCGACTCGAGAGACAATCTCTCAACTTGCCCCCAAGCGTAAGTACAGCTGAAAAAAACCCGCAAAGTTTGCAATTACATGGGCTTTTACGTGCAAGTCAAATGGAAATTAGATGGGTTTTAATGGCCGCCGCCATGAAATGTCATTTTTGAGCAGATTACACGTCACAATTTGGGTGTGTAAACTAAATATGCAAAATATGCGGTGAATATGGGTTTATTAAAACATACTTAACATTTATAATTTTTAATGAAATATAATCAGAATTATATTGATTAATGTGACTAATATATATGTATATAAAAAATAAGTTTATTATACATTTTCGGTTGAAAATATATTGAAGTATATCTATAGAAACACGGATTTCGTAAGTAATGTGTGGTTTTATTAAACTTTTACACAATTGGACACTGTTTTAAAACGCTATTTGATGGGGCCAAATTATAACAAATATTATTTTTGGTACATGAAAACCACTTTTTTAACAATATATGCAATCAATTACTAGTATGTAGTAGTAGAATAACATTTTGTTTTTAAAACATTAGAAAACATTGTAACTTTACAATAAATGTATATTTTATCTCATTTTATTAACCAAAATGGAAAAAATAAAACAAACCCAAGTATGTTTATTTTGAGACAGATAAAAAATAGAGAAATATTTCTTATAACCGCAAAAAAATATTCGATTTAAATTGTAACAACTTCGAATATATTATGTAACTAATATTTTGGACAAAATCTTTATTGTTGCCATTTGGAAAAGTTGCAAACCTCCCATGTCATACTTTCGACATACCAACACGATGTTTCTTGTTCACGTGTATTCAGAGATATGAAAATTAAGAGAGGATTTTGCGGCCATTTTTAAATATATTTTGCGGGTTGAAAGTGATGCAGCCTTGACTAACTAGATTAATCCGTGTGACTCAGATGTGCGCTGAATAACACGTGTTGGATATACGTCAGATGCAATGGGAAATTCACTGGCGGGTAAACACTTTTTATGAGGAGTTTCTTTCAATTCGTATTGTGTTAATATATAAAATGCAACTGATTTGAAAAAAGGTTTCCCATAAGATGTGTACTGCCAATTTATGATGGACAGAGTATAGACAAAGTTATGTTTTGTAGCTTCTCTGTGTTATGTTTTTCTGTTCTCTGTCTGTGACTTCCTAACAATATACCAATGTAGGGATTAAGGCATATAAACGCTCCGGTTATATTCAGAATTCTTAAATTTTTCCTATTTCAATTTAAGAATTCTGAATTAAACCGAAGCGTTTATATGCCTTAATCCCTGCATTGGTATATTGTTAGGGAGTCATACACTGAGGACAAAACTTCATAAAGAAGATTCGACATAGATTTAACCAAAACAAATTTGTCCAAAGTTCTTCATCGGGAAGATCAGACTGAGTTGAGTTTCGCAGAATGTCCCTGTTGCTTAACCCTATATAAAATGCTTGTCCTAAGGCGACTAATGAATGAAGGGATTTCGAGACATTATTAACATGAAGGTGGGCACATATAAACATCTTCAAAATAGGTATCCCCCAAGAACGCAAAAGATATGTGAAACAAGGAAAAGAACAAAGTGGAAGTGGGGGGTATCAAACAAATTGTTCCGAATTCCTGTTCAGCATCTTCTTTTTTGACTCCTATTTTCACCGTGAAAGTCCGGGATTTTCAAGCTCGGTTACTAGTTTCCACAAAATATTTCTGGTAACCCTATCTTCAGGTGTACGCTTCCCGGAGACGTGCTTCTATCACTACAAAATATCCGCAAAATATCCGAGGGGGCGTCTTCAATAGACACGTGTTTCTGGTTAGTTTACTTCAGTAATTTCCCAAACAAATGCGTACGCGATTAAAACGAATTTCACATGTATCCAATATGTGTGTGTGGACACGAACGACAAAAAATCCCCCATCGATGAATCTGAAATTATAGCTTTGGTTCGAATTACAAACTAAAAACCACACTCGTAGTGCACATGTTCGACTCTTTATCTCGTCATATGGCATTCGTATCATGTCATAGATAGTACATATATGAAATGCACTTGAATATAACACAACCGTAACAATACTAATTTATCACAAATATAGATAGGTGTATGTATCTCCCATCGAGTTGAATACATATTTGCACAGATTGGCTTTGTTGCCGCACATTTGATTCAAATCATCGCATCACAACAATTGAAACAATTTCCTCTAAGGGCGAGGTATCATCAACAAACGCGTCCAATGACTCGAATACAACGCGATTTCACAAATTCCACATTCGTCTCACAGAGACACAACTCACTTTCTTTCCTTTAGGGACGAGGACCATATCAGAAGCAGTCCTTTTTTTGAACACAAACAATTTCAAGAATTTAGCACTTTTTCCGATTTTGAAAAACGAAACACGAACAAAAAAAAAGCAAATCCGCACACAACACCACCCCACTGCACAAAGTGAAGGCACTCAAAAATAACAAACAACAGACCACAGTACAACCGTTGTGCGCATTCCGGTGCGAAAAACGAGAAAATACACAAAAAAACAAAAATGTGTTTCAGCTTCAGCTTCGGCGGATAGGTTACTTCCTCGCGAATTTTTGCTTTGTCAATTCCTGCCTGCGACCGAGTTTTCCAAGCACTCTCAGGCATTTCAAAGAAGATGATCATTATCCTCAGCCGAATGGAAGATCACACGCATGTATTCAAAAACCAAAGCGAAGGAGAGACAACAACAACAAAATTAAAGCAGAATTTTATCCGGATAAATAATTAATTTCAACGCATTCGGTCAAAGGGGCAAGCAAGCAAGCGGGTTGTTGGTTGGCGATCGCGATCGCGATGATATTCGAAACAAAACAACGATACCTTGTATCTTCTCAGTGCTCAGGCTCACTCTCGCTGATATAAGATACATTTCAACGGGAATTCTCAAATAGTGCAATGGTGGCGAAATTTTTTACCGCGTGGAAATCGCTTTTGTTGGTTCTTTGGATTTTGTTTTGCTTTTTTTTTTTTATAAATGTATATTTGTGTCATTGTATTCGAGAGTTGCTTTTTTTATGGAGTGCAAAAAAATACCATATGGTAGACGGAACGGTATGTATGTGCATTTAATACACATAATAATTGTGCTAAGGAGGTGGACAGATGGACAGGCGGCGACGAACGAACAAATTACCGGTGAGGAGGAGATACCCGAAACGAAACTGGCCGCGACCGAGTGTGTGTGTCAACTATGTAAGCAAGCATCCGATGAGCGTGAGTGTGAAATAAAAGCAAAAACGTATTCTGGAAAATGTATCTAAACAGAGAGAAACTCATTTCTGTTTTAATAATTCATAAATTTTCCGAGTATAATGTTATTTTGTAGCTTTTTTTTTGTTTTAATCGTTTTCTATTTCCAGCGAAATAAAATAATGCGGCAAAAACTTACTTTTCAAATTAGAATTGAGTAGCTGCGAAGCTGAAGGTGACATACTTATTGAATTTCCATAGGGAATTAAAAGATTGCTTTAATTTCGAATGTGAAGTTGGAACCAGTAGTTAGGCACAGTCTAGGAGGGATCTTTAACAAAAGTAACATTCAAATTGTTAACGGAGCACCCTGATGTGATTTTGTTCTGCGTTATATAAAATGCAATAAATACTGTTGAAATTTGGTCATGTTCCAATAAGTTTTAGAGTTTTGAAGGTCGCTACAAGAATTCACAAGATTGGATATCGGAAAATTTCTAAGTGTTAGGGACCTTCTTTGGCTGTCGGTTAAAAGAGATTAAAAAACATGGTTAGGTACCTATCTACCGGACAACCAGAGAAAAGTCAATAAACTCTTCATTTCAAAAATGGCAGTACTATAGTTTCCGAGGCGCCAAGATTTGACGATGCAACTTTATAGATCTTAATGAAATAATCACAAGTTAGTATGTAACAACAGTCTCGTTTTTGCCTAGTTAAGGAGATATCGAGGTTTGAAAATCGAATTTTTAGTATCAAATTTCTATGACATGACGTCACTTTTTGCCAATATTTTTACTTAAAAAACAAAAACAATTACATATATTAAGGAGGTCAAACAACAATATTTTCCACCATTCCGAAATCCATAAAGTTGCTTCTTCAAATCTTGTCGCCTCGGAAACTATAGTATCCCCTCAAAAATAACCATGCCCAATTTCATTTTGCAAAATTAAATGCTCGGTGATGGGTTGGGCCGGAATTGCGGACTCCGCTGGTGCTAGGAGATATATGGATGTGATTTAAGTAGAAGACAACGCTAACAGTTTTTTGAAAGGCACAATACCTATATGCAATGTTGTTGAGGCATCCAGCAACGATCCCCGATCTTCACCTTAATGAACCCGCCTGGGACATTTTGGGCCGTCGATTGTCAATTGATGATACAATGCTACATTAATTTTACGCAGAAGAGGCGCACATACGTTACTGAGCACAATGCACACATTAACAGGCACACGTGCGTAATGCCAAAGAGGCGTAAATCCGCCGTCGATTAAAAATTAACAACCAAAATTGTGTCAAAAATGTTGAAGATACAGTAAATGACGCTTATAAGAAACTTCAAAATGCCACAATTTTTATTTCTTTTAAGTGTGTTTTTCATATATCCTAAACACGGATGTAAGATATTTCTTATAAAACATAATTCTTTCAGAAAAAAGTTCATATTTAAACAACAAAAAATAAATTCACTTTTCTAGCAACAAGAAAGTTCAAAAAAATAATAAATATGTAGGAGTACTGTATATAACGGGTGATCCAAGTAAAGATACTTTTATCAATAGCCTTTTTTGACAGATCACGTGTGATTCGTGTCATGCTGTCATGTTATTTTTGTTTAGTATTGTTTGGCATTTCATAATGGAAAGACTTACGCGTGAACAACGTTTACAAATTGTTCAACTTTATTATGAAAATTCACGTTCTGTGAGGAATGTGTTTCGTGCACTTCGCTCAACTTATGGTCAACATAATCGGCCTACTGAGCGTACTATTCGCAACACCATCACCCATTTCGAGACCCAGCATTCATTATTGGATAATATTTGACCGAATAGACCACGGCCAGTACGCTGTGAAGAAAATATAGCGACCGTAGCTGAGAGTGTACACGAAGACCGTAGAGAGTCGATTCGGCGCCGTTCGTAGCAACTCGGACTGACGTATGGAACGACTTGGCGCATTTTACGTCAAGATCTTAAATTGAAAGCGTAAAAAATACAGCTTGTGCAACAAATGAAGCCGCTCGACCTTCCCAAGCGACTGCGCTTCGCTCTATGGGCTCTTGAAAAGTTCCAAGAAGATCCGACGTTTTCGAGGCAAATTATGTTTAGCGATGAGGCCCATTTCTGGCTCAATGAGTATGTAAACAAACAAAATTACCGCATTTGGGACGAAGAGCAACCTGAAGAGATTGAAGAACTGCCACTTCATCCAGAAAAAAAAACGGTTTGGTGTGGTTTGTGGGCCGGTGGAATCATTGGTCCATATTTCTTTAAAAGTTATGCCTGTGCGAACGTAACCGTCAATGGCGACCGTTATACAATACTGTCACTGGAATGACTCTGCAATCATTGTTTGTTGAGATATCACTGATTAAAAACAAAAGTCTCATATCTGTGGTCACAAGCCATAATCGCTAAAGTCAACGTAAGATGAAATTGAGATTTTGATGGCATTAGATTCACAAAATCAAAATATCATAACAGCTGTCACTTTTTTTAGTTGAGATTAATGTTTTTTTTTTGTATAATGTATGTATGTATAAAGTCATAAAATGTTTTGAAAGTTAAAAGTTAATTTTAAACTAATTAAAAATAAAATTATCTTTATTTAACTTTTTGTTTCAATGAGATTGGACTTTCCAATCGCCCAATAGAGCCATTTGTACCTGGAAAATAAGTAATCAGACTTTAGCGGTTTTTCCTGACAACAGATATATGTTTCAGCAACGATTTGACGCATTTTTAGAATAAAGCTACATAAACAAGCTAACTTAGCAATGCAAGCGTTAAGAGAAAAATCACAATTGGTATCAAAATAAAAAGTTTTTACTTTAACGATTTTAACTTGAAAAGGGTTAACATTGAACCCAAAAACAATCTAATTACATACCTACTAACAAATGACTTGCCGCTATCATGTCGCACCCCACTACATAATGTAAAATAAACACAATTCCTCTCACAATGAATTTCGGAAAATATATATTTACACAATCTATATGTAAATAGACAGGTACTTCATCTGACGCACTTCTTTGAGACAAAATTAATATCTATAAATTACATTGCCTCTACCCAATGGTTAAACAAAAATAGCTCACGAAAAAAATAAATATATAAATCTATCAACTTAATTATATTTTATACACAAACATTTAGATAACGAAGGTCGAGGTTTCACACTGATCTTAAATTCGCTAGCATCAAAGTCTTCTTTTTGTTCATTCTACAGGGCGATCTAGTTTTTATTATTTTTTTTCCAGCTGGTTCTACGACGACTTCGTCTATAATCGAAGTAATTAATTGTTTAATTAATGAAAACTTACTAGGTATAAGTTAGAATCTAAATTAAGAGAGGGTTCAGATTCAGTGTACGTATACACCCATTACACTATAATTCTGTAATAATTTTTATTAGCAATAACAGTTTTCGCATGTTAATACGTAGCTTCTTTGTGCTATTGAAGCACATGGATAAAAAGGTAAGGCAGCGAGATCGCTTCAGTGTTGACTGTAGCTTGTTCTGGTTGACGGGTTTGGAGAATAGAACCACTGAAAATGACCAGTTTCTTTTTAAATCTGCAGCATATGTTGAATTATTATTTTTATTAAAGATAAATTGGACAATTGTTGGATTTTTTTGCATCCAAAAACCAGTGGCGGGTTAAGTATTAACCTCGAATTCCGATATGTACTAGTTGCTCTGTTGTCATTTCCGGCAGCCTTTCTGGAGCACAATGGACCATTAGGTCTAAATGCTAAATCCTTAAATGACCTCACTCCAAATATAATACAATACCATGTAAAAAAATTATCGCGCGTTTTTCGTTCGGGATAACAATAATTTCATCCTATACTCTTGTAAACTTGCAAAGACGAGGAAAAAATTGTTTTACTTCTACTTCGATCACTCATTGTAGCTTTGGAAATTGGCTTCCCTTGCTGTTATTGCACAAAATTTGAAAAGCCTCTCCGTAGGAAGAAAAACTGCAGCCATCAAAAGTGGCCCAATATAGGTTTCGATCGATTTCCCAGCAACTATGTTTCTCTAATACGTTTTCTCCGAAGGACAAATGCTGATAAAAAACAAAATCACCACAGAATAACTGTTTCTCTTTTCTATAACTGCCGACCAAATAATCTATTCCACAATTTACAATTGCCATCCTTCGAAAGAGATTGTGTTAGAGTGGGAAGTGCTTCGTCATCTGAACTGCTGTTCGTGTTGCTCATTTACCAAAGTTAAGAATTATACAAAATATGTCGGATAATCGTCGGATTAGAAGCTAAACCTGCTAAGTTCTTATGAAGTTTGAGACTTGTATACTGTTAGAAAGGTTAAAAGAAGACGCATCGTCTGATATAAAGATTAAAATTCAATTCGATGTAAATTAAAAAAATGTATTGTATTTGGGCCAAACAATCCTATAAATGATGCAATTCGTTAGTTTTCTCTACATAGACTTTGCTCTCGCTGCGAAGTGTAAGGAGATTATCCCCTTTACAAAACATTAGAGGGGGTACGACCCCTCCGCACTCTCTCTCCCTCGACGGCTCTCTCATTCCCAACAATATTAGTATGCCCAGGAACTCAGATGAGATTCATTCTAGGCCGGCGGCTCGCGCCAGTATCTCCCTACACTCCTCGATGAGTTTGTCTTGGTAAAGATTAGGGCCTGAGGACAGTCTGGTTGTCAACGAAGATAGCTGAGTAGTTTTGTGTTGATGTGCTATTTAGCAATAATTTTCCCACGACCTCATTTTGGAAAACGGTGGATGAGTTCGGGAGCCATAGCATAAGGTCATGTGTAATTCGTCTGAAAAGACTCCCATCAGTAAAGGTAGTTAGAGCCAACTCTCTCTCTCATTCCAGAGAAAGTTAAGTGTGAGTGTAATACTGTCAGTAGATATTGATAAAGGATATTACAATGCCCGTAAGGTCTTGCAGACCAACAGCCGGCTACTCTCTTTCTTACTGCGCTACAAGATACAGGATTTCACATCCAGGGGTAGGATGCCCAGAATCACGTTGAATGCCTCGGTCGGGCATGACCGTAAGGCTCCCATGGTCCCGATTGCATTTGTTCTCTGGATTTTGCTTAACTTGGTGATGTTATAAGCTTTACTAAAATAACAGATGATTTAAATGCTCTTAGTACAGTAAAGATCTGCACTCGGAGAATGATTTTTTTACTGTTCAGATTTGTTTGGTGAGAAATTTGTATAATAGCGATTTCAAATTTGTGTGTTTGAGTGAACAAACAGAAGTAAGTAGATAGCTAATATTGAATGTCAAGGAAAACAGGGATGTTGCATTCCAATCTCGAATCATATGTATAGGATAAGGGTTACACAATTGAATTAAAGTATATGTCAAAATCGAAGACAACCAAACGGTAAATTTTTCTTAAAAATAGCTAATAAATCAATAATACTAATCAAACATTGACCACACCAGCGGTCACCTAATTAATTACCTTAACGCAATTAATAACACACCACCTCAATTTTAATGCTTAATATCCAATACTTTAATCCCTATCATCAAATAAAATAAGATGGGAGAACTTAATCCCCGCGCCTTCTATTATAACCTTCTTAAAAACATAAAAAAAAGAAAGATGTCATCAGATGCGAAAATGGCAGAACAGGTTAAAACAATTTAAACAAAAACGCACTATAAACAAAGACTCAACAATATATATATATCCAGACAAACAGATGTTCAAGTTTAGTTTTTTGTAAAAAATATTGCCAACACTCGCAAGGGAGGAGGAGGGCGAGTGCTTAGTACACGTAAAGGATTTTCTAAAAAGTTTCATTACAACCCACTTGTTGAAGACACAAACCCAATATTTTTTTTTAAATGCAAGACAACGGTAAGACAAACCTGAAAAAAGAAATACTTATCCGAAAAATATGGACCTTACGAATCTATTGAGTCGATACAAACCGGAGCAGCGATGTTATGGCACTATCACTGATGGTTCCAAAATCTGTCAGAATGCGTTTGCAAGCACCTTGGTGCAGTTTGGCAGTGCGTTTTTCTCGTTAGACAAATACTCATCGGTCTTCCATATGGTGAACTATGCTGTGCTAATGGATTATATATTGTGAAGAAGAAGTGGACGGGTCAAAGTATAATAGGTGTCAGTTGTTCCAGACGATATTGAGCCTCGTTTAAGACCTTAAAATATTTCTAAACAAAAGTGCTTTAATTGGAAAACTATTTATGCTAGAGGAAGGCTGAGCTGTGAGTCTTGTAGTGGTTCCGGGTCATCTAGATTCTGGGCGCTGATGCGACTCGTCTTTCGAGAAGTATGTTTCTCGTATTCTACGCATTTACCACTGTGTCACTTTGATCAAATTTTGGAAACAAAATTAGGCCAACAAATAAGGTAGTTCTTACTTAATTACTTAATGGGCTTCCGACCCATGATACCCTGCCTGCAACACGACAGTTTTCCATCCTCTACGATCCCGTCTACGCGGCTTCCAGTTAATCATACAAATCATATCGAATTCGCATGAGTACTTCCTGACATTAAACTTACTTAAAATAAAATGTCTAAATATCCCATTAGGAACTCAATCGTGAAAACATTCCAAAAATCAGCAAAACTTTACCATTCCGACTTTTCTGCCTTGCATGACTCTGCCTCTTTAAATGCTTAATTTATCAGTAAAATACTTTACTCCACTTAAACTCCGACACACATTCCAAAGCACATTAACTAAAATCGCATAAATTCTCCACATACCTAAAGCAAGCACAAAATGCCAAAGCGAAAACATCCCAAAATCCATAGAACAGATGCAGAAATCCCCGTTTTAAATGTCCAAGTAAATGCTATTCCGGCTAAGGCAAAGCGCACAACAAAAAAACCGAACATAACACGAAAAAAGAAAATTAAAAAAGTCGAAAATGCGACCGGTGATATATTGTAATCCTTGACATGACCCAAAAAAAAGGACTGCAGGCAGAATGTAAAATAAGTAAAAAAAAAATGTATATCCTACGCCAAGTCGGAGAAGGAATGAAAATCGTGTAAAACCTCCTTCCAAACGGCTGCAGAAATGTAGCTAGACTTGCCCTACCCTGCCAACCAACCATGCAAAAGTCTCAGCATACCAAGAGGACAACGTTTATTCTTAAAAAAAAAAAAACCACTACGCCACGGACAACGATATAGGTAAAGCCTTTAGGGAAATATTTTTAGTTTTCACAGGTGTTTTGTGGCCTTTTAAAGAAAATTAAGAAATCCTTAACGACACGTTTTTATGAGATCTGTCAGAAGGACACATTCGCATCGCAGTCGCAGCTGAAGGTGGACACGAAAGAGATGGAGGAGAAAAAAGTTTCTCTGCGACATGGACTGGGAGCTAAGAGAACCCTTAACTTGTTTGTGTTGTTTTTTTTTTCGGTCTTTGCGTCTTTAATAAATTTTGTCCCACTGCGGCGGGTTTTGAATGGACAGCAAAAATGTGTTTAGGTTTTTTTAAGTGTCATTTGCAGCGTGGTCAGATGAAACACAGTACAGTGGACAATTGAAGATTACAATACTTCCAAGAAATTTACCAAAAGAAGGATTTTAAAGCCGAGTTATGTCGGATTACCAGTTTGGTGTCTTTTACTACATTTCGAGAAATGTTTCACAGTAATCTCTTGACAATCAAGGTCTTATGACAATCGCAGTTGTGAGGAAGGATGAACAACTTTTTCATAACTGTAATGAAATGATATTTTGAATAGCCTTGGAAGCTGGATGCTCCCCAGCATTTTAAAGGTGGAATTGGTAGACCTCACAGGTGTGTATGGTAAGTTTTTTTTTTTCATAATATATGCGCACTAAAGGGATTTTGGATGCCCTTATAATGAAGTTACACAGTGCGGGCATGAGGAAAGTGAAGGATTAGAGAAAGGGAGAAACCGATGTACGCTGGTTTTAAATGACTGTAAACTATAAGTTTTAGGAAAAACAGAGCGTGGTAGAGCATTCCACATTCGCGTTGTACGGTTAAGAAACGAATCTTTGTATTTCACTGTACCACCGAATACAAGCTTAAGGATAAACTGATGTACATTACTAGCAATTCAACCGCATATGAGTATTGCGGTTGAATTGCTGTAGGGGTGGAATGCAACTGGCTATTTCATTTGAGCACTTGTGGTGGAAATACCGATAAAACAATGACAGGCAGGAAATATTACGACGATGACTAAGGGAGGCAATTGATTTCGCAATGTCTCGATCGCCAAAAAGTTTTACCGCACGTTTTTGAATCCTGTCAAGTAGCTCCAAATATGTAATTGGAGCACCGGACCAGATATGAGCGTTATACTCAAGTTTGAGGCGAATTAACGCCTTAAAAATTGTAGCCTGATCAGAAGGGGTGAAATATTTCTTGTATTGCTTAAGGAAATCTCGACATTTCGCAGCGTTCTTGGCGACATCGAATATGTGGTCATTCCAACGAAGTTTGTCTTTAACGCACATACCGAAGATGGAAAGTCTTTCGGTTTCGGCGATACAAGTGCCATCCAAGGACAATGGCAGAGTATTGGGATTTCGCTTTAATGATAGAAGACAGCATTGTTTCTTAGAACCATTAAATTCTACTCTATGGGTTGTACCCCACTTAAGAAAGCTTAACATACGTTGCCGTTCTAGCTCTGCGCCCGAAGTGAATAATAAAACGAATACGCAAAGCTAAGGGTACTGTCATCAGCAAAGGAATGGATTGGATTAGAAGTGACAGACAGGAGGTCATTGATAAAAATGAGAAAGAAAGTCAGAGACAAAACGGAACCCTGAGGACACTAGCATTTATTTGGAGAGAAGCGGACTTGAAACCGTCCAAAATAATCCATTGAAGAAGGGTATCATCGATTCCAAAAGCACTCATTTTAGACAAACGAGCTTGATGCCAAAAACTCTGTCAAACGCCTTTGAAATATCAAGCGCAACAACCTTACTTTCACCACCACGGTGAATAGACTGGTTCCAAGGAGGATTCGTCTTGGTTTTTATTGTACCTCTAATCTGGTATAAAAAAGGAGAAGGCACGGTTTTAGAATAGATACCTTGGGCCTTCGATATGACGCGACAAGTCCTAATTGACATGTTTAAATCTGCAAGTACATACCGTAATAGAATGAAAAATGTTACACTTAAATTTTTTTTGGCAAAAATACGGCGACTGAATCAGATTTTGGTTTTATTTAATATAATAGCGGAAAAAGAATATTCCTATTGGGGTATTTGGTGATCTTTGACAAAAGACATCTATCTATCAATAGTTGTTGTTCCAACTGACTCCGTAGCGCACAGCCCAACAGCTGATATTAGAAGTGTATACAACCCTAACACTGTAGACGCAATTAAAAGGGCGATTCCATTCAGACAAGACCTGTTTTTTTAATTGATTTTAAATTTCGAATGCTGACGGAGGATAACAAAATATTGGATACGTGTTAAAAACATTTAGTTTTTCAAGGGCACTTTTCCACTTTTGTGAAGGGTAATATACAAAATATGCACATTCCTTTAAATCTCAAACTTTACATGTATGTAGTCAAAAATATATGGGTTCTTGGTTTGATTTTATCCCGATAGCCTTATTTAAGAGCGGGAACCCTTAAGAGGGTGAGCTGGCTAAAATTCGTTTCAATTGTGCCAAAATATTTTGGCGTTTTTTCCTAGGAAAAAATTACAAAATTTTGTATCCGGATTTTTGGGCTTTTTTCCATTTTAAGTGTTTGATGTAATTTCCTATGGCGTAATTTCAGAGGGCCGACAAATTACATTTTGAACTTGAAACTTGAAACTTAGGAAAAAACCTACATTTAAATTCGAAGGGCCGGGCCCATTTGGAGTGAACAAGAAATAATTTATAAGAAAATGGTCATGCGAAAAAAGAAATGTAAATTGCAAATCTCTAACAGCACTTACTATTTCAATATTTCAATTTCAATTTTCGTATTTAAGCACTGTTAAACAGCTTAACTAATTTTGAAACAATAATCGTTGGACATTTTTTTATAAAAGAAAGCTCACATGTACTGCGTGTTTACACCAAACCGATGAAGAAAAATCAAACTTTAATCACCTTTTGGATGAAACGCCTTTGTAACCAAAGTTTCTTAATCATTGCAGTGCTGTTAATAAACGTTGAATGTAGAAGTTTATTCGATTTCGATAATCGAAATTCTTCAGTGGAGTGGAGTGATCCCTGCATCAAAACTTATTCCTTGGTTCACTATTTTTATAATAACTTACCGACTTACCTACCAGGAAATTCATACTCAACTAATGTGTGTATCTACCCAACTTGCAACGAAGTGTGTGTGTCAAATAAGGTCGCACATCATAGGGACCATAATAAATACGAACCTCGTTCATAACTAACTTGAACAAGGATCGTATTTAGTATGGAAATGAGAAATATGTATAAGCGTCGCTAAAAAGTACCCGATAGACCTATTTAACCCTTTTGCTCTGGGCCAACTGGAAATGCCCCTAGATTCTACTATATATGCATTTAAATATATTGCCTCCTATAGTCTTTAAAGCGTTATTTTGACAATTTATTAACGTTTATTTTTAGAAACAATATTCCGTATGCCATTTTCACTTACTCATACATTCGATTTGGAAAACATTAATTATTTTTAAATTTTCATTCAGTGGCATAAGGCATGTGATCGTGCATGTTGCCGAAAATCAGGGAAGTTGAGCAACATGTTAATTTTGGCGAGTGTTAATAGCCCTTTTACGATACGAATACTTAGTAATTTTTTTTTGGAACTTAATTGGGTTAATTTTTTTTTTGACTAAAAAAATGTCTAAATCTCTTAAATAAACAGTTGGCTGTCACGCATGCGACATATGAACGAGCACGCTAAAAGGCACATGCACATTACATATTGATTTTTTGATTTGGTTTCTATAAGGAATTGGTGGCGAAATAAATTTTTCTGTTATCTAACGAAATTTAACGAAAGGCCTCCAATTCTTCGCACGCTGATGTGTATACAATGCATTAAGATTAGCTTTTAGTGGAGAGGTGTGAGCATTTTTACTATTTATTTATTTGTATAAAAAGCATAAGAGTATTATTTTAAATCAAAACACAAATGCAAAAGTTAACTTTTATGTTCGTATTAGATACTTATGCACCTAAATCGCAAGTAAACATTTACTGAATGACCACATTTTTTAAGCACGCGTCGCCTCTGGATATGGGTGTCCCAACAAAAAAATGTTTTTTGTTTCCAACGAAATGACCTTAAGATATAATAATAATTTTCGATTTTGAGGCATAACTACTCTTAATGCTACAACTGACTAAGTAATTAATAAAAAATTGTTTTTTTTTTTATTTTGGCGATTAGATAATGTTTTTTTTTTTTTTTGGATTTGTTGGTTAAACTTTGATCAACGGGTCAGGTAAAACGGTTAAACCTATAAAAGCATGTTATTCAATCGTAGTAAATGTAATAAGATTATTTATTTATTATTTTTTATTTCCTTTGATTTTTCTTTATAAAAAAAAATTGTTAAATCCACGTCCAGTATATTAGCAATAAAGTATCATATTTAAGCGTATTTCTGTTTATAAATACTATTTTTTAACCAATAGAACAAATAGAATAAGTTGGCACCTAGTTCACTTAAATTTCATTTCATTACTCATAATGATACAGTGAGTTACGTGAAATAACGCCAAGCGAAATAAAGCCAAATTTTAAAAAATTAGCATTATTTCCATTCTAAAATCGCCTGTGGAAAGAGGGTTGAAATCCCCTAACACCGCATAGCGGGCGACGCAGGTACTGTTGCCATAGGCGTCTGCCTGACGAAAACCACATGAGGTTACTTCGTTGGATAGTTTCCCAGGCTTCAGAATCTTTATTACCTCAGCCACTTTCATTCCACATTCTTGGAACATACCATACCTGCCCTAGTTTCATTAACGCTTTTATTGAGAATTGTTTTAGGATATTCCCCGTAGTTAAATTGAATCCGCGGTCTTTGCTTATATGTATTCTTTTTATATTTCTTTGGCCAGTTCTTTAGTTCTATTTCGTTCCTTGATAATCTTTATCATCATAAGGTTGCAATACGTCTTCGAGATATTCTGCAAATAGGTTGGCTTTTTTTAACCCAGTTACCTTCTCTGTTTTTTTATTGGCGGAATGTGAGCAATTGACCTGTTCATTTTCTTTGTTGCCTTCCATAGCGTTAGGTTTGCCAGGTTGTAAAATAATTTTTGGAAAACAAATCTGTTTTCAATTATTTCCAGCTCCTAGAATAAATAGAATGGTCTATGATGGCTAAAAATACTTAGAGGAGTATTGCTTAAAGCAACTTTAAAACATTTTTTCTCAGCAACATGCGTGGAAGCGAGTACGCAAAATAACCTTGTTTTAATCCTTTTGCGAGAAGAATTTTCAAAAATCTATTTCTTATCATGCGTATTGGAAATTCAATAAACCACAATGAAACCAACCACCAAATATTTAGACTTGTCCGTGATTATTAGAATTCTTGACTTGTTTTCATGATAAAAGATATCCTCAAAATGCAATTTTTATGAATATATTTTTCTTGTAGCTCAGAAATGATGTGGAAAGTTTAAGAAACTTCAAGAAACCTCTCCCTTTAGATACTTTTCGCCTGCTAGTATTCCCGCTCACACCATATTTCTCAATTTTGTTCCTTCCTGTTAATTAACGAGTTGTTGCATTCCGTTTCTTTTTAACAATACTGTGAATGCGGTCGCGGATGAGTATACCTGATAGGGTGAACCAAAAGAAAAAGAAAAAAACTGTTAAACTACAAAAGTAGTTGGTTGGAAACACCGCAAATGGACATTGTCGAGATGGGAAATACTTTCTTCTGGTGCATTCGAAGGATTTCACTTTTTAAAAAAAAGTAAGACGAAAAGAAGAATCCTCCAATGGACGGCGCACTAATAAAGCTTTTCTTCTCATTTTCTTTGCTGTTTTGTATTTCGTTTTTCTTTTCCTCGCTAACATTTTGCTTGCTTTATCTTTCGCTGAGTGTTTTTTCTTTTCCTTCGGTTTCCATTAAGGATATTGTGGAAAACTTCAAAACTGTCGTTTGAAAAGTTGAAGAAATTGCCCTGTTTATGGCCTCTATTACTGCGCTGATGTCCGCTCGCCCAACTGTGCTCGTATTTGTGTTAGAATTTAGGTGCTGCTAGTGATTCACGCAATAGTGATTGCGCGAAGACGCCAACAAAGTAATGGAAATTTCTTTTGTTTTCTCTTTAATGAAACCGACCACCGGATGCCTTAAACTTTGTGTTGCGCGTAAATTAACTTTTCCACAGCGAAATGCTGCCTTCAACCTGCACTGCACAGCATGATTCGAGCGTTCGCCCTAATCGAAATGTAAAATTTATTAGGATTCTTACATTCACGCGCGGCGCTCTATCTTCCTCAATAAAAATCAACTGTAATCAAACACCTCCGCCCACACTGCACCACGCCATTGAATTAATTTGAAAAGTTTACACCTAATATACCTTTTGGTGTATAGTCGTATAGCTGCACAAGGGATGGCGGATGTGTGATGGGTGGCGCGCGCCTTCTTGAATTTTAAAATGTGTCAAAGTTTATCATTTTGCTGGAGAAGCTAAGGAATTATGGGATTTTGGGTCAACACCTTTTGTGTCATCATCAACAACGATGAACGAAAAACAAGGAAAATACTTGCTGTGGGTCATTTGGATGAATCACGTGATTGGTAGGGGCATGTTCCGGGAATGAAGCAGGGGCTGGTAAGCTTCAACAGGAAGACGAGATTGTATCTAAAGATGAGTTCTGAGAAGATTTTTCTTTTATTTTTGTTGCTTAGGGAATGTTTTTTTCCGTATAGATCCAGCTGCGTTGTTGTCATAATGAGAGTTCAATGGAGGGAAACAGGGTATTTGAAAGTTTTGCCTGGAGGGGACTATGATGGTGTAGTATATATATATTGTTTTTTGTGTCATATTGCACAAAAGGAAGTGATTTGTTTTTTTTTCTTTGACGGGAAGTTAATCTAATGCCGAAGGACGTGCTTTAGGATCTAATAGAATGTGATTGTTTAATGTGATATTGTTTTACATAGACAGTGGAATAGGCAAGTGTAAACTGTTTTGCCGTTCTAAATGGAAAATTTTCGTGGAAACAATTTTTTTTAATTGATGAATTGATATATTAGGTGATCAAAAATATTAATATAAAGCGGAAAACTTGTGTCAGGTACATATAAAAGATGTTGCTCTCGAGATGTCGTTTTCAGATAGAGACCTCCTCGTTAAGGCTGTATTGTCTCATGAAGACTAAAAAGGGTTGAAAAAAATTAATGAAATCGGTTCATAGCTTTCGGTCGCTCTCTAAATGTTGCCTAAACTAGGGATATACTTTTCCTTACACGATAATTTCTTATCTTTCTTAGCTTGTCTTTATTAAAATGTAATAGCTTTATTCTACTCCTACTCGAACCGATAATGATTAAAAATATAAAGGTTCAAATCGGTTCCAACAGCTCTCAAATCGAACTTATTCTCGCGCTATTTTTTCGACGCCCCCCATCTATCACTCCGTTACGCCACTGTTCTGTCCATCTCCACTAAGCCCTCGTGTTTGAAGAGTCTAATTTGAAACTGTCAACATTTTCGTATATATGTGAATTTTTTTTTAATTTGGGAGAATATAGGACACGTACGTGGCCTATGGATATGATTCACACTTTTAGCGATGTAGTCAATGTGTTTTGCATTTTTAGAGCACATCCACATCTTGGTGCAGTTCACTGAGTTTGCGGTGGTATCTTCTTCTCTATTCGCCATTTTCACACATAGCACCAAATATTCGTTCAAGACATTTTCTTTCGAAAAATTCCAATGTTATTGCACAGTCTCCATTCTGGGTGCAGTGGCATGGCGGTTAAGTGCACTGGACCACTGGTTCGCTGATTCAAATCCGGGCCCGTTCCAGCTTAAAAGTTTTTATTTGCTGCCTAGTGCGAAACTTCTCAAAAATAAAATTTGCCATTCGGAATCGTCATTAAACTGTAGGTCCCTCCATTCGTGTCAAAAATACGCACAATGGTTGGAGAATTTGAGAGGTTAACATAGGATGTTGGATAGGATTTACGCTTGCGCTATTGTCTAGGTTTCCCTTTCTTTTTTCCTTCTTTCTACGTAGGATCTTCTTCATTTGCCTTTTTCTGCTTGGGTACTCTTCTCTTGCTGCTGTGATGGATGCGGTTTGGTGTAGGTGAATGCACAGTGAAGAGTTTCTCACTCAGGCGCTTTTTTGAGTTCCTGGCTGTGTAAGGTGAACATCGTCGAAATTATTCTTCTAGCGAATTCGCAGTTTCTTCGCGTTTGTCAGTTGAACCACCACAAGAAAGTAGTTAAAGTCAAGGCCCCTAACCCTTGTTAAGGCTCTTTAAAAAAATGTAAGTAAAAGTAAGAACATTTCATTATTCCTGAGCCTATGCATTATATCGGTAAAAACGCTTAATAGACTCAAGTTTTTGAGCAGAACTTCAGGGGTAGAGTGTCAACATAATTATTTATTTTCATTCCAGTTATAAAAGGTTAAGATGTTTAGCACTCATCACGTCAGCACATAAAGCCTGGGACATGTTTCCGTCGAAGGATATGCTCCGATCGTGTCGTCGCATTCTCCAAGAGAAGACGATCACATTAAGGTGGTAGGAAAAATTGGCCCTTCTATAACATATCCAGTTATTCCTTAGTGACAGCTTAGAATTGCGCAGACTTTATATAGACAGTCGCTCGAACTAGTTTGGTCTGTCTGCAGCTCAAAGAATCATACCATAGAATATTGTGTTTTTTTGGACACCCAGTCATCAATGGATGCCTTTACTGGGGGATATCGGAAACCAGATAACAGCTGTTACCAAATAGCTGGATAAATTCCATCGGCGCAAGGCGACTTGAAACCTGAAATGATACAATATCATATTTGATAGCCTCATTGGTAGCCACAATGGCTATATAGCAGCTACGTCGAATTACCCATCTTAAGCTCTAGAAATGTGTTGGACTCCGCTCCAATGGACTAAAACAAAATCTTGGTTATCATATTGACAATCGGTAGTTGTTAACTGGAAATTGTTATATTGATGAACAAAGTTGTCGGTATAATGAACATATTTTGAAAACGACAACAGCACTTAACAACCGAATAGTCAATAGGAACAGGCAGTTGTTTTGATGTACTTCACGATGATGATGATCTAAGTTAACAACATCAGTTGTCAATATGAAAATAAGTGCGCTATTTAAAATTTTCATATTGACAACCGTAGTTGTTATAATGACAATCGCTGTTGTTAATATGACGTATTTTCTTTCATAGTCATCATATTAAATACCGAGTACGTTACGTTGATAATCGTAGTTAATAATATGAAAGTGTTAATATTGTTATGTCTTAAGCCTAAAATTTGTATAAGCTTGATGTTTATTTCGTTCTTGTTTGGTTGTTGCTAATAAAATAGAAGTTTAAGTGATTTTAAATCTTATTAAAGTTATTTCATATTTAAGAAATTTAGGAAGTTTTAACTTCTTCATGTAAGTGTGTTTCCGTTTTTTAATTATAGATTTACAGATACGTAGGTTCATATATACAAATAAGTATATATTTACTTTTCTTTTTATTGTATATTTTAATCCTCATTACTTAGATGGTATTGTCATGTTCAAAGGAGGGATCCTACGAACCCCGTCAAAAAGGCAATGACAATCAACGTTCCCTTACAATCGCGTTAAAACAATCGCCTAAGAACTCCTGGATCACACAAATGCAGAAACATCAGCCTCTATATTTTTTGAGGTCGAACCGGCGAATCCCACAGGCGGACCAGTAGGAATTCAGTGAAGTGGGAGGGTTCTGATCCCTTTAATCCTGATCATAATCTCCTCGTTAAATGGAGAAAAGAAGAAGATATATGTTCATCCTATTTCTTTAGATCGGTGAGTTCTTTAGTTTTACATCGAATTTCATGATCATAATGCTTAAAATATTTTCAATTATTGTTTTTACATCTTTTTTCTAAGATTCACATAATTCCTAAAAAAACATAAAAATATATTTTCTTTTTTTCTTTAGATTGTTTATTTTCTTTTCTTATTTCTAATGATCAATTTTTATTTCCTTTCAATTTTATAATATAATAATAATTTAAAAATAAAATAATATTCCTTAGCAAACTCAAATTTGTATAGATATATGAAAAATGTTATCCACAATATTAAAAATAAAATATCATAATCAAAATATATAAATTAGCGTCCATTCATACTTTTTTAGCATTGTCATAAAGCAGGTTGGAATATGTTCACTTTTTAAATAATAAAATAATAATTTGTAAGTACAATTTTATTAATATGGTAGCTAATTTAATTTACAAACTAATATTTTAATTCTATAATCGAATCCATTTAATTTACTATTGTGTTCATCACATTGACATTCACGATTTTTAGTATGAAAATTTAAATATTCAAATCTTACTACACAGAAATTTGATGAACAGAATTTTTTCATATTGACAACTGCGGTTGTTGGGTCAAAAATGACAACTTTTTCTTCAATATGACGAATTTTGTCGTCAATACGACTTACCTTTTTGGTTCAATGTGTTGTCGAAGTAGCTAACGTGAGGTATCTGACCGTTGTTGCTCATATTGACTTCTGAAAATCATTCAGTCAGTCGTCTTAGGTTCAATACACGGACATGTAAATTAAGCAAGTCAGTTCCGACTGTACGAGACCGGTACCACGTGCAGGTACTGTGCATTTCCAAGTTGATACCTGTCACTGAATATCGTATCCTACATCACCCAACTTTAATTATAATTATCTATTACTAAAAAGCTAACCGTTCTTACCTTAAAGGTAGTTCTTCAGGGTTGTTGTCTGCTTGTCTTAAAATAGAACCTTTATTTCCCTAATTTACAACTGAAATGATAGCGTTGGGTGTCAGACAATTGAATCTGTGTATGATTTATTGGTACTTTATAAGCGTTTTAAGCAAACAGATGCTTCAATACATTGTTGGTATCGTTTTCCATTTTTTTGCTCGCATCGCATAAATCACAAATGGAAAAGTTTGTTGTTTTCTTTTTTTTTTTGTCAGACATATTTTTTTTTTTCAGTTGAAACATAAATTTTCGATGTCGTATACGTTATAATAATCGCAGAAAAAATGTCGTACAACTTTTATTGTTTAAAGAACATTTTCACGCCAAAAATAGATTCGGCATAGTCACGATTGTGTCAATAAAAGGTAGAAACGATTTGATTATTTCATTAAAGTTAATTTTGTTTGTTAAATTTAGAGAATGTATATCCATGAATTCGTATTTTCAATATTGTCTATGTGTGTGTGTTATGTTTTCCTAAATATTTAATACAGCTACCTATTTCTTCATTGATTGTAAGTGTTGTCCTATTAAATTATTTGTAGAACGTTCGTTTTCGAGTTGCGAAACCATATTCACTTCAATCACAAACACTCAAATACCTCTAAATGGAGCAAACCAAATGTCGGAACAAGACTTTTGCTCTTCTGCTCTTCTGCCAAGCCATTAACTTTCTACTAGACAGGTGAAGGAATTCCTCTGCATAATATATATGGCATACCATGAGTCGGTTATCCTATTCCCGTTGAATTGCATCTCTAAAATAGAACCAAACTACTATAGTAGATACCTACCTACATATGTATCTGTAAGAAAAATTTAATATGCTACGAGTGCACATATCAGCCAGTGTGTATGTAACAAAGTTTATCCATACTCATTGAACTCTTTGCTACACCCTGACTATTATAAGGATGAGCAAATCGGAAAAACCCAGAAAAATGCCAAAGTTACATCTTTCGTCCTTTCGTCTGCTCTAAGATGGACACGCGCGCGAAATGAAATGAAAAACAATCGAAAACCAGGAAAACTAATTACAAAAATGGAGTGATACGGTTTTTCCCTTCTTATTTTTGTTTGTGTTTTGTAAAAATCCGAAACAACGTACGTGCTATACGTGGTCATTGTACGAAAACATTGTTGGCTAACTACTATTGAGGAGGAATCGAAAAGAATTCAAACTTAGATAAGGCTACATTCTGTAGCTTATCGTGATTGTTGTTACGGGAAGAGAGCAAAGCTACATTTTCCGGTCCGCATATCCATATAATCAAATAATGGCAAAGTTTTTCGATGGGATTTTTTAACATTTTATTGAAGGTACGTATCTGCACACCGAGTGCAAGTTAGTGTAACTTTATCGGTATCGAAATCGATTACTCAATTCGTAATTAGCTTCAGAAGCAATTTGATTTTAGTGAATGTTCTCCACTTAAATGATTTTAGCAAATTACTTTTTGCATTATGCACTTAATTGATTTGTCTAATTTTCGGGTTAGTTTTTATTGTTTGTTTTCCAACGGGCAAAGTTGATTGTGTGGTGAATAATTTGTACCAAGCCAAAGGATTATGCATGCCTTTTACATATTGTGAGTCATGTTAAAGAAGAATTTTTAAATGTATTGATTGAAGACTTATGGAACGGTTCGATTTGTACAAATATTTTTTTTGAGAAAACTAGCAGTTTTTTCGATTGATATCTTTTACCGGAATGAGTGAGTAGGTCTATGGAATCTCTTTTGAACACCAGTATACGAATTAAGCTAACTTAAGCTTTCTCTGACGTGAAGGTTTCCTCGGATTTTGGAATTTCTAATTCGATCAAGCTTTGTTACTCCTGCTTTCAAGCGAAGCATCTTCATCATAAGTGTTGTCAATTGGCTTGGAACCGTATGTGAGCGACGGGCGAACAACTGAGGTGTAGAGACTTCCAGCTAAGGAAACAGTTTTGAATTACTGAACATTGCAGAGTTTTCCTGACACTGGAAATCACTTTTCCAGTCAACGAAATGTCTGGAATAAGGCTAAGTAGATCAGAGAATGGGCAGTACTGCTGCTCTGTCTATCCCAAATATCAACTGCTTACAAGCAAATTTGATACTCGCTTATGATGGCTTCATCATCAGTAAAAAACTTCTTCATCAAGCATAAAATCAACGACAGCAATAAGGAACATAAGATGCCAAATGATATAAGACGCCTCTAAATCTTGTCTCTGCATGACATGACGTGCATGATCATCTACGGTAGGTTCTAGGAACTCCTCGTTGTCTTAGATTCATCCATAAAAGATCATCTCTTGGTTGTCTATGGAATACTTTTTCAAAATCAAAAAAACCATATCCAAATACTTAAAGGAATCGAGATATTATTCTATTTCAAAAATTTTTTTTGACAAACCCGCACCGAAAAGTCCAAGTATGAGCAAAGAAAGAAGATAACTCTCCCATCAGATAAGTATTAGATTGGCTCTCAAAAATTTGGCGGTTAGAAAAATTAGCACCTATTTTCATAACTTAGGAGCTATCTCTTTATATCAAACCGCTTTTGGATTCTGGGAGTATTTTTGGGCTTTTTAAACGACTACGACTGTTATATCGGTTACTTCTTTATAATACTTCTTTAAGTGAAGTTAATAGAACGAGTGAATTACAAGATCACAATGAAAGCCAACAATAGGTGGAAATCTCTAACCACTTGTGAGATATCACTGAAACTATGGCAAGAGTGTAATAAAAACTGAACCAAACAACTTTTACAGTACGAAAGAGCTTCGCTGTCCAAGCCGATTGGTGCTTTAAATAGTCTTCATTCTCTAAGAAACCACATGATGAAACCAAATCTTAAGGATGACGATATTTGTAGAGGCTGCTGCGATGAGGAGATCCAAAGGACATCCCTTACTCTATCTGTCTCTGCCCGGGTCTCTGTCACTTAAGGAAAAGAACACATGGAAATTACTTCTTCGTAGGCATTGAAGAATTGTCAGATAGCTCGCTCTCTAACCTTTGCAGGTTTCTGGAAAAATCAATATGGCTTGGTAGAATTGAGTATCCACGAGCTGAGGGAAGGAACCACAAGAACTGAACCGAAGTGTATCACAATGGGTCCACAAAGACCTAAGTGTGGCAGGAAGGAAACTCATCTCCCATGTCATCCCATCTAACCTAACAAAAAATGTAGATAGGATGATCATGATATAACCCTCTACTCTACCACATTTTTCGCGTCTGATCTCTAGAAATGTCAACCTTTTTCAGTATTTTTTTAATGAATCTATCGAAAATATAAAAATATCCATTATGTTCCCCACTGTATACGTGCGAACTTAATTTATTCCGGTTTGTTTTGCACAACACTGTATATAATCTGCAATTGAAATAATGCCCAAGCTTGTCCGCCTAGAAGCCAAGGCTCTTGACTCGTTCTAGTATAGGGCATTACAAGAACAGGTATCAGATTTGAGTCTAATAACAGGGGAATAACATTGATCACCAGTGACATATCAAGGAGGATGTAGCAAAGTATAATAAAATCCATACCAATAAACTTCTCCAGACTTCCTTAGTCTAGCTTGGTAGGCGTCAGTGAAGATTTTAATTCTTTAAGCTATGCATTGAAACTAACTTTTAAGGACACCGATATATATAGACGCTGCGATGACTTTATTTTCACTATCACTATCCAAGTCTCTGTCAACGTCGTAAGGGTAAGGGGAAGTGCATCACAGACTGTCTCTCGGCACTAAGGACTACATGTTCTATTCTGCTACCGAACGGACAGATGCTAAATATTTGGCCGAGGAACAGTAGAGTAATACCAGCGGTTGAGTCATAAACCGCGCAGTCTGTGAAAAAGCATTGACATCAAAAGTTCACCTAGTCTCTTTGGATCGAATCCAACCTCGGGTGTTCGGCGGCTATTGCCCGAATGTTGTATCAATGGCAAAAAGGCTAGGAGTCTTTGCTAACGATTATTTCAAAAGCTTTCGAGATAGAGAATAAATAGAGTCTGGAACGCCCTTCAGGAATGCCGCTTATCTGCATAGAAGCACGGGTCTTCGACTGCTTGGGCGACTTGGCAAGGGTACCACTATCTATGGACATCAAACGAATTTTTAACAGATCGAAGTGATTTTGTTGGTCGGTGAAATTGTAACCTTACTTTAGTTACCTTTTTTTACATTCGTATAATATTTTATA
Source organism: Ferdinandea cuprea (assembly GCA_963576555.1). NCBI lineage: Eukaryota > Metazoa > Arthropoda > Insecta > Diptera > Syrphidae > Ferdinandea > Ferdinandea cuprea. Next base: position 29,343,263 of record OY754958.1, read on the forward strand.
ATATTTTTCCCTTCCTACCTTGGGCTTTTAGGTCCAATTTAAATTTGATTTATATTAATTTTATAATTATTCAACGCGTCTAATGCCGATTCCATTTGAAAGTTTTTGATGTATGTTTTTAAAATGTTTTAGTGCGTTGGACCACTAAGCGAGAGTGCGTTGGACCACTATGCGAGAGGTCCTGGTTCGAATCCCGACCTGCCGACCACCAGTTTCGAAGTTTTTATTTGCTGCCCCACCTATTACCATGAGAAGCTTCGCAAAAATAAATTGCCGTTCGGAATCGGCATTAAAACTGTAGGTCCCGCCATTCGTGTCAAAAATATAATTTTGCACACACAATGGTTGGAGAAGCTAGGCTTTAGGTCCTGTATGGGCCGTTTACGCCTAATATTTATTTATTTTTTTGTTTTAAAAAAAAAAACTGCAATATTAAAATATAAATAAAATAAAATGCAAAAAAAATCCAAATGTCGACTTTGATAAAACGCTTCCATTCCAACGGCCCCCCCACCCTGAGGTATTCTGCAATGGTTACGCCAAAAAAAAACACCCAAAATACTTTGCAAAATGTACACAGAATAATAAACAAACGCATCGCTTTTTAATTCAACAAAAATTCTGCAAAATAAACGCTTGCACAGCAGCAGCTCCAGAGAACTCACAGATTCAAAGAAGTGAAAATAATTAACGCTATGGCGACACTTGCACTATGTAATACCTCTGCTGGTGCTCCCTGTCTTGTATACCATGCTCATCGTTTTAACATTTTCTACTTTATACAATCATGTTCCTAGAACAGGAAGGTTCTTGGTTGAGGTGAATGCGTGTAAATACGCAAGAACAAAGCTTAGTCACCCACAGATATAAATTTCATTACTTTGTCTCCTCTCATCCCTCTCAACCCACGAAGGCATATCACTGTATACCGCCCGCCCATCCTCAGGCACACTCTAGGTATGAAGAGAGTTATTATTAAATAAGGGTGCTAACCTGTAAATGATACAGCAGCTACCTACCTACATATCTGTTTCGTTTCTACGCCACTTCAGAGTTAATAGTCAATGTGGAAGTATGTGTGTTTGTGTATGTATAGCTCTGGGTGGAAGGAAAGACCTTCCTCTTAAACTTAACCAGAGAATTAATTTCATTGCTATCGCTTGCCTCCCAGCTTAGCGCAAATATTAATTTTCTCACCTGGATTCTGCTCCTTTTAAGGATGCAAGTGCGGGAGGAAGTGTTCAAAAAATACCATGAATTCCCTTTTGTTAGAACAATCTAAGCCCATCTAAGCATGTCATCATTCAGTTAGACACGATGTCATTTATGCTGCATTTATCCCACCCCACCTCGCACCCCAGCCGTTCTTCTCTTTATCCAACGCCCACAGTGTGGCTTTGCAAGGATTAACAATTATCTCCTGGTGGTGACGCTGCTGTTCCTGTTGCTGGAAAATGACTGATAGCATTCTCAGAGACAAACGCATACAAGTACACAACAACAGCAGCAATAACAACAAACAACCACTAGTAGTAGTCCTTCGGAATGAAAGATCTTATTCGTTGTCACTCTATTGTTTGGAATTATGATCCTTGAAGACAATGGCAATGCGGTGACCATGGTGCTCCCAAGATACTGCAAACTGGGCGGCGGTGGGGTTGAAGTAAGAGAAGTACATTTTCGTCATTTACATGGTTGGGCTCATGCAATTTCCTGCTTTTGTTTACAGCAGCAGTCCTTAAAATGCTGCCATTCATTGTGTTGGCAGGTTTTGTGCACTGCACACTTCATCCTTACAGCTAGCTGTAGCGTTATATGTGCAAAGAAACTGAAGTGAGGGGTGCAAACTTGATGACGACGACGACGATGACGATGATAGGTGGATGCAACTTATTGGATTTAGCTACTTTAAATAAGACTGTTTGCAACCGGTCCGGACTGGCCATGGGTGCAACGTATCGTCCCAATGAAGGACTACAAATTCTGTTTCATTGCAGCCATTTCGCTTAGTTGATTGTCTTTAAAATTTATTTCATCAACTTGAACGTTCCAAAGCACTTTATCCTGGCTCCTATTGTTTGATTTTATTATGAATTAATTTTGAATTCGTACACACAAGAATAGTGTTTCCAACATAACATAAATTACATGGAAGACCAAGTCTTTTAATTACCAGATTTCTCTGTCGGGGTTAATTTTAAGACATTCAGAGTTATGTAACTCATTGTTTCACGTAGTTCTCATACAGTGAAGTATTTTCGGTTTGTGTCAAATCATTTTCGAGTTTCTTTCTTCTATGCGAAGAGCATATTGGGGATTAGTTATGTGACCAATTTGAAATTGGGTTAAGGGAATTCTCCAAATGGTGACACTTAAAAATGTATGGCAGTTTGGATGTTTGTCAACTATTCACAAGAGTTAAGGCAGTGAAACTCAGACCTTTTAGTCAGAGGACTTCCACAGAAACACAATTTTTTTACTAAGCGCAATAAGTCTCCTTTGGCTTACTGCCTTCAGTTGCGCATTCTATGATGGTTGATTGTCACCTTTCACTTATGCACGCCACCCAAGGAGAAGTCTGCGTAGCTCCGGATTACAGTTGAAAAACTCTGATTTATTTGCTCTAAATCATCTCAAACGTCCAATGCGAATTTATTTTTTTACCATTTCGATCTCGCTGCAAAGCTCGTAGAGTTCGTTGTTGGTTGGTGCCAATGCCTTGCGAAGATTTTTTTCTCTCAAAACTATCATGGATACCTTCACCATGCTTCAGATCTCTAGAGCAGGAATAGGATTATCGAAGTTTTATATAAAATTTCCCTAGGAGCGGGAACTTCTTGCCAACGAAACAGCTATTGAAAAGAGTTATTTTTCATTTTATTTCTAAACAGATGTCGTCTCGATTTCAGCAAAGCTCAGGTTGACGAAGATCCTGACGATGTTGTGTGTCTCTTCTTGCTGACAGTATATTACGTTGTTTTATTCTCGTTTACGGCTAGAATATTTTAGCCGCTTCTGTTTCTCCTATACTCGCAAACGCACTACTAAAAGCTCGGTATTTTCTAACAATAATATCAATATCTTCGGTATATGCAAGTTATTTTATAGATAGATCGTAACTCTTAAGTCGAGTGCCTACGGCCGAGGGTAATAATAGTCGTAAGCTATCTCAATTGACCGGGATGGTGTCACTTCTACAATGCTGAAAGAATTTTTAAAATCGGCAGAGTAGTTCCGGGGATCTTTCTCTCCCCCTTTTCCCCCGCTTTTATAATGCCCTGCTCTTAATCTTCAAGACGTAGTTATCCCTGAAAGTATATAGCCCATGCCGGTATTATGAAAGAATTTAATGGGTTGTAGGTAAGCAGCCCAAAAGCAACAGATCGCAACACCATGGAAATCTGAAGCGGAAACTTATTACTATAGATATTCGAAAGCGACACAATAAGAACACTTTTGGAGTTAAAATGAGCAGCTTTTCAAATGTTTTATTTTTGTTATAAATAAATTTTTTGAAATGTTTTATCAATTTTTGAGAAGGGAATCGGTTCGGGATAAAACCTTTTTATAAGATGGGAGAAAACTTAGCATCTAGATGGTGTTATTGGTATGAAAAGTCACTTTTAATTATTTTTGTATTACTTGCGATTTAAGGACGTATATATTTATTATCTCCTGACAAATTGAGGGAAGCAAAGTCAGAAAAACTAGGTGTAAGAACTTAGACTGGTGCGTGATTACTGTAATTGCTGGACTTATTTGTAGTATAGTTTCTTTGCTAATACATGCGTATATCAGGAAGAAATATTTTTATGCAAAAAAACTGTTTTGTGACTTTATCCCACGTCCGGTGGTACAACGACGTAAGTACAAAAATACATTTTCTGAGTTTAATGCAAAAATTTTACTTTCCAGCAAAACAAAGACCCAATTAATAATATTGTATTTATCTCCAGTGAAAAACTGCCAAACAGGGCATAATAATGCCTTTTAAACATAATTTCGAAGCCTTGGACACCTGGGCAAAGGACGAATATTCGGAAATAGTCTGATCTTTTGATGCTGATCATAAATAATATATATATTTTAGGGGTCGCAGACAAATATTAATGGGTGTTACAAACTAAATGATGGGGTAAAAAAGTTTCTTCATTAAAAATGCAATAAATTGAACTTAATAATTTTTTTTTCATGTATTAAGGCCCGGTTGTACCGGGGGAATGTTTCCATTAACACTACATCATTCAAGTGGTTGCCTCGGCTGGCTTCGCAGTAACGCATTCTGTCACTCAAATTTTCCATGACCTTGTTGAATATTTCGCGGTGCATGGATGATGCTTGGATGATATTTAGCTTAAGTGCTTGAATAGTTTCCGGATTGTTTGCATAACATCGGTTCCCCACAAAAAAAAGTCCAAAGTAGCAAATCGCAGCTAAGATGTGGCCAAATTGACATCGCCAAAATGGCAAATAACCCGATTGTGGAGTTTGGTGTGCAAAAGATCGACTGAGACATGGGCTCTGGCACGGCCATCATGCATAAAACACAGGTCGTTCAGATCCAGGTCTTCAATTTCAATGAAGAGTGGGTTAACATGGGTCTGTAACGCCCGCCTTTGGCCGTTACGTTGCCAGCCTCATTTTCGAAGGAAAATTGTAGAATGATGCCACCACTCCACAATCGGCTACAGCAACCACATTTTCGTCTGTGCGGACACGATGACGGGGACCATGAGTGTTATCCACTAGCATACCAGTCTCAGCACAAAATTGGGTGCAGCAGGCCCATTGGGAGTTTCATTTCGTCCAAAATCTCTTTTCAAAAAACCGAAAGAATGGGAAATAATTTTCAATATTTCCCAACGTTGTTCGCGGGACTTTCTGACTTGACTTTCTGTCAAGATTTCCAGCGGGAAACTTCTGTCAGTGTCAAAATAATCTATGACTTAAAAAGAAACCACTAGATGGGCCACCCTGTGTGTGCCAAAATTGGTATACTCTTAGGATAGAGTATATAAATGTTAAATTGCATTTTTTTGCAGAATTGACATTTTTGCATTTACGTCGTTAAACCACCGGAGGTGCGACATGAAATCCAAAACGCGGATCCGCGAATTCCGTCTGTCTGTTTGTCTATTCGTCTGTCCAGAAACCGTATAGCGAAAAGGTTCGATGGATTTGCTTTAAAGTTTATAGTTAATGTTTTTGGGGTAACATCCCGCAGCATTTTTTTTTTTTGATTTGCTTTGTGATTTTTAACAATGTGCTCAAAACTGTGCTCAAAAACGTCCCAAACATTTTTTTTGTTTGTTTGTGTATTTCGGATACTTGAGGCAAGACAAGTATACTGCAAATGAAGGTTTTCGAAAATATCGAAAAACACCAATATATCAAAAATGAATAAAGGGAGTGTAAAAAAAATTATTTATTTAAATTCTATTATCTAAGTTGAACAGATCTGCTTACGTTAATTTAAAAAACAAAATTAATTTCTTTCATATAACAATTTTCTTACATTTAAATTAAACTTGTTTTCTAAAAAAACGACTCTAACAATCTATATCTGATTTTGTATTATGTATTACCCACATTATCCACTTAAATTCATCACAACTTTGACAATTTGTCCAATGCCATTTGGCAAATTTAACGTTTCCCTTTCTTTCCAGGACAACAAAATTTCCGACTGAGAAATGTCTTAGTGTTTACAGTCTTTTTGCCTTTTCTCCTCTAACGTCTCTTCTTAACTTTTGCTAGAAGTCCACAAAATTTACCAATTAGTATTTCCAACGCTGAAGGTATTTTATCAAAATATCATTTCTCCTCATAAAGTTTGGAAGCCCTAAGTAACCTCCCTAGCTATTTCTCAAAACTAATTTTTTTCGCTCAATTAATTTAATTAAAACCATCAACACACATTCCTCTTGGTCAGGGACTGCCAGCCCACCACCAGTAAGTAGTACAGTAGCTCACCTAACCAGTGCAGCTAAAATTGTGCCTGATCTCGGGAACCTTGAGCTCTTACCACAGATTTTATCCACCAGTGCGTCCGTTGACACAAACGACACCTATAGCGACACAAATTGCAAGTTTCAATTTCATCCAAATGAAAATTGTTCATTCTCCAAGCAGCACCCAGCAGCAGCAGCAGTAGCAGCAGTAGGAGCAGTTGCAGTAGTTGAGTCGCAACTCTACTCCATTAACTTTGACTTCAGCAGCACCAACTGTCGTCCACGATGTCAAACAGGACCCGGACCCAATCAACTTAAACAAAGGTGCAATAGTCGGTCGGTTGTGGTTTTTAGTGGGAAAACTTTTCTTTAGATACGATCGGGCCGAACGGAGCTGTTGCAGGGCAGAAAACTTAGACACTTTGACACTCGATAGGATGTGAATTTCTTCGAAAGAGAAACAGATTTTGAGGGTGATTTAGAGGATGGAGGAACAGCCAAACCACAAACGCAAATCTTTCAGCTCCATATCATCGACTTGCATGTGTGCACTTTATTAATTACCCAGCTTGAAGAACCACATCAGTAGAGTAAGAGCAGACCCAAGTGTGGTCTCTTTCAAAAGCACCCAAACGACTTTTGTCAATATATGTAATATACATACGTGTAAGTATGCTGACCGTTTGCTGCATAAGGACCAGCCAGCTGTTTCTATTGAGACGACTGACTTTAAAGTTGAGCTCCGGCACGGGGATACTTGCTAAAGATGTACATATATACAAACACACGCACTCAGCACATGTGTCCTTTTTCACAAGAACTTCGTTATAATTAATCCGGTTATGAATTTCCAACAATCAACATGGCAAGTTGGTCTGAAAATTTTACCAATAAATTTGTTTTCATTTTGGTAGACGAAAGTTTTGCCGCTTTTCCCTGCACTGGGGAGGGATTGTCCTGCAATCAATTGCAAAGGGGGGAACCCTATCTTCCGGACCAAGATAGAGGTGCCCTTTTGGGTGAACGGCGTATACAACTTTTCATAGTTCTTGGTAAGTTAATTAAGGATTAAAATTTCGTGGAGTCGCACTTCCCCTACACCCGCAGGACCAAAACTATTACAGCATTACCTGCGCTGTTGGGATTTTGGGAATGCGGGGACATACATTCTCGAACACAACTTCAAACCGCATTTTGCCGTGTGACGTTGTCAAAAAGACGTGCCGGCAAAATTTTAGAATATTATACCGAAAACTGTTATTACTGGCTGGCAGTCTGTACGTACCTGTGTTTGTTTTTGTAGCGCACAAGAGTTTACCTTTGTCAAGCAAGACTGAACAGCTTAACGATTTTACGTAATAAAAGCCGTCCCCAAAGGTATAAGGATAAACAAACAAGTTTTCTCCTTGCCGCGTCGAGGGGATGGTCCGATGATAAAGTTTTTGTTTGCTTGTCAAAGTTTTGTTAGACCCGAGAATGGGATTATTGGAGACGTCATCTGAAAATGTTTAATTGTAACCACGTTTTGGTGAAGTTTTCGCATTTCTCGAGACAAAATGCCAGTTGTCCTTTTATATCTTATATGTGGCTGTGCTGGGGCTGGATATAACGTTGGAAATCACGAGTGCCCGAATAGTGATAAGTGTATTCGAAGAATTGTAGTTGTTCTTCGGAATATTATGCAGATTATTAACTTTAGTCAAAAGAAAACGTTAGCTCGGACGATTTTAGTTGGTTGGTGGCGGTAAAGTTTTCTTAAATGCAATTAGCTTGTGGTAAAGATGGAAATTGTGCTACAGCTGGTCAAAGTTTATCTTTGAAGAGCTAATATGAGGGGAAAGGGTTTCACTTTATTTAGTAAGGAAATGAGTTTTATGTTTTTGTTTGCATGGAATTTTTTCGACTTTTTATGGAGTGTTGATATGAAGGTTTTCAAGTAGGTTAAATGAAGTCAGTTTGGATCTGGCCGTCCAGTTTGGGGTTGTGCCGTCGGCGTTATTTCTTTACCACACCTAGAGATGTTATGAGAGAGAGATCAGCCTCGGATATGGAAGGACAATGGACTGTTTTTTAGGAGTATCAACCTTAAAAGTATGTACGTATTTGGGTAGGGTAAATGTTTTAAGAAAAATGCATTTGAAATGAATAGCTGAAAAAGTAACGTAAAACGTTACATATAGCGTCATTACTTTTTTTCATTCAGCACTGAGGCATCTGACTGCCACTAACCCCTTAAATCAGAGCTTAACTGCTATAACCTTCCACATATCGAGAGGGTTCTGTCAGATGAAGAGTTTCACTTCACAGCCTTAAATCTCGCTTCTGACAAAGAAATCCTATTTATTGGTTGTCTTTTAGACTTAGACCTTTACCAATTAAGTGCCGTTAAAAATAACTTACGGTGCCAACTTGATGTTATATCAACCGACGTCAACAACTGTATTGTTCTGCACTTTCTAAACTGGAATCACCTCTTCTTCTTACATTTCTTAAGACTATGAAAAACCCAGTCTATCTGACACTCTATTGACTTTCCATTTTCGCAATACCAACTTCAATAATCCTAATAACTTGTTGAGTGCGATTACTTTCAACAGTATTATTTACAACGACCATATAAATACACCTCTCTCTAACTTATATTCTAGCATGTTTAGCTATCTCTCTCACTCTGTTCCAGTGACTCGCCAAAAGAGCACTTCTTCGCCCCCTCCTTGGTATAACAGTAAACTACCTTCTTTAACAAATCAATATGCCAACTATGCAATTCTCTCTCCTGGAATAACTTAACCGTATGCACTCTGGTATTGTTCAAGCGCTTCTTTCATTTCATCAATGCTTAAAGAAAGCCTACCTTATGTGATGATCCCCACCTATTAGCAAACTTTTCAGTTTGTTTGCCATTCTTTTTCAGATAACACATTACAGCCCGATCCGGAATGTTTCTCCTACTTATAATCTAGTTCTCAAAATTCCTTAACTTCAATTAATATACCATCTGAAACTGTTAAAGAAAAAATGAACACCCTGATGAAAGATTATCTGCATTGTAATGCATTTTTGAAAAAAGGCCGCTTACACATAGGCAAACCTCTTACTTCCTTATTTCAACTTTCAAAAGGAATTTTTCCTATTCTTTGGAAAATCTCTTTCATAATTCCAATCCATTGAAAAGTTCCGAAGAAACTAATCTCTAAGCATTCTTAAGCTTTTCGAAAATAGTGTGTTTAATTCAATATTCTTTCACTGTAGACAAATTATCTCACCTTCCTAAAGGGTTTCCTTAATGGTGGATCAACAACTACTAATCTATTAGAATTTGTCTCGGGAAATCTTTGGCCCCTTAAAACTGGTTATATGAAGTTTATGCAATTGCATCTGCACCTCAGCAAAGCCTTCGACAAAATCTCTCACCACCTTATCCTTTTTAAGCTCAATGATCTAGGCTTTCAACAAACATTCATTGCTGGGGTTAAATCTTACTTAACTCATCGGCAATTTAAAGTCAGACTTAGATCCTCTGAATCGGATTCCTTTCTTGGGACCTCTGGTGTTCCACAGGGTAGCCATCTTAGCCCACTGATTTTTATTTTCACAATTAATGACATCAGCTGCATTGTTAAGGATTATTTTATATCAGTCTACGCTGATGATGAAAGAAGGTATACTCCTCCGACTCAAAGGATCTTAAAAGATGTTCAAATGCTAATAAATGCCCTCCTAGAACATATTCCATCAACATCGAACCTATTTCCCATGTAGATTCACTGCGTGATCTCATATTTATCGTTTATAAACAATTGAACTTTCGATATTACATTGACGCGTCCAAGAAATTTCTGTATCATATTCGTAAGGCCCATTCCTGAATATGCTAGCCCAGTTTCCCGTCGAATCGAAGCTGTCCAATGGAGATTCCTCTAATTTGCTCTCCGTTGCTGATTGATATAGCCTCGCACCTTATCATGACCGTCTTAAGCTCCTTGATATGAATTCCCTCAGCTTCTATACGGGAATATCGATTGTCCTTTGCTTCTCCAAAAAATGTTCCTCAACACTAATCCCAACAGTATTCGATCGATACCTCTCTTCAGAATCAGCTATCATCGAACAAGTTATGGTTTGTTACGATTCGTTCCTTACCCCTAACCCGTATGCTACATTTAACTAATAGTACGCAAAACCTTATCGACTTTAACTTAAGCAATATGAAAAAAAAGAATATGCGCCTCTATTTAGCTTTGAAGTAAATAAGGACAAGACGAAATACATATATGCTATCAACAAACAAATGAACCACCACCGCCTTGGACAATATGTCAATATGTCACGAACTACGATGTAGTTAAGGAGTTCGCCATGAACAGGAACTCAGCGAAAAAAGACTTAGTAGATATCCGGCAAAGTATCATCCTAGAAAAACCGTTTTAGTTCGCTTTGGGTTCAAATTTCTAAATCTATACAACACTGATCCGACCAGTTGTTGTATAAGGTACTACGTACTGCTCATTTCGGCATTTATTACAATATGAAGTCGAAAAATTGAACCGACTTAACAAATTTGTAAATCAACTACTAAGCGACATTCAATGTTCCTCTTATGTCACAAGCATTCGCATTTTAGGTCCGTATAAAGTTATACACCTTAAAAGCTTCAATATAATATGCGCAATGAAAAGTCAGACACCTGGCGCTTACGTAAGGTCCCATTTATTTCTCCAGTCTTACCAACAACTTTTTCCCAGGCCCAAAGCGCACGCACAAAGCTTACAAAATTAAATCAAAAGAAATAAAAGCTATCAACACGTTCCGCCTGTCAATTTAAGACCGATACACTCACACCACTCACTCCTGTCCCCATCGCCCTCAATTATTGTCTTGTATAATATACAAACTCGACAGCAAACAAAAAATAATATCACAGTTACTTACAAGAAACACTTTACTGGCCCAAAATCAAACCGTAGGTGAGGGTATAAATCGCTTAATCCCTTTTGTGTTTCGTACATGTTGTACGTGGTTCAATAACGTTAAAGGCCAACTCTTTGCCATTTCTCAGTGTTGTACCTACCCCTGCTGCCAGGACATCCTATCCAAAGCCACCCACTGCTCCTGCTGCTGCAATGATTTCCACCTCCCAATCCAGTAAGAACGGGAACATTATTTTCTTGATAAAAATTAAGTCACGTATTCTCAATCACGACCAACTGCTACACTACTCCAGTGATAAATATTCGATTTGATTTCCCGCCATCATGAGCTCGAGAGATCCCCGGATATATGGATCAGCGTCACTGCGCCTGGTGGTCCAGCAGCGCCATATGACATAATTGGTGGACTGCATCATTTATATTCCAGCGAAATTAATAGCCATTCGATCTGGCAATTATTAAGAATAAAAATTCGATGGGCTGGGCGCTGCGGAGCCATCAGCTTAATTCGCTTGCCATTTTTCATGCGATATAGTCGTACAAGATTTCATCATCACCATCACTATCGCCACCACTATCATGATGCCACATATCTTACTCGAGTGGAATCCAAAATCAGAACTCCTGATTCTGGGGCAAACACTCGCACTACAACTACCGCTACTACTACTAGAGAAATAAAAAGAGAGAAATGGGAAACATGGTACGAATTAATATCCTGCATTCTATAACAAATTTTTGGATTGCTCCTTTGGGCTGTATGAGATTGCATATTGAGATGTTGTTTTCTTAGGTTTCCCTATGTTAGTTGGATCCTTTTTTCTTCTATTGGCATAGGTGGTGATACGCTTCGGGATTGGTGCGATGTTGCAACTCATTGAAAGGATTCCTCTTATCAATGGCATAGATAATTAAAATTCTTTGAATCCTCTTGTTCTTGTTGCGCTTAGTACCGTCGAGCGAAGAGCGACGAGCGACGTCGACTTATAATGCTTGTCTACTTGCATATACTGCTCGTACGAGCAAGGAATGCTGTTTTGTATAGTTCTCTCATCTCCGGTGGTATAGTGCCGCTGGTTGGTGTTTTCTTCTTCAGCTGTAAGGTTTCAATGATATGAGAAGTGGCGTGGCATCGTTTGAGTCCGTATGCAAATGGAAATGTGTAAGTTTTGAGTAAGGTTTCTGATCAAAGAGCCATATAGGTATGCATACTGCTGCTGCTCCTTTGATGGAAATACATTTCAATTTCGAAGCAAGGAATGAGAATACCTTTGCCAATGGAATCCCAAATTGGTTGGTGTTGATGCTGTGTCCCTTTTATTGGTATTTGCAATTGAAGCAGGAGTTTTGAGCTTTCAATACCTATAACGAGGTGTATATATGTATTTGATGCAGAATTGCATGGTTATTAGCAATTTATGTTTGAGCTAACATCACGAAGTCTTGTGAATCGTAGTTGTATTCGGATTGCTCTGCGTGTCCAACTTATATTCAAATGCTTAAGAAGTGCGTGTACTATTTTCGAAGAGCTCTAAATTTTTAGAGCAGTTCGAATACAAGTAATGAGCTGCCAAAGTGCAAAATTCGATTAGGAAGTAGAACATCTGCACTATTGTAGCTATAAAAAAGGCTTTGTATATTTTAGAGAGACAATTCAATTTATTAGCGTAAAAATTAAATTAACTTAACAAGGTTAGGTTAGGTTATATGGGTTGGCATAACGGAATAGTTCCTTCCTGCCACACGTAGGTCCTTGTTGACCCACTGTGATGCCCTTAAAAAGCGGGGATATGCCGGTATTGTAGCTTTTCTTAATGTTCTTTCCCTCCGCTCGTGGGTACTCAATTTTGTCAAGCCATCCCGTTGTCTCCAGAAATCTGCAAATATTAGAGAGTGAGACATCTGATAATTCCTCAATGTCTTGGAAGAAGAAACTTCCAAGTGTTCTCTTCCTCAAGTGACAGAGGCCCGGGAAATGACAAAGATAGTGAGGGTGTCCTTGTGGAGCTCTTCATCGCCGCAGCCTCTACAAATGTCGTCATTCTTAAGATTTAGTTTCATTATGTGGCCTTTCAGGATTTATCCCAAGACCACATTGTTTTGTCCACTCGTTAAGTGTCCGTAGTGTGTTTTGTTATAGTTGATAGGAATTTGCCTGACGCAAGCTACACAACATCGTCAGCATAAGCAATTACTTTAACCCCTCTGTTTTTTAGTTTCATTGATGACGAGGACCCATAGTAGCGGAGTGATGACACCTCCCGGGGGTGTTCCTTTGGATGCTGTAACTCTAAGGTCAGCGTCATCAATGTTAGCATATATATTCCTTTCGCTTAGTAGATTGATGATCACGTTAGTGATAGTACTATCAACTTTGGAATCTTGCAATGTTCTATCTACAGCGCATATTTTAACATTGTTGAATGCTCCTTCAATGTCTAAAAAAGCTGCTAATGCGTATTCTTTGCCGTTTAATGATTTAATAATTTCTCTATAGTGCACTCCACTTCACGGAGTGCGGTTTCCACCCCTCTGCCTTTAATGTATGCATGCTGAGATGTAGAAAGTGCACTATTATCAAGTCTGTCACGAATATAGTAATTCATTAATTTTTCAAGGGTTTTCAGGACGAATGATGTTAGAGTTATGGGTCTGAAGTCCTTAGCATTAGTGTAGCTAGGTTTTCCTGCCTTGGGAATGAAAACAACGTTCACTTTACGCCAGGCCTTTGGAATGTAGCTTAGTTCAAGACTTCTTAACTCAACTAACAATATCTGTGCCTCTCACTCTTAGGTTGCTTGATTTCCCGCGCCTTCTAAATCCGAATCGCGCAAATCTGCAGTTATTAAATACGTCTAAATGATCGCTGTCAGCAATAAGGAAACTCTGGCTATATTTTCAATCCTAATGGTTTACACAACATTCAAAACATTTTTGAAAAGCTGTTAATGACATACAACCGCTTTAACATCCTCAATGTATTATGTTGATCCCGACAGAAGAATGAAAGAAAGAAGAATCTCACACGAGTTTAACTAATAAAAAATCGGATGCATGAAGGCAGCTTTACAAACCCCTAGATTATATAAAAATAACACGAACAGCTTTGGTTTGGCCTAAGTCAAAATGGGAGGTCTGATGAAATTTCTTTAAGTAGAACAAGAGTACCTACCGCACAGGGGGATCTGGATCAAGATGCATTAAAAGTGAAACGTGTAAAGGATATAATAGAAGAAGATGTTGGAAAAATTTAAATGTCCTGAAAAATCCGTATACATAACATATAAATCACAGGGACAGCACAAGTCTCTCAACCAGTAAGAGAAATAAATTTGAATCAATTTAACAGAAACATAGAACTGGCTAGTAGCATGAATATTGCTAAATTAATTTGCAGTAAACAAGCCTTATGTTATCGGGCGCACACTAAACCAACACTAACAAACCAACGCCAGGGATATACAGAATATGTATGTGTATGTGTTTAATTATTAATTAATTTCTCGCCCTTTTAAATATAAAAAGTAAGAGCTGAGATTCCACTATTTTCTCTTTAAGAAACTCAAAAAGGACTCCAGTTACATTTACGCATTATCATCTGTGATAAATACGAATGTAAACAAGAGACGCGTCTTTTTCTTCCATATAAAAATGTTTAACAAGTTGCAAGAGTGGAAGTAGACAGCCTGGACTGTGTCTACCTAGTTCAATTTCAATTTTAATATATGTATTTCCTTAAAACAGGTTTATAATTTGAATAATATGAAATTAAGAGTTATTTTATGTGCTGACTAGCGAAGAGAGGAAGAGCAAAGTGGAAAGATAAGTGTAGGGAAGACGGAAATGCGTTTTGGCTCTTCAACTAATTGTTCTTTTAGTTTTATTATAAGCTTTGTGGCTTTATTTGCTTCTTTATTTTGTGGGAAGACAGTTGCTAAAATGTCTCTACTGTAACTGAACTACTGCCTTAAGCTTCTTCAATGCAGACTTTCGCAATAAGTGGTAACCTTAAAAGTAGCCTGAAATCCATCGCTTAGTAGTCCAAATAAGTAACCACTGCGGTAACCACTGTACAAAAGAACTCGTCATAAACTATTACTAGTTGATACTGATACTGTATTATTTGAAACAGTCGCTTTATATTATAAAATTTTTTACTCAAAATTCAAAAAATTGAGCCGCATAAAGTGTATCATCTCAGTGGAAAACTAAGAAACTAGCGATTTTTTAAATAACAAAGTTGTAGGTCGTTGATTATACCCTATCCTAAGTTAGAGAGATAGAGTGTTACAACCTTCACAAGATATGTAGGCACTGCCCTCCTTTATAAGTTTGTCACATGAAGTTTTTTGCCACGCCTACTTTTTGTGGGCGTTTTTGACGGAAATGCTGTTTTTTTCGAAAATGTTCACAGAAAGCGAAAAAAACTGTTTAACAAAATATTTACCCAATATTTTTTCCAACATATCCCCCATAATATGAAAGATTGATAATAAATTTGCAATATTTTTACATCTGATTTCTATTATTACGACTATTATTATTAAATATTCAATTAATATAGTTTTGTTAAAACTGTTTTGAAATGAAAGCTATTTTATTTGATGTTTTTTTTTTAAACTTCTTACGTATAACCAACCAGTTATCTCTCAACATAACTAAACATTTTTCTCTTTCACGCGATTTATAATTCCAATAGTAACCCTGTTTTTTTAAACTTACCTCTGTTTCTTCTAGCCCCGATCATCACTACGTTCATCTTATGGCAGTACATATAACCGTCAATACTTATTGAATTTCGTGGTTTTATCAATTAATTTTTTATTTGGTAATATGAAATGTTTTTGTTTGAACGAACCTTTTTTTTATCAAAAGAGGCTATGCGAACAATCAGTTAAGTTACAATCGACCAAAACCAAAATATGAATAATCGCTAATATGTACTTTTGGCGATTATTTTCAATGGAATTTTAAGCAACTATTCACAATAAAAAATCTCCCAAAAAGTAATAATTGGATATTTTATAAAAAATAGTTTTTGGGCGATTGTTCATTTTTATAAAACTAACAGTTTCGACCAAAGTTGCCAGCTTTGAATCAGATAAATAAATAAGAAATGACAAATATTATATCATGGGCACGAATTAAAACCAAATGATTACAACAAAACAAAAAGCAGTAAAATTGTTCCGGGGGTACAACGAGTTTATTTTTAAACTTATTATGAGCATCAATAGTATCCAACGTAAATAAACAAAAAGCCATAGAACCATATTTAGACCCTATTCATTTTGACACATAAAGGGTCCGCCATCTAACTTTTTTTTTCAACTAGTGCTTATTTCGCAAATGGTAACACTTAGCTCATGTCTGACTTGACAGATAATTAGTTTTATCCTTCCGCTGAACGTGGCCGTTACAGTCAATGGCGATCGTTATACGAATTTTTGTTCACAAAAATTGAAGAGGAGGATATTGGCAACATCTGGTTTCAACAGGACGGCGCTACGTGCCACACAGCCGAAGCTACACTCGATGTTTTGCGCCCTGTTTCAAAAAAAAAAAGTTATTTGGCGGACCCTATATATATATTTACTTTGTAACGCCCCTTAATATTCGCCGTAGACCCATAAAAGTATATATATTTATGATCAGGACCAAAACCTAAGACTATTTAGCAATGAATGTCCGTCCGTCCGTATGTCATTTTTAAGCCTCGAAATTCAAGCTAGGAAGCTGAAATTTGGACCCCATAAATGGTTAAGTGTAACATTTTTTTTTGATACGCCCACTGCCTCGCCACAAATTAAAAAAAAAAACATTTTAAAGGTAAATTTAGAGAGATAAAGTGTCATCCTTCATATATAGTTTTTTGCCACTCCTACTTTTAGGGGGCGTTTTTAAAGAAATATTTTTTTTTGTTATAAATTTCATAGAAAGAAAATAAAATGCAATCCATCATGTTCTTAACGCTTTTTTCTGAGCGGAAATATAGGGATAGAATATGGTACTGTTCGCCTCAAGCGGACTTTCCTTATGTTTTTATTTCCGGTTAATGAGGATGGCATTCAACATGGGATAATTATTGAAGATTTTTTAAAGCCAGAGGGAACAATCATGAATTGAAGCCAAAGTAACTTTATTCGATTTTTCCAAAGAGGACTTCCTTGGGTAGTCTCTCTACAGTCAAGGTATCAAACTACTTCAAATAATAACCATCTTCCAGTGTAGACTCAATAGCTATAGTGTGTTTCTTATAGTCCACATAAATGTCCCTCATCTGATGCCTCCCATTTCTTCCATTTCGTTGAGGTACTCACAATTTACGTAGTGTGGATTAAACAGGCAATCCGGATGATTATATGAAGCAGTAATGAGCACCTAACTGAACACCTGCCTTAAATGATGACCCATTGGAAGATGTTTGCCCGTGATAGTGTAATTCTTCTCTATTCTTAAGAAGAGAATTAACAACTTTCACATCTCATATTTAACTCTTTCAACTTCAACAGTTTTCAAACATATGCTCACTTTGAATTCCCGTCTGAATCCTCGCTCTGCACCCGAATACTGCTGTGTGATCTTGAGTACTTCTGAATATTTTTTTCTTCCAAAGTCTAGATGTCTTCAATTAGTTAATATGTTACTAAGCCAAGTGCATTCGACTAAGTGCCATGGACAAACTTAGCACAGAAAAGGATCTACCGAGAATGAAATTCAATTAAATATCCATCCATTAGTTATTTTTTAATCCAGATAATCCAAGACAGTCACCGTTGCAAAACATTTTTAGAAAAAAATAAAAACCATTTAAATATTAATTTGGAAAACTTACCCGGTTTTCTTTTACATCCTCTGTCCACATTGGTGCAAGCACACACACACACATGTATGTCTGCACTATTTCCACATATAACTTTCATCCACAAATCTAATGCTGTGCCCAACCACCTCGCAAGAACTTAAGTCCAGGTACACCTTCCTGCTTAACGTCTTAAAGAATACGATTTCGTGCAGTATGTTTGCTTTCAGTACATTATGTAAGTCCTGCATTTTTTTTCCTTAAAAATTAGTTGTCGTTTTTTTGTTGGGGCCCTCTTTTGTCAGCTATATCCTTTTACATCGTCCCGAAAAATTACAGTGACAGGAGGACTCACTCAACCATAATGGACTTAAGGGATAACATCCTGTCTATGCGGTGGACGTGTGTGATGAAAGAGAAGAGCAAAATGAATTCAATCAAATAAAAAGGATGTTTTCAAGATTAAAAATTCATATGTGGTCCGCTCTTAATCATACTGTTCTTTCGGTTACCCCACCATGACAGTATGAACAATGTTTCAACACACACATGTCATGCCGTGCATCGTACGAATAACGACTGCATTCTAAGTTTACATGAAAGTATTATAATCCCGCAATATACAGCACAACATAGGACATAGGATTTTACTCTGTTCATGCGGGAGTCCTTGATGAACTTCGTATGGTTGTACCTATTTAAATGAAATTTAAATCTTTTCTATGGTATTGGCTGGGAATCCTTTTTTGGTCAAAAGGGATTTGTTTTTTGTTGGGATTATTAATGTTGCATGTGCTGCTGCATGGAGCTCACAGAGCATATAAGAGAATGTCCAGATTTTTTGTAGGATTTTTTTGTAGGATATACGAATTCTCCTGTATTTAAGTACGTTAATTAGGAATGAATGAAGTGCATTAGGATGAACTGGTTGAGTAACTGGATACGGGTCTGGAGGACAAGAGTAGTCTGTGTATTTTTCTGGACACAGATTAGTAATTCAAGTTAAGCCTCGTCATACGGATTTAATTTTAATGATGTACGAAAATTTTTCTTTTCTTGAGGACTGAAATGAGATTTTTTTTTAATTTAATTGGGTTTAAATTTAAACACAGCTGAGTTACTTTTCCACAAAAGAGATTCGGCATTAATGGTAGTTTACATCATTGAACGTAGATAAGGTTCTTTCTTTTTAGCCAAATGTTTACGACATTGGAAGTTGTGGTAACTACTTTGAGTAGTTACTTAGCTACTTAGTCCTACTCTTAAGAGACCATCACAACAGAAGTTAGCGAGCAAGAGAAAGATGGTGATATCTTATGTTTTATGTCAACATCCCAACAACACCACACGCGGACAAGGATGAGTTGTGGGCTTGAAGGAAACAAACGACTCGGATTAAATAAGTTATTAATCATCACGAGTCGTTAGTTCTATATTACATCACACACTTTCAAAATCACCAACAACTGTCAAAATCACCAACTACTGTCAAAATCACCAACAACTGTCAAGATCACTAACGTTCACGTTGATCACGCTATACAGTAAAGATGAGATGATCTCGCATCAGTGTGTGTCCCAGAAATTTGAAGGATATAGCCGAAACAGCACGGAAAATCCATGATGGCCGAATTGGATGTGAGGGAGATACACTTGATCGCTCACAACATACACTCCGAAGATGTGGGGCATTGTTGAAGTCAAAACACACACCATTTACAAGATGACTACACTACTACAGATCGTCCACTTTTAGCTAAGCAATTTGTAAGTAGGTCAGGCTGAATGACTTACAACAGAATCAGCTGTGTAATACATAAGCCATCAGAAGCTTCAGAAAGGAAATGTGAAGATGTTAATCCACTCGCCAACTAAAATAAACATTCAAAAAGAAGGTTTTTGTTTGGTTTTTGAGTTTTTCATTCTTTGTGTGAGTTTAGTTCGCCTAACTGACAACGTAGTTTAATCCGCTGGGAGACGTAGAAGCATATGAACACCAAAGCTGCAGACCTAGTAGAGTAGTACATTCAAAAAGCTCTGAAAACAGATCTTACGTGTGAGAAGATCTCACCGGAGAAGGAAGAGACGATCTCACTATAGAAGGAAGAGCAAATATAAGCTAAGCTGAGAGAACTAGTAACCAGCTATTGAAAAAGTTTTAAAGGTCAAATAAACCATCCTCCCTAAAGGAGGCATCAACACTCCTCGGAAGAAGGACGCCAAAGTTGAGGCCATCGTAATATGCTCCAATACTCTCAAGAGAAAACGATGTGACAAGATATTCAATATAACGAGCTGTATTGGACACAAGGGGTTTTTTCCATCTATGAAGCCTATAAAAAGGCGAAGGGTCTACGTTATTAGGGAGATTAACTCTCAGATCCCAGGCCTGTGAGTGAAGAGGAATCCAAGAATGGTGCCAGAGGGTACATCATCGTCCTTGATGCCCAGCCTAGCGAAATTAGCGAAAGACATGCTAATGCGGCTTTCATGCGCAGCGAGTGTGAAAATACCCAAGCTGGTGAAGCCCACTGAGCAACAGGCAACCGATACTGGGACATGGAAGGCGGTTAGACTAAATGATACATGATAAGGAGATAGCCGCTATAGCCCTATCAGTTAAGGCAGTAAAAAGAAGTAGGTTCACCAACAGGAACTTAGCATATACCCTGAGAGCCAAGTGGCCATAAAGGTCATGGAATCACATGTTGTGAAACAGTGAAAGGAATACTTAGACGAGATATACCACGAGTAGAATGAATCACCGACGGACCTGCAGCCATGAAAAAGGGATGTGGCAAGTGGTAAACAAAAACAGACCAACACTTTTGAACGAATCAAACTGCGCGCTCATTAGAGTCCTCACGGGACGTTAAGTGATAAGGATACATGCGAAGCAGCTGGGCATATTACATAATGACTACTGCCGAAGCTGCAAGAACGTTGAGAAAATATTCGAACTTACTGCGCAACTGGTTGGTTTATTAGTTAGGTTGAGCATAGTTGAGGCCCAGTTCCACTGGCAACGCCTAAGTTCAGCAAAGGTAGCTTTTAGCAGAATTCTTAAGAGTAACAAAACAGAAGTGGTAGGTGGTTAGGGACGTTTTCTTGTTTCTTGCATCTAGTTGCCTAGAATTAAATCCTCTCCTGTGAGTATCATCGTCATCATCGTAATCATGGTCATCTTTCGCCTTCATCGTCATCATCGTCATAGTTTCATTATTCTTGATACATTTAATGATAGTACTTTAAATATTCGTTACAAATTCAAATTTGGCGCTTCTTTTATACAATTCGATATATTTGAAATAGTATTGAATTCGATTTGTCGCCCATATACGAATTGCTTTTAAATAATTTTGAAAAATATTACTCACCTAATTCGGTTACAAGCTTCCATAGGGAACCTTCGTCCCCCCGTCGTAGGCTAATGACTATGAAATATCTGCAGATTGTGCAACGAAGACGACGAAACAGCGGAGCACATGCTATGTGATTGCATCTGTTTAATACAAGCTCGTCAGCATTATATAGAGGGACATTTTACCTTGAAGCAGCGGATATAGCTGGCAGCTCACCCAAAGAGCTTTTTACCTAACTGCTAACTGCGGCATCATGGATGAGCTCTAAATGAGGGATATCCCTATAGGCCTTCGTAAGGTCGCAGTGATTTGGGATACAATATCCCACCTCCAACCCCCGATCTAATCTAATTTATACATCAGATTGTTATACTATCCAATGATGCTAAGATGATGCCGACTAAACGAAATTAAATTCCTTTCAAGAATAGATACTTTTATAATATTGGAATACCTCTAAGCGTCAATCATCCCACCAATCACACCATCGTCGTTCGTCATTGTCATCGCCGAAATCGCACAATCGTGTTCGTAGTATACCTAGCACCGCACCGCACTGCACCACACTCGAATTCCCTGAGCTAAATGTGTGTACGTAAGCAGATTAGCAAAGTTTGTAATTATGCTGGTAATTGATTAGGTTCGAACAACTAACTCGTAATAAGATTATTGCGGGCAGGCTAAATCCGTTCGACTAGACTGCACCGAACAGAATAGCAGCCACCGCATCAACAACAGGAAAATGGTTCCCATTCGAGGATGAAATTGAATCGATTTGTGAAAACACATTCAATATAGATTCGATCCGACGAGTAGGTACACTCACCCTGGGCTCAAATGGGTCTTAGCATGTGCATGTGTGTGTGTGTATTTATTTGTGTGAGTCATTAGCGAGAGTGATGGTCATGGTAAAGCTGTCTTAGCTAGCTACAAGGAAGTTTTGATAGCAAGCAGACACACATTAAGGGGTTCGATTTTAGATAGAAGCTTTCAATCTATTCGGAGCGATGCCTTGGCGGGTCATACTCCAAATCCAAACGATGTGATGCCTGACAGAAGTTTCTATATATAAATATATAGTAGCTAGTACCTACGTACTTGCACCCCTACATCCGTTGCGGGTGGCTGCATGACGCTGAAGAGGAATCAAAAACCACAAATTACAATTTCCGGATAGAATCTGACAGAATGAGGATATCCTTCGTCGGAAGGAGAATTTATTTGATTTGACGCCTTGGCAGGGTGTACACAACAATCTTTTGTTATTGTTAGCCATGTTTCTTCCTCGTCGTGATGGTAGTGTTCTTTCCTTGCATAAGAGACGCCTACGGAGTGGAGGAGCGGGCTATACTATAGTGGCGGGGCGGTTTGTCTGCTAAATGTGTTCGCTAAAATCATGGCTCATCCTGTGGAGCGACTGACTACTCACTGGTCCGCAAAGGTGTACATCTGCTATGCGGCGGCCAGTGGGCGAAAATGAATCGAAGGAACGTGCCCAACGATTGGGGAAAACAAATCTTTCGAATACGTGATTTGTTAGGCGGTCAAGGCGTGCCCTGTCCTGGTGCTTTATTTGGTCGTATGTTCAGGATATTTATGGATGTTTAAGTTCTAGGTGCACAACACATGAAAGTATCGTAAATTAAATTATTTTGGTTTCTGTTTAGTAGTTTGGCTGAAGTTGCATTGCAATGAAGAGAAGTTTTGTGTAGCGAACAGATGAGGGTGGTTTTTGGGTAACTAGTGCTGTCGATACGATGTCGTCGGTGGAACTGTTAGAGAGTTTAAGGATTCGTTGATGCAGAGTGAGTGAAGTTATTTTTTGAATAGTTTAAGATTGGAATTTTTTTTAATTTACTGTACCCTAGGGGTCATGTACACATCTGAGATGAAGATTGTTGGAGAAATCTGATGATCCGAATGACTGTGCAAACACAAACTAGGTGAACAAAGCGTGTTGCATTATTGTGTGTATTCATGCTAGTTGTTCTTAATATAAGAAGGCAATGGAGCAAGATTTAGGGATTCATCGAATTTTTCTTCAATTTTAAGTAAGAGATACTCCTTCTGCAATATCTAATATTGTTTTTGATTCGCGTCCGAATATACAGTTTATAAATAAGATGTATATGAGTCATGAGGCTAAGAAGGGCTGAAAACAAGCTGGAACTGCGAGAATAGCGTCGATGCGAGCGTTTCGAAGTGTAGCGATCAAAGGCAGATGATTTTTTTATGACAATTTTATAGGGCCCCAGCCCCTTTATTTATGATTTCTGAGCTACGCTAATCAAAAGAGAATGGTCATGACGGTTTACGGCGCCAACTGCTTGTCAGGGGCCTTTACTTTTTCTTTTCTTCCGCTGGACGTTTTTTTTTTGTTTGAATCAACCATTAGTGATGACCAAAAGAGTTGAAGAGGAGCATAAGTTGCAGTTCTGTTTTGCCTACTTTCCTCTATTTTTGGCTTATTACCTTTTAGGCGCATAAACTTGACGTCTGGGGCTCGTCTTGGCCTCTCATCCTCGGCACTTTCTTCGGTATCGCTGGTAATTCGCAAGTCTTGTTTCGACTGTGGCATTTCAGCCTCGATGTTAATGTCTTCTTTAATAAAAGACATCACAGTGGGGGTCTGCTCTTTTTCACCATCTGTGATACTACTTTTTCAATAAAATGGGTAACTGAATTAGTACTGCATTCACGAAAAGTCTCACCAGACGCAGAGTTGCAACAGCGTCTATTGTCTCTTTCTGCGATATTATTGTTGGCTTGTCATGTGCAGATATTTAGAGTTGTCCGGAGGACTTTGAATCAAAATTTTGAGTTCCACGTCAGCGATGGAATCAATTGAGAACACAGTAAATTTAGCCGATCCAAGGTCCACTTGTCAAAGTTCTTTTCAAGTTTATTTCCCTTGTGGTCGTTGTGGTGTTCCTTTTCACTTTAAAGAGAGGTAGATTGAGTAGCACTATTAAGACTCGCTGGTGACATTAAGCTAGCAGTGTCTCCTACTTCAGTTAATCAAAAGGACGTTATTTCTTTCATAAGTGATAATAGCAATATAAAATGCTTCAAATTGATTAAAGTTAATATTTTCATGAGAATTTTTAACCATTAATAATCTCTTTATTTCATACAAAAGCTGAGCTGCATTTAATTTCCTACCCAAAAGATGCAGTTTTGTAGAAATGAAAATCTTTCTGCAATTGGCCAAAACCTCTTTCACCCTTTAACGTCTCTTTGGAATGCAATTTATTAAATGCCTTTTCTTGATTGCTTCTTGGATTCTTAAAAGGCGTCATTAAAAAAGATGCAATACCAAACCGTTTCATCTCCCAACAAAACGCTGTTATTGTTATTTCGCATTATCGGTTCAAGAAAACTGGCTATTGGCAGTTCACACTTGTAAAGCATTCCATTGTATCACATATTGGTGGAATGTTGATGGATGCATATCCTTTCGGCTTCCGTATTTCTAAGTGAGTGCAGTCCAAGGCTCATTTACATGATGGGAAACTGCGTTAGGTAAGCCAATCATGTTTTGCATTTAGGTGTTCGTCAGAATTGGAAGAAAACTTTATCCAATCAGAGGCCTTATTTGTTTTAAGTTAGCGTACATCGAAGTACTGTTTCTAGAACAGTAAATTATGTTGCAAGACTTAAAACAGGTAAGGCCTCCCAGGGTCCCCAACGTATCTAAAAACGGATTATCATCTCTTATTGAGGTAATACTGCTTCTCTACTTGTTTCAGTTTTAACGAATTTACGAAACATTCGAGTAAGGTCATAGGGTAATTACTTACCAATAAAGTATTCACGTTTTCCTTCTCAAAAAACATTTTTAAATTAGCCACTCCGCTTCTTGTAAACTTTTTCGGAATTAATTCGTAAAAGTTCTGCCATTTCGATAAATATAGCTACCTTCAAAGTGAGACTCACGATTATAATCCCATTTTATTTCTATGCATGCGGTATTTAGTATTTACTAGTGAAATTTATATTATTTAGTAAATAATCTGTCCCCTAGTAAATGCTTGTTCGCCAGCACTAGTATTTACTTAAAAATTGTCTAGTAAGAGCATTTACTAATTTTTAGGCATGCGGCGCATAATGTACCGGTTCTTAAATATTTCCTAGAAAACCTATAAACGGATATAAGGCAATATTATTGATCCCTATGTCTGTCTCTTATATAAGAAAAGGAAGCTTTGCAAACGGCGGAAATGATTAAGTTCATATCTTGTGGACCGCTATCCAAGTGCCTAAATCTTGAACAAAGAACGACGAAACAAATACCTACCAAAGACAGCCCTTTCTTCGATAAAACCTAAACATCGCTGTACTATTTAAAATAAAAAGAACGTGAGATACCCCCCGATTTCCAGAAGGCCTCCTGTTTCACAATCCAAAGTTCGGCATTCTACTCCATTGACTTAGTTCCTCTTTTCGATTGAATATTCCATATAGGTACCTAACCAAGCAGTCCACACGAAAATAAGTTCGCATTAGTATTTTCGTTCGGCACAGCAATTAAATCACTCCTATATGTACAATTCTGGGGAAAACTCGACGAAATTCATTTCCACTCCAACGACCCGCAAAATCTTAGAATTTCTCACTAGGTTAGGCACACGAGTATCCACTTTCATAATAGTTTCAAACAAATTAGTCTTAATCCTCGCATAGAGTAGGTATCCTTTTGCCGATATAAAATCTACCACCACCACATAGATCCATAATTGTAAATCTCTAGCACTTGCGTTTTCTCGTCCGCTGAAATTAACTCTTCCCAGACTTAAAATCATTTCCTTGTATTAACATCGAGGACGATGATATAATTTTAGGTATTCCAAGACTTCTTTTCCGGCTACAATGATACGAAACCGCACCGTATTGTACCCTTACAATCGCATCGATTGGCTGTTCTGCTTACCTGTCAACCACAGGGTACTACTACACTCTCCCACTTTCACCATTTCAAGATGAAATCAATTCAGGCTGAATTCTTTTCGTTAAAAGAGACAGCTGAAGAGGGAATGGAAAGCGATTTTCAAGAAATCTCCTTGCGACATTTTAATGTGTTTTTTTTTTTTTGGAAAAAGCGTAAACTGTATCTCTGTCCTAGAGTCCAGAGGAAGAGGACAACAAAAATACCAAGCAGCCACAGCAGAGAGCTATGCGATTGCTCCTGCTGCTGTTGCTGCTTTCCCCAACAACAACAAAAAAAGGACGATGGAAATTCAATTACGAAAATTATTTGCTTGGCTAGTCGCCGGGCGGGAGTGCAAGGCGTAGAGCAGCAGGGTGAAATATCCTCGGCCGTGCACAGTTCACTATAAGCATATAATAATTTTGCCGGTTTTATAATGAAATTTCTGTGAAATATTGTACCGGAATTGTAAAATTATTTGGTTCATTAAATCCTATTTTGATCGGCAACCAAAGGTAGGTATGTTCTTTGTGCATTGAACTTGAGCGTGCGCTGTTCCGCAATGTTTGGTATTGGCTTGCTATCGAGCAGGGCTGGGGTAATATAACTAGTTTTGGAAATTGTGTCTACGCCATTAGTTGATAGTTTTTTTTTCTTTCTTTTTGTTAGTGAAGGATCTACAGGTAAAAGTATATTTATAGCAATTTAGTCATCCTGGAATGTGGGGTCGTCCGAGATTAAAGCTGTATCAGTTCTTGGTTTGCAATTTAACGAAAGCAAATTGAATATTTCCAACTGCAACTGGTGCATTATTTCGACATTATTGTTGGGAAAACAAATAAAACGTTAGAATTGAATTGTGGGAGATAAACTTTGTGTGTTGTTCAAACCAACGAATTTGCTGGTACCGTGGTAACTTGTTCAAGCGAAATAACACAGAATTTAAGTGTTAAATAAGTCATTTAACTTTCACAGCATCAAATAAAGCAAAGTCTCCTTTTTTCGCTTTCAATTTAAAAATGCCTTCAGATAAAGATTCCTATTTGTTTTCAGATTGGAGCCGAATTTAAAAATTCGAGCAAATTATGATCTATTTATTACTTTCTCAAATTGTAAACTTCAAATTGTGTTTGAAATAATTTGTTATTGGATATCACTTAAAGTCGAGACTGCGCATCGGACCAGAAAGGTTATGGAGAAGGCCACACTGGCAGCTACTTTGGACTCAGAGTTACCAATTCCGGCAAAGACTAGGCCCGGAGATTTAAAAAAAAACCTACTGAAAAAGTTAAAGAAAATAATTTGATATCTTAGTTTGCTCTTACATACATATGTGTATTTGATTTTTCTAGATTTATTGGCAGAAAAGTTGGAAAGTGAATAATTGCTAAGTTAGTTCCTATAAGTAGTGCTGGTGAATTGCCTCGAGGACATTCAACCACGCCTTGCTACAGTAAATACTATGAAAAAATAAATTTATTTTTTTAAAATTCCATATTTTGTGAGCGAATAATGTTAGATACATGCCCACTTTGCGTGCAGTCTAATCTTATATTTAGGCTAAGCTATCGAGTAGCATTTTCACCGCATTTGCTATCCAGGACTCTCCGACATTTACCGTGCTGTTATTTCTTGACGGATATATTTGTTGACTAGACTTGGAAATCCTGATTTTCTTTCCAAGGATTAAAAGTAAGTAAACCGCATTTTTTAAAAATAGAAGAAATTTGCTGATGGTAACCCTACTTGGACTACCTATTCACACGGGTGCTTCGACAGCTCTATAGATAGTTGTACATATACAAAATGATAAAAACTGATAGCCTGTTTAACTACGACTCATATTAAGGCCGAATACTGATATTCCAAAATTCGGCGTTATTACGGCATTCCAAGGTGAAATACCGACGAATTTCGGAATTCGGCTTTATTTCACGACACCGAATTTGCTGCCTTAATCGAAGTAGTTGTGGAAGCTTAGAAAATAATAATCTGGTATTAAGGGTAGTCTACGCAAACGTTAGGTTCTAAGTTTAACTGCAATTAATCTTTCAGGACAATACTATTTTTTTTTTGTGGCAGATCGATCATAGACAAAGTCTTTTTAGGTAAATCCAGGAAAATACTAATGAATTACAAGACGAGACACAACATCTTCTAATCGATTTTTTTTTGTTCACTAAAAAGACTTTGGATACCCTTATAATGAAGTGCACAGTGCGGGCATTAGGGAAATGAAGGATTAGAGAAAGGGAGAAACTGATGCACGTTGGTTTTAAATGCCTGTAAACTATAAAGTGTAGGAAAAACAGAGTGTGGTAGAGCATTCCACATTCCTATTGTTCGGTTAAGAAAGGTATTCTTATATTTCGCAGTATGTCCAAATATAGGCTTGAGGGTAAGCTGATGTGTATTACTAGCATGAATATTATTGCTGATGAATTCTTGAAGGGGTGGATTGCAACTGGCTATTTAAAGCCGTATATGACGGTACTAATTCCTTGAAAAAACTGATGAACTAATGTAATCTGAAAGTGTTAGAAGCTTTCACGGTGATTGAAGCCCAGGCGAAACGTAAAGAAGGACAAGTCTAAAAAATGTAGGTCCAGTCCACCGACTAGAATAAAATTTCACTATCAATATGAGCAACTACGAGGTAGTTAAGGATTTTTTCCCCTCAGTGTTAAAATACACAAGTGACAACTTAGTGCAGATCCGGCCTCTACTTCTTGGGTTTGGCGAAGCAAATGGGTAGAAAACTTCTTATTCGAAGGTTTAACCCTAGGAGATTTCAAAAATTTATTTTCTCCTTACCCCAAAAATAACACCACATATTATTTTAAAATGACTTCAGTTCATTTTACAAAAGCGAAGTAAATTATTCATTTTTTCGAAAATCAACATAGATAAACGTAAAAAGAGCTTTTGAACCATGCAAATATAAGGACACGAAGTTCTTAGTTAATGCAGATTTTTCAGCGCAAATTATTTTTTTTTAAAAAAATTTCAACAAAAATTAGGCGTGAAAAACCTGTTAAGGAGGTTTTGAGAATATCTTAGCCCTTTCCCATGAATTTAAAAACTGTTTATTTTTTTTCTTAATTATATGAGTGACAGTGGGTGTATTAACATTTCGGACACTGGAGCCTTTTTGTTCGGTATTTCAGTTTTCTATCTTAACATTTTAACGCCTTAGATTCAATGAAGGACTAACGGACATTGCTGATTATACCCTTGGGAGAGTATATAAACAGAAGCCATTAAACATTTCGAAAAATATCGCTTATAGCTTTTTTCGAACTGTTTCCGAACGTTTAAATCTAGAGCTGAAATTACTCGAACCAAAACTTATTATATGACTTATTTTATATGACTTTATGGCGTCCTCGCCTTATAACAAATCATACTCTTTTATGGCATGCTATGAAAAAATAATATTATCCCATGGGCTAAGCTATTGTCTTGCCCTTGCAATTCAGGTTAAAGTATTCGAAACAAGTCCTGGCTTCCTCAATGCCGCGGCAAAGAAACACTTATTGTGAAATCTGGCATTGCCTTGGAATTGATAGCTATACCAAATTCTTAAGAATCAAATTGTTAAACTGTGGCCCGGGTAAATTGCGTCAAGGCCCGAAGCCCGGAGATAGAACTAAATTCCCGGAGTCTCCTGGCCAATATACTCCTATTTGGTAGCCTTAGCAACACCATATGTAGCCAGTTATATTATACCACGTTGAATACTGGACGATAAACAAGAAAGGAGATATTATTTTAGGCCAAAGACGGACAAAGGAAGATACAACGGACTTTATAATGGACCTATCTTGACACAACAACGCTGATAAAACGAAACTGCTGATTTTATGGAAGACCTTGTTTCCTTTATGCATTTGTTAAAATAGTAAAATCTGGAGCAGTAAAGTCCTCGTGGGACTTCTACAACTATCTTCATTCCTGGAATAAAAACTCATTATGTATCTAAGAAAACTGTGATGGCTAAGAGGGCGATGCTCTTATTTTTTTTTATAATGTACGCGCGCTAAAGGGACTTTGGGTACCATTATAATGAAGTGACACAGTCCGGGCATTAGGGAAAAGAAGTATAAGAGAAAGGGAGAAACCGATGCACGTTGGTTTTAAATGTTTGCGAATTATAATGCAAAGGAAAAACAGAGTGTGGTAGAGCATTCCACATTCGTATTGTACGGTTGAGAAAGGAATCTTTATATTTCACAGTACGTCCGAAAACAGGCGTAAGGGTAAACTGATGTGCATTCCTCGAATGGCGAGTATTGCGGTTGAATTTCTGTAGGGGTGGAATGCAACTGGCTATTTCATTTGAGCACTTGTGGTGGAAATACCGATAAAACAATGACAGACAGGAGACTAAGATGACTTAGAGAGTCAAGTGATTTCGCGATGTCTCGATCGCCAATAATATTGGTAATATTTTCAACAATTTCCACATCAATTTCGTATTTATTCTGAATTCACATTTAACTCTAGTCAGATTACTCTTTATGTGCTTTCCTTGGTATGTGTAGTAAAAACAAATCGTTTTAAATTTCTTCGTCCATGGTACCTACTTGTTTTTATTATTTTCTCAAATTTTTCATTTTCACTGATTAATGGTTTTGATATAGCTTATTTCCTTGGGTTCATAATAGTTCCAATTTTCCCCAGCTTGGGAAGGAACAGGAGATTGGTGTGTCCAAGTCTACATCACATGGGTATCATGAAGTCGAATATGAAATTTTTTTCTACCTGAGACCTAGGTTCTGTTGTTTTGCCCACAAGGAGCTTTTGAAAGGTCGATGCACGCAAGTATAGATTAGTTGTCTTTATTGTATCCTTTTGTATAAAAGTTGAATGCCTCATTTATGCAGCTATGTTTGCGTTCATAAATGTATTAAATAAATACAGGGTGTTTTTTTTTTTTGAGGTATAGAACTTTGAATTGAAATAGAACACAAGAAAATCGTTTTAATGTCCATCAATTTGGCTTTATTGGAAGGATAATTTTATGCCATTAATGTCTCAATATGATTTTGGGCATGTGGTCGCCGCGGCTGGTTCGAATAAAGACAAGTCTAGAGGTCCAATTTTCAACCACTTTTTTAAGCATTTGGGGCTGTATGTCGGCAATAACGCCTAGAATGTTGGCTTCCAAGTCCACTAACGTTTCTGGTTTGTTTGCGTAGGCGAGCGACTTCACATATCCCCAAAGAAAATAATCCAATGGTGTCAAATCACATGATCATGGTGGCCAATTGACAGGTCCATTCCGTGAAATTATGCTCTCATCGAATGTGTCCTTCAATACATCGATTTTTTCGTGCGCTGTGTGGCATGTAGCGCCATTTTGTTGGAACCACATCTTATTCACATTCATGCCATCCAATTCAGGAACAAAATAATCGGTTATCATGGCTCTATACCGGTCTCCATTAACGGTAACTGGCAACATTATTTACAATTATGAACTTCCACCGTTCTTAGTCTGAGTGCCTCCACTACCATAGCAAGCGTCTTAAAAAATAGGAAAATAAAGACAAAATTAGGTACTGCTACAAAGTATTTTTTGAGGGCATGTTTAACCCGAAAAAAAATCATTCATCTATCTATATTATTTTTCTTTATTTTAATATTGAATCATGTACGGTTAATAGAATATTTCCTTTCAATATGCGCTATCCATACGCATTCTAGACTGCTGCTTCCGGCACTTCATCGGACACCCATTCCTGCAGTCATTTCGCTTCCTTTGTACTAAACGTATGTACATATTTTCAAAACAGAGCACGTATTCATGTTCGATTTGTGTTACCACACATGTAACCATGCTCTACAAATACACTGTGTGTCCTCGATTGCAACAATCTCGATTTACAAGCACACGAGTGCTCAGAAAAGTAAAAATTGCCAAAATTAACCCAGTTCCAATATTTGAATGATATTCGATTTCGAACGTTGCCACTCGACACATGAACCAAATCACCAAACACTATCGATTTCATCGAAGATCCGTTTTCAAGGAGTATGTCCTCGCCCTCACCCTCCATCCTCATCCTTCGTCAACACACAACACAAACTATGTGTAGTGTGTATACCCGTAGAAAATCCAAGTGTAAATAAGAAATTTCAGCATGATATGCACGTCCTTCCAAGAAGAAGGACGTCTTAATGCTACCCCCAGCGTGCGTCGTCGCCGTGTCGTTCGTTCCGTTACAACATTTTCTTTCCACCCTAATGCTTGCCACACTGACTTGAGAAGCTTATTTCATTCTTCAGTTTGTAATGTTAGCCAATTTCTATTAACTTTGTTAACCGAATACAACAGAACAAAAGTCGAAAAGGAAAACCACGAACAAAACCATTCCACCCCAGGACCCGACCGCATCCCCAACCAAATGTTCTGACCGAAACAGAAACGATATCAAGATACTGATAAGGGAAATGAAAAACGACACTCAATTGAATATTCGAAAACAGTTTTAAGACCAAGCACTGGAACCAAGAAGTTGCGAACGAGTACGAGAACGGTACAAGTAGGAGAATCCTTTACACAACCCAATCATACCCATCCGCATTTCGACGAAAACCAACAACAGCAATGTACCTATGTACATAGGTAACTGTAGCAGAATCGAAATGCTAGGCACGTTTGCTCTTAAGCTTTTTAATGAACATCAAAATGGAGATAAGGTTCGAGTGGGGTGCAAAAAGGTGCAAAAAGCTATCCGAAGAGGACTCACTGCTTCTAACTACTGGCTGCCTGGATCCCCTGGTCACCACTTTGTAGAACACCGAGGCAAAAGCAGTTTGATAAACAACATTTTTCTACCATCGTAAGCACCCGAACTAGGAGCAGCAAGACCACTCGACTGGCGAATGAGGTGATGCGATGCAACAGATACCAACTACCACCAACTAAGAGATACTGCAGTTGGACTTCAGGAATGCCAAGTTGATGGCAACGTTGAATGGAGAACCGATTTGGGGGTGTTTTTTTTTCTCTCTACTTTTGTTTTCTATTTTTTCTTTGTTTACTCGACATCGAAACTGGTGCTTTGTCTGTTTAGATGATTTCAAGCAAAAGCAAATGCAAACGAATGAGCGGGGCAAAACTGATGAGTTGTAGTTTTGAGTGGTGGAATTAAACCAGAATCAAACAAGAAATGCGGTTTTGCAATCCACGGCAATCTGAACTTGGTCGACATTAATATGTTAGATACGTATGTGTGTGTGTACATTTTCATTGATTCGCAGATTTAAGGAGTGTTCCGAAGAACTTTTCCGATTGTCGATAACCCGATTAATGTATTGTTGACTCTGTACTCTACTTCTGCCAACCCATACAAATTCAGATGTGCTGCCGATACAATATCGGTAGGTATTCAAAAGTTTTTTGTGAATTTTTGCAGGAGAAAATAAATATACCTATCTTTCCAAGCGTATAACGCGTGTTTATAACTTTGTTACCAACAGTTTGAGTTTCCCCTCAATATAAGTCTCGAAGCATGTAGCTAAGCTTCCTAGTCCAACAAAAGAAAATGGAAGAGGAAGATGAAACAAAAAAAAAATACTGAAACCATAAGCAAATACGAGGATGAAATCTGATGAACAAGTGTATCAAAACGCAAAACACTTCAAGTGCGGTCGAAATGATTTAATTTTGTTTTTCTTTTATATTTTTTATTTAAGCCACGAAAAATTGAAACTTATGAGAGAGGAAACCGCACAAAAGTATGATTTCGAGCAAATTATTTGCGTATTTGGTTTCCAAAGTGATGAAATTATATTAAGTTGTTTTTGCTTTGTTAATTGTTTTTCTATTTATTTCGGTAAGTAAAAAAGAAGGAAAGCTGGTGTGAAAATTGCTGGGAATCCGGGATGGGATTTTGGAAAAATTAAATATTTGCTTTAAGTAGGTGTTGGGTGGCTATTGAGAAAACGAGTTAACACTGGGTTCAGTCGAAAGAAAAATTCTATTGGGTCCTTTGTGCGATCAGGGAAAATGTAGGAAATTATAAAACGTGGCATAAACAGTCACATCGAGCGAATGGATAGTAATGGTCCAGCCAATAGGATTTTCAAATCTTAGCGTCCATGTTCAAAATGACAGGAAGAGCTAACCTATCCTCCGTTTTAAAAACTTTTCAGTGCTTTAATAGTTTTGTGATTGATCAAAAGATTCTTATTAAAACAAATGGGTTCTTTAACCTATTTCTGTTTAACGTTGCGAAACCGTAATTCTGTAAGTGTAGACGTCTGCAACTTTACTGATGATAAATTTAAATGAACTAAATAATGATTTTCAGGGTTAATCTAATCGACCTATTTTTGGGATTGTTTTCTAAAATTCTATTTTCATGTCTTGTAAGCATTTAAAAATCCGTCTTTTTGAAAATGTTTATGTAAAATTTTTGGCATATCGAAAAATTTCTTAATTTTCAAAATAATATTATTTGTAAAATGTTTTTTATTTTATCCCAAAAAAAAAAATTGAAGCAGTTTAAATTATTCGCCTGCTTTACAGGCTTGTCCTTATTGGCTTAACCTTATGGCGAAACGCTTCGACGGATTTGCTTCAAAGTTCGTACAAAAGTTTTTTTTGGTTACATCTCGGTGGGTCTTTTTATTTTTTGATTAATCGTTTGCTTTATTGTTTCCCATACAATTTATTTGGTGGAAATCACTTATAACTATTTTTCTAGAAAATGGCTCCAAATATTTTGGTCTCTTTTATTCTAAATATACTTGCCATGGGCCAAAAATACCGCAAATCGATTAAAGGTTATTTATAAAACATCCAATATCTCAAAAACCAAAGTAGCGAAGTCCAAAAATTTTTACTATTTTTTTTACTATTAAGTGGAATAAGTATGCAATTTGATTTTTGAAATAATTTTTTTAAATTTTTTTTTCATATAACGATTTTCTCTCGATAGCTGCCGTATATAAATCTTTTCTCGGTTGTAGGTACCGTTTTTGAGAAAATCAAGTTTTTCAAAACCTAAAAAGTGATTTAAAGAAATTTGTCACTATTCATATTCGATTCAAAAGCGCATCTCATATACCGAAAAAGTTTCGTATGACGCAGTCATGTCATTTATGACTATGGTCAAGTGCGGTCATCATTTCAAATTCAGGCGTAAAAAAAAAACATAAATGCATTGGAAAACCCTTTTCTATCCACGCAACCGACTTTATTCTCAGATATAATTAGAAAGCACATAATGAGTACAGGAAACCTCAAAGTATGCCATATTTCTTATGAACGTAACCTCTATGGTAAAGGAAGTAAATATAAAAAAGAAGCCAATTATTTTTTTGATGATAAAAAATAAACTCAAAAGAAATGCTTCACGCCACTTTTATCAAATGCAGCGTTGGTGAATGCATGGAATATTCATTGTATTAAGAAACCAACAATTTGCTAAAGAAACTCCAATGTCGTAAGTACAATTTAGAACGTGTGCTGTAGATTGCTTGTTGCAATTAGAGTCAACTATTGGAAACCCCAACGAAGTGGAGACCAGACCGTTTATTTCTGCAAAAAATAAATTTCTTCGAATAAAGTTGATTTAGATATTATTAAATATTTTTTACTTCATCGGCTAACTACACTTTTTATCAACCGATTTGATGAAACTTTTTTTTTAACAATTAACTACACATTTCACGATTGAAATAACATTAATTTTCAATTAATATTACAAAAATGTTGGTAACATTTCATAGGCCATTTTCGAAACTTTCGGGTGTGCCAGCCCAATCCATAAGAGAGTAGCAACACTTTTTTTCAGATTTAAATTAAGTGCATGAAAATCAACTGGATTACATATTTTGAATGATTTTGGAGTTGAAGCGGTAAAGTAAAATCTATCCGAAGAAGAAAGTTTCATTTCAATAATTTTGAACGTTGTTCGAACGTTGCGAAAACGCAAAGTAAATTTCCCGGAAAACTTAAAGCTTTTCCAAAATTTGTTTTTGCATTTTCTCTTAGAGCAAAAATTGATGGTTTGTGAAATTTTACGTTTCTATTTTAACTAGAACTGGTAGCCTTCGGAAATGGGTTAATCAAAATAAAAACAAGTAATTTTTACAACATGATCCTTGGCAGAACCAAGTATTTATGATTCGGACGATAGGACCACGGATAAAGATTTCAATTTCGATGATAATGTCAAAAATTTAGATTTCATATCATGAGCACGAGAAGTCGCCTTCCCTTTTTTATTTGTTTCAAAAACGCGTCTAACTGTATCTGTATAAGTTTTTCACGCAAATCAGATTGAGCCAGCTCACGCACAAAATTACAGTACTGCGCTAACGAAACTATTTTTCCTACAAATGTCATGTAGGTTTCGTTAATGTCAAAATAGGCACCACCATATTTTTGACAATCAAATAGAATCCTCTGTCGTTCACATGTATTCACAGATAGAAAATTTAAGAGAGGATGTTGCGGCCATTTTTAAATTTGTTTTTGCGGGTTCAAGGAGACAGGGGTATGTTGAGTTGACTATCTGATTAATTACTCATCTGTGGTACTGACTGACACATAGCAAGCTATTGCAAGTGG
The DNA here is from genome assembly GCA_963576555.1 of Ferdinandea cuprea. NCBI lineage: Eukaryota > Metazoa > Arthropoda > Insecta > Diptera > Syrphidae > Ferdinandea > Ferdinandea cuprea. Next base: position 29,379,824 of record OY754958.1, read on the forward strand.
ATTAGTGACAGTAAATTGTTAAACGAGTTTTATTAAATGTTTCATGGTGAATATGAGCAAAGTCCCGTTTCATACGAATGTCCTTGATAGGAAGATAATTGCTTAATGCAGCTCGGTACTATGGTGGGTTGTCGCTAGCTCTTTCGTTCAATTTAGAAGCGCTTGCGGTACCGAATAAGCTGCCTTAAAAGAAAAACATATTCATAAACCGTTCTACAAAATGAACATACCCCGAATTAAAAGACAGAAATTCAAGTTAATTTGAAACTGTTAAAACCTAAGGAATTGCTGGAGTTCCCTTGGGGCGAACAGGATGACATCCAATCAATAATCTCTAAGTCCAAAAAAATGCGTTATTTGCTGGATAACAAACTAAATAAAATTTTATCGTACTTTTACCGCCTTTTTCGTGGGAGCATGGATGCTCATCTTAGCTCTTTCAAACACGCACCGGATTTAAGCAAGGAAATTCGTTGTCGCATGATTTCTTCAATCTTGTTCTTGAGGAGGAGAAGGAAAGAAGAGTTAGACTTGGCTTCTTTCACAGAAATATACTTCTACTCATATTTGGTCCTGAATTGAAAAGAAGGTATAAATTCTAACTCTATGAGAGGTACTAAGATCAAGCCATCGCAGATGCCCGAGCGCTTGGTGTGGAAAAGTCGGCAGCCCATTACGTAAGTAATAATTGGGAACATAATTAAACTGATTATTTATGGCGGCCAACATATTAAAGTTGAAAAGAAAAAAAAATCCTTGTAATTTCTTTCAAATGGAATTCCTTTCAACTCACCGAAATATCAAAATGAGCGCATTCATCATAAATTTCGTTACCGCAAGGGATCCTCATTTTGAAAAATAAAAAAATAAAAAATTCCAATAGAAACCACATTCAAGCTACTAAAAACCAGAAACATATTCCCCAAGTCATTGAAGGAAAGAAAAAAAGATTTCTTTCATATTTACCCTCTAATGTTCCACAAAGGACTTACATATGAAATATCCCGCAACACATCCTAACGTACGTTGCACTTTGTTGTATGTTTACAAATGTCACATGGCAGCTGTTGCTGTACATACGTCATTCTATGAAGAACTCTCTACCATCAGCTCCCATCAAATGTCCTAGCAAGCACATTATTCGTCAGTCAGTTCGCCCACAACGAACCCAAGGAGAGCGTGAAACATGAAACGTGAAAGGAAATCCTGATGAATAAATAATTTGTATGCATTGAAAAGTTTATTATACCCTTCCCCCAGTTGTCGCCCGTTTGTGGGCTACAGCAGGAGTCAATTTCCTTCAATGATCCTTCATAACATTCTCAATGCATTTGTCGTAATAATATTTGTTTAGCTAACACACATGAACATATTCACATGCGGTCCGTTGTGTGTGTGTGTGTGTGCAATGAACTGCATTCGGAAGCAAAGAAAATTCTATGGTTTTTCCCTTGGTAAATAATATACCCAGGATGCTTGGCACCATTAATTTACGCCAGCAATTGGGGGGTGCAACCGGCACTGCTTAGCTATTCAATTTGACATTTTACATCGGAAGTTGATGGGAAACATACTACACACTACATTTTACCACCAGCACCAATCCGCACTCCACACTCCCAACTCGTCATTTCAATTGAAAATCGAAATAATATTTACATGCGACATGTGCCAAATGTATGATGATGGATGAGATGGATGTGTGCCTGAAGGGAAGAGTAAATGGTGAGAAAACTTTTCCAACAGTTTAATGCTTTTCAAGTGCTAATTTGAATGTGAAAAGTGGAAAGTTCTCCTTTTGTCGAAGTTTCCACATGTGTGCCGAAGTTTTATTCAAAAGCCTCTTCCGTCGTCGTCGTCAAGATATTACGTGATAAACGAGCACACAAATTATTTTCCAATAGAGGAAGATTTCTAATATGCGATAATTTTTTTTTACTAAAAATGGAAATACAAATAAAAATTAAAACCGCAACAGGAAGGTAAAGTTAAGATCCACTACACTGTTCCACTAATGTAACGTAACAGTGGTTACGAACATTTAAGACCTCTTTTCCAATCAAAATTAGTTAACATTTACCTTGTTTTAGGCACATCCATCTACACCTTCACCCTTACCCACACCTCGAAATAGAAAAAAAAAGTATTGCAGAACATGGTGTGCAGTTAACTGATGAAAAAGGTCTACTGGCAAAAAACATAGCCAAAGAAAAAAATCCCCATGTCATTCACGTCCTCTCACGCTGATGACAGAAAATGAATCTCGTTCTCCAATTTGATTGCTTTCGCCAGCAACCCGACCAAACGACACATCGCTTTCTCTCGTTTCGGGGCAAATTCCATTAGCAGTGATTCTATGACAAAGGACACGATTTTAAGCTGAGTTATCCTTCAGTGTTTTCCGTACACACTTCTTTTCTGTTGCGAGTTCTCTTCGGCTGCTACAGGACTTTCGCAGGCGTATAAAGAACAAATAGAAAGACTACAGTCTACTTAGACTAACGGTTTTGTACTTATTACTTCATTTGGGAGCTCTTGCTTATTTTTTAAAAAAAAAATTTTTTTCAGAATGACCAATATTTATATTTGAATAAAAAGTCTCCAAAAAGTAAGCGTTACATCTGAGTTTGTTTATTCGCAGGAACAACATTTGTCTAAAAAATGCGAGCGCCAGAAAAAATGTTTAAGATTTTTTAAAAAAAAAGCCTAACCCATTTTGATATCTAAATTTCAAAATTCTAACTCAAACGTAAACCCCTGACTCCACGAATAGACCCCGACTTAAGATGTGTTACAAACTATGTATCAAATTTAAAACACCCTCGGTTGAAAGTATAAAAACTAAAGTAGAACAAAGCACTGAACTGCAAATCAATTATTCAAAACACGTTGTCCTTTTTATTGTGACTGCGATAAAAATGAGTGAGGGTTTATGTGTAGCTGGTGTATACGTAGGTATAAATTGCTTACCGTCTGTAGACATGGAGTAGGCACGCTCCGTCTGTTTAAAAAAAAAGGGAAGCGGCAAAGTCGCCCCTTTACAAATTTTCAAAGGGACATCGTCGTAATGGCCCAAACATCAATAGCATGTTCTTTGTGACTTCTTCCTTTCGAGTTGGGATTTCGTTATGCGACTTGAAACACATTCTATTTTTATTTTAATGTTTCACCATTGATAATAATATATGACTATCTACGTATAATTTTCGGTAAATGGAGATAGTTTTTTCTTGTTGGGAATATTACTGTAGGTATATCCTTTTCATTACTCATTCTTAATTATCAAACTAATCTAAAATGCAAGGTAGACATTATATCGATTGGAAACTTTAAAAGTTGGGAATGGCTATTAATATAATATTTTGTTAAGATTTTAGCGGATTTTTAGTGGTATCCCGCCGGCTTAGCAGAGCGAGTTGAAAAAAATGGCGACAGCTTGATAAAATTAAAAAAATAATAGCCGTAAACCATCTACAAACGATTTAGCATCGAATGGTCATGGTGCCCTGACAGTAGTAGTCAGTAGTTTTCACGTTTTTCGCGGACAAAGAATAAACAACTTTTATTATTAAATATATTAATTTAAGGATAACGAAATTAAAACAATATTGACGGACAAGAGTTTTTGATAAAAACTGCTTATATCTTTAAAGATACTGTAGATTCTCTCCGTAAAGGACATTCGAAAGAAAATTATCATGGAATATTTTTTGAATATCCTGCCTGACTGACTGACTGAATAACTCTTTGACAGATTTATCAGCGTAAAGCCCAAACTGCTAATGGAAGAGTAATGAAGCTTAGATTAGGTTATGATTATGGGTTGGTAGAGCAGTGCGAACCATACTGTACTGCACTAACGTCCCTGTGCACCCATTGTGATGCCCTTTTGTGGCTGTTAACCGTTCATTTAGAGATGGTTAGACTTCATGTCCCTTTACCCAACGCCGGCCAGCCACGCTGATAACATCAAAGACTTGTTAAGCTCTTAAAGTGAGACATCAGTGAGTTCTTGTAAGTATTGGAAATAATGGCTTTCAAGTGTTCTGTTCCTCAAGTCACATATGCACGGACAGTGACATTGGAAGTGAGGTGTGTTCTCATGGATCCCTATGCAAAGAACCCTAAGTTCTTCGCGGCAGCTTTGAACTAGCTTGGATTTTATTTCAATAGCAAAACTGTTTGTATAGCCACATGGCTGCCAATGAGAATGATATTGTTTTTTCATGGTGTTGCAATGTACCAATGAGACCTTACGGGCAGCTTCCGCGATTGCCAGAGCATCCGCTTGGACGATACTACTGCTATCAGTAAGCCTGACTGAGCAGTGCATATTTAATTCCTTCGAGAATATTCAGGCACCGGTTCCATGGTCCATCTTTGATCCAACTGGGATATCGGTTTCTTCTTGGAGCATGGGTTCGTTTCTATTCTATTCACCTCTGCTCGGAAAGAAGCAAGAGAACTGTCTGTCAAAGTCCATTAAGTAAGAAAGTTTCCAATGTTCTTATCAAATGTTGGTTTGGCTAATCTTTAAAGCACTTTTAGAGGATATTACAGTCTTCTTCGTGTATAGGTCTAGAGGTGTCAGACTGAGAATTGCCTTAAGCCCGGTTGTTGTTGTAGTTCTCTATACTCTTTGTACTTTTGTCATTGACGGACTACAATGTTCTCTGTGAATATTGCATGCAATAATACCATGTAAACTTAGTGGGCATATTTATTGATTTTATTCCCGTTGCTTCTTGTGGTAAGTTAAATTGATTTAAAATTTTGCATGATAGAAAAACATAAAACATTTTGTCATTTGTCAGTGGGTTTTTAGAAAATACATAACTAACAGGCTCTTAACTCCAAAGCTGATTGTCCGTTTTATAAGGGCAAACCTTCGGGGGTGCACAGTTAAACATTTTTTTGTTGGATAGTATAATTTTTATAATCACTTCCAACAGGTGGCGTTTAAAGACATGTGACATATTAGTATAACATAAAAAATTGCGCTGCGCTATCGCTTAGAAATGAGTTTGATGAAATTTTGAATAATCAAACCTTTGTACTGTGTTAACGAAACAAAATCTGATTAAAAGGGTTCTTCAGACATTCTTTTGAAGGGGCTTCCAACACCGTTTTCAATATATTTTTATGTTGAATTTATTAGACTAAATGTATACATTTAAATTTAAAGGTCCCATTTAGGAAGTAATCAAATTGGACAACGGTCATTCGAAGAAAGAAATGTTAATTGCAAAGCTCGCACACCATTGCTATAACTTTTTTATTATTGCATTGAAATTTGATTACGGACACCTGTAAGGACAATAAAATAAAAATATTAAGCTTTATTATACAAAAAATAGCACAAACACATGAACACTAGCTGAATATCCCTGTTTCGCTGCTTATATCATTTTTCTTTTGAAACCCAATGCTGGGACGCTTTATGGATGGTCCCCATCAGCGTGTGTTCGCCATAGCATATCTGTACTTTGTATATCGGCAAAGTCCCATCTTCGAAAACGTGAAAATAAATAAATATTAGGCGTAACCGGCCCATACAGAACATAAAGCCAACCATTCTGTATGCAAAGATGTATTTTTTTTTAAATGTGGTGCAGTATAGGGTTTATCATCACAGCTACAAAAATTATATACCTAATACATTTTGTAGATCTAATTTAACAACGCAAGGAGTTTTAAAAGTGTGATTTTATATGCCCAGAAAACAGTTATGACGCCTTAAGTATGTATTAAAAAAAATACGTTTTTCAGCTTTTTATTTCAAATGCATTTTTCTCCAAAAATACTCTTCCCAGACTACTGGCCGGAGCTTTCCACAAAAAGGGTTGATGAAGAATTAAAGAGATAACGTATATATTATTGTCCCACAAATTTCATCTGTAACTATGTACGTAATGTAACTCACACGCTCATAATAGTGTGAGATTCTAACTCTACAGAGTTAGAGGATTGCCTCGTCCAAATCTTAGAACTATATCATTAGCAGTTTTGGTTCAATTTATTGGTATAGATTTTTAACCGCCACATTAAGCGCTACGGATTTTTTCATTTGGAATACCCGTTAAGTGTGTGATAACTATTCTTTATAATTAACAAATATTTTCTTCATGCTTACTATCCAGACCCATTTTATACATCTCTTCAATAAATGAAGTCATATTATAGTTCATGCAAAACTTGCTGTAAAAGTTATCCGATCTTTGTTATTTGTCCTTGATGGTTAAAGTTAACACACATTTGTTCATGAAAATAACAAATTAATAGATGTGTTAGTGCTAACTCATCGTTGATCACTGTTTATTAATACGGGGGTAGGAGTTCAAGAAACGCAACTTAAATCTCTTATATTGAGGAGTTCAACTACCTTGGGGTTAACATCAAAGTGTTACTATAGTGCTTTAGCCAAGAAGTTATAGTCCCCAGAATCAAGTTAAAAAACCAAGCCACTGCGAACGCCAGAGTGCTTGGTCTGGATAACTGAAAGCAGCGTTCCCGCAGGACTTTAGAGGATACAAAGCGGCTGTGTCTCTAGCAAAGACTAGTCGGATGCAGTGTTACCTCGGGAACATTTCAGAAAGAGTAAGAAAAACAACTTAACAAAAATCAGTTCATATATGTTAAAACACAGTAACCAAAATATGCAAGCTATAGATACTACCTAGGTATTGGGAATGTTGTTTCTGTACGGCTGAGTTAAATTCGAGTCAGGAACCCAGTCTTCTAGTTGCTTGTCATATAAATTAAAGAAAACTTTAAAAAACATTCTCTCGGCACACACGCTACTATGGAACAATTTTAAGATCTTTAATGAGGAAATTGTAAAAATGTTGGTTTTAATACTCTTCCCAATGGTTTTTTAAATTTGCAACCTCGAACCAAATCCTTTTAATGGCTTTTTAAAATAACTTAAAAAAACAACCTAATCCTTTCAAGTAATTTGTATTCATCGATAGTGTTTCGGTAAAAATTGTTAAAATCTTTTGGCATTTTAATTACATTTGAATCTTAATGTACAGGTTTTAAAATCTTACTACCGTTGACATAAATGCGTGAATTTATTTGGCCACAGATTGTTTAAAAAAATAACACTCATCTGCGTCGCCGACAATTCAAAACAGCACAGCACAATGACAAAACATGCAAAAGAAATAGAAAGAGATGAAAGAACCATTAAGGGGTTACATGGGTATCACAGCTTCAAAAAACCGATTTTGTTATTTTTATTATTTTATTAATTTCTACAACATCTCGAGAATATTACCCTAAATTTTCAAGTCATTCGGAATAAAAGTTTCGGAGACACAGCCTTGGGAAAGTGCGCACTCAATTGAATCACAAAGATTATTTGAGGTTATCCAAACTTTAAACGCGTTTTTCTTGAAACTGTGTTCTCAAAGTCAGTTGTCAAAAGTTCTCCGATCGTGATGAAGATACAACTCACGAGGAAATGTTTTTTTTTCAATCACAACTATTTAAAAAAATAATAATTTAATTTATAAAAAATTGTTTTTTCACTTCTGATGATCCTGTCACGAGTTCTACTGTCAACGCAAACGCACCTTTTTTCCGAGGGATCACCGAAAATGACTTCACAATGACGGAGTTTTCAATATTTTCCTTTGAAAATTTTAGAAATTCTTTTTCAAATGCATATCTTTAAGACATTAAATAGATTGAATAAAACATTTTATTTTTTCTATAAAAAAAAATAGTTGAAAATAGAACTTGTTTTTCCCGAAAAAGCCTATGTAACCCCTTAATGCAGTTTTCCAGTTTTCAATTCCAGTTCGATTTTCACTATGTTTAAATGTAAAGTATATGTTGAATTAGATAATTCAATTAAAAGAGTTGAATTCATGCATGCATTTTGCAGATAATTTAAAATTGTATAGTTAAATTATAACAAATATACTAGTGGGCGCTGGTTTGTTTATTACATCTCATTATAACTAACTATTTAGTTCACTGCCCAATGTGTGCTTGCCTGGGAAGATCTTGGTCTATTGCTTATTGAGAATAATAAACCAAGCTCACTCACTTCTCACTTCTAAAAAAAATGTTATTTATTTTAACCCTGCATCATTAAATATATTATCGAATTAACTGGGTTAAGTTTCCAGATTAATTCAAAAAGCTGCTCTCAATTATGTAAAAAAGTTTCATTCAAATACTAACGAATATTTTTATGGGTCGAACACATTCATCCTTTCTTTACAAAACCTAACGCTACCCAATCCTTTTATTTTTTTTTTTATGTCAACGTAGAAAACTTCCGTTCGAAATGAAAACACCATAACGACACCCTGAAGACGCGACACTTTTTTGAATAGCAACTTCTCATCAACTTCATTCATTCTGTAATGTGCTGCTTCACTCCAGCATTTTGGCCTTTTATATTTCGCTGACTATGGCGTAAATATTTGCTGCGCACCATATCGTATTGTCGCCGAATACCCTTCCACCGAAATTAGGAGATGTGTCCTGAATTCGAAATTTACAAAACAAGAAAGTAACATCGATAACGGCGACATTTGATTCATGCAACTTGTTCTCAATATATATAATTCGTTTGACACTCGAACAATACCCAAGCATGCATATAAATCCGTCCATCTCAACAAAGAAGAACAAGCATCGTATCGTAAAAGAGGACATCACAACCTCGAAATGGGAACGATGTGAATCGTCTTCTATTACTACAATCACTTGACAGCTACTGCTACAATTCTGCACGTACAACTTCACCATGATGCTCAGGACTCACAGCTCACAGCTGAGAGCCTCCAGCGCGAAATGCGAGACGAAGCAGGAGCAGGACATCGCATTGCAAATCCCATCGAAACAATCTTCTTCGCAATTTGAATTCAATAATAGAGGTAGGAACATTGAATTTATTCAGATACGGATTTCCAAAGTGACACTTTACAAAAAAACACAAGACGACGAGCAAAAGTAGAGAAATCAGCACCCGACTTCCATCCCCAAAAGCGGGAGCTGTTCAGAATGTTTGATGATGGCGATGATGATGATGACGATTAGATGGAGGATGTAGGATGGAGACGGGCGACGAGGATGACGAGGAATCAGGCGAGACGATCGAAACAATGTCGACGACATTTCCGAACGATAACAACGCTGATGATAGTAATTTGATTTCAGGGCATGATTCATCGCTTTTTCGGTATTAAATTAGGGCTGTGTCCCCCCGTCTTTCGGGAATCGACGACGAGTGAATGAACGAGTTCTGCCTGAGTGGGTGGCGAATTCTTCTAATTTTAACCTAAAACAAATATTCAATGTGACACAGGCTATTGTCTCAGTGATCCCTTAAATCCCTGCAACCCCAATTTAATTTGGCTTCATTTTTGAAACTCATTCAAGTGTGATTTCGACGTCAACCTAACCTTGACGCATTTAAAAAAAAAGGTGCGAAACCGAAATCAGGAAGAGAATAGAGGGAACAAAATGTATGCGTCCCACCGTCCTTAAGGGAAAAAGGACAAACAAACACTTTTTACAGGCAAACCACGTAGCAAAGCGCTGTCATTATATTTCTTGCTTGCTCTTCTCCTTTGCGACTTTTGTTCATTGACAAACGTTGGGATTTGCCATTTGTCGAATTTAAATTTCAATTTTGGCGAACAATTTCGTTTGGCATTGTGGTGGTGTGGGTTGGTAGCATTTGCATTTGCGAAAAATATTTACCCCCACCGATGCGGCAGACTTAAGTGGTGGGGGTTGTGTGAGTGACTGCCTGACAGGTGAAGATTTCAACACGCGTGGTGTTGAAAATCAATTTCATCACTGCTATTCTCGGTTCTCGGTTCCACACAGCACAGCAGAATGGATTTGAGAAACGATTTACCGAAAATTGGATGATTCCGAAATTGTTGTTTCTCAAGGCTTATTGCTCCCCTGAATTTGTTGACAAATTATTATCTTATCAACGTAGGTACGTAGATACGCAGTAGGTACACACGTGCGAACGTACGAACGTAGTTGGAGTCAACAAAATTAAATTACACCGTAAGGCTAGAATTCATATTCAGAATTGATTTCATGATGACGCGAGTGAAATCACAATTCGGTAAAATGTTTGTTGTGGAATTTATTCGTTCGAAAATATTTTGTTTTCAAATCGCTTGAATAGATTGGCACCGCCGCCGCCATCTTAATTCAGTTCACTCCCATTTAATGTTCCTCTAATAATACTCAGTGTTTTTTTTCAGGGCGATAATGGGGTGGGTGGCTTGCACAAACACACGAGAAAATAATGAACGAGATATCGTATTGGAGAATTGTTTTCAATAAAATCAGCTTAAGGCTTACCTACACGTGGGAAAAGGCAAACGACAAGGATTGGGCTACACTTATCGACAAAGTAAGTGAATAGCTAAGTAGGTATTTCCTGGAAATCCAAACACACAACAAAGCTCACATTCTAGAGGCAAGTTTCTATTCGAAGGCCTGTTTACGTGTTAGCCCCCCCTTCCCTTCCCTTGAGTAAGAATTTCCCATGAAGAGTTTTAAATTGATACGAGTGCAGTCTAATAAATTGAATATATTAAGATAAGGATATGGGAAAATAGATAGATGTAAGGGAATCGAATTTGTTTCGAATTGTAAGCCAATTAATTTTAAGACAACTGTTACATGTAGAGAAGCGTATTACAACTAATTATAGAAAAATAATAGATTTTAGTTCGCACTAAGGAAGATTTAATTAAAGAATCTCTGACAAGCTCGTCAGATTGTACTGAATAACGAAAGCTCCGATTCAGTTCAAATTCGGAGAAAGCTCTCTGAATTCGTAAACAAATAAGGCGCCATCCATTTTAAGTGCGAAGGTATATTTTTTTGGGACCGACATTCTAATGCCGATTCCGAATGGCACATATTTTGAGAAGATTTTTATGGGTTGATGCCGTTGGGTGAGGGTATATATAGTTTTCTTCTTATGTGAAGATAAAGTGGAAAGCATTTTGCAAAATCATGGCATAATTTGGGGGAGAGCTCTGAATCGTAAGATCTTTAGTAGGAGATCTCCTAAGCTTTAAAAAAATAGGCTGTGTGAATAATCGCCCAAAACAAAAAAATTAATAATCGCAAAACAAAAAAAACGTTTGGTTATTTTTCAGTTTTAGTTTGGGCTATTATTCACACTGCAATTTTGGGCAATTGTTCTTAATAAAAAATCGGCTACATGAATTTTGGCCCCAAACCAAAAATGAAAAATGGCTCCAAAATTGTTTATGGGAAACTACAACACGAACATTTCACTGATTTGGGGCCATTTTTCATATTCTTGGGGGCATGTTTCATTTTGTTTGTTGCCATTTTTTAGGGCCCAAACCAAAAATGAACAATGGCCCCAAAAATTAAAATTCGTTTTTCAAAATGAGAAATGGCCCCAGTTCGAAAATGAAAGATGGCCCCAAACGCATGAAAAATTGCCCCAAAAATGTGTCACGTTCCAATGAAGATGAAAATTCTTATTGGACTGACTACTACAAAATAAAGGCCGCCAAGCGTTATTATTTTTTTTTTTAAATTCTTAATGATTTCGTGATGGAAACGGGGTGTGGGTGGGGGCATGCTGCATTTATAATGATTTTGGCCCCCATTATATTTTTTATTCGTATCTCCTACAGCTTAACAGAAGTAAATTTTTAAATTACAGTTATTTGGTTTTGTTTCCATTACTGTTATGGCATTATTTCACTTGGTATTAAGAAATAAAGCCAATTTTGTCTTATTTCGCTTTTGAATATTTCACATCACCCGATGTTGCTGCACAAAATTAACTATAATTTCCTTCTTCTTTGTATTTTGGGTACCATTTTTCACTTGGGCGTGTGTGTTTGGATTATTTTCCATCCCGGGGGGATTGTAGGGGGCAGCATGCATTCATAATGAATTTTGGCCCCAAAGTTAAAAAATGAAAAATTGCCCCAAACAAAATGAAATATATCCCAAAAATGTGAAAAATTGCCATAAATCATAATCATTGAAATTGTCGTGTAGTTGATGTTTCCCTTATACATTTTTGGGGCCATTTTTCATTTTTCGGGTTGAGGCCAGTATTCATGGCTGCCATTTTTCATTGGCGGTTGACAAATTTTTGGGGCCTCTTTTAATTTGTTTTGGGGCCATTTTTCGTTTTACATTGGCCATTGTTCATTGGGGCCAAAATTCATGTATCCTGAAAAATCCCCCAAAAGTAAAGGAAGAATTTTTGGAAAAAATTGAGTCTTGGGCGATTGTTCATTTTTATAAAACTATTAATTTTAACTTAATCTTGCAGCTTTGAATTATGTGAATATAAATATAAACAATGGAACAATAGAAGTGCCCCCTGGTTGGAGTCACTGTTCTGTTTGGACGGGGGTTACATATGGTCCTCGGATATAATGTCAACTCACGGCATTACACAGATTTTGCACTACGAAACTGTTGTCGTAGGCGCCTGCCTTACAAAAAGCCCATACCGCAAGTGGAGTTACCACCGCCTGCGGAAAGAGAGTCGAAACCTTCACTAGAAGTTAGAGGAACTGTGGCGCGAATTATATTTGTTCATAGGCTTCTAATAGAGAAGATTGATTCTTCCGAAATTCTTTGCCTTCTCAACGTGAATGAAAATATTCGGGCGAATTATTTTTATTCCCCAAATTCACCTCCGTTCAAATTTTTGACATGTATTTGAATGTTTGTGATCTAAATACACAATCCGAGATCATAAATATCTTTTGATTCCACAAGCATTCGATTTAAATCTATATAATTGTTTTAGTTGGGGATTAAATTACTTTCTAAATCCTTCAGGTATCTCAAACTAAAAAAAAATATTTTTCCTTAACTAATTATATTTTTTATTCGTACCTTCTACAGCTTAACAGAAAATTCACAAAAATGGGCAAAACAAGTAGTACATTTTTAAATGACAGTTATTTGGTTTTATTTCGATTATTTTTTTGGCATTATTTCGCTTGGTATTATGAAATAATTGGGTTTATTTCATTGGGTAATATTTCACATCAACCGAAGTTGCTGCTCGCCCAGGTACTGTTTGTTTCACAAAACAAACTATAATTTTTATACCCTATCTTAAGGGTATATATTTATTTTGACACATAGTTTGTAACACCCCTTAATATTCGTCGTAGACCCATAAGTATATATATTTATGATCAGGACTAAATCCTAAGACTGTCTAGCAATGTCCGTCCGTACGCAATTTTTAGGCCTTTAAAATTAAGCTAGAAAGCTGAAATTTGGACCACATATTCCCTAGGGCTCCAAAATGGCTAAGCGTAAACTTTTTGGAATACGCCCACTGTCACGCCCACCATTTAGAAAAAACCGTTGCAATATGTTAAAGGGATATTTATTGTCTTTATATGGTGGAAATCAAGTTGGAAGTAATTTTAATTTAAAATGTGTGGGATGCACATTTTAAGGTTTTTTTTGCAAACAAAAGGCAAAAGCAGTTGTTGATTGTTTTATTTTTATTCTGTGAAGGTCTGAGGTTTGGGCGCGAGAAAATGGGCATCATATACCTAGTAGTCATATTTGCTCAAATAGAAACGCTTTGATATTGAAAACATTTGAAAAATAGAATTCGCCATAACTTTTTCTTCCTAATTTTCTAGCTTCTACTGTAATTTGAATTTTTAACTTTCTCGTATACATTAATACCTATACTAAAGAGAAACTTATTGCGATCGTGCGAAAATTTCGAACTATGAGGGATGATATTACGACTATAGAGAAGTCCAAAAAAAGTGGGTCAGCCAATGCCGTCCGTCGGTCTGTCTGTCTGTCCGGGCACCGTATGGGAAAGCGGTTCGACGGATTCGCCTCAAAGCGGGTTACATCTCGGGGCATCTTTTTATTTTTTGCTTTATCGTTTGAAATAACGGTACCTGCCATACAAAAAATGTGCAATATGCGAAATTACATTAAAATCGTAGGACCGTTTTTGAGAAAATCGAATTTTCAAAACCTACAAAGTGATTTAAATAAATTTGTCACCATTCATTTTCGATTCATTTTGCGATTCAAAAAGGCATCTCATGTACCGAGAAAGTTTCGTATGACGCAGTCGTGCACTTTATTTAAATAGTAAGTATACGCCCTAGTGCAGATTCTTTTCATTTATTTGATTCTGTTCCGTATTTTTCAAATTTCCTTCAAATTGCCTAAACAATTATGCATAGTTTTTGTAGGGTTTCTGTTCCAAAACGGAGTATGGGTTGGGGTTAGAATCCATTGCTTTGAATTTTGAATGTTTCGAATCGAAAACAAAACTTCAAGCAATTTTTAATACAAACTATAATATAAATCGATTTTAAAATTACAAATTAGACTTATCAAACAAATTAAAACACCAATTTTTCCACACATTTTCGTCCCACATTATGGAAGTGATTCGAATACATGGAATTATGATGAAATTTTCAGCACAATTCCAACTGGATACAATTTATGAAGGTGAATTTTGTAAATCTCTCACCACATGCCCAGAGCAGGAAAGTACTTTCAGCACCATTAGCGGCCTAATGAGATTGAAAGACCTCCCTTGTGGTAAGCTCTCTGTCGATTCCGGAAAATTTATTTTTCCTCAACCATTGCCCGGTCACATCTGGATTCGATTCTCGATATATGTTTAGGGGGGAAACCAAATTGTTTTCTATTCATCCATTCGAATCCCATATTCCCATTGAAGTGAACTATGGCCTACCACAGACTAATTCGAAAAACCAAGACAAATCCACTTCGACAGACGGCACCACACGTTTCGAATTTTGCAAACATCATTGTAAATCAATTTTGACAGATGACATTTCGAAAAGATGGCAAACGACGACGATGACAAATTCCTAATGACAACACACACAAGTATTGATCAATCAATGTCACCTGTCTGGTGCAAATCTATAAACAATATGATGCCATAATTCGTAACAAACGCACATACCCGATGGGAGTGCGATTTGCAGACCTAAATTGAACAGGTAACCATGCTGTGGGTTGACAATTTTTATCTGAATTTTTTTATTTCTTACTGCCTTCGATATAATTTCTTTAAAAAGGAGACCCAAAAGGGTTAAGGTTGTGCTATGATTGAAATCAGATTTTTTCCAAAGGTTTCCATCATTTTCACTATGACTGATGGCCATTCGAAGTGGATATGTTTTCTATGTTAATCGGGCGCATTCAGCCGAAGATGGATGTGATGAGTTGCAATGGGAAGGTGTACGATTGTTTAAAATGGAAAAGGGTGGCAAAAAAAAATTGCGCCGTCACTTTCATCTGGCATTAAATCTCATGACCGAACAGCCACGTAGCCTTGGAAATGTATGAAATGGGAACCTGTGGGTAGGTTTATCCAACGCAAGGAGCAGCAGGTGGATTGCATCGAGTTCGTTTCGTGACCATCCTGCTAATGGGTACAGTGACTTGCGAATAATATTTTAAATGCTTTTTACGATGCGAGTTTAGTCATCGAGAGTATTAAGCTAATGGCTGTGTTTTATTTAATGGATAAAGAAATGGATTCCGGATAAATGGTTTTGTGTTTGTAACACTTAGCAAAGTTTTGCCCGGGTGTGGATAGGTTTCGGAAGGAAGTTTGCAAGGAAAAGATAAAACGTGGTAAGAAATTGGTTGTACTATAAACTCAACCCATGTACAGTTAGTAAATATATGTACTGACGCAGTTATATTAAACTCAAACAGTTTTATTATAGTTTTAAAATGCGGCTAATGTGACTTATGACGTGTGTCAGACTTCCCTGTGTCACTTATTTGACTCCCTAAATATTCAAATAAGAAGGCTCTTAAAATACGCCCATTGTCGTCTTTTTAAACATCATTTTGTTGTGGGAATTGTATCCCTTTAATAATTCCCATTCAATTAATTATTTACCAAGTCCATATTTTGGAGGTATTTTCCACAAAAGTTATTTTTTTTTCTCATTTTCCTTAATCAAAATTATGGAAAGATTTCGATCAATTAAGAAGCTGAGCCAATTGCAAATGGGCGAAGGCTCATTATCGCCCAATTAAGGAAGGATCATCGCTGCCACTGGCAGCTTTCACATTAAAGCGAACATTATCCGCGGCGCGCTTAGAAACCTTCAGAGTAATACATCATGTCGGAGATATCGGCGCAGGCAGCATAACTTCCGGACAATTTTACACCCGAAAAGGTAACCCTTGCACTTTTTGTAGTAAAAACTGGAAGGACGGCCCATTGTGATGGCAAGTATTAATTATCCTTACGGCATTCAGGCGAACGAAAATTATTGCTATATAGCTACAGTTCTATTGTGATCTTAAGCGCTCGGGAGAAACTAGTGGAACGATGGATAAAAGGATTAATCCTATATGAATTTCGCCCTGGTAGAAATTGCTATTTCTGAAGACTCATTATTCGAGAAAAATACTTTAACATCTGTGGCTTTAGTCAGTCTAACCACAGTAAAGGTACGACTACCTCTGGAAAGATGGACTCATATTTTAACTACTGACAGCAGACCCATACCTAGGAACATAGCGTCTAATTAACAATCTTCATTTAAACTGCATATTTCAAGTTATCGCTAACGATTAGAAAAGCAGGGAAGAAAGCTTTTACAAATACATCAGGTGTATACGAAGATGACATGGCGATCGCAACTCAGCACATAGATACTCTTAAAACGGGAAGGACTCTTTTCTAAACTTTAAGCAATTCAACTCATATCAACTTCTGACATAAGACTAAAACTGCGGTTTTCAGTTTACCAGCACTCTACAGACTGGACTGATGACTGGGGATCATCATTGGGGCCCGATATATGGTCATCGCGTTATTGACTGATATTCTCTTTGAGGGCATCAAGAGTTTGAGACTTATCGACATAGACTCATGACTTTAAAAAAGCCCCAAAAAAAATAAGTCTGGAACGGTTAAATCAGGCGATCTTACAGGCCTCGTCACTCATGACGATTAGTATAGCGATTCATGTCTTGTTGAGGTATATTTCATTTTTGTTTACTTCGCAGATGTTATAGTAAAATTGACATTTGCAGCCATTTGTAAAAATTATAGAGCCTTTCGATCGGTTGATGAGTTTTACTCCAGCTTTTAGATCCAAACCTTTGTAAATTTCATAGACCTTCCCCTTCAAATGGCCCTTCTCGCTTAAAGGGCCATACCTTTGTATATTCCTCGAAGAATTTTTCTCTCAAGAGATATTTTTAGATCTGGCCCTCCAGCAAGCAGAACCATAGAGCGGAACTAGCTGGATTAGTGTTTTATACAGTTAACAATTTATCATTCGAGCTAGGAGTTTTGAACACACTTGTTTTGCCAAAACCGAAGTATGAGCGGTTTCTTATGTTAATTATTCTATGAATCTCCTATAAGATGTCGCTTGCGGAGTTGAGGTAGGTCAAATCTTTAAAAACATCGATATTTCTGTTTTCAACAGACACGTTTTGTTTACAATCCCTATCTAGTGGGCTCGCTAAAGAGATATCTTATTAGCGAAGATAGGACTGTTTAGTGAATACCTAGCGGAAATGCATTTAGCTCTTTATAAAATGTTTTTCTTTGTTTTATTTAAATATTTGTGCTTCAATACTTCATAATACAGCATAAGAATATATGTCGATTTAGCAATGTTCGTTTGTTCGCCAGTCCGTCCGTATCCAATTTCCAGGCCTTTGAATTTAAGCTGAATTTGAACGTATAAATTCCCGAAATGGTATACATAAATGTAGATTCCCACTGCCATGCCCCCACAGTGTTGAAAATACCGCATTGGAGCTCAAGGGAGCCATATAAGCCCATTGTGAGTACCCTATTTTTACAAGTAAGGATATGTGATTAACAAAACCACTTCAATCTGTTGAGGAATTGTTTTACATGGTGGAGATAACCTAGCCAAGTCGTCCAAACTTTCAAAGAACCGTTCCTTCATACAGGATGACCGGCGTTCCTTTAGAGCTAGGCAGTAACATAGAGGATGTTCCACGGACTCTATTTCCTCTTTGCCATGTTTCCGATGATGCAGTGTCCGGTTAATATTACGACGAGTATCCGGATTTGACTTCTGTGACGCACCTCGCGTTTACAAGGCCGATTGCTTTAAGTGCTGCTTGACTGTCCACACTAGATGATAATTTCCATTGCACAAAAATGGCGCCCAACGATAATAGGTAGGCCTAAGAAGACTAAGGGCTTACTCTTAGACTAGTCATGGTTTAATGCAGAAATTAGTTTACCTTCAAATTTCATGTTTGCATATGCTCCTCGTTTGGAAGCAGATGGAAGATTGATGGAAGGGATCTTATGAGGTAGTCTAAAGTCTGGGGGAGAACCAAGAGCGGGAAAAGCCTGCTGCTGCTAACTATGAAGACAAGGCTGCTCGCCAGATCCGTCATTAAGCTGGATGCTTTGACCTTATTGAAACCCTTTTTGAAACCCTGCTATCCGCGTATTTGGTTTGTCTTTAAGCATATTGAGAAATAAATAACTCTTCTAATATAAAATTTGCAGGTCATACCAAAGCGCAGTTAAAATCAACCAAAGAACATCCAATTAAGCCTGTCTATTAACTTATGAACAAAAAACCAGGTTTTTTATATCATATAAGTGACCATATTCATGTCGCAATTTGCCGCCCTCTTGGACATCCATAAAATATGGTGAAAGAATCTTGTCCTTTAAGAAACAGATGCCTCTGAAGCTGGGAGTCAATTCTCAAAATAAAGTAAAACAATGCCCACCATCGTCCTCATTCTGACGCCCAAAATGAGATTTCTTGACTTTACCGTAATTGATGATAGAACAACGGCATCATTGCTTAAACATTCAAAGCTAATATAGCCCCACATGCTTTATCACAATCACACCGAGGACATAATCTAATAAAGAAACTACACTAGGGCATACTTCCAACACCCTTTGTCACTAAATATGATTTATTACGCAGCATATTCGTGTCTTTCGAGACAACATGTTCATTAGTCCCTTAGAGTAGGCGAAAATCTGCGACATCGTAACTTTATCACTCGCAGTAAGATGTGTTTCAAAAGAAAATCTAATTCCAAGGTTTCATTCTTTCAGCCTGCCAACTCATCCATCATAAGATTGATTTCGTTATTCCTTATGGTCTAACATCAGACAAAATGATGTACAATCTAGTTACGAGATATCCGCAAAAGAAACATAAAAAAAAACACATCACAAGTAATCAGATTGAAACAAAAAAAATTCGAATATTCACCTCATCTGTCTAGTGGTCCTTTGCATCCATAGAAATTGGAATCTTTTGTAACGCCTCACTTCCTTCATAGCTCATACTGTGTTGTTTTGTTTTTTTACTTTGACGGAGGTACCTATAGAGTGTAGGTCTATACCTACTGCATATTCATAAGGCTTGAGTGAAATTTTCTGTCGTTTAATCGTTGAGTTTTGTAAATAATTGATGTCATTCCACAGAACACCATAAATACCATTCAACTATGTATTTGCATTTCCAAGCCATCAACTCCCCCGCATTTTATAAAGATATTATGATGACCATTCATTGAATGTCCTCTAGATGGGATTTCAGCATTTTTTTTTGTCTGTTTCTTTTGATCCTGTAAAATGAAAAATGAGAGAAGAAAGAAAAAAAAATCAAACCAAAGCAAGGCAAGAGCAAGAAAAAATAATCACCAAACCAATTGGAGAATGGAATGCCAGGACGCTGACAGCAGAAGAAAAGCTCAAGCTATTTATTTTCTCTTTATGAGTTCCGTTCTCCATCTGTCTATCTGTCTGTCTGTCTGTCAGAGGCTGTGTATAGGAAGCTCCAATTGGATGCAAGGTTAAGTAGCCTATGGTCCACAGAGGAAGAGGAAGCAAAATGGACGTTCATATTCCTTGCTGAGGCTAAGAATAGAATAATTAAGGTCAAAGATGGAAAGGTTAAGTATGTATGTATGTAGGTAAGGTATTCGAATTGAAGTAGGTGGATACAAATTATGTTTAGCATGCCCGGAAGTGTGCGTACACAAATTCATTTCCATCATAATCAGTCACATTTTGGCTAAGAGTGGGCTTTCATCTTTGCCATCCAATGGTAATGAGGTTTCTTTTTTTCACCCCATCACCGCAACCGCAATGGCAATGGCAATGGCAACCTCATCCTTTTCTTTTATCTTGGCAGCGTGCTTTTACACGGAAAATTTACATTTTAATTTCTTTGGAAATGTTATAATAGATTTTCACCAGGTTTTCTTTGACAAAAAAAAATTTCAATACGCACGTGGTGTTGTAATTTTCCCGCAACAGTGTGCAGCTGCTAACACCATCGTCATCGTCGTCAGCATCGTCAACAGATGCGCGAAATGAAGACGACAACCGAGGACGACGACGTGGCGTCAAAGTATGCGACGACTTCATGAATGCTTGCTGTCTTCTGCCAAAATCCATTTAAAATGTAAATGGTCAATCCAGAAAGGGAATGCGGGTGGACCCACCCGAGTCCTTGGTGTGCAAGAAGAGTTTCTCGTTTGAAACTGTAAGTAGCGACGTCTTTGCTATCTGAATGAAATTAACATTAATTTTCGGCACATTAAGGAAACAGTTTACGGATCTCTCACTCTTGTGCGCCAAAAAGAGGTGGTGGTGGTGGCGGCTGGCGAAAGAGTCCTTGTGGTTTGATAATGAAAAGAAATATTCATTTCTGCGGTGAGGGAGAAAATGATTTCACTTTGGTAGTCGGCAGGCGAAACGCTGCGCCAACCGCCACGATGAAGCAAGCAAGCGTCAGATGGAGCTATGAAGAGGAAGTGTTTTCTGTTGTGTTGTGTTGGGTTGTGCTGTGCGCGTATCATTGTGCGATAATATGCAAATATTTGACTGGGGGAATTCTGGTGAGCGGTATTAGTTTATGTGCGGGTTACACAGGGCGGAGGGTTAGATTCATTTACAGAAAAATTTAATAACACAACGCTTATATTTTAATAAAAAAAATTAAATAACCTGGATGAAAATCTTTGCGCGGTTCGCTAATGAGGATGAGAATGATATTTTAAATTCGTATGCTTTTAGCATTAGAAAGAATGAATGTGTTTTTAATTAATACGGATGGAGTTTCTGAAGGAGATATGCATGTGTATATCACTTGGGTGCCATGAAAAAATAAATTTTGTTGACCTCATGAATAGGTTTTCCAGCGCCATAGTTGGAAGAGCAATTTAAATTTTCACTTTAAAGTACTTATCTTCACTTTATTCTATTTATTTTTAGAGGCTTAGAACTTTGAAATGGAATAAAACAAAGATAATTTTTTTTAAATTGACATGAAACTTACTTTATTCGAAAGATAATCTTTTGGCTATATAATTTAGATAAGATTTTCGCTCGGTCGTAGTCTAAGCTGGAGGTCCAATTTTCGATGACTTTTTTCAACATTTGTGGCCGTAAATCGGCAATAACACGGCGAATAATGTCCTCAAAGTGGTCAATCAACTTCACATATCCCCACAGAAAATAGTCAAGCGGCGTTAAATCGCACGATCTTGGATGCCAATTCGCGGGTGCGTAACGTGAAACCAAACTTTTCCTTCAATAAATCAATTGGCGGCACGAGTTGCGAGACATGCTGCGCCATCTTCTTAAAACCACAGCTCCTGCACATCATGGTTGTTCAATCGATGAACGAAAAAGTTAGTAATCATAGCTCCATAGCGGTCACCATTAACGGTAACGTTCTGGTCACCGTCTTTTTTACTTATTCCACCAGCATGTTTGCTCCCGACATACGTTCACATTCTGGCTCTTATCGGCCTTAGAATTAATGACTAGAAATATTTACAAACTAAAGAAAAAATTCCATATAAAGTATCCTTATGCTCATAAATTTAACACAAAATTAAGTTAAATCATAACTTTAAAAGCGTCACATAAAATCATGCAAATTTACTTAGTTAATAATATAAAGTGGTATATCATAACAAGTGCAATGCATTAAAGTATATTTGAGCTATCTAATTTAGATACATGAGAAGTCTATGTAGTACGCTTGAATTTATTTAAAGTTTCTCTTGGCCTATCCTCTTAGAGCAGGCAACGAGGCTTTCTCGTAAAAGGGTAGTGTCAGAGCGCCATCTAACTCCGGTTCAGAGAATT
The DNA here is from genome assembly GCA_963576555.1 of Ferdinandea cuprea. Classification (NCBI taxonomy): domain Eukaryota; kingdom Metazoa; phylum Arthropoda; class Insecta; order Diptera; family Syrphidae; genus Ferdinandea; species Ferdinandea cuprea. The sequence goes on from OY754958.1 coordinate 29,402,013, forward strand.
TACTATAAACATGATCAGAGGCTCCATATTTGTTCCTCTGTACAGGGTCATATTTGAGTACCATTTTTTGTTGGGTCTCCTGTACTTACAACAACAGAATCGTAAGACCTTTCTCTCAAAGTTTTCAAGCTCTTTTGCGACTATTGGTGAAATGGTGAACCAGCAACTGAATCCATATGAAATAATTGGCCTCATTAGCGTCTTATAGATAAGAATTTTGGTTTTCTTAGAAGTGTGTTTAGATGACAGTAATTGTTTTAGGAGACCAGAATCCATTTTTCTTTACCTAGCAATTTTCTAGCATGCTTGTTAAACCTAAGTTTGTGGTCAAAATGTATGCCTAGATACTTCGGTTCAGTCTTCAGTGGAATAGGTACATTTTCCATAGCCAATGAGAGGAGCTTACTCTCTTTGACTGCCTTGCGATGTACTTTTCCATAGCTGTTTCTGAAACAAGTAAATCCACTTTTCTCTGCCTTCTAGATTAGACCCCTAGAGTTAAGGTAAGATGTCAGCACTGGTAACGAATCTTTAATTTTATTTAATGCATTGTCGAGTCTAGCAGCACTTGACAATATTTTTGTGTCATCAGCAAAGAGAATAGACTGAGGCTCAGAGTTGGGACTATTAAAAGGAAAATCACAGAGATATATGTTAAATAGCTTTGGGCCAAGTAATGATCCTTGGGCTACACCTTTAAGGATTGTAAATTCTGCTGAATATTCAGAAGCGATGTAAACAACAGCAGTTCTAGTGTCTCAACATACACTTGAGGATTATCATCATTCCAAATACCGCAGTTTTGTTTATTGACGTATCCACTCACCCAAATTGGGATCAACGGCAATCTTGTTTTGGGCCCATTCACCGAATCTACGCCCTGCTAGGTGATCCTGTGGCTTCAATTCTTGCACGAGTTGGATTTTGTAAGCACGCAAACCAAGATCTTTCGGCAAAATATTCCATAAAGTGGATAAATACATATCCAAAATTGTACACGATGGCGGATAGACTGATTCGGGTCTTCATCTACGTTACGCTCTACAGCAGCAATGACTTCTTCAGTACGCACTGTACGACGTCTCTGTGGATTCGTATTATCATTTAGAGTAAACGTGGTACGAAAACTTTCCATAGTTAATCGAATTAATTGCTCTGATGGATGATTATATTGATCGTAAAATGGACGTAGTGTGCGATACGTATTTTGAACAGAACCATTATTTATTTAAAATAAATTTGCACGTTGTTTAGGCGTCAGCCTATTCATGTAGAAATGCCAAATCAAACGAAACATAAATCATTTGACAGCTAACGAAATGGCCACCAGTTTTGCCAACTTAAAGTTTTATACCACTAACAAAAAAAAACACTCTTTATGTATCACTGACCACATTTTGGTGAGTTAAAAGTTTGGTAGTAAATGGAACTGTAAGCTGATGACTTGAAGTAAGAAATATTGGAGAGCATTCTCTCAAATATGCTTAGTCGTATGCTGATAGGGTGTCAACAAAATGTTGATTATGATTCGAAAGATAAAAGTCAACTCTTAGAAGTTGAAAACATTCTTGTTCAGAACATAACTGTTTACAGTTTCTACGGATAAACCCTCGACTCAGGAGTCTACCAATTAACCACAAAAGGAATGAACATTTATTTTTTCTACTGTTCTCGTGGAGTTGACAACGTATAAGAGATATTCGATCCGTACACTATCCGTATTTATTATCAAACTTTAAAACCCCGAAAGAAAAATTTCCAAAAATCAATATAGAGGGTCCCAGATTATATATTGTAGCACTTTCCCAAATGTCGAAAAGTGATACGGGATCAAGGTCTCTTGCCAAAAAACATTCTCCAGTTCCCATTCCACTCTCCCAAGAATAAAACGATTTAAAAAACCGCTACTCAAGGATGGAGTTTGTTTTGTACCTTCTTTAGTTTTTTTTTATATTTTACTAGTCGACCCCGCCATTCTAGCTCGAGTCTTTATAAAAATAGTCAAGAACAAATGAAGTTAGCATTATTCCTAAAATAAAATAAACATGCATCGTCGATTGGATTGTTTATGAAATATTTTTGCAGTAAACCAATATTCATTTAGGTCTGAAAAAGGTAGTTTCAAAAAGGGCCTAGAACACCCAAATGCGTGTCAGACTACTTTATCTACTTATTTAATATTAATATTAACATATCGTTGTTACTGTAACACATTTACTCAAACACAAACTGAACCCTATCTACACGTGATACACGACAATCTTATATTAATTTCCCGTTTTCGAAAAGCGGGGGTTATATTTTTCAAAAAAAATTAATTCAGCTATGGTAAGTCTTACAAATGGCATAAGGGATACGATTAAGCCCCGTCATAAAGATAATTCTCTGACCAAACTAAAAAGGGTCTTTGTTCTTACATGGAGACTGGAGGCAGTCGCAGTCGCTGCAGTCAACTTTTTGCGAGGCTCGGAGTTGAAGACATTCTGAATCAATTTGAACATGTCTTACATGTTTATCGTAGTGGAGGTCCTGAACGAGCAGCGGTTGTTGTATTAGTTGTTTTTAATTGAATGTGCTTCAAAAAACTCAATTGCGTTCACAAAAGACTATCGCTGATGTGACTATGTGGACATGGAACTGTATGTGTGGAAAAGTTTTGAAAAATTCGCTCAAAAGAACTTATCACTGCAAATGCAAATGAGCAAGTGGTGTTCAAGTGAACTAGGTCGAATTTCGTAGTTAAGTTCAACATTTGTACTATGTATACCTGAATCAGTCTGATATCTCGATAATTTTGTGTTTTATATAAATAAAAAAAAAATTGTAGGCATCAGTGGAAATTAAAAGGTAGTCACATAAATGGTAACCTATCCCATCCTTTTTCAGAAAGAAGAAAATAAATATTTTAAATTTATGGCCTCGTGCAATTGCCTTAATGTAGGAGATATTTTTCTATACAAAATCTTTATTGTACCGTTAAGCAGGAATAATATTCGACAGATATTATTTTTCCCCTTTAAATGTAATTTACATACTGGTAATGTAGCCATAACATTTTCAGCTAAAAATGAATTCAGTATACCTACTCAAATTCGCAATTTTATTCAAAGCATTTTAAGAGAACCTGTGTTTTAGGTAAACAAATAAGAACCTTAACAAAACCTAAGATACAGAATTAAATTCTGAGGAAATCCATCTACCAGACAAGGTGACCGATCGATGTCATATCACACCTCATTCGGAGTTTAAGTTTGAAATTTGTAGCACGATCGCAATAAGTTTCTCTTTAATACAAAAATGCATACGATAAAGCTACACCCGAATGTGTACGAATTATTCACTCAGTGAATTTCCATAATATTTTTTTTTGTTTTATTTCTCTCACATCACGTCGACATTTACCTTTGCTTTATCCCCAAACTTAGACTTAGACTAAGATTGGTGAATTGCACTGCAAAAATATGGAATTTTAAACTACCCTGCTGTTGCGTCGTTCTCGTCGTCGCGTCGGTGAAATTCAAAGTGAAAAAGATAACTTCGTGATAAAATATTCGAAATTTGTTTGAAAGTTTTCCATATCAGCTTACACTTTATTTTTTTTTTTTGTTGTTTTTATTTTTAACTTCTTATTCTGTCTTCTATCCTTCCATGGTGATTTAAAAGTTGCATTAATCAAAATGCATAAAAAATCTGATTTTGTGGAAATAAAAGTAGCACACATTCATAAAATGCTTTTAGGAGTGGTTGGGAGGGATACAAATTTTGATTTTATTGAAAAAAAAAACTAGGAAGCGGATTTGTGTGAGAGAAAAGCGCCCATTTGTTTATAAGGGCGGGTGATGTTTACCATGTATCATGCAGCCAATGCATTTGATTATATCTACCAAATAAAGGATATTTCAATTTCTTCTTTACGTGTGATTTTTGTTTCGCATCTAATGTCATTCCCAAATACTTAGCATCATTTTGGTGAAGAACTTATGTAGAGCTCAATTATTGTCCAGATTAGCTTTCATTGGGCAAATAAGAAAAGTCTTTGTCCACTCAAAAAGGGCTCTCGACAGTCTCTTGCAGCTTATTTGTTCCTTGTAAAGTGTAACACCGGCATAATGAATGTGTCGAATATAAAATATTTATACTGTAATTTAAAAAAAAAATTAAAAACTTTGATTCTTATTGTGGATTATTTTTATTTGGTCTTTTAATTTTTTTTACATCAAGTCGAGAATGTGATGTCATGTAAATGGCCGCCGCCACAGTTGATTGTCATTTAAGCCCTTTTTATGGCATTTTCCATCACTTTGGCCAAAACTTCCGGCGATAGGTCCTCACATTCTTGACGGATATTGTCTTTAAGAGCTGCAAGAGTCTGAGGCTTGTTGACATAAATCCGCGACTTCAAAAAGCCCCACAAAAAGAAGTCTGGAGCGGTCAAATCAAGCGATCTTGCTGGCCAGTGCAAATCGCCCAAACCACATGTTTTCCAATCCCAATTCATCAAGTTGCGGAAAAAGAACTCGTTGATCATTGCTCCGTAGCGCTCACCATTCACAGTAACCGTTTGGCCCGCGACGTCTTCGAAGAAAAAAGGTCCGATGACTCCTCCAGCGAAAACAGCACACCATACAGTGACTTTGAGCAGGTGTAATGGCTCTTCGTGGGTTACATGCGGATTTTCAGTGCCCCAGAAGCGTAAATTTTGCTTATTTACGTACCCGCTAAGATGGAAATGGGCCTCATCACTCATGATTATTTTTGATGAAAAATCATCTTCCTCTTGGTGGTGATTAAGGATAACTGGAGCGTATGTTAGACGCGATTGGCGGTCAGCAGCTAACAGCTGATGCACCGTCTGCACTTTGTACGGAAACATCTTCAAATCTTGTACCAAAATTGGCTGTAAAGACCGTCGACTGATACCCATTTGCGTGGCACGTCGTCTGGTCGATGTCGACGGCGCTTCCATGACATCTTCAGCTACAGCAGCAATATTCTCTGCAGAACGGCTACTCCGGGGTCTACCACGCCTGGCAGCATCTCGTGTTGTGCCAGTATGAGAGCGGCTAAACGTCGCAGTGTTTCACCAGTAGGCGTTGGACGGCTAGAAAATCTGCGACGAAATTCACGTTGTGCCAAAGTCACCGACCGATTATTGCTCAAATAAATAGTCACCAATATTCCGCGTTCTGGAGCAGTGTAGCATAACATTGTTTATTAACGTGTATTTCGCATGTGTTTACTACACAAATGTCAAAACAGAACTGACATTAGGGGCCAATCGCAAAATTTATAGCATTTTCTGATAGGAGGATTACTTTTGCGCCACCTTGTAGAAGCGGACCCACAATGCTTTCCCTTTTTCCAATTTTGGTTCCAATATGACCTCAGCTACCGCCCATGATCGTGAAACATACTAAACCTGGCATTTATGAGTTAAAAGAACATGATTGGAGGTTTCCTAGGCATATCGTTTCCAAAAGCGTTGTTTAATTTATATTTTTTTATTTTATAACGAAATTTAACCAGTGATACATTATTACACCCTATCCTAAGGGTATATTGATTTTGACACATAGTTTGTAATACTCCTTAATATTCGTCGTAGACCCCTTAAGTATATATATTTATGATCAAAAACTAAGACTGTAAGACGCTATAAAATTGACTGCGACAAGAAGCATCCTATGGTCCCTTTCTTTTCCCTCTCTTTCGTGGTTCGCGCGCTCAAGTTCTTAAGAAGTGGAAGGGCAGCCATGGTCTCATCAGCCAATTGGTAACGCCCAAATGTAGACATCAATAATAGTGGAGCACGGGTGGATGACCCAGAGTAAATAAGCTCCAACGGCAATTGCACCAAAACCACCATCACGGTAGAGAGTCAGGTTCGATGAGGGAAGTTGCAACGATCCCTTTTGACCCAACTCCATCATGGGGAGTGCGGAAGGACGGCCGAAATACTGCGCACCCTCATAATACATGGAAACAGCACCGCGTGACGCTTTTACCAACCACAGGACCCAGCTGTCAGGTACTAAGTGTAAACAATATCCACCGGACCTAGCTGTCAGTGTGGAAACAGATGTCGGTGTTCAACCAACCGTTATTTCAACACGAATGGCCTGTCAAGTGGACACCATTCCAAAGACAAAGAAATCCAGCAAGGCCGAGAGCCCAAAATACATTTTGTTTATTTTAAAGTATGACACGCTATTGACAATGGCATACTATTGGCAATTCCCTTTTTGTGGGTACAGTGGCTTAGTGGTTAAGTGCGTTGGATCACTATGCGAGGCTCGCTCGTTCAAATTCAGACCTGTACCATCTGAAAGTTTTTATTCGCTGTCCCACCTATTGCGAACGTCTGACAAACATCCAAGAGTAAGAACTGTCATGAGAAGCTCCTAAAAAATTAATTGCCGTTAGGAATCGGTATTAAAATGTAGGTCCCTTTTATTCGTGTCAAAAAATATATCTTCGCTATCTTCGCACGCGCACCTGCTGGAGAAGCTAGGCCTTGGGTCCTGTATGGGCCGAGTACGCCTAATATTAATTTATTTTTTAAAATTAATTTAAATCGCGATTTCCATTTCTACTCTAAAATTTGGTAATTTTTATGTTAAATAATTTCGTTAAACCAGAAAATTTGTATGACAAACATTTTCTTAAAATTAGTCAGAGAACACTCACAATTTTGCGCAGGTGAATTTTACATTTGCTTGTGTCTTTTGATTGTGGTGAACCAAAATAACTCAAAAATAGTGTTCGCATTCGTTAAGTCAGTTATATTTATATAAATAATATGTGCAGTTGGTGTTGTTGCATATGTGTGATCCTAGAATTTTTATGGAAATAAGTTCTATAGTAATCCCTCGTATTATTGAATTTATAATTCGATACAGCATCGAAACATATTTTTGTCCTTTTAAAGATTCACATATTTATTTAAATTGCTCTTACCAAAACAGGGTATTTCTCCATCTATCTCGTTAATGTATAGAGGAGTTAATTTTCCGAAATAACAATTAATGCCTCTCCTATTTTTGTCAATATTGCACCAATTACTATTTCCAGACACTTATTTGTCATACAATGTTGTCTAAGTTTCACTTCTGCCACAAGGCTCCGGCATTGCGTCAAATCCCTCACTGAAAATAGAGAGAGAACAAAAAAAACACCAACGGTTTTTCGCTCATTCGCCAATTTATGAGGTTAAACAACCACCGCCGACGCCGCGACGTAGCGCAGTATAGACAACGCAAATACCCGTCAAAAGGAGATATGTGGTGCTTTTGCTTTCAAGCTATAAACTTTAGCAGCAGTCTCAGCATGAGCATCTTTCGAAACACACTACCATAGCCGCCAGAGGCGGTAGAAGTGGGGGCTATCGGTGGAGCAATGTTAAAAACTTTCTTAGTATAATCTTCGTCGATAACGAAGAAATACATTTGCATATAAGCTATGGCAAACATATTCCTTGAAAAATAAAACATTTCGCCCCGCACTAGCCCGACACAGTGCAGGCGAAAATCAGTGGAAAAACTTTTGAACCCCTCTCTCCAGCAAAAGACATATGCGACCGAAAAAGGTACTCGTATCTTTGTTTCTTATTTTGTTTTACATTCGTTGCGCTCTTTCACAGGACTTAGGACATAAGAAGAAATATCGAAAATCTTCCGATAAAAAGCACAGCAACCCCAACGTTGCCCGGAAGGCAATTCTTGTATATTTTACGAAAGTAACCACATGGGGCGGCGAATAAATTTATCCCCGGCAAAAGTTTGCTTTCGAGAGATAGGAAAAATTCATTTGTTTGAAATATTTGCAGACACACGTATCCACTATGTCACGAATTTGCATATCCATCAATTGAGAGATATAAGTTCAAGGATCTCCTTGGGAAATTATGTTGTGCTCAAAATTTTCAATGCAGCTTCAAGTGTCGGTGTCAAGTGGACATCTGCATAGACACCCTCATCCACCCATACCCACATCCATACGCACGACAATAACTCTCTGTGTGTTCTATTGTGGACAAATATATAATACTATATTCAATCTGACATTTAACCTACGGCGAGTCTGTATCTGGAACTGCAGAGTCCTTTGGGCGAGGAGTACTTGTTTTAATATTTATTTGTTGATATATATGTTTACCCTTGAGAATGTCGAGGATAATATTCATTGAGTTGGACAGAGTTGAAGAGCGGAGTTGTTGAAGATGTTGGTTGACATTTCAATAAGTTGATTTGTGAATATCTCGCACTATTATCCGTATCAAGCCCCTACATATATTTGGCCGGGTCTCTGTGTACTTTCGATGGTCAGACGAAGGAAGAAATTGCACTTGATTTGTGCAAGCCATATGTACACTATTGAGGAGTTTGTTTAGGCAATTAAGATGGACGGGATCAATGGCTACATGGAGATGGCTGTCGCCTTTAAGTGGCGGTTGGCCTAGATTGGTACCCCAATGAAGTTGTTTCTTTGGCATATATTTAATTGGGGTATGGTGATGAAGTTGGTTTGAAATAAAGGGATCAAATCTATAACTATAGATGTATCAAGAGTGCAGTATTAAAGTATTAAAAATTGTTCAGAAGTCAATTGCCGTCGTGTTTAAAATATCTATGCGGGCAGTAATTGTTCATATCTAGCTAGTTCGCCACCGATTCACGCTTATGAACCAGGATCAGTATCGCAGATCCCTATTTAATATCAAGAGAAAATGCTTAAAGCATAGCTCTGTTGCCAGTTACCAACAACCTACTTGCGGTGGGTCAGTTTACCGGTCTTTAGTTGACATAATGGGCACTAAGCCGTCACCATATCGCAGCTGTTAGTGAAAGTATAACTTTAGAGTGTGTGTGATTTTTTCTCTCTGTTTGGTATGAACAAAGTTTCTGCAGGCTACCTAGTTTCCGTTAAATAACTAGTATATCATTACAGAGCAAAACACAAAACACTACGTTCTCTAAGTGTAAGCTCTCAGTATGGCTTTCTGCAACATTTGTTTATTGCGCAACTTAGCTTCATCTACCGATCTTCGTCTTATAGACTATTTCAAATAAATATTAGTTTAATTAATTTAAAGTTAATGAATAAATGGACTTTTTAAAATCTGCCCGCGACAAGCAAAAATCAATTTCGTTGCAAAATTAATTAAATGTGCTTTGGTACCTCTTAATTGGCTCATTTTTACCATAATTGGGTCCATGCCTATCTGCATAAAATAAGCCACAGTGACCTTTGGAGAGCATAGCTATAAATTTTAAGGAAATACCAATTCTGGTGAATTAATATGATAACTTAGAATATCGCGAATAAACATGACGGAAATTGCATGGCATCTGAAACTTAGGCTTTTAGAACCAACTTAATTGGACTTTCTGCCACAATTAGGAAGCTCATCAAAAATATTTAATTTACGACCCGCTTAGGAGGCGTATCCCAAATTACAAAACAATACTCTTAATAAGGTCTGACTAACTAGCAGTAAATAATTTTAAGACTATTTATGTCCCGAAAGTCTTTACTATTACGTTTAAGGAAGCCAAACAATGAGATAGACATAATGCAAAAGGAACTTAACAAGATCTTCTACTTCATCAAAACTTCCAAATAATTGCGATTGCACCACTCCGTCAATTCATTAATATCTGATTGAAAACCAATGCAATCAGTAATATAATTTATCAGAGAACATAATTTCAAACCTTCCCGAAAAGTCAAAATATTAAACTATTTCATGAACTTCATTAAAATACAATATTTATAAATGGCAACGGGCCCAAATGACTGCCCTGTGGAACACCCGAAGTAACTTCTAGAACGTGAAATCATTGCCTTTGATTAGTCAGGTAATTACAAAACCATGCTGAATATTTGAAATAATTTCATTGAGTAAATAAAGTAAATAAAATAAAGTGCTTTAAAGAGCCTGTCCTTAACAATACTTTCAAACAATTTTGGTATTGCAGAAAGTTTTGATATTGCCTGATAGTTTTCTACTTTTGCCTTAAACTGCTTTTATTTATAGGTGTGATGAAATAATATTTCCATTAATTTAGGAAGTTCCCAGTTCCTAGTTTTAAGAGGAAGAAAAACGAAGGATAAACCAAGGATAACATTTTAATTTTACCACTGGCACAGGGTTGCTGTCCAAATTTAGTTTTTCTAGCGCGTTTATTAAATCCTCATCCGAGAATTGCAACAAACCAAAGTCTAAAACTTCAGGATTCATAATGTAATTGCACATGTGACTTATTGTATACTGACTCGAAGATATATAAGGTAGATATTTTTCAATAAAGTTCAATCATACGCTGGTATTGTTACAGTTATGTGAACAAATGCTTCTTAGATAAGACGGCGGTTTTATTTCAACACGTGTATGTACCTTTAATTTAATTTTGTGTTGCTTTTTACGACAGCCGCTTATATTATCATTTCATCCCTGTGGGGGTTTGTGTTGTTATTTGTTGAGTCCTCGAATTTTGACATACTAGTAGGTGCATTATTGAAGAGAATTTATACGGGTATATTTTTTTATGAAATTTTTGTAAGTTGTTCTTGTAGTTTGGTTTATTTATATTGTTAAAAATTTACAAAATGTGAGAATACACTTATTACCGAATTGTAACTCTAAAAGCCCGGCATGCTAGTTCGTTTTATACTGAAGGTTTTACGTGAAGACCTCGTATTCTTCAACTTTTCATTTTTTTAAGAATCGTAAAACGACTCAAATTGTTAATGACTTAGGCAATACCACCTTGAGTATTTTGAGCAAACACTCACCTTTTAGTAAGGAGGAGATAAGCTTCATTGAATTTTAGACTTTTAGCCTTGAAGCAGATTTCCTTTTTAAAAACCATAGCCAAACTTTAGGGTTTGGGGAGGTGTTGACGGTGTTTTCGTTAAACAAAAACGATTACGCATAACTTTATGCCGATAGCTGATTAGAGTTTTCATATACTAGTGTTTGTATGCGCTACAACGATAGCTAACAAAAATTTACTATCAAAAATCGCAAAGATGCAATATTTTAAAAACATTTAAAATGTTATTGTATATTGTAGAAATATATTTAAAGAACTATGATTAAGGAATAACGGGGCGCAAGCATTCATCTTGGGAGCAGTGATATTTTGTTGTGGATGGTAAAAAGCAAAAAATGTCTGGACCGACAATATTTTTGGGTCTGTCAATGCGCTGACAAATTAGTTGAAGCGCTACCTTATTAGTTGGAGGATTTTCCGAAAGTTTGGCAATGTAAAAGTCAAAGAATTTAAAAAAAAGTCTTTACATTTCTTTATACAAAATATTTCCTGAAAATTATAAATATCAATTGAATAAATAGTTTCCGATATATCCGACAATTAATATTGGCTTTCGGCCCCGAAAAAGCAATGCTGGGACAAAAGGATCGAAACAATGTTTTCGGAGTCGGTGTCCATGGGTCTTCAAGAACCGATGTATGGCATTTTAATGTAATTTAAGCAGCTTATTAAAAACATAAATAAGTACCTTGTGCTTGACAAAAAATATATTTTTTTTTCCTGAAAATTCGAGCTAAGAAACTGCAATTTTGTTTATTTTTGAAAAAAAGAAATCGATAAAGTACTGAAGACTTTTCTTTGTTTTGTTGATTTTACATAAATTGTATGATGGTCATTGCAAAGTAATACCTGTTAAAATCTTCATCAAAAAACAAACTGGTGAAGCCAAGTTAAAACACTATAAAATAACTCTGTATAATTAACTTTTGTAAAATAAATTAAATTTCTGTCGAAAAAATTTATTGAAAATAGCTACTCATTTTTTAATTCCTCTTACTACCCCTAAGATTAAGACTGCTGAAGTAAAATAATTTTTTACAAATATTTAACCTTAAAACACCGAATTTATCCATTTATAATATATAGGAGACATCGAGACATTTAAAGCGTCATCGTTGAAATGTTATTTTATGCGCTTTATAACAACAATGATGGGAATTTTTCGCACCCTTTATGCATTGTAAAGACTTCAGCTCAAGAATGAACAAATTCCGTAAATTTTGTTGTCTACATATTGTGCGTGTGGAATTAATAAGAATGTTGAATTTCATTTTCAGGAAGAGATAAAAATGCATAATAACCATAACCACATTATAACGATACTTAATTTATTTTTTTATTTCCATTAACAATAGTTGCTTATTGCAGTAATGAGACTTATTGAAGTGATTTAAGTTAACGTTCGGGTACCGTTTAAAAAAATATAAAGCTTCCGACTGAGTCAGGAAACTTTCGCAGGTTTTTAAATCGCAGCATAAAGAAATACTTCCAACGATAACGCAGCTGTTTTAAATTGTTATTTCGGATTGGAATATCCGCTCAGAGAAAAACGTATGTAAAATGAGCATAAATTGCGGCATAAGTCTAACAATAAGGCCTAAGGCAAACTTGAACCTGCTTATTTGTGGGGTATTTTGCCTTAGATCGCTATGGTAAATCAGGTTCGGCAAAATCAGCTTACTTCTTGAAAGAACCTATTTATATAGCATTTAAAATAAAGAACCTTATCGACTAGGTAAAGTTACCTTATTGGTAATTATTAGAAACTAAGGTAAGTAGAATATATTTAACTTAGCTATCTGTGTAAATTCAGCTAATTTTTGACAAATTACCTTACAAACTAAGGACTTAAGGTTATTTTATATATTTTCCGATTACTTAATACAATCTGAGTTTTTAATGACGCAGGATAATTTGGCGAGGATATTGTGACGTCTTGTGACGCCAACACCCAATACAAACTTCTTTTTTTGTTTCCCTGCGTCACAAGAAGACAACACTATGATCTATTCCTCTACACTATAGCCCTCTTAGTTCTTACCATAAAACTGGAACAATAATACACATATTGCAAGTATTTTATGTAATTACCTTTAAGTTCCCCATTGCGTATTGAAACCTTACCTCCAGCGTCATAAGACCATACACTTTCCTCTAAGCCATTGCGTCCTTAGTACCTATCTCAGGACTAAAACACTTTTACCCATATTGCGAGCATTTCATAATATTAGTACTAACATTGGTACTAAGGCCTTTCAACGCATTGGATAGATGGTCATAAGCAATTTGTATTGGAACATAACGCTAGGTTGTATGAAATGTTCACCCATTCCCAAGGCAAAATTGCATTGTAAACAAGGCAGAGATTACTTAGATCTAACTTAATTTTACACTTGGATTACAATATCAGCTTAGTTCTAAGGCATAATAACCTATATAAATTAACATCTTTTCTTGGTTAATTCTTCTATGCATTTTAAGTAAACTTTACCTATTTCCCCTTACCTAGGTTGAGCTTATTTCTAGGCTGCGATTTTCTTGTCTGATAACTTACATAAATTTTGTTTACATAAGTCGGATATGGGTGTATATTTCTTTGAGTTCTTTGAAAAAACTTAGATTCCAGATATCAGCTACCAAAAAAAAAATACCTTCGATCAGCAAAATAGGAAATGTTGTGGAGACACAATGCTTGTTTTTGGAACACACTCCTATTAGAAATAATGCATTTCAATTGGTTCATGTAGTTTATTAATTACAGCAGTTACAAGGCATATCAATAAGTGAAATTTGAAAAAAAAAATGCCGATGGGAGGTATTTATCTTTGGTTGTCGTTATATGAAGTTTTCACACTTGGAAATCATTTTTGAAATCAAAAAGAAGTTTAAAAAGGTCATCAAAGGTCAAAAGACATCTCAAACTACAAGTGCTTCTTGCAGGGAAGTCATTTTTCTTTCAAGCTCAACCCCCTGTAGAGTACAGCAATATATAAAGCGCACGACTGCGTCATACGAAACTTTCTCGGTACATGAGATGCGTTTTTGAATCACAAAATGAAACGAAAATGAATAAATTTATTTAAATCACTTTTTAGGTTTTAAAAAATTAGATTATTTCTTAACATAGTTATTCAAAATAGAACCATTTTTGAGAAATGGAATTTAATTTAAAATTATGAAAATGGTTACATGAAAAAAATTATTTCAAAAATCGAAATTTGCAAATTTGTTCGACTTTATGGTATAATAAAAAAAAGTGTAAATTTTTTTGAAGTTCCCCTTATTAGTTTTCGATATATTTCCCGTTTTGAAAATTACCCAAAAACTGAGTATGCAGAATTTTCGACCCCATCCCAAATATATAGTACAAAAAAAAAACTTACAACCACGAGAAAAATAGTGTTAAGTGATTTTCACAAAATATAATTGTATGGTAGGTACCGTTATTTCAAAAAAAAAAAGATGCCCGAGATGTGACCCCAAAAACCTTATATACGAACTTTAAAGCAAATCCGACGAACCGTTTCGCTATAGGGCACCCGGAGCTGGTGGACCCACTTTTTTGGACTAGTCGTAATATCATCCCTCATATCATCCTATCAAGTTTGAGTTCGAAATTTCCGCACGATCGCAATAACTTTCTCTTTAGTATATTAATGTATACGAGAAAGTTAAAAACAAAGGATTTAAAATGCTTCTCTGGTGCATCCTGAATTTGAATAGGAACTCTTCGGTGAATCAAGAGGGATAGCTTACTCTTTTGTACATGTCCACCATGATCTGGGTTTCGGGAACCCCTCGTTGTCTTAAACCGTATGCAAATTTATTTAAGAATCACGATTGTTTTCCATTATGCTTATGAGCCTTCTACTTTCGATGCAACTGTGCTGGATTTACCGGCGACTGATCATCAGGTAGGCGGTTTTAATTACCGAGCCGTCTAAAAACAGCTCAACGATTTTTATGTTACACAATATTTTTGCAAAAAAAAAACTGACCTATTTGGACCCGAAGTCTTCTCTTTCCAAAACTCTTAGGATAGAAGGGTTACTTCTTCATAGTAAGGATCTAGGTAAAGAAACCGAGCATAATACTGCCGCCAACTGTGCAAAAACAAATGTCTTCCAGCTTCACGATAGAGGATCTTCAAACACTTCCTTCGCGTTTATTACCCATTTTTAGAGGTAATCATTTCATTTACTACTTTTTTAGTTTCCCCTGTTCACAACCACGTTTCTTTGCCATATTGGTAGTGACGTTTTTAATTTTTTTTCAATTCTTGAAATCTATTATGTCCCTTTGAGGTTACTAAATATGACATAGTGAATTTTAATTCTTCAGCACTTGGCTCGTACAGTTCTTTAACATTTAATTCAGTTTTTAACCAAATAATCTCTTTTTTTTTAAAACGCTTTCTATAAATTCGAGTTTATGATTAAAATTTAATTCAATGAAACCTTAATCAATTGCATAATTTTTCGTGAATAAAAGAGCAAGTAATTAAAAAAACCCAATGCATATTGTTTTCATCTTAATTATAATTTCCAAAGAGAAGTGCCACCCAAGGCAATCTTTGCTTGCTTCGCTTATAAATACTACCTACCCGTCGGGGTCCATTGCTCGAAACATGGAATTGTTGCTACGACAACAGCGGTGATATCAACATTATTGACATAGGACATCGTAGCACAACTTCATTATCATTATCATTGTCACCATCATCATCATCATCGTCATCAACAGAGCATCCCTTTGAGGTATAAAATTCGTTTGATAAAATTCCCTCCGGGGTTCACAAATAGTCAGACGAAGCGCTACTACAGACAACTGAATCCAATAGATGTTTTTGTCAGCGCGAGTTAACCCTCTCCCCGTCGCACCACGCAACAGGAGCTTTTTTTAATTTGCCCTTCCTTTGAAGAATAGAGTAGCAGCGGGTTAGATATTTCCAAGCTGTCGATTAGTCTAATAAAATTCGTGTACTTTGTCCGTATTGAAGGTAGCGTTAAACAAAGCAGCGGGAGCAATAGAACCAGCAGCAACAGCGAGGAGAACCACCACGTGCATATCACAGAATGACAACGACAGCAAACAATACCTGGGAGAATTGTCAATGAAAAACCACCTTGTCAAGTCGTAGGATCTCGAACAAAAGCGAAGGATATAACGGTTACTATGTTGGTATTGGTGGAGGTTTTTCCCATTTATTTTAGCTCTTTTCATAGACTTGTATACTAAAGCGGAAGTTATTGTAATCGTGCTAAGAAGTATTCGAATTCAAACTGGGAATGACGAATGCTTACAACGAATATTGGAGTAGTCGTTCCCGTTCGTACATCGGCTTGTCTGCCTTTGTGTCTTTGTTGTTGGGTTAAAACTTTTTTCGAACTTTGCTCGAATAACAGTTCTTGGGAAAAACATAAATATTAGTAAAGTTGTTTTTATATTTTAATTGAAATTTATAAAAGTCGCATTTGATAACAACGAGAAAGTTTCGCACGACTAAGTCGTATACATTATTTTGCATTCGAACAACGGGCTGGGTAAAGAGAAGGATATTATTTTAATAAAGCTTTCAATTATCTTCTAATCATTAGGTGATATCTGGGAGCTGCGTTACTTAATTAATTTACTTGCTGGGATACAAAATCTCATTTGATTTACTGGGATCTTCATGGACATACACATCAGCCAGCCAGAGGATAAGTAATCAGCTTGACTGTTTGTTTGTAGACGATAGAATCCTTGGAGAGAATGCCATTTTAATGGTATTTTATTTTAAAGTTTTAATTTGTTTGTAACAGGTTTTCTTACATTTTTACCAAATTCTGATGACGGACTATTAATTCCGTTAGTCATGAGTGTGAAATATTGCATAAAAACTGCAAAAAAATTAGCATTTAAAATACGAATTAAAAAAATATTATCTACAAAATGTTAGATTCTGCAAAAATTTGTAGTACAGCAGTGAAAAATAAAAAAGGTTATGTTCGGTTAAGCAAGGGTAAGACAGGTGTGAAGCTGCAAAACACTAGGCACTACCATAATGGACTCCTTGCAATCCCTGAAGACATAACTTTAAAAGTCTCCAACAAAAACCGACCTTATGCCTTCCTCTTATTTCTGTACAAAAAAATCGTAGTTTACTTGCGCGCTCAACCGCAAGGAGATAGCTTCTACTCTGTTACTGCTATCTACTCGCATTCACACAATATGTGTAAGGGAATACTTTCTTAGAAGACAGAAAGGATTCCAGTAAGCGCCTCTTGTTGGGTAATATTTAAATTTGAAATCTTCTCGGACCTCTTTTCTCCAAGTTCAAAATACTTATGACCACGAGGTAGTCTTTCTTTATGTCTCTGGTAAAATAAAACCTGACCTGGTTTTCTATTTCTTGACCAGTGTTACTACCTTACCTTACTTAACGAACTGCTTACCTGCGTAGAGTCCCTGCTAGAGACATGGTAGCCTTTCATCCTAATGTAATTTCATGCACGTTGCTTCCAGTTATCCAGAACAAGCACTTAGGTATCGGCGATGGCTGGGTCTTTGAAGCGCACGTTGGGTCTTCCTGAATTCTGTTTTGCACTCGGCTGGAGCACCATTGTCCATTCACACGATGTGGCCGAGCCGTTCTCGGATCTTCAGTAAGATATCATTTGCAGAATTGATGTTAAGACTTAGGAAGATTAATGCCTTAACTACCTCGTAGTTGCTTCCATCAACAGTCACATTTTGTCCTAGTCGGAGGACAGATGTTTGTTTGTGTGTTGATAGCATATAGCTGTTTAATGTAATATTTATTCCCAAGCAAGATAATAGACCTAGTGAACTAAGTAAATCTTAAAGACCTATATGGCTAACATCAGTTGTTCTCAAAACCATAGAACGACTCATCGATGTCCATATAAGAGGCAGATTAGACATATCAACACCTCTGTATTCATGTCAGTTTGCGTACAGAAAGAGTAAATCCACGGAAGGTGAACTTCACTATCTCGTCAAAAAGATTGAAGCTGCATTATATTCCAAAGAAATATCCCAGTACGTATTTCTAGACGCTGAGGGTGCTTTCGATAATATCGCATATGACTCGATAGCGAGAGCATCAGTAGTAGAGGTATCGAAGATTCGACCAATCACTGGATTCGAGCCATTTTGGAAAGTCAAATTATTACTTTCTCCTTTAGAGGAGTGTCGGTGTTGGTTATTGCAGTAAAAGGCTGCTCCAAGGACGAGTTATATCTCCCCATTTGTGGTCGTTGTTAATCGACAGTCTCCTAGTTAATTTTTATCAGCGGCAACCACGGCATGAGCATTACTAATGCCATGCAGAGTGCTTTACTTGAAGTTATAGAATGGTGCGACATTGTAGAACTACAAATCAACCCTTTCGTCCTATGTGCATTTGCACAACTGCAGTACTTGAAGCTATTCGTGGGCTCTCGCCGCTACACATATTAATAAGAAAGACAGCTGCAATAGTGTCCTGAAAGTGGACCCTTAGGTCTGGTACAAAGAAACACTTATGCAGGATAAGGAAAGTTTTAGAAAGCTTGTTGGCTTTCTCACAGGCCATTGTGGCCTAAAATATCATCTTAACGAAAGACTTCATAATGAAGGTAATATGTTTCTAGTTAGTCTTGTCCTTATTCACTCCATGGAAAGTTGGGAGCCAAGGAGTCCAAAATTTGCATGGGTAAGAAATCGCAATTGGCTTTAATACGGAATATCTCAAACGTAATATGAGTTATTGATACAATTTAAAAGCAAAGGCAATGACATTATTTCTTCTGATAATAAAGTCCTACATAAAGTTTGAGGTGCATCTATTAAAGGAGTTATTTGCAATAATGTGGGTCAGGGTATACCTAACTAGGGCTTTCTTTAAATCCTCATTAACTGCGGTAAAAATTGGAGATAAACCCCTACTGTAGAACGATTTTTTTCTATGATTAAACTATAGACAGTTTTTATTTATGGAAAAGTAGCAATCACTGTTTGGCACGAAACTAACAATAAGACCTAAGGCTCTTCATTTGAAGAATTGATTTGAGCTTAAGTTGTTAATCATTACTTCAATATCTAATTAATAGAAGAAAAGTTATTAAAATCCGTTTGCAATGTAGATATTTACTCACTGCCGAACTTAATATATTTATTCCCAAAAAATAATAATTCATCTTTGCCTTTAACAAGAAAAATGTTTGCAGGAAGCCACCCCAACGTAATGGACCGAAGTAATGAATTTTGGAAAGTAGATCTGTTTTGCATCGGTGAAGCTCTAATTCTGTATTAAATAGAATAATGATTAATAGCCCAAAGTATTCGCAAAAGTATTTTCTAAATTTGGTTAGCTATTTTCGTATTGCGTACGAGTTTTAAATAAAATTTAAGAAATCGAAGTTATAGAAAGGACCAACATATAATCCACACTTATCTAACGTTTTGAACATACAAGCCCGCACAAAATTTAAAACATCTGACTGGTCCGTGTATGGACGAAAAACTTTGATATCAAAGTGAGCATTTGCACCCATATGTGCCTCTGTCCGCAACGATATTAAAGTAACCTGCATTCGTTTCGAACTCAATATTCCTTCTGATGCAGTATAGGGCGATTTATCGTAAGGTTTGATTTTCAATAGACCTTTTTTGACAGATTACTGTGACTTCTATCAAACTGCTTTGTCAGTTTTGTTCAGTATCGTTAAGTAATAGGCAAGTAATAATCATGGAAAGACTCACAAAAAAATAGCATCTCCAAATTGTTCAGCTGGGCTATGGAAAAAGTCAATTTCTGGCACAATGAACACGTTAATAGACAAAATACCCGTATTTGGGATGATCCCAAAGATTACCAAGAGCTACCATCACATCCATTCAAAACAATGGTATGGTGTGGTTTATGAGCTGGTAGAATCATTGGTCCATATTTATTCAAAAATGAGGAAAATCAGAATGTTACCGTCAATGGTAACCATTTTAGCACCATGTTAACGGACTATGTGCTTCCTTAAATTCAAGCTTATGGTCTCGATAAACTCTGGTTTCAACAAAATATATAGCGCGTTAAACAATGGACTTGTTGGAAAAATATTTTGGTTAGCACTTAATTTCACGTTTTGCTACGGTAAATAGGCCGCCTAGATCGTGCAATATCACACCTTTGGACTATTTTCTCTGGGGATATGTAAAGTCTCAGGCCTTCAGGAATAGGCCAGCTACGATTAACGCTTTGGAAGCCAACATTACTAGTGTTATTCGCGAGATACCAGTCGCTATTCTCGAACTAGTAGTAGCCCAAAATTGGACCTTCCGAAAGGACCGCCTCAGATGTACTCGTGGACAACATTTACAAAGTAAATGCCATGAACTGTTCTGTTCTTTTTCAATTTTTTGTGTTTTATTTTACATTAAAAGTCAAGCCATCACTCCTTAGTTTGTTTTCTCCGCGCGGAGTACGGTAATTTATACTGCCTACTTGATGACTACCTTACGTCGTTTAATCTGCCGAATAAGACGAACTGTTTGTACATGTATCCGTGCACAGTATGGTTTGATTCCATGCTATTCTTTAAACTGTTTGTCGCCTACACAATCTGTACTCTGCGTTATATAAGAACATCCCCACTTCGACAAGAACAAACAGAAGCCTTATCTTCAACTCCTCGCATGAGAAAGCTCCTAATGTACCTATTTCGCCTGTCACACAATCCATCGACAGCACAAGGCTCCACTCCTTACATTTTATGCACTACATTTAATCCACTTTAATGACAATTTATCCTACTAAAATGATTTTTTAATCTACAATAATAGATAGGCAAAAAAAAACCGCCACCCCGTTCTCATCTGTCTTTAAAATACAACAAGTGCTCTTCACACATCACCAACCCCATATAACCAAAGTCAGAAGCTCAAGCAACGTCTGCCAACTTATGCTTTAAAGTCTCTGCAAGAACGACGACCAGCGACGAATCTAATTGAAAGAAACGCAGACAAAAAAAAAAAAAGAAATATCCCTCATCCTACAACTTGTTAACGGTTTTTAACATGAACAAAATCATTATCCCTCTAATCTCTTAATCCAGTCGAGTGAATTTTCACTTGATTTCGAAAGGATAAGTTTGTCGCTGCTTCCTCGTTGTCGTCGTTTCTTTTCTTTTTCCCTCAATCGGAATTATCTTTCAAAACCGCTCCTCCGAAATAAAAAAAAAACCAACTTACTAGCTCCGGAAAATATATGACATATGGGGCTAAACTTATTGCACATCGCGCTTGATGGAAAAAGAGCAAGAAAAAAATAAAAAATATATATACTGCGACAGGACACAGTGTAGTGTCTATTAGCGTTGATGAAATTGAGGCTTGAAATGGAACATTTCCACCATAAAGGCATACAAAGTAGAAAAAAATTGCAACTCTAATCCCTCTCCATAGAAGAGGCTCGCAATGAATGACTTCGTATAAAGCTAAATGGACCAACCACCCACACATATGGGAATAAAAAATCAATACCGGTGCACCATAAGCCGATTAGGATTTACCTGTGTGGTAGAGTATCCTTTTTTTTGTTTGCAGTTGTCCCATGAAATTTCGTTTTTCTTCACCTGAAATACTTTTAATTTAAAAATAAAGAGGTGGGTTGCCGCAACCGGTAAAACAAAACGAAAACAACTCGGCTCAGGTGGAAAAAAAAGGAAAGGAACTCCCGCCAATCCATTTTAGTTTTGGCTAAAAGCTTTTCGGTCGGCTTCAGTTCAGCTTTTGACAAACTGTTGTTTTGTGCGCGGGGGGCAAACTGGCATGAGGAGCCTGCCACAAGGAATAATAAAAACGAGCGCCTCCTGGTGTAAATCAGTGTTTGTGACAATGCGTAGAATAAGATCCCTTTTGCTGGTTCAATTCCGTCCACGGCAATACTACTAATGCCGCGCGGCATGAATCACACAATTGCATTAAATCAAATGAAAAAGCGAACTGAGTAGGATTGCTGCCATGTATCAAATCGACAATTGAATTTACGCCTGACGATATTATCCAAGCATCCTTTGCCTTGCCGCAGGGCGGTCGTTTGTTTGTATAGGGTGGACTGTGTGTGTGTGTGTGTATGTCGCTTCATTTGGGCGTGGTGTGATATTTTTGTAACAATCCGTTATTTTTTTTTTTTTTCCTTTGATTCGGGTTATGTATGGTGTCTGGGTGGAACGGGAGTATGGGGGTAATTCGAGGAACAGAAGAAAGGTGTGAATCGACGATAAGAAAAGAAATTGGATTTATCCAATCCCTTTCATGCGATTTGGTTTAGAGAAAGGACGTGCATGAATTGTGGGGGATATGTTGCACTTAATGTGGGAGAAAGGACACGTATGTATAGAAGGGTGCTGGAAATAAACGGCCTACATTGGCTATTTACTGGTGGTACTGATGCGAGTGTTCTTCTATGGTATGCATACTTAGTGAGGATTTGCAACGGTAACTTTGTTTAGTTTATACATGTGTACCGACGATTCGTCTTTCATCTTAGGACGGCTCTGATCCCTTTCACTTTAGTTTGTGTTTTCTTTTCGGCTTTTGTTAGGCCATGTAGTTGAATATAAACTTTTTTTTTTGTTAGTCCTACATACATATTTATTTGTTCATGAGCTAAAGTCCTTAGGTTTCACCTTCGTGAATGGCATTTCCATTCAATAGCAAGATGAGAGGTTTGTGCTGGCATGATGATAAGCTTTGAGATATTTGACTACCAACATGTGGAGTAAATCGGGGGCAATTTTCTATTTGATGAGATTAATGGAATCTGATACAGAGATTTTTACTTAAAGGGTTATTGAGGATTTCAATTCGCTCGGGATAAAAAAAAATAAGGTTTCTTTTCTTATTTGAGGAAGTTGGTTTAGCTCGTTGTTATGGGTTGCTATTGTTGCTATGTTTCACCAAGCATAAGAAATCGAATTGTCTGTTAAGAAAATATTTTTCAAAACACAAAACATTTGGAAAAAGCATTACATGCACTAGTAACCAAAATGCGACCACGTAATGAATTTTTTTGTTAATGTCCTAAAGGGTAAGAATAAACGCACATATCAGTAGGGGTGAAGTATTTCTTGCATCGCTTGAGGAAGCATAGGTATTTCGGAGCGTTTATGGCGACGTCGGATATGTGGTAATTCCAACGAAGTTTGTCATTAACGCACATACCGAGGAAGGAAAGCCTTTCGGTTACAGCGATGCTAGTGCCATTCATGGATAATATAAAAGTATCGGGATTTCGGTTTAATGACAGAAGACAATATTGTGTTTTGGAAGTATTAAATTATAATCTATTGGTTTTATCCCACTTAAGTGTGCTGGCAAGGTCAGAATTTAATGAGTTTAACATACGTTCCCATTCGAGCTCCATGCCCGAATATGAGGGACGTAAATCTAGAAACGAATATAAGAATCTAATCGTACTGTCATCAGCGAAGGAATGGATTGGATTAGAAGTGACAGATAGAATATCATTGATAAAAATGGAACAATCGGGGCCTTGGGGAACACCAGCATGTATTTGGTGAGTTGCAGACTTGAATTGAATGGGCCATTGAAAGGTAATTTATAATCCATTGAAGAAATGTGTCATCGATTCTAAAAGCACGCATTTTCGACAACAGAGCTTGATGCCATACTCTGTCAAATGCTTTTGAAATATAAAGCGCAACGACCTTACTTTCACCACCTCGGTGAATAGATGGGTTCCACTTTTCCGTTAGATATGTTATCAAATCACCTGTTGTCGCGACAAACCTACTGCCGGTTATTACAAAGTTTTCAGGATCCAGATACGACATAAGCTGATAAATATCAGCGTTTTTATGACTTTGGAAAGAAGGGACGCAAGTGCAATTGGTCAGTAGGAGGAGGAAGAGGAAAGTCCGCCTTTTTTGCGACAGGCTGGACAAATGCTGTTTTCCATGTTCTCGGAAAGGGCCCTGAAGAATAGGACGGATAGAAAAGCTTACGCAGTGATTTCGCCAGCGTAGAAGAACACCTCTTCAGAACGATAGGGGAAAAACCATCTAGACCGCCTGATTTGTGTATGCCAAGGTCAGAATTTAATGAAGTACTCTTTGTTTGAATTTGTCCCATTGAGTGTTCTACGCGCTGAAGCAGCAACATTAACAGCAAGCAGATTGGCTCTCTCCGAAGAGCTGATATATGGGCTGTCATTGCAAATGATTGTCGGGATATATGATGAGTACGAATTTTAAATATTCTTCACAAACGACCATACGTTTTTGCAACCGCTGGAACTTTGTAGGATTTTTTGTCCCAAATTTTGGTCGTGGGAGAATTTGACGCGATTAATGTGGACATTGCAGTCATTTCTGGCTCGTT
Organism: Ferdinandea cuprea; assembly: GCA_963576555.1. Classification (NCBI taxonomy): domain Eukaryota; kingdom Metazoa; phylum Arthropoda; class Insecta; order Diptera; family Syrphidae; genus Ferdinandea; species Ferdinandea cuprea. The sequence continues at coordinate 29,426,231 of OY754958.1, forward strand.
TAAACTTTTTTTCGGTTTTCCTCAGTTGGATTGGCCTTAAATGACCGAAAACCAACTTTTTTAGCCGTCATAGCTTCTTTACAGCTCAAGTCACACTAAGCGTTTTCATTAGATTTAATACTCTTTATTTTGTTAGTGTTAAAGCGTTTCATTCCCGTGTTATTTATATATGTAATCATATGGTCGCTGTAGAGGAACCACAACGAAACCTAAAGAAACTGTTTAAAGTTTTCCAATTGGCTTTCTCGTATTGCCATCTGGTTTAGTTGGTATGAGTAATTCGCCGATATGAAACAATGGTCTGATTTATTTATCTGAATTAAATTGTATTGATTTGAGAGTTTTAAGTTGATAATGATTTTAAAAATAAGAAAGTCCTTGGAAAGAAAAATGTAATCAAATCACAGATGTAATGGAATTCCACACTTCCAAAAACGATGATCCCAAATTTCTGGAGGAACTATTACAAAAATTAAAAAAAAAAATTCATAAAAATGCAGCAGATTTGTTCGCCTTAATAATTCGAGTAGCGATTTTAAAGTTTCTTCTTGCGTTTAAAAATGCTGTTTTTTTTTAGATGTAAACTATATACGAGCTAAGTTAACTAATGGTGCGTCTCCACCGAACACTAAAGCGAGATTAAGATTAATTTACCTTAAATCTTAAGATTTACCATACAAACTGGGTATGGTAAATCTTTAAAGAAACTGGGTTTGCATGTAAGAATCGGTTTGTGAAGACACTAAATACCAATTTACCATACCTGAATATGTCAAAAGTGACGTTGGCTGCTGAGAATTGAAAGCGAGGAAGAAATTTTTCAACCAGATGTTGGATATTTTGTGCACAAATTTGAGAGCCAGAGAGCGGGTTGGGAAAAAACCCCTATGTTAATCTCCTTTTTTTTCCGTGCAAACGGTTAAAGATTAGTTTTTAATCTTTTGTGCCTAATCTCGGGTTAGTGTTCGGTGGAGACGTAGCATAAGGTTAGTTTGGTTTGTCAATTCATCGTGGATAGATTCACGGCGGACCAATATTAGCAAATTGTTAAAAAAAACTGGTTTAATTCGAAAAACTCATCGGGCATTACCTTCGTTTTATGATGCTTATAATCGCCCATAGGAGCGGTTAAGTATAAACTATTATATGCATCGCGAAAGACGTCGTAAAAGGCAAATACATCAAGCGATTGATGGGCAGCAGCGTAGTGTTAATGGTGGTCCAAATGTATCAAATCTTGGTTTACGTTCTTACAAGATTCAAATAAGGAATTGAACTCAAGCGATCATCTATTGTTTCACAATTTCAATTGAAAATTTTTTCAGTGTTGAAGTACACTCAATCGGAGCGATGATGATCCACACGCCATTATCCAAATACTATACATACAGAAGGAATCACTCCTTTGGTGCATATGTCTTTAAAAATGATTATGGTCAGATAGTTACAGACAACGATGAGCGGTACGGATATATAAATACGAAATTTTGTCTCGTACCACAATTGGAAGACATTAATGTTGCAGACATGTGTTTTAAGCAGGACTGCGCCACATGCCACACAGCGTGCGATACAATTAATCAACTACAAGGAATATTTGACGAAGGATTAATTTGAAATGTAAATGAAATGCATGGCTGTAATGCTGATACAAATAATACATAGACTTAGGCATAACCTGAGGGTAGGTCGAAGCCACGAGCTGGAAGAGATGATGTCAAGAAGGTGATTTGACAGTTTTTATAGAAACACTATAAGTCGAGCGGATAGACTATAAAAGAAAAACTTACAAGATGTTCTGCTACGGAAAGGAATAGGGTAAGCTCATTGTTATCATTCTTGCGGATGAGTTACTAAGCAACATATTGACCATTTTTTAAAGTCAACTGACCATTTGATATCTCTCAATTTTATGACACTAGGTGAAGTGTGGGTGGGGTAAGAAATGTAGGATCAGGCTTTGAACAGCTATAAACTTTAAAAAGATACTGCCAACACGACAAAAAATATGGGGGTGGAGAGAGGAAGCAATGGTAGTGATAAGTGAAGCGAAAGCGGAGTTTGAAGCTTGGTCAAAGTGTCACTCTAATAATAGGGATGATAAAGATGGTCACTATTTGCGAAGAAGGGGAAACCATTCATTGAAGAGTTCATCCAAAAGGAGTTGGCCTTGTAAATCGTTACAGATGAAATCCATAGTATAAGGTTTGAAATAAATAAAAAACGTGATCCGTTAAAGGATTTGCATGTGGTGTTGGTTGATTTTGCAACTTTTCGATATACAACCGAGATATCTGATATTGTTGGCGATAAGACAACGAGGAGTCCTTGCAACTTACCTACAGATTGTCAAGCACATGTTCGAGGAACCAAAGACTAGAGTTAGATGACACTCTCTATTCTACTCTACTATTCAATTCTTTACAATTATTATTGAACTTCCCTACAATAAGCACTTGATATTTGGATTCATGTTATACTGAATGTATACTGGAAAAGACAAACCTATTTCAGACATTTATTTACATGGTTAGGTGAAGTCTGAAAAGTCAACAATGACGCAGCCGTGGGTGACGACATCAATCACGACATGAAGTGGCAAGCAAACTCTGCCATATTCTGTCACGGCCAATATGATGAACAAAAAACTTAAGCACCACCGGCTTAGTTCATCATGACAAGAGATGTCAATTAATGCTCATATGGCACCGCGAAAGAGAAGATCAGTCGTAGAACACACAAATGCAACAACACCAACATTTAATTAGCCTTACTGATGAAGTGATACGAAAGGCCTGCAGATATTTTTGTATGTCAAATCGGCAAACCCTGCACTATGTATGCGGGTCAACAGGGATGCAGTGAAGTTGGAGGGTAGATCCAAATCCCAATAATTTTGATCGCGATTCATCGTATATAAGCAAAGAACGAGAAGTTCAACTCATGAAAATGCGTTAGTTCCTATTGCAGTGCTCCATTTTTACCAACCCTAACCTCTCAGCTGACAAATTGTGTTAAGATGAAATGAGGTTCATAATTTCCTTTATAAGGAATTCCCATTCCAACTGTCAACAACGATATCACGTAACCATCCATATGTAGGTAATTTCGTAAAACAACAATTTAAAATTGTACCTATCTTAACTTCTACGCTTTTCAGCGAAAAACTCACCCTTAGTCCATTCAAAAAAGTATTCTCGACCACCAACATTCACTTTTTATCACAGGATCTACATATCCAAATTTATGTCCAACAAAATGTTTACGTCCATTTCCATTAATAAATTTATTTCTACTTTGGGGAGGGAGGCAGTTGAAATGAAAAAGAAAGGAAGAAAGGGAAAAAAATTCAACCACCCCTAGTGCAATAGTGAACACATAAAACTCCTTTTTTGTTTATTCGCCCTTATGGTGGCACAAGCTTCCCAGCTCTCCGCATATAAACTCCATTTTTTCGCTGTTTATTATACCATTGTGCTTCGCGCGCATCAAATTTCATATAATTTTGCCTCTCAATATAAATAACATCAACTGAACTTTCAGCTGAACCACATCGATCAAAAAAACGAACCAAAAATATAATAACAACAGGCACCAAAGACCGAAGCAAAAAACTTTATTCTGCTCATTTTCCAAAAAATTAACTTGGAAACAGCAGTTTTTCATATCCCTCTTGGTTCCGGTCCCGTCCCGGTTCTCTTTCGCTCGATAAGTTTTGCCTTAGTAGGCGGAATGAACAGAGCAACAAAAAAAAAATAAAAAAAAGAAGAAATACCAGTGAAAGGGAACGCCACTTGAAAGGATATCGTTTCAGATATACGAGTAGACCGTAGCAATTTGCATTGGTCATAAATGTGTGAGCCGAAAACGGTTTTATTATAATGGGCACGTTTCCGACTTACACTCGATATGAGGGAAATATGATAAATGAATTTGAATGGCAATGCGAAGAGAATGGATGGGGTCTAAATCGTCTCAAGTCCTCATGGTCAAGGGTTCAATCGTATATGAACACACACACACACTCGCAGTACATTGGAGTGAGTCACACTTCATTGGATTAGAATAGACCACGGACCACGGGTATGACTACGATGGGTTTGAAGGAGCCAACTCTTGAACACGCATTTCCATTTCACTTAATTCTCTTACTACACAACATCCCTGTGGTGCCAAAGTGTCAAATTTAATTAATTTCTTGATTTATTTGATAAAGTTTTGGAGTTTTCCAACACCGAACCAGCCAGGATAGCAGCCAGGAGCAGCGTGCCGCACCCCAACCCACTGGGTCACCACAATTCAAGAAAACACAGAGAATAGTTAGAAGTTGTGTCTGTGTGTTTGTGTTCAAGAGCAATAGCTCTCGAAGTGAGAATTGGTTGTGAATTTAGGGGCTTTGAAGTTTTCTTTTTTTGTTTTCGTTTCGAACGCCCCCTCTCACTCTATGGTGGGAGGCTGCTGGACTGGACGGAAAAGTTTAGTTTCATCGTTAATCATTTTCACTGAAAGTTAAAGTAAAATTTGTGAATTGTGGTAAGAAATTGTTTGAATAAAGGACTTTCGTCATTTTTCTTCACTGACCAAGTAGTGAGGAAGTTTCGATGAAGAATTGCGTTTAGTTACACAAACTTTGCGCGAGTGAAAAATCGGTTTAAGCAATCACAGAAGTGCTGTACTTGGGTAGGGACTCGCATTTTCTCTTATTATCATTTATTGACGGATTTTCGCAAAACTTTAGAAACTACTTTTGAAAGCCCTCTATTAGACTAAACTGCCAAAACAGGTACAATTGCATTTATATTTTGCATTTTTGAACAGCTATTTTGAAGGTGAAAATGTACAAATAGGTGAGCATACATTAACGATGGAATTTTGCCTCTTTTCAACCCAATCACTAATTCACCAATTCACTAAACTTAATCCAACTTAAACCTTCTGCCACTTCTAAGTTAGTGCTTGAACTTAAGAACTATTTGAACATGGTAGAGTATTTTTTGATGAGTGTCGTTCCTCTACTTAAACCAGAGTACAGGCCCCTGGATCTATGTATTTAGTCTAAGCAAAAGCCTCTGTCCGAAAGTGCAAAGATCCATATTCTGAGTGTGTGCCTGGGTGCAATTTGACTATCCTTTGTACGACAAATGCATTGTCCGTACGGGTCCAAGATTATGCGGGCTTGAGCGTCGATTCCCTTTAGGTCCCAGCCATTTAAAACGTGTCCTGCGCAGATTTTTGTCCAGGTCGATGTCCCTGTATAGCCCTCGTGGTATTCGTAGTCTTTGTCTTCTCAAGAACCCGTCAATGCAGATCCACAGAGAAGGACTAAGATGACCAATGTATAATATAGAGTTTCCTTAGTAATTCAGGATACGGAGTATTAGCAATATTCTTCGTTTGATTTTAGATGTGATTGCAGAGTGAAGGTAGATAAAGTTCCATTTTTACGACTTCTGTTCGTATAATCGCAAACCCACCAGTGACAGATCTGTGTATTCTGGATTATTAGTTTTGCATTATACCGCACCGCTTCATCTAAATTCTTTTCGACATGAAAAGTCCCGGTTAAGTCGTTACCTACCTTGCTGAACAAGCGTGCTTACTCCACCGTCATCCTGCACAAACAAACAAATTGAACCGGGATGATTAACAAGACATGGCTTTGTATGGCTCTTTCCTTTAAAGGCTGCCAAATCCATAATCGATCTAAGCTTCTTGAATATTCTCCAGAACATACCGTTTTCCGAATCCGCTACCTCAGGATCCAATCAGAAGCCAGGCAAGACCTTACACCCGATGTTTTGGAAACTTATATCTAACGCAGTTTAGAGCGTCTCCTTTCATGTGTATTGCGTGGAAGGAATTCTTGGCTTTTATCATCAATGTTGAATAATCGATCTGTGCCGTCTGCAGTAATGGTTTTATCTAATCCTCAGAACCGAGTAGTACCAGGTTACGGTCTGTTCTCACGATACGTTGTTGGTAAAACTTCTGAACATTATTCCTGGAGTAACACTTCTCTATTTTCGCGATCGAGCGCTTCTTAAACTCCTTCGGTTTCTTTCGAAAAAGCCGATGTGCCTTACTATTTTGCGCGTTAAGTATGCTTATTGTTTTTCTACATGTGCTTGCCTGCACTTGTTATCACACCATAGATTTTATGATTTTATAGTATTGGTCTTAAAAAAACAAGCACATTAGTTGCAGCGCTTCTTACACTGAAAAAAAGAATTGTTCATAAATCTATGATTTTTCGTTCATTAAAGGTAATTCATTGGTTCAATGTACGAATTTTTTGGCTTAATGTAAAAATTCATTAAAAGAAATTTGTATTTAATGAAAAAGTCGTTGATTCAATGAATGAGTGTTTATTAACGTTTTCCCTTTGCACAAAAACGCCTTCCTAATTTTAATGAACGGGTTTATGCTTTAATAAGTTGTAAACATTTATCTAACTTGACTATATTAACATATTCAATGTACATATCATTGAAAGAATGGTTTCATTGAATAATGAATGTCATTCATAACTTAATGTACGATACATTGAATCAAGGATTGAATAATGGATACCGGTCAGAACTGACTATTATTCTCATTCTATAAGTAAATTTCAACAAATAAAGACTGAAAATAATGGAATGGAATTGAAAGTTAAAAGTTAATTCCAAAATGTTGAAAAAATAAAAATTAACCCCTATACAAAAAGGGAACGGATTAAGTTTAAAAGTAAGTTCATCATATTTTAATTATATTTCGTCACTTCAAAAATATTAAATAAATAATAAAACGGATATAATTTTATTTTGAATTAGAAGAAACATAAATACAGCAATTGTCAGGAATTCTTAAATAGAAGATAGGAACAACTTGATGTAAGTATATTACTTCACAGTCCATTGTTCAATTTAATAAGTGTTATTAAAAACTATTAAGACTGCAAATTTTTTATTCTTTTATTCTAGGGTGCACAGATTCCGTCTTCTTGCATTGGAACAAAACTGCAAAAGGTACCCAAGTTGCTGCATAACATCTAGTAAAAATTGTACACACAATGTACATTATATCCCTTTAGGTTTAAATAAAAAACTACAAAAAACAAGTGATCGCATATTTTAGTTTCAATAATTTAAATTATAGATAATAAAATTGCTAAAAAGCTATTTAACTAAAAAAATAAAGAGAATTCGTTGGTTTCAAGAAACAAATTAAGTTAATTTAAAGAATTGAATTCATGGAGTAATGAACCATGTTCTTTAATTCAGTGAATAAAGTACATAGATTTATGAACAAAATACGTTGACACAATGATTTCTGTTCATCAAATTAGGAACAATATTCATTACTTAATAAACACGTTCATAAATTAATAAAAATTTCAAAGAACATATTCATCGGCTGAATTTTAATTAAAATTACTTTGGCGCAAAGATCTTTTTCTTTGTATTTATGTACCTTTTTGGTTCAGTGTATATGGCTTCACAGCATCTAGGTTTTAGCACTTTATGGTTGTCTCAAGAACCTCTTAAGAGAGTTGGGGATACGCGTTCGGTTGCTGTGGCGTTCGGAAAATACAAAGACGGACTTTGATTGCAACTAAATAGGTATTAGTCCGAGTATTTTTTGTTGAACGCTCGGAATGTAAGGGTAAGACGGTTTGCTGTACTGATGACCGCCAAGTTATCTTAGTATTCAAACATTTCGCGTAAGTATTTTCGAGCAGCTTATAGAAACTTTCTTTGGTAGCATCCCATCCTTTCCTCTATTTGGGGTGAGCATATATTATGTAGATCTTGTTGAATCAACCGTTTTATACAGATTGGTAAAAGGCGCTGACTCCCGTACCGTAACCTAGCAATCGCCAAAGCTTTTTATATTTCACTTTTCTAGCCAAGTGCAAGTGGACTTCGTGGATGTCGGTGATGTCAGACTGTAAGAGGCCAGAGGTCCGATTGTAAATCAGTTGTTATCCTATGCTGTTGGTCGCTTTGTAATATATAAATTCCGGATGTCCTTCGAATAATGAAGTCATTATCTGAGTAGTAATTTTAAGTAATACTTCAAATCATATTACAGCGCCTTCGAAATACCTACAAGGTTACGTCCCAAAGGAAGAGGATAGATACCTATTAAAATCTGTCTCATTGCGCCACATTTATGCAAAATAAACTTTAAGTCCGATTTTGTGTGCTTTTTAGTGACTTTGAAAAATCTCATCTAACAAGCGATGATCACTTCATGGACATTTCAACGACTGGTAATAAACCGGTCCTTAAACACAACCATACAACGAGGAAGAAGACAGGCAAAATTGTATACTCGTACCATAAAGTCAACTTTAAGTGTGGAAATTCTGCGAAATTTATTACTACCATTCCGAGATGCTTGCTCCCGTTTCCGCTTCCATTGCTGCCTACCCTGTGTCGGTAACTAACGCTACTCGAGGTGGCCAAGAGCACTAAGCCTTGACAAGGAAGTTGAGGAGGTAGTAGATAGGTAGTGTACAACAATAGGTGGTCGCTGGGTAGGTAGTAGATGCAGCAGTTTATGTCTCTCGGTAGCGACATTTGTCTTTTGTCTCCATGTATTCTTTTATTGCGCGCGAAAAATAAATTATACTAAACTCCCCGGGGAAGAGACAAATAAATGAAGACGGCAAGGATGCGGATGAAGAAATACGAACGGAATGAGTACACGCGTTCGAATAATGGCTTCACTTTGCATCCTCCCTAGAATAGCGTAGCGGTCCGAGACAGTTCTCATTCTTCACATTTTGTTGTGTCTTCGTCATCATCATCATCGTCGTCAGAAGCAGCAGCAGCAGCCAGCACAAGCACAGCGTTGATGAGGACTATATAGCGACGACTCCCCAGGAGATTTGGATGGAGTATACAGTGAATGATTCCCGACTCCGGTGACTGTGTCACACAAATACCAACCCACATGCTATGATGTGGGCCTCAAAAATATTTCAATTTCATGGTTTGTTTCTTTTGTTAAACTCGCTTGTTGTCGTTTTGATTGAAGGAACGTTCTGTTCATAATTTTCCTCGCCGCCATTCATAGGAACACCGAGCTTGCTGGGGAAAGCTGGAAGATGATTCCGATGATAATAATGATCATGATGATGTTGTTGTTGTATCTTGCACGGAGAATTGATGGGAAACTTGGAATATTTAATATTTTGTTATTTGTTTTCCGATGTTGGCCTTTGGAATTACCATCTGGGGCTTTGGGATTGTCGGCAAACGCAAAGCAGATATTCCGTTTATTCCTTTTCGTGAGTAATGAATGCTTTTTTTCTTCTTTTAGCTTTGTCCTATTCTACAAGGACAAGCTGCGCAAGGTGTGAGGAATTCAATTTTGAATGGTGTTTTTTTTTTTTGATTCTTGATTAAGGTTAGAAGAAGCGAAGCAAAGTGTTTGAAGGTTAAATTGTCAGGGGGTGGTGCGAGACCGTAAGGTGGTAAGAAGCAAAATTGAGAACAATAAAAAGTACTTAGTCATCGGAGGAGGTTTGAAAATATTTCAAAGCAAATAAAAAGCGTTTCGTTATTAGATTTGCTTGTGCAATTTACATGAGTCTGTCGATGGATAACGTCATGATAGCAAATACAGATGCCTATAACGTCATGGGAATCAAGGCTGTAATAAGATAAGATGTGGATCAGAATTATCTTCGGGGTGTAATGAGATCAGGTGACATCTGGCATTTATCAAGAGAAAGTATCAGTGTTTTATTGCTGTTGTAGAGTAATGTTTGTAATTTTTATTTGTATCGCAGATTTGTTTAATATATTATTTTGAATGATACAACTTAAATGATATTAGGCACCGGCAAGACGAAACGAGAAAATTGAGAAGCAGTCCATCAAATTAAATTGATAGAACTGAAATAACAAGAAACAGTTGCGTACGCAAGATTATAGATTACGGTTTAATCCTGATATTAGAAAAAAATCAAAATATCCTAAAATATTTTTTAGGAGCATGGAAAATTCCAGATTATTATTTTCAGGGAGATAAGATTTAAGAGCCTTCATGTTTAATACAAAACATGAGATTTAAAAAAAAATATTTTCACAAAAGACGTCTGTCAAGATTTTTGTTTTTAAATTGTTGCTACTACCCGTACAACTGTTGAACTATCAACTATCATCAACTATATTCACTATCTTCAATGCGTTGGTTGAACAAAGCTTAGAATGTAGCATAAGCCATCCACCATCAACCAGAGATCCTCTTGTTCTTTCTCGCATTCTTTCAATTAGTTATTCTTAAGTCAACAATTCAAAATGCGTTTAGAAGCTTCACCTGCTGTAATCCACACAAGTTGCGGATTTAGAGTAATGAAAGTGACTACTAAGCAAGCGGTCCCAAGTTCAAATCCGACCGGAACCACATAAAAGTGGTTCATCCAAGAGTAAAAAGTTTCTTAGAAATATATATCCAGTCAGACGTTAAACTATAGGTGGTATAGGAACATTGGAATAGGGATCTAGTTCAACCACATAATGGCTGGATAAGCTAGGCTTTAAGTTCTGTAAGGGCCTCTTAAGCTTATTTTTTGTGTATTTTTTTATAATTTATGACAGCATTGAATGTTTCGTAAAAAAAAGGTTTGAAGTTTCAAAATATTATGGATGCCGGAATTTCTGATTTGTTACTCAAAAATATTCAACCTTGATTAAACCCTTCTTGTAATGTTTGCGAATAATTAATTATGATGCAAAGTTAGAATACTTTGACAGCTGATCAGTCGACCTCGATCTACGGTCTTGACATCCTTAGTATGGATCCGGGATGGCGAACCTTTTTAGAGCTTAATGCCATTTAAAAAAAAGTATTTTAAATCGGTCTCGATATAGTTTTCTAGAAGTCACTAGAAACAATATGGTTTCTAAGCGAATCTTTAATGTTATTCATTTCTGAAAATAAGTACTCCCACGCGTACTAAGACGAAAATATTTTCAATATAGCAGTTATATGTGTCGGGAATTGAATTCCAAGCTTCCATAAATTTTGAATTGGCATTCTTCATCGTATTGCCCAAAAGACTTTCTAGATCGATTAATTCCAATTCTTTCCTGGTTTCGACGAATTTTTGGGTCCATATCGAACTAGAGCGGAATTCGTTTACCTCCATTTCAATTTCTTCAATTTCTTCCAAAAAAAATTGCTTGCCCGAGACCCCGGAGAATGTCAATAAGAGAACTTAAGAATCCAGAATTTGGTAATAAGTTCGAATTAGAGGCAAAAAATATTTCGTCGGATGCCACAAATGGCACGCCATCGCTGGAATAGATAATCTATCGAACCGAATGTTGACTTCATAAAATTACTGTAGCTTTATCGCTTAGTCAAGGTATGAAGTTTCGTATTAAATTTATTAATAAACTGATTTAATAATTCGTTTGTTGGTATAATTAGTAGGGGAGAGCAGGGTTTAAAGAACTAGTAACATCTAAAAATGAATAGGGTTCCTCTTGGAATTAAGAATCGCATGAAAGAGAAAAATGTACGTCTTCCCATAGCTACCCGAGTATATACTGAAGTTGCAGATTGGTTATCATCAAAGGAAAAAACAGCATATTTGTTGCTCTTTTTGTGTTTTTTTTTGTACGAAGTCACTTTTCGCTCAATACGCGACCAATTTGTAGAATTGTGACGAAATTTCAAAAGATAGGAAGCGTTACAGATGTCTTAAGGCCGTGTACATCATCGTAATGCACGCTCAGTCGAATATATTTCTGCTGCAAGTGTTGCTGATGATCCGAATTTATCGATTTCTCGGCGTTCGCAGCAATCTAACGTATCGTACACCACGTTTTTTGGTCTGCGATGAAGGATCATGACTTCAAATTTGGCTTTATTGTGTGAGAAGTCCTGTCGCGTAATTTCAAGTTTTGGCGTAGTCGGAACTTAATAATGAAATAAAATTTTCATCAACTTGTATCGCTGTATGTGTTTTATTAAGCTTTACTTTCGAAACCGAAAATTAATGGCCGTATATATTTGGTCCTCCTCACTACACGGAAGAAGGACTGTGTTGACTAAAAACGGATACTTTCAGCCCCACTCTCCCCTATCTAAGGACCATACAATTTCACAATGTTAAAAAATCATACTAGGTACCAAATTAGGAATATGTTTTTAACATTATATCAGTTTGACGCCTCGGCTCCAATGTTATCATCCATACCTAGATCTGTAGCATACTTACATATCACGAAAATGAGAAATGTCTTCAACAACGGTAGTAGATATAGCTTTCTGTGAAATGCACTTTCCAATACTAACATTGGTAATGTTGTAAAATGAAAAACAATTGGACCGGTCAGTAGATGTGTCCATTTATCTTTTGAACACATATTCAACAAGAGCAATTGTCCAAAATCCATTAGATCTCAACCTTGTCTTTAAAGAAAGAACAACATATAAAATAAAAACATCAGTTCTTTATCAGTTTTGTTAAAAAGATTTATTTCTCACCTTGTGGTGAGTTCATTTTTGTATATCAATATATAATTCATTTACTTATTTTTTCATCTATTTGTTTTTTTTTCTTCATATATTTATTATTTTCTATACAATATAGATTTTGTTTTTTTCTTTTTTAATATACATTTCAGTACACACAGCCTTTTTGTATAAAATTACTTAAATCTACTATCAAATTGTTTTCTTTAATTTTTATTTTTTATACATTTTTTATATACTAACATTTTTAATATCTATGAATGCAAAATGATATTGATTTCACATTATTTTATGTACAACAAATGGTTTTATTGATATTGAAATAGAATTTTATGTAAGATTTTATTTTAATGGAATTTTTTAAATTAACAATTTAGTGACAGAATGGAAAAAAGATACATACATTTTATATCAACTATGGCAAATGATTAAGTTTATAAAATGTATTAATCAATCAATTGTGTAAAATGCATTAAAAGAGAGAAACTATATTAATAATAATTAAAAAATATTATACTCATTTGTATTACGTAATTTGGGATAAGGTACCAGGCCAAAGTGTGATAAGCCGTTGAGTATAAATCGAATTTATCAGTTCTACTGCGTTAAATTTAAATACATTATTTTCCTTTACTAAACTGTTATCCAATCTGAAAGTAAATCAATTGATTTGGAACTTTTCTTTTGTGTTCACAATTTATTTATTTTTATTTTTTCCATATACAATTAAGTCATTTTTTTTTTAATTAAAATCACACATTTATTTTTTTATATTTTTGTGTTAGAACTTGATTTGTCAGTGCGTTTTTTATTAAAGTTTTTCTTTTTTTTTTTTAATTTCTTAAAAATTATTTACATTTTTTTTTACAAAATTAATGTACAGTCTATCACCGAATGAGGGAATGTTTTCTGTAAGAAAAAAGAAATTATATAAAATTATATAAAATATTTTATTTATTTTTAAAATCTAAACAAAAATGAAATTTTTTTCACTAACCATTTTAAGAATTTCCAAAGTTGTAAAACTCCTTTAAATTGTTCGTAGATCCGTTTTTTATTGGATTTAAATGGCATGTGCTGAAAGAGAGAATAATGTTTTTTTTATTTACAATAAATGTATCAGTGTTGTCAGTGATGTTAATACAGGGATTACGTCGACACTTGGATGGGAAAACAACACCAAATGAAGTAGGAATTTGTAGCAAACAAGCAAATAAAATAAGAACAAAAGTCCTTTTCACAGCAGATATTGAATTTGTTATTGACCCCTGTGTCTCGATTACAGAAAAGTATACAAAGTAAACAAAGAAAATGTCAAACATACAAAAAGAAACACAAAATGGAAACAAAGAACTAAAGTGTACTGAAACAAGTTCAAGTTGAGAATTTTATTGAAATTCTATTTTCAATGACAAAGCAAAAACAATATGCATGTAGAACAAGGAGCAAGGATATTTGGAGAAGCTCTTTGGGAAATGATTCAATGACTATGGCAAATGGAGAGTTCAATATAAGCATTAAATGTTTTTCGATGTCATGATCACGAGTTGGTGGAAGTTAGTCAATAATTTAAGTGAATGAAAGCAGACACACAGGTCGGTTAAAATGTTTTGTGCGAGATTTGCGACTTTGGAAAGTCATAAGCAAATGGAGGCTTATTTCGCGGTGATTTTCAACTACATCTGATGAAAATAATACTAATTATTAAAACTTTTCGCAGACATATCTAGGTTGTTTTTCACTTTCAAATGAGATTGAATAGATATTGTAGATAAATCAACCATATTTGCATTGTGCAAAATTTTAAAATCAAATATAGCTAGTCGCCCAAACTTTTGTATTCCCTTCAGTTTTTTATTCTAACAATAAGTCGAAATTTGAAATACATCTAACTCAACCGAAATTTTGTAAGTCTTAAATTCTTTTTTTAAGAATAAAAAAAACGTAAGGAAAGGCTATAGTCCGCATGGAGCAAACAGTATAATACCCCATCCATATTTATGCCCCCAAAAAGCCTTTAAAAACAGTATTTATGAAATTTTGCTTCGTTTTCTATGAATTTTATGATTCCGTCAAAACTGATCCAGCTGTGTCGCGTGGCCATGGAAAACACGCGGTGGAATGTGCAAGTTTTCCAGCAGCTCATATAAACTCTTACAAACATGCACCAAGTTTGGGCAAGGAGATGCGCTGTCAAGTAATTTCCTCAAAATTGTTCTTGAGCAAATATGGCGCAGGGTAGGTGATAACACGGAAGACACTATCTTGAACAGAACAATTCTGCTACAGGGGTATGCGGACGATATTGACATCATCGAAAGCCCCCAACGTGGCTTAAATTCGCTTAAAATGCAGGTTTCGATGCAATTACTTTCAGTTTGAAACACATAACCGCACATCATAGATGTGAGCGATTTATTATTTTACTACGTTTAATTATATATAATTATATTAGTAAAATTATTTTGCATTATATTCCATTAAAAAACTAACATTTTCTATTCCGTAAAAAATGCCTCCACAAATTTTAGTTAGTGTTTTAAAAAATAATTTGCATTAACCTGACTCTGCATGAGTAGAAGAAAGGCTGATACGTACAGAGAGCTTCATATGAATACAAAAAGGCTAGCTTTTCTCATTGATATCGTGTATTTTGGTTGGCCAAACTGAACTTCATAATAATAATAACATTATTCAACCTTGAGCAGCCGCCAATATCCTCCATATAATAATAGCCAGGTAAATTTTCTTTCCTCTGTTTCAGTCTGACCCAAAATTACTCGGAAACTGGAAGGCCTACGAAGCTGAAATTTGGAATATAGGTAGATCAAGGCGTAAAAAGGCGGTACATGATATTTTTTTCTTAATTTCAAGGGCGACTTATAAGCACTTTAAGCTGACAGCGGCATCTATATTGGAGAATAAATTACTCAAAAATCGTAACGGCTGTAACATAAACCGAAGTAACAAAAAAAAATCGTAGATTTTGGCCCTAATGATATAGAGGGTGTTTTTAGAGGTATAGAACTTCGAATTGAAATAAAACACAAGAAAAACAGTTTTAATGTCCATCAATTGGAAGGTTAATTTTATGCCATTAATGTTTAAATATGATTTCGGGCATGTGGTCTCCGCGACTGGATCGAATAAAGACAAGTCTAGAGGTCCAATATTCAACCACTTTTTCAAGCATTTGGGGCTGTATGTCGGCAATAACGCCGAGAATGTTGGCTTCCAAGTCCCCTAACGTTTCTGGTTTGTTGGCGTAGGCGAGCGACTTCACATATCCCCAAAGAAAATAATCCAATGGTGTCAAATCACATGATCATGGTGGGCAATTGACAGATCCATTCCGTGAAATTATGCGCTCATCGAATGTTTCCTTCAATAAATCGATTGTTACGTGCGCTGTGTGGCATCTAGCGCCATCTTGTTGGAACCACATCTCATCCACATTCATGCCATCCAATTCGGGAAGAAAATAGTCGGTTATCATGGCTCTATACGGTCTCCATTAACGGTAACTGACTCTCCAGCATCATTTCGGAAGAAGTATGGCCCAATGACTCCACAAGCCAAACATTCAGTTTTTGTGGATGTAATGGCGTTTCAAGCGTCTCACGTTAATTCTCTTCACTCCAAATGCCGCAATTTTGCTTGTTGACGTAGACATTCAACCCAAAATGGGCCTCATCCCTGAACAGAATTTTGCGATGAAAATCAGCATCGATATCAATCTCATTTTCAGCCCAAACACCAAAATCACGACGCATTGCATTGTCTCGCGGCTTTAATTCTTGCACAAGCTGGATCCTGTAAGGTCGTAAGAAGAGATCTTTCCGCAAAATCTTCCATAAAGTTGATGGACAAAGCTCCAATTGCTGTACACGGTGGCGAATCGATTCATTCGGGTACTCTTCAACACTTTGCTCTACAGCGGCAATTGTTTCTTCGGTGCCCACTGTTCGATGTCTCTGCGCATGCGTATTATCACATAGACTAAACGTAGAGCAAAACGATCCATGGTTAACCGAATTAATTGCTCTAATAGACGAACGGAGCTTACGGTAAACTTAACGAACTGAACCATTATTTTCGAAATAAATTTGTACGATTTGCAAGCGTTGTTCATTTGTCAACCTGCTCATGATGAAATGGCAAACCAAACTGAGCATAAATAACATTAGAGTAAAAGTTAATATACTCTTAGGATGGGTTATAAAAATACAATATCTATTAAAGAGAAAGAAATCTGAGTAATAGCTCTAATAACCGACAGAGAGTTGGCCCAAGACAATTTGATTTTCTTCTGCGTGTATACAAACTTTCAGCCACCACTTTAGAAAATCAACCAGCATTTCCTCTGTCTCGAATCCCACTTAAATAAATATCCCTTAGTTAGGCCAGGTTCATTGTGCGCTGGCTGCAAAGAAATGCGGGAAGAAGCAAGAAAAATCTCGTACTAGACATTGGAAAATATATAACCCTTTTTATATTTTGTCCTTCCATCCTTCTTTCTAACCATGAAGAAAGTTCATCTATCACACTCATTGACTTAACAAATACATTAAATGAATGTTTTACTTTTGTCTTCTCAAATGATACAAATTAACGTTGCCTTTGCTATTTATTTTTCAGGAGCAGAAGCGAAGAAAAAACAAAAAAAAACACCTCCCATCTTCTTATGGAGTCGAAAATACTTGAAAGTTCACTGTCAAAGGATGGAATGTTACTGTGAATGGGATACCTTCTAGTCCAACACAGACAAATACAGAGGGAAAATTCTTGTTAGGTATCTTCTTTTGGTATGTTTCTTTTTTTTCTCTCTCTGATTTTTCTTTCCTTTCCTAGATGCAATTTGGTGCGCGTGAAGAATCCTTGAGAAAATCGTTTAATCCATATCAAGTGCTAGGACAGTTTCATCAGATTAATTAAGAAATTTTCATTTCATTTAGTTGGCGAATGATCTAAAGGATGTTAGAAGATGTCAGAAGGATTTTTTTGTGTGTTCTGCTTTTTCATTTTGTATAAAATGTTTTTCTTTTAACTCGTACCATTGTGTTGCTGGGTTTTTTTTTTTCCTCGGAAGGGGCTTTGGGAAAAATTTCGCAAAAAAAAATATATCACTGCAAAGAAGATTGCGGGTTAAAAGGATGACTTTAATGAGGTCACGCTCTTTGTTTACGTATTTCTTTCCTGCCCGAGTTCTAAGAAAGACAGAAAAGCAGTCGTGTCCAAGAGTTGTTTGTGTAAAGGAAAGGAGTTGTTTTTTTTGAAAGGATTTCCTAAGGACTGCGGTGTTAGAATAAAATTTTGGTTTGCACTTTATATTGCCGTTGGTTAGGTGCAAGTACTTTGTAGGTAACTGAGTTTGTTTCAAAAATTTAAAGATGATCATAACACCGCAATTGTAAAACGAAAGGGGTTTCTGTTCTTTGTATGAGACAATTTTTTTTTCGTCGAATCAATGCAGGTAAATGCCGCAAAGTATTGTCACAATTTTAAAATAAAACAGTCTTGCATACTTATGTGAGCGAAATTTGTATATTTGTATTTTTTCTGAAATCCAAAAATTGTAAGAACACTTTGACGGTTTTCTTTAAAACCAAAAAGTCTTGTTTGCAAGTGTCTTTGTACCCTCCAGTCTGACTCAAAGATAGCCAAACTTGCCAAAGCAATCTAACAATCTAACAATTTTTGGATTTTAAAAAAAATTGGATGTTTGCTTCGGTTTCACTAAAAATTGCGCTCACATAAGTATGCAAGATAAGTGTGCGGTTTTGCCTTGTTCGACATGTTCTAGAAAGGGCTCGTTTAATTTTTTCAGGTTTTCTTCAGATGGTTTAGACTTATATGCTCTACTCTTGATAGCTTTTGATTTAATTGAATTGCAATAGGCTGCTCTTAGGAATATGTTATATTGCTTTGAGCCATTTATCCGGGTGAAAGGTAAGAAACAGGTCTAGTGCGTTGACAGTTTGAAGGCTTATGTCCAGAAATCGTATCGGGCCATTTACAAGCTGGTTCAAATGATTAACCTCAGAAGATTTCGAAAAAAATGATAATTCGTTCTTAAACAGTTCTATAACTCTGCACCTTCAGTCAGACTTGAAGGTTCTCAATTAAATGTTAAAATCTATATTACTTAGACATTTGAAGATAGGGATGTGAGCATTTTAAAAACATGTCACATTAATTACAAGAAAGAACTTGTTCTACTGGGAAGTTTTTGAAATTTTGACACAAACTCAGTTTTGTCCCTTTTTCTCACAGAAGACATTTAAAGCATCGAACTTGCCACGAAAAGGGAGAAATTTAAATACTTAGAAACATTGATCCGTATACAATTTACTATATTGGATAGTTCACTCTACAAAGTTTCTCGAAATTTTCGTTTACGTAATGCAATTAGCAACAACCTGATTGGTCTCTATCAGTGTGGCTTCAGGTCAGGAAAGTCTACCATCGACCAAATATTCACACTTCGGTAAATCTTGGAGAAAACCTAGGAAGTCCATATCGATATCCACAACCTTTTCATTAACTTTAAGGCCACCCATGACAGCATTTATAGAGACGAGCTATACAGAGCCATGTATCGTTTGGGCATCCCTGCCAAACTCGTCCGTTTGTGCAGAACAATGGAGAATGCACGCTGCTTCATCAAGGTCGGTAAGAAACTAACCGAGACCTTCGATGTTAAAAAAAAAGGATTTTGACTAGGCGGTCAATGAGGGCAACACAAAGTATATGCTGTTATCAAGAAAGGACACCCAGCACCGACGGTTCGGACAAAATGTCATTATAGACAGATATAACTTTGAGGTAGTCAAGGACTTTGTCTACCTAGTCTCCGCAACGCTACCAGCGGAAAGGTACCAGCGCTGAGATTAAACGAAGAATTACTCTTGCCAATCGCTGTTTCTTTGGGCTAAGAAAGCAGTTGAGCAGCAAAGCCCTCTCTCGAATAACTAAAGTGACCGTTTATAAGATCCTACTAATTCCAATCCTTCTCTATTGTGCAGAGGCATGGACTCTATCAAAAGCGGATGAGGCCACTCTTGTTTGTTCTGAGAGGAAAATTCTTCGAGTAATTTTTGGTGAATGGAGGAGGAGATACAACTACGAACTTTACGGGCTGTACAGCGACATCGACTTAGCCAGAAGAGTGAAGGTCCAATGACTGAGGTAGCCCGAAGGATCTTCGAATCCACAACCGAGGGACTGCACAGTAGGGGACGACCGCGACTCAGGTGGCGCACGCAAGTGGAAGGGGACCTTAACCAACTTGGCGTGCGAAACTGGATAAAGCTGGCCAAACATCGTGCTGGCTGAAGACACTTTTTGGTTGAGGCCCAGGTCCACCCCGGATTGTAGCGCCACCTTAAGATAAGAAGAAGAAGACTGTAAGGCAAAGAGTATATTCAAATAATGCGGTACCAAGAACTCTTAAAGGCTTTCCATGAAATAATTGCAATTGCAGTAAAGCACATTGAGCCAAAATATTAACTTTTCAAACGCAATTTCACAATGTCTTAATAACAGTTACACATTGAACATTCTAAATATACAATGGAGTAAGTTACACCGACTTATCGGGATACTGGCATATGTCTAAATTTACTTACCTATTATCATGGCAACGCTTCATGTCGCGCCATCACTAACCCACTGAGCTTGAATACAAAATATTACGCACATATTGGGGTACCTTGCCTACTTAAAAACAGACACATTGTTTGTATTTAACCTCAATAGAATTCCCATTTTCGAGCGTCCTCCCAATAGGAAAGTATTGTTAAGGCCACCCAACACCCCATTGTTGGGTGATATCGCTTCCTTGCTGTGATTAATTATCATGCCAGTAATTAAGGGTTTATAAGCTCCGTAAGTCCCTCCAACGAAAGATTAAGTATCCATTCTTGTTGGACATACTCTCCACAATGGTCTGTCATTAATTAATTCATTCCACAACCCAAAGACCCGGCATATAATTAGTGCGCGATGCTGCATAAGGTATAGTCAGCAGGTGTTGGTGGATGGGTTTTTCATAATTTCCATCCTTTTCACGTTATTTACCAAATGTTATCCCTTTTTCTGCTGACGTACTATGCTCGCCCGTCCGCCCGCCTCACCTTACCCTACCCCTCGATGTGTATATCCCTGTGAAATTTATTTTCATCCAATTGGAAATAAACCACGCGCAACAAGCAATTATGAGCATTGGAATGATTCTCGGGAAATTCAATTCAATTTTGAATATGCCCGCCTACCGGAAATATTTCTTCTTTTATCGTAGCGCGCCCGCCTATTTGCACGGGGCTTAAGTCAGCTCTGAGGTAAAACTGTAATTCTAATAAATCGCTGATGGTGTGAAATTCACACAATACAACGCACTGGGTAGCATTAATCAAGTGTAAGACACCTATTCCAAGTTTTGAAAATTTAATTACTTCACTCGGCCCCTCGGCATTTCAAACATTTCTCATTGCGGTGGGGTTGTTTCATGCCATTCCAATCCAATCGGCTCCCCCGCCCCCTGCCTCTAATAAATTTCATTCCACTCTTCGTCTAATGAAATATCCGGTGTAATATTTCGCCCAGTGTGATGGGCAAAATTAAAAGATTTGGAACTTTGGAACGAGTGGGCAGGGAGGTAGGTTTTAATTTATTTTTCAACAGATATTAAAAGAATAGAAAAAAACAAACATGACTTACATATTTACCTTCAAAAATGTGTATAAAAATGTATTTCATGTTTTATTTTTCCGCGAAAAAAAAAATAATTTTTAAAAAAATTTAAGATAAACGGCGGATGATTGGAAAAGTAATTATGGGGCGGAAATTGAATGAGATATCTCATCAATCTGTATTATGGGCATCAAACTTACTGTAAAGTGATCAGGAAGTCAATATTTAATTAATATTTATGGCGGAGTTGTAATTTGTATTTTTTCCTTCTGCCAGAGAAGCTTGTGCGAATTTATTTAATATTTATGTTTAAATAGGTAACACAGGATACATAAGGATGAATTTGGTGAGAATTTTATTAAATACAAATTTCATTTGGTGCATGACATTTTAATTTTGAATTTAATAACTTAACGGATTTTAGTCAAATATTTGTTCATTTTTTTGATAAATTTATGCGAGAGTTCGCTAAAAATTTGTAGAAATTTTTAACGAAATTTAAACAAAGTCTGTGTGCTATTCGAAAACATTTTTAAAAGAGAGAGGAGCCCAAGGAGTACCGGCAAACCCCTCAAGTGGGCAAAAATGGCGTCGCCGTAAGTATAGCACACTTGCAATCCTCCGCTAATGATCATAACCTCGTCGGCAATGGAACGAGAGAAGAGCTACCCAAAAAGAAAGAAGCTTCAGTATTCAAAGTTAAAAGTGCATAAAATCCACTAAACGAAATGCTTGATTTAAAAAATATTGTTGATTAATTGAATGAATCTTTAAAAACTCAAACGAGTCCCAAAAAATGAGGCCTTAAACGCTAAACTGCCAGCAGTTGCTCACTCCCAGTTGGTTTACGTCCACTTCCTCCAGATTAGAGTAGAAGATTCTATGGATTAGAGCATTAGTGTTTATTTGCTTGATATATCCCATCCATTTTTAACGCCCAAATTTGTAGTTACTTTTACCATGTCAAATGTCGCTGTCCAGTTCGTAGAGTTCATTCTTGTATCGTCTACTTCAAAACCACATACCCACTTAGTCAACGCATACTGGATAGGTACGTTACGAATACTAAAAGGTCCACGCTTAAGGTCTTAAATTTATACGGTTATTAGAGCCTTACTAAGTAGTTGCCTACTCAGCAATGTTCTTCGTTTATGAAGAGATTTTGTTGTTGCAATGTGATGGCAGAGTCGAGGTAGACAAAGTTCCCTTACCACAAGCCCCAATACTCTGCCAATATCCATTAATGGCACATGCATCGCTGAAACCGAAAGACTTTCCATCCTCGATATGTGTGTTAACGGTACACTTCGTTGGAATGACCACATATTCGACGTCATCAAGAATGCTGCGAAATATCTAGGCTTCCTCAAGCGATGCAAAAAATATTTCACCCCTTTTAAAACCAACGAGAATCGACCATAACGACCGCAATGTGTCACTTCATTATAAAGGTAATAAAGTCCCTTTAGTGCGCGTATATTAAAAAAAAATTCAATCTATAAAGTTATATGATTACACCAAATTAAGGCTTTCCTTAGATTTTCGGTAACTGGGGTATAAAAGTAAGCAACATTACGGCGTCTAGCTACTAAACCTTTTGTTACTTCCGATCAAATATGTAGCAACATTTCCGGTACGGAAGGTCATCATCACATCATAAACATCGATAAAGTGATAAAGTTTGGGCGATTTAGATGCCCAAATTAAAAATGTATTTCTTAAGAAACCTAACGGTCTAAAAGCGGTTTGAGGTTTCTACAAAAACTCTTTAACTTTTTGCGTTAAGATCGGATATTATTCCAAAGATTGACAGCTAGTTATTCCAATGTAAAAAAACCCATAACTTTTGTAAAGCTCATTTAGGCAATAATAATATTCAACTTTAGCAGTTTGGCTTGAGGCCACATTACTCCAATGAATAGCAATGGTACCATTGGAAAAGGAACGAGTTTTTATTGGTCAAGTTTTTTTAAATGGTCCAATCTAAACCACTGAAATATCATTTGAAACAATGGAAACAACGGCTCAAAGAATTTTAATCAATGTTTGTGTTATCAAATCAAAAATGTATGTTTGATTTTTGAAGTCAGGGGATGACTGGCGATTGATAATAGGAAATGTAGACCGCTGCGATAATCCCTCGTCGTCTAACTATAAGGAACGCAATATCACTGTAAGATTTCTGAGGAGCTTCGAATAAAGGCTAAAGATCGACAGTGAGTAAGCCGGAGAAATTATGGGCAGGCCGAAGGCCAGCCAAGATTCTACGACATGGCCTCGCAGATAAGTGAAAGAAACTGCACGGTTTTCAAAATGGGCTAATGGGTAAACAAATTTACCACTGCCAATATCTCACATATCTTTTGTTGAGGTTCTCGAAAGTCAAGTTCCGAAACCAGTCTCTATAAACTCCTCTACTGCCGATTGTTTCTTGAGAAGATTTTTTGGGTGTCGAGGAACCGGATTTTTAAAGCTGATGTACTCGTTAAATTAGAAACTATCATACCACTCTCACCTCCAAATACTCAAAATACTCGCTAAGAAAATACATCTTCATCTGGTAGTCTTATGCTAGGAAGATGTGGATAATCTGAGGTACACATGACATCTGATTATTGACCTGAAGCTCCAAATTCCAAAAGCAACCACTGACCACTATTGGTCTAGAGTAACATAAGCTAAGTGATAACCTACTCTATTTAGATGTCTTATTTACACTCGAGCGACTGAAGGGTAAAAACTGTCATGATAAGCTTTTCAAATTTGGCTTTTTGGAATCGGGTAAAAGATTGTACATCTCCTCTTTTATTCATGTCAAAAATATATCTTCACACAACACAAGTCGGCCTTTTATTTTGTATCCTTAAAATGTTGAGATATCGTGCACTTTGGCATTCAGTGCCCCATAAAGCATGTATGGAAGAAAAATGCATATTTTATATGTGATCAAAGAGAATCAAAATTTTGTATATCTCAATACTTCAAAAATAGTAATAGAAATTTTCGTGTACTTGGGCCCTAACAAATCATAGACCAATATACATGTTAAGACTCGATTAGAAAATTCCTTTGGGCACTCAGTGCCCAGTACACGGGCAGAGGGTTAAGAGTATGCGTAGAACTTCGAAAATATTACCGATCTTATTCTGCCTTTTTTCCAAAATACAATATTGTTTGAAATTCATACGTTATAAATTAAATTCAGTCATTTGAAATTAAGAAAAATAAAGTGCACGACTGCGTCATACGAAACTATCTCGGTGCATGAAATACATTTTTGAACCGCAAAATGAATCGAAAATGGACTTTAATCACTTTTTAGGTTTTGGTAAATTAGATTTTCTCAAAAACGGCACCTACGATTTTAATGTAATTTCGCAGATTGGACACTTTTAACATAATTGATCGAAATACAAAAAATTATCTATTATTTGAGAAAACGAATTTAATTTAAATTTAACAAAATCGTTATAAGCAAAAATATTTAAAAAACATTATTTCATAAGTCGAAGTATGCAAATTTGTTCATCTTAATAGTAAAAAAAACTGTAATCTTTTTTAAATTCCCTTTATTAGTTTTCGAAATATTGCCAGTTTTATAAATTACCGTTAATCGATCTTTTTTCCAAAAACTGAGTATGCAGAATTTTCGAACCTATCCTAAACATCCTTAGTACAAAAAAAGACTGAAATCCTTGGAACCACTTTTGAGAAAAATAGTGATAAGTGATTTTCACAAAAAAAAAAAATTGTATGGTAGGTACCGTTATTTCAAAAGATAAAGCAAAAAATAAAAAGATGCCCCGAGATGTAACCCCAAGAACTTTATATACGAACTTTGAAGCAAATATGTCGAACTGTTTCGGCATACGACGGCCGGACAGACAGACAGACAGACAGACCGACGGACGGCATTGGCGGACCCACTTATTTGGACTTTTCTATAGTCGTAATATCATCCCCCATGCTCAGTTTGAGTTCGAAATTTCCGCACGATCGCAATAACTTTCTCTTTAGTATACTAATGTATACGAGAAAGTTAAAAATAGGAAGGGTTAATATTTAAAATGAGCTACAGCTGCTATTATTCCGTCACATTTTATTAGCTGTGTAAAATGCAATGCAAATGCAATATACTGAATTCATCATAAATGCGTTTATGCCACTAACTGCTAGGAGTATCTACGTAATACGTACTTATGTATGGAAGTAGAAAGAAATTTAAATACTCAGGTCAAGAGTCTAGTATGCAGTTCAGTATTTTATATTATTTTTATTTTTTTAATCTCATTAATAATGCATTAGTTAATGTCATGGATGATTAGTTCTTACTACACTGACATGAATTAATCTCACAGAGTCGTTTGGGTTTTTTTCTGATTCAGATTTAATGAGGTAATAAAATATATTAACATAACTAATTATTATTCATTTTTATATTATTTTTTTTTCTGTTAGTATGAAAGTCGGGGATTTTTTTATTTGATTTTGAATTTAAAAGTATGTAGGTATTTAACAAAAAAAAAAATACTTATTAAAAGGTAATGGTTATTTTTGCTTAAATCCTTTAATTGCATATTAATGCGATTATGGGTCGGAAAAGGTTGTTTTTTACTAAAGAGAATATTTTAGACTAATTTAGTATTTCATAATTAATTGCTGTATTATGGAGTGATGCGTAATTGTAATTATTTAATACGAATATAAAAATTTGTTATTATTTTTGTACATAAACATGAGCATAACGATATCTATGTAGATTTTTTAGAACGCCGGAGGCACTTACGTTTTAACACTCACCACGTCAGCATCTAAAGCTTGGAGCCTGGTTGCAGCAAGGGCTTGAAATTCACAAACAAAATGCTTCGCCTTGAACATTTAGGAGCGTTTCAAGGTGGCCCGTCAGAATGTCAACTAGGCGCCCACTGCATTTTCTCTCTAGTGACTTCCCGGAAATATTCGGTCAAACTAGTTTGGTCTGACTTCAGCCCGAGGAGTCGTTTTATCGAAAATTGTGACTGGAGGAGAGCCAATCAATCATCATTGGAAGCCCTTACTAGAGATGTTCAGCAGACCCAAGACACAACCTTGACGAACATGTCCGTTGTAGATCTCATATCCCGTGATTCCAGCAAACAAGAACTCAGAGAGTTCAGTCTTCCGAACGAATTCAAAAAATGGTTGTTCTGGATCAAAAATATAGAAATGGTTAAAGGATTGAGGAAGGCATTTAATGCAGCTGGGCTGTACACAAACAATTGGACTTCTCCACTTACAGAACTGAAGTCATGCGGTGAGTTCCAAAACGTAAAAAAGTTTGCATCAATGTAGTTTATGCGATCGACGAAAACTGACTGTTTGGTGTGCTCTATGGGCTGGTGGAGTCATTGGGCCATACTTCTTCCAAAATGATGCTGGAGAGTCAGGTACCGTTAATGGAGACCGGTATAGAGCCATATGATATATGATATGCAACTACTCTGGCTCGGATTTCATCATTATTATGCATAAAGGTTTTCAGAAAAATTTATTTTAAATAAAATGCTACAAAACATAATTTTGTTTTAGTAGTTTAGAGCCATGTAACTTTGGTGGGTGCAGTGGCTGATTGGTTAAGTGCTTTGGACCACTAAACGAGAGCTTCAAATCCCGACCAGTACCACCTGAAGTTTTTACATTGCTGCCCCACCTCTTGCGAACGTCTGACAAACATCCAAACATGTCATGAGAAGGTTCTCAAATATTGATTGCCGTTCGGAATTTACATTTTACACACAGTGGTCGGAGAAGCTCGGCTTTGAGGCTTTTATGGGCCTTTTATGCAAAAATATTTATTCTTTAACTTTCTTTAAATAAAATTAAATGGAATTCTAATATCTTCATTGCAATTGAATTCGGTATACAAAATATGTTGCGGTTCTTGAAGCTACGAGTATGTCTAATCTAATCTAAACTTCAAGCCCGGAAATATTTACTTTAAACTTATATAACTTGAGTTGGGGTGATGGCAGACCCAGTACTGTAACACTTTTTCTTTATTTTATCTATCTACTGCGTTTATATCCTTAGAACATCCTATTTGCATAGATCGCATATATAGTACATTTTTAAAACTAATCATGTAAACTTTTTTTTTGAAAGTTTAAAGCAAATATAAATATATATAAGAGAAACAGAACATTTATTTAGCTAACATAAATAGTAAAGTTGCAGAAATAAAAATGCAAACACAAACAAGAAAAACAAAAGCTTTATTATAATTCACTACATGAAAAAAAAATTATCAATCTACCAAACATAACGTTTAGCAGAAAATAAAAAAATAATAATAATTAAGTAAGTAGATAATTCATTATTATTATTATTATTTTTTCATTTAAACTTATAAAACAAACAAGATATGAGAAAAATAATAAGCAAATAAATATAATAAAATAATATAACGCAAAACAAGAAACTTGAAACAAATTTTTTTTTTATTTTTTTTTGTTCTTATTATTTTTCGCTTTCAAAGCTACTTTCAATTTATTTATGATTTCTATAAATCGACGAACAAAACACGTATATATACAAGCATATAAGCGTATAAAATATTTTTCAAACACGTCGATATATTTAACAGAAAAAAAAAATGAAGAAAGAGAATGAAATAATATTCAAAATATGTATAAAAACTTCAATAACATAAACATAATTATGTGTCACTGCTTCAAACAAATCATTAATTATTAAAAAAATTCATATTTCGTTATAGTGATTTGACATGTAAAACTTCATTTAAATTCAAATTATTTAGGTATGTATGATTTTTTGTTTGTTTTTTTTTCAAACTTAACAACTAGAATCTGCAACAATTGTTTGTATCAAAATACACAGATACATGTAACAAAAAATATATATATGTATGTGAAAAATCAGTTAATTAAGTAACCAGCTACTTGGCAAACTGATGGCTGTAAATTCGATTCGTTCGATACATTTGATGTACCCATGGTTAAATATTTAGTTATAGAGAGATAAATTAACGTTCAAATTATTGTTACATTTAACAAGTTAACAATGTTTTTGTGTGTTTTTTTTGTTTTTTGTTCTTGTGACAAAAAATAACTTCAAACTGCGTCATGATGCAGAAATAATAAAAAATATATAATAAGAATAATTAAAAAGAAAATTAAGAAAAAAATAAAACACAAAAATCCACAACAAAGCTATAAGAGTAAAAAAAAAAAAACTACTAAGTAGAAGCGATAAAAACAAAGAAAACATAAGCTGGGATGTTGTTTTCCGCTAGTGGGATTCATTGCATGTCGTCTTGCGAATAAGGTTTTTAGTTTTGTTTTTTTTTTTAGTTTTGGCTTGAGCATGAAACCTACCTAGTATGGCTTCGAGGCATCCTTTGGCTTTTTCAGTTGAACCTTTAGACGTTTTGTGCCCACTTGAAAGCCATGCATCGCTTTGATCGCCACCTGGGCTGATTCAGCATTATCGAACGAAACAAATCCGAAACATTTCGATAGATTGGTTTGTTTATCGATGAACACTTTGGCGGAAATCACATTGCCAAAGGGTAGAAAAGTCGAGGCTAGGTCCGTGTCGGTGAACTCTTGCGGTAGGTGGTAGATGAATAAATTGCATCCTTCAGGTCCTGTAAAAAGAAAACAGAATTTTGTTATATTAAATGGAACATTATTTTTGGCATATCCTCTATTTGTTGTGTAGTGGGTTATATTCCTTTTGCGGCTCTCAAACCCTACCTAAGTTAGCATAATGATGGATAAAAAAAGTTTTGGAGAGTTGGCGAAATGTACATTAACTTTATAATAATATCAATTGACGTTTTTATATAAAACAAACAGAAGTGGGTAGACTGCAGAAGGTCCTAGGCAAAAAACCCTCCCCGTTGGGAAACCTGTGCGAGGAAGGCAATTGAAAGCAACCAACCAGAGACTTTATGGTTGCTATCAATTGGCCTTATTTCTAAGTACGAAGCAAAATAATGCCAAAAAATGCAAAGTTGGGTACATGCAAAAATTTATTGGGTTTATAAAGAGTTTGCATAAAGCCAACCCCGTGCCTACTCTAAATCTAACAGTGAAACCATGTAAATTAAATTGGCTTCCGGACTCGACTTGCTGAACTTATAAGTGTGAGTGTTGACCACGTAGAAAATAGCAACACTATAATTCTCTGTCGAAATCTATCGAAGTCTAACATGACCACCTCAGAAAGCGGACGTACAACGGATGATTTCACGTGATTGAATCAAAAGTGGCGTCAACATGGCAGATACCTTAATGAGCAACTTTGACGTATTTGAAGCTGAGGTCATTAAGATTACTAGTCAGGGTGTTGAAATGGCAGCTCTCAAATCCTCCAAGCGAGTTACTGACTCCGAAATATTCGGCTTCTTTTGTCAAAGGGGTCAAAAAAAGGGCCTGGCACTCCAGGTTTGTATTTGTGGGTCGGGGTAACTTACTATGGAAAAAATAAGTAGTTCCGAAACGATTACAAGCCCCGGATATGGATGACCCAAATGTTGACCCCATCTTGGGTGGCGCTCACAAATGGAGAACCACCTCACTAAACTTCGTGTGCGTAACTGAAGGCAGCTAGCGAGGAACCGAGGGGCTTGTTGGTTGAGGCCGTGGTCCATCTCGGACTGTGAGCGCCTCCAAAAGTAAAAGTAAAGTCAAGAAGCACTTAAAGCTTATAAAAAATTCCTGCAGAGTCCAGATGTCCTTGCATCTGCCAGATGTCCTTGCATGCACAAGTAGGGTATTTTAAGTGGACCATCATGGCTTCTGGGTGAAATTGCCCTTGGTGCAAACGCCCTCCTAACCTACCATGCGAGAGTTCTATATATATTTATATATTTTTACTTACTGCTCTTACTTCCAAATAATTTTAACGTATGAGGTTTTAAAAGAAAAATAAGTTCTTTGATGGGAGAGGAAGTACCCACTCGAGTAAATATAAATTGATGGAAGACTAATTGCTACAATAGACATATGTGCAATCTGACAAAATATGTATCTTAAAAAAGAACCAACATCTATCATCACCTACACGCATTGATTCAATCTTTCTCCTCCTTATGCTTCCTCTGCCGACTTGAATGGAAACTAATTTTAACAAAGTCATCTTCCGAATGAAGGATCGACATATGAAGAACACTAAATGGGGCGGCCTATCGTATTCCTGTCACGTAGTATACTCACTCTAGGTTTACCTACATACAAAACAAATTCGTTTTTTTTTCATCTCTTGTCATACTTCATCCAATTTTTTTTTCATACTTTATACACATAACTTCCAGTTCGCTATCATTCAATCTGCATTAAATCGATTTTCAGTCAAAATCAATGTCAATTTCCGTGCTTCGTAGGAAAAACAAATTTCTCACACATGAACAATCTCCAAATTTGTGTAAATTGCGATAAGCGATTGAAGCGCTACTCTATATAGATACACCGTCCGTTAGATCCATATCTATTTGAGAGAATATTTCGCTATAAAAACGGAATTCGCTTTCACATGCAAAACAAATCACCCCACTACAGTGGCTGTAGTGAAATTTTAACTTTCACTTTAAACCAGCAACGCCATAGAACGAACGCAAAGCGGGTAGGTATCCTTGTTCGTCAGGAAGCTGGTGTAAAATTCCCATTGCATATTTAAAGTTTTCGGTAATATAGTTTAACGACCACTTTTAGGGGAATTTCAATCTCGTCAAATGCCAACACATACACAGATTGCTATGTATCCTTATACGGATACAAAGTCAGTGAATAACAGATTTTGTTTTTTTTTATGTTTGCAAAGCAGGACGTGGGGTTAGATAAGGATGATAATCCTCAGTTTTGAGAGAGTCAGATGATGCAGATACACATCCTAGTGACACTTTTACAACACATATCGCTGCGTGCATTCACCTAAGCTATATCTGATGAAAAGAAATCTTCGCGCAATTATGTTAGGAATACAAGGACAACATGGCGCACTAACGTGGTAAGCGACAATAAAAAAAAAAACAAAAACATTCAAAATTTGCATGAAAATGTATTCAGAGTGTGTTTACCAGAAGCTATGTATCTTTGCATGTGACAGCGGGGGTTTCATTTTTTTCTCGTCACATTCTCATTCGCGCTTCCGCTCTTTGCTGCCGCGGGTCCCCGTCCCTGTATTATTATGCGAACTATTGAGCCGCTCATACCCGTACACTGGCTCCTTCTATAGGTATAAACAATCTAAATTTTCACGTTGCTATGGCTAGCTATCCTTCATATCTCTCTTTTCGTCGCTCGAGTTCACTCTTATTCACTGGCCCACATCCACCGGTACACCGACACACCGGCAGCACAACGTCATCGTCATCATCTCGTCAACTGACGCATTCTACACAAGGTAATGGAAGAAGCTATGTCATGTGTAAAGAATTTAGGTTAGCAGTGAACTGTGAAGTATCTATGTATGTAGCACTCCACACAGTGTGGCAACACATGAAAGACGCGTCCCTTATACAGCGAAAGTTGTTTTAGCTTTTAGATGAACAAAACAGATCCACATAGCTAGCTATATAAAGGTTCCCTCGTCTAAAAATAGGTCCGCCGTTTTTAAGGGAATTTACAAATTTGCATCATGTTGGGGGCAACAAGTGCAAAAAGGCGAATCCCCCCGGTAAATGTCGGATTCACATAAAAGTTAATTTAAAGACTTTAAAGTATCCACATATGCACACCGGCGGTTAATTTTCTCACAGGAATTATTAGAGCAACATAAAATGTAAAAAGAAAATTATTTCTTATTGGGGGAGAAGCCACAGAGTTTTAATTTTGGTCTTTTATTTTGGGAATTGTGTGTCTTTTCTTGGTAGAAAATAAAGCTAAATGCGATTGAGGACATTTTAAAACTAGTCAGTTTATGACTCTTGCAGGGTCCGCTTTTTGAATTGAATATTGTTGGAAAATATTGTAAGGAGATATTTCCTGGTAGTCAGGCTCTCGAATTCTTCGAATCCGCGCGACTACAACAACCAACAGATCTGATAGGGTTTTGACAGCAAGTTCAGATGATCATGGACATGTGCAATGACGCAAAGTTAAGAGCTAAATAGGTCATCCTTCCTCTTTAGGGTCATCGAAGAGCTCCCAATCAAAGTCGTTGAGCTTCAGAAAAGCGCTTTAACCTTTTTATTGTTATCCAATAAAGTTACGGTGGGTGCATTGGCTTAGTGGTTAAGTGCGTTGAGCCACTAAGCGAGAGGTCGCTGGTTCAAATCCCGACCTGTACCACCTGAAAGTTTTTATTCGCCGCCCCACCTCTTGCGAACGTCTGACAAACATCCAAGAGTAAGAAATGTCATGAGAAGCTTCTCAAAAATAAATTGCCGTTCGGAACCGGCATTAAACTGTAGGTCCCTCCATTCGTTTCAAAAATATAACTTCGCACACACAATGGTTGGAGAAGCTAGGCTTTAGGTTAAGGAACTGTTAAGGCCCCGACCAATACGTCGCGTGCATTACGTCGGGTAAAATCTTGACGTTTACATATTTGGCGGCAGCAGGTGTCCCATAGAATATGTCCAGTTTCACACGGCTACACTTCGAAACACGAAAACTCATGCAACTATGATGGTACTACTTTAGTCTCGCGGAATGTAAGAGAGTTATATGTTCAAGTTTTTTCCAATCAAAATGCTAGCCCTCAATGGTAGTGCAACTGCTCTCAATTTTCCACCAATAAATATGATTAACTCAATTTTAGAATGCTTGAACCTTAATTATGACCATGGATGAACTTAAATTTGTTAATGGATGAACGACGAAACGCATTTGATGTATACTATGGGTCGGGGCCGTTAAGCCAAAATTATGAGAACAAATTGACAGCAGCTAAGGTGCAGATGTTTCGCTTACAGCACAAGCTTTATCGAATTAGTTGTTCAAAGAAGATGTGAGGTAAGACCTTTTCCCAATTGCCACGTTGAATGGGGAGACCCTACGAACCTAGGTAGGTAGGTAAAATTACTGCTTTACCCTTTGCTTGACCGTAGAAAAAATTAAACACGTATTTTGGAAATACGCTTGTCCTCGTACGTACCTTTTCGCCAGAGATCCGTCCATATAGCAATTAACCTAGCAAAGACTACAAGAGTTCTACATTTGTTGTATGCGGAAGTCACACCTTCCTGACACAGTTCGGCAGAATTGAGCATCTAGACTCATTTTTGGAGCACCTAGACTCAGTCTTCGGGTTTAATACAAGAACGTATGGACAGCCCTTCCGCTTTTTCTTTTCAATCTATGTTCCTATATCCCGGAACCCACTCGGGAGTGATATTAACCCTCATACTAATGGGGAATAATATTAACCTGGGTTAATAAGGTACTTAATAAGGGGCAAGAATTATTGCCCCATGGGAGGGTTAAACAAGCGACGTGAAATATTGCCAAACGAAATAATGCCAAGTTTTAAGTAAAGCGCTTTTGGAACAGTACCTTGGTGACCCGCTATTTGTGATTAAGGGATTTCAACCCTCTTTCTGTAGGCAGCAGCTACCGCTCGCGCAACTTCGGTGTTTCGCTCGGGGCATGTGCTTTTCGTCAGGCAGGCGCCTATGGAAACAGTACTAGCGTAGCCCGCTGCGCAGGATTAAGGTATTTCAACCCTCGATTTTAGAATGGAAATAATGCTAAATTTTTAGAATTTGGCTTTATTTTGTTTGGCGTTATTTCATGTCACCGTGTTTCTATGCAGTTATCGTCGAGCTTGGAGGTAGTCACGGTTAATTTGCTTTACATTTCCCACCGATTACGAAGGTAGAATTTTTTGACAAGCTCAAAAAATGTAGGACTCGTAAATTGCTTATTACTATAAGTAGCAATAGCCTGTATGATTTGGGGTTATAGTCGACCCCCACTATTGTACTACTTTTTGATCATAAAAGCTTAAGGTTAAGTTTCGACGAAAACAATCCATCCAACTTTAAAAAAAAAACCACATGACCAGTGATTCAATCAAAATTTAATGTCCTTACATTGTTCATCTGTCTATTGAGTGTCCCACATTAATTCACAATTGCAGAATATTGACAACACAAAAACATCTTAAATCCGATAACAACAGAGCCATCCACACATATTGATGACCCAATTTTAAGCCGCAAGAAAGGAGAAAATGCTCCATCCTTATATCCATCGTCACCGCACCCGATTCCTCAAATCGCATTATTTTTTCCACACAACATGTCATCAAATTTTTGCGGAAAATTATTACCAATAAAATAAAATTACCAAACCCCTTCCCGCAATTTCCTTTCGTAAAGTTCCGTTTTAAGAAATTTATTATCGCCCATTAAAGCCAAAGCACACATACCACCCAAGAAAACAGGATGTGATAATCTCATAGCAAACTATAGGGGTATAGCCTAGCCCCCCCCCCCATTTATCTTGAACAACCAAAAAAGGATAAAAAAAAATATCTCACAGGAGGAAAAAACCTAAAAAATATAATAATTTAACCACACTGGAGATAAAGCAGGGCAACAAAACGCGCCAAGGATGATGACGACAGCGGTGATGATGATGGCAACACACTCACATTCATTGAACGCCCGTCTTTCGCATTCTTCCTGTTTATCCCGAAACGATTTCCTATATTGCATTTTCCTTTTCCGTTCGAAAAGACGTTGCATCCGTTGTGGTAGAAACGCGGCTCACATACATATGTAGGGAACATATACTACCATGTGTGAATGTATGTGCGTCAGATGACTGGAAAAGTTATTTTCTTCCGCATGTAAGTGTACACATCCCAAGGATATAATGCATCCTATTGTGTGTGGTGGGGGTTCGTAGGTGGTTCTAGTGCATGATGACAAAAATGATGATAACTGGAGGCAGCATCATCCCGGGTTTAACCCCCAAACCGTCGTCTTCTTCGATGATTGTGCACATATGATGCACAAACCACAAAATGGGATGTGTACGTAGGGAAAGGGAACATAAAAAAAAATATATATAATCCAACTAGAAGAAGAGGACCCACGACGACACCAGCCAACGAAGAAGCAACGATATAAAGAAGCAAGCACAATGTGGGTTATCTGCGCCTTTTGGCCCATTGCACTCACAATGTTTCGATTGTGTCGTCCTGATGTCATCGCATCTCTCTAGCTAGCCCCACTGCAAGAAACCAAGTCGTGGTGATGGTGGTGTAGTACGAGTAGTTGGATACATTATGATGCGCACGGAATCGTGTTTTTGATAATCTTGAAAAAAGA
Organism: Ferdinandea cuprea; assembly: GCA_963576555.1. Taxonomy (NCBI): domain Eukaryota; kingdom Metazoa; phylum Arthropoda; class Insecta; order Diptera; family Syrphidae; genus Ferdinandea; species Ferdinandea cuprea. Next base: position 29,461,680 of record OY754958.1, read on the forward strand.
AGCTGGGTCATGGTATATGATCTCAAGTGTGCATATATTTTGTCGATGGCTGCTGCCTTTGATTTGTCCTTTTTTTTGCTTCTTCTTTTCCATAATTTTCCAATATTAACAGGAGCGGACGGAGGGCGGGTTGCTACATATAGCACATTATGGATTCATGTCTGTTCTGAGCATATTCGATGCGAACGAAGACGATACATTGTGCTTCGCCCTTATACGGAGCATGGGGTGAATTGATCGTTTTTCTTTGGTGGAGATGAGATGATGACCATAAGCTTTTAGTAATCCGGCCACAAATTCGATTAGGTAGTGGAGGTTGCTCATACATGATTCAGTTGCACAGAAGGAGGTCAATGTATACATTTTAACCCTTTTGGCGAGCGATTGTGTTGAAGCGTTCCACTTATGTGCACAAATGTGAGTTCCCAGGTGGAGAGAGAACTGCATGAAATACATATCTATGTAACGTTGGTCCATCAAAGCCAGGCGGATGCAATGACATCAACGTATTGGATGTGAGGATCAAAGTCGTTAAGATGCGAGGAGTGTTTGAACTCTCCACAAATACTGGGTGGATTCAATTAGTTTACTCGGTGTAATATGACCACAAATGGAATTGCAGTCACAGGGTGCAAATATACAATTGAAGATCGTTTCAATTGTACAAAAGATTCGTTCGTGATTTTTTGTTTTATTTTGATTGGGGTCATCTAAAGACAAAAATCACTTATCCCAATGGTCTATTAGAATTGAAATAAGCTGCAAGTTGGCAAAGATCCTAGCAAGATCCTCAGAACTTGTCAATATACTTGGCAAAGAGAAGAAGACTTGACCTGCGAGCTCCATCTGTATAAGCTTATATACACGAAGGATGTGTTCGCTTCGGATAGCCGGAATCACTAAGGCTGAGCAGTTGACGAATTAGGATGGAATCAACGGTGTGGTTCACAATTCCAGTTAGATGGTGGAATTAAGTACAAAGACAGGGTGTTGGAAAAGCCCCTCAGTGGGGCAATGGAAGAATTTACCTCCCTGAAGCGGGTTACTGACTCCGGAGCTTTATAAGGGGTTCCAGAGAAGGGCCAGTCCCTTTAGATTGGGGGTTGTACGTGGGGTTAACTTTACGGTTACGACCTTGGATAAAGATGGACAAACCTGCAAAACGCCATGAAGGTGGGATGATTTCTACAGTGATTGTTAGAGGGAACGCGAACAGTGTTTATTTGGGGGTGGGCTTGTTGAATGTGGTAGATTTTGGCCAACTTCTTAAGTATTTCAAATGAGCGATCTAGTCCAGATAGCATCTAATGCCTAAAGCCGTTGGCGATGCTAAGAAACTACTAGGAACTCTTCAATTGATGTGCTTGGTTTTAACCGACCACCACTACAAAACCCCTGGTTTGATAGAGAGTGTTGGTGAGATCTATAGACAAAAACGGAAAAAAAAACATTGGCTTCTCCGAATGAAAAAAGAGCACGAGTAACAAAAAAAATTGGGGAAATAGAGGGAGGCCTAAACCAAGCCAGACAGTCTACCCGACGAACTGTTACTGGCACCAGGAGATAACAAGCTAATTTCCAAGATTTGATCTAAAGAATGTTTGCCTGCTGAATGAAATCTCAGCATCGCTTGCCCGGGCCACAAGAAAACAGACCCTTTAAACTGTGCTCACTAAAAAGGTTTCACTCTCCTAAGCATCGTCTGAAACCATTTGTCAGCGATGTTCTTGTTCAGTGCGGTCTTAGGTCTGGAAGCCCATAATTGACCACATATTCAGTCTACGGCAGATCCTATAGGAAAAACCCATGAAGTTTAGATCGATATGTATTTAGAAGCCTGTATAGGGACGAGCAATGTCTAGTTTCGATTGTATACCGCACAATGGGTCGAATGGAGAAAGCTCACTGTAACGACCTCAACGTTTGATGTAAATGAATTGTGCAAAACTCCAAAGGCAACACACGAGGTACGATCTTTCGACATACGTTTCTTTTCGCCAACTGCATTGAAAATATTGCTAGAATACATCGACTGTCACTGATGCGAATGCGACCATAAGAACGTAAGCGGTAAACACGCTAATTGCATTATATATAAAAAAAAATTTGGGATTTCTTCTACCTCAGCTCTGCTATAATATTTGAAAACAGTATATCGAACGAAGAATAAAGCTTGCCAGTCACTTTTTCTTTGGGCTGAGAAGGCAACTATGTAGTAAGGCCATCTCCTGGACAAATAAGAAAACTTTATATAAGACCTTGTTTATTCCATTCCTGCTCTATGGATCTGAAGCATAGACGCCGATAAAGATCTTTAGTCTTCTGGGCGAATAAAGAATTCTGGAAGGGCCGAATCAACGACGAACTCTACAAGCTGTATGTACAGCGACACCGAGCTGGTCAAGTGATATCTGGGACATGAAGAGCTCCAGCCCACTGATTTTTCTACTCTTATCTGATGATTCTGACCATGATTCCGCCATTATTTTAATAGTATAAAATCCTAATAAAGGGGGTTTTCAAGACATTTCGAGGCTTCGAGACATTATAATAAAGGTGAAGAAAAGGTTGGTATCTCATATTTGTCTATACGATGTGTGCACCTTAAAAGCTGAACCGTGTTTCTTTTGACATAAAATCTAGTCTCTCTAGATATGTTAATAAATATGATCCATATAACTGTAAGAGGAAAAAACTATCAGAATATATTGATACCAATCGATGGCATTGACTATAGATATTTCTTCATATCTATCACGACAGCTATTAAAATCACAACAGTGTTACAAAATGTATATATATATATGTCGGCCTGTATAGTCTTTTTCTCACACTGAAAGAAAAGCCATATGCAATATTTTTCGAATAAAAACGATATCAATATATATCTATATCGGCACTAGCCGAACATTTGAATTTAAAATAAACCTCAAACCCGATTGTTATGCAATAGGTAATTGTATTCACATTCACAGACATGCCACATCAGTACATATGTTTTCAATTGTCATTTATCGACTATCCCAAGTAATCAAAGGTTACAATCGCTGACTGTTACTCTTTTTTTTTTCAAGTTAATAAGCCTTAAACTGAAATTGAATTCCATGCTGCACTACCAGTTAATTCGAAAACCATCAACATTTCCATTGTAATGCACCAGTAGTTTACATCGTATTAACTAAATCACGTCAACCTAACATCGTTAAACCGCATGCACAATAGCTCGTCGCCCAGCCTTTCTGCATACATGCACATCCCATTTAATCCGCGAGTACGCTCCGATAGCTGTACCTAGTGGATGTTGCCTTTAACAAAAGCCTGGATAAAACATGAATTCAATAGATGCGAAAGGCACACATTTATTTGTAGATACATAAACGAAACGGTCCTGTTGCAGTTTGTGATGCCGCAGGACCAATAAACCTTAAACATCAACGTGATTGATTGATGTATGCACATACGCAGATATAAATTGCTTAATTACTGTGGATTATTTTCCGCGTGTCCCTAATGCACGAATTTCATCTATTCGCATCAGAAAACACATTCAAAAGGATATCCATCTATGCTTGCTGTGTACGCTACGACATACGCCTAGCCTACTTGTATCTATGTACATATATTATGGAGATAATAAAAAAAAAATAGCAGGGTAAATGTATAGCGAAACTCACCTTCAATTTGTTTTCCGGCTGCAACTGCTGCTGCTGTGGTTAATGCCACACTTGCCAATGGTGATGTGGATAGAGCTGTGCTACCAAATTGTGGTAGTCCTGCGGCTGTCGACATATACGCTGATGTTAATGAATTAGCATCCGACCCTAAATGATTCCGAAAAGACAAAACGGAAAATGAGTAAACTTAAAACAGAAAAAAAAACTGTTGAATAGTGAAAAAGTTTAATGCGAAATGAAAAAAGTTAAGCAAACATTATCTATGGTCAACGAACCAAGTGCAAGTTAACATGTTGCCACGTTATGCAGCGCAACTTCCGCAATTGTAAAACGAAAACAATTTTGTTTACTTAAATCAAGAATATAATATGTATAAACAAGATGTGTAATAAGGCGTTGCACTATTCATGCAACGCGAGCACCACAAACATGCAAATGCGGGGCAACAACTTGCAACAACGACAACAGTATCTATCTGCAGAAAGGAGAAGAAAACAAACAAATTTCTATAACCGAACAAGGAAGTTAAAAGAGGATTTTACGAAACAAGTGCTTCAGCTTTGAGAAGATAGTCTAGTCGAGGACTGATTATGAAGAAGAAAAAAATAAGCAAAATATTTTGAAAAAAAAACCAACGGAAGGAAGTTCGTGGAAGCTATCCCATGCATTCTGTGAGTAAACAAATGAAGAAATATTCAGTGGCGGCGAAAAGTGACAGAATATAGAAAGACAACATTTCGGACATATCTAACATTTCAGCCATTTGAACATTTTGTTTAATATTTTAAATAATCCTATTAACAATGCCAATTTCATTGCTGTCAGAATTGCAATTTGTTTGAAAGTTCACTGCGCTGGTGCAAGGCTGTTTAAAGCATTTTCTGTCATTTTAAAAGTTGACAATTAAAATTAGGTTAAAACAGAAAAATTTATAGATATTTCTGACTTTTGAACTTCGACAGGGCTAAGGAAATTCGAGCTTATGAATGACGCTAATCATTGTGTTGCCCAGCACCTATTCAGCATTGCAAAATACCTTTAACTTTGGGAGGCTGTAGGGTTTTATACTCGTATGCCCGAGCTTGAAGTTTTGTGTCAGCTGCCCATACAAGTTCCTCGTGTATCTGATATTCTAGAATTCTAAAGACATAGGTAAATAAAAGACTTGGTGACATAACTGGGGGTATGACTCATCAGGACAAACTTTCAATTAATGGAAGGCTAAGGGTTATGGTACCGAAACCCATCGTGTTTTTTTTTGTCGAAGGTACTATCTGCGGTAGTTTTGTCGCAGAAAGATTTCGGGTGTCATTGCATAAGACGGCATATCCATAAGACAGGGGTCAAAAGACGATTCTCGGGCAAGTTCTTCAAAATTCCAGTGCGCACGGTACCAAAGCCACCTTTCTTTAAACGAGACATGGTTTTTACCGTACATCCCATGACATATAAATCGAGGGGTGAAGATTCATCAAAGCATCTAATGGTCTAATGGTCTAATGGTCTAATCATGGTCGTATAGACCCAAATGACCCTTTCCGGAGACAATCCCCATGTCTTACCAACCGCACCTCTACCCTGCCAGAGAGTTGACAGTGCTTTATAGGTTTTCGATTCAACATGCTTGGACCATAGAAGTTTTTTTATCGAGGATAACACCCAAATATTTTCCTTCATTGGAGATAGAGATGGTGACACCTTTAAGCACGAGATGGGACAGGCCAGTGACGATTCTCCTTCTCGTAAAGAGAACAACCGTGGTTTTAAGAGGATGCACTGAAAGCCCATTACTAGTGCAAAAAACATCGATCAAATCTAGGGATCTCTGCACCTGAGAGCAGACAGCACCAGAGAGCAGTTCATTAATTAATGACATCGTAAGTAATTAAGCTCTTAGTTGTTTTGGAGGTACCTAGCAAAGCAAGTTAAAATCAGAACGGCATCTGATCAGCAGAAATCGAGTGAGTTGTACCGAGTGATGGCGAATTTACTTGAGTGCAAAAAGGCATTCCATGATGCACAATCAGGCAGATTAAAGTTCGCTTTAAGTCTTTAATACGCCTTAAGAGTTATGTCAAAGTCACATTTGGAGTTCTCATAATCGGTTAGTGGCCAGACAAGCAATCGTGTGTACGCAGTTACGATTCATCAAGTAGGATTAAGTCTTAACGGCCTCCCTTTCAAACGACTACTTCATTTTTTATTGAAAGCTTTTCTGCGGGTTTACAATGCCTTTAGCCCTTTCTTCATAAATTTGTCTATATTCAATTACCAATTCCATTTCAGTACAATATATATTTAAATCAAGAAGTTAAGTTCAATCGTTTTGGGGTTCACCGAAAGACTGTAAGCATCCACCTTAACGTTCACTTTAAAAGTTCTTTTAACACGGATTCAATATTTACAGTGATGCCAAATGTTTGCGTTAATGAGCGATCGACATGGTTGATTGAGCATTGATTGTTCAGTGGTTCTCTATCCCCGCGCAGGATCAACATAGCTGGATGTTTCCAGATGGGAAGGGAGAAAGTCGAGGTATAAAATTCGATTGGGGACATCAGTTGCATTGAGTCAATTGCTCCAGGCTAGTTAAAAGAACGTTAATGTTCCAGAAATCATCCCACATGTAGCAAGTAAAAGGGGCCAAGTTCTGTGCCAAATACTGGGCATAACCTTACTTAGTTAGGAAGTACCTATTTAAATATTAACCTGCACATCAGAAAAACAAAAAAACCTCCCCCCATCGGATCCACTGTGCAGCAAATGCAGTAAAGTACTTCTTAATCTTCTCCCCAGTGATTCTGGAAACTTCTTCACCGAGAATATCCTTTGCGGGAGAAATTGAAAATTTAAAAATTACTACCAACGAAGAAGATTAAACTCTAAGTTATTAATGAAAAGCCCTTGCGAAAAAGACGGAGAAGAAGGAATGCATGATCCGACAATGGTTGGTTGGGGGCAGTGTCGGTAACAGGAGGGAGGCTAGAAATAATCCCAAACTCCTACTTGGCAGTCATGGCAATTCACAATATTCGCCTGTATGCGCGCACTCACTTGAATCGGGCGAGAATTGAAATTATTTTTACTGAAACGAAAAGGATATAATTTCAGTGCTCGGAAATTGGGTTGCAAATTAAATTTTCAACTTTTTCTTCGTCCTTCGCTGTGGAAGTGTTTCTAACAAATTCATGAACACCATTTTTTTTTTTTCAATAATTCCCTCCATCTCTTGCACATCTTCCGAAATGATGTGGCAACTTTTCAATTAGTTCCACTTGAAATGTGCTACCAATTCACGTGTTCCGTCAACTGTAGCCTAAGTAGTTGAATTATATTGGCCATGTCGATATTGAGAACCGAGAAGACTGTCAATGCAAGCAAGGAAAGGAAAGTGCAATTGCAATATACATTCCTAAGGAATCACAAGCCACACCGATGGAGGAGTAGCAAGGTCCTTTGTAGACCTACTCATACAAATGGAAGAATGGATTTAGCTTCATCATCATTTACCAAGAAGAAAAGGCCAACAAACAACAGGGAAACAAAAAAAATAATAACCGAACGAGTAATGGAAGCCATATGGATAACTTTTTTACTAGCCTCCTATCCAATCTACCCACTGGGTGGGGGAAGGATCACCTTCGTGTGTTCCAAGTCAGGGGACATGCATATAGCACAGACACATGAAATATGATACGACTATGGCGGATGAGGCAATCTGTTTGCAGGCTGCCAAAACTAGGTGGGTTAGTTACATTTATACTACACTTTTTTGTGTGCGCTATCTCAGGGATACCTTTGGAGGACTTTCTATTTTTATTTGAACTTTTCTCGTTCCTTCGTTCGTTCGTTAAATTTCTAGGGTCAAAGGAGTGTATCGAAGCACGTAAAATGGAATTTATTTTCTCATAAAAATCGTCCAATATTTTTCACTCAGGATTTTTCTGTTACCTACTCCTTTTTCCAAGGCAGAACAGACAATCTGAGAAGACAAGCGGGAATGTGAACGTGAAGGAGCTGAGTTACGATTTTTTACCTTACCTTTTTTATATTTTTATTATTTCCTCGCATCTCTTCTCTGATTTCCCTTTGCCCATCAGACCTGTCTAAGTTGTTATTAGATTTCATTTCATTCTCCAAATATGGTGGGTGCAAACTGAATGAGTAACGATTTCCTTTGTTCGGGAACACCATGACCATAGTGGTGATTGTAAGAGGCAGAGAAGAAATAAAGGACGAACCGAGAGGAAGAAAGTAAAAAAAAAAAAACATATCGTAACGAATCGAAATCGGGTCAAAATGCGGACCGAATAGATTGTGATGCTTTGGAATTTTTAATATTTCATTAAATTAAGTGGTCGATCTGACGATACCGTTGCGAGGTTTCGTTCCTTCGAATGGGGAAAATAAACTCTGTTTTTTTTTCTTTCTTTTTGTATTGTGTTCCTTTTTTTGGGTAAAGATTTTAAATTCTTGGAACGCTTGGTTCAATTCGCTGGGGCGAAAACAGTTCACTGATTCTGTTCTATTGTTCATATTTTGTTTTTATATCCTGCGGGAAATTAAAGGAATTTTCAAATAGAGCTTTGGTTTCATCATTTTATTTTGTTTTGTGTGCATAGAAGGGATGAAAAGGAATTGATAATTTAGCTTAAACTAAATTAAAAAAAAAACGAATTCACAAAGCGCGCCAGGCAGTTGTAATTTGCTCAAGCTGTTGGGTGATACCCAGTTCATTTTTTATTTGTTGTAATTTTCTTTAAAATAATCAAAGTTTGGCGGCGGCGGCGGCGTTAGCATTTGTATGGGCAGAGAGGGCAGCTTGGGGAGTTTTTTTTCTTGCGGAATAGTTTATCAGCTTTGGCGGATGTTTATTGGAAAAAGGTTATTCTTCTACATCGCGAATTGTATAAAGGTATTGGTCCTTTTTCAATATTAGCACCTGTTTCCTAATAAGGAAATCCGCAATGGGACTTTTTATTTGGACTTGAAGCGAGGCGAACTTATGTAATTAGGAAATAATAAGTTTTCATTAATTATGGAGCAGGAGAATACGTCAAGAAATATAGAGCTTAGTCCGGAGACGAAGCGGGGTTTCAGTTAGCCCGACACATACTATTTAATTTAGTCAAAAATTTTAGTTGCGACGTCCTCAGCTAACCTTGTGCATTAACGGCCCATTCAGTACCTTAAGCCTAGCTTCTCAAACCACTGTGTGCGGTACCGATTAGATAAGCTTCTCATGACAGTTTTTACATTTGCAAGAGGCAGCGAATATGGTAAGAACCTTTGCGACGTAAGTACTTGGTCGGATCTGAACTTGGGGTCCCTCGCTTAGTAGACCAATGCACTTAACAACGCTGTACTCACATTGCATTGCAATGCTTTCGCAAAAAATATTTATACCGATCACGTGATTCGGAACAATGTTGGCAGTAATTCTGTGTTTCTGCCCTTTCATATCAATAGTACCTATTCTCACAAGTTTAAGCCTATTCAAAAATGATCATAGAGAAACTTAGAAAATTGTTTATCTTTACACATCTTTTCCGTTGAATCGTGATCGGTGTTCTCTGTCGATGAAAAAAATGACATAGAATTTGTGTGCATCTTGTGGGCTTCAGTGCACCCCGAGGCAAATTGATTACTATTGAAAATTCTTAAATTTGCTGTAGCTCAGCTTCTGAATAGTATGACAAGTGAGTAAAAGCTCAAAATAGTCAAAAATTTATTACCTGATACTGGTTTGAGCCATATTCCCTAAGATTAATAAGATTAACGAAATCAAAAAAATATAGAGTATAGAGTTACAGTACGGTGATGTCAGTTAATTCAATCGATTTTGTTTCAGTATCCTCTCCTTCAGCTATGCTCTCATTGGCGTTGCCATCAGCAGGACGATCTATGGTTTCCAAAATGGTTTCTCGGCCATTTTGTCAGCTGTCAAGTGATTTATTTTAAGTTGCTTTGGCATTTCAACATGAATTCACTGACGCCTGAACAGCGCCTCGAAAATGTGAGAACTTTATTTTAAAAATCATGGTTCTGTTCGAAATACGTATCGCGTACTACGTCCATTTTACGGTCAACATTATGGTCCAATAGATACGTCAATACACAAAACTACTGTATTTGGAGTGATGATAATCGCCAAGTGTATGTTGAGATACAGCTACATCCACAAAAACTGACTGTTTGGTGTGCTTTATGGGTTGGTGGAATAATTGGTCAATATATCTTTAAAAACTATGCTCGCCAGAACGTTACAGTCAATGGTGACCGCTATAGAGCCATGATTACTGACTTTGATTACTACCATTTTTCTTTGGTTTCAACAAGAAATAAACTTTTGGTAACCGCATAGTTTCACGTTTCGGACCAGTGAATTGGTCTCCAAGATCGTGCGATTTAACGCCGCTTGACTATTTTCTGTGGGAATATGTCAAGTCGCTAGTCTACGCCGATAAACCCGAAACGATTAACCCTTTGGAGGACAACATTCGCCGCGTTATAACCGATATACGGCTACAATTGTTGGAAAAAGTCATCGAAACCTCGAACCTCCAGATTATACTAATTGTAAGACATGCTTGCTATTCCAACCAACAGCACGTAACGTATGCAAATATATTTCTAAGTAGATATATGCCAGCTAGTTAGAATTTGCAATATGCTTAAAAAAACTAATTCGACTACGAGGAACTTTAATAGGACAGGATTCGAAAAAAATGTGTTCGATCGAGGTAGAGGGAGTTTCGGCTTAGGGGATGACTTTTCTATGGAAAACTAAAAGGAATGCAAAAAAGGTCGACAAACCCGATTAGAGAAGGTTTGATTTGGAGGGATTATGAGATAAATTGAACTGTCAGAAAATAAAAGCACAACTACAAATTCCACATTTCACAAATTTGAAACCACGTGTGCTATCACCAAATCAAACTACAATAACAACATTTTAAGAATACTACATACACAAAACATTATCAAAATCTGACGAGGGATTCTATTAAAAAAAATATTCAATAGTAAGCATGAATTGAAGATGTAAACGATATGAACTCAATAAGTGTAAGTTTGACACCCCTGATTTCGAACCATTACATTGAATTTGCTTTGCGATCAACCAACTCACTGTAAATGGGAAAATTCTTATTTATTCAACTGTAAAATCTAACAGATGTTAGATTGGTATAAGAAGAAAAAGCTTGACAATATAATACATTCAGGTGCAGAAAAGACTTAGAGATTGTTCTATAATGGTCTATAGCCAGAATAAGATAGTTAGATTAGTTTAATGACAATACGACTCCTATTTTAGTTTACGGCAAATAGAGGGAGGTACTAACAATCGAGGGAATATCATTCATAAATACAAGAAAAAGTACAAATTACTTTTACTTACTAATTTCATTCAGTCAAATATGACTCTAGGAGAGCGAAATCTTAATCAGCATTTTTTTTTTTATTCTACCTTATTATACACCTTAACTCACTGCACCGTATAAATCAAGGCAATTCATTGTGCTTATCTGGAACATCGTTAAGGGGATGTTAGGTGAAATTAATAGTTTTCCATTTCAGGAAACAAACCCGACAGCTATCCAGGAGAAAAGGATATAAAAAAAAATCCATATTTCAAAGATTTTCTTGATCAAAAATAGCCTTCAAGTACGTAGATGTTTTCGTATTACAAGACCCATCACTCGTGTAACAATATTACATCGCAGAAAATAGCAAGGACAAGAAATCCGAGTCTAATCAAAAAATTGAATTTCCAGGTTACAACGAGTTTCCTATCTACTCAATCATTGTAAGTGCTCTCCTCCGACCGCGCTCTAAGATTCGAACCCCTCCCATCCCACTGATTGAGTGGTGTTCGTCAGCGCATGTAACTAAATACCACCGCTGCCGCCGTTGCCATCATCGATGTTCCAAGAATACAAAGAACAAAAAATAAATACAAAAAAAACACTGAAATTCAATTAGGTACGAGTGTATCTATAAATTTTTCCATTTTCAATTGTTGCACTCTTCCATGAAGACTATATTTAGAGTAGCGTTGCGTAGAGAGTCTACTCTCATCACTTTGACATTATCCCAAAGTGAATTGATATTTTTAACATTTAACCAACTCAGCTATAGATAGATACCAGATAGATACCCTTCTGCCTGGAAAATATAATTGAATTTCATGTAAAAATTGAATTTTTTTTATTTTTTTTTAATTTTCTGCAGGCACAGGATGTATTCATTAGTAGTATATGCAGCAAAGAGGGAGAACAAAAAAAAATAAAAGAGAAAAGAAAACAGAAACAAGCCTTCCAAACAAAGCAAGTGAAGTTCCGAAATTAATTTCTCAAACATCAACATGGTAAAAATGTTTGCAGAACTTTTTTAATCCTATTAAATCCTATATACGAGTAGCAACGAACACCGATGAACAACTACATACATGAGTTCGTCATCATCAAGAGAATTCGGGGGAAAAAAAAACACCGACATCGTTTCATTGAGATTCGTCGGAAAGTTACATGTTTACCAGGCTTACAGAGAGATCAGCAGACATTGAACTGAATTAGTCTCGGCGGCAGTTTGGTATGGCAGAGAAGAGTCCTTGTATAGAGTTTTATTACATGTTCAACTATCCACTATCTTTATATATATTCCATAGGGTATATTTAAATCTATCTGTGGTTCGAAACTACAAGAAAACACTGGTGGAAAGGATTTCATCAACCCGAATCGTCAAACTAGTAGGTACCGACTTAACATTTTAGAAACAAAGTAGTCAGCAGCTTTGTTGCATTAAGTAAGCCATATTTTCTGACTAATTACCTCGCAATTCAGCTTGTGCGTGAATGACCTACTTTCGACAAACTAAGCTCATTAAAACTATACAAATTCACTCTTTGGATAGGGTAACACCTAATACTCCCCAGATGGACATATAGCTGCTCATGCCAGTCATCACTTTAGTGTGCTTTTTTTTGGTGGATAGAAGTCCACTATAATTCTTCAAACTAACTTTTCACATTTAATGTAGGACTACTATAGGAAAAGTCGAAAGTTCAAAAACTAACTTTGATTAAGATTTATACGAAATGATGTAATTTTCGGTACACATCCTTCCCCCAATAGCCCAAAGTCTATAGTTGCACGAGCAGTGGCACACAGGAGAAAGTTCTACAACACTATGCCTGCCTGTTCCTATAGTCAGTGTGCTTTACAATTTCAATTTTACTTATGTACTCTTGTGTGGCTTGTAGAGGAGAGGAGAGGCAGAAAGAGAGAACGACATGCCATGCAGCAGGTGAAGGGGAGGCGAGGGCTGACCGAAAAATTGGAATACAAGGTTTACACACAAAAGGACATGAATGAAAATTCATCTTAGTTAAATCCTTTTCTTTGGCTGTCCAGTTTTTGAAGCAGCAGCAGCAGCTGAACGAGAGCAAATAATTTGGATTGGAATTTTCGGATCAAAATGAGGGCAGGCATTTTATTTGTTGACTTTTTGTTATAATACAATTTTCGGGATAACATCAGGATTGAAAGTTCACTGAAGTAGTAATATTGATTTGACACTTTGTGGATGATAATATTAATTAAATTTGATAAATTAGTTTGTTTGGAGTCTATTTAGTAATGACCGAGATATATATGTAAAAGTGAGGGTGATATTTGTTACTTCAGGCAAATGGGTTTTGTTTTATTTTATTTTATTAGTTGGAAAAGTTCTTTAAATAGGCGGAAAACCAAATTATGTATTTATAAAGGTTTTAAAAAGAGAATTTATGCCAAACATTTTTTTCCAATTGATATTTTAGTCGTTAAATACCTCAAACTTTGTCCGGAAAATATTTAAGAAACTATGTAAAATGATAAAATCCGACGGTGGCAGCGGGTGATCAGGGGAATTGTGATGAATGACAGAAATATATAAAAAACAGAAAATCTAATAAATGCTCCGTTTAGATTATTTCCAAGACAATGGAAAGTAGCTGAGGTCATAAGGTCATAATGGTTCCAAATCCGGGAGAACCTCCAAGTGATCTCATGTTGACCAATATAGCTTTTACCAATTACGTCAAGAGTATTTGAAAAAAAAAAAATTACCAAAGCGATTAAATCCGATTAATACCTGACCACCAATTCGGGCTTAGAATCAAACAGTCCACAATCGACCAGGTTTATAAAATAACTAATGAAATTGGAAAATTCCTAGAGGAGAAAAATATGTTCGAGGGTTTTTCTTGACGTCTCGCAAGCTTTTGAAAAAGTATAGAATACGGGGTTAAAACATAAGCTAAAATTAGCCTTTCCCAAGAAAATATCTTATATATTTAGCTCTTATTTAGCGGACAGACGAAACGAATATTCCGAATTCAAAGAATTTGCGGCAGGTGTTCCACAAGGAAGATTTTTGGGTCCGATTCTCTTCATAATTTATACTCGAGATATCCCATAAGAAGATGGCATTACTATAGCTATGTTTTCGGATGATACAGCATTGGCTGCTTGGTCGGTTGGCCAAACTCAGCTTGCAAAACAAGCTACCAAAGCAAATAACATCAATATTTTACAAACTTTTAAAAACAAAGTGCTAAGAAGAATTGTACACGCCCTCTGGTATATCAGAAGTAGTGATCTCTATAGAGATTTGGATGTGGCAACCGTCGAAGATGAAATATAGCCATTTGCCTATAAGCAACGGACTCGCCTTCGCGGTCATTGCAATAATGAAAAGTTATACCTGCTTGTACGTCTCCGATGAGAATAGCGTGGTAAACTATTCGCGCTTAAATTATTAAATCCAAGCAAATCAAAGCTGTAGTATAAAGTAATTTGAAGGCAGGTGTTTTTAGGGAGGAAGAATCTCACCCTATAATGGGCAAGTGCGGTCGGTCCTCATTCTATCTCATGGAAGATTTTCCACCTACTTTCGGACCCCTTCACTTGTACTTCTCAATATACTGCATAGCCATTAACCATAGATCTTCACCTGAAAGACCGATGCATATATGCCAAACGAGAAAAAAAAAGCCTGACGTTATCAAGGGATTTAAGATTCATGGGAGCATATAGAGTAGAGCCGAAAGAATTTAGGAAATATATATCCATAGATACCCCTATGTATATTTAAAGATATTCCCGCACTGCTGAAAGCTATCAATGTATTAGATGTCCACATCTCGATATGCTTGCTCCAAAGGAACCTGACTTGAAGAAGTACTTCAAGATATGTATCTCCTCTTGGTAGCTACAATGTAACGCCTTGTATGTAGATGTAGGCATAAGCCTGCATGTAGAAACCAGAAGCGTTGAGCGAGTTCAGCGGAGTCGACAAGAATGTACCATAACAGTGAAGACAGAATACCGCCCATATCGGCAATAGTGTTCATTTATACGGATGTCGCTTTTCAAAGGCACCGCGCGTTCCACCTTTTTCAACCACAAACATATACAATTTAAGAGCAAACAGCCACTGAATACCGAAGATGTATTAAAACCAGCTTCTTATCAAATTCTAATGAGAGGTCAATAGTGCACAGCTCATAAAGTAAAGAATCTCTGACTTTGTCAAAAGAGTGCCTAAAATTGACGGAATAAGTGAAAAATGAAATTAGTTATATTTATTTGCATGAATAAAGCCCGAAAAGTTGACCAAGGCTTTGCCTTTGTTTTGACAATACTTTTAAAATGTCAAAATAAAATATAGAAAAAACTCTATCCCTTACATTGTAATAAAAAGAAATCTCTTCGTTAAAAAAATCGTTCCGCAAAGTTAATCCCGCGATTTAAGTCAGAGATAGTAACTGTATTTACCTCCACCAGGAAAATACATGCAAATTTCTTGTGTCCTTTTCATTTGGCAATTAAGTGAGACTAAAAGGCTTTTGCAACACACTTAAGCAATACGAAATAAAAATGCAATTGGATTCTTACAACGCTTTTCATAAAACCGAAACCTTCCAAGAATGACTTCCGTCCGCAACAGTAAACCAAAAAAAACCAAGCAATTTACCACTAAAGCCAGCAACATTTAAGCAGGAAGCAGATAACCATTTAAAAATGTAATTGCACTGATACACCGAAACTCCTCGTCTTGTATCATGTAGCTGTAGTGTTGTGCCTTTGCGCAAAATTTATACGAAGCAGGGTCGCTCTGCACTCATCTTGCTATCCGTAGCTTAACAAATATCGTGGCCATGCACTTTTAATGGTGAGTAACTACGAATAACTCTTCCCACGCTAATAGCTATTTTATTATGAAAACCACCGAAATGGCACAAAAGCAACTTCAACGCAAATAACATATGACATCATCTGCAACAGGATATATGTATCTGGTGTTTTTTTTTTAAATTGAATAAATGGAGGGAAAACAATGAAAACAAAACACTAACGACATCATCAGCAAAACAGAAAATGGATTCTTTTTGTAATAAATTTCTAATAAAAAAAAAAAACACAACGTAATCGCAACAAATTGACGAAAGCAAGCAGCAATAATAATCAAAAAAAAAAACATCGCAAAAAACATAACCAAGCACAAACTGCATTCATAACGTGAACGTAACGTAAAAGCGGTATATAGTACGTACGTATACAAGAATTGCTCTCACCTGAGTTGGCGGTTTTTCCTAATAGACCTGCACACAATATAGAATAGATAAAAGACAGAGAGAGAGAGAGAAAGAAAGATATAGAGATTTGATTAATATTAGATATCAGACAGGTTTTGTTTTCATTTTATTTTAATTGGGATTAAAACTAGGACGAAGGCTGGACTGACTACTCGGTTAGTGTAGCACACAGAGCTCTGTTCAGATGCACGTGACAGAAAAATCGATAAAATGTTTCAACTAAAACTTGGAACGAATAAATAAATCACACACACACACATTCACACATTAAAATAGAAAAAAAAACTAAACGAAATAATTATACAAAAACAAAAAAAAAAAAACGACGACATACATTGATAATGACGGCTTATCATCCCCCTAAAGCCTAAAATCTACCCCCATCATGGCCAATGGAACACTAAGCAGCACAATCATCACACTTGTTTGACTTATTTTGGGAAAAATAAAACACACAGACGGGTGAAGTGATGGCTGCGAGGATATCTAAAAGCGAACTCGCTTGCAGGTAGAAAAGGTGAAAGACACACATACACTTCAATAGTGTCTATGTGTGTTTGTCAGAGTGGTGGTGTAGATTGAAAATTGTGTTCAGCGGTTTTTTTTTTTCGAGCAAAATTTTAGGGGGTGAAACAACGGACTAATTTGTTACTCCTCTGAGGTGGAGATATACGACGAATACAAGTAGTGCGGTACGATTTCGAAGAGCTTAGGGTAGATAAATTGAAGGATATCTATTCTCTTCGTGTCCTGCCTCGCTCTATAGCGTAGTTGGTTTGCCTTAAGTTAGTTTGTGTTTGTATTTGTATGTGATTGGGTTAAATTAAATTCCCATTATTAGGGTCACCGCAGAGATAAGGAAAACAAAAATCGATGGGGAAAACGGAAAACCAAATGAAAAGGAATCTCCTTTCTTTCGAAAACAAATGTTAGAGCATTTACTCATTAATCCTTGTAGAAGAGTATTAGTGTGCTGCAGCAGTCAGTCGTGCATGTGCCACACATAAAATTAGCTTTAGTATATTTGGATTTCGGATTGGGGACAAGGTTGGTGGTTGCTGTGGAGTGGCGGGTGGACATGTGATAAAGTCTGGATTTTATGTGAAGTATGTATTTCAGATATCGGGAACAATCCGGATGGAAACGTTACTTCGAGAGAGTTTATTAGAGATGTGATAACATCTGCGGTAGTAATTTGACAATTAATAAAGGGAACTAAATGATGTTGACCGTTGGTATAAGAGCACGAACAAAGTACATCCATCTAAGGATAACGATTTTGTTTGGTATGGCTGGATTAGTTGCTTGTCAAATATTTATTCCGAAATTAATAAAAATATTGTTAGCTTTCTAGTCTTCAAATTAAGAAGGTATGTCATTTCTACCAAACCAACCATAATGACAAAGAGCTATGGAATTTGATTAAATCTTTTACACCCAAAGTCAAAATAAGATACGCACCTGCCTATAAAAAAAACACTTTCAAAGACAGACACCAGGGATGAGACATTTTTTAAGAATCCTCCAGGAACAAGGACATATACTTTGACTGATTTCTCTTATAACTAAAAGCTAATGAATTGCCTTAGATACCAGAACATAGCAGTAGGTAGAACTGTATGCTAAAGGGCATTCTAATAACACCCTCGCTAGCAAGTAGTGCTTCTCTCTCCCTTACTAAAAAAAAAACCCATTGTAGCCTCGAAGACTTAGTGGCTACTAGGTGCACAAAGTTTTGATCAAACCTTTATCCTTAAAAGATTACCATAAGTGCTTTAAGGTAGAGAAGGAAGTTAGAAAAAATAAGAAACAAATGACTCCTTGTCTCATTGGTAAAAACATTCTAGAAGCATACGTGGGATTCTCACCTTACCAAGACCGTAAACAAATCAAGGGTCTCATCAGGCACCCGCAAAGGTATTTTGGAAAATATTAAAGACTTAACCCTAAATTGACATCATGGATATACACTGCAGTAGCGAGATTAGTCTGAACTTATGTAACGTCGGTATACGCCAAGCTTCGAGGTTCATGCATTTTTTTAATACCCAAAGAGTACACACCGCCACTATTAAGGTAAACTGAATTAGACGTCGATGCGCTTAGGAGTTATAACGGCTGGTAAAACAAAAGGAGAACATGACAAACGCAGAGAATTCATGAAACCCCACTTTATGCCAGTGGACTTGAGACGGTATAGCTCCAAATTGGTACACCAGACTGTACTAGAGTGTTTGGCAAATTAACGCCTTATAAATTGTATCAAGATGAGAGATGGTGAACAATTCATTGCATCGTTCATAGGCATATCGCACAAGAAACATAATATTCTCCAATTATTATTTATTATTAGGAAATGGATTGAAACTCATATTTTTTTCGAACACTCGAGCAAGGCGGGTTTTGCCGTTTAGTAAAGTATAATTGCACTAATCCGGACAGCACCAAGGAACAATTATTTTTTACTATTAAAAACAGAAAAAAACCCTTTAAGTGTAGGCTTACCTTAGGTTAGGTTAGGTTGAAGTGGCAGACGGTGAGGCCGACTCTGTTTGATACCACGTTGATCTTTACTTTAATAGCTCTATACCAATGTCTATACACCATTTGAAGCTTTGGATGTAGCGAAAGAGATCGTTAATGTCAGCGGTAGACATATCTTCAATATCGTCATGGAAGAAACCTCCTAGGTGGGCCTTACGGTCTTGAGAGAACTTATCGTCCATGCAGTTTTTGCAAAAGACATTTGAGTACACACCAAGCCTAGTTGCATACCGGCCTATAAGACAGTGTCTAGGGATGACACCCATTGTAGAGCTGACGTGCAGTCATTTCAGAGAGATCAAACACCCAGAACGTTTCAGATCTAGCTTGGGCCAAATCCGCTTTGTCGCTAGAAAAATTGTGCCACTTGTCCACCTAAAGTTTGTTTCCTCAACAGCTTTTATCTTCTATCTTTTGGTTTGCATGTGGCAATTGGAATGCCTAAGGGCCTGATATTTATCAGGAGAAATATCAAGCTTGCGAATTCGACGCCCTTTCAGTCCCCTAAAATATCTCTATGCCCCGGTACCTAGCAAAGGTGATTTTTGAACTGCTTCCTCCTTAAGAGAGGATCAGCATTCTAGGGTCACTATAGAGTTAAAAGAAACTGAGACTAGTAATTTTAAGGTAGCTTGGCTGTCAGAAAAGATTCGGATAGCTCTAGCGCATAGCACGTTTATTTTCAAACGAATAAGGCTTCTATATATGTTAATATAATCGCCATGATTGCCGCCTGGAACGCACAGGAATGATTGGGCAGACGAAACGAGAGACTAAAATTTCGTCTGTGATTGATAATAATATTTCTTTGAGGCGAGCAGCCGAGTTAGCAGCAAATTGTCTGCTGAGGATGTCAAGTGGTGTCAAATGAAACAGTATGACCGGTGCTTCTGATCATTGAACTTAGCTTAGCTTAGCAGTTTCTTATACGGACACTCCACAAGGCAACCACACCGTATATGAGTATAGGTCTAACTACCGAGATATATTGTCAATGCGTAATGCGATGTTGACTTCCAGCAACAAATTGCCTTTAACGATCTATTTATTCGCATGTATTTTATGAAATACCGTTTATAGCGATTTAAATGCGCCCGCGGTATTCCTTGAATTATTTTATAACCATAAATACAAAAAGGACAAATACATCCCTTGATGGCATTTTGCTTTCATTCTAAACTTGGTGTTTATTATTTTTGAGTTCGTTCTTTGCAAGGAAGTTATTTAAGCAGCAAACTAAGGCCCAAGTTATAGCCATACGTAAAACGCATACGAAAAAAATGTATTTCTGCGATACTTCTTATATATATATTCTTGAGATACTGAAAGTTTAAAAATAAAAACAATCTTTGTGTCTATTTCCTGTTTCACTTCTCGAAATAGAAAAGAAATGATTTATTCATATGATGAGTTCGTTCCAATGTTTTTACAGTTCGACTTTTTACGTATGGCTACAAATGCGGATGCAGCGGGCTTATGTGCTAAGTTGGACTACTAAAAGCGGGATCCCCGGTTCTAATCTGACCCATACCACCTGAAAGTTCATATTCGCTGCCCCACGTCTTTCGAAAATCTGACAAACATCCAAAAGGAAGAACTGTCTTAAGAAGCTTCTCAAAAATAATCGTCCAGAATCGGCATTCAACTGTAGGTCTTTTCCATTTGGTTCAAAAAACATATCCTGGCACCCACAATGGTTGGAGAAGCTAGTCTTTAGGTCCGGTATGGGCTGTTTTCGACTAATATTAATTTTTTCTATAACTAAGGCCTTATCGGGTACAACGACCTCTCAATTGTAACGACCAAAGACGTCAATCCCTTGAATGTCGTTATAACTTTTGGAGCCCCTTTTCCTCTTGAATGGACATCATTTTTGTCATTTATGTCATTTTCTAAATTTTTCTTTATTTTGGAAAAAAAAACTTCATGTGTACATCGAACAGGACACGCCCACAAGATTTTTTCCAATACTTTTTTTTTTAAATTTTGAGGTCCAAATTAAAAAAAATAATTTTCCAATCACGGAAAATAATTCGGGTTTGAAAGGGGTAACCGATTTTCACTATTTAATTAATTTCAAATTGAGTGAACAAAAAGTAATAGATGGGACAATGGTCATTCGAATAAAAAGGGAAATTGCAAATCTCAAACACCATAGCTATTTAAATAAAAGAAAAAAAAATTTCATAGCAAAGCACGGGTATACGCTGCGTTAAGGCAGAAAGCCAAGTAAGTTTATATTCTTATCTCAGCACCCTCTATCCCAAGAACTAACCTACAATTTTTAAAGATTTTTTGCCTACATTTTTCCAAATCGCTTAAAATTAGTATTTGAAATCAAAGCTCATTGCTTATCATACGAATACTAATATCTTGGTATACAAAATTATTTAACAACTGAATTTGCATGTCCTAATTATCTTACCCCCATTCCAATCGAACTTGAGTGTTTCAGATGGAGCCATTGAATAATAATTGCCGGCAGCTACGCGTGACTTTTTTCGGGCTTGCTGCAGTTCTCGCTGAAGGTAATCATGTATTGAAGCAGCCTCAATCGTTTGATAGATCTGATGTTCATCTAAGTATTAAAGAGCAGACGGAATGGTTTTTCAAATTATTTTCGATATCGATGTGGCGACAGAAGTCGGTGTTTTGTTTTTTGTTTTAGTATAACAGAAAGACATCAACATCTGAGGCTACAAGTTAATAAAAATTTTTGTTTTGTTTATTGACGAGTGTTATTTTCATCAAATTATTGATGAGAAAATACTTGTTAGTAGCATTGCAGTCGAACCCATCACGCTTGTATATTAAATTTTGTTTTATAAATGCCATGTACCTTGTTATATATTAAATTAGTTGGTTAAAGGAAAAAAAATTAGCGAATAGCTGTAGCTATGTCGGCGAAGTTTTTAGAAAACATTTCAAAACTATTTGTTAATAAAATATATGTATATAATAACAAATCTTCCAATCCCTTAAGTTAACTTTCTCTATTAATAAGCTTCATCATTGTTTTCCAACATCAGACTTCCTCGGTTAAAACTTTCTCTAAATCGGACGCATTTTAATTGAAATATTTCTTTTCGTTTAAATGTTATGAGAAAACTTGAAGTTAGTTATTGGAAGTATTTCTTAATTGATTGCAGCTACATTAAATATGAAAAAAAATAGTTTCAGTTTCCGTAATCCATTAATAATCATTATTACTTGGCTCATTGTTTGTAAAAGTGCAACTAACTTGTCTGAAGTGCAAATAGTGTAAAGTACTTTTGGTGTTTCCATTCGATAGAGATTAAGCACTTGCAATTTTGTTGACTATCAGTTTTCGAATGATTATTATCGCGAATATACAGGGGTTTAAAAAGTATTTTTTTTTTGTTATACCAGTCTCTTTTCTATAGCTAACTTTGGTGTCGAAGCCTTCTAGGGATTTAGTTAGTGTAAAATGTACCCTTATCATTGCATCAACATTTATGATGAGGTCTCATTATGGGCGCCCTACAGCTGCAGCATAATAAACATATCACAGGGAATTAAAACCTATTATTGTGTGCACAAAATACGTCTGCATCATCTACATAAATACGAAAGTTTAGATCCCAGTTTTAAATCAAAATATTTACCCCAAACCTTAATGAAATCACAAGCAGTTTTTTTTTCTTTTAAAAGTGTTTATCAAAAAATCACTAAAAAATTAAGTTAATTTTTCTAAACCTTTTTTTAGAATTCTTAAAGTTTTTAAAAATGGATAAAAAGAAACATTTTAAATAAGTTTTAAAACAATGTTTCAAAAACATTCAATAAGAATTTACTAAACAAATATCTCGTTGGTCGGGGCATACCTGTAGAAACGAGTTTTGGAATACCAAATTTATTGATGTTAAAAAGGAGAGTGTTTAGTAAGCTAAGTTGCGCAGAAAATTATAGAACAAATCAGAAAAGTACAGGTATTCGTTTTCCCTGAGCAAAATGTTTATCCTAAAGTCTTCTGCCTTCCTGACACTTTTTCCTCCATTAAATTGTCCAGCTCACTTTGTGGTACAATATTTTCGGCACCTACTTTTTTGAGGCAGATCAAGTAATATTTTGTGTTCTGATCAATGATTTCCTTACTTAAGGGGTTACATGGGTTTATTCGGAGAAAAAAAAATTCGATTTTCAACAATTTTTTTTTTATATAAAAAATAAAATATTTTATTTAAACTTTTTACTGTCTTCATATATACATTTGAAAAAGAAATTCTGAAATTTTCAAAGGAAAATATTCAAAACTCCGTCATTGTGACGTCATTTCCGGAGATACCTGGGAAAAAATGTGCGTCCGTGTTGACAGCAGAACTCGCGACAGGATCATCAGAAGTGAAAAAAAATTTTCGTATTTTAGTTAAGACCATGAACTAGAATTTAGACGATGGGAAATAAAAAAATGAAAATTGGATGTTTGGCAAAAAAATGCTATATTTGGTAAAATTTGCCGAAAATTTTTTTTTTTAAATTAGTTGTGATTGAAAAAAAAATCCTTCGTCCATGTCGTCGTAAATTGTATCTCGAAGACCTGTGTCAAATTCCATCAAGATCGGGTGGAGTGGTTTTCGAGAACTTTTGACAACCGACTTTGAAAACACAGTTTCGAGAAAAATGCGTTTAATGTTTGGATTACCTCAAATAAACGTAGTGATACAATTGAGAGCGCACCTTCCCAAGGCTGTATCTCCGGAATAACTTGAAAATTTAGATAATATTCTCGAGATTTTGTAGAAATTAATAAGACAATAAAATCAATTTTTTGAAGCTGTGAAACCCATGTAAACCCTTAACCATCTAATTAAATTTTGAAAAAACTATCAGGCACAACATTTTTAAATTGTATTTTCGAAATAAATTCAAATTCGTAATAAAAAATGAAAGCCATAAAACCTTGTTAAAAAATTAGGTTTTTTGTTTGTTCCTCCCTGCCCAAATGGCGGATACTGCGACCTGCAAAGTCTATTGTATCAAAAGGGATGTTAACCCAAGAGTCGTGTGACTTCCCTAGTAAATGTCAGAATGTTCTAAATTCTTCTGATGTACGGAAGTCTTTTTGGAAGATCCGTCGTCTAAACTAGTAAAAGGCCGAACATTCACAGAGGAGATGTTCCGAAGTTCCATCATCCTCTAGACAGAACCTACACTCAATCTCTACGCACAAGTTCATTTTGTTGATATGGTATCTCAAGCCTATGAGGGAGACCCCTATTTAATAGTAGAATTTCATTGGAACACTTTTCCAGTGGTTAAGAAGAAATCGTTAGTTAGCCTTAAAACAGCAGCCCAATTGATTCTGCAGTAGGGTTTCTGGTCTTAAAAACGCAGATTCTAATCCAGCTCTTGCCAAGTCGTCTGCAGATTCGTAACCTACAATACCTTGGTAGCCAGGTACCCATCCCAGTTTGACTTGGTTGTATTTGGATATGTTTTCACTGTCACAGAACTTACAGCATTCGGTGATAGTGCCTTTAGTCCAGCTTGACTTTCCGAGATCAAATTGGCGCTGATCTCAGTGGTATTGACTTAGTTTTCCTGTGAGATTTTGTTCTTAACTTTTTAACCTTTTTCTTTATTCACATTTTTTTAAAGGTATAGGCTTTAAGTCCAAATCTTATCTTAACTTGCTGATGGGGAATGTAAAATAATTGGATACGTGTTTCAGTAAATTTTGATTTTGTTCCAATTGCAATTCCAAGTTTTAAGGAGGACAGTTCTTTAGCAGATACACAGGGGAACCCAGAATTACTCCACACTAGAACTAAGGAGATGCATTTATGGAAAAAGGCACAACTTTATAAATGGAGGGGGCTGACACTTAAGATTCCAAGAAAGAAAATGAAGATTGAAAATCTTAAACACTATATGACTGTTTTATATTTCAATAAGTAGCAAAGCTAGTCATAAATATATACTATGTACATCGTACATCGTCACTGCATCTAAACATTTTCTTTTATTAAGCACCGTTGAGATTTGTTATATGAGAAAACCAGAACAGCTTCTTAGGTATTATCAAATTTAAAATGGAATAGTTTAATTTTGTACTAAGCATGTGGCGAAGAAGTACAAAGGCGTAGAGTTAAAATCTATTGTCACATAATTCGTCACATATTTGGCAGAGAATTGCCCTAATTGTCTTTTATATTGCAAGAAAAGTATGGTCATATGGCCAGTCTTATCGTAACTAGTCTTATCTTAACTTAGATAAGCCACTTTTATTTCAGGTGAAGTGTTAAGTGTCGATAAACCGGCGTTAATATTTGTAAGTTCAGACGTGCGTGAGTAGCAAAAGATCTATACAGCAGAAATTTTATATACGACTACCTTACTCGTGGCAGAACTCTCGCACATTAAGATACAATCAATCAATATTCGTCACTAATTCGAAATATTAACTCCGTAAGCAGATTATTTATTAAAATGGGAGGAGTTAGAGCCGTAACAACAGGGATCTAAACTTTCGAAATTATATAAGCGATTCATTTTTTTGTAAGTATCTTATTAGCAGCTATAGATAGGTTCCCATATCAATCCCTTTTCCAATTGTCCTCGAAGAATCAAATCAGACAGGAATCACCATTGTTGTACTTCATTTAAGGGTCTCTAACCTCCACTCAAAAAAAAGAAACACCATGAAAAAAAAAGATGGTAACATAAAAAAAAAAACGCAATCAAAAATTACATACGCAGACACACTCACATAAACAATTACAGGAAAATTTGTAAATTCAAATAAAACTTACATAAGAGTGCGGCTGCATTTGTCAGTTGCGCGTTACCCGGTTGTGCGGCACTAGCGGTCAATGATGGTTGGGTCATAGCTGCTATTGCAGCTAAATTTTGTACAGTCATCGGAGGTAGGAGTCCTTGGGCGGATGCAGCTGCAGCCGCCTGTGCTGCCGATGCATCAGCTCCACTAGTTTGTGCGCTTAAACCTACATCATACAAATGAAATCAACACCAAAGATAAATAAATAATTTTCTATTCAATTTCACGTATCCTCAACATCATTTAAGGATAAGTCCGACTAAGCAGCATAACTTTAGAAGGATGCTTACCTTGTAATATTTGTTGCTGTAAACCAACAGCTTGCAACTGTTGTAGCAATTGCAACGATGATGGTGTTATAGCATCCGATCCCAAAACAGGACTCGCTTGTTGCGGTGGATTTGGCAGAATTGGAGTTGATACTGTCGTCGCCGTCTGGCCCAACGGGATATTTATGTTCGAAGCTAAATTCCATAGATTAGCCTGAATCTGTTGGATTTTCTTTTGCTCCTTCTCCTTTTGGGTGTCGGCAAATTTGACAACTAATGGTGAGGTACATCCCTCCATGATTTTGTTTTGATTCAAAGTCTGAAAAATGTGGCAAAGAGGGAATAATTTAAAAGAAATTTAAATGTGGCTAATATACTTACTACTTTGATGGCTGATATCGCAGATTGTTTTGTTGAAAATGTTACAAAGGCACAACCCTTACTCTGTCCGTTTTGATCACGCAAAACTGTACACTCTTCGATTGTTCCGTAGGCTTCGAACAGTTTACGAACGTCGTTTTCGTTCAGTTTCTTATTTAGCATGCCAACGAAGAGTTTTCGCTCTGCAACAAAAAAAAAGAAACACAAAATCAAATTAGATACAGTAGAGTTAAGTGCTGTTTTAAATGGGGTAAAAGTAAGTGTTTTGTTTAAAACGGCGAAGTAAGTTAAGTGTGGTGTTAATAAGACATCTTCCGCTTGAGTCAGATCACTGTTCTGTTATGTATGTCTGTCTGCTTTATTTACGTTCACGGATCAAGTTCCATTGATCCCAGAAATAGAATGATCATCGCTCTTTCTTTTCCATGGATGCAAATATGTTTATTATCAAGAAGCTGATGATAGCAATTTAAGAGAAACAACTGGTTCTATTAGTGATCCTTTTAAAGTCAAAGTGTATTTCATGGAAGCTATTTCAAATTAACCGACCAATACCTTCAAAAAGGACTTCAGATTAAAAGTCAATAGATAAGCATCCGTTTTGATACTAAGCAACTTTGGTCGAATATTTGAAGTATAATTGTATTAGTTCACTATATAAATGCAATTGGTTGCATCATTTCATTCTTAAAGTCTATGCAAATGCTATCGTTTTACGCAAAGATCCATTTTTGGATAAGTTGGTTTTACAATTTCTCTATTGATGCTGTCCTATCCATTTTCAAGTTTCGCTGTTCACACTATGTTGTCTGCTTCCTCTGAAACAGCACAAAGCGCTTAGTCCACTTCACGTATTCTTCATATCTAAATTTTTATTTCCTTTGTTACCAAAGCAGCATCCCACACTGGAGAAACCGACAGTGGTGCTGAGCTTGTTTAGATACCAGAACTCTGCAACTATATCTAGGTCGCCTGATATTTGATATTATTTCTGCCAGCGAGAAGTTATGCTTATTTTGAAACATAATCTAGGTGGGCTAGGTGGATCTAAGAGTTGAGCATACTATAGATCATTACACCCATTGCTCCCGGGAGTGTTTGCATGATCGGCCGGTGTGAAGAACTCTGTCGGTTTTCTGCTCTGCATTGATTCTAAAAATCACTTCGGTTGTTATCGATTATATTTCATTTATATTCTACATCCATAATCAAAAAATATTCAACAGTTGAGGGCCTATAGCAGACCACTGCGGAACATAGGAGAAGGGAACAGGTGAGCGAGAGGAACGTAGAGGCAGATAGACTAACCAAGAACCAACCCAGCTGAAACGTTATAGTATTTGAGCTTCTTGTTACTAAAGAAGCTGGATAGAGAGAAAGAAAGGTGGAGAAATATATGTCAATAGTCAGTGCCATCAGTAGTAAGCGATAGCTAGCTTTTGATTATCGATACTTTTCGATATATTTCCATAGTTTTTTCCTCTTAAAGGTTCAAAAAGTTCAATGGGCCATACAAAATACGCTTTTATTATTGAGAGAGATTAGATTCTATGTTTGAAAGAAACCCAGTCTCGTATATGGAAAAGCTATTTCAGTACGTCTCCTCCCAAGAACATAATTAGCATCTTCATACAAATGTCGAAACAACATTTCTTTTTGGTTCGAAAAGTGAAAACGGAAATAAAAATGTTTATGTAACTATACATACACATATGTACATACATCTAGCGTGGCGTGTAGCCAAGGTTATGTTTTCGTAGGCGCTTTTATGGGGAAAAACACATACCCCCAACTGCGAAAAACACCTAACATTAAAACAAATGAAGATAAATGTTGTTATCGAGTATGATAATGAAGATGTTAAGTAAGTTCGTTGCCTATTTGTGTGGAGGAGACATAGAAGCAGCCTTTCCATATACATATCTGGTACGAAAGTATATACAGAGAGAATTGAGAGACCAACTAGTTTCTAACCCCAAATTGACGATTTTCACAGTTGGCTTATTAGATTCTTCCGTCGTAAGAATTTTTAGGAATTTTATATATCGAAAACTGGCGATAGTTTTGATAGTGGAATCGATAATTGTCCACCACTAAGAAGAGCATTTATTATGCACGACTAGTTTGCTGAGTTCAAGGAATTTTTAATATTAAGGGTGACAACAGCATCATACTATTGGTCCAAATCTCTATGGTTTCTTCTCGCCAACTGTGGAACAGGATTTTCGGAATTTAAGACTCATATAAAAAGGCTATAAAATATATTTCATTTTGTCCTCATTTAATCCAAAGTCAGTCAGCAGTTTAGCTTGTTGAGCTGGACTGATTAAGATAGTGCCTTCAGTGTTGACAACTTCCCTGCGCTTTATCTCCACCAGAATAAGATTACAGGGACGGTATTGCGCAACAAACTGCAAAATGTAACGCATGTTATATTGGGTTACGCGACACAATTTGAGAGGATCCCGAATTTGTTCATCGCCATGAAGAGCTGCTCACGATATAAGGTTTTGAAGTTGTTGAATTAAGGATTTGCATTGATTTGAATTTCGTTGGTATTTCCCAAGATCTGCCGTGGTGCAAAAATTTAGTCTATTGTCGATCTGCCGTACCAGAAGTCACATTGGATACGTTGTGGAATGCGATATTAAGTAAGCTGCAACAAGAAAAGTGTGTTATTTCAAGACTTTGGATACGTTCCTAGTATCGATTTTCTCTAGGTATACGATCGATTTGGCTAGCAGTTCGATTTTCGGAAGAGCGCAAGCTTGCAGTGTGGAACCTTAGCATTGAAAAGCTTTTGCTACTTATCATCGTGTTACAAGTTGCGACAATTGATTAAAGACGTAAATGATGGGTTATGTTTTTATCACTACAAAAAGGTTCTGACGAACGCAAGCCCCTTACTCTGGTACCAACTGATATATATACTCCACATTTCGGATACATCAGGACAACGTCCTGTGGAAACTTTTCTCCCCATCAAACGAGCACATAAAACGGTTATGGTTCGTTCATTCAGCGAAGACGTATGGAGGTACAATGTTCTGGAATACAAAATTAAAAACAAAAAAAAAAAAAAAACATCTAAAAACTATCTCTAATCCTTTTTCTGCACTGCTTTTGTGCTGAAAAGTATCCTTTGTTTAAGGCAAAGCAATTTCACGTATTCAAAGTTTTTCCGTTTTTTTTTTTCTTAATATGGAATATTACGAGCGATATTGTTGTCCTTGTGATAGATTCAACACACAAATTTTTACCATGCACACATTCCTTTTGGATATTTCGGTCCAGTGGTTTAATTTCATCGTCACAATCGTACCGTATGCAGACACGGAGAAAGGCGAACAGAGAAAGAGAGAACGAATTTTAACTTTAAAACTTTTTCTGTATTTTGTTCTCCTTTTTCACAAGGATGTCCTTTGCTCGATATCCTGTCTCGTTATAGAAGGGCTGTCATACGTATTCTATACATTTATGTACTATGTCATATCAATGGGATAAAGGATACGTGCCAGTAGGAGTAACTGTAGCAATGCCATAGTACCAGTTCACAGAATGAATAATAAGAGGACGACGACGATGACGACAGACAGCTGAGCTTTTGATGGTAAAATTACAAAACGATTGAGAGTGTACAATGCGGTGTAATATACAAGACACAAACACACACACACATGCATACAATAATACACCATTTAAAATTCATTGAATTTTGGGCCAACACATAACCACATAACAACAACAACAACATCATCATCATAGGAGCTGAAGCCTTTTGTTGCTGGTTTCTGGATCCGGGTCCTTGTCCTGGCCCTGGTGGCCAAGTTGCAGTCACAGTCGGTAGGTTTCACTATAGTGATTTCCATATTTATTCAGTTCGAATGGTAATGTTGCTAAACAATTTCAATAAATGCAGTGGCAACACATTTATGAATAAATAATTCGTTCGGCGTTTGTGACACAAAAAGGATGTGACATTGGTTTCCGGTTGAAAATATTCGTGTCAGTGATGGCATGCTGGAATTAAATTTGAATTCGCATTGCGCTGCCAGTCGCATGTGATTTGGGTGAAATTTTGAGTTGCTTTCACCTGTGGCTCCATAAAACATTTACATCTTTCAATGTTGGTTGTACATATTTTTTTTTTTGCTTCTGTTTTTAGTGTCTTTAAGGGTATTTTTATGGGGTGTGAATTTATGCAGGTATGTGGGAACTTTAACAGTACGATTGTGATATAACAAAATGTGATATTGACAAGAAGCTCAGTTGAATGTGGACTGGTAGAATCAGATGAACTCATTTAAATCTTTTTCGTAACCATTTCCATTTCGTAGCTCATAGAATGCTTCAACAAACGAGAAAACAGATAGCGAAGAGTATTTTTAATTATCTACTTCTCACTTCCTTGAGAAATGCTTTTAGTTGGCGTGGGCTTAGTGGTAAGCGAGTAAGAATAGTGTCCAGGGGTTCCGACCCCCACAATTGCACCTCAAGTTTTTAAAATCGCAAATTCGGAAACGACATTAAATAGCAGGTCCTAATTTTTCTAATTTTTCCCACAAAGAACAAAATCTAATCCCACATGGTTTTTTCGGAATTCTAAGAATTTTTAAACGAAATTGAGGAAGCATTGGAAAATTCTAAAATAGATAGAAAAAACTTATAACATTAACGTTATCGTATTATATAATTGGAAAGTAAAGCCAAGGAGAAATTGATTGGCCAAATGTGTATATTGACAAAACTAAAGTTTTCAAATGTATACAATGTGGCGCAAAAGTCTTAACCCCCGCGGCAAATGTCAGTTTTACTTTAACATTTGCGAAATAAACAGATACAAATTTCGCATCAATCGACAAGAAGGCGTGACACACAGTTGGGCGTGGACCGCAACCGCCGGTTATTAGAAAGAATTGTGGTGAATGGCTTACAAAGTGCAGACTGACCGACAGGTGCTATGTTTTTTTTTTGCGCGATTTTGTGCAAGCCGCACCCAACAACAAATCGATTCAACACTACAACAGATCGCCAAAAAACTAAAAATGACAAATCACCAGAAAAAATATTTGGATATAAACAAAGTTTGCATGAACCCTCGCGCCTACTCCAAATCCAACAGTGACCCCAAGTATGGGGTGATACACATTCCATTGTTAAACCATTGCAGACTTACGAATGTTTATTCACTTTTTTATTATATTACCATTTTGACATAATGACATCCTCTAGTGTGGCCCAAACAAAAAATTATTTGACATTTTTTTGAGCGTTTTGTCATGGAACCAATCAATTGCATACTATCAACTTATTAAAAAAAAACCGTTTACAGCTACAAAGGAAAAAGTGAAAAGAATGGTCGACCAAGGCTGACTAGCGCTAGAACTAATTGACACTCATTCAGAAGACCACATACATCAAATCAATCTTAAGTTATCCTTACGGACACCATATGAAATCGAAGACGAAGTGGATCAATTCAGAAAAGCTGTACAAAGTTCAGTTTGGAATAAAAAGAGAGTAACCCTGGAAATAACCGAATTAATAAAAGAAAAATTAACAGCCTACAGCATAAAAAAGTTTAAAATAACCTTTCCAGCTTAAAAGAGTTTTTCGGGATTTCAAAAATTGTAAAACCTATGAAGAGACGTTTAAACCATTTGACCGTGAAGCGTTGGTTGGATATGCTGTTCCTATCACGGCATCTGACAACTTCCAAATAAGACGAGTACCGCAGGTCGAACTCTGTTATGAAATACGAGAACTTAAATTAAACAAAGCTCTTGAATATGACCTTATT
Organism: Ferdinandea cuprea; assembly: GCA_963576555.1. Taxonomy (NCBI): domain Eukaryota; kingdom Metazoa; phylum Arthropoda; class Insecta; order Diptera; family Syrphidae; genus Ferdinandea; species Ferdinandea cuprea. The sequence continues at coordinate 29,493,791 of OY754958.1, forward strand.
ACGGGACAGGTCCTTAAGGAGCTACCCAGCAAATCACTAATTAAATTTGTTTCTCTCAAAAGCGCTTCTATTAGAATAGTGTGCGTTCCCCGACAATGGATGATAGCTTAGGTGATAATGGTTCCTTAGCCAGGTAAACCTCCAATTATTTGAAAAACTCATATTGCAGCGATTACATCCGATTATCGAAGAACCAAATCACTAATTCGAATTCGGAGCTAAGCACTCTACAATTGGACACGTTTACAGAATTATTTACTAGAGGAGAAAAAATATTGTTCTAACGTTCTCAAGTGTCGAAGGCCTGAGAGACGTCAAGGATGGCAAGTATGGCATGCAGGATAAAAATTAAACTTAACATAGCGGGAGTTTCACAAGGAAGCGTTCTTGGCCCGATTTTGTTTCGAGATATACTGCAAAAACTGTTGAGAGGATTTCATTGAAAACTGCCACGACATCTGTATAGGTACCTCCCAGAAATTGTTTTTTTTTTTTATACCAACATCAGACAAACTACGTAAAGCATTCCTTCTGAAAAGGATTTATTCCGATTGAATTAGTTTGAAGCAAAGTATCTTAAAGCCTGTTTTAGGTTCGCCTTTCCTTTTAATAGATATAATATATACACAAAAAAAATGATATCCTCCCACCCTGATAGCATTCAACATATCCTTAGATTCAATTTGACGACTGTTACAAGCCGTGTCGTCAGTGGTAGACCAATAACGTGGTTAACTGACATAAATATTGATTTGCTCATTCCAGGGCTAACAGCCGCCAACAAACAAGGGAATCACGAAACGAATTTGTAAATTATCAGAACTTTTACACCCCAACTCTTAGTTCTTTGAAATTCAAATGCCCTTCTAGGCATGCCAACACCACACAATTCTAATTCTCATGGGGAAGAAGTTGACATTGAATGTAATTATTCCATTGAAATGCCATCAAAAATAAAGACACCGCAGCACCACCCCTTTGGCAATTTTTCGTCACGAAAATCCTTTCACCCCCAGCACCAATGAATACACCGACATCGACAAACACCTATGACACCCTCCTAGTCGTATTCACAATTTGATTGACATTAATTTGTATCTGCTACTAATTGTGCTACTGCCGTATCTAAGGGAGTGTAAAATTCCACAATGTAACTTCAATGCGTCAATATGATACACACCCTCGAGGCTATACAACCACCACTTCCACCGCCCTTGCCGAAGTGAAGCACACACTCCGCTTAGGTCTGTCGCATTCACATTCACATTCCCGTTCACATTCAATTGTGTCTTCCATTGAATGATGAACTTGAAAATGAATGATAAAACAGGCAAAGCTCATAGAAAGATGAAGAAGCAAGGTCTGGGCGAGAGATGACAATGATGGTGTTTGTCATTGTTATATGTTTGCTTCTGTGCCCATTTGCATTGACGGCGACGGTTATCCGGAAGAGGGCTTGAAAGGTGTTCTCATGTTGCACCTTGGAGTGGTGAAGGCAACTCTACCATCGTTGTCGATGACTATTCATTCATTATCAATGTCAATTAACATTAATGCGTACCGTCATCAGTGCCAACAACACACACTTGCTGCCAGTTGCCTTGCCACATGCCTAAGTATCGGCTTACATCGTTTCGAGGTAATGCTATTGACTTGTCTCAGCTGGCTGTGTTCTGGTGTGGATGTTACGCTCAGTTCTACTCTTGTTGCTTCTGTAGTGTTCTGTCTCCTACTATTGACGATTTTAAGTGAATTTTCGCCATAATAATTGTCATCTCTGGTAACCGTGATAGAGAAAATTAACTTAACTTCCTTGGAACTATTATGAGGTGTTGAATTTCGCCCAAGGCGCGCGCAAGAAGGCGGCAACTGTGAAAATTACCATGAAGAGGTGATAATCCACCTATGCGGATGGATGGATGATTTTTAGAGTGCGGGATAAACCCAAAGTACCTACAGAGGTGGAAAGATGAGTTGTTGAACACAAAAAAAAAAAAATAGGATATAGCAGCGCTCTGAAGCTGACAGCGCGTAAAAGTAATGAAACGAAAAGGTTTTCCATAAAGGGCAACCACATGTAACCCACTTTATGTCATGTTTTAATAGAATTAAGAGAGAATTTAAAATAGAATAAAAAATAGAAGACAGCAGATTTGTGAAACTATTTACTTCAAGGCTTTTTTGGATAAATTTAAAAAATGAATTTGACATGCGAAGGAGCAGTTGTGTGTTATAGGAAAAATTCGCTTCCAGACTCTTCTTGTTAACATTAAAAGAATTGCGATTGTGAAAAAACTTAAAACATTAGTTTTGTAGTTAATCAAAGGATGTCGTAGGAAAGGTTTAAAAAGGAAGATTAAGGACTTTTCGGCTATTTTTCAATGACTATAGCTGGAAATTTCAATCGGGGTGAACAAGGGAGACTTTAGCAACAGAGTGAGGTGAATATTGGGACCAATATCTTACATTTTTTCGAAAGAAAAACGTTCAATTCTTTTCAATTTCTTTTCAATTAAAATAAGCCCTTAGGTTAATTCACAAATACTGTCAATGAGAGAATCAGCATTAAGTCATTTAGTCCTAGCTATATTAATAGAGTGACGTGAAATAACGCCAAATGAAATAAAGCCAAATTCAAAAATATTCTTATTATTTCCATTACAAAATTGATATAAGACCAAATTCCTAGTTTGGCTTTATTTCGTTTCAAAAACCGAAATAAAGCCAATTTCGCATTATTTCGCTTTTTAAATTAGAATTCTTAATGATTTCGTGATGCTAATAAAAAATGGGGCCCCCTGCAACGCCCCCTGCTTGGTTTCACTGTTCGATTTGGAGTAGGCACGAGGTAGGCTATATACAAACTTTTTTTAAAGCCGTATTGTATTCGATTTTTGTTTGCTTTGTTTCCATTTTTCCATTTTTGGCATTATTTCGCTTTGTATTTAGAAATAAAGCTAATTTGGTTTTATTTGAATTTTGAAAACGAAATAATGCCAAATTTTAAATTTGGGGTCAACATCATAACAACATCGCTAAAGTTAAGGATGAGGTGGAAAAGATAAATGGAATCTCCAACTGAAAATTCGCTAAGAATTCTGCTACAAACTGCAAAGGACACTCGCTACCAACACGAAAAAGAAACATGGTGGCTAAAGAAGCAAAGAAAGGGATAAGTGTAAATAAAGCGGCATTCAAAGCTCGCCTAGTTTTGGAATACAAAAATTGCAAAAGCCTCACGAGGAACAAGTGCACCCAAATTTAAATAGAGTGTATGGAAAACCACAATCGTGATCTGGAAGGAAGGAGGAAGAAATATCGTCCTCCGCCTACGTCCTCCGCCTTTCGTTTTTAAAATTCTTAATAATTTCGTGATGCTTATGGTATATGGGCATGCCCGCTGACCCCCGATTCTTAATAATTGAAACAACTTTCAATGGGAAAAAGGAGCCTTATTTCCATGTTGGTGTGGAAATAATACCACATTTTTGATTTTCTTCTTTCATAAATGTTGTATTAGGGCTCTGCTTATGATTGATAAAGTTTGGGGCCTTATTTCATTTTTGTTTTGGGGCCTTATTTCCTAGAGCCCTTAACAAATGACAAATGCTCAGGAAATTTGTTCGCCGAATTTCATTAACACTGATAAAGGCCAACTCCTAGTGGACTTTTAAACGTACAGGTTATACTTTCAATGAGCTTTTCCTAACTATGAAAAAGAAACCGACATTACAGCCGCAGATGTTAGAAAAGCGATCAAATACTCCAAAAAGTGGAAGAAGATGGAAGACACTGGGAACAAGTACAAGAGTTAGATGCCTCTGTGGAATCATCAAGTAGCTCTTAATCCGGGTTGATGTGAATCAGGGAAGCGTCTGAAGTCCTTAGCTTTTTTTACTACTTTCCTCAATTATTGGCTTTAAGGAAAAATTGACGAGCTCTAAAGTACATGCTGACGATGGGTCCACAATAAGCGAGCATTAATCTTTCCTGGAATGAGCAATTGATATTTGGGAAGATGCTTATAAGGGAATTGGTATTGGATAAGCCCAGAAAAGGTAAAAGGAACGCTCAACACCGCAAGTGTTCGTCCGCCGCTCACACACAGTTCTCAATATTCGGCAATGTACAAAAATTATGAGGCAAATTGACAGTCCCCGAGATGAAGATGCTTTGCATGACAGTAGGACTAACGAAACATAAAGTTCCTATACAAGCGCATTGATCTCAGAATCGAGGTTATACTAAACCGTGGCAAGTAGGTGGAACAGTCGATACCACGGGCAGACCAGTAGAGATGCAGTCAAGTGGGAGGGGGTTATGATTCCAATAATTCTTATCATAATTTCGTCGGTTACTATCCTTCTAAATGACTTGCCTTAAAATGTCATCAACATTAGAGCTCAACAATGAAGAATGCTACGAATAAAATAACATTTTCCATTATTTCAAAAGTCGGATTTTTCTAGAAGCCATAGCAGCAGCATCTTTGAAAAATAAAATAAAATATAAATATTAAGCGTAAACGGCTCATATAGAACCCAAAGCCCAGCTTCTCCAACCACTGTGTGTGCGAAGATATATTTTTTGACACGAATAAAAGGGACCTACAGTTTTAATGCCGATTCCGAACGGCAATTGCTTTTTTGAGAAGCTTCTCATGACAGTGTCTACTCTTGGATGTTTGTCAGACGTTCGCAAGAGGTGGTATGTGGTACAGCTCGGGATTTGAACAGCTACCTCTCGCTTAGTGGTCCAACGCACTTAACCACTAAGCCAATGCACCCACTAGCAGCATATTTGAAGCGAAGATAAAAATACAGGTTTTCACCGACAAAAAATTTATACTTAATACTCCGACAGCCAAGCTGCCATAAAGGCCATGATACCAGTTGTGGTCAACTCTGAAGAGAAATCCTGAAACGATATAGCAGCTGCAAAAACTGTGGCCCTTTGCTGAGTGCCAGGGCACCAATTTACTAACGCCAACCTACGGTTGAAGATATTAAACCCGTCGTCGGTTATCTTTACAACTGAGTCTCTTTAAATGTTTGCCAAATTCTCTAAATTACCACCTAAAAGCAGGATTGCCAAGTCTTTATTTTTAATCAAACATTTTATATAACCTTTTCCTCTCGTACACATAACTAGCTAGTTAATTCTTTTAATAACCAAAATATATTAAATAAAATAAAATAAAATCTCTTAAGTTAATTTTAAACCACGCTGAAACAAACCGCACAAACCTCAATCTAGTTTATGATGTCCATGGGTTTGTCACCCAGCGAATTATGTTCACAATAACACTAAATTCGCCTGCACAAATACGAAACATATTTTCGCATTTACCACAAGATCTAATTTAGTGCAGTAAATCCTGCGTGGAGTCCTTTAATAGCAGCTCGTGTAAACAAATTGGGAGCGTCATGGACTCGCTTCTTCCGTCGCTGCTGCCGCCGCTGGACACGGTATTGCTGTGCCTGACCTTTTATTAGTTGCGAATTCGATTGAATTTGATTTGGTTTCGCAACCCAATTCGGTTTTGAACGTTAATGTGGCAACAACATACAGTGGCTATGTCAACAGGGACCCTAAAGGATATGAATTAAATTTTGTGTCGCTTGATAGGTGTAGTTCTATATTTAGGTCCACCATGTGCAAGCTTCATGTAAATTAGATTTTCACTGCATTTCATGTGGATTTGCGTTCCTATTGTGCAATAAATTTTTCCAACATAGCGATTGCGATTTTATTTTCTAAATTCAACCTGACTTAGTTTAGGTTCTGCGGTCAATGGTTTGTTGTTTGTTGTATTAGAAAGCAACAATTGTATTTTAGCTGCTCAATTATATACCTTTTGGCGTTCTTAATGTATGTGGTCGATTGCCAAAGCAGAAGGAAGAAGGAACCCAAACAATGAACTAACATAAGGAACGGGGAAAAACGAACTCAATATTTTCAAAAAAAAAAAATAAAATAATCTCAAACAATAAATTTAAACTCTATAAGCCCTCCCCCGCTATTGTTCGTTATTTATTTCCCGAAAAATTCCCTTTACACCATATTCCAAAGCCCTTTATCCCTTCTAATCGAAGGAGTAGCAACAACAATGATGGAAGGAAACGAAAAAAATTCCAACGTCCAATTGATATTGAGTACAAGAATAATGCTCTCCCCCCCTCCCCATTAAAATAACAAAAAAAAACCAAAAACTTTTTCGCATTGTAAACGAGCTGGTTATTGCGTTCATTCCCAAATTCGTTTGTCGATTTATTAACCTGAACCCATAAGAGAGCCCTAAACCCAGAGCAAAATAAAATCTGTATGTATACGTATAGGTGTGTATATTCTCTTCATTGAGTTGGGAATAGCTTGGCAAGCCGTAGAGTTCAAACCCAATAAATCCCTAAAAAAAAGCATACATCATGTCCATTGATAAGTACAATCAAATCTAAAGGAATTCTTCCAAAAGAAGCACTCAATATTCAGAGTGTGAGAAATGAATGTCCCTGGTTTGGAAATTATGCAAATGCGATACAAGTTGAAAAGGCCTCCTTTTCTTTTGGGTAAGGGTGTACTACATCAGCACCAGCAATACACAAACAAAAAAAGGTTGTCGCAAAGTTTATCAATGTCATACCGTCATTATTATTCATTTAAGCTTACAAAAATATACTATAAATGTAGACATTTTCAGCCCATAGACGAACATTATGAAGTGTCCGATGACATTTTTTTTATCGACTCGTAGTAGGGTTGACAAGCTTTTTCTCTTTGATATGTAATATTTAGTAAAGTTATTTAGAGCAGAATTGTTTTCAAAGATATTTCAGTGCGAACAAGATCAGAAGATATAAGCATCACACCAAAAATGTTTTTGTTAAAAAATAGCCAAGTTTCCTTATACATAAATCGCTTTTGCCTTACAAGTCAGTCACAAAAAGTACTGAGATCTTAAAAAGGAACTCCAAGTTTGTATCTTAATTATTAAAAATTTCACCCATAGTATTTAGGTACATTTTTATACTTGGCAATTATAGGTCTCTAGCTTTATTGTAGGCGAAGTTAGAGGGGAGGTCAAAATGACCTGAGTTGGGTGTAGTGCCAAAGTTGCTAAAGAACTTGGCTGCAATCACTAATCACTTTTCGATCATTTTCCAAAATATATTGTGAATTTTTAAAAGAAATTCAAAGGTTTCAGCTCCATGCTCATACTTCAAATCTTACAAAAAAAAACAGTATAAGACACTTTTTGTCCTTTTTCAGGGACATATTTTCAGTTTTGGGTTTGTATGGTGGAATATGGCGTGTTAAGCAATTCTAGCGGCTATAACGTTTGAAACACTTCAAATATAAGATATCGCAAAAAAAAATATATAAAATTTGGAATGAATACAGCATCATAACTCAATTTCAACATACGTCGACTTATGCTGTGTTTTTTTCCTTGTGGCCAAAGAAATAACCCCCTATCATGGTATCCGAAAAAATCAAATGAAAAGACGAGCACTAAGCAGTATAAACACTTTTGTTTTTTTAACCTAATTGAAAAATCTAACATATGTTTGAGAGAAGAATCTGACAAATGTCAAATTAATGCGTTCAAGTACGTTCGGAAAATGGATACTGTGAGTGTAAATTAAGTCTCTGATCGTATTTGCATTGCGGAAAAAATTCCTCTCCGAACGGATACCATGATAGGGGTACAAAATATTTCAGTCTTTCATTTTCACTTAATATAGAATCTTAGTTTTGTTGCTACATATGGGCGCACTTGCCATTTGGTTCCCATGCCTCAGTCTCTTAAAGTTGAATATAGCACAAAGTGGTACCAAATTGAAACTATTAGATAAGATACAAATACCATTATAAACGAAACAAAAATGTACAAAAAAAGAAGAACAAAGAGACTTAACTTAGTTCTTACTTATTTAAAAGGCGCCTGGGCCTAAACCAATAAGCATCTCTAGTTAGCGCAGCCTTTAGCTAACTGCCACTAAATGCGTTCTTATTGAGGTACTTATGCGTGCCACCGAATGCGAGGTTTTTCGATCAAGTCAAAGTGGCCGTCATTGCACTGTGGCCTCTAGACACTGCGAACAGGACCAAATATTTTACTTAGAGTTTTTATTTAAAAAAGAACGACTTTACATTCAAACTCATTAGAATACGCCGAATTTATATTTAAAATTCACTTCTTGAAATGAACTTCTCACGTAGCTTCCGTGAAAGAATAAGTTTGAATGCTGAAAAAAAAATCAATAATAGTCCATCACCTCACCACAGCTTGGATGGTGCAGGATTTTAAGTCCACAATGGACCTTTCCCAACTGGGTCCAAAACTTAGTTACGAACTTAAGCCCCCAAGGGGCATCACAATACCACAATATTTTAGGCCAAAATATACACACTTTCTAATCAATTACCTATATTTAGCTTTAGTGATTTTTTTGCAACTTTGAGAATTTACATTCAATAAGACATAAAACACAGGTATCAACGTTTTAAAAATTTTTTTTATAACAACAAAGACTAAACGTACGTAAGACGTAGAGGAAAGCGCCAGAAAGTTTGGCTTTAATAGAAGGCGATCGAAGGACGCACCGTAAGGTATTTTATTGTGAACCATGGCATTAATAAGTTTTAGCTGGGCAAGTTATCGTAGATACAAACATGTGCAGCTATTAGTATATTTAAAAAGTTTAAATTTTTTGAGTGTTGTGTTCAGGCCTTGGGTTATTTGCGCGTGCTGCGAGTAAGTAAATAAAATATGTTCATTAAAAAAAAAGGAGCGTTCTTTTAAAGTAGATACCGTTTTTGAATACTTTTTCAAAGAACTGAATACGCAGCATTTTTGGCACCGCTCAATGTAACCAAAATTGGTTGAGCTGCTTTTTTGCCATTTGGCGAATTGACAAACAAACAGATCGACGGACCGACAGATGGAATTGCGGACCAATTTATTTTTGGACTTCCTAAAAGTCGTAATAACAAACCTCACATTCACAGTTTGAGTTTGAAATTTGGGCACAATTGCAATAATTTTTTTTTTAATATGGTATACCAAATAAAACGAGAAACAAAACTCCATGTATGTAACTTGAAAATTCGTAAATTTGCGCGGTGAATTTGTTTAACCTCAGCAGTACACGCATTGAGCTAAAACAAAAACAAAAAATTGGTAGATATTAGATCTCAGACAGCTTGGGAACATAAACAATATATTCCATTATATTTTGCGCTTAAGGAGAAAAACAATTACCGAAAAGGTGTCCACACATACAATATTTATATTGCATAAACCTTAAGACCTTAAGACACTGTTTTCATTTCAAAAAAAATTTAATAAACTTATTTAAAAGTGCGTAAAATTGCTATTTTATGTTATATAATTACTGCAATATCACTTAACTTTGCAATGTCACTGTTGCCATTCGGTTTGATAGATTAGAATTGAGGAAAGGCTCTTACTCTAGAATGATTTTTTTAAGATTTTTTAAGGGCAATACCCTTTGACGGTTTGAATGGCTTAAATGGAAATAATATCTCTGTGAAAAAAATAGTTGAGTTTATTATCACCAAACCATTTACCATTTTGGGGAACAAAAATGCACAGTTTCGTACAATTATACCAAATTGGCAACAGTTTTAAATTCCGAGTTAACAAGAATATGAATTTATTATTAATTTTATTGAAATCAGTCCGATTGGACTAAAAACTCATTTGGAAAACATTCCTACAAATTAATTGCGATTATCGTGACAACAAAAAGGGATATCTTTTCATTTTTACGTATACAAAAATGTATTACGTTGTAAAAATGTATTACACAAAAGTAATAGTGAATACTTAAATTGTTCCACAAAATCGACACGACATCATCCTTTCCTGTCAGCCCCAATGTAACCTCTCGCATATGGGTCTTTTCGACGAATAATATCCTAACCTCATTCCATTCGCACATTTTCCCATTCATAACACAAAAGTGCATAAATAAATAAAGAAAATATTAAAGGAACCAACTCAAAAGTGTGTTCAATTTCTGCCACAATTGTTACATTATCCATGATTCCCGTAACTTTTCTGACCCAAACCAAAAATATCCTATAAATTATTCACATGCATATGTAGTACGTGTGAGCTTAAATGTCAAAAAGTCAATTTACATTACATATCTCTTGGACCCGCTCATCCCAAACTGTAGGTGACCATTCACAAAAAAAAAAAACGAACGGAAGTAGTGACAAGCGTTTTTATCTTTCAACTTCACCGAACCGAAGCAAATAAAAAAAAAAGAACACCGAAAACCATTTCAGGGAGGATACTTCTCTATATCTCGATTTTTTGTGAGTTTTTTTTTTTTTTTAATTTTTTTCTCGATTGGTTTTTGCATTTAAATTTAAATTTAAAATAGTATTAAACATTTACTTCCTCGCTTGGTTTTCTAAAGAGGAGACGACCCACACGGCCAACTCTAAGGGGCGGAGCGGGTGCCACACTTTTGTTTTTGGCTTAACATGGACGAATGTGTGTTTAAGTTTGAGTTTGAGTTTGAATGTGGTGAATTTTATTTATTCGTACCTGGCACAACGTACGGCGTTGGATATGGTGACGGTTGCCAATACGCTGAATTAATGGACGGATAAGTTTTCGCTGAACTACTACTATTGGATAAATTTCCAATTACTGGCATTAATTGACTGATGTTTCTGCTGCTACAGCTACTTGCACCACCACTACCACCGATGATGATACTACCACTATAAGCTATACTTTTGTCACTGTTGTTATTGTTGTTGTCATTTGTCGTTGTTTCTGTCACTGATGTTGTGTTATTTTTCATTGCAGTTTAAACGGATATTAATTTGACTTATTTTTTTTTTTATTTTTTTTTATATAATAATGTCCTGTCTGTAAATTAATCTTATTTGTGATGCAAATCGAATTTTTTTTAAACACACACACAAAGTTGCAATTAACACTTTCTTTAACACATATAACACAAATATATATAAAGAGTTTATATTTTTTTAATTAAGTACACAGAAATATTACGTGAAGCATGAAACGAGCTTTTTTTTTGGTATTTTTTCTCGGATAAAAAACAAATCAGGTGGAGTGGTTTTGAGGGTGTTTCTGAATGACAGAGAAACAGAGCCAACAAAAAACAAAAAAAAAACCAACAAAAAAAAAAGGAAATGCAAGCGCACTCTGTTGCAGATTGCAGTGCTTCTGCCCCAATCAAGTGGGGTTTTTTCTTTCCGTTCAATTAAAATTTTCCGCTGCTGATACGATATTTGTATCTAAAAATACGGACACCGATTGATCGGTGTTGAACAAATGCATTTTTGTACTGTTGTCGCGCGCAAACAAAGTGGATGGCACAGCATCGCTTCGCATTCTGCTGTGAAGGATAAAAAACCCATCTCTGATCGGATTGGGTTGGATTTGGTGAGGCAATTTTATGAAAATGCCTTAAATCGATCGTCGAGCAATTTGCGATTAAATCTATTTTCAAATTGGTTGGTATTTGTTGTGAAAAATGCGCGACGCGCTCTTATACAGTAAGTACTAGTTGGTTAGTTTGTATCTCGGTTTGGGGGCTGGCTGTGATATTGGGGAAACAAAATAACTAAACACAAAACACAATCGTAATGTAACTCACTGGATTTAGATACGAAAAATGCCGCCACATTTACGAATCGCGACGCTTTTTTAGTGATTGACGTCTGCGCTGCAACTAAAAAGTCAAATGATTGTAATAGCACATGTTGGATAGCAGATACACAGCCGTGCTTTGCATGCATATCTTTAGATACTAGACGAGTTCACGCCTCTATGAGTTTTTGCAATAAACTGGGAGGCTTTTTTCTGTGTTTTTTTTTTCTTTTTAATTTCTATTTCTATGAATCTTAAATGGAATTTACTTTGAACATGAGTCATGACTGCAGCTAAACTGGAAGGTAGTTAGCTATATGTAAAATACCTGTAGGTCATTGTTGGTGGAGGTGACAAGATCATATTATATTCTGTTACAGTCGTGCACTGTCATATCTTCAAATAGGCTTATGTTTGGGCGTCTTTGAAGCAGTGATCTTGGAAGGTTCTAGCATGGAAGTCTGTTATACTGATCTAAGTCTTTGGACATAACGATATCCAACTACAGAGAACTGCTCAAGGGCGTATACACTATTAAGAGTACTGACTTACCTAATGTATACAATGAAGAAGCTTGAAACTTTGCAGATTCAAATATATCTTCGGGCTGAATGGACTAGAATTAAAATTCTTAAGAGGATTTCGTCAGCAGTTTCAAACCCCGCGTATTATACATCTTAAATCCACTGGTGTTAGAAGTTCGGGATTATGAGAGATCTGTCAGGCGAAAAGGAATCGCATCTCATTTCTCAATGTCAGGTCCTGAACCAGGCTGGCTGCTCAACCCAAAAACAGACTTCGTCTGGCCAAGAGCACACGTTGGTCCAATAACTGAAGCCTCGCTCAAAATTAGCACAGTTGCAATACAACGGACTAGGTGCTTGCGGTCTTCCGATAATCCGCACCTCATTACTCAATGTTAAGTCCTGAACCAGGATGGCTGCTCAACCTAAAAATTGACTTTGTCTGACAAGAAGATTCAAGCTTCGCTCAAAACCAGCACAGTTCCAATACCTGACCACTAGGTCTAAGTGCTTGGGGTCATTCGATAATGACCATCAAATTACTAATCGGACACAACGTGCAGTTTGGCTTCATTTGATTTGAACTCTTCCAAACATAATGTTACTTCTTCAAAATAGTTTTGACCAAGAAGGCATCTTCAACGAATCCATTAAGGGATGATGCGATCGATATTGACGTCACTGGTCGCTCTGGTAAGAAGGAAATGATATGGCGACACATACGAAATCGAGAGCTTTTCTTGCACTTTTGGACTTTGTCTCTTAAACTGGTGATATATAATAAGGCTTGGAATATGACAGCATAATGCTTAGCAGGTTGGGTGTGAACAGAGGTAAAAGAATGCATTCTGGCTAGATTTCCACAACCAAATGCAGAGCAAATCAATTTAAGACTCTTGAATTCAAGGACCTACAGACAGACCTCTCATACAGGCATAAAATAACACATCGATGTTGATGTATTTCAAAAAACCAAACATCACCTCCCATCCAAAGGGATTTTCAAATTCCAGAATCTAATTTAAAGACAGAACTATCGTGGACACCAGAGCATTTTTAACGACTCGGCAGCTCGTTAAAAAAGTTAGTCAATTAATGTACATAACTTGTCGATCATTTCCTCGCAATTTCCAAAATTGGGAAAGCCTCATTTTCGAGTTTGACAGGTAATTCCCTTACATCACCATTTCGCCCTCTATTTTCAAATCAATTTTTCCAAACTATTTTTCATTATTAAATCAACATCTAACTTCTTGTTACACAAGCACATTCCATCACACAAACCACAGACGTCAAAGTTCTTGTCAAAATGAAACAATATAGCAAAACTCGTTCATGCAACTGTACAATATTTTTTTGTTCTCCACCGCAAATGCAGAAACTTCATGAGGGTAGCTGGCACCCAGTCATTATACGTGCACACACACACTCGTCCATCATGTATCCAGTATCCTGTATATTACGCCACAAACTTAATTCAACTTGAATTAACCGTATAAATATGTTTGTGCATGCATGTGCGCTCGGCGAGCAATTAAAACATTTTAACCACTTGACACTGTTTGCATTAAAAAATTAATGTTACCCAGAGTGTTTGTATGTGTGTGCGCTACGGTTGCTCTCACTTGTGGGGTGGTGGTTAACTTAAACATTAATTCAACATCCTTCCACCTCTTTGAATACGTGTGCCGCCGTGCGCCTACGTAAAAAAAAGGTGCTGAATAAAACAAAAAAAACAAGGTTTGCTCCTATTTGCCCACCACCCTGTTCCGCACTATTTTACTGTGCTGGATGCTAGCTTGTATTTATATGGAAAATAAAACAACCTTTAATGGTAAAGTTTTCCCCGTTGGACTATTCATATTTCAACGAAAAACAGAAAATTACGGGTTAAGTGTGCTAAGTATGGGAAGTAAAATGGAGTGTTACTTGACACAATTTTCGAAACGCTATAGTCAGAAATTATGTCCGTGCTGTGTGGCAGGCATCACAACGAAGCCATCTATATGAATTATTGAGATCACCTTCTTGAACTGGTACAAGTAATTGCCACTTAAATAGACACCTCCTTTGGCACATAGTATTTTTTTTTATGACGACAGAAGTTGTCTTCCAAAAAGACAAAACAAAAAACAAAAAAAAATAAGTTGCATTATGCGCTCTTATGATATTAAAATTCATTTGAATAGTTCTATTGGAGTATTTCCAAGAAATATCAAAGGATGCAGTAGTGGATAAGTTTTCATTTTTATATGCAGTCTATACTAAACTGTGGAGTTTTGGAGGGCGAAACAGGAGTTGGAAGAGTGGTGGACACGGACATAATGCAGACATTTTATTTCATAGTTTTTATTGGCGTTGGCCCGAAGAGGCCCAAGAGGCAGCAGTCCAGATCCAGAGACATACAGTTAAATAGGACAGGATGGCAGAACAGAGACAAAGTTTGTTTTGTTCATTGGTATTGTATTGGAAGTCAACTAGGACTTATATGCAGGATGACTCCTTTCGAGAGGAATATCCTGTCTAAAGAAGGAAGGGAATGAGAGAATTTATTTCTGAGCCCAGAAACAATTGGCTTCGCAAAACTTATTTTACTAGAGTGCTTATCTGCCATGGGGATGGAGTATGCTGCTATCGGTATTGCATGTAGCAGAAATTTTCACATTTAAAAAGTCAAATAAAAATCAATCTTTAAAATTATAAGTCCAGATACTAAATGGGCGAATTATACACAGATGGGAAAGTATTTCAACATTTGGCTGAGGGAATGTCTGTGTTCATTACATCGCACGACTTTCTCGAATCGGCCTTAAATTTTTTAAGAACTTTAAAATTTGTTCTGTTGATAATTTTAAAATTAACTGAATTTTAGATTTGCTTGGGAAATGTTCAGAACAAAAGAATTTCTTAATATACGTATGCATCTCTGCGAGCAAACGTGATGCTAACATCGTAACTGACTCCCTCACAGGTCACTGCGCCCAGCTCATGGAAAGGAGGAAAATTTCTACAGACCTGTGTAGACTCTGCCTTGAACCACAGTCATCCAGAAGAGGCTTATTTTTTTCAGCAAAGTACTCACCGAACCTCAGGACATTATCAATTAATCGGCCTTAACAACTGCAAGGTCCATCAAAGACCTATGATTGACGCCAGACCTAAACACTAACTAATCACTTTTTCGGCCGCAGTGCCAATAATCCAAAAAACTCAAGTTAAAAATATACATTTGTTAATATTTTATATGTTTGTCTGCACAACTTATTCTCTGATACCAATAAACCTTCATTCTTACTCGTATTGTCCCGTTTGTTTGCTTGAAGCAGTTGGAAAACTTATTGACCGGTTAAATAATAGGAGACCTCTGCCAGGTTTTTAAAATTAATATCTTATTTGTCAAAGACCTCAGCTATATGTTGCATGAAGAGGTAGAAAAATATCCCCTATCTCGTCAGTTCAAAGGCACATAAAATACGATTATAGATAAGTCCTTAAGGTGACCTTATTTTCTGATTACTTTTAAGATCAATATAATATTCTGGTAATAATATTCACATTTACGGCAGTGTTTTGCAATCATTTCAACAGGAGTTGAAAAGCTTTCAATTCCCGAAAATATATGACTGCAGTTATATGGGCACAATTTTCATAAGCCCATTTGTTCGATAAAAATAATCGTTAAATTTAAGTTTTTTTTTTCACTTAATATAAGATCAGACATCAAACAATATACTGAGAGCATGAACGTGTAAAAAAGAGTGGCAGGCCTTACAACCCTGGGGTAACACAAATAAAACAACACCACCATTTTATTATCCTCGTTGATTTTTTTTTTTTTAGAACTTGGCGGCCAGGCGAAGAGCCGCAAAAGGCGGTCTGACTGAAGAACTGGGAAAGTTCAAAAGTGATCATAAACAATAAGGGGTGCCCAGATAGCAAAAATAGTTTTTTCAATGGTTATGTTTCAGCAGCTTTCAAAATTACAAATGACATTGAGCTGTCCAAATATTCAGAAAAAGGTTTGCTATTTTATCATCCATAACCGAAATTTCACTACCAACCTGACAGAGAGTGGTGCAAAGTTAGGAAAACAAAGCCATCAGTATTAAAGATGAACCGGAAAAGTCAATTCAGCGCCAATCAGCTGAATAAGGCAATAGAGAGTCAACGCATCTTATATTCTGTTAGATTTGGGCCTATATCCGTACAATATCGTGCTAACATAAAGTTGCCCAGAGACACTACACTTGCACCGAACGAGACACCGCTCGGTGTCTGACTCTGAAAATTGGTGTGCGCATCAGCTCGCACACAACACACATTTCCGTACACCTTTACCGGTGTACACACAAGTGTAGTGTCTGTGAGCCACTTTAGACTTGAAGTTGGGCGCTGGATGGAAATCCAGACTTTGATCAATAAATCATTTTCTTGGACGATACCCATTTTTGGCTCAGCCGCTACGTATTAAGTAAAATTGCCGTTATTGGAGCGAACGCAATCGATAAGTTTTCATGACCAAGCATCGATGCATCCACAAATATTGACTATTTGGTTCGGCATCATCGGACCATATTTCTTTCGAAATGAGGAAAGAAATACCGCTATCGTCCGAGCTTTGGTTCTAACAAGACGGTGCTACATGCCATTCAAGGACCACAACATTCGTGGAACAGTCCTTATTAGTACGTATTTTACCGAGTCATCAAAAATTGGAGAGACTGCTTCAAGCACTGCCAACAATGCCGATGTGGTTATTTATTCTATATTCCACACATAATGGCACGAATGTAGCTTAAAAAAAAAGGCAAAATAAATTTTATATATTACACCGTTGTGGTTTTATTACAATTTCTTTGCCTATCGTTCTTATCTGGTCACCCTATTCTACAGTAAACACATCCGATCACCAAAAAACATCTATCAATGGCAATTGGTGGGTATTGTTCATTTAATCTTGGACTACCAATCGTTATTAACATCTATCTGTGCGTACAGTCGTATAGAGGCCAACAATCATTTCCCCACTTTCATCAAAATCTCTGTCGGTTTAGTGCGTTCTGTTATACCTACTGAAAATAAAATATATTATCCCCCCTATCATGATATCCGTTCGGAGAGGAATTTTCTTCGCAACGCAAATACAGTCGGATACTAAATTTACATTCACAGTATCCGTTTTCCAAACGTACTATGTATACATATGTTAGATTTTTCAATTAGGTTAACAAAAAAAAATGTTCATAGATTTTTGCCTAAGGATTTAATTTGTGAAGAAAAAATTAGCACAAACTATTAAATAAATTTTTTTATAGATAAAATTTTTTTTTTATAAATTATTTAAGCGATGAGTATGTTGGAGACAATCAGAGAGAAATTGGCATGCGGCTGTCAAAAAGTGATGTGAAAAACGCGTTACGTTTGTCGGAGAAATGTTCCGAATCATGAAGTTAAATTGTCCGATTCGTACATATTCAGAGTACATCCTTTCAGAATGGATACTAAGTATATGTATTATTTTATACGCAGGTTTCTGCACACAAACCACATCGTCAATTCAGAACCTACTATTGGCGCACAAATTCCATTCCGCGATATTAAAATTTCCAAGTTAAACTTTACACAAAACTGAAATATATTAAATTGACCCAAAAAGAAAAAAACGAACTATACCCGCAGGTCCATTGATATTGGCCGTGCATCGTTCGTCGACGAATACTATATTATTCGCTACCAAAGAACTTAATTATGTACCTATGTATGTAGATATTTTTTAACGGAAACAGAAAGAAAATCATTCCGCTGTAAATGGAATTAGAATATGAAATCCAAAGAGAGTCTCACATTCAATCTACATTCTATTCTGTATTTGCAATCAAAATGAAACGAGTACAATATTTAATAGAATAAACCCACAGCCATGCGGAGGAGAGTGAAAGTAATTCAAAACCAAAAAGGATATTCCTAACGAGAATATTTCACTTCCATCGCGATGTTCATTTCCACGATGCACTTGTTCATCAAAACACGACTATCATCAATGTGCAAATGCACAAAGCGAACCAACGAAGAGGCAACTGTTATTTTTATCTTCCTTGTTGCCGGGCAGCATACAGACTAGAGAGCGAGAGAGCAAATTAATAATGAAAGCGAAAAGGATGCAGGCGGTTCGCACATATACCTTTAATGTGGGTGGGTTTCGTTTATATGAATATGCGGGTGAGTTCCCTGTTTGAACAAAAAACAATTTTTTTTTGTTTCTATATATTCAAAGCTCACCTCGGAATGGAGAAGCGTCAAACCGCAAAATCGTCTAGTATACGCTTTTTCTTGTCGCTTGTGCTGGTTGTTACACTGAAGCGATGCGGGTTTCATTTTATTTTATTTCTATATTTTTTGTTGAATGGTTCGTCTGACCAACCAACCGAACCATATCTGTACTGTATCCAACAGAAAAAAAAACAAAAAATAATAAATAAACACAAATTCCAAAAATGGACCAAGACAAGGATTGGATGAATGGAGTTTCTTTTTTTTTTTTCTCTCCAAATTGGAAATACTTTCGTTTTATTTATGCCCTAGAAATAACCGGAGTGAGTGAGGGTAGACAACAACAAAAAAAACAAGGACTTCACCAAATTCAATTTTGAGCAACAGGGAGATTTATGCGTTAACCACAAATTAGAAACGCTGAGCGTATAATATTTGAGCAATTTAATAAGAATTTTTACACGCCATCTATATATTTGTAGACAGGCTTTTGTTTCGGTATGCGACGGGAAAAAGGCAGATTTTGATGGTATTACAAATCATACGTTTATTTAAGTAAATCAATAAGTAAGTGCACTTACCATTCCGGTTTTCACTATCCGCTGGTTTCATTTGTATGGGATGATACATCTGTAAAGTTACAAAGAAGAACGTGGATTAATATTTTACGGATAACATTGCGAAAATATGTACATTCCTACGGAGCTGCCTGGCTAATTTGGGCTTAATGAGTCGCTTTTGCGTAGCTCTAGTCTTCTAAACAGTACAACACTTATGTAATTATATAATATGAGCCAAAATTGGCATCACCAACAGCACCTACTGCCAAAGCTGGGAAAGTGAAAGTGTTTCACCTACTGTGCAGACGTTCAGCTTTAGAAAAAAAAGATAACGTAACTAGGCAAGCCATTCTTTGACGACCTCTCAGAGACCTCAGGCATTAGTTTCGGATACATCACGGTTTTCCTTAATACCAAAGTTGAGCGCTTTCTTTAATATATCATTTCTTTCAGGTCGATGATGATTTGAAAACATGTTTTTCCTACAGATTCAAAACTCTTCAATTCAAAAATACTAGTTTACAGAACAGCTTTGCTGACTACTCAATAAATATGCTTTTAGATATGTACAGGGTGGGCCATCTAGTTTTTTCTAGTAGTAGACGGTTATTTTGAAAAGAAGTTTTGGCCGAAATGAAACACCGACCGAGCACGATGTACCCAATTTTGTGCAAAAAGTTCGTGACTCTAGTATGCTAGTGGACAACTACTCATGGTCCCCGTCTTGGTCCGGCACCAATGCAGAGAGTGACAGTTTGGTGCGGATTGTGGAGTGATGGAATCATTGGACCACTTTTCTTCGTTTCGGTCAACGATGGGCGTTACAGAGCCATGTTAACTGACTTTTTTTTAAATGAAATTGAAGATATAGATTTGGAAGACCTCTGGTTCATGAAGGATGGCACGCCGTCAAGCCATACAACATTTGCCACAATCGATCACAAATTCCCAAATCGTGCGTTATCAGAAGTCTTGGCGACGTCAATTGGCAGCCTCGGAGCTGCGATTTGACCTCTTTGGACATTATTTTGTGGAGAACCGTGAAGGACAGATGTTATGCCGATAATCCGGAAACAATTTAAGTACTTGAGGCCAATATTATTCAAGCAATCCGTGTGCTACAGCCTGAAACCATCAACAAGGTCTTGGAAAATTTGAGTGACAGAATGCGCTACTGCGAAGCCAGCCACTTTAACGACGTAGTGTTAGTTGTGTTCAATGAAATACATTTTTAAAAGTAAGCTTATAAAGGGTGATTTTTTAGCTGGTTTGGTTTTGGCAACACTGGTTTCGACAGCTGACGTGTGTTTAGTACCTTGTGTCACTGTCAAACAGCTTCAGTTTGGTTTGCAATTTAACCATGGATCGTCTTACAAATGAACAACGCTTGCAAATTATTGAATTTTACTATCAAAATTCGTGCTCGGTTCAAAATGTTCATCGCGCGCTGCTTCCATTTTATGATCGGCATTCTCGACCTTCTGAGCAGTCTATTCGGAAGATTGTGACCAAATTTCGCACCAAATTTACTTTGTTGGACATTAAACCACCAACACGTTTACGTACTGTGCGTATTGAAGAAAATATTGCGGCCGTATCAGCTAGTGTGACAGAAGCCGTTCTCAGCAGTTAGGCCTTTGTTACAGCACTACGTGGAAAATTTTTTAAGATTTTTTTTAAGATACAGCTGGTGCAAGAACTAAAGCCAGCCGACCTACCACAACGCCGAATTTTTGGTGAATGGGCTCTTGGAAAGCTGGCCGAGGATCCGCTTTTTTATCGAAAAATTGTGTTCAGCGATGAGGCTCATTTTTGGTTGAATGGGTACGTAAATAAGCAAAATTGCCGCATTTGGAGTGAAGATCAGCCAGAAGCATTGCAACGGTTTATGGGCCGGCGGCATTATTGGGCCATATTTCTTCAAAGATGATGCGAATCGCAGCGTTACTGTCAATGGTGAACGCTACCGAGCGATGATAACAAACTTTTTTTTGCCCGAAATGGAAGTTTTTGACTTGCATGATATGTGGTTTCAACAAGACGGTGCCACATGCCACACAGCACGCGAAACAATGGCGCAATTGCGAGGCGAGTTTGGTGAACAGATAATTTCACGTTTCGGGCCGGTCAATTGGCCGCCTAGATCGAGCGATTTGACACCATTAGATTATTTTTTGTGGGGGTATGCCAAGGCTAATGTGTATAGGGACAAGCCCGCTTCGATTGACGCACTGGAAGCCAACATCCATGCATTAATTCGTGAGATACCGGCCGATATGTGTGAAAGAGTATGCCAAAATTGGACTCAGCGGATGGGCTACCTGAGACGCAGCCGCGGTCAAGATTTGCATGAAATTATCTTTAAACATTAAATTGCAAGGTTCAAACTATCGATTCAAATAAATATTTCATTCATTTTTTCGAATTTTTTGTTTTTTTTTTTTTAAAAAAAGTTCTAAACCTTTTAAAAAATCACCCGTTTGTTTGTTGTTTAAGGCTTATTCTGTATTTAATTGTATGCGACTTGATTCATGTGATTAATCACTGCATAACTACATCAACTTTTCGTCTGTCTTGGAAGATTGCCAGAGTTTGTTTGGTAATCCAGTTTCCGTCGAAGATTTTAGAACATTCAGTATTTTACCATGCCTGTCGAAAGCTATTGAGAAACTTGCAGCTAGCCAAATAAACAAACACTTGTGACATGCGACATCATCTACTGGTTCATACGAGGTCCATAAAATAAAACAAACAAAGCAAAATGTTTATTTAACATTTTTTTTAAGGATAGTAACCTGCAAACAAAATTTCCAAGTGACCATTTGTTTGTCCTAAAAACAAATCTTTACGTGAAGTTTCTAATGTAACTATTATCGGAGTTATTTGCTTGAATGTGGGTGAGCGCATACCGTAGGACTTTAATCCTTGGCAAATGGGGTAAAAATTGGAAATAAACCCATATTCTAGAACGATATTTTTCTTAGAATATGTCCACAAATCCTATCCAAAAGTACTCGCGCAATTTGAAAAAATTCGTTGACCATTGTTATAGTACCATCCTCCGGCACTGTATAGCTTACGCATGGAAGAAGCGGCGAAACGGTATGACGAAAATGACGCGATAATATTACACTCGAATGGATCCGCGAGCATAGCCCAAAATATGGTATTGGTTATGCGGGACTGATCTTTGCTCAGCTTCTTTTGCGCTTTTGTAAAGTTTTGTAAAGTTTCTTATCTATTCACATTTTTCCAGGTCGACTTTTTGAATGCGAACATTTCTATTTTAAGTCGTCAACGTGGGCTACATCAAAAAGTTGTTCTAAATTTTTTTGGCTATAGATCTTCTTTATTTATATTTCTTTAAGATTTTGCAATTACCTTTCCCTATTCCCTACTCTTTTTTGTCGCCACCTGATGCGAGCATAGGCCGGACAACTCCAGAGAATGTGTTCTGCTGTGTCATCCTCCTCACTGCAAGCAGGACAGGTAGTGGTGTCGCTTAAGGCCAACACATTTAAGAGTTTAACAAAATCTTGGTGGACCGAACGGACGCCCGCAATCGCGCCACCGAATCTTTTGTTCACAAGAAACCCAAGCATCAATGGAAGACATGACTAAAGATGTAGGCAGACCCAACTCAGGTTCGGGTTCTGAGAAAACTTCATCTGTACCTTGCCTAGCAAGCTCATTCGAGATCTCATTCGCCTGGATGCCAGTGTGACCTGGGACCTAAACAAGATTCACTTTGGTCGTGTTTAGCTGTCCGACAAAATTCAGAGAAAGCTTAAGTTCTAGCACTAACTTGGACGTTTTAAGCAGCTGGTTTTAACAGTACTTTAAATGCAGCTTCGCTGTCACTGCACATGCAAATGCCTCTAGTCCTCCACCTGTTGTTCACAATACAGCGCATAGCCATTAGGATAGCAGACCTCCGCTTGGAAAAAAGACACATGATTACCCAAGGGGTAGTAAAGTCTTATGTTATCGCGTTCCACAAAGACTCCAGCACATCATATGTTGGAGCCATCCGTGGAAATATGATGACATTCAAACCATGGTTTGGAGTGTGGCCAAATCCATTCCGTTACTTGTGGAAAGTCGACATGGTAGTTTCTTCGGCGAAGGATTTCTGGTGTCATTGCATCAGACGGCAAATCCATAAGACAGAGGTCAAGGGATAATTCTCGAGCAAGTTCTGCAAAAATTCCAGTGCGCATGGTAACAAAAGCGAAAGATGGTTTTTAGCATACACCCTATGATATATAACTATCATAGCTAGTATCTATAGATGCTGCCAAAATCGAGCATGGACCTAAACTTTTCTGGTTTTCTCCAGGATCTGCCGTAGTGTGAATATTTGGTCAATTATTGTGGACTTACTAGGCCAAAAATCGCACCGATAGGGTCCAGTCATATTGTATACGGCAGACAAAATCTTACATGCGATGCTTTGTATCTTTTCTACCCTCCTACTAAACTAAAAAGAATACTTTGAGCGAAGACAGAGTGCAAAGGGGGAAAACCATTTTCGAGATAAATAAACAATCAGCTGTTTTCCACCCATTCTACTTGAAAGAAAATCATTAAAATAAATAGTAAAAACTGCAAACTCAGCATTTTAATTACAAACAGAAACGTTTCTATTAAACTGGAAGTCCTTTTGATCACACTGACTACTCCCTTTTTTTAGGGAAACAAATTCAATGGAATTGCGTATGTTCGTATTTTTGCAACCATATCATTATCCGGTAATATTCAAAAATTGTGCAGCAAAAAAAAATCAGCAAAAATAGAATAAATAGCTATAGATACAAATTTTAACGCAAGACTATTTACATACTTTGAGCGTTAGCTTCGTTACAAAATCCGCTTGTACGAGTGCATTTGCTGTGCAATTTCTAAATTCTATACATTTTCCCAGATAGACACATTCAAAATTATGTGAAAACAAAAACAAAATATGAACACTGTCTGTTAATATGGTTTCATTTTTTAAAAAGTCAGAAACACGTTTTGCATAGTAATACGCGCCCAAGTGTCTATCTATGCAAGTTTTTGGTAAAATGTTCTACCATGACATGTATCCTGTAACCAAATAATTCTCATCCTATCATCCTGGCATTTGATAGCATTTGTTAGCTCACAAAAAAATAAAAAGTAAATACAAAAAATGAAAACCAAAAAAAGGAAAAAAAAAAAAACGCTTTGAATCAGAAAATGCTGAAATAAGCTAAAAAAAAAGGATGCGATAGCAGAAGCACCACATCGATGCTGCTGATGTTGGAAGCTGTCATCTATTTGTGTTGCAAATTCGATGCAGCGCTAACAAAACACATCAAAAAAGGATTGAACTCTTGTGTTTTTTGGTTTTTTTTTTTACAATATTTGTAAAATCAACAAAAATATTTCTCTTTTGGGTGGATGTTTGGAGAAGTGTTCTTAATCCTGGACTTTGTGTCGCTTTTGACGAGGGCGGTGATGTAACGAGTACGAGTAGATATGTGCCAAAAAGTATTTTGTGAATGGACTCGTCTTCTTTACAAAACAAAAATATTTGTAGCGGTTGATTGTGTGCATGATGTGCAAATTTGCATTCAAACGATATCGGAACTAGGGTAACTGTAATGGAATTGAACATATTCAAGAATTGTTGAGGGTTTAAGATATTCATTTGTGATATGTTTGCTTTGTAAATGATTGGGGAACAGGAGATGCTGATAGAAGTTAAATAAAAAGAGGTGGTTTATAGAAGAATCCCATGCGGAAAGGATATCGATTAGATATTGGTAGATTGTTGGGTGCAACAAACAACCGCACAGAGATGCTCTTTGCGGGCTAAAAGACCGGAAGAAACCGGCAACGGTAATAATATGATGTTACAGAAGGCTACGCATAGATTGATGCAGAACTAAATAGTTCTATGATGATTAGGACGAAACCTTCTTTAAAGAAAATTAATAACCAAAAATGTATCGGGAAAGAAAACATATTAAATTTTTTGCGGCGTATTTCACAGTGTAACCCCCTATTAATCGCTAAATAAAGACGGTATTCTGCTCATCGCCATTGTAGTTTGTACAGGAAAAGACGCAAGAAGCCCGTCGTAGGCTTTGGAACAATTAGTTCTTCCTCGTTCGTGCTTGGTCCTCCCTTTGTAAAATTCTCAACAAGCCTGCATTAAAGGAAAGTGAAGGGAGTTAGCCCACTTTTAAGATATAAAGGGTGTTTTTTTAGAGTTTGGTTTTTCGAATAGAGATAAAACTGACATTGTGCTGTGAAATCTGGCAACCCTAATGTCATTTATGTTCAGTTTGGTTTTCCACTTCATCAGGAACTGGTTGACAAATGAAACGCTTGCAAATCGTGCAAATTTATTTCGAAAATAATGGTTCAGTTCGCGAAGTTTACCGCGAAATTTTTTTCAGTGATGAGGCTCATTTTGGGTTGAATGGCTACATCAACAAGCAAAATCGCCGCATTTGGAGTGAAGATAATCCACATGAGACCTTTAAAACGCCATTAAATCCACAAAAACGGACTGTTTGGTGTGCTCTATGGGCTGGTGGAGTCATTGGGCCATACTGCTTCCGAAATGATGCTGGAGAGTCAGTTACCGTTAATGGAGACCGGTATAGAGCCATGATAACCGACTATTTTGTTCCCGAACTGGATGGCATGAATGTGAATGAGATGTGGTTCCAACAAGACGGCGCTACATGCCACACAGCGCACGTCACAATCGATTTATTGAAGGAAACATTCGATGAGCGCATAATTTCGCGGAATGGACCTGTCAATTGGCCTCCAAGATCGTGTGATTTGACACCATTGGATTATTTTCTTTGGGGACATGTTATTTCCTATTTGCTTGCATACGAAATAGCATTTTACTTCTCACCAGGAAAGGATATATGTAAAGTAGGTATGTCCTTCTGACTGGCCTTGCTTAACCCCAATCGAAGAAACTCGAGACACTAATAAGGCAGGTAAATCTGAATCTTTTAAGACCGTTTTTTTATCATTTGTTGTGAGTAGAAAGATGATTAATCTAAGATTTCTGCTTTGGGGAACCTCGGAGGTTACTTAAATTGGATAAAATACTGAGGATCTAAAAGGGGTCAAATTTGAAGTATAAACTGGGTTGAAAGCCAAGAAAACTAAAGTTTAAAGGTTATCAGAAGGTGAGCGATTTTGTCAAAATATGTTACTGATAACTGCGGAAACAGTATCGATTTCCTTCCCATTTGCATGTGCTCAAAGGGTCTTAGAGAGGAACTAAGTCAGGTTATGGGTAGTTAAATGGCCCTATTTGTAAGGTCGTATGCATATTGAATTCAACAATTAGAACCACGTCATCCTCCGGTTTCATAAGCTTAGTCAACTGATTTAATGACAGGGAGAAACGGCTCGAAAGGTTGTAAGAGGTGTGTGAAATAGCCGAGTACGGTAAAGCGGGCCAAGTTGGGGCACAGAGCATTTGAGTGGATTAATATTTTCAGATTTTTTCAAATATATTAAGAAGTACGACTTATGGGACTTATGTCTTCGGGAGGTATGTACCTGTGCCACTGATCAAATGATGAAAAATTAATTCGGGACTTATGTCTCACAAAATAGATATTTTTTTTTTCGAAAAGCTTAGAAAATTTTCAATGAAGAGCACGCAATACAAATGTTTAGCTAGTCAAATAAGTTTTTGGCTCCATTTTTAAGTGAAAATAAGGCCTAATGAGTTATTTGGTCTTATTTTAATGACTACTGCGAAATAAGGCCGGCGGGGCTTTATTTCTTTTTTAAAATTCTTAATGATTTCGTGATGATAATGGAATATGGCTATTAAATTAACTCCTAAAATAACAGTATTTTACTATTAATTTATTCTAAAAAAAAAAGCAAATCAAAGCTGCAATTTTAGTTTTTTGAGAAATAGTGTGGTATTAACTTCTATTTGTCTAATAGAGCATATTATCTCTCAGAAAATTTGGGACTTTTATCAAATCTTCGACAAAATATTTTACAACTTATGTCCTACTTAAGTGGGTTATAAGTCCCGAAATAAATTCGAAAAATGAAATCGGGACTTGTGTCTCTGCGCCATCTTCAATATCATTTTTTCAAACTGCGATATATATTGGGGTTTGATGTAGTTATATAGTTATGCAAGTAGTTGCATATTTGCAGCAAATTATATCACCATGTATTGCTGATCGTTCGAGATTTTCTGTTTTTTACTTCCCATTAGGTAACCTTGGTTGTGTTTTTCAAAACCAAACAATCCAGATACTGCCATCACTTTTTACACACAAAAAAAAGAGAAAATTTAAAAACACACGCAATCACTCCATTAACTCCCAACTTGGTATTGCAAATTGCTGCCACAAAGTTTGCTTAAAACTTAATCCAACTGACAAATGACACTGCAAGGACCCCCCGCCCGAATGCACTCACATTTAATCAATGTTATACATCCTTTATCAAAAAAAAACAAAATCCACTTGAAATACTAATATCAATTTCAAGGACTTTATGCAATTACACGAGCAACGGCAAAAATTGAATAAATAAAACCCACCCAAAAACAATAACAAATCACAAAGAAAAGTCCTTGCATTTCTTTCCACAATGAATAGGATGTACCATCAGCAATTTTCTCATTGTAACGCAATTACTGCTACTGACTCCATTAAAATACCCCGAAGCAAAATATTTCCCTTCGCAAATTTTTTAGTTGTTTTATTTTGCACAAATTCTCCCATAAATTTACATTTCCTCTCGTTGCTACTCCTTTTTTGCACTCCGTTCTAGTTCTTCTTACCCCCTTGGCTCTTTCACGCAAGCAAGCCATCCGGCTAGCTGGCTGAAGGATGACTGGTTGTGGGCTGAAACGAATTCTACGCCCCCCGATCGTCTAAAGCCCATTGCGTGCCTATGTTAAACAGTGAATTCCCTACAACGATACGCGATTGCATTATACAATCATTTATCCTTGTAAATGCATTTCATTCTCCAAAGCTCATACCCTCTGCCGTCTCAGACCTCTGTGCCACTTTAGCCAAATGGATTGAGGGAGGACGGTTGCCTTTGCGCCCTCTTTGAGAAATGAAAACTAATATTAACTCATTCGATAATGCTAACAACATATAGAGTGCACACTACTCTGTAAACAATGAATGATGTCCCTGATATCCTTGGATATTCCGCAACCAATGCACAACAGTGTATATGTGTCACATGCTCATGTCGTGACTTATGCCGGTTTCTCCACTTAAGACAATAAATCCTCGCCGTTTTGGTTTTTAATTAGTGACCGAGGGTATAATGCTGCCTGAACGGGGACGGCCACAGGACGCCAGAAACGCGTTATTGTCTTGATTTAAAAAAAGGAAACCTCTCTTTTACACTTGTGGTTGCTACCTAGGTATATCATTCTCGCAAATGCAAAAGCTTTGAATTAATCGCCTACTTGGTCATTTCTCATTCAAGGATTAAGGCTAAGAGGCTAAAATTAGAGCCGCCATTTTATCGCTCTGAAACAGCGGCGTATATTTAAATAAAGAGAGAAAAAAACGTTTAGTGTGTTTTGCAGTCGAGTTAAACTTACCCCATTTAAGGTTTTCACATTGTGCAGGGCATCCTGTGCCCTTAAGGCAGCTTTTCGGGTATAATATGTCACAAAACAGCAACCTGCAAGAAAAATGTAAAAAAAACAAAAATATATGAAAACAGCGACAAAAAGGATAAAATAAATAATTTGACTTTGACTGTAAGATGGAACAGCCAACAACGCCACGTGCTTTTTTTTTTTTGGGGTGAATGGAATTTTTTCGAATAGGTAATTTTATGTTTTTTAATGTCTAGTTATTTTTTTTTTTATTACGGTTTATTACTGCAAAAATGGCGGCAGGAAAAACGTTTTCATGCATTTTATTTGCCATTAACATTCCATTTATAGAAATTACAATTGAATTATGAATTTTTATTTCCCTGCTGTGTTGGCAAGTTGAATATTCGTGAAATAAATTGTCATATACAGAGATCATAAGTCATGATTACATGTACATTGTAGCTAATTGTAAGGTAGGCGGGTTATTGAGTTTATGGTTATTTTAAAGAATCATGGCGTGTGGTGAGGTTAGGAACGTGCCGCATGCAACAAGGATTATCTGTGCACAATCTGATGCAGTGGGGCGCGTGTTTAAATCAAACAAACTTTCTACTCAAAATAGTAGGAGTTCCATTAGAAATTAAATACGAATTAAAAGGGTTGGTACGAATCGGATAGGTATTCAAGTAATGGAATGATTAAAACATGAAAGGGATGGACATGATGATTTATGCTTGCAACATAGTAATTATTACAAGCTAGTGTAGGTTATTTTTTTAATTTATAAAACTTGAATATGTAATACAAGTCCTGTGTAAACGTCTCAATGCCTTTGTCAGTACACCAATGGACCGAACACTTATCCTGACAGTCCTGCTATTAGGAGGACGAGACCTGGACGAATAATTGGTGCTGTGCATGCGAAGATGCCTGTACCAAGATATGGATGTAGTCCAAAAAGGCATAAAGAGTAGTCGGCTCGGCCACATCGATGGAATGGACAATTTTGCTTAAGCCAAGAGAATCTTCAAATACATGCCCACAAGTTAGAGCGGTTGGTGCGTACATGACTTAATCTAAAGGTCCAATTATTTAAATTTTAAACTTAAAAATTTAGTTGAGTGATGAAGCACAAAGCTATGTAGCTAAAACTGCCACATTTGAAGCTATGATAAAATATTTGGATATATAAGGGAACCTCAACTAAATTGGAGTGTGCAACTGGAAGCACTAAGTCAAATACCGAATTGATTGAAGAGGCTTATTGTATTGTGAGAAATTTATTTAAATCACTTTTCAGGTTTTAAAAAATTGGATTTTCTCAAAAACGGCACATACGATTTTGATGTAATTTCGAGAAAAATAGTGATAAGTGATTTTCACAAAAAAAATTGTGTGGCAGGTACCGTTATTTCAAAAGATAAAGCAAAAAATAAAAAGGTGCCCCGAGATGTAACCCCAACAAACTTATATACGAACTTTGAAGCAAATCCGTCGAACCGTTTTGCTATACGATGCCCGGACAGATAGACAGACAGACCGACGGACGGCATTGGCGGACCAACTTTTTTGGATAATTCGTAATATCATCCCTCATGCTCAGTTTGAGCTCGAAATTTCCGCACGATCGCAATAACTTTCTCTTTAGTATACTAATGTAAACGAGAAAGTTAAAAAGGGAAGTTATATCAAATAACATGGTGACAGGCATTGCCACAATGAAGAGGCAACTGTTCCAAATGAAAAATCACGCAAAAAGCACTAAATGAATATTTGATCAAAATTGAGTTTTTACCTATTGTCCATATTTATAAAACTTTCAGTTTGGACCGAAGTGTGTAGCTTTGAATTAAATGAACCCCCCTTCTTGTTTCACTGTTAGATTTGGAGTAAGCGCGAGGTTGGGTGTATCTAAACTTTGTCTGTACCCAAAAAATCTTTGCAGATACCCAACCTCGCACCTACTTCAAATCTAACAGTTAAACCAAGCAGGTTGCAGGGGGCAGCATGCCTCCCATATTCATATTCCATTACTATAACTAAAACTAATTACAAAATGACTGTTTGTTGCCAAAGGCCTCCTCCGAAAAAAATGATTTGGGCAATAGTTCATTTTCGGATTTCGGGCGATTCTGTCTTGAAAACAGATCCAAAGGTTTGGCGATTGTTCATTTAAACTTTTGGGTAAACGTTCATAATAGCGATCCTTCATTATGATTCATATTCTTAGGCGATTATTCGATTTTTTATAAAGTTAAACTCTTATACAGTAAATGACTCTTATAAGAAACTTCACAAACAACGTCACAATTTTTGGTTTTTTTTACACGTGTGTTTCTTATACCCTAAACACGGATATAAGAAAACATTTTCTTTTAAGAAAAACACGGATATAAGAAACAGAAGTAACTTATAAAAAATGTTCTCTTAGAAAAAAAAATTCATATCTAAACAACAAAAAATAAATTCACTTTATTCGAATAAGAGAACAAGAAAATTCACAAAACTATAATTGGAAAAGATAAAGTAGTACTGCAGTTACTCTAGCAGAATTTATGAAGGAAATTAAGGGCCAACCGCAATGGGCATAAGCTTGCACATGCAAACGCTCTGCAAAGTACGAGTGTACTTGACTCCCTTAATCAAGTATTCAATGTGAATACTCGTGCATTCGTTAAGCCTATGCAAAGTACACCACAACCGTTCTTTGCTGATATGGATTACGGAATTTTGACATTGAAAAATAAATTAACAATAAATGTCTAAGTGAAGTAGGAGACATGATTTCTGAGAAAGTTTTCAAAGGTTTTTTAAATTTTTTTTATACCTAGCGATTTAAGGAAGAACAACAAATTTTATTGTCGTTTGTCGTTTGTCGTTTTTTTCATAAATATGTTTTCGTTGGTTTTTGGCATTTATGCATATGCGCGCCTGTGCACATTTCGGTCAATGGTGTTTTGAGTGAGAGCTTCCTAACTTTGTTTGAAGAGAAAATTTTAAATTTGTTTGGGGTAGCAGTCGTATCGCTGTTTAAAAAAACCTTTAAAACAAAAAAAGGTCTCTGAGCTTCGGCCCTAGTAGGCGGAGTTAGTATTGACGTTTGATCACATTGTTCTTCCTCTTCCGATCACTGCTAATTCTTCCATATTACAAGTTTTGGTTTCTTTGTAATATTATTTCGTGACACTTTTTTTTCAAATTCTTTGTTTCAATTTTACAAATGAACACAAACACAATTGAACTGAACTGACAGTTAAGACTTTTATTAAGCGAGTGCTCGTTCACATTTAAGGAACATTTAGATGGGCCTTTTTTGTGTCATACAAAAGTTTCTTATACACATAATATTATTTCAGAGGAAAACTGAGAATCGGTGTTGTAAAAAAATGCATTATATCAGTGTTTATACCCTATCCTAAGGGTATATTAATTTTGACACATAGTTTGTAACACCCCTTAATATTCGCCGTAGACCCATAAAAGTATATATATTTATGATCAGGACCAAATCCTAAGACTATCTAGCAATGTCCGTTCGACCGTCCGTCCGTCCGTACGCAATTTTTAGGCCTTTAAAATTAAGCTAGGAAGCTGAAATTTGGACCACATATTCCCTAGGGCTCCGAAATGGTTAAGTGTAAAATTTTTTTGAATACGCCCACTGCCACGCCCACTTTTTGGGGGCGTTTTTTCAAAAAAACTTTTTTTTTTTTTAATTAATCGAACTAAATAAAATGCTATGCATCATCTTCTTAATGGTTTTTTCTTTGGGGCATATAGGGATATGGATAGGGTATCATACTGTTCGCCTCAAGCGGACTGTAGCCTTTCCTTATGTTTTTCTTATAAGCTTATTCCTAATAACGATTTCATTGGAAATCGATGTTACTCTGCAAAATATCCTTAAGTAAAACGCTTATGTTATGAGAATTTGCAGCATTTGCACATATTTTTTTTTTTGATACGAAGTTTATTCATTTGTAATCCCCTTTAAAAGTTATTGCAATATAAAAATGGCCGTTCGTCATTCATTGGATTAAATGCTTTTCTGGATAAGAAGTTTTATTTAGTAGAATTAAGGGTTAAAATATATGATATTCAAAAGATATGTGGACAAGATTTACATATGTATGTCTTGTATACTTTTTGTATACTTTTTTTACCATACGCCCAATTTTTAGAGACTTTTTTTTATTTAAAAATGCTGTTAATTTCGAAAGTATTTAACTTCAATCTTTCGACTTCGAAACCAACTTTTTGTATCATGGCGACTTCGATTTAGATTGTTGTTGAAAGATTATTGTTGAAAGATTATAGGCCTAGGCTGCTTTCCAATTATGGAGATACATTTAGAACATTTTAACAACTAAATTGGCTTTGGATTATATATAGTTCTATAGCCCTTTTTAGCAGGTTCTTACAATTTTTCATTAGCGTTATGGCAAGGAAACTCACCGTAGTTTGATTAAGTTCCTAGTGCTGAGTTTTTGGACGACTTACTGGTTCGGATTTAATGGTATGCGAGTTATGGGCATTTAAAGCTCTTGACTGCCCGTGAACATATGGATGTTTGCACTTTTTACACCAGAGTTGTTAATATGGTTGTTGCATTCTTAAATAACATGGCCCCTAACAAACCTTAAAAGATGCATTCACTTATCACACACCAAAATGGTTTTAAATGTGACATGTCCTTTAATGCACTACCCTCTAACTTACATAAGAACTACTTTGGGTGATAATTATGGGATAATACAAAGTTACCGAATGGAATATATCAAAGCTAAGGCCACTGCAATGCACCTTTTGGGACTATAAGGTGACTAGCCCGCGCAATTTTTCGAAACTGTAATTGCTAAGTCTGCATCTAAAGCAAAGTCGAATGAGCGAATGACAATTTCCGAAAGTACACTTTACGACTTCAATATAGGTTATAGGTTAGACTTCAATAATTACGACTTTAACGTTTTCTTTAATTTTCAACATTTCCGTTCGAAACTTAAACTTTTACTGCATGCCATTACGTGTTTTCTGTCCAAAAACAAAAATAGTCGTTAAGGCAGCGTTTATGCTCTGGTTTAATCGCTCAAGTAGAAATTTTAATGCGCCGCTACGTAAAAAAGCACTGCTCGTAACAAAAGTATTATAAGCGAATAATTGTTTGTTTCTCAATGCCACTCAGTAGGAATTGACCCGAACTAACTACAAATACCCCCATGTGATAAGCAACAGCAACCCTATACCAAATAGTGAAAAGTGAAAGCCCTATGCATGCCCGAAACCAGTCACCAGGCACCAGTCTACACTGCCTGGCACTCTGTGTGCAGCACCACTTAAAAGACGAACCCACCCGTCCCCACCCGTCCACCACTCAAAACGCAGAAAACTAGAACACGTACCTACGTCGACGAACAAAAGCACTTAACGAATCTCCTCTTTTGACCGAATAACACTCCATGCACGAAATGAGCACTTGCCTCTGTACCGTACTAAGTTCCGTGGCCCCGTACCAAAAACAGAGACGGGGAAAAGATTAGAAAAGCTAAATGCACCAGCAGCAGTAGCAGCAGTGGCACTGGCAGTGGCTGTAGCAAGCACTTTACTTAACCATTGTATGACTCATCAAGTGCACCAACCCAATTTCCCTGGCAAAACACAAAAATGAACCAAACCTCATCATCATCATCATCCATCGCGTCATCATCATTATATGCGCTACAGACAGAGCGGGGAATGTGTGTACCTAGTAAAAACAAGAAAAAATAAGGACGAAAGAAACGCAAACCATGCCCGAATACTCTTCAAAATTCAACAACATCCAGGAACAAACATCACTCTTCAAATTAAGCTCAACAATTTTTCTTCGATTTTAATTTTCTCTAATTTTCCAAAAACGCTTGTTCCAACAATCTACAATCACTTTGTCTTCCGCCATCGATTTGTTGGGTTATAATTCGCTTTGCCCCCCTAAAAATGGAATTGCTGGGGCTGGCGGATTGGGCGAAAAGACGAAGACAAAGAGGAAGAGGAAGAACTCGGACCAAAACAAAACTTCATAGAACATACATATATCTGTTGTTTCTCCCATCCCCTACCCAAGTGCTCCTTTATTTTGCCATTGGGCGATCTGCCCTACCCATTTCGATATTAAAGTGAACTAACGTCGATTTAGTATCATGTCAAAATCTGTTCATCCTTACGGGTCGGAAAATTGTTTTCGGATAATTTCTCTCCTGTATTCGACAGGAAATCATTATCAATTTCTCTTCTCTCTATGCCCGCACCGCCCCCACACATTGTTCGACCTGCAGTGGCAGCAAGTCCTGTTCGATGGTGATGGTGCTGCTTCATACACACACCACACCCATTGTACAACACACAGTACAGTTGTTGACCCAATTTGATAGTGACTGCTGTTGAACAAGAATTCCAACTTAACAAAGCGAATGAACTCTCTAACCCTAGCATTATCCTACCTACAGGTACATATATATCTACCTACTCATAAAAGTGTGTGTTTCATTCAGTTTAGTACACAAAATAGGGGGAGGATTAAAATGAGACCAATGAAACATTTGAAACCACCACGCGCCCGATAGTATACGAACGGAGGGCAGAAAGGACTAAGGTCATGAGATCAAGGAAAGCGAGACAAATAAAACGAATTAATCGAACTGAAATAAATCAATGTCGCTTTAAGTTTGTGAGATTAGGAAGTGAATTTTTATTCTTCCCTGTCGGATAGCATGATGTCTTCGTTCTTTGCGCGCATGGTCTACCGCGTTTACGTTTACGTTAACGTTTCATTTCATTTCGTGCAGATGAGATCGGCCAAGAGATTTTCATAAACCAAATAGAATAGTGGCGCAGTGAATGAATGTGAAACTTTTACAGTAATTGCCTCAAACGGATACAGTGCGTTGCCAAAGAAAAGATACACATAAAAAATAAATAAATTATTATTGCTTGCGATGAATTAAGTAATTGCTTGAAACAAAAAAAATGTCTGAGAATTTTTTCCAAATCGTCTGATTGAGTTCAATATATTTTTTTTTTGCGCCACACCATCTAATGAGCTTATTAAAATCAGTCAAAATCAGTAAATAAAAGAAAGAGTAATGAACTTAAATAACTTCCCTTTGGTACAACACACATGAACGAAGAAACATTATGGAAAACATGTTGATTTTTACAATCCGACTACCTACTTGCTGTGACTTGCGTGATGATATCCATTAAGTTTTTATACCCTATCCTAAGGGTACCTAAATATATTAATTTTGACAAATAGTTTGTTACACCTCTTAGTATTCGTATTTATAATTATGATCAGGACCAAAACCTAAGGCTATTTAGCAATGTCGGTCCGTCCGTATCAACTTTTGAGGCCTTAAAATTTATGCTGGGAAACTGGAGCATGTTTAAGTGTTAAAACTTTTTATATCCGCCCACTGCCACGCCCATAATTTAGAAAACATAGTGTTAAAGCTAAGGTTAGAGAGATAGAGTGTTACAAACTTCACAAGATATGTAGACACCTTTATATACATATGTCATATAAGGTTTTTTGCCACGCCTACTTTTTGTGGGCGTTCTTCACTAAAATGCTGTTTTCGTCAAAAAAATTTCATAGAACCCGAAAAAAAAATTTTAACAAAACATTTAGCCAATATTTTTTCCAATATATCACCCATACAAAGTTTTTGGCCACGGCCACTTTTTGTGGCATTTTTTAAAAAATTTTATTTATTTTAAAAAATTTCACGCAAAATTAAATGCCCTTCCACCACGTTCTTACCGCAGTTTTATTTTGGAGACACATAGGGATATGGATAGGGTATCATACTGTTCGCCCCCAGCGGACTGTAGCCTTTCATTATGGTTTTTTTTATGGTTATGGGCTGACTAGCACTGCGAAGAAGAAAAATATCTTTTGTGCTCCCGATGAATGTTTAATATGTGATTTGTTCTGGCGACAATCCTAGGTCTTTGATAAACCTTAAGATTGTTGAGGCCGATGATTTGACAACATCCTGAGGTTTGGTGAAATCTTTCTGTAAGCATTTAAACCTCTTTTGGGTGATTGAAGAGCATAGGATGTGTTCTGCAGTTTCAAGTTGTTCGAGGCAGAGTCTACACAGATCTGTAGAACTGTTTCCCATTTTCATGAGATGATGGTCAGTTACGATCTTAGCATTACGCATGGCGTGAGTTGAGTTCTTTTAGAATATTTAGGCAGTTCCTAACAAATAGAGAGAGTTGAACTTGTAGGAGTTAACAGTAAACAAAGTGCAACTAGAATGTCTAAGAGAATGTAGATATTTTATCTTCTGAGATTACGTTTTAAGCAATCTCTTGCGCATGCTTCAATAA
Organism: Ferdinandea cuprea; assembly: GCA_963576555.1. Taxonomy (NCBI): domain Eukaryota; kingdom Metazoa; phylum Arthropoda; class Insecta; order Diptera; family Syrphidae; genus Ferdinandea; species Ferdinandea cuprea. Next base: position 29,530,784 of record OY754958.1, read on the forward strand.
CGTGAGCTTCTAACTTCTAACAGCTTAAACTAATTCCCAATGTCTAACGAAAGTCCGTGGTGAAAAAAAAACTGCAGGTACTAAGGAGCTGTTCCAAGGGGCGACCACTTTTTTGCGACCATGCGACTACCTGCAATGCTTATGAAGAAGGCGCAGACACCGCGAAGCATTTACTCTTGTGAATGTTATTTGGGTTTGGTGGCAAATCATGGTGATTTTACTTCTTTTTTTTTGTGTTTTTCATTATTTTAAGAAACTTAAAAATGTTACTCAATCTTTGTCTTAAAATGTAGCCTATAAGACGTAGAATAAATTTATCAAATAAAATGCGCATTCTGAGTGATTCCACAGACAGGAAACAAATCATTCCTATGGTTATGTTCGTTCCAATGTTTTTACAAAATCAAATATGGGGCCCTATTTCTCAAGTACAGAGTTTTTTTTTAGAGGTATAGAACTTTGAATTGAACTAAAACACAAGAAAATCGTCTTAATGTCCATCAATTTGGCTTTATTGGAAGGATAATTTTATGCCATTAATGTTTAAATATAATTTCGGACATATGGCCGCCGCGGCTATTTCGAATAAAGATAAGTCTAGAGGTCCAATTTGAAACCACTTTTTCAAGCATTTGGGGCTGTATGTCGGCAGTAACGTCACTGGTGTTGGCTTCCAAGTCGCCTATGGATTCTTGTTTGTTGGCGTAGGCGAGCGAGTTTACATATCCCCAAAGAAAATAATCCAATGGTGTCAAATCACAAATTATGCGCTCATCGAATGTTTCCTTCAATAAATCGATTGTGACGTGCGCTGTTTGGCATGAAGCGCCATTTTGTTGGAACCACATCTCATCCACATTCATGCCATCCAATTCGGGAACAAAATTAGCGGTTATCATGGCTCTATACCGATCTCCATTTACGGTAACTGACTCTCTAGCATCATTTCGGAAGAAGTATTGCCCAATGACTCCACCAGCCCATAGCAGTTTTTGTGGATGTAATGGCGTTTCAAGGGTCTCATGTGGAGTTTCTTCACTCCAAATGCGGCAATTTTGCTTGTTGACGTAGACATTCAACCCAAAATGAGCCTCATCACTGAACAAAATTTTGCGATGAAAATTAAAAATAAATTTGCACAATTTGCAAGCGTTGTTCATTCGTCAACCTGGTCATGATAAAATGGCAAACCAAACTGAACATAAATGACATTAGAGTCGCCAGATTTGACCACAAAATGTCAGTTTTATCTCTATTCGAAAAACCAACCCCGAAAAAAAAACACCTTTGCATACTTCCCAAATGAATTTAAGCAAAAAAAAAAAAACATTTTCTTAATTTGTTTATATTTATTAAGTTTATGAAATTATATGAAACTAAAAGGGGAACTCCTGGATTTGCCAGAAGCAAACTCATCAATTACTATCTAGTACACTTGATTTGGGTGCCAGGTCACAGTGGACAATGAAGGCAATGCAAAAGCAGACAAATTAGCATCCGCATCCGCGATGCCAAGACCATTCTGCGGGCTACCTATGAACACTATAAAAAGTTGTATCAAAACCTGTATAGAAAGAGAAAAAGCTACATTTCTTGAGGGAAGCCGAAGCAAAAATCTTCATGCCAAACAGTTCCAATAAAAAAACGATACAACTATTACCACTCAGCAAAAGTCAGATTTGGCTGGCCACAGGCTTCCTTACGAGGAAGGAAGAAACATGAAACAATAGCACAAAACAATACCTATAGATTGTGCAACGAGGAAGAGGAAAAAGCAGAACACATATTATGTGATTGCAACTGCCTTATACAAATCCGTCAACGTTATTTAGGTGAGTTCTACCTTGAAGCAGCGGATATATATAGCTAACTAACTTTATAACTAACTGCGGCATCATTGATGAGCTATAAATGGAGGGCATCACAATAGGCCCATATGAGGCCGCGGTGATTGGGATACATAGGGTCCGCCAAATATATTTTTTTTTAAAATAAGGCGCCAAACATCGAGTGTAGCTTCGGCTGTGTGGCATGTAGCGCCGTCCTGTTGAAACCAAATGTTGCCAATATCCTCCGATTCAATTTTTGTGAACAAAAATTCGTTCTGGCCCGATAACGATCGCCATTGACTGTAACCGCCACTCCTTGTTGTTGTTCAAGTTGTTGTTGTTCGTTGTTCAAGCGTATACACAACCATATTCGTTCAGCGGAAGGATAAAACTAATTATCTGTCAAATCAGACATGAGCTAAGTGTTACCATTCGCGAAATAAGCACTAGTTGAAAAAAAAGTTAGTTGGCGGACCCTTTAGTATACAACATATCTATTTGGCGTGCTCTTCAATTTTCAGTAGCTCGAAGACAGTGAAGAATTTCGAACTCTACAAACAAATTTGCCAGTTCTTCAACATTTAAAATGGAGCTGATATCTTTCAAAAATGTTGAGCTGACATAGAGCAACTGGGCGAAAAAATCACATCTTACGAAAATTATTCAGAAAATTTATAAGCTACTTCTTTCAAGTCAGTCTTTGACGACTATTTACCTTATCTCTATTGGAGTTTTGTTTGTTAATTAGTTTTAATTGTATATTGTTGGAATATTTTTGTAGTTTCAAAATTAATATTAATATAAATTTGTATTTTAATTTGTTAATTTTAAGATTATATTAATGAGATTGCCTTCTCAAGGATTCTATTATATATAAATAAATTGAAATCCAAATTTAAATATTCTGTCAACAAACTTCGCACAATACTCCGCTTATCGCAAATCCCTGTTGCATCTTCCTGTAATGCATGAAATTCTTCTCAACTTCTTGATTTGAAGTTGATCAGAAGAATAAAGCAGATCCATGTTATCCGATTCTATTTATTACCTTGGAAGGCAAATTAATTATTTACCAGAAAATCCATGAAATGTATGAAAATCCATGATAACAAAAACTGGACAAAAATTGTTTATTTGTGCAAAAGTTGTATGTTGAAAAAAATTTAAGGAGCTCAACAAGTAACGGCAGAGATCGATACAGTTAAACGTAAATAACTCAAAAGAGCAAAGTGGAAATACAACCTTAGAGATTATATACAAAATGGAAACCCGAATCAACTGTCAAATTAGTTGTAGCTAGAAAAAGTATTGCCAATTCGAAAAGCAAACCTCCAAACAAAAGCACCCTATACATTCATTTGGGACGTTATTTCCACAGCGACTAAAAATAAAAACAAAAAAAAAAAGAAATAGACAAATATGCCAACCAAGATGAGTACCTATTTTCTTCTTCGTCATACTGTTACCTAGAATCTGCGGTATGTGTTTTTCACATATAAAAACTTTGACTACCTTCGTAAATCGCCTGGCCAACTGTCATGCAGTTGAGCAGTGAATAGGACTGAACTGGAACTCATAAATCAGGATAAAACAATTTGGAATAAACTTTCCTACCGTCGATTTATTTTCATTCTTGCGTCGACTAGCTTTCCCCGCATACCTACGTACGTCCTATATGTAGATTCTGCGTAATGTTATTCCTAAAAAAAAAAAATTGCTCCAGATACATAGATAAATTTTATTGTTTTTTCACTTGTTTTTTTGAATGGAATCGGATAACGACGGCACAGGACTTAGTATAAGAGAGCTTAAGAAACTTTTCTAGAATGAAAAGTGTGTACGTATCTATAGTATATATGAGGGGACAAAATCCATGGGAAAGTTCGAGCCGAAAGTATCTGATCACATTTGGTGACTTCTGAACCAGAAAGTCGTAAATAATGAAATTCGTTTATTTTATACAAAATAATGAACAAAAAGTAGAAAGAAGAAGATGCTCTTTAACAAGTTCGCCCATCGTCCTGTGTGCAAAAAGAAAGTGACAGTGGGTGGCGCAAATAGGGCAAGGATAACCTTCCACCTCGTTTCCATGGAATGTGTATTTATTTTATTTTATTTTTTTTTTCTTCTTCAGCGAACAATTGGGCCGTCATATGCACACGCATTTTATTATATTCTTGAAGATTTATAAGCAGTTTTGTCCTTTGTCCGGAAGAGAGATGAACATAATAAGGGCACACAAGTATGAGATACTTCTAATTCATTGTACTTGTCTTGTTGGCATACATGTATGTATGTATGTACAACGACAAGTATCTACATATGCGATAAGTGGAACAGTAGTAAACTAATGTGAAAGCAATCAAAATGCTTCTGACGTTTATTTTGTTTCGGGCCATTTGAGTCACAATATTGTATTACAATACGTTCATGGAGTCCCGTCCTTGCTATGTCATCGACCACGATCTCTGATGATGAATGTATATACCGGGTTGTTGAAATCCTTTTATTTTTTTTATTTTGTGCCGATTGAATGTGGTTGTCTTGGGATTTCATTCTTTTCCAAAACACAGAGGAAGAGAGAGAGATACAGATTTTTTTTTACTCTGCTCCCCTTTTTTTGTATTTGTTCTCTCTCTGTTAAGAGTTGGTGAAAGGAAAATTGTATACCCTAGAGGGTCCATTGAAGAAGACTGATAGTGGGTTAATGTCAGTGTGATTGCCCACCCATTTGGTGTATAATTAATTGTTCACTTAGTTTGTGACCCCAAGGGGATATCTGTCACTTGAGTTATGGTTGATATTTTTGTGCTGAATGAATGGATGATGTTTTGCAGGCGGTCATCGCAACGGTGCTGGAGATGGTCTTGGATATGTGTTGTTGAAAGGCGTTATAATTTATGTGGCGCATATTTGGGAATAATAGAAATAATATTGAATTATGTTTTGGGGAAAGTATAGGCGTGCACAGCACAATTAGGTATTGGTAAAGTGTTTTTTGGTTGCGACACAAGTGTTTCGCTTGCAGATGATGTGAAATACTCGCGAAATGCTTTCTATTGTTAGTTTTATAAGGTACTTAGTGAAGATTTTCTTCACGTTTTATGGGCTGGATGTAAGGCTTAACAATATATGTCCTTTAAATTGCCGATACAAAAACACCATCTGTTTGCAAAACCTGGAAATGGAAGATAGCATTCTCATATAATTTAGGTTCCATGTGGTTTATTTGCAATCCTGATGTTTCAACAGATGCTGAGATTGTAACTACACCTAACTCACAATGGGGCAGACCCAATAGTTGCGTCTTCTTGACAGTATGGTGTGGAGGCTTAAATTGAAATTATTCAGAGGGCTATGTTTTCTGTTCCGAAGAGCAAGTTTCTAGCCCAAGGGTACGCTGAGGGATGCGCGGCTAAAAGAGTTAGTACGCGAGCTCCTCCGAATGCCGCGAGGCATCGGCCTCCGACAAAAGTGACGTTTTTTCCCGGGAACTCGTGGAATATATAGAACATAAGAAAAAAAACGTCTCGCTATCGCATTAACTTAAGCGAAGTTAGAGAAGCTGTTAAGATATCGATGGCCATTGTTCCTAGTGTTTTTGCGCATACTATGTAGGTAGTAGGTTGCACACTGCTGAGAAACCAACCTGAGCAACATCACCACCTGTAGGCTCTGAACCCTTTTGTGGTGTCAGCAATAATCATTTCAGGAACTATGTAAAAGCCTATCCCTTATCGCATCCAATGAAGTCTGGCTTAAACCAACTGGTCAGAATTATACCAAACAATTCATTCCCAAATTTCAGCCCAGGAAATCCTAACTCCTATTAAACCTGGGCAGGAATGGTCTAAAAATCCTGACAGGAATATTAATTTGTCATTGTCTCCTGAAAAAAACACCTTTACCGCATCTCACCGGACCCTACATGTACACTTTGTTAAGAGAATGGCGAATCTTCTCTTCACATACTCATGGACTGTCCGGCTCTGTTTCGTCTCAGGAAGAACATCTTCGGTGAGGAAATCATCTCACCAACAAGCCTCGCTTCCTTGAACCCAGAGAAGATTATTGTTTATTGACTTCCTCTGGAGTTAAACCATTGCTCTAGGACCCCTCCAGCCGCAGTTCCAGCCTACATGGGGCAGGCTCTCCCGACGTTCAATCAGATAGATAGATTGAACGTCATAACTTATAAAGTAAAGAAAATATATTTATTCAACTGTTTCCGATGCTGACACGACTACCCAATTCTACTACTGCATAGAATGGAAGCGTAATACCCAAGAAATTGGGTTGCTCTTCCATTGGGAAGTTAATAGTTTGGCTGCATGTAAAGGCGAAAATCGAAAAAGCGGAAGCCAAAGCCACTCCTCCTAAATCGAAATAATCAAACTCCACTGGCAAGAAGGCTAGGGCAGGACCCACACCCGATATTCTCACTTTAAGACATACGACGTGTGGCCCAAGTTATCTGGTTCATACATTTAATAGGGATTATCTCCTGCAAGCTGCAGCTCTACTGCAACCGATCTAATCATAACCAAAAAAAATCATAACCAAATGTAGACTGGACATGACGCTTGTGGAAGAGGGATTATTCTTAAATAGATAGCCGAAGCCAACCTATGTAACCAGGCACCACAGATTAAAACCCAGAGATATAAAAATGCATATAGGCGTTTACTATAAAAAGTGACAGACGATGGAAACAGAAAAACGCTGCAATGGAAAAGAAGGGCAGCAAGGGAAGAGTATCAAGCCAAGACAGAAATCAGAATTCAAAAACGTGCGATGAAACTTATTGGAAATCGAAATATCGCGAAGAAGCTTGAGCCTCTTAGTCACCGCCGTAATGTTCCCTGCCTCTCGTTGTTTTATCGATACTTTCATCGTAAGTGCTCGAAAGAAATAGCCAGTTGTATTCCTCCCCTTCAACCGTAATACTCGCAATGCTAGGAATGCTCATCAGTTTACCCTAAAGCCTGTATTCGGACGTACTGTGCAATATAAGGATTCGTTGGTCTGCCGCGCAACACGAATGTGGAATGTTTGTCCTGCCCACTACAATTTGCAAACATTTAAAATGTGCATCGGTTTCTCATCCTTTCGTTTAATTCCTTATTTCCTTAATTTCCGTAAAAAACAAGTGATGGTAGGAGAATAAGACACTCTGTACAAAGAAAGTGAGTCCAGCTCAAGGGGATTGAAAAGTCTGGTGATTGAAATAACGATATAAGGTTGTATGCAGGTATCAAAAAGCTAAGCAACTGACAGTCTTTTAAAAACAGCAAAAGGAAACCTAGTTACTAACGTACAGGGAATAGTGAATGTATTTAAGCATTATTTTCAGCAGCTGCCAAACGAGCAACATGTAGAAAGAGTGATAGGAGAGAACCCACGTCCAGTCAATGAAAAACAAGTCTCAGAGCTCTTTATATACGAAAGCAATGTTTAAAATCAATAACAGTGTTTGGGTTAAGGAAGGCATGCACTATTAAAAACGCAGCCCTATATGTACCGTCTACACGAAAGATGGTCATATGTCTTGACAAACTATTCGTCACTATTCCTCATATTATTTACAATAAAGCAAATCCGGGAAAAGACCAACGCAGTAATACTATCACTTTAAGGCCGTCTGCCCATCTGAAATCTTCCAAGCATGAACTATTACTATACTTTAGCAGATCCGTCTAGCTACTGGAATATTCGGACGATCTTAAACTAAATGAGGACAAGACTATTCAAAATCTATGCTATCGAAAATCAAAGAAGCATCTATCCGCCACCCAGAGCAAAATCTCAAAATTGACAGGATCAACTTCAAAGTAATAAAGAAAATCATTTACCTTGATGCTAGCATGAAAATCAATTCTATCAGAAAACCTTTTCACCCCAGTTTGTTTATTGGTTCAAAACTCTTGACACGAAAGACGAAATTTATGCTCTGCCGAACCGTTATCCTGCCAGTTTATTTTAGCTGGATTTCAATTTTCTTTCTTTCTCCTCACTTACCAACAATCAATACTAATTCAACAGATTTTACCTATTTAAGAATTGGGTTTGTATTCTCCACTCCACCGGAAACATTAAAAATCAGCAAATTCGAAATATACTTTACTCAGCCCACAAACCATCTTTAAATGCATTACATTCCCAGATAATATCCTCAATGTATTTTTAGAATCCTTAATTCACTCAGTATGCTGCTGCTGTAACCATAGATAACCCGAAAAAAAACCAAACCTTTTGCGCATTATAGTCCCCTCCGTAGACATCTACTTTTAATTAGATAATTGAAAATTGTAAACTTACCCTTGCTGATTCCAGTCGCTTTATCTCGAAGGACATTAATCGAATGGACCCGTCCGAACTCTTCGAACATCTCTCGCAGTTGCCGTTCATCCATTGACTTTGGAACCTGGCCAACAAACATTTTTATGTTATCCGGATCCGGCTCCTCGTCGAATGGTATATCCGATGTGTCCATGCGGATAAGAGCGTCCGTCGGGACATTTTTATTCGCATTACTCGTGTTGTTGTTATTGTTGTTGTTATTCGGACTGCTAGCGCTATTGTTGTTGCACACACTAATGTTATTATTCAATAGGGTACTATTGTTATTATTGATTGGACTGTTCGGTAGGCTATCGTTGTTACTAGTATTATCGCTCATACCAAACGCACTGCAAATAGAAAACAAAACAAAAAAACATTTGTAAATGATTGCACATCCTGCGGGAATAGTCGGTGTATTTAGGATGTTAATTGTGGTAAAACAATGATAAAACCAAAATAAAAAAAACAGCAATACATTCATATAACGCTAGATGCTCTCAGATAAGTGTTGCTTCTCATTGAATTGTATTCTTAAAGTATTATTAATGTGTTAGCGACGGTACACTGGGGTTAGAATAAGCTCTGTGTCTGGCTGAGCATTAAATGAATTAATTTAAATTTGTACTCTTTCGATTTTGAGGGTAATAATGGTTATCTTAACAATGAGTTCACATAGCTACAATTTGGAACCTAGAGCCTGTAGCCTGGTTCGGACAAAGGCAAGATATTCACAGAGGCAATGTTCAGCGCTGTATTTGTATTTTTTCTCACAAGCATCGCAGATAGTTGTATAGCTTAAGCAAAACAGGCTACTCATGATGGTAGCCCGTCAGAATGTCTAATAGGCGCCACAGTCTTTTCTCGCTAGTGACAGAAAAAATAGGGCAGTTTCCGCCTCGAGAATATTGTCTTTATTCAAGACCCAAGCATTAATGAATGCCCTTACAAGAGGTGCCGACAGACCCGACACAGGTTCATTTCCGGAGAAGACTTAGGACCTTATTGTGATTGTCGATTATTAATTGATACACAATCGTTGGTTAGGAACTTCGCTATCGCGAATGTCGATTGTAAACGATAATTTTCGTTTTGACAGACGATGTTTATCGTTTACATTTTTCTGTTTGATTGTGTGTTGTGTGGCTGAAAAAGATTATTTTTAAAAAACGAAGATGTAATTTATTTCAATTGTATCACTATTTCAAGTTAATTTGTTAACTTTGATTACCATTTGATAGATGGGAATAGTTCAACGTCGAACTAAATAATTTAGAGACTCCTTCATGTATCTGTGATAAATGGTTAAAAGTACATTTGAATTTACATACAAATGAATCATATCAGTGATCATAAACTTTCCTAACAAGTTTTACGTGCTGATTTAATGTACAAAACAAAGCAACAGAAATTTGAGAATAAAACCGAAATTCAAGTTCAAGAGGATTGGAAGCATCTCTTAATCGCCTCCTATTCCTGGCCATCTCTAGAAAGTCTCTGTGCATGTTTCGTTCTTTCAAATCGCAAAAAATAATTCAATTGAAGACATTTTTATCTTGTTTTAATTTTAATTACACAAAAATAATCACTACCAATAATCCATTGAAATATCAAAAAATGATCAAAGTATGCTCTATTCACAATAAATAGCATTTTTGTTCACAATCACACGAGCCTATGTCGATTGCGTTATACAATACCAAACGTAAAATTTGTCGACGCAATCGACTTTTATCGAATCGTTCTCTGATCGACATTCGCAATAAAGGGCTTACTCCGAACAATGCCGGCAAGTTTGCGAGATCTTATTTCCCGTATCACTCGGAATCTAAACAAAGCTCAGTGTTCAGTCTTAAGACCAAATTCAAAGAGCTCTTGACTTGGACCACTAACTTAGAAGTCGAGAAAGGTTTACACAATTGCTTTAGTGCAGCTTCGCTATAACTACAGATACAAATACTTCGACTTGAAAGCCCGATGCATATATGCCCAATGACTCCTAATAGGTTTTGGTACGATCCATGAAAATGCGATTACATCTCCCCCTGTGTCAGATCCTGACGAAAACCATTTTTGAACTTGGAAAAGTAAACTTCAAAATGATTACGCAGCCGAAGTTTCAGGTATCATTGCATCATATGGCATACCCTTTATACAGGGGTCTTAGGATAGTCTCGCGCACTGACAACGAAACTCCAGTGCGAGTTGTACCAAAAGCCATTTCTTTTAAAGTGAGAAATGACCATCAGAGCAACCATCAAAACAACGCCGGGTGTTCCCCAGGGAAGAATCCAATGCAACCTAACCATACCGCTCATTCGATGCTAGTAAACTTAGCACTGACATATTTACTTGAAAGGTTATTCCATAGGACCTAATTATTTTCGTGTACATACATATGACTCTTTTGGGTGACAAACCCTATGCTCTGCCAAAGGTAGACACCAATTAAGGTGGACTACCATTTTAGTTAAGGAATTCCTTAAGAAATTACTTTGAACCTTGATAACCAAAATGTTTGGTGTGCTACCAGTAGGTAGGTATTGTTGGAAGAAGAAGAGGTTAAATCGAAACTTAAGACTTAAGATGACGTACTATAATTGACTCAAATGTCTTTAAGCGCGATCAAACATGAAATAGTACTATTTTGTAAAAAGATATGACTCCAGTGCTTTGCTTTTGATTCATTTTTTAATAACAAAAAAGTTTACACATTAACAAATATCGTAAATACTCCTCGAAATTTACTTCGGCAAATTTAATTTTCTAAGCCTTTTTCGGACAAACATTGACCTCAAGTAGAAATTTCGTTGAGCATAAAGAGAATAAATTTGCCAAACGTAAGAAGTAAGTATAAAAGAATTGGTAAATGTAACCATTTTTCACGGAAATTTGCCCACCATTATTCAAACTCAGCCCGCTGTCTGCCGTTAAACAAGCCAAACACGTGCAATTGACATCGTTCCAAAATGTCGACATATTTACAAATATCTCTACAAAGTAGACAAAAATATATACATATATGTCCGTAAAAGAATTCCACTTCCTGCCACAAGTATGCAGCGAAATTTTGTTGCAAATACCCCAAAATGGTCCCATGGCAACAACCTCGAATTGTTCACGATGTCCATAGCCATCACGAGTTCGTTCCAGCGTCATAGTAATTACCGCACCACCGTTAATCTCATGCAGGCGAATAGAAAAGCGATTACGCGCGGCGGATAATAACGGTCAATCTATACACACATTACTTTGCGCTGGCAAAGAGTTGCCAAACGCTTAATCCCACTTTTGACGCAGTCCATCAATTTTCTTTTTACCATCAGAAAAAAAAGCCCTGATGGTCATTTGCCGTTGCAATTATAAGTTAATAGTAAATCAATACATATATCCATGAAAAACTAATCATCTAAACTCTTCCTTCTTCTCACCACAAACGACCATAAAAAATGAATACATACTTTTGTTTTTAAATAATTACAGTTATTATAATAATTTACTAAAATATATATATGATACAAAACCCTTATTGAATATTAGGTACTCACTCAAGATATGAATGGGATTTGCCGGAAAAATCAAAAATCAATCTGCGGTTTTCCATAAAGCCACTTGCTGTACTTCGAAGCATATTGTTTTTTAGCGAGATTACCGTAGTCGTTCGTATACAACAAACAAACTAACTAATAGTTTTACACAGTTAAAAAGTCACAAATTTATAATAAAAAAAATAAAACTAAAAATTTGTCAATTAAAATTTTTATGCTTATCGACCAACACTACACTGTGCGCGCACGACTGGAGAAAAAAAAAGTCCCAAAAAATAATAATAATAAAAAAGACAATCAAACGGATAACGTCCTCGCGAGTTCTAACAACGACTACGGTTGACGAACAAATGGACGAGTCTTGGAATGAATTACTCTAAACAAGAGTGATTAAATTTGGTTTACTAACTGTAGTCCCGGACTACATGTTTTGGCTAAAAAAAAAAACAACAACAACAACTATTGCAACAAGCTCTAGTCTCATGAGCGAGAGAAATATTGAGAGAAAGTACAGGAATATTTAATCCAATTTTGGTAGAAAAAAAATTGAGACATTTTTTTACAGTTTTACTGTGCAGGGTGGCAATGTATTTAAATAATATTTAGACAGTACATGTTTTTAATTTTTTATCAAATCACAGCTTGACATATTAGTGTCCTAACAATTCCTGCCACTGAATTATGTTTTTGACCATAGATATATAGTTATAGTTTTACCTAAATTTTATTCAGATTTTATTCAAAGTACAACTACATTTTTTGGTTTTATTTTGTTAAAAACTGCATCAATAATTTATTTGGGCGAATTGTCAAAAAGTACCACATAGGCTACTTAGACTGTTAACATGTTAAATGTATGGAAAAGGGATCATCCTCAGTGTTTTTCCCCGTTTTTCGCTCTGTAAATAGCACAAATTAGTTCCAAAATAGCTTGGTCTGATTGTTGTGACCAAATTTAGTGTATCGTTGCTCGTCATTTGGCAGTTAATAGGACGAGTTAAAGTCTTTTGAATCATTCTGACGAAAAATGTAATAAACTAAAACCAAACCAAAACAATGTTTTTACATATATATTTTTCTAATTGTGATTTTAATATGTTTTTATATCAACTCGTTTTTTAACATCGACTGTTTGACAGATGACAGCTGATGTCTGAGGTGGAAGATGAATTCCATGTAGAATTAAGGCGCCACAATGAAAACCAATGACACACTTTCATTCAAATATTATTTCTTATTTTTACCAATCGAATTAACAGCAACTTAAGGAATTGAATTTGCCCCAGGGAATGTATTCGGAAAGATTCTATTTTTACTTTATAGAGGTTTAATTTGGTGTGACATATGAGAAAAAAAAAATTAAAACTTATTTCAATATGTGTAAAAAAAGCTCCTCCATCGCTTGCGACTACTTGTTATATTAATTGTAATACTATTAAAAATGTTTATTTTAAATTATCTGTGTTTAAAACAACAACCAGATGGAGTGGAAAGCAGTTTTTCAAATACGGTAAGGTAACCCTCATGATATTTGTCATCTATGTACTTCCAGCCACCTGTCATATGTCATCCATTATCTGTTTTCTGTCATTTGTTACATGTTATTTGTCAGCTATCATAAGTCAAGTTGTTGTAGGAACACCAGTTCAAAAATTTGATTAAAATACCCTCAATATACCAGAACACCTAGAATGTAACCAAGATTGTAGTTATGTTTTCATCATTTTCATTTTAACGATTATGAGGAATCAATAGGGATTAATATCATGGGGACTTAAGCATAATTTATGAAAAAAAAAAAATAAGGAAATTCTACATTCGCTTGGGACGATCAGTATGATACCCAAAGTTTTTTAAAAAAACCAAAGTGGGCTTGGCCAAAAACTTTGTATGGGCGATATTGAATCTTGTTTTTAATTTTTTCTTTTTCATTTTCTATGGAAATTTTAAAAAGAAATAACATTTTTTGTAAAAAAAATGCGCACAAAAAGCTTTTTAAGACTTATAAAGGAAATAGGTCGGTTTCTACATATTGTGTTAAGACGCATTATGTGCGTGACCACTTCGAGACCCGACTCTAGGGAGTATATGTTCCAAATTTCAGCTTCCTATCTTAAACTTAAAGCCCTACAAAGGACAGACGGACATTGTTAAATCGTCTAAGCTTTTCATTCTGGTCACAAATCTAAATAATTTTAGGGATCTACAACGAATACTAAGGGGTGTACCCTTAGGTGAGGGTATACAAAATAGTTCTGTGAAAAAAGTATTCCACGAATACTGCTGTCTGGCAGAGCGAACACTTACATTTGACGAAGAAATCCAGGGGTATGGTGTTCCCACTGAACTTTTTAATGCCGTAGCAGATGACTTGGGAGTGAGCATGTGCCATACACGAACTCGTAGGGAGAGCATATATGTATGTCTAAATAGAACCTCAGCAACTTTGCTGCTAAGCTGCGCCTACTTGTAGAATTTATAAGCACGAGCTAATCGCAAATTGGCTTCTCTGTCAACCTCCTTAATTTTTGACCAAATTAGAATTTAGGCAAGGCTACTGCGCTACACTTGCAAACAAAACTTTTTAATTACTTCAACGCAAACAAGGTGGATGGAGCTATCAACGGTGCGTAGGTACAGAAGAGTCTCAAGTGGGCGAGAAACCCCAGAATATGTTGTCGACGATATATTAGGGCATCGATGGCCTGGTTATTGTATTTCTTTCTCTGCAATGTTTGTTAGAGTTTCGCAATGTAGTGTAACTACTCTATTATTTTCCACACCTAAAATAGAAAGACCTCACCGATGTAATGGGTGTTTTTATTAAGACTTTGTTAAATAAATCCTTGAAGGTTAGATCCTGCACAGAGAGATAAGACAAATCGACTAACGGAAAGTATATAGCTTTTTAGGTGTATTTATCATATAAACAGAAACAGAAAGTAAAAATACGGCCTCTTTACTATGAACCAATAAATAACTCGCTTTTCCAGCTCACAGAGCAGTAGTAGTTCTGATTTCAGTCAAACCGTTTATCATACCCTTTTCCATAGTACTGCATATTTTATTATCATTCCACTACTCCCATTTAAAAAGCAATTGCGTGTGTAGGCCTAGGAACTTCTAATAGAGTAAATACGGCTATCTAGATCTGCCTACCCACCTTGAATGCACCACTCAAACAATTCTATTGACATTATGCGGGACAAATGAGTAAATAAAAGCACACGCTTTTATTGCGATACTACTTTTTTGTATCCACCTATCCTACCTCATCCGAATAAAAACTAAAATTGCTTTGCACATATGGCAAGCAAGAACAAAACTCATAAAGAATGCAAAGATACATACATTGATATCGTGCAAACTTACAATTAGGTCAACTTTAAACAGAGGTAAACTTATGACGCGTTTGTCTTTTTTTTTCTGGTTGTAAAAATAGAACCTATTACATTTTTTGTCATAAGTTTTATTGGGGTAGAAAAATAGTCCCAGTAACTCGTCTTTTAGGAAAAACCGATAAAAGCATTAAATTTGGAGAATACCAAATTCGGTAGTTGGATGTGTCAAAACTGAAGTAATACTCTTTGACCATCCCGCTATAAACGGTAGAAGCTTTATACCTTCTTATACGAAGCTAAATACCTGTGTTAAAATTTAAGTTACAGGACCTATATCTAAAAAAGGCTTCCGCCGCTGCATTGAACATTCTGCGATATCTTCAGTAGAAAAACTTCTATTCTTCGTAAAGCTACATCACAGTAGACCATTCATAATGAATTCGGAACTCTTCCAAGAAAAAACATCTTCACCATTCCCCAGCTTCAGTTCAATAAATCAATCCGTGGCACCAATTCCTCCCGGTAATCCTAGGATGGGGGTGCTTTCATGAGGGATCATTACATCAACCCATTTCTGCACGGACTAATCAAAAACTAGCGTTTGAATAGGTTTCTGACCTAATTCCGCTTTCCTGGCCATTGATAAAGTCCTATGCAAATTTAAGAGAAACGTGAAATCCGGGTATTATCTCAGACAGTCAAGCTGCAGCCAAGGCTTTGGAGTCAGCCTCTTTAAACTTTTTCGGGGCCCTCTCTGTTACATTAAGTCTCACGTATCTTAGGAAATATGGGGTGATAGTCGAGTTTTGCAATGACAGTGACAGATAATATATAACTCTCATCTGTCATATTGGTACCCGGTAAACTGCTTTTTGCTCCATCTAGTTGCCCTCTTTGGACCTACAAAGTGTCTACTTGTATTTTAATTACAAAGCAACTAGTCGTTACCAAAAGAAGAGCTCTTTTTATGCATATTTATGTAAATTTTACTTCATCGTGTTTCGAACCAAATTTAAGCTCTACAAAGTAAAAGTAAACACTTTTCTGTTTTATATTTCGGCCGATGGTGGCAGGTTACCTGGTCGAAATGTTATTTGACTCAGTTGACAGCTGATAAATTACAGATGACAGGTGACAGATAACATAAGGCACACAAACCCCTGTAATGATTAGCATTTCTAAAAATCAGGACGGATTTAAGACCCCAGAAGAATGAGAGGACGGTTTTCCACTCCATCGTTTAATTTCCGTTGTTAATGACTCCACTGCTTTTTGCTTGCTTAAAGTTCTGCAGCTTTAAAAGCCTTATCCAAGTACCTATACACATACCACTAAAAGTTACTCTAATTAATCCACTGCATAGTTCTGCAAAAAACACTTTTCCGTATCTCCTCAAATAGAGGAATTGTTTCACCTTTCGGGCGGTCCTATAGCACAGCACAAGCCAATCTTAACCCAACATATTTTCTAAGCTAATTAATGCAAGAAAACTGCTCACTAAGCAGAAAGAATGAAAAAAAAAACCATTCAGAACTCTGTTTGTTCTTTCTTCGTCTGCTCTTGTTGCCGGTTGTCGTCGTTATCGTAACTTTCAAAAGAACCCTTCATATGTGAAGCACCTCCAATCAAGTACTGCAGATTCGAACACTTTGCCACTATCCATCAGAACTAGCCCCACCATCATCATTGAGCAGATAGAACGCCCTGCGGAGCTCTTGAAATAATAAAACAAAAGGCACCCAAATGACAGCCCGCAAACGAACAAAATCAATAAACCACAAGAGTATCCGCAATGTGCACCATTCTCGACCGTTGTCGCCTTCATTCCCCATCAACCCCTTTCTGAGTCGTCAAGAGTGAGAGTCCCACCTTGGTACTTATACCGACATACGAGCTGTACCTATATGTGTACAAGTTTTGGTTAGTCTGTGTGGAGGTATGTGTTTTTGGTGAACCTTTGTGGGTGACATACCAACAATCTTAGTCCGATCATTGGTCTCAACCCAATTTTCGTCGTCGTCATCGTCATCGTTGTTGTTGCTTTGGCTATTGTTATTGTTGTTATTCTTGGTGTTGGCTAGGTGGTTTTCCTTCATTTCACCGCATCATCAACATGCACGAGTGTCCTTTAAAGTTCAGCATTTGTCAAGGATTGACCTCATTCTGCACCTTCTTTCTATTCTACGTATGTTTGGTTGGGTGGGTTCTCGGGTTGGTGTGGGAGGTGGATGAAAGGACGCTTGAATATTTCTCACATCAGTGGCATCTTAGACGTCCGCTATTCCAGATTCAGTGAGAGTGGGAGAAACAGAGCGAGAGAGTGAAAAAAGGACGATATTGTGATGGGGACGTTTTGGTAAAGGATATAAGAACACTCCTTCCAACCGGCGCTGATGCAGTTACTTAAAGAGAACACTTTGCAGAAACAAAAACGAATGTGGAAAAACAAAAAAAAGAACAGGACTCTTGAAGCCATCTCGGTTGATGGTTCGGTTCATTGGGGCACTCACTGAATGTGCTCTACTTACCGCTGCTGCTGGGTCCTTACCAACTCCAGCAGCCAAGAAACAAAGTGCAACATTTCGATAACCATTGTGGAATTCTGTTGGGAATGACGGGAATTCATATTTCTTTGGTCATGCTGACGATGACAGATTGAATAGCCAACTCTCTATCAACCACCGAGCCCTTCCGGAGTGCTTGCACCATCTAAATGCAGAAAATCGAGTATGCCCTCGAGCTTTATTGTTTCTTTTTCTTTTCTCTTTTTGGTTTTAAAGGATTTTAAAACATACATACATGCTCGAACAAAAAGTTTCTTTGCAAATAAAAGATAGAAACACATCCATCCATTCTTGCATACGGCGCAAAGGCTATTGTTTTAAGCAAAGTGGAATGGTTGTACTTGTATCCTAGATGAAGGATTCGCAGTGCAATTGCGAAAACGAAAACGAAGAGCAGAATGAAACAGTATTGTTGTACTTGTGTTTGTCAGTTGTTGCAGAATGTTTGTACGTAGATGCATGTGTATGGTAACTTTAGTTCTGAAGTCGAAATCAAAACATCACTTGAAAGTTCTGAGAGATGTATCTGGCAGCAGGAGTGTGTACTGATTTGGTGCGCTAAGAAGATTGAGTGTAAGCTTTATCCATTTGCTTACGAAATTTCCTTTTAAAAAGTGAGAATTGTATGTATGTGAGAAGAAGGTACACATCATCATGCAGGAGCGTCAGTTTTAGTGGGTACAGCTGAATGATGGCGTAGCAGTAAAAACGGTGTTCACAAAATTAGAAAAATGAAAAACATATTTCATTTAAAGCGAAATGTTTGATACCCTATCCTCTATGCGGTCAAGTAAAAGGCGTTTAAAATCACTTTGTATGGATACCACTTTATTCCGTTTTCTGTAAAATCAAAAACATTCAATTGCATTCAAAAACGCCCGCAGAAAGTATGCGTGACAAACATGTAATATTGGTGAGATGTCAAATAAAATATTGCCTAAATATTTTGTTATTCATTTTTTTTAAGCAATTTTGCGAGTTCTTCCTAAAAAGAGGCATTTCATATCTCAAATTTATTAAGGGCCAGTAAATGGTTTCTAAGAAACTCTCAATTTCATTTTGTTTCCTTTTTCCAAATTTTGGACATTGAAAATTCAACCTCTGTTCGAAAATCTCTTTAAATTATTTTGATAGTGTCTGAAAAGATTAGAAAACATATTCGTTTTTGAGATATAAAAATTCTTCACGGGCATGACTTTACGCCTTCATTACAGAATACGATTGACATCTAGTACAGCGAAATATTGATTAGCTTTAGTGACGAAGTCAGCGTGCAGATATTTTGGAGCCAGACCTATAGTGAAGAGCGAGGGTTATGATACCTGTAATTATGATGATAACGTCTTCGATAAAAATAAAGAAGAAGAATAAGGCCATGAACGTAGTAACAGGCTTTTGCTCGTTTACTTTTGTAAACATGTCAACAACGTTTTGTTACTTATATATTATTTTGTATTTTTAACTCTTATATCATTCTTAACGCAGCTAGGAATTTTATACTAATATGATCGAGGTTATAAGTTATATCTAACAATCAGAAAAAGCTACTATCAATTACCACACTTTATTGTCAAGTACATGATTTATTTATTTTATTGTTGGAGAGTAGAAACACTTTTATTTTGTTAAATAAGTCCCAAAATCTTTGTTAAAACGGATGCTGACTTATCTGTAGAACCTCAGTAGAACCAGCAGTGCTTTACTTAGTTTTTTGATTGCTGGAAATTCATTAATTTTACTTCGACTCATTGTAATAGAATTAAGCTAAAATATTGGATATTTAAATTGTGCATATTCAAAGCTTCAAATCAAAATTTTACGTTTTCTGATAAATGAGAAATATGCGTATGATTCTTGCTTGTACTTACTTCGTTCATTGACAGTACGCATTATTCCTTTAGAGAACAGATGATTGTTAGTTTGTTAATCTGTTACGGCCACATCATCAACATACAAAATATTTACTTTTTGGCGAGGCTTTGGCGGTGATGCAAAATAAAGGGTGATTTTTTTTAGAGGTATAGAACTTTAAGTTGGCAACACTATTTTAACTGGCGGCCATTTTTTTCAGCTGTCAAGTGATTTATTTTAAGTTTGCTTTGGCATTTCAACATGAATAGACTGACGCCTGAACAAGGCTTCCAAATTGTGCAAATTTATTTTGAAAATAATGGTTCTGTTCGAAATACGTATCGCGATTTTGTTTAGCGCTGAAGCCCACTTTTGGTTGAAAGGATATGTCAATAAACAAAACTGCTGCGTTTTGAGCGATGATAATCCTCAAGTCATGACACCGTTATATCCACAAAAACTGACTGTTTGGTGTGCTTTATGGGTTGGTGGAATAATTGGTCCGTACTTCTTTAAAAACATTTGGTAACCGCATAGTTTCACGCTACGGACCCGTAAATTGGCCTCCAAGATCATCCGATTTAACGCCGCTTGACTACTATCCGTGGGGATAAGTGAAGTTCGCTAGTCTATGCCGATAAGCCCGAAATGATTGACAACTTGGAGGCAACATTCGGCCCATAATTGCCGATATACGGCTGCAAATGATGGAAAAAGCCATCGAAAATTGGACCTCCAGATTGGACTACTTCCGAGCCAGCCGTGGAGGTCATATGCCAGAAAATTATAATGGCTGAGGTTTATATTTCGACCAAAGTAAATTTCATTTCAATATAAGAAAATTTTGGGACAAGTGCCTCAGTGGTTTACTGCGAAAGTATTTCTTGGAAAAACCAATCGAACATTTTATTAAGGGATGGATTCAAACTTAATTTTTCTTAGCTATTTTATGAACACTCGTGCGAAGCTAATCTCATCATCATTACAGAATATTCAATTTTACGACTTCATCCGCTGTGATGTGTCACGATGAATTGCCATAGCTGCCAAACCATCCAAGCGGTAAACATATTTAAACAAAATTGAGTATCCTATACGGCACATGTTAATAATTAACCAGATAGTCAACTCTCAGCTGGTTTTCACCCATATAGTTGCACTTATATAGGAATGGCCGCCCCTATGAAGCATCAACATCAAGAGGTACCATTTCCTTGTTTTACTTATTTCTTTATTACTTTGACAACGAAAATCGTTTCTAAGACTGGAATTCGTAAGAATTCATTCGAATTTGTTCGTAAATGCATGGAACCCTGCAAAGTCAAATAAATAGTGAAAAACCATCATCGAATTATCCTCCCATTTCGAGTGATTTTTTGTAATTTATCAAAGTCAATTAAGAGGATCCTTATTTAATTGTGCAGCGGGCCTTATCCTTATTGGAGAAAGCGATAAAGCTTTTCCAATCTGGAAACCTCTATTACCCAATTATCGAATTCGCTCGATCTAACTGTGTGTTTCACCGGATTTTTAGAAGTGAGGATCAAAAGTCTTCATCGGTTCTAACTACATTTTATGTGGAATCTTTGCCAATCTGCAGTGCCTCCTTTATTTACTCCAAGATTGAAGGTTCTTTTGTTGACCTGTTTTGGAGTTATAAAGACTAGGTAAACTTTTCTTCTCGGTCATAATTCATTTGCCATCATATAATATACTCGTTAAATAGATACACATGAAATATATTGCTAAACAAAAAAAGTGCCCAACGTAAAGTCTTCAACTTTTGAAAGTGCCAATTCAACACCGAAATGTCAATTTCGACAGCGCTGGGTATCCCAATTCAAAGGAAAAAAATTAACGAAAATCTCGATTGGTCCTTTTTTCATTATCCTTTAACCTCTTGCTTGTGAGATTTAATTTAATTGAAAAATGGGAAACACTATCCTAAGGGAAATAATTAGAAAAGACTCTTTTTTTTAAACCCTAATTAACATTTTCCCTATAAATTATTTGCAATCGGGAAGACAATTTTTTTTTGTAGCGCTCCTTTTCTCTTGTTGTCAAATTTAATTCTAATTTCGTTCAGCTACAGACCAGCCTTAACTGGACATCAACAGACATTAAATGAAACATCAACAGCCATTAGGTTAAACTTTTTTAATTAACAATGATGGTGACCTACTGATATACATTTTTAACTAGATTAGATATGCTTAAATCCTGAGTATTTCTTAGATATCATAAGGTTATTCAATATAGCTTTGGTGCTTGCGTAGTTCAAATAAAAAATGTATGTTCCTCGCAATAAGTGAAATTTGAGGACACTTCAATCACAGAAAATTGTATTCCTCTGATTATTTTGAATTATATTTCTGTTTAAAAAGATATTTTGAAAAAATGCATTGGTGGTATTTATTTCATATTAAAAGATTATCGAGTCAAATAGATAACTGTCTACCTGCCTTTCACTTTTTGCTTCATTCCCGAGCAGGGCGAAACGGGAGACGATAGAACCCACAAAGAGTAAATGGATATTAATTTACATAGATGGATCTAAAATGGACTGTGGAACAGGTGCTGGACTGTTCCCAGTGTCATAAAGCATTATCAAGTTCCCTGATTGCTAAACTGTCTTTCAAGCTGAAGTCCAATCTATCACTAAAACAGCAAACATAGTGTCAATAATGGCCCCCATGATAACTATATTCATTAAGAGACAGGCTAATAATAATAATAGCCACCAAATTTGTTCACCTAGAAGTCAAGGCTCTAGGCTCATAGCATAGGCGGATTTAGCCGGTATTAATGTCGATATCTGTAGGGACTTTGGTGACGAAGAGACTCCCAGACTCCTAGGAGTTCTTACTTTTAACATACTTTTAAGAATTTGTTTGCACCTTCTAATTACCTGCAACCAGGAATCACAACTAAAACAATGAAATAGGTGCTGGTTGGGTCCCCTGAACGTGACCCACCCTTCGTCTATCTACAAATCAACAAAAACACATAAGACTCGAACATGGCAATGGTCAAAGTCAAAACGTTTCTCCATTTCTCTCAGATAAAATAGAATGGACGTTCATTCCCTAAAGATCAAAGTCTTCAAACCCTTTAAATCGTAAACTCAAATCAGTAGAAACACTAATGCAGCGATTTCGCCTTCATTGCTTGTCTTCATTAAACCTCCTTTTCGATTCTGTAGCATCTCAAGATACTCCACTTTATCTGACATTCATTCCTTGATAGTGATTCAATTTGTGATATCGAAAATGTGAAG
Organism: Ferdinandea cuprea; assembly: GCA_963576555.1. Classification (NCBI taxonomy): domain Eukaryota; kingdom Metazoa; phylum Arthropoda; class Insecta; order Diptera; family Syrphidae; genus Ferdinandea; species Ferdinandea cuprea. The sequence goes on from OY754958.1 coordinate 29,553,533, forward strand.
ATGAAAACTTTGATGATTTTCCAAGTCAAACTTGCACTTTGAATGGAACCAGCCAGCGCCCTTTATGCCTCGCACACCGTGATTAATGGCATTCAATTGATAAAACTATAAATCTTTGTACGTATTCAGTATGCAAAAGTTGCTGCATCTTTTCCAACATCATGCGACACACCCCTCCTGCCCGATGCATTTCTATCGACTCCTTCAGCTGGAGGGAAAGAGCCCTTCACTCTGACAATGGAAATGGAAAAAATATGGAACAATCACACGCAGGAGGAGACATCCTTTCCTATCCAACGATCTATGCATAGCGATCTATTACTATTCCTGATGGTTCTTTCTTTTGTTTTGCATTTTCCGCTCCATAAAAATCCTTAACAGAGGGCGAGGGCTACAAGAAAAACAAGGAGAAAAAAAAAAAGAAAACACACGGTTACCAAGTCTCAACACGTATCCTATTCCTACATAAACCTACACCAGAAAGATAGGTGTGTATGTACCTCCTTCCCGATGAAGCAACGCGCTGAAAGAGATGTATCTCTTAGCGCGAAATGGGGTTTTTCACTGTAATCGAATCGTGTGGCAAAGGACTTGCTTTGCTTCCTTTCAGCTACCACCAATCATCCATTCTCACCGACATACATCCTCCTCCTTACTCATCTGTTCGCGCGCTTTGGGGATCGTACGTTCTATCTATTCGTATGAGTATGTGTTGCGTTGCGTTGCCACCCCCCGCCCGAGCCTTCTCAAGCCACACCGCACTTTCGCGAAAAATTTATTGATTCGTTTAAAAGTGATTTGCATATAAAACTGGCGGTGAGCAGTAGTAGGGCTTCTGCGGCGGCGACGGCACTGAGGGTGTCATTTCTTCCACCTCAACTCACATACAAACATACACACACATATCCCTCTCGATAAAATGCCACTTTGTAGATGAGGACGAATCTTATATTTTCATTGATTTGTTATGTGCTGAGAGGAAGAAAACACTGCAGCAACTGAAGAATAAAAAGGATTTCGTGGGACTGAGAAAGAGAAAAATAAAAAGCACACAATCCCCTTGAACGTCGTCATCGGTCGTAACACGAGCGCGCGAGGGTACGTACATATGTATACTGCATATGTGAATGTGTGTACTGAGTACATCCCTTAAAATTCAATTTATAATTTTTCACTTTAAACATGAATAAATGAAATGCGGAAGGTTAAATTTATAGAGCGTACTGAGTGTGGATTTCCTCCCCTAGTTCCTGTGTTGCCTCTAACTTACAATAGCATAGTCCGCCCTCTCAACCAAATTCGCTTCAAATTTATATACATACATATGTAGCTATTGCCAGCTTTTCGATTTAATAAGGTTTTCCAAGAATTTTCACAAATTATCGCAGGTAAATGAATACACACAGACAATAGGCAAGGCAAAATGGGAGTGAAAATTGGTCGGCGCCTGAAACTAATACAAATCTCATTTGATTTAGCGGTGTTCTGATTTCCTGTGAACACATAATAGCCTCGAAGTCGAAAAGTCGATAGACAATGCAATGCGAGAGAGGTTAGTAGGTAGACAGAGACGATCTTCTGTTACCAAAATGTACAAAGAGTTAAACGATACGAGGAGATGCCTATTCTCTATGAATATTATGTGTATCTAATGGATGAATTCGACTCAATTGTTAGGACATAAATACGATATAAAGTTTCAGGGCATTTAGGTGGAAACAAAAGACTCTATTGTTGACTTGGCAATTATGTGTTGCTTTTGTTTCACAGACAACTTGGTTATTGCTTAAACTTTTAATAGTTTCTCTATTGAAAGAGAGCGGCCGATCTGAACAGACAATGGCATTTGAGGCTTTAACAATTCAGAAAACTTTCTTGGAAGGAAGCACTTGAAAGAAGATTTTACAAGAAACGATTTGAAGTGATTGAGCGATAAGCATCGAAGAAAGTTTTGAACAAAATTTTTTTTTCCAAAATCTGTGCATGGTCTGTTAAATTTGGGTTCAATGGAATGGAAAATGCCTAGGAATTATATTAAATTTTAAAATTAATCTCAGAAGTAGTGGAGAGGCGATCATTATCGTTAGGACATTCCTAATGCAATGGGCAATGGAAATGTTACATTATTAAACTAATCTAAAAGGAATGAAGTCGTCTAAGCGACCAAACGAGTAGTTGCAGAATTTTTTCGTAGTTTGTTTGTATCTGCAGATTCTTTAATCAAGGAATTTAAGACAAATTACTGCGAAATTAGAATTCTTGTACTGGCAAAAGTGCAGATTGTTCTTTAAAGCTTGGAAATCGTTTGTCACTTGACCAGAGAACCAATCTTTCTCTTTTTTACCCTAAAATCGCAATACTTAGTGCACATAAATAAAAGCCATGAATATGACGTTTTCTAATTTTACCACTGATCTGAACGCACTTAGTTTTAGCAAGTCGTCTGTGTCGGAATCAATATTAGAACGTAACCTGGGACTGGTGAGACATAGGCTAATAGCATCATTAACCAATAAAGCTACTGAAGCAGTTGGCCTTCAGGCCGAGCTTTTAAAAAAAGCGGGAGATACGATCTATAAAATTTTGTCGGATGAAAGCATGAAACCTGAGCATCGTGTATCTACAAGAAAGGCGATGCACTGAACTGCAGAGAAAAAAGTCTCCTGAATGTCGCGTATAAAATCATGTCGGCTGTATTGTGAAACTCGTCCTCACTGCTCAGTCAAAGTCTGCAAGAGTCACCACCGAGCCATTTGATGTCGGAAAGGGTTTGAGACAGGTCAAAGCACTATCATATACTTTCTTTAACATCATTCTTGAAGCAATTATATGAAACTCACACCAGAGGTAACATTTTTCAAAAGTTTCAACTACTTGCGTATGCTGATGATGTTGACATTATTGGGAGAACGGGGCGAGCTGGCTGTTAATGTGGCCAAAACGAAGTATATGCTGTCAACGTTAAAGAACTCCAAACATCGACGACCCGGACAAAACGTCACGGTGGACAGATACAACTTCGAAGTAGTTAAAGACTTTGTGTACCTGTGCAGCTAGCGAGGGACCGAGCCAAGAAATAGACAGTTAAAGTGAAGCTACATATTTTTGGAAATAAAGTTGTCGCAAACTCAGTTTTGACGACCGGGTAGCGTTTGTAGAAAAGCTATTTCAGAATGTCCACTCCATACAAACAGACCACGAACTTGATTAAAATCTTCATACAGGTGTCGATGCAACATTTATCTTTGGTTGGACGTACTGAAGTTGGTTTATTTCATAAAAAAAATGTTACAAAATGGGCGAAAATACACGGCCGGCTCCGTAAGTCGTATGTCGGAAAATTCATTAAAAATAGTGCTAATGCAAAAAAATCCGAAGAATCAGAACCACTTCTTGACCATTTCGACCATTTTACAGAAAAGACACAATTTAAAAGCTCATATACCTTTATTTTAAATTTAATATAAAAACCCACTTTAACATCGTCCCTGACTCCTCACATTCCCTCGAATTGCCTTGAGAAAAAACATCCTACACAGCCAATGGTGCTTCCCATTAACGTCATCTATGTAAATGTAATTTCATTTCGATGATACAATAAAATTGAATAGCTAAATGCTAATTCATGTAGAAAATAACATCTCACTCTAGTAGCCCATTCGAAGGACCATTACTATTGATTGTCCCTCCCCCTCCGCTGTTGAGTTAAGTCCAAACACTAACTTTAGCCATTACAATTCAAATTTCTATCGAAATTCATCCATTCTATTCTTTTATCTGTAAATAAGATCGCACACAATTTAGTGACTTCTCTTGGTGTCTCCAAGGACTTTGGAACTAACACACACAAAAAAAAAAATAAAAAATCAATATAGCTTCACCCACTCGCACAACTATTGTTTTGCATAAATTGTCTCGACGAGAAAACCGATCTAATGTGAAACTCTCGCCGTCGTCATCGTCCTCGACATTGTTATCCCAAAGCTATGCCAGTGGCCACAAAATTGACAACGACAATCAAGTCACGTAAATAATTAAGCGTATGACGTGTGCGTTTAACGTAATGTCTACATTTTAATCTCTCGGGAGAGACCTTTTCACTTTATTCCCATATTCCCTGAGATGTGCTGGTTAAAGCATCCATACCTCAGCCTCACCCCTCTCGACACAAAAAACACTAACAACACACACTATTCTCCAGTCACAAATACATTTGCCGTTGCATACCTATACCAACCATACGTATCCCGGTCTCGTTGTTGGCGTGTTCGCCTAATGTGAAACCTGAGTTCGTGCGAAATGTCAGAGAATTTTCAAGAGTGCTCTTTTGAAGAGTCGCCCTCTCTCGCTATACCTTTTATATAGGTCTGGATCTGGAGCTCTTGTCCGTAACGTCATCGTCAACCTATTTTGGCCATTATCCTTTATTAACATTTCTCTGTTGGTGGTGTGCTTTTTTCTCCTTTTTTTTTTGTTTGTAGTTTACCATTCTGTGTGCTTCAACTACTATAATCCATCGTCAACACAATTGCCACAAACTTTTAACCTCACACAAAGGCACATGCACACAGCGAGTGTGTGCGATCCCGAAGGACATATCCAGGATCCAGGTCCCCAAAAAACGATGGATTGCGGTAGCAAAAACAAAATGAAAAAAAAAAAACACAGTTTCAAGTGGATAGGGATAAAACGTGGTTGTAGCCTTTACACTCGTCGTTCGTCCTTCGTCGTCGTTTCTCATTCCGGGATGAAAATTTTGTGATTATCATAAATGCTGACGAGGGAATTCACGCCGAAATCAGTCGAAAGTGGCAGTGGTGTGCAGAAAAGTAGCCAGGATATCAAAGCAGACACATACATAGTTATTCGTTGCAGACATTATTCGTTAGGGAGACGAAAGGCTTTCGAGTTGAATGCCATATTCACAAAAGGACAAACGGAGTCGATGACAAAAATAAAGGCAGCCATGTCCCTTCTATCTTTGTTGGTTTTGTCTTTAAATTTTCAATGAGTGTTTGTTTCACGAAAATTCTTGAATGTTTTGGAACAGCTAAAGGTTGAATCTAGGACTTGTGACCGATTCAGATGCATTTTGCAGGCATATCTCTCACCTAGGGGATATGTAGAGCGGAAATATTCGCAACAAAACGACTGAAAAAAGTTCAAATTTTTCCAGTTGACCTCCGATTTCTAGTACCTCCTGTCTAACAAAGAAATCTAACCTATTTCATTTTCATTCTTCCTTCGACAAAGTCACAGACTTTTGTCAAATAACGACTTGTTGCTAACTAATTTGCTACGTCTAGGTACCTTTTCTGCAAGTTCGCATCTTGCTGACTACGTAGACATAGTATTGTTGTTCTGCTTCTTTTCATCAGCATGCAACGAAAATGAACTAATATTTAAGTGCCAGCACACGAGAGAGAGAACTAACAAAAAAGTGATGGATCAGCACATATGTGAGAAAATAAAAACAAAAAAAAACCAAACAGGACAAAAGAGCAGTCGTCATCGTATAGTCATCAGTATTTTTCATGCAAGAAATGTATAAAAAAAAACGACGAAATCCTTGTGGCACTGGCACGACAAGCGCACAAAAAGGTTGAAATATGTTTTTGCCTCTAATTTAGCCAACACAATGGCATACACAACGCAACACACGGGGCGTGAGTAGGGTGATACAATAAGGATAATGATAATAACAATAACATTTGCACAGCGACAGCACACTGCCTGGCGGTTGGCCTTGTACAGGGCATCCCACCATACCACATCATCAAACCGACCAAGGCGGGTGTAACGGCAAAATTTAATGGACCTTAACAAAAACTTTATTGCTATTATCCTAATTGAACGTTACAGAGACGCTGCCACCGCCATACATATATGGATGTAAGAAGAATGTTTAACGCTTACTTTAATCCGCATGTACATACATATATGACTATGAATGTGTGACAGTGTCCTTAGTGTATTTAACAAAAGCGACAAATTAGTTTAAAATGCACCATGGATAATTGGGGGGTGGCATGGGAGGTTACATTCGCCTCTTTGTTCTTATTATATTCACCGCCGGGCGGCGCAACCTTCTCTGACTCGCAACAGGATACACACCCACACACATGCAATTACACGTTAGAAGCGAATAAAACCCGATGACGAGTATAATATGTATGTGTACAGCTCAATTTGGTTCAGGACAATTAATTTGTCAACAAAGTGGATATAAAGAGCGTATCCTTGCGCTGTAATTTAGCAAAAGGACTTTTACGTTCTATACGTTCGTATACGTACTTGTTCTCGCACTCGTACGTCTTTGGGTGATGCTGCTTTTTAATGTATGGGATACAATTGTACAAAAAGGATAAAATTACTCTTTTGTAATTATTTTTCATTCATTTTGACTCCTTGAAGTTTTCTTCGTCGCAATGCGTCTCAAGAGAAGACAATTTTACAATTGAGTTTGTTGCACGATGCACGAGGGAGACGTATGTTTTTGGTTAGAAGGGAAATTCAATTCAAGTGACTGATGGTGGTTGTGGCTGGCTCAGCCATGAATTGTGATTTAAGTGGATGGAAGGAGTCAAACTCAAGATCCTTTTTTTAAAGCCACACACATTTTTATCCATTGCTCTTTTGGCGGGGTTCGTAGGGTCCTTGTTGATTTACTTATCCGGTCGTGCTTTAATTTTGTGATGTGAGGGCTTTCTCTGATTTTGCAATTCTTATTCGATCAACATTCGTTAATCCTGCTGTCATCTCAGCTTGTTTCACTTTGCTCACATACTTTTTGTACATTGCCCAACATTGGGAACAATATGTGAACGGCAGACGAATAGCTGCGACACAAAGCCTTTCTTTTAGCTTAGGGAACATTTATTGGTCACAGAAGATGATACACTGCATACACCCTAAGCATACGCAATGACTGAGGTCGTCATCGACTGTAGTTGTTTCGCTGTTACGGCTCAACCAATAGAATTCTATAGAATTAAAGCCAATTACTACACGTGACGATCCATTGTAGAATTGGAAGAATTCTTACGAAAACTTGTTCGCTCGATCAAGGCCTTTCTCCTTTTTATAAGTTGATGCTCCAATGCCAATGAGATTTTTAAGGTCTAATACATACCATTGTTATTGAGGAGCCTACACCTAAGGCTTGTTAGTTTTCAACTGTGAGTGGTTTGGGTTAGGTCGTTGTTTACCTTGATGCAGAACCGAGCTTATGGTGAGCTTTGACAGGGATTACAAAACTGACAGAAGTGTGTGTATTATATTTATTAAAATTGTGGACTTAGTGGGTCTTGGATCCCACTGATAGAGTCCAATCATAAAGTGATCTTCCTAACAAAAGAGAGATTTTAAGGTTTAAAATTCAGAACTTCTGCGGCTGTTCCCACTAGATAAATCGCCCTTTTACCAGTAGATGCCATTACTTGAAGGAGACGTTTTAACAAATCGAATATTTCTTTGATCTAAGTAACCTACGAATGATACTTACAAAGCTGAAACCGAAAGATTTTATATTCTCGGCATGTGCGTTAATGACCATATTTTCGATGTCGCCAAAGGACATACATACATCTACTGAAACATAATGACTACATATTTTACAAACTTAAACATTTCGGTTTTCAACCATTGAAATTCGTAACAACCTCTAAGGGTTATTTTCCTAACAATATATTGCGCCGAATCAAATCAGCTTGGTTTCCAATTGCCTTTGCTATCTCACCGTATCATTTCGGTTGGCACACTTCGCACACAGCACTGGAAAAAACATGATGCCAATGCTATGACTAACTTGGTTTTAAGAAAAAGTGCTTAACAGACTGATGTCCATAATTTGCGCAGTTTAGGGTTTCGAAAGTATCGTGGACCTACTGTTGATTCACATTTCCCACCATCTGTTGACTTGCATGCAGCATTTTCGGTTGAATAGTTTACTTTCGACTGTGTCTTTTAATGAATTTCAATTTGCACTCCTAGAGGTATATTTTCGGGTATGTCACCTCGACAAGTTCAAATACAATTGTTCCTCCACATTGTAGTCAAACAAATAATAACGAAAACGTAACGAAACGATTAAATGTTAGACTGATTTTGGGAGTCTCGGTGTTTTAAGAAACAGACATCAATTGACTACCTCGTTTCTGCGAAATTTTTTAAGATCAAATTCATGTGGCAACATTTTAGCCCGACGAAAAACAGTTATTGCGCCATCGATGAGAAGATATAGCTCGGATTTTGCGGAACTGTTTGTGAATATTTAAAAATTGCACGTGGATAATTTTTAAATAAATGAGGAGACCATTGATGATCTACTATGAGGAAATATTTTTTTTTATTCCAACATCTTCCTTATTTCCAAACTAGTTTCATATACGATTTTAATTGTGTCGTCGTTATGATTTGTATAATACTCACTCAGACAAAAATAAGATGAGATGAAGTGTAATAACTAAATATTCGTATGTCTGTGACGTTAACTGAAGTTCAACATACTTATTAATTTGAATTAAATCAAACGGTATGTATAGAATGGTGGTCAGATAAATAGTACACATTCATGTGGAAGCATGTTATATCCCTAATTGTATGGACACGTGTAGGTCAGGGCTTTCCATTCCAGTTACAAAAAATACTTAAACATATATATATTCCGATTTGAGACGAATAAAAGATTGTGTTGTGGGGTCTACTCTCACCCCACCTCAAACTACCTCAAGCTATATCAAGTTAATGTGTAAATAAAGTGGTATTACAAATTAAAACGCAATGTCCTCTGAACTGTTAAAGTTTAAAAAACAAATTTGTATATTTTGCATAAACATAGAGTCGTGCGACGGGAATAAGCCTAACCACAGACTTAAACGGAGGTTCAGTATAAAATAACTGGCAGTGCAATGGTTCTGAATACGTTGAGGATGATGAATCTACCACCCACTTTTTGTGCAATCGTTCCACGCTTGCAATATTGACGAAAAAATATAAAGATGAATGACTTCGCCTCTGAAGTGGCCACGCGCTTCAATCTTCCCTATACATCTGCAGAAGAAGTATTTCCCTCAATAGAATTTGGAAAGAAACAATTAACTTGCACCTTACTTCAAGGCAGCGTTTGTTTAGTTTTTGCTGTTTTATTCAATGTCAATTCTTTCACCCTCTATACTCTTTGGTTTTTCTCAAATCTATCCAACGAACTATTGTCGACCTAAGTCCAACAAATAGTTAGATCATCTGCATTTGTTATAATTCATACAAAGTCAAGATCCATCATTTCTGATAATTAAAAACTATTTTGGGGCAAAAGTGTGGGCAGAGCTAAACGAAATACATATTAAAATTTATTTCATTGTGAAAAAATCAATTCTTCAAAATCAAAAATCTAAATTTTCCCTGACGGCTTTGGAAATTCCCTGACTTTCCCTAACATTTTCTGACCAATTTTACGTTCTCTGACTATCCAGTCCATTGGCAACTATGCAGTAAGTAAAACAAAGACCCCCAATGATAATCAATATGTTTTTTGTTCTTTCCAAAAAAAACGACAAAGACTTTATGCAACTCGTGTGTTCCCCACCAACCAATAGTAACAATAAATTTTGGAAAAAAATCAGTTTTAGATAGGACAACAGGATTGATTTGATCAAGTTTAGCTTCTAAAAAGATTACAAAAGGAAGTATTAGCTCCTTGGAGGACGAAATGTCCAAAACTCCTTATATTCAAGCCACTTGAAAGTACTACGAACTCTTTTTTAAGTCTACTCCGAGGTTGATGGACTTAAGAACAATCATGAAGTTGCTGCTATCAATATTAACCTTATAACCAAGGCGGTGTTGTTTCTCCATTTGTTGACAGAATGTATTAACTCTTGTTCTTTATTTCTTTAATTCTAACTTTAGTTTTGCTGAGAGCGCCTGGCATTGCAAATCAATTCCATGAACCAGTGTTTCAACAGTCCTTGACAAAAGCTGGTGCATATTTAAAAGAGTGGGCTTCACCGTATAGCTTGACTCTTTATGACGAAATCTGTGTCCACCTACCAAAGCCGACTTTTTATAAAAACATTGTTAGGCCTGACGGAAAAACTATTCTTGTGTGAAGTAAAGTGGGATCAAAGGCACTAAATGGTTAGAACAGCTATTGCGCGAGGTTGGAATTCCACGATAATTTAATTTTAATTTTGGTGAGGGCGAATGCCCCCAAGCTATAGTACTTATATAATTACTAACTTAAAAACTAAAATTTGTGAACTAATATGGGAGGAATTGGAAAGGAAATCGAGTTTGAGACAGGCAGTGCTGCGGTTAAAATCAAAAACCGTAAGTTTTGCGGTTACCTTTCGCAGCATACGGGAGATTGGTTCGTTGGAACCATAAGAGGTCCGGTGGGTTGGTAAATAAAAAAGAGGAGGACAACGTTAATTACGAGGGTTAGTATTGAAGAAAATATATTTTTAAATAGACGCGAGATCGATAGAACCTGAGAGGAGTCTATGAATGAAGAGAATGTCTGCTACGTCCTTGCGTTCTTCAAGGGTATTCAAGTTTATAAGTATAGGGTATTCAGTATACCAAGATCGCGAAGAGATTGTACAAGGGATATAGGCTGACCTAGGAGAAGGTATATTCGGGGAGGGGACTGGTTTTGCTTCCGAGAAAAGGTAATAGGTAATAGATTGCATTTGGTGATGTTAAGCTCTTGTTGAAGGAAACTAGAGTCTTGGGGGAAGAAATGGTTTTGAAAAATTTGGTATCGTCAGTGGAAGGGAGAGGGAGGAATGTTTAATGACCCGCTCCAGATCATTTATTGAAAGGATAAAGAGAAGCGGACCGAGATGGCTACCTTGAGGGACACCAGAGGTTGCCATGGAAGGATCTGAAGGACCTGAAGCGATAAGAGAAAATCCATTTTAACAATATAATCCATTGAAGATGATTAATTGAGATATCCTATCAAAAGCCTTACTGAAATCGGTTGCAATTACATCGACTTCGTTTCCATTTTCTAAAGCAGAGAGGGGAAAGGAGAAGAACTCGACGACGTTTGTAGTAGTTGATCTGCCTTTCAGGAAGCCATTTTGGCAAGGGGAGATGATGGACTTACATTGAAAGCTTAAGGCTTTGTATAAAATAAGATAATAAAAGCCATCAGCCTTATGTTCTATATGGGATGAACTGAACAATTCCTTTTGGATACACCTTGACCAACTTTGCCGTCTAACATCGACCTGTTACTATCAAAACAAAGATTATAATTCCTCTTTTATCTAAAACTTTAATACCATAAGAGAAAAAAGAAATTGTATAATATATGTTCATCATCGGTCGTCAGCAGAATTTAAAACTTACACATTTTCTTGCAATCACTACTGTTTCACACATTTATTACACAAAGAAACCCCTTTCGGGCGCCCTCAAGCATCATTATAGAAAGCATTACAATAATATGCAGCATGTCCTGCACAGTCTACAGTGTATAGTGTACATACCGCCTCTCCATTATGGCGCAGATGTGTGTAGATATACCTACAATTTGAACAAAGCATTCATGAGTGGGCTGTTTCTTACACTTGATTCTGTTCATTTACCCAGGAGCAAGCCCCAAGGAAGCACTGGCACTGGTCAAGTGGATAATGCATGACGAAACAAAACGAGGAGTAACGCACATCATTACTTTCTTTTTGTCTGCTCACAAATTACTCACATCTTCCCATGTTCTGGGACTATACTTAGATACATTCTGTTCTGGGTAAAATCGTAATTTTCTTAGTGAAATTATTTAACGCATCAATGGACGACAAGGAAGAGAGTCACTTTTGAAATGTACTCCTTACTACGTTTCAATGAGCATACACAGCAGCAATAGCCAACATATATACTATATTATAAGTGCTGGAAGTGTAGGTTGAAGGAGTAAGGATTTGCTAAGTAATTAAAAGAGATTTGAAAGTTTTGTGTTTTCTTTTCTTTTTTTTTGCGCTCTCCTTTGATGGGGTGCTGATGATGAGAGGACATATACGATGGCGTATAAAGCCAGAGAGTACGAGCAAGAGATAGAGCCAGAGCAAGATCTAGAGAAGTGGAATGATTTCTGTTTTGCTCCCCCCCCTTTAAGGTACATATCCAGTGGAAATGTGAGATAAGTCTAGGCACTGACATTATCATTAATTACAAACATTTTTGTTTGCCTTCTCTTGGTTAGTGTTATCGGGGATTCGTATGATCCTTAATCTTATCATATTAGATGTACGAGTTGGGAATATAGCACATGACACTTGACTGATAAGTGAACAGAGCTGATATGTGATGGAACTATAATAATGATTCATCACGAGCGTAGTTGGGAGAACTTATGGCAGCAACGTATGGGCAAAAGTTCATCATTTATGACAAGAGGGGTGTGTGCGGTGTGGGCGGAGGGTATCCAAATAGATTATAGAGACAATATCATCGAATATTTAGTTTGTGTTCTTTCTCGCGAATTGCATGGAATTAGGGAGTTTGATAATTATCCATTGTGCACTCGCACAGTAGACAGATCTTTATTTGATTCACAAATCTGCTGGTCTTTGGTTCCGAAGAGGTGTTGTTTCATGCTGGCAAAACGACCTCGTAAGTTTTTCCATATGTTTTATTCTTCGCGACTCTTTTTAGAAGATAGAAGAAGACAGCATTTTTCCAGACCGTGCCAAAAAATTACCGGCAGTATGGTTTTGACAGCCACGGGTCCAGTGGTGATATGAAAAGTGGGACAAAACTATTCTCCACGGCGGTAAGAGTAAGAACATTGCGCTTTATATTTCAATGGCGTTTGATAGAGTTTGGCATCAAGCTATTTAGTTCCATGAAACCCTTATTAAATGCATTAGAAATTGAATTTCAAGTTTGTAATTCAGTAAATGTTCCCAAAGATTCCGTTTTGTCTCAGACTCTCTTTCTTATTTTCCAATCCTATTCATTCCATGGCTCAAGACAGGTAGTTTAGCTTCTCATTATTTGTTTTCTGATTTACGTCCCTTTTTAACAGGTGCAGAATTGGAACGGCAACATATTTTAAGCTCATTGAAATCCGACCTTGCCACTATACTTGAGTGGATTAAGACCAATAGAGTAGAATTTAAATGCTTCCGAAACACAATGCTGTCCTTTGTTATTCAGGCAACCATAATACTCTACTCATTATCCATTAATGACACTAACATCGCTAGAACTGAACGAGTTTCCATTCTTGGTATGTGCGTTAAGGACAACTTTCGTTAGAGTGACGACATATTCAATGTCGCCAAGAATGCTGCGAAATATCTTTTCTCAAGCGATGCAAGAAATATTTCACTCCGTCTGCTATGAATACAATTTAAAAGGAGTTTATTCGCCACAATCTTAAGTATAACGGTTTATAGCATTCAAAACCAAACGGCATCACGTTCTGCCCTTAATCTTAATTCCTTAATTGCTCAAAAACGTCCCTAGTAGAAGTCCTTGCTATAAGGAAGGTGGTAAAGGTACTTTTAAATTCATCAACAACCATAAAAACAGCGGCTATCTTCATCGATAGTCAAGCTGCGATTAATGCTTTGGATTCAACTTGTTGGGGGCTGTTAGGAAACACTGGCCCTAGCTAAGCGCATAGAAGTAAATGAGGAGGCGGACGAGCTAGCGAGACGTGGCTCTGTTCTCAATGTATCACTGACGGAAGAAGTCAATCCGCCTCTAGGATGCGTGAAGAGAGACACACTCCTGCAATTTACCTCCCCAGCTAAGTGTAGGTGATCGCGCTTGACATGTCATATCAAAGCAGATGTGGCCCACTAACAACTAATTAAGAACACAAAACCTTACATGTAGAACATGTGTGGACGTGTCGCTAGAATGGTGGCCATATTAAACGCTCACTGGTCGATAGGTACGCACGCGGCCAAACATGCAATCCCCTATAATAGCTTCTGCCGCAGTTGTCTGGACGGCTTTAGCGAAAACCAGCTATCGTACACTGCTCAGGCATTTCTTCTCGGTCATCTCGAATAAAAATTTTAACAACATAATTTCTTTCCTTAATACGCTAGGTTGGTTTTAAGTTATACTTTCAATCTACATTCCTTTCTCAAAGGTCCCGTGAGTGATGGAAACAAAACGGCGCCTTATCGCTTATTGCGCTCCCCTTTTAATGGACATTAAGGAGCAACCACTTTACCTATTGCTCAGATTCATACGTAAGATGTTACATGAAAATATGAACTTCTAGCTAAGCATCGGTTCCAAGTACTCTATGGCATTTTACGTTCTTATGACTTCGGGCTCGATTTGGTATTCCCGGTGCATGTTTGAAAGAGTTCAGACGAGCTGCTGACAAACTAAGACAACCGGATTTGTTTTGGCGGTATCCCGATTATGGTCATCTCCATGTATAGCTCCTGACATTGTACTGACAACACATTCGCATGCGGCCTTAAAATCTAAGTCTATTAGTCTTTTACAGGATTTGAGTTTAGTTGGTCGACGGTAGCAACACTGGTACGTGCCGATTAGTTACTTGCAGAAGCGTTTGACACGTTTACACAGAAACTTTAATAGGATGGACTCATCAAAATACAGAATAAAAAAGCACGTTCGGATTACTTGATCCAGTATCGCCACATCTGGATCTAAGATGAAATATGTTGTTGAAAGAATCCAAAAACATGGCCAATTAATTAGATCCAATTTATACACATTCGACGACAAAAAAAAAACATGGCCATCTTGACAATAAAAATTACAACTTTTACAACTTACAGTTCCATGTTCTGCATCTTTTCTTGTCCTCCTCCCATGTAGCGTAACAGCAATTTATTTGTGACTTTTAGTACGTCTCTAAATTGCGGTGACAAAAATAAGCAAAACTCGCACAATAGTCCTATTATAATTCACAGGAACAAAAAAATATACCAAAACACATCTAAAACTGTGCGTAAAGGGAAAACTTCGCAGCACCTCTGGCATAGAGCAAAACACTATAAAACTGTGATAATAATAATCATAATAATTCTTAATTGGACACAGACATACGAGTATCTTGGTTTTTGTTATGTGCTCCTGCTGTGTTGCCCTTAATTGCTAAGTCTGCATTGTGTAGCTTGGGCTAAGTGTGGGGCCTGCTCTGCCTCTCCATCTTCATGCCTTCCTTTGTAATTACGAATGTGATATGTGTTTTTGGTAATTATCATAGCTGGGTGTATTTCTCTGTTCATGTGTGCTGTTCGCTTGTATTAGATATATGTTTTGTTTAATATGTGCATGGGATGAATACTATGAATGTACATATGTACCTTGCCGTGATAAAAGAAATTCCAATGGTCGGGGGAATACCACGTTTTTCTTCGTTTAGTTTTGCTTTGTACTTAATGTCCTTTGAAGTTTCGTGTGAGTGTGTTAGTTTTTTTTTAGATCTACTAATAGTCCTTTGCATTTGGTTCTGAGCATTATTTTCGTACCCCAGTTAGATACGGTGCATTGTAATTAAATTCACACACACAAAAACATGAGCAAAAACGGAAGAAACAACATTACCCGAGAGAAAATTACATCGGGTAATTGGAGTGTAAGGAAATTATAGTCCACTTCCTGCAATACACCACCTCATCAGGATCTCTTCAAATGTAAAGAATGTGCTTAGTGTCAGAGTATGTAGTGTAAGTTATTGCTGCGTTTAGTCTTAATTTTTATGTTTGACAAGGTGGCAAAGCGAAGCGTTTGTTTTTGTCCCCTCCCAGAGGGACCGCCATTTTCGGGAATTAAATTTCCTGATGTTCTTTTTCTGTTTTCAACTCAAAGGAGAAAATGTTTTCTTTCAGAAATATATTTATGTACGACAGGAAAGGATTCATTTTAAGCTCATTTTAAGTTTCTGATACTTTTTGTGTGAATAATTTAAAAAGTTATCTTGATAGGTTGGTAGTGCAGAGTAGAAAAAGTTTTAACTCAGATAGCTTACGATTTATTTGGTAAAGCTTGTTCTACCAGCTATCGTAGAGGCATGTGCAAATGTCATATTCCTTTAACTTCCTTTAACCGCAAGGCAACAACATGTGGGCTTATATAAAATTTCAAAGAAACTCAATCAATAGGCACGGTACTTTGGCACAACATCCTCATTTATAGTAACCAACTCAGACGGTTTTTACCCACCTTTTACACTTACAACAAAGCTAGAATCATACAATTTGGGATTTTTTGGACGTACAATAGCAGGCCCAGCTGAATTTAAATAGTTAAGCATGAGGGAAAGCCCTAATCATAGCAAAAATAATAAGACACTGACTCACTGCGAGCAGACTGATCATCGGAACCATGAAGCGCTTACAATAACAATGGAACGTAAGTACAGGTGCATGAAGTTTCGTGTGAGTGTTTTTTTTTTTAGATCTACTAATAGTCCTTTGCATTTGGTTCTGAGCATTCCCTTAACTCCGCCCTCAAAATACATAGATTTTATATGTCTTACTAAAAGTCCTGTAATTTTGAAGATCAATTTCCATACATTAGAAGTTTTTTGCAAAATTCGATCATAGTGGTGGAGATTTTGCCTTTTATTTAACATCGATCTTTTTGGTATGATTATATTTTTATTGACTTCAAGGCTGCCGCCAGCGGAAAGAGGGTTGAAATCCCTTAATCTTAATAGCGGGTCATCAAGGTACTGTTGCCAAAGATGCCTTAATTTGGCATTATTTCGTTCGGCAATATTTCACGTCACCGCTAACAACTCCTATAAATGTGAGAGTAACAGCTTTATTCGATTGATTTGTTGCTACTACATTGAAAACCAAGTCTTCTGCATTTCATATAATGCACTGTCTAAGGTCTAACAAGCCTATATATTTAACTATTTAAGGTAGCAGAAGATAACTTCGAGCAGAGCATACGCCAACAGATTTGCAAGAATTTGACGAAAGAATGTATTTCTGATAAATGCTCAGCACCGTCTGACTGACGATCTGATTGAACTTTATCAGTACGGTTTATTTATTCTGTTAACAAGAAGGGATACCCAACATCGACGAATCGGCAAAGATTTTACAATCGACAGCTTTAACTTTAAGGCAGTAAGGGACTTTGTATACTTCGGCTCTGCTACTACATCTAAAAACCATATATCTTTAAAAATCAAACGAAGTGCAACGCTTGCCAGTAGCTTTTTCTATGGGCTGAGAAGGCAACTTGGTAGCAAGGCCCTCTCCGGAACAACTGAGGAAACTCTAAATAAGACCGCAGTCCTACACTATAAATCCGAAACATGGATTTTCAAGGATATCTTTATCTGCTCTTTCTTAGGCAGATGAAGATACCCTTGGCCGTTTGGAGACAAAAGTCGTTCGTAAGATATTTCATTTAACGATAAACTCTACGAGCTGTGCAATGACACCAAACTAGTCAACCTGTAGTGCGAATAAACACAAACGCTCTGCCCCGCAATATAGAAAAGACGGTGCTGACAACATAGCTATAGCAATCTCGATACAATTTTTATAGTCAAAAAATACTGCAATCAAAGTTTCATCAACCCTTGAAACTTGAGGGTCTGTTCGAAAAATATTAGTCCCGTTCGCTGTAACTCTCTTTTAGGTAGACATGACAACAGAGTGGAAGTACCTTCCAGCGACTTCTTTAGAAGTTGCAGCGATTTTAAGGAAGAGGAATCCACAAACACACCTTCCATAAAACTGCCATGGACTTGCAAGTTGCAAGGTTCCTTGCCGAATCAGCAAATATAAAACAAAGTCCTAATGATTCGACTAATCTAGGACTTTCACTACTATTCGACAGTAGTCTAAAATCCGGTCAGCTGTCAGTCACCCTACCCCAAATCTCAAACTATGTTAATTTTTGAAATTTATCGCTGATTTAAATTTTTTATTTTGTTACCTTTTTTCGTATTCGAAGCCGTTTTTAATCCCTTTTCTTTAATAAATCCTTCTCCCAAGAACTTCCTCTAATTCGTCTTGTTTCCCAAAACAGATGCTACCACCGTCACCATCGACTTATAAGTTTGTAACTTCTAGCGGACCTTTAAAGTATCAACACCAAAGATATCAATCTTTTGAAAGGATCTGGCCTCAACATCCACATCATGATTATCCTGATAAAGTGATTACCATTCATAATGCACACACACATAGAGATTAATTCGTTCGCATTAACTTTGCTACGATACAGCATCTTGAGTCCCCTTGCCCCGGCGATCATTTAACTTTAGAGTCTTAATTACCTCAAACCATTAGCACATTGGTTCGTGTATACGTCAAAAAGTTGAATATCAAAATTTGGCTTTGGCTTTGGCCAAAGGCAAGGAAAATCCCAAGCCCAAGCCCATGCCCATTTCCATCCCTAAAGCCAAAAGTGTCTTAAGTAAATATAAAACAAAAAGGAGTGAAACAGAAAAGTATCCTGATTAAGGATTTCTTGTTTACTCATTTCGCAGAAAGATACTTTTCTGTACAGACCCAAGAGGAAGGAAGGGGTATTATAGTAGCTGGAAACCGAATAAAAGGATAATCCTGCCCCCCTTATACTTTTGTCGTCTCTCTTTGATGGTTCTTCTTCTTCATGTTCTTCTTCGCGAAAAGTTAAATGGGTAAACAGTAGTCCTAACCGACCGATGATATTAATCACCTTCGATACTGGTGCCAGTCCATGGTATGCGGGGAGCAAACGCTAGTAAGCTAATACCTATTTTTGCCACCGTAAGGCGTATAATATCAGATTTAGTCCCTAAGAGGGTGGCGCTAACAAGAACTAATCACTACAAATAGGGAAGAAATTAACGACGACAATTCTACGCAAGGGTATAGAAGCCGCCGCGCCGATGATTGCGGATAGAGGAACGGATAAACTTGGAAGAAACATTATTGAGGGAAACTACATAGTGAGGGAGAACTTTGAAAGTTTTTTTGTTTACACTCGTCTTCCGATATTTAGTCAGTCAGTCACTGTGAGTCGACAACAAATTGAAAGTCAGGCCGAGTCCCACACAACACGCAGACTGATATCAAAGATATCGTAACTCCTCCCTGGGGAAAACGTATTGTATGACTTTCGATTTATAAAGGCTAAAACAGCGAGGGGCTGGGGCGAAACTTCTGCATAATTATATTTGTCAATGTCAGGAAATTAATAGACGAACTGCGCGATGAATACAGTACACCGATGGCTTGATGGTGGGTCGTATATATATTCAAAAGGAGTTTAAACACTTCAGACCTGGAAAACACAGAGACCGGAAGAGAGCGCAAAACAGGAACGTAAATCCCAGAACATGCAGTTACTTTTACTTCACTGCGGGTATGCAATAGTGTTTTTATTATTATTATTTTTTTTTTTGTAAGGATCTCAATTGGAACTAGAATAGCGGAAGAAAATGGAAGGATAGAGGAACAAGACCAACAAAAAAAAATGGTGCGCATTTCCTTGGGGATATTAATTTTCCGAATCACTTTCGAGTGTTTGTAAATAAAATTGCATTTGCGAAGGGTACACGGAGGGAAGGGGGGGGGGGGGGGAAGCAGCAAGCAAATGGATCAGGGTTTAAGTTGCACTCCTGGCGTTATTGGGAAAAGGGCTTTTTTGTTCGTTTTCCCTTTATATTTGGGTTCACACGAAGAAGTGATGGAATGCATGGGGTATATGTTTACGTAAGAAAGTGTGCAATCTGGATGGTTTTTTTTACGGATTTTTTCCTACTTTTTTTTCCGCTGAGAAACAATGTTAGGAAATGCAATTTAAAACCATCGAATTTGTGCAGAACTATTGCTTTTGGCAACTGCGGGAAACGAGACAAATGATGTAAAGACATGAAGAAATTAAGTGAAGGAAACGCGCACGGATGGTGCATTGTAGAGCAATCTATAAAACTGTTAGCTTATCGATCTGAGGATAACGACTATTGGCGATGGGAGTCTTTAACATCTGACACAGTTTTTAATGACCCACTTTAATGGGGATTCATTCATCTACTAGGGAGTAAACTTTTAAGCACATCTAACATGTTCGCTCTGCAATGGGAGCTAGTAAGTATTATCAACAAATGTTTGCCCTTAAGAAACTTACAAGACATGAACATGGAGGAAAAGTAACCATGGCATAACTATGGTTCCAAGGTTTCGTACAAGAAATTGAATATGTATGATTGTACACTCCATGAAACGAAAACATAGAATATATAAACGCTTTGAGCTCCACCTCCACCTTTACAAGAAATGCCATTCTAAGTCTTACAAAAACTGTAGACAGGTATATCATAGGACTATTAAAAAATAAAAATTTGCCTGCCTGTCTGTTCAGTACTGAAAAACTGTTTGATGGTGAAATGGAAATCCGACGAAAATAAAGTGATTGGGGTGTACTAAGTGATATGACTTATTCAGGAACATTAGATATAGCTATAAAACCCACATAACATATTTTATAGACTTAGATTTTATAGAATTTAGCTAAACAAAAAAACTACGTTTTTCAGCATTTTCCTCAAAGAATGTACTCCATCAAAATGTAATTCTATTAAACAGTGAGTTAATAGCAAAGTGCGGTGCAGCAAGTCTGGTTCAAAATAAACAGATAAGTCTTAGCGATCACCCGAACCTTAGAGCCCTGCTCACTGATATGAACGTGAAATGATACTTTTTCCCACAGAGGTCCCTAGTAGAGAAGCATGGGTTCCATCCAACATCCAAAACGGCATACAGTGGCATACGTATGCTCCTAAAGTAAAATATGGAATAGGATCTGGTATCTACGAATTAAACCTGAACATCACAAGAGCGATAGCGAAATGACACAGTGTATTTCTGGTAAAACGCGATGCGCCAAAACTTAATAAAAGTTGCAAATATTCCGACATTCCGGACAGTCACTTGTATACAATTAACCCCAAAATCATTCGTGCATTGCTTCAACACATTCCAAAAACTTAGCTTTAAGAATAAGACTTAAGTGCCGTTTAATGCACCTGTGCCCTTCTGCTACATCACCAAACCAGCAGTCAATTTAGCTCCTTAAAGCTAGGAGCGTTAAAAATATGTATATCTCATACTAAGAAAAGCCAGCTCAGAGACGGATTGAATAACCTAGCCCCAACATTAGTTTTAACTCCTTGAAGACTTGTACTCTTTCGGTAAACATAACGATATTCAACCAATACTGGTGAGATAGTGTGGGAATATAAAAATATCTTGCTTTCTTCATCACTCCCATTATGAACATGAACATTTGTTTGATTGCTTGAAAGATACATTTTTCGAAGCGAAATGGGAAATAAGTTCAGTTTAGAATCGTCAGACACGAATCGAAGGAGAAAATATTCCGAATTACTGCAACTTCCATAGCATATAATTAGTTGGGGAAAAGTCTTATAGTATCAAGTATTCATAATCTGAAAGAACGTTAGCGAAGGAACTCACAGTCGACGAATTATTAAACACCTTAAACGGTAACCGAAACCGGATAACCAAAATTATTTTTTAAATGAAATAAATACTCAATTTGCATGCCTGTGCATCTAGTACATAAGAGTATATGCATCAAAAACCTGGTCAAAAATGGATTTTCCAAAAAGTAAAATTCAGAAGTAAAGGCTTGGCATAGCAGATCCTGGCTATATAGACAGAGGCAAATACAAGTTTCTTCTCTAAAAAGTCAATAAAGTCAACAAAATTAAAGTTTTTGCATTCTGCTGAATCAGAGGTCTTTAAATTTAGTAAAAAAAATTCTGTTAACATGGCTCTATAATTCCCACCGTTGCCCGAAACGTAGTTTCCAGCTTCATTGTCGAAGAAAAATGGTCGAATGATGCCACCACTCCACAATCCGCACTATCAATCTCTGTGGATGCATTGAGGCTTCTCAAAACTAACGTGTTGTTTCTCGCCAAAAATTATTTTCAACAAACGCACTGTTCAGCCTATACCGCACTCACTTTGGAAATAAGTTTTCAAAATTTCCGAAAGTTGTTCAAGCGTAAAGCGACTCATATCGTTCCGCAGGGGAAAGAAACTGTCAAGTCTCAAAATAACATATGATTTAAAAAGAAATAGCTATATAGTCCATTCCTTACGTTTAATCTTTTGGTACAGTTTTTTTTCTTCTTAACTTAGATCGCAAAGAAGCGGGCAATGTAATATAAATTCAGATTCAACGGGATTTTGGAACAAACAAAACTTGACCTCATGTAAAGGGTGTTTATTTAGAGGTACAGAACTTTGAACACAAGAAATGTGTTTTAATGTCCATCAGTTTGGTTTCATTGAAAGGATAATTGTATGCCGTTTATATTTAAATATGATTTCGGGGATGTGGCCTCCGCGGCTGGTTCGAATAAAGACATGTCTAGAGGTCCAATTTCTAACCACTTTTTCAAGCACTTGGGGCTGTATGTCGGCAATAACGCCACGAATGTTGGCTTCCAAGTCCCCTAACGTTTCTGGTTTGTTGGCGTTTGGCGAGCGACTTTACATATCCCCAAAGAAAATAATCCAATGGTGTCAAATCACACGATCTTGTTGGCCAACTGACAGGTCCATTCCGCGAAATTATGCGCTTATCGAATGTTTCCTTTAATAAATCATTCAATAAATTGTAACGTGCGCTGTGTGGCATGTAGCGCCATTTTGTTGGAACCACATCTCATCCACATTCATGGCATCTAATTCGGGAAAAAATATATTGTACCCATTGCTTCATATGTCTCCGAAAATGCATTAAGTTTTAATGCACGGATCTATAATCATTCACGCTTTACTTACAATTGGTCAGTTATCGGAAGAAGCAGCAGAGGCCCGGAAAAATACTTTAGGTGACTTTAAATAGAATAAGTGCAACAAAACAATGATATTTTACAACTTCAGATCTTACAATCTCAACTACGAAAGAAAATTCAAAGGTCACAGATGAAAACAAGACAGACATTTTCGAAAGAGTCTTTAGATATGCTTCTTTCCGAAGATACAAATACATTAAATGAAAGTTAAATGTCTTTAGATGAAGATGAGAATAATGAAAAGCTATTGCAAAAAATCTAGCGATTGACCCTCCAATATTCGTCCTCAATAAAATATTCCTATATTGATAGAAAACAACTAAAGTAAATACTAATTTTAAACAAAAATACTGATAAATGTAACAATAAATAGTTTTGGACAGGTTTTTGATGCAAAAACTCCTACGTGCGACGTCCGCATAACATTTAAAAAAAGCATAATATCTATCTCACAGCTCCCCACGGCTAAAAATATCAAATTAAATGAAAATAGACAATTCGAAGTAATGCGGACTTCAAGAAAAAACAAAAAAAAAACAGCTGAAAAAATTTTATTTGAATGTCTAGCCCTACATGAGTATTAGACGGAAGATATTCTTAAGGGAACAAACGGGTAAGTATAACACGCTGTTAATACTATCAACCTGCCAATTACTTACGGTTTTCAATTTTTCGAGTTGCAAAATTTCCGTACAAAGGTTTATCAATTTTTCATGGACACAGCATTATCACCAGCTTAAAAGCACATAAATTACTTCATGTTAAAGAGTCATGGCAACCCTTATAACATCCTCTTGTCAACCCACACTTTTCAATATTGTTTAACAATCTACAAAAGTTTTTGCTGTTATTTGCAAAAAAATTCAATTACAAAACCGAGATGCTTCTTCAATATCGAATCATGACATTTCCATAGAGATAAATTAATTGCCTTTGAGCCAAACCACATCACAAAGTCGACGTCGAAGGCGTAAAAACAAAACAAAATCCTTGAAAATGTAGGGAGGGATAAATAACCCATTCTTTGGTTAATATATATATTCAGCTGTGCCCCCCCCCCCTCGTTAATTCATCGCACAAAAATATTACACCCCAAAGGTAAGGACATCCTGAATTCCTTACTTCTTAGTTAGATTCTGATTAAATTGTCAACACCTTTCACAGGAAGTCTTATTATCCTAAATCTCCTTGGAAACAGAAGAACAAGAAGAAGAATAACGAGAGAAATTCAAAACAGAAAAATACCTCACAAGAAATTTTATTATTTCTTTTGTGCAAATAGGTACCTACCCCGGTGTCACTCTGTTCATTCGCAATATTGTTCTCAATTATTTTCACCTTTTCCACCTGAGTATTATCATTATTAACCTCGCCGCCATTCTGTTCGGTTTCCCTTCGCTTCTTCTTTTATCTGTTCTTTATCTTTGTGTGCGATTAATTTAACGACATTTTATACGTCTTTTCCGCACTTGAGCTCTCTCTCTCTCTCTCAAGAGGAGACAGTTCATTATATGGTATACACTGAAAAAGGGGTGCAGCAAGTCAACTTTCACCAAACCATCACGAGTGTGGATATTAAACTTAAGTTGGCAATTCTTAGTGTCTAAATTTGGGTTTGCTGCTGTGCGGGGAGCATCAAGCTTATAACCAGGCTCACGTATACGCACACATTATAAGCTGGTTAATCCTCTAAAAAGTGAAATAACAAAATCCCCTTGGGTGATATATTGGATTTTTCTTCACTCTTCCCATAAACTCGAGGGAGAAAAATGGAAATGCCTGCAAAATAAGAAAAAAAAAACAAAAAAAAGAGGCAAGCGACGACGAATCGCGTTAAAAATGTGTTGACTCTGGGAATAAAATTTAATTTTGCATAAAAATTATGCCGTTCCAGGAATTCAAATTAGACCCAGGCTGAGAGTCCTTTGTATTTGTGTGCAAAGTAGTATGGCAAAAGGTTGGGTGTTGAAAACTTGTAACCCGAGGGGAAATAAAGGTATACCTACGTTCCTGTGTATGGAAGAAAAAAATTGCTGTGCATATTCAACAGCGCGCTGAGGAACAAAACGAAACATTCACAGATATGTAAAAAAACAAAAAGCAAGAGGTGAAGTTAAATTGCCTGGGGTTCGCTGCGAAGAGCTCAACTCGAATTGTGTGCTGTGCATTGAACATGTATGAGCTGCTGCTCGGAACAACATTGAAAAATGCACGATTTAAAAGTCAAAAAGCTAAAAATCTGGAAATAGTTAAACAAATATTCAGTGAAATTATGGAGTAACCCAATTTTAAGGATATAAAAACTCGGGAGTACCGTGTGAATGGACTGCAGTTTGTCTTGTTTTCTAGCATGGCTTGCTGCCTTCCTTCTTTTTCCAGACGTTTTAGCTCTATGTACATGTTTTGGGCGAAAAATGCATACTGCATTCCACATAGCACTCAATTTTATAGCACTAGATTTGGTGGTGGCGTCGGCAGTCCTTTCGGTTCACCTAGTCGTTCGTATGCGTTCCACAGCCCCTGTTACATCTAGGCATTCCTGGCATGTTGGAGAATCGTTGTGGTTGAATCTTTGTAGGTATTATCGGAATATGTTAGGTAAAACCTGCCCCTCCATGCGTAAATTCCATTATATATGAAAACCAATGGATTGACAGGCGAATCGAAGGCCGGATTTAGTATTTGCTGAAGTCTTTACCGAGATAAGGCAAAGAGAGATGATCCTATATCTTGCAAGAACTGTCCAGAGAAATCAGTCTAAAACCGTTCTGAAACACCAATTGGCACGTACTAAAGATATCAACCAGCGAATTTTAAGCTGAAGAGTCAGTCAGAGGCAGTACAAGACGACGGTTGCATCGCCTCTAAAATCTTGCAAACATGCACCAGATTTCGGCAATGAAAAGTGCTGTTTCGTGATTTCCTCAATATTGTGTAAGGTGTTAACACGGAACAGATCAGTAAAGCTTCTGGCGTTTGCGATATTGAATCATAGGTCGCTCTCTAAAGGCTTTAAAGAAGAGGTGAAACTATTAATCTTGAAGTAGATGCGGATTAAAAGAAATATATGCTGTCAACAAACACCCCGGGTACAGAAGGTAGCTGTTAATGGTAGCAACTTCGAGGTAGTCAAAAAGCGCCATCAAAATTTACTCCACAAATGACATCTTAGTGAAGATCTGACGATGAATTAACCCAGGACACTGTTTCTGTAGCGGTTTGAAAAATAAAACAAGAGGTCAAATTTGCTGACTCGAGATAAGGAAAGGTCCATACATATATTAGGTTCTGTGTTGTAGAAAACCTAGCGAGTAAAAGATTTCCTGAGCCCCGAAAACAACGGCTCGCTGTAACTTAAAGCACCCCTGAAGAGCTTGAATCAAGTCACGGTTAAATGGAGAGATTTGATCACGGCCCGACTATAAACGAAGTAAGTCGAATTTTTCTCGAATGTTGAAGAATTCAAAAGTTGCTTTTCCGCCTCCAGGAGTACTGACTAATAATTCTGGAAATGTCGGAACGGAACGGCCCAATTTGATGTATATAGTTCAGCTGAATTGGAGGAATACTAGAAGCCAACGGTGAATTAATTATTCGAATTTGAATTAATCGGTAGTAAATAGTCCTTGTCATAAGCAAAGTATTAATGTATTGTTGTCTTTTTTTATTGGTAGACATGTTGCCTCAATATTGATCCAAACGCGTATACCTTCACCTAACAAGCAAATCGCCCTTCATGCCAAATCTCTCGTTGCCTTTGATCACCATGTTACCGACCGCAATTAACTTTGAACTCCCTCTTACATTTCAAACAACATCTGAGACACAAGTAAGCCCTGTCAACATCGTACCTGCCTCGCACTCGATATCACAAGAAACGATCTAAATAAAACGTTTTGACCTCTTACATAAAAACTTGTCTGTCTACCAGCTATCCGTTTGATGTCATCGTAAAGTTAATTATTTGGAAAAACCTTATAAAATTTCAACGTTCCAGACAGCTACATTCATTTAAGTCACCACATATCGGCAACGGCGCGCACACACCCAAACACAAAGAAACACGCGCGCATTTTAACCCAACACCCATGTCGTCATTATTAATCATCCTTCTAAATAGTGTGGTAAAAAGTTTTCCTGTCAAGCCAAAACAGTAATCTAAGAGAAGGCACACACACACAACAACAAAAAAAGGAAACTTTAGTCTCACACCTAAAGCTATCACCGCTATCCAACAACAGAAGGGAATTTATTCATACAGCTCTCTGTGTGTAAAGATTTCACGTGGTTTTCAAACCCTTCATGCCCGGCCATCCCTCACGGTTAGCACAACCATTATCGTGTTGAAAAAGGAAAACCAAGGATAAGAGGTTTCCAATTAGCGTGGTGGCGTAGATCAGACTCAACACTGAGGCACGTAAAAAAAGAGAACAAAAAAAAAAAACTTTTTTAAAGAAAGAAATTATGCAAATATCGTTGTACCCGACAGGATGCGCCTTCGAAAGTTGACGTGTAAAAGTGAAAACTTATATGTCGAGACTTCCCACCTATGTATGTATGCGCAAAGATAAGAAATTTCCCATACAGAAGACAGTTGTACGACAACGATGATGCAAGCGAAACGAGCTTGAGAGCATTCCAAACAAAGGTCCTTACAACAATGGCTTACAATTTTATAATAAAGAGAGTGAGTGCTTTTCCGGTTTCTTGCACTTTCCTAACCGCTCTCGGTACTTTTCGTACCTTTATGACCATTAAACGAACGAACATTGTCAAGTGAAGATACAGGACTTAGGCTCCAAAGTTTTGCCCCCACATTCACCCTCTGCGACTTATGACAGCACTATTGAATATCACTAGCGATGCGCTACGCGCTGTTGTCACAGCAGGACCCAATGTACAACTTGCTTAAACACTATGTTACCATTAATAATAATGCACAAACACTATCCGAGTAGGTGGGGATGGGTGGTTGTGTGTTTGAGTTGCAACTTCAAGTGGTCCTAGGATCAGTTTGGCCTTGCCTCGTCGGCACTCTTTTGATCCATTCATTCACCTGGTGTTTCGGGCTTGTATCAAATGTAGTGCCATTCAGCCCACCATATCGTCGTCGTGCTTTATGTATTTGTTTGGCTTTGTGCGGTTTTCGTCACACACAGCAGGAGACTCAGAAGTCGCTCTATAGAGCAGGGATTTAAGCATGCTGCTGCATGGTGGTGTTTGCCGCACCACCCGCCACGTAGTATCGATGGTTTTCCTTTTTGAAATGAAAATGTCACTGTTCCGCATCAGGAGGTGTACCTCAGTCGAGTGGGGGCGCAGGCACCACACCTATCATGTATGCTCAAGTCATTTCATATTTGCTAGGGTAGGCTGGCATATTTTACTAGGACGGGGTGCCATATGGAGGAAGAGGGCGACAGAGACCTCTGCTAGCGCAACGGAAGTGGTTTTCTTTTTCCCTATTTTGAATCCTTAAAAGGTGATGGGAGATGGTTATAGGGGGTGTCGTTGTATTGTGTGGTGTACTACTATATAGCAATGATGGTGTTGATGGTACTCAGTGCGAGGAATAATAAACCGAGACGAAATGATACCTCAAGGTTGCCACAAAGTTATTTCTTTCTTTTGTGATTTATTTGTATACCCAAGGGTATCATACACACTTTGCAGAGATCTTGAATGTGAGGGGAAGGTCTTAATGTACATTTATAAATTTATTATTTACAA
This sequence comes from Ferdinandea cuprea, assembly GCA_963576555.1. Lineage (NCBI taxonomy): Eukaryota > Metazoa > Arthropoda > Insecta > Diptera > Syrphidae > Ferdinandea > Ferdinandea cuprea. Next base: position 29,582,058 of record OY754958.1, read on the forward strand.
ACGGCGCGTAGCTACTTTTACGAGGATCGAGTCAGAATCAAGTGAAATCTTACTGTAAATTGTGACAAAGACGATCCTTTAAAGATGCCAGCCAATAAACCTTTAGGGAATGGCATGGTATACCATAGGCAAACCTAAATAACTAATGATTACTAAATATAGAAGAAGGTCTCTGCAGGCCATACAAAATGACTGCTGAAACGATATTCTAAAGTTCTTAAGACATTTTCACACATATTTGGAGACAAAGCAAACACTTAATAAAAATATGCCAAACAAGAACTATCTACACGTTTTCAGATTCAAAGGAGAGGGTGATGAACGAATTGTACTACAGAGAGAGTTCTGAAAAGGGGAGCTAACCTCTTCAAGTTACAAATAGACTGGATGTGAAGAAGTTTCGATAGTATTTCTTGATCTTTTATACTAAAGTCACTGGGACATTATTCTGTAATGACTTTTTATTCATTCATTCATTCACATTCACTTAAACTTGGCTGGCAAGTGGGTTTCACATAGGTGCAAGAAGTACTTAATCATCATACAGTACATCACACAGTACCGATAGGTTGGCCAGAGGTACTTTTATTCTTCATAGTTGAGAGTTTTATTGATGTTTGTGTTCTAACCCACAGGCCCGCAATCGATGTTAAGAACATTTAAAAAAAACAAAGAAGCTAGTATCCGTAGTTTGAATTTAATTGACTAGCCTCGGGATCAACTGTCTGGAATTCTACTGATAATAACGACGAAAGTTCGTACAAACCCCCTATGAAATCATACAGAGAGGTTTTGAGTAAGCGCTGATGTGCGGACCTAACATTAATCGAACAAAAACAACGATATTACTATTAGACAGCAGACTCCTTTCGCACAAAGACACGCAGGAGATCTCAGAGAAGGCCACTAGTGTTGTAAGACCAACGCATATTGACCGATCGGTAGGGCAAAATATCCAGTGCAGCCCTAAGTAGAAAAACTCTAAACAAAGTGCAAGATCTGGCGTGTTTAGCTTGTAGCCGCGCTTGCATGGAGGTATGAAGCTGACAGCTTTTTACCTTAATATTTAAGACAAGCCTCACAAGACCATCGTAAGAATAACAAGGAAGGGAATCGGAAGCAAGCATTAGCTTGAAAGCATATGAAGCATTCCTTAAAGAACTTAAACTACTCGCCATTCCAAAAGACGACCGCATCACAAAATTTAACTTCGATAAAAATCAACCTACAACCTATTGACTGAGCAACCGCACGATAAATAATACTTAAAATTTGGGCAGTTCGGTTGAAATGAATTTAGAAAAGATATACAGAAACTGCAACAAGGCCTAACTTAAATTTCGATGTGCTTAATAAATAATTTGTAAACTTTGGTAGTTCGGTGCTGGCTTAGAGCTTCTGTAAAGCCTTTAGAATAAGCAAACTCTTTACTAAAGTCTTGACTTTTATTCCACCTTAATTCAAGCCATTCAGAATAATAAAAGGGATCTCCAAGGATTAATTAAAATATAACTCGTTAAGGTCGAAAGAAGATGAATGCTTTATAACAAGGATTCGTCAAGCTGTCGAGATTTATTTTTACTCGAGATAATTAATTGCCTGACTTCAACGAAATGTATGAACATGGAAAATAGAAAATAGATTGAGCACTTCCTCTTCACTATACCTTTCCAAAAGTATAACATTTATGAGTTCATTTAAGTTTATTTTAGTTGCAAATTTAAAAATGCTGGTCCAACAAAAACGCACGATGCTAATTGTAACTAAAACAAAAAGTTTTCAGGGAATTATCTTAATATTTTTTTATTATGATCCAAAATATAGGCCAAATGCTCGCCACGGCTTCGGTGGCATATCTCTATCCGATGGTCCATATGTTCAATGACTCTGAGACATAATTGAGGTTCAATGTCATTAATGTGCGGAATTATCTCATCCTTTAGTTCTTTAATTGTTCTTAGCTTCAAGAATATTCTTTTAAATATCCCCAATGCGTGGCCGACGTAATTTTCGAAGAAGTACAGCCCGATGATGCCGCCAGCCCATAAACCGCACCAAACAGTCACTCTTTGTGAATGTATCGGCTTTTCAACAATCACTGGTGGATTCTCATTTGCCCAAATGCGGCAATTCTGCTTGTTAACGATTCCACTGAGGTGAAAGTGATAAAGAAAAAAAACACGAAGTGCACGAAATGCATTTTGATTTGACCACCCATTTTTCTTAAAAGGCTTCAACAATCTTAAAGCGCTGCTCAATTGTGTACGTCTCCATTGTTGAATTTGTCAAACACTGAAACAAAGATGTGACAAATTAAGTTGGACTTAAAACTAGATGTTAATGTGTGACTCACAATTAACATCGTGCATGATGATTGGACCACCCTTTAGAAGCCTTTTTTTTGCTTGCATAGTTTTACTTCAGAAGCTGTATGGATGTTATTTTCTTCTCTCCATTTAACGACGAGATTATGATCAGGATTGTAGGGATCATAACCCTCCCACTTCAGTGCATTCCTACTGGTCCGCCTATGGGGTTCGCCTGTTCGACCTCAAAAAATATCTGCAGGCCTCCCGATTTTGAATCACTTCATAATTGAGGCCAAACAAATGCTGATGTTTCTGCATTTGTGTGATCCAGGAATTTTTAGGTCTGCTTTTTTACGCGATTGTAAGGGAACGTTGATTGCCATTGCCTTTTTGACGGTGTTCGTAGGATCCCTCCTTTGACCATGACAATACCAACTGAGTTGGTCGTGCTTCAATTTTTTCGAGATGGGTTCTTTGACGTGAAGGCTTCTTCGGATTCTGGAACTTCTAATTCAATCAAGCTTTGTTACTCCTGCTGTCATGCGAATTATATTATTTTGAATGTTTTCAATCAGCGAAACTCAGTAAGGCGCTTAAAAAAATCGGAACATCCACTCAGATTTGGAAAAAAAACATTACTGTCCAAGTCCATCATTATTCAAAGATTTGCCAAAATAAAAACGAAATATTTTTAAAAAGCGTTCAAAAATTGTTGTATTCCTTATAACTTTGTAAACCCCTTTTTAAATGAGAACAATTTTCAACAACAATTTTTCAACAAGATGTACGTAGGTACTCAAAAAGTATAATCATAAAGTGCAGTATTGTCACACTCACTCGCAGCAGAATATCCTTTCAATCAAAAAATTTCGAATACCATGCACCCTCTCGACATGTGTCAAATGGTGCTGGAAAAGTTCTGTTCCCGAAATAAAGGTAACGAAGAGCCGAATATTGTAAGGACAACGTTGATAGTAAATGTAATACACAATGATAATATTTTTTTTAAACACAAATTGAATTCAATGTTAATTGGAAAAAAAAACACAATTTAAAGAACTAAAATGGAATTTTGTTACACAAAAATGTGAACATTTATATTTTTATTCACTGCCATGCCGAACGGACAAAAAAATCGAATGCATTTTAATCCAAATCAACGCGAATCCTTGTACAGAACTGAGCACAAAAAAAAATATAATCAAGGGATCATGGCTTGTGCCAGGTAGATTGTCGGCATGTGTGGTTACTGTTTTGTAAATACGGATACGGAATGTGTACCTACATGTTGTGCAAGTGCAGCTTTTTTTTGTTAAATTTATTTAATTATACATATATACATTTATTTTTTATTTTTTTTTGTTATATTTTGTTTGTTTGACTTTTAATTGCTTTATCAAGCAAGTGGAATGCTATAATTGACGGGTGGGTGTTGTTCTTAGTTTGAAAAAACTAGTTGAGGTGGATAATAGGAATATTGCGTACAAGGGTATATTGTAAAATTCTAACAATGCATTCATGATAGAACTGGGAATAATTAACTGAAAATGGAATAATGTTTTTGTTTTTTAGTTTGCATATGACACGGGTATGTGGCGTTAAATTTAGTAAGGTCCGAGAAGCGAATAATAATCGATGGTCTTTTATTTTTAGAGGCTCTGAGAAATAAAATAGTTCATAAAGAGTCGCTGCCCTCCCCTTACTTCCTTCTTAAAGTGCCCACGAAGAGTCCTTGTCTGTCACTTCTATTGCACCATAAAGAAAGTTTTAATTTGAGGTTTCTAACGTGAGTGCATCAGAAACTCAACTGGTTTTAAATTTAAATGAAAGAAATAGTGATTTTGCTAATTTATTGAATTTTTTAATTTACTTTTATTAAATTTTTTTCTTCTGAAAATCTTTTTTAGCACCTTAACCCCAACCTTCCTTCAAATAAATATACACAGTAAAGTTACTTTATGTGGTCCGCCATTTTTTTTTTTTTAATGTTTTATTGCATAAAAATGATTTTCCATATTATTACTACATATTTCCATGTGATATACCTAGAGCACTAAAAAACATGTATTTTTAATACTTTTTTTAATCAGTAATTTAATTTATTTATTTTTACAGTGATAATACTAATGAATCCATCCCTGTTCCAAAAGTAGTCCTTTGCGGTCACCATCATAACTTCTAAACAAAATGGCAACCTCAGACATATTATTTTTGAATTTTCAGAAAAAAATCAACAGTAAATTGTTTATAAAAAATCGAATTTTTAAAACTTTTAAAAAATCCTTTGATTAGGCACTAGTTTTATATGTTCTTAAAAAGTTGTATTTATTTCATTTAAATCCAACGAGCGTAGTTTTGAGAAAAAACGCATTTAAAGTTTTACACTCGACCTCAGGGAGCCCGTCGTCCATTGTTGAATAACTCGAAAAATATTTGTGCAATTCTCGTCTACTTTGTACTACTTTGAAAAAATGGAATGAAAAATCTTTTGTTTATTTTTTTTTTAAGAAATTCTGACTGCCCTAACCCCTTAAACAACAGAAATTTTTAAAATTTTGAGTCACCATTTTTAAGCATAACTGCATTCTGTATATTTTTCCTTTTGCAGTATATAACTTCGATAAATATTATAACATAAGGCAATTTGTAGTTTCGTTATGTTAATATTCCCCAAAGCTTAGCGGCACTATTTTTACTATTTGCTTACCAACAACAACGCTCACGATGTAATTATAATTAGTTAAGTACATATTATGTAGAGATATTGTTCTTATTAATGCAATAGAAATAAAAAATTCAATTTTATAAGCAATTCTTGAAAAAATATGTGAATCAAAAATCCTGTAAATATGCCGAAAAGCAGCATCTCCTCAGAATTAAATAAATTGAAAAACAAATTTGGAGGGCTGAAAGAAGCTTCGTCGCTCTTGAAAATTAGCGTCCTGTTCTTCCAAATGTTCTTCCAAATCGGTGAAACATTTGCGAGTGGTCTTTTTTTCTCATTATTGATCAGGCTATTTAAGGATAGTTCCTTCTGCAAGCCGTTGTACAATTTTTTCCCAGACCTTTCGTTTTTAAATGGCGTGTCTCTTTGTTCTTCCTGCACAATTTTTTGCACCAAAATCAAGAGTCTCTGCAGAAACTCACATTTCAGTTTTAGGTCTAGGCCGTTGGAGCTTATCAGGATCCCTACCGTTAACCCTATCATGGAGAGTTATGATTGGAAATACGAATTCTCTACGCGCAATTCGAATACTCATTGATTCGATTCTAATAAAGAATCGTAGTATGTTTTCGATTCATTTTACTAACCTATGAGATGACATTAAGCTGTTCGAATAAACACCAAGACAGTGTATATTTTTCTTTAAATTCCAAAAGAAAATTAAAAATGAAATTAAAAATTAAGCAGTTGCCTATTGCATACATTGCCAAACGAAATAATCCACAATTTTAAATAAGGAGCCTTTGGCAACAGTACCTTGATTACCCGCTATGCGGGATTAGAGTATTTCAACCCTCTTTCCGCAGGCGGTTCAATTTTGGAATGGAAATAATGCTAAATTTTTAAAATTTGGCTTTATTTCGTTTGGCGTTATTTCACGTCACCCCTATACCCGAACAAATGTTCGGAATAAGGAAACTCTAACACTAAAAAAAAATCAAACTTTAATTTTGTTATTAACATTTGACAATTGACATCAATGTATCTAAATATATGAAAAACAAATCACTTACAACCACTGACGTCAACATTTTCCTTAAATAATTTCTAGTTTCGCGGACGCTCACTACAAGTTTTTTTGGAACTGGACATATTTTAGATTATGCTACATTTTTCCATCCGTAAGAAACTCTTTGGGTTTGGAGAAGGAATGTGACGTCATATCTTTGTTTTGGTTTGAAGGAGAATATTGAAAAAAACAAAGAATTTTGTTTGTGAATTTTTTACAGCCATCAAAATCATACTATTTGAAGGCGACCTGCAGCATCAATACCCCAATAGAACGACAACAAAAGATTATATTAATACAATAAAATACAAATTATTTGTCCACGGCAGAAAACTTTCGCCCACCACTGTGCAGCATTCATCCGTATTATGCTCGCAAGCACCCTAAATACCACCGCTACAACACATCAGTCTATCTTGTATTTGGATGCTTTTGTCTTTATGGCTCATTAAATTCTGTTTCTAGTATTCAACGTCCGGGCGGTGGGTGCGCGCTTTGAAACCCACACACAAACGCCAATATTCGCATAGTCATCCTACCCTACACACGTGTATATCGTATATCGCTGGAGTACGTTCTACAGCAACAACATTGAGCAAAGGATGATAGAAGAGGCTTACCCAAGTATGACGGGCTGACATCATCAGAGCTTTAATTGTGGCAATTTATTTGGAAATTAAAACAAGTGTTAGATAACGGTTCGGGATCGGGAACCGACACAATACACACAAGTGATGTAGTGAGTTTCATTTATACGCACAGGACATAAAGTTTATCCTCACGTGAGTCGTAAGGTTTGACACTTATTTATGGACCAAGCTTGTAACGTGATTGTCGCTTAATACTGCCATCTTGTATGTGGACGGTTTTTTTTTTTTGTTTTGGTCCTGTTTTTTTGTATAGCTCATTCATTGTGTAACGCAGCGCTTATTGGAATTTATGGTGGGCGAGGACAAAATGAATTTTTTAAGCTTAACTGTAAATGAGAGAGTGTCTGTTGTACTTATAGGTATTTTTTTTTTGTTCAGAAGAGATTAACGTTGAGTTATTTAGCAAAGAGAGACATTGTTTGTCAACCTATTCGAGATTTACGACTATACGGTATACGGCTTCGAAAGGACTTAAAACGATACACCCCAAAACTAGATGACTCGCAGCAGTTGTTGTCAATCGAGGTGGTATTGCCATGAGAGCGAACATTCATCAAAGCGCAGAACTTGTCAATTATAAATCCTCCCAATTGTCCGTCAACTCATCCACATCATCAGTGTCGTCCTTCACTTAGTCCTTTTGCCGAAGTTCTAGTGTGTACAGCGGAAAATCTCAGCAACATCGACTACATCCATGTACATAATAATAAAGGATATGCAATGGGAAACGAAATTATTGTCGAGTTTTCACGTCCTTGTAAACCCATGGAACAAAGTTTTCAGAGCTCCTTCCCCTTGCCAGCGCGCATCTTTTCGCCGTTCAATAAATCCTTCACCAAAAACACTAGGCACTGCCACTCACTTTTGGCTCTGACGCAGACGAAGTACATTGTGTGCCATGCTGAACAACTTCAAAACGACTTTTGATTGATTCGCATTAATGAGTCAGCGAGTTTCAGTGGCACATATCCAAAGAAGCGAGTGGTGGTGGTGGACCTCTATCGCAACCAAAATGCACAAGCAGCAGCAGCACCATCAGCAGGAGCAGTAACGATAGTTGACGTGGCGCTTTAATTCTAATTACGTGGGTGTGTAGGCGACAACAGTGAGGTGAATGTCTCGGATATGTCTCGTTAGTGAAATTGACGCATGAATTATTTACTAATACGAGGAAATGAGGAGAGCACTTCAGTGCGGGTGGCGGAGACCGACAGTTTGCCATCATAATTTTCTCATTTTCTGTTTTGAGTTTTTGCTTCTGTTTTTTTTTTTCGTTCATTTTTTGTTCTCGAAGGATCTATGCGAAACGATGTCACGGTTCATGTATCCTCTCCAGAACTTCATCCAATTAACTCGAAATGGAATTATTGCTTGTTCAGCGAATTTTTTTTTTGTCGCATCATCATCCCATCCCTATCGGGATCGTTCGTATACGAATCGGAAGTCCATAGTAATGGAAGATGGTGCTTTCGTTAGTTAGATTTTTTTTTCAACGCTAATGCGAGTACTTGCTTGCGTGCGCTTTTTCTTTTTTTTTTTCTTTTTGCCTTAGTGTTGAAAGGAAATGTACGTTCTTGAAGTGTATAAAGGATTCAATTGAGCACTGGTAGCTGATTTTGAGAGAACAAAGTGAAGAGATAGTGAAGGGTCATAAGGTTATCAGATAAAAGAGAAGTGGTGATTTGTATTTATTTATTGAATCTGTTATCAAATTTTAATTGATATCGAGGGCGGTTATGCCTTTAATCGACTTTAGTTCGATGTGAAGTAGGTATAGTTTGTTTTAGTACGTTTATTTTTTTTCTGGTAATATTCCCTCCCGCATGGATAATAGAAGAGGTTTTGAAGAATATTACAATAGAATGTTCTTCAAAATGTTGCCAGTTAATTATTTTTGGCTTTTATTTAAAAATCATTACAATAACACTTGAGGCAAACTTTGTTAAACCCCATTTTATCTTCCTATAACGCAAGGAATATACATGAAAGTTACATTGTTATAAAGGTATTGTCGAGAGCAAGTGCACAAAATTTTAAAGTTAATTGGCTAACCATTTGTAATATGTTTGCTAACCACTTCCAGTCTGTTTATTCAAGTGGTTCTCTCCCACCTTTAAATGAAATTGATAATTTACTGGCAAACAATTTCTTAAATGTTGGTAGCCTAGAGTGCTCCATACAGGAAGTCCAAATAGCTTTTTCTTTATTTAGTTTAGATAAAAATCCTGACTTTGAGGGCATCCCACCAATCTACTTCAAAAGTGTTCCTATGCCTTTTTTGTGCCTCTATGTTCAGTGAATAGTTTGTCACTGCAGACTTGCCGATGATTTAAAAGTGTTCCGACCTATTCAGTATAAATATGATTGCATCCTTTTACAGGAAGATCTTGGAAGACTTTTTATGTGGTGTCACAATAATGACCTTCGACTCTAAGTGTCAAAGCCTTTCGTTTTGTCGCAACCTCTCCCCAGTTTCATTTACGTACGTGATCAATAACTCTCATTTATCCATTATCTCCTCAAAAAAAGACCTGGGAGTAATATTTGACAAAAAACTTAATTTTTTATTTATTTTATTTATTTTTAAAGGCAATTCAATGTTGGGTTTAAATTGCGGAATTCTAAGGATTTTCAGGATCCTTAGACTCCTAAATGTCTGTTCTTTGCATTTGTCGGGTCTAATCTCGAATATTGTAGTATAGTATGGAATCCTTGTTATAAGGTACATTCTATTAGAATTGAAAAGATCCAAAAACGTTTTACTAGGGTTGCATTTCGGAAACTCCGCTTGAATATGGAATTGCCTACTTATGAGACAAGATGCAAACTATTTGGCATCTTACCTCTTTTCAAACGAAGACAATATTGTTCGCTTATGTTTATTCGGGATTTAATTAATTATCATATCGATTGCCCTATACTTTTATCGTTAATTGTTTTCTAAGCTCCTTCAAGAATACTTAGAAATCGTTTACCATTTTATGTTCGTTATCATAATAATTCATAATTTATGGTTGTAATGAACCAATTTCCAGGTACCTTAAAGAGTGTAACAAGTTTAGCAGTCTACTTGAGTTTGATCTTAGCAGGGACTAGAAATTAAGTATTAAAAGTTTGTTATTAGGTAATCTATCGAGAACAGTGAATGTTCTCATTTGGTGAAATGAAATAAATAAATAAATAAAAATATTTACTGGGGTATTTTCTCCTAAATATACGCAATAGCTCAACAATAATTACTCCCACTAGATATGCTTTGGGAGAAAGTTAAGTTTAGATTTATAAATAGTAAAGAGGCTTTTGTGCTAGCCATAGTTTGGTGGATGGTAATGTTGTAGAGATTACAGTGTCTTGTGACTCGGGAGACCCAACGATGATCGCCACCCATTATTAAAGATAGACAAACAACATCTTGTTTCTCTAACTACCACAGCTAACGAATCTGCTCAATGAACCATAACTTAGTCTTAGTGATTCGGGGATTTGGATTTCTTTTCTTTTGTATTTAACACAAAAAAGGTATACATATAAAAATTTACTTTACTTTTGTAAAAAAAAAAGAATTTAAAGACTGAAAATATGTGGATACAAATTATCTAGTAAGTTCGTTTACCCATTTTTTGACAAACTAAGCCAAAGAAATTATCAAATTAAATATGCCAAAGGAGCAGATATAAAATGCTGATTAGTCTGGCTTTCGTCTGCTTCCTCCCAAATTCTAGAGCTGTTGGGATGTCCATGAGCCCATGTGTAAGAATGTTATAAGACTTACCGACGTGGAAAAACTATAGTATCTCTGTGAAATATTAGCCTGAAAGATGAAAGGTGCCCTTTAGCAAATGCTTTGAATATACTTAATGTATTTCCTATCAACGTTTTAAAAACACTTTAAAAAATTTCCCTCTTTTTGAATACAGCGTGCAGCGTGGATATTAATGTATCTTTCAACTTTGCAGCTTTGCTTCGATGCAGCAAATATCTCATTGTGAAATCGAGCAATGGATTACTAAATCTAAATTGGCGCTCGTCCCTTTAAAATAAGAGCGGAAAAATGAACTACAACCATCAGCGATCGATGTACCCGTAACTGGCCAGTAACTGGGTTACCGGTCGTGAACTTGTGGTGAATCCATCAAAGATGGAAATGATTTTTTTTACAAGAAAACTGATAATCCCGGCCTATAATTCACAGAATATGGGACGGATTGACCAACAAATATTTGGGACAGCAAGATATCTGGGAATTAGATACCAAGCGCAGTTGAAGAAAACATTAAGGATCGGCGATCGCATTCTGCAGCAGAAAAGACACGTGTGTGGCTGCATACAACGGTAGTGAAGCACATCTTAACATATGGCTCAGTGGTATGGTGGACTTAGCAGAATGCAAAAGGTAGCTACCATCGAAATAACAAGGTCCTTACGAACCACCCAGAGGGGGAAATAGCTCTGGTTATAGCACTGGCGAGGCCATATACTGGAAAATTCTAGGATCGAGGAAATTATTGACGACTGCAATTTCTTTTTGAGCAGAGCAGAAGCTATAAGCCTAGAAGCTAAAGCAATTAAAAAACGTGATTTTACCAATTTTACCGTCAAGTGTAGAGCGGTGAAAGAACCCAAGAAATACGATGAAATATAAACTGCACATACGGTGACCATATGCTGGGTGACGGGATCAAACAATTATTTCTGGCTGTAAAATCTACAAGAACTCCGTTTAGGACATGGAAGATTGACATTGAGTAAAATGAATAAAATGATGGATGGATCAATCTCTAGACCTATAGTCAAGAAAAAGAGCTAAAAAAAGGAGATAAAAATTTTCCATTATCGGACTAAACCGTGAGGATATTCTCATATTAATAGTTGTCCTTACCGGAATCTGCATGATAGGAATACATGCGAAGTTTGTGGGCATAATGCATAACGACTACTGTAGAGGCTGCAGGGAAGATGATGATTCGTCACCTGCTATGCAACTGTCCCATAAACACTAGACTGAGGAAACTCGATTGCTACTTCTTTGATGAACTGGAGGATCTCTTAAAATGCATAGACCTTAAGATACTGTCCGGGTTGTTTGTAATAGAAAACCAGATTGTCAAGAGCTACACCAGAGAAGTTTACTTCTCATACTCAACAGATACGTCAACAAAATGCACGTTGATGATGATGGGCTAAGTAGAGCAATGGCATTTAACCTGATATAAGCAAACAATACCGATACGAAACTAAATGGCTTCGAAGTAAATGAAGATCAGAACTAGGATAAAACATCACTATTGATAGCAACAACTAAGGAGTGCTAAAGAGATACTAAAGGAGGTCATCTACCTCGCTGTAGGCTTCAGCTCCACGAAGGACAACTAAGTACAGGGAGTTTTTTTAGAGGCATAGAACTTCGAATTGAAATAAAACACAAGAAAATCGTTTTAATGTCCATAAGTCTGACTCTATTGGAAGGATAATTGTATGCCATTAATATTTAAATATGACGGTATGTGGCCGCCGCGGCATGTTCGAATAAAGACAAGTCTAGAGGTCCAATTTTCAACCAATTTTTCAAGCATTTGGGGCTGTATGTCGGCAATAACGCCACGAATGTTGGCTTCCAAGTCCCCTAACGTTTCTGGTTTGTTGGCGTAGGCGTAGGCGAGCGACTTCACATATCCCCAAAGAAAATAATTCAATGGTGTCAAAACATACGTGGCTAATTGACAGGTCCATTCCGCGAAATTATGCGCTCATCGAATGTTTCCTTCAATAAATCGACTGTGACGTGCATTGTGTGGCATGTAGCGCCGTCTTGTTGGAACCACATCTCATCCACGTTCATGCCATTAATTTCGGGAACAAAATAGTCGGTTATCATGGCTGTATACCGGTCTCCATTAACTGTAACTGACTCTCTTTCGGAAGCAGTATGGCCCAATGACTCCACCAACCCATAGAGCACACCAAACAGTCAGTTTTTGTGGATTTAATGGCGTTTCAAGGGTCTCAGGTGGATTCTCTTCACTCCAAATGCTGAAATTTTGCTTGTTGACGTAGCCATCCAACCCAAAATGAGCCTCATCACTGAACAAAATTTTGCGGTAAACTTCGCGAACTGAACCATTATTTTCGAAATAAATTTGCACGATTTGCAAGCGTTTTTCATTTGTCGACCTGTTCATGATGAAATGGCAAACCAAACTGAATATAAATGACATTAGAGTTGCCAGATTTAAACACAAAATGTCAGTTTTATTTCTATTCGAAAAACCAACCTCTAAAAAAAACACCCTTTAGATGTGTGGCTTTTTTTTTGGAAGCAAATGGGATTAAAACTCCTGATTCGAAGAACAAAGTGCATGTTTATAGTACACTTTCTCCCCGGTTCTTCTTTATGGCGTCGAGGCCTAAATGATAAGCAGGAGTTTATTAAGTTCTTTCGAAAGAAAAAATTGTTCCACGGATTTTTGGTCCTGTGTTCGAGGATAAGCTGTACAAAGATGTTGATTTAGTCCAAAAAAACGTCCACCACATTGGCTCGGCCACATCGAGCGAATGTTGAATATGGCTGCAGCTAAGAGGATCTTCGAATCCCAGTCCCATTTGTGAGACAACAAGGAAGACCTAAGCTCAGTTTCAAAGACCCCAAGCCAGAGCGCTTGGTCTGGATAGAGTGAAAGTAGTGTGCCCGGGATCGGAGGGGGTGGAAGGCTGCAATATCTCAGGCAGAAACTCTTCCCGGATCGAGAACTCGTTAAGTAAATTAGAAGTGTTCATAGGTAAAGGTATCGCTGCGAGACATACTAACTATTAAATTCATCTTTACATTTACTACGAAATTAAGTTACATAAAACATAAAACCACAAGCAAATGATTTCTACTGACACAAAATATATATTTTGTATATTTTCTACTCCACTACTGGAAGTTAGTTTTTGTTGTGTTGTTAATGGTAAAAAAGAATATACTGGGAAGCACAAAACAAAACATAAGCAAAGTTAAACAGAAATAATAAACTATCAGAAAAACCTCCGAGTTAAACCCCAATTTGTTATTTGTGTTCGGTAACTAATGGTTGGTGGTGGTGGATTCATGTTTTTACGAATGTGTTTGTGTGTTTATGTCTCTCTGTTAATCTGCAAAAAAAATAACTTTTAACTTTTTGCATGTACATTGTACATCCACCCAGAATCATCCACTTAGGTACAAAAACAAAATAAAGGACAACATGGCATTACAAGAAATGACATTGAAAAAAAAAACAAAAAAACAAAAATGCGAGGAAAAAGGATACACAAAATACTACTGTTTTTTTTTTTTTTTTGATTTTGATTTTTGGAGTAAACTTACTTTTCCTTTAGACAATTACTATGATCCTGCTGTTTGTGATAGGGATGATGGATGCTATGACTTATGTGGCAGATTTTGTTGCAATTACTATCCAAGGCATTGAAGTGTCCACTGCCAGCGCGTTGCACTGCCGCCACTGCTAGCGTGGGCTGTTGCTGCAGGTGTTGATTATTTTGATGCGGAGATTGAGATTGTTGATTGTTAGAGGACGGACTGGTTTTCCCTGAACCAGGTGAAATCTTACCGGCTAATGCCTCTAGCGAACTTAACATTATGTTACGTTATGTTGGTGTTGCTACTATGTTTATTAGCATGCATTAATTGAATTTTTTTTTTTTCTATCGAATTTATGGTTGGGCTTCAAATTATTTTTTTTATTTTGCTATTGGTTAGCTTCCACTCCACTTCATCTATGCGCAGCCGATACACCTGAAAATTGATGCATGTGCAGGGATGAAGCGCGATTATATAGTAGATATTTAGATATATAATTTATTTATTAATTTTTTGTTTTCTATTGTATAATGAAATAATCCGCGATTGGATATGATGGGTTTCTTGCGATTGTTAGTAGCTGATTCGACCTAAATAGAAGGAAAATGAAAATGGTGTTAGTTAAGTTATATAATGATAAATGCGGTAAAAGGATTGATGATTAAGTAGATATATGTGGATGGGGGAGGGGGTTGGTTATTCATTTAGAGAAGTTGAAAATACTATTGGCCAGCAGAGTTCAGAGTTGGGTTTAAGTATTACCGAAACCGAAAGTATGTGGAACACATTTTCTGTTGCAGTTTTCAGTCAAATCAATTCCAATTTCTATGTATGCCTTCAACTGGTTCTTATCGATTGATATACCCTAATTTAAAGCGGAAATATAAGCCTAATAAAAACACAACATTTAAGTATTAAAGAATATCCTCGAAGGCAAAAGCGATCACAGACATAGTCTAAAGCTTATATTTGGATTTGAAATACTAACCTCAAATGTGTAATAAATAGTTACCCTGTGGGTGGGGTCGCGAAATATGTAGCTGCTTTAGGCGAGGAAGACTCAAACTGAGAATCGCGATGCTTAGTGATATCATCATAGACATCTGTATGGCAACTACAAAGATAATATAAAAACATGATGACTCGCCTTCGCTGACATTGCAATAATAAAATGCTGCAAATTATGAAAGAGACAAGAAGAGCGCCCACTACAAAGAATGAATAACACGAAACTACGCGTTTTTGGCGGTATAATAATATCCTACAGCCAAACCTATCCATTTCCATAAAAAGCGATGTTCATAAACGACGATTTAGATTTTAGATGTAATAAACAATTCGGGCTCAGTGATGTTGAAACTTTTTGAGTTCGAATCAATTGGGATGGCAGTTAGAATGTGAAAATTTAGGCTCTAGGAAATAAGGCCTCAAGAAAAAAAGCCCAAAAATAAAAATTAAATAAGCACTCAAAATTGGGTCTTTATTTCATAATTAAATTAAATTAAATTTTAGATTCCGATTGGTGCGATGTTGGGTATATGCAAAGACTTATTGGGTATAAACAAAGTTTGCATATAGCCCACCTCGCGCGTACTCCAAATCTAACAGGGAAACTAAGCAGGGGGGTTGCAGGGGGCCAGCATGGCCCCCCATATTCCTTTCCCTAATTATTAAATCAACCACGAAATCATTAAGAATTTTAAAAACGAAATAAAGCCCGGCGGTCCTTATTTCGCAGTAGTCATTGAACCGACAGATACGTTGCGTTAGTATTACATAGAAATGAACTCAAATAAATAAATATTGAAATACAATAATGAAATAAGACCCCAAAAGAACGAAATAAACCCCCAACAAAATGAAATAAGACCCCAATTTAAAAAAAAATGTTGTTGTTGTTTCGCGTTTATATTTTTGGGGCCTTATTTCATTTTTATATTGGGGCTTTATTTCTTGGGGCCTTATTTCCTAAAGCCGAAAATTTAATTCCCTAATTAATACTGTCGGTATTAGCAGCTACCGTAACCATAACTTAAAATTAGAGTGAATGGAAGTAAACTCTCGAAACCATTTAATAATTAAAAAGAAAACAAAGGCGAAACGGTGCCCATACGACAAAAAAAAGTTATTTTTAATCAAATCCGTATGTCTAACATATAAGTTTTTGTCATTCCCGGGTCTGGAAGAATAAGTCATTTTGTCAAGTATGTATGCATGTCGTTTGGAAAAAATACATACATGTATGTGTGTATGTCTGTTTTATTGAAGCTGAAATTATTTACATTTTTCTTTCCCAGAAAAATTTAGGCGCAAACGGTCCATACAGGACCCAAAGCCCAGCTTCTCCAACAACTTCGTGTGCAAAGATATATTTTTTGACACCATTGGAAGGGACCCTATGTACAGTTTAATGCCGATTCCTAATGGCAAGCAATTTTTGAGAAGCTTCTCATGACAGTTCTTACTCTTGGATGTTTGTCAGACGTTCGCAAGAGGTGGGGCAGCGAATAAAAATAAAAACTTTCAGGTAGTGCAGATCGGGATTTGAACCAGCGATCTCTCGCTTAGTGGTCCACCCACCCATACAAATAAATAAATAAGTGAATAATTCAATAAATGCCTTTCAGCTTACCTTAAATAGTGTTCGGATAAACTACAGTATACATTATATAGTTCAAATAAATTTGTAATTCAAACTGAAATTTGTTCGATATATGTGGAGATCTTCCGAAGAGTAGTGCCATGGCAGATTGAGCATCATTTTAAGAACTTTCTTTTGCATTCTTTGCAATCGAAGTATATGCCACATCGCACATTTGTCCCAAACTGGTGACCCATAAGACATAATGCTTTGGAATATAATTTTAAAAATGATAAGCTTATTTTCTTATTTATGATTTTTAGAATAAAGAGTGGAAAATCAAGAACTACAAGTTCATGCCTTTGTGTCATCTAGTATTAGTACCATACCAGTGCTTTTCCTTAACGTAAGATTACTTTTTATATAATTTATTATATAATATTTACTTGGACAACTTCTGTATCCAAATTGTTCCGCTAGAAAGATATCATGCACTTATACAAGTTGCGGTATTTTTGACAGGTTTTTGTATGGGAATAATAAAGAGTCCGCCATCTAACGTTTTTTTTTTTCAACTAGTGCTTATTTCGCGAATGGTAACACTCATGTCTGATTTGACAGATAATTAGTATTATCCTTCCGCTGAACGAATATGGTTGTGTATACGCTTGAACAACGAACAACAACAACAACAAGGAGTGGCCGTTACAGTCAATGGCGATCGTTATCGGGCCATGTTGAACGAATTTTTGTTCACAAAAATTGAAGAGGAGGATATTGGCAACATTTGGTTTCAACAGGACGGCGCTACGTGCCACACAACCGAAGCTACACACGAAGTTTTGCACCCTGTTTCAAAAAAAAGTTATTTATAGTTGCTGCCATTGGTTTGGAAAAAAACAGTTTTGTAGCAAGCGATAAAAAAATGTTGTTAAAATTTTACACCTATTTGGGGTTAGATTTTTCAATATCGTATTTTTAAACCGTCGAAACCTAGGCTTTTGAAAATTTTAAGTTTACTCAGCGTGTCCTTAACATCTTTAACTGTAATTATGTCATCATCAACTCGAATAACTTTGATCAGATCTAATAAAATCCATTGACTACTCTACAGCGGTTTCAACAGGACCACTGCTCATAATGTTGTTACCTAAAAGATGGTTTTTAGAAAATTCGTATGCTAAGGCATGCGATTTTTCGAGGTTTGTCATAAGTGCAGATTTTCTGTTTTTTTATGCAGAAATCGGAATGTTTTTTTTTATGACATTCAGTAACCGAAATAATCCGGCTTTTATATGCCGGATATCCGAAAATAAGTTACATCTCTAGACTACTTTATTTTTGAAGATTGGCTTCTGAAGCGGAAAATCCTGTATACCCTTATGAACTCTCAGGCTTATTATTCCAAATAAAAAAACATAAAAAGTCTTAAATTTTTGCAAACGAAAAAAGTTCGAAGGAAGTAGAAAAGATCGTGCATCTGCACACCTACCTTGTGAATCGAATAAGTTTGAAACCCACCATCACACTTCAAACAAAATGTATCTAATTGTAAGACCTACCTACTTAGCATTTGGATCTAATTAAAATGTTCTTATCTAAGTCATCTCTCAGTCGCTTTGTAGCCTTGGCAAAATTTCTTGACCACTATTCACGTCTGACGTTAGAAAATGTTTATACATAATTCATCGCCAAGGACCTATTCGTCATGGCTGGAGCGTTCTATAAATCACATTCAAAGTGTAAATGACTATTTCAAACGCACGGTCATATCTCTTAAGGCCTCCTTCAGCAAATTTATTCGCATTTTCAACAATTTGTCATCTTCTCATAATAATTCCCTCTTCACCTTTTCCCCCTAAAACCAACCAACAAAAAAACATAGTTAACACCGTAACTAAATATGCGCCATTTTCATTCATTAACACCCTGGCATCGAAAAATGACCGCCAACAAAATGAAACGCAAAACGAAAAAAAAAACGAAAAAAAAAATTAAATATCCTGCTTTCATTTCAGATTGCACACTCTCGCCATTTATGGGCGCACAGATATCCATAAATTATACTGCACACACCACTACACGTGTAGTATGAGTGTTATATATAGCCAAACGTTCATTATTCATAGCGAAGCATGTGTCACGTAAGTGATTTGTGTGAAGTGCCCAAAAAACATGACGTTCCGCCCGATATCCAATAGCCGTTGCCACTGCCACTGCCGCTGCATTCGCCACGGCTAACGAGTGCGCGCTCCCCCCAATTTAAATACACTTCTCACCTCTTCAGGGTGACCATCGTTGCATGCAGGTCCTCTCATCAGGAGCAAATAATTAAGGGGTTAATATTCGAACATGGTCAGACTTTAGAAGCGGTCTTGCATAGGTACCTACACCTACATACATTGTGGAGGAAATATTCTGCATCCTAAAGATTTACGAGTAAAAGTGATGAGTGACCAGTGATTATCCAGCTTGATAGTCCTTCAAGGAGAAGAGTGTCATGTTGTTGTCCAGAGGTAGATACACTACACAGTTTCTATCGATCGGAAATGGGTTCATTAAGGTTCAGGGAAAATTTCTCAATTTCTTTAGAAAAAAAAAACTAAGCTAATAATAAAAAAAAAAAAAAAACCAACCTACAACCAAACAAGACATAATAAATGTTGATGTTAACCACCGGAATTAGGCGGCTCGATAACAACTGTATTTTCGTTGGAAAATGCACTCGTGTCCTTATGGAAAACTCATTTTCCTAATTTTTTTTATTCCAATCTGCTATTGTTTGTGAAATACTCATTTCTGGTCGTCATCGTCGCGTGTTTCAAGTCATAAAAGCAAAAAAAAAAATGTTTCCCTTTTTTCGCGATTCTCTATCATTTTGAATTTTGTCGTCGTCGTCGTAGTCGACGTCGTTTACCTGTTTCAACTTAAAAAAAAAATCGAAAACAAAACGATTACCTAACTTGATTAAGAGAGAGTAGGCGGCCTTCCCCGATTGCAGTCTTCTCCTTGTCCAGAGAATGCAAAGAAATTATATTTTATTTTCCGTCTTCTATTCGACTGTCACGCGAATACTATAATAGCGATTCCGATTCCGATTCCGAATGAAAATGTTCGCTGGATATAAAAAAATAATTCAACAACGATCAGCAAAGGGGTGAATGAGTGGCTGGTTTGGGCCGATGACGACGACGACCCATGGGAGGGACATAACGATACCGTTGACAGAGAGAGCAGGATTTTGATTTATGCAATATTCGCATACCGATTTGTTTATTGTCTTTTAATCTTTGCTTGTAAATAAATTATTCGTTTGCTAATCGAATGAAATTATTGTAACGTTACCGAAAATTATTTTTGTTATCGTTATGGCCGCTTGGTGTGATGATTGTGCGGGCGGGCTCTTTCTGTTCTTTTTTTGGGTTAGACAAACTTTTCGTGTTTTATTTTTTTTTTATTTTTGTTTGTTGAAAATGTGTTTGTGCGCAAACGGATAAGGGAATAATTAATTTGACTTGTTGTATAGCGCGTGTTCGATGAGAATTTACTTTTTTCTACGGCACAAGGACATTAATTGATTATATTGATGAGCGATGGGACAGATATTGGTTAGGTATAATGCGTTTGTTTGGTCGTGCGGTGAAAGTGCGGAATGATAAAGTAATCAGCAAAGGGAGGTTAACAAAATAATAAAACAAACAATAAATATTGGTCTGAGGTGGATATTTTGCACGCAAGTTGATGATGTGATTTCATTGATCCGAAATTATGTAAGAAAACGTTGACATTGGGGGGGGGGGGGGTTCTTCCTTATTTAATTTTTCCATTAAGTTAAATGGAACTCTGCATTAAGTCGATATGCTAGTTCAGTCTATGACGTTATTTTTAAACCAACACCAACCATATAAGGGTCATCAGATTTAGGACATTCATTCTAAGCACAGGTCACATACTGTTTTAAGCAAACGGTTGAAATAACGGAGTCGTGCATGTTTATTTTATACACAGATCCTAGCTCTTCAAAAATTGTTGGTCAAACGTTGGTAGCTACAAACATATACCTTTAAAGATAGTGTTTATACCCTATCCTAAGGGTATATTAATTTTGACACATAGTTTGTAACACCCCTTAATATTCGTCGTAGACCCATAAAAGTATATATATTTATGATCAGGACCAAATCCTAAGACTATCTAGCAATGTCCGTCCGTCCGTCCGTCCGTCCGTCCGTCCGTCCGTACGCAATTTTTAGGCCTTTAAATTCAAGCTAGAAAGCTGAAATTTGGACCACATACTCCCTAGGGCTCCGAAATGGTTAAGTGTAAAATTTTTTGGAATACGCCCACTGCCACGCCCACAATTTGGAAAAAACCGATTTAAAGCTACAGATGGACAGATAGAGGGTTATAACCTTCACAAGATATGTAGGCACTGCCCTCCTTTATAAGTTTGTCATATAAAGTTTTTTGCCACGCCTACTTTTTGTGGGCGTTTTTCACTAAAATGCTGTTTTCTTCGATAATTTTCATAGAAACCGAAAAAAAGTGTTTAACAAGATATTTAGCCAATATTTTTTCCAATATATCGCCCATACAAAGTTTTTGGCCACGCCCACTTTTTGGGGGCGTTTTTTCAAAAAATGTTTTTTTTTTTCTAAATTTTATAGAATGAAATAAAATGCTATCCATCATCTTCTTAAGGTTTTTTTTGGGGCATATAGGGATAGGGATAGGGTATCATACTGTTCGCTCCAAGCGGACTGTAGCCTTTCCTTATGTTTTTAAAAGTAAATATATCCGTACGCCAAAAGAAGCCAATAAGAGAGTATAGCTAAAAGCGGCCCGTGCAATTAAGGAAAGAAATAATGTTGTTAAGTTTCATGTCTGAGATGCCCGCGAAGTCATCAAATAATTGCTTGATTAGTGTGCAATATCTGGCTTAAATCGGACAGCACCAGTAAAGATGAAACACGGCTTCGCTTTTATTAGCGTCCAAGCAACTGTGACAGATTGTGTTGTTTGGGATGCCAAGTTTGGCCGATGACCCGTACATTCCCCAGCACAGCGACGTCTGTACGTGTTCAACGTACGAAGTTCTGTATTCTAAATTTGTTGTAAATGAGCCACATCTTCCTCATATGAGATATCAGACTGTACCACCTAGACACAGCCATTGACGCAAATCGGATCTTAGCGAGGGAAATATTTCATCCGCAAGGAGCACAGAGACACGTGTGGTCAGCTCGTTGGCCTCTTATACTGCCTGTGGCACGGAACCCACAAGAGAGTAACGTCGACCGGCAGAACCCCTCAGTCCTCGATAAGTTTTGAAGTAGTCACGGTAGAATTGAGGACTTTGATCACGAGGAAGTTTTTTAGAATTTTAGTTTATAGTCAGTGGAATTCGGTTCGCCACTAGATAATAAAAGTAGCATTTTGTTGTTTCTATAAGGTCTTGTGAACCAGTCTCCATATTCACCGAATTCTTACAGCGCTGCACGATAATATTGTTTCAATATGCAGATCCAGGGAGATGAATGTTCAGAAGCACGTTGACTGTTTCAGTCGGACTTTACCGAAGGATCCCTGCGCAACCAATTCCAGCTGTTAATCGAACTCTGCTCAAATTGTTGATGTTGTAGGCTGAGTACATCCAGAGAACTGTTTTTTATTGAAGTTCGAATTTCTTGTCAAAAGCTTTACTGCAAGCGTAAAATGCTACACTTGCTTGTCGGAGCCGTTGTTTGAAGACTAACTTCCAGTTAAGTTTATGGCCAAAAGTGACATTCAGGTACTTTGCACTAGAAAATGGAGATAGGTATTGGTAATTTAGATGGGAATATTCAAAGATTGGTTTTGCTGGGAAAACCCTGGGACCCTGGACTTCTTGTAGCCTGAAGTAAAAGTTTTACTTTGTTTTTCAGGCCGTTGATTGAAGCCAAGACTACTATGACAACATCAAACCTACTAACTCAACATTTGCTTCAGATTTATACAGAACTGCCAGCTTTCGAACGTAGCCTTCGTAGATGCATTAGCCGATGTTAACAGTGAACTGAAGCCTTTAAAAATACAGCAATCCATACAGAATATTTTGAAATTAATAGCTGTTATAAGGTTTTCAGTTATCAGCTGAGCGTTGCAAAGGATTACAAAATTGGTATGGTCGTTCTTAAAGAAGTACTAAGAGCCTTAGAACTGCTCAAATGTATAAAATTCGACTGCATATGGGAGGAAGAACGACGAAAAAAATATACTAAATGGAGCAAACACGTTTTTGTACATGAACCAAGTTTGTATTCTTAATGTGTTCCCTGCGCCAACGTCTGTTTTTAAAAGCAGTGTCATTCGGTAGTTATCTTTTTTGCCCCTGCAGTTTTCCGAGTAGGCCTCAATGTCGGCATAGTGACTTCGTTCTCGACAACTTCTAAAAGGGCTCCGCCTACAATGCTGCTATTTTGAAAATCAACGTCTATCCCGAATTTAGAGTCATGTGGATTGACGCAGGTATCAATGCATGGGGCGACTTACATCTTCTTCGGTGTCGGTTAGTTGCTGTATACTACCAGTTGCATTTTCACAAGTTGCAAACAACATTAACACCCATTCATAATGCCTTTTTTAAAACACTATTCAGAATGGAAGTAACATTTATCAATTGACATTCATAATACCTAACTTTCGATTGTTTGAAAAATTTTATCGTTTATCAAATATCGATCTTTGACAACCGCAATAAGGGTGTAAGTATGTTCCCTGGTTGCAGATTGGGATGAGAGCAGAGTAAGCTGACTGTAACAAAAAGGAAAAGCGAACGAGATGACTGAGGCAATGGAATCTAAGATTAAAGTGACTGAACCACTGTCCAATTAGTTAATGCAAACCATCTGCTACATTTTTTGAAGGAGCAAAAACGTACAATTACTCAGACCTTCGAAGAAGTATTTAGCTTCAAGCTGTCTTTCTCAGTCTAGCAAGTGCTAGAAGTCTCTGTAGCTTCTGCTGAAATTATTTGGCGGCACTCCAATTCTGATGGTATGCGTACCTTAAAGGCAGTAGCCGGTGATTGCTCCCAGCATGGCTCTGATTGTTCCTTTTTATGCAATAATTATTTTCAAAGTTAAACTTAAGTATGTTTTTGTTTTAAAATCCACAAAGAACAACATGTTTGCTTATATGTAGGTACATGGAAGATTCCAAAAGTATATACATTTTTATTTTAGAATAAAATATTTAATATAAGCTACAGCTATAAAAAAAAATTATATTGTTATATATAAAAGATTCTCCATAAACTACCACGCTACGTAACATTTTTTTTATTACTTGCCCCTCAGATTGTCATTTTGACCTGGTTGCATTTCAATTGCAAATACCACTACATCACTATTATTTCACCTGCACAAGGCAATTTCGTATCCTCTTCCTGAAAGGATAGAACAAAAAAAACACACAAAAACACTATGAAATTCAAAAGAGGACATTGGTGTCAGCAGGCTTGAAGGCGACGACGACAACAACTTGATATTTCAATTTAGTTCAGGTTCAGGGGTTTTAACTGCACTCTTGATCAGTTAAAAAGTTACTTTTTACTTCTCCCACGTCCTGCATTGGCATTCTACTTTTGCCAATATCTATTATACAACGATGCAACACCACCGTTAGCAACTGCAGTTTCGCCGAAAAACATTTCAAAGGCATCACATCGCTCGCTCGCTCTCTATCTTGCACTCTTTTCTGTCCTCTGCCTTTTCCTCGGGAGTACAATATCTATAACCTGCTTGAATAGCAATTTGGCTACAGTTGTTCAGCCATTACGAGTACGAAAATAACACCAACAACAACATCCGACACTAACAGAAAATAGTAATAAAGAATTGACAGTCAGATTGTACTAGACATGTTCAGAAAACAAAAATAGTCTCATGGTTCCCCCTTGCCGACCGACAACCTCCATATCATCATTCGGGAGTTCCACTCCAGATCATCCTTGTTCACCGGAAGCACTAGCTGCGGGCAATTGTAGCTAGTAATATAGCAGCAGTCAAGACAGTGAACGAGTTGAATAAATAATAAATTATTCATAAAGGCTGCAGGATGAATGTCTTTCGAGGGGTTGATTCTTCTTCGCCTACACCATTTGCCACCACATAGCCACAGCGTGCATCAGTATTAAATTCGATCCTGGTGCTTACTATTAAACGGATTCTGCTGCTGAACTTCGTTGCTTCGTAATGTTCCACTTTATCGCCTCGGTTTTGTGTGTTTTTCTGTTTTTTTTTTGTTTGTCTGTTTGTAACTCTTACAACGATTTTCGCGGACAACTGGGGATGAAGTGCAACATTATGAGAATAGGTATCTACCGTTGGAGATAGATATAAGAAAAAAGTTTTTTCATTTTGGATTAAGCAATTTTAGTGAATGTCTGATGAACTGAAAATACACATTAAAAATTTGGTGGTTTAAAAAGGAATTCCACAGGGAACGAAAATAAGGCCACTTCTATTTAGAAATTAAAACTTTCTTCGCATACCGAACTTATTAAATTTCCCGTGTCATATCAGTACTGGTAGCCAATAAAATGATAAACGGTGTCTAAAGGTAAGTTACACTTAGTAAAGTTTTTTCCCGGTGGATAATAGGGGTACCCGATGAATTACCATTGAGACTGAGCTTAACCTAGGCATCTGTTTAAGATAAAATCAAGTTAATAGGAAATCATATGTCAACCACAAGAGATCTATAATAAATTCTTAGACTAAGCAGGATGCAACTGGAGCGTACTATGTTCCGGTTAAAGAAGCAAAAGACTTTATTAGACATTTTTGAAGGCACTTTAGTGATAAGTAGCATAGATTTCAGCACTCACCAAGTCAGCACCTATAGCTTGGAGCCTGCATCGAGCAAAGTTCGCGCTGTGTTTGCCTCCTTCACAAACGTCGCAGATAGTTGTATCTCCAAATCCTAGTAAATTTAGGGCAGTTTTATTCACTCTTGTCGAACTTACCGGAAGATCGAGTGTTGGCTAGCATGGGAATTGATCTATGTTCGAAAGATGAGTGGCAATTTGAAAAAAAGTTTTATTCACTATTTTAACTCTCGGACTGTAAGTTGAAAATCCCTTGTTTCCTAGTATGCTGTTTTGAAAAAGCAAGGTTATTAGGTATATTAAATCCAATCCATGTGATACTCGGCATTCCAGCTGGACAAAATAAATTGTGAATATTACAGTCACAAGCATCACGTAAGCTTAGTCATATATCAAAACTCAGAAATCTATTGCCAGCTATGGGGGTGACCCAATATGAATCGCATCCATCAGAGTAAGCAGCTAAAAGTTGGACGAATAATTGTGACCAACATTTGTATATTTCTTCACAAATAAACAAACCAAACATTTGTTTTAAACTTTCTTTATTCCTGTATTGTTTGTTGATAGTAAAAAAGTTTCCACCTCTAATCAGTTCGACTACTTGCTCTATCCGCCTGCAATTACCGCTACCGCTATATTAGGATATACATTTCTAAACAAAATGATAGGGATATGTTGAAGAATTTAGCGCTCTGCTCATTTACACCGAGTTTTGAGCATAAATCATTCTGTTGTGCTTTGTTACCGACGGTAGATCCTTACTACATGTGTTTGAAAGGGATATTTAAGATCGGTGGTTTCCCGCCCAACAGCTTCATGGGAGTCAGATGAATCCAATTGTTATGGAAGATATCATCGTCAATATTGAAGATACGCAAAGGACATTCTATTTAGATGATGGGGATGTGGGATGTCAATTTTGTCCATGACTTATGTTGCAGTAGGCTGACTTCCTGGCAAATATCCAAATACAGCCTGAAACTCCAACTCACGAGTTGAGCACAATATACCAGAACTAATAGTCAATGAGGTGCATTTGATGACCTTACTTGCGCGAGAGTAAATAATTATCCCTACTACTGTTTTCTATACAACATTAATTTAATGCAATAATATGTATATGTCCGTTCCATATTCGCTATCATTCTGGGCAATACATATCCCTTTCAAACACGATCACGTACAATCGCTCAAAGTGAACGATTTGTGACTCAAACCCCTTATCGGTGTAAATGCGCAATATATTTATATTTGATTATATTTCAATTTTAATTGTAATATTTAATTTTTATTTATTTTCGACATCCGATGTCCAAAGGCAAACGTCAACAACTAGACCGAATAAACAGAAATTGAACAAAATCCCAAACTATTTCGGGGAGTTGAGAAATCAAGAGTTATGTAGCTGTCGGTTTCTTAACTTCTGAAATCAAAAGTTAAGAGAGTCAACTTCGAGTGAATAACACCAATTTCTTAAGTTGACAATAAAAACAAGCCTCAAGTTTTGTGTAACTTCGAGTGAATAAAATGGCCGTTAGGTGATTTACAAGAGTGTGGTATCCCGTCAGAATGCCTACTGGCGTCCGCATTCTTTTTTCGCTACTAATCAAAATATCGCAGATATTAGGTCAAGTTAGTTTGGTCGTTTGCAGCCCGCAGAATCGTGATCTAATAGTGTATTTATTTACCAATTAATTATTGCAGCACTAGTAAGGGCCTTCCAGTAGGCCCAAAACAGGTTTAAGTCCTATAAATGCTTACACCGAACCTTTACGAGCGAGTTGATCGAAGATCTCATTTCCAATGATTCCCGTATTTTGGTTGCTGTTCAGTTTCAGTAGAAAACTTAGGTGCCATATTGATCCCTACATCTGTTCTTCACAACATAATGCATGGCCAATGGTAATAAGGATACAATAGATCTCCGCTTAGATGCATCAAGGGTGTCTTGGGGAAGGAGCCAATGCAACCTTAAAATACCTACTGTTCTTTGGAGCTTAGTGATATTAGCAGTGACATTCTTTGCGTACAGCTTATTCCACCAAACAACCGATGGTGAATGATAGGATTGGTCTAATAATTGTCCATAATATACACTTGGATGATAAGCCCCACGTTTTGCCAAATGCACCCTTACAGACTGTGCCTTAAATGTCTTCGTCTCAACAAAGTTACTAATGCAAAAAAGCTTGCCAAATAGCTTTTCTTTGATAGCTGCATGTGAAATGTGACAACTTACAACAGTACCAGATGAGACAACCCGTAATTTCCTGCTTTTCGTAAAGAGAACAACCTCGGTTTTAAGACGATTCACCGATAGGGCATTTCTCGTATTCATATCGTCGACCATGTCCAGCGCCGGTTGCTCCTTCTCATAGGAGTGTTGATCCGACATTATAACAACATCATCAGGATAGGCCTGCGCGTAGAGTGTGAGCAGCAGAGAGACGACCACTATGCACCATAACAAATGGAGACTGAACGCAGTCTCGTCGGCAGCCTCTGTTTACACGTCGTTATATAACGGCCGCAATCTGCATCTGCAACCATCGATAAATATCTTCATGAACTTTCCTATTACATATTCTAATATTATTTTGAGTTTTAGATTCTTTGTTTAAGCCTAGCTCATGAAACCACCACATATACACACAGCATTGAAATCTGAGGTTTTGCAAAAACTCTTGAAACCTCCATCGAAATCAGGGTTTACCATACATTTTCTAGATTTCAAAATCTCGTTGTTGTAGGAGGTTTCGAAGAAACCTCCTCAGAATCTGGCTTCAACGGCGAGTTTGTCGAAGCAAATGCACCTCTTAACACATTCCACCAGTTCCACAAAGCAGTTGACAGATTTTCAACTAAGTTAAAAGTCAACTGCAAGTCACCTAAGAGTCAGCTTACCGATTTCTTGAACGACGATCACGCGAATTTATGAAGACATGGGCGTTGTTAGCTTATAGTAGACTTGGAGTGCACTTGCAATTTGAACGTAATAATGCTTATTCGCCTTTTTCTTCTGATGGCTGACTGAAACGTCAAACGTCGTCAACTTTGACGATATTTCGAAATCTTTTTGTGGAAACCTCAAATTTAAGTGCGGCGTGAACAAGGTATTACGAATTTTCAAACCCAATCTCAGGACATCCATTACAATCTTTTAATTAAGCAACAACCAACCAATTGAAGCAACAAACAAGTTGTCTATTTTTCAAGTGTGGTTGCTCACTTTTAAGCACAACTATACCCTGCTGTGTTTGTGCAATTTTTGAGTACACTTTAAAGCAAATTTACAAGTGGATATGCATATCCTAGAACATAATCAAAAGCCCCCCCACATACGCCAACTACTACTGCAAACACTGGAATTGCTCGCTGGCATCCTGTACGCACCATCCAACAACAAGGGTAGGGTAGCCTAATGCTTCTATCCATACGCTATACGTGCAGCGCAAAACATCATCGTATGTATGCAATCGGACAAAGATCCTGACTAGGGGTGGCATGGCAATGGATTGTGAATGCGGCTGCTGGTCGGCTGTGTCAAGTAGGGAGAATGCGTTCATATATTGATTTATTTCTCGAATATACATACATACATATACAAATGGAAGAGCATGTAAGAGAAATATACAAAAAGTGAAAGTTGAGCCAAAACACACACATGAGGCGGCATTTATTTCAACAACAACAAAAAAGCATTCACTTGTATACTGTACGTATCGAGATTGTTGTAAAACTTTTGAATTATTGCAATTCATCGGTCTGGTCTGATGGCGTGTATCTCTACATAATATATCTTTGTCTAGAGTTTTGGTTTTATTGCGTTGTAGATGAACACCTTTCATGGATTGCCAAGGATTCCGATTCCACATATTCATATCATATGAGCATCAATTATCGTATGGGTTCCTTGCACGATCTATATGTTGTCTACGATGAGGAGTTGTCTATATATGTCTGCATTTTAAGTTCAACGCACAAGTGAGCAATCGGTATCAATATACGACGATGCGATGATTGGGAGAATGCTGTGTGAGTGAGTCCTTATGGAAATTTGACAATGACGACCTCTGTGTGGGTGATGGGGAGACAGCTAGCTAGTAGGTATAGGTATCCAGTGGTTCGGATCGAAATAATTGAGGATTTGATTATTTATGACATCGTCAGATTGTTTGTTGGTTGGTTGGTTTATTGAATTTTATTGTTTTGCAAATTGTCTCTCGCTACCGCTCTCTGCCTCTCTCTTTCGCACTCAGGGTGCGTTGTGGATCCCTTTTATCCATCTAGATACAGCAGCACACTATCCATCACAAAATGGGTCATCGTTTATTGTTATTCTAGTCTCCGGGTTAGATGTGCGGTAAAATATTGTGGCACTTGTATTGTTATTGGTTTCGCATTGTGCATTTCGGTGGTATGTAATTTTTGATTCGATACAAGAAAACAGATTTTAAAATTTAATTGAAAATCACCGGCTGCATGTGTTTTTGTACAGTACACAATACACACAGTACCTACCTACACACATACATATAATGTATTATTCTAGGAGTGTTTATACCCTATCCTAAGGGTATATTAATTTTGACACATAGTTTGTAACACCCCTTAATATTCGTCGTAGACCCATAAAAGTATATATATTTATGATCAGGACCAAATCCTAAGACTATCTAGCAATGTCCGTCCGTCCGTCCGTCCGTCCGTCCGTCCGTACGCAATTTTTAGGCCTTTAAATTCAAGCTAGAAAGCTGAAATTTGGACCACATACTCCCTAGGGTTCCGAAATGGTTAAGTGTAAAATTTTTTGGAATACGCCCACTGCCACGCCCACAATTTAGAAAAAACCGATTTAAAGCTACAGATGGACAGATAGAGGGTTCTAACCTTCACAAGATATGTAGGCACTGCCCTCCTTTATAAGTTTGTCATATAAAGTTTTTTGCCACGCCTACTTTTTGTGGGCGTTTTTCACTAAAATGCTGTTTTCTTCGATAATTTTCATAGAAACCGAAAAAAAGTGTTTAACAAGATATTTAGCCAATATTTTTTCCAATATATCGCCCATACAAAGTTTTTGGCCACGCCCACTTTTTGGGGGCGTTTTTTCAAAAAATGTTTTTTTTTTCTAAATTTTATAGAATGAAATAAAATGCTATCCATCATCTTCTTAAGGTTTTTTTTGGGGCATATAGGGATAGGGATAGGGTATCATACTGTTCGCTCCAAGCGTACTGTAGCCTTTCCTTATGTTTTTTAATTAAAAATGGCAACCGAATGAATTGTTGTGTGTCTTTGCTGTGGACGTGTAAGCCGGCAGATGAATTGACAATGGAAACAGAAGGCGGATTTAATACAAATACCAAATGAGTAGGTACCTACCAATCTAGGTTTGTTGTGCAAAAATTTATTGCAAAGTGTATTGCAAGCAATAAATATGTTGCATAGGTATGCACTTTAAAACTCTGCACTTTTAAGCTCAACACAACTTCCTAACGAAAAGTGACAATTTGCGGAGTATGAAGAGCAGAAATTGAAAGAAATATTTTATTTTTTTGTATAAAAGATGTTCGTTCCGCTTAGGTATAGATGTATAGGGTAAGTGTACCAGTATCCGGCCACTTTGCATTAAATGCTCAGTAATAACAAAACAAAATATTTTATTCAGAGGAAAAAGTTCGTGGTTATTATTTCTGGCCAATGAAAAGCAGTGGTAAAATTTGGCTGCTTAAACATTATACCAACCGCCAAAAAAAAATGCACAATCTACGAACCTCGGTAAAATAACAAAAAGTTCGTTTTAGAGTTTGCAAAACTGAGTGGATGGACTAAACTTAAGTCTTAAATTTAATCGTTATTTGTTGGGGAATGCATATTTTGTTATAGGTATATATTATTAAAGAATGCTGTTATTAAGCATAAAATGTGAAGAAATCGTTGAATTTCTTTTTATCTATCATTATTTTAAGGTGGCCAGTTATTGTGTGGAGGGTTTAAAAACGAATCTTATAATAGATCCAATAGAGGAGGAGGAGGAATTTTAATTTTCTTACGAGATGATATATTATATGAGAGAATTGAAGTAGTATTTATATCATTTGAATCCATAATTTTGAACGTGCGCAAAAAAAAATCTGCATGTCACATTACTAGCAGTCTATAGACCACCATTACAAAACGTTAATCACTTTATCGCTGAACTGAGTGACCAGATAGATGTGATCGAAAAGAAAAAAACATTACTTTTAATAGGAGATATAAACATAAATATAAACAATCTACATGATCCCGTAGTGAGTAACTATCTTTCGATGATATCATCAAGGGGTCTTTTAAATACTATACACTCGGTAATAAGAGTGGATGTGGCTAGAAAAAGTAAAACTCTAATCGATCATTGTATGGTACGATCAAGGAATGAAATTAGATCTGGGATAGCTGAAATAAATATATCGGATCATTTTGGCCTGTTCTGCGCGCTTTTATGCAACATTAATCAAGGGACTATTAATAAGGAACAAAAAGAATTTATCGTTAGCCAGAATCTCGAAAAAAGAATAAATGAGTATGATTGGGAACAACTAGATCAACTCACTGAAGTAAATGCTTTTTATGAAAACTTCAGAAATATTCTGACAAACATCATGAAATCTTCAACTGTCGTTATCAAAAAAATCAAAAGAAAATAAGGGGAAATGAGCCTAAATGGATGACAAATGAACTCAGAATCACATGCCTTGAAAGAGATCGACTGTACAGGAGGTACAGAAGCAATAGTAGAAACATAAATAAAAAACATAAACAAAAAAATTAAATTTACTAAATCAGTGTATTATAAGGACCTATTTCAAAGATCTAGCAACAATCCGGAAGAAACATGGAAAATAGTCAATACAATACTAGGCAGAAAATCCACTAACTAAGATGATATTTAATATAAAAACTTTGCAAGCGAGAATAATTACCATACAAAATAGCATACAAATACCTTGGAAAAATAGTGGACTATAATCTAAAATGGGGCCAACACTTGCAGGCCCTTACAATGAAACTTCGGCAATCTGGATATGCCCTATTCCATCATGTTCCCAGACAATGCTATTTCGGACTTGTTGAATCGCACCTGAGGTATGCACCACAATAACAAAATTTAAAATCAACGGTTGCAAGGATACAGAAATTGGTACATAGATCAAAATTACGTACACACAGTATCGATTGGAATCAAATAGACAGCAGTACGAGACTTTTAAATATACACAAGCTGGAGATAGTATCACAATTCGAAGATGACCTATACGATCCCGACACAAAAAATTGTTAACACATGACGCAGACATCTCTATATTGATGTACGATATCCGGATGAGTATGGAGTGGCGATCCCTACAATATTCAATGAACTACCCGCAGATTTTCGCAACCTAAAAAAGACAATTTTTTTTGAAAAAAGTAAAACAATTTCATAAGAATTTTGAACTATTTTAACTTGTTTTAAGAAAAAAAAAAACATTTATTTCTAAATATTTAATTATTAATCTTATATATTAGAACTCAAAAAATAATAATAATTTTTTTAAATAATCATCTGCAGACAAGCCCATATGGCTTTGCAGATATAGATGTACAAACAATTGTTATTTTTTTTAAGGATCAGATACAGATTGGAATTCCATTATCTTGGTATCGGTGGGAGAAAGTGTGGGCTTATGAGTTGCAATTATGAAGCTAAACGAAACTATGGCTTGCTCTAAAATGTTAGAGCAAACCCGCATAAGCCTGCTGTCTATTCCATCGGACTTATTGTTTAAGTAGAGTGTTTAACCATTTTGTTTGACCATTTTTTTAATTCTTGTTTCCCTAAGAAAATGTGGGGTGGCAGGACAATGCTTCAGAGGTGTCCGGGTACTGGTACAAATCGATATTATCCAATAAATAAATAATAACTGCAAACCTTTTTTTATTTTAAACTAAAAATGGCAAATTTTTAAGAATAAAAAGATGGTTTGAGCATATGTGATAAATTGAATTTATCAGCCTGCTGCAAATTTGGACAAAGAGTTAGATGGACGGGTACTGGTACACTTACCCTACCTACATTTGCCAAGTTTAGGGTCATCTAAAAAAGTTATTACCTAAAATAAGAACGACATTTTGTACGAAAAACTTCATTGTATCCGTTATTTGAAATTACATTAATATTTATAGTCGAAAAAATTATAATTTTCAAAAATTTCCATAATTTATTATTGTTGTTTTTTTAATTTGTTATTACTGTTAAAAAACTTGAGTTATACAGAAATAGATCAAATGGAACTTAAACAATACATTTCTGATTATTTTGAGCTATCACTCAATATTCTATTCCAATTAGAAGCTCAGCTACATCACATTTAATGAAGAACAAACTTTTTTGTGGGCTATTTTTTTGCCAGCAAATTTCTGTATTTTTTCTTTAACTTACAAGGGGAGTATCAAACTTGGGATTACGGATTCCGTTAATTCTTATTTGTATTGTAGGCAGCATCGGCTCAGTAACCGGGTAAAATGGAAAGACGCGCTTCGTAGACGATTTAAATAGTAATTATCTACAAATGATTTTTACACTGGCGTAGCGTGCCTGACTACTGATCGCATGGTAGGGTGTTCAAGTCCGCTCGGTGCATTTTTCTTTTCTATTTTGTTTTAGAAAAAAGAGTTTGATAGTCCCCTTGTCAGAGAAACTGATAAAAGGTGATCTGCCCCTATCGATCACGCTGGTGTTTCTACGTATTTATCGCTATGGCGATAGCTATCGCTATTACTATCACGTTACAGCCTTTACGTTGTGGGGGAGCTTAATTACAGAGTAGTTAATCATATGTGATATTTTACATTAGTATACAAATGAATAGATTGCTTCTCTATGCATCTCTTAATTTTGGCTCAACTTAAGAAATTTAAGAACCACCGATGGAGTAGGTACATAAGTTTGTACGGAGAATTATTTTAAGCTTCTCTTTCTGACTACATTGCTTTATTTCTAAAAAATCAAATAATAACCACGTCAAACATGTTCCAAACGGACACAAATGCTACCTGCAATTGCGACGCTTCTGGACGTGCACAATCGCAAAATTCCGTCTTTTTTGGGAAGAAAATCTCACAATATTAACGCTAAACTCAAATGTCATGCTCATTACTTCAGCATACGGATTCATTTTAAAAACGAAGCTTTTTCTGAAAATTTGTGTTGCATAGAGGCCTGCCGCAGCATAACTAGCGGTGCTCTAGATGTTATGAAACCATTTCCACTCCTTGATATTTATATCCCAAATTTATACATAGAACGAACCATGAAGGGGTTGTCTAAGAAGAAGTGGCTTTGGGTACAACTCACAATTCGTCCTGGAGTAATCCTGAGAATGCCATCTGATGCAATGATACGGTACAAGTCGAGGAATAGTTTCTATCATGGTTAAGAGGGAATGTGAAATTTAAGGCTTTTCTTCTCTTTAGGCATGCATGAATCGATCTTCCAAGGCGCAGGGCTCGAAGTACATGTGTCCGTTTCTCAAGACCTGACCTTGTGTCTGTTCTGCCGAGATCCCTATCCAACCATTGATGACTGGGCCTATCACAGAAACTATATTCGATGGCATGATTCTTAGTGCTGCGGATAGACCAAACTAAGGCATAGCATTTTTCAGGCTCTAGGTGCTAAAATTATGAAGCCTGATCATCTTAACTTCTTATAACTAAAGCACCTCCTCGCATTCCTTAAAAAGTCTGGTAAATTACTAATGTAATAGGAAGAATCGGTCCAAAAGCACTATGGTCCAGTATCTGATCTGACATTTTTAGCTTTAGTTTTCGTCCTCGAATTAGGAAATTTAAGCTTGGGGAGATTTTTTTCGATTTTCCAGAGCCCCGCTTGTAATTTAAATAAGAATTATATTTAGGAGCCCATGATATGAATAAGCATTGCCAAGTAACTAACCTCCGAGAGTGGATCGGACTTAATCTATTTTATCATTTCCCAAAATTTTGCAAAAATATTATAGCTTCCATATTGACTTAATTATAAGATATTTAAACAAATACAAATCCACAACCTAACCAACAACTAATGCCACGCCTACTTTGTGGGATAAATATTAATATGGATTAAATGTTGCAGACTGTTCCAAAACTTTCACCTGATACTATGCTATCATACACTACACACTCCGTTCTTGTATGTATGTCTCTATGTAGCTTTTGGAAAGGCGCATAAAATCTACTTCAACTCTTGAATTGTGAACAAGTTTTTGAATGAAAAGGTTCACAGTGGTGAGTAGATAACATGTGTAGTATTCTAAGTATGTGTGCGTTTATGTGTGTGAATCCAGACAGTGCCATATCTATATATATGATGAAGGACACACTATGAAGGATGAGAAGACGAAACTGAATTTTCTCCACAGAATAGTTAATGACGAAACGAAACTAACGACTAACGTTGAATTGCTTACCGCACATGCATGTTAAGTTTGTGTTTTTCAGATACAAACTTCAAGAGAGAGCACTTTTATATTTCAGGGACCTACGCTTTAAAGTTTTCTTTATTCAACGCAAAAGATGAAAGAAGACCAAGAACATAACAAGAACATTGATACAATTTTTTTATGGTTCTAGTCAAAAAAGTAAAAAAACACAACACAGAGAAATAAATGTGCTTCTCCTGGATAGGTACATATGATTTTTCTATACTGTTATGTTATATGGTGGCATAACCATAAGGATATGATGACGAAAGGCACAAAAGATTCACACAATCAAATGATATGTAGTGAATGGCTAGCCGAAGAATGAGAATAATGTCGGAAAAAATCAGGAATTGACAATGAGCATATAAAGGCGTTACATCATGCATTGATACTTTTGATGGACCGCAATACATGTGGCTAGCCATGGAATTTTGATAGACGGAAACGGAAACAGCTCAGTGCTGCATTTTTAACTATGTGAATAGTAAAAGATGCCTGCCCTGGCTAAGTGGTTTGGTATGGTTATTTGATTGACTTTGATGAATAATGTAACTGAGGGAAACAGCTGATGTATCGAAAAAGTTTTTTTTCGATTTGGTTTTTGGAAAGTGGCTTCAAATTTAAAGACTGATAGATGGAATCTGTTACTATTCGTGGTAGGTATAGTTATACATTGAATTTTGTAGTGAATCATTTCGATATTTAGCACGACAAACACCAACAAATGCTTAGATGTAACAGAAGACTTTAGATGAAAAACTTTTGTTCTGCTTTTGGAATGTTTTGAGTTGATGTCTTACATTTTTTTTTCCATTAAGTCGGAAAATGATATCGCCAACATTCTTCATTCCTCTTGCCAGAACTTTCCGAGATTGGTGCTAACATTCTTGACGGATTTTCCGCAGGATTTTCTCAAGAGCCTGAGGCTTTTTGACATAGACTCGTGACTTCAAAAAAACCGCACAAAAATAAGTCTGGTGTGCTTAATTTAAGTGTTCTTGCCAACAAAATGCAGAATCGATAAAACGAGAGATTAGGCGACCCGGAAATTTAGCTCTAGGTTGTAGCTCGTGCCATTGCTCCAATTCGTTGGAACCTGATGTTCTCCAGTCCCAATACATCCAAGTAAGTAAGAGAAAGTCGTTAATCATCACTCTGTAGAGCTCACCGTCCAAAGTAGACGTTTGGCTCGAGATGTTTTTAAAGAATAAGGCCTGTTTGTGCCTCCAGCGTAAGCAGCACACCATTCAGTAACTTTTGCTATTTCACATATCCACAGAGATGTAAAGGGGGCTCGTTCTTCATGATATATTTCAATGAAAAGTTTTCTCTCTCGTGGTCAACAATCAGGATGGCTTGAGGGAAGGTTACTCGCGCTTGACGGTTAACGGCTGATGCATTGTCTGCACTTTGTACGGAAATATCTTCAAGTCTTTCGCTACAATTCTCTGTAAAGACTGACTGCGTGGTACACTGGCTGGTCGATGCTCCGGGGTTTTCTGCGGCCGAACGACTGCTCCGCCAGACCAGCATTTCGTGTTATCCAATAATATTCTAGGAAAGCGGCTAAAGATCGTACTGCTTGCCCAGTTAGTGTCAGATGAACGGGAAATCTGAGCTGAAATTCTTGCTTTGCCGAATTTGACGAATTATTCCTCAAAAAATTCTCGAGAGAATTATTCTCCTATATTTACGAGTACCTATACCGATTCATGTCTTGTTGACATTTGCCGGAATTTGCAAATATTATACCATCTTCTGGTATGTTGCGCCATTATATATATAGGACCTTTAATCGTAAACAGTAGTACAGGTTGTCGCTATAGGAATGTTTCACATGTTACATTTTTTAGGTTTTTAAAACATGTTTCGAATTAGGAATTTCCTTGGGATGAGAATAAATAGCTCAACTTTTTACACAAAATTATTCAAAAACAAAAGATCAAAAAATTATATAGAAAAAATTAAGGTTTTCATGTAAGAATCGGCTTGTGAACACACTCAATACCAATTTACCTGGATATGTCAAAAGTGTCGTTGGCTATTGAGAATTTAGAATTGAGACCGAGGAGCAAATTTGACAACCAGATATTAAACATTTTGTACGCAAATTTGACAGCCAGAGATTAGGTAGCCAGAAAACCCCTTTGCTTATCTCTATTTTTTCTAGGGAAACCAGTAAAGATTAATTGTTAATCAGTTGGCCATAATTTCGGTTAATCTTTTGGTGGAAATGTAGCATAAGATAAAAGATTACTCCTTTCGAAAACAACCGCTTGCGCTGTTCAAGTACAACCAATATTTTTGGATTTCTATTTCTGGATCAATCAAATCTCAAACTTATCGAGTAAAACGACTCTCAAATCTCCCGAATCTCTGTCTAGAGTAAGGAGAAATTTCTCACTATTAGAGAGTAATCAGCTCAGATGACTGAAAAAATCAATCCCAACGCCCCAACCGTCTCCTAAAAATTTCCGAAAAAAGGTTAGTTGCATACGATTGAGTCATAGAGTTCTCTCGAGTTCCTGATTGAGGGAATGACTGAAACCCCAAACCGCTATCAAATATTCTTCGCCAAATATTTGGCTTCAGTTAAATTCTACGTCGCTTAAAGATCACTCAGACCTTGAAGAAGTATTCATCTATCAATGGTGTTCAGTTAATATTGGCTGGATTGAAGTAAATAGCTGATAACAAATCCCTTAAATATTCCAAGTCTAAAATTAATGAGATATCCATCCTAATGAAGTTGCCTTAATTTTTAGGTCCCAACATGGTTTTGAAAGGAAGCAGACGATGCGTTCAACAAATTAATAGTTTATTTACGGTGTTAAGTTTTCTAGGGTTAAGTAAGTACGTTTTTCCTTATATGAAGCAATTACATCTGAGATGCATGCAAATTTAATTTCAATCAAATCAATATATTAAGAGAAAGTAAAACAATTGAAATTGTTTGTCTCAACGCACACAAGTTCCAGGATATAAATTATTTACTTCTAACAATAAAAGTGGATTAGTCGTAACACGTTATTGTCCATTTCTGTTTCCTAATCTCTTGAATTGGATAAACAATGAGAGTTCGCTTCCCGCTCTTTGATTTTATGGAACCAGCCAACGCTCTTTGGCAGATATATAATCCTATAGAGCGCAGAATATTAAATATTCATTAAGCCAGGTCAATCTGTTGCAAAGCTTGAGATTTCCATCAACTAGATAACCATTGTGGAACAACACCCACATGTAGACTTTTGGTATGTATATCTTTTTCCTTTCTCCTTTGCCGTACTTTATTTTCATTTTATTTTTTCATTTCTATCTTCGCACAGATGTGACGTATTTCTGAGGAAGCCATTTACATCCTGAATTCCATCTGCTGTGGCCTAATAGAATAATCGAGGGAACCATTCTAAGGACCCATTTTAACAGCATACAGGACGGTGACAATAAACATTGACCAAAACCTGCACATCCATATATATATACACATCCCAAATGTCCTTTCCTATGAAAGTGAAATACCCTATAATTTCAGGTAAATAGAATTTAGTTATTTCTTCCGTTGCTTTTGCTGCTGTTGTTGTGGAAACTAAGAAAAATAAATTGGTAACAGCAGAAGACCGGTCCACTCCATATACCTACCTTCCCGTACTTATGTATGTATATCCAATGTAACCAAACGCATAACAACTTGATTTAAAGGCTGTGAAATTAAGCTAGCGGCGCGGTAGAAACAGCAAAAGCAACAAGGACTTCCACCCCATAACGACTGACAACGAAAACGACGAAGACAAGGTCGACGAACGGATGTGCCGTGCCTTCTCTCTCACGAGTAGAGCGCAAAAAATAAAAATAAAAAAAATAGACAACAATTTCGTATTCAGGACGATTTTATTTACTTATCTTGGGTGGTTGTGTGCTTGTTGGTGGTATTCCATTCTCCTGGGTTTGTCTGGTCCTGGTAGTAGTACTACACAACTCCAGCACTCTGTTCTGTGAGGTAATCTATTTTCGAGTATCTTGGTCGGTTTGATTCAAATTTCAACACAAAGTGGATAAAAATCCCGCAAAGTATCTCTTGTTCAGAGGTTGAGCTTTGGATATAGAATGCCAGTCGTAAACAGAGAATATTCGAGACATGGGGGTAAATAGAAACACGCACAAACAAACAAAAATGAGAGCGAGAGAATGCCTAACAGCTTAAAAGGTCTGAGATATATCTAGCAGCATAATGTATCTCACTCTATCTGGGTCAATGTGTAGGTGTATGCGAAGCCTAAGTAATTTTACAATTTCACCATCAATCCGCCAGAACGACGACGAGTAGGTACAGTGATGTGCGACGACGACGTTAGATGATGACTGTGGCAGATGCCGGCCCGGCATCGTAGTCGTCGTCGACGGCATGGGTAAAAAGTTGAAAGTGGAAGAAATCCCTAATTTTGGCATAAAGTACCTTAATAAAGTCGACTTATAGCCCAGGGGAATGAAGGTACGAGACTCAATTTTTTTTTCACATATAAGTGGTGGATTGACGTGAAGTAGTAAAGAGATTGTAAAGTATCCTAGGGATGGCCTTTATAAAATATAACATTTTCAAAGTAGCTATCATACTTTTGAGCAGCAATGTTGTTCGTTAGACTTTCGCTCCAAATAAAAATTGTCTCAGCTCATAACAGCGGCGGTTTATTCAGAGTGGAAAGGTAGATTATTTCTCCAACATAAGACTTTTGTTGTAGTAATTTTTAAATTGTCAGTTAAGTGAGTACCAAGGGTATAAATGGTTCAAGTATCCCTGAGCAAAAGTGTACAGAAAATTTTGAAAAAAAACTATAATTTGAGAACATATTTGGAGGGATAACAAATGCTGTGTTAGGAAATTAAATTCTTAAGCGAAAAGTAGATGGCTCTGGAAATATGTGTAACGAGTTGGTGAACTGGACATAAGATTCAAATATATACGCGTTGAATGAAATGTTCGTAAGAAATCCTTTTCAATCTAAAAATGATATCTATTGCGTTATTGTAATTTTCCTTATTTAAGAGGCATTGTAGTCTGTTCTTAATATATCACTGTGATTTTAGAGTCGATCTTAACAGCGAAAAAGTAGCAGTTAAATGGCGTAATGTGCAGAATGATTGGTTCGGCATACGGGATTTTACGCGCAATTGCTAAAAATAAGACCTCATTTATTGGAAAATGATGGATTCTGATTTTAAGAGTTTCGAGGATAACGTTTGAGGTTTCCAATCTGAATCTTCCTAACAGTCGGAATTTA
Source organism: Ferdinandea cuprea (assembly GCA_963576555.1). Classification (NCBI taxonomy): domain Eukaryota; kingdom Metazoa; phylum Arthropoda; class Insecta; order Diptera; family Syrphidae; genus Ferdinandea; species Ferdinandea cuprea. The sequence continues at coordinate 29,623,333 of OY754958.1, forward strand.
TTTCCATTAGTTTAAGTTAAAAGTCATGCATTTTAAATCCCGAGTTGGCTTCGATTTTCAAAATATATTGGAAAACAATGACTTCATCAAAATGAATAGATATCAAGAGTATATTCATCGTGAGGTTTGATTTATAATGTAAAGTAAAACACATAATTTTGAAAGTGAACATAACATTTTTTTCTCTTGATTCGGAAGGTCCACTTTTGGGCGACTCGTTCTAGCATTGGGACTGGTATCTCGCGAACGAAACGAGCAATGTTCCCGAAAACCCAAGACTTTACATATCCGCAGAGCAAATTGTCCAAAGTATGATAGCGCATTCTCTTACCGCAGCAAAACATAAATTTAAGTGCTCACCAAATAGATTTCTTAAAAACTCCATTGTTTCACGCGTTTTTTCCATGATCACTTGCCAAACGATACATAACAAAAATGACAAAGCAGTTTGGTAGGAGTCACGCGTGATCTGCCAAAAAAAACCTTATTAATATCAAACCTCACTCAGCTCAAAAGAAGCTTTAGAAAAAATCGAAATTTTGGGAGAGAAATTCCAACAAGTTTTGTTGTCAGAACTTGGGGATAAAGAATGTGAAGCTGATTTGATCGCCTCTGGTTGGAATGAAACGAAGAACAAAAATCGCTGGGATTTTATGTAACATTTTCGCTGTGCTTTCTCGACCTTCATACAGTTAGGCATGAAAAAATCGGTTACATTAATCAGGTTGAATATGGTACAACAACTTGTAATCGATACATTTATAGCTAGAATTAAGATGAAATTACAGTTGTTTCATGGCTTGCTTATGGCTCGTCATCAACTCCTTTTTGGGAGGTGCTGGTCCACATTTGTACTTTTTCTCATCGAACTAGCATCTCTTTAGGCAAGCACTGTGACATCCATGATCATGACTTCGTTTTGCTTGAAATGAAGTGTCCCTCGGCAAATAAAACGTAGAATGGCCGTTTCCTCCTTCCTGTTTATTTCAATTAACTGATTCGTAATTCTTAGTCACAATGCGATTTCCAGTGTGTACCATTCTACCTGTATCTTTCGACTTTATTTTTGAATATTGTTTTTAAATAATTTTTTCGATTAGGGCTCAATCGTGACCAAATTATCCACGCAGTCATCCCGGCATAGTTTCGAGTTTGGATTAAATATTAAAAAAATAAATAGGTACAGAAGTTAAAATAAAAGAATGGTTTCTGTTCAATGGCAGAAGCATAAAATACTTTGCTATTCGACTTTTCAAACAGTGAAAGAATTAATATGAATAAAAGCAACAAATAAGAGATTATTCTGGTATGTCTGCAACAAAATACATTTATTTGGTATAGGTACTGCAGACTTTTAACCCTCCAACACCACTTGAATTGAACAGAAGGGCTCTCAATAATTTTACACGAAATTCGTAAATACTGTGATGCAAATATTGTAGATAATTTGCAAGTATTAACATGGATTGTAAAACATAATTTAATTTTTACCATTTCCAGATAGATATTATGACGCGAAGAACATCAAAGCTGCGGATATGCGAAAATGAAAGTGCGAAGAATGTTTGAATGTTGAAAAAGGAATGTTTGCGAATTCGCTTGACTTTTTTTTCCTAAATTTTTACTGTATAGTGCCATATTGAACGGTTTGTCTTTTAGTCAATATCATTGAACATAAACAATCCCTGTTTATTACCACCGAAAGCACTGCCTGGACCAGACGTTCTAGTTCTTATATATGCATTTGTTATGGGCCTTAACGTAATGAATTCGCCGGATTAAAGCGTTCTGACGTTGTTTTGGTGGTGTCTGCAAAACTTCGATGAACGATGAACTTAACAATAAAGGAGGTCCGAAAGGTTTACAAACGGTTTAGACTTTGAGATTAAATAAAGGCAATTGAGAATTCAAAACAAGTTTTCAAATCAGCAGAGAGTTATCAGCAAGTAACGGCAGCAAGTTGAGAAACTGCATTCAATCTTCTGAGGTCGAACAGTAATAGTAGGTAATATGTAACTTAGGAGCAATGAGTTTATGCATTAGACATCAGCTCACACATAACTGCTGAGAGAACAAAATCAACGAATGACACAATCTAAGAACGAATAGGTATGGGGTCCAATTCTATGTTGACAGTTTCACAAATTTAAAATCTTCCTGCGTTTCCTTTTCGTTCAATATGAGTTAACACAGCATTGCTTAGTTTCTTTCATTCATCATGAAATTTCCAGTCAACATTAACAATAGTTCCCACACTTTACAGTGCCATGCATCGCGTCGGCACATGACACCTGTAACCCCATACACTGCAACCAGCATACGACAAGCTGTACCCCATCCAATTCATCCTGCAAATAACACCTTTCCGACACGTTCGCTAACTATGCTCCACTTAGAGGTAAATTAGGTTTAGAAGGTAGAATAAGAAATAATGTATTTCAGTTCTATTTTGGATTGATTGGAATAAAGGAGTTTGCCCCGAAAAAATATATTTTTTTAAATAAACGAGTTTAATAATATTTATCTTATACAAGGGGCTATTATTATCTGCCAAACTCTCCGTCAATTACATATTGAATGGTTGAATGAAACAATAACAACTTGTGATTGCCACCACGAACAATGAAGAGCCTGGAATTATAGCTGTTTCACCGCTTGCCACGATTACACCTCATCGCACCTGCACATCCGCAGCTGCACCGTTTGAAAAGTAATTCATTTTAATATACATACATACATAGCTATATAATCGTTTTCTTATGAGGCTTTGTTTTTGTATCAACAGAGTTTGTATGGTCTTCAACTTTTGGTAGAGTGGATAGATAGACAGACCTTAACGCTTGAGCAGGCGCACAAACTCATTCAAATCGAGATTCGACTCAATCAGGCAAATTCATGCATAAAACAGAAAAGAAAAGAAATAATTCGCTTCTGCTTTTGTATTACTCACGTCACTTCCTATGCCCACACCACAGTATTTGTACATTTTATGTGCTCATAAAAAAATAAGGAATAGACATCTGGAAAGCAAATAATAAAAAGTAGACAATCACTGAGATCGATTTGAAAAATAGAGTTTTGCAAAGATGTTACTAAAATTTTCTAACCTTTTAGAGCTCGTAGAAATATAAAATTGGACTTGAAATATGCGTAATTCAAAGCTCTATAATTCAAATGAATTTCATTAAATTAGGCGTATGATAAGTTCACATCTTTTTGGTTTAAAGTCTAACTTTTTAGTTACTTTGTCCTTCAAACACAAAACTAAATATTTTTAACTGCAGGAACCTGCTCCTTATGAATAGCTAATTACCAAAATCTGTTCAGCCTTCGCTGTGTAGCTCCAGTCTAAAGAATTTTAACTTTGTTTTATATAATTAGTGATTAGGTATATAGTGACATTTTAAGTACATGACAATTGTTTACCCAGAAAGCGTAGGTGATGGTTGTGATGGTCCCCCAAATTGAAATCAGAGTTAAGACCACGTTCGGCTAACAAAGTTGATAGATTTTATGTCATCTTTTGTCCTTTTTCCTTTGTTTATAAACTGGCAAACAAACTACTTCTGCGATACAATACAAGAATTTCACCCTAACTTCCATTTGAGTACATTTGTAGGTACTCCTCACTAGTATACCTTTCTGAGAATGCTCTTAACAGCTTCACCATCAAACGCCCCGGCCGTGTAATTAAGCTTGGACAAATGCAATTTAGTTATCGTCGACCAAATTGAATTGCCCATTCTATTTTCCCTGCCATCACACTAATGGGTAGAGTCTACAGAAGTCAACTTTCCATGCACACATTATCCACATCGACCCCTGTTTCACTCACAAGCTTTCCTCTCTACATTCTCTCATCTGGCTTCATAATAGGATAACCATCGCGTCAAAATTCCTTTCGCGCCACAATTTCGACTACAATTTACTTTCACTTCTATGAAGTTGTCGGGGACCAAGGATGCAAAATTGCGCTACCAGTGATTTACTGAATCAAAACCAATAACACTAGCCATCAAGAACAGACCGCACTCTAAAACGCACCTGTACTTTGCAATTATAAATCTTCTGTCTACCACCAGTCAGCAGCAACGAGGCTTAACAAAAAAAAAACAGCTTCGCTTTTGTATAAACAACACATGCTCTGGCATTTTCGAACCATATTGGAACATTTTGAATGTCTCACTTTTCGCCAGTTTATATTTTCGCTTCCACCCTGCTCCTGCCCACTTAAGCCGTGCGTCATTCAATCATATTTTTGCCGCATACCTACACTCTGTGATACTTTTCAGCGCAATGCAAGACCGTTCTCCTTCCAACAGCACACAAAAAAAGGACTCGTTTTGTATAAATGCCAAATTCCACTTGCACGATGCGAACAACCCAGCGAACGTCGAGCAAATATAATAAACTTATTACGCCTAGGTTGTTCCTTTCATGTTCATGTCCGAAATATATACATACTAGGAGTGTGGTTCACGGTTCCCAGCAGCAACACCAACAACAACAACAACAGCAACGAAAACAACAAAATTAAATAAAGTCTGCTGCGGGATGGTTGAGTAAAAGCTGTGACTACGCGCGCAATATGATGACTGACTGACGGACGGACTGTACTGGTAAGCGTGTAAACGCAGGCATAAAAAAAGTAACTCCATTGCTGCTGCAGAGGGAAATACTTTTGTATCTTTGTATATATGCGTATCATAAACGTTGTACGAGGGCCGAAAATAAATATTAAACTCAATCCCTCAACTGTATACGATGACTACGGTACGGTGGGCACCTGGTGTGGGTGGACCAAGAAGGAAGTACACGTGATGCTTACACTCCAAGTCGTTCCTTTTCTCCCCCGTGGAGCCGGGGCATATGGAGCCGGCGAGAGATGGATGGATGAATGTGTTCCACATTTCGCATAGTCTTACATTTTATCAACCCCCGGCGAGCGTACCCTACTCTACAAAAGTGTATGTTTTCCATCTTCTTCGTAGACATAATATTTTACGTGGAAAATCCATTTAGACTTATGATTGATGTTTCTTGTGCTCACTTGACGTATTTTTTTTTTCTAAATGTCGTCTTGAGGGGGACGGGAAGGGCCATCGCTTGACAATATGTACATATACACATATGGACAAGGCCGGGAAATATGTTTGCTATTTTCTCATGTCACATGATGATGATAGTTGAAACATAAGATCTTATGAAAATACAAAGAAAAGATAAGGGAAAATGCGAGAAGCCTATATGTAAAAGATACAAAGTATCTTCTCCTTCTAAGGACCTACTTTGGGGAGTCATGTCCCCCTAGCACGTGTACACGTACTTTTCGAGGTTTATGTATCAATTTAAAAAACGAATTTTCAATATTAAGGCAGGTTATATATTATGGTACAAGTCAACAGGTCTAACATGATGCGGAAGAGGTACAGTCTTGTATTTTTTATTGTGTGAGGGCGAATAATTGAAGAGTCACAAAAAGCTTTCAAAATACTTTAAAATCCGTGAGTAAGCTTTAACCTGGTAACTGAAAAAAGTTAAGGAGCTAATGGGAATTCAACTTAACAAAGTACTTGTCAAACTTTTGCCCAAAAATATATACATAGTTTTTGGAGACGTTTTTTATTTGTCAAGCCTTGGTGGATAAGGAATCCGCGCCAACTTTAGACCTTTTATGTGTCTTACTTCTTACAATTCAGAATGCATGGTTGGATATTTCTTTGTCTCACTGGGCATCTATTTGGTTGCGAATAGTCTTGAGCAACAAAGCCCCTTTCAAAGCTCGCACATCAATAGTAGAATGTTAGCAAGGGAGTTCCTATGAGTCCCGTGAAAAAACTTACAAGCAATGTCCTTAGTTCGACTTTAATTGGATAGGTAATAGCTTCGGAGAGTAACGTTACTAAAGCAAGCACACAAGGGTTTTCGTACCTGAGTATTCACAAAGGAATATGATCAAACCGTTACCTAGATTACGCGTAATGAGATCTTCGTAAGGTTTTTTTGGATGACCAAGATATTTCTACGAATATCTCAGACGCCACAACAACGGAGGAGATTGAACGTAAGATGGTTGCAATCGCAACAAGCCGCCAACCTTTAACCTCTAAGGACCAGTCTTCTGTGGAGAAAATCAAATGAGATTTAGAAGCAAGCGATTGAGGAAAGAAAGAAAGAGGTGCTACTACAGAAGTTTTACTAGACCCGAACGAAAACCATTGAACACCATGAACAATCCCAACTTAAATTCTGCGTCGGAACTTCAACCCGCCGAACAAGCGTCTACTGTATTGTGCAAGCGCCTAAGCCCGTCTGGGAAAGATATGATTAGATCCTATTAGGACCGTTTTAGGCCCGTTTGTTTCTGTGTCTTTGGCTGAGAAGGCGCTCCCCCGAACAACTAAAAAACTCTATATAATCCCAGATCAGAAGCGGATGAAGATAACTTTTGTCGTCCCGTCTGCTAGACGGGTACTGGAAGAGATGATTCAATAATGAATTCTACGAGCTGTAGAGCGCTATCGACCAGGTCAGGAGTGACAACGTAGTTGTTAGAATGCCTTAGAAAGTTGCACACAAGTGGAAGGGGTCCTTAACCAACTTCGGTGGAAGTCCTGGTCCACTGCAGACTAAAGCACTGCCTTCCTAAGTAAAGTTAATGTGGTTAAGTGCTTTGGACTACTAGGCAAGAGGTTCCCAGGTTCAAATTAGAGACCTGCATGGCTTCACTCACAACATACGTTAAATTTAATGCACTCGACTTGAATTGAATTGAGTGAGTGCGTGGCACACAATGAAACGAATGAGTAGCAATGTGAGTGCGTGTTCTATCTCACGCCAGACGCCATTCAGCGAAATGAATGAGAATAAATGAAGCGTAAAGGGAAAATTTGACACAGCCACAGACACTCGAATTACTGGAATTTTTGTTTGCCTTCATTTCGTTCGATTCAAGAGACGCAAGCAGTCAAAAGAAAGGGACGAAAGAAAAAACTACGACGAGACTATATTAGTATTAATAGTAATAAGCTAAACATAGACTTTCGTTTTTTCCTTTCTTCTTTTTCTTTATGCGCGACAAGCCAACAATAATTAAAAAACCGGTTTGCCATTCAAATCCATTCGAAACGCAGCCTGTTAATCCAACGCATTCCCACTTATTCAAATCGATTTCTTTGGTTTGAATGTTGTGCGCCCGAGTTCACTCAAACATATTCGGCTTCGCATTCTATTTCATTCAACATTTTTGGCATTGTTCATTTGAGCGTGTTTTTTTTGCCATTCATGCAGATCTCTAGTTCAAATCCACCCTGTAGCACTTAAAAGTTGTTATTCGGTACTCAACCTCTGGCGAAAGTCTGAAGAACATCCAAGAGTAAGAACGGCCATGAGAAGGTTCTCAAAAACTGTTAATCGTTCTCTCTTTTTCTCTATTTCTGATACTTCGTGGAGGATTCCAAAAAGTATCTTTTAAACGCCAAATTTGACCGCGAGGTCAGTGATATCCTTTCAGTCTCCATCTTGAAGTCCGTTATTTTTTGTCGTTGTGAACTTTGAGCACATCTTTCTCAATATAATACAATATGTCAGCCCTCTTCATCTGCGATTAGATTTCTTCAGAAATTATAAGGAGATTTTTGCATTGACTGCCCCCCAGCGGAATGTGAACTAGTTCTGTAAGTGGGCCTTGCCCGGATAAGGGAGCTAAGCTACAGATTTAAAGTAAATTCATATTCTTGCCTTTTGATTTATAGTATTTAAACTACTTACACGTTGGTTATTTTTTTTCACTTTCCACTTTAATTATATACGGGATTTAAATGAATGATTTATTTGACACTTTCACACCGTAAATGAATGTAACGCACCCACCACCTTTTACAGCGTTATCATTTTTGTTTGGTTGTTGGCAGTTAAAGAGAGTTCGAGAGTTGATTTAAATATTGGCACGTGCCCCAAAATTGCATTAACTTATCGAAACCTTAAATTTTAGCATAACCATTTAGAAGACCAAAAATAGAACGCCCTCCAGCAGGCAGGCAGGAACCCAAACTCAAACAATCCGCTCCTCAATCTCGAATAATCAAGTTTTATTATTTCCATAAAAAGTTAATGTATCCATCTCTTAGGCAAACTTAATGTATCTCTCAAGGCTACTTTTCTCGTCTGCCTCATAAACATGTCTGTCTAAATATTCAAACTTCCATACAAACGACCCTTACATCAATAGTTCTGCCCTCTTTCCTCTACATATCCTTCCGGTTCCATTGAATCAAAGCAAAATACTTCCCCTACCATCTTCCCATACCAAACACCATAAATAACAGAACTAAACGGAACTAATGTCAACTTAATAACTTCGATAAACGTTGAGATTAGCTTCTTGTTATTACAACGCCCCACTTATCGATTTCATTGAGTAATAGTACCAAATAGTGTGTATTTCATAGAAATGTATATAAAATTCCGAAAATTAAGGACGAATTGCAAAAGTTCTTGGCAAGGCAGCAATATCCGACGATTTAACCAAAAAAAAAAGAAGTTAGATTGTCGTCAAACTCTGCGGCGAAATAACTCACTAGCTATTTCTAGCTATCGTTCGGGTTTTAGTGTAAGCAATTTCTTTACTTATATAATTGAAATGTAATAAAAACTAATTTTGATTGCCCAAAGATATTGAAATGGCAGCTATAATGGCAATTTAATAAGGGAGTGTTCGCGCATACCAGATTTATATCACAAAAAAATACAAAAAAAAAATACTACACGCTGCGGTGGAAAATAAAACCAAAATTCTTCTTTTATTCAGCGCTGTCATTAAGGAGATAGTGGCCGTATATCTTTATCGAGGACGCATTTTACGCGTTTGACTTTTCGCATTATGCTGGTTTCGCGGGAACTTATAATAGATTTTTTGTTTTCTGGCTATGGCAAAGGGGATCATCCTTAGATAGGCAATGAATGAGTTTATGGTTTTTTGTTTTATGCGTAATTAAAATTAGGATTCTCCTTAGGTCATTTGAAGAACTAAGTAGGAAGCCATAAAAGTGTCCTGCATGTTAATTTTATTCTTTTTTTCACTTTTATGATATACATACATAAATAAATCATTCATACATACGTATGGATGACAAGAAAGGAAAGCTTGCCTTGCTGATGATAGGGGAGGTCATTATGTGTAAGTTGTTAAGTTGTATTACTAGATAATGAGATTACAAGAATTTATGTATGTCCTTGGGGTGATGTCAAATTTTATGAATATGAAACGATTTCAATGAAACACACTTGTCGAATGATGTTTGTTTGTCAGAGAACAGTGGGACCGAGACAGCAAACCAAAACCAAAAATTTATGAGTACCTACTCATCAAATCGGCTTATTTTCCCCTTATAATCTGCTGAACGACTTTCAACATAAAATCACAATTCCTATCATTGATCGTTGTTGGAATTAAAATGAAGCATCACATCCCCTGTGTTATTTATTAAATCTTCTCTCAGTCGTCGTTCAAACATAAAATTAAGAAAAATCCTTTCCCATTCGTCAACTAATAAAGCTTAAGCCAGCAAAAAGGTGTAACCGTCGAAATCTTCTTAAAGAATTAAGAAAGCTGTGTGGGTGTGTGACTCAAAACGCCATCCAGCAGTCCTTTTTAAGTTTTTTGTCAAAGGAAATCGCGATTTGCCCCATTAGCATTTAATTTTTTTTTTCTTTGCTTGTCGACGAGTCCTCTGTGGCAAATCAAAAGCATCTTACCTTTTGGGCCGTTATAATCTCCGTAAAATTGGTATAATAGAAATACTTTTACCCAATTATTTGGGGTGTTGGGAAAATTTTCTCAAGCACACAGCAGGAAATAAACCTAAAGCCTGAAAAGTTAAAGCACACCCAAGGATCTAAAATACAAAGAGGCCATTAAAGAGTTAAGAGAGAAACTTAAATTCGCAATTAAATCGGTTTTGATATCTTTTTGACGGGTTTTTCTTTTCATATCATCGATTATTTGATGGGCTTCGATAAAAATGACTTTTTAAAGCGCGAAACAATCGCGCGGGCAAACCACTAAGTGTCAATCACATTTATTTGATGCTTAAATTGTGTATAATGATATTATGTATGTATGCACATAGATATGCGAGTAGCCATCTGCTTTTGAGAAGCAGATAGGGGTCGGAAGCACCAATCTGGGTTGCTATTGACAGAGAATTAATTAAACTGTCCCACAGGTATTATGCCAATCAATTGATAGACACTAACCACTGCTATGTGACTCATTCCTTCGCTTCAGCGGGTCAATGAATGATGTAATTGCACACAACAATCACAATAGAGGATTATATCAATGTAAATACGCTTTGTAGCATTTGGCTCAATGCTTTAATATGAATGCATATGGAACGAATTTGAAAGCAGAAAAATTAATTCGACAAGTTAATATGTTGGTTATTTATTAGATAATGTATCCTCTGTAGATTTTTTAAAGGCGTTTCACTGTTTTAAGTGTGCCACTGGAAAAAGTGCAGTGTTTCTTCTGGATTGGAAGTTATTTTTCATTTTGCAACTCTTGGATTTAGAGGATTATATGCGTCTTAGGAATGTCTGAATTGATTTTGTTAAAAACCATTTTCCTGCTCCTTTCCGAACAGATGGTTTGACGATAGACTGTGGAACAGATGCCGGGCTATTCTCAGAGAAATGAAATATATACTGATCATTTAGACTCCCTGATCACAGCAGTGTTCTCCAAGCTGAGGTATTGGCAATCGCGAAAGACGCCCGCATTGTAAACTTTAGCGATACCATGCAACGATATTAGATACTATATTCATCGACAGCCAAACGGCGAGAAAATTAGCCAATGCTACTTAAATAAAGTCGAAGCTGGTTCACCGCCACTCTACAAACTGAGAGAACGAGTGAAAAACAAGATTAGAATGAAAGCCAGAAATAAGTAGAAATCGTTTAGCACTTGTAAAATATCACAGAGCATCGCTGTCCACTGGGCAACATTTGCTGAGAAACTGCACCATGAAAGGTCTCTGCGACGTAAAAAACAGAATACTTGGGAGCTACTGCTTTCAAGACATTGAAAAGCTGACAGATATCTCACTTTTATATCCCTACAGTTTCTGAGGACATCGGAGTGCCTTTAGTAGTGCAACAACGGATCTTACCTCTCCAAAGGATACCACAATGGGTTCATTGGGACCTTAGTGTGACGAGGAGGAGAGGCTCATCCTGGACGACAAATAAACCTTACCTCTACTAACCAAAACAAATAAAGCCGGCGCCAACTTCTAGCTTAATAAGATTCGCCTTTGATCCGTTCACTATTTGAAAGACTTTTTGAAAAAAACTTTCAAAAACCCCTATTGGTATCCAGCTGGAATATGAACTTAGTCCACAGAACTGATAAAGCTGATACTGGATTTCGTTCGTCAGCAACTGTTCAAGCGGACACATGCCAGGTATTGTTTGTATTGTATTCAGAAAGTCTACACCCGAAGACAACAATCACTTAGTGGACTAGGTTTTTGTCCATCAGCAAGGCTGTTGTTATTTTTTATAAGAGCCTAAATTGCTGAACCCTGCCAGTGCTATTAGCAAAGCGAAGATGATTGGTTTGTTTGATTTCCCTTCACGGAGGAAGTGTTTACAAAGGATGACCAATGCAGTTCTGACAGAAAAATCGAAAAATCGCAAAAAACTTCTGATGCCATTTTAGATAGCTACCTCTGTAAGCCTGCTGATTTAGTCATGCTCGTTGAGAGAACTGAGACCAGTGACAAAAGGAATTTTGAATCTTAAGTCATGTCTTTTTATTTCGATCGGCTGATTTTTGAACCATCCATCAACAGTATTCGGTGTGTTGTAAACGAAGATAGGCAAGCTGAAAAACTGAAACGTTCGCAGACACGGGTTGGAGTTACAGAGTTACGTCTACGCAACCTATGGCCTATTGCACAGTTTTGGAAGAGTTAGTAGCTTAGCAATTTGAACTGATGTGTTAAGCAGGACCCTTAGCTCTTCTCCTTAAGAGTATACTTGCAGCCGTTCCAACGCTTTGAAGGCAGTTATTTGTCTAACTATAGGGATTGAATTAAGTCTCTAGGTTAGGACTCCGGATACAGAGAAATCGGTTACAGAGAAATCGGTCCTAACCTAGGAGCTATATTCCAGCTATACATCGCCTTTATATTTCAGAAAGAGCGAATCATGGTTAAAAAACCGCGATGGCCTTGCACATTAAGCACCAAAAGTGCTCTTAGCCTACCACTTCTAGTCTCATAGACAATATTAATCTTTTCTGGCCTCACTTTCAGTAAAAAAACTGCAAAAGGGGTAATGGAACAACAACAACACGTTCATAGATGGAAGTTCCTCTTAGATTTTACAACTTAGTCATATGTTTTTTTAAAACATTTGCTCTTAGCAAGGAACGGGTCTGATAATACATGTATCCAGTGAACCATTCTGTGTCTGATATAAGTTCTGCCGAAAACCCCGAGTTGTTTGTGGCCTAAGCCATTCTAGCCTATATGTGCTGCGAAAATAAAAGTTTTGGATTTAGAGTGGTCTCGCAATCATTCATATTACCATTTAGGGTAAGTTAAATGCCCAAGAAAACCGGGCATTAAGTATTTGGTATGCTTTTTCTTGTTGTGAACATCATCATCGCCATGATGTCGGTCTGCTTGACCGACAGAGCTTACACACAGAACCAAACCCTTAACGCTGATTCAATACGGTCGCAGCGTACTCGATGGCTCTGCCTAGGGAATCTTCTCAACAAGAAGTCGGCCAACAGATTTCACCATCTCACGGAGAGCACATAGCTTCCAACAGCAGCTGCAATTTTCCTGCTTTTGAGCATTTCCAAGATCCATTCCATATGTGCATTCAATGCCGCAGCTTCAGGCAGATTCAATTCTACAAACGGAGATTGGCAAACGCACATTAAATATCCATAAGGACTGCCGTCTCAGTTGATTTGACTTCTTGGTAAGCTTAAGTGGAACATTCAGCTTAAGCTACACGTCAATCGATTTTTTGCAGATTCACTCAAGTTTCATACATATATTTTAACATCAAAATAATTGTTTGATTTATATTGAATAAAAAATATTTGTGCAATCTTTTAGCACTTTATAGCAGTTTAACTTTAACAAATTGGCTATCAAGATTACGAGAGAAACACTTACTTTTTGCAGAAGGCTTATGACAAAGCTAGACATCATCTTTCGGACAACTCAGACCTCTTAGTCATATTAGTTAGACTTTTTAGATTCATTTCGTTTTGAACTCTATTTTGAATTTCATTTCTTAATAAAATTGTAAGCCCTTCGAGTCGCAGCCTAAAACCACCCACTTAACCTACTTAACATTTCACTAAAACGCACTTGAACTCTCGCTACTCAACCACACAAACAGTTTTCATTTAATAGCCCGAAAGTCGTTGAAATTTATTTATAGATTTGCATTGTTTGATTTTTTTTTTTTTGATTTAAACTTTTAATTAGATGAACGTGGATTTTAATTTGCATGTTCCTCGCCCAATGAATTCGCATTTTTTTTTATATGTTACAAATTTTTAATTGGGTTTTCTACAAATAATAAAAACAAAATAAGTACCGCATTTAATTTAATACAGCTTTGAATTATTTTCCATATATACATTTTTAATGAGTGGGATTTCATTTTCTGACAGTGAAAGCTTATAACAAAAATAAAATTATATCCAACGTTTATCTCATTTGAAAGCGGATATCATTCTAGTAGGTATTTTCAAGCGTAGGGAAATTTTCTTGGGAAAAACAAAACATCGCAGCATGGAAATCTCAAAAGGATAAAGGATTTTGTAGAATGCGAAAATATGCCAATTTGAGATGAATTTAGTCTTCTTCCGATGTAGGAAGGAACAAAATAATATATCAAGACTTTGCAATAAGTATAGTAGGTAAGGTATACATGTACATGTGGTATTCGCATTCCAAACTTGTCACAAAATGTATAGTAATATTTCCATAAATTGCTTCAAAAAAAGAAGAAAAAATACATTTTGTGTTTACTCGGAACGCACGAGTACATGGTTGCTTCTCATATGCTTTGAAATATTTTTATTTGGAATTCTTATCGATAGATATGGATTTTCATATAAACAAATATTGCTGCTGTTTTCGAGGACAGATTTCAAAGAAATTTCAAAAGGTTAAGATATATTTTTATTGTTTTATGAAATTGTCTGAAATATTACAAATATTGTGGGAAAGTATCTATATATTTATACTATATTTGAAATGCAATATTTGGGTATTAATTCCGTTGTGGTTAGGCAAATAAAGGAAGGAAAGCGTAAATGTCAGTAGGTATCTTTACATAGACAAAGGGGTATGCAGTTTTTGAATGGCAAAGCATTTTTGGGGATACATTTACTGATAAAAAAATTAAAGTAATAGGGATATTTTTGCAGTCCGCTTGGTGGGAACAGTTCCTAGCTTAAATTTGAAGGCCTACAAAATGAATACGGACGGTCGATTGTTATGATGCTGAGCAGATATATACTTTTAGGGGCCTATGACGAATATTAAGGGGCGTCGCAAACTAAAGGCTGATTCATCGTGAGGTTTTTATAATGTAAAAAAAACACGATTAAAAGGACAATTCATGGCATTTGAATTTAGTAAATGATATCATGTAACTGTTGGCCATGACTCGTTAAAGCAGAGCGACTCCCACGAGTTACACGAGTAATGTTCCTGAAGACCTGAAATTTACAAATCCGCAGAAAAAATTGTCCATCGCACGACCTAGACTGAGCTCACCGTTAACATGGCGCGATAACGGTTACCATTGACGCTAGCATTTTTGCCTCATTTTTAAAGAAATATGAACCAATGATTCCACCAGCCCATAAACCAGACCATAACGTCGTTTTAAATAGATCTAATCAGTCCAAACACGACAATTTTGTTTATTAACGTATCCATTGAGCCAGATATGGGCTTTATCACCGAACAATATTTCACGATAAAACATCAGATTTTGAGGGATTTTTTCCAGAGCCCATTTACTGAAAATACGACGCAATTTAAATTGGCTTCAATTCTTGCAAAGTTGAATTTTTTACGCTTATAGGCCCAGATCCTCATATAAAATACGTCAAGCCAAGCTGCTGAGAATGACGACGAATCGATTCGACACGGTCTTCTCAGCTACAGCCGGTCGAGTATCATCCACTAATGTAAACTGGGACTCAAATTTGCAAATGGTATTGGCAATAGTGGTTTCAGTAGGTCTATTATGCGCCCCGTAAGTTCCTCGAATCGCACGAAAAACATTTCTCACAGAACGTCGATTTTCGTAATAGTGCTGAACAATTTGGAGATAACCAATAATCCTGCAGTAAATATGAGGGCAGTTTAAAAATATACATAAATATTCTACAATCCCATTTCATATTTTTTTGAAGCCAGAATTTTATTTTTTAACCCTAACATTAAACTAAGAAACATTATGTTTTTTAGTCAGTTTAACGCTACTTAAATATATTTATGGGAATCCTGAATAGTTCACAACCACCATGAGGTGCACTGCAAGTCCACTATAAGCTAACAATCCTTATAGCCCCATCATCATTGTTCAAGAAATAGGTAAGCTGACTTTTCGATGACTTGGAGTTGACATGTAACAAAGTTGTAAATCGGTCAACCGCTTGTCAACTGCTTTGTAGAACTTGTAGAATGTGCTAAAAGGTGCGTTTGCTTCGACAACCTCACCATTGAAATTCTGAGGAGGTTTCATCGAAACCTTATTAAAGAACGAGACTTGGAAATCTGCAAAATGTATGGAAAACCTCCTGATTTCGATGGAGGTTGCAGGAGTTTTTGCGAAACCTGAGATTTAACTGTGCCCTATCACAAAAAAAAATATTTACTGACGAAGTTTAGATATATTTTTCGTTCAAACAAAGTTCTATTACCGCTCGCCAAAATTCACATGTTGCTCAACTTGCCTGATTTTCGACGACAGGAACGATGACATTCGTTTAGCACTTGAATCGAAATTTTAAAATAATTTAATATTCTCCAAAGCAAAATCTTTTGATGCAAATGAGAAAGTGAAGATAACAGTTTTATATACTAAACACTCAGAAATGAACACACAAAAACTTATACTTTTGTAGTCTTTATGCAACGAGTTTTATTTCCGTTTTATAAAAACAAACGTTAACTAATTGTCAAAATGAGGCTTCAAGAGACAATGTAAATGCAAAGGTAAGGTCTAGTATAATCTCTTTAAGGATAAAGAAATTTAAGATTTGAAGGCCATTTTCCATATCCAAGGGCCAAAAAACCAAACTGGCTTTTTTCCCCATTTCGTACCAGCGCTGGCATTTGATATCTGTCAATCAGTTGTCAATTGAAGTGTCATAATATTAGTTCAATGTTAGCCATTTACGATACTGGATTGCTTAGCAATTGAACAACAAGTTAAAATTTAAAATTTTATTTAGCTTTACTTTCGAAACCGAAATGTGAATGACCATTTAAAAGGAGCTAATCGTGGTGTAAAACTCTTCAATGACTTTATTTTATAACTTTCACTTGAGTAAGTAAACTTTTTTAGTTTTGATTTCAATAAACTACTAAATTTACTTTGAAAAATGTTACTAAATTTTATTTCCTATTCCAAGTTAAATTTTTCAGACTGCTAAGTTATCTCAAAATACTTATACTCTGCATTTAGCCGATACAGACCCAGAAGTCGTTACGATGACTAAGCTAATTTGTGTTTCGATTATAATTCTATTATGTGCAGTGGTGGTCAGATATATAGCACATAAGCATTTGTCAGAATATTATAACCATAATTATATGACCACCTGAACGCTCAGTTACAAAAAAATACTTCAGTAGATAGATATTCCCAGAGCTCAGACCAGAAAAAAATTATACAGTGGTGGGGTCTACAATCACTTCAACTCAAGGTAAAGTGAATATTTCGGTTTTTGAGGTATTACTTCTCTAAATTATCGAACTTTAGAATTATTAGACATAGATAAAAAACCGCCTAAAACCTTTTCTAGACACAACTAATTTGTATACATAATTTTATTATGATTGATTTTATTTATGATTTTATTAGCCCAGAAAGTTACGTAATTCTAAAGTAATGAAACAAAATAATATTTGATTCATATTAAAAATTAATTTTTCTCAAAACCTGTAGGATTTTTTGGTACCTATCGACGAAATGATATCAAGGCGGTTTCGCCCCCTGTTTAGGCAAAATAATAAGTATGGCCTCAAACTGCTATGATTTCGTCAGTGACGTCTTAAATAACTATGTACCTACAAGTGATAATGATTTCAACGTATTGTATGTAGGTAAATGAATTATGGAAAATTTTTAACAAAGTTCAAAAGATTTGCTATTTTCAAATATTTGCATTTGTGCGCGAAATACGATACGAATGCTTCAATTTTTCTGTGCTAAATGCTGAAAGCCTTATAAGTAGGTGTCTTCTACCCTTAAAGCGTTTGATAAATTCTACAAATATGACATATGCACATACAATAGCGTCGCGAAAATATTGACCAATACGTCCCAGACCTTTTCAACATTTAAAAAACATAAATTTTTCTGTCAGTTTTTGAAATAAGCTCACGAAATTTTTTATTACATGACATGCAGTTTTGAAATGCTCCAAAAAGATGGTAACATTTGATGACATACCAAATTTATTTCAAAGTTAGGAAAAATTAGATTTTCTAAAAAACTACAATACAGAAATTGATTGAAATCACTAGAGCCGTTTTTAAAGTAAATTTAAGAAAATCGTTATTTGAAAAAAAAAAAATATTTCGAAAATCGAAGTACTAAAATTTGTTTAACTTAACTTAGTAAAACTTTTTGGAAATCCCTTAATCAGTTTTTGAGATATCTACAATTTAAAAGCAGGAAGCAGGTAACCTTATGGCATTGGTGGACTACTTTTTTGGACTTGTCGTAATGTCATCCGTCATACTCATACCGTCAAAAGTAATAACTTTCTCTTTAGTCTACTAAACTTACATACAAGTAAAAATGTAAAAATGTAAAAAGGTCAAGCTCTAAAAAGTCAAATTAATCTGGTAGCTCAAACTTGGTATATTTTTTTGAGAGTCAAATGAGGAATTAAGACAAAGAATTAAGTACATACAATGCTGTTGCACAGTTTCGACAGAACAATTTATATTACGAACTTTGCCGTATACCTTTATTGTACCCATATAGTAAAAAACTGAATGTACATTTTTTGGGCGAATTGTATCTGTGTTACTTTTATAAGAGATTTTACCCAAAAAATTACAATTGTAACCAATTTCGGTAAAAAATTTTAGAATATTTGGATACTCCATTTCAGACATGTTGGCAGTAACCATAGCGCAAACGTTTTTTTTTTCAGATTTGAATTCAGTCCACAAAACGCAACTGGATTACAAAATTTGAGTAATTTTGGAAATGAGGCAATAAAGCCAATTTCCCATCCCTGACGTGTATTAGAAGAATTTTAAACTGCTAAAAGAGTGGGATATAAATTTGAGATAAATAAAATAAAATTAATCAAGTTAATATAGGGGTAGCTTATTGGACTTAGTCTATAGGTTTCTTTATTTCTCATTGAAGCCACTCTTATTAAATGCATCAGAAACCTGCACTTAATCCAAAATAACATTAACGCTAAAAACTATGAATGACAGTCCCAGCCCAGATTGTAGCCATTTATTATTAAAAACAAATAAATAAAATAAAACAGCCGTTTCAGCGCAATTTGCCGCACAATTTAACATTAAAACCTAACATTTTGACAAACGTCCAATGAGTTTCCGGAGATTCTCCTTGTCATTCTTCAATTTGAAAATTTGAACTAAACTACCCTTCAATAAAATGGTTTCATTTTGAAAATTCCAAACAATTTCATTTACACTTTAATAAGACCAAAAACATTCACCCCTCCCCTCGCCTACCAGAAAAGACCATTAGAAACCACGAAATACAAAAACTTTTAAACTCATTTTACACCAACTGTTTAAATATTGCAAAAGTATCCCAATCTCTCGGGCCTTTCGAAACCTATGGCATGTCGGCTGTCGTCGTCGCCATCGCCGCCCGCCTCAACCCGCCCAACATCATCATACGACCACCATCACACCAACAATATCCCATTCCAAAAAGCATAGCAAAGTTATCAGTACACCGAATTCAAGTCGAAAGAAATAAAACGAGGCTGACACGGCCAAGGGGCGAAGGGTGGTTACAAAACCGACAATATCCTTACAACCGGGGGCAATATACAAATAACAAAAACTAGCCGCACAACAGTTGGTTGTATTGTTAGCTGTGTTCCATGGACACAGTTATTTAAGTACTAAAACAACAGAACGACTCTCGCCGCTCTCTTTCTCATCGACGACGAAACGAAATGGCCAACAGCAGGAAGCAGTGAAGGAAGGACAAGGACGAAGGAATCCTCTCTATGATATATTCTAGGCTCTTTAGTACATTATTGTAGGTACTCTACTGAGTTCAAAATGCAAAACGGAACAAAAAAAAACGCAAAATTGAGGGATTTTAAAATTTATTTAATTAAACAACATTCGAAACTTACAGCAAATTACACAAAATTATTTATCCTAGAATATTGAAGGACGACAGGCAGGCAGCAACCACCAAACGACACAAAACAAACACAACAATTAATTTTAATTCTTCTTCCTTCGCATGAAGTTTGGTTTTCTTTTTTAACAATATAAGTGCCTCTGTATTGGTATTTATTATAATTGCCACATTGCAAGAAAGGACGACAAAATTTAATGTCACGTATTCAATTAAATTGGGAATATAAATTAATTTTATTCCCAAGAAGTGCAGCCGCAGGCACAATACTCTCTCACTTGCACGCGGAATTGGATAATTTAATACTATCAACTGTCAATTATTGGCTTCGCGTGGCACAATGTGCTGAATGAAAGAGGATTTTTTTTGATATGTTAAATGGAACGCGATTGCATTAATAATGACAAATACAAAGCAAAGCAAAAAAAAAAAAACAGAAAATATTTACAATTACAAAGGATACCCAATATAACCGCCGCCGGCGCTACACACTGAATTTATCATTCATTACTTCACTAGGGATTCACTTTGGAGAATATTTTCCCTCACTCACTAACGAATTGCAAATTTAAAAATTACATAAACACAATTCGAATTACAGGACCCCCTATGTCCTGTTTTTTAAATCACCCGCAAAAAAATATATATATATTTCTTCCGACCGTATCACAACGACGAGAATTTTTTCATCCGACAGTTGGCTGAAAGGACAGATTTTTTTTTTGTTAAACAAAATCCAAATTAATTCTCCGACTGTGAATGTGGATTGATTTTAATTTTCAACGAAATCACCGTTATACATCCGTACCGTTCGATGGAACTCTTTGTACTAAAAACTTTCGACGGAAGCAAAACACCTTGTACTTACAAAACAGGACGAAAATACACATTTCAAGGATAGAAGAGCAACAATATCAGAGAATAAGAAGGAATGCCAAGCCAGCAGGCAGCAGCTTCAGTACAGGACACATCAAACGGGAGAACACAAACACCAACACCACCCACCAGATATTTGGAACGGAGTAGGAATAACAAACCGATAAGCAGAAAAGGAAACGGTATTTACTCATGAACACAGTCACAGCCTTACAGACCGTAGGTAGGTATAGGTATTGCGATTGCAAGTAAAAAGAATAGATAAATTGCTGTACTCGCTACTGTCGTCAATATTGAATGGATTCGAGTGAAACAAGGATATTTCTCTTAATTTACAGTCCAAATGGGTTTTTTAATGTGGATATGTCCACCTTGCAAATGGTCATGGCGAGACTTGCGAGAGTAGTTGTATATGTAATCTACTGCAAATTCCATCTATGTATGATATATTGCACTATACATACCTACATGCAATTGAGTGAGACCTACCAATTCTTTCATTTTCATTTTTGAGTGAGAATCTACCATTGAAACCGTTAGAGCTTACCGACCGGAACCGCTGTAGTAATAAACCAACTGAAACTGAAGCACCTGTTAGTTAAAAAGAGAAGATAATTTTAGAAGAGATATTGCTTGTGTTTAAGGACTTTGGTCTAAAAGAGTAATCGAAGCTAGCGCTGGCGTACTACATTTGTTGAAGTTGAAGAACCTGTTTGATTTGTACGATTGTAAATTTGATTTTTGCAGATCTCCGTTGCGATTTGAATGATTTTAATTTCAAATTTGACCACCAAATTATTCCTTGTAGGTATGTAGCTATGTTCCACGCGAATAAATTCACCATTATCAAATAGTTTGCGAATAGTTTACATTCTAATCACTTACCTGTGAAAGCAAAGGAATTGCAAAAATTGTCACAGTACTAAAACGTTATATGGAGGTCGGTTTAGTTAAATTCGTTGGTAAGGTGTTGTAGAATAGGAATAAACTTGACAATGTCTTTTAACGATATCTGTGATTATTTTGCTTCCCCGCGCTAACCAGCGAATACTGGTCATGTCGAAACGGACTACACTTGCTAAACGTAGTAAAGCGAGCGTTAAACAAGAAGAACATAGCAATGACTGGTTGATTAATTCACTAGATTGGATCACTAGCGTCACCAATGGTCATGATTTTAGTTACCTTACCTAAGCTGTTGCAACATATTTTGACCTGTGGTCATTAAAGAGTTTTTGAGGACTCCTCACGATTCTGGAAGTAATAGATGTCGAATGATAATTTTATGCTCCACCGGTAACTCTCACATCTGTGGAATACCGACATGGTCTTCTAGGATCGAAAACATAGCCCGGCGCTCCAGGTAGGGGCCGACCACGTTAAATTAGTTTTACCTCGATCTATGAATCTGATTAATACATATATGCACATGAGCCTCCTTGAATGTCTTACTAAGGAGGAGTTCTATTAGCTCCTTGGCTGTAGCTTGGTTTTACTCGTGAATTGCAAGGCTAATGTCGGAAAAGACAAGTTTTTTTGTGGGTAAGTTATAAATCAAATAGCGGCTACAGTAAAACGATAATAAGTAGCACCAGGTTTGCTTCACAGCAACATGGAGCTCTTCTGACGGTCGAAATGCTAGCTAAGATTTCTACAGCGCAAAAACAGTACAGGAAGAGTATAGAGCCAGAGAGAATGAAGGTCCTGTATAGAAGAGTCACGTGACTGAAACAACATCCAAAGATTTTAAAAGAAAGGCAGGGAACTGGCTGCTGGCTTTAAGAATGGAACGCAGGCTCTTCGAAACAATCACCAATGCGCAGAGACAAAACAAAAAAACTCAATAACAACTTTCAAAAAAAAATCGCGTATATTGGTTACTGTGTGTGAGTAAAGCGAATAGAGACGAAGATACAACTGCGAATACCTACCTACAACGAGAAGGAAGCAACGTGTAAACGATCGCAGAGGATGAAAAGCTGCCACTTCACGGGTCGAAGGCAGTAAGTGGTAATGCAACACAAAAATCAACTAAAGAACAAAAACCTTATTCCAGCACACCAAACTTTCGGTCGGATCTAAAGTGATGACAATGTCTACATGATGACTGGTCTCATCCTATTTGTACTCAAACCGCCTTCTTGGTAACAATGAGTTTAAAGCTCAATAAAAATTAATTATGGAATGAAAGTGTTCTTTATAAAATAGGCAGGAAAGTAATACCACTTTCTTGTGGCCATTTTTCAAAAGTAACCGTCATTCCTAATATACTACATCACAGTCTTGCCAACAAAAAACACAAAACAGCGAAGGTCAACTCTCAATTAAAGAGTTTTATCTTCTCTTCCACGTGAAAAACATGCGCACTTTAACGAACCGGTTCGAGTTTCTCTTCGAAAAATTGTGCAGTTCCAATTCCATAATCCTTTACTGCGAAACATCCGATGACAACAAATAACACAAAAAGCCCGCCTATAACCAAACCACTGGCTAAAGCCAAACACCAAAAGCACATTGGCAAAATGTTCGAAACCCTCAGCCGCATCACATTCGCGTCCCTCAGCCATAACAATGAAACAAACAGAGCGTGTCATATGAAAATGAGACAACATCCAAATTTTATTACGCATTGGGTCATCGCACTGTTGCATATTGCTTTCGGATGTTGTATGTGTGGGTTAAGTTGCTGTCTGTTGCACACAAAATAAAACCTTTTCCCATTTCATTGAATAAAGTTATTTCTCAATTCACACCCCCACTAAACTGCATTTAAAAATGAACAAAAAATATGTTTGCGACATTCGTTTTTTTTTTGTATTCCTTTAGCATGTCCTTTTAGAATTTTAGTTCGCCTATTCATCCCATTTGCGAATAGTACCGACATCTTACACTCGTCGGTATAGAAAACAATGTTGAGATCCTGCCAGTGCAAATTTTTTGTTAGTTGTCAGAGTCAGCAGCAGTGTTGGAAGCAGTTGTGTATCGGTAGTCGGATCCCAAAGCAGGATAAAAAAAAACTATTCTTCGCTTAGACGCGTGTGTATGGCAAAATAAAATATTTATTTTTTTGCAACCTCTTGTTTGCCACCCCCACCCACGAGTTTTGACGAGTGCCCTACCACCTACATACATGACAAAAAACTTTGCCATGCCGTAGCCGACCGTGGTTTTCATGTTATTGTGCGCTGATGTCGAAGGATAGAAATGACATCATCTATATAGGTATGGGGCGAATGAAAAGGGACCCCAAGTGAACTCTGTCTAATCGCGAACGCATTCATACATTTGTCGCAGCGGAACTCAATAGGGATGTAGCTAGCATACAACAGGAGATAGAGTTCAAGTCAACTGCGGGATCCTGCATGAAGTAGTTTTGAACTATTGTGTGATTGTAAAGATAGGAAGCAGGCCAAGGCAAGCAGGCAGGCAGGAAGAGCGCAGCTGAAAAAAAAGCAATGCAATTTTCATTTCTTGCCTTTGATGGCCGAAAGGCAAAGGAATGCTTGGCGGAAATGTACGCGTAGGTTTGTCTTTTACTTTCATCTTCCTTTGAGAGAAATGTACATTCGTGTATGTATGTATGTACCTACATTGTCTGCCGTCGTTTCGTTACTCGTTACTTGGTACGGCTGAATGCGGTGTATGGCGAGTCGTCAGGCAGGATGTTCAATGTTCAAGGCTCCTTCTGACTTGCATTCAATATAAACTTTCTGTATGAGGGTGGCAAAAACATTGGCAGGATATACAAAGGAAAAAATTATGTTCAGACAAATGAAAATGGGATTTCAATTTTGAAAATATGTGCGGGTCGGATTCGGGTCGCATCACTGATTTGACCGTTTGGTGGTAGAGGATTAGAATGCCGATGAAAGGATACATTTTGTGATGTTGCATAAAAGAAACGACGGAAGATAAATCCATTAAATTGAGTCTAATATTTACGTCGAAAACCATTAGATGGGTAAATATTGTTTGCAGGACATATGCCTACTCAGGTATAGTAATGTGCAATATACATGCATATGAAGGTGCGACAAGTTGCTTTTGACATTTAACAAGACTACGCCCTCAATCTACATAAATGGACAAATGTATCTACATATCAAAAAAATATATTGCAAAAATCAGTTGATTTGTTTTCGAGTTTTTTCGACAAACAGTCGTTGCATTTTATATTGCAGAATGATATCAAGCATCTTATTCCTCATTATATGTATGTCGACCTGTTCATCTGGGTATTCTAGTCAGACTCATAAAATTCAGAGGAAAAAATTCACCCCATCTCAAGTACCTTACAATGAAAACCAGCTTAGATGCTATAACTTCACAAGAAATAAACCAGTGTTCCTGTCTTTTTTTAAATTACAATTACCGACTGTCGACATACGTTTCGTCATTGGATCATCGGCAGATCAAGACTGGGACTGTTCACTTCCAAACTCCATGGGTTCCACCATAGAATTAACATAACATTATTTATGTGGTAATTGGCTTCAGGAGGTTAAGCCGAATGATTTTTTTAAGGAAACGGTTTTGTTCTTAAGCTTTATATAAAAAATGGGCGTTGTCTCTAGAAGAGGGCCTCGCGACAAAAAATCAATTAAATGTTTTGCATCGCTGACGCCTGGTAATGGTGCAAAAGGGATCTAAAGCTACCCCAAAGGTATATTATTAAATAATTTAAAAAAAAACCCTCAAATAGGGTAAGATGTACAGGTCGTTCACCGAAGGGATCGATAGTCACACCCAAAGCATATTCGGGAAAATAAGAAAATTCGAAATAGGGGGTTAGATCTGTCGGTCGAGCAGAGTCTTTTATCGCTACTCAATTGTCGTTTCTTGTCGTTAAGTCCGCGTAGCGTCGCGACCCTGAATGTCAAAATCTACATCAAACAGTACTTGTTGGCCCGAAAGGAACTTCAGCTCTCTGTCTGCTGGTGCTGGCTGTAAGTACCACTCACACAACTTTGTTATTCATTGAAGGGAATTAAGTTTTCTCTACACCGTTAATCCTGTGAATTCTTTATGCGCATGTAAAATATGCAATATTTTATATAGCCACTCAAAGGGTATCTTGCTTAGTTACTTACTTAGGCGGCGCTACAGTAAGGGCTGCGCTTTAACCAATAAGCCTCTCCAATTAGCGAAGTCTTTGGCTAACCGCCTCCAGTTGCGCACTCGAAGTTGGTTGAGGTCCCCTTCCACTTGTGCGCGCCACCAAAGGCGAGAACTTCTTCTACTGCGTTGTCCCTCCGGATTGGAGTCGAAGTTTCTGTGGTCTGGAGCATTGGTCTTCATTCGCCCTACATGTTCCAGCCATCTCAAACGCCCAATCCCCGGTTTTTTGACCAGGTCGATGTCACTATACAGATCGTAGAGTTTATCGTTGTACAGTCTCCTCCATAACCCGTCAATGCATACGGGACCAAATATCTTACGAAGAATATTTTTTCTCGAAATGACCAAGATATGAAGATGAAGATATCTCATCTTCTTTAGAAAGAGTCAATGCTTCGGAACCATAGAGCAGGACTGGGATTATGACGGCCTTATTTAGAGTTTTCTTATTTGTTGGGGAGAGGGCTTTGCAATCTAGTTGCCTTCTCAGCTCATAGAAACAACGATTGGCAAGCGTTTGATATCTTAGGAGATGTAGTTTTCAAAGGGTAAAAGTAGCTAAAAATTTCCCGAAATTCTTCCTCGCCAGCATGGACGATTTTGAATCAGTTGGAATCGATTTTTTCAAAATTACGCAAAGAGCCCTCAAAGAGAGACTTAGGAAAATATACTCTCGAAGTTTCATAACTTTATCCTCAGTAGTTTGAGTGGACCGCTGCTGATCAGTAAGTGAGGAAAATTTATTTTATAGGTATGGTTTTTAAATTGATGTTGATATTTTTGTCTGCATACATTTAAAATGAATGTAACCTAGAAAAAAGCTTGTTTAGAAAAGTACAAAGCTCCCTCCATTTGACTGTTTTAAATGCTTACGGGTTTTTTTTTTTTGAATGCGGAATCGACAGACTTTGCAAGGATTTTTGCTCTATGTGTTTTCGATATCAAGATATTTTCCAACTTAACAGTCTAATTCACCAACTTTCACCAAATTTTTAATCTACAATCGCTTATAGTTTTTGGAATAAATGAATATTATGTCACTCGTTAATGCACAAAATATGAAATATTAAATGTTGTTAGTGCACGATAAGTTGCTTTCAGACTCTGACTTATGTTAGGTACAAAAACTGATTCTGACTGACATTAGGCACAGTACTTGGTTAGTTGAGAGGAATGAAGTAGCTACCAGCATGCGACCGGAACACTTAGACCAATATTTTGTCTGTTGTTATACACACACATAGGGATCTCGGAAAATCATCGCTATGCAAATTGGAGCTTCTTATATTAATAAGATCACGTGGATATTCATAAAAGAAGGCGGCGAGATGTAGCTTTCTTTTTCTGGACAGATCAGGGTTTGGAAAAAGTTACCTTTTCTCTTCTTTCAAACCTAAATGAATGATTGCTTTTGAGACAGCGCCTATTCTGCTTAGAGAGATCAAGTATTTGGAGCATTTTTGATTCACTTTTCTCCGATCTTTTTTGTCGCACTTGCCAAGCTAAAGTTTATTCTTTTAGTAGTAGCCAGGCTAGAAAAAGCGTACAAACCCAAAACAACCTTTTTCAGGTGAGAGAGTTACTTTGGTTCTAAATTCAGCGAGTTTATCGGTCATACCATTCATTGTGCCCCGGCATCCAACAAATGTGAATGTTAAACTGCTCCTCAGGAAACTATCAGCAATCTATGGCTACGATGGAATTTCTATAGACACTGATTCCACTGATTTGATAAAGTCCCTCTTTCGGAGTTAATCCGATTTTAATTGCATGATTTTCCTATGCATGAAATTATGTGCGTATCGCTGCACCATATCCAGACATCTCATTTCTACACGAACAAAGTTGGGAGAATTAAATTTTGTACTTGCACTTAAAAGTACGTTGGCCACCAAAACCTTGCAAACAAAGAACATACATATATAAAGGACCTTGATGTACAAACTACAAATTCACCCGCATTAAAAGAAAGCGCATGTTAATATTGAAATAGACGGAAAAGGCACGCTCAAGTTCATAACAAAGGGCGAACGTTGTGGCTAGCTCCCATATACCACCCGGTCCACAAAGGCGCATAATTTCATAGTTCTTTTTCAAGTTTAGCGACGTTGTGCAGTTGCTTTTTTGTTGGACCGCATTTAAAAGCAGATTTATTAAAAATGCAAAAGTAAACATGAACTTCAAATTTTGTTTTCTTTTAGAAATAAATATTGAAATAAAATTCAATTCAAGGACAAACTTTCTTATTTGTGAATACTTATGATTCCTTCGAAACATAACAAATTGATTGATGACTGTCTGGATGCTTTCAAAGAATATTCCTGCAAAAATTTAAATATATTTCTTCACCGGATGGAGTATAATCAAGTTGTCAAGCTGATTTGACGGAAGAAAGCAAAATTTGTGTGATGTTTAAAGTTTTGGCGTGCGGTATACATGAATTTATAAACAGCATCTTTAGGACCTTTATAAAGCTTTGAATTTTGATTATCAATTTAAATTACAAAAAGGTTTGTGTGTTCGTTTGAGATTACCCTTAAGTCTATCCATATGTGAGTAATAAATTCGAAACGAAACTGTAGAGAGTTCTTGCTGGAATCTTAGAATAAACCGAACTGGCCAAAGCTGTACCTTAAAAACTTTTAGAACTTGATCTCTCTTAACATGCCCAAAAGTGGCACTACAATCGGTGTTATTATTAGACACTATCTCATAGGTAAGCATGCAGCAAGGCTTCGCTTACTTCATATAACGACTTTTACAGAATGTTGTATAGGAGAGCAGGAAGATGCACGTGACCTTGGAGCCTTGTTCTATGTAGATCGAAGCGATCTTACTAAAATTGACATTATAAGTTTTATTTCTCCTTTCCTTTACTTAATTAGATGATCCAATTTTGATGAAATCTGCAGAGATCCATTTTGTCTTAGAAGAGCTTTTAGTAAAGAATGACCACAAATTTTCGTTCGCTCTTCCCCCTTTCGTGAACATGGTGGTATATGAAGTAATGAAATGCCTTGTAGCGGAGGGCTGCAAAGTTGTCGTTTATATTTATAAATGATATTGCTATCATTAGGTAGGGATCTATACACTTTAGAGGACCTCCTTCAATACGTCCCGACACGCTTCATACAAAATTAAATATTTTTTTCAAAATGTTTAATGTCTGTCTTATTGATATACATTTTAAAAAGAATTTCTGAAATTTTCAAAGAAAAATATTCAAAATTTCGCCGTTGTGTCGTCATTTCCGGTGACCCCTCGGAAAAAACGTGCGTCCGCGTTGACAGAAAAACTCGTAAAAGGATCGTTAGAAGCGAAAAAAAATTCGTGTTTTAGTTAGGACCATAAAATAGAATTTGAATGAAGGGGGAAAAAAGGAAGTGAAAATTGGATTTTTGGCAGACCTATTTACAAAATAATGCAACTTTTTTAAATAGTTGTGATTGAAAAAAAAAAGAAATCCTTCATCCAAGTTTTCGTGAATTGTATCTCGAAGACCTGTATAAAATTTCATTAAGATCGGTTGAGTGGTTTTCGCGTACTTTTGACAACCGACTTTGAAAACACAGTTTCGAGAAAAACGCGTTTGAAGTTTGGATAACCTCAAATAAACCTCGTGATTCAATTGAGTGCGCACCTTCCTTCCGCACTTTTATTCCGAATGACTTGAATATTTAGGATAATATTCTCGAGATGTTGTAGAAATCAATAAGATAATAAAAAAAATTAAATTTTTTTGAAGCTGTGAAACCCATGTAACCCTTAAAGAATTTGCACGCTTCAGAATAGTTCAACATTTTGTATATCATTCATAATGTCACGAAATCTGTAAATTCAAGGTTCTTTGAATATGTCGGTGAATGGAACTCTTAGCATTTGAATTGTTCGCTCTGTCTGACAGCGAGATTTACCAGTCTACTCAGATTAGTCAATTTAAAAACCTTTACATCGCAATACCTTTAATTCAGGTACACTTAGTGTAATGGATATTTTAATCTCATTTCCGAACTCAACATGTAAACGTCCTCTAAATACATATACCAATGACCGCCTGGCTCTACACGTCCTAATTAACTTAACCAACTTTACTTTGTTTAGTCAAAAACCACTCAACTGGCCCTTGTACCTTGATCCCCGTTTCCATTCCGATCAATAATTACTGCACTCTTACATTATATAGTAGTTTCGTTCCAGAGTCTATATTGGCAAAACCATTAATATGATAGCGAAACATTTAATTAATTTTATCTATTAAGTAACAATTTCAAGAATAATTAGTAAAATCTTATGCCACTCAATCAGCCGAATCCCGCATGGTCAATAATGAGGGCAAGGATAAACATGGTAATTGTCTTGAGCAGTGGAGGGAGGTTAGCACAGCATAGCATTGCCATATAGAAGCGTTTTTTCTCTCTCTCTCGACAATCAATTTGTGTCATCGATAAACCAAATTAATTTCATCAATGAACTCAAAGAACACCTTATTGATTACTGTCGATTAGGGTGTACGCAACGCATAATGCGTTTGTGTGGACTTCGTTTTCCTTGAACCGTAATTGTATATATGTATAGGATTTTCCTTTAATACAACAACAAGGGGGTGTCGAAGTCACAAATCACCAACGTCATCGTTGGTCTCGAACAAATGCAAAATGCCGTTAATCATGGTTAATGAAACGTTGTTATGTATAGGTATGGCTGTGTATTCGCGTTCACGAGGACACATGACGACTGCGTGGGTTTTGCCTAAATTAGACTATAAACGAGTATATTGCCTATATAAAGTGCGCGGCTGGGTCATACACAACTTTTACTCTCTATAAGATATCTATGTTTTTGACTTACTCTCATCATTTAAAAATGTTTTCACATTATGAAATTATGATTCTTTAAACTGTTGCTATCTGATCGCTAACATGAAAAATGTTCCCCAAATGTGGCCTTGATTTTGGATGGTCCCAACCAAATATGGTTTTATGAAAGACAACGCGAACGTACTTAGGTGCGGTATATTCTAGGATGGAGCAGGGCCTCAATCAATAGCGCGAACTCTAGCCCTGCCTAAAAATAAAAACTAAACTAAGACTAAAAAATTCAATGTTCAATATAGTGTTGCCAGACCAACCACGGGCCCATTTATTTCCAAAGGCTGTAGCGATTCCAAGGCTCAATATCAATATCAATCCTAGGCTATCCGCAAACGACAATGCAATTTCATCGTATCCTACTACTTTTGAATAGAAGGGACGTACAGTTTAAAGACGATTCCGAACGAAATTTGAGAATATCATGACAGTTTTTACTCTTTTTCAGACTTTCACAAGAGATGGGGCAGAGGATACACATTTTAGGAAGCATATTTTTCATTTCCGTTGTAGGCGCGGGGCTTCTCCTTCTGCGCCTAAATCAGTCTTCGCGCGACAGATTGATGATTTTAATTTTATCTTGTGTAGATGTTGAAAGACTAGAGTTAATACGGAATTCTGGCGAGAGTATGAAATAAGCAAAGCCGGTTACGGGTACGAAATTCGTACGATAGTCGAATTTAATTTTTTTTTATTGGTCGATAGATATGTTAGTTGAGCTAAGAGTTCACACGCTGACTACTTTCTTGCTCTAGCTAGATTCAGGGCTTTATTGTCGAAAGAAGAAGAGCTACAAATAGGTTAGAAGTAACGAAATAATGTGAACAATGATACCGAAACCTATGCTCTTTGAATAAGCGAAGAGAAACCAGTCCCCGAAGCGTAGTAGGATCAGTGCTGACACTAAGAAAAAAAGGTAGCAAAATTCTATAAGTGAATAATTTTGCAGTTTTTCATCGGCAACAAACCAAAAAAAAAACAACCCTTAATTCATTATTAAAAGTAATACTTATGTATTTGTTTATGTTTATTGCCGGGATATAGAAGAGGTCCCACAAGGCAGCCTTCGGTACTCACCGATCGAAGTTTTCCTTGACCTCCCAAACCCGGTAGTTGTGACCCAAAGGTCTTTTGAATAGATCAATATTATTTATTCGCGCGATGGCAGTGACAATATAGTCGACGTGATTTGCCAGCTAGCAGTAATCGCGTTTGCGCGTTTCATTCCATTCCTAAGATGAATGTCATAATGTGAACTGCCTGCAATTAGGCAGAATATTGTTGTTATGTTGTTAACGAGCCCCCGACTTGTGGAGAATCTCTGCCTGAGACACAACAGAGATACGGGCTCGCTGCTCCCAGTAATCCAGATGAAGCGCTCTATCATCAGCGATGTCTTTGTCTTTTTAAGGTTCGGTCGTCTCGTAACTGGGGACTGCGATTGGAATATTTTCTTGGCTGGAACACAATTGTCCATTCGCTCGATGTGACCAAAACTTCACAACCAATAAATTTATCTCAAAGGAGCTTAGTATCTGGTCACCTTTCCTGCTTATCGTTCAATACTTAACACCATTGACAGGATCAGTGATTTATAGAGCTTACAATTCGTCTTGTTTTGGAAAATCGAAGTAGCAGTAGCAAATTCAAAATTTGGCACTATTTCACTTTCAGAAACGAAATAAGACTAATTTGGCTTTATTTCACTATGCAAAACGAAATAATGTCAAAAAGTTAATGGAAATTAAACCAAAAAAGTTTTAATCTAAAAAGATTCATTACTTCATTTCCAAAATGAAAATAACACGAAATTATGCAAAAATTTGGGATAATGAAATACAATCCCAATATAAAAGTCAAAATAAAGGCCCAAAAGTTGGGCATTATGTTAGATTTGGAGTAGGTACTAAGTCGGGTATATGCAAAGATTTATTGGGTATAAACAAAGTTTGCATATAGCCAACATCGTACCTACTCCAAATCTAACAGTCAAACCAAGCAGGGTGTTGCAGGGGGGTAGCAGGCGCCACCCATATTCCATAACCAAGATGGTAGGACATATACTTTTTGAAATACTTTTCTTTATTTCTCTAACTCTCAGATAAGAATTTTATTTTATTTATTTTAGTGTATAACCCAATAAGGAAAATATATTTTATGATTTTGTACGAAAATTAAAACGTAATGGCTTTATTTCGGTTTTTGAAACTAGGAATTTGGTCGTATTTCGATTTTGAAATGGAAATAGTGCCCAATTTTTAGAAATTGGTTGTTTGTTTCTCGGCAAACTCTATTACTGTGCCAAATTTCAAGGTTCTACGATCATTGGAAATGCTCCATAGTTTCGATGAAGTGTCAGTGAGTCAGTGGTTACTATTTTTGCTAATTTTGGGGCCTTATGACTCAGGAATCGCTCATGTTAAATTTGATGTCTCTAGCTTTGTTGTAAGCGAAGTTAGAAGGGGGTTAAAATGGCCTGAAATTGTTCGTGTAAATTAAGGTGTAGTGTCAAAGTTTCTAAAGAATTTGGCTGGGCACTACCGTGCCACTTGATCTAACTAAAACTATTTTTTTTTTGGTTAAAGAAAGTTCATGGGTTTCGCACTAAATCTACGGTTTTTGGTAAAATCGAATTAATACCCCTGTTATAATAGTTAGCGAGTCCAACAAAATGATTGACGAATCAATTTATATTATATTGGTAGCCTCTGATTTTAATTAATTCAAGGATATAATGCTACCTTCGAATCTTTCGCCTAGAGAGTAGGAAAAATATCGTCTCGCAAATCGTAATAGGGGTATAAGTTAAGGTAATAGATTTGGTCCTGTGTGCGAGGAGGGCGAATGGTGGAGAAGATACAACCGCGAACTCTATGAGCTGTACCAAGATGTCGACTACATTGGCTCGGCCACTTCGAGCGAATGGACAACAAGGCTCCAGCCAAGAGGATCTTCTAATCCCAGCGCCCATGTTCGAGACGAAATGGAAGACCGGATATTCGGTTTAAAGACCAAGCCATCGCGTACGCCAGAGCGCTTGGTCTGGACAACTGGAAGCTGGGGATCGCAGGGGATGGAAGGCTGCCATATCTCAGGCAGAGACTCTTCACGGGTCGGGTGCCCGTTAAGTAAAGTAAGTAATAGCTAAATTCGGAGGAGTCACCTAAGTACATCGAAAATGAAACACAAAGAATGTGTTTCTTTCAAAATGTAATAACAATTCGCGCGAGTAAAATTCATTATCACACAAACCACAGACATCACCTCGTGATTGTGCTTTGGTGCTTAAATTTTTAATATTATGTTTTGGTTAAAAGTGTATTTTATTTAAGTTCAAAAATTGTATGTTCCTCCCTTAGGCCAATTCAATATAGTTTTAAAGTTTTAACCAACAAAACAGCAAGTCTGAAACTCTTCAAAGAGTGCTGTACCCCTTTTAATTAGCCCAACAATCAAACCAAGGAAATGTAATTTTAAATGTTTTCCATGGCTGCTCCATGCAACCTGCACCAGTTGCAGGAGCATTGCAGGAATAGTGCAGCCACAGCCACTACACTACGAACATCATTTCCGTATGGGAGATGACTTTTCGAAGAAATGCAATATCATCTGAGCATAGCTAGAGCTGTTCTCCTCCTCTGTATCGAGTAACCATCCCTAATTTGGACTGACTAACGAAATGGAATGCAATATAAGTGTGCTACGTCAGCGTACCTAGTACGAGAAGGTACATTCACTTTGTATCCTTTTCCTCATGCTAAATACAAAACTAAAATCTGTTTGCATGTAGTACATACATTTAATTAACTGAAAACTGTATATAGTATATTCCCACTGTGGATGATTAAGGACACAATTACGAAACTATATGTAGCTATAGATTTTAATATAGATGCACAATGAACTTGTGACGGGATACCAACAATCTGCCGACGACATAATTAAACGTATTAATTAACTCTGGCGAATCCTTCTAACTGCGTTTTAATTGGATATCACATGATGTTCAAGTGGATATCGAAATCCCATTCGGGATTCGGGTTACATAACATACACACCAAAGAAATCTGTCGTAATCAAGCAGATGGACATCCGGGCTCGGCCCCAAAGGATGAGTTTCACGGAGACACATTATTATATATTGGAAGTGGGTGCTTTCGTTCTACAATGAGTTATATGCTACAATTTCTTAGCGCAGGATACAAATATAACGATTCATCTAACCCATTGTCCGCAACCATTAATTATTGTTA
The DNA here is from genome assembly GCA_963576555.1 of Ferdinandea cuprea. Taxonomy (NCBI): domain Eukaryota; kingdom Metazoa; phylum Arthropoda; class Insecta; order Diptera; family Syrphidae; genus Ferdinandea; species Ferdinandea cuprea. Next base: position 29,658,107 of record OY754958.1, read on the forward strand.
TTATATCCTTTTGCTGTTTTGCTATCTCAATTGCATTCATCTTGGGCTCGCTCGCTTAAGACAGTTTATGAGTGCAACAGGAGGACTGAAGAACGGAATCATGGTGAGAGTCTTATCTACCAACCGGTCTCTCATACAAGTGGCTGTCTTTCCCTTTGGTCCAATTGTGGTTGCTGCTGGGGCACAATTCAGATGATGATGATGATTGTTGGATTTCAAAATATAGAAGTTGCTGGCACCGAAAAGGATTTGAAAATCGTAACAGGATGTGGCGAATGGCTGGAGTAGAATGGAATGGATTTGCTGCTGCAATTGCAATAAGAAATTAGTTAACACTTGAGCGCACTTCCTGGTAAATGGGAAAGTACCATCTAAGTAGGGTTGTTGGTTGTGAAGTTTCGAAAGATTCCATTCGCTCTCTGCCTTGCTGTTCTGTGCTGTGCTGTGCTGTGATATCTCTGGGAGAGAACCGAAATGTCAGCTCTGGGAAGTGTATGTGCAACCCAAGTGACTCCAATGGGATTAGAGAGAGATAAATTTCATTTCATTTTATCAACTGCAGATATTTTAAAAGAGACACTCACTTTACTTCGGGGAGTTGAAAGGTGTGATTTTAGAGAAGCTTAAGCATTCGTACGAAGGCGGTTTCGATAAGGTATGTATAAAGTACTTGAATAGAAATACAACATGAAAAAAGATTTTACCACTTACCTACCAAAAGTGTTCTTGCCTCTCTTGCCAAACTATAATGCCTTTTCTTGTTCCTGTTCTTTTTTTCTTTTTCTTTTTTTTTTGTAAAAAAAACAACTAATTTTTCACACACACAACAAATTTTATTTGAAATCAACTGACTGACAACTGAGCTTTATTACATGTCGTAGTTTTGATATTGAAATGAAAAGCATAGATGATTTGATGAAAAGTTGATTTTATTTTAAGTAGGAAAGAAAACAAATTGGAGATGTACACCTACGAAATTTATTGCTTCTTATGAGCGGCGAATATTTAGAAAAGAGTTCTTTACCTAACAAATTTTACTTTACCAGTTTACATCGTATTGATTTCAATAAACCAAAACCGAAGGGAGCCGTGGTTCAGTGGTTTAACAACTAAGCAAGGGGTCCAAGTTCTAATAACTTATCGATTCTATTAGCAGCCCCCACCTCTTGCGATAGTCTGACGAACATCCAAAAGTAAGAACCAACTCAAGAAGATCTGGCAGCTGGGGAATCCCGCAAGGAGAAGTCCTATCCTGAATTCTTTGGAATCCCGCAAGGAGGAGTCCCATCCCCACTTCTTTGGAATCTAGTGGTGACTTAACTCCTTATAAGCCCGGAAGCTATTGCCGTATCGGGGAAACACCTAGATACTTAAGAAGAACTCCTACAAAACGATCTTATCAAGCTAACAATATGGACTGATAGTTGTGGTCTAGGCGTCAAGCCCCACAAAACTGAACTTGTCCTCTTTACCAGGAAATACAAAATTCCACATGTCGACCCCCTTCAATGGGGTACCAGCTGAGTTTTTTCTGACGAAGCCAAATATTTAGGTCTCATCTTGGATACGAAGCTCAGCTGGTCATCTAATATACAGCAAGTGTTCGGAAAGCTACGGTAGCCCACTTTTGTTTCTAAAAAGCTATTGATAATAAGTGGGAATTACAACCCCGAATAACTCACTGACTATATATACCTCGGTTGTAAGACCGATACTAATATACAGAACGATTGATTGGTGGACTGCCTTAGAGAAAGCGATTAAGCGTGACAAATTAAGCAAGCAGACAGGCAGCTTATACCACAACCAATCGCCTCAAAGCGACCTCTCAATGGACCGAAAATTTAAACGGCCACTCTGTAAGTCTGAACACACTCAGAAACCTTCCTAGAAATATGGACTTCACCATACCCCAACAGCAGTTTCATAAAAACTTCCGGCTAACGATTCCCCCCAGATCCTTTTGGGAGAATGGTGCCGAGCTTAGTTTCCCTTTCCGTCTAGTCTTCCTAATCATTGTACTATTTTCCAAGCCGAAATGATCAAGGAAGTCTTGTACTGGCTAAAGAATAACGTGGTGACCGTAAATGATATTCGAATCTTTTCGGACAATCAGGCCGCCATCAAGTGTCTGGATTCTATATCTATTAACTTTTTTAGCTCTGATTGCCGATCATCTCTAAAGGAGATGGCTGAGGCATTGCGGGTAATTACGAACTCGCCAAACTTGGATCTACCTGTTCAATCTTGCCTGAAAAATGCTCCTTAGGCAAACCACTGCAAACTCTTGTTAAAACTGGATGCAATAGAAAACCAGAACCACAGATGGACAGGTGGCATTACTTGTCTGACAACGAAGCAGATTTGGCCTAAGCTGGATCTAAGATGCTCTAAGAGTTTGATAACTCGCAATAGATCGTATGTTAGTGCTGCAATTGGGATCATCACTGGACACTGCCTGATAGGCAGGCTTGCAACAAGGCTTGGCGCTTATTCAAACCAATGATCTTAACTCGACCGACCCAAAATGTCTCTCACGATTTATAAGCAGCTCAAAACGGTTCAATGAGTAGGAAGGAACTTCGGAACCACGTGGTATTCGTCCTTTATCCGACTGCCACTTCAACCTAACCTAACCTAAGAGCTGTCATGGAAAAATTCTCAAAAATTAAATTGCCGTTTAGTATTGGAATTAGACTGTAAGTTAACAGTCCTTAGTGGGAACATTGAAAGGACGATTAAGAAGGCGATTGAAAGTTTTGTAACAGGGTAAGGCCCGTATTGATATCATACTTGCGGCAGAGTAACTTAGCAAGGTATTCAGCACCTGATGTCTCTCAAACCTCTGATTCGGTGCGAGTAGCATTCTTCCAAAACTTAAAAATTAACTAATTTCAAATTGTCGAAAAATCAGACACAATAAAGTATAGTTGGTGGCAAGAATGACAAATCGGGTTACAGTCCTCGAATGAGCAGGGATATATCATCATAGCGACAACACTATTTACACCAGGCATAACCATGGTGGAGAACTGCTGTTTTCCCGTCTACTACCCCGTATGTGATGGAATATTTTCAACCATATGTACTCCACAAGGCAAAGACCTTCAAAGTACTGATCCTTAAGCGACTTTTCATATGCAGTCTGGACATAGAGGCGGGGTTCGTTCCACAAGAAGGGGTCTATACCTCTGACTTATTTTATTCTGAAAATTGTTGAAAAACTAATCAGCATGTTTCGACAACTTAATTGACTTAAACATCTTCGGTAAAAAGTGACGGGACCTAATTTTGAAATAGTTCCTTGTATTAATACGGCAATTGTGCAGCCAATACTCATATTTGGCAGCATTGTCTTGTGGCTAGGAACGACAACTAGAGCAATGGGAATGTCTTCAACAGCTGGAATGAAAGTGATTCTCAAACTATTACTCTTAAATCCATACATTCCAAAAACGTCTTAAATGGAAAAAGAAAGGTAAATCGATATCCATTAACTGATGGATCTGAGGTAGACTCAGAGAAATTATTAATTCACAAATATATCAAGCACGAAACTAGAAAGCATCATGGTAATATCTGCAGATGATCCTACCATATTTATCTACAGCGAGGCTGGCAGGAACTCGGGCCTCTTGGCTCACAGCATGAGGGGAATCTTTTCTGTATTAATGAACGAATGAAATGGCAAGCAAAATTTCTGCAATTCCAATGGATTAATCCGCTATGTTCGACTTAAGGAAACAAGTAGGATTTGAATAAAAGTATAGGACACCTGAATCATATCAAGGAAACTGGCTATATGATATGATAAAACTCAGACTAACAAAGAGCTTCTTTTCCAAAATTGGTAAAATACATCACTGGCCAAAACCTTCAGAGAATCTAAATCTAAATGTTTATCATTAGTACTCCAGAGCCTGCGGTGACAAGTAGTGTCACTAGAGTACCCCACTTTATCTCACTGCTCGTCTCTGTTACTTCAGCAATAGACCACTAAGTCATTGTTTGTGATGTTGAGTTACGACATAGTTACAATATTTATGTTTCAAAAGCTGGTTCTCAGTTTGTCCCGAACTATAGAATTGTTTTTAAGCTACCTTACATAGCGATTTTAAGATTAATTGCTTAATTTTTATGCATAATGACCATGTATCTATACTTCCTGCAAATGTACTTTAGAGAGAAAGTATGAAAAGTCATTGAGATAATTATTTTAAATCTTACTTATGTATGACGTATCGTGTTAGTGAAGAACTTCACAAATCAAATCGTTAAATCGTTTGAAAAAATAAGCAAACGCTCTAAGACATAATAAATAAACTTTCTGCTTCTACATAGCTAGCTAAATATGTTTACCATGCAGAGTGGCAAAATATCCCGCAAATTTAACACCAAAACACCGTTAACATTCCAAACGCAATTAGACGATGTGCTGCAGTCTCCATAATTATGTCACCTGCTCTCCATCCTACATTATGTACCCATACCAAAACCAGTACACTCATGCACTGCTGCTTAAAATTAGAATGCATCCTCTCCGACAAAGATGTGTCGCAGCAGCCAATATCAAATTAGATGCTGTTTAGTTTGCCAGAGCAGTTACACTCGGCATCCCCCATCACTTAAATTAGCAGCATGGAAACACAGCTCTTAGGTGCGTAGACAAGCTCATGTCTAGGATGTGCCAGATCGAGAACTTATTACGTATAAAAGCATTTAGCTTCATCTTGGTGAAAATACAGCCGCCCACTGGTACCGCCTTTCTTCTCGTACACATCGTATGTTTTCGTGTGCGAGCGGCTCATGGATCGAAATTTGCTTCAGGGTGCGAAATGGGAGAACATTGTTGGCACGTTGCAGAATTGAATTCAGACACTTAAGCTAGGTAGGTAGCGCAAATGATGAATGCCTTCTAAGTGTATAAATGCAACAGCCACATTATCCTTGTTACTGAAATGCTGGCACTGCTGCTGGATGCGCTGCTGGTGCGATTTGACGTGACGAGAACTTTTGGTTGCGGCTTAAAGAAGAGGATGCTGCTGCATGAGCTAGGTATCCTTGGTGATTGCATTGCGTTTGGGTTTTTGTCTCTGTTCTTCTTGATTTAGATGTGCGACATGCTTTCTTGTTGCACTCGATTCGTGTTTAAAGGATGCAAACAAGGACTGATTAAATATCTGAAGCCCATAGAATGGATTAGGATATTATTTGGAAGCGCGTTCTTGAGGGAATTAGGGGTTTATTAATGAGTTCATTAACGGAAGTGCCTTTAAACAATTAAATTAATTTCGCTTCTAGTGACGATATGTGTTTGAATATGCCTATCTGCTAAGCGGATAAATGAAGTATAGAACTGATACCTATTATGAATACGGTAAACATTAAAAGTTTAGATAAACTAAGCCTTACAGGGAGTCGATTGAAAAGCAAAACAATGCGACTGAATCAGAGCACTGAGTCTACTCAATATAATATAGAATGTAATTAATAAAAAAAGCAACCTGTTCATTTAAATAGGTAAATTGGTGCTCCTGTTGCGACTTCACTTACCCCATCTGCTAGGCTATTTTTCTGTAACGAGTAAACCACTACACTACAGCTCTTGAACAGTCTCGCTATTATATATTTTGTTACTATTTGTATGATTTACATACCCTTAGAGTTATTTGTTATTTGCTCGTTAAATTAGGTCTCCAAAAGGCTCAAACTTATTTTTTTAACTATAGTAATAGGGTTATATAGGATTTATAGTAGTTTTACCTCATTTTTTACTTTAAAGGACTGTAACTTGAGTTCGGGTATTTATATACAACCTTTAGTTTATCAAAGAAGTTACTACTGAATGTTGTCCATCTTCAGTTGACGAATGAATTCTACATCCCTGTCGCATGTATTTCTATCACAAAGTGTTCGTTGAGAGTTCCATAATCTTTGCGGTATAATTCGATCAACAATTTTGACCTGATTTTATTTAACACTTGCCTCAGCTCTTTGGCGTCTCGAGACTTTCTATGCGTGGACTTAATGTCAAACTTCCGTGTACATGTGCTAAGCGGATATCTTACCCCTCTAGTCTATTGTGGATACCGGACGATGCTTATATTCGGTCTTCCACGTTATCCTGTTTGGTATCATAACAACTCGGAAGTTATGTCTAAGTTAGGAAGAGCCGCTTAGCTTTACAATAATGAAAGCTTTAAAAGATGAGAATTTAAGTTTATTTTCAAATCATTTGATTCTGACTAAAAAAAAATGATAATGAATAGACGGTTTTCCTTATTTACATCGTTTCTTTAGTATTGGACAAAGCCGATATGTTCAAACTTGAGGATTTTTAGGGAATGACTGTCAATGCTTTCTTCAAATTCTGTCTTGTACAATAAGATAAATGCGCACAAGCATACAAAAGTTGAAGCATTTTACCGAACTCGCTTCAGGGTTCAGCGGCTTAGTGTTTAAGTGCATTGGGCTACTAAGCCTTCATCATTTGGAGTGTTCAAAATTATTTAAGCCTGAACTCGACAAAATGTCCATTGACATGACATAGCAGCCGACTTCTTAGGTCGTGAAATTGAAGTTATTGATCTCATCAATCGTGCTTCCCTGACCATTTCAACTAATTCAAACAAATATTATGCAAATTTATAACTAAACTATCCCCAAGTTCCGCTTTGGTGTAATAATATTTTGAAGTAATCTCTACAGATTTGGATAGTGTCACCGCATACCAATACTGAAAGAATTTTTAAAGTCGACGTAGATTTATAAGTAACTTAAGTTAAAGCTTTACCCCAGCCCGCTGTCCTTGTGTAAGCTCTAATAATTCTTGAAAGAAATTTTAAGATCGCCCTATAAACTGTAGAGGCAGCCTCTTTTCCCAACCTTTCGCTCTCTCCTTAATATAGATTTACTGATTCGGAGGGTTTTACCATTACAATTCTGAAAGATGTTTTAATCGGCCGAGAAATAACCCTTTCCTGTCCCGCTTTTATCCCTCTCCCATTTATCGCTATCCTCTTTAAATCTTCTTTCGCTTTTTTAGTTTTAGATATCTGGCATAACAACTTTGTAAGAATTTTTAAAATCCGTTGAGTAGTTCTCTACTCGAAATTTTATACCTCACGGTTTATCCGTAACACAGTTACACAACGAAAATTACACATATATGTATGTACTGTCACAATTATAACCTTTTTAATTTATTTATTTTCAAAATATAGGGAGTTCGAACGGTTAGATAGCTCACCACCACTCCTCTTACCCTTCTCACTCCCCTTTAACATTTAAATAGATACAAATAAGGTAAATGCTTTTCGATTTATTTAGACTTTGTATTTAATATAGCAGTGGCAACAATGGCTCTAAGGGCGGGACTGTAACGCATTAAAAATCGTGTTATATGACAACGCTAAACTTAATAGTCTTCTTAGGCAAGCGCACTAAGCCAAATTAAATGGAAATTTTAATTCCACGGAAAATATTGTCAAAGTTACCTACAATTTGTAGGTAGGTATTTAAAATAAATTTCGACGAGGTATTCGCAAAAAAGTATAATAAACCTACAACCCTTCCATTGTCCAAGTAGGTACCTACATTTTTATCAGAGTATATCTCAACCCATCCCTAGCTAGAGTGCAATCTCTGCAAAACTTACTGCATTGTCCTCCTATCGTCATCGTCACCCACACTATCTATGTAAGTAGATGTACATTACGAATGTATGTATGAACAATGTATCTTTGAAGTGTCAGCCCATGTATAGCACTGCAAACTGATGGCTAGGTATCGACTGCTTCTGTGTGAAAATTACAAATGCCTCTTGTTTACATCTTGACAATATTCTTGGCAATGTTCCCGCACCTGAAGATGTTGCAATTTGGCTAAATTACACTTGGCTCCTTCAATCAGTCAGCATTGTTCGGCCAGCCTGCTGCGATGCGATGCGACTAGTGACGGTCGCCGGTGCCGCCATCCTTTCATCTCTACTGAACCCATCTACATTCAAAAACACATTGCAACGATGTCTATACCGTATTGTGTCCTATATATACGAATGTGCTTGTAAAGTGTCTTCTCGAAATTGCTCTCATCGACAATACTTGTAATTTTGAATTAAATGTCCCGCCTCTTGTCTGGACCCCTCTCCATTGGATCCATATGACATCACGTGGCATTGTCTCTTGCCAAAGAGTGCAGTAGCAAACGGGGAAAGAGCAGAATACAACTCCTCGATATTGATTGAGATGCAATCAGCATTTATCTTTGTCTCGTTGTCACCTCTGCTCTGTCGAAGAATTGTTCGATTTTCTTATCCAATTCGGTCGGGCCGAATGCCCGGCCTATTCAATTGTGTGTCGTTCACTTGGTCACACAACATTTTTGGCACGGAAACAACATGATTTAGATGGATATTTTGTTGGAAGCTTGTATATTAAGATACAGATACCTACGATGCGAGAATGAGGAACCGATTTACCAGAACTACAAAATAAATCCAAAGTAAATCGTCTGCTAATCTTTGTCTGACTTAATGGCTCCTCTAAGTGATTTTCGATTGTCAATAACTTACTTACCTTAGAGATGTTTGCCTTATCAATCTGATTGTGCTTCATTGTGTTTTGGGGGTGGTTTCTGTATCCGGGGTGGACTATAATTATACTTGTTTGTTGCAATTTGAATTAATTATGTCATGGAATGTGGGGCAGTAAGTTAATATATAGTACTTAGTAGCTTGAAGTAAATTTATTTATAGGTTTTTAAACGTATACTAATAAGCTGATAAGCTGTCGATTATCTGAAAGGAGTTTAATGGAGAGCAAGCTGATCATCTTTATAATTTCGTCTGAAAACGATATCTTCATAAGTTCATATCTCTCAAAAAAACTGGTTTAGTTGGAAGAGCGGAAATCAGCTTTTAAACAATTTAGTGTTCATAGAGACGGCAATTTCATTATATAAACATGTGAGGCAAAAACGTTAACACCCATTTTAAAGTACCTTAAATGTTTTATCGCTAGATAGATACATAGGTATTGTGAAGTGCAAGTGCCGAATATAATTTGTACTTTAATCAATCACAGTTAAGGAGAACATTTTTTAATTATAATGTTAAACAAATTTTTTCATACAAAAAAAGAAACCCCCCAAAAAGTGGGCGTGGCTAAAAACTTGGTATAAGTGGAATATTGAATATTGTCTAAGTACCTTGCTATGCATATTCTAAGACATTTTTCGAAGACAACAATCCTATTTTAAGAAACGCCTTCAGAAAGCAGGCGTGGAAAAAAACTTTATATAGCGAATTCGTTAAGGAGGTTAAGTAGCCTACATATTTTGTCTATTTCATCAACTTTAGCCTTAAAACCGTTTATTCTTAACTGTGGGCATGACAGTGGGCGAATCAAACATTCATTTTCACTATATCATTTCAGGACCCTAAGAAGTATATGTTTAGAATTTTGGCTTCCTAACTGATGCTAATCATATATATATATACACGACCAATAATTAGTGGTGTTACAAACTCCGTGCCAAAATGAATACACCCTTAAAATAGTGTATAAGAAAAACTGGTTCTTATACATCTATGGGCGCAGTGAACAAGTGGTTCAGTGCGAGACGTTTTGTTTAAGACGAGAGAAAAAGCTATCAAGGAAAGGTAAATATCATGGAGTAAACGTCGATAGGAACTCAGCGAGTCGAGACGCAAACATCTAAGGCATTGTCGGCTGGTTATCTTATTGTGCCTTTAAGGTTAGTCACCCAAAAGAAACTAATAGAATTACAGAACCTGCCAATCTTATCATATGCATCGGCTGTTTGATGGAAGCATTTTCAAATAAGTACTTCAATGCTAATTTAATTTAAATGCAAATAAAGGTATGTTAAGGTTGTATCGGCTTCTCCCCTGGCATACCTTCTGCTGCTATAGATACTCTGATGAACCTTCCACCAATTATGTAGCTGCTCTTACTTTCTCTTATCTGCCCAAAATTCGCTGATATAACTCAGCATATAGTATATATATTAAAAAAATTACCATTTATGTAAAATCATATGTACATGATGACTAGATAGCAACGAAAGTCTTTCCACTTGTTATGTTTCAGCAGCTGTTAAAGTTATCAATGACATCCAGCTGCAAACATTTTCAGGATGGTTCGCCATTTCATAATGCATCGTTTAACGCCTGCCAAACTTGCCGAGATTATTAAAATAGATTATAGAAATTTTAGCTGAGTTGTAAAGATGCAAAGTGAGCTTTGTTGTGAAGTTGGGTTTTATGAAAGCTTTAATGCGCAGGCAATTCGTCGCACTGTGGAAAAGCTTGAGCGTGAACACCTTAAGCCACCCAACCGGAGATTGGTGCGAAATGAAGAAAACATAACGGGCAGTATCGAAGAAGGCACAGAAATGTCGATTTGATGCCGATCAGCTGAATTGGGCATCGCCGAGAGTCAAATGCAAAAATTATGTATGACGAGTCCAATCTACAAGTGTTCGACCAATCAATGAATCCACACGGATTGACTGTTTGGTGCTGTTTATGGCATGATGGTACCTTCGTACCTTATTTCTTTCGAAATAAGGAATATGATTCCGTGGCAATGTATGGTCTCCGGTTTAGAGCGATTTTCACCGACTTTCTGAGTTGTTAATAAGCGATTTAACGCTCGAAGTATGTGAAGGAGAAACTTGGAGAAACGACGCGATCATGCGACTTGAAGCCTATCAATTATTTCTCTGGGGATACTTCAAGTCCTAAGCTTACGCTAACAAGATAACCACTGTGGACGAGCTCCAGGTCAAAATTTATATGACGTGCTGTTTCGTTCATAATTGCATAAATGTAGCTTCAAAATAAAGCCAGAATCAATATTATATATCACTCCATTCTTTTTGTTTTATTTAAATATGTATTCCTATCTGTCTTGTCTGGCACTTCAAAAAATATTCGATGTGTGCATCGGCAATTTATAAAAGTACAGTACACTGATGGACACAATTAAACATCTCTAAATATAAGGCAACATTTACATTACTTTGAGCCAATAAAAAAGTAAAGTTCTTAATAGGACGATTCTGGTGGGTTTTTAAAGAAATATATATTGTATGATGGAGAGGTGTACTTTCACCCTAACCTAAATTTATAGACATTTAAAGTGAACGTTTCCGACTTTAATGTATAACTACTCGAAATTATATAACTTAAGAAATATTAGATAGATTTTCAAAAATCACCTAATCGAATTTATGGACTATTTCAATAACGCAAGAAAGGTTTCAAATGTCGTGTGATTTTTTTAAGATCAGCTAAAAGTTATGAACAATTTAGTAAAGATTAAAAACATACGTTCTTCAGATTTTATTTGCGTTTCATTACAATCCTTTTATTATGTTCTTCTTTTGAAATTGACGGTTTTCGTCGAATTTATCTCTTCGTAAAATACAATAGTATGATATAAATTATTGGAAACTTTCATAGTCTCAGTGCTGTGCAGTAACGTTAACTCTTTTTTGTGTGCAACAATAATGAAAATATCAAGTAGACCGGAAACCGTTTATTTTCTCCAAAAAGCAAGCTCTAACTTAGACCAACATAGCTCGAAGAAAAATACAACACAATCAACAACTAGCAACACACAAAATAGTCCCCAGATAAACATTAAGTTTTCAACAGTTAGGGGCATGGTAACCCTAGTCGTACTGTAATCCACCAATTCCATATGACCAGCTTCCACCAATTCCCAGAAGGTATTGCGCATCCAATGCTCAACTAGCCCAGTCTCCTGAACCCTCAAGATGACCGCGTTGAACTTCTTTGCATAAATTGAATTCTCATGCATATGAAAAATCATGTGGATATATGGCATTAGGCATATCAATTCGCTATGCCGAAATTGATCCTTTGCGAAGGATTTTTGTTGCTGCTGGTACATCTTCCAAGATGTCGATGACACCGTATAAGCATAGCGTCTATTAAATGATGATCTGGTATTAAAAAACTCACTGTACGTATCTGTTAGCTCGAATATGTCAGAATACTGAGCATATTGTTTGGCCGAAACTCTCTGCATATCGTCGAATTCACCTTTATAGATCAACACTTTTAGCGGCGATTTTCGCAAGTCTTCCAAGCTTTGAATTTGACGCTCCTGCGGCGGATTAGTCAATAGGGTCCCCAATTGAGTAACAAATATCGTGCTCAGAAACAGTCCCATCAATAAACTTACTGTGTAAACGGTACGCATTTTTAATGAAGATTCAGGATATTCGGTGAAGGACTGGCCAAGAACCGCACGCACACTCTTTTCATGAAGGATCATATCAATTAGTTTTGGTTTGATATTCTTCTCGATGCGCATTATTAAACTTAATGTCAACGAGAACACTACCACCATGAAGAACATTAAAATTATCGGAGATCTTTCCAGCAGCATCGGATAGTACATGTGCGCAGGAATATCAGGCTCGTTAGGTAGCATCAAACACCAACTGATGGTTTCGTAAACTGCTGATTGGCCCCTCAGTGGGTTAGCTAAGTATGAAAGTCCAGCAAATATGTCAATGCTGTCGTCTTGCAAATACCTTTCCGGAGCGGTATGATACAGAGCATTCGATTTTTTGCCAAAAGGTAGGACCATTGTTGCGTTGTATAATTCCACAAATGTAGTCATGAGGTGGCCACAGTATCCGCCAAAAACGGATACACCTTTACGGTTGGTGAAAAAGAAATCCCTTGGCTCAACTGAATCTGGGAGAATTCGAATTGAGTTGCCTTCCATGTTTTTCATTCGATCGGGAAAAATGCTGTCTTGGTCCTCCTTGAAAAGGGTATGCGATTCTATTTGCAATTCTGGAAAGGGACTAAAGTTGTAATAGGTGAGGTTGGTGAAAAAGTTGTTCATAAGCACGATGACGTTTAGAAATTTCTTCTTCCAGCAAATCAGCATGAGATCCTTTAAGAAGGACTCAGTTTCATTGCAAATTAAAATCATGCTGGTTTGGGCAATGCCATTTAAATTTTGCGACAAGCTATTAAGAATGGTTTGATAGGTTTGACGGCTCAGATGCACAACAACTAGCATATCATTGTTGAAGATGTCCATTAGACGTACTTGAATATCCGTTGAAAACAGAATTAAGGCTGTGTTGAGATTTTCTAATAAATTACGATCAAGGGGAAGCGAATGTTTAGAGTTTTCGCCGAAGAAGAACACTGTTGAAATGCTATCCACTTCAGACTGAATTTTTTCAAACAGCCGATGGAACAGGAACTGATGAATTTCTGAGGCTTCATCTAATGTAGTTGTTAAGAAACTGATGTTGCTACTAGTGTTGTTACCGGAACCCATGTCGTCACTTGAATGAAACACTGCGAACTATGAAGTTCCCTCGCTGTAACAAGGAACTTTACTTTGGGTGCTATCCATTAAACTGATTTATTTGTCTCTTGATTTTGTTTGTCAACAATGGTCTCTAGATAATAAACTACGAGTAATACATAGTAATTTTCGGGTAATTGCGAGTTGCTACTTCTGGAAGCTTTACTACATTCTTCGTTGGCAAATATGGCCAACGTGTTACTTATTCAAATTAAACGAATACGACGTCAATTCCAAAATGCATCATTACGAAATTGGTTTCAGATATTAACTAAATGAAGCCTTTCTAGTTGATAACGAAGAACCTTCGGCGCGGTTTAAATCGATGTTTTTCTTCCACTGCATTGAAAAAAAGTTTTTTAGTTCAGAAAAATTTATATGGTCTACTATACTCTGGCCAACATAAATTGGCAGTGCAGGGAAGATAGGGATGTTTTCCTCTCATTCGCACTCATTTGTTTTCAGTAAGGTGCTATTCTAACAAAAGCTCTTACAGGGTTTCCGGACTAAGGATTTTAAATCAGCAAAAACCTGAAAGAATATTATGTCGGGTTTTTTAGATTGAAATTTTCATTTAAATTGTTTTATTTATAATAAATAAAACAAATTTATATTTATATTATAATGTTAGTTCTTTCAAAAAGAAAACTCTTTCGCTGACGATGGCAAATTTAAAAACTAGTTTTTTTCGTTAAAACCGTATGCAGAGAAGACCTGCTAATTCTAGTTATGTTTGCATTGCGTCCTACCTCATTCAGTATTTCATCCAGCGTCGGAAGTTCGTTATTTGGAAAAAAACTGGTGCATAATTTGCCTGATGGCACCCTTATCGTAATCATCTACTTTACTTTTGAGACCAGTTTGGTTTTTCTTCTTTGGTGGCGAGTTGTGGCCTATTTTCGTTAAGAAGTCTATAAATTGTTCGTTTACCCAGAACAAATATCACATACTTGATTCGCAGTTATGGTTTTATTTTTTAAATTTTGATGAATTTGATGAACAATTTCTTTTTTTTCGGCATTTAAGTTTTGGATAAATTTAAAGCCATTTTTAACAAACAAACCAAACGCAAATAATATTTTGCCTTGAAGAAAACAGATTACAATTTTGTCACTCCATTTTAACGAATTTTCCAAACATAAAAAGAAATGCGAAAGATCAAAGCAAGATCCCCACGATAACACTTACCATTAAGAACCTTTTTTAAAAGCTCTAAAACCAAAAGTTACTCAACAAAATCCCAAGTAAAGAAGCGGAACGAGTTACCAAACGGACATTGGTAGCTCTGAATGCAAATCAATCAGCATCAGTGGACAGGACACTCACATGTGCGGTGAATAAGACGTGTTGGAAATACATCAGATGCAATTGAAAATTCACTGGCGGGTAAACACTTTATGAGGGGTTTCTTTCAATTTAGTATGGTAAGCTTCCCCATAAGACGCCAATTTATGTTGGACAGAGTATAGCTGGCCCGTGGTCGCTTTGCTTCGCCTACCTGCACAAATTCTGAAGATCTACGCCTTCAATATTAAGTGGCTGTCTCTGGGATTTGTTAATTGTCATAGCAAAACAAATCTTAACAGGACACTGTAAGCCTTTGAAGTTAAAGAACTATGTATGTCGCTTCTGTGATCACTTACTCATGTTCCCCAAAAATTGACTATAGTTCGATGAAATACATGGAGTTGCCAACTGAATGACACAAATCAGATCACAGTTTGCAAGATGGTTTTCAATGACACATACTCAACATCCAATAGCTTTCCAAGACCCCTGGCCAGTTTAGTGCTATTTCATCAATAGTCATCCGAGTTTGACTATCTGATTATACCTCATCTCATCTGTGCACAGGACACACGCACACCTGCACTTTCGCAGCTGCACCGTTTGAAAAGTTTTTCATTTAAATATAGGGTGGACAGGTAGACACTTATAACCTTAACGCTTGAGCAGGCGCACAAACTCATTCGAGATCGAGATTCGGCTCAATCATGGATAAAGCAGAAAAAAAGAGAAATAATTCCCTTTTTTATTACTCACGTCACGCCCTGTGGCCACACCACAGTATTTGTATATTGTATGTGCTCTTAAAAGATAACGAATAGAGATCGAAAGCAAATTATAAAAAGTAAACAATCGCTGAGATCGATTTGAAAATCTTGGATTTTACTAAAATTTCTGACCTTTTAGAGTACGTAGAAATATGAAATTGGAATTGAAATATGTGTAATTCAAAGCTCTAACTAGAAACCACAACCCCAAACATTTTTAAATGCACGAGCATGCTCCTTGTTAATACATAATAATTAAAAAAAATTATAAAAATCAGTTCAGCCGTTCGCTGTGTAGGTCCGGTCGAAATAATTTCAACTTTGTTTTATAAATATTATTAGTGATGATGATGATGATTTAAATTTAATATAGCTCTGCTTGTGAATGTAATAGAAAGGTTGATAATGAGGATTTTTATAAGTAATGAAAAGCTAAACGAAGTAAGGGACACATTTATAGCTCAACTTAGGCTAATTCGTTATTATTTGAATTTAAATCTGTTCTTATCGCTAGAAATCTCTAGAGTCTTCGACATGAGAAAACATTAGCTAAGTGAGATAAACTTTCGTTAAATAATGCAAAAAATACACAGCCTTGGTTGTGAGCAAAGTTTAAAAATTCTGTGAGAATTTAGTAGGTAGCGCCACAGTTCCTATACCAATGGGGCGATTGAATAAATTATTAATTCCATATGAAGTTATGGAAGGTGAAAACAAATATTAAACAGAAACTATGTTTTAAGAATCAAGACTAGAGCGAAACAACACTCGTGAAGTTCCGATAGTAAACTCTATTGTTGAATAGAAAAAATGTCCTTGTCGAAAGTTTTGTAAAAAAAAAACAGTATACATTAAGCTATTGTCTGCATTTTCTTCTGATATGTATCTGGGGATCTTTTGTTGTTCTTGCGATCCCTGATTGTTGTGCCTTAATGTTAGAGATATGCGGAATTATATAAAGAAAATAATTGATTTATATCTCAAATAATTGCACTGGTATTTTGGTTAGGTTAAGTTCCGTGGCTGTGGTGGCTGGTGGTGTCAGAGAAGTCCGAGAGAACCGCACCACGACCGGCTAATTGGGTGCATTGTGATACCACATCGTAACCTTACTTTCTAAAACCTAACAATTTTTTTAGACACTATTGACGCATTGCGAAGATATACCTAATCGGAGATGTCAATTTATTTGCATCTCACTCTCTTAATATTTATTTATGGAAAACCATACCTTGCATAAATCAAAAACAACAATAGATACCTCGGCAACTTCTGGAACTAATCATCATAAATTGTGTTAATGGTGCTATCCTGAGGTCAGATGGCGAGGATCCGTTTTTTCGAAAGCTGTGATTGTGAAAACACCATAAAGTAGTTAACTGATTTCACAGTCAACAACAACAAATTTTAATGCCGATCTGCACATCGTTGATAGAAATTCAGTAGACTAAAGGGTCGTTTATATGTTCCGAGTTCCAGATCTACCTACCGATGGAATGGATCAACCTGAAGATCCCTAAGCCGGAACTACAAAGGAGGGAGTGAAAATTCTCCGAGTGGGCAAACATACCTACAGAAAATTGACCGCTGATACTTGCGTCATCATACATGGCTTTTGATTTTTCAAGTAGTCCAATGTCCGAGTTGACCATTTCGTAGTGAGAAAAGTAAGGCCCGAGCAATGTGTACATAACCTTAGGATGAGAAGCCAACTCACACTTTTGTCAATGGAGAAGCGCCGTTTCTTTTAAAGAAACTAACAAACTCTTACTGTAATGAATGATAATATTAATACAATTTACCAGACCCATGAAACCTAACCTAACCTTCCTTCATTTACTCTAAAGCTCATCAATATTTAGTTGCGACTTGCCTGGAATTTATCACAGGGATATGCTCTTCCATCAATCTTAGTGTTGCTGATTCCAAGGTTTAACTTTTTTTTGAACTGTCTAGTTGTCTATTCGGTATTGAGAAGTCGGTGTACACCACATCTGGAGCACACCGCAAGAAGATCAGTTGTTCTTTGATGTTGAAATACAATCCTAGTATTTCCATAATAAAATGTCTCCTAAATCCTATAAAATAATTTTCTAGTTTCTTTTCATCTAAAACGACACTTTCATACTTATAAATCCCATTTTGGCATTAAGTGTTTCCCTGTTAACATCCCTTTTCTATAGAACACAATAAGGCAATATACAAACTTATTCAACAAATCACCCTCAATGTCCAAGAAAATTGAACCTTCTTCGAAAGAGACAAGCAGCACATCATCAGGCGTAATAAATATTCATACAACAAAAATAAAAAGCTCACTCTAAATATACGTTCCACCCTGCCGGCAGGACCTACATAAGAAAATAAAATTAGAATATGAAAAGTGTGAACACATAACACAAACTTTGTCCTAAAAAAGAACTTAATATATATTTCTCGCACCACTCGTCCCCAAAACCCTCCCAAGACGTTACTCATGTTTCCCTTAAATCGAAACATCAATGAAACATAAGACATTAAGGAATAGGCAAGGACCATAAGCAGCAACGTAATGGCTTCCGAATAGGATACCGAAAGTTGGGTATCCTAAGTGTATCAATACAATTTATATGCAATAGATGTATACGTTGTGTGTATATGTGTGTATGCTCTAGCTAGACTCCCTTAAGGCAGAAACAAGGCCACCAGACAAAAGCTATAAACTGCCCGATATAATAGAGTCTCTCTCCTCTCCCTCTCTTAACATTCGTCCGGTCGCAGATCTGGTGTGGACTCCTCTGGACACCAAAATGCAACAAGTCCTTTCTCATGGAAAATTATTATTAGAGAAATAGAGTACCTATACCTACCTACCGAAGCAGTGCAGTACTAGGTACCATAGGAATAAACAACAGACTTGAACCAACCAAGGAAACCCATACTAGTGTGGAGTAGACAAGCAACGATGGCAATGGCAGTTCATAATAGAACAGAACGAATAGCTTCTTGTGTTTACTAGTTGCCAGTATATTTTTTATTAATTTCATGAGAATATTATATTTATTAAAGCTTGTCTGCTGCAGCAGAAGTAGCTGCATAAAAGCTACGTAATATTAAGTAGCAAAGACTCGATAACACTGTATAGTTGCACAAATAAAGGACTCAACTTTAAGTGGAGCATTATAATGATGACACTTTTTGCATATATTTATGGAAAATATGTAGTTTCGTGGAACAAACTGTTACGGTTATTGTCATAATGGAAATATTTAATTAATTCAACTTTAAAGCAAACATTATCTGCAATTGACCTAATTGCGTATTTTTCCGCAAATATTGCCAGGGGGCTTTTATATGTAATCCATTTACGAGAGGACAATAAAACTGATATTCCTTTGCCATGTCAAACGCAGTTACGTGGAATTCTGCGGTATTAAAACTGTTTATTAGAGAAAGAGAAAGGGGTTTGCTTTGAATGGCTCGTATTACTAAGAACGAACGAACCGGATCTTTCACGCCCGCGGGCCATATTTCATGGAATTGTTAAAAGCTTAAGCATGTCTTACGAAGTAATACTATATCTTTCGTCAAAAAAACAAACCAGCGTTATATGTAATTGAAAAACTCACTCTTGCGAAATCGGGCCCCTTATGTTGTTAGATTGGTATGATCATGGAGTTTTTATACATTCCTCTCGTTGGCGAGTGTATAGGAACGTATTCTGGCATCGGCTTTTGATTGGCTTCGTGGGTCTCTTTTCCAAACATAAAAATTCGTCGTCAAATCGTCTGACTTTTGAATCCCCATTCCCTTATTCATTATAGGGAACAATCTCTGTTACCCTAAGACAACTTTAAATATGCACGCCATCTGTTGGATGTGTTAAAATTTGGGCCTTGAGTCGGGTATCTATTCTCACATCCGTCAGAAAAGTAGGAACGGTGTTTCTCATTTCTTTCGGAGTTTTTTTTTTCAACTATATGTCGCATGCGTCTCTTTTTGTCTCTTTTTGGAAAGATTATACTTCGCTTTATATCCGAGAAGAAATCAAGAGAAAAGGATTAGTACGCAATAGCGTACTTACAATACTCCTAGTCTTCTACTGCCCTACTCCATATTATAAACAAACGAAATCGTCTGCTGGACGGTTTAATCGTAATATTGCTTTAACAATAAAAAGATAAGAGTTAACACCACAGCCCAAGGCCATGATCAAAAGTTCATGATAGCAAGTCATGCGCATTGGCTGTGTCAGCATATTCATGTCTGAACCTGTTCCCACAGTTTCAGTGCATGAGGATCTTGTTACGAGCGCGCCATTGCCACCGGATACGCGTGCAGTGGCCTATTTGACGAATCAGCGATTCGCACCGTGGGAGCAGTGGCTTTCTAACGGGAGATTAGGATAGAATAAGTTAGTTCTAAGTTGACTGTTGAAGCGAAAGCAATAAATCCATAACGGAAACGAAGAAACGGTTTTTATTTTCTTAAACTTGTAAGTCGAACAAGTGGGCACGCCTCCTAGTGGGCGTGCGTTCGCGTTTTTTTTATGATCACCCGGATGTGATCCTTTAACTGGCGCCCGAGCAGGGACCGGCATTAAAACCTGTGTCCTTTTTGTCCAAGGATATGTGCCCACTACAATGCGCTCTATAGAGTGAATACGTCACTGTATCCATGAGAACACAGCTGACCATTTTGTAATCAAGGGCACAAACATTCCACATACCCATGAGAACATGTGGATATCCCGAAGGACTAAAGGATACGGTGGTGATGGTGATCGTGCCATTAGTAGATTGCTTGCAACTAAACGGGACGAACACGACACCTCCCGCATTGCCGGTTCCCAACAACGGTTCAACTAACATAACGTTTTTCCTTTTTCGTAGGACATTTGCCAACAAGTGAAACATAAAAATAACAATGCTGAAATTAATGAAGTTATTGTGAGTGTTAAAAAAATAAAATTACTTGCTAATTAAGCTAAACAAACCGGTGTTGCAAGGAAAATTCCGCGCTCCCGAATTTGTTAAAAAAATAAAATTACTTGCTAATTAAGCTAAAAGAACCGGTGTTGCGAAGAAAAATTCCGCGCTCCCGAATTTGTTAAAAAAATAAAATTACTTGCTAATTAAGCTAAACAAACCGGTGTTGCGAAGATAAAATTCCGCGCCCCCAAATTTAACAAAAAAAGAAAAATCAGTGAAATCTCGCGAAGAAAAATTCCGCGATCGATCGAATATCCCATTGAGGGAATATATAAAAATTTTAAGAATTGTGAAGAAGAAATTAGCGATACTGCTAGTTTGTGAGCATCCAGAAGAAGCTGTATAATTTAAGTGAAAGTTTTTGTAAATTAAATTAAGTTAATTAAGGAAAATTGTGTAAGTGGCAAGCTGCGCGAAAGAGGGATTTATTAAGGATCATCTCTCTGACTGTAGCACGAGGTTTTATAATTTTCGACTATAAGACCCCAATAGTCTCAATCAAGGATGGTCACGGTTGGATAATCGATGGCTATTTTAAGCTGGTTCACGTCATAGACCTTGGCAAATTTGAACATTTGGTAGACGAAATAACCACAGCAGTGAATGCCAGTGTCAAGGATCAGGAGAAGAAAACAATAATTGAAT
The DNA here is from genome assembly GCA_963576555.1 of Ferdinandea cuprea. Classification (NCBI taxonomy): domain Eukaryota; kingdom Metazoa; phylum Arthropoda; class Insecta; order Diptera; family Syrphidae; genus Ferdinandea; species Ferdinandea cuprea. The sequence continues at coordinate 29,679,164 of OY754958.1, forward strand.
TTCACTTGCAACAACTGAACGACCGATTAAATATACTAAAGGGAAAGCCAACGAGGAAAACAAGATCCATCGATTGGATTGGCTCAGCTTGGAAATGGGTGGCAGGAAGCCCGGATGCTGGAGACTGGAACAAGATCCTTCAAAGCGAACAGGAAATAATACAGAACAATAACCACCAATACAAGATAAACGAACGTATCTTCGGGGTAACGCAGGACATTACTCGCAAAATCAACCAGATGATTTACACGTTCAATCATGAAGTCGAAACGGTTGATGCAGAAAAATTCGAACAGAACGTAATTAATCAGATATTGATTATTAAGGGAGAGATAAGCGAAATGGTTCGCGCATGCCAAATGGCTAGAAGTGGGACAGTGAACACAAACCTATTGGACAAGGAGGAGATAAATAGGATAATAAGCGAAATCGAAACCCTCCCTTACGAAAACGAAATCCAGGCAATAGAATATGCGACACCTTCGGTCTATACCAACGACAGGAAGCTTCTGTACATCCTTGCAATGCCTAAAGTAAGGAAGTCGGAATTTAACCTATTGCACACAAGAGCGGCAATAAACGGAGATACGCAAATCGAGCTTGAGTTTAAACAGATGCTCGTAAACCACATGGAAACCTTTGGAATAGTTGGTCATTGCCTTTCCATAAGCAATTCGACAATTTGCGAAGAAAGGGCATTACAGAAAATTCCTGAGGAAGACTGCATAGCAAAAGTCCTGAAAGGAGGTTCCGCAACCTGTAATTACCATACTAACCTAAATAGGGTTATTGAGCTTGTCAAGGATGACACCATATTTGTGACCAACTACAAGGGAGAGTTGGTATCAAAGAATACTTCCAATCACCTTGACGGTACCTACGTTATCCAGTTGAATAACGAAACAATTCAGTTGGACAATAGAACATTTTCTAGTCTCATAGCTACGAGCTTGCAGGTTCTTCCTCCAGTGCTAACGGGGGCTATCACTAGGAACCACAGAGTCGATATAGGCTATGTACATAAACTCAGCCTAGTTAACATTAAAAGGTTAAAGGACCTTACCACGACACTATGCATTTCCTCCGGCACCAGTGCTCTAATCTTCCTGATGGTGACAGCCGTGGTCTTAATGATATGGCGTAAGGTCAATGTCAAATTGGACATCCCGGCAGTTAACATGCCCTACAGGACGAACCAATTAGAGGATCCAATACCCCACCAGCGCGAAACTTACTCTGCTGGCTCTGACGTCACTCTTGATCTACGGGACGTAGATTTTTAAAGGGGGAGGAGTTAACACCACAGCCCAAGGCCATGATCAAAAGTTCATGATAGCAAGTCATGCGCATTGGCTGTGTCAGCATATTCATGTCTGAACCTGTTCCCACAGTTTCAGTGCATGAGGATCTTGTTACGAGCGCGCCATTGCCACCGGATACGCGTGCAGTGGCCTATTTGACGAATCAGCGATTCACACCGTGGGAGCAGTGGCTTTCTAACGGGAGATTAGGATAGAATAAGTTAGTTCTAAGTTGACTGTTGAAGCGAAAGCAATAAATCCATAACGGAAACGAAGAAACGGTTTTTATTTTCTTAAACTTGTAAGTCGAACAAGTGGGCACGCCTCCTAGTGGGCGTGCGTTCGCGTTTTTTTTATGATCACCCGGATGTGATCCTTTAACTTAAGATAAGATATGTACGTTGTGATTGATCAACTGAAAAGTCAGAGTTGATCGAGGTTTCGATGGACGACAATTTTTACATCGAATTTCGACTACAATGCGAAGCCATAATATCGCAACTAGGCAAGGTTTGGTGATGAGCTAGAAAAATTTGGAAAGACCCTTCGTAAACTCATTACGAGACAAAAACTGGAGGAAGGCGCTCATGACCCTAATGAAGCTATTGAAAACTGCTTTGTTGAACCATCATTTCCGGTTAGAAACCGCTCCGCAAAGAAGCAGTGTATCGAAGAACTGTGTGTAATGCGAAATAATTTAAAATGGCTTCTGAATAAGTCACTCAAGACCAATTCAGTAAACGACTTGAATCTCTACAGTTCGATAGAAGAAGAATAATACTTCTTATAAAGTTTTAAAATTACATATTTCTTGCAGACTGCTAACAATTAGAAAACCCCATGGTTCGTTCACGGAAACTAAACTTTGTATACTATCAAATGTTACCATAAAGAACCAACTCAAACAACTTTAAACGTTTTAAAATATTCGCTGGTACTGCAATTAAGACACGCGCGTTTTGCGAAAAAGTTGCGTACCTATTTATTTTTGGTAACAACCGGCGGGTTCTTTAGAGCTAAATGCAGATGTATTGAGGAGGACTTTTTGGGCATCCCAAAATTAAAATTATTGTTTTACAATCGATTTCATTTAAATTATTCTCGATGTCACAGCCGATCTGTCTTTTTGGACAAAAAAAAGTATTCCTAGATAAATACAGGGTATCCGCCGGGAAGGGATACTACTTTGTTGTGCCGCCATTTTGGTAAACATTAGTCTTGACAGTTCATATTTGGCAGTCGTGAAGTAGACACGTGGCAAATTTATTATGGACAAATATTCGATAAACCAACGTGTTTTAATCGTTTAAACATTTTATCAAAATCCATCATCGATTATTGTGACGATGAGAAAGTTACGGGTAATTTTTGGGAGAAATAACGTGCCAACAAAACGCACTATTTATGGTGTAGTGAATGATTTCGATGAAAGAGGGTCTGTATGTGATAGGCCCAAGCATGGACCACAACGTACCGCAAGATCGGTTGAAAATATTACTGCTGCTCAAGGAAGTGTTCAAAACAATCCGTCAACCTCAATTCAAAGCCGTGCTCAGGAGCTTGTTCTGAACAACTTTGGCGACAATTTTGCGCAAGGATTTGCAGTTGTCTCCATATAAGATTCAGTTGACACAAGAGCTTCTTCCGCAAGACCATTAACGCCGCCGTACATATGCCAATAGAATGTTACAGCTAGCCCAAGTTAACCCCGATTTTCATGAAAAAATCATAATAAGTGACGAGGCACATTTTCATTTGAATGGACATGTGAATAAACAGAATAGTCGGTTCTGGGCAATGGAAAACCCTCAAATTATTCATCAGTCACCTTTGCATCCATTAAAAGTTATAGTTTGGTTTGGAATTTGGTCAGGAGGAATCATTGGACCTTACTTCTATGAAAATAAAAACGGCGTAACGATAACTGTGAATGGGGAGCGATATCGTGATATGATGGAAAACTTTTTAACGCCACAACTTCTTTCTTTGGGCTTGATTAACATGTGGTATCAACAAGACGGTGCCACATCGCATACAGACAGGATTACAATGGAATTACTGCGAGACCTCTTTCCACAACAAGTTATTTCAAGAAATGGTGATGTTAATTGGCCTCCACGGTCGCCTGATTTGACTGCTCCGAACTTCTTTTTGTGGGGAAATCTGAAAAGCAAGGTTTATGCAAACAAACCAGAAACGCTTGAGCAAATCAAACAAAATATTCGTGATAAAATTAATGAAATATAGCGTGAAATGTGTATGAATGTAATGAAAAATGTGCTCAAAAGTGCTCGCATTTGTGAGACTAACAGAGGTAGACATTTACCTGATATTATATTTCATACATAAATGCCGACATTAAATAAAAAATTTATCAATATAAGATCCATTCTCTTTCATTTAATCAAAAATTATAAACCAACAAAGTAGTATACCTTTCCGGCGGAAGGTAATCAGCACAGCCAATACGAAGTATAATAAATACATTTTAAGGTTTTAAATCAATATATACCACTGATTGTTTAATAATATCAATAAAATGCCCTTGCACTTAAAATAAGGAAGAAACGCTTGCAGATCCCTATGAGTCCGACTTGGAGAAATGCAAGAACACGTTTTCATTATTTCTATCGTATATGTATTTCTTCAAATTCAAATTATTCGAAGGTAAAAGTGTTTGCCCTATAGAACCCTTATTCTGCAACTTCTGTTATACGGCGCCAAAATCTGGACGATAACAAGGAAAGGAGAGTTAACACTATGTTCCTTCGAAAGAAAAATTCTTCGGAGGATATCTGGTCCTGTGCGCGAGGAGGGCGAATGGAGCGAACTCAAAGAGCTGTACTATGATGTGGATGTAGTCCAAAAAATCCAAGCTCGTCGGCTACACTGGCTTGGCCATGTCGAGTAAATGGACAGTAACGCTCCAGCGAAGACGATATTCGAATCCCAGCCCCCAGGTTCGAGACGACAAGGAAGACCGAACCTCCGTTTTAAGGACCAAGCTATAGCGGATGCCAGAGCGATGGTCTGAGATCGGTATGTATTCTTCACAGGTCGGGAGTCCGTTAAGTAATAAATAATACATTTTAGGCTTTTACAGTTGCCCCCCTAAAATAAGTGGATAATTGGAACAAAATAAAATATTGACTATAAGACATTTATAATTATTTGTCATTCCCAATGAGAGTTTGGAATTGCAGAAGTTTAAGGGTGACCATTGAAAAAAAAATTTTAAACACCTATCCAGAAGAAGCCTTATAAAAACGTGTTAGATAAATAAACACTCCAAGTTGTATCAGTCAGTCAGACGGGAGAAAAAGTTTGTCTAGGCCTTTCTTTCCCTTCCCCGATGCACTATGGTTCTGCAAACATTTTAAAGTATTTCACAGAAATAAGGCATCGAATATTTTTGAAAGCTAAAAAAAATACGAAAACAAATGAATAAATATTTTGCAAACCGAAACCCTGTTCCCAATGCAAGTCCATCGTACTGGCGCCCTTACCAATTCGGGTACTCATTATTGCCTTCAAAATAAAATCAGAATGAATTTATAATTTTGTCCTACGGCAAGAGCACACAGATATTTTAATTAATAAAACTTTGTCTACATTGTACACCATCTCCAACCTAACATAGTTATGTACACGCGTTAGTCCCGCTTAAACCTCATCTGACGTATATTGCCGTCAAGTCCCTTTGTAACCAAACACATAATTTATAATAAATTCCACGCCAATATGGCTGATTGATATTACTTGCTTTCCTGAAAAGTTTTATTGTTTTAAAAAAAAATTATATCATTCCATTCATCATCTGCAAATTGGTCAAAGTTAAATTGAAAAAGAGAAAAGGAGAAATAAAAAGAATACACATTAACACAGCAATAAAAAAATAAGAAACACTTATAAAACAAAAACCTCTCAATGACACATAATGTACATATAGATAGAATAAAAATAAACCCAAAAAAAAAATTAAGTGCAAAAAAATAAATTAAAACATTTACTTACATAAATTACAAACAAATAAGACGACAGAGAAAAGAAACAACAACAACGTTTATACACGTAGCTACGTACAAACACGCTTATTACAAGTTAATAATAATTAAGTATGTATATTATATAAAGACTACCACAAAAAGCAGCTCGAACTGACACTTTCTATATAAATTTAAGAACGCTGTGTTGTTAAAAGTGTGTACAGCGCCGCAGTTGACAGTTGACAGATATGTTCCCAAGTGCAAGAAATGTCACTTTATTTTTTGCTTATATATTTTTTGCTTTGAATGTGGATATGTTAATATGATCTTCAATTTATTTTTAAAACGTTTTTCTTTTTGTTTTTAAGACAATACACCACCAGATTACGATGACATATAACGCAACAGGACGATATTTTTTCTTACAAAATTCCACTACCAATATGTAAAACGTTCACTTAAAAGCACTAATAACGGACGATAGCCAGAGGACTTTTACCAATTCTTTCTTTTTATATATATAAATTTTTTGTTTTTTGTTTTCTCAAATTTTTGACAAGACTAGCACGAGGACACGTAAAGCACGAACGAACACAAACTAAATTTTTGTTTTTGCTTAACTGCGACCTTTGGGGGACGTTATCTAGACAAAAGACTTCGACCAACTAAGCGGTCCAAATGGGCATTTTACTGATTTGACAGCACTCTAGATGATGACCGTTGAGAATCAATACACAGAAGCAGGCGTGAAGCGAGATATTGTGATGCTGCCCGCTTAGTACCTACGCTGTAGATACTTTTACACAAATAGATTATTTCTTATCAGTTGGTTCTACGTTGGAAGTGGGCGGGGGAGCGGCAGCTGATAGCAAGTGAATTGAAATCGATTTTAGAGTAGCAAAGCCTATGCAAACAATCAATCGCAGCGAGAGATTCAACGAAATGTTGATGATCTTTGTTGTGTACTCTTGAAAGCGAGATAGATGTATGTATGTATATGTTGAACGCCCCTTATAATGTTGGTTATGCACCGATCATTATGTCGGACAGAAAGGGGAAGATGTTTTTACAATCTGAACTATATTTAATTTTGTACTCTTTGACGGAGTGCATTATTGAAGACGATTTTCGACCACGAGGTGCCCTTTATTCTGGATGATTAACTGATAACAGTGCCGGGGGTCAGATGTACAGATTTACATCATATATGTGTTGATTTCACTTGGCAGTGAATTTTTATGGGATGAATTTGGTTAGTTTATTTGTGCGCCATTGTTGGTGATCGCTGAAATGGATTTTTTTATATCATATGGTGCAGTACCATGGTCAAAACGCATAATTCTCATCACAATGAGAGAATTTCTCAATAAAGTGCAAAGACTGGCGTGCCTATTCATCACCGGCGTAATGCGTACATGCCCAACCGCTGAAATGGAGGTGCTTTTGGAACTAACAAGAACGAAACACTATGAATCCATGAACAAAGGTACCAGCATCTTTCAAGCAGCAATATGCGCCATAGAAAGATGTGTTCGAATCAATCTCGAAAAGAACTACAGAAACTGTAACATAGCAATAATGTCAGATAGTCAAGCAGCTATAAAAGCACTGGACTCCTTTGTCATTAAATCCAAACTGGTATGGGAGTACAAAGTCTCAATAAATTGGGCAAGAAAAATAGAGTATCTGTCTCCTGGGTACCATGCCAAGTGGGCATAACCTTTAGGAAACCTCAAGGTCTGAGACAAGCCAAAAAATTCTTAGGAGATTAAAATCTCAAAAGATTTAAAGCATGTATCAGTCTTAGCATAAATAACCTACGTATCCTAACTGGTTTCCTAATGGGGCATTGCAAACTTAGGGAACACCTAAGGAAGATAGGGAAACCAGATGAAGGTCTCTGCAGATTCTGCAATGAGTCCACGGAAACTCCAGAATGCATACTGAAATCCTGCGGACTCAAAAAATTTTAAATATCTGGGAACTCATTATCAGATTCTTAAACTGATGATGATAATGATGGATGATGATGATGATGATGTGGTCTGAGTAGGTTTTTCCTTTCCAAGGATAAAGCCAGAGCATAACCACTCCAACATAATTCTCGCCGAATTAAGCTGTGAGAGGGCCCTGGAAGAGGGAGCAAAACCTCTCCAAGGTATAAGTAGGGGGCACAATAGACCACAAGGTCGCAGTGTACTACACCCTATATACATATTTTATTATTATTATTATTGTTATTATGTTTAATTATGTAAATTGAAATCGATGATACGTTCTGTACAATTTCCAAAGGCAAGCTAATGTGAAGCAAGGACAAATTGAGCCTTAATGTTCGATGGAAGGTCATCCAAACTTTTCATCCTGGCGTCACTATGACATAGAATTTTGTACTAAAGTTGTCATCCAGTAGAAATTATACGTCGTCAGGATGTCATCCGGATGACAAGTTTGGATGACCGTCTGATCGAACCTTTACAAATAACAAATTAAATGTAAGGATTAAACTCCTGGTCCCGTTACTTTTTCTTATGCATACGTGAGAAATGGACGAACAATTGAAGCTATACATCTATTTTTTTATTGGGCATGGCGTTTGATTTGATTTGTTTGATTTTTTTCCATCTGGTTATACCCTATCCTAAGGGAATATTTATTTTAACACATAGTTTGTAACATTCCTTAGTATTCTTTGCAGACCCCTTAAGCTTTAAATACTTTTTTTTCTTTTTGTCGGAAATCAATTTGTACCGTTACATTGTCATTCACATGATGAGTTCTGCGCCATCGAATGACTCTCGAAGTTGGTCCTGTGATGCAGGCATTGTAAGAAGCTCGGTAAGAAGTGCTCTATAATGTGCAAATAATAGGACATTTTATTTAATAGAATAATTTCATTAAAAACGGGTGAAAAGAAAGGTGTGTTTCGTGCAAGTACAAATGTCCAGAAATCACTCGGAGGAGATGTTTCTCAACATTCATTGTAGTGAACTAAACCTGTTTGACTCTGGCAGCGGTATAAAGGTTGGGCGACGTTAAGCAAAAAAAGTCCTCTTTCGGTTTATTAGGAAAACCGTAAAATATGAGGGGTTTTGATGATTTGATATTTACCAATATTCAATATCCAAAACATCATAAATAAGGAGTCATATCGCGACATCATTAATGACATGCTGCTTCCATAAACCTATGCTGCAGACAACATGTCGTTAAGGTGGCATTTTGAGCAAGACAGCGATCCAAAGCACCCATTAAAAAGGATATACTAATTTTGACACATAGTTTGTAACACCCCCTAATATTCGTCGTAGACCCAAAAGAGATCCGAAAGGGTTAGTGTGCTCACTGCCACAACCACACTTTAGAAAAAACCGTTTTTAAATCTAAAGTTAGACAGATAGAGTCTTACAACTTTTGCAAGATATGTAGGCACAGCCCTCCTTCATAAGTATGTGTTATAAAGTTTTTGCCACGCCTATTTTTTGTGCGCGTTTTTCACTAAAATGCTGTTCTTCTCGAAAATTTTCATAGAAACCGAAAATAAATATTTAAAAAGATATTTAGCAAATATTTTTGCCAATCATTCGCGCATACAAAGTTTTTGTTTCATAGAATCAGCTATCCATCATGTTCTTATCGCTTTTTTCTTAGCTGCATATAGGGATATGGATAGGGTGTCTTACTGTTCGCCCCAAGCGAACTGTAGCCTTTATGTATGTTTTTTATTTAACAAATATAGTTTTCTTTGTACCTATAATAATTTTCAGGAAACCATTACGAAAGTTACATTTCAAGTTCCACGCAATCATCGCGCTTTACTTACATGCAGAAGTTTTCGTATCGTCAGAGCCGCAACAATTACCATGTCGAGCATAACCGTCTTTACTTTTAGCTTTTGAATTCCGACATAATCTGACTAAACCACAACCAATATTCAATCCTAATGGAACAATGTGCTAACAATCAGTAATACCATTAGGTTTATATATCTGCATAAACTCAATGGTCCTACATAACCTGAAGCCTCTGGCACAGTCATACAAACAAAAAAACTGTTAAGGTACTTTACATTTGCTTCTGCGAAACTTCATATCCTATTCACTCTTGCTGTTCGATGGCCTATGCTCTTATGCAACCTAAATCCTATCGAAAATTAGTTTAATTTCCAAGAAAACCGCTATTATTTCCTCCCATTTCAAATTCATTTGGTCGCTTTACTGAACCAAAAACCAGTGTCATCATCATCATCGTCGTCATCAATGTAACCATCGCCATCAGCAGCCGGAGGTGATACGGTCGGAAGGCAACAAAACCAAAACGAACTTGTAACATGAACACGGTCGTAAGGAAGAAAACTTTTATTATTGATGGCTTCATTAAGCTTTTATTTAAATGAAATTCTTGAAATCCTTTTGGCTGGAAATCAAGCATCAATTAGTAAAATGGTTTCCGCCAGTTGCCGCTAGCCCACTCGAGATGGAGCCCTAAATGAATAGCGATTTTGGAATTGTCAACTCGAATGAGCGAACGGCTGCCACCGCCGCGGTGCAGTAGATCCTTTTGTGCTTAGCCAGTGACTCGGTTTTAATTGACTTTGAATAGAATGACAAATTAATGGTCCATTATGTGTATATCCCAGCATATGAGATGATGATGATGATGACAGACCGTGTTCAAATGAGAAGCCTTCGAAGTTCTGAGGATTCTGTTGAAGGATTAACTCCATCGAAATGAGATGAGAACTTTGATCTGGAATCGTAATTCGGGCATTCGTGTGAGTGGATTCACGATTTCAGAGCAGGAGAAAATTTTTTTTTTGTACTAGATTGCATTTTTGTGCTCGTGATTTTTGTGATTTTGTGGACTTCATTTGTTAAGGTCAATAGGCTTAAATGAATTAATGGAAAGGTTTTATTGTCAATTTGTATGTTAAGTTTTTGTCTTTAAAAAATTAGGAAATATGAGAAAGGGAATCCTTAGGTAATTTAATATGCCGTTATCCACACTATCTTTTACTAATTTCTATTTCATCAAAGTGAAGTTCCTTTAAGTAGAAATTTCCAAAATATTATTGGATACATGACAATTTTAGACACCATCTCGAGGTATTAAGCCAAGTGTTACTCAAAAAGCAACGAAGAAAGCATACAGTTTCTTATGTTTTTTTTTTACTATATCGAGAGAATTAGATTCGTCGTCGTTCAAAAATGTTGTCCAAAAAAGGTTATGTGCACGACCACTGTAAAAAGTGCCGTAATCGAGTCGAAGACACATGTCCTTTACGTACAAAATATAACCATGTATTCCCAGCGTTCAACCAGAAATTCCCAAGAGCTTTATTTTGAGGTAAACTCATTTAACATAATAATGGCCTCTCAAACCGTGATAAGTCTTTGCTTGATACAAGACAGCCGTTCATATTCCGCAATCCTGGGCCTTAAAATTTTCCGAACAAGTGCTCTGGATCGTGATTGTTTGAGGTTTAAAAAGAAGTTTCGGTTTTTGTTTCGAATCATAAACTGGAGTACTACATCCAAATTTTGATACAGCTGATTGAGTTCGCGGTTGTATCTTCCCCTTCATTCGCTATCCTCTAACATAGAACCAACATCTGTCAAGTAATTTTGTTTTTTAAAGGAGGTCAGTATAAACTTCCTTTATGCATTTACAATCGATCGTCTATGTCGGCATATAGCAAAACTGGCAGGATAAGGGTTAACTATACTTTAGATGGGATCTTATATGCTACATTGAGGATATTCCATGGTAGCTCTTGCAAGATGGGGGATATGAAGCTGGTAATCCAGTCATTCAAAAAGCATTAATCAATTACTGAGTTTGCAGGATCCATTAGAGTCACCTTTGTAGCCTAGGAACTTAAAACTTGACGGTCAAAGGCATCGCAATGGTAAAATAAGCTAGGCTTTAGGTCATTTAGTGGCCATTAATGCCTACTATATTTGTTTGTCAGTTTTACGTTGGTACATAAATACATCAACTTCAATGCAGCCCCTTTGTACTTTTCTTTAATGAAGTGATATTTGTCCACACTTTTAGACTTCCTGTGGAACTTTTAAATTTCCTTAGACTACCGAGTAATCTTTCGTTTATAGTATACGGGAAATGTTTTTGAAGCGAAACGAGCTCCATTACGGCTTCGGATGTACCCACGTAATCAAGCCACATAAATTCGTCACTCCCACACTTTAAACTAGTATAATTTTGTTGGTTACTAGTCTCTATATATTGAACTACTAAAGGGTGATCCATTTCGAGGTTCCCTACTTTTTTAAAGAAAAAAACACAGAAAATTCAAATTTAATGGAGAATGTTTATTATCATTTGAAAGAACATTCTTTGGCATTTATTTTTTGAAGATTATGTCTATCAAATGTTGGCCGTTGCTACGTCGCAGATGGTCCATCCGTTGAGTCAATGAATCGAAGCGGGTTTTTCGGCATAAGCTTTTGACTTTACATATCCCCACAGGAAAAAGTCTAACGGTGTGATATCACACGATCTTGGTGGCCAATCGACCGGCCCAAAACGTGAAATTATGTGCTCACCGAAATGTTCTCTCAATAAGTCCATTGATTGATGCGATGTGTGGGAAGTGGCGCCGTCTTGCTGAAACCAAATGTCGCCGAGATCACGAGCTTCAATTTCAGCCATCAAATAGTCGGTTATCATGGCACGATAACGGTCGCCATTGACGGTTACGTTCGCACAGGCATAATTTTTAAAGAAATATGGGACGATGATTCCACTGGCCCACAAACCACACCAAACCGTTGTTTTTTCTGGATGAAGTGGCAGTTCTTCAATCTCTTCAGGTTGCTCTTCGTCCCAAATGCGGCAATTTTGTTTGTTTACATACCCATTGAGCCAGAAATTGGCCTCATCGCTAAACAAAATTTGCCTCGAAAACGTCGGATCTTCTTGGAACTTTTCAAGATTCCATAGAGCGAAGCGATGTCGCTTGGGAAGGTCTAGCGGCTTCAGTTGTTGCACAAGCTGTATTTTGTACGCTCAGTAGGACGATTATGTTGACCATAAGTCGAGCGAAGTGCACGAAACACATTCCTCACAGAACGTGAATTTTCATAATAAAGTTGAACAATTTGTAAACGTTATTCGCGCGTAAGTCTTTCCATTATGAAATGCCAAACAATACTAAACAAAAATAACATGACAGCATGACACGACTCACACGTGATCTGTCAAAAAAGGCTATTGAAAAAAGTATCTCTACTTGGATCACCCGTTATTTAAATTTCGATTGAACTTGCTAATTCGTTCATATCAGAACAGCACGGCAGTACACTGAACTAAAAATGTGTGTCATATTGACAACAAAGTTCGTTAATGTGAAGAAATTCTGTTCATCAAATTTCTGTGCAGTTGAATTTAAATATTTACATTTTCATATTGAAAATCGTGGTTGTCAATATGATCAACGCATTTGTTAATTCAAAGATTGCAAATTTCATAACGGATAATTATAAAAATGTCCTACGGCCTTGTTTAATAGATATGTATGCCCTCCATTACAGTGCTAAACATTTGGAGTGCAAAGTTCAAGAATGGATTCGATCAGAATCTCAGCCAGGGGAAGGATGTAATTGGTTCCGAAAACTATCATAGCTCAGGCGCTGTTGCTATCATGCAGAATGTGACAACATTAGGACTTTATCCTTGTTAGGCATTTGTACGTTCAAGTAGAGATCGATCCTATTCTATGGTCATGCATAATGTTGTGATGAACAGGTGGATGTGTGAAGTACGGGGTGATTCATCGTGAGGTTTGATTTATAATATAAAAAAAAAACACATAAATTAGAAAGTGAACTTAAAATTTTTGTTATCGGTTAAAAGATATCAATTCATGGCATTTACCTTTTGAAAATGATATCATGTAAATGTTGGCCACGACTACGTCTGAGGTGGTCCATTCGTAAGGTCCAATTGTGGGCGACTCGTTCGAGCCTAGCGATTGGTATCTCACGAATAACACGAGTAGTGTTGATTTCCCAAGCGTCAATTGGAGCTGGCTTATTTCGGTAGACCTGAGACTTTATACATCCCCAGAGAAAATAGTTCAAAAGTGTAATATCGCATTCTCTAGGCGGCCAATTTAACGCAGCAAAACGTGAAATTAAGTGCTCACCAAAATGATTTCTCAACAAGTCCATTGTTTCGCGTGCTGTATGGCTCGTAGCGCCGTCTTTTTGAAACCTGATTTCTGATTTCCCTCATTTTTGAAGAAATATGGACCAACGATTCCACCAGCCCATAAATGTAAGTACTGGATGTAAAGTCACATCTTGGTACTCTTTGGGTTGCTTATCAGCCCAAATACGACAATTTTGTTTATAAACGTATACATTGAGCCAGAAATGCAAAATCACTGAAAACAATTTCACAAAAACATCGGAATTTCATTGGGTTTTTCGCGAGCCCATTCACTGAAAATACGACGCAAATTGAAGTCGCCTGGCTTTTCATGATGACTGACTTGCCAAACGATATTGAACAAAAATGACAAAGCAGTTTAATAGGAGTTATGCGTGATCTGTCAAAAAAAAAGCCTATTGAAAATCAAACCTCACCCTAATATTTGTCTGTAGTGACAGCCAAGCTACGTTTAATTCTGTAACCACTTCAACTTAGGAACTCATTAAACTCGGCAGGAAGACTAAACACCCTGAGTCTTATCTGAGTCACTAAGATCTATTTTCTACCACTAAATGTGTTTAATTAAGAACATCTGACAGTCGGGGACGCTTCAAGACACCAATTCACCAGCTTAATTTTAATACCACAAAAACAGACCATTCTTCGGCCCTATCAAACTATTCACCTCAAATGTGTACGCATCGAATTCCTAAGAAAACGTAATAACATTTCAATTGGTCAATTGCCACTATTTTGGTATGTTATTAGCCATAATCTTAATGACTTTTTAATGCCATAATAATTGAAAGATACCAATGTGCAACATTTCTGCTGTGCAGCCAATCCCATACGCAGCAGCAGCCCATTGGCAAAGATACCTACTCAATTCAACTACTGACATTGGGAAAACTATTATAAGAATGTAGGTACTCGTAGCCGTAGAATCCCAGGTATTCATTTAATTGGTCCGATACGAATCGATACAATGCATGTTCTGTTGGTTTCCCCATTCCTAACATGGTCACATCCTGAGATACGTGGAGATAATGGCGTGGGGTGACGCGAACGGGGAGTTGGGTTATTTGTATTCCTTTGCAAGACCGCAAATAATGTTTTTGTAGTTAGGTAAGCTCTTATTATGTTTAAACTTTAATACGATCCTCATAGAGGAGAGTACAATGTGCGCATTGGCATCTGTAGTATCACTTCGACGAGTCGTCTTTCTTCTTATTACATCCCTACACTACACAATAACACTCACAATGGCTGCGACGATGATTTTCTAGTTTACTAGCATGCTTCGTTCCTATTGTTGTTGTGTATGACTGTATCGCTGCCCATCCAGCGCACACACACACGTCAGTCATAAACTATGATTGCATCCTGCATCATGTATTAGAAGGAGTGAGTTTGTCATGTCGTACTACTACTGCAACTACTGGCAGTAGGTAACGGGAGAAGATCCTGTGTCGTTCATGCCATTCAATGTCGAATGTGCGTCCCGTTTATTGTCAGCTAATGGCTCTGCAAAAGAAATTTGATATTTCTATTATCTACGAGGTATACGCTATTCATGTTCGAAACAAATTCTAGAAATTTTCAAGTCATACATAGCGTAGGGTATGGGACCGACTCATGTTTCGATGTACGTACGTACGATGTGTAGTGTAGTTCCGGTCCGACACAATCCGGAGCAGGAGATGACGTTGGTATAGAAGCTTGTTGGTTGAAGAGATCCTTATTTTTATTTATTTTGTGTTATCGTTTGCCAAAGTGGCATGCCATTGGCCGAGTTAAGGCGAACGAATGAATGGGTCATATTGTGTTCTTTTAAGGAGCAACAGCGTTTGACACACAGAAAATAAACCATTCGTAATGTCTTGATTGAGGCAATTTTAATGTGATGGCATTTCTGTAGTTGTATGAAATATTTTTGTAAAGCGTCCTGCATTTTATGGCATTTGTTGTTGGAATTCTGGTATTCATTGTTTGTGAGTTGAACTAGGGATTCTTTAACGGACTTGGTGCTATTTAGTTATTAAAATATGTCAGGGGCCGAATTACGACATCGTTGAGCGAGTGGATAACTTCCTTAAGTTACTGAACTATCCAATAAGCACATTATTTATACGAGGCATCACGACACCTTCAGATCTGTCGAAAAGAAAATCACACGATCACTAACCAGGAAATGTCTAACAATCAAAATCGATAATCGATACTTTGCTCGATTACTGAAGCAGTAATGTCTGACTTGCCATCAAGTCGCGATTCGAAGAAAACGTCGTCGGAAGAATAGTCCATTGGCAGATTTTTGGTCAGAATGTAAGGAAGTATCTGCCTGTAGTATATTAAGAGTGCATCAGCCGCCACCTGTTTTTCAACTCCTTTACTAGTGCTGAAATCTACCATTAAAGATTGCATGTAATTGGATGCGGATTCGTCTTGGAAATCAACTTGGACCAAAAGTAATAGACTTCAAGACTTTACCAACCTGGTTAGAGACCATATCAAAACGGAGTTCTATGTCTTCTTGGATGGATCTTGTCCGGAGTACGATATCAAAGTTGTGTTCGGATATTTTAATGCTAAAGTTGGCAGCAGCTTGTAAAACGATTATAAGAAGTATTGGCTTTTCAAGGCTAAGCGCCTCCTGGCGCTCCTTAGACGATCGAACCGCCGTCTATCGATGCTCACATAAAACATGCTGAACGTGGTCACCCTCTAAGGGGCGAATGTCGACACTGTCCACTTCCGTATTGCAGCTAGACTTAGAACTGGACTATCTAACGAGTAGAAGCTGCAAACTGTTCAGAAGGAGAAATTCTATGTTGGACGCCTTCGCCCACCTGAAGTAGGTAGATACTAGAAAGAGAGCCTTAGTTGGTAACTTTCTACTGTGCCAAAACCTGCCACAGATACTAAAAATCAGGTAGTATTGCGCCATCAAAAGCGAGCGCTTTCCAGTTCTCATTCGGAATTTTATTTTATGTAGTTTAAACTTTGATACTGCATCTGATATGATATCATTTATTGGTCTAAATAAGCCCGTTCCTAAAATGGCGTGTTATCCTTTCCCTCCAACTTTACCAAGTCTCTCCTTATGTATCTTATTTCCAAGGACATGGAAACGGTGAGTAATATGCAGCTCATGAAGTATCTTGAATTACAAATGCTCCAATATGAATGCAGTTTGGCTTTGGTAGCAAAAGGTTTAATGGTCTATCTCACCGAATAGTGAAATCTCTCAGTCAATCCTTCTTGGTGAAACGAAGATTGGTGCACCTGATATTTCGGAAGCATTTGACAGAATTTGAAATCAAGCTCTTTGGTCTTTTGTCGGAAAAGCGAACTTTCGGGATCGCTGCGTCTCTTATTCAATGGATTATAAATTTTCTTTCTAGACGTTTAAGAGGTTACATGTGTTTATTCGGGGGAATATAAAAAATAAAATATTTTATTCAAACTTTTTACTGCCTTCAAAATATACATTTGAAAAAGTTTCTGAAATGTTCAAAGGAAAATATTCAAAATTCCGCCATTGTGACGTCATTTCCGGTGACCCCGCAGAAAAAGTGCGTCCTCGTTGAAAGTAGAACTCGAGACAGGATCATCAGAGTGAAAAAAAATGTATGTTTTAGTTCCATACCTAAACTAGAATTTGGACGAAGGGAAAAAAATAAAAGTGAAAATAGGATTTCTGCCAGACCTTTTTACAAAATAATGTTAATTTGCTCAACATTTTTATACCCTATCCTAAGGGTATATTAATTTTGACACATAGTTTGTAACACCCCTTAATATTCGTCGTAGACCCATAAAAGTATATATATTTATGATCAGGACCAAATCCTAAGACTATTTAGCAATGTCCGTCCGTCCGTCCGTCCGTCCGTCCGTCCGTCCGTCCGTATCAACTTTTGAGGCCTTTAAAGTTATGCTAGGAGGCTAAAATTTGGAGCATATACTCCCTAGGGTCCCGAAATGGTAAAGTGTTAAAAGTTTTGAAATCCGCCCACTGCCACGCGCACAATTTAGAAAAAACCGTTTTAAGGCTTAAGTTAGAGAGATAAAGTTGTAAAACCTTCACAAGATATGTAGGTACTGCCTACCTTTATAAATTTGTCATATAAAGTTTTTTGCCACGCCTACTTTTTGTGGGCGTTTTTTACTAAAATGCTGTTTTCTTTGAAAATTTCATAGAAATCGAAAAAAAATGTTTAACAATATATTTAGCCAATATTTTTTCCAATATATCGCCCATACAAAGTTTTTGGCCACGCCTACTTTTTGGGGGCGTTTTTTCCAAAAAATATTTTTTTTTCTATAAATTTCATAGAATGAAATAAAATGAAATAAAATCTATCACCTTTCTTATGAATTTTTTCTTTACGGTACATAGGGATAAGGATAGGGTATCATACTGTTCGCCCCAAGCGGACTGTAGCCTTTCCTTATGTTTTTTTTTTTTTTTGAATAGTTGTGATTGAAAAAAAAAACACCTCGTCCAAGTCCTCGTGAATTGTATCGCCAAGACCTGTATACAATTTCATTAAAATCGGTTGAGTAGTTTTCGACAACTTTTGATAACCGAATATCTACGAAACTTTTATTCGGAATGACTTGAAAATGTATGATACATACACATACACATAAATAGACAATACAAAAAAAAAATTTTTTGAAGCTGTGAAACCCATGTAACCCCTTAATAGAAATTGTTTTGGATTTCATCAAATCAGATATTCACTGACAAATCAGATATTGAATGACAACGTATGTTAAATTCTAGCCTTGACAGCATTGTCAGGTGGGGTTTGGTAAACCGTGTGGAAATTAATTCTAAAACGAAATGCTTGGTTCTATCATTCATCTATGACATTAAAAGACTTTCCATTCTCAGTATGTGTGTTAATGACAAACTGCGTTCGAATGACTGCAATTTCGATATCGCTAAGAGCTCTGCAAAATGTCGAGGTTTCCTCAACCGGTGCAAGAAACTCATTACCTCTTCTGAATAGGCTAAATGTTCCCTAGACTGGAGTATAAAAACTATATCTGATTAGGTGCACCCAAAATTATTTGGCGTTGCTGGATACGATACAAAAATGAGCAATAACATTTTTCGGCGAGTGGGGCAAAACGCAAACGTTTGATCAGAAGCTGTTTCCCTCAAGCGTGAAAATTAAGCAAAAAACATGTAAATGAAAGGCGGTGTTAACCCCAAAGATACTTCCAAACAACAGGAATTATCGAGATATCTCCGGAGCTTGATGTTTGTTCAGTCGGTTGGAACGCGAATTAGCTCGCCGTAATGGGGGTGAAACTGAATCGCTGAACCACCGTAAATAATTGACATATCCTAAAAAAAATGAATTCGAAAAACAAACCAACAAACATTTTGGAAGACCTGAGGTGTTGTTTGGCTTCCTGAGTGTCGCTGTATGCGTCTGCGCTCGGGTGGTGTTTCACTTATGTGTGAGTTGTTGTTCGAAAAATTTCAGGTGGTTGTATAGCGCAAATCTATTTTACTTTGCAGCAGTCTGCTGTGTGCGCTTCTGGCGGGAATGTCGTTGGTATTAACTGTATGGTTACGTATGTATATGGTGCGACTCTTGTTATAGCGAAAAGGCCTTTTAAATTGCAATTGGTGAGGAAAGCATGAGATTGCGGCTGTGTTTTTATTAAATCACCGGCCACTCTTACGGAATATTGTTAATTTTCTTATTTTAATGTTTGCTTAAGTACTTTAATAGTGCACTTTAAGCACTACATAAAAAACAAAAATCACTTGTCACATCAGATAAAAGGAGTCTAATACTTGCACCTGCGGCTACCAAAATTAAAAGAGGAAGAGTCTAGTCATGGTTCCATAATCCTATCTTTTCGTTAAGTTTTCTTTAAAAAAATTATATTATTGAAATTTGGTATTTTTAGTTTTGTTAAAATTGGCATTGCTTCCGGTCGGATGCGTCCGCATTCTGTGACTCTTCTTCTTTCCTTATCTTAGGTATTTTTTAAATCCGTGCGCAACCTGTCCGTCGCATTTCTCGTGGTGGGATATTTCATCTCATCAGAGTTTTCCAAACAAATGGCGGATTTAGATAAGGAGAAGCTCCAACTTGTTTTTAAGCAGATAGTGCTCAGGTCAGATGAAGACAGTTTGTTTAACAGATCTGTCCAGCTACTGGTATGTGCTGCTGAATTGTTAGAACCTATAATCGAAACTCTACTGCAAACCCAACTTTTAATTGACATAAGTAATAAAATCCCCGTGGTTTTATACTAAACAATTCCTTATAATGCATTTTATATGACCGTGATTATAATTGACGTGCTACGTGAACCCACCTATTAAATTGACAAGCTTTCTTTGTTATTCTTCGGGCTTTATTAATGAGACTTTTCTGACATACCTACATATTACCACTTCTTCTTCTACATATTACCACTCCTGAGGAATAACAAATATTCAAGGAATTAGCTATATCTCTTCTAAATTAATTATTTACATAACTTAATTATATAATACAATCTATATCAGGTAAACATCATTTATCATAACATCCTTCCGTTGAGAAAATCTGATATAAAACCATAAGTTTCTACTCATAGAAACGCATAAAAGACGTGTCAGTGTTAAATCAAGTAAGACAGAGAAATTCAGCGCTCTTCGCAACGATACTATGCTGTCAACTGCTGGCGGCCACAATAGCAGCCTGCTCAACCTTTTGCAACTGGTTCAGGTTCAAATTCAATTCTCTACAGTGTTAGTGCTGTCAGATACAACTAGTCGCATTGACAGCGATATATTTAAGCTGGGAGTAGCCGTTATTCAACATACAACTTCAGAGCAGTACTCACTGAAAAAACGCTACAATAATGAGATATTAGTAATCGCCTACACAACGCTATCCTCATACAAGGATATTCTCAATATTCTGACGATAGATCTGCATGGCATGGCTCAAACGAAAATCATCTTCGTCATCAGTCCTGAAATGGAAAGTGTCATAAGAGAGTTTTTTAATATCTGCTGGAGCAAGAAAATGATCAATGCTATCGGATTTCTAAAAGACAACCACTACTACAGCTACACGCCATTTCCGGAGATGCGAATCACCTTGAACTCAGTCAACGACAAGCGTGAAGTTTTTCCCAATCGATTGTTGAATCTTCATGGACATCCTCTGCGAATAGTAATGGATGGTGTGGAACCTCGCGATTTTATCTACACGAATCGCGAAGGGAATGAAGTCCTTGGAGGGTACACAATTTCGTTTCTTGTGACTCTAGCGCAAAAGCTGAATGCAACCTTGACAACTCATGCGGAGCGAAAAAACGTAATATTTTACCATACCGACTATCAACAGCTGTTTACATCGGATGTGGTTGATATATTTGGAGGCCTGGTAATGCTTATTCCGACCACAATAGGACAATCAGCTCCTGCTGAGATTATTGAATGGTGCCTCATGCTGCCCGTTGAACCAAATCTTCCTCAGTATCTATATTTTCCAATTATTTTCGAAAGCCTACCAATGGTCCTTATGTTCGCTATGGTCTTTGTGTTTTCATTTATTCTAAATGCCATGCTATGGCTAGAGGGGCGCACTAAGGAGGCTTTCTGGAAATGGTTACTGAAAGAGGATTGCTTTCGCGCATTATTAGGACAATCATGCCAAAGCTATCGAAATCAATCGATGAAGCTGAGAATGGTTTTCTTTCTCTGTTGCATTTTGGGACTTTTCTTTAATACACAGTACTTGGCAGCACTGAATAAATTGGTTACAACTCCACCTAGCGAGCCACGAATACTAAGCTGGGACGACATTCGGCAATCTTCGATAAAAGTTTTGATGTATCGTGGCGAGTTCGATGACATTTCACAGACAACGGACGAACTAATGAGGTATAAAGACGCATTTTTGCTTCTAGATAACAATACCTTCTATCATATTACCCGAAACTCTATGAATAGAAGCTTCGCATATCCAGTGCCGACGAATAAGTGGAAAATGTTCGAGCAGCAACAGAGTTTCTACAAGGTGCCGATTTTTCGATACACTTCCAAGATCTGCGTGGTTCGGTACACTATGATGGTGTTTTTGCTGAATGAGAATTCCATTTTTACGAAAGCTCTGAACGAAATGATTCTGCGTACACATGAGTCGGGCCTGTATGAACAGTGGGTTAGAAAGGCATTCTTACAATTGGTCGAAGCTGGGCGCATTCATATGAACTCCCACTGGAAGGAGGATGTCCTTATGCCATTAGCATTGGATGACATGAGGTGGTTGTGGGGTTTATTCGGTGTTTTAGCTGCAATTAACTGTGCGGTGTTTATTTTTGAAGTGTTTCACAATAGAGTTTGGAAAAATTGAAAATATTTAACAACTCCAAGTTTCCCAATAAGGGTGGGTCGATGTTGAAATGGAATGGAAACAGACGGTTCTTCTCATCTTTTTTTTTTGAAAGGACATTATTGCTATTAAGTATTGTGTGTCCGCGCCTTCAAACGGTGGCACTCATCTGGGAGATGCACTTTTCAATGATTCGGCCGCATAATTCCGGTTACATTTGACAGATGGCGTGGGTTATGTTGATGTTAAGGGAATTTGCTTACACTAATCAAAATAATTAGACAAACAAAAAATTGTTATAGTTTTCATGTGTTCAGCTGCTCTACAATAAAAAGTTCGATATTTTAGTAAAACATTTTTGTGAATATTATTTATTTTGAAGACAAAGAAATAAAGCGAGACACAAATTTGTTACATATATCTTAAGTTGAGTAAAGTAGAATTGATCAGAGTACTTTAAATCTTAAAATAAATATTTTTAACAAAGTTTTATTATTCTAAAGCCGTTTAATGGTATTTGTGATTATTTATTTATTTAAAGCTGAAAGCAGCGCTACTGGAACGGCCGCTTTGGCGAAGGAACAAGGAACAAAAGTAAAAAGTTATGTACATTTTGAGGCATACTGCAAAAGTAATATTTGCTTTCTATTACAAACTGATAACGAATGTTCGCTGAGTACAAAATTTGCAATTCGAGTAGGTGCAAAATGCACTTCCCTAATCCATTGTCAAAGTCAAAAATTGTTCATGACGTTTAAATTTCGAATGGGCTGGGCATAGGTATTGCAGTTTTCCTAAGAAAATTTAGTTTGTGTTTGGTTTGGAGAAAATGAAAATATAAAAGGATAGCTAAGTAAGTTGCTCAACGATTTTTATTTATTCGTAGAGCGCTAATGCATACAGGAAATATTTGATACTTTATCGGTGCCTCTCAATGAAATGGCTCCCCAAAATCTTTAAATGGACTCCACTTGGAAATTGAAAACCAACCGACAGCAACAGCACTGGCTGAAAGCCCCAGTCAGCCCTTAGATTTACTGTATGTGGTGTCTCATCAATGCATAAATGTTTTACGTTTTTGTATTTACACTATGATTTTATTATAAAATTTGAATTTGGATTGTATATCATTTAACAAACGTTTTTCAATCAAATTGAGATCTAAATATCACAAATTTTCTTTCTTAGGAAATTTTGTATTCTTATAAAGCGTTTCTTTCTAAGAAGCAATTGTCAAACCACTTTGTTTTCACATGTACAAGAAAAATGTATCCCTTTTTCAAGGAAATTGGACTCTTGACATTAGAGAGATTAGATAGAGAGAGTGTGGAATATTATATTACATTTGTGGAATATTTTAGAGCTGCGGAGAATGTATTTTAGTCAGAAGAGAAGGAATATAAATATTCTTCATAAATTTGAACTAAATACTTCACTTTTATTTCATCACAAAATTATTGCGAAATTCTTAAATTGAGCTCTGCTTCCATATTTTAATGCGTTTATTTGCGTCCAAAGAAAATCAAGTACATTAAATGACATATACTTGGTTCCGAGAACGATCCACTGTCGGAAAGGATATGAGTAATTTTAAAAACTAATTTACAAATTTTAGTGCGTACATTCACAACTGAAGTACACACATTATTGAGCTCGAGCTGTAGTAATCGTATCATTGTTGGACAAATTGGCATTCCAATCGGTGACCACCGGTTATTAAGAGAATTAAAGTTAAAGAATTGCGATTTTACGGGTTTTCATTCCGCGCAACAAAATTATCTAGTTCCATTGTGACTAAAGATGTTTCTTGTAGTTTTCCAAATGTATGTATATCAAACTCAATACACTCTATGGTGCACTCATGCCCTCCTCCCTCATATATATTGACATCATCATTTCACACAAGTCACACTACGGATTCGAAGAGTCGGGGTTCATTGGACTACAACAGATAAAAGAAGTAGAAGTAGAATGCAAATAAATCTACGATGTTAAATCTCGTATTAATTAATCTTTGCTACGATGATTCTTTAGAATCAGCTAACTCCATAAATGACAATTTTACGGGAGATGGAAAAAACTACACAAAAACACTTTTGGTTTCTCTTTGTAATAAAATTCAAAATTAATTATGATAATCGAGGTTCGTACGATGCAGTCGTGTACTTTATTTCTAAATCAAGTCTTTAAATTAAGTAAATAAAAATTAGATGTAAATTGCCCATACTGGACCAAAAGTATAGCTTCTCCAGCCAATGTAGGTGCGAAGATGTAGTTTTTGATACCATTTACTATAGTTAAATGCCGATTCTGAACAGTAATTTATTTTTCAGGAGCTTCTCCTGACAGTTTTTATACTCTTGGATGTTTGTCAAAAACAAAAACAGTGAAGAAAATGGTTAAAGATGCTTTTTTCTGGAGTATACTTTTCGAATGACTTCAGATTCCACCGCGACGGACGGATTCGTGGAATCCACTTTTTTGGATGGATTTCTCTGTAGTCGTAAGGAGGTCATACCTCGATAAAGAGTTAAAAATTCTCATAGAAATAAAAAAATAAATATATATAGTAGGCGTAAACGGCCCATACAGGACCCAAAGCCTAGCTTTTCCAACCACTGTGTGCGCGAAGATACATTTTTTTGACACGAACAGAAGGGACCTACAGTTAAATGCCGATTCCGGACTGCAATTAAATTTTGAGAAGCTTCTCATGACGGTTCTTACTCTTGGATGTTTGTCAGACTTTCGCAAGTGGTGTGGCAACGAATAAAAACTTCCAGTTGGTACAGGTCGGGATTTGAACCAGCGACCTCTCGCTTAGTAGTCTAACGCACATAACCACTAAGCCACTACACCCAACATTGAAATAACTATTTGTATAAAAGCATTTGGTCGCCTTAGAGTTAAAAATGTCTAACACCATTTTTATTACATCACCATTGTAAAGGTCCAATGAAGACGCATTGTCTGGTATAAGGATCAAAATCCCATTCGACGTAAAAGTGGTCCAAATTTCGGGATGAGTAACACTGTTAAGACCTTAACTTTAAACTAAACTATTTGCCGTATCAAAACTTGGGAGAGCATACACCAAACCTTTATGTAAACAGCTTGAAGAATATTTAATTTTTTTTTATTGCGTAAAATGTATGACAACACACGATCATATATTGAATTTTATTACAAAGAGTCCAAAAGTGGTTTGGTGTATTTTTTCATCTCCTGTTAAATTATCATTTAACCTGCTAGCTACTCTTAGCCAACGACTTTCTGCAAATAATGAATTGGTCGTAACATACATGAATTTTTCTTAAAAGTTATTGATATTTTTCAAAATCATTTCTATTATATATTACTAGCGCTTATAGTGTTATAGTTACTTATGCAGCAGTGTTTTCTTTTTATACCTCCCCCAAGACGATGAACTTGATTTTTCTTAACAAAAGTTTAAAACAAAACTTTCTAAATGTAAGTTTCTAAATATATCACCGGACATAGACTTATAGGACTATTTAGCGACCAATTGCCAATATCAATATTTTTAATGGGATTTCCGCGTTAGACCATCACTAGGTATCTAATTCACATTCGATTCATCACCTCTGGCAACCAAAACACTTGGCAAAACAAAATTGCCACCTAGGTAGCAAGGGGCCAAATATAGCAGCAACTTGCAATCAATATCTTTTGCCCTTCCAAATGCGTGAAAGCAGACAGAAAATGACCAACCATTATCATTATGAGCAAAGCTGTAATCCGTCTAATGTCTTACTTGGACGTAGTCAAGTCCATCACCGTCATTGTTCTGCCATAAATTTTCGGAACAATAAAGTTTTTGTCGTCTAACATATCATCGATAAAGTCGTGAAACCGCCTTACCTTTTTCCGTTTGAACATGGTGCGTCCTCAACAAAATGACATCGTCACTTGCGGGTGTAGTCGAAGGGTCAGTAGACACTTCAAGATAATAAACATGGTCAGCATTTATTTCATCGACGACAGTTTCACAAAACAAAGTTTTCTTCCCGAAGGATATGGGTATATGTACCTAGATATACGCAGTTTTTGGCTGCACGTATAAGTTTTTTGAAGGACATCCCACACCTTCGTGCTTGCGTGTGTACTTTCTTCGGTGTTGTATGCCCGAACAAAAAGGACAGAGCTGATTATTTTTTTTTTTTGTGTTCTGTTGTGTGGTATGCAGTGGACGTGATTGAAAGTTGATTTACACCGTCGCTTTTGGACTAATCCCTTTTGTGTGCTCAAAGACTGAATGTAAGGTGGGGTGGCGTCTGTAATCCTATACGCCTTTGTGTTGATCCACATAGTGCGTGACAAATTTCCTTAAATGTGTCATATAATTAAAGTATTTTTATAAGTTTTTCTTTAGTCTCGGTTACCTTTTCATCGTAATGCTACCCTAGGGTGCCGTTTGTAAGGGATGCTGACATAATGAGATAAAATGTTGGCCCAGTGCAAATCCGTGCTGCCAAAGTGCGAGTAAATGATGAATAAACAAGATGTAGCTAAGGCTAAATAAATGTCTAATGCACGATTTGTTAAGCTCGTCGGATTTATTCTCTGGAAATGGCGATAAATGGTCTTTGCAGGTGACAGATAGATTGAGCCATCAGTCATGCTATTTGTACTTGTTACTGTGTAGGTAGGTAATACATAGTTTGATGGTTTGCTAATTTATAAATCTTATAAATTAATTAGAATAAAGTAAATAAATTGAAATATAGGGTCTATGCGAAGCTGTTAATTTGGCACAAATATTAGGAGCCCACAATTGTTTGCAAATTCAAACAGACAACTATAAGAGGTTTCCGAGGCTGTTAGCGGTGTAAAGGTGTTTCTTCAGGAATGGGACTGGTTAAAGAGTTAAATACCAAGCCATCGCTTGGAAGCAGCTTGCACGAGATGGAAGAGGAAGGAAGGCTGCTGTGTTTCATGGGTCCGGAGCTCGTTAAGGATAAAATATATTTTGTT
The DNA here is from genome assembly GCA_963576555.1 of Ferdinandea cuprea. Lineage (NCBI taxonomy): Eukaryota > Metazoa > Arthropoda > Insecta > Diptera > Syrphidae > Ferdinandea > Ferdinandea cuprea. The sequence goes on from OY754958.1 coordinate 29,705,984, forward strand.
TGTCCTCGTTTACGTTAAGACTAAATTGTCCTGTTTTCCAGTTGCCGTAAAGAGATTTTATTGCTTACATTTAATTGCAATGTTTTCTTCTATGAAGAACTTTTTTTTTAAAACCAAAATCTCATGTTAGCAAATTGATTTAATAATAAAAATTAGAGAATTAAAAATAAAGCTTTTACACTACCCACGCATTGAATGCAGTTCACATTATGTGGACATTATTATAAGAAATGTTGGATATTGCAAAGAATTCAATTGCATGGGCGTACGCAGTGGGGTTCAGAGGGACAATTGGCTCCCCCACAATAATTTTTGTGTTCTCGCAAATTTTAATTTTTGTTTAGGAATTAGGTAAAAATCTATAAATGTACATTGAAATTAAAAAATAATTAATTAATTGGGTTTTCAAATTAAATGAATCTTTTTTAAACTGATCTCAAGGAAAGACGATTTGCAAGCGTTGTTCATTTGTCAACCTCTTCATGATGAAATGGCAAACCAAACTGAACATAAACCACATTAGAGTTGCCAGATTTGATCACAAAATGTCAGTTTTATCGCTATTCGAAAAACCAACATCTAAAAAAAAAACTCTTTATTTATATTCATAAAAAAATGAATTTTTACGAATTTTTTACTTTATGAATTTTTTTTTTTTTTTTTTTGTGTGAGCACGATAAGTGTGCTGTTAAATTTCTGCACTCAACGATACTAATAAAAAAGTTCTGTATCTACGCAGATGAAAGGTAAAAGTCAAAAAAGTATGATAACCCTGTTTTCCTACATATCATTTGCGAAAAAATGGTGTATCTTGAATTTGTGTAAGCGTTTAAATTTATTCTACGGTCGATCTGCCGAACTGGCACTTGCCGATTAGTAAGTTTATGGGTGTCGAAAGTTCTTGTGTGACAAGGACCGTCCTTCTTGTTTCCTGTTTCAAAGAACCAGCGTTTCGGTCTTTAATCCAGCGTCCAGTTGCTTGGCTCTGTTATAAGACCTGGACGGCATGGTCCTCGCTTTGACTCTAGTACATGGAGCTTTGTGAAGCGTAAGTCATTGCTAAATAAAAAATATAACTCTCTAAATTGACTAATAACTAGTCTATGAGTTCTACAAATTTTTTGTTATCTTCTCATGTCTTCGGGATAAAAAAAAACCTAGAAGATATTGCTACTTTTTGCAAGTGAAAATCGGAAAAAGCTTAATATCATATCCCTTCACATTTCAGCAGTCAGTCGCTTTTTGTGCTTAGATACCTAAAAGAATGAAAAACGTAGTTGTAGTTTCACCTTTCCAACGTCTTGTTCTTGTATACACTTTTAACGGGTCCTCCTTTCCACATGAATTAATAGTAATATTTGCAGTACAAGATTCATTAGCCAGTCCAACATGTTGATAAATTGAATCGAAATTAGATAACAAATAAAGGCAATCAACCTAACAATCTTAATAAATAATAAAAGCAATTTCAATAACTACGGGACTGGTTTTCGTCTATTAAATTAATATTTTGGCCCCTACCTGCCCTGTAATTGAATTTCTTCAATCCAATTCTCTTTCTAATATATGAACTAATATTAGAAGGACCGCTAATTTATTTATTACCATGAATCAGTCTAATTAACGAGCATGAAAATATAAGCTATTCACTCTTCATTGTGACTTACTCAAGCCACAACATCGATCACGGAAAAATTATTAGTGACATTAGCATTTTCCATTCCCATCAAATGCTTAAGCAAATAAAAATACAAGTGAACTTCTCATCAGTGCTTATTCTACGGGACGGCTTAACACCTAGTGGACTCTTGGAAAACAATTTATTTAGTAATCTGAACGCAGCAGCAATTCGGCTTTCGACCGACAATAAAAATCAGCTTTTGAAAATTTTTAAAAACGACATCTTGGCGATGGTTTACTTGAGTCGACAAAACTACCAAACAGTTCTCAGTGCATTGTCGATGAATTTAAATCGAATTGCCGACAGGAGCATCGTACTGCTATGTAGCGAAGCGGAGTTATTCTTGGAGGACCTCATGGCGATTTGCTGGAAGAAGAAATTTCTCAATGTCATTGTGATCATGGATAACTTCTACACAAATTTAACTTACTACAACTTTAAACCATTTCCTGAGAGGCAAATACAGACGCACACACTTAACAAAGACTCCATTCTATTTCCCGATAGAATGGCAGATCTCCATGGATTCCCAATTCGAATTTTCGTCGACTCAGTTTTACCAAGAGATTTTATGTTCACGAATCGCAAGGGAGTATTAACATTGGGCGGATACTGTGGTCATCTGTTCACAACATTTGCCAAGCTGTTAAATACAACAATCACCCAACCGTTGGCAAATAATTCAAAAGCGCCAGTCGTCTACGTGGTCGACGTGCAGACAACGCAATTATTCGAAGACGTAATTGATATAATAGGCGGTTTGAGTTATCTTCATCCACCGATGAAAGGTCAGTCGAATTCTTACGAGATCAATAATTGGTGCCTCATGGTACCTAACGAGCCGAAAATTCCTTCCAACATGTACTATCCAATGCTGTTGACTAACACTCCGATTGTCCTAATGTTCTCGATGGTGTTCGTATTCTCGTTGGCACTTAGTCTAATTATGCGCTTCGAGAAGAATATTAAGTTCCACATAACAGACATGCTGCTGCACGAAAAGAGTATCCGTGCTATTTTGGGACAATCGTTCAGCGAATATCCCAGATCTTCAGTGAAATTGCGAATTGTTTATACGCAAAGTTCGATTTTGGGCCTATTGCTTGGTACATTATTTGTGACACAACTCGGAACCCTACTGACCAGTCCTCCGCAGGAACGTCAACTGGAGAGCTTTGATGACCTCGAAAAATCTCCTCTGAGAACATTAATATATCGCGGGGAATATGACGAAATGATCAGAGCTGCGACTACATTCGGCATTGATGTGCCCAATATTTTTAAAGTAACAGAAAACTATACTGAGTTTTTTCAAATGCGATCATCACTAAATAAAAGATATGCTTATCCGTCGTCATTGTCGTCATGGCATATATTCGAACAGAAACAAATAACGATTGGAAGAACTCCTTTTCGTCGCAGTAGATCGATGTGTATGTCGAATTATACTCATCTGACTTTTCAGTTGAATGAGAATTCAATTTTTTTAAGCAAATTTAACCAGATTATTCTGAGGGTTCAAGAAACTGGACTTTACCAGCACTGGGTGCAGAATTCATTCTGGGAACTGGTTGAAGCTGGTAAATTGGAACTGATGGATTACAGTGTTGAAATGACAATGCAACCGGTAACTGTTGACAGCTTCATGTGGATTTGGGGACTATTTCTCGTATTGATGGTTATTGATTTTGTTGTTTTAGTGCTTGAGATTTTGTGCTTTAGAATGTAGATTTGTAATATGTAACGTTTTCTGTGTTAAAATAAAATATTATTATTAGGTAAATTTATATGTGTAATTTTTGGTAAATTTCATAAATAACTGCACATACAGACTAGAAGACGAAACAGATACTCAACAGGTAGGTACTGCTGAGCAAACAAAAAATTAAGCAAAATATTGCTGAATAGAGTATAAGAAAACCTTTAAGGATTTAATACTTGACAGACAGGACTGGAATTCCTCCCCGGCACTGGCAAACTTTTAGATAGTTCCAAGTTGAGGAGTGGAAGAGAAGCAGAATTCTTATTAGAAGCACTGGGTACAGAATCTTAAAAGCTACGATTTACACTGTTAAAAGGGCTGCTCAGACACACCTAGCAATTCAACTAACAGCAATGAAATTTACCATCTGTATGGAAATTCAGACATCACTCAAAGTGAACACCTAGTTTAAAATTGTTTGAGTATTTCAGCGGGCCACATCTATATAAAGGGTCCGCCATCTAACGTTTTTTTTCAACTAGTGCTTATTTCGCGAATGGCAACACTTAGCTCATGTCTGATTTGACAGATAATTAGTAAACGAATATGGTTATGTATATGCTTGAACAACGAACAACAAAAACAACGAACAGCAACAACAACAAGGAGTCGAAGCTACACTCAATGTTTTGCGCCCTGTTTCAAAAAAAAAAAATTATTTGGCGGACTCTATATTTACTTACAAAATTATTGTTTATCTGACAGTAGTTTATAGTCTCGCTAATCGGATTTTTATGAAGTTTAGTATGTGTTTTTGAAAGGTTTTGCTTCACCGTAGCTTAGTTTTCTAAATCTAATAAAAATATTGCTCTATTAACATGCCACTGATGTTCGTTTTCGTTGCATGCTCAAGTTCTTAAATAAATAGGAATTTTAGCAAATTTGTTTGACTTTGTCTTCTTTTTCTTTTTAATCCTTTCAAAAATCTTAAAATGGGTCACTTCGATTTTAGGCAATAGTCCTTTGAATATTTTGATCTATCACTCAACTTTTAATTCCATTCACAACTTGAGCTACAACAAATTTACAGTTGTGACAGTATTCATGAAGAGAAGAGATGTACCTATTTTAAAACTATTAATATAGTATTAGTATATAACATATACCAGCCATACACAAATTCTTTATCGTTTTATTGCGCAGATTAAGATGTGGTTTGATAGAAAAAAAAATCGTTCAGGGTTCATTTAGCAAACAAAACAAATGTGTAGATTAGATGAACAAATAACTTTTCTATGGTTTTTTTAACAACTGCATGCAGTGCGAGTAGTTGGTTGGCTATAATTGCGCTATAAGCGTACCTGGCAAACATTATAGACCATTCTCTTGCTCCTTTTCGAGCAGAGATGATATGTATGTAATACAAATGAAACCACGAAGGGGAAATCCATTTATACAGATAGATCAACGATGTTACCAATTTTATTTCGTTTTCACAACCAGGCGGCTATAAAATCAGTTCCTGTTATTGAAATAAAATCCAACAATTTCCCAGCTGCCCCGAAAAATGTTCTTCGGACACAAACCCCACGTATCACTGCTAGGTCCCTGAACATAGAGTGAAAGCCGGCCATGAGAGGGCTGAAGAACTGTCGAGAAATGACTCTACAATAGTTCACGATCGAGCACTTCAGTCGATCAAGCCACCACTCAGTAATCTAAGAGAATGAGTAGAGATTCATTTAAAAAATACATTAAAAAACTAACAGCTCAGTCACTGTATGAGCCTCTGTCACTTTAGGAAAAGAAAACTTGGAAGCCATGATTTACAATAACTTTTTGGTGTCTCACTTTTGATCCTAGCAGGTTTTCAGGATATCGATAAGACTGCACGGCTTCAGCTAAAGGGACATGTCTAACAACAACTTAAAAGGTCCACAAGGGCCAAAGTGTGGTATAGTAATGTTAGCTGGGCTCTACCAGCCCGTTAACCTAAGATAACCTCCCAGCTCTTCAAAAAACATTTAAGAAATTTTTGAGAATTCTTGGTTACCTTAATGAATAAACTTGCTATTGGGTGGAGTGTTGCTGGTTCAAAACTCCGGCCCGTACCACATTAGACGTTTTTATTCGTTGCCAAACGTCTTACGAACGTCTGACACACATCCAAGTGGAAGGATTGTCATGAGAAGCTTCTCAAAAATAAAATTGCCGTAGAACCCTCCATTCGTGTCAAAAATATATCTTCGCACTTTATATCCCGCATTCGCCGTTAACGCCTTTTTATACCCTATCCTAAGGGTACATTAATTTTGCCACATAGTTTGTAACACCCCTTAATATTGGTCGTAGACCCATAAAAGTGTATATATTTATGATCAGGACCAAATCCTAAGACTATTTAGCAATATCCGTCCGTCCGTATCAACTTTTGAGGCCTTTTAAGTTATGCTAGGAGGCTGAAATTTGGAGTATATACTCCCTAGGGTCCCGAAATGGTAAAGTGTTAAAAGTTTTTAAATCCGCCTACTGCCATGCCCACAATTTAGAAAAAAACGTTTTAAGGCTAAAGTTAAGAGAGATAGAGTGTTAGAACCTTTACAAAATATGTAGGCACTACACTCCTCTATAAGTCTGTCATATAAAATTTTTTGCCACGTCCATTTTTTGTGGGCTTTTTTCACTAAAATGCTGTTTTCAGCGAACATTTTCATAGAAACTGAAAAAAAATGTTTAACAAGATACTTAGCAAATATTTTTCCAATATATCGCCCATACAAAGTTTATAGCCACGCCCACCTTTTGGGGGCGTTTTTTTTTTAAAACATTTTTTTTTATAAATTTCATAGAATGAAATAAAATAATATTTATGACCTTCTTAATGCTTTTCTCTTTGGGGCATATAAGGCTATGGATAGGGTATCGTACTGTTCGCACCAAGCGGACTGTAGCCTTTCAATATGTTTTTCTTTAACTTTCTCGTATACATTAGTTTTTCATTAGTATTTTAAAGAAGGAATTGCGATCGTGCTGTAATTCATAACTCAGACTGAGTATAATGTTTAAGACTGTAGAGAAGTCCAAAACGGTTTTTTAAATTAAATTTTTTTTAATATAACGATTTTTTTTAATTTTTTTCAAATTCGTTTTTTCAAAAAAACATCTTTATCGATTTTTTTTGTATTTTGAACATATATGTAATAAGTGCCCAATGTGCGAAATTACTGACGTGATCTAATTTTTACAGTTCTTCTGACGTAGTAGTACATCAAACACCATTTTAAGAGATTATACTTTCAAAATTTCTTTTGATTTTCCTACTTTTAGCTTTTCTATTTTGAAGTTAAGAGTGTGCTTTATTACCTAAAATTACTTAGATATAAATTTAAAAAGATATATAAAGTTGAACAACATTAATTGATTTTAGATAACGACGCAACACAAGTTTTTTTTCGATTTTGTGGTGTCTGTCATACACGACTTCAGTCCCAGAGGGTTAAAATGCACATCATATAGCGAGAAAGTTTCATATGACGCAGTCGGACACTTTATTTATGTATTTTTTAATTGAACTTACAAAAATGCTTTACTTTTGGTTTTTTCCAACCAGAAACGTAACAAAACGTTTAGCGATCTGAAAAATCATTTGAGAATTGAATTAATGTTGCGTTTAGATAGAGTTATCAACTGCAGTAAAGGCAACCCCGGAGATTTTCAAAATTGGTATTGTCCTTAACCCAAATATAACAACACCACAGGGCAGCGAATTTTTGTTTTAAAAAAAGTGGCAACTTTATCATGAACTGACTACATCGTTTTAATATGACTTCGGTTCCTTTTATAAATACGAAGTACCATTTTCATTTTTTTTAATCACATCCACGTAGATAAATGTTCCATGCCATGAAAATGAGTTAAAAAAGAAATAAGAATGTCAGGTTCTTAGTTAATACGTATTTTTAAAAGCAAACGCGATTATATTAAAACGTGACAAACTTGTTAAGGAGGTCAGATTTTGTAAATATCTTAATACTTTTCCCTCAACTTAAAAACTATTTTTTTAATTATATATACAGATGAACATTGCTATATCGTCATAAAATGCGATACTGATCACCAATATATAAACTTTAAGAGGTCTACGACGAAAATTAAGAGGTATGACAACTACATAATTATTATATCCTTGAGAGACTTCTGATAGCTATTTTGACAATCCATCTATAGTAGCAATCAAACTATATTTAATATCGAACAAAAGAGTCGCTGTGATGCAGATATTGATTTTTCTTATTTTTTTTCATATATCCCCTATACCTTTTTTTAATCTGTTGCCGAACTTTTTTAAATTTAGAGCTGAAATTACTCGAATCAAAATTAGTATTATTATTATTTCTTATCATGACTGACTTGATCGTATTCGTTTTCTGATTTCGTTGCGATATGCCTTTATGACGTCTTCGCCTTGTTACAAAACATACACTTTTAGAGCAAGCTATGAAGATATAACATTATTCCTTGGACTAAGCTATCGTGTTGTCTTTGCAATTCAAATTGAAGTATCAGAAACAAGTCCTTGCAACGTGGATTTTGTTGACTAGTGTTTCTATGCTGCAGCATAGTTTTTCTGCAAAACACTTTGTGGGAAATCTGACATTTCATGTAGCTTACTTTTAAAATATGTGATTTTCTATGTTAATATATTTGCTTGCTATACCAAATTCTTAAGAATAAAATTTGGAAAATACGGTCCGGGGAAATTTCGGCAAGGCCTGGAGCCCGGAGATAGAGCAAATTTACGATAACCCTACTTTTAGTACTGATTTCGTTATTACCTTTCTACGAAATTTCCTTTTAATTTATAATTTGTTGATTTCACTCGAAAATGCTTACTGTCGTCGTGTTTCCTAATAGTATTTCAATATTCTTTCGATATGGAAAGGAAACGTTATTAAGACATCTCCAATGAAAAAAAAATGATAAATTCCAACGACACATTTTGCGTTCGAAACATTAAAAAAAAAACTCGTAAAGAACTTGTTAAATGTGGGTACTGTATATTTTCATAGGCAACTTTAATCCAACTTTTAACGTTGCAAATACTAGCTACCTAGGTAAAATACGATCTATATTAAAAAACCATTAGGAAGAACCGGAGTTTTACGAATTTCGACATAAAATATACCTACCTACCTACGCCGTAAATATACACCACGATCTGTATAAAAGTGCGTTTCAATAGTGACAATATCACAGTTCAACGTTTATGTCATTACTGCTCATAACTGCACAGGAGCTACCAACGATTTGTAACTAATTTCTTATTTAATTCAAACAAGTGACAGTACTTATAAATCATGTTCCGCATTGTTCTTATTGCTTGCGCCCTCAGCACCGCCGTTGTGCTAGCTCTACCAGCGGTAAGTTGCAACACTTGAATATGTCAAAAATGGTAGTTTAATTATTCTTCCTATATCCCGATAGCATCCAGGCAACTCAGACAGAAGCATCAAATCCAATCAGGAAAAGGAGGAATTCGAACGATACCAAAATGAAAATGCTTACTATTCGTTCGATTCAGCGGTCGATGATGACATCAACGACCATGCCCTTCACAGATCAGAGACTCGTGACGGAACCAAAGTAACAGGAAAATACTCCTACAGCGACGGTTTTGTTCGTCAAACTGTACACTATGTTGCCGATGAGAACGGTTACCGAGTTGTCAAACAAGATACCGAAGAAATCGGCAATGGCCCAGTATTTAATCCTGAAGGACAAGCTGATGTCTCTGGCTCGGCCATTGGATCGTACTCGATCAAGTTGAACCGCGATGATGAAGAAAAGCACTACAAGGAAGTGGGTGCAAAATAAGATTGTTTGCAAATAGTTTTAACTGAAATTGTTAAATGTTTTTTTTTTAATTCTTTTGTAATAAAAATCCCAAAAAATGTGACCACATTAGTAGGACATTTTCTCCTCGAAGCCCACTACAGATTTACGCGCTGAACAAAAATTCAGTCGCAGTGGGCAAAGTCTTAGATAAGCCGCCTGAATTATAGAGTTTAAATTATTCTCCATACGAATAGAAGCACACACACACCTCAAGTAAGTATAGCGCACTGCAAATTCACAAAAACTTTACTGTAATCCAAAAGTATTATACAACCACCCGAATTTAGTTCCACGCCCATAACTATCCTGCAATCCTTTTGAAACTCTCCTAAATGCAGCCTTAAGCCTTCAGTATCAGTAAATTCTCCTAATGTCCTATCAACTCTCCAGAAAGTTAACAAAAGTCTTACCCATCCTTTAGTGTCATTGTGCTCATTTTCTAAGTATTAAAGCCATTAAACTATGAGTCCAGTACTTAGGTATATTACAATTGCTGAGAGTGCGGACAGCAATAACACCCTGTTCCATAGCACTGAAGGTGGTCGGTCAGTCGGCTTTGAATATTGCTCTACGAAATTCCTATTCATCCTTAGCAAACAAACCAATGGGACGGAAGGACTAATGGGCTAGCCATTAGTGTTTATCTAGCTGTGTAATGCTCCTGGCTGTATAGCAGGCAGCAGTTGTAGCTGGCCATCGCCTCATATGAAATAAGCAGAACCCTTTGACTAACGTCGATGATGATGATGATGATGATGCTGATAATGGTAGTGGTGGTGGTGGTGGTGTTGTTGCTCGTAGTGTAGTGGTAATTCGAAAATGCACATGAAATCTACGCACAATTATTTTGATATATTACCAGAGATTTTCCATCTTATTGATCTGATTTGGATGCTCGCTGGTGTGGAAGCGGTCCGTAGCTTAGCGATAATTCAAATTCCTGCAGGCGATTCAGCCCTATATATGTAACCCTGCCCTGTACACATACATTCTTGCATACCATTGCAAGAATGGTCTTTTAAAGTCGTTAAATGTTCATAAATCAGAGACATATACGAGGAAGGGTTTGGATCATAAACAATTGGTCTTTTACAGACTGGATACTTTTGGTGTGCCTGATTCATCTAGATATTGAAATAAAATTGTAAATTGTAAAAAAGCACCTACTTACAATGTATGCCGATATTAATTGTATTCTCTGAAATTAAAGTAGGTATTCTTCTTTTTTTGTAGAGTTTACGACGAGTTTAATGATTGGAAGTTAATAAATGCCAAGTGTGAATGATAATTAAATCTGACACATCGAACGAAGAGTGTGTGTAAAGTCCGTCCTTTCAACAGTCAACATAAATTATATACAGAAGTCATCAGAACTGCGTTCATTTAAAGCAAACATGAATAAGGTCCTGCCGCTACATGTATGTAGCAATAGCAAGGAATAACTGAAACGTTACACAGTCGACTCTGCAGCTTGCATCAGACAACGGCAACCAGACAGGGAACACTGCTTTATAGCCAGACAGCTGAATTTTCGACGATTGATTTCATTCATTTAACTTTGCCCGTCCTAATTAAAATGCTCCCCAGGGTAGCTTGCAGCTACTTTGAATTTTATATCAAATTACCGTACGTAGTGGATGCTCTTAAAATGTTATTATTCTGCTCGGTGTATACAATTATTCATGTGTGTGTGTGTCAGCAATCCTGAATGGATATTGTATATACATATATTTAGTTTCAAAACTGAGCGGCACACAATGACAGCAGTTGTCTCTAATAAAGTATTATTTTTCGGTAATCTGCGTAGGTATCGCCCATCGTTAATATAAATGCAACATTGTTAGTTTTCAATTTTGTATTTAGTTTGTGGCTATATATGTACAAAATATTATTATGCACGAACATGTTTAGCACTAGCTTCGAGGGAGATTCGGTTTGCTTATTAGAATGCTGTTCATTTGTTGCGGAAAAGTGACAACCAATGGGCGGTGTAGCTTCATTACTCGAAGCGGAAGCTTGGTGGTACTACCCACACCTTTACTAAGTTAATTAAGCTCAAAGCAAGGTTGTTATCATAATTTTGAAAAATTTAGTTGTAAGAATTTATGACGGACTTTCTGTATAAGTTAAGGAGTATTTCTACCTCGGTGTAAAATTTGACTACCACTCTATATGACAAGTCAAAGATTTATGCATATTATGGTTCAAAAATCCTGACTCGAAAGACAATAAATCTCGTCGTAAAAGTTACGTAAGTTACGTAAAAGTGGTGTCAAAACTCATAGAATACTGGTAAGCCCAGGGGATGTGCCTAGTCATTTGCTAATGCTTAAAATACTTTTTGGGCCAGTAACAAGTGCAATTTGCGTGGAAACAGTCTTTTGGAATTTATGCTATCGTCTTATTTTACCATGAATAATATTGGCTCGGCGCCAACCTTAGTTATGACTAGACGGAAGCTTCACTGTCAGCTAGACAAATTTGCCAAGACACTTCTTAAACTTAGGACCAGACAATGAGACGAAGAATGAATTTCAGAAGGCTTCTAAATAGGGTAATCAAGACAAATTCATGGAAGATGACTGTAATCTGTACAAATCGAAACAAAAAGGCTATAATTCGGAAATCTCAAAATAGTTCTAATAGACATTTGTGTGCTACAAGTAGGTTAGTTAAGGTTATTAATCGAAATGATTCTTCCAGACCTCATGCTGGTGAAATAAGTCCTAATATGGACTTACTATATCTAGATGGCTTTGGGAACTTCTTGTTGAATGGAAGGATTTTAGTGGTAATTTTAAACAACTTATGGGCCTACTCATTTGCTAATGCGCTTCCTTTCTCATCCCAAAAGCACCAATGGGCTAGCACTCTTAAGCCAAGGGATCTACATCCTACAGGCCGGGTTGGTGCTTGACTAAGAGCACAAAAAATTATAAACGTTTACCCAAAAGTTGAAATGAACAATCGCCCAAATTTTGATCTGTTGTCTAGACGGAATCGCCCAAACCATTTTCTGCTTGGTTTTACTGTTAGATTTATAGTAGGTGCGAGGTTGGATATATGCAAACATGTTCAAGGTATAAACAAAGTTTGCATATAGCCAACCTCGCGCCTACTCGAAATCTAATAGTGAAACAATACAGAGGGGGGTTCCAGGGGGGCCGCATGCCACCCCACACATTGTTTATGCATTCACTTAATTCAAAACTGCAAACTTCCGTCCAAATTGATAGTTTTATAAATATATATAAGCCCCCAACTCAATTTTAGGCATTTATTACATTTATATTTATTTCTTTTTGGGTGATTTTTGATTATGAACAATTTTTCAAAATTGCAGCATCAATAATCGCCCAAAGTAAAAACGAACAATCCCCCAACGTTTTTTTTTCGGGGCCATACCAGTGCATAGGTTGTTGCGTTAAACGAACCGATATTCCTTTTGCTGCCTTGTGCACCCAATGCTTCAATAAGCTGCCGTCGGATCAAGATCAATTTACCAGATGCCCTATATGTAGATCGATAGCAGTTGACAACATCCAAGTGTATAATCAAACACATTTCATTGAACAAATACAAAAAAGTTGTTTTCCACCACTTTTGGACTGTTTAGGTATATCTTTTTAGAAATAAATTCATTATAAATAATTCATCAAGTTAACTCCTCGGACTTCTTTCATTAAAAAAGTTTTGAGTTATTCCAATTATTGTTTGAACATACATATATACACTATCAGCTTAAAGTGGACTTGCAGTGGATTTGCAACTTTAATCTTTCCATTGCTGACTGAAACGTCAAACAAAACCTAGGTAGTGTTCAGTGCACAGATGAGTAATTAACCAGATAGTCAACTCTGAGAGAGTCTCTAAATTCGCCCTCGAACGTAAATTCACTTATATAGGAAATGACGTGCAAATGAAATGGAAAGTTTGCGCACATGGAAGGAATTATATGGGTTTTAATGGTGGGACAGTCATTCACATGTCATTTTCCATAGAAATCTCGTCGATTTTCGTTAATACCACCAAACAAATGTCAAATCTCTGACTTATTCGTAGATATGCGGTATAAGAGAAGATTTGACGGCCATTATTACAAATATTTTGCGGGTTCAAGGGAACAGGGGTATCCACTTAATTACTCATCTGAGTTTCAATGTGAATGTTTCAATGAGATTTCGAAATCGTTTTGTGGAAACCATAAAGTTTTTTAGTCGCTCCCCAACATCTTGCGAAGCAGTTTTGACCTAATATTTATTTTTATCGCGAATGGTTACACTTACTGGAGCCAAGCAAAGAAAGGTAGCTCAACGTTAGCTGGCAGTGTTGTGTCTACTGATAGGGCCATCAAATAAGCTACCAATTTGAATTGAGATTGAGTCACAAATGGTTGCAAGAACATTCTTTTCATTTCAAGCATTTTCATTCGAAATTTATTGTTATCGCTCCGCCATATTTGAAATCAAGTTAGTTATGGTAACGTATCATTCTTTGCATTCTTAGAACGTCTTAATCCGGTTTCCCTATTGTACTACAATATTTAACAACAATTATCAACGTTCGGCTGGATGGCTTACCTAATAAAGTCACTTCATTAAGCTTAATTTTCATTTTGTCCGATTTAATTTAAGACTTAGATCCCACATGCAAATAAGTATGAAACACAAGACATCTTCAAAATATCCAAAAGTGATGCAAACTCAATTATCAATTATATATTATGTGAATTTAATTTTTACATCTAATTGAGTAAATGATTCGGACAGAGGATTTTCTATGGCAAACATTTAAGGGGCAATTTCGTATCTTTATGGGAGATAAATGCTTTATAATCGACTCTACTAAATATGTATGTATCTATGCGCTTACAAACCAACACACATAAAATCATGGTAGCCAGACATGACTATCGAACAGCTTAATGCACAGTTTTAATGGTGTCCAAGCTTCGAACAAGGAATATATGTAGGTTGAAACGAGTTAAGGGATATACCTAGTTACTCTACTCCCCCATCTCCTATGTAGATAGTCTCGAGGCCGATGCAACTTGACATCTCATTTTAACCGGAAAACAAGAGATTCAGCTGATAAATCGCCCCACAATATCTACCCTCTTCCAAATGTTATTGGTCGTACTACTGATACTGAATGAGAAGATAAGGCTGACACAAGAAGCATTTTCAGTTGGGGAGAGCCAAGCACTCTGATGATGAAGGACACGGAGAAAAATGCTAGAATAATGGTTATGCCACTAGTTGGGTGGGGCGTGGGTTGCTTCTCGGTGCACAGTGAATTGTCTTGTGTGTTTTTGTGGGAGGGCAGTAGTTTGGAACTGAAAGTTTCAGTTTAGGGTGGATTTTGAAATAATGTCAGGACTAGATGTCAAGTGGATAGAGTTGATGACTATGCGAAGGAATAAAATCGGGGAGAGGTTGCAACGATATAAAGCACTTTGTTTGGTTGATTTGCAGCAGTTTTCCTCCGCCGAGTTCATCTTGGGCTGATGATGTGGCAAAAATTTATCTAGAATACAGCATCAGGTTCATTATGCCGACACGTTGATGACAATTAAAAATAAAACCTTACATTAAAGCGATACGAAGATGGACGAAGTGAATAGATATGAATAAGTGAAAAATGAGTGTGCTGAATTGCCTAGTGTCATCATCGGCTTCGTTGCATGTGCGAGTCAGACTTTATTTGAGCAAATCACTAACATCATTGCGTTTATTTGTAACAGAGCTTTAGGGGGAAAAGTAAACCTCGACAGGAGTTATTTTTTTATCGTGCCTCCCATCCAGGCTCTTTAACTTTCTTGCGGAAGATGACGAAAGATCATAAGTTGATAAATTAAAATTAACGTAAAGTTTCCAATGTGCATGAATCCGAATTTCATAATTTTCATTCGATAACTTCACAATCTAAAAAGTTGTTGAAATACAGAATCGCTGATGGCAACTTTTAATACAAGCCAGTGGTGTAGGGGCCGGAGCTAATGAAACTAATAGTATATGAACGATGACTCCCCTGCTTGTCCATGAAACGATACATCCGAAACAAAGAGAAACACACTTCGGAAAATTTTGTAAATCACATGCTAGAATCCGAAGATAGGAGAAACGCAGTGAGCTCTCAAGCCAAAGAGGCATGCCAAGAGTTGCGATGACTAGAGCGTTACCGTCATCTGGAGCCAACTGTAGACACTGAAACGTGAGTGAAAACAGAACAAAAGGACTAACACGAATCCAGACAACAAAGTCAGAAACCCGTCCTACGATAAAATGCCAAGAAGGCGGTACCGTAGGGATAATAGCAAGTAGGGCAAGGGGTTTGTGGGTAAACATTCCACACTGTTATGAGTATGGTCTCAGTTTTCGCCTTTTGAAGATTACAACCTCCCAGCGAAAAAAAATGTGTAGATAAGTCATGCTGCCGGACAGTGACGTGCGTCATCAAAATTTCTAGAGTAGACATAATGACTCTTAGGGACTCATTTTGACAGTCTTTTAAATTCTAATCGCGCAATAATCTTTAAGCGTCGCTATGGATGCGCCACAATTATTTTTAACTTTCTCAAAATGTTTTAAAAGAAGTAAGATTCTTTGAGTTTAGTAAATAATCAAGTAAATTCTAAATGCACAAAATGCAAGTGTACATGTAAGTCCGTGGATTGACATGGCTGGAGATCACGTGTGCCGTAAAATTGAAGATCAAGCAAACAAAATAAATAGCAGACGTATGAACGTGTTAAATATAAATCGAGAAGATGGATAGGTTTACGAACTCCTAGAATGTGTATGTGCCTTACACATTATAAGCTTCGAATTTTTCGCTCCATAAAATTTCAAATGCAATGTCACCATGTATTGTCACCATGTATTGCCATGTGAAACGACTTTTCTGTCTGTATTACATTCAAAATCTATACTAGTCTTACATTTAAACGTTCTCAAATGAGATGAATGAAAAAATAAGACGTCAAGTGGATAGGCGTATAAAAATGTTTACATGGGTTGAAAATTGCGAGTAGGACTCTTTTGTCTTTCATGCCCTTCCGATCTATTCCGTACAGGGCAGTAGAAGCGTTGGTTAGCCTCATGCTAACATGTGTCGCACTGGGTTGGAGGAAAATAAATAAGAAAACCATAGATCAGCAAGTGTACTCCGTACCACCACCTCAGAAATGTACAACGCTTTACTTAAAGTAAAAGCAACTATAATTGATAGTGTTTATAGAAGACCTACTTGTCCTTAAGGAGGCATTATGATGTGGATGTTATCAATATTCGGTAGGGATCTACATCAAATGCCAGGAGATGGTCAAAACTGGGCATTCATAGGATATTTAAAGCGCTTTGTCCCTTGCATTACTAATCGGTTTTGCTTTCTAAAAAGTTAGGCGAAAACGACTCGGATTGGCTGACACTGACACGTGACATACACGCCTTGGAAATCATCGAGCATATTCTGTGCGAATGTGAGGGAATAAGCGATATACCCTCTTACAAATTAGTACATAGAAGATTTGGAAGAGCTTACCACAAAGAAATTTTTGATGAATTTTATTCGAAACTAAGTGGGCTTTTCCTATTTGAATGATTCCCAGGGATTGCAATGGGATTATTCATAGTGCCTAATATTGTATATTTAAAATTTAATAAAACACTCAAATTTGCATCAAATATTCAAAATTTTTATTGAAATCGATAAATAGGCCTTTGCCATTTACGTTTTAAAAACGAACTTTATGTAAATGATGTCCGCGGCTCCGTTTCAAATGGACCATTCGGAAGGTAAAATTTTGTGTCACTTTTTCGAGCATTTCGGCCTGTATTCCACGAATTACGCGTGTTATGTTCTCCTGTAAGGCTTCAATCGTGTTCGGCTTGTCCACAAACACTAACGACTTCACATAATCACACAAGAAATAATCAAGAGGCGTTTAATCGAAATTCATTCTTTAATATTTCCATTGTTTCACGAGCTGTGTGGCATGTGGCACCTTCTTGATGAAACCACATGTCAACCAAGTTTAATTCAGCCAATCGCATATCATGGCTGGATTTCGTTCGCCGTTGACAATGAAGTTGTTTCCACTGCCGTCTTTGAAGAAAAATTAACCGATGATGCCACCAGCCCATAAACCACACCGGTAATTATTGTATGGCATGTGGCTGTTCATCAATCCAGATGCGATAGTTTTGTTTATTTACGTATCCGTTGAGCCTGAAATGAACCCCATCGCTGAACATAATTTTTTATAAAACAGCGGATTTTCACATTTTCCACAGAGCTCGAATTATGATAATAAATTTCAATAATTTGTAATCGTTGCTTGTTTGTACGTCTTTCCATGATTAAATGGCAGAGAAATTACTAACCAGTGCTGCCAATCTGAAAAACTTAACTTTTAAAAAATTACCCGTTAGAAGTGTTAAATATAGCTCACATTCTCATTTTTAACCTTGCCTTACATAACATCAGTGATTGTCAATTTATTGAATGTGGTCCACATGCTACCTAAAACGTGTGTTCAATTAAATAGTGAAATACCAAAAATCTCGCACAGTATATCGGAGAAGTACACATTTTTATGAGCTACCAAAATTTATTTTCATTTCTGTTCACCCATCGTTTACCTTAAACTTTATTTTTAAGCGCCAACTTCCGTTTGCTCCATCGTCCATAGTAGGTTTGATAGCTGAACATTTTACAGTCTACAACACCGTCTAAGAACTATGTGTCAGGGAGTCGTCAAATGTCGGCATTAGACAGTGATAATTATGCCAGGAAAAGTAAGCAGCACATCAGCACCAACGAGAGAACGAGAGAGTGCCTTTTAGTTGCTGAGTTGCTTGTTAAACGCTTTGCAATGTCTACCAGCAGCGTAGTAAACTCGTTGTGTAATGAGGTGCAGACTTGACGTAGATACGTCAGCGGATTCATGCTGCTGTTTGCCATGCTCAGGTAAACGGAAAATTTGTCTTCTTCATTTTCTTCCCTAACTAGTACTAGTAGTTTACCTTGTGAGAGGTTAATTAGCTTAATGCTCCCAATTACCTGCACATAATGTTAGAGATACAACCCACTCAAAATGTCCTAGTTGAGTTCTTCAGCCACCATCACCACTGGACGTAATTTAATTGCATGGCAAGTAAATTTGCTGAGCAAATGAAGTAACAATGCAAACTTAATCCATTCTCTGGTAACCGAAATCGATGGAAATAGAACTCTGTCACGAAATGTCCAACAAACTTTGGTGCACCTTTCATTAATCCTTATCCCCTGGTAAATTGTGTGTATGTGTGTTGGTATAGAAACAGTTGAAAATGCGACTATATAGCGAGTACGAGTAAGTGAACAAATACATATCCATATGCACTGTACGTATACAACTTTTCGTGTCGCTCATCAATTTATTCGGCTGAAGGTGAATTAGTTTCGGAGTGTCACTTCAAAGGTTGACTAATTATCATTGACAGGACACTATCGAACAATGTACGAAACTGTCACATGGATTTCAAATTAGGGTCTTGGTTACGTTAGTTTGTCGGTACGGATCATTATACCGCCATCAATAGAAGAAACTTGGATGGAGGTGCTCAATTCGATTAATATGTAATTGACAAGGTTTTTTTTGGTTCAATGCCGTGAGCATGATTTGTCATGGGTTGACAATAATTGACATACATATACAGGACCTACTTCTAATTGGGTAAAAAAGACTTTCTAATTTAAGACCACTTTGAATGGTATTTTCATGGATGAGGTCAATTTGTGTCGGGGACCATAATCCGTAGTAGAAGATAAAAGGTTATCTCATACAGTGTGTTCATTACTTAAAACAATCTTGACGAATGTACCTATACTTTTTTAACTCTCAAATTTTCCATTGCGATGAAATACATTCGTATAGTCAACTGTCGGTTGCACAAGTATATCGAACTATAAGGTCAATGTAATACTGCAATATCCAGTAGGTGGACGGATGGTGAATAGTGTCTTTCGTATTTGCAACTGCTGTGTGCACTTCGGTATCACTTTCCTAAAATCCGGTGTATATTTAGAAGAGCTAAGATGAATTTTACTTTGCATCGCGCGGGTTATAGCGTCACGTTGGACCAGTTTCGAAGCATGTGACACGTTCATCGGTCGACCTACCGATGGGCACTGATTACCCAATCACTCTTCATTTGCTACCATTTAACTCGGTTGCAACCTGTGCGGCCTGATTCTTTGTCTAATGACGCAAAGAAAACAGGCAGTCTTCCAATAGTTTGAGTGTTTAAAAATTAGCAAAGCCAGTTGAAACGAACTATAGATGGCGCTGATAGTCCAGTCATCGGGCATACTTTTCTCCACTCAACTAGTTTATGATTTGGTGCATGCGCTCTACGAAATCATCACCTCCGTCTGAGCCGGCCGCCTTGTTGATCTTAATCTTTTTTATATAGCTAAGCCAACCCCTTCAATACTAAAGGCCAGTTTTTTATTGCTTCGGCGGGGATTCTCCTCTTTGAACGATCACTCTCCTTACGCTATGCCCGTTAATCAGATGCTTGTTAACCCTCGCCCCGTGTACTGTAAAAATTTAAGATATCGTGCATTGGGGCACTCAGTATCCTATAAAGATCAATTAGAAACAACATTTTTTTTATTTACATCCAAATTTTGTATGCCTACTTCAGAAATAGTAAAATAAATTTTCGTTTACTTTGGATACAATGCCAAAAAATCATATGCATGTTAATATTCATGTTAACCGTACACGGTTCGATTTGCTTTTCTTCCCTGTTATTTTGGTCTTAAAACAGTATTTAATTGTTTGGCTATCTTTAGCTGGACTCTCTTCTTTCTACGTAGGATCGCATTTTCCTCCATTCTCTTGGCTCTATACTTTTACATTCCTACCCTTGTTTTCTGATGCACAGTTTTTATGTGGGTTTTTTCTTTGGGCTGGCTGGTAACCTAGGGTGGTTTCGGCTCGGTTGTTAGCGTTCGCGGTAGGTAAATGCACAGTGCAGCGTTGCTCACTTAGGGGGTTCTTTGCTCTGGCTGCTGCAGCTGTGATAAGGTTGTTCTGGAGAGTTCGCAGATTCCTATCGTTAAATATAGGTCCAACAAGAAAATTATCAGAGTCTACGTTTCTTGCTTCGGAAAGTGTGCACCATCTGCAAGTAGAAGCGGCGGGTTGCTGCAGAGGATGTGCTTAAGATGTTTTCCTTTTCTTTCTCATGTTCGTTGATGTTCTCGATCTATATGCTTTTTAAGGAAAGTTATTATTCGATACTTTTGCTGTCTCCCATAACTAAAGGCATCTGAGCCTTGAGCAACCTTAACCTGGAAGGACAAGCCCTTCTTTTGACGCTAGAAAAGCAGTGCGGCGACTAAATGTACCCATTTGCTTATTAAATTAATGAACGCGTTTCGTTATTCAATGAAAGTATACGTTGTTTTTACGATCTGTAATCTGTAATAATGAATTTGTATGTTAAATGAATGAATTCGTACATAAAATTGAATTCAATCAATGAAAATTCATAAGCACCTATTTGTTCAATATTATTTGCAAATGTGTGCTGGAGAAGTGGAACTGTCTAGGTATAATGACCAACTTGGAGTTTGCAAGTAGTGACTGTTATCCTTAGACAGCATAAGCTTGTTGGTTGCAGCACAGTTGCACGCCAACTTAGCGGCAGCTGAATAAGTAAATAACTTTAACTTTTCCTACTTTTTAAAAGAAATAAAATTGAATAGTTTATTTAATTGGGGAAAATGACTGATGAACTCATATGTAGGTTGTAGGTAGATAGTTGTTCAATATATGTATACTTGAGCCAAAGCGCTCATTGATAGCTCCACCTGACCACTTAGAAAAGTCCTTCCCGAAAGGCTCTTTAATTAAAAACCCATGTCGACGTCAAAAATGAAAAAAAAGCGACTTCAGTAAAACGGAATTAAAACTGTATCTTCTCCGAATAAAGTCCTCTTGAAGTTCTAATGGAAAAGTTCCATTCGCATTAATGCATATACATATAGACGTATGCATGGATATAAAGAGCAATCTTTTCTCGGACCTAATGAAAATATCTCCACTCCACTCAGCTAAATATGAGAAGAAAAAAAATGTGTTTCTGTATTTTTTGCCTCCTCTCTCCTCTTTGTCACGAGAGTCTTTTCAATGACAAATTTTAATCAAGCCTTCGAATTCGAGTGCACTCATACGAAAAAGTCATAAAAATGCACAACTTTACGGCACATAGAGAACTTCCACCAACAGGCAGACAGAGAGAAGGCACAATAATAATCCATTCTGAGCGCGCCGCAAGAATCAAAGCAAAAATAAACAGAACTAAAAAAAAAAAGTTTAATATCACCACAAGAATTGCAACTGCAGCAGAGATGAAATCCCGGAACGTGGGAGGAAGAGGAAGATTTAAAAAAGAGATATATAAAAAAAAATTTTCACAGAAATTGATGCATTCTGGGCAAATAAAATACCAGCCTCCCTCTTTCTCTCCTCCACTCTGTACAGTGTGCCGCCGCCGTCGCCTTAACAAAATGTCCTTTTGTGCATATAGTGCAAACATTGCAAACCATTAAGCCCACCTGCTGAACCTGTGTGCTAGCTCGTGTTTGTCCTTTCTTCTCATCCTGATTACAATACACACACACATACACACGCTCACGTTCAACTTCCTCTTAGCCGTAAGCAACCGCCATGCCGCGCTCAGCGTTGCCAACAACTGTCACCCCTTTTGTTCATCGGGCAACAATAAAAAGCTTTGAACCAACGACGGAGGTGCATCCGTATGTAAATCTAAATAGAATACAATGAGTAGAGAGAGTATGACTGAAGTGAAGAGGCTCCACGATCTAGTACTAGTTCTGGTTCTGGCTGTTGAGGATTAGGTTAGACCGGAATGGGTTGTAGGTGGGGACTTACTCCAGGCCTCAGAGTTTCACTCGTTGAGTTGTTTGTATGAATCAACGTGGTGGTGGTGGCTGCAGGCGTTGCAACTATTTGCCAGGTGTAGAGCTAGACGAATAGGCAAGAGTGATGAATAGTGAATGCATTAAAACTCCTGAAGATATCCGCACCTAGGTACATTGTGTCAAGAGAGAAAGTATCTGATCTTATCTATGTTTACGGTTACTGGGAATCTGGCATCATTTAGTAGTTGTTAGGTTGTTTTCCAATTAGCAGACCTCTTGTCGACCGATATTATGTTTGTGTTGTTAAATGTTAGACAATTTAGGCTGCGCTTACTTAAATATTAAGTAATGCAGTAAACGTTCAAAAGAAACGAATAATTATTTTCTAAAGTGCATGTAAACTTGCATGTAAGTACATATGAGCAACTAAAGATGTCGCAGAGGACTGCAAAATTTCGTAAAGATGACGGGCTACGCAATTGGGCGTTAATCACGGGTGTTTACAGGACATTTGGGTGAAAGACTTGAACAGTGCAGTGCATTAGCTATTAGCTGTTGACCGCCAAGCGCGTTTAACCAATGACTAAGCCAACCTGAATCTCAACCACGAGGGAGACAATTATTTATCGAACATTATCATGAGCGACGAGGCCAACGACTTACTTCTTCCCTTATTGAATGAATTGGGACTAGAGAACATGTTGCTCAAACAGGTTGAGGCAAAGGCGCATGCTGCACGGGCCAAAAACTAAATTTTAAGGGCTGAATTTTTGATGTATCACAATGGACCGCTTAAAAGCAGATAGCGAACACTGACTACCTTTACTAAACCTTTGTCCTTTAATAGAAACTCACTACTAGAACTCCTAGTAAATAGAAATGACTTAACGAGTGACATTGACATGGTTACAGAAGAATAAGGGATAACTCTCTATTCCGACGTTTTCAAGATGAAAATCCGTGCCGGCGCCCGCATCACAGTAAAACTATCAAAAATGTTACCTTATTATCTGACATCGATTAGAGCCATTATGGCCATCTTGTAAAAATGTTGTAAAATCTACAGTGGTGAAGTTAATGTTAGGTTAAGTTGAAGTGGCTGTCAGCATAAGACCGACACGCTTAGACCAGTATAGGTACGTTGGGAGCCCACGGAGATCTAGGATAAAGATCTACTCATTGAACTAATTGCAGCTTCTGACGAATAAGATGACTCCGAGATGAATCTTCCTTTTTTTGGGGAGTGAAGGGCATGCATAAAGCAGGTGTGAGATCGTTTCCTACTTCTCTTCGTCTATACAGGTTCCGCAGAAGACGTTTAAGGAAGTCTTGTTGCATGTTTGCTTAGAAGACAGTGTCCAGTGATGACACTTATTATAGTAGGAATATTTCAACGAGTTATCACTGCAAATACGGTGACCCTCTGCTTACCATACTTACACGGAAAGTTAATATTGAGTCAAATCAGCATTTGAGTGTTAAGCAGTTTGGAGCTAAGGGCCCTAAAATTGTCCAAAATGTAGTTCTTAGTGAGAGTCTACAGGATTATTAGGATTATCTATACCCTCCGAGATTCATAACTCTTCCATCAAGCTTTTGGCCTTTGCGCTGCTGAGTCAATCAGGACGAACTATTTTATAAGTATAGACTAACGATGATATTTCAAAATCTTATTAACATCATCGTTCAGATAATTTTATTGTTTCATAGAAGGGGGTCCAATACTAATCTCAATTTAGTTGAAAAGCATAATTCATTTGCCTTCGTCTCATTTTGGTGGAAAGGCTACCATTTAAGGATTTTTAAAAAATATCTTTTCAAACCTATGAGATAGTTAACACACTCTTTGAACATCCTATACTAAAGTTTATTGTAAAATAACCTCTCTTGTAAGTCACACAGTCGTGTAAGAACAAGGAATGAACCGTGAAACCTGGTATCAGACATTTTGAAGTACTATTCCCAAGCTTTTCTATTTTTAATATATGTTTTTGCCTTTCTGTTATTTTATTTTCCCACGACCCACGACTATGACGACAGACGACCTTGTGCTGAGTTTGCAAAAATTATCCTTTGAAAGGGGAAAAAATTGGGAAGGTGTAGTTTGTCATCAAGAGCATAGACTCGTCGTCGTTATGTTATCGACCTATGGCGATGTACCTACGGCTGCAGTAGTTGTAATGACTACATAAGCTACATAAAAAAGGAGACAGAAGAATCCCGATATCGCCATGATCTGCCTGGCTGGCATGACTATGAGAATAAAATTACTTCTGTGGTGTATCCTAGCAGATAAAAGCACAATTTGAAGAGATGCGTAAATATTTGCCATCAAGAAGTGGTAGCACAGCATCATCGACATCATTAAGCAAGAAAGAGAAGCAAAAAAAAAAAATTAAAAAATAAATGAACAAATGAAAAACAAAAGTGCCTACATGCAGAAGAGATAATGTCAAAATGGAAACATCGACCCCAGTCTCATCCCCAACCATTTTTGTATGGACAGCGCCAGCGCCATCGTCAACGTTGTTGTCGCCACGCTAACGTTATTTATCTGCCAGCAGTTGCGATTTAAATACATACTTTGCTTAGCTCTTCAAGTGAACTATGAAGGGCGAACAGCATAGCATAGCAGAGGACGCGTTTAGTTGCAGCAGAGGGCTCAAAAGTATTCGAGGTTTCTGATGAAGAGTTTTATTCTGGATAGCACAAGTGTTATACATAGCTCTTTGCATATTTTGTTTAACGATTAAGGATGAGATGGTGACTATACATTGTGATGACATGATAATATCCTCGAAGCATACTGAATGAATGCCTGCATTAGCCAAATAGTGATAAAGATATTAAGAATTGATATGAGATATGATATGAGATATGAATTCTGTTCTACAGAAAATTCCATATTTATGCGATTAAGCTTTGTTACAGCAGCTGTTAATACAAATCATCTTCAGCTTCAACAGCTGCTGCTGTCAATACCTATCGCTAGAAAAGTATAACTAAGAGCTGTCATGAAAAGCTTCTTAAATTTGACCTATAATCTATGATCGTAGATCCCTTTTGCAATCTTTAAGAAGACGATTGATGAAACTAGTTAGGTTCTTCGGCTTCGAACTTCTAATTCAATCAAGTTCTTTTTCTCCTGGTGTCATGTGATGCATCTTCAAAGCGGCGCGTACATTGTCCAAGCGCCAAACGGATTACTCTGTTTTAAAGCCTTAGTTTTATCTAAGGCGACATTTTTTGGTCACAGAAGATAGCAGACTTTTCCTAAGTAAAAATTTATACAACTATTACTATCAGATATATTCATTTTTCGCACTTTTAAATTACTTTTCTATTCAAATAGTACAGTACAGATGCTCCGCCTGCAAAACCCTATTCCCCTCCACAACATTCACCCAAGCACGAAGTGCTCGCTGCCTATAATGGCTCCATCGTCAGCAAAGAACAAATGATGTAGTTAACCTTTTCCTGTCCGAATTATTTTGGGCATGGCTAAAATTTACTTAAGAATATGGAGTTGATATTAATTTCAAAGCCCTATGTATCCTGGTTTGCCCGTTGTGAAATGTTGTCTATTGGCGACATTGGGCAATAGTGGATACATTTCTAAATACACAAATATTTAAATTTCTGCTTTTTATTTATATTTTAATTAATTTCTCAATTTGTTGTGGGTTTGAAAACAAATAAACTTTACATTTGAAGCATTTTGAGCGGGGATCCCCAGTTGACATAGCCTACATTTGCTCTTTGATCCCCATTCAATCCAGTGACCGTATGGCTCTTGCCGGTTGCACTACATATGAACTAACTAAAGAGCTGACGAAGATTGCGATGAAGGTGCTGAAGCTGATGAAACTGGTGATGGTTAATCACCACTGCTTAGAGAAGTGATGTTGGGAGACCTCTTTTGCGTTGGAATTGTTGTGTTTTTGCCTTGAGTAACTCATAAGCAATATCAACTGAAAGTTTGGTAGTGACATAAACTTGTTGTCTCCCCATCAGGTTTGCAGGTCACTGCGGTACAACATCAAACTATTGACTCCTAATGAGCACCAGTAAACGATTCGCATATACCACTTCTTTGAAGGGTGGTTGATTCTGTATAATTCCAACAGCATGTCGGCAAGATCAACCCTTCCCATATGCTTGTTATAACATTCAACAATACCTGCAATCGAATACGCAATTTCTTGGAAATTCTTGCTTGGCCAGGCCTTTCGAGCCTGGTGCACACCAACACTGGCCATCTGGTGCCGCAAGAGGGATATCTATTTATTGTCTTTGCTCGCTCATATATATCCACGACCATCTGTGCGTAGGTTTCAGAAAGCTACATGAATTTTGGCCCCAATGAACAATGGCCCCAAACAAAAAATTAAAAATGGCCCAAAAATTTATAAGGGAAACAACAACACGAAAATTTCTCTGATATGGGGCCTTTTTTAATTTTTTAGTAGTGGCCAAAATTCATTATGAAACATAAGGAAAGGCTACTGACCGCTTGGTACGAACAGTACGATACCCTATCCATATACCTATATGCCGCAAAGAAAAAAGCATTAAGAAAGTGATAAATATTATTTTATTTCATTCTGTGAAATTTATAAAAAAAATGTTTTTAAAAAAAACGCCCAAAAAAAGTGGGCGTGGCCATAAACTTTGTATGGGCGATATATTAGAAAGAACATTTGCTAAATATCTTGTTAAACATTTTTTTTTTCAGTTCATATGAAAATGTCCGCTGAAAACAGCATTTCAGTGAAAAAGCCCACACAAAGTGGGCGTGGCAAAAAATTGTATATGACAGATTTATAAAGGAGGATAGTGCCTACATATCTTGTGGAGATTCTAACACTCTATCTCTCTAACTTTAGCCTAAAACGGTTTTTTATAAATTGTTGTCGTGTCAGTTGGCGGATTTGAAAACTTTTAACACTTTCCCATTTCGGGCCCTAGGGAGTATACGCATTAAATTTTAGCATAAATTTAAAGGCCTAAAAAGTTGACGGTCGGACGGACACTGCTAAATATTCTGAGGATTTGGTCCTGATCAAAAATATATATACTTTTATGGGTTTACGGGTGTTACAATTTATTAGTCAAAATTAATATACCCTTAGGATAGGGTATAAAAGTGACCCTAATCTTTATTATTTTATTTGGAGCTACGACTGGAGATTTCCGATGTCACGAAAAGCATGCACATTTAAAACAAGATCTCTAAAACTCAACTGAACGAAACAAAAACACACAAAAAAGGAGCCATACTAATCTTGGGACGAGGTGAAATGCCCAAGTCAGAGGTATTCAGTTTCCGAGGGATAGCAATATAATGCCAATGTAAAGGTGCGATCAGAAAGTCATCGAAACTTGTCATCCGGATGACATCCTGACATCATCTATGACGTAGAATTTATCGTAAAATGATCAAGTTTTTTGACGGCAGCATGTCACTCGGATGACAAGTTTGGAAGTTCGGTCTAAGTGGTCGGTCTAATTGTAAGATACGAGCAGGAAGAGAAATGGTTAAACAACGGTTATCAGACGAGTTTATTGCGCGTTGGGAAAAAAGATCAGAGACAGAAATGAACCATTGACCATTTCCAGGTCCAGCGGTTGTTTGATTTCAATCAAGCTGGTGGTAGGTGAGGAATTTCATCAATACATCTGCTCCCCAGGTTGGGTGCGAGTAAAATGAAAGAGATGAAGTGAACTATGTCAGACCAGGATACGGCACTAAGAACTATTTTATTGAAGACATCATAATTGTGCTAAATAGTTATAATATAACCAAGTTTGTCATACAAAGTGTTGGCACCTGGTCACTTAAAGCAGTGACTATAATAAAACACAGTTTGACTACTATTTGGTGGCTCCTTTCATAAAGTCTAGTTCAAAAGATTGCAAAGTGGGAGAAGCGATCCCAGACTGAAATATAAATGGAGAAGAAAAGAGCAGGGCACAATAAATGTGTGTAAACATCTTTTCATCAACCTTGCTAAGATAGAGCAAAATCCCCGTTAGAAGCTTTAAAATTAGATTCATTTTAAATACGGCAATGAAAAATGTTGATTAACAAAAGAAGAAAGGGAAGTGATAAGTAAAAGAAAGCAACATTTAAAACTAATAATAGATATGATTACGTTTGTCGCGATTTGGAATATAAATACTGCAAAGCTTTCACGAAGAGGAAGGGTGCCCGAATTCATGCAGAGACTATGGAGATTGTATGTTGAGCCTGCTGATATGAACCAGCTACGATAAAACCACTTGAATAAGGGCATAACCACCTTTAAGGTAGCCACGCAAGAAAGGAGAAATGCTCTGAAAATTAGTTAATTGAGAAGAACTCTTAAAACTTCCCTAGCTATTCTTTTCATATCCACTCCTAACTGTGTAGGTCGAACTCGAAAAGTTGTTAAATACTCCAAAATGAAAGAAATGAATGCCTGTAAACGCGAAAAGCAATTGGGCTAGACGAGAGACTCTCTAGACGAGAGACTTTCTTATCTGCAAAGTTGTGACAGGCGATCAGTCCTAATCAGTGGTTTTCATTTCCACGAAAATGTGATAGCTATTTAAATGGAAAAGCGAAGCAAATATTTACATCAATATTGTCCCACAGCTGAAAGGAAGGCTGAACATTAGTTCGTCCGTTGCTCACATACGATATTATTATATATGTAAGTATGAGGGCAAATTGACAGCAGCTGAGATGAAGGCGACAGAAGTATCGAAACTTGATCAAATTAGAAGTTTAAGGATCCGAGAAAGCCTTTACTATAAAAAAAAAACCATTTAAGTAGTACTATAACGCCAGTCAAGCAAGAAATGGCATTTAGCTTTTCCCTGCAAGCACAAAAAGACTTCAATCTCCTGGGTCTAACAAGTGCAACAACACAAGCATTTTTTAAGCCTTAGTGATGAAACGTGAAATGATACGAAACCGAGAGGCTTGTATATACTTTTTGAGGTCGAACCCCGCAGGTGGGCTAGTAGGAATCTCTTTAATTATAATCATTACCTTTTGGTTTTAAGGGTTTTTGGTAATAATATTTTATTTTATTATGAGTTTCACTATTGTCTTTGCCGCTCGGAGAGCGCCCTTCATATTCTATCTCCAAAAAGGATATATATATATATTTTTTTAAACTATAAAACCTGTTAGGATGAATTCTATTTTTTAGTGGTTCAATTGAAGTTTGTTTTTTTTTCTTCTTATTTTCGTCCTCATAGAATTGCAAGCATAAGTAATATGCGAACATAATTGAATTTTCTATAATCGGATGAAAACGCTGTTCAATTTCAAATTCAATCAGATTGTACAAAAGCGAATAAAAATAGTTTTACTACTTCGAGGATTTTCTTGGCATATGATATTCGTTTGCCTTTCCACTTCTGCGATCACAATATAATTTATTTAAGTCGTACATCTTTCGTAAGGAGGGAGACGGAAGTTTAGAATTTTAAGCAGATTGGCAGGCAAATAGATACATCTATTGTTGGCATTACAAAACTTTTATATATTTTTGCCACAAAAAGAAAAATATGAAATAGAAAATAATTTTATATATATCTGGTTGTGAGGTACAGTCGTATAAGTCGACATATTCAAGGAAAAACACGAAATATGATTTCGCAGAATAATTGGATCGAATAAATATATTTGTTCACCTTAAGCCTTTACGTAGTCGTTTTGATTTCATTAGTGAAATGAGAAACCCAAGAATCAATCAACTATACCCTTGCGTAGGGCACCGCAACGGCGCGCCGTCCGCTCCGTTTCAAGTCCCAAATCAATTCGCTCGCCAATCATTATTTATTCAACATATCCCATCGCATCGCATCGATAGCTACCTTCAATCAATTCTTGTTGCCATCGAAACAAAAACTCCCACTTCGGTTGTATTGCCATTCTGATAGTGTCATTCTTTACTACGCCAATTCATCGGAACGAGTTCATAAATCCGGAACACTGAATTGAAGTGGAAGGAAGGAAGGCAGCGTTCCTCACCCACTCCCGCCCGAGTAAATAACAAATACTCTTATGATGCTCTACTTGTGTAAGTACTGCGTAAACATAAACGAAAAGAATCAGCCATACCCACTGCATATCCATACTCACGACTTTCTGACTGACTGTGATCGATTCACACTCGATAGGACAGGTAGCTATCAGCCCACTAGTATCAGAACAATACAGAGCATATGCCTGCCGTGGCCACCCACTCCCTTAGCGTATGGATCTAATCCAAAATTACAGGCAACAGTTGTTGCCGTCGCGCCATTGCCGCAGAGCTGTCGAAGATGAGAGCCCCAAAAAGGATACGCGAACAGCAAAGTGAAACAGAAAAACCCAACGCTTTCTACGGAACAAAAATTTGATTTCCCTGTGGAAATCAGTTTATCAGAAATCATAAAATTTGCTGCCAATAAAATTTTCTGGTAAGTGTTCGCATTTTCCGGAAAGTTTCCCCGCACTCGCACAACAGCCAACCTATAGTTGCTGTGTGTTGTGTACGTACACGTTATGGGACGCTATTCGAGTGGTTCTCGTTGTGGGGGACTGGCGGGTTAGGTCTCTCCGGGTGCGGTACAGTTGGGGTCCCATTTATTATCTCACTATTCGAAATCTGTAGTCAGTAATATCAGTTGGTTATGTTGCGATTTCTCTCTGATGGCATGCGAAATCTACAATTCTCGAGGATGATGTGAAGTGTATTTCCAGGGTTTTGTTTAAGGTTCAGAATTTTGTTCAGTTTTTTTTCTACATGTTTGCTCCAAAGAAAAGAATGTGGAAAATCCTTGCGAGAGATGGCACATGGATTATGATAGGATTGGGGACTGTTATTGCTGTACGCTATGTAGTGGGGTGTATAGGTAGGTACGTGCCATCGTCATTTGGGAGACGTTGGTGAAGAACAAATTTCTCTGAATATTTTACCAATATACTTCAACTCGGTCTTGTGTTATATCTTCGTTATCAGAAAATTAAAATCTAGTGGTGATGCAAATTTTGGTTTATTTTTAAGTTTGGAAAACGTTTGCGACACGTTTTGAAAGTGAAAATGTAAACAACGTGAATGTTCGAAGGGGATGTGTTAACGCACATCTTTGCCGTAAAACATCATGAATTACATGCTGCTTTTTTTAATATCGTACCTGTTGAATTTATAGGTGAATGCATAGTTGGTCAGTAGGTAGTTTGGTGGATGCCATTCTTGAACAAAAACACCTGAAAATGTACACAAAGAAGCTGCTGTTAAGGGCTCAAAGTGTCGCTCTCTTAGAACCATTCTGATTTCTCCATAAAACTACGAATGTATTTTAGCTCGACTTTCCTTACATCAGCCAGCTTATCATAGAAGTATTTGCCTAGGTTCCTTAACCTTATATTATTTAGGGCTTAAACTTATATTATAACAGGTTACGAACAGTAGTCATTGTGCAGTATGCCCAGTCGTTCTGCATGTAGACCCACAGCGTAGTGCGGCGTGAGGACTCCCGTTTATACTCTTATATCTGTGCGGCTTAGTCGGTCATGAATTTTGATCTCCTTTTGCTAACCGTTGATCATAGCTGTCGAGTTGTGTCCAGCGTAGGTTGGTTCTACTCAAAGACTCGATTTCGATTTTTTGTACAATAAAAGTAAGCGGTGTCAGTGATGCGTTCATTTCTGACCCCGATCTTGCACGCTTGTCCGCTTCCTCTTCGCGTCCCGCGATATCACTTTGTTTGTCAGAGTAGATGATGATGGTCCTGTTTGCAAACCAGTGCCTTTTCAGTTACGCGACAGCCTGGATAATGGCAGCTATTTCCGCCTAAAAAATATAGTTGATACCCTCACAGAATATGCCTGCGCCTGTACCGACATCTTCTCGTCCCATTCGCTTCCTTACAGTATTCTGGTATTGAAACTCCTGATGAAAGCGAATGTCAAGGGTAGATCATTGGTAGTTGGTGGTTGGGACTCCACTGAGGCGTGTCCTTATGGTCTTTGAGTCCAGAGTCCACACGCTTTTAATCGGATGGCCATTTTTGCGGCATTGCTGCTGCAGTATATTTCCAATGGAGTGAGGTTAAGGAGTACCTCCAAAGCTGTAGTCAGTGTTGTCCTAAGCGACCCTGTAATAACAATGCAAGCCGCCCTTTGGACTTTGGTCAGGCAGGAGAGAAGATATTTCCTCCCACCATACAACCGCGAAGTACGCCCGTTAAACATGGCCACATATATTCTCTCTCCAGTTAGGTTTGGAGTCTAAAATAGCGCCCATGTATCTTGCTGAACTGCTTTTTCTGGGAAACAGCACGACTTTTGTTCTAGAATCCCATTCCCCGTCGCCGTAGTTGCCATCAATTAGGAGTGCGTAGCTGAGTCGATCGCTGAGAACTGAGGGAAATTTGCCTAGAACCAGGAATACTACATCGTATTCAGTTTTCGACCGAGTTGAAAGAATTCCTGAAATGATGCAAGAACTTAGAAGTGGTTAAGTCCTTAAGAGCAGCTTGCCTTGCACTATTAACAAATGTTATTCGGCAGTTCAATACAATGGATAGTCTTTATAAAGCATAGATCTGCGTTGTGGAGACCGGCTCAGATTATGGCAGAAAGCAGAGAGTCGACCACCATGCACCATAGCAATGGGTACTAAAGGCTGTCTTGAAGCCTCTGAATGATCCTGTCATTCCATATATCACTTAAGCCATAACTTGAGTTGGGATGGAAGCAGGCTACTTCATCCTATCACATTTTTTTAAGGAGTGTTGTCTATTACCATGACCCAACACTGCGCATACTGAACCACCTAGGAACAGACAGCTG
Organism: Ferdinandea cuprea; assembly: GCA_963576555.1. NCBI lineage: Eukaryota > Metazoa > Arthropoda > Insecta > Diptera > Syrphidae > Ferdinandea > Ferdinandea cuprea. The sequence continues at coordinate 29,739,035 of OY754958.1, forward strand.
CACGAGATAAATTATTACCTTCAGCAGAACCTAAATCGCTTCAGTTGTACCAATCTATTTTAAGTGGGCTTTTTATTTATGATTATAGTAAAAGTGGCACAAATGTGAGCTTTAGGTAGTAAAAAATTGTACTTATTACCATGTATTATTAATATTAATGATGTAATTTTGTCTGTTAAGATGTCATTATAACGATTTGAAGAATAATTTACTTTCAATTTATTATTTCTCACAATTACGGCGGCATTATAACACTACTCCAAGATGTTCAAGTTCAAACACAAATTGATACTAACTCAAGCAACATGGAGACTCACGACACGAACTTCAGTGGCAATATAGGAATTTTTGGCACCATCACATCGGGCTTCAAACTTCAACTTTATCATCTTCATTTCCTCAAATTGATTGAGAAGATACAAACGCAAGTAGTAAATTTTACAACCACTCTCATATTGAGAGATAAAGGAGTGTATCCCGGACTTTTCGAACGTCATTTAATGGATGAGGTGAATGCAGCACAGATGCAATTCACCACCGAAAGCCCTTTTCGTCTAGTGGAAAGATTTAAGAAGGACATATTAGCTGTGGTGTACCTGAGCCGAGAAACCTATATAAATGTTTTGAATACTTTGTCGGAGAATTTAAATCGAATTGCGCAGACTTATATTATTCTGCTCTGCGATGAAACCGACTCATTCTTGGAGGACCTAATGAGGATTTGCTGGAAGAAAAAATTCCTCAACGTGATTGTGATTATGGAAAACTTTTACACCAACCAGACGTATTACAATTTTAGTCCATTTCCATCGTTGCAGATAGAATCGCACTCGCTTAACAAAGACTCCATAGTGTTCCCAGATCGAATGGCAGATCTTAAAGGGCACGCAATTCGGGTTCTGGTCGATTTAACTGTACCGAGAGATTTCTATTTTACAAATCGTCAAGGCATATCCACACTTGGCGGATACTGTGCTCATCTAGTGCAGGCATTTATCAAGCTAACCAACGCAACAATGGCCCAACCAGTAGATGATTTATCTGATAATACATATCTACAGGAATATCACGATAAATATATAGAAAAGGACTTGATTGACATTATTTCTGATGTTGCATATTTGACTACACCAATGAAGGGCCAATCGAATTTTTACGAGATGAGCAGCTTTTTTCTGATGCTGCCGAACGAGGCTAAAGAACCTTCGAGCAGGTACTATCCGATGCTGCTGACAAATCACTCGATTCTGCTTATGTTTTCCATGGTATTTTTATTCTCTTTAGTACTCAGTTTTGTGATTCGAATCGAAAAGAACATTAAATTGAACCTCATCGATATGATCTTCCATGAAAAGAGCGTCCGTGCTGTTCTTGGACAATCCTTTAACGAATATCAAGGATCTTCATTAAAAGTTCGAACAATCTACTTTGCAAGTACACTGCTGGGTCTATTCCTCACTACTCTATTTGTCGCGAAATTGGGAACTTTACTCACCGATCCGCCGCAGCAGAAAAAAATCGAAACTATCGAGGACATGCAAAATACCCAACTTAAAGTTCTTATGTTTCAGTCTGAATACAATGATTTTCTGAGGTATGCACATTTTTGGAACATTGAAACTCCCGATGTATATGAAATTACGGAAAATTACACCAAGTTCATTGAAATGAGATCATCTCTGGATCGGCGTTATGCTTATCCCATATCAATGAGCCCATGGTTAATGCTGGAGCTACAACAAAAGTCTTTTGCGGAAATCCAATTCCGTCGTAGTAGTACATTGTGTCTGCAACCATTTGTTCCTATGGGGTTTTATTTGAATGAAAACTCAATTTTTAAAAATAAATTTAACAAGCTCATCTCGAGAGTTAAAGAAACGGGACTATATAATCACTGGGTGCAGAAATCTTTCTGGGAACTAGTTGAAGGTGGTCGTGTAAAATTGACGGACTTAAGTGCGCCAAGGTTGAATAAACCTTTGACTGTGGAAAGTTTCGTATGGGTCTGGGGATTGTTCGGTGTAATGGTAGTGATTGATTGTGTTACATTGATGCTGGAGATTTGTTTGGTTAGGATTCAGAAATTTAAGAGTAAACAAATTTCAAATAAATCAGTTTCTTTTGTGTTTGAGGGAATATCCTTTAAAATTAAATAAATAAAAAGTATATGTTGGTATATTGATACTTGGTTTTTTTTACACATAATTTGGACTTTAAGAATTTCATAATATATTTATTAAGAAGTTTTTTCTAAAACAATAAAAAAAATAAACATAAATATAACAACCCAGCCTGGTTAGCTTCAAATTGAACCATCTATAAATATAGGTACTAGCTGTTCGTGCCCGGCGTTTCTGGATGAATTTCATGTATCTCCATGTAATGATTGATGTGTATTTATAAAAAAAAACCCAGTAGAATTTGATTAAAAAGACAAACTTAAGCAAAGAATTCACTCCAAATTAGCTTTTGAAGACTACAAAATAACATAAAAACAACATGAGTTAAAACAAGTTACATTAAGAACGTCTAAAATAGTTTTATAAACTAAATTAACCAAAAATAGGTATAGAAAAGTTTAAACGTTAAAAAAAATAACAGTACATATATTAAAAAAAATTTAATAAAAAAAGGACATAGGATGACACCCCTCTATCATGAACTTTTTAATATGAAATAAATTCGAGTTTTGACAAGCATTTGTAGGTACTCTTAATGCGTTCATCGTAACTGTCCGTGTTTCTGATGCGAAATATTTCGGCATCTCCGAGTAAAGCTGTGTTCTTGCAAATAAATGTCGTGATGGATCTTATTAGCACTGAAATCAACTCGTTACCCATTCTCCAAATGCACAGCCAAATGGATGAAGATTAATGTTTGTGCATGGAAAATTAAAATATCCTCCATATCGCACTCATTGCTGCATATCTTCACATTTTATATCGCAAAGCGAATATATAGCTTGCAGTTCCTGATATCAATGATATCATTAATTTTTTGACCATCCACAGAAGCGTATGATGCTACTGATCAGATTTCATCTCTTTCCATGTTAGAAGAGATGACTACAAATACTATCCATCAATTCAGTCCAAATTTTCGATTTTGCCTGTGGATTTTTTAACAAAATTCGTCCATACAAAGTAGTAGCTATAGTAAATTTGATAAAAGATTTCAAATCAATTGAAAAACTTCAACCAGTCAAAACACTTAAATAAATCGAATGCATTCAAAAGTCTAAAATAGTTCAAGCAGAAATTGGCTGCTAACTCGGCCATTCGCCTTAAAACAACATCCCAGTGGACCGATAAAGAATTTGTCCACTATGCTATTCTAAATCTATTTAAGACTCTTCTTAGAAACATATATTACACCACACCTCAGCCTAAGTTTGACAAAAAAATGTTACTCACTATTCCATCCATATTATTCTGGGACGAAGATGAATCGATCCACCTCTACAACAATGGATCAAAAACGGATGAAGGGTTTGGTGGTGGCGTTTTCTCTCACGGACTATTCTAAGTGTCTCGTTTCGCCTACCCAATTATTGCAGTGTGTTTCAAGCGGAAGTCATGGCGTGATTAAAGAAGCCTTATCTTGGCTAAAAAGAAACATGATATCTGCTAGAAATATCCGAATCTTATCTGACAGCCAAGCGGCATAAAAATCGCTACAATCAGTTTCTCTTAACGCTATAGTGGTCCTAGAATGCCGATCCTTTCTTAAGGAGATGTCGAAGTAATTCAACATTCACCTCTGATTGGTGCCGGGCATAGAGATATTCTACGCCGACGAACTCTCTTATATCATAACCACACTGTCTGATATTTCACGTGATAAAAGTTCCTTAGGCATTCCAATTGCAACTAATGTTACAATAAGAAGCTATTTAGAAAACTAACTTTAGGTGGACAACGGGGAGAACAAGCGCTCTACATCGCAGGCATCTTATAGGCAGATATGCAACTAGACTTAGCATTTATTCAAACGACTTTTGCCGAAGCTGCATGGACAAGGCGGAAGAGGCGACAATCCTACACCTTCCTTGCACTTGTGCTCTCCCAGAAACGTAAGGCCCACCTAGGATCCTTCTTCCATGGCAATCTTGAACATATGTCAACTACTGACGTTAAAAATCTCTTTCGCTATAAACAGAGCCCCAAAGTGTTAACGAGTTGAGTAGTAAAAGTTTGGATCCACGTGATATCACAATGAAGATTTCAAGAAATGCAAGCATTCAAAAAGTATTGCATTCCTCTTAATTCAATTCATTTGACTACTTCAAAAGATTCCAAGATAGATTGGGAATTCAATATTGAAGTCAAAGTTTTTAAGCGAAGTCTTACTCAAAATTTAGTATTTTTATTCAAATGACAGAATTTGGCAAAATGGCAGAATTTTATAACTTTGTCAGTAGAGAAGACAGATAACAGATATCAGATGTGGAATAAAATTTGACAGATAACCGATGGCAGCTGGCAGAACATCGAAATACAAATGGCGATCTAATTTTAAGTTGGCATAGCTAAGTAATAAAGAAATAAATTTGACGTTTCCAAACAGGCATCGACTTACTAACGTTTAGCAGGTACGAGGCGGACTGCTTCTTACTTTACAAAATAATGCAACTTAACAGTTTTTGCTTTTGCTTGAGCCTAACTAATGTGCCGCTTAAACTAATTATTGTCAAATCAGCGCGCTAAAGGTAAATTAAAACTTGCTCCGAAAATTATTTTTATGCGCCAGTGCGTTTAGCGAGCAACCCTTTTCTTGTTTATCAATCTGGTTATTCCCGAAACAATAGTCACGAAAAGGAAAAACAAATATACTGCCAGTTTTGCAATTTAACACAAGAAACATTAAATTATGCTGAAAAGTACTAAGCCACACCGCACCCTTCCACTGATAATGCGAGACACACTTTTGTCTTCGGCAAGCGATTAAAGTCTGAAGACAAAGTTCAATCCAAGAAGTGCACCATCGGGGCCCATGTTGATACACATATATCTGAAGGAAAGTGCTCGCCCTAGAACGGTCATACAGTCACCCTTGTGCCAATGTTGCTCTATACGTTCGTATACATATGTATGTATATGTGAAGGATTAGGGAAAGATAAACATTTGTAAGGATTTTGAGAGAGAAAAGTTTCTCTAACCCAGACGTACATCCTCCTTTCAACGTTCAGCTTCCATTTCACGGACGTGGTCCTAAACACACTCACGTAAAATAAAACGAAATGGTCTCGATGCAGTAGGAGCGAGCGAGCGTTGCGTCTGCTTTTGCCTTTGCATTTGTCTTTGCCTTTGCCCCTCTGTAGGCAGAGTAAGTTTTTAGCCGCCACCGTCACTTTTTGTCTACCACCCACAGCGTGTAAGCCTTGTTAATATTTGCAGGGCTGGCATTGCACTTGCACAGCGACATGGAATTAAACACTAAGGCACACTCTTAATTTACGAGCTGCAATAGTACCTACCATCACGACCGGAGAAACATTTCCGTGAAAGTTTCGTTGGACCCGCACGCATTCGTTTCCTTTTGATGATCCAACACAAACAAAAGACTTGACGCAAACCACCACCCTGCGCTTTGCCGACCAACATTACCTGGGGAACCCAAACAATATTGTATGTGTATATTTCAGCCAAGATCCTGCCAGACTAGTACAGCTAGTAGCAAATTAATCGCTAAGGCAAATTGCAGTCGAAGATGACGACGCAGCAGGCATCTTTGCTGACGACTAATTGTGGCGGTAGAGTGGTAGGTTGGGCACTAACGTACTAACTAAGCACACAGGACGAGAAAGAAGAAACTCATTACTTCATCTAGGGATTAAACTTTGAAATGAACTTGGCGCACGATGGCACTTTCTTTGGAAGTTTAACACTAACCTCTGCTCTCTGTCCCTCTGCTGGGACCTTAGCTATCTACTATATACAAAGGAAGTTATTATTACATCGCATTGCGATATTTTATTGCAGTTCAGCAAGGAAGTTTCACTGCTCCATGGAAGGCTAAAAAATGGCTAGCAGAAGAGAAATCTCAATATTTAAATTTGCCAGGCGCAAATAAAAACACACAACGACTGAGTTGACAGTGCCAGAGTCAGTATTTACATTGTGTAAGTGAAGTTCTTGCTCTGGGTGTCATTTGACACTTTTATAATCCTTTATGTGGGGTGAAGTTAAGATTGCAAAAAACAATGTGATAAGATCATTATAGTAGTGGTTTGAGTATACGAGTGCTTTGGCAACAAGTAAAGTTTCGGATGCTCCTGCTTTACTATTAGCCTGGAGAAATCACATTAAGGGATTATGGCTTTAAATTACTTTAAATTGCATTGAGTTGTGTGCTTGCAATTACTCATAATCTTTGATCGTGGTTATCACTGGAATTTATGTTCCTAACTAGACTAGACCTTTTTAGATTAAAAGGATTGGTAATTAATGTTGAAGTTCCCATTCACCTGATAAGGACGACCTAAGTTAGGGATTCCAAACAATGCGATACGGCAAGCTAAAACAAAATATAGAATCGAGTGGTTTTTCAGAGCCTCTGTCCCTTACTACCTCAAAGTTAAAGCTGTCTATTATGACATTCTGACCATATTCGTTGATTCCCTTCTTGTTGAAAGTTTACTGCTTAACCAATCTTTGGTGGTTCTATTCCTATATTCGAAATATGTACATATAACAGACTTTTGTGAGTTTTGCACAATTAAATCGAGTATGATTTTTAAAAAGTCACATTCCGTCGCACTCCAAGTTGGTTGTGGTCCCTTCCACTTGTGCGCGCTACCTATGGAGAGGTTTTCCCCTGTGGCGTTGTCCCTCTGGGTTGAAGTTGAAGACTCTTTGGTCCGGAGAACTGTTGTCCATTTGCTTTACATGTACAGGCCATCTCAGAAGGCTGATCTGCACTTTTCTGACCTTGTCAATGTCGCTGTGCAGCTCGTAGAGTTCGCTGTTTTATCTCCTTCTCCAGATCCTATCAATGCAAATGGGACTGAAAATCACGCGAAGAATGTTGCGTACAAAACGCCTAATAATATCTTCATCCGCCTTCGCCAATGTTCATGCTTCTGCACCATATAACAGGAATGTAATGATTAGGGTCTTATACAGAGTATCCTTGGTGTTTCTTGACAAGGCCTTACTTTTCAATTGCCTTTTTAAGCCAAAGAAACAGCTGTGGACTTTCCTGGCCTAAAACCGCACTGATAGGGTCCAATCAGTTCATTGACACATGGTTTCAGGCGTTCACGTACGACAGACAGGATCTTGTATGCGATGTTAAGCGGACCGATACCTCTTTAGTTGGCGCAGTTTAGAGGGTTTCCTTTCTTGTATACCGGACACAGCAGCTAGCTTTACTAATTATCATCCATAACGAACGGCCACTGAAGTTGCATTTAACTGTCATGCATTCTTTCAATCAAATCTTGGAAATGAGAAGGTGCTCTCTTCCCCCGGACATACTTCGGAAATTTACGAAGAACTCGTAAGTGGTGACGTGAAATAACGATAAACGAAATAAAGCCAAATTCAAAATATTTGGCATTATTTCCCTTCCAAAATGGAACCGCCTGCGGAAAGAGCGTTGAAATCCTTTAATCCCGCGAAGCGGATCACCAATGTAGTGTTGCCAAGGGCGGCTTATTTAAAATTCGGCATTATTTCGTTTGGCAATATTTCACGTAACCCTCGTAAGCATCACCAAAAAATAACAAATATTTTAATAAATATTTTAGCGACCTATATTTTAATCTTAGGCCACGTTTCCATTTGCAAGTAAACTCGCGGAAACTCTTGCAGAAGTTCCTTGCAGTAGCGTTTACATTATCATATGAATTCTTGCAATTTCTTCTGCAATAGATATCTTGCAAGAAGCTCCCGCATCATATTGTCGCAATTTATTGCGAAGGTATTTACAGAGAAGAGCCATAAATTTTGTTATTTATTTAAAATTGGAGTATGACAGTATAATCTGGTGGGAAGCCGCAGATAAATCAACCTGTTTTAAAACAGTTTTTTCTTAATTGCGGGCGTGGCAGTGGACGTATTAAAGCAAATTTTAAACTCTACCATTTCGGGACCCTAGGAAGTGTTTCGAATTTCAGCTTCCTAGCTTTAATTTAAAGGCCTAAAATTTGGTGACGGAGGGAGAATGTCTCAGATTTTGATACTGATCATAAATATATATACTTTTAGTGATTTACGACGAATAGTAAGCGATGTTACAAACTATGAGTCAAAATTAATATACCCTTAGGATATGGTATAAACAAAGAACTCAATATATATACGAAACTATTTCGATAAGCAGAAAAAACTGTCGCGAGTCAATGCCAACCTGTTTAAACCTGCAATTAATTGCACTCGCAAATACTCGCAAGAAGTTATGCAAGAACTGTCGCGATCGAACTTGATTTGCAGTTTCCACTTGCAAGTCGCTGTCGGACAGACTGTTAGACATTTCATGTAGAAGTTTTCTTGAAAATTGAAACGCGGACTAATACGCACGTTTTTTGGTTTCTTTCCGAGTATATTAAAAGTCTCTCACGGCAAGCGTATGATAACCTTGCCGCCGAAAATTGAAAACTGTCTATGTTCGATTAGGAATAAATATTGGCACTAACTACAATTCAAAATATGTATTTTCTGCCTACAATATGTATTTTTAAATTTTTTTTTTCAAAATTTTGAGTTTGATGATCTTTTTTTTAAAAAACTTTTGATCGAAATAACTGAATTTTAAAACAAATATAAAAGAACGAATTTCTGGCTTTCAAAACTGAAAACTTTTTTGTAAGTGTTGCCATTGTGTTTTAATACATTGTTTTCCATTTCAAGTATTTTTTTTACATTGCCCATTCCGCCTAAACGGTACAGGGGCACCGTTTCAAAAAAATTGCCCTCTTCCAAAAACAGTTTTTAATTTTTGGCCCCATGGTTATCGTACTCTCTCCTCTCTCACTCGGCCTAGTAAGGGGTTCGAACATTCCACGTGCAGATCAGAAAATCGTAATATTTTCGATTTGCAGGGTCGTCATGGTGAATTGATTGCCCGCGGACATGTAATGAATGATGAAAACTGCGTCCATCTTGTGAATAATTTTGGTACACTAAGACACAGTACGTAAACGATGAGACCGAGATTTAAAATGTGTGTGTTATGAACACACACTAATCTGTTTTAGTCCCCGGCAAAAATTAACAATTCATCAGATTCTAGTTAACCCAAAAATAACAGGTGTCATTACATATATTTGTTATCGCAAGCATCTACTAGGCCTTTGTAAAGCCACTGGGCACTTTGTTTATTTTGGTAAATCGCTGTTTCCACTTTATTAACTTTGGTTTATGCATTTGCATACTAAAGATAAGGACTATTGCAATCGCGTTGATATTTCAAACTCAAAAGTTTATCAAAGTGCATTATATCTAGAGTGGTTGTGGTAACAACTTGCGGCAGCTGTTTTTTGCTCTATCAATTTGTGTGTTACGTACCATAAACCATTTTTTAAGCACTCATTTTCTCAAATTGACGTTGCGTACTCTATATTGTTTTGAAATTAGATAATAACGGTATACTTTACAACAACGAATGTATTAATGTCAAAACTTTTAGGTGCCTTCTCGGCAGACCTAACTAAACAATACTGCATTTTTAACTTTCTAATATGCATTAGTATAGGTTTGGTTAGGTTAAACAGGGGTGTGGTGAAAACGAAATCTGCAGTTAACACCAGACACCATAACGGGCCCATCACGATCCCTGGGGAACCATCTGAATTCAAAATTCAAGAGGCAGAAAAAACCTGAACAATTTCCCTTGTAAACAAACCAATTTCCTTGAAGTCCTTGCCATCTATTTACTCAAAGTTTTCAAAGAAGTATTTCCCCAAAAATTTTCTTCGACTGCGCGTTATTGGCTCACAGTATATGTGTTATGTCGTCGGCAGCATGCAGATCTTCGCAGGATCTGCTGGCACGTGCATCTGCTAATCCGAGTCTCTGAGAGTGCCCTGTCAGAATTCCTGTTAATGTTCTTAGCTTAACCCTGTTCAGTTTTACTATCTCTATAGATCTTTTGCTATCGTAAATTGACCTCAAGACTTTTCCACCTTATATTGGCAGACCTGATTGTTTTTTCCATAATCATGCCCTCTATTATGCAGAGGAAAGGTTTAATGTCAGCGACCTCACTATCAAGAAGTAGCCCTCATATTTTTGCAAGTTCATGATCCTGCTCATTCTCCTTAATACCGCAGTATCCTGCCACCCAGCATAGCCTCACGCGGTTCTGACTACATTGTGCTACAGTTCCTAACTGTATCAGAATAGATATTGGTCGATTCCATTGCCTTGACTTCCATTGCGGCCTGGCTATCGATGTAAATAGATGGCGATATCCCTTCCGGATACCGATCGTATCTGCATTAGCTCAGCCGCCCTGAGGACAGCCAGAACCTTTGCTTCTGTCCGGTAGTCATAAGATACCAGAACCTGTTCCTTCCGCTGTTTTCGATACATGCATTAGTATACTAAAGTGAAACTTATTGCGATCGTGCAACAAGTCTTGAGATGAGAACCTTTTTTGAGAACATCAAATTTTTCAAACCTAAAAAGTGATAAAAGAAATTTGGTATGTGATTCATTTTGAGACTATTTAAAAATTCTCATCATGTAGCGAGAAAGTTTCGTCTGATGCAGTCGTGAACTCTATTTTCTGTCAAAATAATAAGATATATATTATATAAATATATAATATAATTAAAAACAGTGGGTCTGTAAACGGTGAAATTTACGTTAAGAAAACGATTTATTAATTAATTTCCCTAAACATTATTTATTCATTTAAATATTTTAAAAATTATTTTTCCATAAGCAAATTACAAAGATTTCAAAATTTTTTTACATTTAATCTTGAGAAATCTTTCCCAACATATCTCCAATAACAATGAAGCACAGTCAATAACCACCATTACACCAAACAATCTCCAGACCCACACCAAACTGACAACAGTCAAAGGTTTATTCAACCTTGGCGTACTTAAGTCCGTCAATTTTATGCGACCACCTTCAACTAGTTCCCAGAAAGATTTCTGCACCCAGTAGTTGTATAGTCCCGTTTCTTGAACTCTCAATATTAGCCTGTTGAATTTATTGGCAAAAATTGAGTTTTCATTCATATAAAACGCCATAAGACTAAAACGTTGCACACACAATGTACTACTGCGACGGAATTGGATTTCTGCAAAAAACTTTTGTTGCAAATCTATCATTTGCCAAGGGCTAGATGCTATGGGATAAGCATATCGTCGATTCAACGTTGATCTCATTTCGAAGAACTCGGTATAATTTCCCGTAGTCTGAAACACATCGGGAACTTCTAGTTTCCAGAAATGAGCAATTCTCATCATGTCATTGTATTCAGACTGAAACATAAATACTTTCAGTTGTGAATTTTCGATGTCCTCGATGGTTGCGATTTTTTTCTGCTGCGGCGGATCGGTAAGTAGAGTTCCCAATTTCGCGACAAACAGAGTAGTGAGGAATAGACCCAGCAGTGTACTTGCAAAGTAGATTGTTCGAACTTTTAATGAAGATCCTTGATATTCGTTAAACGATTGTCCAAGAACAGCACGGACGCTCTTCTCATGCAAAATCATATCGATGAGGTTCAATTTAATGTTCTTTTCGATTCGAATCATTAAACTGAGCACCAAGGAGAATACAAATACCATTGAAAACATAAGCAGAATCGAGTGATTTGTCAGCAGCATCGGATAGTACATGCTCGAAGGTACTTTAGACTCGTTCGGCATCATCAGACAGTAATTACTCACCTCGTAAAAGCTCGATTGGCCCCTTATTGGTAGAGTTATGTATGCTATGTCAGAAATTATGTCAATTACATCTCCAGCTATGTATTTCTCGTATACGTCGAAAAGAAAGATAGCATCAGATAAATTAGCAATCGGTTGTATCATTGTTGAATTGGTTATCCTGATAAATTCCAGAACTAAATGAGCACAGTATCCGCCAAGTGTAGATATGCCTTGACGATTCGTAAAATAGAAATCTCTCGGCACAGTTAAATCGACCAGAACCCGAATTGCGTGCCCTTTAAGATCTGTCATTCGATCTGGGAACACTACGGAGTCTTTGTTAAGCGATTGCGATTCTACCTGCAACGATGGAAATGGACTAAAACTGTAAAACGTCTGGTTGGTGTAAAAGTTTTTCATAATCACAATCACGTTGAGGAATTTTTTCTTCCAGCAAATCCTCATAAGGTCCTCCAAGAATGAGTTGGTTTCATCGCAGAGCAGAATAATATAAGTCTGCGCAATTCGATTTAAATTCTCCGACAAAGTATTCAAAACATTTATATAGGTTTCTCGGCTCAGGTACACCACAGCTAATATGTCCTTCTTAAATCTTTCCACTAGACGAAAAGGGCTTTCGGTGGTAAATTGCATCTGTGCTGCATTCACCTCATCCATTAAATGACGTTCGAAAAGTCCGGAATACACTCCTTTATCTCTCAAGATGAGAGTGGTTGTAAAATTTAGTTGTGTTTGGATTTTTGTAATCAATTTTTGAAAAAGGAAGTGATGAATTTTACCATCATAGCCTGCTGTAATGGTGCTGAAAATACGTTCTATATTCCTTCCGTGATCCATGTTTCTTGGTTTAATCACAATGTACTTTGAAGTAGATTTTGTCTGCTGTGGACAAAGACATCTTATCTTCATATCGTTCGAAGTAGATCATTTGAATAATAATTCGAAATAATAATTCGAAAGTAAATTACTCTTCGATTTGTTATAATGACATCGTAACAGACTTAATAACATGAATTTGTGACACATTTACCATTTTTGAAATTGGTAATCAATTTGATTAGTTAAGAACGAAAGTGCTCACTTAAGCTATTAACTTTGGTCCTCAAATTAGGTTAGGTTATGGTTCATTAGCAGTGATAAGTATTTATAGAAAAGAGAGTCCTGACCATTTATTTGTTAAAAAAAATATTTCAATTCAGTTGAATTTAACGGAAGATAACCGTCCTCAGAATTTTAACAGACAATACCATACTCAATGGACAGCTTTTACAAATGCCAACTATTAGTCTTTCGACGAAGACTCAGAACCTAACTGCAGTGTAGCCCAAGTCCCATCGTCCTTACCAAACAAAATTCAAAAAGCTAGACACAATTTCTTGCAACTACTGCACCTGCACCTGACTACTGAATGTCATCACATCGGACATCCTTACAGCTCACGCCCACCGGATGTATATCAAAGAAATTTGTCGATATTGCTTCCTGCTTTTGAGTTTCTTAGGTCTTATATGTGCCCAAGTACAAATGATGGCATTATATTTTATACGTGTCTGATTCGCTCGAACATCTTTGGTCTTGCAGTGAACTTCAAACGGATTCACCTTTTGGGTGCAAACAAAGTCATAAATTTTAAGTAGCAGCAGTTTCCTTCGACATGTTTTGCTCGCCCATACCTCCTCTTCCCAGATCCATGGTCGTGTATTCTTCTAAGGATATCCAATCGATCCAACATTGTGCACACCAATAATTCTGCGGGATAGTAAAACTGTATATAAGTATGTAGGTGGATATCTTCTTCTCTCTGGTAAGCATATACATATGTCCGATGCGAAAAATAAAAATAGAAAAAAAAACCGAAAGCAGAACATTTCTCACATCGACTAGAACACACACAAGGATTAAAATAAATGGCGACGAAGAACAGCTGTAACTGATGTTTAAGCTCTGGGGCAATGGCAAATGGGTGGCCATGATGGAGTGCAAAAGCGGCAACAACGTCGAGTTAAAATAAATTTCAATTTCACACACCTCCGGGGGGCGGAAATAACAATTTCATTAAAGCTGACACGCGGAAAACACACAGGAATAAATAGGAAATAGTATATTAGTTCGGCTTGGAGAGTAATTTAATTCCAATCGATGCCGAATTAATGAAAAAGAACTGTTTTCCTTTCCGTTCTTCTTTGGGGGTGTCTAATTAATTGGTGCGGCGAATTAATGCCCGGCAATTTATGGGGTGAATGTTGAACTAATTATTTGGGTGATTGCAAGTTATTATAGGTGATGCTTCTTTTTAATATTTTTTACTAGATATGTGTGTGTACGAGCTCAATGAGCAGCTGCTAAACGGGCGAGAAGGGAACTTACGTCTAGTCAATAAATAACCAGTCTCGTCTCATAGTAAAGAAAGAGGTTGGCTTAGCTATAAGAGAGCTTGAAAATAACAGACTGCCGGCTCTGATCGCTTATCGGCAAAGCTATTCAAATGTGGAGGTGATGTTTTAATAGGGCGCATGCACCAAATCATCATTCAAGGTTGCAGTCGTACGTCTTGCGAGAAATATCGAGACATATAGGATCATAACTAAACCTGGAAAAACCGCCGATTTTAAGCCGAATATGATAGCATTCATCAATTCGGGATCCAGGCAAAACTGTGTTACGTGACGGTAGAGAATGCGCGGTGCAATGCGACAGCACCTTACCCAAATTCTTCTAAGGCAGGGTGGTAGGGTATGATTAACACAAAAGGTACTATATTCAACCCCAGTACAGTTTGCGGACGATACTGATAGAGACTTTTACGGCTGTTGAAGAACAGGCGAAGCAATTACAGTAAATCAGCCTCATGTCTTTTATTCTTAAAATCGTGAAAAAGCCTGTTGATAGACATATTAGAGACAAAGCTCTGCTTGCCGCTTAGCAAGTCTCAACATGCTTATCAACCGCGTAAGTCCACTGAGTTAGCACTGAAAGACTTATTATCGAGAATTGAATCCACTATCAACCGAAAGGAAGTCTGTCTTGTAGCTTTCCTGGATATTGAGGGTGGTTTTAATTACACATTCTTTGAGTCCACCAACAGGGCTCTCCACAACGTGAATCTGTCACCAATCATAGGGAGATGGATAATATCGATGCTTAATGGGAGAATATTTCAGACCCGCATCGAAGATGTCGAAATCTCGGCACTAACAACTCGGGGGTAAAGCTCTCATTATAGACAACCTACTTCAGTCCCTGGGAAGTCCAGTGGTTTGATGGCATAAGTTACGCCGATGCAGAAGTGCTACAATACGCACTATCTACCGCACGGAGATGGTGTAAAAAAGAAGGCATCTCTGTAAATCCAAAAAAGACGACTATCGTCCCTTTTACCCAGAGGAGGAACCTAGACCTCCTCATTCGCCCCACTATGTAGCGAAACGATCGAATTCTCACGGGAAGCCAAATACCTGGGAATTGTCCTGGACAGTAAATTGTCCTGGAATCCTCAAATAGAACGTAGCGTAAACAGAGCCACTAGATTCTTATGGATCTCCCGTCGAGTCTGCGTTAATAACTGGGGTCTAGACAAAGACTAATGAAGTCACTACAATCAAAAAACTAGAACAAGTTCAACGTATAGCTGGAAACTGTATGACGGGTTCTATTCATTCCACCCCTACCTTAGCACTTAATGTCATACTGGGTCTAACATCCATACAAACACACATTCAAATGGAGGCAAGACTGAGTATTCATCGACTGTTCCATTCAAATAACATTGACCCCTATTCCTACCGTGGAGGTCATCTGTCTCTGCTACTCAGTCTATGGAGCCTTAAAGCGCATTCAGAATGATCCTAGACGACATGCTACCGAAATACGGCTTCCATAAAAACTTCTTTATCGTTCCTCCAAGGGAGGGCTGGGAAAAATATAGACTGAAACCATCACAACATGATCTCGCCTGGTATACGGACGCATCCAAGATGAAATCAAGGACTGTATCTGAAATTTATGAAGAGTCGCCTCAAGCTAACTTTTTAGTCAGCCTTGGCAAAAACTCATCCATATTCCGAGCAGAATGCAGTCTTTGCCATTAACCCGTTCGCTAGAATTAACTTAAGTTCTAAAACACGAGGTAAGACCAAGTAGCTATCAAAGCTCTTGACTCATCTGTCATTAAATCGAAGCTTGTTCTGGAAACCTTCATGGTCATCTATGAACTTGGTACGAAAAACTTAGTCATTCTTCACTGAACCCCAGCCCACAGGGATTTTGCTAGTAACGAAGCGACTGACTCACTGGCTAAAGTCGGCGCAACAACACCACTTGTCGGCCCTGAACCTGTTGTGGTTTTAGCAAAAAATCCTTCAGGAACTACGTTATAAGCCTATCCCTTATCGAATCCAATGAAGTCTGGCTTAACTTGGAATATTCAGTGGTCATTGTCTCCTGAAAAAACACCTTCACTGCATTGGCCTCTCACCAGACCCTACATGTAGAATTTGTTAAGTGAATGACGAATCCTCTCTTCACATACTCATGGAATATCCGGCTCTGTTTCGTCTCAGCAAGAACATCCTCGGGGAGGAAATCATCTCACCAACAAGCGTCACTTCCTTGCACCCAGATAAGATTCGTGTCTTCCCTGACTTCTCCGGAGTTAAACGATTGCTCTAGGACCCCTCCAGGGAAGGCACAATAGACTCCATTAGGTGCTGCAGTGCCAGAGCCCCATGTAGTTTTTCAGCAAAGTCGACGTAGTTGAGAAGCTCATCCGCTACGGTGTAAATCTTAGCTCTACGAATGACATCTTAGTAGATAGCCGACCCTATGTAACCGCTGCTACCACAGTTTTACAAAGCAAAAGGCTTCTGACTCAAAGGCCTTATCCTTCCAGTTCTGTTATTCGGCACTGAGTGCTGGACGATAAGAAGGAAGACCGAACCTACGTTTAAAAAAAAAAGTGCCCAAGATCGCTGGAGTTGAAGGCTGCCATGTTCCAGGTAGACACCTTTCCTTATTCAGAAGCCCCTTTAATAAAGTAAGTCAGTGCAAACCGAATACATCAATTTTAACAAACATTAATTCTTGCAGCGGAAATAGTAGGATTGCCCTAAACTCTGTATCAGCTAAAGTGATAACCAATGTTCGAAATGATATTGAACCCCGTCAAATTTTAAATTGCTGACTTTCCGGAACACTGATGACCTCCTACATAATGGATTTGGAAGGAACATGGCTCATGTCAGTACTTACATACATTTTCCAAACTTTATTCCATTAACAACTTTATCGAACAGCCAACACTAAGTATTGACATTTTGCAATTATTATTTCCAAATACAAAGTCATGTTAATGAAACGAACGAACAGTCACTCTTTAAAAGTTCCAACTGTCATTCAAAAATCCAATTAATTTCCTTTCAAACACATCATCACATAACAAGTGGCAAAACAAAACTCTGTACCTTGGCTGACAGATTGAATTAAAAAAAAAAAACTTTTCCACATCGGTCAAGCATCTGCGATGTTCCTTTGAATTTAACACCAGCACACAGAAATGACATTTGTCAACGAAGTCGTTACTTTGCCCCCTTCCCCTCGTACCGACTCTGTGAAAAACAGAGCAGGCATTAATTGCCTGTCATATGGACGGATGTGTGTGCAGTACACTTTTGTTCCCCCCAAAAAAAGGTACTAAAATCCAAACATTGCCGACATCACGACATCATGAAAACTTCCATTTGCATAGTGTATCCTAATGGCATAAAAATGCCGCCATTACTCCCACCATCGCTTCTGCCGGGAGCCACCACGACATGGCTGTGACCACTTCCAGCATTACTATCACCACCATCACCATCGTCACCACCCACTACCACCACTGGCGCTATCGTCCAATTTAACTTTTAGTTTACAACATTGTTTATGCTCGGGTACTAACCATAAAACCGGAAGTGCAATGTTGTGATATTGTGTGTCATCTTTTATGCGCTCGGGGATGAGCGTAGAGCGTTGACTCTTCTATCAGAAAATACTAAATCCCAAGATGGAGTCCGAGTCCGAGCTGCCGAGTTGCCGCGCCGACCACTGCCAAACAAAACGATGCGATGCCGCATTCTATATAGCGAACCTCGTCTTCCGGTTCGTGGTCGTGGTCGAGATAGGGTAGGTGTGGAAGCATTTTGGAAAGGGATACCACTGTGAATAAGTGGTAGCACATTAGCTACCCATTGACTTCGGCTCTGCTGTACAACGACGAATGACTTACCCCGTAGCACATGATGCACATCGGAGTTTGGCACTTCCGATGTGGGCACGTCCACGCAAAGTTATTAATAACTCACCGTCAGGAACTGCAACAAATATTGTTAAAGTTTACACATAAATTTCTGTCATGGGAATCATTAATTAGTAGATTATGTGTGCCGTGGGTGGTTGCTCCTCGAGTGGGTACACCTGTTCAATAGTTGGCGTGCGGTGAAAGGGTGGTTGCTATAAACTAGGTGCACAACGGTTGATACCTATGGTAGTTTATTTTCTGTGAGGTTTAACTTCAGCCATTGATGTATTGTTGAACAGTATAGAAAGTTTCCCAATCTCATTAGGATCCCAACCGCAAATAGTATTGAACGGTGTTTTAATGGGGGGGGGGGGGGTGTTCTGTCAGTGTGAGGGATACTTGGTCAACGTTTTATTAGCTTCCCGGAAACGATGGTCGTTAATCAATTCATTAGTGGGTGAAATGTTGTTGTACTTCCTGTATGACCACCGACGCCGCCGCCGCCGCAGAAATGATGGCAATAAAGTTATGAGCTATTAAAGATTTCTTCTGTTTAAGAATGGTAATAAATAAATCACGCGAAGTGACTTCCGAAGACTGTCGTAAATGTGTGCAGCCTTGAGATGACATTTGGTTCCGTTTGTAATGCGGTCCAATTTGAGTTATTGAATGGTTTTACTAGAAGAACGAAATGTATGAGTTTTTGGCTGCGAGATACAACAGCCTTTCATCATCCTTCGTCCCGAACTAGGGGCCTGGGACTCAAAGATCCTTTTGTCTGAAGCGAGTCAATCTAGTCGATGTTGTGTTCAAAACCGAATTCATTGTCAGAAGTTCTTCATGACGATGGTCGATTTCGGGATCCTAGCATAACTTAACCAGCTGAACTCTTCCAAACATGATCCGGATTTCGGCAAGGTGATGATGGTGATAGCTATGAGTTTTTTAATATTCTTTTTTTAGTAGATTTCAAGACGAAAGTTCGTTGTTCTTGAAGTAAATGAGTACAATATTTTAAAACAATTAAAACGTTGAAAAATGTTACACCAAAAATACTAGCAGCGATGGGTGCCCTCTATTTGCTGCCTTGCGAAAGTCTGACAAACATCCTAATATAGTTCTCACTCTTGAACATAGATATGTGAATAATTATACAGATAGTCAACTGCGAGGATTTTTGGCTATACCGCCCTCCCTCCCTTTTTTATATGCTTCCAAAAGGCGGAGAACTGTGCCTGTATAGGAATCCATTTTGATAGAAATGTCATATAGGTATCATTAATGTCAAACTGGGCTTAAAACAATATATTTTTGACAATCAACAGCATACTCTGTGGTTCAGACGAAAGGGAGAAGCAAGGTTTAAAGTTCTGTAAGGATCGCTCAAAGCTTATATTTTATTATACTCATACTCAACTGTTTTGAAATTTGAGACGTTGCTAAAAACATTTCATGTTTATTATTTTTGAAAATTGTATCTAAAAATCTTGTCATAAATTTTTTTTTGGTTTTTTAAGGAAGTTTTTAAAGAAAAAAATAAATTGTTTTTAAAACATAAGGAAAGGCTACAGTCCGCTTGGGGCGAACAGTATGATACCCTATCCTATCCTATGTACCCCAAAGAAAAAATTCATAAGGAAGATGATAGATAGCATTTTATTTCATTCTATGAAATTTATAGAAAAAAAATTTTTTTTTTGAAAAAACACCCCCAAAAAGTGGGCGTGGCCAAAAACTTTGTATGGGCGATTTATTGGAAAAAATATTGGCTAAATATATTGTTAAACATTTTTTTTTCGATTTCTATGGAAATTTTCAAAGAAAACAGCATTTTAGTGAAAAACGCCCACAAAAAGTAGGCGTGGCAAAAAACTTTGTATGACAAATTTATAAAGGTAGGCAGTACCTACATATCTTGTGAAGGTTTTACAACTTTATCTCTCTAACTTAAGCCTTAAAACGGTTTTTTCTAAATTGTGGGCGTGGCAGTGGGCGGATTTAAAAACTTTTAACACTTTACCATTTCGGGACCCTAGGGAGTATATCCTCCAAATTTCGGCCTCCTAGCATAACTTTAAAGGCCTCAAAAGTTGATACGGACGGACGGACGGACGGACGGACGGACGGACGGACATTGCTAAATAGTCTTAGGATTTGGTCCTGATCATAAATATATATACTTTTATGGGTCTACGACGAATATTAAGGGGTGTTACAAACTATGTGTCAAAATTAATATACCCTTAGGATAGGGTATAAAAAATGAACCCAAAAAGTAAGCGTGACAATAAACTTTATATAGCAAATTTGTTTACATGCTTGTGTCTACATATTTTGTGAAGGGCTTAGTTATTTATTCTATCTAATTTAGCTCTAAAAAAGTTTTTTCTTAATTGTGAGCGTGGCAGTGCGCGTAACAAAAAAATTGTTTACACTGTACCATTTCGGGACTAGGGAGCAAATATTCTAAATTTCAGCTTCGTAACCTTAACATTGGTGACGTTCGGACCAGGGGTTTGCGAAGAATATTTAGAGGTTTTACAAACTATGTTTCAAAATCAATATAGCCTTAACATAGAATACCTATACAAATCATATGATATTTATTTAAAATGTCTTAAATCATTTTATTAAAAAAAATTCTTAATTTAATCAAGGCAATATCCTAGTATGTTTCAGGAATAGGCCGTCATTACATAATATCGTCAAAACTTTTGACTTGTTTTTTATTCTTCTTGAAGTGGAGTCTAAAAACAATCCCTCGGTTGCAAGAAAATACGCAAGAAATGCGCAATTACTACGGCAAGACTATGGGAAGAAACACGGTAAGTTCGGTATTGGTACCTATCATTCTTCCTGTAGAGTTATGAAGCAGAGTATTGGGTGCGACTGAAAGGAAAAATATGCATTCTGGCTATATTTTCGAAACCACATCAAAAAGGAACAGCTTTGTTTGTTGGTGGCGATTTAAGTGGCCGTTTTGTAAAGTCTAAATAAGAGTATGCAGACTGTTTATGACAACTACAGTACCGTGATACATTGGATACAGTACCGTGAATTATTGAACAGTATGCGAAACTATATTCGTAACAAAATGGATGTAGTTAAGGAAGTCAATTGCAGTCTACAAGATCTCCCTTGACCTGTTATATAGAGCTAAATCACTGCCAGGAGCTTCACAATGACATACATAGGGATAAGCGAAAAGAAAGCGACATTGAAGTCTAGGTCAAAGATAAAAATAAAGTAAAGACATGGTTCGTCGTGCCTACTATACCATTATGGTAAGTTTTGCTGTTTAATTTTTATTTTCCGACACCGATAATCTTCTTCAGTTTCAACCCACGTATTAATATGACTTGCGGGGTAGTCCAAAGATGTTATATGATATCACCTGGATGTTAAATATCGCCAAGAACAATATTTTAAGAGTTATGCTGCGAATATAATTTTCCCAACCCTACACGTGGCTATTGAATAAAAAATAAAATAAATATACGGAGTAATAGGCCCATACAATACGCAACCATTGTGTATGCAAAGATATAGTTTTTGACCCGAATGGTTTAATAAAATCAGTTAAATTCATATCAGGCCTTAAAATTACCATCAGAGAATTTAACGATAAAATGAAACACTGTTTGAACCTTTGCACCTGTTGTGAAACAGAACAGTGCTCACAGAAACTCCAGAAGTGTCTTCCAAAACACAATGCTTTCTTCTGTCATTGAAGAGAAACCCCAATACTCTGCCAAGAACGCTGCGAAATGTCTAGCAATATTTCACCCCTTCTGATCTGACAAGAATCTACACGGCGTTTATTCGCCCAAAACTTGAGTAAAACGCTCATATTTTCAAAAATGCGCGTTAAAACTTATTGGCAATAGAGATGCATCTCTTAGTCACCATCGCAATGTTTCCTGCCTGTCATTGTTTTATCGTTTCTTCCATCATAAGCGATCTAACGAAATAGCCAGTTGCATTCCACCCCTTCAACAATTTAACAGCAATACTCTACATGCTAGGAATGCACATCAGTTTACCCTTAAGCCTATATTCGGACGAACAGTGAAATACAAGGATTCGTTTCTTAACGAATGCGGAATGCTCTACCACGCTCTGCTTTTCCTACACATTATAGTTTACAGACATTTCAAACCATCGTGCATGGGTTTCTCCCTTTCTCTAAGCCTTCATTTCTATAATTCCCGCAATGTGCCACTTCATTACAAGGGTATCCAAAGTCCCTTTAGTGCGCGTGTCATTATAAAAAAAAACAAAGATTGAGCCACTATGATGAAATGGAAGCAGATGCATCTAAAAAGATTTCGCTATTTTAAAGTTCTAAAAGAAATCTTTTCAGGGGTTAAAAATAAAAAATGCCTATGTACCAACAAGTGTTTGCCGTTTAGCCCTAACCGAAGTTTTATACATTCTTTAGAAAACAATATGTAACGATTAACCTTTTCGAAATGTTATTTGGGATATAACGATGAACCATTTAAAGTGTCCGCTTTATTTGAATCTTCAGTTCCCGCCATAAAAACTTCACACAGATGACAGTTAGCCGAATGTAACATAAAGTGAAAATAAAAATGTAATGTTTTCTCTAAAACAAGAACACATAAGAAAACCCATGTAAATTGATGTGCAATCTGACAAATTATACAAACAACGGTAACGCACTAATTAACTTTTACTCTTTTTAATTAAATTAAAGTCTCAACAATAAAATTATATTTACAAAAAGTTATCAATCCCACTTCATAAGCTCTAACTCTGTCACCCTCTAACCCTCCTTATCATCCATCCCCACCCTTTACACATTCCGACCAACAGCCATTTCACTTTACGACTACAACATGTCATTTCGAGTTGTCGTTGCAAAACACACTACCCAACCCATCTATACGGCAAGCATATAGCCTGCCATATCCTGGGCAATAACAGCCTTCCTAATTACAAAATTAGTTATAAGACAGCATGGAACTAAGGCAAATTAACTTTCACCGGTTCCCTTATAGCACGATATAATTCGCAGGATCATATAGAAATTCGCCAGCACAATTACGCAAAATCATAATTGGATACATGTAGACCACAAACATAAAAACTAAAATCAGCTGCGGGTTGTTAAAATACTGGTTCGGCGGCCGGCGCGTCGTCCTACTTGGAAGTTGCATAGGTACATATTAATGTGAATTTGATAGAGCTCCCAAAAGCATACCATGACCTGACGTACCTACATGCATTTCATTGAAAAGCTGGGTATCTAGTATTGCACTCCAGCCACCCCTCCCGTTTGCAGTTAAATCGCGCGCTGGTATGCTCTGACACTATTATTTAATTATAAATACCATGATTTCTCTTCTGCGGTTTTTATTCTGTCGCCAGAATGTTGCCATCACCCGGCCAAACGCCCGAGCTTTGTTTCCATCGATTTGGTGTTTCATTAAAGGGTGGTGTAATACGATGCACATCGAGTGCAAGACCTATATTCAAAATAGCTCTGATTACATTTGCAAATGAACCTTATATTAATCTAGTAATAGAACTCATAATGAATCGACCGCAGTCAGTTACTCGTCCGTAATAAGCCAAAATGAAGCTACCCGAGAAGTTGCCTCGGGGGTATTCATCGTAGGTCTACAATAGACTAGACCGGAGGGCGGTTCGTTGTACAATTAAACGCACAAGTGTATTTGAACGGTTTAAAGCCATTCAAGTTGGAGCATATGCTATTGTATGAAACAATCTGTGTACATACGTTGTGGCAACATAAGTGTTTGCTCACAATACACTGAGAAAGGGATAAACCTAGGTAGTATAGTTTGGTTGTCCTTTGAAGCAGACGACCGTTGATAGGGAGATTTGAATCCATTCCATCGTGCAGAGGTATCTGGTGTGTAAGCAGGTATAATAGATAGGGGCTTGTGGGGAGTCTTGTTTATCATTTGCGGTCTAGATGTATTGAAAAGCAGACTGAAAAGCATGTCTGGGATAATGTGGGGCTCAGCAATTGCAATACCTATCACTGGTATATAGTGCCGTCAGCCCCTTGAGCACTGCTATAAAAGTTGCAAATTCATAATTAAAAAAAAATAGAATTTGTACTCATGTGCCGTACATTTAATTTTTGAAGCTGCTTAGGTTATGCAACAAAATCATAAGCAGTGAGGTAAAAAGGTCTCGATGTTAGCAGATTATGCAGCTATATTAACGGTAGACGATTCGATTTAGTCCGCGATATATAATCTTCAACGAGCGATTGACAAAATATGCGCTTGCACAAAAACTTGGCGTATTGTTTTCAACGAGACAATTTTACCATTTTTATTCTCGGTACAAATTCCATATGCAGGCGAGGCTACATATGATGTTAGCTCGTTTTCAGATTTAACCAATTGCATTGGCTGATTGGAAAATTCTACAAGCTCAACATGCAAAACAAGCAGCTTTGCTAGAACCTGTTTGGACGTAACCAAAGTTGTGGTTGTGCCAATCCAAGTTATGTTAAAATTTTAGAAACTTCCCAAAATAAAGTTCTTAGAATTGTTCATGCTCCGTGGTATATCCGAAACGGTGGTATGCACAGAGATCTAGGTATATTCCTACCGTGGACGACGAAATATGAAATTTCGCGCGTAAACAACACACTCGCGTACTTGGCCATTGCAAATGCAAAATTTTGGATTAGAGAAATCTTGTGCGCCGACTACAAAGGATAAAACCTTTTGAATTAGCACTATCAATTGCATTCGCATGTTATTGTCGTTATAAGCAGGTGCTTCCACTGGGATGTTTCCTGCCAAAGATTATTAAATAATTTAAATAAAAACTGCTTGATATACATCAGCCTAGTTGTAGTATTAATATATTTTTGATGGGAGGTATTTTTTTAGTGAGTAATAATCTGACACTATTATGAGCGGTCCTAAAAGTGTCTCATGGAAAAATTTCCAAAACAAAAATTGTTTGGGAGTTTTTTCCATTTAAGAAAGCTGAAAAAAAGCAAAAAAAAACTTTTTCTGTTTTTTTCCAAATTTAAAAGGCAAAAACGCAAAAAAAATTAAAAAATAAAAAAAAAGCTCTAGAAAGATGCATTTTATGACTTATTATTTATGGCTCCCTGAAATTACGCCAAAAAATTAAAATGTAAAAGAGCCCAAAAATCTCTACACAAGATTGGGGCATAATGCAAAGTGTAATGCAAAAAATACTTTTTGGCGTATGGCGTAATTTCAGGGTGCCTTAAAAGGTATGGTTCATCAAATTGAAAAAAAAATAATTTTGTTATTTTTTTTTCACTTTTGAAAACTTTTGTTTTTGTAATAATATTAAGCCAATTTTACGGCTTTTTCTATGACAACATATATGGTCTTCTATGCATTTGTAGGTTAATTCCTCAGTTTCGGAACTAACGAATGAATTCTTATATGCATTCGTGGGTATACTAACTGAATTTGTTGACATTGCGTTTGGAATGTTTTGGAAAACAATCAATGAAATTGGACAAGAAAATATTTTGTCATATGGTTGATATGTGTGTAGGGTATTCTTGCTTTCTCTGACGGCGGAATAGTAAAAAAACCTTATACGGTTTTATTTGATTTCAAACAAGCTTCCGAACATCTATGCAAATTCGGTAAGGATGTAGTAGCAATCATATGAGGACATTCCATGAATTTGACAACTGATGAATGGATTGTACCCGTGTAGAAATAAGGGAAGTGCAGCTCCTCTAAAATGTTCGCAAAAAAGGCCAAAAATGTCAAGTTTGTAGACAAAACTGGTCATCTATCCCTAAAATTAAAAAAAAAATTGATTAAAGTCATCTTAGTATTGCTGGTTATATTTAAGTACATTTTACGTTTTTCAAGTCCAGACTCATATGGACCACAAATTTGAAAGAAGAATAATCTGTGAAATGTAAGTGCATATGCAGCGTCAAGAAACAGTTTAGTTTCCTTAAACCAAGCTGCTCGATTCAATATTATAGTGATTTGAAACTAAACCTATCAGAATAGGTATAGTTTCGTACCATTTCCGTACTGCACTTAAGCGCCGTGTCTTGGAGTGCTTATTACAAGCAGCTGTCACGAGCAAAAATTTGCCCGCACGAAAAGTACACCACAGGCTCATCATTTAGTGCTGGGGTTAGTAAATACATACATAGAGCAAACATATATCGGTAAAACAAACACAAAGGGTATAAAACTTATCTAAGACACCAGAACATGAACACGCAAACATATTTTCAGTTTAAATTTACTGATCATTCACATGATTAATTAAGATATTAATTCTACTCATGCGAGTAATTGGATCATTCCTGCCATAATTCGACCATTTACTAAAAGATCCACCCTGCGTACGATGTGAGCACCTCCACGGAAATTTAATGCAATGGAAGACAGCTGATCAGGGGCAAATATATGACCAGCTTTAAGTTGCTGTAAGAAAACTATATCACTATTCAGTCTACGTTAAGAGAGGGGTAACATTTGAAGAAGTTGAAGGGGGCAAGGTTATATGGATCATCCCATGGAACCCCTCTAAGAGCAAAACCAATAAAGTTCTATTGAATAGTTTTAATTCGAATTGAGTGAATTGAGTCCAAACTTGTGAGGCATACACTAGACGCGGACGGACGAAGCAATTGTACAAAAACTGAGTAACGCCAAATTCGTTTGACCATCTTCGCCAAATTCTTTAGACCATCTTTTAGTAAAGCCCACATGGAACAGAGTTCTAGAAGGCGATGATTAAATTTCGGATTTCGGCAAAACTTATCTAGCTTTGTCGCGTGAATCTATAGAACACGTATATTATATGAATACTAGCGTAATATAAAATAATGCAAGAAAAATGAGTTCACTCATATGAACGCAAAATGAATTCTGATTGCATTCATTTTTCCGCAATCTTAGATTAATGCCAATGAATGCAATCATAAAACTAAATTAATTGAATGTATTTTTGTGATTGCATTCTTTCACAACTCTGCCATGGAGTTCGACTTATTGAAAATAAAGTTAATATGGCCAATAAAGTTAAGTTGGGGTACAAAGAAAACTCGGAGATCTTTAAAACTATCAACCTGACAAAGCATAAGATAGAAAAAACCATAATGAAAAATGGAGGAAATACGTTTTCTTGAAAATTTCATAAGTTAATAAATTAACCCATTTTTATCACACCAAGTGGAGAATTCTGTCACACTGATTGTTGACAGATTTATAAATTTTCATACCATCAACGTATAACAAGATATTTTGCTAATTTGTATACATGCTTTAACATCATTTATACGAAGTATGAACAAAATAGGGCCTAAGTGACTTCCCTGAGGAACTCCAGACTGAGCAGTAAAAGATTCAGAAAACGAACCTCTTAATTTGACACAATCCCTACCCACAAGGTACGAATTAATCCAGTTTATAAAACCATACGCCCTGAGTTCAAATCTGATTATCTCATGGGACAGCTGATCGAGAAGTCGGTGTATATGCAATCGACTAAGAAACTAGATCATGCACCCAAAAAAAAAAAAAACGTAACAAATTTACAACAGTGAACCTGTTTCTTAAAAATCCATGATAAAATCCAAAACCCATTACGGAGGTATAAGTATTAGGCGTAAACGGCCCATACAGGATCTAAAGCCGAGCTTCTCCAACCATGTGTGCGAAGTTATATTTTTTACACGAATGGCGGGACCTACACTGTAATGCCGATTCCGAACGGCGAATTATTTTTGAGAAGCTTCTCATGATAGTTGTTACTCTTGGATGTTTGTCAGACGTTCGCAAGAGGTGGAACCACGAATAAAAACTTTCAGGTGGTTCAGGTCCTCTCGGGATCGGGAGTGGTGACTGATGATGTTATCAAATATGCTGTAACATCTTTTGAGAGTTTCAAGTCACCTGGTCCGGATGGAATTTATCCAGTTTTGCTAAAACAAGGTTTAAGTCAGGTTTTGCCAATGTTGAAAAGAATTTTCACCGCGAACTTGGCCTTGGCCAATATACCTTCCCCATGACGAATGGTTAAAGTGGTTTTCATACCAAAAATTGGTTATTTTGACTGTACTCTAGCCAAAAGCTTTAGACCCATAAGTCTGTCTTCATTCTTACTGAAAAGTTTGGAAAATCTGGTTGAGCTGCATGTGAGGAGAATCGACTGTAGGCTGCTTGTAGGCGTTCTTTCGGGCCACCAAGCTTTTGTTAAACACTTAAATGTGTTGTGTTGGGCTTAAACGACACCACTACCTGTCCTGCTTGCCGTGAGGAGGATGACACAGCAGAACACTTTCTCTGCAGTTGTCCGGCCTATGCTCGCATCAGGTGGCAGATTTTCGGTGCTGACGTGGTGAGTGCCGAACATCTTAGCTCTTCATCTCTGAAGGTCCTTCTCGTTTTTCTTCGAAAGACTGGAAAACTAAGTACATTAACGTAAGGTGTCTGACTGGTAGTACAATTGACCTATAGTTGTGTCTGAGCGCTCCATCGGAAAGTAGCAACCTCCGACAAAAAAAGGGCATGACTGCATTTTTAAAAAAAAACAACGTTCGGATCGCCTAACATATTGGGATGGGTTAAGACATTCTCTCGATACATGAATTGTTGGGTTTATCTATAATTGCAATTAAACTCAATGCTCGAACTAGTTTTAATATTTAAATATCAGCTATAATCATTTTGATCATATTGCCCATCATGGAAGCAATAAATATAACTTATTACTTATGTCTTCTTCACTGGCTGACTGGAAGACTCGTAATCGTCTGGCTATTATTCCTGTCAATCTGTACATGCCTTACTAAGAAGCATGTAGTTGAACAAGGAAATTAATGAATGCAGTGCACTGAATGTATAAATTTATAATTTAATCTTCCATTCATAAAATTCATAAATATATGCACGACCCGAAACAACTCCTATTCACAGGAATTTGGACACAGACAAGCTGCTAGGAATGTGAACTCAATTGAATTAAGCAAATTCATATAGACCAAAAGTTGCAATTCAACTAACCAGCTGTATACGTGTTGTATCCGTACCTCTGCATTTGGTGATATTGATGGCGTTTATAGTCACTGGTATCTTACAGGACGTTGCACCATTGATATATGTACATGGTTAATGAATTCTAAGCATTCAAGGACATTGCGTGCAACAGCAACAGCTCCAGCAACACTAGACTGAGTACTGATGGGGCAGAGGATTCAACATAATTTAATAGTATCTAGTCCCAGGAGGAAGTCAGTCCCTTTTTTATTCCTCATTGCAATAGGAAGCCACATCATTCATACAATTTCACGCTCCATATGATCCACATAATACAAAACCTAACTTCTTTAAGGCGCGCTACATGCATCTTCTTCGTCGTAGTCGTCTTCCCAGCTTCGTAAATTGATTTCTCTTCTCTCCTGTCATGTCAAACGGATATGCAGAGAGCTAGAAGTTCCTTGCTTCGGTGTTGTGCGCCATTACCAAAGGAAATTCAACAGGATTCATCATCGTGTACACCGACCGAGAGGAGTACATCTAAATTTTCAATTTGAATTCGGAAACGGGACCGACGTTTTCCCAGCGAATTCACTATACCAACCGACACTGACACACATACACATATACACATGCGCTCATAGCAAACCGAGAGGACATTCGGGATGAAATGGGAATTACACGTATTCGTATACATATAATATGCTCGTAGTGCTCGTATACAAAATGCAACATCATGGCATTAATGTTGCAACCGCAAAATGCTACTGGAAATGCTAACTTGAATTTTGTTGGCTTGTTATAACGTTTCTATATCGAGTGGGTGGCGCTCGGTGGTCGGAGGTCGGAGAAACGCGGTACAGTCACAGGGAACTGCGGGCACATCTATAACACTTCTATATCTCGGCTTTTGGATTGAGGAAGGACTTCGTTTTTAGTTGTGTCACTTCGCCGGAATATTCACATTTATTTATTTAGGTTGGCGTGTGTGCAGAAGGAAGTGCCCGCAACGACATAGTGGTGCGGTGGTGCTTGTAACACGATAAACTATGTACAGTGACACTATTTCTGGTTAAATGGCGTCCCGTTTACACGTATGACAAATGAAAGTGACAAAGAAATTGGAATATCCAATTTAATAAGGAATAGGATGTGGGCTCTGAGCATACCAGAGCACGGACGAATGGATGCGGTTGAGCTCATGTGGTATTAGCCTTTAAAAAATGTTCAATCGAGTGCTTAAGAAAATGCGATGGTTTAAGAAAGTGCAAGGAAAAGTGAATTTTTCAATTTCCTTTTTGCAGTGCCGCAGACATTTTAATATGGCATTTATTAATGGCCAGAAGAGTTGTACTTGATTCGTTGTTTGCTAAAGTGATTCATTCAATACGTAGCTGAGGGAATGTATGACAGAGGGATCGTGGGGAGAGGGATAACTTATTTTGTACCTATTTAATTTTTTATTTGTTTAAATATTTTATTTTTTCCCTTAATTATTCCAAAGTTCAAAATTACAATTATTAGGTTTGACCACAATCTTCAGTTTTAATGAATTCGACAAAACCAACGTGCACTGAGTCAGTCAAATCTTTGTCGCCCAGAAAAATTGCCATCACTTGAAAATCGAGATCATGTTTAGTTTTATATTCAACAGCAGTTTTATATTCGACAATTTCGAATCCGGAAGAAAACTTCAATCGATAAACTTCTCAATGAACAAATCATCCGTGGAACAAAAAAAAAATGGCTGGAAATACGATTCCATTCCTTGGCGAAAGTGAAAGGGATTACGCTTTAGAAGTGAAAGCTATCTTGTTATTACTAAAGGGTGATTTTTTAGCTGGTTTGGTTTTGGCAACACTGGTTTTAACAGCTGACGTGTGTTTAGTACCTTGTGTCACTGTCAAACAGCTTCAGTTTGGTTTGCAATTTAACCATGGATCGTCTTACAAATGAACAACGCTTGCAAATTATTGAATTTTACTATCAAAATTCGTGCTCAGTTCGAAATGTTCATCGCGCGCTGCTTCCATTTTATGATCGGCATTCTCGACCTTCTGAGCAGTCTATTCGGAAGATTGTGACCAAATTTCGCACCAAATTTACTTTGTTGGACATTAAACCACCAACACGTTTACGTACTGTGCGTATTGAAGAAAATATTGCGGCCGTATCAGCTAGTGTGACAGAAGACCGCGAAATGTCGATTCGGCGCCGTTCCCAGCAGTTAGGCCTTTGTTACAGCACTACGTGGAAAATTTTGCGGAACGATTTGGGCGTAAAGCCTTTTAAGATACAGCTGGTGCAAGAACTAAAGCCAGGCGACCTACCACAACGCCGAATTTTTGGTGAATGGGCTCTTGGAAAGCTGGCCGAGGATCCGCTTTTTTATCGAAAAATTGTGTTCAGCGATGAGGCTCATTTTTGGTTGAATGGGTACGTAAATAAGCAAAATTGCCGCATTTGGAGTGAAGATCAGCCAGAAGCATTGCAACAGCTACCAATGCATCCCGAAAAAGCCACTGTTTGGTGCGGTTTATGGGCCGGCGGCATTATTGGGCCATATTTCTTCAAAGATGATGCGAATAGCAGCGTTACTGTCAATGGTGAACGCTACCGAGCGATGATAACAAACTTTTTTTTGCCCGAAATGGAAGTTCTTGACTTGCATGATATGTGGTTTCAACAAGACGGTGCCACATGCCACACAGCACGCGAAACAATGGCGCAATTGCGAGGCGAGTTTGGTGAACAGTTAATTTCACGTTTCGGGCCGGTCAATTGGCCGCCTAGATCGTGCGATTTGACACCATTAGATTATTTTTTGTGGGGGTATGCCAAGGCTAATGTGTATAGGGACAAGCCCGCTTCGATTGACGCACTGGAAGCCAACATCCAGGCATTCATTCGTGAGATACCGGCCGATATGTGTGAAAGAGTATGCCAAAATTGGACTCAGCGGATGGGCTACCTGAGACGCAGCCGCGGTCAACATTTGCATGAAATTATCTTTAAACATTAAATTGCAAGGTTCAAACTATCGATTCAAATAAATATTTCATTCATTTTTTCGAATTTTTTGTGTTTTTTTTTTAAAAAAAGTTCTAAACCTCTTAAAAAATCACCCTTTATAATATTTCGGATCTGGCTAATCATCCAAGAGCACGTAAGTGAGGATTTTACAAAAAGAATGCAAACAAAACAGAACCATCATCAGAAATCAGAAAATCTGAATTGCTGATTTGATTTGTGAAGCTTTGGAGGAGCATTCCTTTAAAAGACTTTGTACGACAAAGGCAGCAATATAAAAGACCAATATGACGGTGTTCAAAATCATATTCCCACAAAAAATTCGCATTCCGGTTATTCATCCTGTGCAGTTCACAGTTTCACATTTATTAGGATCCAAACACTCGCAATTTACTGCATCTCCATACTGCAAAAGCTTTGTACCGTTAATTTATTAAATTTAAAATTGTCTTAATATAATATTAAATTTTTGAAATAAAACCACATATTAGTACAAATAAACGCCCACAAAAAGTTTGTGTGATCAAAAATAGTATATGGCAAATATGTTAGGGAAGTCAGAGTCGACATATATTTTAAGCATTGTAAACTTTTATTACGTAAACTTTATTTTTATACGTTTTTTTTGGACGTTGTAGTGGGTTGATTAAAAAAATTGGAAATTTCTGGCAGTTTATGTTTCAAATTTTAGCTTAATAGCTTAAAATTAAAGTTCTTAAAACTAGTGACGGACGCCCACTATATACGAAAAAAAAAACATTTTAAAGTTATAGTTCACGTAATAAGGAATTAATGATCTTTACCTAACTACTCATGCCAGAATCATGAATGTGCAATTTTTACAATTTGTTCGCTTGATTAATTTCTGTTAGTTCTATCTATCAAAATCTAGAATGTGTACAAGGAAACCATAATATTTTGAAATGTTTGAGAAACCAAACCATACACCTAATTCAAGAGAGCATGACATTTCTACGTTATTTCGCAACATTCATTTTTTTCGCATAAGGCGATCGTGCTGAAATTTCGAGCGGCGATTTAATTTTCTTATCGTTTGACATAACGGAACCTGCCATACAATTTTATTGGTGAAAATTACTTATCACTACTTTGTTAGAAAATGGTTCCAACGATTTTGGTCTTTTTTTATACTAAGGATAGTTAGGTTGGTGCCCTAAAATATTGCATTCTCACTTTTTGCCAAAAAAAAATTTGAATAACGGCAATTTTTAAAACCGACAATATCTCAGAAACTAGTAAAAAAGAATCTCAGAATTCCGAAAAAATGACTTTTTTTTAATGATGTACCTCGATATCTTGAAATAATTCTTTTAAAATTTTTTTTTTATATAACGATTTTCTTAAATTTACATTAAATTCGTTTTCTCAAAAACGGCTTTAACGATTTTGGTAAATTTTTGTATATTGAACAAATATGTAAAAATAATATGCGAATTTACATTAAAATCGCAATTGCCGTTTTTGAGAAAATCAAATATTTCAAAACCTAAAAAGTGATTTTAACAAATTTGGTATGTATTTGATTACCATTCTTTTTGCGGCGATTTAAAAATACTCATCATGTAGCGATAATGTTTCTTATGACGCAGTCGTGCACTTTATTTTTAATGCTGTAAATTTTTTTTTATTTTTCATCGAATAAAATAAAATATCTCTGAACATTGTTTTCAGATATTTTAGTTTTAAATATATAATCATTTTCTCTCATTATAAAACCAAAATACTAAGCGGAGTTGTAATGTAAAATTCAAATGTACTTTCAAGCGATCTGAGCGCCGTTGTCTACAATTCTGAGCTTGACCATTGCGAAAACATAATTGTACAGAATAAAGCAAGGGAGAGCATGTACCACAACCGTGTGGAAAAGTCTTAAGCTTTCATGGAGGTATTATTTGATGTGCTTTTTATTTGTAGAAACAAAATAATCCACCCAACATAGACCCAGCGAAAATACAGCAATCCGTACGTATATATATGAGGGATGCGTTCCGAAAGAGCACCGCGATTGTAGAGACTAGAATCAAGACAAGGAATTTCCAAGTACAAATTTCTATTGTCTATATTTAGTTTTATTTTTGCTTTTTTAAAAAAAAAAACACAATAAAAGGAAAGCATATTGCTTTACCTGCAGTTTCTGTACGAAAAGATTTTCGCTTATTTGTATAGTTTACTGACGAGAATGTTAATGCAATTAAATTTGCATTGCCGTTCGTCTGCTCAATCAGTTATTTCTCAGAAACGGACATATAGGATCAAAAAACAAAAATAATTTTAGCAGAGCAGTAAATTTGCATACTTTAAAGTTTAAATTATTTTCTAAAGAGGCTCTTAAGTTTGGACACTTTCCTCTGTCTAAAGAAGAGTCTTTGGCTGTGAACCAGGGTTGAGTTCCAGGGATGACTTCAGTGTAGGAGTACGCCGCTTTTTTGTGGTAGCTCGGCTCATTTGAACGATAACCTGAACGGTACAGCTAGTACTGAGGTATACACAAGTCAACGATGTTACTCTGACCGAAACTTGGTTTTTCCAAATCTCTTCCGGATACCGGTCTCTTATGAAACGTTAACTTGGCGGATGTTGTTGGCAATGGTTACCAGCCTAACCTCATGTCTTCTGACACAACCTTGGCTAACACTTTGGCTGATGTTTTAATCCTGGTGTACACAGTTTATGCATTTTTGAGCAAGAATAACATTTGTAGATAGTTGTGTTTCAGAATTTTCTCCATACTTTTCACATTTTTTTTATTATATAATCATATCAGATTCATTTGAAATGGAGTACACTTTTCGAAAGTGAATTTAATTTTAAGAAGCTACAGAAGCCCATGGGGCTGAATTAAGTTTTTATTGGTTCAATAATTAAACCAAATAACCGGATACCTTCATATTGACACGAGGGTTAAGTGATATTGTCACAAACACCTTTGTCGCTACGTTTGTACTTCGTCACGTTTTGTCGTCGTCGATCTATAGAGATAATACTTTCAATATCTTCAAAAAGCAAAATATAAAGATTTTAAATAGCAACTTATACGATATTGATACAACACTACTAATATGCGCCCCGAAGGTCAGTTTTTTATCAGAAATCACTCTCAAATCCTTTATTTGATATTTTCTTTGGTCACAGCATCACGCCAAGACTGAACGACTGAACCGATTTTGCTAATCCTTTTTTTGATGTGTTTGTTATTGTCAGAACAAGGTTCTTATGAATAAAAATATTAAGAAAGTTGCGCAGATAATTTAAGAAAACTTAACGACAATATTCACTTTTGTATTGTAACCTTAGCGCTTTTGACAATGTAAACTTTTCTAATGTAAGAGCTTGGGTTCTCATTTTCTTGCGAGGGATCGTTAAAAGGTGGTCCGAAGAACTTAATGACATATACGTCACTCGGTATTCCGTCCGCATCGAGCGTATGCACCACAAATTTATATTTTAGTTTTGTAGGGAGAAAAACTGAAGGGTATAAAATAAATCTTCGTCCGCTTGTGGCGAACCGTAAAAAAGCTATCCTTAACCCTACTAAATTTTATATTATAACATTTAATTTCGTTTGCAACAAAATTCATAAAAAAAAAACAAAGTAGAAAGGCAATAGCCCGCTTGGGATACTATCCATATCACTCCCCATGAAAAAGGCATCACGATAGATGACATTTTATTTTTGTTTTCTATTATAAAATCATAAAAAAATGTATCATGTATTTTGTGAACAAAAAACACCCTCAAACAGTGGGCATGGCCGAAAACGTTGTACAGGTTAAATTTTTAGTAAAATATTTTCTAAATATTATGTACACAAATTCTTTCATTTAAAAAAAATAGCCCCAAAAAGTAGGTGGGGCTAATAAAATTTGTATGGGTGGAATTTTGAGAATTGTATTGTCTAAATATTTTATTAAATTTTTTTTTTTTTTTTTTAAGGAAATTTTCTGAGCAAAAACATTTTGTTAAAAATGTGTGTTCCAAATTTCAGCTTCCTAGCTTAAATTTAAAGGCCTTAAAATTTGTGACTGATTATAAATATATATACTCTAAGGGGTCTATGACGAATATTATGGGGTCTAGCAAATATACCCTTAGGATAGGGTATAAACAGCAATAATTAAAAAAAAACCAAAAAAATATATGTGGCGAAAACTTTTCTATTATACGAATTAGCATTAATCAATTTTTTTTTCCAAATTAAAATTGCAAATAAATTTAGCGTCCATGAAATAATGCTATGAATTTTTGGATTATTCAGTGATTTAGTTGGGTTTTGCTCTAAAAAGTGATAACAGCGCTATTATGTTCAGGAAATAATTTAATTGGAGGGTTATTTTTGTAGGCAGGTTGGTGCAGAGAAATTAGAAACAGACACAGCTTGCAGCACGAATTGACGTGCAGCCAGCAATGTGTCATATTCCATACAAAATCAGTTTGCTGCACTGATTTCGCTGGACATCTGTTTCAGGCATTAGAATCATTTTCTAGGAAAATAGTAGCAGGCACCGTTATTTCAATCGATAAAGCAAAAAATAAATAGATGACCAGAGATGTAACCTCAAAATCCTTATATACGAACTTTGAAGCAAATCCGTCGAACAGTTTTGACATTCGGCACCCGGACAGACAGACAGAAGGACGGCATTGGCGGTCTATAGATACTTAAATATATTAGTCATATATGTATTTTTTTCGATTTCTACGGAATATTTTATATATATTTTATTTTATTGAATTATCTCTTCAACTTAAGCTTTAAAACGGTTTGTTTTGAAAAAAAATAAAAATATATGTATACAGAGACGTTTTTTTTTTGGTATACGAGTACGACATCAGAAGTTTCACTTTTTGGTAGTTTTTTGTAGTTCTACTAGGAGATAAATACAAAAACGTCTTTCATCCCGCACCCCTACAATAAATTTTATATAAAAGGTTTATGCTTCTTAGCTTGGACATCTTCTTCTTGTCTTCTTGAGCATGTATTGTCACACAGTCATGCAGAAGAAAACAGTTTCCATGCAAAAACCAATTTCAAAATTCTGCAAACACAGCGAAGCGCTGTAAAGTATTTAAAGCTAAAAACTGTAATCCAAATATGGTGTAAATCGAATCTGGTACATACACCCATTAAAATTATTTATACATCTCTTTTATCGCAAGTATACTAGTAAACGAATTTACATCTATAATTTTGACTACCTATAATTATTTGTGAATCTGGCTATAATTGTCAGATATAATTTTTATGGAGTTATTTCAACCCTTATTTATGTTGAAGTTGTAAAGGATTTGTATATGTTTAGTTTACGCATGGAAATCATCGAATCAACCAAGTCCTTAACAATTGCAAAAGGATGTGCTTATTTTATTTTCTAGTTATCACTAGGTGGACATTTATTCACTGTGGATAATGCAGTTGGTTTTGTAACGGACTTTAACGTTCTTTAACGGAAGTTTGACAAAATAATTATTTGACTTCAAATTTCTTTAAATTACTTGATTTCAATATTTTATATGTAATTTTTCTTGTAATTGACGCGACCAGCATATGCAGTTCTCTTAAGCATAAGCTAGAACATAGACTGTTTGTAAGAAGGGCGAAACCCTTCTTGAACTTAGGGAAAGTCCGTAAAAAATTGTATCCATAGCGCAGCACGGGTAGCTATGCAGCTTTTTTTTCTGACTCGCCGATGCGATAGGAAATGCACCTCGACCTGAAAGATCTTTTGTCCTTAATATCAGAAAGTTAGTGGAGCTTCTACTTTCCCAATGTAGCTGATGATAGTGTCAGCAAAAAAAATTCTTAACAGCGTCAGTGTTTATTACTTCTCTTTTACTTCTATTCCGCTTAGGGCCGGGCACTCACATATGATGTGTTCGGTAAGTCGACTATTTTTAGTTTATGGAGGTGAAATCTTTATCTGTAATGACCTGTTAGATATCCAATAAGATTTTTAATAACATTCCTGGGTAGATTTAGTTTCTTCTTGGCATCGTTTCTGAAGGGCTGTGTAACCTTTTTTGTCTGTCTAAGACCTGGGGTGCACATTTGATTTTTCCATCTTTTTATCGTCATAATATTAGCTGATTTTTTTATTGGACAGAATGGCTTGGGTCCTATAAAGAGCGTCCCTCGTGGCCGAGAACGCACCTGATTTTTGTTTTGTTACTTGTACTGAGTGCTTGTAGGGTTTCTAAGCAGTGCAGTACTGATTTGGAATCAACAATTGGCGAGCTAAGACCTTTTATAGCTGCTTGACTATACGCGAATATATGGATTTAATTCCTTTAATTCCTAACATGTTAATAAGGTTTGGGCATTCCTTAATGACATTGAGCTTGGACTGAAATACACTGCGACCTTTTTCCATGGGTATTGAGACATTTTTCTTTAGTCCGTGGATACCAGCTCCCACCCCAGAGTCCATTTTTGAACTATACGCATACCACTCTAGGCCATTTTTCCAAATTGGTGGGCCAACTCATGCCTCTCTGTTTCTAATTTCAGTGGAGAATGCTTTATTGAAGCATAGTGTTGTGTTGTATTAGCTTGAGGTGTTTACTAATGATTTTCTCTTTCGTTTGTTTAAAACTTGAAGTTTTGCATATTGCAACTGTTTTATGAAAATGTAGAGGGTTGTTAATCCTGTCAGAGCTTCTGTGGCCGCCGTGGGACAGGTTCAAATGGTACCGGAGATACGGTTAATGAATGTGAGCCCTCGTACTTTGTTAAGTTTGACTATCGCGGACTTTTGAATGGTTTTCTTCCACCCTATAATATAAGCGTATGTAATAATGGGCCTTTTCATTGCTTATCATAGATCCGGTGGGTGATCTCTATCTTAATATATCTCGCTTATGCATTAATCGTATGTTGGAACAGATCACAGCTTAAGGTTAATACACAAGTGAAGATCTTTGGCTGACACTATCCATACGAGTTGATTAGCCATTTTAAGGTGGGCGCCTACATGAAGAACTGGAAATTTTTGCCCAGCCCGGGTATACAGCTAGGATATGTGTTCATAACATGCGCCAGAAGATCATGTTGATACTAGACCCTTCTCTTCCAATGTTAAGGTATTTTTTGTTTATCCTTACTGGTTAAAAGGAAGTAATTGGGAGAGACTGTACCAATGATCTATAATTTTAGAAGTAATTTTGGAAAAACGACAAGTTGCACAAAGTGTACATTGCGATACCACAGGTGGGTTAGCCAGACTATATAACTTGTCTTTAATTCGTCCGGTAAAAGTGATTTTGATGAGAGCGGAGTTAGGTGACTACAACAATTTAACCTCCCGGAATCTTTAAGTGTGAGTTCAGTGTCACTTCTTAAAAAAAATTTAAATAATACGTACTGATTTATTGCAATACAGCTTGAATCGGCTTTAGGTAGATTTCGACTCATAAAGTCCATGCGGGAAAATCACAGTTTCCAAGTTCAAACTATCTATGATATTCAACATGTCTGCACTTTACAGCTTAAATCTAAACACACTCGACGACTTCCACTTCCACTTAGAATGCTCCTTTCGCATCGCATGGATTTCATTGAAGTGTCATCGAGAATAAAATTTTCACAAGTATACGACAGTTTACTTCATCATGTCTTCTATAAACGAGGGAGAAATCCCTCGTTGTGTATGTGATTGATTACGCACGTCAATTGATGAAGCTGTGCGCGTTCAAGCTGCAGCACAGTTAAAGACTTTCAATTTGTTTGCCTTTACTAAAGCCAATTGCTTTTAAATACCTTCCTCCACCACCCGTAGAATGGAAGTTCTTTAAAGTTCTAATTGCACTAAACGTACGCATTAAGTTGGCACACACACACAAACACATTCCATCACAGAGACAGAATAAAATCCTTCCAAGAGGAAGCATTGCCATATATAAGAAAATTCATTGAACATCACTAATTGGTTGATAAATGTGTCCCTGATACCACCAGCAGTAGATAGTCGTATGTATGTGAATGCGGGTGTGATACATGTGTGTTCGATGCTTGTCCCTACAAATTCGCAACAGCACAGCCCTATGAAAGATTGAAATTTATTGACTTTTAAGTCCCCCGCCAATGCATTAGGAACCGGCTACAATGTACTGCGAGTGTATTTTGTGTTCGTGTTATACGGACGCCTGCTGTGCACTGCGTTTAGTGTATCTGCAAGTCGAAGACACTGAAAATACAGTATGTACTTGCAAAGAATAAAATGCCGGAAAAATGATGCGCTATATTGGGTGGGATATAATGTGCTTATAATGTGAACAAAAACAACAAAAAAAGCAACCTTCGTTTGGAGAGAGTAAGTGCTACAGCAGCAGTCTATTCTTTAGGTCCACAACAACAGTGGTGCCGGTACCCTAATGGGGCTACATCTACTATAGCTTAGATGTTTTCCTACATCTTCACATATATACACATGAAGTGAAGTTTTAAGTCCTTTCTACTTCTAGCATGATGAACTAAATCAAGTTGTTAAGGCATGACTAGAGTATGTTGTATGGATTTGCATCTCTTTGGTCCCTTTGGTCGTTCCTTGTTCGTTTTAGTAAGCTTTCGCTACTTGACGTCGTTTTATACTTTGCAGTCATCATAAGAAATTCTGTGAATGAAGGGGAATTCTTCTGACATGCATGTAGAAACAGGAAATGCTCAAAGTTACCATTAGATCTTTGAAAGATTTTAAGAAGCGAATTATATGCATAAAGCCGGAACTTACCTTGTGTTTGTATTTAATTAACTGAATTACCAACATTTTATTTTTAGATTAACCTAAACTGTTAAAGAAATTTATTATTATTGAAGTCAAGGCATTTGGTAAATTGTGAAACTTTAATGTCCTTTAAAACTTTTCCGGTCGCAAATGAACAATACAACTAAGTGTTGAAAATGTTAGTTCCCTAATAACTTAGTGCCATTATCACCATAGACACTTCCGCGTTTGTGAACTAGTACCTCGACTGGATACTAAGTTACCAACCGGCGAAGGCACTCCCTTCTCTTTACAGGCGCCAGCCCCACGAACTGTAAGGATGGAATCAACGGTAGCTCTTCTACTTCCAGTTAGGTCGAACAAGTATAATCTCCATACATGAACTTCTTCGATGCGTTGAATTCAATTCCTATAGGAATATCCACAACTAAGCCAGTGTGTGTTGGAACCTTAATGGGCCAGCAGTAGCACTTACTCTTTTAAAGTGGTTCCGGATGCTCTTCTAGACCAAGGGGTATAAGGGGCGTCTATTTGGGTGCAGATATATTCAGACTTATGCAAGAAGTCTTGAAATTACGGCAAGTGAAAAAAAATCCTTTAGGCGATTTTTCGCACTGAAATGCTGACCAATTGTTCATAATGAAAAATCATCCAAAAAGTAATAAATGAATATTTGGCCAAAATTTAGTTTTGGGCGATTGTACATATTTATAAAACTATTAACTTGAACCAAAGTTTTCAACTTTATTCAATGTGGGGTACTCAACCATATTTGTGGGGTAGCATGCTGCCCCCCTGCATCCCCTTTGCTTGGTTTCACTGTAAGATTTGGAGTAGACGCGAGTTAGGGTGTATGCAAACTTTGTCGCAAATACTTCAAATCTAACAGTGAAAGCAAGCATTGGGATTGCATTACCAATTTTCCATTACCTTTGCATTGGGGATTTGCACATATAAAAATAATTACAAAATTACTGATTGTTGCCATAGGCGCCCTCCGAAGTTGCCAGCAGCTTGCAGAGAGAAAGTTAAAAACCCTGAAAAAATAGTTTGGGCGATTGTTCATTTTCGGGTGATTCCGTATTGACAATAAATTTGGGCGATTGTGCTTCAACTTTTGAATAAATGTTCATAATTTTTTGGGCGATCTTTTATTATGAATAACTGACCCATATGTTTGGGCGATTAATAATTTTTTGGTTTTGGGCGATTGTTCGCGCAGCCCAAACTTCGACCACGTCCCTTGAAACAAAAAAAAAAACCGAGATCTCAATCTAATCCTCCTTGTTATTCGTCTTCAATTACTCATAAAACTGATACTGACATAAATGAGGCCAATTACTTCAAAATGTCAAATGTAGTGAGAGAAATCGGTTGGATCTTCCAATTTCACCAATTGTATCTGATCAGTATGTAATTTCGGATCGATTAGCAGTAGCAGTGGCGATTGCAGTATTAGAAGATGTTGTCTTGGTATCCACAGAGAATATCGAAAACGTCATAGATAGAAGAAAAGCCCGTAGGGGCA
This sequence comes from Ferdinandea cuprea, assembly GCA_963576555.1. Lineage (NCBI taxonomy): Eukaryota > Metazoa > Arthropoda > Insecta > Diptera > Syrphidae > Ferdinandea > Ferdinandea cuprea. The sequence continues at coordinate 29,781,469 of OY754958.1, forward strand.
AAAAACATCAACGTGAAGTTCTTCAAACTCAATAATGTCTTTCGACCATTGAAAGCATTTATAAAACGAGGTCAATGAGTCCAAAGAGTAAGCAAAGTAAAGGAGCATTTTGCACTACTCACAGAACCGTGGTTTTACAGTATCTTCCGGAATAGGGAAAACTATGAAGAATTCGATAAACTCCTTTTTTTTGGATAGGCAGCTAGATTTAAGCAAATTATTTGTTATTGGATGCGACTTCTTCAACAAACACTGTTGTTGTAGAACTGTGGCTATCCGGCTTATGGAATTGAACTTGGGGAAACCGTTGCAATGATTCATATGTCAAGTACATGTTCATGAATTGCCACTACGTCATATATTTCTCAAATTGGATGCGGCTACATTAGGACATTAACTTTATTCGGGACCAATTGGAGTTTCTGCTGAGTTTTCGCCAATCCCAGGTAAGCTACCAATTTTATTCCAGAATATCCAAGTTTCTCTAAAAAAAAAATATCAAAATATTTGTTTCAAATGTGTGACGCTATAAGCAAAGGATCCTCCCCAAAGATCTCTCCAACAGAAACCCGTTATAAACGGTACACCCGAGGTAGTTAACAACGGCCAACAGAATTCTAAAGTTAATTTAAAAATGGCCCAAATCATGTATTCTAAAAGTGTAGTGTAAGCGAAATAATAGATCTCAGCAACGCAATACATATTTTGCTCACCCAGAAAATATATTGATAGCAAGACCACATGACCGAGAATTAGGCTTAAAAAGAATCGTCTCAGCTGGAAAAAAAACTAAAACCAGAAAGCTGAGGGTTCACTCAGAATCTTTAAACTCCCGAAATTAGATTTCAAAACGAATCACCCCGGTTTTTAGAAGGAACTTGCAAGAAGAATTTCGAAACTCAAACTGTTGAGCGCTGTGTGAAGATAGTAACCGAAGCTTCAATCAGTGTAGTTGCTGAAAAGAATTTTTGGAATTATAAGTTAGTTTTGGTTATAATAGAAAAAGTCGTACATTTTGTTCTCATTTAAAGGTAAAAGATGAACTCGCTAATCTTTTATGAATTCAAGTGATACTGCATAATTCACATTTCTTCTGAAAATTTAGTCATATTTATTAGGGACACTGACTACAATGTCCCCTCCCACAGACTGTGAAATAAACTATTTGCTTCATCAGAATTCGTGGATAAAATTTAATCTGAACAACAATATTTACGTCGGTACCCACCTACATATCCTCTGGACAGATGGAATTTAATTACGTTTTCCAATTTCCTGATGTGGTAGCTAAATTGCTTTGGTTGAAACCTAATACTCAGTGCACAAATTCCGCTAACGTTTTACAACAAATGGAATTATCCATTCCTCCACCAAAACCATTTGGAAATAGTGCTTCCCCCGCGGTAATGATTCATTCATAAAACTTATCTCCATTCCGCACTCCAAGATATAACTCTGTCCTTCGTGGCAAATAAATCTATTTCAACGTCAAAATCATATTCGGTGCTCTCCACAACGTGTACCACTTTTCCTCTCATCAAGGATCCTAATTATTTTCGTGCAGTTGTCCTGTACAATCCTACCCGGTCCAACCCACCGCCTAAACAAAAAAAAAACAAAAACACAACAACACTATGAAAACTAACCGCTTATGGCAGCAATATATCTTCGCTGCAATGCTTATCAGGTGCAATACAAACCTACACAACATAACCCCCTTTAGCAGATGCGGACAAGTTTCCATTCATTATAACTTTGTGTGCGCGCCCAGAAGTCATCGTACTCGACTCGTGCTCAAACCCTCTGGCTAGTCGAGCATATGCCAGTGTAAAATGTATAACAAAACAGCAGCAGCAGCAGCTCCTTCCCACATTCAAATTGAATTCTAAATGCGGAATAAATGTTCGCCTTGGTGGGCGATAAGGTGCTGAAAATTGTTTCCCATAAATTATGACCAATATCACTATAAACAAGGACGTTCGCTAAAAGCGGGGGAACGACACTGTTAAACTTTATTAAAAGGAGGCGAATATCCCCGCTCTTGACCCTTGAAGTTCTTCTTCGAACATAATGATGGATGCACTTCTATAATTCTGCGACTACATTTTTTCGAAACCCATCCAACATCCGAAACTGCAACAAGCTCAATACGAAATTGGTTTTCTCTATTTCATATATCCTTTTTCGAAAATAAATGAAGTTCAGAAGATTTCTCTATATTTGCGAAACGAAACGACCGACCTTGTCTTCCTTCCATCGCCATAGTAGACAAGCAAATCCTTAAGAAACATAAAAGCTGTGATAAAACAAGGCGAAAGGACTCAACAAAGACGGACACCGATCCGAAGTAACGAAAACAATTCCACAGCAAATGGGTTGGCCATAAATATGGGAATGAATCCAGTTGCTACACATTGAATCTCGCAAATGGATGTTAGGAGATTTATCAAAGCAATCGTTAACATTAACATTTTGTGTTTCTCACACATAGAAAAGATAGAAAACACACACAGACATTCGTCAACTCGAGTTCGAGTTCGAGTTCTAGAAAAACAAAAAATGGCAAATGTCTTGTATCGAATTTTTGTGTAGTTTGCAATTGCGACGATGAGATACTACTTGTACGTTCCAACAAAGTTGAATGGTAATAATAATATTGCCTCCTGAATTGACATTTTACGCATGACTAGAATCGATAGACTACGACGAACGAATTTGTGCATTTCGAAGAATATTTTCCCATTTCTTGTTTCTATATTTTTGCTTTGCTCGCACTCTTGCACTAACTGACCACTGGATATTTTGGCAAGGAAGAACGAGGAACAGCCTGTATTTGGGATACTGTATTTGGGTGGATGATGATAGCAGGGTCCTCGTCCTCGCTATCCTGATAGGATTGGTACTCGACCAAATAATTCTAGCAATGGATGGGTCAGTCTTGGTTGTGGTCATTTTTGAATTGAAAGTGTCCTCGATGACAGCCATTTTAAGTGGAAGGGAAAAAATCATTCGGGTCACTGGTGTTGAATACAGCTGATAGGTCATAGGACATCGGAGAGTGCATGTTTGTACATTGAAATAATTTTTTTTTTTATTTCATTGAATTTAAGATTTTCCATTAAGTAATTCGGATTGCGAAAGTGGATTAGGATTTTGATGGAACTGAATTGAAATTAGATCTTTACTTTACTTTGATTTGGCGAAACGTGTGTTTGTGCTGCGCTTAGGGGGTGATATGAACCTGAGGAAATTAGCAGCCCGAAAAGATCAGAACTGATCAGAACTTCGATGGAAATAGGGAAGAACAAGCCTATCAATTTCTACTACTCACTGTCTCTTTTGTAGAAGACCCCTTTTGAAAGTCGTTGGTGGAATCAGAGGAGAGACGAGACTTTCTGACTTAAGCACTTCCTTCGGCTTATTTGCAATCGAATGCAATCAGCGGTTGCGTTTAATGTTCTAGTTATGTCGAACTAATGACATTCCTATATGAGCTACTTCTGTCAAATGTCTATAGGGATATCTACCACTAAGCCAGGGTGTTGGACAAGCACTAATACCTCTCCGATACATTCGAAGTGATCCCAATGCCCAACCACATACCAAAAAAATACTGTTAGAAGCGCCCAATTAGGTTTTGACCCTGTTTTTAATTAAATTTGTATCTTAATTTAAGGACACCAGACAAATCTATAGTTTAGTTCACCCACTAATTTCCGTTTCGCAAGAAGGTACACCCAGGCTGAAAAAATACAAGGCGAGCGGCCCTACTCGTTGAACCAATTGGATCTTATGACGAAGCGAAGTAGACATTTGATTTCAATGTTTGTAAAATCATATGTGACTTCGTAGAAAAGGGCTCCGAGATGAAGCTTTTTTTTTCCTGGAGAGAAAAGCGCATGAACAAAGTAGGTGAGGGACAGTCTTGTTGCATGTTTACCTATAAGACAGTGTCCAGTGATGACACCTATAGTAGTGCTAATGTTCCCTCTGCTTAGAGAGATCAAATTTTTAGAGCGATTCAGATCCAGCTTAGGTTAGGTTAGGTTAAAACAGGGGTGTGATGTAAAACCATCACACAAAACTAGGCACCAAGGCGCGACCCCTGGAGAACATGGTGAATTTTTTTTAAAAATCGAAACGGTTCACAGAAAAATGTAAACATTTTCCCTAAAACACAATAATTACCCTACAGAAGCTAGAAAGGCCTTTGAAATTTGTACCTTCTTCCCTAAGAATTTCCAACGACTTCGTAAAAGTGCCTCGTATTCACAATAGCATCCAGCTTAGGACAGACCCGTTTTGTCGCTAGAAATGTGATACCACAGCCTTAGCGATAATTATCTCTTCTTTATCAGGTGAGAGAATTAACGTGGTTCCTTGTTTAGCGAGTTCATTAGTCTTGCAGTTCCCAGGAATGTCCCTGTGCCATGGAATGCAGCAAAGGTGAATGTTAAACGTCTCCAACATCTCCTGAAGACACAATTTGCAGTCTAAGGCTACTATAGAGTAGTTAAGTTCGTGGGACCATTAAGCGAGAGGTCACTGTTTCAAATCCCGACATGTACCACCTGAAAGTTTTTATTCGCTGCCCCACATCTTGCGAACGTCTGACAAACATCCACGAGTAAGAACTGTCATGAGAAGCTCCTCAAATTCCATTTGTGTCAAAAAATATATCTTCGCACAAACATAAGAGGTGGGTCCTGCGTTTACGCCTAATATTTATTTTTTATAGTAGGTGTAAACTACCCATACAGGCCCTTAAGCCTAGCTTCCCCAACCACTGTGTGTGCGAGGACTTTTTTTTTGAAACGAGTTCAGTATGACAAGGATATTTCCAGCCTAACGGAATTCATCAATTTTAAAGCTTGATTTTTTTTTCAAGGACACCTTTTACGACAGGGTTTTGCAATAATACTTTTAGTTCTCCTCTACACACTTTTACAACTATTCTAAGCCGCTAAGAAGGACACTAACCAATTTTTAGCATAACCTTGTTAATCAGTTATTTCAAAGAAGATATTTTCTTTAATTAAAAATAAGAAGAGCAACAAATCCAGAACAAGAATAACCCAAAACTCCATGTTGATAGTCAAGCAATTTGTTAACGAAAATAGAAACCTCATTGTATGTTTGAACAGGTAAACCTATTTCAGTATAAAAGAAAATCCTATCGTCCGATTCCTGGTATTTAAGGGTGGAGCGAACATCAAATCCGCTTTGTATTACCATATTCCATTCAACTAATCATAAGTAGGTACTGGGAACGAAGGATGGCAGAGCCACGCAATGTTTCACTTGAATGGCTTCGAAAATTCAAACTTTAACGATGCGCTATGTTTGGCCGATACTCTGCACCACGCTGGTGCCAGGATAAAAGCATAAAATAAAATTCCTCATTTATAGTCTTCTCGGAACCTCAGGGATAGGGTGAGTAATTAGCTTGCATTCACAGGCTTACATGCTATTTTTGCGGCCCCCACACGTGAAAAAAATAATTTTCCACAATGCTCTTAAAAGGTCCTTTTCATATTGAGCGGCAGTAGTGCTTCGGCAACCCCCTTTTTCATTATTTTTATTTTCCTTTCGCATCAAAATAAAATAAAGACAGACAACTGTAAGGACTAAAACTCATCACAGCAAACTCTCAGCTGTACCCAGAAAGCCATATGACATAAGGATAACAAATAAGGCACGGTAGATGTGCTGCTATACTATATGCGAGAGGGTTTTTGAATTGAGGTCGATGTGTAAATATTTGCTAGAGGTAATGGATGTTTATTCTATGGATGGCCCCCTTTCTTGACACACCTCATTGGTCGACTAAGCTACAGCTCAAGGATGCCCAAATATATTCCGGGAAAAGCTTGAAATATTCTTTTCAAACATGAACTCATTCGAATTTTACAACACTGCGCTCTGGTTTACTCCAAGGCACCTATGAAGTCGATGACAGCGTGAAGTAACATCCTTGCAAGACACGAACATCTGTTTCACCAGCACGACACGGTATATCCTTTGATGGATTCCACAGGATCTAGTTTATAAATAGTCGGGAAATCATCCTTCAAAGTTAATCTTCGATAAACATAATCATTGCTCAAAACCAAGGGAATGCATCATGAAAGAGATATTAATAAATTCCTGTTTATGGAGTCTCTTTGAGACTCTTCACTGAATGATTCCTTTCAGAAGCAGAATGTGTGTGTGATCTAACGCAGGGAACATTGTCAAACAAAAAGGGTTTATTTAAGACGAACACAGGTGGGTAATCACATGTCAAAGCTTCGGTTGACGGTAGATGGCTTTGTTGAATAACATCACAATCGGAGGTATGATGAGCGACTAATGAAATGTGTTTGCTCCTTTCAAAAGATTCAAGGTTGGTAAGCTTTGCTGTGCGATTCTTTACCTTAGACACGCCCGAATAACTAAGAAGAAACCCAAAGACACATTATTTATAGAACTTGTCCATCATGAAATCGAATAACATCTACCGCCTATCCAGATGGATTTCTGAAACTGAATTCCAATGCAGTTGTTCACTTCAACGCCGCCGAATTAGCTTTCAATCACTTAATCGTCCTATCGCAGCAATCCCATAGTGAAATACCGAAATAGGAAATTTTACCTACTCGTCGTTCGTGCATTATATGCTTTGATTTAAGTTTGGCCATTTGCCAGGAATTCTTGATGGTTGGCACCGGAAAATATATACACATACATATCTGTGCCACTTCCAGTTGAATGGCTGCATCACGTTAATGGAATCTACTGCGGTTTACTTTCTTCTTTTCGTCAGCGTACACTTGTGCCCAAGTGCAATCAGATTGAGGGAACGTTAAGATACAATGGTTGATGTCCCCTCAGATTTTATGTCGCTTTTTAACCATTTCAAAGGCAAGCGAAGTATGTTGCGCCTGGTTGACAGGATATTGAATTGATATATACTTTTATTGTGCTATGGAAATGGAATAGGGTTCGATGCAGAAACTAGTAAAGTGACGACAACGATGTTTCTAGAAGTGATTTCAAATAAAGCGGCACGACTGGGACGTACGAAACTTTAGATCTTTGTTTGAATTGTCCTTGAGTGGCAGTGCTTCGTTTTATAGTCAACATCACCTGTAGCCTAAGCATTTCCCTTCTGTTGTTGATATTCATTTGCACATCTTCAAGCCAGCTCAAATGCTCAATGGGCAGTTGGCTGAACATCTCGTAAAGGACTAGGATTATCAAACTTTTATATAGGCCTCCTTAGTTGTTCGGAAGAGAACTTAACAACTTTGTTGCCTTTTCAGCAAAAACTTGGAATGTGATTCTTAGATAAGTTTCTTAAGAGGTGTCGTTTTCAGGGTGAAAGTTCTTTTCGAATCGAATTTGAAATGATACAATATACCACTTTCGAAACGAACAAAAATGCAGCCAAATTAACATTCAAAACTTTCGAACACATTTTTCAAGACTCGCGTGATCAATTTATCACACTAAGGCCAATTCTGTAAAAGACCAACGAATTTCTAGTCTAAACGTAACATCTATTCATCGAGATTATGTCCGCATAAGACAGCATTCATCGTCAAGAGCTCTGTGTCGCGTGACCCTAGAAAATAAGCTTATCTGGATTTCGGCAAGAAGATGCGCTGCCGTGTAATTTCTTCAATTTTGTTCTCGAGAAGATGTGGGCAGGGCAGGTATGAACAGAGAAGGCACTATCTTCAACAGATCAGTCCTGCTGCTGGGATATGCGGACAAAATATACATCATCGGAAGCTGCCAACTTGCCGTAATGGAGGCACTCACGGATATTAAAGAACAGGTGAAACTAGTGAATGAGGACATGCCAAAATATATGCTATCAACAAACAAACAATTATCTGTCCATCGACAAGGACAAAATGTCACTATTGAAGCAGCAACTTCGAGGTAGTTAAGGAGTTCATCTACCTCGGTGTAAGCATCAACTCTACAAATGACATCTTAGTGGAGATCTGGCGAAGACTTACCCTAGGAAACCGCTCCTACTTCGGTCTGACGAAACAAATGGGTTCAAGACTTCTGACTCGAAGAACAAAGTACATGCTCTACAGAACCCTTATCCTGCCAGTTGTACTGTACGGCGCCGAGTGCTGGACGATAAGCAGGAAAGGAGAGTTAATAATGGGACCCTTTGAAAGAAAAATCCTTCGACGGATATTTGGTGCTGTGTGCGAGGAGGGCAAATGGAGGAGAAGATACAACCGCGAACTCTATGAGCTGTACCAAGATGTGGATGTAGTCTGAAAAGCCAAAACTCGTCGACTACATTGGCTAGGCCACATCGATAGAATGGACAACAACGCTCCAGTCAAGAAGGTCTTCGAATACCAAACCCCCAGGTTAGAGACGACTAGGAAGATCGAACCTCAGCTTAAAAGACCCAGCCATCGCGGATGCCAGAGCGCTTGGTGTGGACAACTGGGAGCAGCGTGCCTGCGATCGCAGAGGATGGAAGACTGCCATGTCTCAGGCAGGGACTCTTCATGGGTAGGGAGCCGGATAAGTGAGTAAGTAGTAAACATTTAACAGACTTAAAAAAACGCTGAAATTCGGAAATTTAATAACGATTTTCGAATTGCCAATTACCAATTTTCCGAATCCGAATGATACAACTTTCGAATCGAAATACGGAGTATGGCCCCAGATGTGAAAGCAAAAACGAGGTAGACAAAGCTCCTTAATACCACAAAGTTTATGCTGTCGATGGTGACATTCTCATTCTGGCCAATTCGTCGATTTTGGATGTCCCTTTTTTTAACAGCATATAAATACTAAGTTTTGTCGTCGTTTAATTTTGTCCTTAGCTAGTTGCAATGTTTGCCACTTCTATTCCCATACTCGCAAACGTACAGTTAACTTTCAATATCCTCGGCGTATGCAGGTAATTGAATTGACTGCGCGTCGTCTTGTATTAGTTCGTTTTAGAAATAAAAGGTAGCGTTTAAGACATTACTAAACTTGATGTAGCATCGAAACAAAGAAACTTTAAATGGCTATGTATATCTCGTTTCTATAGCTCCTGCCGTGTGCGACTTTATAATCGGTAAAAATGTGGTGGCTATTGATCTGTACTTTTTGGCTTTTCTCAGGATCTGCCGAAGTGTGAATAATTTCGTCAGTTGTGGTCTTGCCGTCACTGAAACTGCACTGCTAGGGTATAATCAGACTGTGACTCTACTACAAGGTATCCTTTTTTATCTCTAAGGGTCTTTTTGGTTGGCGGTTCGGTTGCTTTTTGAGTTTATGCTGCAAAATCAATTAGTAGACAGCAATTATTTATTGTTTTATGCAGGAGTGCTTGCTGACTAGTCCGATTTAAGTATTCAAATTCCCAAGCACAATTTTAACATTCGTACTTCGGAATCCGTATGCTTCGTCATAAGAGGTGCTCATAGAGCTTCTCCTTGATAAGGTCCTCAGCCTTATCTGTAAAGGAATATTTGGATATATAAGGCTAAAGTTTTGGAATGAAGCTTTGATGCGGATCACAGCGAGGCCATCACTTTTCGGCCTTAAGTCAAAAGTTCTTTTACATAAGCCGGTTTCCCATGACGAATCCGCATTTAAGCATGTGCATCCTTTTATGACAACTCCAATAAATATCACATATTCGTATTATATTCTTACCAGAAAGTTTCCAAGGTATCTCTAGGTAAGCTAGTTTTTGAATAGCACCCAGGGCCTACAGCGTTAATACGTTACAGATGCATTTTCTTAAATCATAGTTCATTGTGTTTTTTTTTATTTTGAATCTATATCCGCAGTTATTTCTTACTCCGACGGCACAAGGCAGATTTGTAATAATCCTCAGATAGGTTGCCAGTAATCCACTGGAAGAATTGGCCCATCCGCCATACTTTATCTTTTTCTTTAAAAAATCGCATATTGATACTATCCAACTATAAGCTAAATGAATTTTGTTTGCCGTTTTATATAATACTCAATACACATGCAAGAGAACAGCTAAAATCCTGTTCAAATGATTTATTGTTGCACTAGTCACCAAGCCAATTTATATTCTGTCAGCCCTACACCCTAGAAAATAGTCCATTCAAACCTTCATGCACTAGGTAGAAGGTATGTAATAGTTAAATGCTCAAAGTCCCAATAAAACAAAATTACGAGACTACCACTACACAAAACAACCAGCGGCGCTGTTATCGTAAAAGCTTAATTTTATTCGAAGGCGATATAAACTCATTTAACGATCAAATTATTATTCCAGGGCTCCTCTTAGGACTGGATAGAAAATATTTTTCCTTATGAATTCCGACGAATCCTTGTGGGTGTCGTAAAAAATGGCAAAGAACCTGAAGAGCTGCCAATACTTAGTATACATCCATACATGTACCTTCACTACACGCGTACATAAGTAGTTCATGTGTGTTCATATCGACAGCACACGCTTAAATTGCGGGGATCTAATCGAGAGCGGTGTTTCAAGGGTTTGGGGACAATCTTTTCATTATAATTTCGAGCTTGTGTCGATTGAACAAAGTTTCAGATGCTCCTCCTGTGCGTGGTCTCAAGGGGTAATAAAGAACTCATACAGCTGTATCTACTCCTTGGTGTCAGTTTATATCCAAAGGATGAAGCAATGGTATCGCAATTGGAAGTCTTGTTTGATAGTTATGATGTCCTTTCAATGGCACAGGGCAATTTAAAACGCATAAAAGTTATGCGAGGAGAAAGACTGTGTTTTTTTTTGGAATGCCTTAAAGATATTGCTTAGGAATAAAAATAAAAGGTTATATCTGTGCATCCAATTTAAGAACTGTCAATATGAAAGACGTTTTATCTATGTGGCTCGTTGAATATTTTATTTTTCACAAATAAGGGACTGTAAAGTCAAAGGCTATGCGCATTGATAAAAATGAGTACCTATCTGTAATCGAAAGTTTGTAGGGCAACAAATATACATAAGTTGACAAAGATTTTTTCCAAATGCAATATCAGAACTACAGCTGAAAGGCCGTAGGTACATACTTTTTGAAATACATTTCAAAGTACATATAAGGCCTTCAAACGGACTCAAATTTCGGGTATGATCATAATATTTGACCGTCACTTTTGGCCTTTTGCAAGCTGTCCAAATAAATCAGATGACGGTCGGTTCTGCCGTAGTGTATTAGATTTTCTTATAGAAAGTGGTTATCAGTAGTTTCTCTATATATTTATACTGTGTAAATATCATTAAGTGTATTTAGTGCTCAATACCTGACACAGATGTAGAACCCTAACAGTATCTGCAGTCTAGCCCAGTTGCAAACTATGTTCCATGCAAAAAAGATTCCTTTGATCGTCAACCTGTTCTGGAAAAGCAATCAGGTAAGAAATTCTTGCTTTTCCTGGTAAATATTTGTCTTGCCTAGAATACATAGCCAATATGCAATATTAGTGGCAAATGAATCCATCTTTCGTTAATATGGCAGTCAAAAAAGCTTTATCTAAAAACTTATTCCAGCATTTCATGACAGAGTTAAATGTAAATTTTACATAAAAACGAATAGAAGCTTTATTTTCAGCTCAAAGTGCTGATTTATAATTTCAATATATTTCAATCTTTGAAACCGTTCGAACTAATATAGCTGATTAAAATTTGGATTTTCAGGATATCCTGAAAAGGGGAAAGAACTCTTAGAAGGAACTTTTGGGGAGAGAGTGGTGAAAAGGCTTTGCATGATTCGGGATCCTGGTGTAATACAGGGTGTTTTTTTTAGAGGTACAGAACTTCAAATTGAAATAAAACACAAGAAAATCGTTTTACTATCATTTAGCTTTATTGGAAGGCTAATTTTACGCATTAATGTTTAAATATTTCGGGCATGTGGCCTAGAGGTCCAATTTTCAACCACTTTTTCAAGCATTTGGGGCTGTATATCGGCAATAACGCCACGAATGTTGGCTTCCAAGTCCCCTATCATTTCTGGTTTGTTGGCGTAGGCGAGCACTTCACATATCCGCAACGAAAATAATCCAATGGTGTCAAATCACACGATCTTGGTGGCCAATTGACAGGTCCATTCCGCGAAATTATGCGCTCATCGAATGTTTCCTACAATAAATCGATTGTAACGTGCACTGTGTGGCATGCATGTAGCGCCGTCTTGTTGGAACCAGAAGAAGTATGGTCCAATGGCTCCACCAGCCCATAGAGCACACCAAACAGTCAGTTTTTGTGGATGTAATGGCGTTTCAAGGGTCTCATGTGGATTCTCTTCACTCCAAATGCGGCAATTTTGCTTGTTGACGTAGCCATTCAACCCAAAATGAGCCTCATCACTGAACAAAATTTTGCGATTAAAATCAGCATCGATATCAATACAGCGGCAATTGCTTCTTCGGTGCGCACTGTTCGACGTCTCTGCGGATGCGTATTATCACATAGAGTAAACGTAGTGCGAAAACGATCCATGGTTAACCGATTTAATTAGACTGATGGACGATTATGACGACCATAAAATGAACGGAGTTTGCGATAAACTTCGCGAACTGAACCATTATTTTCGAAATAAATTTGCACGATTTGCAAGCGTTGTTCATTTGTCAACCTGTTCATGATGAAATGGCAAACCAAACTGAACATAAATGACATTATAGTTGCCAGATTTGAAACCAAAATGTCAGTTTTATCACTATTCGCAAAAACCAGCCTCTAAAAAAAAACACTATTTATAACAATGAATCGTTTTTTCACCAGAACTTTGCTGCAAAAATTTGGCTATGCTGCACTTGGAACCATTATAAAATCCTTAAACGTCGAACAGTATATGCGAGAAGTTATAACACAATAAATGCTTCGGAAAGCCAGATTTATTATTTGTGCCACTCGCAAAGTCGTGGTGCGTTACATGTTTTGCAATTCATCATAAATATTAAATCACCTGCGTAAGATTATGATAACTATTTTTTTTTCTAATTTCAGTTTTGAAAACTGACCTTTTATTTTTTGCGTCCCATTGGGACATATACATCCCTCTCAAAATGGAACCAATGGAACAATACATCCCGGTCTAAAATTCTGAGAACAGGCCTTGAATTTAATGCAAACCTATAAAAAAAAATGGGGAGCTAAAGAGTTAAAGAAAAGAGGGTATTTTTTGGGCACATGTAGCGACAACTGGAAAAATTCAATGAATAAATAATTATTGATAAATAAAAGAAGGATAATTTCTTAAGATGAAGAAAATACTAATAGAACCCATAAATTTATACCAAATACGTATGTATGTATCTGCCTGTAAAATACATAGATAGATATGCACCTCAAGTTGATCCATGTGTTAAGTTTTTCATGTTAAATTTGCTTTTCTATTAACTTTTAACTTTCCCGTATGAATTAGAATACTAAAGAGAAAGTTATTGCGATCGTGCGGAAATTTCAAACTTAAACTGAGTATGATGGATGAAGGACTTCTTTTTATTTTTTGCATTATCGTTTGAAATAACGGTAACTGCTATACAATCTCTTTGGTGAAAATCACTATTTTTATAGGAAACGATTCCAAGGATTTTGGTCTTTTTTTGTACTAAAGATACTTGGGATGGGGCCAAAAATACTGCATACTCTGTTTGTGGAAAAAAATTCGACTATCGATAATTTATAAACCCACAAATATCTCAAAAACTAATAAAGGGAATTTCGAAATTTTTTACTATTTTTTTATGATGTCAAGTTGAGCAAATCGGCGTACTTAGATTCTTGAAATAATTTTTATTCATACAACGATTTTTTAAAATTTAAATTAAATTTGTTTTTTTTAAAACGGTTAACGGTTTTTATGAGTTTTTGTTATGTTAAACGCGTCCAATGTGCGAAATTACATCAAAATCGTAGGTGCCGTTTTTGAGAAAATTTAATTTTCCACACGTAATAAGTGATTTAAATAAATTTGTCACCATTCATTTTAGATTTATTTTGCGATTCAAAAAATGCATCATGACATGGTACAAGAGTACCGGGAAAGTTTCGTATGACGAAGTCGTGCACTTTATTTTTTTGGAGGGTTTATAGTTCTGTTTGATTACTAAACCTGTTGTTTTTTTTTTGTGTCATTTAACTATGCGAGGACCTTTTTTGTGTATTTTTAACCATTTCTAATTTTTCGACCATTTCTTCCTTCCCACTTGTATGAATTCATACGCTTATTCGCCATTAAAACCGAGATAGTCTTTTTTCTTTTTGGAAAACATTGTCAGGACCGAGGAGAGAAGAAGGTACGAATGCTTTGCTTGTAAAATATCCTCATGGCAGGACATATTGGGATGCCGTCTACGTTATCGAAGTTCAACTTAAATTCGTCAAACATTCTACTATTTGAGATTATTTTATCTAATCTCTTTCGTGCTTCGAATATACTCATTTCCATTTCCATTCCTTACAGCTTTCGAAAAGCACTTTCGAATCCATAATTCCAGTCATAGTTTATGTTTGTGCGAAAAGAAGCAGTGTCGAATGCACCTCAGCTTGTCCATTTTTAGGCTTAGCACTCGCCTGCCCTTCGCCGTCCATCCCATCATCAACCAAAGTATGGTGAGACATTTTCGAAACCCTCAATCCCAAATGCTATAATGGATACTATGTATACACAGATTAACGATGTCAGGCACTTGTGTCTGTTTGCTGCTTGCTTGTTCATAGCCTACCTACACCGACTGTTGCTGCTGTTGCCCTGTGAAAAAAAGAAAAAAATAAGCTCTGGAGTATGACAACAGGAATGCATCTGAGCTTTACACTAGAGGTGTTTGGATTTTTCAGGCTTTGCCTCTTAAATCGTTATCCTTGAAGATTTTTCCTCTATGTTTACCTCTAAATCGCACGGAATGTTGGCATCATGGTACGTATTGTGTGCTACCCCATGGGGAATATTTTATAATCTATTCGACCTGTTTTGGAGCCGTCATCGTTGTCGTCCTGTCGATTTAGCACAAACACACTCGCACCCATAGACTATGAGTGCTTTACTCGTGCTCATAGTTTTCCTTAGTCTAATTCTCGTTAGAAAGGATGTGTCATCATGAATAAATTCATTAGCACTGAGCACCGAGAATTTAAGTGGGCGGCTATAAACGCTACGTGCATCCCCATTTCATATCGGGTTGGCGGTCTCTATATACTGCTTTACGTAGTCCCGATCCGGCCGCCAGAGGTGGAGGACGAAAACCGAAAGTGAGTAGAAACCATAAAGTGGATTACAGGTCGTGTACCTGGGGCCTTGAAGACGTCTCCTTTGGTTTGGAGATACACGTTCATCGTTGGATGTATGTCTACACCAAATACACATACACACACACAACTACATTTGCTGTGTGAAAGCAAAAATGCCATGAGTGGGACCGAATCTGAATCCTGGAGATAGTTTATTGCGCTCATTTTTTTATGGCTGCAATAGGAATTGTGTGCAAACGCAAACACACACATTATCTAGCATTAAATTATTAATTTTGTTGTTGTTGTTGCCTGACAGACGCTGGCTGATGATACAATTACATGTTGGGGACGTGTTTGGAGGTGATTTATAATTTTTTTTCTGCTTTTTTTTGCGCTGATTTGAGTTTTGCGGTAGCGATAGCGGCAGCGTACGGGTCCAGATTCATTTGAAATGCAGGAAGCATTCCCATGTGGTAAGCAACAATTAGTGGGTAATGTCAAGGGGACAGTCGTGCAGCCACAAAGTCACATATCGTGACAGGTTATAATTTGAATTGTAATGGCTTTTAGTTGTGGTCTTAGGCAGACGACTAATGCGGCTAAAATATGAGGCGAGAGTGGGGGGAGTTATTAACTTGTATTTTTATGGCATTTAATGAGATTACATCTAATTGGATGGTGGAGTGTTATAGTTTAGTTAGATACAAGGTGGTGCGGCAAAATAAATTGAAACACGTTGATCTCTTAATATAAGGCAACATGTACAATAAGGTGTCCTAGAAAGGAAGTAAAGACTAGACGGACAAAATCTCACCAAAAAACGTATAAATGTTAAAGAATTGCCAAGTTCTCTTACACAAAATCGCTTTTGTCTTACAAGTCAACTCTGTCGAGTTGGGAGGCCTCATCTACCGATCTACGGCCTCTTCTACCGATAAAGGCAATGAAGAAGGCTTGGAAGAATTAAAATGAAATAAATAATGACATTTCTTAGGTTCGCAAGAGGTGGAGCAGCGAATAAAAACTTTCAGGTTGCACGGCTCGGGATTTAAACCAGCGACCCCTCGCGTATTGGTCCAACGCATTTAACCACTGCACCCACTACCACCGATATATATCCCGGCTAGATATCAGCAGTGCACTAATCGGCACGTACCAGCATTGCTTCCGGGTCAGAAAATCCACAAAATCTTCACACTTATGTATATCCAAAAAAATATATGCCCACGAATGTCAAGTCGAGAAACAACAGCTTTTTATCGTTATTCATGGCAATGCCAGAATTCGAGATACCGGCAAAACGAATCCAACTCTGGCTCATCTCAACTCGTCCAAACATACACCCGATTTCGAAAAAGTGATGACCTATCATGTGACTTCTTCATTACTGTTCTTATAGAGGTGCCTTTGAAGAATATGTTGATTGAAGACAAGACTTAATAAATATTCTATCAACAAACAAATCTTTCCACGGAACAAACACCCTACTATGTACTTCGAAGTTATAGATGCCGAAAAGGTAGCGTCTTGGCTGATTGTTAAGAGACGCTCTTCTCTGTCGGCATATGACAGTAATTTAATAGACTTCTAAAAACGTACCTCCTCTATGGGCTTGGGAGTATTACGAAATTCGTTCACGTTTGATAGGAATGCCAATAAGAAACATGATTTTTGAAGCTCGCACAATGCGGCGAACAAGATCTTATACGCGATGTAATAGAGACTGATCATGCCTCTACAATCGGCACAGCTAGGTAAGGTTAGGTTAGATGGGTTGACATGGAAGAATAGTTTCCTTCCTGCCACACTCAAGTCCTTGTTGATGCCCTTCTGTGGGGGATACATCGCGCCGGTGTTGTGGCCTTATTTGTGGTACCTTCGCTCCGCTCGTGGTTACTCAATTTCATCAAGCCATCCTAATGTCTCGAGGAATCTGAAAAGATTAGAAATAGAGACATCACACAATTCCTCAATGTCTCGGAAGAAGAAACTTCCAAGTGTTCTGTTCCTCAAGTGCCAGATACCCGGGCAGTTTCATAGATGAAGAGGTGAATCCTCGTGGAAGTCTTCACTGTCGCAGCCTCTACAAATGTCGTCATTCTTGAGATTTAGTTTCATCATGTGGTTTCTTAGACAATTATGACCAGTTAAAGCTGGTGCTTGGAAAGCGATATTTTTTCATATAAGCTTTTTGGTTCGGGTTTTATTATATTCTGGCCATAGTTTCCATGATCATTTCTTGCTCGTCCGCCATCTCATCGCCGATTATGTCGCTGTGTCCGTAAAGACATACCTTGCGCTGCGAGCCAAGAGCCTTAAGCTCTATGCGACTCTATGTGATTCAGCTTGGATTTGATTTCAATAGCATTAAATGCTTTAATGGGAGCTTGACTGTCAATGAAAATGGTAATATCATTCCGTGGTATTGCGGACATTGATAAAGTATGGGCCACTTCCGCGATTTCCAGAATATCAGCCTGGAAAACACTACTTCGATCTGATGGAGTGGTGAATATTTAATTCCTCTGAAAATATACCGGCCCCTATTCCACAAACCATCTTCGATCCATCTGTCTATATGGATAAAGATTTAAATTTCATAAGTTCATTTATTTGCCATTCTTGTCTTTGTTCTGGTGAACCGAGCAAACGATGCTAAGCTTTCATTCATAGGGGATATGTTTTCTTCCGACGGAATCTTGGAATTGAATTGGTGTGTGCCCTCTATTAAGCCATTTTCTGCTTTTCTCAGCATAGTTGGATTTTGAGTTTATACAGGGTCATTCATTTTGTGGTTTCATGTTGGTAGCGCTAGCATTTGACACCTGTCAAATGTTCGATAATATTAGTTTAATGTTTTGAATTTTTGCCATTTATGATAATGGATTGCTTAACAATCGAACAACGCGTTAAAATTATTTAAACTTACTACGAAAGTGGTAAGCAAATGAAAAAATGTGAAGAAATTTGAAGAGAGTGGAAGCGTTGCTGATGTCTTAAGGCCTTTGCATCCAGACAAAGTGACTGTTTGGTGTGCTCTATTGTCGAAAGGTGTCATTGGTCCGTTTTTATTCAAAGATATAGACAGACAGACAGTCAAGACAGACAGACAGTCAAGGCAGACAGACAGTCAAGACAGACAGACAGTTATAGTCAATTTGGAGCGATATGGTCTAATCATAACCGACTATTTTTATTTTATCCTGCGATTGAAGATCATGACTTAGACGATATGTGGTTCCAACAAGACGGGGCAACAAGCCACACAAAACGACCAATCATAGCTTTATTGCATGAGAAGTTTCCTGGTCGCGTAATTTCACGTTTTGGCGACGTTAATTGGTCACCAAGATCAAGCAATTTGATATCGTTAGATTTTTTTCATGTTTTTCAAATATTGACGCAAATAATCCCCAAACTCTAAGCCCATTAAAAAACAGAAAATTACTCACGTTATTGCCGAGATACCGCCCGAATGTGCGAAAAAGTGGTAAAAAATTACTTCAAAAGAATAGCTAAGAATCTTCCCAAGTCGGCCTTTTGAATTGTCGGCCATATTTTCGAATGAAATAAAGTTTTCATCAAATATGTATCGCTGTGTGTGTTTTACTTAGCTTTACTTTCGAAACCGAAAAATGAATGACCCACTATTACTATCCAAACTTAATTTTGGTCGGGTGGACGAAATTCGTGGCTTTCATCATCATCATCAACGTTGAATGGTTTGCTCTGCCTTGCAGCGGAATTTATATCATTTTCTCCATTTAGCAGACATGGGTAGTCCATATCCTTATTGAACGCACTTAATTGTGCGTGTAATAGAGAGCTCTATCTTGATTCAATTCAATATCGGTCCCCATGCATCAGTTTTATCACCTTTGCGATTCACACTCAATTTGACCGCAAGTCACAGGTCACATCTGCACCTACATCATTATACCGATTCCTGTTTCATATCAAATTATTTTGTCGCTTAATTAAAAATTGCATTATGGTGCACGAATAACATATGTATGTATGTGTAATTGAGCGTGAAATCGACATTTCAAAAGCATCAGCTATGTAAGTGTACGTATACCTACTCTTTTCCATTCAATACGTATGTATGCAGCCGTTGATTGTTATTTTTTGCAACTCGTTGTCAGTGTCATACAATTAACTCACAATGACCTGTTAAGTATTGATTCTCATATAAATTGATATTAAAATTGTATTAAATTAATTGAATCGAACCCTCATTTCAATTTGATCTCTTCAATCCGAAATCAGTCGAATAGACCGTTCAAAAAACGACTAAATCGAAGCATTTTGTCTGCGAGGAATCAATGGCCATGTGCGTGCGTGCGTTTATCATATAGCAAACCGCTCATTTACCCAACATGTTATGTACAACTCACATGAAGCGTTACCTAATTACGTGGCCACGTATACGTGAGTGCGCTTTTCAGTGGAATTAATCGAGTGAAATTTTAAACCCGAATTTGACGATAAAACCGCATTATGAGCTGGTTTTGTATGCTAGTCGGGCTGCATTCGTTGTACTCTTGTTGCTATCCAGGTTAAAGGCTTATCATGCGATGCCAATTTTGATCCAGAACTGTGGTCCAAATCCGGGGTGCAGAGCCAAACAACCACTGCCAATAATGTGGTCGAGTATTAATTTACTTTTGAATATAAATAGATACATTCAATGCGGAGGTGTGTGTTAAGGATTTGTTGTTGCCATTGTAACATGCGAAGCTGGGATGACGATGAACCATGTTTGGGCGACCTTAATTGATTAACTGCTAGCCGATGCTTTTGAAAATAGTAGTTGCCATGAACATTAATATATTCAATTTAGGGATGTGGCAAATTTTGTTGCGATAGTTACGTGCTAATTGAAATATTGAATGGGGACGAAGTTTAGTTGCAGTGCATTGACAATATGGAATTATTTTTTTTTTTTTGTTTGTTTGTTTTTTTTATATAACGGCGAGTATATGCAACTGTAGATGCTGTTAGATTCGATTTGTTCAATAATGTATACATTTCTACAATATGTCTTCTACAAAAAGTCTCTGCGCATCTAAGCGGCACCAATGATTTTGATCTAATTTTTAATGTTGTACACTTAACCACAATGTATAAAAAATCAAAAACATAAAAATCATTAAAGCTGTTCTAGAGAAAACGAATTTTATTTAAATTTAAGTACTTTTTACTAAAACCAATACTCCTACTACAACTTTGAAAATAAACCAGCCATACCTTTTTTAAATCCCACATAAAGATTAGCAGAACCTGTTCGGAGTGCGTAAAAGGATTTCAAATGATTTAGAAAAATTTTTTCTCTAGTTAAAATTCCAGTTCGTCTGGAAAATGATGGTGTTGGTAGAAACAACAGTCTCGTTTTTGGATTAATTGCAAAATTGCTTGTTAACAACGCATGAGAGCGTGAAAACGTTGACGTTAATCTACTGAGCGACTATCTTCAATGTACAGCGTCTTAATTTCACTGCGTTGTTACAGTGTGAAACGATTCATTTTTAAAATTGTTCAGAATTGTACATGACGTTTCAAAAACATGTCTATAGTCAAGTCAATCGGTTGGTAAATGCCATAGTTATTCAATGTTCACATGCCGACATAATATCCATTTTATTTCTTGTTTTTTTTTTTTTCAAAAACAAATAGTACCTGCGTACTACTTCGATTGTTAAAGCTTTACCGTCATTTTAGAACATCAAATTTAGTAGGTTTTAAGAATAGCCCAGACGATCATTGTAAATTCGTAGTAACTAGAAAAAGAAGCATCGCCAAAAAGACGTCGTTCGATCGTTTTTGCCTTACGCGATGAGAGCCCTGTTACTGCGAAAACCGCACAGCAAGCCATTAAGAAGCTTTAAAAATTCAAGACACATTTAACAACTTATCAGCGTTTCCATGAACTTGAAAAGATGGGACGTAAATACAATTAGTCGGTATAGAAGGATAGGGAGCAAGATTCGCCTGTTTTTGAAGAATAGGACAGATGGAAAAGCTTACGCTGTGGTTTTGCCATATTTTTTAAGTTAACTAGGTAATAATAGAGGAAAAAATGAAAGATTCTCTCTTAGGCAAAAATAAACAAAAAAAAATTCCATTGAAATTCCAGCTGTGAAAAAACCAATTAGCTTGCATCAGTTACTCCATAAACTCCATAATAATCGTAACAATAATTTGATTTGTCTGCTTCAGTTGGATGGATACCTTTTTAAGAGCTCACAACTTCTTACACCCTTATTTTGAAAATGTCTCCCGCCTACAAGATAATAAATATCCAAATTGATTCTGGGTAGATACCTATACAACATCTTATAAAAAAATACAGAATCCAGACCTTCTCTTAAATTAACGATAGATACATAAGTACATTATGTACTAGACCAAAAACAAATTTAAATACAAAAGACACATAAGCCCTGAATTTTTACGTAGGTACGTATCTGCTAGATAAGCACATAATTATATCCATGAAAGCAAAAGCCAAACATCATCATACCAATTTCACGACAATACACTTTGTATGTATGTGAATTTTGTTACCTACATATGTATGTGCATTTCCCATTCTCTTCGCAACAATGAGTTATTATTTGATAACAGAAAATTATGTGGTCGTTTTTTTTGTTGGAAGAAAAAAAATTACAACCAAGGACAATGAAATTGCATCGTGTGCTGATTATCCCAGCATCCCGTGGAAGTACAGCGTACCTACTACTTATATATGCTTCCGGTGTGCCAAGTACATTTCGCTGTTACACGTCGGTAAATCCGAAAGCATCCACTCAAAGCCACAGACACACGCCTCTAGAGTGAAGCTGCTCACATTATAGTACCTACATACTACTTGATGGATGGTCGTGACAAATGAAGTTGATACATGTAAGCAGCAAAGTCGCGGAGTGGAGGTGAAGGTGGGTGTGACCGATGCTGAATTTGCTGGTGGTATTTGAGAATTTTGATCAGCGGCATGATGCGAAGGGAGAAGGACAAACGGTGAAGTATGAGTTTTGGATTTTTCTTCTTCTAAATTTGTGAAAACTTGAGGCGGCTGCTTGGGGTGGTGGTTGGGTTGAGCTCTGCTGTAGCCTAGTCAATGATGTCGTCGGGATACGTGCGGTTTTGGGGTTTCTGTCTCATTGGATTGCACGGCGATAATGGAAAATATGCAATTCAGCAAATTTAAGTGATTACTGTTCCATGTGCTGTCAAATGGATGAATTGATTTTAGCTCGCCATTAATTGGACAGATATGTGAGTGAAAGGCAGCACAACAGTAAAATCCATTCACGAGGATACTGGCATTGTTCATCTGACGAAGACAGGCAGAATGTGTGTGTGCCGTAGCTGACATTTGAGCATTTAGGTAGATAATGAGGGCGCAAAGTTAGTTGGGGCGGCATTAAGCCACCATTTGACTTCAAAGATTTCAATGTACTTCAAATTGTCTACGCCATTTACAGTGGAAATATCCTTTGCTGAAAGTGCTGCTCGCTTTGATATCACGTCGGTGTCGCCAGCGAAACAAAATAATCGCGTTGATTTCTTAAAGGTGATTTTTAAAGCCTGCGTGTGTTGCATTCCTTTTGCACAACACTTCAATTCGTCGTAGCCATAGGGTGATGTCGAGATTTTCGGAATCATCCCTTCCAATTTTCCCAGAGCATGGCCCATTCACCAAGGTTGTTCCGTTAAGACGTACATAGCAGGAATACTAAATAACACGGTACAGTTCTTCTCTATTTATACCTACTGTCATAAGAGTCATCGATGCTTTGAAATCGATGAACAGGTTGTAGGTTTTCATATTAGATTCATGGGTTTTCTTTGGAATTTATAGCGCAATTTGAAAATGTAGGCCAGGTCTGAAGCCGCATTGGTACGAACGAATTATCTCATCAGCAAACGGCTTGAGAATTTAACATAAAGCAACCATGAGCATGCTTTTAGCAGAAATTATATTCATGTTGGAAATGTTTGCAAAGAAAGTTAGGTTCCGGCAAAAGCAAGACAATCGTTGATCAATTGTGATGCCATTTTTTTTGGTTCTATACAGCTCGAGATTTTCGTTGAGAGGACGGAAACCAGTGATAAGGTTAAGCTTAAGTGAAGACTCTTGAGCAGATATTTAAATCTGCAGAATTTTGGATCATCAACCAAAGCTCTGAATGTTCGTTCAGCATGCCGTGGAAAGGTGATAAACACCCTATGGATGGTTACGAGCCAACAAACGCTGATAATGACCCTTGCTTGGCAGGTGTTCAGTAAAGAGGACTCAAAAGCTGCGCATGAAACTTGTATTGAGTCGTGACGGTTTCAAATTCTCCTTAGTACTTTCTTATGTTTTGTCGGTGGAGAGCGGAATAATGGCTTTTGATTTTAAATCAGACGCAGTTCTACATAAAGTGGGATTGTCAAACGCACCCACAATATCTATAGATAGCAATAGAACCTGCAGTTAGACAAGAGCCTAACGAACTCAATGCCGTCTCTATGAATATGCCTTTTTTCTAGGCATGCTGGCTGTCATGAATATCTAATTTCTTGGAATATTTAGCTTTGGCTGCACTTCAATCTATTTCTTTATTTAGAAAAAAACGTCACAAGAGAAAAGCGAAGAGGAACCCATTCGATCTTTATTAGCTTAATATAGGTTAAGTACCCTTTTTTTGCACGTAAGGACATGTGGCTATCAAAACCATTTCGATCTGTTTTATGTCGGAAAGAGGTACCCTAGCCAAGTCGTCCAAACTTTCGAATAACCGTGCTCCCATGCAGGATGAGCGCCGTTCGTGAAGTGCTGGGCAGTGGCACGGACTCTATTTTTTCTCCGTCTCTGCAGCTTCTGCAGAAGTCCTAGCCTTTTAGCCATGTTTCTGATGTTGCAGTGTGCGGCTAATACCCCGATGAGCACCCTGATTCCGAATTTGACTACTGTTAAGAGTGAGTAGGGACTTTGATCTTTTGGTGTCAACATAAACCCGTACAGATGGTTATTTTCATCGCTGGAAATGTGGAACAACCCACCGATATGGGTTTATGCTGCTTTATTAACCGCGTAGATATTAGCTAGAAGGATTAATAGCAAAAGTTTCTGATAAGACACCAGCTCTTGTACCTTTTGCTGGTTTTTGATTTGAACGGATTTACCTTTAATGATGGTGCCTGGTTAGTCCCAGTCCAGTCGTTCGGGTATACTGAATCTAAAGCAGGGAATCCTGGGTTTTTCGTAATCAGTACGTGCCATGAGTCCCTTCTGATCATAGATTTCAAGTATGCTCGAGTATCCGCAAAAGCGAGGCTTTCAAATTTTGTTCTTTCTTAATCTGACAGCGTCTCTGGCTGCTACGTTCTTACAGAATAGCTCAATAGGTTGCCCGTTCAATAGCGTTTCCAGAACTGGTTGCAATAAATTATCTTAAAGCTAACATACAAATTCTTTAAATCTTCATTTAGATCTAATTAGAATAGGCTCTCTTTACTTAAGTGGAAGTCAATTTCGATTTGCATACTATCACTTAAGCGTAGCATATGGGTACGTATTTGTTTCTAAGTTTCATTAAGCCCTTAAGCAGGAATGTTTTTTGAAGTTCGAAAGTAGCCTTTTCTGGTTTGTAAAGCAGTTTCTCCAAGCAAATGTCGCAGAGCTGAGAGCTAGCACAGCTAGCTCCTTCTTATTGTACTTTTTCATTACAGAATCTCTTCCAAGCTGCGCGCACTAAAACTTGATTTTTTAATAAGGCCTTCCTTTTGTATTATTTTTTCGATTAGCAGCCCTGCCATTTGGCATTTCTTTGGATCACAATCTGTATCGAAACTGAAGATGTTCCAAGTATAAATATTATTGAATTTAATAAAATTTGGGGCGGCTTCCGAAGGTGTTTGCTCAGGGCAGAAATTGAGGCGGCCGTGACTTTGGCGAGCAGACAAAAAAAAGAAACTCGGGTTTTCTATTATTAATTGCTTATTGCTTTGGTATAGTTTCCTATAGAACTTCCTCATTAGTATTGGTGGTTTCGTCATCTACTTGGACCCAATTCGAAGAATTTAGGTAGGCGTGATGTTAGCTAGATAATTGATATGGCTGCGAGTTTATTCCAAGTGAATTACATTTTGCGTTGCGAACAACTTAAAGTTGTGGTTGTATAAATTATTTGTCTTAATTGGTATCTGCTATAAGAAAATGCTTGATATTTAATCAAGTTTAATCGAATCTTAAAGCTGTTTCATGCGCAACTTTAATGCTAGCAAACTTTTAAATCAAAATCCACAGCAACCAGCTAGTGAAATAAAATAAATTTGTTTTTCTTAATAATATACATGTCAGGGTACAGCATGAATCTTCCTTTCAAACCAAAATTTATCTTCATAAACCCAACATATTGTTGGCACGCAATTCATTCACTTTAGCTCATAGATATCGTGCTAAATATTTAATACACAATAATTAATTATATACAAGATGATGAAGAACAATACACATTTTTCATACTCTCTGGCACACTCCCCATCGCCGACATTCCGCCACACTATAATGCCTTCTATGACAGAAGTAATGTGATCATACACATTGGCCAAAGGATAATAATACCTTAATCTACTTGTCGGCGAATGGATAAAGTATACCGCGGTTACTTTAATTGTTAAGAAGACAAAAACAAAAATAAAAAACGTTTTTAAGACTTCACCTTGGTTCCTCTTAATTCGTTAGTAAAAGTTTCTTTAGAAAATTAAATATCTCACCGCTATACCCTACCGAAGAGAATGCAGTCACGCTAAATCCTATAACGTGGAGCTCATTAAAATTTTATGAAGAAAAATGGCATAGTATTTGTTCTTCTATATAGAGGGATAATGTACGAGGAGAATATGAATATAAAACACATGGAAAGGCTACAGTTTATCTTGGGCGGTTAGGTTGGATGGATGAGTACTGTTCTTGCGAGATTCTCTAGCGCATAAACATCCGTCCAATATTTATTTACATAACATGCAACTAGATAATGAGCTGTATAGTATATTTTTCTATAGTTTTTATACAAGTTGGTACCAAGTCTCATAACGTAACCAGAGGCCTTCTTTCAATCCATTGCTCCTCCTGATTATAGTAGACAATTCTGTGGGCTGGAACTTTGCTGTTCATTCGGTCTACATATGCAAGCCATCTCAAATGCCCAGTGCACAGTGCTTCCAGCTAGCAGCGACAAGTCATGTTTTTACATAAAAGTTCTCGGTTAAGTTGTTACCGACTTTGATCCAGCGCGAGAATTTTCAATCGTCATTCTAAATAAATGGTTTGACAGGCATGAGAGAACTAAACTTAGCTTTATATAGCTAGTCTCTAAAGATACCGTCATAGATAAAAGGGTGGTGAGCATCGACTCAATTTCTTGATTTTATTCCAGGGTCTGCCATAGCATAGATATATGGTCTATTGTAGGCTTACCGGGACTCTAACAGCTCAGATAGGATTAAATCAGCGTCAATAGTTCGGCAGATAGACAGTCCGATCGAGAAACCTGGTCGATTAGTTCCTATAGTTGAGATATTCCTATTCTCACTTTATTTATGTCGGTTGGACAATTGTTGGACAAACGTAAATGTTCGCTTCGCTTGGTTCGACCAATTTGTGTCATCTCAGTCTGCAGAAATGTTTTTCCATATACTGAGCGCCGTTTGCATCAATATTACAATATTTCCTTGTTCATCTCAACAGGTATTTTTCGGATTTTGATACGTTCATACATTTCGAAAGATTTCTTCAATAGCTGGTCTTTAATTTAAGTCCGGAGAAGCCGATGCTCGTGCCTCCTCTTTTGCTCAAAGATGTCACGAGCCGCCCTCGTCCTCAACTCACTTCACCACAGTTGTGGCCTTTCTGATGGCTTCTCGTCATCTGAGCGCGTACAAAGCTTCTTTGGTAACGCTAAATAGGGCTAATATTGGTGAATTGTTGTAAGACTTTCACTTACGTGTCGGAAGCTCAAAGCTTCTTGCTCAACATATCTGCACCCAAATAGACGCTGGTTTCGTTTCCTATAGCAATCAACATAGTTGATATACATATATATTTTGCTCGTCCCATTTTGGCGCACTTTTTGGATGATGTTGATGTACGCTATACAGCAGCTCAGGGCTTTCGTTTATTGCAAGCGGTATGTTCAAGGTCCCAATATACGACTTGCAAATCCAAAAGTCGTTCCATTTTTCAGGGTCGTACGTCCTTATTCGAATTTTACGTGGACCTATCGCACAACATTCTATGTTGAGGTCCTGCCCCTTTTTCTTGACCACTTGGACAATATTCCGGAGCCAGTAACACTTTTCAGTATATTTCTATGTATCTCCAACACATTGAATAGACCTGGTATCTGTTATTCAACATATTAAACGTACCCCCGCCCACTCTCCAGAACTGCTCAAGACTCTAAAACAACGAACTTACACAAGGGTTGGTTCTCCCATGCGGCGCCGTTATAGATGAGATTATGTTTCCAGTGACACTTTTAATATCAGATATCAGAGCAGAAACAGGTATAAAAACCCCAGAATCACAACAATTTTACAGCATTTAACTTGCCTCAGTGATTAACGCGAAATGGGAGGGCCTGCCGAACCGTCGTGGCGTGGTGAAACCAAATGCGAACCAAAAGATATGCACTAAAAGTGGGGAAAGTTACGATCCCTCATTCTTGGTGATAGTAGAAGAAGAAAAAACAGAATATACCAGATGATTGTTCATAAACCGTTAAATCTACTCCCTCGAGCATTCTTAATTTTTTAGCACTTTTAAACACTCTTTCCCTATTGATCCGCAAACGAAAATAAAATCGTAAATCTGTTCGCAATTGCAAATCTAATAATCTTTGGACTTAAACTGACGTTCAAATAACGAAGAAGATTGAATAAAACTTTTCATTGTCAAAATAACTCGTGAAACTACAGATCTATTTGCACTTCCACACCAAGGTACCTACTCTTCGAAAGAGGAAGAAACAAAAAAAAACATTTTACGAACTAATTCTTAAACAATTATCTATAAGTTTATCCCGTTTTAACCACCACTCCCATGCAATGCAGACTCATCCGTACATCGCTAATTGCTACTCCCTCAGCGGGAAAAAACCCCACTCAATCAAAGTGGGTGGCCTTTAATCACTCACGTATTCCCTATAGACATCATCCTCAAAATGATAGTCAGAACTGAGTAGGAAAACTTTATTCGCGGATGGATGCCCGGACTCGAGCTCTAGCTACATTTGTCGGCTATGGCCCTTTCTATAACCCCGCCATACTTTGAAAATGTCTTCAAAATGAATTTTTGCTTGAGATAACCTCAATTAGTTCGTCCGTGTCTTATTCTCTCTGCTTTACTCTGCTCATCTTGTAGTCGGTCGTCGCCGCAGTTGTCGGGCGTCTTTTCGTTTTAGTGTTTTTCTTTTGATAGAAAAGGAAAAGGGAGCAAGTTTTTCCATCTATTTAACTTTGCAACTGGTGGAAATTGTTAAGTGCACGAGGTAACAGCAGTGGCAATGGCAATGGCAACGGCAACGGTAGCGATGTGGTTATCCTTTACCCACCCACAGGCTATGGGAATTTAATATTTGTCCATAAAAGAAATCTAGAAAAAACAAAGTATCGGAACGGGAACGAGAAGATGAAACTTCTTCCGTCCTTATGCTCTTACAAAGGCCGACATTCGTAGATGCGCTCTTTAAACTCTATTTCCGTATTGAAACTGAAACTGGAACTCTTTCCTCTCGTTTTATTGAACAAATGAAATGAATTAAAAGTTTTCCTTTCTCGCGCATTCAATGGAAAGTAAATTTTCTTCGAACATAGTAGATATGTAATTTTCTGGGCAGACATTTACGTATCTTACACAACACATGTTTAATTTGAAACTAATTTTCGCTAAATGACCAACTTATGTTTATTTACCCAAAAAAGATACTTAAAAAACTTCGACTGAGGGTAAGATTTTAGGTTTGCGCTTCTTCAATATGAAACTGAAAACCAATTTCAATAGCTTTTTGAGACCCAAATATGTCCATTGTCTGGCATCATCCAATGAAAACTTCATGCATAAAGTTACCTACCCAAAATTGTGTATTCTTGATGAAGGTGCGATCCGTATCTGTTTGATAGGTAGGTAGGTACTTAATGCTTCGAGACAAAAGACATTTACTTAATTGACAACTAAATGAAATGATTGATTTTATCATTTTTGTCGGGCCGTGTTCGTGTATTGATTTGCTTGATAAACCCAAAAAACCTTAATACGCTCGTAAAAACAAACAAGCCTTTGTTCAAAATCGGGTGTCACTTTAGAGTTCAGTGGATGGTATCATTTTATAGATCGAATGAAAAGTTGGGTACTGGTTAAAATGTATTGACTTTTGTTTTACAGATATTTTCTTTATACCCTATCCTAAGGGTATATTAATTTTGACACATAGTTTGTAACACCCCTTAATATTCGTCGTAGACCCATAAAAGTATATATATTTATGATCAGGACCAAATCCTAAGACTATCTAGCAATGTCCGTCCGTCCGTCCGTCCGTACGCAATTTTTAGGCCTTTAAAATTTAGCTAGGAAGCTGAAATTTGGACCACATATTCCCTAGGGCTCCGAAATGGTTAAGTGTAAAATTTGTTTGAATACGCCTACTGCCACGCCCACAATTTAGAAAAAACCGTTTAAAAGCTAAAGTTAGAGAGATAGAGTGTTACAACCTTCACAAGATATGTAGGCACTGCCCTCCTTTATAAGTTTGTCATATAAAGTTTTTTGCCACGCCTACTTTTTGTGGGCGTTTTTGACTAAAATGCTGTTTTCTTCGAAAATTTTCATAGAAAGCGAAAAAAATTGTTTAACAAGATATTTAGCCAATATTTTTTCCAACATATCGTCCATACAATGTTTTTGGCCACGCCCACTTTTTGGGGGCGTTTTTTAAAAAAATATTTTTTTTTATAAATTAATAAAATGAAATAAAATGCTATCCATCATCTTCGTAATGCTTTTTTCTTTGGGGCATATAGGTATGGATATGGATAGGGTATCGTACTGTTCGCCCCCAGCGGACTGTAGCCTTTCCTTATGTTTTTGTATACAATATCGAACTCCCACTAGATTATTAGTTGTTGTTTTTTTTTTGCAGATTCAGATTCTAATGAAAATATGGAATAGATGTCAATTAAGTTGTTAATTCCGATACACGATACTTTTTGAAGCGCTTATAAGTAGTTTTGTTTAAGGGCCTTAGGTATCGACGCTGTTCCCTACTAAACAACATCCTGTGAAATTTAGGCACATCAATGCGTGTTGTGGGTGTAGTGCTTAAGTGTGCCGGACCACCTAAAAGTTTTTATTCACTGCCTCACCTCTTGCCAACGTCTAACAAACATCCAAGAGTAAGAACTGTCATGAGAAGCTTCATCGGCAGTAAACTGTAGGTCCCTCCATTTGAGTCAAAACATATAACTCGAACACACAATTGCTGGAAAAGCTAGGCTTTAGGTCCTGTATGGGCCGTTTAAGCCTTATGTTTTTTTCTATCGCGTGCGTGAGACGATTTTTGGACTTGCGGGCGCACGAGATAGGATTGTACCAAAAGGAAATGAAAATAGATATGGGTGGTTAAACTTCATAAAGTGTGTATGCTTTGCCAGCATCATTGTTGTACGTGGTGTGGAAATGAAAATTAGTCCTGCCTCGGTCACAGGTCGAGGTTGACGTGTTGGACGTTTTTAGATGGTGGGGTATGCTTCTTGAAGGAATTATTTTTATATAGTTATAGTTTTTATTTCTTTTTTTTTGAGATGTTAATGCCACAGATTTATTGCTGCTGCTGTTGCCACAATCAGCACCTATATTTTGTTACGTAAAAATGTATAGTCTCGTTTTATACTCGGAGAACATTCTCCTCTTAATACTTTATCATATTTTCCGTTGCACAATTATTATTATTATGAGTATTGACACCTTAATAATTTTGTCCTCCACTTTCGTTGGCTACTTTTTGTAATTACTCACCGAATGAAATGAAAACGAATTTTTTAACATTTAAATACTTCTAAAACAGAGAGATGGTTGGTACATTTTTAAGTTCTCCTTCGAATTTTGTATATAAGCCTTCTGAATGTTTAAATTCGTAATTCTAAACCGCTTTAAAAATTTCTAAGAAAAAATTAAATTCACAAAAGTGAAAACCAATTATCCAATTCTCGCCTATAAAACCATAAATTTAATTCAAGAATAGAAGCTGAGCCCAACCTGTAACCACTACCTTATATTTTCAACCTTAAACAATACAAAATGTGAAAAGTAAATATTTTATTGCATTGCTTATAAATATATGACCTGCACTGCATGAGATAGCCAATTCAATTTAGAAATCTTTAATGTAGGTATCGGTCCATTAACAAAACAATTTTAAGTTGAAATTGCATAGTTATAAATCTCCCCAAATAAATCCAGCAATTTGCAACTAAGGACCATGCATGATTTATTTATTGTACAATCCAATTCTTTCTAAACCACACATAACATGTCTATCGCACTGCCGCACCGCAACACTAGAATTACACAGGCAATCCAGTTCCGTGTTCTTGAAATTCGAATTTTAAAAACGACTCACGAACAGTACTCATGTTACACGTGCGCACGCAAGGGGACATTTTTTGGTTTTGCCAAACCTCACCCATGTGCGCGTGCGGTAGTAAAAAAATATGGCACGCGCACGCGAATTTAAAAAATTGAGAGAGCACGCGAGTAATAAATGTGACGTGAGCTGTTTGCGTGCGCACAAGAGCGTGCGTTTACATACCCTGCTTCAGACCAATAAGTCTAACATCCTTCGTCCTGGAAGCTTAGTGCACTCTCCCTTCTCATCACAGCATGCCTTAGTTAAGGGCGCAGAGGCGGAAACGGAACTTCGTGACTTTGTTTGCTCTATAGGGAAATCATTGAACGACAAGGAATTGACACTAGCAGCTTTTTCAGATATTGAAGAAGCATAAAACAATGTCAAAATAAGCGCAATGAAGAGAACATTACAAAATTCCAATGTTGCTAGTACTCCCACTTACGTGATTATTAACCTACTCAACGACATGAATATATACGCAGAGCTGAGTAACTAGATGTTATTTCTATCCTCGGCATCTCGCCATACTTATGAAATTAAAATCAAATAGAGGGGCTAACGCAGACGATATTGCATACCATACCAACCATAGGTACGGAACTTTTGGACAAAACTAAAGATCCCGCTTATTGACTGTACAGCAATACAAAGAACATATACCTTAATTCGAATTTTACCAATGTGGCGGAAGTGTGAAGTATTTAGATGTAATCTTTAATAAAAGACGTATGAAGAGATTAAAATTCAACGAACGAATAAGGAAAGCAGCTAACGCATTCTACGCATACAATCGTCTTCGGCAAAAAGTGGGGACCAAACCCCAAGATAGTTCTTCGGAAAACAAGCGCTGGCTTGGAAACGATTCTTAATTTGCTACGATCGCATGATACAGCAGTATCTTGCATAATACAGCTTTCAAAACCGATTTAATCATTAGCCAAACAATCAGCGCTGGAACGCAGGTCTCTAAAGGATAACACACAGATTCTGGTAGCTCACCTAACTATACGACCCATTTAAGGGCTCCAATGATACTGGCCCGAACTTTCGACTCCCATCTAGAGATTGACATGCACAAAAGTTAATTTTTCATTTAAATCGAAGGAAACATGTCCGAAAACTACATTCTTAAAGCCCTTAACCATTCTCCTGTCAATTCATTGATCCATACAAGAAAGAAAATATTTCCCCAAAAATATTTAAGGCATTTAAGTCCGTCCATTTGGCTGAGCTCCCCCACAAAGAATGTGACAAAAAATGGCAAATTAATCTCAATTAAACTGTATAGCTAGCACAAGTAGAAGTAACCCAACAGCCAGTAGTTATGGTACTTACAAGTGCCTCCATACAGCTACATTCGACTCCTGGCATAGTTGCAATACAAGGAAAGCACCCGTTGTAAAAACCGCAAGAGAACAAAATGTGCGAACCGCACCACAGCGAGCGCCTGGATGGCAATGGCAATGGCAATGGCAAACATGGCAGGAACAGGAACTTCCACTCACTTCAGCCAGAGGTTGTCGCTTTTGTCGCCTTGCGACTAGATGGACCACCAGCGGGAGAGATTCATTACATCCACATGCACATAAATAACTATTATCGAAATATTTTCTGTCTTTATTATTAATTAAATTCAAAATGTTTGCACCAATAATTTATCCATAAAAGACCCGGCCACAGCACAGACCCCTCTTTTGTGGAGTTCCATTTTCGGTGGTTGTCTGGCCAGCTAACCGGCATGAATTACTAGATGAAATCAAGAAAGAGTGAGAGAAAGAGAAAGAGACAAAACTGAAACTATAAATTTTCCTTGTTATCTTGCCTTTAACATGAATGGTACATTGCCCAAGGAGAGAATTGTCTTCACCACTATCGAGGTCTGTCTTGTTGGTGGTGGTCGGTCTTTTGTAGAAAAATGCTTGCTTTCCCCTGCTCTGCATTTGGAGCCTCCTCAAGAAGCATTACAATGTGCGCCTGTTGTAATGTGCGAGAGGGTGTGCGGCCAGCACCTCTGCGGCGTGTTTCTTTGGAATGAAAAGCCAGTTCAAAGAAGAACAAGAATATGATATAGTTTATGGCCATGATGCCGCCGCCACCACAAATGGTTCGACACCCCAAAAGATACATTAAGCCATTGCGCATTGTTATATGGGACAGAAGAGGGAGGTATAATGTAGCATCGGCAACAACTTAGCAGCAGTGAAAAGGATATGAAGTGAAATTTATATTACATTCTAGCTCAAGGAATCAAAAGTGGAATTCATCACATGTAGCAAAGAAGAGGCATTACACACTTACATATAGATGTGAGTTCACCATGTCCTGAATTCATGTTGCAGGCTTCATTTGGTAGCACACAATTAAGGAACCTATAGCTGTGTGTAAGCTTGAGCACTACGCTCCATTGAGTTAAAGCGAAGTCAGATATGCTTACAGTGTATGTCGCAGATAGGGAGATGTACGAGTATCTTATCTACCAGAATGGAAAATGTTCAATAAATTCGGTACAGTATCGAAAATATTGTCACTTTGAACACTTTTCAATATTCGAAGAATTTCTTCTTTACGGTTATTTTGCTGATAAGATTTGATGAACATTCCTTTGAAGTTTTTGCCGACTACATGTATTGCCGACGTATCACACAGATAAAACTACCGATTGATATGACTTCCTTAATGGGCGTCAAAAGTCAATATAATCCATTAATGTCACGAATTTGAATTCAACAGTAATAATGACGGAAACCTTTCGCTAACTACTTAGGTCAGTATAAAATTTAGTCGCGGTAATTTCGAAACCCTTAAGTGGGGAGAGTTTTAAAAACAAACCAAGATGGTTATTATAGCCGTAAAGATTCCTCAAAACCAAATGGATTGGGCCCTACCTCTGCTCTTTTTCCACTACTATGAACGTTTAAATACACAGAAACTAAAAAATAATTTTGATATGGTGGGGTTTTTATGACAGCAAGTGTCGGCATGTCTATGAATAAATTTTTTTTAAAAATGTTGAGTCGCATTACGAAAAGTTTTTTAATTTTCTCGTATACATTTGGATACTTAAGAGAAAGTTATTGCGATCGTGCGGAAACTTCGAACTCAAACTAAGTATGAGGGATGATAGTATGACTATAGAGAAGTTCTAAAAAGTGGGTCCGCCAGTGCCGTAATTCGGTCTGGATTTTGGTCTTTTTTGTACTAAGGATACTTGGGATGGTGCCCTAAAATACTGCATACCTACTTAGTTTTTGGGAAAAAAATTCGAATAACGGTAATTTATAAAACCGGCAATGTCTCAAAAACTAATAAAGGGAATTTCGTGAAATTTTACTATTTTTTTATGATGACAAGTCGAACATATCTGCGTAGTTCGAGTTTTGAAATAATTTTTAATTTCTTATAACGATTTTTTTAAATTTAAATTAAATTGGTTTTTTCAAAAATGGCTCTAACGATGTTGATCAATTTTTGTATTTTAAAAAGTATTGTTAATGTGTCCAATGTACAAAATTACATTAAAATCGTATGTGCCGTTTTTGAAGAAATCAAAATTTGTACGAAACCTAAAAAGTGATTTTCATAAATTTGTAACGGGTGATCCAAGTAGAGATACTTTTGACAGATCACGTGTGAGTCGTGTCATGCTGTCATGTTATTTTTGTTCAGTATTGTTTGGCATTTCATAATGGAAAGACTTACGCGTGAACAACGTTTACAAATTGTTCAACTTTATTATGAAAATTCACGTTCTGTGAGGAATGTGTTTCGTGCACTTCGCTCAACTTATGGTCAACATAATCGGCCTACTGAGCGTACTATTCGCAACACCATCACCCATTTTGAGACCCAGCATTCATTATTGGATAATATTCGACCGAATAGACCACGTCCAGCACGCTGTGAAGAAAATATAGCGGCCGCAGCTGAGAGTGTACACGAAGACCGTAGAGAGTCGATTCGGCGCCGTTCGCAGCAACTCGGACTGACGTATGGAACGACTTGGCGCATTTTACGTCAAGATCTTAAATTGAAAGTGTACAAAATACAGCTTGTGCAACAACTGAAGCCGCTCGACCTTCCCAAGCGACATCGCTTCGCTCTATGGGCTATTGGCAAGCTCCAAGAAGATCCGACGTTTTCGAGGCAAATTTTGTTTAGCGATGAGGCCCATTTCTGGCTCAATGGGTATGTAAAAAAACAAAATTGCCGCATTTGGGACGAAGAGCAACATGAAGAGATTGAAGAACTGCCACTTCATCCAGAAAAAACAACGGTTTGGTGTGGTTTGTGGGCCGGTGGAATCATCGGTCCATATTTCTTTAAAAATTATGCCGGTGCGAACGTAACCGTCAATGGCGAACGTTATCGAGCCATGATAACCGACTATTTGATGCCTGAAATTGAAGCTCGTGATCTCGGCGTCATTTGGTTTCAGCAAGACGGCGCCACTTCCCACACATCGCATCAATCAATGGACTTATTGAGAGAACATTTCGGTAAGCACATAATTTCACGTTTTGGGCCGGTCGAATGGCCACCAAGATCGTGTGATATCACACCGTTAGACTTTTTCCTGTGGGGATATGTAAAGTCAAAAGCTTATGCCGACAAACCCGCTTCGATTCAGGCCTTGGAGGAAAACATCACGCGTGTCATTCGGCAGTTACCAGTCGAAATGCTCGAACGAGTGATCGAAAATTGGACTCAACGGATGGACCATCTGCGACGTAGCAACGGCCAACATTTGATAGACATAATCTTCAAAAAATAAATGCCAAAGAATTTTCTTTCAAATGATAATAAACATTCTCCATTAAATTTGAATTTTCTGTGTTTTTTTCCTTAAAAAAGTTGGGAACCTCGAAATGGATCACCCTTTATGTGATCAAATGTTACCATTTTTTTAGGCGATTTAAAAATGCACATCATGTGTCAAAAAAGTTTCGTATGACGCAGTCGTGCACCTTATTTTTAACGTTTTTGTATTTATTGTCAACGCTTACAGAAGGATGCTCCTGGAATATAGGGACCCTCTACACCTTTGGTAATACTCAAAATTGTTGGAACATATTTAGCGCACTTTCCGATTAACCAACTTTGTTTCTTAACCACTGTCTTGAGCTTAATTATCCAAAGGGAAGAAGAAAGAAAACTATCTGTCCAAGAAACTCTCTGATTTGATTTTACCTAGAAAAGATGTCAACTAGCAATAATTTCACGTAATTTGGGTTTTCCAAAAATCATGTTGCTTAATTTCATACGTGTCGAAAAAAACAAGGCAGTTCTCTTGCAAGTAATAATGTTTTATAACCAAAAAGCAAGTGTCGATGTTACGGACCAGATGTTGGGAAATATTCATGTAAAAGACAAACACAAAAGTTGTCCTATGAATTTTTTTTTACAATATCCTAAATGTGGCATAACCATAACGAACGCGCATCGCCATTTTATACATTCGCTGATTGATCAGCTCTTAAAACCACAAATTGAGGAATGAATGAACAATGAAGAGTTTGCATCTCGGAATGCCTATCTTGATAGTCCAATAGATCAAAGTGTACCGACTCCCAGTAACAGTTGTGAGGCTAGTTCCTCCATGATGAAAATTTTTCTACAAAACTGTTCTATCTTCGGTTTGGCGAAACAAATAGTCTTTTGACTGGAAAGATAACATGTATGCTCTACAGAATCCTTAACCTGCCATTTGGACTTTACTGCTCTGAGTGCTGAACTCTCTTTGGGAAGAAAAATTATATTTCTGTTCTAAGTTTGAGGAGGACGAGTGGATACATGCAGATACAACGACGGCTACATAAGTCTATGTTAAGGCTCCTCAGAGAACACCAATTTAATTAACATGCATACGTATAAACTTCTTATAAATGACTAGACTTATCTATTAAGGGTTTAAGGTACCCGTAATTTGGAATATAAAAAAAACTTTTAAATATTCATGACGGAGCCCGAAAGTTTCACTTAACTTAATTTTCTGCACGCCATACTGTTGTTGCTAGAGATACACCAAACAACGCAACCGGGCGGCGAAGAACGGTTGGATCTGTTGCGAATATTATTGTAAGAGTATCATAACTTTGGTAATAAAAATCATCTGCCACTGGGTGGGCGCTATTCTGTTGTTAACCTTGGGTGGGCTGACATTCGGCCTTCGGTTTTCTACCCCTTTCCCCTACTAACGTGTCTCCACAACCAACAATCGAGGGATTGTGGCGCACTGACTCGCGCCATCTGGAATGCTGTTTTTTAATGTTTGCAATTTTTCATTACGGCGATTTTGTTTTACGCTCCCGTTTTTGGAATTGTTGTTCTTCTTTTTTTCCATTTTCCTTCGTTCTGCTCTCTCTCTCAACGCTTTCTATGTAGCTATCGCTTGCTGATAATTCGCAATTCAGTAATACTCGCACATAGTCTGGCGCTCGCCCATGCCATTCTACTCAAGCCGCACGCAGCAAGGATTTTAATGACTTTTATTTAGTTAGTCGTTAACAACACGGATGCGAATGGCATAGCGTGATATTTGGTTTATTTTGCTGTGCTACACAACACGTCCCGTCGGGAACATAATGTAAATCCTGGCGCAATGTGAAACTCCCTAAATAATGTATAATATATGCACACGAAACGAAATGCTTGCTTGGTAAGAAAACATGAAAAAAAATAGGTGATGCTAAAGCGGAGCAAGAATCGGAAAAATTCTCCAAGGATATGGATGTTGATATCGTGAAAAATGTACATTTGTGTACAAAATGTGAGCACAAATATTCTGCAGTTTAAGGAACGAATAAATGAAGGCATTGACTTGACTTGTTCTTGTTCTTGTTGTTTGCGCATTCTTTGTCACCACATATATCCGATACGAGCTTGTCATCCATCTCTTCTGTTTGCGGTGAATGGAAATTGTAATTTTGACACTACGTATCTATGTGACTATTGTCTGTTGAGCGTAGGCATTATGAATAACAATAGAAATTGGTGTATGGAAAAAAATTGATGCAATGTACTTCATTCAAGTTTTTAATAACTGGGAAATCTATCTCTTTACTGTACCTATAGCAGTTTTGTATCTCCGCCATCTGGTATGCTAAATTGAAATGAATTGACTTGGTCTCGTTCCTCCGGCAGGTCTCCCATACTTTGTCGAAACCTCGATTTAGTTTTCCCCTTAGTGATTCAACAGTCTTAAACTATATGAACTATACGACTCACTTAGATCTGTGTAAGGTTCATTATGATACCACGTGGATCTGAAGTTTCTGCCTACTCGTTGAACCATTTTGAGCTGCTTATAAAGCGTGAGAGACATTTTGGATCGATGGAGTTTAGATCGTTAAGATCATTGTAGAAATAAGCTTCTAGATGAAGTGTCGTTTCCGAGAGAGAGCACGGCAGATGACGTGAAATATTTCCATTACAAATTTGATATAAGATCAAATTCCAAGTTTGGCTTTATTTCGTTTCAAAAACCAAAGTAAAGCCAATTTGGCATTATTTCCTTTTTAAAATTCTAATTCTTAATAATTTCCTGAAGCAGCCCCTCTGCTTGGTTTTACTGTTAGATTTGGAGTAGGCACGAGGTTGGCTATATGCAAACTTTTTTTAAGCCCAATAAATCTTTGCATATACCCAACTCGAATATCCTTTACGCATATTCTTTAGCCAGGACAAGACTTCCTTGATCGCCATAATTTCTGCTAGGAAAATAGTACAATGGTTAGGAAGACGGAAAGAGAAACTAAAATTTTATCTATCTGAAAAGAAGTCCGTGAAGAAGTGGATCGATTTTTCCTCCAGCAAGATACCATCCTCCCAAAAGGATCTGGGGGAAATGGTTAGCTGGAAGTTTTTATCAAACTGCTGTTGGGTGTAGTCTATATTTCTTTTGAAGGACTCTGAGTGTTTAGAATTGCAGATTGGCCGATTTCATTTTTGGTCCACTGAGAGGTTGCTCTGAGGCGAATGGCCATGGTAGAATGTCCAATGCATCTGAGGGAGTGTTGCCAAGTGCTCGGCTTATGCATAAACAAGCTGATTTTTGGTTAGTTTGTCGCGCTTAATCGCTTTTTCTAGGGCAGTCCACCAGACAATCGTTCCTTATGTTAGTGTCGGTTTTACAACCGAGATTTATAGCCAGTGAGTTTTTCGGGGTTGTCATTTTTTTTTGCAAGAAGAAAGGTCTACCGTATCGTTCCCTTGTAAAGGGTGTATATTTTTTAGAGGTATAGAACTTTAAGTTAGCAAAACTATTTTAATTGGCGGCCATTTTGTCAGCTTTCAAGTGAATAATTTTTTGATTGGTTTGGCATTTCAACATGAATAGACTGACGACTGAACAACTTTATTTTGAAAATCATGGTTCTGTTCGCAATACGTATCGCGCACTATGTTCATTTTACGGTCAACATGATCGTCCATCAGAGCAATTAATTCGATTAACTATGGAATTTTTTTCGCACCACGTTTACTCTAAATGATAATACGCATCCACAGAGACTTCGTAGAGCGAAGCGTACAGGAAGACTCGAATCAGTCTATCCGCCATGGGGCTCAGGAGTTGGATATCTGTCCATCCACTTTTTTTAAAATTTTGCGGAAAGATTTTGATTTGCGTGCTTACAAAATTCAACTCGTGAAATTGAAGCCACAGGATCACTTAGCAAGGCGTAGATTCCATGAATGGGCGCAAAACGAGATTGCCATTGATACAAATTTTCATAAGCGAATTTTGTTCAGCGATGAATTTCAGAATGTATACATCAAGAAACAAAACTGCCGTAATTTTAGTGATGATAATCCTCAAGTGTATGTTAAGACATCGTTATATCCACAAAAACTGACTGTTTAGTGTGCTTTATGGGTAAGTGGAATAATGTGTTCGTACCACTTTAAGTGGGTGCAGTAGCTTAATGGTTAAGTGCGTTGGTCCACTAAGCGAGAGGTCGCCGGTTCAAATCCCGACCTGTACCACCTGAAAGTTTTTATTCGCTGCCCCACCTCTTCCAAGAGTAAGAAATGTCATGAGAAGCTTCTCAAAAATAAATTGTCGTTCGGAATCGGCACTAAACTGTAGGTCCCTCCATTTGTTTCAAAAATATAACTTCGCACACACAATGGTTGGAGAAGCTAGGCTTTAGGTCCTATTTATTTTTATTTTTATTTTTACCTCTTTAAAAAGGTTGCTGGCCAGAAAGTTTCAGTCTAAGGTGACCGCTATAGACCCATGATGTGCAGGAGCTGTGGTTTCAACAAGACGGCGCATAATGTCACACAGCTCTTTCCACAATTTATTTATTGAAGGAAACGTTTGGTAACCGCATAGTTTGAGAATATGTTAAGATCTACGCCGATAAGCTTGAAGGCCTCTTGAAGGACAACATTTGCAGCGTTATTGCCGATATACCAACATATACAAATGTTGGAAAACTCATCGACAATTGGACCTCCGGATTAGACTAAGTCCGAGCCAGCCGTGGTGATCATATGCCAGAAATCATATTTAAATTATAATAGTTATATTTCGAATAAAGTATATTTCATGTCAATTTAAAAAAAAAATGTTTGTTTCATTCCATTTCAAAGTTCTATACCTCTAAAAATACCCTATATATTTCATTTACAGCTGAGCTTCTTATTCAATATGAGACCTAATTATTTGGCAATCATCATAGTGTGTTCGGATATATTTTTTTGTCTACCACTCGGTTGGACATTGACTGCTTTACAATGGGTATTATTATTTTCAAGTTACGTCTGAAACTATTCTCTCTATTCTTAAGATTGAGCGAACCTCTTTTCATATTTTAATGGCAAACAAAATGGCTCTTGTCCCAACTATGTTTGTACGTACCTACTTTGCCTTATTATTATTTTATAATTCAATTTGTATCAATCACAACAGCAGCAACGAAAATCACAGAGATCTGTTATCCCTGCCAACAACGATAAAATTCTCCAACATCCTTTCCACCACTAAATAGCGACAAGTGTCCTTGGTGATAAACCTTTAAGGAATTTTATTGTACCTATCCGAAATAACTGTATGTGTACATTGTGCACACGACCGGACCCTTCCTTCAAACCGTATATGTATATGTAGAACACATCTTAACGCTAAGCAATTTCGCATGTACACACTTATGTCTCGGAATCTGTACTCCCGCCCGCCCCCACCATTGTTATGTTTCCAACTTCCGAGTAATCATCTCCATGTCATGCTCATGATACAACAAACTATTCCTGTGAAATTCACTTTGGCTATTGAGCTGAAAGTTGGCGTTTTCAAAATGACGATGAAAAAGAGAATTCATTTTACTTTCTCGAGCGGTGGGCATCGCCGTTAATTCGCTTCGTTTTTGGGAGCATAAATGGTAAGGGCCCATCCCGACGACCCCATCCACTTAGAGTGAAACTACAAGCTTAATATGGCATATAACATATGTGTATGCGAGTTCGGTAAGGTTGAAAGGATTCACCATTAGATGGATGTAATAAAGACTCGACTTGGTAGGCATTCCGAACGCTCACTGGGGACGGATATGTAAGTAGAAATATATTATTAGGGAAATGCTTCAGTTTTATTGCGGGACGGAAGTTCTGAGAGTCCTTTTCATTGTGTAATATTATTTATGAATATCGTCGCTTTTCCCAGAAAATTATTTTCTATGACATTTACTACTTGAGCCAAAATGATTGACTGAGATTACATACCGCCGAGGACGACAACTGAAAGGATCATAGAATTTATAATGTTTTATTTTGAGGGGGATTTATTATTGAGGGTAACATAACATAAGTTTGCATGGATGTTGTTGCTACATATATCTTTTGAAGTGGAAACTTAAATATTTGAAAATTTATAAGGAAATTTCGAATTCCTCGTGACAATAGAATGTTCTGTCAAAATAATTAATGATCCCTGTTGATGGCAAAGATATAATCTTTATTATTTTCAAGTTTAATTGAATTTCATTGTTTTTTTTTCTTGGTATTCTATGTGGCATAACAGTTACTAATGTAATAATTGCAGTCAATGCTCATGGTTCACTTTCTCAATTCGCTATTTAAACTGGCTTTTTTAGTACACTTTTGACTAATGAACTACTAATTAGTAGTTGAGCATTAGTGCAGCAAAATATTTATGGCCTTACTCCACTTGTCTGATATTTAAATAAGTGTTTGAAGATGTTCATATTTTCACTCACCGAAAAAGGAACTATAACTATAACACCTCTCTATAACTTTGCTCCTAACTTCTAACAAATTAAGTAAAAAAATTAAAATATAAATCTTAGGCGTAAACGGCCCATACAGGACCTAAAGCCTAGCTTCTCCAACCATTGTGTGTGCGAAGTTATATTTTTGACACGAATGGCGGGACCTACAGTTTGATGCCGATTCCGAACAGCAAATTTATTCTTGAGAAGCTTCTCATGACATTTCTTAGTCTTGAATGTTTGTCAGACATTCTCAAGATGTGGGGCAGCGAATAAAAACTTCCAGGTGATACAGGTCGGGATTTAAACCGGCGACCTCTCGCTTAGTGGTCCAAAGCACTTAACCACTAAGCCACTGCACCCACAAATTAAGTATTTATGTCGAAATGTGGTCCCGGTATGTATGAATTGTTGAGAAGTAAATTGTTCTCAAGATGCAATCAAGTCCCTGGATTCGTTCTCTGTAAACTCCATCGACTTCTGCTGTGTGCCGGGATATAGGGACATTTCTGGGAAGGCTGTATCTGAAACGTTCTAGGGATTACCAGTCCCTGCATTCAAGATACTTCAACATTAAGCATACGTGTCATTACTGGGCAATATCTTGTAGGCAAGCATGAAACATGGCTTGGCGCATCATCAAATGAATTTTGTTTAAGTTGCATTGACGAAGAGGAGGAGAAAATTATCCCCCATCTTCTATGTACATGCCCTGCTCTGCCCTGAAAAAGAAAGCTTCATCTCAAGCCTTCTTTTATGAAGATATTATTACCAATATTGACATTAAAAGTTTCGTTCCCTTCGTCCTATATCCGCTGTGGTATCACAATGGACCTTAATTTAAATTACCTTCAAATTAAGAGAATGTTTTACATCTAAGTTGCTTTAAAATGCTCCAAAAAAGGACTCTTAACATCAAAACTTTTTATATTAAATATTTTGTGAAGAACATAATTCTTAAACTTTAAAACCGGCACTTTTGAATAGATTTTCACGCAAACCTAAGGTGTTTGAGGATTTTTAAATCGGGTATTTGATCACCGGTACCATCTTGTACAGTTTTATAACACATCATGCCTCTTCATGATTAACACCGGAAAATTTCGTTATACAATCTGACATGCTAAACTTATAAGCGCATAAATATAATACTCTGTCTAAGATGAATGGCTGATTGAGTATCAGAAGTCAATACGAGCGCCGCAGAAATACAAGGTACAGCGGAATAATTAAATCAATTTCGCGAGCTAGTGAAATATATTTGGAGCTAAGTCAGGGTTCTCGAAGAGATATGAAGGCCGTGCCCTCAATGGAGCCAGCCCTACTGGAGCCACATCCCCTGAATATAGTTTTTAAATTGCAAATGGCACTAAGCCACAGGTGCTACTCAAAGCTTGAGACTGCCCTCGTGCGGTAAAAGGCAGATACTATAGCGATCTAGGCGATTAAATGGATAGTATCAGCCATGATGAAATGACAAAAGATTGCATGTTTTAATAGCTGATTTTTAAGCACAAGGTATGTTATTGCAGAAGGTTGTGTATATATTTTGTTTGCGTTGATAAATCAAGGTTTGTCATTAGCTTTCTTAAGATTAGGTATTAAGTATAAATGTTGATCAAAACGTCAACTAAGTTAGTTCATACGGGAAGTCAAATTTTGAATCTATAAACCCATTTCCGCCGGCTACCAGTTCTAGTTGAAATAGAACCATGGAATTTCACATACTATCTATTTTTGGCCCATTTAGAGGAAATGTGAAAAAAAACATTTTAGAAATCTTTTAGTTTTCCGGAAACCTTCGCCGAAAGGGGTATCAAAATTATTAATATGAAACTC
The DNA here is from genome assembly GCA_963576555.1 of Ferdinandea cuprea. Taxonomy (NCBI): domain Eukaryota; kingdom Metazoa; phylum Arthropoda; class Insecta; order Diptera; family Syrphidae; genus Ferdinandea; species Ferdinandea cuprea. Next base: position 29,826,408 of record OY754958.1, read on the forward strand.
TCTTCGGCTAGATTTTACTTTACTGCCCCACCTCCAAAATCATTCAAATTATGTCATCCAGTGGGTTTCCATACAATGTGAAAAAAAATGTGTGCGCTCTCTTAGATTTTGGGCATGACACGGCCCCAAAGTTTTGAAAATGGCCTATGAAATGGTTCCAAGATTTCGGGAATGGAGTTTCCAAATTTTTCAAAATTAATTTTATTTTACTCGTTTAATGTGTCGATAAAAAAAGTTTCATCGAAATCAGTTGATAAAAAGAGAAATGATCCGAATTGAAAAATTGAATAATTTTTTAGTTTTCTTATATATATGAAGGATGTTTTTTTAGAGGTATAGAACTTCGAGAAGAACCTGAAAGAAAGAAACTTAAATATGATTTCGGGCATGTGGCCACCGCGGCTGTTTCGAATAAAGACAACTCTAGAGGTCCAATTTTCAACCACTTTTTCAAGCATTTGGGACTGTATGTCAGCAATAACGCCATGAATGTTGGCTTCCAAGTCCCCTAACGTTTCTAGTTTGTTGGCGTAGTCGAGCGACTTCACATATCCCCAAGAAAATAATCCAATGGTGTCAAATCACACGATCTTGGTGGCAAATTGACAGGTCCATTCCGCGAAATTATGCGCTTATCAAATGTTTTCTTTAATAAATCGATTGTGACGTGCGCTGTGTTCCATGTAGCGCCGTCTTGTTGGAACCACATCTCATCCACATTCATGCCATCCAATTTGGGAACAAAATAGTCAGTTGTCATGGCTATATACCGGTCTCCTTTAACGGTAACTGACTCTCCAGCAAGTATGGCCCAATGACTCTACCAGCCCATAGAGCACACCAAACAGTCAGTTTTAATGGCGTTTCAAGGGTCTCACGTGGATTCTCTTCACTCCAAATGCGACAATTTTGCTTGTTGACGTAGCCATTCAACCCAAAATGAGCCTCATCACTGAACAAAATTTTGCGATGCAAATCAGCATCGATACAAATATAGCGGCAATTGCTTCTTCGGTGCGCACTGTTCGACGTCTCAGCGGATGCGTATTATCACAAAGAGTAAACTTAGTGCGAAAACGATCCATGGTTAACCGATTTAATTAGACTGATGGACGATTATGTCGACCATAAAATTAACGGATCTTGCGATAAACTTCGCGAACTGAACCATTATTTTCGAAATAAATTTGCACGATTTGCAAGCGTTGTTCATTTGTCAACCTAGTTCGTGATAAAATGGCAAACCAAACTGATCATAAATGACATTATAGTTGTCAGATATGATACCAAAATGTCAGTTTTATCTCTATTCGAAAAACCAACCTCTAAAAAAAAACCTTTTATTACAAGGCCCAGATTTGAGTTCAGGGCAGCAAAAGCAAAAAAATAATATAAAAAGTGATTTCAGAGTTGGGACATTAAAGTAAAATATTGACATTTATTCTAGCATGGAATATAAATGAACTATATTTGAAGAAATTTGTTTCCTGTTTTTAAAAAATTGTTACAGTATAAACATAAACCCAAAACATCACTAGAAAAAACCGTTTATTTTGAATTGAAAACGCAACGAATTTAAAAAGTTGTTTGTATGTTCAACTGCTACTACTTTAGTCGAAAGCAGCGCAAATGCTTTGATATCACGTAATGCATCTGTAAAGCAGGCAAATAATTTAAATTCCGTCAAATTGTGTTTAGATTATAATTTAACATTTTTCTCAGCTGCATTTAACATAATTTTGAAAAATTATAATTCTTAAGAAATTTTTAAATATGCCAAAAATTTAACATCGACATTTTCAAAAGTAGGCGACATAAAAATAAGATTTCAAAAATAAATCCAAAAACAGGTGGATTACATAATTGTGCTAACCCTCTAAATCACTTCATTTAAATTTATAATCAGTAAAGATCCAGACGCCGACACTGACGTCGTTGCGTTTTCTCAATGTTAGCCGGTAATGGGTTAATCAATTGGAACTGGCTTATCGGCATAAACAAGTGATTTTACGTATCACGATAAAAATAAATACTCTAAAGGAGTCAAATGGACCGATCTAGCCGGTTAAGGGGAATCTGCTTAAGATGAAAGTCAAGTTAATGATACTCATTTCAATTTATATTGCGATATCTCAAGTGGTTCAAAAGTTATGGCCAAGTGGATATCTAAACTGCCGTATGCCTCCATACAAATCTAAAACTTAAAATGTGTCCCCTGAGAAATGACTTAAGTTTTTCTTCCTTTTTGCCACAGAATTGGCCGGTTTAAAACGAGAGATATCAAAAGTAAATGGATCAAAATAGACAAACATCTTGATTCGATAGATAATCAAGACATCCGATATATGGTTGCGCATTGGTACTTTTTATATCGATCCCTGATTATCTGCTTAAAGGAAAAGCTGCCAACAATAAAGTACTCCAACTTACCATGGAGCCATCGTTAGAGAGCATCCTGTTAAGAGCGAATCGATTAAGGGAAGATGAACCCGCAGGCTCATACCAGTGGTCAATGTATGGATTAAATGGAAGCATGGTGAAATGAATGCTGACGCAGATCTTAACTGGTCATGGCTGTTACAGAGAATATCCCTTTAAGCGCGGACATGAAATCAGCCCCAACTGTACACATTGCGAAACCGTCTCTGGAAACGTGGAAACGTATTTTTCCATGGCCCACGATTTGAAGCCGTGATTTGATCGCCCTACACCCTACCAATTTGGAGAGCGGCCCACATGCTTCAGAACGAAGATAACTGGATCATTGTAAGCAACGCAGCGGTGCCCATATTCTGCGATCTAAGACGCTTAGAACGCCAAAGGAAAGCTAATAGTTTCATGAATAGAGTACGATAAGTCCTAATACCGACCCCCGTGAAGTAATGCCTTACGGCGTTCAAGCGGAGAGCACAAATCGGCGCGTTCGGGAAGGGAGGTTGTTTTAGCCGGTAAGAATTCGGCACTAGCAATGGATATCGTGCCATTGGTGCCTATTCAAAGTTTCTACCTTCCAACGAACTGATATGAGTTATTGATGTTTGGAATAAATATTTTGAAGGCCTTATTCCTGACCTTTTTTGTGGATGAAGTTGCAAAAAAATATTGCCATCTGAAGGTAGGGTCTACCACTCAGTTGTTGGTTCGTTGCTGACCTACGGTTCCCAGTTTTGGACAATGTACAAAAAGTAATACGGCGAATTGACAGCGGCGGAGATGAAAATGTTTCATATGACAGCAAGAGTAACAAAGCTGGAACGAATTAGAAGTTCCAAACTCGAAGGATCATCCAATTAATCCAAGATCGGCGGCATTGACGAAGTGATACAAAACCGGGAGGCTGTCGGGAATCCTTTTCGAATAAAATTAAGATACTACAAGTAGTCCATTAAAAAAGCTACGAAATCTTAAGAATGCACTACCCTTCGAACGGAAAAACGACGTCAAAATGTTTGCTCTTTGATCTAGAATCTCGAACCATATTAAAGCGCAACAGAATTATATACTGAAATGAAATTTCCAGAATAACTATCAGTGAAAAGTCAAAACAAGAACTGGAATCATAAAGTTCACTTGACACAACCACTAAGTCAGTGATAATAATTAAATCTAAAAAACATCGCCCGTACTCATTCAATGTTTAAACAAATAGAAAACATAGAACGAAATTTTTCTAAAGTCTGTAACAGTATAATCAACTGTAAATAATGCTCCAATTAGCCTGTCATATTTTAAACAAAGTGTGCCTGCACCACCAGATATCCGTTTAAGGGTCAACCATTAACAAGAAACCAAATTGTTCATCCGTCACAATAGAGGGTAACTTATGTACGGTACGTATTCCTCCCCAGGGAGAGACTAACTTTATTACAAAGGTTATTTTCAGGCAAAATTTGTTTCGAAGAAGAGTTGATTATCTTTACGCTTATATGAGCATAACCTATCTTTTACAACAATAAAATATTTAATGGCCACAATTCGTCTATTAAGCTTAACTGCCTTTATTTAATATCACTTTCCCAAAGTATGTCAAATTAATTGCATTTCAGGATTATTACCTTTTTGCTTTCACATCAGCTAAGAAGAGGAGCTGCAAACAAAAAAGCACAATCACACCCAGTTTGAAGTAAGATTCAATCAGTTGGGTGTGATTGTTGGCACTGGATTCGAGATGCCTCAAAATACTCCCTGTCGATGTCGATATTGAAAACACTCACCCATTTCGTAGATGAAAAGCTTTTCGAATGCGAAATTTAAGTCTCTCTCCTTCAACCAGGATTTCCATCCTTCCATTCGGATATAGCTGACTAACATGCGCAAACTGAAGCCACCTTCGTTTTAAGTATTTAAGAGTATCCTGTGTTATGTGCATGTGGAACACATTTATTCAGCGAAAGCTTTCGAAATTCTGCTCAGTATCCTAGCCTAGGCCAAGTACCAGGCAGCAGCATCCCTCTCCATCATCTCACAATAAGTGGGACAATATTTTGCTTCAACGAAACACCTCCATGTGGTGTAGCAGCAGAAAAATGAGAGATGCTCTGTGTAGGTTGGTTAGCTCGATAGATACCAAGAGATGCTGGGCATCGATGGTGCCAAAGATTTTGCTAAAAGTTGTCAGTTAAGCTCCGACATTCGGTACCATCGGAGTATACGGAATATTTACCTTTCTTATCGTCTCTGGTGCCTACTAGGGTCATCCTATTTTGTGCATGCACCTTGTACAAGTGGAATATCCGCGGTCTGTTTGGCTCAAGCCTCAGAGTAAATTTTAATTTCGAATCTTCGATTTTTGTTCGCGTTCCGATTGAGATACGGAATTTTTTTGGTTTGGGATAGAACATTTCTTCCACCAAAACTAAAGTTGAGGATTACTACGAGAGAAATAACAAAAACCACAACTTCTATCCAGCGTTGAGCTGATAACGTAGTTCAGTTGGTTTATATCTGTCAAAAGTATCTCTCAAGTGCCGGGCAGTGTTTATTGGTGCGGGAATAATAGTTTTAGCCTTGAGAACGTAAAAGTTTCGAGCTGTAGATACTCGTATAATGGGCCATCATTCACCCATATATCTTTCGTGAAATAAGATTCTCCCTCTCTTCGACTGTGGCTGTGCCTGTTCCAGTACCAGTGACGACCGTCCGCCCGACCGCCCGCCCACCCGCCATACAAGAACTGCCAAAAAGGAAATTAAATGTCTTTCCATAACAAATAACAGGAAAAAATGTAACGGGATTTGTGTGTTTACGTTCGGATGGGGATACGGAATATTATGTAGCAAAAAAAGAAAAAGAAAATCAACGTAAAACCTTCAAGAAGAGGAAAGTGTGAAGGTACGCACAAGTGAAATATTCACACTCGCAGCCCACCCACCACAAGAGATATAAAAATTATATTTTTTTTTCATCATTTCATCATTTTTTTTTTTTTTATTCTGAAAAGGAAGATTATATCAAAATCGTGTGAGATTGTTAAAGAAGTTGCAAAAAAGGAGGAAAAAAAAATTTTTGTTTAAAAGCTTTCGATTCGATTTCTGAAAATATTTTCCTCTCGTCGAAAAGGAATGAGATAATTTATCAGCCCCTATCCCTCGTGTCTCTGTGTTTAGTCAGTGTGTATGGATAAAAAAAAATTTCATAAAAGAAGTTCAAGTGCTCTCAATGATTTTGCTAATTCACGTGGAAATTTAATTCCCTGAAAAAGTAGTACCAACAAGAAGAAGAAGCAAAATTAGGTAAAAATACTTTTTATATTTTTGCTATGTATGTCGGTCGCACCCGAGAAATGTGAGGATTATTCTCGGAGAGTTGGATGAAATCATCATTCTCATTACGGTAAAGGTGAAGTGCAAAAAAAAAAATAAAGCAATGAAAGGTGCAAAAATTTGTTATGATTATGAATTTAGTGTTCTTGCTCTGAAGTGAGTGCCACAGATTATCCGACTTAAATATTCCATAAAAAAGAAAAAAAAAATTCTTCATAAAATAAAGGATTGAGGACGATGAAAATGTCCTGTGTGTAATGTGTTTGCCCATTGGAGTTGCTACCTACCTACAAAGTAGAGAAGCTGCAACGCAACAGGTTAATTGTGAAAATTAAAACAAAAAAAATAAAAAATAAAATGGAAACTTTGCTGCTCTTGGACGGACGACGACGACGTGAGGAATTTTAATTAAGGTGAGGTGAATGAATTGTTAGACAGTTGTGATTATTCCATGTTTTAATTATATTTATTATGAGATTACCTTGAACACTTCCTTAAAGAGGTGCAGGTTATATATTTCAATTAAATATCAGTATGAGGGATAAATTATTATTTTAATGTGATTCGTGCGACATTTTAGGAACTTTGTTTTTTTTTTAAATAAGAGGAGGATATCTATAGAAAATTATTTATATGCAAAATGGCTAAGTCACTTAATTCATTGGCAAAAGAGTACTTAAATAATTTAAGGACTTTTAATTTCAGTCGTCGAATCTATCGAAGCAGACTGAAGAAAATCGATTGCAGTTAAAAGTTTATAATTAAAAATCATTTAACGATTTCAGCATTCGACTTAAATATATTACAATAAAAATTAAATAGTTTTAAGGGTCTCTAATGAAAGCCGAAGTTTAGCTTAACTCATTTTTGTAGATGAAAATGAGTTTCGATTCAAAACAAAATATGTACCTTGAAAACAACTATTTAACTTTTTTCTAGTTTGCGATAATTTAAAAAAAAAATAGAGAGCGTAAGGAATGGTATACACCGGAATCTCGGCTGCGTAAAAATTTCAAAGTCGACTTTCCCCAAGTTCAAGAAGAATTTTTAAAAACCTGTAAACGTTCAGATGCTGATGCTTTAGTGTAAAATGTGAGGTCTGAGCTTTTAAAAGGGCCATGAATTATATTGTAAGGAACAGTTGAAGGGTTGAGAATTGAAGTGTCTGTAGTGACAGCTAACCTGGACTTAAAGCCTTTTTCAATCATCGAACCACTTAAAATTTGTAAGGACTTCAACTCAGGATGCATTTGAACGCGGTTGGAAGACCGAATATAATGTCTTGTTTAGGTCATGAGTCATATTGGCTTCACGGAAAATGTTATCTCCGACGAACTTGCTCGTCAAGGTACGGAGGTAGGTTTCTTAGATCCTGAACCTGTGTTAGGTCTTCCGGAATCCCTATTAATAGCATATATTGATAGACACGATAATTGTTGGTACGATTTTTCAGATTGCAGACAGAGTAAACTAGTTCTACTGAATGTCTGTGGGAAACTAGCAAGAAAAGATTGAAAGACTAAATGTGCTAGGTTAAAGCGATACAACAATCAGCGACCCGAAACTGCCGAGCATTCCTGCGTAAATGTCCCGCCTTTGCTCGAACTTAGCTCATTCAGCGGGTTCATTAGAGGGTTCATCAGAGGAAGGTATACGCATCATCATAATTTTGATAAATCTCATTTTATGACTAAAAAAATAAAGTCAGGGTATTTATATCTGGGGTAAATATAAAGGAATATTCTTATAGGAAAGGTGAATATAAATACTTATTTTAAACAAGCAGTGTTTTGAAAAGGTTACCTGAATACCCTTTTATTTGTATTCATATAGCGAAAAAAGTGGTCTTTTGGTGTTTGAAATTGGCAATTAACTATTATTTCTATAAATAAGTGACCATTGTCCCATTTTGTAAAATGAGCCCTCTATTGCATTGTGAAAAACAAAATAGAAAATAAAATATTGTTCAGATAGGTTCAGTATCAATACTTTTAGAGCTTACAAATAAAGGTGTATATAAAAGCAACTCTAGATGTTTTAAGTTAAATAACTGGTCTAGGAATGAAATTTGTCTCTACTCTACTATTGTCTTCAATGAGAGAGTTAGTCAAGCCCCGTGTTACTATTACAAACATTCTTAGCGAATATTTTGTCGACATATAGAAATATTAATTTGCGCAGACGATTTGCTTAAAAATCTTAGGAATACTAGACGACTTAGAAACTGCTCTGTATTTCGTGATATCACCACCTTTAAACTATTTAGACGTAGGCGTGATAAAAACACTTTTCCACAACTTACCAAATTTTCCAGTTCTAATAGATAATTCAAATAAACACTTAGGATCAAGAACTGACTGCGTTTTTTAAGTAGACATTTTTCAGAACGGAAACAAATTTCGAAATAGTCTTGAAAGAGCTATTTAGATAGTCCATCTAAGAGCTAAGATATTGAACAATGATAATCAATGAGTAGAGGAGAGTCACTAAATCAGAAGCTTATATAGTCAGCAAACATATTATTTATTGTTATTAAAATTCGCTTTATACACATCCGATTTTTTTTCAAATAAACAGAGCAATTAATATTTCATTCTTTTAACATATTCACTTTAAAGGTTAAAGAATAAAGTATTTGAAAATTTGCTTTCCGAAAGTCAAAAGAAAACGAACGATCATACGAATTACTATTTTCCTATACATTTGCTCCAATGTGTGGAATCTCCTGTGAGATTCCAAAGCAACAGTACCCAAAGATTTAGGAAAAAGTACTATATCAAGAATTAGTTTTTTATAGTTTTTTTTTTTACAGCAAACAGTAAGTTAAAAGAAGCAAATTGAAACTGAAAGTAGTAAACTATAAGGTAATTAATTTTTCGGTTTCGAAAGTAACGCTAAATAAAACTAAACACAGCGATACATTTTTGATGAACATTTTGTTTCATTATAAAGACTGGACAAGTGAGAAATGTGAGGAAAATGTTATTAGAAAAATTGGTGTTAATTGTCTGTTGCTCCAACACCCAGGAGGCGTTTCTACGGCCGGCATTGTGAATGGTATGCAGGCTTAAATTGTTGCGTGGTTCGAATTTTATAAGGATGGAGGTGCAAAACCGAATGCAAAAGGTATATGACACGTTCAATTGCTGCAAACACCGGGAAATCGATAAATTCGGATCATCAGCAACACTTGCAGTAGCAATATTTTATATTGAGCGTGCATTATGATGATGCACAGGCTTCCACTCTCTTAAAATGTCTTCAATTTTACCCATATCCATGACCATAATCATCGCGTAATGCGTAAAAAGTGGCAATCATATCGTTTGAAACACGACTTTAGAAGCAAATTTTAATAATTTTAACTCGTTGTTCGATTGATAAGCGATCCATTATCGTAAATGGCAAACATACAACTACTATTATAAAACTTCAAATGACAGTTGAGTTTAACAGATGTCAAATTCCAGCGCTACAATCTTGAAACCACGAAAAGATCTTTAACAACAAGATAACGTAGCAGATTTATTAATTAATTAGATATTTTCATCTAAGTTCTCCCAATTATGATAAAATCTATGGGCTTCTCCCCAATTCACAATGTCGCGCAAATGTGACCTCAGACGTTTGTTTCTGAATATCATAAAGTCGAACGCAACGCCGAAGTAGACCTACTAAATTCACGCGTTCGATTACATTCAACTGTTTGGCATTTCATTTATGTAGTAATATTATTGGTGCATGTAATTGTATAGTCAACACCTTTTCATACATATATTGTTTTTTATTTAACGCAAATTAATTAAGTGATTGTGAGGAACATTTAATAAAATTATTTTATTTCTGTGTACATCTGTACATTTACAATTACGTTCGTTGTTTAGATTTCAATATTGTTATTTATGTATTTCTTATTGTTATAAATATACTTTACATTAAATTGTGCATAAAAATTACAAGCTGTAAGAAGAAATGTTAGAATTAAGCAAACACAACTTTTGCTTTCATACATTTGAATCTATCAATGCTCGCACGCTTTGAAACAATAGCTCTTAGCAAATCGTAAATTCGCTGCAAGACGTACCAAAGTTTGTTAAAGCGCGACCGCCCGAAAGCGACACTAGGAATTGTGATAAATAAACTATAAAACTATAAAATGGGGATGTTAACCCAAGAGACGAGTGTACTTCCCTAGTGAATGTCACAACGTAAGAGTTGCAGAGTTTCTAAATTCTGCTGATGTACGGAAGTCTTTTAGGAAGATCCGTCGTCTTAACCAATAAAAGGCCGGACATTGACAGATGAGATGTTCCCAGGTTTCATCGTCCTCTAGACAGAATCTACATTCAGTCTCTGCGCACAAGTTAATTTTGTTAAGATGATAGCGCAAGCCGTAATAGTCCCTGAGGAAGCCTACCAGCGCTTCTTGTAGGAGTAGGGCGAAGTTAATCTTTTCGATTGCCTTAAACACGGAACGTTTTCTCAGTGGTTTAGACAAAGTTGCTGCTATTTAAAGCAGCAGCCCAACTGAATCTGTAATTGGGGTATGGTCCCAAGAACGCAGATTCTGATTCAGATCTAGCCAGCTCTTCTGCAGATTCGTTGCCTGCAATACCTTGGTGGCCAAGTAGCCATACAAGTTTGACTTTGCTGTGTTTGGCTAGGTTTTGCGAGGCATCCTAGGAGCACTTCACTGCCACTGAATTGACAGTGTTAGATGATGGTGCATGAAGTGCTGCTTGACTATCCGAGAAGATGTGAATTCTGCCACCTTTAATTCCTTTTGGAGAAATGAAATTAGCGTAGATCTCAATTGCATGGATTTCCACCCGAAATACCGTGGGACGCACCAGATTTTTAAATTTTTGAACCCTTAGTGTACCAGATCAGACTTCTCGGATCTTGTGTTGGAACACCATTTGCCCATTAAGAGCGGTCTAATATTTCAATCTCGAAAATATTCCCAAACTTGTACTCCCTCACCATAATATGAGGGATGCCGTAAAACATGTCCATGTTTGGGATTTCTTTAAGTATTTTCAGCTGACCTACATGGTCTACTGGATTAAACTTGAAAAGAAGGAATTTACTTAAACTCACGGTAGCTGAGCTAAATATTGGAGATGGACTCTGACTACGAATATGCCAATTAATCATATCCCAAAGTATTACAGGAAAATACCTTAATATTGAAGCAGGGCCAAGTTCTCTGATACAAAAGTTGAAAACTTTCCAAGTATAAATATATAAATAGTAGAAATTGTGAAAAAGTTTAAAATTGTAGGACATTTGGTAGAACGTTTGCGGCCTTTTTTCGATTTATTTTTTATAGATCCTTGTTTGCCTTAAAAACAACTACCAGCATGTAAAATTTGATAGCTGTTGGACTGAGTTTGATATTTGAGTGGTTGCCACGCCTTTTTCTTAACGAATTTACACAGTTTTTGTATGTGTTTCAATTCCTTCCTCCACGTTTAATTTCACAACTATAATTTTTTTGGGTGCTGAGTTGGAGAAAAGGGTAAACTACCAAGCCTCAGAAATGGAAAATAAATAAAATTTTATTGTTTTGCATTTTTGTTTTCAAAAATTAAGCGTAAGAAGTCATTAGTGTGGGGCTTTTGGGGACTGAGTTTGGAGAAGTGCGTGGCTACCACGCCCTCTGTTTAGTCCTATGTTTACTCCACAAATCCTATTACTGTGCCAAATTCGAAGGTTCTACGATGATTCGAAGTGCTGCATAGTCTTGTTTAACTCTCAGTCAGTTACTATTTCGCAAATTTTGGGGCCTTGTTATGCAGGAACTGCTCATATTAAGCAATTAAATTTTGTATAGAAGCCAATAAATAATATATAACAAATCCTGAATTGTATCATTCTAGCATTGTTGCTAGCGAAGGTTAAGGGAGTGCAAAAATTACGTGAATATGTGTTGTGCCAAAATTGCTAGAGAACTTATCTGAACATCCCAGTTTTGTAAATTGTGCGGTATCATAGCAAAGAACGTATATAAAAATAAAATATCCATTTTCCTATCCAACATTTAGACATTTTCGTTAAAACAATGAGAATGAGTATTCGCGCCAACGTCAAACATTTAATGCGATGGGAATGAGGTTCCACATTTGCATGAATACAAAATTGTCTGGATGTTACAAGAAATTTATGCAAATCGAATGCAAAATTAGTGGTAAAGTTTGATTACTTTGATTTGTTGCAAAGTTGATTATTAATCAAATAAATAAATATTAGCATAATTCTATATTTCAGTATAGCCTAAACAATCAGCTAATACCTATAGTATGTTTTATACTTTTTAACTCGTAGTCAATATTTGCAAATATTTCCCAGCTAAATGGGATAGTGGGTTGAACAAATAATACACATCTGCGGGGAAATATTTTGCAGTGGCGTTGAGACTGCGGATGGCGTCTTTTATTTTGGAAACTATATCGTTTATATTTTCGACTTACTCCTTAATTTTGTTTAAATTCTCACAGAGCATATTTTCCCCTATCCAAGAAACCATTTAAACTGTGCCTTTGTCTATCATATATGTATGTGGAGGTTCGAAGCCCAGTTTGACTTTATTGATAACTACTTAAGATTTATTTTAAAAATTGATGCCAATGAGCAGTTATGATTTGCTTACCAAAAACCAAGAAAAATAAAGCAAAAAACCCAAAAAAAATTTAAAACGTGTATCGAATTTGTATTTGAGCTTATAAATCAATGTTTGCCTATTACGTTTTAAAGTTTATTTCATGTAAATGTTGACCAAAATTACGATTTAGGTAGGCCATACAGGAGTCGAATCGCACGACCTAGGCGGGTAAGGCCAAAATTACTAACCGAACTAATTTCCTGTATTGCTGCAACCATATGACAAAGAGGTTTAGATCATTTTGGGCAAAACAAAAGAATTCCGAATCCGCCCAAAACTGTTCTCTTTCCAATCTGGTCTTTTCCATTCAACCAGAAATGAGCTTCGTCGCTAAAGATATTTTTTCGATAAAAAAAACATTTTTCACAGAACACGAGTTCTGGTAATATATTTTAATCATTTGCAGCTTCAGGTGTAAGTCTTTCCATCATGAAATAGCAATATAAAATTAGCATTTAAGACATTGACAAATGTCACGAATCGTGCGTGAGCTGTCAAATATAAAGCACTCAAAAGTGAAAACTCGATCAGCAAAAACAGTCCTACATGCTGTGCGGTTTTTTGCATACATACATTTTCGGTGTTGTGAAGCTGGCGATTTTTCGCCTCTCAGTTTTTAGAAAAGTTAATCTTGCTCTTAGCAATATGGTAGACCTGAATAGAAATATTGGGTACAAAATGTGAGATCATTTTTAGCTTGGTATGCAAAAACACCTAAAATATGCGGGTAAGTGTTCTAGTTGTGAGTTAGAACTTAAGTTAATTATGGTTAGATATAAGTCAATGCTTGCTTTGTAAATTCATAAAAAAATTAAATTCATTAAAAAGTGGTCATAGCCAACGCGTATGGGTCAAATGTTAAGGAAAATCTTTTCTTTTTTTTTCACTTAAAATAATCACCCACAAAAGTAGGCGTGGAAAACAACTTTTTACGGCAAATTTGTTAAGGAGGTCAGTTTCTAAATCTTTGGTGAAGGTTTTATCTGTCTGTGTTTCAAACAAATTTGTACACTCGTCGAATCCTAGGAAGTATATGTTTTAGGTACCCCAAAATCGAAAATTTTCACTTGGTAGAGCCCTCCATCTCAAGATGCGCCGAGATGTAACCCCAAGAACCTTGGATACGAACTTTGAAGGAAATCCGTCGAACCGTTTCGCTATACGGCGCCCGGACAGACAGACAGTTTTTTTATTTCGAACAATTATGTTAAAAGTGTCCAATGTGCGAAACTACATCAAAATCATAGGTTCCGTTTTTGAGAAAATCAATTTTTTAAAACCTGAAAAGTGTTTTAAATAATTTTGGATTCATTTGGCGACTCAAAAACGCATCTCATGTACCGAGAAAGTTTCGTATGACGCAGTCGTGCTCTTTATTTATTAATATGGGTATATGTTTTTGCGTAAACGTTATGTATTTAAACGATTTCTCCTTTTTTAAAAATCATATTTTTTTTTTGATATGGCATTCCGCCATCGCAGTTTGTTTACAGATTTGACAAAAAAAAACAGTACAAATCATAAGTGAAAGTTCGTACGGGTTCTATGGGATGGCCTTTGCGTACATTTTAAAGTTATAACGCATACGGAGGTATGATACGGATTTTCTGTCAAGATTTCCAGCGGGAAACAGCTGTCAGTATCAAAATAACCTATGATTTAAAAAGAAACCACTAGATGACCCACCCTCTGCACATCTGCATTTATTCACAAATTAACAACTCTCTGGTGCTCTCGAATATTACGCTTGTAGGTTTTTGTAACGATTTATGCGTAACAGATGATATCACGCATATTTTTTTGAGAATGTGAATTCATTGAAAATTTTACTACTCCTACTTCTTCAAGCTGAGTTTTTTTGTAGGGAAATACATTGCTTTGAGGAAATGGTGTAGAATGCTTGTCTTGAAGTTTGTGTCTATTGACGCTTTTGTTCTCCCAGGGATCGCGATGGCGCCATTATGGTGCCTAGTACTTTATGGCAGCATAACTATCATAGCTATGCTTAACGTAACCTAAATATATGCCCGAAAATATACATAGATAAAATTTAACTATGCAGTTAAATGCGCTATACAGCTAAATATATATGTAGGGCATTCCAAAGGGCATTGGTAAAAAGTGTTAAGGCTAATTTTATTTTAAAATGCAGTTTGAATACATTATTTATCTGTCGGCAAATGCTATTAATTAAATTTAATTGTTTATCCTGTTTCATCGATAAAAAAAAATCCTTTAATTAGCAACCAAAATTGCATTTCAAAAGTCACCAAATGCGAAAATGCAAAAATATGTTTTTCGTACATATATGTATAGCATTTTAACCCCCTGATGTAATCTTATTAATTTAATTTTTTAATGATTATAATAGCAATGTATAAAAAAATATATTCATATTTAATAGTTATTATTATGACATAATACTAATATGCATTTGGTTGTTTTTATTTTGTTGGTATTTTTTTGTGGCTTACTTTTACCTAGCAAAAGCCAATTTTAACCATTGAATGTCCCATCAACCACCTCGTTTAGAAAAGAGTGTTTTTAATTATTTAATGAAAAGTGAATTAATGAACACTGATGTTTCCCCTATGGGAATTTAATGCACAAAAAACACACACACACACATACGTATCTACGCTAAATTCACGCACGCACTTCCGTACGACCGCATAACTGTTTTGAAATCCTAATTGGATTTCCCAGAGGTATACGTGTTACGTGTATTATACATGTCACACAGACACTATACTCTGGTTCTGGCCTGAATGAATCAAGGATATGGTACCCACCTACCTATCTATCTATCTATGCATATCTACACGATGTACCAGTACCACTCTGTTTGGGCAGATAGCGTAAAAATAATACATATTCTTTTGCATTGCAATGGGACGAAATTGAAAACCATCTGATTGCGTGCAGATATTATTGCATTATTTATGCGAGTGTTGTGGCACATTATACTGTTGCGGTTAATATTTGTGGTTTTATTGAACATTTTCTGTTTATTATGAAAGTTCGCGTATCGCTTGTCGATTTAATTCTCGGCTGTATGGGCGCATTCAAATGGGCATTGAAATGATGATTGAGTTAAACGTATTTTTTTATATCACCTACTTACCTATGATTGCGAGGGATGAAAGTTGAAAAAGCTTCGGTGTCAACATTTAAATTTTAAAGTTTTTTTTTAATGGAACCTGTTGAAAGATCAATCATGGGGAGTAGAGCAGAATCATTACCCCGAACATCCACCCTCTGCCAAAGCTCCAAACTCTATTATCTAATTTATTGAAGCTTTGGACTAATCAGCAATTTTGTTTGAGTTTTTGTAAATATGTACATTAAAAATTAAGATAAAGGTTTGATTTTTGAACTGTTTGGTTTGAAATTATTTCTTAATTTCCTAATGTGTTAGATAATACAGCTAATAGTTATAGGTCAAGGAGTTTTTTCCGCCTTAACCTTCTGTTTGTTTTCACTGTATTTATTAACTCAATTATTTTTACATTGACGTGATTAAAGAGCCTTGATCAGTGCATTTGACCGACCTTTTTAATCTCATCCTCAACCACCTCCATAGTAGTAAGATCTCAATGTAGATCAGCGTTTCTTATGTACCACTGAATTATCTGAATTGTTTGTATGTTTATTTTTTAAGCGCATCAACATCCCGTAGATCAAAATTGGACTTACAAATTGCTTATAAGGCATTAATTTATTATAATTGGACAAACAAGGGTATCTCCGAATTCATCTCTTTTTTTCTTTACATTAAGCTGAATATTTCACTCCATAACTGTGAAACCAGAAAGTTGGTACACCTTATCAATCAAACTTTTTTTTTTTAATTAGCTTTTTATGCCTACAAATTTGTTATGAAAACGAATATAAACTGGTCAATCATCTCACTGACTTGAATGAATTTGGCATTAAATTGCAAAACATGCAACTTAAAAAATATTACAATTTAATAAGAAAACTGAAACACATCTCGTAGATTTGTAGATATGTGGATTGCACTAGACAGTTGTTTAATTTAATTGAGGAAGAGGTCGAAAAAAACGTTATCTACATTAATTACTGTGATAAACATAAGGAAAGGCTGGATAGCATTTTATTTCATTCTATACATTTATAAATATTCCCCCAAAAAGTGGGCGTGGCTAAAAACTCTGCGTGTGCGATATATTGGAAGTATTGGCTAAATATCCTGTTAAACATTTTTCTATAGGTTTCTATGAGAATTTTCGTGGAAAACAGTGAAAAATGCCCACAAAAAGTAAGCGTGCCAAAAAAACGTATAGGGTCCGCCAAAGAAATGTTTTTTTTTTAAAATGCTATAAAAAAAAAACTACTGAATATTTTCTCAAATTTCTTTTTTTATTTGAAAGTAAAATCCTTCCGGTTAATAATGGAAAATAATTTCATTAAAATGGCTGCCTCGGCTGACCATGCAGTAGCCTACACGGTCGATCCAATTTTTAAGCACATTATCGATTGTATGCAGCTGTATTTCACCAATGGCTTCACGAATATTGTCCTTTAAAGCGTCAATTGTCTCTGGCATGTCGCCGTAACACTTATCTTTTACGGCACTGGACAAATAATAGTCCAACGGTGTCAAATCGCAGCTCCGCGGTGGCCAATCGACATCAGCTTTGCGGCTGACAATGCGATCTTCAAAAACAGGGCGCAAAACATCGAGTGTAGCTTCGGCTGTGTGGCACGTAGCGCCGTCCTGTTGTCCGCAAATGTTGCCAATATCCTCTTCTTCTATTTTTGTAAACAAAAATTCGTTCAACATGGCCCGATAACGATCGCTATTGACTGTAACGGCTACTCCTTGCTCATTTTCGAAGAAAAATGGGCCAATTATGCCTCTGGACCAAAATCCGCTCCAAAGAGTGACTCGTTTTGGCTATATCGGCTTTGCAATGTATGCGTGCGGGTTTTCTGTGCCCCAAATGCGACAATTTTGCTTGTTTACATACCCGCCAAGATCAAAATGAGCTTCATCTGAAAAGATGATTTTTTTGGCAAAATCGGCATCTTCTCTATGTCGCAATATTTCCCAGCGTTGTCCAAGCGTATCCACAACCATATTCGTTCAGCTGAATGATTAAACTAATTATCTGTCAAATCAGACATGAGCTAAGTGTTACCATTCGCGAAATAAGTACTAGTTGAAAAAAAAAACGTTAAACGGCGATTTTTATATAAAGGAGGGCAGTACCTACATATCTTGTGAAGGTTGTAAAACTCTATCTCTCTTACTTTAGCTTTAAAACGGTTTTTTCTAAATTGCGGGTGTGACTGTGGGCGTATAAGAGAATCGGTACACTTAATTATTTCGGAGCCCTAGGGAATATGTGGTCCAAATTCTAGCTTTCTATCTTAATTTTAAAGGCCTAATAATTGCGTACGGGAGGACGAACGGACATTGCTAAATAGTCGAAGGTTTTGGTCCTGATCATAAATATATATATTTTTGGGAGTCTACGATGAATATTAAGGGGTGTTACAAACTATGTGCGGTCCCTCTCTAGCTGTCTCCAGTTACGCACACCAAGTTCTCCAATTGTCTGCGCCACTTAGGTCTAAGGTGGGGACTTCCTTTCCATACGCTCCACGTGTACTAGCCATCTCAGGTAATTTTAGCTTTTTGACCAGACCAGCGTCGCTGTATAGTCCGTATATTTCGTCGTTGAATATTCTTCTCCACACTTCATCATAACAAACTGAACCGAATATAATATCACTCGAAGAATCTTTTTCTCAAAGCATCTCAGAAGGTTTTCATTCGCTATCGACAGGGTACACGCTTCTGCAGCATATAGCAGGAGCGGGATGATTAAGATCTTTTAAAATATCTCTTGTTCTATTAAAGGGCGCTTTACTTCTTAGTTGCCTTCTTACCCCGAAGAAACAGCGATTGTCAAGAGTGATTCTTCGCTTTAAGTCTGCGCCATTGTCATTTCGCGAAGTGATAGTAGAGCCCAGGTAGATAAAGTCTTTAACAACTTTGAAGTCGTATCTGTTCATCGTCGCCGATGTTAAGAGTTCTTTCTCATTGACAGCATATATTTACTTCGTTTTGTCTTCATTAACAACCAGACCCATCTTCGTCTACTCCTTTTCGATGCTTGCAAATGCGCCACTGACAGCTCGCCGCGTTCTCCCAATAATGTCAATATCAGGGACTTTTGAAAAACTGTACCTCTGGTGTTGACTTGTGATTTTCGTACAATTGCTTCAATTGAGATTTCTCCATCGGGAATGCCAAAACTTGGATCTGTATAATTCGTCCATATATACGCTATCATAGGCGACTATAGAGTCGATCGTCAAAAATCAGGTAATGTGTATCGATCTAAAATTCCTGAGTTTTTTAAAAACCTGTCAGACTGTGATAATTTGGGCGATGATTGACTTTCCTGGCCTAAAACCGCACTGATATGCGCCGATCACGTTGTTTTCGAAAAGCCTACAGGATCTTATAGGCGAAATTCAGGAGACTTATTCCTCTGTAGTTGGCGCAGTTCAGATTATCCCCATTCTTATGGATGCGGCATGCGATGCTGGGGTTCCATTCGTCGGGCATGCTTTCATCCGCCCAAATTTTAGTGTCTGTATTCCTTATTAATCAAACTTTCTTGTATGAGCTGTGGGAACTCGCCCGTTCTTTTTCTTTAAATAGCCAAAGTAATTATTTATAAGGCAAAAAGTGTACCACTGATTCCAATATGACTGCAATTACAAAATCTACTGTTGCAAATAATTCGAATTCTTCTATTTACAGAATTTTTAGAATTATCGAGATTTCTCTCTACCTATGTAGTTCGGTGTACCAATTACATACTTAGGGCTTTTTCAAGGGATTTAAAAATATGCTATAAAACTTACTAACGATTGAGACATCGCGAAATCTTTTTCATCGGTTACAGCTACCAGAAATTGCTTAAGTAAACATGCAGTATAAGACAACCTCATTAGATAGCCGTCCTGTTTGCCGTATCATTGGCGGACGCCAATGTAAATAAATAAGTATGAATCGCAGTTTCGCAAATCTCTTAATGCACCTGGTTTCACAGTGAGCAAGAGTGAACAAGAGGGATATCTGCTTGAAATAAATAAAATCCGCGTAACTTATAAAACGATTATGCAATTGGTCAACATTACAATTCAAATTCTTATAGCTGCTTAACGCTGAAAGTCACAAAAGGGATTTATAATATACGATTGTACTTATTCTACCGCACAGTCATTAAAAATTCCTCCGGGTCTCTGTTGTTCAGTATTTAAACAGAAGAAATCAATAGCGAAATGTAAATTTACCCATATTGCTGTAAAAAGATTAACAGAGATTTATTTAAAGAGTAGAGTTCCCCCTCTACACATATACGTATGTACATACATACCCACTAACTATCTATTATGTGAGTATGAAGCTCCCTCTTTGAAAAGCATCATTTCCATCTGGCCATTTACTCCCACTTTGTGCTGGCTTGGTAAATATGCACAACCAATTTGCATCAACGAATCCAAACAAGCCCATCGACACTGGCCGAGTAGAACTCTTGTGCATTTATGAGCTCCAGTATCTGTATATTTACAAAAGACTATTTCAGTCAGTATCCCTCTGACATGTTCCTTATCCGCCTGAGAGACAGGTTGACCTCAATTTGGCTTATTTACATAACTTGTCACCTATTTTATTTTATATTATTTTTTTTTTTCTCTCAGAAGAGCACAACACAATCTCATCATACTATGGACTATAATTTAAGGCTAGGTCTTAGTATTCCCTAAAATATGGGTCAACTAGAAACCAAACACAATAGAAGGAGGAGAGCATTTTGGGAATATTATGTACTTGTGTACTTTCCTTACACACTGTTTGTTTTGTTTGTTTTGAAGAACATTCTATCTGAAAAAGTGAAAGGCAAAGTATGATTCATTAAAATTCATAACACTTTTGTTTGTCAAAAAAAAAGAGAGAAAAAAAATCAATATCCTCCGAGAGATCCTTTCACTTTTCACTTCGTGCTGATGCTACAGCAACAATGGCGGCAAACAGAACTCATCACATTGTATCCACTGTGATTTCTCCTTTGATATAAAGTTCGGATGTTTACAAATGCGTGCCAGAACTTTATCATACCACCGACATGGTATAGATTTATATCCTGTTTTATGTTGGGCCTCGGCTAGAGAAGGTCCTGGTGCTGCTGATGCTTACATAACAATACACAACTCAAACAAATCAATTTATCAATTTGGTTTTGCGTTTTGCGTTTTGCGTTTTGGGGGTAAGCAAATTTCATCAGAGTTCCTACATATCATCTGTGTTGGTGTGTGCGTGTGTGCTCGAAATGTTACCGAGAAAACGCGCTGAGTTCAGCTTAATTTTGGGGTTTAGAAAATTCCATCACCCAGAGCAGATAACAACCTTAAATTCCTTCAAGTTTATCTACATAAGACGATACTTTTGTGTATCAAGGCTATGAGCTTTGGGGTTGATGCCATTGCTAATGTCGTTAGCGGCGTTACTTTCCCCCTTTGGCGGCTTTTATATTTGAATTTACTTTCGCGCCCGCACTTACTCAGTATCCTTTCCTGCGAGTTGTCGTGGTGGTGTTGGCAACGTCAAATCCTTGCTTGCGGTTGCTTTGGATAAACTCCTAGCACAAAAAGTATCTACTGGTATAGAGAAAAAAAAAATATGTATAAAAAAAAAAAATTAGTCCATTTTCTTTTGTAAGGGATTTTTTTCCTTCAAGAGACCGACACCGGAGTATGGAGCATGTATTGTGTCTGGGATATGCCACATCGTGATCCAAATATTTGTGTAAGCAATATCGATGATAACGCGCCGACACACACACAGGCACACACGAGCTGGGGAAATATAAACCTTTATCTTGTCATGTCATCTTTGATGTAATTTATTCCAAAGTGGGAATTTATAGTCTCTCCGCTACAATCGTGTTTTTGCTCATCTCACTCTTCTATTTTTGAACGTTTGTCATCCAATAAGGATGTACCTAGTACGGTATATGGATAGGTCCCCCAAATTTCCTATTTTTTTTTTTTTTTGCGTTCTATGAAGTAGAAAGGATATTTTTTTTTATCGACTGTGTACAGAGAAACCACAAGAGTAATGATGAAAAAAAAATGGATACATACCCAATACGTCATTACTATATCTAAAATATAAGCGTGGTAACAGATACTTATGTGTGTATTCGTCAGGCATATGTTATTTAATTCAATATAAGAAGAAATAGGTACTGTTGAAAGCAGATATGATTGGAGACGGGCGCTAGGAGACACTCACTATAAATATATTGCCAAGGACAACATTTAATTGAAAAGATTTTCAAGAGTTCCTTTAGGCATGCAAGAATGTATGCTGATGAAAATATGACAACCTTTTAAGTATATTTGATGGCAAAATGAAGGATGGAATGGTGCACTTATATTTTCATTTTCATTTTCAGTTTCATCTACGTGAAAGAGACGTAGGAGGGAAATGGCTTAATGAAGGGATTTGAAAGCATTTTTTTTTTTAAAGGCAACGGTATTAAAATTTTCAGTTTGTTTTTGGAAATGGATATACTTCTTTCGTTCTTTCTTTCATTCTTATGTTATTCCCTAATGTGGGGAGCAGTAACTTGGTGTAATAGCGTCCCATGATGATGACAGATATTTGTTCATTGTTCCCCTGAATGGGAGTAATTTGCCGAATAGAGTAATATCACATTTTCAGAAAGGAATTTTAAAAAATTTTGCGCTTAGAATTAGGTTTCGTCTCAGACAATACAGATTGGCGTTTGGTACACATACGTATCTAATATGGACAACAAAGCTTTTATGAAACTTGGTAGTTAATTGAAGAACTAGAAGAACTCGGTCTCTGAATTGGAACACATTCATTAAAAGGTGGTAAGGAATGTCTGAGATAATAATATAGCTAGCTGAATGCCTGTCCTAGCCCATGAGAAAACTAATTAGTTTTGCTATCCGCCTTGCCTATGAGACAATTAGCAGTAGAAATACATATTGTAGTGTTAATGTTCAGTTAACTTACAAAGATCAATTTCTTAGAGCGTTGAATGTTAAAGTGTTGTTCTCTCAGTACCAACCAGCCTTAGCGTCAGGACTATTCAAAGTTGATTTTACTACCACTTGATGTATGGGTGAAGTCTTAGATGGCAAAGCCTGCAATATTAGAGTTGAAAAACTGTAACGCCGGCCTACATAGGTATTTATTTGAATGGAAAAGTTCTTCCCAAACGCGAAAAGCTCACATATCTACGTTTTATGGTCAATAGCGAAGCAATTTGTGACGACGACATTAATCATAATGCAAGCTTAGGGTAGCGAAGGAGGGATCCTGTAAATCATTATATATTTTCTTAACTAACGTTGAAGAGTCAAAAAAGACAGATCTCAAAGCCACACACAGATCACACATATGTACCTAACGACGTCAGTTTTTGATTGATTCCAAGCCCGGTAATCTGCAGTTTCTTTCAGATCAATTTTGTGGTAGAGATTGGAAACTGCTTAAAGTCTAGGCATAACTTTAAATAGGAACTTAACCTAGGATAGTCATATTAATATCGTTGTTGGTAAGACCTAATTGTAAGACTAAGTATGAAAGTTTTATTTTTTTTTTTCGTATACTAAGTCTCTTTTCGGACATTCTGTAAAATTATATATGACAAGTGTCGACTCTGACCACTTTCTTGTAGCGGCTAGATTAAGAGCTCAACTGACCAACGAGAAAAAGCAGCGAAATGCCCAAAAGAAGAAACTCGACGTGGGATGCTTTAGCACATCTGGAGTTGTCAAACAGCGCCTTAGTGAGAAACTCTCCACTATGCATTTACCTTCCACAGACTTTAACAACCAGCGGTCCCAGCCATCATAGGATACCAGCCGCCTTAGATAAGAAGCCCGTGTTATGATGATGAATACGTATACCACAAAAAGGTGACAGAGTATAGAGAAGAGAGGAGAAGAAGATCATGCATACGAAGAAATGAGAGTACGAAATCTCCCTGCTCAAGGAAATCGAAGAGTCTTCAATCGAAACAACACCTGTAGGTTTTATAAGAAAGACAAAACCAGAAGGCAAGCTCTTCGAAACAGCAATGAAAACGTAGCCACGGGAATAGTAGAGTAGATAGTTAAGCTTGACATCTTGGTTAAGATGACATCTTGGTACCGCTCATAGAGTTCGTAGTTGTATCTTCTCTTCAAGAGTTAAATATCTGCTATCGGCAAGCTCTTCGAAACAGCAATGGAAACGTAGCCACCGACGCGCAGGGAATAGTAGAGTAGATAGTTAAGCAGCATTTCCAGCTGCTGCCAAATGGGTAACATGTAGAGAGAGTGATGGGGCAAGAAGATATCCCACGTCCAGTCAATGAGGAACCAGTCCCGCCTCCCTGTCTTGAGGAGGTTGACTTAGCCATAAAAAAAACTTAAGAACAACAAGGTCCGATGCATGCCTGATGTGGTTGAGCCAATGTAGTCGATGAGCTTTTGCTTTATGGCCTACATCCACATACTGGTACCGCTCATAGAGTTCGTAGTTGTATCTTCTCTTCAAGAGTTAAATATCTGCTTACCTTTTGTCACCCTTTCTGTCTATTTAAAAGTAACAACTCATACCACTAGCTACTGTGAAAAATCTGACATGGTGTCATCGCAGAAGTGCTACGTTTCATTACGAAAATTTCACCAACTTTATAAACCAATATATATGCGGATCCACCCACAGCTACATTAAATTCAGAAACTTAACGAAGAAAAGGTCACATTGCTTATTACATTAATGTCCAAATAAAGCGTAAAACATTATGATACAATCGTAATCCTGGCGACTTTTACTTCTTCTGATAACTTTTTCTCTACTCCGAAACTTTGAGAACATGAATAACTTATCAACTGCTTAATGTGTCAACAAATGATTTATATATTTTTATTTCATCCATTAGCTGACGATTTGCATATTTTAATTAAGACACCACTTTCTGCAGGACCAAAAAATAAACAGAAAAACATTTCAATTACGCTGCTTGGGGGATCTTTGCATGACATCATCCAAGCAATGGCAACTCGGCAAAATCCCAAACTACAAACCTATGAATCTTTTATATGTTAATCACCGCCAACATCAGCATGTTGTCCACAAAACTTTCTCGCCCCCTTGAAACTGTGTCATCATTTCGGTGAGGTTCAATGACATAACTGGAAACTTAGTTCTTGGCACAGATCCATCGCAATTATTCTCTCCGCAAGAAAAACATCACATTATCTATGTATCTAAGTGCGGGGAAGGAAGAAAGCCCACGATATACATATACCCGCTAATGGATACTAACGATTTTGGTCTCGTTTTTGTGTTCACCATAATTTCCTGAGAGATAAAAAGCGCAATGTTTTTTTGTTTTTTTTTCTTTATCACAAAGTGAGACTGGATGATAGCCAATAAAATTGGAAAACAATTCCTCATCATATGCCAGCTTGTCGCTGCCGTCAACCAACCATGATTCGCACGATGACGAAGTGGATTCCAGAGTGCATCAGTACAGTTCTTATGTGATGTGCGATGAAGTTTGCACTCACAAAAAGGATCTGTTCGTGCTTTTTTTTGACAATTTCTTGTGTCTTTACTGTCGCCTATTTGATTTTTTTTTGTTCCACAAAGAAAACTTGAACTTCTCTTGAAATTCATATCGCAGCCATAGATACTGCTGTACAAGTACTGGATTGGTTTTTTGTTTCTATATAACTTATCTTTGCGAATGCCTTTTTCACTGACACCGTCACGGCTGGTGTACTGAATCTTATCCATGCAAATCTTATCTTAGATTGTGTCAAAGTTTCTTAGACAGAGAGCCCCCAGCAGAATTCACTTTGGTTTCCCTTGGTAATTGAACCACTTATCTTTGTGACGAGACGACGAACGAAAGATCAGGATAGGAATAATAAGCGAGGCTCTCTCGCTCCTTACATTGATGGCGTGCCGAGAGATGCAGTGGCCTGGTATACACACACATACACATCAGAAATTTCCCAAAAGATTATCATCATCATTAAACTGAAAAAGAGGAACCGACGACGGCAAGAACAAAAGGATCTTCTTCAGCGAAAGAGAGCGTCTTCTATCCCTTGTCGCTTGTCGACTGGTATAAGAACTAAAACGTCTACACTGTGGCGACACAAGGATACACACTATGCATACGGAGTGACTTTTACTTCGTCCCGCAATACTGAATGAGTATCTATAACAATGCTGTTCGCCGCTTGGAGACGAGTGCTTTTATCAATTTCACTTATTCCGTTATATTGCCGCTCTAATAAAAGCGCACAAATTTCCTCAAAGGATGTAATAAATCTTGCTTCCACCCACAAACAGCTACATCCCTAATTCTTAGATACTATTTTTCTCACCTTGTGTCAGAATCCAACAAAAAAACAAGCGAACGAGAAAGAAGCTCGTCCTTTTTGCTGCTGCGGCTGTTACTCTTCACATATTCTCTTTTTGTCGCTTTATTATTTATATATCTTTTTTGGTTTTTATTTCATAGTCAGAATGGAGCTAGCGCAGAGATATCCTGTTAAATAAAAATGTTTATGTGTGTAAAATTGGGGGGTGTTTTTTTTATGACTGTAGGCGGCGATTTCAGCAAAACAAAAAGATACCATAGCAAGGAAGTTGTAAAAATGTTGAAGATATCCTCATTTATGTGTGAATTTTGTGTTATGTAGGTACCTACTTCTTAGGGCTAGATATTGGTTTTGTCTAAATTTAGTATATCGAAATCAATCTAGTCGGTATTCCTCATAAACATTTTTTAACTTTCCCATTGATTGAACGCGATTGCGAATGAGTCGACACTCAAATAGATTTTATACCGTAATTTGTTGTTTTTATTGCGAAGCAATATGACACAGTTCGGCATGTTGTTCGTGCGACTATGTCGTGTACTTAAGTTTTGGTTTTCTATTTTATTACTTGAATGAGAGTGTTGAAAGGATATACCACTTACTGTTGCCTGGGCTTAAGGTGTAATCACTTTGATAGTTTCAAATGGCGTAATGTGTACTTTTCCACTCAGTGCACACATAAAATGTAAGTATTTTTGTATTCTATTACTGTTTTGCTGTTAGGGAAATTACAATCTTCAGTCGAGTGGGGAATTACTGCTTAGCTGGAGGGCTCAAAGATTCCGATTTACCGAAGGCGTTGCGTTATGAAACTATCAAAATAAAAAAAAAAATTTAAATCTTCATATTCCAGTGGGAACATTTAGTTGAAAGCTTTGACAAAGTAAGAGTTATATCTGATACTGTTTTATATTCGATGCAGGATAAAGTTGGCTTGTAAATTGTTAATCACTTTATTCTGCTGTTGTTGGTTATTTTTCTTAAAAATGTACTCCAGCCCTCAGGGAGTACCTACTTTGGACGGTGCCTATTTTTTTTATTATCATTGAAAACGGTAGCAAAGACGAATTTGGGTTCTTGCACAATTTCTGGTTCTATTCATACGTTAGTAAGGAACTAGACTACTCCATCGCCTAAGAACTTAGGCCTATAGTATATCATGTGTGCAATGTGGCTTTAAGGTCCCAACCATTTTATTAAATGCAACATGCTTGTCAGCGAGGAAAATTGTGCCTGACGGCGCTTCAGAACTATTTTGGAAGGGTCGTTGACAGTACGCTCAATAGGAAAGGGTACGCGCTGGTAATTTTCATTGACATTAAGGACGAGTTTGCAGGATGCCTCTTGACAGTATGTGCAGCTTCGTTAGACGACGCCGTGGTGTAGAAGAATCAGTTGTCACATGGACGCGAATTGACAGGGGTAAACAAGAGGTGCCCACAAGACGGCGTTATATCTCCTTTGTTATGGTGCTTGTTGATCTAGTCTTTCGTGACCATGCTCTTTATTTTTACTCACGAGCTTATACTGAATACATTGTTTTTTCAGTTATATCAGGCTCAACGAATGTTTCCTCCCAAATTCAGGCTGCGTTGGACCATTTGTGAACCAGAAATGGGCGCTCGGTGAAACCTCTTTAAACCGAGATTGCTTCGTCACCTCATTTCTAATTCACAATTTCACTAAACTCATAAGAATAGCATGTTTAGTTTGCATAGAGGTTTTCTGTATCAACACCTGGCTTTGCTGTCGATGCTTGATGAATCTTAAAAAAGAAGTGGTGTTTTGTCGCTCTGATGTTTTCAAAACCTCTCAAGGTTCAGGTGCTGATGCTTTTGTCAAAAGTGACAACGTAAGGCTTTTCTTCTTGTTAGAAAATGCATGTATGTGCCGGTCTTAACAGGGGATATCCTAAATAAGTGGAGATCTTTAATAATTTAATTATGAAGGTAATAGTTTGTGATCTTACTCAAGCACTCATTGAATTCGGTCGGTAGAAGTTTTCTTAGGACTTGAAACTGTGTTTGGTCTGCCTAGGTCTCACATAGACACAATATGCAATGGCACGGTTCGATTAGAGTTGCAGACAGAGTTAACCAGTTCGACCATTTGTCTGTGGTAATTCTGCGCCATTATTGCTATCACTAGAGAGAAAAGATTGCGTTACCCTAGTGGGCATTCTGACGGACTACAAATATTTTGTCAAGCACCTAAATGTGCTAGGCATTACCGATAAAACTCGTCCTCTTTTCAAAGAAACATAAAATTCCTCATATCGATCCTCACTCCAAAAACGGCGTAAGCTTAACTTGCTCCGAAGAAAAAAAATATCTGGGTGTGATTATAGATAAACAGTTGAGATGGAAGCCTAATATCCAGGAAAGAATAAAAAAAAGCTACAGTAGCACTTTTCCTTTCAAAAAAGCCATTGGGATCAGATGGGGGCCTTCAACCTCATATCACTCACTGGCTGTATATTTCGATTATAAGACGTGTCGAGTGGCTGTTTGGTGGACTGCTTTATATTAAGCATTACACATGACTCCCTCCGCTGCTTTAGACATTCTGTTTCACCTGACCCCCCTTCATAGTTTTAGCAGATAAATGGCGGCTAACACAGGTGATCGACTCAAAGCAACGTCACAATGGACGGACAACGCTATTGGCCATGTTTTCATCCTGAATATAATAGGGATTATCCCTAGTAAAATTGATTACACCATTTTCCAATTACAATTCGGAAAATCCTTCCATGTTACCATTCCATCCCGAGCATTCTAGAAGAGGATGCATTCTTAGAGGACACAGCGATCCATGTTCATACCGACAGATCAAAAACCAAGTATGGGATAAGGTGTGGCGTATTTTCTGACAGACTAAATATTTGTCTCTCCTTCTATCTTTCTGATTATTGTAGCATGTTCCAGGTAGAAATAATGGCGATTTAAGAAGTCTTATCTTGGCTTAAGAGGAACGTAATATTCTTGAAGGATATCAGTATTATCTCGGACAGTCAAGTGGCATTCAAGTCCTTTTATTCAGTCTCTGTAAACTCTATAGTAGCCCTAGATGCCTCTTCAGGAGGAGTTCAATATTCACCTTTGCTGCGTGAGGGAGCACAGAGACATTACTGGGAGCTGTAAGGCTGATGAACTCGCCAAACTACGAATAACGTTTTTCGCCTGATAAAGAAGAGATAGGTAAACAGAGGAAACAACTCTTAGGTGCACAAGTGTTATCACATTTTTACTGGGTCTGGCCTAAGCTGGATCTAAAACGCTTTACCAATTTGATCTCTCTAAGCAACAACAAGATGATCCCTCACCTGCTTTGTAAAATGCCCTGCTCCCCAGGAAAATAAAGCTTAATCTCAAGGCCTTCTTCTACGAAGACACATGTTATCTCACAAACAATGACATCAAAGGTCTACTTCGCTTCGTAAGAGGCTCCAATCCCAGATCCCTGTGGTATCAGAATGAACCAAATTTTGGTCAAAGTGTGTCGGTTCTTATGCCAACAGCATACCTAACCTTACAAGCCAACCTTACTTAACCTACTGATACAACTTTCTACAATACTTATGGCACAGATAAATATAGCGCGGAGCATTTTCTATATGAATGTCCTGCATTTGCTCGATAAAGGCTCCAGGCTCTAGATACTGATGTGCTGAAAGGTAAATACAACCTATTACTTGTGACCCTTCCCGGTTTTCCTAAAAAAGTCGGGGAAATTACTACAGTGTGTATTGCAGTTATTTCAGATTGAGTCTGAAAGTACAATGGACCTGTTTCTGAGTCTTCTGTATATTCAAAATTTCTTCACATTTGGGTACATACCTAGAAAAAGGTAAAATTTGTATTTATACACTCTCAGTGTACTACATTCTTTTCATGATTTTCATGGGGCACAGTATTAGTGCCCAGCCTTTGTACCCCATTCCTACGTTGCTTACCACAAAGTTGAAACGTCGAAGTCTAGATTTGGTGGGATCTAACCACGTCGGTACCATACATCATGAGACGGTCCTGAGTTACAGGGTCTTAAGATTAGCACAAAAAGGTATATTTAATAATTTTTTCGAAGACCAACAAGAAAGTATAAATAAAGCCAATCGGAGGCACATACCTATTTTAGGGCAAAAACTACCATGGTAAGTGTTGCAATTCACAAGGGCCATTAATAAAGCTACAGTTTTTTTATATGTTAAAATTATTTCTATAGCTGCATTACTACTTTTTTTCTTGAAGCTCATGAGCGAACTATTTTTCTTCAGATTTCTTTCTCGAAACTTTTTACCCTCTTAAGAGACTTAAAAAACTGTTTGTGAATCATATTACGAACCATTCATTAAACACAGAGACTTACAGCATAATTACCACCACACAGAAATACTAAGTATCTCTTCCATAAGCTATCGAAAAACTACTTAAAGATCACAAACAAAAAATTACCACAACTCCTTTAAGATTTTCTTTCGCTATAAGCCGCCATCACATGTATTTCGTAATTCCATTTTTCGAAACTTGTGCAAGAGATAAAAAGGTGAACGTGTGCCATTAGGGACTGCTTCTGACGATTCTCCCACAACAGAATAGACTACGAAGTTTTGTGTTTTTCCTGCATTTGTTACGAAATTCCTGTCACTTACAAACCTTAAACGGATAAGGCTAAGAAGGCAGCAGGAGTCCTTCTAGTTCGTTCGTTCTTCTTACGTCATTTTGAAAGAGATATGTTACATTTTGGGCAGATGTCATTCGCATGCGAATACAATCTTTTTGTGGGTGTGAGTGTTTGTGTTCTTGCTAACTGAACGTGCCCATGTTTATTTATATCCAGCATGAGTCCTTTTGGCTTTCACACAGCCATAGATGAGTGCTTGAGCCTTTAAAACCTCCTTAAATTCCGTTCTTCGGCGTCGAAAAATATTTTCGTTATTTCTTTTGCTCATGTGGTGGCTCTTGTTCAGTTAGAGCGTCATCACAACCACCACGACCACCGCATATGTAAATTCATGCATTTATGTGAAAACATTTAAAATGTATAGTTATGAATACTACCGACGAGCAGGAGAGTTTTTATTATACTTTATATCTTTGCTTTCGAGAAGCTTGATTCTGTAAGAAGCATCATGCATTATTCACAACTAATATTGTGTATGGCTAAAAGGATATTTTTTTTCTTTTCCTGTGTGTTGGATTTCCTCAGTCGGTTTTTAGATACTTTGAGAGTATGTTATGTTTTACTGTGTGTAGTTTCTTGGTTGTTTTTGTTTTGACTTTGTATCACTTTGGCCATTATTATTCACAAAATGAAAAAAAAAAAAAAATAGAAAAATACATTCACAAGCACTCAAACCCGACTCAGACATTCGCAATATCGTTGCTGCTGTTGTGGCGGCAGAGATTAATTCCTTCAATGTCGCACCATCATGCACAAGGACATTATTAAAGATTCACCTCTGAGAACAAAAAAAATATATATCTCCTAATGTTACTCAACATACGAGATTCGTGGTGGGAGGATAGTCCCATGGGAAGAAATACAAATTTGCATGTCTCCTCATATCTGTGCGGGGAATTTATTCTTCCAAAAGAAATTCATAATTCATATTGAAATGACAGACAAATTGCAAGACACCAACGGGACGAACATCAAATAAAATGAATCGAAATCCGAATATGATGACAAACGATGTTAGTCACTCACAGTCACAAGTCTTGTGCTCTGTTCTGAAATGGGAACAAGTGGGAGTTGGTTTTCGAACACGAATACGAACATGAACATGAACGTTTTGGATATCAACTTTGAACTTTTAAACTCTTGTCGGGAATCTGAAATAGAACCAGTGGTTTTATTTTTTATTTTTTTTTTTATTTTTGGAAAAACAAATGACTAACGATTCAATCGTGTCGGGTGACAAAGGTTGAGGATTATTTCAACAGCATCGTATATCAAAGCGAGTGGTAGTGATTTTTGTTTTTGACACAAATATTAACTATTAATAATAATTTCGTCTCCTATTTCCCGTTTGTTTGTAAATACATCCCAAGGTTTCAGATGACATCTGACGAAATATGACTCAACTTAGAGGAACATTTGCCTGTTTGATCAGAAACACGTACTTGCGCCCGGCTGTGGGTGAACTCACAACAATTAATTATACTAATTCAGATCGCTAATCACTCTGATGGACAATAAGTAAGGGACGTGTTTAGATTTCTAACAATATTAAGTTTCGCATGCAAATCACTTTACTAAAGAGAAAGTTATTGCAATTGTGCGAAAGTTTTAAACCCAAACTTTGAATGAGCTGTAACGTAACGGCTTTACGGTACTTTCGAAAAGTCGCACAATATAAGGAGAATAAAAGTTTTAACTAAAAAGTAGGATGTTGGACTCTTAACAAGACAGTCTTTCGTAATGCATGCCCAATGCGGGTAGGGCAAATGAGAAAATTAACATTTAGAATGGTGATCTTCCAAGTCAAACAGCACCTTTCATTTTTGGTCTAGAATTTATTTTTTTTGACTTAAACAAGCGTCCGTCACTTTTCCTGCAGGCAGATAGGAAGCAAAGGACTTAAGACGCTCCTCTGGCGAACTATTCATTGACTTCAGAGGAGCATTTCACTCTTGCCTTTTCGATGAATTTTCGCCACATCTCGGGCCAAAATGAACGCGATCTTTTGCATAGCCCTTCAGCGACAAATCACACCATCTTCTTGGCCAGTTCACATCACTAAAACCGCAAATAATTCGTCCATGCAAAATAATTCGTTTCTTGCAAAATAAGTCCGATACGGGTCGTATTGTATGAGATGTGACACCGTGCACCGGGTACCGTAATATCGATTGATTTAGATCATTTTCAATACTTTTACTAACGCCAGAGATTTTTTTTTGTAATAGAGCCAGTCTTTTGGATCCGACACGAAACACCTAAACGTTTTTATTCGCTGCCCCACCTCTTGCGAAAGTCTGACAAATATCCAAGTAATAGTTGACATAAGAAGCTACTCAAAAATAAATTGCCGTTCGGAATCAGTATTAAACTGTAGGAAGCTACGGTCATATATGGGCCATATGCGCCTAATATTTAGTTATTTTAATAATAACATGTCAAACATAAAATATTTTGCATTTTATCCTTCGGCTTTGGTTGGGTGGAATTGATTTTGTTTTCGCCCTCATGCATGAGCCATGTATCCCTGAATGCAAATTATATTGTTAATATTCATGCTGGTAGCCTTTCAAATTTCCGACTCCGTTACGATTAAGAGTGAGTAATCATAACATTTTATTGACTCCATGGCTTCTGGGCTGCCTTGAGGTACACCTGCCTGCCTCAACAAATTTCGTCAGGCCTCCCATTTTGAAAGCGGCCAATCAAATCTGGTTTTTGTTACTTTTGTATCAATTAGGGGTTCTTTAACCTCGCGCTATTGCAACACCTTCTCCTATATATTCTATTTGATAGATCTAGTCTCCAGTTGTATCAACCCACGAACTCGCATATTCATATACTTGCATTTAGCCTTTCAAATTAACATAATTATTGAGTTAACCTTGTCTGAGTTTCTCTTTTTTTGATTGACGGCTAATGTCGGGTATCCATGTCGGCTCATTTACAAGCTAGGTCAAATTAGCTTTTAACTTCAGCGAAGATCTCGATATACCTTCCTTCGGCTGTTGTCTGTCCAGAATGTCGAAGCCAACTTGATTTGTGTGTATTTAAATTGCCCGCAATGACGATTTCAGTAAGAGGAAAAGTCCTGGTTAGGGCTTTTGTTAATAAAACAGTAGTGGATTAGTTGCCTACGTACATGGGATTTCAGCCATATAAATTAAATTCCAGATTGGAACTTTGGCCGTATTGAGGTAAAAGCTGGTAAACAGCGAGAACGCGATGAAAAAGATTAATGGCGCTAGGTTATACCAAGGCAGACTAAACTCCGTTAGATCAGAATCAATGCTGACCTGTGTTTCACCTAGTTCCAAAATAGCTGGTTTATTGGAATTCGCGTGGGCGTACAATGAAAAAACCCACGAATATTGCTCACGTCAACTCTAAAATTCCTACACATAACGAAAAAAAACACAAAAAACTCAACTCCAACGCTGACTAAGCTTGGCCGTACCGTGTAGATCCTCAACTTTCCAAAACAAATCACTGAAGGTGCTATGCCCATAGAACGAATTGCTCTGGTCTACAAACAAAATCTACACAACGCGACCCGCTATTTGCCAGATAATGCTTTACCCAACCATAGCAAGTGCATAAATAAATATACGACACTCGATATAGCCAAGCAATGCAGCAGCAAACAATAGGGAGTGGGACCAGAAGGAATGCCCCAACACAATACACTTTTTTTGTTTTGTTTGTTCTTTTGAGTGTGCACGCTTCGGATGGTAGATAATAGATACTAGATCGGTTGGGTGGCAAATACTAATGAACTATTATCATGTGGCCAACCTACGCACCTTTACTATTGGATGTTTATCAAACTTTCGCAAGAGGTAGGTCAGCGAGTAAAAAATTTTAGGTAGTTCGAGTAAAATTTGAAACTGAAGCTGCTAGCTATTTGCTTTAAATAAAATTGAATTGTTTTTTTTTTTTCGTAATTAGGATTCGAACATGAATTCAGCATTAACTGAGAAGGAGGTTTCTGATTCCGTGTGTCATGTGAAAGTGATGTGCCTGAACCCTAATCGTGTTTCATAAATTTTTGTAGGTTGATATGGCTAGACCTACCTCATTTTACATCCAGTCCAATACAAAAAAAATAATATTTACTTCAATCTTCAAACCCACTCTAAGTATACATTTTGTATTTACTTACAAGCAATTCCAATCTCAATAATTTTGGGGAAATAAAAAAATATTATTCCTGTCCAATCAAGTCCAGTTCTCGCTCCTCGAAATATCACTGCTATTAGCCATCTATACATCCAGCTTTGTCCCAAAATATCCTTATCATAATCCCAAATCTTAATTAGTAAAAAAAAAAATTAATTCATTCATTCTAGCTGCTATTTAAAAGTTTTTCCCTTTCATTCTTCCTTTTTCTCTCTGGCAAACTTCATTAATTGTAACAAATGGGAAAAGCCCAAAATCTCACTCGATTAAAAAGGCTTCGAAAGGAAGCGGGTGCGGCATTGGCGGAAAGACAACACAACACAACACGAATACAAATCCATATGATTATTGAACGAACGTCGAGGCAACCCTCTCCTGCTCTTACTCTAGTCTCAATTAATTGCTTAACAACTTTTCCATTTTCCACCATCATCATCCCCAAAGCATTTACCATTTATCTACACTGCTATCCTGCATAATTTTCCAAGTGAATAAATATACGACCTTTTTTCTGTGTTCTGTTCCTCACTTTTTCTCTGTCCGAGCTTTGCGAAACCATTCGAATTCAAAGAAAATGAAATATCGTAGTAATTTGGAATATTTTTTTGTTACACTTTTTATCGGATTCTGACGGCCATACTCACACTCAAAACTTTATTCAGTTGCTAAATGTGTTTTTTTTTATCTGAGTGCAGAATAAAGCCAAACAAATTGAGGCCTCGCCTCGCTTTCTGAGTGAATCCTCTTCAAAAATTATAATCATTTTCGAGGATAACAAAACCAGTATGAGGAGATGAGTTTATTAAAAAAAAAACACCAACACCCACACAAACACACAGTCAGAGGAAGCGAAGCATTAAAAGAATAATATAAAAAAAAGGCTTAAATCTACTGAAGAAAATTTATTTCCGGATGTAGCGTTTCGTTGCTGAATCCATGTCCAATCGTCAACGTTTCAGCGTGTTAAAATGGACATTAACCCTTTTTCCTTGTGTTTTCCTCTGCTGTTAGGTGTCTCTGGGTTTTTAATGCTCTAGTGGCCAATCCGAGATAACAGTGAAATAAATAAATTGTAATAAATAACTTCAGGCCGAGTAATAAATCCCGGTCCGGACATTTGCATTCTAAATCATCCACCTATTTATTACGGCGTCATCTGTGTCGGCGTGATGGAGTGAATCGGGCTTATGGAATTATAGTTAGTATAGCCGCGTTTTGAATGAATGAGTTCTGCGAGTTCTCGGTGGCGTATGTGCAACATTTTAGTTTTGCAATTTTTATGGATTTTATTTCAAAAAATAATAAAATAAAACAAATGTATTACAAAAGCTATGCACCACAATTGCTACATATCACGTGGAGCAGATGTGATTGATATTTTTGCCGGTTGACGAGGAAACAGTCCGTGGAAACGGAATTGGGAATACAAATCCGCAAGTATAATCGACGTTCATGCATACAAATCGGAAACAATACCTCGATCGTAGATTGGGGTACATTTTTCAAAATAAAAACTTATTTGTAGATACTTGGACTTGTAAACAATAATTTATGAAACTTTTTTTTAACATTGTTGAGCCGATGGCAGTTAAGTCTTTTTAATTTTAAACGTAAAATGGGATTCGTTTGGGCGAATACACTGCTCATTGTCTTCCCAGCTGAAGCGAATTTCCTAACTCAACCCCTAATAAGTGTTGTAATGCTTAAAATCCGTATTATTGGATATCTGCAATATTGCACGTCAATTTGAGCACTTCTGGCACAATTACATTTCAATGACAATTCAAAGATATTGCGTAAACCCAACAAGAAAGTTGGACACTTATTACACTGTAAGACCTCTCATTCTTCGATAGTTCCGTTAGAGGAATATTATTTGGCGAGCGGATGTTTTCAACCAAGGCGCGATGCATTTTAAAGAAATACATGCATGCCCTCTTTTTTTTGTTATATATAATGTACGCGCACTAAAGGGACTTTGGATACCCTTCTAATGAAGTGACACAGTGCGGGCATTAGGGAAGCGAAGGATTAGAAAAAAGGAGATACCGATGTACGTTGGTTTTAAATGTTTGTAAACTATAATGCAAAGGAAAAACAGCGCATGGCAGAGCATTCCACATTCGTATTGTACGGTTGAGAAAGGAATCTTTATATTTCACAGTACGTCCGAGGCTTAAGGGTAAACTGATGTGTTGAATTGCTGAAGGGGTGAATTGGGGTTGAATTGCTGAAGGGGTGGAATGCAACTTGCTATTTCATTTGAGCACTTGTGGTGGAAATACCGATAACAATGACAGGCAGGAGACATTACGACGATGACAACAAGTTTTACCGCACGTTTTTGGATCCTGTCAAATAGCTCCAAATATGTTATTGGTGCACCAGACCAGATATGAGCGTTGTAATCAAGTTTTGGGCGAATAAACGCCTTGTAGAGACTAGCCAGATCAGAAGGGGTGAAATATTTCTTGCATCGCTTAAGGAAGCCTAGATATTTCGCAGTCAAGATCGGAATTACTTGAGCTTAACATACGTTGCCGTTCCAGTTCAGAATATGTAAGAAGAAAAGGAAATGTAAGGAAAGGAATATGTAAAGCTGAGGGTACTGTAATCAGCAAAGGGATGGATTGGATTAGAAGTGACAGACAGGAGGTCATTGATAAACAAAAGGAAAGGCTACAGTCTGCTTGGGGCGAACAGTATGATACCCTATCCATATCCCTATATTCCCCAAAGAAAAAAGCATTAAGAAGATGATGGATAGCATTTAATTTCAGTCTATTAATAAAAAAAAAACTATTCTCTTTTTTGAAAAAAAAAACGCCCCCAAAAAGTGGGCGTGGCCAAAAACTTTGTATGGGCGATATGTTGGAAAAAATATTGGCTAAATATATTGTTAAACATTTTTTTTTTGCTTTCTATGAAATTTTTCGAAGAAAACAGCATTTATTACAAAACGCCAACAAAAAGTAGGCGTTGGCAGTAAACTTTATATAAACTTATAAAGGAGGGCAGCGCCTACATATCTTGTGAAGGTTGTAACACTGTATCTCTCTAATTTTAGCTTTAAAACGGTTTTTTTTAATTGTGGGCGTGGCAGTGGGTGTATTAAAAAAAATTTTACACTTAACCATTTCGGAGCCGTATAGAATATTTCAGCTTCCTAGCTTAATTTTAAAGGCCTAAAAATTGCGTACGGACGGACGGGCGGATTTATGAATGTTGAGATCTTGAAGAACTCTTGCCACTGTACGAGTGCGAAAATAAATGGGTCCCATAGAATATTCTACGCGCTCGAGTACAGGGGGAGATAAAGCACAATCTGGCAGCGTTGAGCTAGCTGCAAAATGAGCAGCAATAGGGCAGCGTAAATAGGGGATTCTTTCCATTCCGCTATTCTTTCTGTCGGTTCATACCTAGGGCTGTCTGTACACAGGCGCAGAGATCCCTAAATTTGATCGATGTTTGGTACACTAGACATGAGTTTTCAGTGAATCGTCCCAAAAATACGGTTGTTCGTTTTAAGAGAAGAAGAATCGGCACTGGTCTGTCTTAACTCGTGCTTGAAGGTGTTACCATCCCGATCTCCAATGAAGTCAAATACATAAGAGTAATTCTCGATAAATTGCTTCTACAGAAATATTGAATGTTGAATCGAAAACCGATAAAGCACTTTCAACTTTCTGGCAGTGTAGAGATGCTTTTGGCAATATATGGGGCTTATCTTCGAAAGCGGTTTTTTGGTTTTGCGGCTTCATATGGATCGGTTGTTTGGTAGAACAGGATTTTGCGAAGACGTTTTAATACTGTTAGTGCTTGCCAAACTCCAAAGAACGGACTGTCTCGGCTGCACATGGGCCTTTCCTAGTACGCCGGGCGCTGCACTATATGCTTTGATGAACCTTCCTCCTTGTTATATATATCATTGGGTGTACGCCATCTCACGCTTTAGGATGCGACACATGCTCACACACATGCTCATAATAGCATGCTTCCTTCAAAATACTTTTTACTAGGTTTTATTTCATCTAGTAGTTTAAATTTCCCTTTTTTACGCATTTGGCAGCCAGCCTCCCAGCGGAAGAACATGCTGTTTCCACCAATTATTTTATTTTATCTTCGGCGGTTGCACATCCAAATATTTGTTGATATCACTATTTCGGATATACCAGGGGGCTATGTAACTTTTTTGGTATAACCCCAAAGTTGTATACCATACGTCCAAACCAGTCTTAGATCTTGCTTGTATAAAAGCAGCTTGTTTTGCATGCTGAGTTTGGCAAATCGGCCAAGCAGCCAACGCATTTGACAATCGCTCTTTACGTGCGATTTCCATTTTAGTTTCGCATCTAATATCATTCCTAAGCCACCAAGCTTTTGCTAAACACTTGAATGTGTTGGGTTTGAGCGACACCACCACAAGTCCTGCTTACGGCGATGAGGATAATAAAGCGAAGTACTTCCTCTGTAGTTGGCCTGCCTTTTGGTCGCATAGGGTATCGAAGTTTCATCGAGCTCGATAGTGTCAACAGGTGACAGTATAGCAGGTCACATTACGACGATGATTTGCGGGGACAAGATATGAGCGTTATACTCAAGTTTTGGGCCATACAAATTCTGACCACATATACATACATAATTTGTACATCTCTGCAATTTCTAAAAAGAAAACCGTATCCATAAAGAAGTACGGTAATATAGCTAGCTAGTATAAAGATAAACACGTGTCGCTCAAATCATGCAACTGTAATAATTTTGAGGAATTCAAAGTGATTTGCATGTTCATTCAATACACAATACATCTATACAAAGAAAAATCTCAACTCAAAGATGATATGCAAAACCCTTCACTTTTATCCTGTAAGTCGTTATGAAAATACGACTCACGATTGTAAATTCCTGGCTTATTCAAGTATGCACATACATATTTTCAAACACAAGCATTCTTGGTAGATGTGAGAGTGTTCATCCCGTAAATCTGTGCTAACCTTTGTTCCCAACAATCAATTGCTCTCAATACATGCTCCCCAACTTGGTCTACCTTTCTATTTTCGATAGAACTCAACACCTTCCATAACAATGGGTTGCACTACACATAAAATGTATCTATGTAATATCAAAGAGTAAATAGAATCCTTGATATACAAATATAGATATATTCCTATCTGGGAAAATTGTGTTCTCAAAAGGTGTGAGAAAATAAAGAGAAAAGAATTCCTTTTGTTGTCTGATGTGTCGGTCTAAATTTACCACACAAAATATGATGCCCGAAGAAAACTTACAAATTTTTGGAAATTATTTTTAACACCTAGACCCTTCTGACCAAATGCTCCATATCTTTTTTGCCGCAAATTCATTGTTCCACACAAACGTGCTTGTCATCAGCACTGCAATCAATTTATCTCAAAAGGAAAATAATGAAGTAAGGAAAACCTGAATAAAAAATAAGAAAAGAATAACAGATTACATAACTTTTAGCATAGGTGTTGCACGTTCAAGTATGTGGCAGCCCAAAAACCTATCAGTCTTAATGCCTCCTCCTTTCAATGGGAGGGAGTAGGAAGATGGGGCTGCGGCACACATTTATTATCTCTCCAAAGGACATTAATCACAAAATGCGACAATTCGTTATGGTCATAATTCATGTTTAATAAACTGTAATGGGTTTCCATTGCAAACAGTGGTCTAAGTGTCCGCCTTGTCCTTGGAGTGTTTACAATTTCATTAGTGGTGGTGATTATAGTCGCCGTTTTTTTTTTTTTTTTTCATCATGCCTAAGTTGTTCTGTTCTGTTCTGTTGGTTCTGCTGACCTCTGATCTGTAAATGCGATAAATCATAATCGGTCTCAAATACAAATGATGCCCTTGTTAACTATTCCATTAATAAGATTTTTTTCTTTTCTTTTTTTCATTTACTTCTTTTGTAGGTAGATACATGTGTATCTGTTGTTCGAAGGCTTCCCTTTTGTTCAATAGGAACCTATTCACCCACGAACTCTGCAAGGTACCTACCAGATGTGTACTTCTTGATGGGAGATTTGTGTGTGTTAGAAAGTCAATTTTTTTGTAAAGCTTTTACTTTTCAATTCCGGAAAATGGAATGTACTTTGTGAAAGTGTAGGGAGAAGAAGAAGAAAATGTGCGTGCGTTTAGGAAATGAAATGAAGGTAACGAGTGAATGAAGTGTTTTTTTTTCTCTCTTTTTTTTTGCCTCATCAACTTGAATGTCTCGATTTAATAAAAATATTATGGACAGGTGTTGAAGATGACGCAACATTTAATTTGACGATATGTATTGGTTTTAAGTGGGGCTTAAATATTTGCGGGGGAAAATACATTTTTAGGGCAGTATTCGCTTGCTTTAATTTCGGGATTTATTAAGTTACATTTTACTGCTTAAATTAAGGGGTTAGGGTCAGTCAGAATTTTCAAAAAAAAAATTAAATTTTTTTACCTCCCATTATCTGGAAAATATTCTCTAAAATGTCAAGAGAAGCCGATGAATACTTTTCTCAAAACTAAAGGGTTAATAATTTTTCGGTTTCGAAAGTAAAGCTAAATAAAACACTCTCAGCGATACATTTCTGAAAAAAAATGTATTTCATTATTAAGTTTGGACTTTGCCATAAGGTGT
The DNA here is from genome assembly GCA_963576555.1 of Ferdinandea cuprea. Lineage (NCBI taxonomy): Eukaryota > Metazoa > Arthropoda > Insecta > Diptera > Syrphidae > Ferdinandea > Ferdinandea cuprea. The sequence continues at coordinate 29,867,800 of OY754958.1, forward strand.
AAAAAAGAATATTACTCATTCGAGATTCGCAATTTTTTAAGCTTGTTTTTAACCACTTTTTCTCTGCCTCAACTTAGGTAATATTGGTTTTTAATGCGGCTAGAGTTCGGGCATTATTTGCGTAAACAAGTTCTTTTGCGTATCCCCACAGAAAAAAATTACGCGACCAGGAAACTTCTCACGCAATAAAGCCATAATTGGTCGTGTTGTGTGGCTTTTTGCCCATGATCTTGTTGATGCTTGTTGTCATGATCTTCAATCGCCGGCCTAAAAGGTGGTGTACCTTTTGCTGCGAACGCCAAAACATCGATAAATTCGGATCATCAGCAACACTTGAACTTGCAGCAGCAGTATTTTCTAATGAGCGTGCATTTTGATGATGCATAGGAAATGCGGAAACGCTTCCACTCTCTTAAAATTTCTTCACAGTTTTACCGATTTTTCGCGTAGTCAGTCGATTTTTACGTACATAGGTAATCATCGCGTAATGCGTGAAAAGTGGCTTCGATGAATCACCACTTTTGTAGTAGATTTTATTAATTTTAACGCGTCGTTCGATCGTTAATAGAACAATTATCGTGAATCGCAAACATTCAACTAATATTTTGACACTTCAAATGACAGCTGAGTTGAACAGATGTCAAATGCGAGCGCTGCCAGCTAAAACCACGAAATCAATTATCCTCAATGTTTTTACAGTCGGTAAGAACTGTCATTCAAAACCGTTCGTTGGATTTAAATGAAATTTTTACAGCTTTTATAAAACTTTTGCCTGATGGAATGATTTCTTTATGTTCACAAAAAAAGACACTAGATTAGCAATTAATATAAAACATTTTTTTTATTTACATGAATTCAAGTGAACTGTTGGGGAGTTGTGATGGTCAGCCCAAAGAAATAATTGTGGAACAAGAGTTACTTCTATAAAATGTCACTTTTATAAAATTAGTCGAAAAAAAACTGATAAAATAAAATTATTAAAAATACTTGTATTTTTGTGCTTCTAACACCTTGGCGACTGTGGCGCAAAGTATGACTATCAAAATATGTTTGAAGTTTCTTGCGGATTCCACACATTTACTTTGACAACTGTTGTTATAAACTTGGGGGAGGGGGGGTGTAGTGGTGGTTTCTGGGTCAGCAAGGAGATAAGAAAGACCCATTGTATAGTACATGGGATCCACTTTTGTTTTCAAAATGTTATTTCGATTCTGCATTGAAGCTGTCGAAGAAACGTGTTTGCATGCAGATGAAGCGTATCTTTGCATATTGTAATTCACTTATTATAAAACAAAAAAAATAATCGCAAAAGCGAATTATGTGAGCAAACAAGATTAAGATATAGTTAAGAGAATTTTCCAACCTTTTTAAGACTATGACGATGTTTAAAATTAAACAAGGTTTAAATCGTCCTCAACAACGGGAGGTCTATCTATTTTATGTTATCTGTTTTGTGTGCCCGGCAATATCTAAGGCCAGGCCCTACACTTTTTACGGCATTGTGTGCACAACCGAAAAAAAGAAGGATATGAACAGGAGGATATAAAGGTTGAAGAGTGTTCCTTCCTTACTTTTCTCTTCAATGCTGTAAAAAGTGCTTAGCAACTGCAATTATTCGTTCATGTCTACCTAGATATCTAGCCATTGATAGCCAATTATCTTGATAGTGCTGCTAGTACTGCTGGCACATTATCTATGAAACTAAAGTTTCACTGCTCGATGAACTCTGTGAAGAATTTAAAAATTAACTATCGTGTATCCATATGATAGCCCGTCTGTCTACAACACAGTTTAGTGGACGGACGTCTGTAGTCTGCTTGACCTAGATTTTTCAGTGTTGCTTCGTGGCGTATATCCATGATTAGTTACTGGGTTGCATGAATCTGCTCAATGACAGCAGTTCAATGACTGTACATAGTGTTACCCAGGGTCGCTGCAGGTATCTTTGAGGGTGTGCAACCGCACTCTTATGTTGGTCAAATCAAAAAAAGAAAAGTCGCTTTTCCGCAATAGAATGTGACACTATACTGTAAGTCCTTTTCGAAAGTACTCCCCTTCTAATTACTTTTCCAGACCCGATAATTATGCCAAAGCTTAATGGCTACCCCATCATCACGATGAATATGCGTAAGGGAATATACGGATTGAAGGTCATTCCGTGTCATAGTAAATTTTTCCACAAAAAAAGTTTGAAGACTTTTAAGAGCAATAGTACCGATTCCTCGTCTTTTCTTCTTATTATTATTAACATTATAAAAACATTTCTAATACATTTTGATAGTCAAATATGACGGCAATGTCAATGATTGTCAAAGTGTAACCTTTAAGTTGCACTCGAATGTTATGTACTCTGTTGTCATTGCAATTCAGCTACAGCGTCATAAGAAAAACTGTGTTGATTTTATTTTAAAATTCTTGCTCAAGCAATAAACTCTGTTAGTTAGAAGGCTTTTGTTTCAAAATGTATTTCGAAATTTCCCTATTTTTTATTCACAATTCTGCACGATTTATCTACGTAGGGACCTTAAAAATTAAATTAAACTCAATTCAGTTTTAAACACTGCCATTCGTCATCGCTCATCAATCCTTGAGTCCTTCAAGTAATCCAATTCAGTGGTAGTAACCCTTCATTTGGACGATTGTCTGTTACAACAATAAGTAATTCTCAAATAAATTGATTTTATTTTGTTGCTCCATTCGATTTGTAATTTGATTTTAAAGTTAACTTCATTGCATACGCAATTTCGTCCAGTTTACATTTCAGGACCGCACACCCACCTACACACACACACAGAGAGAGAGAGAAGTACAGACCATAATCCCATGTCAAAATCTACATAATATCCCAAATCAAATTATCCATGCAGTAGGCAATGTAAAATGGTTTCACCTTTGAAACCACAAAATACCACCAATAATTATAATCGAAGAAAAGCTCATCCCAAAGGGAATAAATCTGAATCCTTGACCTTTCACCATAAATCGGATTTACCCTTTTATTAAAATTTTAACAATAGCTACCTCCATAGTTTCATTCTTCGGCAGTACGGCAGTACTTGGCATGGACCATTCAAAAACCATAATAAATATCGCTCTAACCCTTGCTCAAGATGATATAGGTGGCAAAAGCACATAAATGGGGTTTTGATCCCAAAATCGGGGAAGCCTTTCCTTTTTCCTGTGCTGAAATACAAGTATCTCTCACTGATGCCTGTTTTGATGTAGCAGCTTCCTTTTTTGCAAAGGCAAAAGATGATAATTTATCTCAACATTTGTATACGCAGCAGTAGCATGCAGACAGACAATTAATCCTTTGTGCCTAGTCTCAAATGTCCCTTTTGCATCACAAATGGAGCTACTTTCCGGTGGACTAATATAATATATATATATGTGACCCTAATCTGTCATAAAAATGTCGACTTAAGGTCCTAGATGGAGCGGAAAATGCCTACATATTTAGCAATAAAAATGTTTGTGCTTTAATTTAAAGTGTATCTGACAGATGTGTGCTGAGAATTTCAACTCAAGAGTAGCCACGTAGATATATTCATTTCTATAACATGCTCGGTCGAAGGAAGCACATACTACTCGTATAAAGGGTTTGCCATTTACCCTTTCTAGGTCCGTCAGTCTCATGACCCGTAACACAAAGAAATTTACATACATATGTGTGTTCATCGGAATAGTTATTAGTATGAAGAGGGTTATCGGGTTTTATTTTGCTGCTAATTCTATATACGTATGTATTGTCAGAGTGAGATACTGAACCTTTACATAAAGTAGGTTAGTATATTAGCATCGCATGGAATGGGATATGTAAGAAAATTCATTGCAAATAACATATTCTAATTTGAAAGCCTTTTCCAATAGAATATGTTAATTTAAAATATACACATCTGACCCATACATAACCTTTGTGAGGGAAACGTAAAATTTCTAACAATCTGTAAACGTCTTAAATATCTTAGTTTAACATTCTGCTGGTACTTGTTGAAGCAGATAAAATACACAAAACCCTTAATGTATAGACTCTTATCGAGAATTAAATGCAATGCAAATATGTGCAGACATTCCTGTTAGTTTAACAATAATTTTTGTTTTAATTTTGATTCGAAATATTGTTATCTTCTGCACAGGAGAAGAATGAGGCAAAGTCGATCTATTGCATTTGTAACATATTTTTGACAATGCCGGAGTCAGTAATAGAATTTAGGTTTAAAGTTTTATTATTTTTGGAAAAGATAACGAGAAAGGGCTTTCGCAGCTGATTTTAAATATATTTTGATAAACATATGTGATATTGGCAAAAGAGTACATTTACAAGGAGAAGAGTGAGACGCATCTCATTCATGAAAATCAGGTAAAAACTAAACTAAACTAATTGCAAAAAAAGTTGAAGACTAAAACTTATAAAATGAAGTGCATCGAAAGACATTAGATTTGTTTTTGAATTTCTTCAAATGAAATGGTAAAAATTGATGGTAACATATCAAATCAATTAAACCACTTTTAAGGTTTTGAAAAGATCGATTTTCTACGGAGAAAGATCGATTTTGCAGAACAAAAAAATGTAACCTAAATTTAAGAAAATCGTTTAAACAAAATCAAATTAATAATAATAGTGATTATTTTTTAAAATCCCAGTTTTTAGTTTTCGAGATATTGACGTTTCTGTAATGTACCTTTAGTTGATATTTTTTTATAGAAAACCTGAATATATTCTCTTCCTAGCCTCTGTTCTAGTACCAAGTATTAAGATTTTTGACGAAAAACTCAAAATAAAATTTTTGAAATCCGTGGAAACGTTTCCCCATGCGGCTTCTGGACAGAGCGCCACACAGAGAGACTGACGACACGTGTACCCCTCGAGGGTGCTAAGCGTGGTCCACGGTTTGAATCCGACTCTATCGAAAGTCTGGCAAACAAAAGTAAGGAATAGTCGTGAGAAGCATCTCAAAAATAAGACTTCCATTCGGAATCGTCGGCATTAAACTGTAGGGCCCTTCAGAAAATAAGCCGTTTACGCGTAGTATTTACAGTAGACGCTCGATATTATCAACCTCGTATAGTCAACTATTCAATATATTGAACCGCCAAAATTTAACTAACTACTTAACAAAACTAATTTAACAGACTACTCTTAATAGTGAACTATGAAATTCTCGATACATTGATTAAACGTATTTAAACATATATTTTCAGCTCGAGATACATTACATATTCCCCTATATCCCTTATCACGCCAAAAACATAAATGTTCTTTTTCCCAATCGCAAACAATTAAGTTAGGATAGTTGGGTTGGCGATAAAGAACAGTCTCCTTACCACCACACTTAGGTCCTTGTGGACCAATTGTAATACCCTTCAGTGGGGGGTTAGCCGATGTTGTGGCCTCTGCTGTGGTTCCTTTCTTATTTTGGTTACGATCTACTATATCTTAGAAGAAGAAATTTCCAAGCATTCTGTTACTCAAGTGGCTGAGACTCGGGCAGTGGCAGAGATAGTGAGGTGTGTCCACGTGTAGCTCATCCGCACCGCAGCCTCTACAAATGTCTTCATCCTGGAGATTTAATTTCATCATGCGGATTCTTAGGAATTAAGAAATTGTTAGTTCTGCTGCTATTATACTCTAGCCATACTCTATGATGTGAACTAAGAGCCTAAAGCTCAGTGCGACAGCGACCACCTTTTATTTAATTTTGACAGCATTAACTGCTTTTATGGCCGCGTGAATGTCAAAGAATATAGTAATATCATCCTATGGAGTTGCCAACATTGATACAGTGCTATGGCATCCTATGGTGCCGCTTCCTTGATTGCCAGAACCTCGGCTTGGAAGATACTACAGTGATCAGGGAGTCTGATGGAGTTGTGTACATTTAATTCCTCTGAGAATAGACGGGCACCTTTTTCACAATCCATCTTTGATTCATCGGTGAATATGGATATCATCGATTTCATTTAGGTGGATTACCTTGTCTTTCATTCTTCTCTGCTCTGGAAGGAGCTGAAGAATATTCTGTTAAAATCTATGTAGGATAACATGTAGTCAGAGCTGACGTTATCTCAAACATACCTTCTGAGAATCTGTGCATGCCCTGGAGACGTGAATTTCAGCTTGCTTTTTGGCTGATCCTCAAGCCACTCTTGGTAGCTTATTCAAGGGTAGCAGATTTAGAATCAATGCCAGTGCAGCTGATAGTGTCGTTCTTATTGCACCAGTTGTCCCTATAAAAGCCAGTCTCTGTATTATTGTCAATAACTTGGAATTGGTTATTTTGTCTGCTGCTTGTCACCAGACTGCCATATGTGAGCATTGTTCGTATAATTGCCGTGTACATCCACAGAATAGTTTTGGGTTTTAGTCTCCACCTTCTGCCGAAGACGCGCTTGCATGTATAAAAAGCACCACCTTCCACCAGATGGTACAGGTCGGAATTTAAGCCAGCGACCTCTCGCTTAGTGGTCCAACGAGTTTAACCACTAAGCCACTACCCAACTCTGTCGCAAATAAAGGTGTTCATTAAGATTTCAACACAAAAACTAACATCCCAGCCATCTTTTTTTTTTTAAATCGACTCTGCTCCTCAGCGCATACGGGACCAAATGTAAGATACAAGTTCAAAGTGTTGGCGGTCTTTCTCTTTCCTGCTCTCCTTATTGTATCAGTTACTTCAAACAGTCTTCTAAAAAATTTTAATTTCTAGTAAAATTTTCTATTCCGAGAAGAATCCCTTCAACGTAGATGTCTAAATCGGTTAAAAAATTGAATTGCAATCAGTCATATAAGCTGTTGCGATCCTGATATACTGCCACCAAAACATCTAGAAAGTAAAATATTTTTTATTACAGAGTTTTTTGTGTCAGGGAATACCCATTTATATGAATCTATCCGCACCACACATAAATTTCTCATCGATAATATTTATTTCCCCAATGCACGCAGCATCTACCACCCGGCTTCAACGCCGGAATGTGATAGTGTCAATCTGTTCGAGTTAAACTTGCCCCACTATAACTGATATAACCCCTGCAGTATGTGCCATATAAATATTATAGCAATCAATCAACTGGAAACATAATACACGCCGAGATTTTTTGACGAATTTAATCAGGCCAATCGTTTGGGATTAATTGTTTTATGAATGAGTACACGCCTACGGGGAATTAGGTACCCTTATGGCATTGATTTCATGTTAGCACAAACCGATTCACCGCACTTAAGTGTATCAGGATTGAAGTCATCGCTTCACCCTTTCATTTCACGTACGTCGTGGGTTGTGCTTAGCTAAACAAGCTGTTGAGACTGATGGAATGCTCATAGCAACTGTGTACGGATGTGCACAAATGTTTGTAGGATCCATAATTTGTACCAAGATGTTGTTTCATAATCCACTTGAAAATTTCCTTATCAAGCGTAAGCATCTTAGTCCGTGTCCCCCATAAGGTTTTCTTCGAATAGGGTTAGGGTGTTTTCGTTTTGTTATGCTAGTGACAACCGTACAATTGTGTATGCGTGTTAAATTGAATTCCCAGAGTGAGAACATGATTAATGAATGTCTTACACCCTTTTTAACTATTTCATCTGGATTATTAGGTTCTTCCTTGGATGATAATGTATTACAATATTGTGTTGAGATACATAGACTAAGGACGAATATTTCACAGAAGATTTTGTTTGTTTGTCTTGAGATGCTTTGAAATGGAGCTGACATGCAACGGACGGAAATGTGTTCCTTTACTTAGAAGAAATGAATTATGGCCTCCTGTGGACACATATGGCTTTATCAAAGTAAGAGAGCGTCTTATGATCTGGTATGTATCTACTTCATACATATTTAGATGTCAATTACTTGTAAGTAGACAGTGTCGTGCCAACAAGCCGGTTTGCAAGCATAAACAACAATTTGCGAAAAAGTATCTTTATTGCAGCTATTACTTTAAAGTGCACATTGTTGCTGGCGTTTAAAGATAACGATCTGAATGTATCTGTGCCAGCATCAGTAAAAATATTCACTTTACAGTAAGTGGCAGTCTAAATGAAGAGCCAGCCCATGATTTCGTCTTTTTGTGGTTATACAATTAATTTTTTTGAAAGATATTACTTTTTACATAATATTTCATATTTTGTCAACTAGGTAAGTGACAGAACGTCTGTCACTGCCATATAAAAATGTAAATCAAATAAATTTGCCGTATTTAATATCGCAGAAGCACAATAAATGGGCATTAGACGGTATGACTGTAGTCCCGATATGCCCAAAGCATATGGAGTTAAATGCGCCAGTTATTGTAATATTTATATGGTACTTTGTAGAAGATATAATACTGGCATATGACATGACACGACACAAATTTTCAAAAATTAACAAATAATTTATTTTATTCTATTATACACATCACTAAGATGGCTTGAACAACTTTAATGCATTTTGAAATGTAGTTTGGACAATCCATTCTTGAAGTTGCAGTGTACAGTTTTGTTCATCCCACGTTCCTTGTGGGATTGCGAGGGCATTAAACATAAATTTTAAATAAAAGACATGTAATGTTTTAATTTGTGGTCACCGGAAAGAGAAGACCAATTTAATCGCGACTCTAAATTTCTGTATTGGTAAGGATTATAGATTTCAACAAATATAGATAGACGATTTGAAGACCATTTTTTAAATAAGCCACAGCGAAAATTTGTGAAGCAAGGTCATAAAAACCTTTAAACACACCTTTAAAATGTTACATCGTTAACAATAAAATAATGCCAAAAGTCCTTCCACATTGACTGGGCAGACCATATCCAATAGTCCCGCCTTAGTGCGCGTCTAGAAAGTTTGGCGTATATACATATGTATGTATGTAACTTTCAAGTCTTATACCTCTTTTCTTTAGGCGGTCCGTTCCTAAGTTTCTAAAAGTTTCTACCGGAATCGTCTACAAAGACTCCTAGCCTATTGTTAGTAATACAGTGTCCAGTTAATACCCCGCCGAATATTCGGGTTTGGGTTCTTTCAAGAACGACTTCGTTAATTTGATGTCAATATTGCGCCACAGACTTTGGGTTATGGTGCAGACAGAAGTGTTGTTCTAATGCTCTTTAGTCAAATGTTTAGTGACACTGCCGATGACGGCATTAGCGGTGTTGAAAGGCGGTAACACCTGTTCGTACTGCTTTTTAGTTCCTTTGAACTCCAACGTGTCCGGGAACATAGCAAAGTAAACCCGAATAATTACTTCTAGCCTTAAGTTCCAATCTGTTATGCATTTTGCTGTTCAAAAGGTTGGAGATTGCTTTAAGCGCTGCTCTCCACACAGATGGTTATTTCCTTACTGGTAGCTTTTTAAGCCGCTAGCTTTCTTAACCGTATAAATCTCGGCTTGAAAAACACTTCAGTAATCAATCAGTCTATAAGACTGCTTGAAACCCAATGCCCCTGAGAAGTTACCGGCCCTTCTCCGTCTTAGAATCATACATTTGATGATAGCACAAGGTTAGGTGTGCAGTAGGTTAGCACTAGGACAGGGGTGTGATGTAATGTGAGAGTAAAGCATCCAATTACCCCTACAAAAGCCAGGGAGGCCTTTGAAATTTTTACCGAATTGGTACTTCGGATTAGTGTCTCCTTAAGAATTTCCTACATCTACGTGAGATTGCCTCGCATTCACACAATATGTGCTGTATATCCTCAACAGCCTGCAGATTACCACAGAATCTGCAGATGTCTGTATCTGACAGTCCGAGTCCCTTTGCATGTTTTCGCAAGAGGCAATGCCTCTGTCGTTTTCGAGTCATCTGTAAAAATTGCATTTTTGTTTGATTTGATAATTGTAGTTCTTGTCAATCTTCGCTTTCCGGATATATATCATCATACGGATACAGATGTCTGTATCTGACAGTCCGAGTCCCTTTGCATGTTTTCGCAAGAGGCAATGCCTCTGTCGTTTTCGAGTCATCTGTAAAAATTGCATTTTTGTTTGATTTGATAATTGTAGTTCTTGTCAATCTTCGATTTCCGGATATATATCATCATACGGAATGTCGAAGTCAACTAAGGGGGGATTTCATCCGTTATGATTGGATTGCCTGGCAGTAGCTTCGAAAGGACCGTACCCCGTCCGAAGCTACTACTCTTAAAATGTTGTACTGTTGCTGGCCAGTTCTCTGATTTTTAAATCATGCCGTGTTAGTTTCAGAAAGGTTTCCAATGCTACCGTAGGGGTGGTACGAACGATAATGGCTAGCCGTTTTTTGAACCGCCGCTAATTTGCCGCATATCGTTTTCTTCTCTTCTTTTCACCATACTAGTGCGTCATGTGTCAGTATGGGCCTCAACACCACCGTATACAGCCAGTGCACCATAGTAGGTCCTTAACCGCAAGTTTTTTGCAGATAAGAAGAGCATTATAAGACTTTTTAATTCAATTTCTTTGTCGAATGGAACAGTTTATTGCAAGCATATTGAAAGCCCAGTTTGTAATTCGCTGTTCAATGTTTGCGTTCACAAAAGCGCTTTTTGTGGCGCTGTACTTCACGTTGTTGAAGACTCATTCTATGTCAAGAAATGCCGCCATCGTAAACTCACCGAAGAATGATAGCACTAGGTGAATCCTGTTTGCCAGGGGCATAGTCTTGTCTTATCTTAAATCTACTACCATTCATTCGTTGATTTAATTTGATAACTAGCTACTATTTATGCACTCATTGACGTTATTTCAAATGATAATTACCATTTAAGGCCTTCAAATAGAATTTACTCAAAATAACTCGATCGCACACATCAAAGTTGCAATTAAGTGCAAATACTAACTGTCCACAAGTTTGAGTGTAAAACTGGACACGCACTGAATGAATGAACCCACAAATAAAGGCGGCTCCCCAAATGCGAATGATCAGAAGGTTGCCCAATTAAACAACAATGGACGGTGCCTGCAATAAAATAAGACCAATAAATATGTCCACATACGAAAACCCATCAGAAGTGTGCACTCTACGTCAATTATTCGAGGCGCATTTCCATCTATAATTACAATGGGAGTATTCAAAATTCATTACACAACAATTGAGATTAAACGAATTTGATTAATGCAATTGCGATTGCAAACACGAAGTTGCATACACACACACACATACAGCACAGCAGAGAGACAGCTCGTTGCTTTTAACTAAACACCAAACCAACTCGCGCTGCGAACATTTATCTCACTAATATTCTGATGAGGTTATGTCAAGTCTTTGGGCAAAAGCTCTCGCTCTCTCTCTAGCAGCAGGATAACGATGATGATGACGACAACGAAGCAACGACAAGGACGAGTGTGTATCCGTTGTGTCACTTAATCATCTCTGATGTATTTAATGATGAAAAATCACCTGCATTTTTGGTTACGCAAGTACAGGTCCAATGACTTTATCAGAAAAGACACGTGCATGGAATGGAGTGGGTTCGGAACCAGCGAAATGTGATTACCGTAACGGTGCTGCTGTGCCTTTCACTCTATCTCTTTTTCTCTTTGTAGCAAGTAAAAATTACACTGAAGGCTGTTTCATTAGTTAAGTATGATAAATGCCATGCAAAAGGAAGGAGCAACCTACCGTTATTTAAATAGCAGCCATGAAATCTTTTTAATTAAAAAAAAATAATGATAACTGTACATGAGTGTAGCTACGTTTTTGATAAAGCTTAACATATGTTTGTTATGAGAAAATTATCAGCAAAGACTTAGACACTTTTTAATGTTCCTATAATACGTTCAGCAAGCAAGATCTCGATGTGGTTCACAGCATTAAGGCTTTAACTATTTTTTTTCTTCTGAATTTAGTCGATTTCTGTCATCGGAGTATTACTTTAAACTTCTTTTAATGAGAGTACAAGTCACTTATGAGGGCGGTGGTGCATACATTATCAATTTCGCCTTTTGCCACCAACTAATACACGTCGACTGGAGATTGTGTATAACCAACCCAACCAGGTCTACAGAATTCTTTTAAAAAAATGGAGGTGGATTAACCCATTATGGACCAACGGTAACTCTAACATGGCAAGTTGCTGGCAAGAAAAATTACCAGGCTGCTGTCCTAGTAATACTGGCTAGAAAAACAAGTGACTGGCCCTCCAGCTTGTTCCGTCGGGGTAACTTTCCGATCAAAAAGCATCTAGTTTTTAAAGAAATTGGGATGGCTTTCGATAATAAGCCCGGAATGTCTGTACGCTCTAGGTGCGACGTAAAATCTTGAGATGGATATTTGGTCTACTGTGCGAAGAGGGCGAATGGAGAAGATACGACCGTGAAGTCTATAAGCTGCATGATGATGTGCATGTAGTCCAAAGAGCCAGAATATTATATCGCGTCGACTACATGGAATGATCTTTGATTCTCAGCGCCCAGGTTAAACATTACAAGGAAGACCAAACCTCAATTTTAAACACTAAGGCATCTGGTATGCCAGAGACGAAAGGCTGCCACGTCTCAGGCATAGACTTTTCACGTAACGGGAGCCATAAAGCAAGTATAATACACTTATAAGTCGATAGATCACTAATTTTTGTGTCTACATGATCATCTCGGAAATAAACTATTTGATTCCTTCATATTTATTTTTATTACTATGCTGATCCTCAAACCATGAGACAGTTTCAATGATTGACTTACGCATACGGTGGTAAAGTTTCTGGTCAAATTCAATCTTATCAACATCCAAAGGGCGTGTATAACTACTGTAACAATGAAAATATTGCTGAACTTCAATCTTTCTAGAGAGCAGCAAAGTGATTCAGAAAGCAGTTTGACCAAAATGAGTAGGATTTTTGCAATCCTTACGTCCTATGAGTCTCCACCGTCTGTACTTTTAAGAAACACCACCTGTTACTTTTGCATTTTCATTTGAAATTCACTAAAAAACCGGATGTGGATGGAAAAGAAATATATGTCACACAAGATGTTAAATATACCGACGACGGTTCCATAGCTGGCTAACAATCAGCTTTCCCATTTTCCTTACAGAAGGAGGGCGAAATTGACCCGATTTTTGGCGAACAGGATTGGCATTACCATCTGGACCAGTAGATTTGTGAATGTTTGGATCTTTGAGTGCTCTGCAACTGTGTGCTGATTTGTCCCATTTGTGCCACTCTAGGCGCTCAAACATGACTGGAGGCAAATTACTATGTCGAAGTGTTAAGCTGGCTTTGGTATATACAAAGAGCTGACATAGCTCAAATGTCATTGTTAACAACTATTGGGATCGACGATAAGGTATGATTTTCAATGTGTTTCAAAGAGAGCTAAACCCTGTAGAACAGAGGAGAATTTTTTTTCGCAATTTTCAATAATAAAAAAAATTATCAAATATCGTATCGGAATAGTCTTTCGATGGGCTGTTTTTTTATCAACGTCTTTGCAGGTCTTTTCGGTTGATAACTATCAATCTGGTGTTAATTAAGCATCAGTAGTAGCATACATTATCGAAGAAATATGGTGACCAGCTAAAATTACTCCAGAAAGTTCCAATTAGTTTTTTTTCTCGTAAGGCACGTTCAGAAGTTTTAACTTGAACTGATAAGGAGGAATACCAAATAGCCTAGACTTCACTAGAATATTATAAGGATGAAAGATTAGAAACAACCATCTTTGAAATAACCAAATAGAGAACGAGAAATTCAGAGAAAATTCCTTAACCGAAGTTTATGAAAAACTCTCAAGTCCAACATCTGGTCCAGATGGCTCATTATTCTACTCATCAGATTTAATGCCTCATTTGTGGAGGGAAAGTTTGCAAAAGGGAAAGGAACATGCGTAAAACTGTGATAATTTCCTTTCTTTTAAGCTGGCACGGTATATGGACGACGCATTGCATGGTCTCGCGGCTTTAATTTTTGCACAAGCTGGATCGAGCTGTGCACGGTGGCGAATCGATTCATTCGGGTCCTCTTCAACACTTCGCTCTACAGCGAAAATTGTTTATTTGTTGCGCACTGTTCGACGTCTCTGCGGATGCGTATTATCATATAGAGTAAATGTAGTGCGAAATCGGTCCATGGTTAACCGAATTAATTTGACTGATGGACGATTATGTCGACCATAAAATGAACGGAGCTTACGGTACACTACGCGAACTGAACCATTATTTTTGAAATAAATTTGATCGATTTGCAAGCCTTATTCATTTGTCAACCTATTTCATGATGAATTGGCAAACCAAACTGAACATAAATGACACTAGAGTTGCCAGATTTGACAACAAAATGTCAGTTTTATCTCTATGTGAAAAACCAACCTCTAAAAAAACACCATTTATTGGTGCCTGGCTCATAGTATGAACTGAAAGATAAATTAGTCGCAGACAAAAGGGAGATTTTTTAAGTTTGTTGTCGCAGTATCAACAATAAAAATGACAGTCACGAATCGTCGCATAAAAAATTTCTAGTAAATGCAGACGCCCTCAATTGTAGAAGAATTTGTTCGCTATATTATCAAACCAAGATGTAGATACGCCTAGCTTCAACAAAACTACCTGATGCATCTGGAGAAAGGAGTAGCACCCTTATATCTACATATATAGTTTTAAGCTTCATTTAGAATTATGGCTAAAGTTATGGGGATGCAACAAGACAGGAGACCCAAGATAGTGCTTACCATAGAATCTGTGTAAATTTGTAACTGAGGCTCAGTCATAACTATATTGAACCACCAGTTGCAGAATTGAACATATTTTCTGGCGAGTTGTACAATCTATATGATAAGCACAGTCTTTAAAATAAGAGATGAACTGGGTCAATTAGTTTGACCATGAAACTACATTTGTAAGCAAAAGATGATACCATTACAGTGTCCTTCATTCGTTTGCTATAATCGTCTATAAGACTTATATCCATTTGAAATATTATAGCCATAAAGCATTTGATGTTATGTCCTCAATTTGCATTCGTCACTGAAACGTAATCCTCCGTAAGTAATCTTTACTTGATATTACGGAAGACTTATAGTCAAATTTGATGCTACTCGAAACACTCTCCCCATACTTGAAGCTCAACAGCGATACTCCACTATGTAAGGACAAAGAAAATAAAATCGAAACAATTCAGAGACCAAACTCCGAATACAACATCGATAACGGAAATTCTCTTGCAACTCGTGACATCCTCCTGTCCGCTGGATCTACGCACTTGTATTGAAATTTAAGCATTTTATTTCGTTGTATGTGGTCTGGTTTCTATGACCCACACAAGTATCAGCTAAATGTGTTTGTCATTTTCAGTCCATAAATTGTCGTTCTCCAGCTATACAGCCGACAATTCGAAAGCCAAAAACTATACGCAAATCGACAAAATACTGCTTTTATCTCGACGAAAAAAATACAATTCCCAAAATTGCCAAAATACGAAGAATTTTTGAAGTCAACAGCTTTTTCTGGACCACGATAGGAGAAGAGTCCGTATAAAGTACATGCACACTTATGGCAGCCAGAGTCGTTATAGTATGAACAAAAAAAAAATAAATCGCAATACCATCAGCAGCGTTCAATTGCTGAGAGAAGAGCTCCCTATGAAGTGCTATCACTTTAGGAATGTTTCAGTGAAGTAGAAGTCATCAACTGTGCATAGTTAGTGCTGCATACATACCTTCAAAAGAACGTAAAAGTTTGCGCCGGATTGGGATAACGTCAAGTGCACTTGGACGCAAATTGGATATTTCCTGCTGGAAATTGTCCAGAATTCAATAAACATGCTATATTTTTTTTATATGTTTATTTTTTGTGCTGCGAAATACCTTTTGAAAAGTGTACACATATTCAAATAATCTGCAGAAATGAATCGGAAAATTGAATGACTTGGAGTCATATATAAATGGTGATGCATCTCGATTTCATAGGAATTTGATCTGGAAATTAAATTGAAATTCGCAATACCATGCTCAGTTATTTGATTTGGAATGCATTTAACTTGTTGACCTTTTTATGATGGTAAGCACCCTTTGCTCGCCAACAAGAAGTCCTTTGAGAGGCCTTACGTTTTGCAGCCATAACTGAATAATTTTGTATAAAGACCAGTGACGTGCAGCACCCAAATTTCTAGGGTAAACATAAGGGTTTTCCTGCGCCTCTCAGTCCTTTGTTGCTTGATCACATCCTCAATATGTTGATCCCGACAGAAGAATCAAAGAAAGAACAAACTAGCAGGCGGCTTTAATAACCCTTCGATCACATAGAATTAACACCAACCGATTTTGATTGGCCTAAGCCAAATGGGAGGCCTGACGAAATTTGTTTAATTCGAACGAAAGTACCTCACAGGTGGATTTGTAGAAATGTAGTAAAACTTGTAGAAACTTTCTCGGTACATGAGACGCGTTTTTGAATCGCAAAATGGTGACACATTTATTTAAATCACTTTTTAGGTTTTGAAAAATTAGATTTTCTCAAAAACGGCACTTACGATTTTGATGTTAATTCTTCATAATATAGTTTTTGGGAAAACGATTTTAATTAAAATTTAAGCAAATCGTTATATGATAAAAAAAATTGAAAAAAAATTACTTCAAAAATCAAAGTATGCAAATTTATTCAACTTAATAGTATAGAAAACACATTAACATTTTTTGGAGTTCGCTTCGATAGTTTTCGAGATTTGGTCCCATCCCATGTATCCTTACAACCAAAAAAGACCAAAATCCTGTTAACAGTTTTCTAGAAAAATTGTGATAAGTGATTTTCACCAAAAAAATTGTATATTTCAAACAATAAAGCAAAAACTAAAAAGATGCCCCGAGATGTAATCCAAGAAACCTTATAGACGAACTTTGAAGCAAATCCGTTGAACCGTTTCGCTATACGGTGCCCGGACAGACAGACGGACGGCATTGGCGGACCCACTTTTTTTGACTTCTCTATAGTCGTAATATCAACCCTCATACTCAGTTTGAGTTCGAAATTTCCGCACGATCGCAATAACTTTCTCTTTAGTATACTAATGTATACGAGAAAGTTAAAAAAGTTAAAAAAAGTGGTAAATTATGATCTCTCACTCTTGATCATAACATCGTCTGATATTCTCCTGAAAAATCATAAACCTACATAAAATAAAAACCACAGCGACCCGCAACTTTCTCAACCAACCAAACCACAGTAAGAGAATTAAATCTGAGTCAGTTTAAAAGAAACATCAAATCGGAAAAACACACACAAGAACGATCAAACCAAAGCCGAAGGATAAATACAGGATCTGTACTCATGTTTAAAGAGAGACAGAGGACAGAGTGTAAAACAAGACGAAAATGCGTTTTTCTCAAAGGTAAGATTAGATTTCATGCCAATTGGTCAAATAATGAACACTTCGCATGCAGTCTCATCTTTCTTTTAGTTTTATTAAAAGCTTTGTGGTTTTTTATTTTCCTTTTTAGGGTAGACAGTGTCCAAAATATATCGAAGACACATCGTCGCTGATGAAGACCTTTTCGAAAAAAGCGAGGATTTCGCAATGAAACTTGAAAAGTCAGCTGGAAAAAATTGGGGCCTTAATATCAAAATGAGATTGTATATGTATACATATTTGGGGCCATACCTTCTTACATAAGGGGCTTCCAACCGTGGGGAGTTTTTGCCTTTCTGAGACATATTAGCCTTCCATCCTCTATTCATCCTCTATCTGACTATGTTAGCCTTCCATCTTCTATCTGACTATTTTATGTTAGCAACCAAACGCACTGGCATCCGCGACGGCTTGTCCTAGAAACGGAGGTGCCATCTTGCTTGTCATCTCAAACCCGAAGATTCTTTTGGCTTACTGTTTATTGTCCAGCCACTCCTATTCGTCGACGTGTTTTGGAATTTCGGACTACATCCACATCTTGTTGTACAGCTCGTTGAGTTCACGGTTGTATCTTTTCCTCAATTCGCATGAATTTTTCTGCTCTCTTTTCTGCGGGATCAGGGTTTCATAGAGCATACACTTCGTCCTTTGAGTTAGGATCATTGAAACCCATTTGTTTTTGCAAACTGAATTTCTTTTACATCTGCCCTGCGCATTAATTGTTCCAAAATAATATTAACAAAAGTCACATCATAGTGCACCTCTTCGCAGGAATCCTGCTGCCTAACTACACAGTGCACCGCGTATTCTCCAAGATCAAAACAGTTGGATCCGTTTTGACGGCTTTTTATACTGCCGTATACGGCTTTGATGTCGATTAAAAGATCGACCTGGAATTTGCTGGTCGTTTCCAGGTTTTATCTTATTGTTAGTTTAAAAATTTGGTCTATTGTCGATTTCCTGGTTTTGGTCGAGTTTTCCATCAAAATTTCGAAGAGCCTGCGTTCTGAAATTTAAGCTAGCAGCAAAAGCTTTCTTTTTCTTGCAGAACATTCAGATATTGTTTCGATCGCTAAACTCTTTAATTTCCTTGAGCTGGTAGACTGCTCGATTTTTTCTTTCTCCTTCTTATCCCGGTTCGATAGTCATTTATCGCTGTTCTTTTTTAGCCCTGCAACGCTTCTAAAAGTGCACATGCTGTCAGCATTTACCGGACTCTTATTTTTTTGGGTGATTGGTAAGCTACGGTGAATTCAATTACTTCATCGATTATGTTGCAATATTGGATCCACATGTTGTTAGCATTATCTGTGCACAGCGGTGAATTTTTTTGCTCGCGCGCGCTGTCTCTCTCTCTCTAGACTCTAGCTATATCAATCTTTCTGAGGCGTCCAGCGTTAAAACAAATTTTCTGTAAAACTCTGCAAAATGAAGCGGAGGTCTAGTCAGACCAGACTCAATAAACTACAGAGGTAAGATTGGGTGCGATGAGAAAGGAGACTATACGGAGCCTTCATCCTTTAATTCTACAGAATATCATGCTTGCAATATAGCTGTGCCTCAGGGAGAAGCAAGAACAAACACGCATTCTCACCGACAGCAAAGGTCAAGTTACACACAGAGAAACCGAAGTTAAAAACTTCTTATCAACCACAGTAAATGTACTGCACATTGTAAACGGACTTTTGATTGAACATTTCAAGGTCGGAGTGGTAATAGCAAAAGACAATATCTGCCGCATGTGCACCGAAGACAAAGAAGAGCGAAGCATTTCCTTTACTATTGTAACTGCTGAAAATAAACTTTTTTACAGTCAGGGGACATTCCATGCCAGTTGAGGAAAAATGACATAGAAAAACTATAACTGGAGGACATCACAATGGAGATACATGGCGGCAGTGACAAGAGTACTTAGTTCATTCGCACAATACAATCAGACCTAAACGTAGGCATTGATAAAATTTAAAAGATACAAACAGTTTAGGTTTCAAAAACATTCAAAATTTGCGAGAGACTTCTAAAAATGTATTCGAATTTTGAACACCATTTGTAAAAGATTGTCCCAAAAATATTTCGAAATGTGTGTTTCCACTTATCTCGGAAAGCAGCGAATGTTTATGGTTGCGGTTTGCACTGTTTTGATTAGCATTTATACGGAAAGGTTTATGCATCTGATAAGAACTGGAGGAGAGGTCTAGTCTGCAGATACGAAGGTTAAATAAAAAGTTTTTCGACTTCCATGTTATTTAACAGCTTTAATTCCGCAATGTATTTAAAAACCCAGAAGCAGTGGCTAACTTTGCAAGGAGACAATAATAAGTAGGAATCTGGGTTTAGGCAATTTACCTACTCAATCAATTGCATTGTATTCCCTTACATCTTCTTCTTCATTCATAATTCCTTCTTTCTATACAAAATGAAGGTGTAAAACTTACAGCGACAACTTCAACATGAATTAAAAAATTGTTGATTGCACAAGTAAAACGGTTTTTTTTTTGCAAAAGAATCCTGACAAACTTCTGCCGCACCGTCACCATACACTTTCATCTTCTTACAATGATGATGACATAAACGGCGACAATGATGGGAAAATATTCAGCAATTTGCTAAATTACCCCCAGTCGTGTATAAAAAAAAAAAAAACACATACAAAGAAGTTTTTATACGTACAAAGAACAACATGGATTCGAAATGATTCTGCAAATATGCGCGCTGCCGGAACAAAAAAAGAGAAAAAAGAATCCAAAAGAAAAGGAAATTAATTTAAATCCTCGCAATATGTACCTACATACTCGTATTATAGGTACCTGTTCAAATGGCTTGTTGTCGTTACCGTTGTCGCTGGCATTATCGTCATTATTGCCATACAACAAACGACAAGATAATGGAATCCCTTTTCAATATTCTGGAAGAGAAAATTCATGGAAATTCATTCTTTTGGTTGCGTAAAAAGTTTAAATTCCAATGCAGTAACAACGATGACGACGACAACGACGACATTGTTATATGTATGTATGTATTGCTGGCAAAATCCCTAGCGCACCCTCTGTGCTTAATTTCCATTGGATTACGTTGAATACTCACTCAAGTACTTTTATTGACAACAATACGAATTGTGACTCGTCAGAGTGGTGGGCGGGGCGGGCGGGTTGTGTTGAATTTGTCGTTCAGAGCAGAGAAAATGTGTCACAAGCATGTTCTCAATGCTTTCAACTGTACAAATATTAGCCTATTTATCTGAAATTTATATCAAGAGCTGGCGCGCGCCACACTAAATAGCCTCAAATTTGAAAACAATTTTAGAACCTGGAGCCGACTGGATGCGTAGAGATAAGCAAGCATCATCATAGTCACTGGGGACATTTTATACGAATGAATTTATGAACAAGCGAGGGATTTTTCTATTTTTTTCAGTTTGAAGATTTTAATTAACAACAGGGACTCGTTAACGTTAACAACGTTATGGAGACTACGAATATGCCTATGACGATGCCTTGGCATATCCTGGTTGAGACCGAAGAATATGTCAGCCACTCACATGATACGAGATCTTCTTTTTTTTATATGTTGCCGAGTCAGTAGTCAGCAGTAGAGAAGCAGCATGTCAACTGGAGGAGATACACCAGGAACAGGATGTGTGTTGGAGTCACTTGGCGTGAAATATACTTTAACACACGCGTTCAAAAACAATGTTTGGTTTATGCTTTGTTATGGTTAAATGGGTAATTGAAGTGTGCGTCTTTGGAAAATTATGTTCATTTGGTAATGATGGCAAGGAGTACAGACTAACAACATGGCCAACATGGGAGTCCTTTCGGTGGAGAAAAAGGGGGTAGGAAGTAAAAACATTCTCAAAAGTTTATGATGAGAATTTTGTGTATTTTTTCTTCTCGATTTGATGAACTTTCTGGAGCAACTTTGAGGAAATTATTTGCAATTATCCAGCTTCAGATGAGTATGTTTGGTTAAGTATTTTTTTTTGGTCTAATAAAATTGCTTCTATGGAATTTGAAGTTTTTGCGGTTCTCTAGGAAGCGAGGGAAGCAATTTTCGAATAATTAGATTGATGAAAAGGATAGGTACACATTTATTAAGGTCGATAATATGAAAGAGCATAATCGGAGTACTTTTTGCCCTTTTAGGTGTGACAAGGTTAAGAAGGACTAATTATTGTAATTAGTTCAATGTGTAATAGAGTTCAATTATCTTTATAGGAATATGAAAAATGTTTTGTAATTGGGATAGGTGGCTTGGATTAGAATTGATAATTAAACCTAACGCTGTAGGGGGATGTTCAGAAAGTAATAGACCTGTCATTTATCGCATAATATTATCTACCGTAGAGCTACCGCAACTCTGTGATATATATTTCTGTAGCTTTATGATTGCTGTATTTTTTCCGGAAAACCTTTAGGTTCTGCATTAAGCTTTTATCGTATCCATTCTGCATGTTGGGAAGGTAGGTTGGTGAAGTGGCTGGTTTTCATAACTTCTATAAAAAACGCAAGTAGCGCTATAGCCGTTTTGATGTCTCCACTCATGGAGACCTTAGGGGAAGGGGTATTGGTTGTGTATGCTCAGATCCAACTGGTGGAATTGAGAAAAGTACTGATATCATTAAGACTGATATCGTCCAAAGCCGGGCATCTATATAGGAGGTGAAAGACTGTTTGACTCTCATTAGCGTCGTTGCAGCTGCGGCTTGTACGTTGGGTATTCATGAAGATGAATTGAAATATTTGAGCATCACCTTACCCCCAACATTTTCATTTGCGCAACACATACAGTTTAGAACTGCTAAGGCTACAAACAACCAATAAAAGCGGCGTAGGATGTGTTCGGGGGTGTTAGCCCCAGTCTGGTTTACTGGATATTTGCGCTCATTGTTTGATCATTTGGTAGCAAAAATATAACATTCTCAGGGGACATCCGGCTGCAATGGGAGTTCTTTACAGTTCTTTGATGAAAGTGAAGCCAGAAGAAGTCTTTACTGCATGTGTACCACTTGGACAACATGTCCGGTTATTGGACGAGTGATACCATTGTGTACAGGTGGTTGTCACTTTCAAGGAGACAGTTTGACCTCTACATATGCTCGAGATAGCCAAGCTGATCCACGATCGCCACCAAAATTGTGTATGCAAGTGTAATTCTGTTAGACTGCACTTGGTCTCCTAACAAACGTGTATTCGAGACAATAAAAGTGCATACATTTTTGCCGGACAATGCCCATTGGAATCATTTATTCTGCTAATCTATTCACAAAGTAGAGTGACCGTCCTTAGCTTATCTAATACTGACATGATCTAGCCAAATTGAGCAGACGCTCTACAGTACAATGGCCCACTAGCTGTGAGTTATGTATAGGGTCCGTCATCTAACGTTTTTTTTTTTCAACTAGTGCTTATTTCGCGAATGGTAACACTTAGCACATGTCTGATTTGACAGATAATTAGTTTTATCAGTTTTTTTTTTTAAATGTGCAAGGAGTGGCCGTTACAGTCAATGGCGATCGTTATAGGGCCATGATGAACGAATTTTTTTTCATTAAAATTGAAGAAGAGGATATTGGCAACATTTGGTTTCAACAGGACGGCGCTACGTGCCACACAGCCGAAGCTAAAGTCGATGTTTTGCGCCCTGTTTCAAAAAAAAAAAAAAGTTATTTGGCGGACCCTATATTAACAAGACTTGTAACTATAACAAAAATATATACAAATTTTAATGAATCTGCTTAAATCAGACAGAGTATAATCTTTGCCAGGTCGTATTTCATTTTCTTTTCGTATTCTAAGCTCCTGCAAAAATTCTACGCAAAAACCACTTCTAGCCATAGGGCAGTATCCATTTAATACGAGATGTATCTACACAGAAGCGTATAAAACTTTTGGTGATGGGGACATGATTAACATTTAGGGTATGAATAAACCTAAGGTTAGTCTTTTTTTTCATTGATTTTATCATTTGCCCGACTACAATTATATAACAACATTATTTATTAAAATGACCATAAAACCATATTCCTTATAATTATTTAACCGTATGACTCGCATTTCTAAAATTGTCACTTAAGCTCTCCTGGTCATAAGGAGCTATCCGAAATTCGTTCGCAATCGAACTATCATAGGAATAGGATCATTGGACAAAATTTCTGTAAAATCAGCGTAGTCATTATGCACTTTAAGAAGTTTTCTGTGGCAAAACTGTCTGAACTCAGTTTTAGTATGAAATTCCATGTTTTTTTTAAAGTTCTTTAAAGCCCAAACACGACGGAACACGGAAACACGACTTCCATGTTTTTGTGTGACCAAAAAAAAACATAAATTTTAGTTACATTATCTGTAAACTTTTGAACGGATTTAGTAACTTCCAAAAGAGTATTTAATTACGAAAAAGTACGAAGTTGAATAAATAGACTTTAACTGTACTTTACTTTGAATAAAATTAGTGCCAATTGTAGGAAACTAAAATTTCGACTGATTCAAGCCTAAAGTCGTGTTTCTATGTTTTCCGAGAGCTGAGGAATATTAGTAACGCACAGAGCTGTAGAATACTATGTATCTCTTAGGTTGGCTAAAAGCATGTCTAATTTGTTTCGTTTTGCTCAAAAGGGACTCAAAACGTAATCAGGCAGACCAAACTAGTTCGAGCTTTTTGGATAGTTTGCGGAATAATGTACTTTATGAATCCTGTATGCAGTGCCATATGAACCCTAGGATGAGAATCTTGGTCTTGTCTTTCTAATTTGCCAATATAACAACCTGAAACTTTTTGACTTCCAGAACCACAGTTTTCTAAATCTAATACAGCCATCAGTTAATTTTGCAGTAGCAACATTTTTTTTTTAAATACAAAAAGTGCCAAGTAATATTAAATTTCGATATAATATTTTTTTGTTAATACATCAACAGCCGTATAATTTCTAAAATTGTAAACCACACACCTTTGCTGGTAACTGTCTAAAAAAATAGTTTTTTTTCCCTTTCGCCATCGCCTTGCTCATTACTACAGTCAGTTCTACAATAACAGAACAAAGGGTTTGATTTTGAACATTAACCGATGAGAGATAAAACCTATTTCAAAATAAATAAACGACAGGTCAAACTTCAGTTGTTACCAAAAAAAAAAATAAAACCTTAGGGCTTTAGAATCCATCTGAGGCGAGGCTTGCTACTTCGTAAAAGTCCCACATTTTATTTATTTAATTTTTCACATATCCACAGTGCGAACAAAAAATTCCAATAATTACATATTCAGCAAATGGGTTAACTTTCTCCAACAATGGCACACAACCCTTCGCTTCGAAAAAAGGAATACATATTTAAGTACACATTCTACGCCCGTATCTGTATAAAAGGACATATCTTTAATGACATCGGCATTCCACAAGAGACCTTATGCTATATGTCATACCTTTACAGAAACATCATGCGTTGGTAGCACTCTGTTAAATTGGATTGCAAGTTTTCTTTTTTCGGTAAAGATTGTCTTAGGCACATAAACATTCTTTTCATTTGAGATTGACAACATTACAATTTACTGCGACACTACTCCCTTATGACTTGCGACAGGGGCCACATATTATTGGTCTCGAAATCGAGCGGATGTCAATCGAATTCAACTCTGACATAGATGATATTCCCATTTGGTATAAAAACAATGATTTGAGGTTAAAAGCCTTAAGTGCTATTTGTTGTCTTAGAAATATTTACATACGCAGGCTACAAATGTGGATAAACAAATGATAAGTGGAGCTGTTATTGATGAAATAAAATGAAATAAAGTAGGAAGTGGAAATCTGTTGGTCATATTTGAATCATTTGAAAAATGGGTTTCGAAAATATGTCTAAACTATTTGCTCTAAATAGTAATTTTAAATCAAATACCAATGCTTTCAGAACAGTTTTATTTTTAATCATCTGACGCTAAATCTGGCGGCTCAAAAACAGTAGAGTGTTTCTGAGAAAAATAGTTTTATAAATATATAAAAATGTTTGTAGGTTAGGTACCTGACATGTTTTTTTTTTTTGCCAGGCGGGTATTGTTGGGAGTGAGGTATGCAGCTATCTATTTGATTTGAGCACGTATGGTTCATTGCACGTTCATTGAATTTTTGCAAGCTCCATACGTAGTTCATGAGCAGTAATGACTCATGAGCGCTGTTCCTACAGATGAGATGAGTTGTAATTGAACCAGTTCACGCACACAATTAGAGTACTGCGCCATGGAAACCATTGTGAAAAAATTCCATATACGTATAGTTCACACGTATACACGAATACGAAATTTAAGAGAGAATTCTGCCGCCATCATTAAAAAATGTTTTCGGGCAGTGTTGTCGCACGACCTTAAAAAACCGCTAGAAATGCTAACATTTTTGAAAAAAGTCACTAGAAAAAAATGTTCAAAAAAATATTGTTTTCGGGCGTATAAGTTATATGGGCAGCTATCAAGTGCCTTTTTAGAAAATATACTCTTAATTTATTTATTTTCGTGTTTCTCCAAGTAAAATATCATAGCAGTAAGTCTTATATGTTTAAAGGTCTCAATCACTTTAAGCAATTGAAATTGTATGTGATGGTTGTTATCGTGTGTCCCAACAAGTTTCCTTTTATCTAAATATTATCGATAAGTTAAGGAATTTTTATTTCATCAGTCTTGGCCTGTAAAGAGTTTCGGTAATGCTTCTTAAATAGGCAAATTCTGTTAGCGAACTCTTTTAGGTCGTTCGATCACACTGAACTGAACATTTTTAGAGTTTCGGCTCAAAACATTCTTAGCACATTAAGTACATATAAATATGCATGTTATCGTAAGTTATGGCCCTTATTGCTAACTGCGAATACCAGCGATTTACCATCATTAGAGGCGTAGTATTTAGTATTTATAAAACCATGTTTAATGCAAAAAATCCCTAACTAGAATTATCTAGTGACATAAAATTCATGTTCGTCACTAAATTTTGAAAATTCCACTAGATATAGCGAAAAAGTCACTAAAACGGCAATGCTGTTGTCGGGTTTAACGGGAAGTCGACTATCTGTATAACTACTCATCTCTGGCTGTATGTCGATTCGTCTATATGGCACTTATGATTTTTTCAATTTTTACAATTAGTCAATTAATTTTTAAATAAAGAGTTTAATAACAAATCAAGTTCCACTTATCTCTTGCATCGAACACGAACTATTATTTTTTTTTTCTTCCGCAGATGTTATTGTTAGACTTTTTTCTTTATTACTAATAATAATAATAATATTTTATATAAAATCAATTTGATAAGACTACTACTACTAAAAAATAAACATCCAACTTACTTTTCTTCTTCTAGTATTTTCAATATAAAACTTTTTTGCTAAATCTTATAAATAGTATTTGAAATATTAAAATTTGAACCGCAGTCTTAACAATTCAGTTTTTAATTTTTCTTTTTAGGATTCAATATTTGGATCAAAAATCACACTACTAAAAGGTATGTTTAAACGATATAGAAGTTTATAAATATATTAATGACGGACGTGACAATCATTTTCCAATATTTAATATTTACTAATTCAATTCATTTTAAAAAAAAAATAATAATATTTTAATTCATACTACTATATACAGTGGTTCCCAGGCGGAATAAGCTGTATAGTACCGATTTTCGATTCTGAATATATTTGTAAACAAATTTACAAATATGAGTCCGAAGTAATTTTTAAGATAAGTTTTTTCCAAGATTAAAGAACTATTTTTTTTTTATTATTAATTTTGACACATTTAGTTTCTTTACACGCAACACTTATGGATACTTATAAACCTTTAAACTAGAACTAAATATTGTTAATTGGATATATAAATTTAGTTTTACATTTAAGGTTTATAAAAATGTTTATATCAATAAAGAAAATACAGGCTCATAATAGGAGCTATCTCTTAAAAGAGTCTTTAACCCTTTTTGGTTCATAAAAAAAACAAGCTCCATGTAGCTCCACGCTGATAAAGGTATTGCTCTAAAGATTATAAAATATACTACTTAAGCTTAAAAAAATGAAATACCTTTGTTGAGAAATTTGCGTGCTTTAGGCTTTTAAGTAGTATTACAATGCCTGTTGGACAATTAGCACTTCAAATCAAATTTTGGTAACAAAAACCAAGTAGATTTTGCAATTTATTTATTTATTTAACTCAGTATATTATTTAGAGTTAACAAGGTACACAATTAATTAACATCAAGCCAGTTTAAGACCGGAAATAGTAGACTAACTTTGCAATAAAGCGAATGATATTTTGTCTGCCTACTCTATAGTAGACAAACTCAATTGTATCGAATTCAATACACTTGTACCGAATTTCCAATTCATGGTGAGCGGAGCCGAGGAATATCAAACTATCAACTAATTTGATTGTAAATTTGTAAAAATATTTAAAAATAAAGTTATGCAATGAGCTCTTCTAAAGTGAAATAATTACTTCTTCTTATGATCAAGATTTACTGCATCGCCAAACAAAAAAAAAATTTGCTGGCCTCCCGTTTTTGTACCACTTCGGCAGTAAGATCAAATTCTCATGCCGGTATACGAATTTTGATTGAACCTCCTTTTTTACGACTGGGTTCGTAGAGTCTCTTTGAACAAAGCAAAATAAGCCAGTCGGTCCCATTTTTTGTAAGGGAGTCCTCCGAAGTGAAGGCTTCTTGAGATGATAATTCAAATATGTAGTAAAGATACTCAGTCTATTTTTGGGCTAATACGGTACTCATTCCCAACCAAAATATAAACCCAAAAATCAAGTGCTCGTTGCAGTGAAGTTTGATTTTCGCTTATGGTGGCTTCATCTTCAGTAAAGAATAACTGATGTTCTTAAGAGTCCGTCCCTTTCCCATTAAGCTAATATTCTAATAATCTATAGAACTTCAATAAATAGTAAAAGACTTATGTCGCTTCCATGCTGCACACTGACTGCACACCACGGCCGTCTGTAGTTTTTAGGAACTTCTCGTTGTCTCTTAGCGCCACCCATATGAGATGTTGTTTGAATGTTTTTTTTTTAATCTAACGCCATATGCAGATCCTTTCAGGAATCACGATAGTTTTTACCTTGTGATACATACTTTGCATTGGTCATTAATTAATTGTTTTGTTTGCCAATACCAGTTCCATACGTCCATGATAAATATATTTTAGTATGTAAGTAGGCCTTGAGCATTTTTAATGAACTTCATTGATCGAATTTCCCGAGCAATAGTTCAGATTGTTTTGTCGTAGCTCGTGGGTAGCCTGGTTCATAGCAGTGTCCGAAAAATATATTCCTTTCAGCTCACGATAAATATTTCTTAAAAGTTCTAACCGTTTGTCTATTTAACGTAAGCTTTTAGCCAAGGCTTTTGGGGAGAACAGTTTACCGTTACTTTAGACCATTTCGTCCATGGCAACTATGTGAAAATTATGAAACTATTGAAAGCCAATGCAATGTCAATGAACCACTCGCTAACGCTCATCCATTATAGTCGATTCTAATTCATCCAACCAACCAATCATGAGTCTGTGCTCTGTGGTAAAATCAAGATTGATTCCCAACGGATGATGTCAGCAATTACTTTCTGAATAGAAAAACCATAATCATACCCATACCTGTAACCTCATTTTTTAATTTTTTTGAACTAAATACAAGAATATCTACACAATGAACGTTGGCTTATCGAAATTGCATGGCCTTTAAAAGTGAAACACTAACAAAGCCTATAGAATTATATTGTGCATATTTATGCTTCCTAAGCGGCAATCAGAAAAAAAAAACATAAATACTACTGCCTACGTGCACATCTAGATAATGTACTTAGATACCTTTTAAAAAAAACTTTCGACCTTTTTACATTACATTAACCCCAAAGAATGCTTCCACTTATTGTTAAAACTAACCTCGAAACTGTAAGAACCTAAAGTTATTGCCGGTGGCACAATTAATTCTCTAGGTTCCTTCTATGCGCTTTCTATTCGCTCTTCATCCAGTGTATGTTGATCTTAAATTAACAAAACAAAAAGGAAACGCAAAAAACGGAGAACGCAACCTGTCATCGCAGTGGCAACACAACATGTGGGGCACATTAAAGTTAGCGCAATATACAAAAACTATAGTTCCTCGGAAACGGATGCATGCGGGTTGTTCGCACACTTACTCACCGAACCATTATTGTAACAAGAAATCCGCACTGTGCATAGGTAAAAGCTATAACAAAAAGAAGAAGAAAAAAAAATAAATAAAAAACGAATGTGCTCTTGTTCCCTAGATGCATGCATTATGTTCCGTTTTTAATGCACACACACACACACTTACTTCTCTACTTACTTAGAAGGAGAAGCACAGATCCTGCCCTGACCACCCTGTACCCAACTTTAGCTCTACTACAGCGTAGTACCCAGCTACCGGCGTAATAGTTCACTTATCCTAGATACGAGATAATAAGAATAATGTACTCTCGCTCTCTCTCTCTCTCTCTCTCTCTTTCGCTCTCTGTCGTTTGCATTTTCTCTGTCTTCCTCTTCATCTAATGGGAGGTTAAGGTCTATCAAAGGCAGTCATGGTATCGTTAGGGATGCACATATCCGTATACCACATATGCTAATAGGATGCTTGTAGGTTAGGAAACTGGGGCAAGGGGCGCACTCGTATTGGGCCATATCTTTCCTGATGCAATCCAAGGAAGGAAAGCCAGTAAAAAAGGGGGGAGGTTTGGGGAGGCAAACATGTCAGATGATGAAGAAAGCTTCTAACAAACTGCAATATAACCTTATTTTGTAAACTCAACCTGGTACTGGATGGAAGTATGTATACCGTCGAAGAATGACTCCAGCGAATGTATTGTCATCAAATCCTGCCAGTTGCGAGCAAGGATGAAGAATGCATTAAAAAGGCTTGTGTGGATTAAATTAAATTAAATTAAAACCAGAAAGACTACAGGATAATGGAAATCTCTGTTCGTAGGCATCTTGCTTGTCCCTGGGGGAATAAGGATTTTTTTTTCTAAAAAAAAAAAACAATTCAATTACTCCCACACAATCGAATCGGCAGACGGATATAGAATAAGTTAAGCCGTTAACGATGTTTTTTTTTGGAAGTTCTTGACCTTGGACTATGAAGGTCCGCGCCGCGTAAGCCAACTTCAAAACCATTTGGATCGATCAAATGCCAATAACTATTTGACTAATCTGACAATAGGTACCTACTCCATCAGAGAAGTCAATAAGACTTTTCCAGACACGACCAATGCATTTTACTCAGAATCCTTTTGCAACTACACATAGTGTCCCTTTTGAACATTGTTGGACCGATGTATGCGTGAGCAATGGCATCATGCAATCCTCTTCCAGTTGAATGGTCTGGAGGCATTTGAAGGTACATATTAAGTTACCTCCTAGCATGGCATGTGTGATGTTCGCATTTAGGCACCCTCTCCAAGGCATCACAAAGGCGCTTCAACTGAAAGTACCCACCTACATGCCGATTGAATGGAATATATTTTCGAGAACTCAATTTGAAATTCGACTGAGTGGAATTGTTCTCTATTCAATGGCAGTAGTGTGGAGGCAAAAGTACATATTTTAACCGTAATTGAATTTTGTTCATTTATTTCCTATGTATTGGTGAGCTTTTGCAGCAGTTAATGGACTACGTTGGTTTCAAGTGAATTTAGGTTTTCAATATGGTCTCTCAATGAAAGGCTATTGTTTGCCTGATTCACAAGGTTTGGAAGCCTGTCACTGGTTATATCATAATCCTTCTAGAATACGATTTTTTGTTCTTTTTCTTGAATTGATTTGATTAATATGTACATACATCGTCAATGAAACTATAAAGGTTTTTTTTTTTTGTTTATTTTGTATGAATAACCTCGAAACATATTAATGGTATGGGGAGTAATGTTCCATAATGACGAATGTATCCAACACATCAGAGTTTGCGCATCCAAAAATAAACCCATGCAGCTGCGAATGAACTGATTTTTTTACGCAAAAACTAAATTCCTTTTTCTTACCCAAAGAAATATTGCAGATCAGAGGGATCCAGTCAGAGTGGACTTTGCCAAGAATTATATTCATATCATATCTCTTAATTCCAAAATGGTTTTGAGTTCATCATGCGCGCAACAAAAATTTTCATTGACACATATACAGAAGAGAGTATAGGAAGCCTGTTGGTTTTAGTGAAGCAAGAGACATGAGCTTGAAGAGATTTGAAGGCGTCAAAAATTAATTGTTGATCATAGTGACATAAAAGTTATTAGTTCGAAAGTTTTTGAGCATTTTTTAGTCCTTAAAAGTCAAATTTTGTATACAAAATTTAGCGGAACTTAGCGAACGCCTTAAAGTTTATAAATATTTATCACTTTGAATGTTCATCTTGAAAGAATTATCCAAATTAAGATAAGATAAATGTAATTTGTAATGCTTTTTATTTTGACATATTGACAGTTGACACCATGCACCAACTTTTGATAAAAGAGACGGTCGTTGATCCCATAATTCAAAAAATCCCTGTTCATTTCAGGAGGTACCATTCACTATTTATTTCACATCATCCAACTCAAAAAGACTAGACAACAGTGTGAATTAATAGTGAAACCACAAAACTGAATGAAATTATGTTAATAACTAGCTGAAAGCCAGGCCTAGACCATGTAAATGGAAATTAGTTTTATTATCCGATTAAATATTAACTATATTGTCCGCCAAATAACTTTTTTTTTTGAAACAGGGCGCAAAACATCGAGTGCAGCTTCGGACAAAAATTCGTTCAACATGGCCCGATAACGATCGCCATTGACTGTAACGGCCACTCCAAGTTGTTGTTGTTCGTTGTTCAAGCGTATATTCGTTCAGCGGAAGGATAAAACTAATTATCTGTCAAATCAGACATGAGCTAAGTGTTATCATTCGCGAAATGAGCACTAGTTGAAAAAAAAACGTTAGATGGCGGACCCTTTATTTTAAGTTAGGCTTAAACTAGTACTCGGATTGAAATAGCATACTGCTTACATTTCATAGAAAATATAAATATTGCATAGAAAGCTATATTTAAAGTAAATACTCTAATATTTCAGAAGAAACTTTAATCGAAAGGTGTACATAATTAGCAACTTGGTCGTAATAACTCAAAACTCCTTGATTATGTCGTTATAAATCATTTTTAGTCCTTAAATTTGCATTAAATTCAACATATAACCATGTTTTTAATTTCTTCTCTGTCATTAACGTTTAACTAGAATTTGAAATGAAACAAGGTTATTCTCTATAAATAATCTTTGTTTATTAATTTGGCTATTACAATTATATTACTAACTATTTACTTGTTATGTAACATAAACCTCTTCGTCATTATTAATGTGTAAGATAATTCACAAGTAAATTTTTAATTATTATTAACTGATTTCCCTTTAATTTACAGTTTCAATCTCTTATATATCTCCAATCCAAATTTATAATTTAAAACCAACGTGCATCGGTATCTCCTTTTTTATAATCCTTCACTTCCCTAATGCCCGCACTGTGTTAAAAAAAACATTATAAGGGTATCCAAAATCCCTTTTGCACTTGTCTTCACTCTCAGGCGCCTTTGCTCGCACAACGTTTCTTGATTATAATTAGAATGTTATCAGTCCCTACTTTAGTCTAGATGGCGCTATTTTGTATATATAACTTGGAATTATGTCACAGCTCTTATGGTCTTGTGTTATAATTATGGTTTGATATTGTAAAACTTACTTTTTTTTTAAAATAAATTGTATTCCTGCACCCCTGCACCTTTCTGGACATTACATTTTTTTAAGTTTTTTTTCATTTCATTCACAAGTATATTACTCTTAAACTGATTTAACCACAATTTCAACTCAGTATCATAATAACAGTTGGAGTACTCTAATCTACTTCAATATAGATGGCGCATTATTTTATGTTTCATTTCGATTTATGGCACTACTACCTGTTATACAATTATGATCCATTCTCAATTCTTGAAACTAAGAAAACAAAATTATTCCTTAACCTTTAAGGCCATGTATATTAATTCAAAATTTAAGCTTCATAGGGCATATCCGAGTAATTTTGGGTCGGACAGAATGGCAATACAGAGGACAGAAAAATTGACTTTGCTATTATTATATGGTGGATAATTTCTAAAAATGTTGTGGATTATTCGACTTAACGTGCCTAACTTTGGATGCCATTTTTATTGTGAACCGGGGTCGAGCCACAAGGGCAACTTTGGCATAATATAGATGAGGGGAACGCAGTATGCTCCACAAAGTCTTATCTATGCCAAATGGTGAAGAAAAAAATAAATAAATAATAGTGCAGAATGTTTCTTTACGTAGACACCGGACGAACTAAAAAAATAGGAAAGTGAAAGAGAGAAAAGCAAGTAAGAGAGTTGAAAATGAAAATGTCCACTTAGGCCAATACCCAAGAAAAAGAAGGAAAAAACATCACGAAGCTAACCTAACTATCCAAAATTATTCTAAACTAATCTATATGGTAAGCCTAGCTATACCTTTTCTAACTTAATTCTATCCTTAAACTATCTTACCCTGCCGTTTCACAAAAATGAAGTCCTTCTAAACGGCGACAACTATTAGGATTTTTTCTACCGTATTGCGCTTAGGCCTTGTAAATCCATAGTTGACCAAATATTAACACTACGGCTGATTTTTGAGAAAACCCAAGAAGTCCAGATCGATACCCACCACCAATTAATTTTACCGCCGCATATGACAGCACTGTAGGGGACTTTATCGACCTATTCTCTGCTATCGCATCTGAAAAAGAAATGATTCCAGCTTGAAAAATAATATAGTTTTTGACCATTGCAATTGTGCTGTTGTCGAGTTATAAAAAAAATTTTAATACTTTCAATGAAAAACTTGTATTTTACTTCTCATCCCAAAATATATATAACTGCAAATTTTAACTTCCCTAGACTGTTATCCTTCAATATGATTAAATGCGGTTTAGGGGTGCAATTCATTTCTAAGTTATATAAAATTTTAAGAAATGGCAGATTCACACTGCCACTGGCTTCTCTATTATGCATCTAGAGAAAATAACACTTCATTTTCAGCAATTTTTCTACAACTTGTTTTATATCTTTGTTACCTTCACTACAGCAAAGCCGAATATAAAAAAAATACTTCCTTATTATTATTTTATTTATTTAGTTCGGTAAACAAAATTTGATGGCAAATTAAATTGAGTCCAACCTGAATTTAAATATACAAAATTTCTTCCTTGTTCTGATCAATAAATCGAAAACAAACAACCTCACCTCTATTTCAAAATAATGAAGGTTGTTCTTGTTTGTTGGACATCAATTTACTTTTTTGCAAACGAGTTTCAAGTCAAGCTACAGTAGGTGCCTACAAAAAATATGTTTTTCTTAAATTCAGTTTCTTTGAACATATATAAGTTCATTCAACATATCTAAATATCCAAATTGTGGTCACACAGTCAACATTCTATTTGCTGGAAAAGGTTAAACAGAGTTGTATGTGCTGCACACACTACGTGACTTTACAGACTCTGTCGTTCCAGACACACTACATCACGTGTCGGTGTCACACTATTCGAAGCAATATCTCGTTGCATAACTCACCGTATATGCACCTCTTGTATCTTCCCACTGAGGGAAAAAAAATTATGCAAATTTCGTTCGTATAATAAATGGCCAAGGATGCACTCAGTGATGCGTGTATATGTATCTCTCACTCTGCTCCTGCAAAATGTGGTCATTTATTTAGATGTTATGCACGCTCGGTATAATCATCCATCATCAAACCATGCCATCCGACCTCCGTAGCACCATGTCCTCGTCTTCCAACTCGTCCGACGTTGTCGCCTCACCATCATTAACATCGTGATCATCATTTTTATTTTCGTCCTTGTCGTCGACGATATTGCCGTCTGCATTCACTATTGCTATCCCACGCATCTCTCTCTATCTCGGGAGGTCTTCAGAGCTGCAGAATACTTTTACACAGATACCAGTGTTAGTCTCAGTTCTCCTGCGATTTCAAGGAAAACGAAAATTCTTCCAAGATTTGTCGCAACAATAATTTGAAAGTGGTTGCGGTTATTGAGGAAGATTCCAAGATTCCTGGCCATGTACATAACTGGCGAAGAGAGAGAGAACCATGGCAAGGACGAAATTTAATTTGCATCTAATTTCCTTTCCGAATGCATTTAGAAAAAGGTTCTCCCACACACTGTGCGCCCACTCTACTTCTTAATCAACCACTCGTAAAGTTATGCAAATTTCCTTAAAGCCAACGCATAACAGGATGCAAAACTCTTTGGCTTCCCATGTTCCACCCGATGCGATGCAAGCCCGCTTGTTTAAGTCTAAGCAATCTTTACAAAATCCATGACGCCATTCATATGCTAAGCCGCACTGTCATCTTCTGTTTGCCAAGTATCAACACAAACTCAACCTGTCCTTCAGGTAAGAAATTGCTTCTAACACGTCGTCTTCGCCATATCCAGGAAGTATGAAATTTTGATTTGTGTCTCTGAATGTGTGTAAACATAGCGATGACGATGATGACGGCGCGGCGGCGGCGGTGGCGTCTCCTGGCTGCATACTTAAGAAAAGAATTCGAAAAAAGATTACATTCGTCGAGGGCGTGTACCTATATGGGTGTCGTGGGGGCTGAGCACAAGTGCATTTCCAGAATTCAACACCCTGTTATGCTAACATGAATTGGTTTAGGGGGGAAATATTTGATATCCTTGTTACTGCATGCTCCACTGATGTTGTGGAGCTCGCATGAACGCAGGCATTTGTCGAGCACAAGAACCATGAGTGTGCGAGTGTATAAATAATTGTGTTTGGGTGCTATGTGGTTGTGGAAAGTATCTTAATCCTTCAACAGCTTTCAAGCGAGCAAACAAACAATGCAGAAGGCAATTAACTCATTATACGAAACAGAATTACAGAACAAGAGAATTGAAGTATGTGCTACTGTGCCACTGTGTTGGGGCAATATTGTATACGGGGGTGCACTGCACAGTAAGTGGTACAACAGAATTTTTTTTTCGTTGTTTTCAGAGAACGTTTTTCGTACTATAAGGGACCTGTTTGTAAGAGTTTTAAACGAATTACAATTTTTGCAAGGAATTGGGTTACAATGTTAGCGCGCTAATGGCGCTATGTGTGCTGTCAACCAGCTGTGTGGTTTACTTGTTCTTTCTGCTTTCTACCCAAAGGGAAATGACTTCTCTTTAACACTCTCAACAAGATATACTTAAGAGGGTAGACATTTTTTCCGGGGTAATTAAGTCCTTCCATATAACAACGAGTTGGCTTTTTATATGGATTAAGAAGTCCTTAAATTTAACACATTGTAGGTGTTAGTTATAATTATATTTTGAGTTTATTTATTTTTTTTTTGTCTGATTGACTAATTGACTGACTTTAATGCTCAAACCTTTAAAGCTAAGAAAAATTTATATATTCTACTTACTCTGTAGGCATAATTTTGCTTAGTTTCAGAAAACGTTAGATGTCATTGTGAACGTTAATCGAATGAACCTCATGGCAGGGGTCCCATCTTATGGAGCAGTATTCTTATCTAGACTCTACTTAAGAGCAGCAGAGCGTGTTTGGGTCAATTAAGTCGCAAAATCTTTCGAGTTTCTTTATATGAAAACCAATAGTGAATACGATTTCGGCTCTATGCTCAAGCCCTTGTTGACCGACCCACTGCTGCATCTCTGTCTGCTCATCTGCCCACAGAAATTCAGCAGAATTAAAAACTGCAAGTTCTGTCTGTCCATACTTCGAAAACTTTCGAACCGATTTTCGTGATTTTTCTTTAAGTTGATAGATATGTTGTCCATTTAGTTTTTAAATGAGTGTGAGGAGGGTTGACGGGGAAAAGGGTTTTGATTGGCTTTTTTCAAACTACTCGCCGATTTAAAGAGTGTTCTCTTCGTACTTGAAATTTGTATAGATTTAGTCTCATTCAAAAAAAATACACAAAGTTTTTTTTTCAATACAAAAACGTAGTTTTAGCCCATTGGAGCTTATTTGATTCTGAGTAAGCCTCCTAATAAGGCTAGCTATTTAGCTGTATCATCGACAATAGTTGTGCCTTCTTCTCGCGGAATATATCGAGTGTAGATTAAAAATAGGATCGGACCAAGAACGCCAACTAGTGGAACGCCTCTCGCTGATTTCTTTGAACCAGGGGTATTCATTTTAATGTTATCTCATATAGTTGGTTAAGAAAGGCGAATATTAGCTTATACATCAATCCCTCATACCATTCTTTATCAAAAGCCTGGCAGACATCAAGCTTTTTTCTACTTCATTAGTTATTCGATAAACAATAGCAATTGAAGGGGCTACGGGAAAAACGGTCTATTTAAATTGTATGTAAAGATCGTAACGTATAAGGTCCAGAGATCTGTATGAAAGAATAACACCAGGCCACACTATTTGGACTTGTGTTGATCTTCCTTACCCTTAACTTTATGACACAGAGACATCCATCGCTGGTAAAGCTTTCAGGCAGAAATGCCTTTTCGTTCACATCGTGTACTCTTTGATTTCTGTTCATTATTTTAAAACATCTCAATTCTCGCACTTTCTGGTTTAGAAAAATTACACGGTGATTAGATTTTTGCAATTTTAAGATACCAATAGAAATCGTTTTTGGTTTTGAAGGACTAATTCTTGTTTCGAGTATCGCCAAGTCAGGAGTATTTTTTAATCGATAACTATTACTCGGAAACACTAAGAGACTGGAGAAATGAATTAAGAAGAAGCCACAGCTCTGTTTGAAGGGCTACATGAATTTTGGCCCCACTAAAAAATGGCCTCAAACCAAAAATGAAAAATAGCTCCAAAAATGTATATGGGAAATAACAACACGAAAATTTATGTGATTTGGGGCCATATTTCATTTTGCTTCGGGCCAAAAATTTATTATGAAGCATAAGGAAAGGCTACAGTCCGCTTGGGGCGAACAGTATGATACCCTATCCATAACCCTATATGCCCCAAAGAGAAAAGCCTTAAGAAGATGATGGATAGTTGATAATTTCATTGTATGATTTAAAAAAAAATGTTTTTTGAAAAAACGTAGGCGTGGCCAAAAACTTTGTATGGGCGATATGTTGGAAAAAATATTGGGTAAATATCTTATTAAGCTTTTTTTTCCCTTTCTATGAAAATTTTCGAAGAAAACAGCATTTTAGTAAAAAACGCCCACAAAAAGTAGGCGTGGCAAAAAACTTTATATGAAAAACTTATAAAGGAGGGCAGTGCCTATATATCTTGTGAAGGTTGTAACACTCTATATCTCTAACTTTAGCTTTAAAATGTTTTTTTCTAAATTGTGGGCGTGGCAGTGGGTGTATTCAAAATTTTTTTACACTTAACCATTTCGGAGCCCAAGGGAATATGTGGTCCAAATTTCAGCTTCCGTTCGGACGGACGGACATTGCTAGATAGTCTTAGGATTTGGTCCTGATCATATATATATATACTTTTATGGGTCTTCG
Source organism: Ferdinandea cuprea (assembly GCA_963576555.1). Classification (NCBI taxonomy): domain Eukaryota; kingdom Metazoa; phylum Arthropoda; class Insecta; order Diptera; family Syrphidae; genus Ferdinandea; species Ferdinandea cuprea. The sequence goes on from OY754958.1 coordinate 29,906,633, forward strand.
ACCAATATTAAGGGGTGTTACAAACTATGTGTCAAAATTAATATACCCTTAGGATAGGGTATAAAAAGACCCCAATCCTTGGAAAAAAAAAGTGAAAAATGACCCCAAACCAAAAATTAACATTCTTAATGTTTTCGTGATGGTTATAGCATTTCGGGGGCCATTCTGCCCCTGCAACCTTCACTGTTAGATTTGGAGTAGACGCGAGATTGGGTATATGCAAACATTGTATATACCCAATAAATGTTTGCATATACCCAATGTCCCACATACTTCTAATTTAACAGTGAAATCAAGCAGGGGGAAATATCTTTCAATGGAAAAAGTTAATTTTTGGTTTGAGGCCATTGTTCATTGGAACCAAAATTCATGTAGCCATAAGAAGTTATTAGATGTGAAGAAAATTTCGATTTTCAAAATTGGAAGGCTTAAAAGTTGGCTTTCCAAACTCATCGCATCAGAAAACTTTAATTTTGTCATGGGGAAGCCAAATCACCATTAATATGACAAAAAATTTTCAGGGGAAAGGAGAAACATGAAAGAGTCGGTGTTGTTGAAGACGCCTTAAAATAGACGAATCCCAATCAAGAAGTCGAAGTGGAATGATTTTCAACACCTCACTTCAAATTCCTTAAAAGACTAGATTTAAATGAGTTTTTTTTTAAATTTAACATTTGCCAATCAGGGGAAAGGAAGCGACAAAGAATTTGGTGATGACTCACCAACGGGATGCTTTTTATGGATGCTATTAGGCGCATAATACTTTAGCTTAAACCATTATAAATAATACGATTGGCAACATTTTGTTTGTTTGATAATTAAATTGTGATTTTTTTTTTATCAAAATTTCCCTTCAATTTAGCAGCGTTTAATTAGTGAGTCAAATTTAATTTTCATTTTATTCGAAATCGATCGTTGGAGTGGACTTAGGCCGCGTTATCCCGAGGACCCTTCAATTGTAATTGACGAGTTGTGAGTTTTTATAACATAGGCCACTAGTTAGGTCATAAATTGCATAAATTAAATTCAAATGACTCAATTACCGAGACGAAATTTAAAAATGCGTACTCTTCAAACACATGTAGCTGTAAATTTCACTAAAACACCACACGAAATGGTTTGGATTAAGCCTCAGCCATTGGTAATTTTATGTAAATATCTTTACGACCAAAATTTAAGCATTTCATTCTCACTGGCAGCGCTTTAATATTTAAACTTTACAAAGTCACAACGAATTAAAAGTGAACATAAAAACGGAACCAGCACTCCCCTTTCATGTCCCAGTTATTTACTTTTCTTTGTTTTGTTTTCTTTTTCGCAGTGTTGCTGCGTCCCTGATAAATCACAGTAATGTATGCCATGCCAGGATAATGTTTTTTTTTTTTTTGTCTTCTTCTTAAAATCATCTTCTTGATGACGATGGTGTATGTATATGTATATATTTATAAACTATCTTAGGCGAAATCGAAAACAGCGGGCTGGAAACGATTCAGTATCCCTGAACCTATACCTTTTATTTCGCGTGACTGGTTTCCGTCTCCGTTCTTGTTCATGAATCCTTTTTTTGTTTTTTCTTTTCGATCTCCTTTTCCGTGTTTTATTTGTGCTCTTCTCTTAACTTTTCGTCCTTTTTTTTGATTTATTCTCTAGTCCCAGTGTAGAGAGGAGGGACACTTTAAGTTCCGTATCCGTGTTTAGTCAATTTTTCTGTCTTTGTTTTTAATTTTCGTTTTTATTTCTTTTTTTCCACCACCCACTATTTTCTTAAGAATAAAAAAAAAAATATTCATATGCAAAATGCAAAAACAAAATGGAAATTCTCAACTCATTCGCAGGAAAAGAAAAAAAACGGACATCTTCCTCAAGTATATAATGAGAACGCAAAATATGCCACCTGGTAATGTTCATTCTATGCAGATGCAGAATTTAAAAGCGAAATTCCACCAAGATTTGCGTTAGCCTCTTGAAGATGAAGAAGAAGAAAAAAAACCATCTGCATCTATAACTATAAAGCTAACTGTCAACTTTGCATCCAGAGCGCCCGCATGTCATTACCATGCATATAAATGGGAAATGAGATTCTTATGCAAAAATGTTACCAAGTAATTTAAGTTTTCCTTTGCCTGGCTGCGTTATGTTCCGTTCTAAAATATAATATGCATTCTAATACTGTGTATGTGTATCCCTCTCTCTCTCGTTGGTGTTTTAAAGCTTGATTTATTTTACCACCTGCCAGCTAAAAGGAGACAGGCTTCGAAACAATGTGGTGGAGGTAATAGTAAACTCATTCGTGTGAAAGCTTTCATACGTTTTTCAAGTTGATGAAGATTTTTAAATTCTGTCCCCGTTTCAAGGAAGTAAATTTATTTTCTCAATTATTTCGTTTTAACAGTTTCATTGAGCCATTTTCTTCGCCTTTTTTTTTGTTGTGGAACACAAATTACATTTAATCACATCAATCCGATGGAAGTAGATACTCAGCATGGGATACCTATTTTACATAGGTAGTACTATAGTAACCTGGGTGAGCAAATGTCAGGTGGTAAGTCACTGTAAATCCTTCGGCTATAGATGGATAAGAAAGTAGAAAAATTCGGGTCAGTAAATCCATTATCTATAAGTGTCAACCAAGAGCTGGGATTTGAATTTCTTAGGCATATACTTACGGGGAATGCCCCTTGTACATGTCAGTCAGACAACCTTTAAGAAGCTTATTACATTCAGTGTTGTGGGTTGTTTTATGTATCTGCTATATATTACTAAGTAAATGAGCTCAACATCGGAGGATTCTGACTAGGTATTCGTTCTCATTTGACAGAATATGGACTACTTACGCATACGCTCGACATTTGCATTTGTCAGTGTCTTGAGGGAGTTTATTTAAGGTTTCTTACAGATTTGCCAAAAAGTTCCAGTTAGGGCCATTTGGCCGTTGAGCCTGGAAATGGCCCTCAAACATAGTTTTTTGCATTCTTCCTATAACGTTTATTTTTTATTAAGGTTTTTCTTTTAAAACTTATACGATGTTATAACAGCAGGCTAGGTTTCATAGACTGTTTTTTTTTTTTTGGTTGTTGAATTCCGTTTACCGGACCAAAATGGAATAAGTATAGCAATATATAAACTACAAGGCAACTGGGCCGGACGGTCTACCCGCCGATTCGAAACAGATCACACACCAACACATTTCCAAGATTTGTTGACCCTATCAGTGCGGGTCAGGTACGGCAGATCTTGTAGAAAACCCAACAGGTTTATACCCAGGCTGTTATGACCAGCAGTCGTTATATGCGTCGAATCTTCTTACAGGTTCTTATAAAAAGAAACTTATCAAATGAAGGATATACGATTGCTATAGCCGATTGGTTGTTAGAAGCGACATCGCTATCAGCGACTTCCACTAAATTTGCAGTCCTGCTCTATGGATCCGAAGAATACACCCTTTCTTAAATGGTTGAAGATATTTTTGGCTGTTTTGAGAGAATTTCTACGTAATATATTTGGAACCGAATAGAATGATTTGAAAAAAATAACTGCATTAATAAAGCGAATGAACATCAGCGCTTCAGCCCACAGAATCTTTGACTCTAATCCGGAGGGACAACGTAGTAGAGGAAAGCCTCGCCTGAGGTGGCGCGCAGGTGCAAAAGTGGAAGGGACTTAAAAAAAACTTGGAGTGTGCCGACTAAGTAAGGAAGATATTAGCCAAACACCGCGCTAATTGAAGAGCCCTATTGGTTAAGTTCCAGGTCCAACCCCGATCGTATTGCCGCTTAAGTAAGGAAGTAAGCTCGATTTGTTACGCAACTTTCGACTTTCCGGTTAAGTTTTCTAAGAAATTGCTGCCGAAATGAAATATTATTTTTATATCCGAAATTTTTCCAATATCGCACAAAAAAAGGATCAATTTAAACTTTCAACAAAAATGGCCCTGAACAAGGCCCCCAATATTATTTTCTTCGTAGCAACACCGGTTCCTTGAGCAGGAAATAAGTAAATCACTATCTTTTCCGTACAGGGACAGGATAGATAGAATATGCCTACCAGCATTGATTCCAATAAAAATCGTTTGGCGTCAAGGGCTACTAAAGAAGAGAGGTCGCACTTTTTAACACCCAAGTAAGTCTAGAAATACATTAAACCATCTAAATACTCCATGAAAGTCTGCATATTAGTCTAAGCATTGACATGACTGGTGATTACCGGTATTGTAAAATTAATATTGAAGGAAGAAAGCAAATAGAAGCCAGGCTTAATAACCCCTAATGTCACACAAACGTAAACCTACCTCAGTAGTAAATAATCTGCAAATGGAAGGCCTGTCGAAACTTTTTGAGGTCAAACCGGCTTCTCGCACAGACGAACCAGGTAAAGTGGAAAAGTTATGATCCCTTATTCGTCATCATAACATCATCGTCGGATCAGAATGTCACATTCATCTCAGAGAAAAGGCGTCAGAGGAATTGAAGATGCAAAGTGACGAATACTATAATTCATGCTGATTGACGATTGAAAAGAAAGCAATTTGATGGACTCTTACAACTCAACTGAAGCTTATTCAATACGCAAATGAAAGACGAGACATGCTAACTCTCTCACATAATTATGGATCTCCACCACATGACAGCATATGTGCAGAGTGAGGCAGGCGTTGTCGAGCTTAGAAACTGATAGTTTTTAAAAATTTTCTTGTTGTTATTCTCTCGCCCGACTGATGGTGTAACCGACATGAATGTATAACCAACAGAAATAACAAAGCAAAATCCACGTTACGAATGTTTTCCAAGGCATGACAAAGCAATGCAATCTAGATGAAGTACCAATCGAAGGCTGCAAAATATTTCAAAGACTTTCGGGCCCAACCGTATCTCTAACGAACACCTCTACCAGGATCCTATAGGAACAATCAGCAAGCAAATAAAACATTCCTATGCAATGGATCCCAGGATGGTGGAATGTATATAGGGTGATTTTTTAAGAGGTTTAGAACTTTTTTTTAAAAAAAAACACAAAAAATTCGAAAAAATGAATGAAATATTTATTTGAATCGATAGTTTGAACCTTGCAATTTAATGTTTAAAGATAATTTCATGCAAATGTTGACCGCGGCTGCGTCTCAGGTAGCCCATCCGCTGAGTCCAATTTTGGCATACTCTTTCACACATATCGGCCGGTATCTCACGAATGAATGCATGGATGTTGGCTTCCAGTGCGTCAATCGAAGCGGGCTTGTCCTTTTACACATTAGCCTTGGCATACCCCCACAAAAAATAATCTAATGGTGTCAAATCGCACGATCTAGGCGGGCAATTGACCGGCCCGAAACGTGAAATTAACTGTTCACCAAACTCGCCTCGCAATTGCGCCATTGTTTCGCGTGCTGTGTGGCATGTGGCTTGTTGAAACCACATATCATGCAAGTCAAGAACTTCCATTTCGGGCAAAAAAAAGTTTGTTATCATCGCTCGGTAGCGTTCACCATTGACAGTAACGCTGCGATTCGCATCATCTTTGAAGAAATATGGCCCAATAATGCCGCCGGCCCATAAACCGCACCAAACAGTGGCTTTTTCGGGATGCATTGGTAGCTGTTGCAATGCTTCTGGCTGATCTTCACTCCAAATGCGGCAATTTTGCTTATTTACGTACCCATTCAACCAAAAATGAGCCTCATCGCTGAACACAATTTTTCGATAAAAAAGCGGATCCTCGGCCAGCTTTCCAAGAGCCCATTCACCAAAAATTCGGCGTTGTGGTAGGTCGGCTGGCTTTAGTTCTTGCACCAGCTGTATCTTAAAAGGCTTTACGCCCAAATCCTTCCGCAAAATTTTCCACGTAGTGCTGTAACAAAGGCCTAACTGCTGGGAACGGCGCCGAATCGACATTTCGCGGTCTTCTGTCACACTAGCTGATACGGCCGCAATATTTTCTTCAATACGCACAGTACGTAAACGTGTTGGTGGTTTAATGTCCAACAAAGTAAATTTGGTGCGAAATTTGGTCACAATCTTCCGAATAGACTGCTCAGAAGGTCGAGAATGCCGATCATAAAATGGAAGCAGCGCGCGATGAACATTTCGAACCGAGCACGAATTTTGATAGTAAAATTCAATAATTTGCAAGCGTTGTTCATTTGTAAGACGATCCATGGTTAAATTGCAAACCAAACTGAAGCTGTTTGACAGTGACACAAGGTACTAAACACACGTCAGCTGTCAAAACCAGTGTTGCCAAAACCAAACCAGCTAAAAAATCACCCTTTAGAATGCCGCGAGGGCGCGTTGGTATGCTAGAGGCCCTAGGTCCCGCAGTACAATTTATTTATTCAGGCATTCGTCGCCGTAAAGCGAAGACTAAATCACTAAATCTTCTCATCCACACTATACCTTCAAAATTGGAAAAAGCATCACGGGAAAAATATTACTTTCAAAGCTACCAAGGGCACTACCTTCCGCTTTTGACGAAATCCGTTCTTCTGTTTAGTATAGCAGGACTGGCAGATTACATACTAAGGCCGCGCTACAGTCCAGTATGTTCCTGGGCCTCAAATCGGGCAATCCGTCCGTTATACGAAGATCCGGTCAGGTGTACGAAAATCTTCACTGAAGTGAAATGAGTTTCCAATTCCGAGCACAGCTCACAATTTACAAAAATAAATTTGGGATTATAGGAGGCGAACGCAGGTAGGGATTTTGAGGGTTCTAACCTGTTGTCCTCTCGTTGTGTATGGGGATTCGTCTAGGATCAAAGGGATAGAAGGGGCTTAAAGCAATTCAAGCCTATCGCGTTTCTGCTGAACCTCCAGAAAGTTTGATGGGAAGAAAAGAAGTGTGACTAATCCAACTAAACTCCTAATTTCTCGCCCTGGAGCGGAGTCAGATGAGGTGACTGATGTATTCAATATTAGTTTGATCCCATAAATTGTATCAAATAAGAGGATAGGAGGGGTTACTGGTGCAATTAAGAGTTCTTTGGTATTCCTAAAGAGGGACAGTTTTGTGGGAAAATACTGTTACAATAAAGCCCCAAACCACTAAACATACCATCTGGACTTAGTGCTGAGTTCGCTGATGCAGCAAATTTTCGACAAAAAAAAAAATTCCTTAGCAATTTTTACATGACTTATATATATATTTTCCTGTAAGGACAAGTGCACCAATTTAGCTTAGATAGTGTTTTATCAACTGATGGAAAGAAAGTCTACCTAATGCCTGACCATCTAGCTAAATTTTAGTTTCAAGATAGTTACGAAAACCTCTTTGTCACCAGTTTAGTTATTTAGTTCCTTAATAAATTTGTGGTCGTTCGCAGTGTCTCCTTTAGTCAAATATTTATTGTATTTCAGGCACTGTTGTGGCGCTGAACGCCCGTTTAAATGCGAATACATACATATTCAAACTCATACAAACACTTTTCTTAATAAATGAATGTATGCTCGAGGGGTACATCGTATGGCTGGCATATGATGTTGTCGGTTTGTGCCGTTAAGAAAGGACTTTATCGCCTCAAAGATTCAATTTTTTCCTTCATTTTTCTTATTCTTATCCTTAACTCGTTTTCATCATACACATACACGAAGAGCACAATTCGCACAAAGGAAAACAAAAGCTTTACAAAGTAGAAAGCAGCAAAGATGAAAAAAAAATCACAATAAACAAACAAAATGGCACGAAGAAAAGAGAATGTTAAGATAGAAGCATCAGCACCACAATACCACACCACACACACACCAATCATGACTTCGTTCCATTCGGTGTCCTTCGCGTCAGAAAGATAGTCTTGAACATGAGAAGAAGACGAGCAACCCGCAATATGTATAAAAGGAATTCTTGAAGTTCTTGCTATTTTTTACGCTCCATTCTAAAGTAAGATGAAGAAGACATGGTGGGACCATAATGTCGGATGAGGAAATATCTGTGATCCCTTCCATTTGGAGTTACGTTATCTGCATAGACATTCTTCTTTCAATGGTATTAACTCATATGAGTGGGTAGCATTACCGCATATAGCATACTCTCAGTGGAGGATGCCCAGGGATATTGTTGTGATTCGGGTGGGAAGGTATGTGTGCGGCGAATGTGTGATGGGGCTAGCAATAGGGCTGGGGGAATTTGGGTGTTGTTACCAGATTAGCACTGAAATATTTATTCGATTGGATTTCGGGGCTAGTGTTATTGATTTCATCACTTGCCGTTTGCAAATGTGCAGATTATCCAGACGAAAACCAAAAAAAAAAAAAAAGGATCCAGAAGAGGCTTATGCGGAAAAGAATGCCTCTTTGGCAGAAAATCTTGGAGTGACAAAAAGCTATTTTGATTAGAGGTGGATATGCACAACAGCAGCAGGAAATATCGAACGGAACAAAGTAAACATTTTAAATCCAAAAAAAAACAAATTTGAAGTGGAAAGGAAAAATTAGATATGAGTCTCCAATAGTTGAACCTTGTAGTTGTGTGGCAAATGGAATGTGTCTGTAGATATTCTAGAAGAGATACTTTAAGGGGATATTGTATCCTTATCCCTATATTGGAGCAGAACGCCTAGCAATAGGGAACTTCTTTTAACTTTAGTTATTATAAAAGTGGTAATGAACTTAGACGAACTTGGTCCCGCAAAAGCGGGATATTTACAGAACAAATGCTTCGCGGATTCTTCACTTTCTGTAAGATAGTTGTTTTGTGCTAACGCTAGCACATTTAGGTACTTGGCAAAAGCTTGGTGGCCCGTCAGAATGCATAAGGGCATCCGAAACAATTTCTCGCTAGTGACAGCAAAAATTCCGCCGACTCCCCGCATACATTAAAACAAACTAGTTTCATCTGTCTGCAGCCCGAAGAATCGTTCCATCGAATATTGTGTTTATTAAAGATGTATATGGTCCTAAGAAAACTCTCTCCCAACCTTGGCGAGCAAGTTCTTCGAACCTTAATTTCCAATGATTTCAGAATGTCCCAGAACCCAGACAAGACTCACAGAACCAGATCAAAAAGTTCTTGTATTCAAGCTCCAACTAAGAACTAGTTACAGGATTAAGCTTGGCATAACTCCACCTGTTCTTCAATGCATATCAATTAGCTGAAAGATGAGAAAAAGTTTTAAGGTGTCACATTCCGCGAAAGGACCAGCAACACATGGAAACTATCCGGGAATATGCAATTACCTCCCTGCCCTGACTCACGTCCTGGCCGAAACCATTCTTAGACTTGGAAAAAGTCGAATTTAAAATTTGTACGCAGCCGAAGTTAAATATCGTAGTATGGTTCTCACGCATTTCATCGAAACTCCAGTACGCGTTATACAAAAAAACACAATTCTCCATTCCACGATGCAAATATCAAGGATTGGAAAGTTTATATCGCCGGAATGCCCCAAATGCAACTACACATACCGTTTTTTTTTTGTTAACGGTTAATATAGCAATGATTTGTGTAAATGTTTATTCCACCAACCAACCAGCTATAAGACTCATTTGCGTGACACGCCTTATGTGCCAAAGGTACCAATGTTGCCATAGATGTCTTCTCACAAGGTTCTGGACAGAGCCGTCTGGGTAGATATTCCTCGCTGATAGGAAAGTGGTGTGCCCTTAGAGCGACTTTGCACAGGTGCAGCTCATCCAGTCTTAGCACGCTTTTTAGGAAAAAGGATTTTAGACCAATAGGTTTGAATTTCTTAGCGATGAAGTAGATGACACAATTGTACACTCTTGGACAAACTCTTGGGTGTTTGTCAAACGTTCGCAAGAAGTGGGGCAGCGAATAAAAACTTTCAGATGGTACGAGTGCGATTTGAAACAGAGACTCCTCTCTTAGGAATCCAACGTACTTAACCACTAAGCATCTACACTCACACTGGCTTTGTATTGAAGTTGAAATTCGATGTACCTGTGATCTGACAATTAAACATTCGGCATGACTTTCCAGTAGGTAACCGAGTTAAAGTATCTAATCGATAAAGCAAACTGTTTAGCATGCATACTTTCTGGTTAGAATTAAGGTGTATCTATGTTTTTGTAGGCCCATCCAGGTTTTTACGTGCTCAACCGGCATATTCAAAGCGAAACGTTGTGGCACGCTTGGTCCACTATTCGTAGGAAGAAAAGCTATTGTTATTCCTATCCCAAAGATCTGATTGTAGTCAGTCGAACTGTTCTAAATGTGCTTATCTTAAAGTTAAACTTTCATAATCTGCAGAAATGGTTGATCTGTTTAATATTTCGAACAAAAATAATAAATACAGTTTTGATTTAAAAACTTTATCATCTTCGATATCTACAGAAAACTAAATTTAAATCCAAAACATAAATTTTCTTCAGAGAAATCGTTATTAAGATTTCATGCGAAATGCACTCAGTTTCAATTCCAACGAAACCACATTTCGAGTCACACTCACACACAACATGTGAGTAAAGTTTTAGTTTTCCATTTAAATGGTTCGCAAATCGTTACCATTTTGCCATTTAAATTTCCCTAGAAACGTAAACGCAAATGAAAGGTTTAATAATAAAACAGTTTTATCATTTCTTCCTTAACACGATGTAGCCGCAAACAAATTTGAATCGTCAAGGACGAAGTGCATTGCACACATAAGGACTTCCCAGCCTCCCAGTGCTGTGATATCGGGTAATGTGTGTATGTTCACCTATTCGGATGGCTTGACTAGCTTTATGGCAACGAACCTTACAAAGAATACCACAAAATTGAGGAAACTACCAAGTAGAGGAAGTGACTGTCTCAATTTCTATTCAATCATTCAGGCAACATCCTCACTAGCTTTTGGATGATATGAAGCGAAAGGAACATGTTCAAGTTCCCTGCAAGGCGCTTCCATCCCTTCAAGAGCACTTTCTTCTTCTTCCTGCTGCTGCTGCTACTGCAATGCCAGCTAAACCTACATATAAAATTTGAAAAGAGTGTATTGACTTCGCACAGAAAGACGAGGAGCAAGCAGAGAAACAGACGCAGCCGAATTGTGTGTGTTGAAAGATATAAATTTCAAATTCACAGGATGTTGAATTCAGTGATGCGATAAGCAATCGAAAATCATATTGACCGCACAATATAGAAAAGCAAAGCACAAGTGGAACATATCCGAGAATTTAAAATAGGAAAACATAACAACCACGAGTCCTGCCTGCCAGGAGGCCCCCAACATCATTGAATCGAATCGAATCACGATGGGGTCGGTCAACTGCGAGTGTGTGTGATGGCGGCACTGGAAAAGAATCGAAATCAGTTAAAATATATCGCATACATTGGCTCCCAGGCTAGTTGCGTGTGTAGTTGCGGTGGGTGTGGCATAGCACAATATTTTGAATGGGATATAATTTCCTATCATTTCATAATGCTCAGATGAATTTACCGCAATTTATTTTGTGCACACACAAAAACACACATATGAGAAAGTTGGGCGCCAACAAAAGAGGACACAAATTGAGATTTCATGTGTGTGTTTGTATATGGTCGTATTTCCTCTTTCCAAGTCGCCTTTACCAATGTAAGGATACCAATGAAATATATATATATTTTTTATTTGCTTATCATAGAAATTCCCTAGATCGCAAAAAGAATGATATATACATAGTCAAGTCATATCTACGTGTCCGGAAATGAGTGCTACGTTCCATTGAGGAAACACAATCACAAACAACAACAATAAAAAATAAGACAATGATAATAAAAGGGACATTCAAGTGAGTCCTTCCAGTCCTTTGCTGCAAGAAAGTTTTTTAACCATGAACGACTTCGATAGTAAGATCTATTTACCTGATGAGTTCTTCAAAGTAAGGTAATGTAGTCAGGATAACAGCACAGTGGGTAATCGTAGGCAATATGAAACATATGTGGGTAGTCAAAAACATTTGCAATGAGTTATGAATGTTCGGCCCACGTGGTTGTCGAAAAATATGCGGGAAAGGTTAAACCGACATATCTTGGGCTTTAATTTTGGCTGCTTTGAGAAAATACTTGAAATATTTTATTTAATAGTCTACAATCATATCTCGTAATATTATCTAATAAGGCAGTAAGCCTCATCACGTAAAATGTATGCTAATAAATCTTTTGCCATTTAATATGTGACAGATGTCAGGTAATATGAAACATATGACCGGTGGCAGCTGACAGATGTCATATACCAGGTGAATTTAGATAGTTGACAGATAATATTTGAAAGATGACAGGTTATGTCAGAATAATTCACAAAGCTACCCTATACACCGTTATCGATGAGGACATTAATTCGTATATAATATAATAAATATGTACATATATTATATCGTCGCCATTAATTTCGTATCTGATAAAATCGAGTTATTACGTTTTTACACATTTGGATCGCGCCGCTCACGAAGCGAGGATGCAATTTTCTTGAATCTTAATTCTTTGATATTGGTTAACTGCAGATTGTCATTTACGAGGTTGCGCACCTTGTGGGGGCAATTAGGCTTCTCCTCGTTTACAAATTTGAATGAGAGAACAGTAATGTTGATGTTATCTTATTTTTAAAGAAAGGGAGAAGGCGATGCTACTGTTTATAACATGGCATTTGAACGAGAATGTGTAAAGATTGTATATAATTTGTACGATTTTCATAGTTTTTATACCATGCACTGACCAACTTCTTTTTCCGGCTATATGCAGAGCTGAATTATTTAACAAGAAAAAGCTACGAATTGCCCAAAATAAGAGTTTCGACGTCGCTAGCCTTAGCCAGATAGGAGTGGCCAGAATGATTCACTTAAAATAAACGCCAACAACCTATAGCAGGACATCTTCAAACTGGTATCTCAGACCAATGTGCTCAAATAAAAATTGCGACAGAACGTGCAAGCTGCAGCTGGTCTGATGTAGATTTATAAAATTGTCTTAATGCCGAATGACAGCGTTTGCCCTTAGCATTTAGTCTTGTCCACAATTGAAACCCAACGAGCTCAACCTATTTTCCAATCAATATTTTATAAAATCTTTTTAACTTCTTAGTTTAATAACCTCGCATTGTATAACATTTAACAATTTAATCCTTAACTGGCTAGAAAAACGTGCCTGAGCTCTGAGATAACAGAAAACGAAATTTGGTTAGTTGCACAACTCACAGCCTCGACCTTAGACTCTAGATTCAGTTACGCTTTTCATACACCAACTGAATCGTAAATTCAATATCCTAAGTAGTTTTTGGGCTTCAGCTCCAAACGCGTTGAACGTATCTCATGCAAAATGTTCGGAATGCTGACATTTGGCGCCAAGAATTATTTAATAATGTGGGGTTAAATAATAGGCTTATATTAGCCTGCTAAGGCTTGAATTGGCATGAATGTGTATAATACTAAAAAGTTAGAGACCAGACTGCCTTTTACCTTATGCGATCCCGAGTACGTTACATCAGGCGCTATGGCAAAAGCAATGGCTTTTGTCTACAAAACGAAAGGTTGATCTACCTTGTCGTCTTGAATCTGTAGCCTGAGATTCGAAGATTCGATAGATGTGGCAGAGCTGAAGTAGTCGTTTAGACGTGTTTGGGTTTTAAGACCTTAACTACATCGAAGTTCTAGATATCAATAATGAAATTTAGTGCTAGAAGGGGATTCCTGTATGTTTGTTGAAAGCATACATTAGTCTGGTCCTTATTAACTTCATGACCATTAACTTCGTCTGTTCGTCAATAGCCTTGAAATGTATCTTAGCCGTCCTGTCTAGCGTCTATGCTGGACGGCGAGAATATAGCTTGACAAAGGTTCTCTTCTTGACATATCTCTTTCTCTCTCTCTACATGATGTCCGTTTAGCAACTGCTGGTGATGCTGCCTTATTGCATCACCTCCTATTTTTGCTTTGCTGTCGAAGATCCTGCGTTCCGATCTTTAAGCCAGTAACCAATTCTTTGAGTTTCTTATTAATTTCACCCGATGTGATCACCTTGATATGTTAGATTGCTTCTACCTACCTGTGAGGCTAGTAAACACTGACTTACCCGGCAGGATATTTTCTATTCCATCTTTATCATCAAAGTTTATGAGCGCAATTTTAACTCCGAAGGCTCCATCTGCCAAACTGCTCCTTGATAGAATCCGCAGTCTTATTGGTAGCGACGTGTGCACATATTTAGAAAAAAATTTTAATGTAGTATTGATGCAAATAAGATTCAGGGATGACTTATCGGCTTCAAGTCCATAACTTTTTAGCGCTTTTATGGCTTCTGTAATATAAATATAGCAATTTTGTCTTTTAATTATACCGCTTAAGGAAAGACTCCAGTATTTGACTAGAATGTAAGATTAGCCGCAACCACAACCATCTCTTTTAAAGGTTGCTATTCTTATTCTGAAAACTTCAGCTCCAAATATGTCGGATAAGCTCGCGTTAAGTGATGATGCTGCAACGTTGGTTCCAATCCACTCAAAAGTATTATAGTGTTGGTATTTTCTTCTTGTTCCAAATAGGTGGTCTTTTAAAACACTCAATAATTGCTTGTATAATTGTATTTCCATTTGCATCGATCAGGGTTGGTAGTAGATACACATTTAGCATTCGGGTAAATGTTTTTAAGAAAACATGAAATAAATGCAAACATAAAACTTCTTTGAATTTACTTATGCCTAAAGCAATTAAAATTCTAAAAATATTCACCTCATCTTCTGTTTCTGCAATCAATGAACTTCATCAGGAGAACTTGTGGAAACTTTATCAGATTTGCATAGCAAAATATCATAAGAAGTGGAGAGAAGACATAGGTACCTCCTCGACGGAGACAGAAAACCGTTTCAGCTCCTTGTAGGAAATAATTTTCTTTACAATGCTCAAGGAGTGTGTTCTTATCAAAAGAATCTTGTTTTCATTCAATCGAGGTACACCTTAATGAATTCACATAATAATAAGTAAATAAGTTCTTGACTATGTGGCTTTGTCCCACGTTTAGAGGACTACACTTTGATGAATAAATTGAGAAGGAATCGAGGACAGACCTTCAAGTCAATGCAAAATAATCGACGGAAGTGATATGCATCATTCATCTCTCAGCAGAGCCAACTGAATCTAAGATTCATGGATTGCAGGAAGCTACGAAAGGATGTAGCTATGCAAAATTCGTTGGTCCTTCTTTGTGAGCCATAAATCACCTGAAGCAATTACTCATCAATTACAATGGCGCCACCGTTTGCTTTTGTCAGATGTGGATACTTCGCGAAGGAGTATTGAACGGACTGGTTTCGCCCAATTACATTTAAGTCAACGGCAGTTGGAAGTGAGAAAGAAATTCACCCCAAAAGCACTATCAATTAAATCAAAGCCATCCATGTACACTGTGCCATGCATGTGTCATTGATAAATGCAGTTTTTTTCTCTCCTTACAATGCAACTGTTCAGTGAAGACACCGAACAATTGTCCACAGAAGGATAAATATCGCAAATCTGATGGTTTTGACTTGATGAATTCAATGCAGCACAATCTGTGACGAAATGTTGACTGTTGGCATTGGAATTTGATTGATGCTGACCAAGCGAAAGAAAATGTTTATTTCTGGTCAACAAATTTAAGCGGGAATGAGTTTTGGACTTACAAGAAAGCGATGGTGAATGCATTTCAAATAAGCAGTGACTATGTTTTTATGTGAACAAACTAATCAAATGAAGAGAATGTGGTCAATTGAACCGATGTCGTTATAAACGTGGTCGCTATAAGCGTGTATACCATTTATTAACTTCAGCAGCAATTCAGTTGCGAAAATAAGTTTCGAAGTGAATTGGATTGTAGCTTCAATTTAGATGGCAAATATTACATTTTATTGGTTGATTGCGAAACAGAATTGTGAGACAATATCTTACAGTTAAAAGCGTTTCTTTGGTTTAATCGCTTCTGGCCTTAGGAGCTATAAGCTTCAAAGCTATCAAAGTACTGGATATAAAATGTATAACCACAGCTCTTTAAATTAATCGAGTGGGGTATTGGTTTGGCTAGGAGGTTACACTGGACCGTTATAGTTGGGCTAACTCGGCTGGCACAAAAAGTCAAGACCCGACACGATACGAGCCAATGCAGAATAGAGCTCCAGCCAAGAAGATTTTCGAATCTCAAGCCGTAGGTTCGTGATGACAAGGAAAACCGACCCTCCGTTTCTAAGACCAAGCCATCACTATCTTTATAGATATTTTACAAAAAAATTGGTTTCATTTAATTTTTTTCATTGGCATTGATCGCCAAGGGAAAAATCCTAAATTTTGAATTTTTATGTGAATGTGAACATAATTCGATATTTTTTAAATTATTTGATGGGAAAATTCTAAATTTCAAAAACAATAATTTCTTTTAATATTGAAATGATTTTGCAATCTGACTTAAATTCAATCCAATCATATTTTAATTGAAGAAGATTAAAATAAATGCTTCAAAAACTCAGGCTGTCTTTTTTACTAGAAAAAGGAAAGCATGTTTTTTACCAAACGGATTGGAAATCTAGTGCCAAGTATCTTAAGGTACACCTCGACAAATCATTAACGTTTAGTCTCAATATTCAAAAAATAATTAGGAAAGTAGATGTAACTATAAAAATGCTATATCCATTTAAAGGGTGTCTTTATAGAGGTTGATATAAAACTGACGAATAAATATAAAACTGACATTTTGTGGTCAAATCTGGCAACTCTAATGTCATATATGTTCAGTTTGGTTTGCCATTTCATCATGAACAGGTTGACAAATGAATAACGCTTGCAAATCGTGCAAATTTATTTCGAAAATAATGGTTCAGTTCGCGAAGTTTCATCGCAAAATTTTGTTCAGTGATAAGGCTCATTTTGGGTTGAATGGCTACGTCAACAAGCAAAATTGCCGCATTTGGAGTAAAAAGAATCCACATGAGACCCTTGAAACGCCATTACATCCATAAAACTGACTGTTTGGTGTGCTCTATGGGCTGGTGAAGTCATTGAGCCATACTTCTTCCGAAA
This sequence comes from Ferdinandea cuprea, assembly GCA_963576555.1. NCBI lineage: Eukaryota > Metazoa > Arthropoda > Insecta > Diptera > Syrphidae > Ferdinandea > Ferdinandea cuprea. The sequence continues at coordinate 29,923,572 of OY754958.1, forward strand.
TGATGCTGGAGAGTCAGTTACCGTTAATGGAGACCGGTATAGAGCCATGATAACCGACTATTTTGTTCCCGAATCGGATGGCATGAATGTGGATAAGATGTGATTCCAACAAGACGGCGCTACATGCCACACAGCACACGTCACAATCGATTTATTGAAGGAAACATTCGATGAGCGCATAATTTCGCGGAATGAACCTCTCAATTGGCCACCAAGATCGTGTGATTTGACACCATTGGATTATTTTCTTTGAGGATATGTAAAGTCGCTCGCCTACGACAACAAACTAGAAACGTTAGGGGGCATGGAAGCCAACATTCGTGGCTGCTTGAAAAAGTGGTTGAAAATTAGACCTCTAGACTTGTCTTTATTCGAACCATCCGCGGGGCCACATGCCCGAAATCATATTTAAACATTAATGGCATAATCCTCCCAATAAAGCCAAATTGATGGACATTAAAACGATTTTCATGTGTTGTATTTCAATTCGAAGTTCTATACCTCTAAAAAAAACTTCCTGTATAAGCAGAAAATCAAAAATGAGTGACGAAAACAAACTCATGATCTTTGAAGTCATTTTTCAAGCAATAAAGTTCTATGGTCCGCCAGTTTGGGGTAACTGCGCACAAAGTCACTTCCATCGATTACAAGTAACACAAAATAAGCGATCTTAAACTTGCCTTCGTATTTTTCGACTGACGAGCTACACGTGATTACGTAAATTAAAAAAGTAACTGTTACTCAACAAATTATTTGAACGCTACAACTTGTCATGCAGGTCATCGGGCAATCACTTAATTTCAGGGCCTATACACAATACAAATCCTTGAGGTTGTTGTTTATTGCCTTATAACTTATTTATTTAACACACTCCACCACTGTAGCCACCAATTAAGAACACAAAGAATGGAAATTTATTAAAACTGTTGAGTTTGTCAAAAAAAATCTTGCTTCTGTTGTTTTCGTCGAGTTAAAAACCTGAAAAAGATATTTGATACGTAACTGAAAAATGAAGCCTTAAAATGTCCCATATATATCAGATTACTGCTAAGGATATACATAACGTCAGTTAAGATTTACAAGGTCGTTTGGAACCGAAATTTCCTACACGTATACGATCTTGTAGTTCTCAGATAACTTATGTGAAACTCAACCTCTCCTGTCGAAAGTATAAAATAAATTTTACAGTAATCACTTCTAATATTGCTGAAGAACTCCCAGAAAACGTAGAATTATGATTTTGTGCTTGAAAGATGCGCAGCGCTCTATTTTTGGTTCGAGTATATTTATCTATTTTCGTTGTTTCTAGCGCTCAAACTTAAATCTGTTCAAAGTTTCACAACAGGCCTAAAAACTTTAATGAATTTCAACTAAATTACTTTTTAATCAATGTGAATAATTTTTGCATAAAATATAGATTTATGTTGGCCACATAAAAATATAAATATAAAACCCAATAAACAAAGGTTTTAGAATATAATACTTAACAGTATGGCAAGCGGTCATATAATTGGTCATCATTTCGACATTAATGTCGGCAAACAGTCTGAGCAGCCGAATTAAAAAGGCAAAATTTTTATGACTGCAAATGATTCACTCGATTTTGCAGAAGAAACCATTATTTGTTTATTCAGTTTAAAATAAAATGTACATATGCTTACCCATATGACCGTATTTCATTCTCCGTAGGGATGCTCATTGAAAAAATAGATCGATGTTTTATTCGATAATTCATCGGAATGTTATATAGAGATACATGGATTAAAAATATAATATTGTATTATATGTGCTTAAAATAGGAAAAAACAAGGGAGACATTATACAAAGATCTTATCTAATAGACGCATATGACAGCGTAGTCGATTCCGTTTGTGTTTTTGTGCCTGTGGTGCGAACGTCGAGCGTCGCCGCATCGTATTCCCTCGTCTTATTATTGTTGTTATTAATGTGTTTGGTTGGCGAAAATATCGTATTGGCACTTGTACAGAGCATGCTTTCATTCGATACATAAAAAGAAATACATCGATGCAACGTTAATCATCGAATTGATCAAATAGTAACATCGATTATTTTCGATGTATTATGAGCATCGACTAGAAATGTCAAATGAAGACGCACCGTCTGATATAAAGATCAAAATTGAATTCGATGTAAGAGTCGCATGATCAGTAAGTAACTACTTACCCTATCGAAACTAGAGAGAGAATACTCTAAAACTTTATGTAAAAAGGTTGAAAAATAACAGGTGGTGCAAAAGTAGTCCTCCTATCAGAAAATGCTATAAATTTTGCGATTGGCCCCTAATGTCAGTTCTGTTTTGACATTTGTGTAGTAAACACATGCGAAATACACGTTAATAAACAATGTTACGCTACACTGCTCCAGAACGCGGAATATTACTGACTATTTATTTCATTTTTTTTTTATATTACAGCCAAAAAACATCGGAAGGTTATTTTTGCGCCACCTTGTACTTAATTTCTTCTATTGAGTAGAACAGCGATAGCGAACCAATGGCACGCGTGCCATTTGTGGTACCCGATGAAATATTATGGGCACGTCACTAATTGAGAAATCCGATTGCACCCTTGAGCGACAGCATCAGTTGTCTACACCGAGTTAAGTTTTTTTTCTTTTTTGCCTCTCATTCGATCTTATTACCAAATTCTGGATTTTTTAATTCTCTTATTGGCGTTCTCAGAGGTCTCTGGTAAGCTTAATAATATTAAAGATTTGCTTAGAAACCCTTTGTCAAATGATTCCAGTTCAGCCTGCATTTTGCTTAAAGTGACAAAGTACAACACTGATATAAACTAATTGGCATTAAGTTTGCAACAAAAAAAGCCACACTTAAATAGATCGTTCATTGTTTATGTTTATTTCTCTGTTTTTTTGTTAATCTGAAGTTTGTTTCTTTTATTAAAATTTATGTTAATTTAAAAACATTAATTGATATATTTACGAATAAATTGCTGCACAGTGTAAAATTATTTATTGTCGTGTCTAGTGACTACTAGAAAACAAGATCGAGACTAGTGAAGGATTTCTTATCCATTTTATTAAAGAAAAATATTTTCTAGAAACTTCCACTTGATATCAAAACGCAAGTTTATATAATTTAATTTCGCGTTTATTTCCAATGAGTGCCGAATTAAGGCTGAGCTGCAGTTCCCAAGCAGATCCACCACACCTCATCCGCCTCGGATCAGTTTTCCCGGTGGGAATGTCTTCCAAGTGTGAAGCGGATGCGCGTGTGCATTGTTTATATTTTTTGTCAAGAGTAGTTGAGTCAAGATCCGATCGTGATAACTGACTGTATGATGACACACCAAGGGCACTTCCAATTTTTTATTTTTTTAAATGGCACGATGCTTCAAAAAGGTTCGCCATCCCGGGAGTAGAATAACACACAAATCATACTTTGAATTTTATTACAAAGAAGCATAATGTGTTTTGGTGTACTTTTTCTTATTCCTATAAAATTGTCTTTTAAAAAAGTTTATGTACTGTAAGCCGACGCTATTATGTTCAAATTAAATTATGAAGGATGCAGAAAGATGTTATTGTTATAGAATGGCCAAGCTTACCACTCTTTTCTTCGCGTTTTTCCATGATCATATCGCAGCAATGGAAAACAATTTGCTTAAAATTCCCCTTCCTTAATAAATTGCCGTTTGATGGCACAACCTCAACTCTGCCTTTCTTTTTCATCAACATGATGATTACATCCCTGTAGTTTCATCGGTACGAATTCACCATCTTCGTGTGAAAACCGCCAACATTCCCTCGAATACACCTTTTTTCCTTTGATGTTTCAATCAAGCAAAGTTATGTCTAATCTGCGAGTGGAACCAAATGAAATATCGTTTTAAAACTGGTCCCCCGTCTCATTACATCATGAACAAAAACACACACCACAAACTTTGATCACTCTTAATACGATTAAAAGAAAAACAAAAAAAAACCCAACTCAACCCATGTTTCTGCCCGACCATCAGAGAACTAAAACAAAACTTAATTCAACCGAGGTCTAATATCATAAAGTTTTTTGTGTTTTTATTTTATTGCCCATGCCCTTCCTTCCGAATGTCAGCGAGTGTATATCCTTCCATAGAGCAAGAAACGAAAAAAAAAACCGAGAAAAAAAGGTAAAAGTTGAAAAGTTTTCTCATCAATTATTTAGCACATTCCCTCGACTTTGAATAGGGCAAGAAGGCGGGCAGGCAGTCAGACAGACGACGACGACTGAGCCGACCCCCAAACCCCAAACGGAACGATACAGAACTGGGGGGCGAACATAAAAAGAAACTTTTAACCACTGATTTGAGTTATAATGTGCAATTTAGTCCATAGCGCCTATGTTTTACCTCATTCGACCGGCATCTGCCTTCCATCTACCGTCGGCTGTCGCTCATGAATCATTCCTCAAAGCGGGTTTCTTTTTACTTAGATGGTACTCTTCCCGTATACCAACTAAGTGCCCCCGCTTTGGGAGATTGAGCTCGAAAATCAACTTTCATTTTAACCGCAGGTACGAAGTTCCAGTTCTTCCCTCATCCTATAGTTCTCCTCAATATATGTATATTAGGTAAGGACTTTGTTTTACTCCTAACCCTAACCATAACCCCGATAACACACATTTACTTGCTTGGGTCGGTTGAAGGTGAGGCACGATTTGTTATTTGCATTTGTGGCCTCTCGGCAGCAGTAAATGTCAGAAAAGTTCACTGACCAGTTAAAGAGAAACTTTTGCCATTCATTTCGAGACGAGCTATCTGATCCTATCCGTCCGTCAGTTGCGTAATCGTGCAGATCTTCAAAACTTTGATTGCATCTAATTATTCTGAATGGGTTTTAAAGTGCTGAAGACACATTTCCCTAGAATTTTGTTCATTTCGCTTTGCGCAACTTTTCCATCCAGAGAAGTTTTCAGGGAACATCATAGCTTTATTCCCGAATATTCTACGCCGCTTAAATCAATGTCAGCATTATAATTATACCGCAGCAAGTATGACAGTAGGTCTAAGATCTCACACACTCAAGGTTGAAGGTTGCATATGACTTTTCACAGAACGATGATGCAGGATAAAGTCTCAGCATAACCAATCTAGTTCGTGTGAAATTTCCAAATTGTTTGACTGCTGCTGCGCTATTCCTCGACATACAGAGCAGAGCTCCACACAGAGGACGAATTAGCAAAATGGCACGTTCGATCCCTAGGAAGCATATTGATGGTGCTAAGTGAGGGCGGGCGGTCGTGTGGAGGGTGGAGGCGGATGTGGGGCACTGCTGCCATGACAAAAGAAGTTAACTGCTGTAAAGTAGTTTACCATATTGACGTGCTATGAATTTTTTACACCTCCGCTGAGGTGCATGATAAGGACCGCCAACACTGGGGGACTGGGAAGTTTCCGGTTTCCTGTGTGTTTTTTTTTGTTGATAAAAAGTAAATTGTTACAGTGACGGTGGATTAGTTTGGTGAATGTGCAAAGGTGGAATTATGTGGTTACAGGGAAAGTGTTGCATTTCTAATGAGCTGTGGAGGGCGGACTCCAATTCTCGAGTAAGAGGCGAAATTTAGTGGCAGCGTTAAATAGATTACGTGCAGTCGAGATAATTGCATTTGACGTGGGCACTGATGTGCACTGTGCCTGCATAAGTGAGTGAGTGAGTGAGTGAGTGAGTGAGTGAGTGAGTGTGTTACTTTGTGTAAGAGAATGTTTTAGTAAACAATTTGTATGGTGATGGATGTGTTTTTGCGGCTTTAATGGAATTAATTTGACACACTTTGCTGAAGAACTTAAGCCAAGGCACTGGAATATGCAGTCAAATAGCAGTTTGTTACTAATTGATAAGAAGGTATTTCACTTATTCCGATTCCAAAGTGAGCATGCATACTAAAGAACATTTTGTGTTAATTAGTGTCGAGCATGGTACTAATTCATTAGGACGGGAACAAGTTGCGGAACGTTAATTTAAGAGAGTCTTAACGTCGGCAGGAGTTAACCAACTGCCAGCTTTGTAAGTGGTTTTGGGCAGCGATTAAGTGCTCAATTGAGGTGGTTAACACTTTGACAAAGCATTTATCCGCATGAAGTTTTAATTAATATTATCATGTATTTAGTGAGATGTATGCTAAATGAAAATAATGGCAATTTGGAAAACACTTTTCGGCAAAGAGCCTCACTTCTGAGTAGCAGCCTGACCTGCTGAAAGTGTTTTATAAGGATCTTCAAGCAGGAAACAACAGCTTTGGGTACCTTCAAGAAAGCCAATTGAAACATGAAGGACGTATTATCCATTAAAGAATGCGAGAGGCGAATCATCTTCCTAAATCAAAGACTGCCTTAAGAATTTCGATAACACAAGTATAGAACTTTAAAATAAAACATTTTTAGACTACAGCATCTATCAGATTTTCAAAACTTAGGATGGTGATACTTCTGGCTCAATAGTCCCAAAGTAAGGTTTGCTTAAATCTTCAGCTCAATAAAAATGTTTCTTAGGCCCCGAATTTAAGGTTATTAAGAGGGCAGCTATGCGCTTCAAAGATATATATTGTGCCAAGCTTTTTCTCTATATCTAGACTGTGGTCCCCTTCTACCTATGCGCTCGTCCTCCGGGTAAGAGTGAAAAATTCTGCCACTATAGAGCTTGTGAACAGAATCCGTCATTGCAAGCGCAACCAAATATCTAACAAAGAATTTTCTTGCAAAACGACCAAGGATATCATCATTCGCTTTAAAGGGATCCATAGATAAGACACTCAGAGAGCGTTGGCTACATAGCTGCCTTCTCAGCTTCTCCCTTACTACCTCAAAGTTACAGCTGTCGATTGTGACCTTTTGGCCAATTCGTGTTTATTCAAGAAGGTTTACAGTTAACAAGAAGGGATCTCGGAAGGGATCTTTTCTATAATGTACGCGCACTAAAGGGATTGTGGATACCCTTATAATGATTTTTTTTAACACAAGTGTGGGCATTAGGGAAGGGAAGGATTATAAAAAAGGAGATACCGATGCACATTGGTTTTTAATGTTTGTAAATTATAATGTGCAGGAAAAACGGAGCGTGGTAGAGCATTCCACATTCGTATTGTACGGTTGAAAAAGGAATCTTTATATTTCACAGTACGTCCGAAAACAGGCTTAAGGGTAAACTGATGTGCATTCCTAGCATGGCGAGTACTGCGGTTGAATTGCTGCAAGGGTGGAATGCAACTGGCAATTTCATTTGAACACTTGTGGTGGAAATACCGATAAAATAATGACAAGCAGGAGACATTACGACGATGATTAAGAGAGTCAAGTGATTTCGCGATGTCTCGATCGCCAATAAGTTTTACCGCACGTTTTTGAATCCTGTCAAGTAGCTTCAAATATGTAATTGGAGCACCGGACCAGATATGAGCGTTATACTCAAGTTTGGGGCGAATAAACGCCTTATAAATTTTTGCCAGATCAGAAGGGGTTAAATATTACTTGCATCGACATTTCGCAGCGTTCTTGGCGACATCGAATATGTGGTCATTCCAACGAAGGTTGTCATTAACACACAAACCGAGAATGGAAAGTCGTTCGGTTTCAGCGATGCAAGTGCCATCCATGGATAATGCAGAGAATTAGGGGTTCGCTTCAATGACAGCAGACAGCATTGCGTTTTGGAAGCATTAAATTCCACTCTGTTGGTTTTACCCCATTTAAGTATGCTATCAAGATCGGAATTCAATGAGCTTAACATACGTTGCCCAGAAAACGAATATGTAAAGCTGAGGGTGCTGTCATCAGCAAAGGAATGGATTGAATTAAAAGTGATAGACAGGAGGTCATTGATAAAAATGAGAAAGAGAGTCGGAGACAAAACGGAGCCTTGGGGAACACCAGCATTTATTTGGTAAGTTGCAGACTTTAAACCGTCCAAAACAACTTGAATTGAACGTTCCGAAAGGAAATTTCTTATCCATTGAAGAAGTGTAATATCGATCCCAAATGCTTCTTTTTCTATAATCGCAAAAACACACTAATTACAACTTGATGTGTTATTACCAAATATATCAATTTCGTTTGCGTAGGTTGTCATGAACTACTTAATCCGGAACAAACGGACTTCATATATTTGATCCCGTACGGGCCGCAGATGAAAAGCCTAGAAAAGTGATCGAAAATGTAGTTTTCTTGTCTTTGAGGATTTTTGGAATTATATTAAATACGTACAAGTACACTTGCATTTTACTTTAGTGAGATTTTATTATTTAGGATTTCATATTTTACGATTTTAGCTTAATTGATCTAAACACTTTCTGTTCAGTTATTACGCACTCTGCGAACTCTCGAAATCAGACTTCCCTTACAGGTAAAGGTGATCGTTGTCCGAATCATCATCATCAACAACAAATAGATCTGATTTTTCAACGCTCTCTAGCAATGTTTTGGCTTCTAATATAAGCCTGTCGCCCGTACAAAACCAGTTGCGGCTTCCAAGTAAATACTTTTTATATGACTGAAGAAACTGAAGAGACTGAAGAGACTGGCTAATTAAAGTATTTAATTTTGTTTACATTCAACTGCTCCGTGATCTGCTAAAAACGAAGTAAAACATGTTCACATGGTGTGTATGCAACTCAAACAAATTCAAATTGCTCAACACAACTGCCTGCCGCTGAAGAATAAGTTGAACTGAATTGAAGACAGCTTATTTTAACGGTAATTGTACAGTTTACAATTTGTGGGGTATCGCAAAATATACCCTCGAATTTGTTTTCCTCTCGTAATTTCAAACTGTCAGCATGCAAACTCATTTAGGCAAGTAAAATAAGTGCAATCAAACGCGAAAAATATAAAATGCGTCTATTTCAAAATTTAAGCAAATTTAGAGAATTCGGGCTTAGTATTTTCTCGAGTTTTTATCTTCGCAAAATTTCCAATCAAACAAAAACATTTGATAATTCCCAAAACCACTGACCACAATCTTATTTACCCTCACACGTTGACATATCACAATGGCATGATAAATTTTCCACACGACCAACACAAATACGAATATCTGACGCCTCAATACCCCCGAGCGAGCCAAAAACCACCCTTTCGCACACTAATTAATAACAATATCGATAATCATAAAAGCTTAGAGACTCCCAACCGTCTAGTACTTACACAATATCTAATGCCATTCTCCTGTACATCTACGTTGTTCACAGCCATTTACAAAACAATACAATCATTCACAATAGCATGGATTACCCATTAACAATTACATCTAACTAGAGCCGAAACAAATTCCCATTACCAACACAATATGAGGACAATTGGGGCCGTTTCGTCACAATTGTTTAAATCACTTCTCATTGTTTTATATCTAAATACCCATAAATTACCCCACCAACAAAGAGTCCAATAGATAACTTATGCAATTTAAATTCTTTTCAATACAAGCTTCGCCAGTTTATTTGCGGAAGTAATAGGTATTTGTCATTGCCACCCCTGCCCGGGTGCCCCGATAACAACAAGGCGGAGTGAAGAAGTGATCAGATTGTTTCGTCATCGTCCAATACCAATAGACAAAGGGAAAATATTCGCTCTATGCCAATGGAAACTGAATCTGAATTCCTTTCCGACGATTTCTGTTAGTAGTGAACTGTGAGTCTGTCAGTTTGTCACAGTCTGTTTCTGTCATCGAACAATGTTGGCTTCTAATGACCGGGGTATTATGAAAAACTTTTCTTTTTTTCCTCTCCCCCCCCCCTTTCCCCTCACTGTGTGGCGCGTAACGTTTTCAATGATAAATTCCCTTTCACTTCACTCTGCGGAGTTTCTTCCTTGAAGGATTTCATTGAAGAAAAAAACAAAAAAATACACAAACATTGAAAAAGCAATCGTAACACTAACTAAATTGCTATGACTTTGTTTTTGTCATCCGCAATGGAAAAAGTGGGGAAAAATAGAGCGGAGCCACTCGGCAGGGTAATTTTGTATACAAGGTTCCAATGCCGAGGGAAAAATCCTAGATTGTCAGTCAATTGATTTGTCAACCATTGCGACCCCATTGTTTGTCTGGCAAAATAGTAGTGGTAATAAATGTTGTAGGTATTTGTATCCAAAAGTGGGGTTGACGAATTCCGCTTTTGTTGTATTAGTACTTAACTTTGAGATGAATTAATAACAAAAACAGAGAAACGAGGATCCACTTTATGCAGGGATTAATACATTTTCGTTTTAATATTTAGCTTGAATCGTTTATTTGGTGTTGTTAATGGATACTGCCATTTGATAATGAAGAGGAAGTAATGAGTGCAAGAAGACTGCTGTACTTTGGCTTGAAATACATTAATTTTATTTCCATGGCTCCTGAAATTTGGTGAAATATTATCGACCGGTTACCAAAACTACAACAATATCAAAGAAGAATAGCCTCTATTACCTCGTTAAGAACGGTGAATACCAACAAACTTTTTTATTACGAAACTTCTACTGATATGGAATTGTTAGTCAAGTTTTTTCAATAATTTTTTATACTCAAGCACAATGCGCATTCTAAGCTTTGACAATTTATTCCAGATCAAATCAATTGATATCTTTCCATCTGCCTGAAATAAATCAAATACACAGAGCGGTTAAGCCAACAACTTTACTAATCAATGTCGTTAGTGGTAGACCGCAGGGAAAACATCTAGGTCCTTCACTATGTTTAATATTTTAATTAATATTCCTTTATTAGAAACTAAACGTATTTCGGCTCACAATTACCTGAATATTGCGCAATTCCTTAGATTCGATCACCTAAGCTCAGCATTTGTGGTAAAATGCCAGAAAATTTCCATCTTCATTGGGTTAACGATCCAAAAACACTCCGCCAAAGATACATAGAGATCAGAGCTACGTCTAAATAACCTTGTCCGCTTTCGCATTTTCATTCATGTTCCTAGGGTCAGGAACCCACAAGCGAGTAGTTTCGAAACAACGGTTAGACCGGGCCAGTATTGGCCTGCAATCCTCGACGAGCCTCAATGTAGTTAATGGTGAGTTAAGAGTTTTAATCCCTGCCTCACTATCAACGAAGATATTTGCTTTTATTTATTGAAGGCGAATTATATGTATCTAGTTAAGTTGAGAAAATGCCTGTCTTCCAGGCCTCTTTCTTCCATTTCAACCTGGATTGGAAGCTTAGAGCAAAATTGAGTGTGAGTATATTGAAAATATGGTTCCGCTGTAGCTACACAGATTTCGTAAGACTCACACGATACAATGGTTAGAAGGATATTCAGATTCACGTTAAGTGCTGTGGTTGCTCTCGTTGTACATCCATAAAAACGTTTTTTGGTTAAAGTCCCCACATTTTGTCAAAAACTTTTTACTGTAGGCAAAAGCCGTACACTAGCTTTTTGTACGTGATGATCTGTAGATTACATCCAGTTAAGTTAAGGGTCAAGAGTTTTTAAAAAATGTTACTTAATAAAATTAGTAAGAGCAAATATTCCCAATTATTATGGCACACAACGTCGTTCAAGTGGCTGCCTCGTCTGGTTTCGCAGTAGTGCATTATTTTACTCCAATCTACCAAGACATTGTTGATGGTTTTAAACTGTAGCTCAATCGTTTCCGGATTGTTGACATAACATCGATTCTTCGGGGTTTCCCACAAAAAAAAGTTCAAAGGGCCAAATCGGAGCTCCGAGGCGTCCAATTAAGATCTCCAAGACGGCTGACAACACGATTTGCGATTTTTTTTGCGCAGCAAATCGATCGATTGAGTGGCATCGGTTGTGTGGCATGTCGCGCCATCCTATATGAACCAGAGGGCCTCTAAGTTCAGGTCACATGGCTCTGTGACGCTCATCGTTGACCGAAACGTCACCACCACTTCACAATCATCACACTCTCGGGTACAGCGGCCACATTCACGAACGTTTTGTACGAACTTGCGTACAGCAGGCGCGGTGGGAGCTTCATTTAAGCCCAAACTTATTTTCAAAAAGGCACTGTGCAACACAGCGTTCACTTTGTATATAAGATTTTAATATATCCCAGCGTTGTTCAAGCGTAAAGAAACTCATTTCGCTCCGCGGTGGTATGATACTGATTTTCTGTCAAGATTTCGAGCAGGACACAAACAGCTGTCAGTGCCAAAATAATCTATGATTTTAAAAGAAGCCACTAGATGGCCCACCCTTCTTTGGTTTTGGTTTACTATGCGGTGGAGCGCTCAGATACAACTACAGGTCCATTGTACATTCAGACACCTTACATGAATGCAAAAACAAGGCAAAAACCTCCGCTTGGAAAAAAGACGCATGTCTACCCAAGGGGTAGTAAGGTCTTATGTTATCGCGTTCTACAAAGACTCCAGCACCAGACCCCTGTCCGGATTTGGAGCCATCCGTGAAAATACGATGGCATTTAATCCATAGTTCAGAGTAAGGCCGAAGCCATTCCGTTACCTGCATAAGACAGGGGTCAAAGGATAGTTCTCGAAAGCCACCTATTTTTAAGCGAGAAATGGTTTATATAAATCGAGGGAGGGAAGATTCACCAAAGCATCTAGAGCAAATGCATTGATGAATCTTCTGCAAAGATTCATTTCTACCCTTTACTATCACAAAGAAAGTTAAAAAATAGTTTTTACTTAAAAAGTCTCAATTCAACTTGTCGTATAATTCGTGTGACTTTAATTGTTTTCCAAAATTACACAAAAAAAACAACAAAAATATGCACCCAAAACTGCAGCAGAGTATATTTATAGATAGATTAACTTCTATTACAACAATTCAAACGGGATGGTGTTACAGCAGCACTTCATGCACAGTAGCTATGTTGCTATCGATACGGATCGAAGTGAAAGGCTAACATTTTAATTTGTTATTTTCCAAAACAACAGTTTTTGCTTATACTTAAAATTTTAATTTAAAAACTTCTTTCTCGTTGTCTATACTTTTTGATTAGTTAGTGTAAGGAACATGGAAAATTAATGAAAAGTGATGCTGTTGACGTTTTGTTTACAGGCAGGCAACAGCAAAACATCCTGCAGATGACACACGAAAGGTTAGGTACCAAGTTCTCCGTTCTCTATCACTAAAACTTTGAAAAGTTTTTCCTTTTTGTATTTGCGCTCCCAAAAAACTTTAAGTAAAGAAAAACCACATATCGCAAGAAAAAACCAAAAATTTAGAGAACACTTGCACCCAATCTCTGGGCATGACACTGATGCTTGGGGTTTTTCTGCTCCTTCCCTTCAGGTTTTTAATTAGTTTTTCTTGTCCACTTAGAGGAAACTCAATTGATTTGCATGGCAAGAAGCAAAAGGAACAAGCAAAATGTTGTATACGTCTCCGGAGACAGCAATGCCGCATAAGTGGTTTACGTTCGTCGCACCACTTATGCACTCTCGTGCGGAACTTTGTGTATTCCGTTTTTGTTGCAAGGACCATCGGTCGATTTTAGCTGGTGCATCGAATTGGCTTTATTGGTTTGGTTACAATCAAGGACATTAGCACACTTTGTTCACATTACAATTGGCTATCTCGTACGAAAATGTAGGTACGTGTTTGTCTCTCCATTGGGCGTAGAGCGCACCCTTTGTTAATTTTGTGCGGAGAAACTAAATGACATTATTAAACAAGGTTTATCCCTGTGTTGCCAGCAAGGTTGCTAAGTTGATACAGTTAATTGCAAACAAATTTATTTTTAAAACAAAAGCAATTTATTTGCTTCCAGTTTCTATTTGTGTTTGACTAGCTGTATACTCGGGGGAGATAGGGTTCCCAGTCATACAAGTGCTACGAGTTAACAGTAGCTTAAGCTGTAATGTAATTTATTTTATTTCGTTTGACGGTAGTTTTATTGCTTTGTTTGACGGATAAGTTTTTGCTTCCCCATTTGTTTTCCTTTTTATTTTGCAAGTTTTTGATTGTTTTTGGTTTTCTCTCCCTCTCTCTGGCGTATGTTTAAATAGTAAAGTTTTTAATTTAGCTTGTGCTTTGTTATTGTAAAACTTTGTATAATTGCGTGAAAAAATGTCGTTCACTTTTATCTGAATGTGTTTCTGTGTTTCTAAGGAACAGAGCGTTCTTGTGAACCATATATTATGATAACAGTTGTTATGATTTAAAGTTAAGCCGCAGTCTAAATTATTGCTGAATAGACTATAATGAAAAATTCGTTAGACTTTTTCCGCTGGTTAGCCACTTTAGCCACTTTAGCCATTGCATTTCAATAGCGGTACGAATGGCATCCAATTTCCTTATCAGTAAAGGGAAGAAGAAGGCGCAATTGCAGATGCCAATTTACTTAACTCCGCGTCTTTGTCCTGCAATCCAATTAGCCATCGTGCATAAAAAAAACTTTTTCTCGTCAAACCTAGTGCTTCTGTCATTGCATTGCTTCCCTACAATCGACAAAGTCGTCGCATCTCCTATATTTGTGACATTCTTTTCCTAAAACGGTAGATAGCTATGATTCAAACAAAAACCCATGTGGAACTAATGTTATAAGGTGACGCATTCCTATGATGCACTGTTATTCCGTATAACAGTCAAAATGTCTGGAGGCTAGAGCGTTTGTCTTTATGTCCGTTCTACATGTCAACAGCCATATTAAATGCCCAATGGGTTTTTTTAGCAGGTCGATGTCGTTATTTAGCTTGTAGAGTTTTTCGTTAAGACGTCTCCTTCAGAACCTCTCAACGCCCACGAAAAAATAGCCACCTTCTCAGAATAAAGAAACAACGATTATTTTTTGTCTGACTCCTGACCTGGTCCTGACCTGGCCAGTAGCAAGTTTGGACAAAACAAGGCATGGCACTGCATAGCTCTTCTCTAGAGAGCAGCCATCATGTTGCTGCCTTAAAAATGTTGTTGTATAGATCTTAACTTCTTGGATTTCATTCGGGATCTGCGGTGTTGACAATATTTTGTGAATTTGGACTTACGGGCTCTAAAATCGATCTTATAGGTTTCAATCAGACCGTTGAAGAATGGTTTCAGACGCTCGCACAAAACGGCAGATAATACCTCTTACGTGATGCTACCTCGGTCTTCTTCCTTATGAATAGCAAAATTTAATTTGTATCGCCATCAGGCTGTAGAAATGGGCACCAAATCCTCAGCATCGCCTTTTTGCGTGTATTACAAGGATTCCTCATTCATCTTTACTGGTCTATGATCGAATATTCTTCCCTTGACATATCCTTCATTTGATGTTTTTATCATGCAGTTCCATTGACTACTTGCGAAGTACAAATTTGTTTTGTTTAAAAGCAAAAAAACGAGAAAGTAATTTTGCATTTAAGATTTGCAACTCTATTAATTTCTTTCCTTTGCTCTCGAAAAAATTCAAATGCTTATAAATGTTCCATCATATTTATCGTGAATTTTCAGGTATGACCGACAATAATTAATGATTTCCATATGCGTCCTCGTAAAGGTTAATCCCTACAATCGACAATTGGGGTAAAATCAAAATATCTCGAACTATGTACACAATTATTGTTAATTCTTTATTAGCATGTAAAATTGCAACCTATTAATGCAGCGTTTTTTAAAGAAAAGGTTCCTTAAGAAATATACAATAAAGGGTGAGAAAATAAATTCTCAAACACATGTCAAATGTATTTTTTGCAAAAATTCCACCCAATATGGAATGGAAGTTCATATCAATCGATTTGGGGGCACAAATGTCATAATAGGTGTAGAGAGATTCATTCGAAATGAAACATTCAGGGATTGAGTACACATTTTCAGTTATTTTTGTACAAGTTTTTAAATCTAACAATACTAATTAGAATTACTTATTATTTTTCTCGTTTAAGGCTTACTGATATTTGCAACAATTTATAAAGGTTTGTAATTCTTTGCTATAAAAATAACATTTTTTGTCTTACAAATTTAATGCGGAAATCATATTCGTTATTCTATTTTTTATTTATTATTATTATCTCTGAATTCATAGAATTTCTATACGATAGTAATATTTTCCAAGGCAAAAAATTTAAAACAACGTCTTTCTAGGCTGACTGTTATCAAGTAAGTTAAACAATTTTAGGCATCATGTGATTGGCTCATTAGCAGCTCATTAGCAATTATAAGTATGCATAGGAATATAAAACAAAGGTCGTGATCGAATCAATCTTTCTGGCGCATAAATATTAAACAATTCAAGTAATTCGGGACATTTAATGCAGTACGCCAGTACATCATATTCAAACAATACACAACTAACAATACGACGTTTTGCAAGCATATTTAAATTTAGAAGAGCACATCTTGTAGAATATGAAGGCAAGATTCCATTTAAGTTGGCGTATTATAAATCTAGTAAATGCCTTTTGAACTTTTTAAATACGTTTCTTATAAATTTCATATGCTGGTTCACATATAACAGAAGCATATTCCAGAATGGGAAGTACAAGAGATAAAAAAATGGGTTGGAAAAATCTTTAAATACAATCACTGACATTTTTTACACAAGCGAACGTTTTTAAATCATCTGCTTACATTAAGCATATTACGAAACTTACTACAAATGGAATATCATTAACAAAAATATTGAATAACAAGGGACCTAGGTTTCTGCCTTGTGGAACATCAGATAGAACATCTATACATTTTGATTTAACATCACAAATCTTTACAATTTGCTTCATTTTTCTTAAATAACTGGAAATCCATTTTAGAAGCGAAGCGTGAATGCCAAAATCTTGCAAATTATATATAAATTCATCATGATTTACGGTGTCAAAAGCTTTTGCAAAGTCAGTATAGATGATATCAACTTGGAATCCTGATTCCAAGGAATTTAAAACAAAGTTCGGCAACAAATCAAGATTAGTTGTCATCGATTTTCCACTCATAAACCCATGCTGACAAAGAAATAGCTAATAATTTATGTTTATACCCAGATTTAAAAATATGACTTATAAATGAAGTCTTCCAATCAACTAGGTAAAGTCCCGATGAAGAAGATAAACTAAAAATTATTTTAAGCGGCAACAACAACGATTCGCTGCATTGCTTAAGAAAAAGAGAATGGATAGGGTCAGGTCAACAGTTTAAACTAGACGTAAGGACTGAAATGCCTTCTGCAATATCTTGAAGCGAAAGATTAAGTGCTCCAATAGATTCGTTAAAAATAGCTCGGAATAAAAAAAACAGGTTAGATTAATATGTCAATCTTTTCCCATCCATGCTTATGCGATATGCGCAAACAAAAGAACTTGTTAAATTACAAGCTCAGGACAGGAGCCTATAACCAAATACTACGAATGCTTTTTTTAAAATGCTGAAGTAAATTTCACCTATTTCACTTTGTCGTATATAAAAGCCCTACATAAACACACGCATATGTACATATATCTGAAAAATAAAAATAAAAAAAAACTCTGCTAATGCCTTTCGAGTAAATATTTGTGATTGAATAAAATCAATAAATTTAAAAGAAACAATAACTTCCGCTGTCCGTACAAATGTGCGTAAATTTGTAAAATTGTAAATATTCTTCTATTCATTTTGGGTCAACATCCGGATTCGCTTAAGGACATCAAAAGTTAAATTTGTAATCCTTATTATTTATATACCACCAATGATGCCGGATTGTGGGTAATTTCCCTTTTCATGGGAGGGAAATTTCTATACCTAAATAAATAATAAATAGACAATCAATGCGAACATGATGACATATTTTTTTGCTAAAAATAAAACTAATATTAGGTTTTAAATTTATTTTTCTGCCCGCTTCGCTGGTGATAAATTTCATAGCCTTAAAATGCATTTTAAAACAACGACTTGCATTGAATTGCAACAATTGGATATGCAAAATTATGTTGAAAATGATTAATTATTTTTAGTTAACGCGACACAAAGTATTAGCACAGGGATATCGAAATCAAACTTTATAAGTGCCAAGATTTATCTCGAGTAGTATTGCGGGCCACAAGTACAATAAACAAAAAGCAATGTATAACCGTCTTGTCGGTACTTGGAACCTCTTATCATAGTTTGGTTTAGGCAATGTTTTTCTAAATTTGCGAAATAAAGATATTCATTTATTTCCATTGCAACTCTATAAACCTGACAAGTTGTATGCTCAAGATTATAGATCCAAATATGATGGGATTTTGGAAAATTGTTTGAACTTCGTTTACTTAAATTTTTCATTTCTTTCAAAAATCGTGAGGAATGCAAAATAATGGATAACATTTATTGAGGGCACTCACCTTTAATTCCATTCATAAGCTGTGCAAAATAAAATTCACGAAAAAATACAAATGTTCTCGTTTTCAGAAACCGTTATTATTCTTCCTGGGTAAAACTAGAAAAGAAATGTAATAAGATGCCTATGTGGATCGACACACAAAAAACGATTATCGCTAAGAGTGGTTTAAGAAAGTTGCTTTCCACAGAGAAAACACATTTGAAAATGGTTTTTGAGAATTTTTTGTACCCATTACTAGATTTGAATAGCTAAAATGACTTTCCCAACATGCACTAGTTTGCCATTAAATAAATCATTTAAAATTGAATCTAAGTCATGGGCCGCAAATGATCAACTCGGGATCAGTAATGACCTGCGGACCGTATCATAAATATGGCTGCCCAAAGCACAAGCACAAAGCTTTCTTCAAAAGCAATTTCGAGGTACCTAGGAAGAGACTGTGATGATTATCTATGGCTGCGAATTTTCAAGCGCTGTCGCGATTTCACCAGAAAAACGTATTTGAATTGATCTCGATCGTGGTGTATTATTCATTCAGGACATATATTCCTCGCAAGAAAATGTTCATTTCACTTATTTGGATATTGTCATTCATAAATTGTCACGTTTCTGAATGAGCTGATAGCTGTCGTTATCATGTCTCCCGTAAAAATTTCGGCAGCCATCTGATTGGAATCGAATGCAGTTAGTAGCTTCCACAAAAGTAAGTTTTCATCGAGAATTTAACATCACCATACCTGATCGTTCGGTGTGGGAAACTTAAAGCCCTAGGCTAGACAGGTTAATTATTAATTTCAGTTTCTCTAGGACACACAACATCAATCTTCCAAGCAGAAGTTTGTGCCATCGAACTAAGACCTTATATCAGACGATCAGTATCAACATTCAACATTCTTTCAGACAGTCAAGTTGCAGTCAAAGCTCTTAACTCCTACAAATTCAGCTCCATACTGGGTCCCAGGACACGAAGGAATTATTGGTAATGAAGCGGCTGAGGAGCTAGCACGTAAAGGCTCTGCATTGGCCCAGAGCCCTTCTGTGGATTACCCCCCACCAGCACATTTGCCAATCTACCAACAAAAAACGTGTTCTTCAGATCTTCTCTATGAGCAAGCGTTATGCTAAGATCGTAACTGATTTCCTAACAGGTCACTGCGTCCTGAACCATCATTTCATGATAATGGGCAAAAGTTCTACAGATCTGTGTAGACTCTGCCTCGAACAACCAACAGCGGCAGAACACATCCTATGCGATTGCCCTGCAATCATCCAAAAGAGGCTTAAATGCTTCAACAAAGCACTCACAGAACCTGAGGATATTGTCAAATCATAGACCTCCACACTCGTAAGGTTCATCAAAGACCTAGGATTGTCGCCAGACCAAAAAACGTATTCAACATTCATAGAGACCATAAAAGATCTTTTCTTGGTCGCAGTGCTAATCAGCCCACATCTTTTTAAAAATACTTACAGGCAGGGGGATAGCAAAGTTGACTATCTGTTTAATTACTCATCTGTGGTTGACAAAATAGTGCCTTCTTCTACTGTGTTGGTTTTTAAATGCTCCTGAAACTAGAACAAGTATAATTATCCCAGGAATATTTTCCCACCGAAAACGGGCGAAACTGTGTGATGGAGTTGGGTATACTCGTAGCAGACATGTGGATGTCTGCAAAATTGTCTCCATGCGCTATGTATTGTATTGTATCCACTCCCTCCGCTGTGTAAGCAAATGCTCCGCCAATTTTGTCTTAGTAATCGTCGGTAGATTTAAAGATTCGTATTTAAAGACTGCAATTATTGCGCAAGTATTTATTCTAATTTCAAACTAATAACTAGAGCAAAAAGAGATTCGTTAAGAATTTCGGCGGGAATGGATGTAGTTTTTGGCGGTATTTACGACAAAAGTTGTCACATTTGGTTTACCATATGGCGTATCTAGTTAATGCTGCCAGATTACATCTGGAAAATGCGTATACCTACTGGCTAATTTCAGTGTTTCACCTAAGGCTAACTTCAGGAGAAAATTTAACCTTTTGAACTGAAATGGTAAATATTTTGAAATTACTGGGTTGCGACAAGTTATAGCTTCCTCTTCATCTTGTTGGAACCACATCTCATCCACATTCATGCTATCCAATTCGGGAACAAAATAGTCGGTTATCATGGCTCTATACCGGTCTCCATTAACGGTAACTGACTCTCCAGCATCATTTCGGAAGAAGTATGACCCAATGACTCCACCAGCCCATAGAGCACACCAAACAGTCAGTTTTTGTGGATGTAATGGCGTTTCAAGGGTCTCATGTGGATTCTCTTCACTCCAAATGCGGCAATTTTGCTTGTTGACGTAGCCATTCAACCCAAAAAGAGCCTCATCACTGAACAAAATTTTGCGGTAAACTTCGCGAATTGAACCAATCGAAATAAATTTGCACGATTAGCAAGCGTTGTTCATTTGGCAACCTATTCATGGAAAACGAAACTGAACATAAATGACATTAGAGTTGCCAGATTTGACCACAAAATGTTAGTTTTATCTATATTCGAAAAACCAACTTCTAAAAAAATACCCTTTATAAACAAACACATAAATTAAGAATGCCAATTTTGTGCGAAATTTTGTTTTATTCCTCATATATGAAACTAAATACCGGCCATCTTAAACTAATTATTTTTATATTCAAGAATTGATTTGAGATCAGTAGGTAAACTGTGATTGCATCGGTTTTGCGGCCAGCTCACCACAATTTGTACCTATCCTGTGCATAACTAAAGATTACCTAAAACATCGTAAGTGCAAGTGGCGCCAAAACAAACATAATCGATTTCCCTCTGTTTTGCCTCGTTTGGCACCGGAAATTAACAAATCATAAACCGTTCGTGTTTACTATGCTGTCATGACCGACATCCTAAGGTCCGGCCAGCCACACACAGGAATATCCTCCCCCATATCTGTGAAACCACAATGGGGGCGGCGGCGATGATTATCATTAATCCAATGAAAATGAAATCAAAACATGTACGCGCTGAATAAGTTGAATCTTGAATTTGGGAGCCAAAATCCAGAAACCTTCACAAAGCACAAACGTTGTTGAAGAATAAAAGAAAAACGAGAGTAAAATGCTCGAGCTATTACCATAAACCGAAGCGTTGCTGCCGCCGCTGCTGCTTTGAGATGTAAATGTATGTATTGTTCGAAGCATAAACAAGTAATAAAATTTTACAGGATATCAAGCGTTCGCTCTGCGCATCGTTCTCCATTGGACTATAACACCCAATTGCTAGTTACTATCTAAAGACATTTGCCAAAGTATTTACTCTCCGCGAGGGATACCCAAAGAAGAAACGTCCATTTCCATCTAAAGATGGAGCTACAACATCCACACAAGTACAGAAAAAATATATATGTATTTACAAAATTTTAAAGAGGCAGGAGCAAAGAAATATGGATGAACACGGGAGAAAAAGGGTTTATCAGCCCATGAAAATTCGGGTCAGATTGTGGGCAAATGATTATAGATATTCAGAACTGATGTTTTCCTCGGAAGTGGCCCCCCGCTATCGCCTTTGATAACCGACATTCCACAAGTTGTAAAACTCCCATTAAACCGAGAATTCCACTATAGTGAAAGGAAAGCATCGTCCGCTTTCCTCCGAAACGAGCTCGAAAATATATTCTATGAAATTGAATATCCATTCCAGCATAGACCAAAGATGTTAACTATTCCCCTCCCCCCAGACAAAATGCCAAGCCGGTAGCATTGTTGAGGTATTAATTTGTGGATCTGAATACAATGGGAGCTCCCATCTTGGAAGGATAATTGCGTGCACATAACATAAACCACTCGAAATTGCCCCTCCGAACTGAATACCTCACACCAAGGCCGTCCAATCTGAAACCATTGCAATAAAATTTTACGATTTTTAGATATTCCCAAACTGAATTAGCAGGGATAAAGCTGCTGCTACCCTCCTTTCCTCCTTTTCTCCCCGGGGATATGAATATAAACAACCGACACAAGGAAGCTTCTTCCTCCACTGAAGAGTGGACAACATAATTGTGGTGACGTTTTTCCCAGAGATTGTCCTCGTTCGATAATCGAAATCCACTGGAATCCGATACTAAAAATAATAATAATACTCAAGCAAGAGTAAGGGAAAGCGAAATTCTGTTGAAGGATTTGTCCAATAGTTCTATACTAAATTCACTGTACACTAAAAAATTTTATTGGCAAAGTTTTTGGCAGGCTTTCCTTCCTCCTCCTAAGTGCATATAGCTATGCCAGTGTAACCATTCGAAGATACGTCAGCCATGTTTGTTTTCGAAATGTGGCCCAAACGGACAAAAACATTCACTTTTGTGAGCCATTCAGATGCTAACATGAATAATTTAGTTTTAATTTATGATTTGTGAGCTTTATGTGTAAGTGTCATAAAAACGAATGAAGATTGAGTGGGGATTTGTTTGTCTGGTAGCACTCCCGGCTTATGGCCTTTTTTTTTTGTGAATCCTTCGAGGCAGTAGTAAATTTAAAATTGAGTTTGCTGGCAGCCGGAAATTTGATTACGGGGATCAAGAAAACATATTCAGTTTGTTATATTTTGTTCTTGGAGGACGCAGGACGGAGGAGCCATTTCGTAGCGGGTCGGGTCGGGTAGGGTCGGCTATTGAAGGAATAGTCTTAAACTTTTATAGGGAACTGCGGATTGCCGAAATATGAGTTTTTGGATTGCTAATTGAATTATTGATGTTACTTTTGAGAACTGTCATCAATAAAGTTTCTAACTCAAATCTACATGTTTTTAGTTTCAGGTTTGTCTATAATAATTTATTGAATCATATATTTGAATTAATAATGGAATTTATAGAATTTCAAATACAGTATATATTCCAAAGGTTCCAAGATACCTTGGCGCTTAGAAGGTATGTAGGTACTAAGGCTTATTACACTTGTAATAAAACTCCGACATGAGGTATTTATATGAGTCCATTTTGGATAAGGGTTATTTTTAAGGGGAAGAGCACCTCCGCAGTAAATCAGACTGCAATTTCGGTAATTACGAGTCGAATGGTGGCTTTTAGTGCTCAACTTATATATGTACAGATAAAATATTGTAACGACGTCAAGCCGCACGATTATTAGGTCCATTTCATGAAATTAATCGTTCATCAGATGTTTATTTTAGTAAATCTATTGTATCGCTAGCTGTGTAGCATGTGGCGGCATCCTGTTGAAACACCTGCGAACGCATTTGGAATTGTGACAATGTATAAGTACGATCACTTTCATTGTAATAAATTAATGGGAAATAATAATCTTGTAGATTCTTTTTATTGACATGGCCGTTTAACCAAAAGTTTGCTTCGTTACTAAAAAAAAATTTCGAATTAAATTGTGGATCAATGGCAAATGTACGACGCTAACGACGATCGTGTGACTTTTCTGTACAAGTTTAAAAGTTTTATAAAGAAGTCCAAAAAATTATGCTAAATCAAGGTAGATATCTAACATAAAATGGGCTTAAAAAACCACTAACCACAAATATTCGTACTAAGATTTAAGTCTGTTCTCGTACTTTGGACAATTAAGGTAAACGTTTCTAATATAAAAATTAAATTTTATTTAAAAACAAAAAAAGTAATTTAAATAAATTCGATACATAAAAACTAAGGCATCTCATGTAGTAAAGCGATTTCATGATATCTCGATCGCCAGTTGTTCTAAATATTTGATTGGCAGATACGTCTTACATCCTTAATAATCGCAGAATTTCTAAATATATTTGCGAAATCGAATATATAAGGTTGTCATAAACGCACATCCCGAAATCATTCGGTTTCAGCAGATTAGATTAGTTTGAGGGTTGAAGGTGGTATATTGTATCCCAGATTACTGCGGCCTCACAAGGGCCTATTGTGATCCTCCATATCCTCCACTTAGAGGTCACCCATAATGCCACAGTTAGTTATAAAAGCGACTAGCTCTTTGGGTCATCCCGCACCTATATCCGCTGCTTCATGCTAAAATTTACCTAGAGAAGTTACATAGTATATATTCTGCGGTTTCTTCGTCCTCGTTGCACAATCTGCAGTTATGGTCTTATGCTTTTCCCATAGTCATCAGTAGATGACTAGTCGAATCTGACTTCTACTAAGTTGCAGTAATTGTTTCGTTCTTTTGTGGGAACTGTTTTGCATGATGTTTTTTGCTTGCCTGTTTCCTTCTGCCTCCCTCCAGAAATTTTGCTTTTTCACTTCTAGCCAAGTTTTGATACAACTTTTACTGTTTATAAATAGCCCGCAGAATGGTCTTTGCATCATGAATTGAGATGCGGATCCTGTTCTGGCTAGTTCGTCTGTTTTTTCATTGCCTTTATGTCCACTATGACCTGGCACCCAGATCAAATGTACTTTGTTGGTCGTAGCCAGTATTAGGAGAACTTGAAGACAACACGGTTTCAGCAACACAAGTGGATAATGGTAAAGTACGAGCGCTTCGCTTTAATCACTTATCAGACAGAATTCTGGTTTAGAAGCCCACTCAATATGTTGTTAGGATCTTCAGTTCAACACCCGAAGAAAACGGGTGTTTACCAGGAAACGAATATGTAAAGCTGAGGGTGTGTCATCCGCGAAGGAATGAAAAGGAATAGAAGTTGCATTTATAAAACGAAGTCTTTTGAAAAAACAGCATTTATTGAATTCAATGTTCCTAAAGGTAATTTCTTATTACTAAACTTTTTCATATGCCTTCATGCTTGGCTTGAACATATCAGACCTCTGAGTTATTTGTGCTCAATTGCCGTTCGGAATCGGCATTAAACTGTAGGTCCCTTCCATTCATGTCAAAAAATTATATCTTCTGCGTTTCTTTTTCGTGTATAAACACGCGGCTATTATTAGCCGCCAAGATATCCACCTTTAAAGATGTTTCCTCTGCGCGCTGCGGTATTCTGACGTGACCAATACATATGTGTCTGCTCAAATTTAAGAGTCACCCAGTTTAATAAAAGTACTAATATTTACTATGCATTCAATCTATGTTAATAACAGCAAACACATTCGCAGTATATAGGTCAAATATTATGATGATGACTCGGCAAATGTCATATCCGGTAACACGAAATTGGAGCCGCCATGAAGATGTATGTATGTATATTGAAACGACCACGATATATTGTGATGAATATACTTGTTCGTTTCTAGAGAGCATAATGAATGAGTATTTTATTATTTAATTAATAAAGACGGCCATGTGAGGACTCACATATCACGCTGAATTAATTTTATTTTGCCGTTCTGCAATATAAGGATGCAAATAGGATGTCGTCATATCACCATGTGTACTCCTTATTTAATATTTACATCAAAGAAAGTCGAAGATTGTACTAGTAATATAAAGGTGTGCGTCCATTGTAGAGTGTTCCTGACAGTTAGTTGCTAGAGTTCTTAGCCTGTTTACTTGTGGTATTTATTGTCTCATAATCGAAATGAAAGTGTGAAAGGAAGTGCTTTGTATTGCTTTAAGTTTAAATAGCAGCGGTTTCCTAGGGTAAGCCAGAAAAATTATTAAAAAGTAAAACAATTTTGATGGATATTTTTAGAAATATTTTTGAACACTTTAGCGACTTAAGGGCAATAAGATAAAATTAAAAAACCTTATGAAGAGTACTCACTTCAGACGGTTATATTTGTCAAAGCAATTCTTAGATTGCAAGCAAGTCGTATCAGTGTAACTTTTAACTTTCTCGTATAGGTACATAAAAATACTAAAGAGTAGGAATTTCGAAATCAAACTGATGGTACTGCACATTACGACTTCTAAAAGTCGAAAAAAGTGGGTTTGCCAATGCCGTGCGTAAGTCTGTCTTTCCGTCTGGGGAAATGGTTTAGCATATTTGCTTCAAAGTTTTTCTATAAAGTTTTTGCTGTAAAATCTCTTTTATGTTTTGCTTTATTGTTCTAAATAACGGTACCTGCCATAAAAAAAATTAAATCATTTACCACTAATTTTCCCAAAAATTGTTACACGAATCTTGGTCTGTTGTGTAGTTTGGACACTTGGTTTGGCGACAAGAATACTGCATTCAGTTTTCCAAAACCTAAAAGGCTTAGTAGCCCAATATGTATTAAGAATACTTTCCTACTTATCATCCACCACTCGTTTGATTCTGTTACAATTTTTTCTTGCTTTTAAGATTCGCACCATTCACCACTTCAATTCGAAAGCTCACACATATCATTAAATCGAATCAGAAAGCAATGCTGCCATTTTAATAGTCATGTAGGGTACACCCTGTGATTCGTTTGTGAGGAAAGCACCAGAATGTTGACTGTCTTATTGCAACTCATCCAAAGAAAAGTTCTACTTAAATACATTCCCTGCATGTCAGTGACTAGCTTTCCTTTGCTGAGTCATAGAGCATCCTCTATTCCCTGTTTTAAAGCAATTTTGATTTATTGATTTAATCCGGAATGCTGCATACTTTATCTTCTTTCTACACATAACCATCACCAAATAGTAGGCACTAAATTGGATCCATCGGAATCCATGACCCAAGTAATCCTTCAAAGTTTGTGCCGTCTATTCGCTGTGAGGTTTCGAAAAACAATTTCTCCGCCTACGTGATATTGCCCTTGTGCGTTATACTCTCAGCAGCCTGTAGATAACCGTTGAATCTGAAAGCATCCGTACCTAACAAACTGAGACTCTGCGTGTTTCTGCAGGAGACAACTTGATTAGATTCTTAGATATTTAACCGTCCTTATGGTTTTTTCTTTGCTCTCTATAGTACTCGTTATTATGCAGAGGGAATGTGGATGATGTCCGCAACCTCACTATTTTCGCGAAGCCTTCCTCTTCCTACAAGGTCATCCGTTCGTTCATCTTCCCCTACACGGCAGTATCAATTACCCTCGGGCTAACTTTTCCTATTCTAAGTACCTACTACACTTTCATTACTAAATTTTTTAAATTATTCAGATAGAAAATTTACCTATAAGAGCTTTAAAAACTAGCATTTGTCCAATTTTACCTTATAATAAAATTATAACCGAAATCTATGTTTCATCCTCTTTCGAACCATTTGACTATGACCAAAGGCAAACATCCTATAGTCCTCTCAAATTTATAATATGAGGAGTTTGATTTCCATTTCATTTTAAAGTTACCAAGCGTCCTTCTCCAAATAACTGGAAAGCAAATAATCTATTTTAAAAATCATATTGAGGCCTCATTATGTGACAAGGTCTTTGCACAAACTCAATACGAAATCGCCAGCTCGCACTCAAAAGGTACTTCGGATTCGGATATTGCAAATCGTATTCCTAAAAAATGCATGCATACTCTCCACATTCGTATTACACAAACTACCCATTCGCTTTAAGTGTTTTCAATGAATGCCAAAGGCAGAAGTCCTTGCCTCTTACCTAAATATTTCATCGTTCTATGTATCACTTCCTTTCTCGGCATAACCAAGCCCTGGCAAGGGACTAATTCTCTATACAAAAAGATAAAAAAAAACTTTTACCAACATCCAACACTACAAACAAATGGAAAGCAAAAAAAAGTTAAGCTTTTCTTTTTCTCATCACAAAAAAAAAAAAACCAAACAAAAAAAAGTTGAAAAGAAAAACTTTTTTTTTTGTTCTCTCATAATGGAGTAAGTTTGCTCAGAATTTCCAAATTATTGCAATTTATTGTGAAGGTAGAACAACAAAAAGAAGACAAACAATTCTGGTTGTCCAACAGTTATATGTCCCATGGGTCGCATTCTCCGTCGAAATTTGTAGGTAAATGTAGAGCATGAAACTACCACCGTGAACCATTCCACAAAGGACAATTTATGGCCGTCAAAAATAATATTAAAGGCATCCGAGGTAAGCTCCAAATGAAAATATAAATATATATGTCTGCAACGGTGCGCATCTAAACGAGTACGATGTATAGTATATCAAGCCAAGCGGAGGAATAAAATTATTCGAATTCTCAAAGTGTGTCCTCCCAGCGAATACTTACTTTCCCTTTCGGTAATATCTACCTGCAGCCTACCTAGATGTACATATGTATGTACATTAAAAATATGGAAAGAGGATGGTCATTTATTTGCTTTTATTATCCTGCAACTGAGCATATTGACAACGACCACTGTTTTACACAGAAAAAAAAAACACTTCAATTCGATCATAATTCATAAAATTTATTGAAATACATTCATGTCGTGTTCTAAATGGATGGGAATGTGGAACGAAATTCCACAATTTAGATCAAAATAAAACGCCAAATGACGACTCTATCTATGGTATAATTCTATGTGGGCCGATAATACTGGCCTTCTCCTGCACTTGCATGACCAATTTCCTTTGATTTGTGACTAAAAGGCAAGACACCAAGAACATGTTATTTATGTGTATCTGAGGAGAATACTACCATTTAGATACTTTCCATTAGGTAATAATGTTTAACAGCCCCGCAATGTTGTCGTAAATATGTCGTCTGTCAATTAATATTACCAGTGGTAAAAGATTTTATATCCACACGGTATCTGTTTAGATTTCGATAACGTTGGGGTGGAAAGTGGTTCGATTCGATTGTGGAAATATGGAACAATAAATAGAGACAAATTGACTTTGTTATTTATTTCAATGGATTAGAGCGGGATAATTGATAGCGCAGTGTGGATAGACTGCAATTTATGACATGACCGAAGGTAATCAATTTCAAGAAGTCACCCAACCGCAACGCGGCTAAGATTTGAATTTCATTGCCACCCATTCAACATGCAATATCAATGAACTTAATTGTAAAGTCAAAGTCCTTATACCATAAACTTTCGTATAAAGCACAATCTTGTTCATGCATTTTGTAGACGAAGGCTTTCTTGGACATTGAAATCGGAACTGGAATCTCAGCTTGAATTTCGTTTAACAACTTGACAAAACTTTATGGTCTTGGTGTAGGACTCTTTAAGACCGCAATTCGATCCAACAGCAATTGATCAGATCCCCCTAATGAAAACATAATTCTTATTCTTCGAACATATTGAAGATCTTCAGCATGTCTCACTTTCTAAATTTTACAGGTTTGTAAAAATAGCAGAAATGAAAATCTTTATTTTCTGTTGGGTATCACAATGGATCTTGTAAGGGCCAAAGTTTGGCGAAGAAGCTATAGCTCTACGTTGTTCTTTCTTGTGGTTTTGATTTCTGTTCTTAACAACCGTGATATTCTTAGAAATTTAACCACCTCTACTATTGCTGGAGAAAGGGACCATTTAAAGATTTTTTGGGGAGCACGATAATTTACGATCCCTTAGTCAAATTTGGGGAGCGATTATATTCAGATCCAAAACCAATTAAAATGCCCGTTTAAGGACTTCAAACTTACAATTAGACTAAAAGACTGACAAATATATGCAAAATATATGGTTCGCAATAGAAATAATGCAATGCGTATTTTGGCATTTACCCAAATTCGACCCATTCAAGTGCACAACTTTATTCAATGGCCATTTCCATAATATACAAAAAGGGAGTGCGCGAGAAGTTATAAAATGGGAACTTAGCACTTATTATTCGAAGAAAAAATTGCATATTTTAAATGCATATTTAAATGCGTTTTAATGCCTATCAATTAATATCAATAAATATGATTTTGGACATGTGGCCGCCGCGGGTGATTCGAATAAAGACAAGTCAAGAGATCCAATTCTCAACCACTTTTTCAAGCATTCAGGGCTGTATGTCGGCAATAACGCCCCTCACGTTTCTGGTTTGTTGGCGTAGGCGAGCGACTTCGCATATCCCCAAAGAAAATATTGCTCAGCTAAACGCGCTCGACAACATTCGACATCAAATCATAGTCCGCCCCTCATAAACTTTCAACAGTCATGTCATGGAGTCATGTGAATCATGTGAATATTTTTCTAGATATGATTTTGATGATTTTGATATATCGGGATCAATTTTCTACTGCTTGAAAACCAGATCTGCGTAAATTCAAGACTTCAATTTCTGTTGTAACAGCATTTTTAACAAGTATAAATTCTTGACCTATTAGACCTGCTAAAACAGGTTTTTATAGTTTGAAAACACAATTTATAAGTTTAAATACATCCAAAAGTGGCACGGATCATAGAAACCCTTGAAAGTGAATATATTTTAATAACAAGGATTCTAAGTTGGGGTGACCAACTTCACGGTTTACTTGAACTCTTATTTGAAAAGTACATAATTCGGCAACAGCATCATTAACACCAATCTGATTGATTTACAACGCTGCCAACATATATAGAACGCTTTAATTTTCTAACCCAACAAAACAACTCAACAACTTTTAATTCGTATAAAAAAAATGGTAAAACAAAAATTCTTTCAATATTTTCACACGCTGCTCATGGCAGACACAAAACGTCAAAGTAGGAAAGGTAGATACCTACCTACATTATTAACGAAAAAGTTTAATCTAAATACAAAGTCGTAATAAACCTAATTAGCACGTTGTTTAATTACAGTAAAAGTGTTGGAATAAATTAAAAAAACAAAATCATAAATCCAATCCCAAAGCCTTACCCTCATAATTTCCAAATGGATAGGACATAATAAAATGTTTCTTTCGCTTTAATAAAAATGTTCGTTGGTCGTGTGGACCAAAACCCGTAGGCAAACTTTTTTATTGTCGTGAAAAAAAATAAACAAGAATTATAACAATAAGTACTTAAGCTATATTACATTCAAGCTTTATATCCGAACCATGAACATTTTCCATAGATACATTATATTCCTGAAGAAGCTTGGTTCGTAGGTTGTGTTTTATTTTACTTTTGTTCCATTTCATAAAACTTGAAGTATTTGAATATTTTATAGCCTTTGCCGATGGGTCTTGAATAATAATTTTTTCATCATATATTAGGTGATTCGCTGTGCGAGTTAGTGAGAGTATAACCAATTAACGGAAGGGGTTTCCTTTTAACACGCGAGCGCTTATAGTACTCGTGTTTTGTGGTTTTATTTTAATTTCTCAAAACCGTGGTGTTGTTGAAAACATATTGTAGCATCGCACAGTATGCTTTATTTGCGGATATAGCGCAAGAGGTTAATTTGCTTTAAGAACTAAAAGGTGCCGTTAAAATGTAATATGAATTCAATGTGGTCATTCTTATATCCCTGGTAGCTGTATTTCGCGAATATTAGCTGACATTCCTTTATAATCAGAGTGTATATAAAGGATGTTTTCCAAAGTTTGCAGAAGTTTTACCTCTTTTAAAAAAAAAGGAGATCATAGAGATATAAGTAATTATTGTCCCATTTCTCTACTTCCGACTTCTTCCAAATTGTTTAAAAATCTTACGAAAGCTCGCTTGGTTTCTGTTTTAGAACATCAACAATTCTCATTCTATCAGTTTGGTTTTAGGTCAAAGAAATCCACTGAAGATGAGATTTTAATGTTGTGTCCTAAATTGTATGAGGGTCTTAATTGTTTCAAACCTACTATGGCGCTATTCATTGATAGGTCTAAAGCTTTCGAGTTAGTAGATCATGGTTTGCTTTTAGAAAAATTAAATGCATCAGGTGTTAGAGGTAGATAGAAAGTAAAAATAGACCTGATTTTTAGCAATTCTCTTACTATTAAAAATGGTGTCACTCAGGGCTTTGTCCTTGGCCCTTTGCTGTTTTTAATTTCTATAAATTCACTTTTCCAACAATCATTTAATGGCCATTTAACCGCATTTGCAGATGATATAGCTTTTACAAATCAATAAGTGAATTCCTTTAATTGTGTTGGAAATATGAATGAAGATATGCAGAAGTTAAGGCAGTGGTTTTCTTTGCACAAGCTAGTGGTCAGTATTAAAACTAAACTTTTAATTTTTAATATGGACGGCATTAATAATTTTGACCTTAACATGTCATTTCACACTCATGACTGCAAAAGGTTTGATTTACCAGTTCTTAGTTGTGGTCTGGCAAATTATAATGAATATATTTATTTGGGTGTTTTAATTGAATGGGATGCAGTTAATACGAAAATTGTATCTTTGAAAACCATACGACTAAGCAAATACTAACTATGATATTTTATGCACTGGCTAACTCAAAACTGCAATATGGTATTACAAGTTGGGAAGGGGCTTATGATAATGCTTTTGATCCCTAATTTAAAACTCAAAAATGTCTAAATAGAATAATTTGCGGTAAAAATTGGTTAACTCATTGGCCGCTTTTCAATGACTTACTTCCTTCAAGGCATCTTTTCATTTTCAAAGTTCTTAGTGAATTTTTCAAGCGCAGCGGTGACATTTTTTAAGCACATCTAATTACAGCTAACGTGTTAATAATAAAGTCTTGGATTTAAAAAAAAAGGAAAAAACCTGATGATGAAGTGATAGAGATTTGCCACATTTATCCCTCTTATTCTTAACTATTTCAATACGTTGTGCAAGCGTGAATTAATCCATACTTTATTTAAGTTTTAAATTGTGAAAATACCTAGAGGTTGTAGTTGATTTTTGACAATTCGACTATGGTACAAAACTTCAATAGACATAGCATGTCCGTCCGTAAAACTGACCCACTTTTTGAAAGCGTATTTTGATTAGATTTTTGCAATAGCAATATAATAGCAATACGAGGTGTACAAATGCGAGCAAAGGCTTAATTGAAGATCCGGCGAAGATCTACTCTAATTCGGTTTAGCGAAGTAAACGGGTTCAATGTTTCTGACTCTAGCACAATATGAGTGCTGTGCAAAACCTTTATTCTACCAGCTCTGCTACTTGGTAGTAAGTGCATGATACGCTCTTGAGATCTTCCGAAATTAACATTGTGTGCAACCCGCGAAGATACACGAAGCTGTAGTAAACTGTGGGTTAGTCCAAAAAAGACACGCTACATCGTCTAAATTGCGGTTGCCACATCGAGTGAATGGACAAAAATGCTCCAGCCAAGAGGATTTTCAAATGCCTGCCTTGGGTTTTGACACGGTTTCTAAGACTAAGCTATCGTGGATGACAGAGCACTTAGTCTGGATAACTGAAAGCAGCGTGCTTGGAATCGCAGCAACGATCAGGAATAAGGAGTAAAACCTGTGGAGTTCGATACTTCCAAAACAAAATAATATCTCCTGTCCTTTAATAGTACATATTACATTATCCGTTCAGTGGCACATGCATTGCTGAAATCAAAAAGTCTTCCCACTTTTGGTATATGCGTTAAAGACAACCATCGATTGAATATAAATTTTGCATTTATTTTTATCTGATTACATCTTAGAAGGAACTCAAAAAAAACGGACACCAATTGGTCAGTACTCTGCGAGATTATCCAGACATGTTCAACGGTGTCCAGACCGTGCATAACAAGGGTTAAAGCGCATAACCTCGTAAGTCGTTTTTCTTTCTGCCTTTCCTCTGAAAGGTGGCTTTGATTTTTCTGATTATTTTACATTAATAATTTTGTGTTATATTAAACGACTTACAAAGTTCTGCACAAACACTGTGTATGTTACTAAGTAATGTTCAAGTATTTATAAACATACAAGTTGTTTGATGTTGACTGCTGATTTGAAGTTTTGCAATTAGGCTTAATACTCGGGTGAAAAGAATAATTGTATTTAAGTAAAGGCGGAAAGTAATAATTTAACAAATAAATGTAATGCAGTGCAGGTTCCTATATATATTGTATTATACCCCACTCACTTCGATTACAAATTTTAGCACGATTGGAAAACCTTGTCTTTCCGGCACCCAACAAAACCAATAACAAAATGTATACCTACGAGAAAGTTAAAAAACGGTCCAATTCACACATCCCAATTACGAACTAACTGCGAGGATCACTCTGCATTTGTAATTTCTAGTACTGAACACACACACACACAGACAAACATTTGTATTCGCATGTTCTTTGACGTGGTAACCTTTCAATTACATCATTTTAATAGTATCATCCCATTCAGTCAGTTCTCGACAAAGTACATAGTAGGAAGCCCTGAAGCGGCCTTGTTTCCACACCCTTGGCTTATGCGCCAACAAAAACAAAAATGGAAAAATTCCACACATCTACTATGCAAATGTTTACCGATATCATAGATCCTAATTGAAATTCACCTAAAACTCGAATAGCAGCATCATTAGGTTGCCTTCGAGCCGCCTCGTATATGACTGTGACATACACGTCGACGAACCGTATGAATAATAATGTGATACGGATTTCGATACCGCAACACACCCGCCAATTCGTCGCGCTCCAACATCGTATCACTTCCTCGTTCTATTTGTGTGTGGATGTGTATGCGTGTGCGTGTGACGTGCGGTGTGACGGGTGAGTAGACCACAATTACCACAACCGATAGTTGAACGTCACAAAGCACCACCCAAATGGAACAAAATAAAAACGATAACAAAAGCCAAAGACCGAGTGAGTGAGCCTGCCTGTCATCCTCGCCACCCGTCATCGGTATCCTTGGGCAGATAGGACAAAGAAACGTAAGCGCCCCCTCCTTTATATGCCTTATATTTATGCTGTGCGTCCTTGAGAAGATACACATTTTTGTAGAACTGGAAGAACAGCTACATACATACATACATAATATGCTAACGACAACGAATATGCACATGAGTAGGTACATGAGCACATGAGTGCGGCAGTTAATTCATATATGGTCGACCTAGATAATCAAGATGTCATTACCAAGAGTGGGCAATCAGGAGAGATTTCTCTGCTCGACACACACACACGCACACACAATGCCAATGTTGCTGCGTGCTCTTCAGTACGGTACGGTACGGTTCGGGGATGAAATAACGTCGACATTGTAATTTGCTGTCCAGTAGTTCACATAAATGCCTGGTGCGGTGTTCGCCATATCATAAGGATATTAATGTGTTGCTGCCAGGAGGAGTTGCGTGGGATATGCCAAATGAGGTTAATCAGATTGTAAAGGTTGCTCGCACTCATCTCGTTATTGTTGCCAAGGAAAGAGGTGACGTACATAGGAGCCGTATGCGTGTTATTTCTCATTGTTAGGACTCTTTTTGTTTCTTTCCCAACTTTAAATGTAATTATTGTTAAAATATTTTTTTGGAAAGTTTCTTACTAAGTTAAACTTTTCAACTTTTTTTACATAAGATTGCAGGGGCTATCCTTTGATTTTTCTGAAGCCCTCGAGGTGTAAAAGGATCGGAATATCCAATAAACGAAGGATTTATGAATTTATTTGAGGGTCAACGTTGTTCGCATCGAAGCAAATGGCTACCATGAACCATGACCGCACATACGAGTATCTGAAATACGAATCTTAAATGCTTATGCAGACGTTCAACTTCCTGCATACGTATGCGTATTGGTACACCGCAGGAACTAGACTCTGTGTAATAAGAACATCCTCACAGATATGCATGAAGCTTGCAGGATAGGATCCATCAAATTCGAGTGGCACTTCTAAGGGGCAGACAGTTTCATAAATCAAGCTCGTCGGGTTCGAATAATGTGTAAGGACACCATGTTCTGGATGACAGTTTTAACGAGCAATTAAAAATTTAGTTAACTCTATTTATTGCTTTAATCGCGTAAGGACATGAAAATTTATGAAAATTAATTTTATTTGTTTGTAGTTATTACATCTAGTTTCGGTTTAACTCAAAATTGTGCAGGTACTCAATGGTGGGTGACCAGATAGCAATGATAATTTTTCCAATTGTTATTTAACAGCAGTTGTCAAAGTTATCAATGATATCCAGCTGTCAAAATATTCAGTCAGGTTTACCATTTCATCTTGCGTCGTTTTACGCTTGCCGAAAATGAGGAAATTATTAAAAAAAAAATATTATCGAAATTTCGGCTAAATTGTAAATATTTCATCGTGCGGTCAGTCTTTATCTTTGCTTCACTGTGCAGGCAAATCGTCGCACCATAGAAAAGATCGAATATAATAGGGCGCTTACCAAAAAGTCATTTTCTTGGACAATAACAGACATCTATATACCGAGCTGTTCCAACAAGATGGCGATGCATGCCATAAAAGCGACGTTTTGAAGGAGAAATTTATCGGCTGGGTCATCTTACAGCGAGCGATCACCAATTGGACGTTGCGATCATGCGACTTGACACCACTCGATTATTTTCTACAGGGTTACTTCAAGTCTTTTGCCTACCTTTGAGTGTTGTTTTCTTATGGCAGCTCGCATAGTTAGTTATCCGGCTCCCGACCTGTAAAAGGTCCCTGCCTGGGGTTTGACCCGAGGTAGATGAACTCCTTAACTACCTCGAAGTTGTGACATTTTGTAATAGTCGGTGGACAGATGATTGTTTGACAGTCGAACTCTGAATCTAGCCGCTACAAGAAAGTGGTGAGAGTCGACGTTTGTCCCTCGGTAAGTGTGCACATTCAAGATGTTGGTTGGATGTTGGATCGCGGTAATATCGGCCTTGTACCGCGAGAGGACAGACTCAAGTTTTTGAGCAGCACCTTAAGTGTAGAGTGTCCGCACATTGCAGGTACACACTCGCACGTCCGTTAACTTTCTGGGTCTATTTTGCCTTTGAGGTTCATTTATATCCGAGTCTGCCATAGTCTCTCCCATAACTAGATGTTTTTGACGTGGTCAGGAAGTTACCCCGACGGCACAACCCCCAACCTGGAGGGAGGCCCTGTTCTTGACCCTAGGACAGTAAGCCGGTAATTCCGGTGCAATTAACCCACTTCGGGGATGTTAGACTGCTGCCGTTGGCCCATCAAGGGCTTATCCGCCACCAACTCTTTTGCAACACCCTGGCTTAGTATTGGAGATCCCTTTAGACCTGGGTTTCAAATAAGTCGAAGCACCTCATATAGGGAGATCACTTGTTACACCTAACTGAAACTGTGGACGCCGTCGTTGTTCCACCTGTTGACCTCCACTATCTTTTAACTGCGGCTTATCAGTTTGATTGGACTGGTATCCTATACGAAACATGATATAACACCCAAAAGTGCAGGAAAAATATAACTGACAAAATATAGCGAATGTTTTGGAGCCCTGGACAGAGACTTTCGAGATTTAAAATAGATTTCAAATTACTCCTATCATACGTAACTCCTAGATGTGCGACGCATAGAAAGGCTATTATCTATACAGAATAGTAAGCTGATAATTGAAGATCTTCTGACTTCCTAAGAGTTACTAATTAACTAGAAGTTGTTCCAGGGATAAAAAGCGACGATTTTGAAATGTTTTTGTGTTAATGCCAAGCTTACGTCAATTTTATCGAATATTTAAACGAAACAAGATTTAATTGAATACTTCTTCAGATGATCTCCCTTATTTTGCAAGATGTTTAATCGGAACCCAACTAACCGTATTAATTTTATAATACTCTAAGAGAGTCCCCGAGGACATACCTCAGAGAGCAATCAGACATTTTAGAGATTAATAATTCGCCTTTACATACATATGTATACGATCTTCTCATAGGTAGCAAAGCAGAGCCTACGGCTGTAGGAGCAACTTTTACAAAAAAAAAGTAACCTAAAGAGCAAAAGTACTAGCAAACTGCTACAGGGTTAACATGGCAATTATAAGAAAGTGCATGTTTTTCATTTTTCAAACTGAAACCAACTTCACTTTGTCCATTTAATTAAAGTGTTCATCCGTAAAGTAGGTTTTTAATTAGCACTTAGATGGAGTTGAACAGCTAAGCCTGATATTGTTTCCTTCTGAACTTTTGAAATAACGACACATGCCGTTATATATTACTTTGCGTCTCCATTTTTTTTATATTTATACTTATAGCAAGTGCGCAATAATGAGCCTTAGGCCATTTGAATGCCACCGTACGAGTATATTGGTGTAGGTAAACCCTTTCTCAGAATTTCAATTAAAATTTCAAAGCATACTTTACTTCTTCAGGAGCTAATGTTTCACTGCGGTTTACTTACGGCCTAATAAATAAATTCATTGTGCGATTATACCTTTATGCTTTTCCACATCAAAGTCGCTCGCCGTTTCCTTGGCTAGAAAGGGCTAAAGGCACTGCTTTTTTGTCAGGAATACGTTTGGAACGTTGTTGGCTTACCCTTTTTCTTAGATATATGTACATACATTTGTGTTTGGATATGGTTGCACGTGTCTGACTGTTTGGCAAAAAGTGATATTAAATTACGTAACATTTTAAGCATACAGAAATCTTTAGCGTGTAGGATGTAGAATGTCAGAGGTATTGAAAAAGTGCTGATAAAAGAAAATAAGAATTACAAAATAGCATTTTAATAAGCCGTAGTAGCAGCAAATATATTGGAGTTGTTACCAGATTAAACATTTTTAGATTTTGCTGTCAAGAAAGTGTGTAAAAAATAACAGGCGTGATAGTATGATTGTTCACTGCTACCTTTTGGTCTATTGCTTTCTTCTTATTTATAGGACGAGTTTTATTTAAAAGCAGAAGCTACTTTTATAGCTGCCTGACTGCCAATGAAAATGGTAATATAATTTCGTGGTATTGCCAACAATGGCTCCTTAGGGGCCGCTTCCGCGATCGCTAGAACCTCTGCTTGTAGGACACTGCTGTTGTCAGGAAGGTTGATTGAACAGTATTGCTTTAGTTCTTCCGAGAATATTTCGGCTCCGTTTCCTAGTCCATCTTAGATCCATTGACTTAAGATCTTAAGATTTGCTCACGGCTTGCCACCAAACTTCGTTGGAGAATCTAAATAAATTCTCAACTAATTTACCTCAAGTGTTCCCTATGTCTGCGCTCTTTTTGCGCTTTTCAGTTTTCGAAAAATCTTTAAGGTGTAAGGTGTCTCACCGCATCATATCTTGCTAAAGGCAAAAACACGTAACGCATCTCTATTATAAGCAGATATGCAGCTACACTTTCTGGAAGGTAGATGTGATAGAGAACGACGTATTTCAGGGCGAACCGATGTTTGTCATCCAAATTATGCAATTTAACTGAAAAGATGGCCGACATCTCATTGAATGTACATCTCCTCCTCTCCAATGGTTTGGAAAGTCCCTATTGCAGTACAATGAAAGCGGCCGATATTGTCAGTATTGTGTTACAATTCGCAGGAATAGTTCTTGCAATACAAAGAATCGCCTTTCTTGTAGATGTTCCGTATGCAGCTGATATCCTAGTCAACGGGTTTCGTTTCTTTTACGCATAAATGGTTGATAATTTGTTGCATGCATTCTACCAAAACATTAGAACCATGTTTAAAGGGTTCCACTGGCTGGTCATCAGAGCTAGTGGACTCATTATTTATTGGCATTTTAATAGCCACACTGACCCATTATAAACTGAGAGATGAAATGTCTTCCACATTGCCTGAACGCGGTTCTCTTATTAACATAGAGTTAAGTGAGGTCTCCATCATAATTTCGAAGATCAAGCGATCCGGGCTTGCAGCCAGAATGGTTTTCTTGTAGGACATCCGGATTTTGTTTCGATCGCGGAACTCTTCGATTTCCTTGAGCTTGGAGACAACGTCTGCCCCCTTTCTTCTGCACACGATTTTTGTTTTGCACTGCTGCACATTTGATAATGTGAACTTTCTGCCACCAATTTCCGGCGGATGCACTCATCAAACGACAAAGTCATGTCATGAGTCAAGCTATGAATTAATCCTATATGCATGATTAATGTGTTTGATACGAACCCTATGCGAAGCTGTGTTTACCTACTACTCCGACAAAGATATTTTCCTTACTGACATTAAAGTCCCTGAGTACGAGTTTGCCATCATACTCCGGACAGGTTCAATAGGCACCGTTCACGAGCATCTTCTCAAGGCACATTTTTCTTTTCTGCATACCCGAACCTATCCAATGTAGCTCCTAGACCTCAGTATCTGCCTTATAACGCTCGAGGACTTCGAGATTCCAGTTTTATAGCAACATCCATATAACAAAGATTCACCATATAAAAAATAAGGAAGTAGCCCCGACGGCACAACCCCCAACCTGGTTGGCCCATACCTTTTCTTTTGACTTATCCTTACTGACCTCAGCTCCAAATATGTTGCAGTAGCTCACGTAAGCGTTCGTGACCGTTTATCCAGTCAAGTGATTTCATTCGCCGTACGTCCTCTTTATGCGGTGCTCGCTGCGACTCATTTAGCCGAGCAGTTCAATACTCGCGCTTATTAGATAAGTTCGGTTGAACAAGACTATTACCTCCCTCAGTTACAATTGATGTGTAAATATAAAGGGTGGTCCAACGAAAACGCACGATTTTAATTGTAAATACAACAAAAAGTTTTCAGAGAATTATCTTCATACTTTTTATTATAACAGAAGGATCTATAATAATTATGTTTGAAACAAAATATCGGCCAAATACTAACAACGGCTTCGGTGGCATACCTCTATCTGATGGTCCATACTTTCAATGACTCTGAGACAAAATTGAGGTTCAATAACGTTAATGTGCCTAATTATGTAATCCTTTTTTCTTGACTTACTGACGAAAACTTTTTTTTAAATATCCCAAAGAAAGAAGTCCAACGGTGTCAAATAGCATGATCGTGGCGGCAAATAAACATCGTCACGACGTGAGATAACACGGCCATTGAATTTCTCGCTCAAAAGAGACCTTGTTTTGTTGGCTGTTTGGCAAGTGGCACCATCTTGTTGGAAGCACATATCGTTCATGTCTAAATCCCCAATTTCTGGCCACAAGAAGTATGTTATCATCTCGCGATTGCGAAAACCATTCACGGTAACCCTTTGGCCGACCTCATTTTGGATGAATCCACTCTCTGTGGATGCATCGACTTTTCACAATGTCATAGTAGGATTCACCTCTTAAGTCAATTGAACCTTTTAAGCGTGTTAATTCAAATCTTTATTCAATATTCGCATCAGTGATGTTAAATTGTTGGGCACGACGATGAGTTGACGTCTCTTCTGTCACACTATCGCGAACAACAGCAATATTTGTCGCAGTACAAACTGGGCGAGCATGCACAGTTGTTTTCACATTTCCTACAGACCCAGTTTGCTGAAATTTGCTCACAATTCTACTGATTGTGGACCCATCTGTTTGATTATGCTGGCCAAAATAATCACGAAGTGCACGAAATGCATTTTGATTTGAATGCCCCTTCTCGTAAAAGGCTTCAACAATATTAACGCGCTGCTCAATTGTGTAAGTCTCCATGGTTGAATTTGTCAAACACTAAAACAAAGAAATGTCAAATTAAGTTGGGCAGAAAACCCATTTCCGCAACACACAACCCAACCATAAAAATACTGTTGGAATATTCATGATCTCATAACTATGATGCTATTAACATCCAATCCCTCCATTTCCTCACTAAGAACTTAAATAAGACATACATATCCGAAGCCATTTTATCTTGGCACCACACAATAAGACAAATAAGATATAAAAAAAAATTATTCATGATAAACACATGTAAGGACTCGCGACACTTTGCGGAGGATTAAATAAAAGTTTCAGCTCCAGGAAATACTTAATTTGAAATTGTCCCCTGGGATTTTGGTTAGATTTAAATTGTCTTCACTCAAAATGACAGTACCATTTGTAATCAAAAGTTTTTTTTTTTTGTTAAATTCTTCTTTCAATAGAGACAGTTTCCCTGGGCATTTGTACTTCCACAGCTATTTTAAAAAGTACCATTTATTTGATTTTCTCGGAAAAAGTCTATTTTAAAATACACACAATATTTAATAAAGCGGACATCACATTTTCATTGTAGGTAGGTAGGTAGGTAGGTGTATGTCACCTTAATATAATAATTCAACTGAAATTTTCTTTAATTTCTTTGCCAAATTTGACAAACGATATTTCTCTAGACACAAATTATCATATTAAAACAAAAATATCTCCCTGGACGAGTATAATTCCCGGGAACCCACCAAATGTTGTTTTCTCTCAAGGATATGTCAGTAAATTATTCGTATTTACATTTTTTACATTTGCCATGTACATGTTGTTGGAAATTTATATCCTGACCTTGTTTCAAGGAAAATTTTATCCAGCTATTCGTGTATTTATGAATATGTACCGGATTAAGTGAAAAGTTTTCACAAAATAATTACCAACAGAGTGCGTACCTAAAAAGTAGTATGTATCTCCAACAGGACCACGTAGAATGAAAACAAATTTTTCGCCCATCGGACTTGATCTTTTCGACAAAAAGATGAAAGAATTTTTCATTCGAAGCATTTAAGTAATTATACCATTATGATGACAACAAGAGCACCCAGGGACATTCAAGGAAATTCAGAGCAGAAGTTGCATTTTTTTTGTATGTTCTATCTGCCCACCTGAGCAAAGGGAAACCTGCGGCAATTTGACAAACGCCTACTTTTGACAAATTTTTGTAAAAAAAAAGTAATATTCTTTAAAGAACATTATTAGTCCACCACCGACGACGACTAGTACAATGCCATACTTCGACGACGACGACGACGTTAAGACACAGAAAGACTAATCATGATGACATCCAAAGAGAGTGAGACCTAACGCAGACAATTTTTAACAATAGATGCCTTTGGCATGAGTAGCAATTGAAACCTGCCAAGGAGTGTAAATCGACGTCACACAATGAGGAAGCATCGAAACAAAAAGGACTCGACTTAGCTAGCTGAGT
This sequence comes from Ferdinandea cuprea, assembly GCA_963576555.1. Lineage (NCBI taxonomy): Eukaryota > Metazoa > Arthropoda > Insecta > Diptera > Syrphidae > Ferdinandea > Ferdinandea cuprea. The sequence goes on from OY754958.1 coordinate 29,966,374, forward strand.
TATGTCCACTGCTCAGAAGTTTTTATGAATCCTCTGAAGTGAGTACGGAAATTTATATATTGGAAGGAAGTGTGCGAGGAAATAAAAACGAGACGAAGAAAAAATATTCGCGTCGATCATAAATTTAATTTCCATAGAGAAATGAATATAGGACGAGAAGGGGAATGGCTACAAAAGAGGAACGAGAAAGAAAAAGAAAAAACAATGAGAAACCTTCGCTTGGGTGTTTTGGACTTATTTTTTGTGTGTTAGGTACGCCCGGTTCCTTTTGTTTTGTTTGGCAAAGCATTTTTCCTTCGTCGTTCTCGGTCGTCGTTGGTCGTCGCCTGCAGTTAGCTTATGAAGAAATTGAATTATGCAATGTAAAACGTGAGTGAGAGTGTGGGAGGGGGTATGGCGCGGAGCAAGACAAATTAACGAGCAAGGATGCTTTATTTCCTTTTTTTTGGTTTTTTTTTTGTTGTTTTGTTTTATCCGCATAACCAAAAGGATATCGCTTTAGTTTGTTGATTCACTAAGGGCCTTCCTACTTCGTTCTGTTTTTAAGCGCAGTGCTTTTTTTGGTTGTTGTTTTCTTTTGCTCTGCTTCGAAGGATTCCTTTTCAATTTAGCAAACATTCTTCTTGATTTTTTTTTTTACGAAGGATATAAATGATGAACAGGTCCTTTTTTGGTAGATTTTGGGATTTTTTTTTTTTGCTGCTAGTTTTAGAATGTTGAAATATACAAAGTGTTGAAAAGTACATTTTTTTTTGATAGCGGCACAGTGACGATGAAAGAAAGGGCAATATATCTATATATATATATGTTTTCTTTTTTTTCATAAAAGCACTTTATTGGATGTTGATTCAAGCCCTTGCTTGCTGTTGGCTGTAAAACGGTCGTTAAAGAGTTACTTCTTGGATTTGTTTTTATGGAAGCTAAAAAGATGAAAAAACACGAGTAAGTTGTGTGTTAATGGAAAGGGGATTTTTTTCCCAAGATTTGAGATGGATTTTTTTTTCATGCGAAATGATGCAGTTTTCCTCGTGTCAGTCATCTTGGTTAAGTGCTAACACTTAAGTGTGTACACATTGAGATAGATGATGCGAGTGCAAACTGGATTGTAAAGGTAGAGGTGTTTAGTGGTTCTAAAAATGAAAGACACCAGGCGCCAGCTATACAGAAGTTCAGGGCAATGATATTATAAGTCCTTTAACAGATCCTTATCATATCATATACCTTTACTGATGATGACTGGGGGTATAAAGGCATAAGGTTTGAAAATTTAGAACTTATTCATTAAGTTTAACTTCTTAGACCTCAATTTGTTAACAATCTTAAAGAATGCGAAATTCTTCTCCCAATTACCATTTCAGTTTAGATCGAAGATTCAAACGAAGAATACTTTTAGAACTTGTAAATATAAAGAAAGCCCGCTGGGGCTCTAGCACTGCGGCTCCAAATGAGCTTGTGCCTTTCCTGGAGGGGTCCAAGAGAAATGGTTTAACTCCAGAGGAAGTCAGGAAGACAAGGATCTTCTCTGGGTGTAGGGTAGTAAGGTTTGCTGGTGAGATGATTTCCTCACTCAGGATGTTCTTCCAGGACGAAATAGAGTCGGCCAGTCCATGAGTATGTGAAGAGAGGATACGCCACTCTCTAAACAGAGTCTACATGTAGGGTCCGGAGAGAGGCCAATGCGTTGAAGGTGTTTTTACAGGATACAATGACCACTGAATATTCCTGTCAGGATTTTTAATCCTGAACTTTTTTTGAACTTTTTTTGGTACAGTTCAGACAGGTTGATGAATCAGACTTCATTGGATTCGATAAGGCAAAGGCTTTTAACATGGTTTTTGATAACACCACGAAAGGGTTCAGGGCTGACAAGTGGTGTTGTTGCGCCGACTTTAGTTTTTTGAACTTGTATTAAACGTTTATTATGTCCGAAAGGCTAAAACCTGTCGATGGTCTTTTATTTTAAAGGCCTCTGAAAATACTTCGTTAAGAACTTTAATAGCTTAGTAATAAAAGATGCTTACAATTTAATTCCAATTAAAATAGGTTATTATTCGGGATGTTAAAAGCAAGCTTATTATAATCTTGAGTTGAATTCGTTGGTCTTGGTATTTTCTAGTATTTAGTGTAGAGCCGAGTAGTATATTGCAGAAGAGTTTTGGACGTTTACACAGTACGCTGAATAGGATCTTCTATGTGATGTATAGTAGGGAAAGCCTCGAAAGTTCTTGCAGTAACATATAATCGCCTTTCTTATAGAAATTACATATGGAGCTAATTGTTATCTCTCACTTTTCGATCTCCTTGAGCTGGGAGGCTTCTTCTCTTCATCTTTTCTGGGTCGGTACTCTTCTGTTACTGCTCTTGTTATCCGCTGCAGTATTCAAATGTGTACATCTTATTTCAACTCCCTGTATTTCGCATACATCATCATACGACGAGCTCTTTCTCTGGGGTGTTTTCGGCTACCTCTTTATGTCGCAGTGCTGAGACAACTGGTTCATGGCATCTATGGTATACGTGAATGCACGGTGTGGAATTTCTTACTGAGCGATTCATTTTATAGGCTCTAGCTACTCCAGGTGTGCCAAGGCGTCCAACATTGAATTTCTCATTCTGAACAAATCACAGCTTCTTCCCATTGGACAGTCGAGCTCTGACAAGAAAATGGTGAGGGTCGACATTTCCTCCTCGGAACGTATGCACGTTTAAAATGTTAGGTGCGTGCCTTGCATCGATTAGCGTATGGCCGATTTAGTTGGCGGTAGGACCGTCTGGCGAACTCCAAGTTGCTTTGTTAATCCTAAGCCTCAAAGACTTAGTGCTACTTATCACCGCATTACAAACTACGGTTAAGTCAACTAGTCGGTAGCCCTGACTGGTGTTGAAATCTTTAATGACCCCAGCTCCAAATATTTCGACGAAGCTCACATAAGACATTTGTCACCATGACCATTGACGATACCGTTGATTTATAAGCTTACCATGTACCAAGTTCAGTTGAACAAGACCACTACCCATTGGTTACAACGGGGAGTTAAAATAAGCACAATAGATGTCATTGAACATCCTATTCTACAACATTCAACTGCAAACGCTGTTTATAAATAAATTAAAAATGTATATAATCCACCAGCTCCTCCACACCACTTCAACTTTATATTCGAATATATTCGAGTAAGCGGTAAGGAGTTCCAAATAAATGGAAGTTCTTTACAGTCACAGAGCTTCACTAAACTACACAACAGATAAAGTCTCTTTGTATAGTCCCAAAATACTTAACGTCCCACATAGCTCGAATTAATTACCTGAACAATGCATTCATTAAAATCCAGAGTCCCAAGTTCCTGAAATCAAATTTCCATCAGGTACCTGAGAGACAAACAGTAACCTTAGTCTTCTCTATTATAATTACATGTCAATTTATTTATTTTTAAATCACAGATACAATTTCATTCAGCCTATTATTGACAATCTTTGCGCTGTGTGTAACTTTATATTCAACAATTAGGCTCCCACCCTACCCATACATGAATACAAAGAGATTTGAGCTCCCCCCCTGGGCAAATGAACTTCTCTCGAAAAGCATCTTTAAGATATGTATCTTTGAATTTATAAAAATTATTCCCATAGTGCTGTGATTTCAAAATCAGCTCTCACGCAATGCCAAATATCTTGTTAATCCACCCTCATCTTGGTTTTTGTATTTACTTATAAACTGAAGAAGCCCCCACCCCTCGAAAACAGAGAAAGTTGTTCGCCATACAAGCTCTACGCCTCAAGGTACATACTATCTATGCTCATCTTAGCACAAGGCAGCTCCCATTCCGGCTAAAAAGTCTCTTTATACTCGATATATTGACTGATTACAAACAACCAAAGCTAAACCATACATGGTAAACAGATGAAGACCAAAAAAAAATAAATAAACCAACTCCAAACGGCCATTTGTAACATGAAATCGTGTACAAATGGCAATCGCTTCAGGACATTCCCAGCGAACATGAGACTCATTCGAGATGAGAGTGGCAGGCGGAATGTATGTTTCCAAAAATTAGTACATATGGTTACAAGGAGACAAACAAAAACAACGAGAACTAAGAAAAACTAACTGTCATTATAATGCCAAACATTTGATGTGCAACATTGCTCCAAGCAAAGAGGGTAACAAACATCGCTTATCACAATCATTCAGCTTGATGGGATAAGAGTGTACATACCGACGACCGATAGATATCCTTGCATGCGGAATTTGGAACACGAATCTGATCCTTGTGTAATCGACTGCGTCTCTTCCTTTAAGCTACATGGCACGAGAACATGTAAGGCGACATTGCTAACATCCTTTCTCATTGCTGCGATGAAATCAGGTTACAAATATCTACATGATGGTAGTAAGAAAACAAGCTATGCTAAAAAAGAAGTAAGTATACGCCATGTATGCCAGCTACCCACACCCAGGCAATGATGAACTCAATTCATATAATGAATGATTCCGTAAAAAGGGCGTTCGAGGAGGGAGGGGATTAATGGAAACCTAGCGAAGAGTGATTGCACACAAGAATGTCCTGTGGTTACCCATAGAATCGTAGTACCGTAGAACCATAGAACCATAGAACCATAGAACCATAGAACCGTAGAACCGACCGGTTTCACTCCCTAGTAGTATGAACCAGAAAAAGAAGTCGTTCCTTTTTAACAATACTGGGCGGGGCGGTGGTAAAAAATGTTGTCTCCCACAGAGTCGGCTTCCACATACTACCTACCTACCCTATGATCTTTATTAAAAGTTCGAGCATGGTGCGTATCTTTAAAATGTTGTAATGTTGTAGAGATGAAGTTAACATCGAAGTCTTCGTCCTCGTGTTTATATCAATTTTTTTTTTTAAATAAAATTCCACCACTCTGTCATGCTATTACTTTTCGTTCAAAGTAACTCTAGAACTTTTGTTGATAACATTTTCTTTTTTAAATATACTCGATCTGGGGTCAGGCAAACAAAGCTAGGTCTTAATGAATGATAAACATTAGGGGAGAAATTATTTCTTCATGGTCCTAAACAGTCAGCGACAAGTACCAATAATTAGATAAAAGTGTCATTAAGAAAGAGGGCGGCACAAAGGGATTGATATCCTTTACTTTTTAGTCATCCTTGTCAATGATGAGCGTTAAATCGAAAACATTTCGCTAAAGCGTTTCCAACCTAATTGAAGTTGTGACTTTTGTGGCGGTCGCATGCCATAATTTTGTTTTGTTTTGCGTAAATGTCAGAGCAGGATGGTTATAATTTTATGTAACCCCGATTGCTATAGTGAGTTGATGATGATGATGATTTTTAAGCAGTTAATTTGCGCATGCTGTGCGTGGCTGTAGAACGCTTGTTAGTACGCTTGATTACGTTTTGCGTTTATTATTACAAAATGAAGATGAAAGCACAACTAGTTTCAGTTTTATAATTGAAATCAAGAAAAACAGTTTCTTAACCCAGACGGGCATTTGTGTTCGTTGGAGAGGTGAAAAATAAAATAAGCAGACATTGCATGCGTGCTCGTGGACATGTTCGCGTCAATGGACGACCTTTGGACAACATTGAACCAAAATTGTTGCAATACAAACTGCGGGAACCACTTTTTTTATGGTGATCATGTTTCTCAAACTACACCACCATGATGAAGCGTCAAAGAGAGCTGGATTTCAAAGGCATTCTAATGAAATCTAGTGGATCACCATGCCGTTACGAACCCAAGAATTTCGAGAGTAACTTTTTATTTGACATTTATAGCTCTTCTTGACTTATTCAACTCAACAACAAAGCCGCCAGTTCTGACGGCCTATCTGTAGAGCTCTTTTAATATGGAGGTGATGTTTTGGTAGGGCGCATGCTGCCAAGAGGATCTTCGATACCCGGCACACAGGTTCTAGACGACAAGGAAGACCGAACCTCCATTTTAAAGATTAAGCCATCACGGATGCCAGAGCACTTGGTCTGGACAACTGGAAGCAGCGTGCCCAGGATTTATGGCTCTTCTTGACTTATTCAACTCAACAACAAAGCCGCCGGTTCTGACGGCCTATCTGTAGAGCTCTTTTAATATGGAGGTGATGTTTTGGTAGGGCGCATGCTGCCAAGAGGATCTTCGATACCCGGCACACAGGTTCGAGACGACAAGGAAGACCGAACCTCCATTTTAAAGACCAAGCCATCACGGATGCCAGAGCACTTGGTCTGGACAACTGGAAGCAGCGTGCCCAGGATCGTAGAGGATGGAAGGCAGTCGTGTCTAAGGCAGGGACGTATGGTTGACTTATTCAACCTTGCAGAAATTATGAGATTTCTACAATATGCTCGTGAGCAGATAGCACGCGGGTCAGCATTTAACAGGAAAAGCTCTATCCTCAACAGATCCGCGCATCCGTACTGAAATTAAGCCGACGATATTGACCTCCAATAATCTGCATTAGTGATAATCGTGATCAAAGGATACTTGCTTGCTGGGTTTAATTTATTCAAGAAATTGGGTGTTATTTTGAAGCCTAAGTACTACTTCTATATTTGGAACCTCTGAGTGTTCAAGTACAGGCACTTTCTACTTTCTACACTTTCTGGGATTTAAAAACTCAAAGTTTTAACAGCTCAGGACACATATCAAGAAACTGTTTTAATAAGTTCAGTTTTATGTTCGACAAGTAAGTCGCTAAAAATAGCATCACCAGGTCTATGTTCTAAGATACCATTTTTAAAAGAGGAAAATTGTAAAGCCTTATGGATCGCCAGTATTTGACCTGAACTGCTTAAATTTGTTACTGCTAACCTCCATAACCGCAGCAAATAAATATTAGGCCTAAATGGCCTATACAGCACCTAAAGCCTAGCTTCACCAAAAATTGTATATACGAAGATATATTTTTTGACACCAATGGATTTTTAAACGGCAATTTAATTTTTTATAAAATTCTTCTGACAGTTCTTACTGTTAAGATGTTTACCAGACTTGCGGAAGGGTCGCAAGGACTTTCGAGGTGGGACAGCGTATAATAACTTTTAGGTGATACGGACCTAGGACTTTCATTTAGAAGTTTTTAAGCTCTAAGCCACTGCATTCAGAGAAGTTATAAATATGTATACATATGTATGGGTCGATAGTCCCACAGTTGCGAGCGACCTTCTGGTAATGCTGTAGACCGTAGCTTCAAAACCAACAAAGAATGCATATAGATAGGGAGCGAGGATTTTCGATTGTCAAGAATTCAGCCTGAAAGTTGCTAGGTTTAAAAGGAACCATCCCATTCTTTAATAGCATCAGGCTTTTCAAAGATCTCAATACTTTTTGCGGCTGGCTTTGAAGACAAAAACTATCTTTAAAGACTTATGTTTTTGATATGATAGCAGTTCACTCGTGCGAATTCGCTTCAGTGATGAGAAGCTTGGCATTTTCAACATCAAGAGTATGAATTCTGATTTGAGCAAAAACAGGACACCCGTAAAGAAAATTCTTGCATGAGCTCTCTCAAGAAGCAACGCAGAAAGTTGTCCACCAAAATCAGTGTGTTCTGCAGTTGTTGCGCTTTCTACAGACAAAGATAACTCATAGTCGCCACCAATTCTTTACAATATAATACCACTCGAAAGCCCAAAGGATATTTGCATAACAGCCCCATTACTAAGTCTTTAATTAACTTTAAAAATCAATGTACACAGATACCTCAAGTGCATATCAGTTTGATCAATCTTGAAACCGCCGTCGTCGCCTTCATTTAATTACAGTGATATCCTGTCCAAAGAAACTTTAACCCTTAAATTAAAGTCTTCACGAGAACCCGCCTATTTAATGTACATTCATATAACAGGATGACCTCCGCAGATATCAGAATCGCTGCTTCTGTCTTCTCACCGACGCGACGATGTCAGACGACGCGACGTGACAGCTTTAATTAAGTAATTGTCGACCCCAGCTAATCCCTCTTTGCACACCAGCAACGTCACCTTTGTCATTCTAATGTGTTTATATTAAACTTTCTACCAATTTGGAACCCTTTAATTATGCGAATCCTTTGTATGACTGTGATTGGCTTAACCACGAAACTTTCTAAGGCATATTGTTTTCATGGATTATTCGTCCTGAATAAATATCTTGCGATACAATCGAAAAGTCCTCGCACAACTTGAGCTCGCATTCTTGTAGGGGCATTAACACCCACTTTCTATCGAGTACACACATTAAAATTCCTTAACTTTGACTAGGGAGGCGGTGCACCGTGTCATGGCATTCGTTGGGTGAAAATACAAAACAACAAAAAAAAAAAAAAATAAAACCCAAATCAAAGGCACTATGAGAAAATTCTATTATCCTTGTACAAGACACGAATTTTTCTTCTTCAGCAGCTCACTTGTCGTCACAATGTCGTGATGGAAAAGCGCTGAATAAGAAGAATGAGCTCAATGAGGAGACCAACAACTGAGAAAAGAATCCATAAATTAGACGTATCCTGTCGCAGGAGTGAGCATTATTTTTCAACCATACTACATAGAATGGCATGCTTACGAGCAAGACGAAGACGACGGGCATCCTTGTGATAAGATAACGGAATGCTTAATGAAATTCCACCATGTCAGAGATTACGCCTACGGAAAATTAATTTTAACATTATAAATGGGTGCGTGTGACTTGAAAGCATTACCGTTAATGATCAAAAAATTGCCACCGTGAAGACATTCTGCCATTCATGGCGGCCATACTGTGTTAATAATGACCTCTTTCCCGAGATCGTGCACTACTTTTACGAATTGAAAAGAAAAAAATCAGCGAAAAAAAAAATTAAACACAGTCTTGATGCTATTTTTGTTGTTGTTATGTGCCTACAGTCGCTGATAATGGTTCCTGTAACATCACCCTATAGCCGTTTGGAGGACGAACACATGACGGCGGCGCGCTACTATGGTAATTTAACAGAAAAGTAAATGGAGTATGAATAACGTAGAGCATCTGCAGCTGGAGAAAAGAAGACAAATTGTTGTATTGGATAAGGTTTTTTTTTTTTGTTTTAATCTTGACGTTCATTGAGCTACTATTTGGGGGACAAAATTACAATTCATTGAGGTCCTTATGGTGTGAAGAGTTATTGTTATCGATGTCAGAATGCTTTACAGTAAGCCCATGGATTTAACAATTTTTCGTGTCGTGTCGTGTGGTAGTTTGCACACCTGTCTCGAGTAGGCTATTGCACAAATAGCTCAAGTCATTCAAAGGGAAAAACAATAAAGTTCACTTTTTAATACTCTATCTGATACCTAAAAAATGCTTCTACATATTGATTTGACTATGCTTAATTAGTAGTTTTCCTTGTGAAAAACAAACTTACCTTCTTTATTTAAACTCGACCTGCTTGAGGCATGAGAGTCTTTTATCCTCTGCGATCCCGGGCACGCTGGGAGCAAGTTATTCAGACTCACGGTATCTGTCTAAGGCCTTCATGTCGAACCTGGTGGCTGGAATTAGAATATACTCTTGGCTGGATCCAAATAGTTGAAATATTTTATCTCTTTGGACTACGTCTTGGTACAGTTTCGACCATTAAAGTGTTTATTCGCTCAGCCACCTCTTGCGAAAGTCTGGCAAACATCCAAGGGTAAGAACTATCATAAAAAGCTTTTTAAAAATAAATTGCCTTTCGGAATCGGCATTAAACTGTAGGACCCTTTCATTCGTATCAAAAACTATATTCTCGCCACCGCAATGTTTGAAAAAGCTACGCTTTAGGTACTATGTGAGATGTTTGCGCTCAATTTTTGTTCTTGGACCAGCCCATAGTGTTTTCAATTGTATCTCGATCTAAGGTTATCGCCCAGCACTCAGCACCGTATAGCAGAACTGAAAGCATATGGTTTCTTTATCCTTTGCGTCAGGAATCCTTTTTTTTGGCCAAAGCGAAATAGGAGTGGCTTTCTAGGGCTATTGTTCGTTGGATTTCCACTTAGTTGTTTGTCGTGAAGTTGCAACTAACTTCGCCTGTTCTACAAACGCCATGAAAGCCTCTATCACGGCACGCAGAGATCGCTCGATGTAGTCTATATTGTCCAAGTTGTATATACTGCCTTTGAGGTTGACAACCGCCCTTCACATAAATAAACATGATAGCACCTCACTTTCCCAAAACCTTTTGCAGCTGCACATTGCACCGCGTATTCTATAACTTCTCGCTACCCAGTTGGATCAGTTATGCCGGAATCCCGAATTCAGCCATTGCAATGTTGAGCTTCTGACAATGAATCCTTTCGTATCCGGCTTTAGAGTCAATGAAAAGATGGTGTCTTTGCAAGATATAGGACCGCCTTTCTTGCAGATGGGGTATATGGAGCTAATGGATTTAGTACATATACCCTACCAAAACATCACCTACATACATGAAGAGCTCTGTTGATAGACCGCCACATTCAGTGTTCTAAGGCTTTTTTATAGAAACGATAACCCCTTTATTCTCGTTACTAAACGTGGGTTCTTCTTTTACTTATCACCCTCCATAACTCACCAAATATGTTTTACTTTTTAAACTTAGCATTGAAATCCCCGACCATAATAACTTTGACACCGTATTCCAAATAGACTCCGTTTTTTGCCTCAACTGTGCTTTTGCATGCCGGAGATATAAACTGATTCAATTCAATTCAATTGACTCAAGTGAGCATGTGATTTTAACTTCAAACTAGCAAATACTCGTCATCCTCTTGTTGATGTCACCGGATTTCAAAAACATTTCAACTACATCTTGGTGCTATTGATTTTCATTCCCCACTTCAATTAGAAGACGCAAAGTTTAATGATTTAAAAATTGACTCTTAGGAAGTTACAGCGGAGGAGCGTATGTTACGGAGTTCTAAATATAGCATTGTCTTGCTTCGTCATTCATGGGCCGGCTGGTTTATGAAGAAATTAGGTCGATATTTATAAGTCAGTATCGGCAGCATATTCTCATGGATTTTCATGGCCGTCCAGATTTTTGCGTTGTTCTTTTTTGCACAGCTTGAAAGTCACCTACTTTGTTACAGCTACTCACGATCGGCGGCCTGTTCACTGATCCTCGTTTTCCTCGAAAGATCAGATTAGAGTTACCATGGTGTGTCCGCCCTAGACAAACTCAATAAGGGTAGGTCCACATTCCCCCGTTTTTTTGCAAATTTTGCTTTATACTTATCTTCTTCTTTAAGTTAAAATAAAAATAAAACTACTACAATCGACAAATTCTCAGAACTTATGCATGTTAAATAAATTATTTGCGGGAAACCTTAAAACTGAAATTGTTTTCAAGTTAACCCTACGCGAAACTCAAACTCTCTTAAACAAATCAATTTTAAATCACTTTCGCTGTTTCGCATTGTTATTCAGCCTCGGGAGCCCCGTCCTATTAGGTATTCATTTCACTTACTCCGTTCGAGAAAACAACAAACTGTTCTTCCGTAAAATTCATGTCTTTCACCCCAAAGCAAGCAAATATTGACCTATTTCGTGGTTCTTTTTTACTTCCAGAGCCAACAAAAATAACAGACAACAAGCCCTGCGTTATTGAGCTTATCCGGTGGGACAGGAATATTGATCACCTCTAATCCATACCACGGCATATGGTAAGTGTTTCATTCGCTGGCAAAGTGCTACATCACTCAATACCACCCTTATCTGGTGTACGCAACATCATTTATCATGCAACATATTTTTTCAATCAACAGATACAACCATCACTATCACAAGCCACCGCCAGCAATCAAACCAACCTAACAACAAAGGACCGATTGGAAATTATTCGAAAAAGTACGCGCTCCTTTTTATCCGCGTTGAACACACATCAGAATCACCTGCCGCTCATCGCACAACAAAATAATCAATCACAACTCATAACAAGTCCTGCAAGTGACGTACAGTGGTGATGAGTTCAAAAGTAGTAAATTGCCTTAACACCAGCAGCCGCCACAGTCTCGTCATCGTCAAGAGCACACCTCTCCCATTCTTTTCAATTGCACAGCCAGACGAAGAAATGTGATGATGAACTGGTTGTGAGCAGCTATAAAATCATTTCCAGTATTTCATAGCATTTACGACCAGAGATGGAAAGGACTAGTGCGACACATGTAATTGGCCTAAAATAATCCTGACACATACTTTTTCATACATCCACGATGAATGGTGGCTGCCGGCAAAGCTGGTAAAATATAATCCGCATAAGTGTCAAAGGGAATAAATGAATAACGCCACAAGTGTGATCCCTTAAGCCCTGTGTTCGTCGACGACAGACTCATCTCTCATTTTTCTTGTTGCAAATGCAATTGAGAAACCTTAAGTGGTGCGCGCAAAAAAATATACGAACAAAGGTCGGCTTATCCCCTCCATACAAATGGAATCAAATGCAAAGCAAGGTTGATTGTCAATTGAAATTGACGACGGCATACACGGAATACAAAGAAGTCAAAGGTGTAAGTGAGGGAGTCACCCGTCACCCGACACCATTATGAATTATTCATGAGATCCATCGAAGCCTGAGGGTTTCTTTCACTTTCGCTCACAATCGATAAACGACACAGATACAGACACAGACACATCTGCGAAAACGACCGAACTACCTCGAGACATTCACATTTTACATAGGCAGCCTTTGCAACGATGACGGAAATAACTCGAACTGCGGACGCACGCATCCATTCAATAAATCGCGATTCGTACCGGTCCAGCTGCAATTCTACGCCGGAAGTGTACGCACCTTCTATAAATGCCGCCAATACTAACGGCAACTACCGACATCCGCCACTTCAAACCCTTAATGGACACTCGAACAGTGCCAGCACGACGGGCAGCAGCAGCCTTACCGGACGGGAAGTCTTTGAAGAGCGCGAGATGTACTACGTATCGCCGACGAAGCGAAAAACCACCCGAAATGAGCATCGAGCTGAAAACCTTCATCATTCATCGGGACGACGCTCCTCGATGACCTGGAATCCGCTGAGCATAGTCGCAGCAGCTGCACAGAAAAAACGCCTCGATGAAGCGCGTTCACCCACCACAGATAGCGGCATGATGTACCCCCCACCTAATTATCCCACATACGGGACAATTCGATCCGACACGACGGCAATGGAAAATTTCGAAAACTCCAGCCACTATTCGGACTCGGCGATGCAACTTCTGCGTTCGGGCAGCTGTAGCGGAGTCGGCGGTGTCATTGGCAACAATAATCTTATTACAGCTGCCAGCAGCAGTACCAGCAGTATTCACACACTCCTCCCGGCGGCGACAACGGCACGTACCACCAATAACGTGACCTTTTCCAATTGCACTGACGAACGGCAATTTCACTCGAATCGCGGGTCACTTCGACGCAGCAAGGGACGCAGCAACCAGTCGCTGTGCAGTTGCGATGCGGGTGCAGATACGGAAATCAATCCGGATCCAATACGCCCATTGTATCAGTACAGCTTGGATCGCCGGAACAAGGGACACACGTACACGTGTGAGCAGAACGCACAAATACTCCTCAGACTGGAACGTGAGCGCAATAGAAAATTATCGCTAAAGGATTCGACGAAGGACGCATTGACGACCAGCGCCAGCAAAAGTAGTCTCAAAACAGTCCTAGATAATCAGGTAAGTGAGGAGAGAGAGAATTGCATCGATTTTCACAGGGTGAAATGCTTCTGATAGAGGGATGGGGGAGCTTTCAACATTTCAACAAATTGCTATGGGATTAGTCGCAATTTGTCTTCATTACGATTTTTTTTTTTTTGTTTCTGTTTACTCCAGGCAAAGTTCACTTGACTTTTATAATGGATAGACGTTTAGCCTGGTAAAGACCTTGCGAATTAACACCTCCTTCATTCTCAGTTTCAGTCTCAGTCTCTATCGCCATCGCCATGTTGTATTGAAGACTTTAGGGGCTCCATATTTCTGAGAAATTGAAAACAATCAATTTAAATTTGGAACAACATAGCTAGCGAATTATAGGGTTCTACAGATGTTTATAGTGATATTGAAACCATCAGCTATTTGAGATATAAAATGGATATTTGATTACATTTTGCTGTGTGCGTGATTGAGTAGATTCAGACATGATAGATGTTTTCTGGGAAATATTTCACAAGACACTTAACAAATTTTTTCTGACTTTATGAATGTTTGCATAGGACGTTACTTTTCTAACAATGCCACGCACATATGTGAAGATAATTTAGGTGTCTTTACCTATGCTGAGGTGTCTTTTAATCCATCTTTATAAAAAGAAATTACCATTGCATAGCTTCACAATGGACGACTCGCACGAAGTTGAAGATTTTTGACGTCGAACGTTTGATGTCGATCATGGAAGAGTAATCATAACAAAAACACAAAAGCTTTCCACTAAGCTTAAGATTATGGAACTCATCTTAAAATTTCCGACTTCCTAAACTGAGGGCTGAATAGAAAGGAAAGAGTAAAAAAAAATAAACTAACAAAAAAGGTATGACCGGACTTCTTCCCTTGCGTAAATTTCTTAAAATCTTTCGTCACCTAATTTTCTAGTAGGCATCCTATCAAGTTTAATCGGACTTCCAGAATTTCCATGCTGTACGGTAGCTCTTGAAACCGTTCTGCATCTTACACCGCTCGATCTGCAGATCAAAAAACTTGCTGGTGTGCTAGAAAAACAGTGCTACACGACTCACTAATTTGGGACTCTTTAGGAGTAATAATTTTGGACATAGTATGATCCTATCGGAGCTACTCCCAGGCAATCCAATTATAACGGATGAAATTCCTTCCTTTATGGACTTTGACATTCTATATGACATTACATATCCGGAGAGGAAGGATTGGCAAAGAAACCGTAGTATCTTCTTAGAAGATCCAGTGCTGAGAGGGTCTATACGACTACCGGGCACAAGCAGTGTCTTCCAATCAGAGGTTCTGGCTGTCCTCAGGGCGGCTCCGGAAAGGATAGAAGGTAATGGAATCAACCAACATCTATTCTGATACAGTTAGGAACTGTAGCACAATGCTTAAGACATTATGCAGTCAGAACCGACTGAAACTGTGCTGGGTGCCAGGACACTACGGTATTGAGAGGAATGAGCAAGCGGATGAACTTGCTAGAATAGAAGGGCTACTGGTTGGTAGTGAGGTTGTTGACATCAAACCTCCCCATAATAAGGGCATGATTGAGGAAAAAACCATCAGGTCTGCCAATCTAAGGTGGAAAAGTCTTGAGAGACACAGGGTATCACAGGAAATACTTTTTTGAAAACATAGAGGATATAGATGGCAAGTACTTCAAGGACCTTTTAGGTCTTTGCGGGGAAATTGGTTGCTTTACAAGGGAAATTTCTGACTTTTGAATTTTGAATTCAGATGGTTCTCCCAGGGATCACGATGGGCCGTTGAGTATTAGGAACTGAATATACATGTACAGTATTGTGCAAAACAGTGACGAGCAAAATTGATTTATCTATATTTTTCGTTAATTTTTTAACAATGTGGTCCAGTTGAGGGGTCTATCATAATAATATCAGAATTATTGGATATAGCTTATATATGAGTCCTTCAACCGCGGGTGTGGCATAGGGGCATAGGACGGTGACAAACTTCTTCCATCCTTCTCGATCTGCGGCCAGATACTTCTATATAGTTAAAAATTGCTTAATACATTTTGTAGACCAATTTTGATTGTTTGGTATCGTTTGGCATGTCATCATGGAAAAACTCACACGACAACAGCGCTTCCAAATTGTTCAGCTGTAGTACGAAAATCAGCGATCTGTGAGAAATGTTTCTCGTGCGATTCGAGGAACTTACGGTGCGTATAAACGACCTAATGAAATCCCTGAAACCAAGAGCTACCATTACATCCATTAAAAACAACGGCATGGTTTATGGGCTAATGGAATCATTGGTCCATATTTCTTGAAAAATGTGCCGAATCAGAATGGTACCGTCAATGGTAATCGTTTAAAATAAAAAAAAACCTAATCGCGCCATGTTAACGGTCTATGTGCTTCCTTAAATTCAAGCTCATGGTCTCGGTTAGTTCTGGTTTCAAGCCAGCTACGATTGACGTTTTGGAAGCCAACGTTACTCATGTTATTCGCGAGATACCAGTCGCTATGCTCGAACGAGTCACTCAAAATTGGACCTTCCGAATGGACCACATAAGACGTTGTCGTGGCCAACATTTACATGATAGCATTTTCAAAAAGAAAATGTTCAAGAAGTGTTCTTTTAACCTACAAAAAAAATGTAAGTTCACTTTAAAATTTATGTGTTTTATTTTACATTATAAATCAAACCTCAGGATGAAAAAAGCTTTAAAACCTACAAGAAACCGCTCCTTGCGGTGATAGGCATTTAAAGTATTTTTTTCTATAATAAAAATTTTATTTAGCAGAATTTAGCATGGGTAGACCTTATGACTTGCACTTGCCTTAGAATACTTTCACCGAAAGTTCACAAGAATTTCTTGTGCAGTATCCCAGTGCTTCATGGCAGTTTTTGGAGCCCAGGCAGGACTTCTCGTTTAAATCCAAAAGGTTTCTTTGAGATATTCTTAATGTGGTTGTGAAAATCTAGCCAGAATGCAGAGAGACAAAGCTCTGGTATCACCAGTTTGAGAGACATCAGGCGGTTACTGGAAATTGAAACCGTTCTTTCGCTGTTCCTTTTCGTAGTAGAACATCTTTTTATCTTTTGCCCTTACGTCTTAGAAACCCGGCTGGTTTCCAGCGATTCACTATTTCGTTTCTTTTACACGCATAATATCCTATCGCCTTCTAAACTGAACCACTTCACCTTCATGGCTTGGACAGCCTCATCCCAATTTCACACTTCACAGAAAAATTGTTGGCACTTACACGAATCTCCAATTTGATCCATCAATCCACTCGTTGAACTTCAACTACTTCTATGAAGTATCACTCAAGTACAAACACAGGCAAATAAAATGTATCTCAAGAGATAGCAAGTTAAAGTTGAAATGAAAAACATTTTTAAAACAAATGAACTTAGGTTATTTCGTTTGTTATCACTTTACTAAATTCTAAGCAAAAATAAACTGCCTTCGGTTTTAATTAGCCCAAACCATTTTGGAAAAAAAAAAATTAGTCAAATATCAAGCACAGACACTTGGCTGACCCAATCAGAAAGGTATTACTCAAAAACGGAAAGACAACAAAAAAAAATACAGAACATGAAAACATTTCGGTAAATTATATTTTTGGCCTTCTTCCCTTGGGTGGCACTATCCGTCTGTCCATCACTCAAGAAATAGTCCATGGCACTTGAACATAAAGGGGCTGATGCTGAGCAGGAATAAAACGAAAAATGAAAGTGTGCAGCACAAAAAGCAATTACCGCTGTATCACATCCTGCTGATCTTTTACTTCATCCCAGCCCTCTCTCGTTTGGTCGCACAAACTGTACCGCATCCTATTTATGTACACTTGATTAAAGTGGACAAAAATGCAAGAAATGAGGAAAACTGGAGCAACAAGGACAATTACACATACATAGAAAAAAACCAACGAACCAACCAACTCCTTCTAGTTTATTCCGTAGAGGTGGACGAGAGCTTGAGAATAAGTACGTGTGTGTTTGTTCAAAGAATGACATGGACTGCCAAGATTTTAATTTTCTCTAACCTTTTTTATGCTCTACGAGACAGGTACAATAACGCGACAACAAGTAGGCAGGCAGGCAGTGTGGGTGGTGGCTCAATGACATCCTTCTCTCGGTTCGCAGCCCTCTTTATGAACAATTAGTGGAATTAAAAATTCTCCTTTTAGTCTTTGTCGCACTAACCGTGCCATGTAGTACCGTCGAGGGCATTCTAAATTCTAGCATTCTAGGCCAGCAGTAGTAGTATGCAATGAGAGAAACCAAGCGTTTCACTTAATGCTACCGCCTCTGGCACGTCATAAGTCTTTCTATGACCGGATAAGTGGCCCTTTGGCAATATGCAGTGCCTACCGTATTATCTTCGAACTCTTGAGATGATTATTGTTAAGAACTTTCTTGGGAGCTGGAGGCGGAAGAAATTTTATTTACACCTGGATGGTTAAGGAGTGTTGGATTTGCAATAAATAAAGTGGGCATTGACTTTTTTTTTGAAAGGCTAGTTTTTATTTTAACGGCGCATTTGTCTTTGCCTTCTTTATCTTCGGGTCGAATAGAAAAATAGATTTTGTACTCCTTTAGCTGAGATATTCTATTTAAGGAATCGTACCGCGGAATATCATATCGGAAGTTGTTGTTGGCTTTACAGAGAAGTTTTCTTTCTATGAAGACCCAAGGCATCACAATTATTCCTCTTTTAATGCCGGTATCTACCGAGGTACGAATTTTTTCACCGTCAATGCCAATTTGAATGGCACGTTAGAAACTCAAAATGTATTATTTAGAAAAGATCATTAAACTTAAGAATACAATCATAACTGTGTAAGGGCATCTTAAAACAACTAAAAATTTGTAAAATAGTAACCCACAAATTAAAATCAATTATTTTAAGAAGCATGTCCATAGTTAGTACTTGAATGTGCTATATTCAAAAATGTATGATTTCAAAAACAATAACCTGGTACACCTACATCTATTAAGAAGGCTCAGAACTTCAATTGAATTGTTTGCAGATAAGTAGTCTACGTCAACGTCCTCATTTAACAGTTTCTTTTAAATAGGGCCAATTATATGACCGCTGGGCATACTGTCTAATCTTAGCTTAAGTATTCAATTCCATGAAAGAATTAATTATTTGGTATAAACTTGAAATTTCTTGAACTTTTTAATTTTTCAAGGATCAGATGAAAATATTTGATATCTGAAGTAGATTTTACCCCAAATAAAATTTACTTTCATTACGTTTGAACGTCTGTAAAAATGGAAGTAGGTCTTAAAAGAAGGTTTTTAAATTGGGCATCTTTAAAGCCCAAAATCATGTCACTACGTTATCTGAAAGCTGACCAATATTAATAATAGTTTAGCTTGGTCTACAATTTTCATTTAATTTTTTTCAACGAATACTCTCTGTTTTGTTTTATTTATCTCATTCCTATTCTAGTGGGCCCAGTTTTTGTTTGAGTAAACGTGTTAAAGTCGCACCGACATCGCAAACAATCTGTTGACTAAAACGAATAAAGTTACATTGAATAGCTTCAATTCGAATTGAGTGAATATTGTAGTACGGAAGTCCAAACTTGTGAAGCATACTCTAGATGCGGACGGACAAAGCAATTGTACAAATACTGAGTAACGTAGGGTCGTCAAATTCCTTAGACCTAACCAAATTCTTGAGTAGTCAAACCAGGTTTATATTTATTTTCCTCGTTTTATTATTTTCAAAGAAAAAAATAACTCGCATTCGGAAGAAGACGTTGATACCGGCAGTGTTATTAGTATCCTTAGCAACATATAAATATACCGGTTATTTCATTGTGGAATTTTAAGACTTGATATCGCATCTATGGGTCAAATATTCCTCCCGCGTTTTAAATTCGAAGAGAACAGCAGAGGCCACAGATGTGCGACAAAACTCAACAGCTTAAATGAATTTCCTACCCATTTGTACTTAGTTCGTAGACTCATGAATCATGAGGAGAGTTTGATCGCCCCAAAACGCCTTTCTAACTACACCCCTGGAAGTGTATATTATAACCGTTGAATTTAAGTAGGTTTTAATGCGACACAAAGTAGAAAACGAACTTTGAATTGTTGCTGTATTGAGAGGTTCATTTCGTGAACAATTTGGTGAAGGAGGCTACGTAACTTAAAATAAAGCTTTCAGATGTATTTGTTTTCCTGTAAATTCTGAGTTAAGGTATTTCAAAAATTTCATATTAGGTTTAGTTATTTAGACAATTTTATTTCAATGGAAAAATATAAATATGTACATAAATTCAAAATATGTTTGACACAATTTCGTCTACCAGACTGACATTTAAATTTCTATAATATATTTGTATACACCATTTTGTTCGAAAAAAAAAATATTGATTGAAAATTTACTTTTCAATTCCATAGAATATGCAGCTTATGTAACCTAGAGCGATAGTTGTGTAGCTATATAATAAATCCAAGCTACGAGTCCCAAAGCTATTTAGACAGATTCTTTAAGAATGGAATATACTGCCAGAAAATGATAAACATCCTCGCGCTCCTTTCGGTTACACGTGTTACACAGTATAGGTAGTTCTGGTTGGGATATAATTGAGAGACAAGAGCTCCCCTTTTATTTTAAAGATAGTGCTCAACAGATCAATTGGTTTCGCAGCTATGAAGTATGTTCCATCTTGCAAATAGTGATTCAGATTGCTATAGATCATTGGGATGATTGAGCTTGGCTTACAAATTTATCATATAGCCTTCTTCCTGTTTTCTTCTAGGATCTTTGTTGGTAGTCTGCCTTCCTTCATTGCCATGAATCGTTCAATATCATCCAAGTGAAGTTTGAGTGAGACCAAAAACAGGGGAGCTATGTCTGACTCCTGGTTTAGCATGTAGATGGACGAACCGCTCGGTGATCTGAGAGATCTCCTTATGAAATAACGAAAGAGCTTTTTAGCTTCTTTGAAAGGTGGTATCCCTATACTTGAGCTTCATAATGAATTATAGAAGATGCGTTATATGATTCTTATTCTTATTTTTGATGCAACTTCCTCAAACTGGCCAAACTGCTCGCTTTGCTTCTGTCAATTTATCTCTTAGGTACTTCTTCATATTAAGATTTGATGTAATTAGTACTTGTATTCTCGAACAACTTCAGTCTGGTTACTCTGGAATATTCATCTTTCCCTTCGGCAGTGCCTGCCCCTGTTTTTCTCTGAAAATCATTATTTTTGACTTTTCTAGGTTAAGGAACAGATTTCGGGTATATCCAATCTGCACACCTTCTATAGTATCTGCGCGAAGAGCAGAAATATCCCTACAGACGGTGAAGACTACTGGTTGTGGGTGAAGATAACGCGCAACGGCTTAATGCTACTGAAACCATATTGTTGGACAAAAGCTCTTTCTATTAATATATTCACCAGCCGAGGCTGCGTTCACGTGTAGTAGTGTCCTTCGGCCCTCCTTAGAAGCATTCCTCAAATCGCGTAGTAGATTCAGAGAAAATCCCTTCCCCTTTACCCATCCCCCGTCCTGATTTAAGCAAAATATACTGATCTGGATAGTATCATTATAGTTACAACGTTAAAAGAATTCTTAAAATCAAGCGAGTAGTTAAATAGATAGTCCATCGAAGCCATCGATCTGTATAGAACTTTTCCCCGTTTTGCTGTATGTCCCTTCGTATGTTCCTTTTTACTAATATTATTCGTCATTTAGTTGCTGCATATTTTATCAACTCATACAATTTTTTCAATTAAATTTCTTTAAGCTTGTTTTATTTGAAGAGCGGCCGAGTTGAGTAAATTTAATGGACTCACAATTTTATGCCGTCACAAGACAGACTTTCGCAAGATGTGGGACACTGAACAAAATTTAGGGTAGTTTGAACCTATTTCTACGAGGTTATCGTCTCATTATCGTTCTCTAAAATCTTCAGACACAGGACACGGAATTAAAAATGTATCTGCTTACCTACGAAAAAACCATTATCGCATAATTCATTGCACATCTCTCAATGGTGATTGAATTCTGATCATCGCCATGCTTGAGCTTTTGTTTTCTTTGTCTAACATTCTCGGCCACCAGTATCTTTTTGTTCGCAATGACTTCAATCTCAATCTGTCACCCTTTGTAAAATAATTTGATTTCGAGTCTCAATCATCAAAGATTCCTGTGTGCCTGTCCCCCTTCAGCAAATTGTTTTATCGATCCAGTAATTTAGTTCGCGATGGTAAATCACTGCTTCAAGATACAGCATCTCTATGTATATAAAGTTGTAAAGTAAAAGTAAAAGCAACTTGCTAGATAAAAGAAGTACCCACGTCAAGGGTAAACCCTTTTTCATTTTACATTCCGGAATAAAAAGAAATCCTATTCCAATTGCGCACACCTCCTACACACATTTATGTTACTGCCTCTAGTCCTTTCGTTAGAAGAAAATCTGAGGCAACAACCCGAAGGACAACAATGATTTGACCTTCGCAAAGGAAGAATGTATTTCTTTCACCCCGAAGGAATTTCGCTGACTTGCTAAGTCGTGCATAAACAATATATAGATATATGTATGTCTGTTTATTTGTGTGTGCGTTTGGAAAGGTGTGCGCCTTTTGCCATCTCAAATTCAATTTGACTCGAACGAATTCATTATTGGTTTTGCGTAGTGGATGTGATTTCTTTTTACTTATTTTACCTCTTTCTTCCCCAATATAAGGACAGACTCTTCGAAACCTTTTCGTTTTTTTTTTTTTTTTTGGTTTTTTTCCTAAACTCATTTTCAATTAGGAAGTTGGATTGAGTTCCACCAGCGTTTCCTTTTTTTTTATGGAAATTTCGACTTTTTGATATACATACATAGATCTTATGACAGAAGTCTACACCATCTTATGGTCTTATATCTGATGCGGGATAGGTATAATATAGTGAAGCACCTTCCTTTGAAGGGTGAATATTTTTGCAGAATAATAAATAATGAAGATATTCACAGAATATCTATTTGAAAAAAGGCGATGCTATGTAACTGATTTATACCACGGCTTACCGGTCAATTGGAAAAGGTAGTGTATCATTCATTTCAGGACTTTATAATAAACTTTACAAAACCGGATATTATTTTTTTTTTGTTTTCTTTTAAAGAAGGTTAATTAAGTCCCTTTTGGAGAAGAAGCGTTTCTTTAATAAATTAAAAATAGCGGATTTTATGCAACCTTTTTGGAGAAAATGCACACTTACAAGTGTTAAGAAATTAATTAAAGGTTAAGGTCTCTTTCGTGGTTTTTAAACGTGAATATTTTACAACTTTTCTCATGAAAAAATACAAAAGATCCCTTGTAGAGGCTGCCGTACTCTTTTAAGAGCCCAAGTCATTTTCTTAAAGTAAAAAAAAAAAACAGAAGTGGCATTTTTTTTTATTTTGCATTAGGTATGTTCATTTGGATACTAAATTTACCTCAAAAGAACTTAATTTAAAAAAATGTTATAAATATGTATATTTTAACAGCGATGGTTTGGCCCGCTTTCACGCGTAAGATACTACGCACAATTGTTACTCAAAATAAATTAGGGAAAGTACGATTTTGTCGTTGTGAAGAAAAAAGGATAATAAAACTAAAAACTTGAAGCTATAAACTTTATTCTACCTTAGATGGCATTCCAGCGTAAGATAGCAATAGACTCTGTGAGCTTTCTCGATTTCCAGCTACAGTCCGACAGTTTTTTGGCCGAAGCCGAAGGCGAATGTACTACCTGAAATATCAATTTGAACTGTATACAATTTATTAGATAAAATAACTCATTATCATAACAAAATCTATTCTGCAAAGAAACAAAAGTCGAAAATAACCATTTACTTACGTTTGATTGCCTAATGTGAATAACTGCAAATGCAAACTTAAATTTATTCAGATGCAGGGGAAACAAAGAAGAAATGGCTGCTCGAAATTGCTCATGCGAAAAATTCTAGAAAAATCGGTTGACCAATTTAATATTCAGCTTCGGCTGAACCCTTGGCCTTTTATCCTCCGAAGCCTATTATTTTGCCGAAGGTGGAAAATTTGGCCAAATGTAGAAGAAGCCGAAGTCGTATGTTCGGTCGGACTCTATCTCCAGCTTGCTCTATACCAAGTCGGCGTATATCTCTCTAAATTTGGTCCCGCCACCGGAGATGAGGTCGGCATCTGTTTCTTGTTTTCTCTTGCTTAGCGTTGTATACCTTACGGGTTGGAGCGTCGATATTTATTTCCTCTAGATGTTTTAGCCATCTTAACCGTTAAACGCGCGCACATTGTTGTACCCATCGTATAGTTCTTAATTGTATCGTCTTCGCAGGTGTTATTTTGCTTGTTGACCCAGACTGGGCTATAGTTCGTGGTATCTATCAAAAGTCGCGTTCTGACAAAGTCTGCGATGGAAATCGACTTTGCGAATGCTGACAGCATATACTTCGTCTTCTCCTCATTGATGACAACACGGGTACTACCTCCACGTAAGAAAAGGCACGCGAAAAAAATATGCCAACCAAGAATCGAAGCAGTCTATTATTGGTTCACATGAATTGCTAGTTTTATAATAAATGGCGGACTTTAATATATAAATAAGTATACAACCGAGAAAATAAGATAAAACTGGTGTATCAATAACAAATTGTTTTTATATTTTGCTCTCTTTTTATCAACGAAGTAAGGATTATAACCCTCCCATTTAACTGCATCCCTCCTGGACTGATTATTGGGTTCGCATGGTTGACTTAAAAAGATATCCGTCACTGAAGCAAATTTTGTGTTGTTTTTTTTACATGTAAGCTCCTCGACTTTTAAGTCCATTTGAAGTTTCCTATTTAAAAATGCAGATCAATTTTCATGTTATTGATTTCGTTGCTCTTACTATCATGCGAAACATTTTCATCTTAGTTGCCATAAATTTTTCTTCATACTTTTTATGCATCGTCCACTATTGCTTACCAAATGTGACCAGTGACGAGGCTTCCTTTCAGCAAAGGGGACATTTTTCGGTCAGATAAGATAGCACAATTTTCCTGCCTTTTCATCCACTACGATGATTCTTGTGCTTCGTATTTATTGTAAGGATAATTTTATGCCATTAATGATTAAACATGATTTCGGGCATGTGGCCGCCGCGGCTGGTTCGAATAAAGACAAGTCTAAAGGTCTAATTTTAAACCATTTTTTCAAGCATTTGGGGCTGTATGTCGGCAATAACGCCACGAATGTTGGCTTCCTGGTCCCCTTTCGTTTTTGGTTTATTGGCGTAGACGAGCGACTTCACATATCCCCAAAGAAAATAATCCAATGGTGTCAAATCACACACTCTTGGTGGCCAATTCACAGGTCCATTCCACGAAATTATGCGCTCATCGAATGTTTTCTTAAATAAATCAATTGTGGCGTGCGCTCTTAGACATGTAGCGCATAGAGCACACCAAACAGTCAGTTAGTGTGGATGTAATGGCGTTTCATGAGTCACATTAGAGTTGCTCAAAATGTCAGTTTAATATCTATTCGAAAAACCAACCTCTAAAAAAACACCCTTTATAAGACAAAAAAAATTATTTTTTAGAAATTTTTAAACCCACCTTACACCTTAAACATGCACCCAAACACCATATGTTAATTGAACCAAATGTTTTAAGCCCACCCGTATAAGATTTTTTTTGTCCATCAAAATCAACTAACACCGTATTATAGCTCCTATGGGAATCACTCACGATCTTTGCACTTTGGATTGCATCCCGCACTACTCATCAGGTAGCCTTAAATGACGGCCGTTTTCTAATACATACTTCCACGCGAGCGATGACTCCGTTAGTCGAACATGCTTTCCCATCTCAGCGAATAGGTAGGTATTCACATCAGAACAACAGCATTGACGACGAGGACGATTTGTTGTAAAACAATCCATTAAAAATGGAAACCTTTTCAACTAGAATTAAAATTAATTTTTACAACATATTTACCGAAGTTGTAAAATTGCCCAACACAAAATTGTGTCCACATAATTAGACTTAATATTTATTAACTACGCGAAACGGTGTGCACCTTAGTAATTAGGTTAATCGAATTATAACTCCCCTACTAGGTATGTATGTCGTTAAAGGCGTTTCAAAGTTAATCAAGCCTCATGTTCTCCTGATTCAGTCATCCATTTATTTAAAACTCATAAGGGAAATCAAAACCCTACACCTGCTCACGACTCGTAATGTTACATCCTTTGAATACTTATGTGCAGAGATTAAGTTTATTCGGAGGGATACACTGCACGTAATGAGACAGACGGCATATGAGGGTTAAAAAGTTCACCAATAAAAACTCTTAGATAAAATGTTCTATGGAGTGGAATTCAATTTCATACGAAAGCCATCTTAAAACATATCTGAGGTAATCTCTCTTTAAGTTAAGAAATCGAATAGAAGTTGACGCGACGCCTTAAGGTACCTACGTATGTACATTCTCCATCATTCCTATCATTCTTTCACATGACTTCGTTTCAGTTTAAAAAAATATTTAAGTACCAAAATCTTACTCTACCTAACTCTACACACGAAATCAGTCATGCGGATGCAAAGATATGCGATGGTAGATGGCACGCATGAAAATGTGACATGCTTCGTTAGATTGTGTACCCACGTGGCACGTGTTGTCGAAATGGGAGATGCTTGACAACAGCTAAAAACAAAAAAAACTTAAAGCATCTCATTTTCAAAGGAACAGTACCTTTCCGATCCTTTGTCATATTTATTAAAACTTTGCATCATGTTTCGAAATTGTTTTGTTTGAATATCCTGAAGAACGAATTCCATCATCTTTTGTCCGATGTCCAGGTTTGATTTAAATTTCTCGAAATTCCATCAATCTATGGCAAAATAAATCTCAATCTCATATCCTGATGCTAAACTACACTCAACTATCCGATTATCAAAGATGTCCTCAATCAAGTATTTTTATTTCTCTTCTTTCAGAGCGATTCACAATCGGATATGGACGTAATACCACCACCCCCACCCCCGGCGATGGCACATCGAAAACCACCCACCAGTTTGTTTCACACTGATTTGCTACCTGATTGCGGCGGCGGCGGCGGCGGTGGTAACGGCAGTGGCAGCGGAGGCAATGGCAGCGCCATTGGCAACTACGATGTATCTTCCATTCTTGATGATTGTACGTCGACAATCATGAAGTGTGCCAATGTCGGTTCTAACCTGGCCTTTACTATAGGACAGTCGGTGAAACCGGATGTTTGTCATGTCAACAGTGCTGAGGATCGTGAACATAACGCTCGAATTGGCACCTTAGGTGGCAGCAACAACACGAACATTTGCCCATGCATAAGAGATGACTTCTCTCTGGGCAGCAGCTCCGTCATCAGCAATATAAAGAAGTCCGACGAGGAAAATGCTGCCGCTGCGATGTGTGCATTTCATGCCTACAACCAGCTGCAGCAGCAGCAGCACGAGGAGTTCAATAACCACAGCAGCCTCAGTTTAGGTAAATACAATACAATTGGACCAAGCAGCGAATATGCAAAGCAATTAGCTACCTATGCCACATTTGCCCACCATCATCACCAGCAACAACAGCAAAAGCAGCAGCATCAACAGCGCTCATCGACCACAGGAAGCCTCAAACGCAATCAGCAGCAACGTAATCTAGAACGATTGCGTTGCTTGTCGCAATCCCTATCGAATTTTTCCACCTCCTGCGGTACTACGGATTCTTTGCATCACACACAACAATCACATCATCACCTTCACTCGCATCCATATCAGCAGCAGCAGCAGCAACATCCTCATGTCGGCGATGATGTTTACCATCACGATGGATACACAATGCACTGGCATCCGAACTGTATTAATAAGGACCGATCGGGCGGTGCAGGTGGAGCCGGAGCTGGAGGTCTTCTAGACTTAACAACGATACCAGCCGCCCTGGGCCGACATCCATATACTCAGTTTCAGACACCAGTAAATGCGTTTAGCAGCTGCAGCTTTGGTGGTTCGAATATAATAAATAGTTCGTTCACGACGCTAGCCAGCGGCTCGAGTAGTGGCCTTAAAGAGAAACTTCAGCACGACACGCTGGACCAGCACTTACAGCATAAGCAATTGCAAAAGCAACTGCATTCGTCGAGTTCGACAACTAGTATAATGCCGTGGAAGCATAGGCAGTGTCCTAGTCGAGGATCGTCCAGTTCCGGAACGAATTCATTTCGTAAGTATTGTTTTCTGTTTTAACATAAAGAGGCGATGTAACCTATCAATTGAATGATGACAATTGAACTATGCGGTAGCTGTCAATTATCGTTTACGATTAGATCTGTTTTTTGTTTTATTTTAAAGACTTTAAAATCCTGTGCACTTTAGAACAAGGAGCTATATTCTAAAGGTCGCAGAGAAATTAAATAAAAAGTCAGCTTTCTTCACAAAATGTCCACATACTCTCTCCATCTCAACTGTTGTAACCAGAACCTTTCGTGTTTACACTTTCTAGAAAGCACATGACGGCGAATCTTGTTGCCGGAATTCTGTGAATGTTTGGAATAGTACAGATATCCCCAAATTTCACAGCAAATATTTGGTCTATTGTTGATTTGCCTGGACCGAAGCCACACAGCTACGTGCCGATTAAAAAAATAAAATATTAGGCGTAAACGGCTCATACATGACCTAAAGCCTAGCTTCTCCAACCATTGTGTGTGCTAAGTTATATTTCTGGCACGAATGGGGGGACCTACAGTTTAATGCCTATTCCGAACGGCAATTTATTTTTGAGAAGCTTCTCATGACATTTCTTCCTCTTGGATGTTTGTCAAACGTTCGCAAGAGGTGGAGCAGCGAATAAAAACTTTAAGGTGATACAAGTCGGAATTTGAACCGGCGACCTCTCGCTTAGTGGTCCAACGCACTTAGCCACTGATTGACAAAGAGATCGCGGTTGGTTGTTTTCTGGAAATCGAGAGTGCTTTCGATAATACTGATCACACCCAAATAGCCAGATGTATCCATAACTCAGGGGTAGACAATAGCATATCTAAGTTGGGTACTGCATAGTGCATAATAAAGGGTAGAGGACAGCCTTTCGCAGCTAATGCTCTGGGTGCTCTCCCCTTTATTATGAACAATCGTAGTATATGAACTTCTGACTATGCTCAGTAACAACGGTATGCTACTTACATCGCTATCCTAATCAGAGGTAAGTTTGAGGAAACAATCTCAGATTGCCTCCAGAGAGCTCTTAACATCGTTGCGCCTGGTGCAAAGAGGTCGGCCTCAAAATTACCCCAAAAAAAGCACCATACTAGCTTTCACAAAAAGAAGAAAACAGTACCGTCTCAAAAATCCATTACTCCTTCGTGAGGCTACAGAGTTCTCCAGTGAAGTAAAATTTCTAGGAATAATCCTGTGCCAAAATCTCACATGGAACTCTCATATCAAAAAGACCATAGACAAAGTTAGAATTTCCCTCTGGACCTGCAAAAATGTACTGGGCAAAAACTGGGCCCTGAACCCCAAATTGACATTGTGGATGTACACGGAAATCGCAGTTCTATCGTTGCAATTGCAGCACCATGTTGGTGTCAAAAAACAAAACAAAAATCCACACGGACCAAGCTGCACAAACTGCAAAGCCTGGCTTGCGTGTATATGTCTGGTGGAATGAGAACAGCGCCAACCGCAGTGCTTGAAGTCCTACTAAACCTTCCCTTCCCTTGCAGTCCATCTTTTTATTCAGAAAGAAGCAATGGCAAAATCCTACGTGCTCATCTTATCGGATGAAGGCAAGACAGAAATCCATCCCGACCATGCACTAGAGCTCAGTAAAGACAAAGTATTAGGCATCATACTGACAGCCTTTAACCACAACTTTAAGGTTACATTGCCGGAACGACAAAACTGGGAACAGAATAAACCTACATTTGCTAGGAACTCACTAGTCTGGTATACAGATGGTTCCAAGTTCGAGTCTACGGAGAGACCACAGAATCTTTCCTATATACCAGCATGGAAAAGAATAACTACGTATTTCAGGCCGAAATACATGCACTAGAGCTCGGTATCAGATAGAATTTAAACAGGAACCGGAATTGGCAATCACATTTATATTCTATCAGACAGAAAAGCGGCACTACTTGCTATTTGCGCCTTTGAAATCTTTTCTAAACTAGTTTGGGACTATCTCAAACTACTCACAACACAAGACAGCATCAATAGAGTCCAATTAATCTGGGTGCCTGGACTGTCTCCGATGGAAATGAAAAGACTGATAAACAAGCCAGGAAAGGATCTGCTGAACCATTTACTATGCTAGACCATTCTGTGGCGGGCCCATCAGCTCCATTAATCTCTTCATTACTGGAGCGAAACTGAAGATAACAGGCAGGCGAAACTATCCTATCCCATCCCCTTTTCCAAAAAGAACTAAGCAACTCCTCCAACTATCCAGAGGGCAAATACACAAAGTTACTGGATTCCTGACGGGACACTGTAGAGTAAAAAACACCTAATGGCTATGGGAATTGGTCAAGACAAAACTTGTCAAAAGTGCTAAGAAGACGAAGAACCAGCAGAGCACATTCGGTGCCACTGTGATTGCTTAGCAACGACATGTCTTCGGCTTTTAGGTAGTCTCCACCATGAGGCAACTAATATTACTGTATCTTCGACATCTTAAGCGAATTCTGTGATCACGGAAATATGAGTACCAAATCCCACTTCATTTCGTAATCTAATCTAATCTATACTCACACTCTAGTTGCTCAATTGAAATGAAGAAAGTATCGATAAAATATTTTTGTTCATATCTTGCAGTCTTTCGTCAATTTAGCCGGAAGTAACGCTTTGGAATTTTTTTTAAATTAATCGAAAACCATTTGCAGATAGTTAAACGACTTATTGGAAATAAAGTCAGTTAATTTAACGGCAAAGGATTCTGGCATGTTTGTGGTTAAAGAACCAGCTCGCTCTAACCGCCGTGAGCAAGACCAAACTACCAGCACCATGCGAAAGTCCATTGTTACTCCCTCTTTTTTTTTTATTTTAACATGCCGCCGACATCGTGTTCAATTTTATTATTAAAGTAATAAAGAATTTTAATTCCGCTAGAGTCTCACAGGACACTGACCAATATAAAATGTTTATTTCTTTTTCAGGATTCGATGCTGCGAAACATTGGCTGGCTGTTAGTTCGATACTGTTAATAATAGGTGCTGCAAGTGTTGCCGTACCATTGGCCTTACGTGTAGCTGCAAGTGAGTATCGCCTTTACGCTTTACTGCAGTGCTGCATTCGTTCATATAACTTTTAATTGTTCTTCTTTCCATTCTTTTTTATGTGTCCTGCTTTTGCGCGTCTGTGTTCGTTCGTGTGTGTTCTATCTGTGTGTGTATTGACAGGTGCTCCATTTGAAGAGCGTTTGCGAGTGGCTATTCAACTTCTTGATCAAGTGCCTTTAATCGATGGGCATAACGACCTCCCGTGGAATATTCGCAAGTTCCTGCACAACAAGCTTAACGATTTTAAGTGAGTATTCGTTTTTTTCTTATTTTATTTTTGTCGACATGAAAGGATGTGTGTCCACTCATGAATAAATTTCTGGTAACAGAGTATTTCTTTTTACTTTTTTGAATGCAAACAAATGGGAAGGGAAAAGTTATTGCCTTCGTGCTAAGGGAGGGAAGTTTCTTTATTACGTGTTATTCTGAAAATTTGTACCTTGAGTTACCTCAAAGTTTATCCAACAAATATGCTTACTATGCTCTCTATTACATTTAATTAAATAGAACAATTATATTTGTATGGGTTTCATTGAACATTTTGGCATCGGAATGGGTCTGCTCCATACATATGAACTCATTTTGATACCCTTCAGTTGGAGTTAAGCCGATGTGGGGGCCCATTTTCTATGATTCTAGGTCACCCAATATTCCATTTCCTCAGAGAACAGTAATAGTTGGAAATTGAGAAATAAGTGTTTCCGCAAGTAAACAGAGGCTAGAGCAGTGGCAGAGAAAATGAGTCTATTCCTTCCTGAAACCCCCTGCAAATGTCTTCATACTGGAGATTTAGTACGTCAGCTCGCTCGTTGCCGGTTATTTCCCTGTTTCCAGAAACCCGACAGAAAATCGTCATACATTGACAGCTTGGCCCGTGTGTCCTTGAAATCTGTATGTATCATCCATAGACCCTGATGCACAACCCGGAAAGTAAGTGGTCGTCAGTTAGATGAATTTGATTCAGTCCAGCTACCGTTGGAATCAGTGTTTTAGACTGGTTTCCCTCAGCCTATAAACTTCGGTTCTATCAACTACCATTTTTCATAAATCTGATTTATTTCCTTGGAAGTTTGGTGGTTGCTTTGTAGGTTGTCCATTAGATTATACCCTCGAGGTTCTATCTAGACCTTAAGCAGTGTATGAGCTCCGCGATCTTGCATTTCCATCAAGGTGGTCATTTCTTTCTTTTGTTACCAGTTATCGGACAAGATTTCTTAAAGTCTTGGAAGCTTTGTTGTTCGACTACATTGTCCTCTTCACTAATGGTGGTCGATTGTTCAACATGTTCAGTTTTTTTTATTAATCGTCTCTCAATTTGTTGTTCTAAAATTACTGAAAATGTTTAGATAGTCAACCATATGTATCAAAGTGTCAAAGTGTACTAATAGTGATGCTTTTCTATACACTCTCAAGTTTAAAACTCGAAGGCAGTTACTCCGGGACACAAACAGATAATTTTATGAGCATTAGCGTCATAGCTTAGGACTTAGTTCTTCTTTCCTTTTTTAGACATGTAACATGATATTGTCAGCATGTAACCTGACGTCAAAAGGTAGCTCTTGTCCTTTACTTTAACCTCTACTACACCTGTGCGAACATGAGCGGTCTTTTGGCAATACTACTTGTTCAAAAAATATTTTAATACTCGTCATCAACTATTACTAGTTGATACATTATGTATTATTTGAAACAGTAGCATATCATTATATCAATATATGATTTTTACGACCTATAGTTTGAGAGGCGTTTTACCCAGATGTGGTGGTTGGGATCATCAGTGAATTGCCACAAACACCACTAATTCATACGCATTTTTTTTTCTCGGTTTCTTTCCGAGCATTTCAACTTTAATGTCCGGCAGTATCTATCTGCAAAGAAAAGACTTATTACCATCTATTTCGCTAGTTGACTAGATCTAGATTCTCTGACACCATTCTTGGGCTCCTCCTCTTTAACAATCCCTTACCGGAATCCTATCCGGTTTTTTTCTTCGGAGTGATTCATATTTTTCGTTTTGGGCCTTTCCCTACCGCCTTCTTTTTAGTCAGAGACCAATTCCTTAGGGTAGGGCGGGTTGCTTATTTGGCCACCATGCCGTGGTAGGGCTGCAGTGTTTCACCCGTATACCTGATGAACTTCGTTTCCGGTTGTTTATACTCAGAAAGTTCCATTCTTGGGCATGGTTTGTTCATTGTTCACAGCACCACTGTAATTGGGTAGTCAATTCTTAGTTAGTTGCTTCTCAGCAGACTTTCTTTGCATAGCCTGTTGCGTCATTACAACCGTAAGCTTTCGCACCAAGCACATATAAAGGTAGGGGGAACTTTCTTTAAGGTAAGATTAACATTCTGCCCGAAGATACGGATATATGCATTGAAAGCATTTGCTGCCTTACTGACTTTTCAAGTGGCAGTCGGATAGAAGTCCGAATCACTTAGACCTATATAAGCAAACAAATTGTAAGAAAGATCAAATCACCTCTCATGAAATCAACTTAACTCTGGCACTGGAATCCTATCCTATCCATACTTATTAAAATCTAGAGAAAGTTGACTTGGAGCTGTAATATTACATAACGATACTCTGACCCAAGTTTTTTCCAAAATAATCGCCTATTGGTTGTCTGCAAAATACAGATACGTTACTCAGCAACTAACTACCTAACTAATATGCTGATTCTAACCTTTGTCGCTATAACAAATATTATTTTGATACCAAAAATTAAAACGAGAAAACTTCGTACGACCTAGTGGTGTGCACTTTATTTGTTCTGATTTTTTCTTAACCAACCCACCTTCAGCTCTTCGCATTCATTCGGCTCCTACATTCCACTTAGACACTTTCAATTAGTTTTGTTTGAATTCGTTTTCTCTCTTCTTCTTTTTTTCTGACGACAAAGCAACGAAGCGACAGAGTCGGTGGCGGTCGGGTTGTGCTATCGTTTGCTTTGTGTCATTTGATTTCTCATTCCGGTGCTTGTTTTACATTTTCTTTTATGAATTTTCCAGCTTCGACGAGGATCTTAGAAATGTCATGCCTTGGGCCAGAAGTCATTGGAGTCATACAGACCTACAAAGACTGAAGAAAGGACGTATTTCCGCACAGGTAAGATGTTGAAACATTTTTCGTATTGTTGTTCTCGGTTATATATATTTTTTTTGATTTTAAATTAATTTCAACGTCAATAGAAGTAAATTGATGAAATAAAAAAAAAAAACAAAAAGCAAATTCACCCGAATGGAGCGGGGTGAACGCATTTGACAGGCATCAAGTCACAAAGGCCATCGTTTTTCTCATTACTTTGACAGAATCAATAAGTTGAATGCGAAATACAAGTGCAAAGAGTAGGAGAACAACAAATGGTAACTGAAAGAGGGACATTCTGCAAATGAAGATGATGGACATTTTTGTGTCCTTTGATTGAAATAAATTTGGGTTAATTTTTTTTCTTCTTTGTTTGTATTGTGCACATTTTTTGTGTATTAAAAAACGTGCGAAAATTAATGACAGAATTTTAGGTAGCAGATATTTTGTTTTTTTTTTTTTGTTTCAAATTCTGGGTAAATTACTTTTCCACTGATAATGTATTCCGCACGTGATTTGACAGAAATGCATAAATTGATTTATATAATTACACAAAGAACGAACTCTCTTTTAATTATGTATGATTTAGCTTGGGTGTGGCTAATGATTATTGATTTCCGTGAATCAAATTTCATGTGTACATTTTCCTAGCATGACATACTCAGCGGTAAGTTACCAATGGCAACAGATTGAGGTAGAATTTTGTTTCCCAATATGGATTATAAGCTTCAAATATTTCTTAAAATGTGTACACCATTTTCAGAACCTGGGGCCTATTTCACAGATCATACGTCACATACATTAGATACATCATACAAACAAATCAATTATCATACATTACATTAAAGTGTCTGTTTCACAGATTTCATTGGAAACATTGTATGATTCCGGTGTATGTTGTATAAAATGTATAATTTAAAATTTAAAAAAATTGTCAGGAAGCATGACTTCTATATCAATTGGAAATTTCTTATTGGTCAATTATTTTTTAATTATTTTAATAATTTCAGTTAAGTGTACTTTGCAAAGTGATTTCATGAGCAAGCTTATGGACCTTGTGGCTGGGATTGACCGCGAAAGATTGAATATTTGCGACTTGCGAATCCGTTTACATGCCATTTCCTGTTTCAAATAACGAGCAATGATGTGAAAAAGGAAAGATGGTGGCGGTGAAACTGTCTCTCTTTCAATTCAAGCATACCTTCGTCAAATGAAACCAGATCATGTCTGACCACCTCAACTCGCATTCGCATGTTTATCTACTTCATTCAATATAACCCCTTACCTCAATTCAACTTAATTCTTAACTTAATATTGAAGAGACCAATACACTTGGCACAATTCATTTGCTAGTCTTCTCAAACCTCAACAGAACAAAATGAACAAATAGTTTGAGGAATAAGGATCAGGGTAATGAAACGTCATCAGTGTCCTTCGGCTTCAGATTCATCCAATTTCTCAAAATTAGGTGTCCTTTGCTTTATTTTGTATTAACCTTCTCCTTGAACGTTGTGAGGCCTTTCCCCATTTTTCCTTTATTACAGAATTTGTAATGTTGTCCCGGCAAAATTACATAAACTATAATTACAGCAACAAATACTAATTACTTACTTATATTTTCATTTTGAAATGTCCATTGCTTCCTTTTTACATCAATTTATTCTGCTGTATGTGATGTATGAAAATGTATCATACATTGTAGACATTATCATACATTATAGCATACAATGTATCATAAAATTCTATGAAAGAGAAAATATTTCAGTTAGTTATTTCGTTGTATGACTGCCATCATACAACAAATCTGTGAAACAGAATTGATGTATCAAAACAATGAAAATCATACATTGTATGTGATGTATGATCTGTGAAATAGACCCCATGTCCCAATTTTCACCATTTTAAAAATTTGCCAAGTATAAAAATATAAATAATATTTGGGAGATTTTTAATAAATAAAATAACGGGTGATCCAAGTAGAGATACTTTTTTCAATAGCCTTTTTTGACAGATCACGTGTGAGTCGTGTAATGCTGTCATGTTATTTTTGTTTAGTATTGTTTGGCATTTCATAATGGAAAGACTTACGCGTGAACAACGTTTACAAATTGTTCAACTTTATTATGAAAATTCACGTTCTGTGAGGAATGTGTTTCGTGCACTTCGCTCAACTTATGGTCAACATAATAGGCCTACTGATCCTACCCATTTTGAGACCCAGCATTCATTATTGGATAATATTCGACCGAATAGACCACGTCCAGCACGCTGTGAAGAAAATAGCTGAGAGTGTACACGAAGACCGTAGAGATTCGATTCGGCGCCGTTCGCAGCAACTCGGACTGACGTATGGAACGACTTGGCGCATTTTACGTAAAGATCTTAAATTGAAAGCGTACAAAATATAGCTTGTGCAACAACTGAAGCCGCTCGACCTTCCCAAGCGACATCGCTTCGCTCTATGGGCTATTGAAAAGTTCCAAGAAGATCCGACGTTTTCGAGGCAAATTTTGTTTAGCGATGAGGCCCATTTCTGGCTCAATGGGTATGTAAACAAACAAAATTGCCGCATTTGGGACGAAGAGCAACCTGAAGAGATTGAAGAACTGCCACTTCATCCAGAAAAAACAACGGTTTGGTGTGGTTTGTGGGCCGGTGGAATCATCGGTCCATATTTCTTTAAAAATTATGCCGGCGCGAACGTAACCGTCAACGGCGACCGTTATCGTGCCATGATAACCGACTATTTGATGCCTGAAATTGAAGCTCGTGATCTCGGCGACATTTGGTTTCAGCAAGACGGCGCCACTTCCCACACATCGCATCAATCAATGGACTTATTGAGAGAACATTTCGGTGAGCACATAATTTCACGTTTTGGGCCGGTCGATTGGCCACCAAGATCGTGTGATATCACACCGTTAGACTTTTTCCTGTGGGGATATGTAAAGTCAAAAGCTTATGCCGACAAACCCGCTTCGATTCAGGCCTTGGAGGAAAACATCACGCGTGTCATTCGCCAGTTACCAGTCGAAATGCTCGAACGAGTTATCGAAAATTGGACTCAACAGATGGACCATCTGCGACGTAGCAACGGCCAACATTTGATAGACATAATCTTCAAAAAATAAATGCCAAAGAATGTTCTTTCAAATGATAATAAACATTCTCCATTAAATTTGAATTTTCTGTGTTTTTTTCTTTAAAAAAGTAGGGAACCTCGAAATGGATCACCCTTTACAAACTTGGCGTTCATTTTAAGATCTCAGTACTTTTTGTGGCTGTCTTGTAAGTAAGGCAAGAGCAATTTTTGTAAAAGAACTTGGCTATTCTTTAAAATGTTTGTTTTTTGTGTGATTTCAATACTTTTTGCAAAGATTTTTTTATAAATACATGGAAATTTGGGAAAATTTTAAAATTGTAGGAATTTTGACCAAAGTTAAAGGTCCTTTTTCGATGAATATACAATTTGTTTTATATAGATCCTTGTTTGCCTTTAAAAGAACTACCGAGATGTAAAATTTCATAACTGTAGAATGAGTTCAAAATGTAGAGTTACCACGCCTCTGTCTTTTTGGAATATACATAGGAATATATATATTTGTTTCGGTGTCTATTCTTCAAATCCTACCTCCACGTATAATTTCATAACTCTAAATAACTCTAAGTCGTTAGGCTGCAAAGTTAAAGAAAATGGGGCTAGGACGCCCACTAAATGGAAAATAAAAAATATATTATTTTTTCCCATGTTTGTTCTTAAAATCTAATCTTAATTCTACTTTTTTCGGGGACCGAGTTAAGTGAAGTGGCCACGCCAAATTCAAAGGTTCTACGATAATTGGAAGTGCTACATAGTTTTGATAATCTGTCAGTGAGTCAGTTGTTACTATTTGTGATAATTTTGGGGCCTTATAACTCAGGAACCGCTCATGTTAAACATGAAATCTGGTATGGAGCCTGCTGCTGTGCGTCTCAATAAATTCTGAAAATGTTATGTCTCTTTATTGTAAGAGAACTTAGAGAGGAGGGGATCAAAATGGCCTGAGTTGGCTCGTGTAAATAAGGATGTAGTGCCAAATTTGCTAAAGAACTTGGCTGGGCACTACCGTGCCCCTTAATATTTCACAAAATTCTCCGACGTTGCAACGTTTGGTGAGTCGACGAAATGCTGCCCAGGTAGGCGAAGGTTTTCTCTAAATAAAAATTCAGCTCCTTTTCGATTGACGATCACAAACTAATATCTACTAATGTAACACTTGTACCAGTCCGTAGTTGTGTGGTAACACATAATTGCTGCTTTTCCACCTTTAGAAAATTCTATTGGATTGTGGATGATAGGCTGTAGTTGCATACTGCTTACCTTTCAGAGTCAGAATCCTGTTTAGTTCGATTACATCCCTTCCTTGACTAAGACCTGGTCAAATTGGGGAGATTCTACAGACCGTAGATAGTTCCAGCCAGTGGCGATGCATGCCTAAAAAAATTTTATCGATCAGTAAATTTGCACTTCCTACACACATATAAGTTAACTTTAGCATCTGTTAATTAATTAAAAAAATACCATAATGGTTTTTATACTCATAAACAACTAAGTAGTAAAGAAATTATATCCTCACACCTCTCCACTAAAACAAGAGATCTGCATTACAAAGAAAAAACTATTAAAGGCGTTAAATTTCATTTAATAACAGAATACGTAATTAATTTCGCACCAATTCCTTGTGGAAACCAAACCAGAATTTATTTAGGCTTTATTTTATTAAAAGGTTTTTCGAAAACGTAAAGGCAACAACATAGGCCATTTTCGACATTTCCATCAATAAAAAAAAAACGGAAAAAAATATTCAGTTTATGCAGATATATTTCAAATCTACTACAATTTTTTCGAATATACCACTCTTTTTTGTTTAAAACTACCACATTCCCAATCCAAGGTCTAGATGATGTACGACCTTTTTTTCTGTATGCTTTCAATAGATACATATCATTGCAGAATGGTTTGAACCAGTTGGATAGGAAAATGGTTGTGGCAGGTACTTTGTTTTTGTTTTGGTAAAGTGGGGCATAAAAGGGATGTACGAGTTGGAAATTGGGAAATAGGTATAAAGGTGCGATCAGACGATCATCCAAACTTTTGATACAGATGACATCCTGACGTCACTATAACGTGGAATTAGCACTAAAGTAGTCATCCAGTGTGATCGCCTGTCATCCGACATGTCATTGAACGTATTATCAGAATGATAAGATCCCACGGATGACATCGCTCGATTTTTCACAGTGTCAACTTAAATCGAATGACACGTTTGTATCGCTGAAATTTTATGTGGAAACACTAACACACGGATGATCTGGATGATCTAATGGATGACACTATTTAGCAGATGACACGCTCGAAGATCACATGCAGATGACAAATGAATTACACAAGTTCTCTGACTTCAGCATGTCATCTGGGAGTTATTTTCGGATGACCGTCTGATCGTACCTTAAGGAATGGCTGAAGTAACGATAAGAATATTTTGTGGTTTTTGTTTAGTGGAAGCGAAAACTCAAATAATATCATCTGAAAATTAGTCGTTCATTAACGAGTTCAACAATAGGGCATCTTGCCACTGGTTCTAGCACAGTGTCGAAACTCAAATACGAGTTATTTTAAGCTAATTCTTCTTAAACAGGAAATGGCCTTTAGGGTTGCTTACACGAGCGCACTCTTGATGCTTCCAACAAGGTTCTAATTTAGGTTCAGGTCTACCAGTCTACCAGCCCTTTCATGCTCTTAAGAAGAAAGGATATTCTACTAATAGGGTGGGATTCTCAGCGACAAAATAGTCATTCGTTGCGTTGCGGTCAGCTTTTTTGAAAAAAAAATCCTAAGATTTGAGATATATTTCCAGGTACTTGGTTAACGTGCTCCCTTATCGGTGCATGTGGCGAAAACGATGTCATCAATATATGAATATATATATTCTGCATATTTTTTCTAATTGCATCTGTTTGCCGTATTTCTTCGTGAACAGAAATGACATTTGTTACGCTAGATACGTATTCTAAACAAGGCAATTCAAATCAAGCAACATAAACCATAGTTATGCCACTTAAAATATAAAAAAAATAGGAACATTTCCCATTTTGCTAACAGTCCGTGTCACAGCCATCAAAATCAATAAACACCATTTGCAAAGAATACAAAACTATACAAAACCAACTTTTAAAAAAAAAAAAAAAAAAAGTTACTTTTCCCACAGTTTCTCATAAAAATCTCGACATTTTGAAATGCAATTCACAGCACACTGCAATGGAATCTCAGCTGCACATCCCACAGAAAGCATACATACATATAAGTTTTGAGAAAAAATAACTTCCCTTTGCCTTTGCCCTAGCCCCACCATTCTGAAAGTAACTCGAATGCATTTACAATTTGTTAAAGCAAAAGTAAAAAAAAAAAAGAACAAAAAAAAAATAAAAATATGGAAAAGATTCCTGCCTCAACTTCCTTCGAAATGGTTGCTTATGTTACTCCTTCACTAACACGTCCTTGTACCATATTCATGTTTTTCTCTCGGCCCTTCTTTTTTTTTACTGCAGAGTAACCCTCTGCCCCCTTACCGTTCAATTGTCATCTCGTATCGCAGCGAAGCATTTACACGAGCATGTCTTAGGATTTTTTTCAAATAAATAACGCAACACAATGTATCCAACGGAGGAGAAAGTAGACGTATGGAGAAAATAAAAAAAAATACCTACAAGGATCGGAAGTACTGCCCTGTTCTAGTCGTTCTATTTTTTTTTTTTTTTTTTTGTAATCTTTTCCTTTGTCGATGGTTCCCGTTCTAATGCCACAGTTTGGACCTAAAAAGGTGCGCAGCATTCATGCAGAATTCCTTGAGCAATAACAAAACATTGTACCTACGTGATTCGTAAAATATCTACGCTCATTTGTTATGCTGTCATCACAAATATACAAGCGAGTGGGGCTGGGAATGCTAATTCAATAAGAATGAAAGGAATGAAAAAGGTTTGGTGGTTGTGTTATACAGTAATGGTTAAGCTTTTTACATCAAGGACGAAACAGCAAATGTACACAGGAAGGGCTATAATCTGCGATTTTGGTTGAGCTCGGTGTAAGAGAGTTTTGAGTGGACTCTAATTGTGATGGTTCAGTAATTTTTAACTTTCTAGTTTGCAGTATTATCCAAAAGAGAAAGTTATTACAATCGTGCTCAAATCTCATTCATACTAAGACTATAATAGACAATTTGAAACCATGTTATCCGCTAATTCCATTCGTCGTCGGTTTATCTGTCCAGAGGCTTCCTGTAGCAGTTGGTGGACGGAGGGTTTTTTTAAACTTGTATCCGAAGTATAGTGGATAATAACTTGCGTAGGTTTTTTATCGGGTTAAATTAAAGCTTTTACACAAATGGTTTATGAAACAGCGATTTTCTCAAAACCTAGGCACTTTCCGAAATTCAAGATCAGAATGAAAACTCATCATAATTCACTGGTTAGATAAGAGGCTTTTAATTTTGAGCTAGGAATTAGAGAGCTGCATGAATGGCAAAAAACCACGTTCAAGTGAACAATGCCAAAAATGAGTTGAATGAAATAGAATGCGAAGCCGAATATGTTTGAGTGAGTGAGTGCGGTCAAAGAATGAGTGGGAATGCGTTGGAATAAAAGGTTGCGTTTCGAATGGATTCGAATGACAAAACGGGGTTTTAATTGTAGTTGTCTTGTCGTGCATAAAAAAAAAGAAGAAATGAAAAAACGACAGCATACTGCTTGCGTCTCTTGAAACGAACGCTTTACGCTTCATTTATTCTCGTTCATTTCGCTGAATGCCGTCTGGTGTGAGACACAATGCGTACTCACATTGCTACTAATTCGTTTCATTGGGTGCCTCGCACTCACTCAACTCAATTCAATTCGGGCGGACTGTAGCACAAATGAAATAAGGACGTTTTTTTAAATGCCGTTCATTAAGTTCAGTTTTCCATAGTCGGACACTTCTCATAGCAATTTATCGGTAGCATCAGTGTCCGCTTAGAGAGAGTTCACTATAAGTCGATAACCACCTGTGATATATCACGTAAACCAGGGTACAGAAAAGGCCGAACCAATAAGCTCGGCATGCAGTTCAACTGGTTCCAATTTTCTACAAATGTAAGTGAAATTTAATCTCTAGGATCACGACATTTTTTTTTTCATTCATGTCACACATATAGCCCTTACTGTAGCCCCTGAGGAACAGATCATATGGAGGATCATTCTTCCAAGATATTGAAGAAATATTCGAAGCCTTTATTCATATTCTTTTTAGGAAATCAGGTTGGTTTAGCAGTATTTAATAACCATGAGTAGAAATAAAAGACCAATAGCAGGCCACGACTTCAGTTAATGTTCGACTGAACTAGGTCCATGAGGAATAATGCTCTTCCGACCCATAATCATAAGAAAACCTTAAGCATGTACAAATCGAATTTACATACTTATGTTTTAGAAATATGTTATGCTAGACTATGTCCTCGGCTCCAATCGCTTCAATAATATCTTGAAGTAATCCGGAGGCCTTCATCATTACAATGCTAAGAAAACTTCTAAAATTGGCCGAGTAGGTCCATTTAAAGGCCAATTGCCAAAATGAGCTGGCTTTATTTAAGCAGTACACGGTTACCCTGGTCTGGATTCCAGGAAAGTTATTGTAACAACTATAGAGCCGAAAATACTGACGACCTGGTCATCCAACGCTCACTTGTACTTATATTGACAAAAAGTATCCGATAGAGCCATTTGGTCCTCTGTTTTGCGTGTTAGCCCTTGCCCGTAGATCACATCGAAATGGCCCTCAAATCTCGATTTCTTGTATTCATAAAAGAATTCAGCTAGATGTGGATTTAGTCTTATAAAACATATACGATGTTGCATAGGCAGGCTAGGTTGCTGGCAGGTTTCTTTGTAAACGTGTTCGGTTTATTAAATTCCGTCTGCCGGACCAAAATGAAGTGAGGATAGCAATATCTGAAATGAATTCCAGCAAGGCTACTGGTCCGGACGTCTATAACTCGGACCCGCCTAACTATAGCAGGAGATGACTCGAAAATGAGCATACACTAACACTCAATACACTTCAAAGATTTGCGTGACAAAATGTATGCCTTATAAATGGAACCTTTGTCCATAAAAAAGGAAATACTCTAAGCTACGCCATATAGAGTTATCAATCTCCTAAACATCGTGCATAAGATCTTGTCTGCCGCATTGTGCAAACGCCTGAAATCATTTGTCAAAGACCTGAATAACCTGACCTGACCCTACCAGTGCGGTCTTAGGGCCGGTTAATCCACAATTGACCAAATAATTACGCTAATGCAGATCCTGAAGGAAATGCAAGAAGTTCAGCACGATTAGACCTTTTTGTCCATTTTAAAGCCGCATATAACAGCAGGGTTAAGGACTTTGTCTACCTCGGCTATGCTATTATAACTGAAAACGACATGTCTTAAGAAATAATAACTAAGGAAACTCTATATAAGACTCTTATGAACTCAATGAGCTGTATAGCGACATTGACCTGGTAAAAAATCACTGCGCCTTGGGCGTTTAAGATGGCTGGGACATGTAGAGCGATTGTACACTAACGCTCCAGATAAGTTGCCGCGCACAAGTGGAAGGGGTCTTAACCAGCTTGATGGGAGTGCGCAACTAGTAACATCTTTCAGAGACCAGAGCCCAAAGATTGCGGTAATTGGAGAGGCTTATTTTTAGAAACCTAAGTAAGAAAGTAAGCTCGGTTTGTTATGCGAGTGATATATCAACGAGCTAAGCAAAGACGGCAGAGTGAAATTACTTATCGGATTTAGTTTCTATAAGGAATTGATGGGGAATTGAATTATTGTTTTTTTATTTACGAAATTTTCCAATTTCAAACAAAAAGATGGGATGAATTTATATTTGCAACGATAAGTGTCCTTACTTTTAGCAAATGGCATTCAAAAAGGCCCCCCATGTTTTCTCTGTGGCAACGCTGCTCGTAATAGCCAAAGCAACAATTTTCTTAGATTTTTTCTAACGGCCAGCCTCAAAAGGACCTCTTCCAAAGAATATCGCCTAAAAACAGCGACCACCTTTTTCCAATTTCATTGAACTGTTGCAGCAAAGTACTTACTTACTTTACTTTTGGTGGCGCTTACAGTTCGGGGTTGACCACGGCCTCAACCAAGCTCGATTCCTCGCTAGCTGCCTTCAGTTACGGGCATGCAGTCAAACGATAAATCCTAGTTACCAACTGCCGTGGATACAAATGTATTTAAATGCTTTCGAGTACCACACGGTTCGGTACTTACGCCCATTCTGTACTAAATGAATACATCGAACATGTTTTCCCGCAGTTGACACTTGTTTTATTTTGTCCTGCATT
This sequence comes from Ferdinandea cuprea, assembly GCA_963576555.1. Lineage (NCBI taxonomy): Eukaryota > Metazoa > Arthropoda > Insecta > Diptera > Syrphidae > Ferdinandea > Ferdinandea cuprea. The sequence goes on from OY754958.1 coordinate 30,010,762, forward strand.
AATTGGATTTTAATCTATAAGACTAGATCCGTAAATGAATTCCTTTCGTTCAAATTAAAGCTCCACTTGGTGTTTTGCCCCTCATATTGGAATCGACGTCTCTTAGTGACACCTGTCTAATGCCTTCTCAAGTGCCATCTAAGTCCTTGTATTTCAAAATTTTTCTTATTCCTATAATCAGTTAGCGGGAACGAAAATATTTACATAGCTACTTACCAAATTCGGCACTGTTAAAACTTTCCAACTGACTGATGTCCCTAACAATTCAACTCTTCTTTTCTCACATGACCTCATCGCCTCAAATTTGCTCCCATTTACCACTTTATTAACTTAAATTATTTCTGTCTGCATCCACCTCATGCAAAACCACTATGCTCGCTTACATTTCTTACAATTGAAGAAACTTCGAACAAAGAGCCATTCATTTAAATGTGGGCGACCCTAAATGGCTATCCGCATAGAGCAATTTAAGGCAGAAAGCATGGTCAATAGAAAAGCCCAACTCCCCCTAAGCAACATTAAGAATTTATTACCCATTCAATGAGTGCCAATTGGGACTCAACTTTGTATCCTTTTCATGAATTTTATATTCCAGCGATTCTGTCTGGCCCATTGCGTTCGAAAGTGTTCATCCAGTTGTTGTTGGTCGAGTGTACTCTCCGTCGAATAATTTTTAATTAGAAGCATCGGAGAGCAATTTAAATTCATCTCTATGTCATTTATATTCTCTTCCACCCTGGTGTGCATTTACATGCCACCGCTGATGGTGGTGGAAGGACCATATCTCCAAGTGCGTATTAGTTGTAATTGTTTTCATTTGTCCTGGATAAGCAGGTACGTTTGTCCTTATTCGAATTTTTTTTTTTTTTTTTGTCATTTCATTTACTAACATCCTAAAAGAAGTATCTTATCGATTGACACAAATCCAAGAAATGAAAACATTTCTCAAAGTCAGCTCTTTCTTTGTTTCGTGTTTCCTTCATTTGAACTCGATTTCAAACTGGTTCACTTGTTTGTTCATTTGCTCTTAATAATAATCCATGTTTTCATTTTCCTGCAGAAAGAGTATTTTCTTGTTTTCCTATTCAGCGGAAATCATGCTTAGATATGCTTTATTTTTGTCCATCCCTTTTCAAAGTTGTTAATGCGCTCTGAAAATGGCTTGAAGCGCAACATTACCGTCATAACCCGAACCTGATCTATTTAATCTCTCGTTCGTTCCATTGTAGTAGACTTCAGACTCTGAAACGGAAAACAATCATCGTGATTCGTATTCTTTGTCGGTTGCCAGTTGGTTTTCTTTCTGGGCTTTCAACTGTGTGTTTTGTTTTCCAGCCTGTCCTTGACCAGATACACCTATCTACCCTATAGTTAAAATAACTGACTTCCTTTCTATAAAAGAATGTACGTACGTACATATATAGCTAGATTATTTTCGCAACCTGCAAGACATCTAGGATATTCCGATGAGATGGTGTGACTTTTTTAATGGTGATTGCTGTAGCTGTTCAAAGCATCATTGTTTGGTGGCAATTGGAGGTGAAAGGGTGCGGCATGCAATTGTAATTAAAGAGCAGAGTACTTACACATACACCATGTTATTGAAAAGGTTCAACGGTGTTTGTCAGGGCATTATATTGGTTCAATTCAATCGCATTTAGTCGCAACAATACAGACTTCTTTTCTTTTGTAACTACATCCTTTATCAGCTTTAGAAACTGGTCCATTGCACTTTCAGAAAGATGCTTTCTTTTACTTCAGTAACTTACCCGAACTTTTTAGAAAGACGAGAAGGCCTACAAGCTATAGGGAGCCAGATAACTGCATAAAAAATTATATACTGTGTTTCTCTTAATAATGTGTTAACGAGTTTTACAGCGTGCTTCCCTATTGGCCAGTGAGCAACGTTCACGTCTAGAAGTCTAGAAAAGTCTGAAGTGGACTACCTAGTCCTACCTCTGCAGTGGATTTGGGAAGAGGGAGACGGCTTTTTCATTTCCAACTACATTCCTTCAGCCATGAGAAATGAGACTTATTCTGTATTTGATTGCCCTCCTGGACGTCGTATGGACGTTGTTTTGGCGGAGATACAGACTTTAAAAGGGACTTAGCTGCTGACAAAGATGTCTTCTTCATTTTTGGACTGCATTACGCTTAAAAGCAACTTACCTGGAGGACACTGTATGAGTTTGGCAAAAAATGCTTCTACTTTACATTCGTCTATTTTGGACCCGTCCCGTGAAGACAGATATGGAAAAATATTTTGTAATAGCCTTTCAAATTCAATCTAGGCCTTTGGAGAGAGTATTTTCTGTAAGATTGGAGTTTGGACGTTTTGTAGTCAGTTCATATTGAACTTTTGCCACTGGGTGGGGGAGTTAAGGATTTTGCAGTGACTTATGTGATTCTGCCGGCAGGGACATAAGTCCGCGGGATATATGTATGTCCCAACTTATTTTGGGACTTATGTCTCACCAAATAATTTTTTTTGATAAACATCTGATTCGGTGGTGGATGTCATCAGTCCCGTTCCATCTTTGACTCCGTCGCTCTGTGGACCTCTCTTTAGTTCCCAAAGCTCCATGCAGAGCTGCCTACGTAGAACTATTCTTGAAATAGGCCTTTTAATAGTTACAAAAGGGCGACCTTGATAGACTTGATTTTATCGGCTTTCTTTCACTCTATTATTTTTCTGTTCGGAACGGAAATTACTTACTTACTTAATGGGCTTCCGACCCGTAAAGAGTCCCTATCTGAGATACGGTAGCCTTCTATCCTCTGCGATCTCAGGCACGCTGCTTCCAGTTATCCAGACCAAGCGCTCAGCGACGGCTTTAAAACGGAGGTTCGGTCTTCCTTATAGTCTCGAACCTGTGTGCTGGGTTTCGAAGTTCCTCTTGGCTATTCGCTCGATGTGGCCGAGCCACTGTAGTCGACGGTTTTTCGATTTTTTCGGACTACATCCACCTGTACCTACATCTTGGTACGGCTCATAGAGTTCGCTCATAGGCTTCGCACACAGGACCAATTATCCGCCAAAGAATTTTGCTTTCGAAGGAGCCTATTATTAACTCTCATTTCCTGCTTATCGTCTAGCACTCGGCGCCGTATAGCAGAACTGGCAGAGGAATGATTCTATAGAGCATTTCGAGCGCAACTTCGAGCTAGGAATTTTGAACCCATTTGTTTCGCAAAACCGAAGTAGCTGCGGTTTTTTAGGGAAATTCTTCGTCGAATCTCCGCCAAGTTGTCATTCGTGGAGTTGATATTCACATCGAGGTATATAAACTCCTTAACTACCTCGAAGTTGCCACTAGCATCAATAGTGACATTTTCTAAGTCGGTGGACAAATGTTTGTTTGTTTGTTTGTTGATAGCATGTATTAGTACTCTTGTCTTCATTTACTTCAGTGAGCGGAAGTATCTAGCTGATATTCAAATAAACGAGAATCGATGTTGGAGGTTAGAGGCTCACTAGTGTTTGACACTAATGGTATCTGTGTTTTTTTTTTAAGTTTTATAGCAAGGCCCTGCTTTCGAAACGCAGTGCTCTTAGGTACACGGGATTGATGATAAGATGATTCACCTCGTTCGTTGACTTTCGAGCTGCCGCAAAGGTGGTGTCTTGCTATAAACAGGATATGTTTTCAGGTTTCAAAGGTATTCGTAAAAATTCCGATAACATCCTCCCCCCGCGCTCAGCTCCTGAGTGAAACCATTTTTAAAATTCGACTCCGTCTGAAATATGTACGCAGCCAAGGTTGCATCTATTAGGCAAGGATCATATGAGAGTTCTCGCGCATTTTCATCGAAACTCCCGAGCGAGTTACTTCTTTCGAACATCGATACATCTCAACAGATCCATTTCACCAGCAAATTATGAGCAAACTTGAGTCATTGTGAGTATGAATTCTTTATAATTCTCTTATATTAAAAAATTAAAACTTAAGAACCATAATAAACAGACATGTCAACTTAATTTTTCATCGATCCCCAGCAGGCAAGGAAGCACAACGTGCCACATGCAACCAAGTACATTCTATATAATTCTTTTTCTTCGTAACTTTACTTACCCCATGTCATTAAAGTTGGTACATACCCACAGGCAGATTCAGTTAAAAACTTGGTCCTTCCAAACTGACGACAACGACGGCAACGCGACGGCTGTACACCATAGCTAGGGCTCCACCCAAATGTGTATCGTTTCCAAGACCAAAACATTCAATAGGACTTAACTGAGTCCTTTTTGTGTAGCAAATATTTTTGTTTGAGGTCATTGGGGGCTACCCCCTCTCCTAATATCAACATCGATGAGTTTGAAAAGAAAAACGAAATAAAATCTCGACCCAAAAATAAATGTTCCTCACTTTGTCCTTGTCCAGTGTACGAGTGTACAGAGGCTACACGTACTCCATACCTAAGTGAATAATTTACCATGGGATTTTAAATGCTCCGGGGGACTGTGATATATTCGAATGCACTTTACACTTTTAGTTTTTAGTTGTACTGGGGCTAAGGGCATGAGAGTGAAACAAAAAAAAAAAAAAAACTTCGAACAGTGGTTCTGCGGAATGGTACATCTGCAGTGGCAACACAAGTTGACTTACCAAACCATGCATACAGGTGTAGTTCGTTAACTTTTGTAATTTTTCGCATTCCGTTTTTTTTTGATTTTTTTGCGAAAACTTTTTCGCAATCCACCTGTGTCTTTGAACACTTCTCGTGAATGCTGCAACCTTAAGTCATAGTTTCATCATCTCAGATCTCACTTGGAGCGAGTTTACTGATGTGCAGGATGCACTTATTCGATTGTGAACGGGAATTGCATTAAAACGCTTTATCCTTTGTGAGGGAAAATGCGCGCAATGTACCTTCTAGTGTACGGTCGTTAAAGAGTGAAGGCAAAATCATATAGCTTAGAGGAAAAGTTTATAAGATCACATACCTAGCTGCTGTGTTTGTGGAGTTTAGCCTACCTTAAGGTGTGGAATTGTGCGGCTGGTGAAAGCCACTTTTTGATCTATTCAGAGGAATTCTTTTCCACAAGGTGGAGACGGAGAGCGAATGAAAAGGGAATTCCATTGAATAACGCTGCGGTGTGTGTTTGCGGCTCGTAAATTCGATTTGAATATTCATGGTGCGTGCAGGAATTTCAATGCAATTTTAGAATCTACTTCAAGGACGAAACTTTGTTAGGTCGGGAGTTTTTATGAAGATACCTACCTATATAAGCGGCTTTCGAGAATTGCCCCAGTATGCAGATTGTGCAGGTACCTCTACCTAATAGACAAAAGGAATGACGGAAGATTTATAGAACGATGGGGAATAAATGCAGTTTGTTTCATTTTGACAAGTTGCAAATGCAAAAATATAGCAGGTACGGGGAACTATTAAGAGACATAATTTTGTTTGAAGGTTTTCATAAGTTATAAAGACAGATACATTTAGACTGGGAAGCGATACATTGAATCTAAGAGTTCACGTAAATTGTATACAAAATATAAATACGAGATTATTTGCAGAGTATAAATTATGTAATCGCATTATAGAGTATGAAATAGATTACAAATTTAGCGAAAATAGCACGCTTTAAGCTTGGGGATTTAATGGGAATTGTGCTCGATACAAATGGTTTCCGGGAACAATAAATGTAGAACAAATTTTGTTCGCAATGGAAATAATGCAGAAAGATTTAAAACCGGTGGATTATTTATTTACATTTTATTCACATATTATTTACATTTACACTGAAAATTAAATTGATAAATAGAAACGTTTTGTAAAATTTAAACGAAAGCAATTCAGATAAATTATATTGAAAAAGTATTAGTACCTAATAGTGCCAAAGCTCTTTGGTTTTTAAAATTTCTACGAAAAACAGAGCGTGGTTTAAAATTTCACACTGCTGTTATACGGTTATAGAAGGAAGCCTGATTTGAGTATTCCTGGTTAAAATGTTCTATGGGAGGAATACAAAAGACTATTTCCTTTGAGTAGTAACAGACAGGTTACGTTGCGACGATGACTAAAAGAGTCAAGCGATTTCGCAATGTCTCGAATGCTAATAAGTTTTATCACTCGTTTTTGAATGCTGTCAAGTAACTCCAAATATGGAATTGATGAACTGGGCAAGATATAAACGTTGTACTCACGTTTGGGTCGAATTAATACCTTATTCTATTTTATTACATTTGTATTAAGATAAGTCAAATATCTGGGCGTAATCCTCGATAAAAAAAACTTCTATGGTCCAAACATGTTGATTCAAAAACCGATAAGGCACTGTCGACTTTCTGGCAGTGTAAAGGCGCTTTTGGTAAAACATGAGGCTTGTCTTCGAAATGGGTCCTGTGGATCTATACGGCCATGATTAGACCGCTACTCTCATACGCATCGGTTGCTTGGTGGAACAGGCTTTCGCGGAAATGTGTTACTACTTCTTTTGCCAAACTCCAAGGAACGGCATGTCTCGGCTGCACAGGGGCCTTCCCCAGTACACCGGGCTCTGCTCTAGATGCTTTGATGAATCTTCTCCTCTTCGATTTATATATAATGGGGTGCACGCTAAAAACCATCTTTCGCTTTTGTTACCATGCGCACTGGAATTTTTGCAGAACTTGCTCGAGAATTATGCCTTGACCTCTGTCTTATGGATATGCCGTCTGATGCAATGACACCAGAAATCCTTCTCCAAAGAAACTACCATGTCGACTTTCCACAAGTAACGGAATGGATTTGGCCAGACTTCAAACCATGGATGGAATGCCATCATATTTTGTGCTGGAGTCTTTGTGGAACGGGATAACATAAGACTTTACTATCACTTAGGTTAACATGCGTCTGTTTTCCAAGCGGAGGTTTTTGCCATCCTAATGGCTACGCGCTATATTTGTGAACAACAGGTGGAGGGCTAGAGGCATTTGCAGTTGCAGTGACAGTCAAGCTGCATTTAAATCGCGCTTCTGAACCCTCTTACCATGTTAGTGCTTACCGTCCAAGTTAGTGCTAGAACTCAAGTTTTCTCTGAATTTGGTCAAAAGGCTGAAGACAGTGAATATTGTCTGGGTACCAGGTCACACTGGCATCCTGGGAAATGAGATTTTGGATGAGGTTGCTAGGCAAGGTTCAGAAGAAGCTTTCTCAGGATCCGAACCCGTTAATGTGTGGCGACAGCTATTTGAATTCCGACGAATGACGAATTACCAAACATCACTTAACTTGCCAGGATTTTGGTTCTTAAAACTTGTAATAATAAGGAAAGCTCGCCTGCAATTGTACCTTGTTATCATGTCGTTTCTGGTTCAGATTGAACTTCTCTTCATGACTCCTATATTCTATATCTATCTAAAAGCTTCCTCGCGGTACTTCCTTCCTTTCAAAAAAGTTCTTCCCTGGTCCTAAGAATTCATTGTTCGTTTATGTACGGAAACCAGTAGAAGTCTCGAGAACTCTGACTTTCGTTACCGAATCAATGGATGAACTGTTAATAGACTGAGAGGAGATAACCCCAGCACAGTCTTAATCATATCCATAGGTTTTCCCCTACAGAGTGTTGACTTTTGTTAGCTCATCAGTTTCATCCGGATTTAGTTTCACTAGTGTTTATTTACGCCACTGGTGACCGTGCAAAATGACCATACCGCCAGCGCCAGCAAAGTCCTCTGAATCGCTGTGACTCAAGCCTCCGAACCACCTCAGTTTAGTTCTAAGCAATCGGATAGTGCATTAAGAGTCTTGCGAACTAAAAGGTTTGGTGGCATCTGTGAAATATGTTGTTAACTATTCACGATTGAGCAGTATGTCCGTTACACAAAACTTCATTATCAAAATGAGTGCTCGTTGTCGTAAAAGTGGCCCCATTTTACGGGTGCATATTTTTAGATATTTAGCCTATATATTTCTGAAACCATACAAGGTTTCTGACGCCTACTTTTTGGGGGCGTTTTTTTATTTTATTTATTCTAGGAGCCACATTGTTCACTCCAATGCCGATTGCAATTCAACGTAATTGAGAAATTAACCGAGTTGACGTTACTCAATCTTTCTGAATTCACATAACGTGGCATTCGTGTGTCCCTGAAACCAAATACAATTCTGTACAATCACCTTGCTCATAATACAACAAGAAATTGAATTCTTCGATAAATAACATAAATTCGCTATCGCCATCGCCATCACCATGCCGCTAATTAATGTGTCACATTGTTCTCAGTATTTATTCACTTGTATTTAATATGTCAGCAGGGTGTATGTAGTACATAATACCCTCGTACACATGATCATAATGAGAAACATTGTTCCGGGCACAATCAACCGCAAGTCCATCGATAAGATACTTTTTACCATCCGTTGCCAGCATACCTACCCTGGGCTTGAACTGCATTCATGGATACATTTTTAATACTCGGCTTTTATCCACGCGTAATAAATTCAATTTGTTATTCGTTAATGTGTGGCGACAAACGATGAGGATATGCTCTGGTCAGTATCGATACCATAAAAAGGAAGTTGAGTCCTTCGAAGCGAAATGCTGAAAAAACTGAAAAAAAAATGAATACCCCGTTTTTAAATTTCCTTCCATAATGAGGCGTATCACATCCTAGAGAGAATGATTGCACACATTTATTACCCTCCCGAACAGAGCAATGAGTCAATATGGTTTTATCCTTCCTCGTTTCCTTGTTGTTGGTTATTTTTTTTCTACGTTTCCCGTGACCGACAGCGGATGAGTTATGCACGGAGATAAGAAAACTTCTATAATGGTATGATGCGGTGATTTATCTTAATCTAAAAACGAAAAACAAATCTAAATCTGTCGATGGGGAGCTAGGAATTAATGGCACGCCACCGTGCGCCACTTTGATTTTCACTTCCCGTTCTCAATTTGCTGGATGGGTATCATCTGTCCCTAATTTGGGGATGATATAGGTACTTGTATTGCACTTAAAATTCTGAATGAGTGTGAAATTCATAATGTAACAGTAACTGACACACTTATTTGCATTTTTGTACTTCAATATTGCTACAACAAGTGGCAATGCGCTTCAAAATGTTGAGCATTCATTCGAGGTTGCTCTTTTGTACACACACACACACACGGCATAGTATGTAAAGTCCATGCCCAAAAGCAATTAAAAACGAAATTATCTTAACATTCTCTCACAGTAGAAGAGCTTCCTGAATGCAGTGGTAGTGTGAATTCGCACGCATACAATTCTCACCCGCTACGTTCCGCCCGGTGAAGTATTTGGCATTTTTAATTGATTTTTAATGAAACAAGGACGTGCAACATTCCACCCACACACACAAATATTCTGTTGGAAAAGTGATGAAAAAAAGACAGCCCTTCGGGTTAAGATAAAGAATTCACTTGCAATTATTTTCTCTTTAGCAATACACAGGATATTTGATTACTTTTTTGGGCGCAAACTGAGACTTGATCGAATGGTTCGGTTGGTGCGAAGCATAAGAGAAAAGCATAAAAAAGCGTCAACAAGGATTACGAAAACAAAAAAAAGATGGTAGGTAGGTAGGTAGGTAGGCACAATAGGATAAAATGTGGGCTTGCTAGGAAATCGAAATAAATAAGTCGTCCTCTTGTGGTAGGCACAGACCCACTGGTAAATTATTTGAAAGAGTGGGGTTATTTTTTCGCAGAGGTATTGAAGACAAACTTTGTACTGCAATTGAGTTAAATTGAGGTCCTTTCGGCATTCATCGGCAAACTGATTTAACATCAGGTTGATGCATGACTTGCGAATTGTAATCTGATGCAACACCGATGGCGAAATACTGCTACATATGTATGTGAACGAGTTGGATTCGTGATCGAGTAAGGATATTGTCTGTACAAACAGTGGAATTAATTCATTTGTTAAACAGGAGACTCGCGTATGAAGTAATTCGAGACCAAACAATTATGTCTATTTACTCTTGTAAATTACCAACTTCCTGAGGAGCATGCGAAACACGAAATAAATACTCACATGTCACTTTTAAAAAATACTTTAAATGAAAGAGGTGGGGTCCTCCTTACTTATTGCCTTCAGTTTTGCCCTTCCTAGCTGATTGAGGTGTCCTTCTACTTCGAAGAATTTTTCTCTCAAACCGATATCTTCAGCCGCCTTAAAAATATTCCATGCTATGGATCCACAGAAGGACTATGATTATCAAGTTCTTATATGGGATTTCGTAAGTTGTTCGGGAGAGGGCCTTACTACATAGCTGCCTCATTAGTCCAAGGAAAATCACCAATTGGCAAGATGTTTTCAGATATTATACCAAAAGGTGGGTGTTCAAAGAACCTTACTATCTCAAAGTCTAAGCTATCGATTGTGACGTTTTGGACGATTTGTCGATGTCTGGTGTGCTTTCTTATTGGCAGCATCTACTGTATTTTTCGTCGTTAACCACTAGGTCCATTCTATATTTGCAAACACACAAGTTGCAGCTTGTTATTTACAATATCGAGGACATATTTTCAAAAATCGTACCTCGCGTATTGGCATGTTCGTAGCGAAAGTTAAACTTTAGTTAAGTGCGTGTAAGTATTGTCAGGCAGAATCCAAGCAGAAAGCCCATTAGGAATACCCTATTTAGTGCATGGTAGAACATGAGACTAAGTTGTTGGCAAAAACTTCTAGTCTCTAAGCCATTTTTTAAATTAAGATCTTTAAGCCGTCGAGAATCCTGATTTAATTCCTGTGAAAATAAACGAGTATCAGCAGGCTACGGGTTATGACACAACTCATCGTATAGTTCTTTCTATCCATCCTTGCCATATTCTTGAAAGGAAAGCTGGTACAGAGCATGTGACATGTTCATCGGCCGACAGACTGGTGGGCACTGTTTAGCAACGTTTCGACGAAGAAATAAAAATTGGGGACCTTTTAGAGAGCCATTTGCTAAAAATAACTTTTTCATGAAAGTTCAAATTCATCCTGTCTTTTTGTCTGAAATTGGAAAATTTCGTAAATAAAAACAATAACTTATTTGCCACCAATTCCTTATGGAAAACCGGAAAATTAAAATGTAATGTGCCTCCGCCAACGTTGCATAACTAATACATCACTCGCATAACAAACCGAGCTTACTTGTTTACTTAGGCGGCCCTACGGTCCGGGGTGGACCTGGGCCCTAACCAATAAGCCTCTTAAATTAGCGCAGTTTTTGTCAATATCTTTCAGCTCCGCACTCCAAGTCCTTTCAACATGCGCGCACATAAGAAGAGGCTTTCCTTTATGCCCAAGACTTTGACCATGTCAATGTCGCTGCACAGCTCGAAGATCATTGAATCGTCTCCTCATCCGCTTTAGAAAGTGTCAATACTTCGGATGCATTGAACAGGTATTGAGACTATACGGGTCTTAAATAGAGTTACCTTAATTATTCGGGAGGCTACATAGTTGCCTACTCAGCTCAAAAAAAAAAACAACGATTGGCAGACGTTATTCTTCATTTGTTTCTGAAGACATGTGGTTCTCAGATGTGATAGCATAACCGAGGTAGATAAAGTCCCCTACAGTCCTGTCATATGCGGCTTTAAAGTCGATGAATGGAGGGTGCCTTAGTGTGAAAATTTGATCTACGGTCGAACTGTCGGGCCGGAAACATGTACACTGGTACATGTTAATCATTGTGGTCTTAGACGTTCACACAGTACGTTCTAGGCTATGTTTAGTTTTCGCAGTTTGGTGGGCCGGGCAAATGATGCTGAGGTTCCATTCATCCGACCACATCATGGAAATAAGTCTCTGTATGCTCTCTACCAAGTTAACTTCTTTTGCCTTAAATAGTTCGCCGGGTAAACCGTTCGCCGCACCCGCCTTGTCGGACTACAGTTAAGATATTGCTCTCCTCACTTCATTTTGGTCGGGTCGAAGGAATTCAACAACCCAAAATCATTAAAAGAAACCTTTCTATGTAACTGTCTATTTAACCTAAGTAGAATTTATTTATAAATACAAAAAATCCAAATTTAAGGGCCATTTCCAGTTGACCTACTGCCAACTGCAAAACGCAAAACAGAGGGGCCAAATGGGCCAATGGATCAAATTTTGGCACCGCTGCTGATAAGCCAATTACACTACATTTTCTATCATTTGACTCGACTCGGCTCGCAACTTGAGCTGCTTATTCTACCTGTTTCTTTGTCTAGTGACAGCATTTCCAGTTGCCTTCCAATAGTTTAAATGCTTAGAAATTGGCAAAGCCAGTTGAAATGATATCGCGTTTTTAACTTTCTCGCATACATTAGTATACTAAAGAGAAAGTTATGTCGAACGTGCGGAAATTTCGAACTTAAACTGAATATGAGGAATGATATTACGACTATAGAGGAGTAAGAAAATGGGTCCGCCAATGCCGTCCGTCGGTCTGTCTGTCTATCTGTGTGTCTGTGTGTCCGGGCGCCGTATGGCAAAACGGTTCGACGGATTTACTTCAAAGTTCGTATATAAGGTTCTTGGGGTTACATTTCGGGGCGGCTTTTTACTTTTTGCTTTATCGATTGATAACGGTACCTGCCATACAATTTTTTTTTATGAAAATGACTTATCAATATTTTTCTAGAAAATGATTACAAGAATTTCCATATTTTTTTGTACTAGGGATACTTGGGATGGGCCAAAAGTCAGTTTTTGGAAAAAAAATCGAATAATGGTAATTTATAAAACCACCAATATTTCGAAAACTAACAAAGCGAACTCGAAAAAATTTCACTATTTTTTTTTTATACTATTAAGTCGAATTAATTTGCATACTTCGATTTTTGAAATAATTTTTTTCAGATAACGATTTTTTAAATTTAAATTAAATTCGTTTTCTCGAAAACGGCTCTCACAATTTAAATCAATTTTTGTATTTTGAAAAAATATGTTAAAAAAAATGTTTCAAAACCTAAAAAGTGGTTTAAATAAATTTGGTATGTGATCAAATGCCTCATTCTTTTTGAGGCAATATAAAAATGCACATCATGTAGCGAGAAATTTTCGTATGCCGCAGTCGTGCACTTTATTTATATTGGAGTTGATCGCTTTAATAGCTGCCTGACTATCCACACAAATGGATATTATCTTCGTTAGTAATTCCATTGTTGGGACGGTCTGGACTGTCCATTTAACAGCGTAGATCTCAGCTTAGAAGACTGGTTGATACCTAAGGATTCTGTTAAGACTCCTGCACCTGTTCCTTTCTCCAATCCTAGAAAGTGAGTCATTATTGACCCTCTGCGACTGACGTGGTGTATGACAGATACCATAAAATCGAAAAAAAACTTGTGTGCGCCGTTATTTAAAATCAATAAATGTTCGTCATCTTTATATATCTTTTCAAATATATAAGTAATTTTAGATAATAAAGCACACTCTTAACTTAAAAACATAAAAGCTAGAAATTGAAATATTAAAAGAAATTTTAAAAATCTAATCTGTAAAAATGGTGTCTGATGTACTACCACGTCAGAAGAATTGTAAAAATAAGTCACGTCAGTCGCAGAGGGTTAAAAAATATCTGAGTGCGGAACCATTTCCAGTGATTATTTCTACCTTTAAGATATCCTGAAACAGCTATGTTTTCTATGTCACTGTCGATATAGATTGTATTCATTCGCATTATTGCTATAAAGCTTTTGAATTTTGTATAATATTGCCATTGGTGAATTTTTGGCTTTGGTTACATTGAAATGAGCTCCGGTTCTTCTCCATGATCATTTATGCATTTTGTAGTTTATACCTAGTTATCTATAGCTGGAGCATAGGCTAATATTTTCCTATTTGTTAATTTCTATTAAAAGAGAGATACCTATAAAGCTGCATTGAGGTACAATAGTAAACGAGCAGAATATAAGAGCTTGTAAATTATTTATTTTTCAAAAGGATTACTTAGTTGCCTGTCAGTAGTACCATTCGTTCTGATTTCAAGCCTCGCAAATATTATTTTAGGTCTACTGCCCACGTTTCATCTCTTCAACTCTTAAACGGATTGAATTTTATTTAATTGCCATTTATATCAGTACCATTCCAACTACCATAGAGACACAATTAGCAACACAACATATATAAAAAACAGCTTTCCAAAATGGAAGGCCATAAATAAATTAACATGTCAAACTGAAGGGGCTTAACAAGGGTCTGTCGCCTTTGCAAGAAGAAAGAAAAAACTTCCCCACCCAACTGTGTAAGCCAACACTGTCCATCCAAGCACGCGGACCTTAGGTCAGTTTTTGCTTCATCTCCCTTACGCTCTTTCTCTTTGCTCTTGGGCAAGTTGCGCCAGAACAGAAGTAATAATTAACTTTGTTGAATGATGGACAAAGTTAAGGGACAACATCCACAAAAAGGCCAGATGAGCGAAACTGTGAAACCCAATCAACATTTTCTTGAGAATAATTTAAATTACAAAACTTTTAGAGAAGGGACCAGGTAAAAGTTTACCTGAAAGTGCAGCAAAAAAAAAAACAAAAACGAAAGAACACAAAGTCTTTCCCACCATATACGTGTCTGACACACCGGAAGCGGAAGACCTAAAACTTTAAAAGATTGATGATAATATTGAAATGAGAAGTGATCAATATAATGGGAGTTCTAGATTCTAATGAGAATGACCTTTTTGCCCCTCGAACAAGCACTGAGATAATGGAGAGTAATTAAGATGATGGGATGGGTTGGATGGGCGGGGGGACGGGGACCTGGGACATTATGGATGGTAATAAACTTTAAAATATCAATTTCTGATAGGCTTAGGTTTGGTATTTTAATGGACATTCGAAGGTTTTACGCAGCCATTTCCTGGACAAATTAACCTGTTGCCTTTTTTTATAGCAAATGTGCGATGGAATTTATGAGTGCTTGCTGCCGCCACAACTGATGAGTCAGTTTTAAGTGCCACTTAAAGGTAGCAATGTTTCATATTTTTGCAAAGTTTTATGTAGTAGTCATAAAATGTCAATATTCGTTGGCGAAATAATGTACATCGGTGACAGAGTGCTGCCGTTTAATGTCACAGTCATATATGGGAGGACTATCTAGATTTATTTAAGGGTTTAAGTGGCCTTAAAGTAGTTTTGTTCAGTTTTAATACTGCACAAAAGGACGTTTGAATGACATCGAGCGTATAGCATAATAAGTTAGCATTGTTTAGTTGGTAAATTGCTTTGGGATTTGACCTCGATAACACCAATGATGGGTATTCATATTGATTGCTTTGGTTTTGCACTCGGCCAGTTTCCAATAAATTAAAAACGATGGAGTAATAAACCTTGGGATGAAGTAATGCATGAGTTCATATTTTTGTTTTTGTTTTTGAAAAACTTTCCTATTGATGATTTTGGAGTTTGTTGCAATCCTGGTAAATGGACATTTATGTTTGCAGACTTTGAACTTTTTACTATAGAAGAAGTAGGATCGCTATTTGGCAATGACTTTAGCAGACCTTTTAATTCAACAAATTCAGCTTGGGAGAGAAGTCACTTCTAGGCCACTTTTACATCTAGAGGCTAGCAACATACTAAACATCTTAAAAGTGTTCCGCGAGTGTGTATACAAAACCGTGGGTTGAACGGTGTCTGAAATCAAAAAACAAAAAATAGCAGAAGCATGCACGTACAAAACAAAATCGCTTAAAGCATTATGAAAAAGTACGCACGAAGAATAGGACCCGCCGCGCCAGACGGACACGGTGATATCGTGCTAAATATCAAGTTCATCAAATGAAGCCGGTCACTTTTGAAACCCATGCTGACTACCTTTTAGTTTCTGTCTACGATATCATGAAACGAGATCTGAGGGTAACTCAGGAATAGTGCGTCACGGCTGGACTTAACATCAATCCGGCTAAAACTACGGTAGTACCATTCGCAGGGGAAATGAAACTTCAAAGACTCAAGGAAATCCGATAGAATCCGAATGATAGCCGTAAATGAGGTAAAGTATCTAGGACTACATCTAGACAGCAAACTCCTCTGGAAGAAACACACTGATGAAACCGCCAGAAAGGCAACCCGTTCTCTTATGATATACAAGAGCCTAGCGGGAAAGTCGTGATGTTGTACCCCCGATATTCTACGGTGGATGTACATAGCGATTGTGATATCAATGATAAAATACGGTGTATTAGCATGGGCGAAACGAACAAGTCTCGTCACAACGAGTGAATCTCTCAGTAAAGTGCAAAGACTGGCGTGCCTATGCATCACTGGCGCAATGAGTACATGTCCAACTGCTGCAATGCAGGTGCTACTGGAATTAACGCCTCTACACCTCATTGTCTCAGAGGCGGCAGACAAAACTGTTCCAAGAATAGCAAAGAAGGAACTGGAAAGGGGAAATGGATTAGTTCGAAAGAAATATGTGGCACTTCTCGGAAAACTTCCACTCTTGTCAACACTATAAATTATACAGATGGCTCGAGAACTGGTGCAGAAGTGTTTGGGCCAAGAACGAAACACTATGAATCCATGAGCGAAGGTACCAGCATTTTTCAAGCAGCAATATGCGCCATAGAAAGATGCGATCGAATCAATCTCGAAAAGAATTACAGAAACTGTAACAGAGCAATAATGCAGACAGTCAAGCAGCTGTCAAAGCGCTGGACTCCTTTGTCATTAAATCCAAACTTGTAGGGGAATGTCTACAAAGTCTCAACAAACTGGGCAAGAAAAACAGGTTATCTGTCTGCTGGCTACCAGGCCATGTGGGAATTGTTGGTCTAGAAAAGGGGCAGCAGAACCCTTCAAAGGACCTGAACCACTCTGCGGGATAGAGGAACACACCCTATGCGAAGAATTCAGTAAATCGGAAAAGGGGAAAGGGCTAGAACCTTTCAGGATCTCCAAGGTCTGAGACAAGCCAAAAAAATTCTTAGAAAATTATAAGTGCTCATTCTCAGATTCATAAAAAAAAATGGACTGGATGATGTGCTCTGAGTAGGTTTTTCTTGAAAAGGCTCAAGCAAGGAAAGGAGGTGGGCCCAACATCGGGTCCAAATCGCTCGTTATTCTTACCTCCAAATAATCGAATGCTTAATCAGTGTGAGGATAGTTGTCGCCTTCCTTTGCACGAGGCGAAACTGTTCTATAATACCCTGAAGAACCAATGCGTGAGGATCAATATTAAAAAAAACATGATTGATTGCTTATAAGATGTGCATATGGTGTTGGTTGGATATGGACAACCAAGAGATATTATATCGGTGGCACTAAGACGACCATGAACATGTACGAGGGAGCAAACACAACAGTTCCTAAACAAAGCCGGTGTGCACCAAGAAAGCGTCTTAAATTCTAAAATCTGCCATCTTCCTAACCCTTAGCTGAATGTAAAATTCTATTCTACAGTTTATGGTACGTACGACGAAAGTATGGGATCAAACTGAGGGCAGTTTCGCATGACAGCAAGAGCAACGAAACTTAATCAAATTAGAAGTTCCGAGGAAATCCGATAAAGCCTTTACTTCAAAAAACACAAAACTGCAATAATACCAACCTTTGATTGATTGTCCTCAGTGACGAAGTGATACAAAATCAGGGGGCTTGCAAGTCCCCTCAGGCGGACCAATAGGGGTGCATTGAAGTGGGAGGGCTATGATACAAATAATTCTCATTATTACCTCGTCGAATAAAAGAAAGAGGAAGAGTAAGAAGTTCTACATCATTTCAAATTAATGATGGAGGAAATACAATCCTTATCTTCTATATAGATACATTTATGTGGTTTATTGTATCTCATTCATTGTATGAAATGTAATACCTACATATATGTATGTCAAATGCGTTTCAACTCATAATAAAAATATTTGAACGAAATTTTTTGTTTTGCTTTTGTTAGAACTTGACAACGTAAAAAATAAAAAAAAAACATCGAAAATAATGATTGTATCTTTTTGAAATAAATTGTTATCTATCCATACGTTGGATATTAATCACAATCTTATGTTCATCCTTCTGATTCCTCATTTTATTGTTTATACTTGCAGTTCTGGGCGGCTTATGTGCCATGCGAAGCACAACATCGAGACGCTGTTCAACTGACGTTGGAACAAATCGACGTAATTAAACGACTGACTGAACGCTATTCACCACAATTGACGACATGCACATCAGCAGCGGGTAAGTTTACACACACACACTGGGTTATGTTATAGGAGTCTGCTTCTTTCGTGTATGGCTCGATTCCTCGTTGATTTATTGCACCGCACACTATATGTGGATATCTTTAGTGAAAGATTACAATCCCTATCCTTCTATATAAGATCCTTCTGTTACTGTTCTGGCTGTTCTGGCTCTTCCGGCGGCTACAGACTATTGCTTCTTACTCAACTGTGCACAGGAAATGAGTTTCTCCTCCGCACACAAAAAAAATGTTACAAACTTGCATTCAACGGCAAAACGAATACATGTATGTGTCCCTAGAGGATATACACACGACAGCTGTAGGGGGTAAAATGGGGTAAATAATATTATTTTAACAGTAAAGCAACAAACGAGAAAGAAAAAAATGGTATTTTGGCGGAATTGCCAAGGTAACCCGCATCATTGCCGGAAAGACTTCTGTCAGATAAAAGCCCTACCGTTTCGCAAAATAACAAAAAAAAAACGGGGAGAGGAAATAAAAATAAGCCACTCGACTATAGGTATGACAAAATCTTACTTGAGCGTAGCGCAACGAACATTCAATTTCAAATTGAAGTTGCATCTTGGGTTACATTGAGATTTGTTCTCGTGCCCACTGGTGGAAGACTACACTTGGAGGAAATATCACAACTTAAATGTACAACTCTGTTGCTTAGCGTTAATTAAAAAATTTCTATGAAGTTTAGTTGGATGCGGTACACTGAATCCTATAACGCAGTGAGAATTAAGGTAAAATGGTTTCATTTATTTTGTAATTGTTCAAACTTTGAAGAAGACAGTTGGGTTCACAGAAACCAACTTTTCGTTCTCGTTTAGATTTTACTACTTTTTATGTATGAATTTTTCACAAAACAAATCTTTTCTACTATTTTAGTTTTTTTGGTTTTGTGAAATTTTTCAACCAATAAACGAATTCCAGAATTTGTTTATCTCTACTCTTAACTTAGTACCGCATTATGGTACATTATGGTAAAATTTTATGGGGTTTTAAGTCTTGATTTATATATGTTGACGATATCGACCACTCCTTTTTTGTTTCCATGTGGGCTCTTTAAACTCTTGAGCCCTTTTCAAGGCATCATTTGACCCATTGCATTATGTTCCAATAAAGTCATCCCATTTGTATAATTGATTTTCTTACCACTGAGTCATTATACAATAGTCAACCCTGCATACTTCTGTCCCTTTCAACCCGTACAAAATATTTTATAGTGGCCGCCTAATTCCGCCTATATTTCCTATCTGTGCCGGTGATGTGCACATAAAACTGATCGCGAATTGATAGACACTCTCGAAGTTTTCTATCTGTATATTAACTCATCTGTTACTAAGGCTGGCTATAGTCGCTAGAACATAGTACGACATGGTACGAAACCAGCAAAAAAAAAAAAAGCCCCTCAAGGCGAATTGAACACATCTCGCACAGGGCTGGCGTTTTAAATTTCAGCTGGGGAGTATAGTTTGATCCCTTTACTCAATGCCTAGTGGGCAGCGTTCCTTATTCTACCATGCTTCGCTGGTGTCCGAACCTATAACTAAAATATTCTTCATTTTCTAACCTAAATGCACTATTTGATTTTACAAGAATTGGTTGTGTCTAATTCGCATTTTTAGTTCAATATTTTGCTTTTGAGAGTAATAAAATCGTAAGATGTTGGTGAGACCAAGTAATTAGTACGCGTATCAAATGTACATTAACAGTTACCCTTTTTGCCTTGTAGATTTACTTAAACCATATCCCAGTATAGCTCTTAACAGACAGACGCTTTAACGGACAAAAAAAAGGTCATTTTCAGAATAAATTCAGTAGCAATAGATATGTATTATAGTGATACTTATGGTAGATGTAGTTTAGAAAACAATTATTGGCTTAATCAGTTCTCTTGTTCCAATCTTTTAAATAATAAAAGTAAAAATATTTTCCAAGCCCTGTTACTTCGACTTCGTATCGACTTACGCTCTCTGGTATATCAAATAGTGGCTCTTCACCAGTGTTAATAAGTTACGCGAGTTGAACATATTTAACATTTCTTCACAAAAATCTTCTCATTCGAATATAATTATAAGCAATAACTCACGATTTTTAAGTTCCCAATTTATGCAATTCATGAATCCCTTTATGTGAGCACAGAAATGTTTCATGTGAATTTTTTACATTTATATAAAATTCCAAACAAACCTTCCAGAATTAGGCTTAATGCCCAAAACACATGTGCAGAATTTAGCTTGCAGTGGAAATAGAACACACACATTTAAACGGGAGGCAACACATTCAAATTCTGCGTGCGTCACAGTACTGCAAGTTCCCCCATTTCTAAATCCACTGCAAACCAACAATATCCGTGTTCTTTTGGTAAGCGTATATACGCGTATTTCCATTCTGCATGTTAAATATAACAACAACATAGCCTATATACGCTAAGCTTAGCGGGTATAATTATCAATTCCATTTTAAAAGTTTTCGGTGAACTTTGGCGATGAATTCGTATTAAATGTCAACAAACTTCGAATTCAATTTCCCCAAATATTTCGCCATATTTATGCTGTCGAATTGTTCTAAAAAAAATATTCAAAGGAAAAAAGCAATAAAGTAACATAGTTCCCAAATAGGTAAGTTTAAATACACATATTTCCTTTGCAGTTTGTTTCAACAATTTTTATAAATATGAGTGATGCCAAGTATTTTTGATGAATTTTCTTATAGCCAATGAGCATTTTTTTAGCAATTTTATATACGCTTACCTAAAAGAACCCGACTAATATCACCACAACACGAAAACAAAATAATAAAATTTTTAAAAATTTGGCATCACTGGATTCAGAAGTCTTAAAATCTCTTTTGATCTTACACCGCATTTCCACCAAAAGATAAACCGAGATTAAAGGCAAAAGATTTACAATAAATTAATACACGTTTCTACCGAACAAAAAGGAGATTAACATAGAGGTTTTCTCTCAACCCGCTCTCTGGCTCTCAAATTTGTGCACAAATTGTCCAATAACTGGTTGTCAAATTGCTTTCTTTGCAATTCTCAGCAACCAACGTCCGATTCTTACGTGCAAACCTAGTTTCTTTCAAGACTAATTTTTAGTCTTGTGCCTAGCAGATTAAAATTTGTATGGTAAGTCTTTAAAGTAGATTAAGAGCAGATTTATCTTAATCTCGGTTTAGTGTTCGGTGGAAACGTAACATTATAAAAACAACAACATCAGCTGAAAGCCAAAGAATGACGTTTAGGTAAATGGGCAGAATCCACTGCATTGACGTCAAACAAAAGTTCTGCTCGTGTGACTTACTTGCTATACTGAGTTCTTCACTGCATCCAGAATTTCTCCACTAGTTTATTTCCGATTTTTTAATCAATCTATTTCTGTGTTTCCTATGTCTCAATGGGATGACCTTTATAAAGAATCTTCTGTTTTTCGAACTTTCAAAAAAGTTAATGTTTTTTATTAAGGCACGGAAAGAATGCAAGATGAAGTATTAAATTCTTTTATTATAATTTAATTGAATAAAATATATGTTTTACTTATGGCAAATATATTTTGTTTATTATTTAACATGTTCAGTCATCAGTTAACATTAGTTACGTAAATAATTAGACTTAACTAATTACGCTTACTTACGCGTAACTTTATAGGTTACTTACACAAAGTAACTTACGTTGCCAACACTGCTCTTCACATTCATTCATGTTTTTGGTTTGATTGGAAAATATCTGCATAAATTCATGAGTGTCTAATACTGCTAAAAATGCTTTAGAAAATTTTGTTGAATTAATTTTTATTACTTTTCTTTGTTGACGCACTCTTAATGTTTCGTATTCACTATCAATCCTGCACTTGTTGGTTACCTTTACAAAAAAAAACTTATTTACAGTTGCACTGTATAATTATCACTAATTATCCAAAAGCACAAACATACAAAATATAAAGACTTCACTCCAAAGTCCAAACTAAACTTGAACTAAAACATTTTTCAAATGACAAACAAAGCAATGCCAAGGCAAAACGAGATAACTTTATGCGCCATCCTCCGAGGTAAAATAAATTCACCTGCAACTGCAACTTAGTTTCCCTCAATATATCATATTCCATTTTATATTAAAAACATAATTGCTTAAGCAATTAAATTTATTAACCCCGACTTCGTATGTAAATCAGAGTACCTCTCAAACTTTCGCAATGAATGGCACAAAATTATTGCAAAAACTTTGTCGTCACTTGCTTTGGATTTGATTTTCTCTCGGTGTATCTCATAAAGGTAGCTAAGAGCTGCTCGTGCCTTGTTGCTCCTAGAGTTACTTTACCGATAGCTGCTGCTGCTGCTGTTTCTTCTTCCTTCAGTCCATTAGCTGAGAATTCTAAATTCGCGTTCATTCAAGTGTTTCTCTCGTAATATTTCGATTTGGCGCGGCGGACTGAGTCTTTCCTGTTTCAGTTTTCTTTATCCATGTGCACCACCTTTATTGAGGCGGACAGAAAAAAAATGCTTTTCTTTTCTATATTTACCCTCCTTCCAGTTCCAAAAAAATTGTACGTAAAATTTCGCGGGCTAAATCCTCCGCATCGAGCATTTATTTCCCTCTCAAAACCAAAACAAGAAAAAAAAATTCAAACAAAAAAAAGCTAAGAAAAGATGAGATTCGCTGAAAAGGTAACCACTTTTCAACAGGAAAAATCTTATAGTTTTCCGTTCCATTATGGCGTACTTGTGTAAGGAAGGGAAAGACACCCGACCTCAGCCGGAGGTGACACTGCTTCATCGGGTAAGTGCGCTTGAATAATGAAAATGCGACAAAAGTTTGAAGCCATTGGCTGGGCTGGGGAGGTCCGCTTATATTATTGGAGGGGTTAATCTCTGCGATGTGAAACTGGGTTACAGTGTAAACGTATCCAGTGCATTGAACATCCAGATATTACCCATACAATGCAGAGACTCAATCCTCGTATCTGTGAATTGTTATCGTTCTCGGCGTTGTGAGAAGGTGAAAAGCTAAAAAAAAACACGTTGCGAACGTGCTCCGAGTTAAGCTTTATGTATGGAGCCAATGTAGTCAACGGACGATGATTGTTCATTTAAATTTAATGCAATGTCCGTAGATGCATTAAGTAGATGCATGTGAGGATGTGTGAGGTTGCATAAGGTAGAAATTTTATGCTGACTATGAGTTCAATATTCACTTAATCGGCTAAAATTTACGGATCGTTGGGTCACATTTCTGACTGTAAAAGTTTGGTTTCAGTATTCATAAGATGCCGCTGAGAAGGTGCAATGTGTTATGCAGTGCATTGTACGGATAACGATTACTACTATTCTCTTTCAGTTTAAAGGCTTACAAATGTCACAGAAGATTTCTTCTTGGTCTTGGAGCAAAGCGATAAAGTATAATAGATATTCTTCTTTCTTTTTAACTATAGTTTAACCAGAATTGCAGTTGTCATCATCTTGGGCTTTGCATGTTGAATAAATATATGCGCAGAGGTTAACTCTTAGATTCCGTGTAAGCGTGCAGTAGAGTTCTTATCGAGATGCATGTACTTTTAGGAACTTTTTCGCAAGATCATCCGCACACCTGCAATACGTGAAATACCTATGTGCTCCATCACCCTGCGTAGAGTCACCGTATTTGCAGATTATAATAAAACAAAATATTAAGCGTAAACGGTCATAAAGCCAAGTTTTTAAAACCATTGTGGGTGAGAAGATATATTTCATTGATGCGAAATTTAGGGTTTAATTCCGATTTCCAATTCTCATTTGTATGATACTTTCGCAAGAGGTTGGGCAGCGAAAAAAAATGTTTAGTTGGTACGGGTCGGATGATACGTCACATAGTAGTCCAACGTACTAAACCACTAAGCACCTACACCCACTTGGATATTATACGTATTTATTGTTTTTGTTTATGCAACTTATACATAGTTTGTACTTGGTTGAGTCAACACATTTTAAAAGTACACAAATATATTCTTGGGTTAGGTTAGGTTTACGGGTCGGCAGAGCAGATCTGTCTTGGTATGCCCCACTTAGGTCCTTGTGCACTCATTGTGATACCCTTTTTGAGGGGGGTTAGCCGTCCAGCCATCCTGATATCCCAGAAACCTATAAAGATTACAAAGTGAAACATCAGAAAGTTCAAGTAAGTCATGAAAGTAGTAGCTTCCAAGTGTTCTATTCCTCAAATCACTGAGACTCGGACAGTGAGGTGTGTCCTAAGTTATATCTTTTGCTGCAGAAATTGATAAACAAAAACTTTAACTGTGGAGTATATTTATATATATGTTGTTGTAAATACAGTGGCGTAAAATGGGTGGGATCAAGGGAATCAATGAACCTGAACGAGTTTACCAGTAAAGCATTAAATAAATGGTAACTAATTTTGCTTCATTATAGAACAGCGTACACGGCATCAAATAAGAGAAAAGCCTACAGTCCGCTGGGGACAAAATGAGGCAGACACAACAGACCTCTGCAGCATATCACAGGCATTGGTGGAGAGTTCTGGAGAGACCGTCTTTAGTAGAGTATTAGCACAAGGCTCATCTCTATCCAAAGACTGACTTTCCAAAAAATAAAAAGCGTTTTGAAGTCTGTCGTTGTTTGTCGTTGTCCGCTAAAGTCGGTCATTTCCTCATCTTTTTGATCGTCATTGTGTAATGGCAACGGATAATAATTTCTCGAGGTTCCCCTATCCGAATATTTGCTTGTCGACGGATCGTGGAGTAAGAGATTCTCTTCCTCCACAGTTATGGTCGTATCGTATGAGAATCGTTTTTTTCTTGGTGCCCGATTCATTAACATCAGTCCCTTTGTTTGTTGTTTGTTTTAGAAGAAGATGTCGTTCTGTACTCACCCTCTGTATACGAAAAAAAAAGGAATTTAATTGAAACTAGAGGTCCCAAGGTATCCAGAGCTCACAATTAAAAGACAACATAACATTGTGCCATACTTTCTATGGGCACGGCTTTAAGCCCGAAATTACGAGGTTTATCGAGTTATTCCCCTCTAGATCCGTCATATTTAGTCGAAAGTAGTGGCACTTTGTGCAGGATCCAGTCGGACCTAAGCATTCAAGGCGAGGTTTTGAGTTAAAATTTAATATGGAATATGCGTGCACCATTTGGTAGTTTACTCTAACTAATACTTCGTGAGATACCAGTTTCGTGAGATATTGGAGTTAAAGTAACGTTATTTGAATGTACATATATAGCTACATTTGGGCTGGAGCGCACCATTAATCATGAGCGAACTTTTACATGCGAAGGCATACTACTAATCTTTTACAAGGCCGCGATCAGCCCAGTTTGTAGAATAGTCCGAATTTACTATTCACAACAAAAACCCATTTATTTAAACAAAGTAGTCCCAAAATCTTCGCTAAACAGTTGCCGACTTATCCATCGAACTTCGGTGTATCACAGCAGCGGGCTTGTTTTCTTCTACTAGGGGTCTGGAGAGTTTTTAAACATACCCTTACCGTTTTTTTACATTACCGGAGAGTACATATTTGACAATTTTGTTCCATGTATCTATAACACGAGGCCAATTTAAATTGTTTGCAGCAGGTAAATCCATTTTACATTGTTTGTATCTTGAGTGTTCTCCATCGCGATCGACCGTTTGCTCAGCCCTGGTATCAACAATGTTCATCTTATTAAAGGTGTTTTAATTAGATCAATTTCTTCGGTCCAAATAAACGCCCGCATAGCTTAAATTAAGACTCCATCTAAACTGCATATCTATTAAAAAAAAAAACAAATCAATTTCTTTACACCACACAACACTAACTTCATCTGCAATATTCATTCACTGATTTAACAATCTATTTCGCACACATCCATTTGCCGTGTCAGATATAGTGCACACTTCATAAATCGATAGTGGCAATTTAAAATGTCGTCTTGTCAATAATATTATTGCAACAAGCATCTAAAGGATATCTGAAGTCGCAAACCAGTCAGTAACGATCTTATAACATATCTTATTTTCCCATCATCAACGTCGTCCTTTTCTATAAAACGCCAATGATGTGTTTGCTTCCATTAGATTCATCTGCAGCAGACAACCCTTGATGATAACTTCACGTAAATCCAGCCACCCTCCCTCTCCGACCACAACACAAAAATCAAAAATCTATAAACGTACTCGTACGACATGCAATTTTCTTGTATCCTTACAGACATCATCGAAGCTCACAAGAATCATCAGTTATGCTCGCTCACCGGCGTCGAAGGTGGCCATTCCTTGGGTGGATCATTGGCTGTGCTCCGAACATTATACGCCATCGGAGTCAGATATATGACACTGACCTCAACCTGCCACACACCTTGGGCTGATTCGAGTTACGCTGATGCACCAACGTTCAATGTTAAACACGGAGGTTTAACCATATTCGGCAAGGTAAGTCCTTACACAAAACCTCCTTGAATGGAACCATATTATAATGTACAGGTAGAATGGATCCTAACTGGAAAGGACCAAAACAAAAACGTGTTTTTCACAATGATAGTGTGATTAAGATAAACCACCCATTCTGGGGCAATGCAATGCAACGCAACGACTTTATACTGACATTGTGTTAAATGAAGCCTCCCATAGGTGTGCCATGGAGTGCGATTCAAAGAAGGACGACAGGACTATTGTGTATGGTCTTCATAATTTAATTGGATTTTAATTGTAGTCTCGTTTTAATTTGCACTTGCCTCAGGGCGAAGCTACACATTGTCGCTTTCATTTTAACACAAAACCTCAAGTCTTTCGTATTCGGAACGTAACACCCGGTAGGGCAGTTAGTTGCTTGGATTTCTCTACCGTACTACGTACACCGATGTGTGGTTGCTGTTCAAAAAATCCTGTTTGCGAGATTTTCGTGTCTTGCATCTGGAAATTGAGGTAGTTTTGTATGTTTTTGAATTGTGAGATTTTCTACACAAAAATCCCTTTTTCAAATAGACAATAACATATGTTCATTCCAAGGGATGGTGGCAGGGAGGTGCAGCTTCATACATAATTGAACCGAAAAATGGAAGAAAATTCCATTTTTACAGGCAACATGAGCAATCATTTCAGCTCTGAATGTGGCTTGTGGTAACAGCTAAAAGCCGTCACAAGCCAGTCAAGCCATCCTGCCGCCTGCCCTTCACTTTGAGGGAAAGCAAGCAACCATCTACATCTACTCATGCTGCGGTCGAATGCGTATCATGATATTTTAATTTGTTTCGTTTTAACTCTGGCATTCATTGGGAATCTTCTGTGTCGGCAAGGCTGGCGGGAATAGGGAAAACCAAGGAATACTTCAGATTCTCTTTGTGTGCAGCTAAGTGGATGAAGAGGATTTCTAATGAATTTTCGGTGAGCACATACTTTGCGTTGTCAATTTTCTTCTCTTTGAATTTTTCGGGATTAAACTTGCACAAGAAGAATATCCTTCTTTTTTTGGAAAAACAATTTCATAACAAGTGTTTGGTTAATTTGTACAACGAGTTTTGATGATTAGTACGCTATCTAACGAGAGCGAAATTTGATTTCAACATCAGCATTTGAGTCGCAATGCCATTTGAAGAGTCTTGTTTTTGCTCCCCTTGATTTAAAGAGGCTTCGTATTTTATTGTATTTAGAAAAGGGGTCACCGAAGACAGCGATACATTAAACCTAGTGCTGTACTTTTGTCAGATAATCGCAGGTAAAGTGTGATGCCATTACGTCAGCTTTCAGACACATGACCAAGATAAGCTAACTCTGATGATTTGGAGGTGCTCTTCGGCGATCGTGTCCTTTTGAGAAGATGGCGCTTTAGCATTCCCCTTTGTTAGGTGTCAAGGCACAGTGGAATTTCTATAATGCTGATGAATTCACCAAATAAGGAACTACTATACACGTCTCACCTGAAAAAGTTAGATAAAAAGGTGGACAAGTGGATTCACATGTCAAGTTAGTCAGACCTGAAACGCTGTCTTAACCAGCTAAACATTAGCACAACAATGTCCCCCAAGCAAGCATGTAACAAGGCTTGGCGCATTCTCAAATATTGTATGTAGCCTCTAAGGGGAGAAGAAAATTATCCGCATCCTAATTTGCACATACCCAGGTTTGTCCAGTTCAAGAAATCTCAATCTCGGGGCCTTCATACAAGATCTAAATTATCTTACAAGCATTGACATTGGAAGTCTCTTTCATTTCGCCAGAAATTCCTATTAGTTTAACGAGTAGAAAGAGCTTTATCCTAGAACCCTGTGGTAGCGCAATGGGCCAGCATTGGAATAGAATCCGTTGTCAAGCTCTTTCACTCTGTCTGCAAGCTCTATAAATGCCGCCTCAGTGGATCTGCCTTTCTGGTAGACATGCTCAATTTGTTAAGCCCTTAGGTACACTTACTTAAGAAGAAAGGCTTATAAATAGTCCTTAGACTTTTTTCTTCAAGATAGTAGGTGGTTTTCTTTATAAATCCTTATTAATAGTGGGAGCATAAAGTCCTAATCTTTTTTACTTACTTTTTATGTATGTGCATCCGCATAAGAAGACCAATCAACTTCCAGGTTAGACCTGGTGGTTCCGGTTAGATAATTTTTTCACCTTCTTCCATAGGTACGTTAGCGCCACAATCCATCCAGCAACCAAGGTTGCAGGCTCTAGGCGCTGCACATATATTTCCAACTCTCAGCTATAAAAAAAATGTCATGGAATTCAGAAATTTAAGGTAACTGTCTACAGAGCTTGAGCTTTTAAATTTAAATACAGCGTGTTCTTTTAGAAGTATAGAACTTCGAATTGAAATAAAACACAAGAAAATCGTTTTAACGCCCATCAATTCGGCTTTATTGGAAGGATAATTTTATGCCATGAATGTTTAAGTATGATTTCAGGCATGTGGCCACCGCGGCTGGTTCGAATAAAGACAAGTCTAGAGGTCCAATTTTCAACCACTTTTTCAAGCATTTGGGGCCGTAAGTTGGCAATAACGCCACGAATGTTGGCTTCCAAGTCCGCTAACGTTTGTTGGCGTAGGCGAGCGACTTCACATATCCCCAAAGAAAATAATCCAATGGTGTCAAATCACAGACTCTTGGTAGCCAATTGACGGGTCCATTCCGCGAAATTATGCGCTCATCGAATGTTTCCTTCAATAAATCGATTGTGACGTGCGCTGTGTGGCATGTAGAGCCGTCTTGTTGGAACCACATCTTATCCACATTCATGCCATCCAATTATCATGGCTCTATACCGGTCTCCATTAACGGTAACTGACTCTCCAGCATCATTTCGGAAGAAGTATGGCCCAATGACTCCACCAGCCCATAGAGCACACCAAACAGTCAGTTTTTGTGGATGTAATGCCGTTTCAAGAGTCTCATGTAGATTCTCTTCAATGCAAATGCGGCAATTTTGCTTGTTGACGTAGCCATTCAACCCAAAATGAGCCTCATCACTGAACAAAATTTTGCGATGAAAATCAGCATCGATATCAATACAGCGGCAATTGCTTCTGCATCTCTGCGGATGCGTATTATCACATAGAGTAAACGTAGTGCGAAAACGATCCATGGTTAACCGATTTAATTAGACTGATGAACGATTATGTCGACCATAAAATGAACGGAGCTTGCGGTAAACTTCGCGAACTGAACCATTATTTTCGAAATAAATTTGCACGATTTGCAAGCGTTGTTCATTTGTCAACCTGTTCATGATGAAATGGCAAACCAAACAGAACATAAATGACATTAGAGTTGCCAGATTTGACACCAAAATGTCAGTTTTATCCCTATTCGAAAAATAACCTCTAAAAAAACACCCTTTATATGTGTTGTAAAAAACAGGGTACTACCCTATCTCTCAACTTTCTGGCTACTGAGAAAAGCCACTTTTATCTAGTAAAATGATTAAAAAAAATATTCATTATAAAACAAATTAAATTCCTTACATTGGGAAAAAGATATCGAATAACTAGACTCTAGATAGCATCAACATATCATACCTTCTTGCAACATTCGGTAGGTAGAGTTACTAATTGAATGAGCAATATCTCGGGATGCGATTCATTGAACAAATAAAAGAGATACAGCAAAAAACTGACGACGTTGAAAGCTGTCTTTCAAGTACCTACTCCTGAGCTTCATAACTCTACAATCTACAGTATCGTAAAAAGATCTTCCTTGTTCGACACAACACTTTTCGAATAACGAATTCCATGAGTTTGCTATTAATTTGAAGACGCGCTTCCCTCACACAAAACCCCTCTGGCATCTGTGGGTCGTTGTATCTACCGATTTTGGAATTCAAAAAACCATCAAGCGAATAGCATACAAGCTACCCTTTCCTTGCCACCCTTTTTTTTCGTGCCCGAAAAACACAATCCCGTTTATTATAAAGTTGCAAATCGATTTACCTTTTCGTCAGAAACGTTTTTTGTGCGCTTCACCTGTTCAATCATTTTCTTTTTTCTTTTTCTTTTTGCTATTTTGTATCTCATTGTGTTTCATTGTTCGGCATTCGTTACCTTTATCGATGTAATTTCGGGCAAAATCGTAAATCTGCTAACAGCTATTGCTTCGAATTTTGAACGCGAAAAAGAAGAAATGAAACAACAAACGAAGAGAAATGCGAGTATATGGATGGCATGTACATCTGTAGGGATTCCCGAGCATTAAATCAGTATCCCTGATATAGATACGCATCCCCTTCATCCGATTGGTATAGGTGAGTCGCTCTCTCTCTATCTCTCTCTTTCTTTACAGAATAGTAATGACATTAAATTTTCCCATTTAATTCGTCCCGATAGATTATCCCACGATACTCATATTCCAATCAAAAAGTGTATCTTTGTGATTTTTCCTTTCTTTTTCAGCTATTCCTTCATTCGATTTTGCTACTATCATCATTCTTTATCTTTATAGTGTGTAGGTAGGTAGGTGCACTTGGCAATTATACAATAAATTATGAGCGAGCTCAAGAAGCGGATAATATTGGTATATTATACGTTTGGGTTGGGATAGATCGTATCAAGGGAAGTAGATTTATGAGATACATCCGTATCTACTCAAATTTAATTGGAATTGCGAATTTATTTTTGTTGAAATAGATAGATATATAAATGGAAAGTGACAAGTGTAGAATTTTAATGGACTGGAGAATGAATTGGGCTTTGGGGAATTTTTATCTTCAAACGTAGCATGGAGTGATGTGGTCCGGAAATTATAATTTAATTGACATAAGGTTCAATAAAAGTTGATCGACAGAAATTAACACGATGATTGACGATGAGCAACTCTATTAAGGAAGTTCTTAAAAATGCGTAATTTGAAAATATACTTCTTTCCAATTAGATATAGGCACTTAATCCGGGAAAATTTAATAAATACAATAAAATGTGGAAACATAATCGAATTCTGCTTGAAGCGATAACATGGATGATTAAAAGCTTTAAATTGAGGGTAATAATTAATACGATTTTAACGTTCTCCATTTATAGCAAATATGCTTAGTGTCAGTGACCTTGACCTAGAAGGGGTAATTGTCTCTTATGTAGCTGCATAATAGAGCAGAAACCATATGGACTATGTTTGACTATTAACACTTTTTTGTGTCCTTCTTATTTTATTGACCCCGAATATTTATTTTTCGTTGAATCGATAAAGAGAGACACTTTTTTGAGTCAGTTGATGGTGGTCTCTAAATCTAGTTCATTCTTCTAAATATAAATATTTGAAGCATTTTGATTATCCTATCCTATTCATGGACGGGATAAGAAGAACACCCTATTAAAACGCTTGATGTAAAAGGGGAAAAATTACATCTTGGCAATTTAAGCAATCAGATGAGCATAGCACTAAATTATAAAACAATAATCTACAGATCTTGCAAATGCAGATACATAATAAAATCATAAAATCAAATAGCTTTAACCACTTGTATAAAATACAATCTTACGTTTTTGTGTTTCAAAGTGATTATGGTTTTTCCCAACAGATTAGGTTTTTTCTAATTTTATATTCTAAAAAAATATACGCGTCCGTATTAGCTTTGTTCATTTGTTCAAGGCTTATTATCTTATTAAATATTTTTTTCCGGTTTCTATGAAAATTTTCAAAGAAATCATCATTTCAGTGAAAAACGCCCACAAAAAGTAGGTGTTGCAAAAACTTTATATAAAAAACTTATGAAGGAGGGCAGTGCCTACATATTTTTTTAAGGTTGTAATACTCTATCTCTTTAATTTTAGCTTTGAAACGGTTTTTTTTAATGTGGGCATGGCACTTAACTATTTCGGAACCCTAGAGAAAATGTGGTCCAAAATTCAGATTACAGATTGACATTGCTAAATCGTCTTAGGTGTTGGTCCTGATCGTAAAGACATACATATGTATATATTCGTTTAGGGGTCTACGACGAATATTAAGGTGTGTTATAAACTATGTGTCAAAATTAATATACTCTCAGGCTAGGGTATAAAGAGATTATGATCGGCAGGACGGTATTCGCAGCAACAGGTTAACTGGTGCTGGCAAAGTGTTTCATTCGAGTGTTTATAAAATACTGTATTCCAAAAATGAGACAACACAGAATGTAATTTTATTATTTACTTTATTTTGTTGATTAAAATTTTTTATTATTTACAAGTGATTGAATATTAAAATATGAGTTTCTACAAGTTCTACACAAAGTTGCGGATAATAGTCTGTTCGCGCTCGTGGGTAAATTAAGGATCGACTGCTCACAGTCTACTTGTTTACGTTTTAGTTGAATGCGCGTCGTCGTTGGTGTTTGGTGTACGTGCAAGTTTGGTCCTGTTAATTGTTAGTGCAGATATCGTCTCGTCTTTATGTCCGATTCCTACATATTTTGTATCAAACTTTGAAACTACTAAATACTTAAATCTTTTATTTTGTTTATTTTTGTTTATTTTGTGTGCTCAAACACAAACTGATCCCTATCATCTGTTACCAACCAGCAATGTTGTCATTGTCAATATTGACATTAGTTGCGGTTAAAGTTTGATGTTTGAATGTCTTGTTTTGTTGTTCTTAAAATAAAATCCGTTCAGCCATTCCGTATGTTGATCCTTGAAGAGGAATTTACCAGGGATTTTATAAATATCTGCATTATGAATAGTAAGGTATTTACATTTTCTTTTAGCTTACTTGAGATGCAAAATATCCACGAAAAGTAAGATCGATTGGCTTGAAATTTCGGAGACATTCTCCTGCCTATTGTTGTTTCATCATAATTTCCATTATCAGTTTTCAACGAAATAGCCAGTTAGGTGTCAATGCACTTAATTTACCTTCAAGCTCATATTTTGACATAGAGTTAAAAATAAATATTCTTTCTTTAGTCGGGATCTGCACCAACATTTTGCACCATTAGGTATTAACGTTTCATGATTGAAGATGGCCATGGCGTAAGGACATGGGGGTTCAAGCTTGTATTACGGAACCAAATGAGCATATAGATCCGGTCTTGATGTACCACGCTCTGTTTTTCATTAATTTTATCTTTCCTGTCATTTAAAGCAAACGTTCAACGTCTTCTTCAATGGCTTACGCTGATGATGCATGAGGAGGGGAATGGGGGGGAATACAGTATGTTTACATATCGCCGGAGCACTATGCTCGACTCTTCTTTATCGACCCTTCTATATCTTTAGTAGACAAACGGTGGCCAACACGGCTGTTTGTCTTAAGGCACATCATAGTGATCCAATTTAAGTTGACTACACAACTTTCAAAATAAAGTTTGCAAAATCATTCCGGTTATTTTGGGATGAGCGTGCTTTCATAGAGGTAAGACACCGACGGATCAAAGGCTGATGATAGAGTGGAATGTGGTGTTTTCTCTGAAAGACTAAACTCTCCTTTCGTTTTCCCGACCATTGGTACGTGTTCCAGGTGGAAACAATGGCGTTCAAAAAAGTCATATCTTGGCTAAAGATCAAGCTAAAATCAAGTCCCTAGAAATAGTATCTACCAACTCCAACTTTTGTGATTTAGGAAACTTGTCATTTTAGAAGTCTGCATTTACCTACCAAATTTCAAAAGAAATGTTTGTGTTTTGTATAAGTATCGATTGATGTCCTCTTTTGCAAACATTTTCTAACCGCGTTTTTCACTTGCTTTTTCATCATCAACAGAACAGAATTTTATTGGTATTCTACATTTACAAAAAATGGAGCACAACGGAAAAATGTTGATAGAAAATTTAGGCGAAACATTGAACCGAATCAAACTTTAAAAAAAAATATTTCATTAAAAATTCTCTTTAAAATGACAATGCCAGCGCGGGCTTTCGAAACTCGATTTTCAACACAGACTGACAGACCTCATTCATCAGGAACGCATCTACGTACACACATACTAATACATACATGGTAAACAAAAAAAAAACAAAAGTCCTTCCTCTATTGATGAAAGGTGAAGAGGTGTAGTCAAACATTTGTTATACCGCGCATCGTAGGTGAGAACGATGTTTTTTTTCAATAAACATCGGAATAAATCTGATGCAGATAGTTTTGGACAAAAAAAAGCAACAGACAACAAAAAATAACAAACACCGAGCAAAAGTAAACCCCTAGTTTTTGCGTTAGGCAGCCTAAATGAAATAGAAACAACCTTCCACCATTGAGGATGACTGTTTGGATGTCATCATAAATTGAAAGAGAAACACTTTCGTTAGAAACGAATTAAATAAAAATAAAAATAAAACAACTTTTGATTTGCTTGATTCGAGCGTGATAGGGAGATTTGTTTCAGTGTGATGATTTTAAACTAACAGAAAAATTTTTTTGTTTTTTTTTTTTAATTTCTTTTTTTAAAGTGAATTTAAAAATGAAGAATTTGTAGAAACTGGTATTGCTGAGTGTGTGAATGTACTTATATTATTTTTCCGTGTTTTTTTTTTCTAAAATGATGCATTTATTATTAAGAAGCCAAGTATAATAAAGTGACTATTTATTGGGTTAGTTATGATATTGGTTGGTTATTTTCCTGGTTTAAATTGTCACACAATAGACGTCAGTCTAGGGAGAAATAAGTCGGACTAGATTTCATTGTTCATTGCGATGCATCTATTTATGTGACAGCTTTGTAAATAGTAATGTATCTTCTTAATATGTATAAATTTTCGTTCCGGGTATATCAGTCTAAAACTTGAGAGCCGCTGAACCGATTGACACTTAACTTGGTCAATATGTAAGTTATATATTTAATCTGAATAGGTGCTATAGTCGTGATTTATCAATACGTCTATAGGTAGATCATGGCCTAAAATATTAAAGGCGCCAACATCCATATATTCACGGACAGTCAAGCAGCTATAAAAGCCCTTAACTCGCCAATTATTGACTCCAAGTCAGTACTACACTGCTTTCAAACCCTTCTGGTGGGTTCCCGGACACGAAAGAATTGAGGGTAATAAAAAAGCTGACGAAATGGCTAGAAAAGGCTTGGAGATCCCCTTCATAGGAGCCGAGCCTTTTTGTCCAATAAACAAAGCAGACATTAATCAAAAATTAAAAGCTGGGAACACAACATGTGCATCTCCTATTGAGAAAGCATCTCCTATTCAGAAACGATGTCAAGAAGATACTTAATCTATCTAGGCATGATATAAAAATAATCTTATTGGATACCTAACGGGCCATCACAGATTAAGATATCACCTCCGCAAACTACAAAAATCGACTCAACGGAGAGCCGACTTTGTCTTGAATAAGACGAAACTGCAGAGCACATTATATGCGAGTATACGTCCCTTTAAGGAATAAGAAGGACAACTTTTCTTGGAAAAGTAATTAGCACTAATGCTGTTTAAAGTATTTCTGCTGATCTCATCATCAGCTACATTAGGAAAATAGAGGCGCTACTTTCCTAAACAATATCTATGGCATTTAGCACAAAAGATCTATTTAGGTCGAATTGCATTCTCCACCGCATCGGCGTGTCGGCAGTTTAAAAAAAAATGTCCGACACCGTATTTTCCGACATTTTATTTTATTATAAAGTTTGGACTTTGCCGTTAAGTGTGAAAAACAATATCATTCAAATGGCCGCCTCGGCCGCATGCGATTCTTTCTAGGTAATTCTTAACCACTTTTTCGCACATTCCCGGCGGTATCTTGGCCATAACTTGAGCAATGTTGTTTTTTAATGCGTTTAGAGTTCAGGGAATATTCGCGTAAGAACGGTCTTTTGCGTAGTCCCGCAGAAAAATATGTAACGGTGTCAATTCGCATGATCTTGGTGGCCAATTGAAGTCGCCAAAACGTGAAATTACGCGATCAGGAAACTTCTCACCATAAAATAATTAAACGTGACCAATTATACGTTGTGTGGCTTGTTGCTCCGTCTTGTTGAACTTTAAAGGAATGGAGATGCAAATCCAAATACAAAATATGCCATAGTGATGTGTACGATACGTTCAATTGCAGGGAAATGGATAAATTCAGATCATCAGCAACACTTGCACTTGCAGCAGCAATATTTCCGACTGAGCGTGCATTACGAAGATGCACAAAACGCTTCCACTCTCTTCAAAATTCTTTACAATTTTAACGATTACTTGCGTAGTCGGTCGATTATGATGACCAAAATCATCGCGTAATGCGCGAAAAGTGGCATTATCGTAAATAGCAAACATTCAATTAATATTATGACACTTCAAATGACAGCTTAGCTTGACAGGTGTCAAGGCTACGAACTGAAACCGCGAAATGAATGATTCTGTACAATTAATCGTAGGCTAATGCCTGAAATAGATGTGTGGAAGGGAAGCATGGATCGCTGCACCCGAGATACACGTGAATATTTTTAGAAGAATATGATACCTAGTTCTGTCAAAACTCAATTACCTAATTCTTTTTCCATTTTATCAAATTGTTTTTGTTTACATCAATACAAAAATAATAAAGGATTCTGCCAAAATCAGTAATGCCAGACTATCATTATTTAAGTATATTTTTTTGTGTGTGTGGTGGCTGCATTGGTGCCGCGTAGCCATTTTAGAAATAGAGACAACTTGCAGCACGAGTTGACATGCAGCTGTGTGTCATATCCCATATAAAATCAATTCGCTTCATGGCTTTCGCTGCACATCTGTTTCAGGCATTAGCCGGGCATTCAGCTAGTGTTATTCTAAATATAATACGGAAACCTATAGTATTGTGACGTTAAATGAACCGCCATATATGCGCTTAAAAAAATGGATCCTGCAATTCCGTCCGAATGGCTGTTTGTTTGTGTTATTGAATATTTATAGATTAAAAGCAGGTAATAAAATATAAACCAATATCAGATTTTCTGAGAAAATTGATTCAGGAATATTTAAAATTTTATAGTTGGGAAAAAAATCTAGATACATACAACGCAAATCAAAAATAAAGAAAGAATGTCGATCTGGTAGCGTTAAGCTCGCTTAAACCTTTTGTGATTTTCCTTAGATGGCCTTAGGACCTTTTACTATCGAAGTATAATCCTTTTAAACCAAAAGTCTTGGAACAGCTCTACACTCCGAAAAAAGAAATTATACTCGAAAACCAACATTTTTTTTAAATTAACTAGAAGAGGTTTGGTAAAACGCCCATGATGATTATGGTTTGCAAAGAAAATAATATATCGCCGCCTACAGCACCTGAAACATCTGTTTTGTCCTTTATTAGTTTCTCTTTGGCAATTATATTCTGCCGAGGGCCAACATCAACAACCTGAAAATTACCTTACCAATTCAGGAAGAAAATAATAGATAGACAAAACCACCACAAACCCCTACTTCCGCGAGTGCTAATTTGGTTCTTTCAATAGGTATCGACTTTTCGTTCCACAAGCACATCGCTCAAAGCGTTAATTGCAAATACTACCTTCTTGCGGTAGCTTCTTTGATCGAATTCCTTAGTTGTTGCGTTTGTCGGACCAATTTAACGCTCAATTACCCATCGAGTAAATCCAACTTGATACAGACAATACTCCTCTGTGTACATTCACAAACCCATTCCTTTTGACGAAAACAAAATAAAACAAACAAAACCATACAAATCTTGCTCTACTAAAACTCAATTCTGAAACCAGTCCAAAAGGCTAATCGCGCACCATGGGACATGGGACATACCTTAGTTAGGGCTGCTGCTAAGCAACTATGTATAGCAATTTAATGGTGCCACCGCTGATGGCTGGTGTCGATAAACATCATTAATCTAAATTTGCTAGAAATTTTCTTATAAAACATTAATAGAAATTAATTACCTTTAAACTTTGTACGAGTGTCACTAGACGATGCAAAATGGTTGCCGCTGCCGAAGCAAAATCAATACATTAACCTGACGCAACGCTTTGATTTGAATCAATGAATTTTAAAAGCACTGTGTCCTCATATCTACCACAAGGACATACATATTTATGTATATTACAAGTTCGCAAACTGTCAATCAATTACATCTTATGTTTAATTAATTTTCTACTTACATACGTGTGCAAACAATTTCCATAAATTAAAAGCCATCGTTTGTCCTCTCCGCCCTTGCCCCAGAATGTACGTAGCAAACGAATACTATTATCCTGGAGATGATGTCTACCAGCTGCTGCAGGAGTTCCCTAAAAAGGAATGTCAATAAATCAGATAATTGCTGACTTTTTGGTATAACAAATTTACACATTTTCTCATTCGAAGCTAAGGGTCTTGGGTTTGGGTAGAATCAAATTCTTCATAGACAAATGAAATACCACAGAATATGCATAAAGATACAAAATTGAAGACAATTTGTGATGTTAAATGCAAACAATTGCCATCTCAGGATATGAGTGGATGTTCTCTTCATGTGATTCGTTTGAAGTGGACTTTCATTTAGAAAAGTCATGTCGTAGAAAAAGTTGTTGTTTATTGCATTTAAATTGTTGGAAGAGGAACACATAAACTTTTAGGTCAGTTTATTTGACAATCTTTGTAGCTTATTAAACGAATTTTTAAAGGACTTTTGTCTTAAGACCCTCTGCAATTCACGACAAACTGCAAATACAGCTCGAAAAATTAATGATATGGAAACTCGTGACTCGAATATCTGTTAAATCGAGGAATCCATTGATAACGAGCGCAATATTATGTTTGCTGCTAATAAAGTAACAATTTACGTTACAATCTTTTTCTTTTGTTTTATGGACGAGCATTTCTCCTTCTCTGTGCGGCTATCTTACAGATGGTTGTACCGTTGTTCAAGCCCATTTATGTAAGCTCGTGGGGGACCTGGTTCATATCCGCAGGCAAAGAAGATATTTTTTTCTTCAGCTACAGGCTCCCCATCCACTTTGTATTTGGGCATATTTCCTCTTCGCGAGACTTTTGCCACGTCTGTGTTCCAAATATTATCCTATGTATTATAAGAAGGGGACCTAGACTAAGCTTTTGAAGTCGCTTATTTTCCACTTATTACTACTTTTTTCCACCAGCATTTCTGTTTGACGTGTTCGTAACGTGCTTTTGAAGTTACATATGCATCTGCCAGAATGCATCGTTTTTCACTCTGCTCGCATCCAAACTGGGGAGCATATGTCACTGTTTCACACCTCACCACTTTGAGAGACATCATAAAGTCACTGGACTTTGAAATTAACTTTAATTAAACTCCAAGATTATACCAATACCGCTGTTTCCCGGTTCCTTTCCATAGTAGAACATTTTTTATAAGCTTTTGTACCAATGTCCAAGGAAAGCGACCGAATTCAAGTATTTCGCCATTTTGTTTATTGAACACACAAAATCTAGTCATTATCTCTTCCATCTCGTAGCTTCGAACACTCATACTGCTTAAGCCTTCGCCTAAGGCTTTGTATTATTTGCTATTCCCTGGAAAGTATAGCTCATTTGGATTAAAAAATGCGCATAACTTTCTCCTTTCTAGCCTTTTACACCAATAAACCTTTCAATAATAATAATAAAAATAAGGAAGCAGAAATCAAAAAAGGGAGCAAAATGTTTGCTAAGCCTAAGATTCGGAATGGTCGTTTCTCATTGTTGTTGGGCTATTGGGCTACTGGGCCCCAAGTACCTAGGTACCACATCACAAATTTTGTCCACTTTTTCTGCGACACTTATTCACAAATTAATTATTGTAAGATGCGCTGCTACGATAGCCAGAATTGCCTTTTCTGAAAACGTTAAAAGACTAACATATTGTCAGTTTCCAAGTTTTTCAAACATCTGTTTATGTATCCGTGCTTGGCAGCCGGATCTTTCCAATGAGTTACGAAAGCACCGAAACCGGAGAGCAATTTATCGCAATATTGTTGTATAGCTTGTTTAATATCTTCTAATGGATGATCTTTGAAATCTTTGAAATCCTCAAAGAGCGTCCTACGGTACAGTAGCGTCTTATACGATTGATTTAAGTTTTTGTTTGCCAAGAAGTCCTTGGTTAACAATTCTACTAATATAATTCGAAAAATGCATACCTCATCCAATCCTGCTTTAGGGAATTAAACGCTCTGTCTATGGTAACTAAGTTTATAATTTGTTGCATTCTAATTCACTTAGTGGCATATCTCAAAGGTTATAGAATCAATGGGCTTCTTAAAGATTTGTTGAACTGCTTGCCCATACCAACAGCAATACCCATGCAATAATTATAAATCAGTTAATAGCACATCACAACGACTTAAGTTAGCTCCACTGCATCATCTAATTAAACTTCAATAGTCAATGGAAGCAATCATTGATCTGCAATAATTATTCTGTGACTCTGAAGCTTTCCTGTGGAATTTGATTCGAAATGCGCAAACCTTTTGTCCCAATATCCCATTTGAACAAACATAATGGAGCCCTTAATCAGAACATTAATTCCATGGTAAACATAAGACCAAACGCACACGAATTCCTTGCACAATCTATGATGCTCAGATAATTGCGGTATATATTCTCTTTGGGCACAGAGATACTACCTACACTCGAAGCTGGCGTCTTCAATAAAATTTTGTCTGGACAATTGCGATAGTGCTGCACACAAAACCATAGTAAACTAACAGAATAATTGTTTCCATTTGAAGGAGCGCAATATGTTGACCAACAAAATACATACTGTCGCTACAGCTAGGTAGGCTCATGCCAGCAGTGACATCAGGTAGTACACAGGATGAGCATTGGGTGCCAATCGAGACCAACGGACGAAATGGAAGGAAGGAAGGAAGGAATGAATTCGCTCTAAATTCCATCTTGGATTGCCTCAAATATGTATTATATTAGTGGAATGTTTGCTTTTCTTGTCCTGTCTTCTTGGAATGTTCACAGGCGCATAAATATCTGCACAACACAGATCACATGGAGCGGCAAGGACTAATGCCTGCAAAAGCTTTTGCATAAATTACCACAAGGAACTAGCCACATTTTAGACAGATGATAGCTAGTACTGAAGCAACCTCGAATGATATGAAAATTTGTTATAAACAGTTTTATGGATTTTATGCAGGAAAAAAAAAAGACTGCAGTCTGCTCATATCATTCTTTGATATGTTTATGTTGTAATAATAAGTGGATAGCTTTACGAATCTTTTGGGCAGGTTAAACCGGAACCATCCATTTTAAAAAATGCGTTTTTGCTATTGCCAATGTAAATTCCATCAATAAGACTGTACCAGGTTATATTCATCCAGACATAATGTTTAAATACCGACAATACAGCCCGCTTAATTTCGAAGGATAACGAAGGAAGACACACATCTACTCCAATGAGCAAATTCACTTAAAAATGTCTTTAGATAAAGGTCAGCCAAAATGAGTTTTAGGGTTGACAATAGGAAATAAAGTTGTAGGTAAATCGTAAGTGTCAAGACATTAACCTTGCATAAAAATCGGGATGTTGTTCACCTGACAAGCTGCCCGTCAACGTACATTGCCTGTTCGTAGACTGTCAGTGATTACTGTCCAGGCTAAGATCTCCCGGTGCTTCTTCTTAGTTATAGTGCAAGAGAAAACTGGTGCAATAAGAACGACACCAAATCCTGGTTTGTGATTCTATAAATTTGCTACCCTTGAAATGTATACTTTCACGAATCAGCCATCAGAACGCCTTGAGGATCAGCCAAATAGTCAGCTGGAACCCAGGTCTCGTAGGGCACGCTTAGATTATGAAAATGTATGCAGGAGACAACGTTAGCTCAGTCTACTGTTATCCTACATGGACTTTGACAAGCCATTCTCCTGCTCCTTTCCGAGCAGGGAAGAATGGAATGCGAATGAACCGACGAAAATGAATACTATACACAGGTGGATCAAAGATGGATTGTGGAACAGGTGCTGGGATATTATCAGAGGAATTAAATTTGCACTACTCCATCATGTTTTCTAGACTGAGGTTCTGGCAATCATGGATGCGGCCCATACTGTATCAATGTCGGCAATACCCCGGAATGATATTACCATTTTCATTGACATCCAAGCGGCCATTAAGGCAGTTACTGCTATTGAGATCAAATCCAAGCTGTTTATCGCATAGAGGTTCGTCTTTGCTGGGTTCCTGGACACAGGGGCATAATCGGCAATGAGATTGCCGATGAGCTGGCAAGAAAAGGATCCGAAATGGATCGTGACCAGGCACTTCAGTCGAACAAACCACCATTCTGCAACCTCAGAGAACAAGTGGAATACAAGACCACAATGAAAGCCTCTAACCACCTGTAGGATATCACGAAAACTAAAAGCTTCTGCAGGACTAAAGAACATCGCTGTCCAAGCTGGTTGGTGCTTAAAATGGTCATAATTTTCTAAAAAAAAACACATGATGATACTAAATCTGAAGGATGATGACATTTGTAGACTGCGGTGATGAGGAGCTCTACAAGGTCACCCCTCACTATTTTTTCACTGCCCGGGTCTTTGTCACTTGAGGAACAGAACAATTGGAAGTTTCTTCTTTCACGACATTGAGGAATTGTCAGATGTCTCACTGTCTAATATTTGCAGGTTTCTGGAGACATAAGGATGGCTTGAGCAGAGGGAAAGAACCACAAAGAAGCCCACAACACCGGCATATCTACTATCCACTATTATTCTATGTCGACACACCTAACCTAACCTAACCTAGTTAATGTCCACGATTGGTAACTAGATTTTTCGACGGGTATAGTGTTA
This sequence comes from Ferdinandea cuprea, assembly GCA_963576555.1. Lineage (NCBI taxonomy): Eukaryota > Metazoa > Arthropoda > Insecta > Diptera > Syrphidae > Ferdinandea > Ferdinandea cuprea. Next base: position 30,053,991 of record OY754958.1, read on the forward strand.
GCCAGTGCCATTGCGTTTGTTTTTGAATGGTTTGCAAATTTATTTTTACAGCTTACATTCGCTTTTGTGACATCTGTTCACCTAGCGAAGTCCGATGTGCTGGGGTATTTGAGTTATAAGGGCATCCGCTTCACTGTAACCCTTTCGCACACAGTTATGCGGCCCAATTTATTGTCTGGCTCGGTATTTCCTGCAGCTATTGTTGTCCGCCTCTCCTTGCGGATTACGAAACCCAAGTCCACAGGTATTTTACTTTTCATTTGCTAATAGTGCTTTGGGTCGCACTTGGCCGTTGCGGACAGTGTGTCCGATTTGACTAGATTTTAGAACGCACCACCATGCGTACAGAGCATGCGTCTGATGCGCCAGCTTCTTAGACGCCTGATCTAATAACCCTTGGAAGTTGCTTTCCTAAGGCAAGCGAGAAGTAGCCCAATGGTTGATGGAAACATGGCTGGCTTTCCATTTACAAGGACCTTTAGTGCGCAACTAATACGAGTAAGGTACAGGCGCTCCTTTTCGCTTTAAATATTACCGTGAAAGTATACTTAAAAAGTACACAAAGTTCGTAGCAGTCCAGTCAAACACAAAAATTCTTATTTAAGTGCAAACACTTAGCATGGTGAGTTAATCTCTGGTAAACCAGGATCTGCAACGCTCTTAGGTCGTGATTACACTACAACGGTCTGATTACTTGACACTTTTTCTTATGAAATAAAGAAGGCAAGTATTTATAACCCACCTCCCTGGTACGTGCACTGCTCACCCCAGAAGCATCAATCTTTGAACTTTCTAACATTGACGAGTTTCCTTCGTTCGTAAACGTTTCATTTGCTAATAGTGCTTTGGGTCGCACTTGGCCGTTGCGGACAGTGTGTCCGATTTGACTAGATATTAGAACGCACCACCATGCGTACAGAGCATGCGTCTGTTGCGCCAGCTTCTTAGACGCCTGATCTAATAACCCTTGGAAGTTGCTTTCCTAAGGCAAGCGAGAAGTAGCCCAATGGTTGATGGAAACATGGCTGGCTTTCCATTTACAAGGACCTTTAGTGCGCAACTAATACGAGTAAGGTACAGGCGCTCCTTTTCGCTTTAAATATTACCGTGAAAGTATACTTAAAAAGTACACAAAGTTCGTAGCAGTCCAGTCAAACACAAAAATCCTTATTTAAGTGCAAACACTTAGCATGGTGAGTTAATCTCTGGTAAACCAGGATCTGCAACGCTCTTAGGTCGTGATTACACTACAACGGTCTGATTACTTGACACTTTTTCTTAGGAAATAAAGAAGGCAAGTATTTATAACCCACCTCCCTGGTACGTGCACTGCTCACCCCAGAAGCATCAATCTTTGATCTTTCTAACATTGACGAGTTTCCTTCGTTCGTAAAAAGTTTCAAATGGTCCATTATTGGTCTTAACATGTCTTTTGAAAAAAGTTATCCGAAAACGTTTCTATCGTCCTTAGAAGATGAGTAAAGACCGATAGCTAATGGGTTTGTACAATTTTGAATGTGTCGATTTTTGATAGCAAAACAACCTTTGCTTGTCCTCATTGAAGTTTTTAATGTTGTACTCTTGATCTAGTGTGGACGCAGCAGATCTGGCACAGTGCCGTTTACATCTGTTGATTAGAAGACCTAACAGCACCTTCTCTAAATTAATGCTGTTGGCAATAAATCCACATCTACATTCAACATGAAGGGACCCACCTTCTTTTGGAAATTGTGATATTGTCCCTGTGGCCATGTTCCGATGAATGATATATGGACCTGCTAAAACGTACTTGCTATAGCCAACTCAAACCCCTTAAAAGCATAGCTGAAATAATCAAAGCCGTGTTACCTTATTACTTGTGCGTATTAGTATGATCGCATTACACAAGTACCTAAGCTTGCAACAACACAAAAATACGAAGTAATTTTACGTAAACAAAATCACACAAACGAAATGGTTTAATGTCCTTTCATCACATTTATTCGCCTGATGCGTTTCGCCATTCCGACAATTTCCGTACGTAAACCTATTATGAGCTGTAGAACACGTTTATTCTGTTTTGCCAAAGAGGAAGGCGGAAATAAAATAGAGAATAATTCACATCACAAAATAACACAACACAACCCTACCGTGCCATTTAGGCGATCACATAAATACATTATGTATGTGGGTATAAGTAGGCGCACTCGCTGTAAACACATGTTCATAACAACACTGCTGTGAATAACATCCTTGGCCGACCGACAGTATGTTGTATTCTTCTTCTGTGTAATTTAAGAGAAAGAATTCATATTCACATTCATAACTTGCTTTTAGCTCGTGCTCGGGACGCCCCCGCAGCCCCATCTTAGTTGCTGCCACCATCTGCCTTTCCTCAAGCAGAGTCCTTTTTTGCCATAGCAATGTTGCAACAGCAAAAAAAAAAACCGAAAAAAAAAAATCAGTGAAAGTTCTAATAGGCGTACGCTACGTGGTTGGGTGAAGGAGGCTAAAACAAACGGCTGATGTTCTACTGTTCCAATTAAGAAAGACGAACAGAAAAAAGGACGAACAATGGGTACAAGGATATCAGCATCATAACGAATGTTAATGAGAAATGACTTGATTTTGTGCTTTTAATGCTGCCATTTGTAATTCTTTTTTTTTTTGTGCTTTCTCAGCGCAAAAGAAATGGAATGTGTTTTGCTGTTGCTATTTGTGTTGTATGGTTTATGGTATGTTTTTTTTTTTTTTACATGCTATGTCACTAAGAAACCCCTCCATGGTCACGACGTTGTCACGTTCCTGTGTAATAACGGCCTATCTGACTGTCTGAGTTAGTCGTAGTTTTGCTTGTTTGCTAGTGCAACATCTGTCGACAAAGTGCTGAGTTGACAAGGACGTTATAGGGTAAGTGTACCAGTAACCTGCCACTTTGCATTAAATGCTTAATAATAACAAAACAAAATATTTTATTAGGAAGAAAAATATAGTGGCTATTATTTCAGACTCCTTTAAACATTATATCAACCGCCATAGAAAAAAACACAATCTACTAACCACGGTAAATTGTCAAAATGTATGTTTTAGAGTTTAAAAAAAATTAATGGATGGACTAAACTTAAATCTTAAGTTTTAGTGTTACATGTTTGAAATATAATTTTCAGTACCCGGCCACAAAAGATATTTGGTTTAAATTCATTTATTTATTATAGAAATTAATGAAACATCTTAAGAAAATAGCTTACAGTTATTCCAGCTAACTAATAAAATCGAACTTTCATTCGAAGATTTTTGCCAGCATAAGTTAAGCCGCTAAAAAGCTTAGTCCAAGCGCAGAATACGTAGATAAACTTTATCAGATAGGTTCTAGATATGAATATTTTACTTCTAAACAGGCTCCTTAGAGATCCTTCGACCATATCAAAAGACTGAAAGGACAGATCCAGAAACCATTAAGAATTTATCTCAATTTATCTTGTAATCAATAGTTTATCGTGAGTCTTAAGAGGGATTATAACGACACCTCGGAATTCCATTATCCTGATATCGGTGGAACTAAGGTGGGCTTATGAGTTGTACCGCGCAATCTTGCAGCTTAACTATGGCTTGCTCTAAAATGTTAGAAGGCAGCGGAGTTTGCATAAGATTGCTGTCTATTCGATTGGAAGTATTGTTTAAGTAGAGTCTGTTGAATCCTTTGAATCTAACCAAAGTTAAACCATATTTTATATTACATATACTGAAGCTCTCGTTTTGAGAATATTCACTAGAAAGCGGAATTTTTACGTAACACCTTATTTTGGCGCATTATAAGTTCCATTTTTTCGGAATAAAGCGTCGGCTTTTGCAGAACATATAAGAGTTTCAATCGGTTTATTTATTTTAATTTTTTTATATTGTTTTTAAATTCAGTTAGAATTATCATATGATTGTGTATTAATTTATTGCAAAACTTTTTTCTTTTGAACTTAAAATGTCAAAGTTTTAAGAATAAAAACACAGCTTGAGCATATGGGATAAAATGAATTTATTAGCCTGCTGCAAAATTGGAAAAAGAGTTATGTGGCCGGGTACTAGTACATTTACCCTGAATAGAATTGTTTATTTTCGGCTGAAATTCGAAGTATGTACTGTTTTAACTTAGCAATTTTTGTCTGAGAAATCTTATACGTATAAGTTTTTTTAGTAGCTAATGTGTTTGGGCACAGTGGTCTTGACAATGGACTTTAGCTCCACCTTTGCAACTAGATACTGATAATGATAGGCAAACTTTATACATATTCACTTCAGAACTATATTATAAAGGACCAGTTGATGTTGTAGTCGAATAAAAAAAACGGCTGTGTGTGAGGTTTTAACAGAATGATTTTTTTTTTATTTAAAAATGCCCATCTAAGCCATTATGTGTGGAATATGACATTGTTCAAAAGTCGGGCGCGGCTTTGCACCGGGCACGGATCCAAGAGGTCCAATTTTTAATCGGTCGACCGTGCTGCCAAAGGTCACAATGTCATAGGCACCCTCAATATAAATGTAATTTGCAGCTGTTGTGACTAAAAATGCGATTGAAGACAAATTCTGGCTCCATAATCGTCTTCAGAGATCGCAATTTAAGTGCTCACCAAAATGATTTCTTAACAAGTCCATTGTTTCACGCGCCGTCTTTTTGAAACCAGAGCTCACCGAGACCATCGGCTTGAATTTCAGGAAGCACATAGACCGTTAACATTGCCCGATAAGGTTGTAAACGGTTACCATTGACGGTAACATTCTGAATTGCCTCATTTAAAAAAAATGGACCAATGTTTCCACCTGCCCATAAAACACGCCATACCGTTGTTTTTAATGTATATAATGGTAGCGGGTTGCTCATCAGCCCAAACACAGCAATTTTGTTTATTAACGTATCCATTGAGCCAGAAATGGGCTTCTTCACTTAACAAAATTTAATGATAAAATACCGGATTTTCATTGAGTTTTTTCAGGCCCCATTCACTGAAAATACGACCAAATTATCGAATACGACAAGCCAAGATGAAGAATCGATTCGTCACGGGCTTCACGTACACTCTCAGCTACAGCTGCTATTGTCTCACCACTCCGTTTTGGATGCGGTCTAATCCACCACTCAAATTTGCTAATGGCATTGGCAATAGTGGTTCGTCCTCGTCCTCGAATCGCACAAAAAACATATCTCACAGAACGCTGATTTTCGTAATACAGCTGAACAATTTGGAGATGCTGTTGTGGTATGAGTCTTTCCATGATGACTTGCCAAACGATGCTGAACAAAAATGACAAAGCAGTTTAATAGGAGTCACGCGTGATCTGTAAAAAAAACCAATTAAAAATCAAACCTCACGATGAATCACCTAATAAAACTTATATATCGCACTCTATATGAGTGGAATGGAAGCCATTTAGCCAATAGATATTGCTAAAGGTTTCCGTAGCTGTTTCTTCACAATGGAAAAGTAACAATGCGTAGGTGGTCCATTTAGCGGGATTAAGGTATTTCAACTGTCTGGCTCACGCAAATTCATTGATCCGCTCAAAGTTGGTGCTCACGTAGAGATCGGAAAGCAACGCCCTCCACCACCCCGGCTGATGTTATGTGTCTCATTGGAGCAATTATTATGGACAACTGACACGCCAAGTTAAGCTGTAAGAACATAATCAATGAGTCGAAAATCCACAGAAATTAGCTCAACTGGGTAAGTTATAAGTTCGGAAAAGTGGATATAACCCTGCACCGTGTTTTGTTTAAAACATTTAAAAAGCTTTAGATTGTTTTAATTTACCACTTCATGTTCTTAAAATACCCTCCAAGTGATGAAGTCGCAATTTATTCGTTCTGCAAAACATATCTTGTCACAGATCCTTTTCAGCCTGCCAACACTTTGGAATTTGAACCTTACGCTTGGGCGTCATTCAAATAAGATTTATTACGTGCTTGTTCCGCTTTTTATCGCAAGACGGGCTCACATGCGTCTATTTTTAGCTTAATTTAGATATCGTCGAAGTCTTACTTTGATGACCTTTTTGGATTCAATGTAGCGTTTTTTCTCTGCAGATTGTCTTTGGGCTCTTGTTATGTTTCCTTCTCGTTTGGTAATTAACTATTTCAAAACATCATTTGAGCGCTATTTGCATTTCTTAATGAGCTTTAGTGTATCTACCTAGGAGTTGGACATATTTTATGCAAGAATTAGATTCAAATGGCAATTGTTGAAACTGATCTCAAAATATTGATTTACATCCCTTAACCCATCGTCCCATCGTACCATACCCTGTAGCAATTGAACTTCAAATTATTTCATTTCGATTGACAACATAACATTAACAGATCAACAATAAGAAAAAATTTTAATTTCTTTTAAGCACAACATCATCATCAAAACGATTCTCAAGAATATAGAATAGCGCGGTACCCAGGTACCCACTTCGAGAATTACTCTGGAAAATCTCATTACAACAAACTGACGCATTTCCACAAACTGCTAACTGCTCTTCTACAATACATTATTGTGTTTTTTTTTCCGCAACTCTCCATCTTAGTACTTTCTATTGATTAGATTTCTGTTGAAATGGTTTCACCGGTTCAGAATAACATCAGACCCGCACTTGCTACTGCTCCCTCAGGCATTAACACCACCATCAAGAATAAAACAATCTATTAATTGCATTTGCTATTGAAAACTATTCCACCTCCACAACTTGCAGTGCTTACTCAGCATTGAATTTGATTAAAATTGAACCATCTATGTATGCTGTAGAGCTCGAACAGCTCCATCAAGAGCAGATTTTCAGATAGATGTATCTACACCTTGATTCGAAAAGCACAATAATAATAATAATGCTGAAAATCAATTTCTTTAATCGAATAAACTGCAGACCCTATTCTGGAGTGTTTTTTTTTCCCACCTTCGGTTTGGGGTGGCTTCACTTCGTGCCTGTCTGTGTGTACGTTTTCTAAAAAAGTTTACTTCCCCCTCTTGAATTCCCAAAACTCTATCGTCAAATCCACCTGTCATTTTTCTTCTCGATTCCCAGACTCGCGTGTCTGAGAGTTCATAATAAAATGATTATACCTGGGAAATACTTTTCACCATGCAACATCATCTGGTTGCCTTCTAAGCCTTGAGCCTGAAATTTACTACATCATCATCGTTATAGCCAGCTTGACAGCCAGCAGCAGCACAGCCAGCCCACCCGAAAGAAGAGTGTCTAGGGACGCCATTGTCTGTGGAGAATTTATTGGAAAACTGATGATTTCCTAGGGCACTAGGTTTTGCCTATGATGATGTTGTATTGCTCCGGCCCCGGCTCCGGCTTCTGCTATATTGGTGTGGAAAGGTTCAATTTGCAGGTGAAGATGAAGTTGTTCGGCGAAAAAAAAAAGATTTCTCTTTTTCCCATTTTAATATAAATTTTCCCTTTTTCATTTGCATTTTTGGAGAGACTCTACAGAACAGAGTTAGACGAACACGTATACCTTAGACCGCAAGAGAAGGCTAAACAGCTTTTCATAACTGTTGTATGAAATTATGGTTGTGGATAAACCCTGCAGGTGGACGATGGCGGCGCACACCACGATAGATGATGAAAAATGCATTTCTCTCGTTAGTAGATCTGATGATGATGACGATGGTTGCTATTTGTGAAGTGGAAATGAGAAAGGGTATGGCAGGGTGAATGATTTAAATTGAAATTAGTGAAATTCACTTAAGAGCTATTTAGAAAAAGGTGTGCAGAAAAGTTGTACCTTAAAAGAATTTCGTCATGAATTGTGGACTGAATCTCTCCATTCAACATTTATAATGAATTTACATTTATATATATTCGAATAGAAGAAGCAGACGTTTATATTATTTTTGTGCACGGGTATACCACAGATGGAAGGTCTTTCGTCAAGATTTTTTGTCAAAGGATCATTTTCGTTAATTTACACTGGATTCTATGCAACTCCAGCGAAAACTAGACCTGACTCACTAGAAAAACAAATGTTAATTCTGACAAGGGACATATGTGAGCTCTGTATTGCATTCAAAGCATGCTAAATAAACCAGCCAATAGCAAACTGAGTTGTAAAAAGAACGTCCAGGAACACATAAGAAAGGAGACAGTCCGCATGTGTTCCTGCAAGAAGGCAGGACTGTTCTGGTTGAATGGCGTTCATCAGACCTATCTCACTCTACGGCATCAAAGTACTTATTTATCCAGCTCCCGACCCGTGAAGGGTTCCTGCCTGGGACACGGCAGCGTTCCATCCTCTGCTATCACGGGCACGCTGCTTCCAGTTGTCTAGAGCCAGTGCTCTGGCATCCGCCATGGCTTGGTCTTTGAAACGGACGTTCGGTCTTTCTTGTCATTTCGGACTTGAAGTCTGGGATCCTCTTGGTCGAAGCATTGTCGACGGATTTAAGCTTTTCGGACTACAGCCACATCTTAGTACAGCTCATAGAGTTTGCGGTTACATCTTCTCCTTCATTCGCCCTCCTCACACACATGACTAAATATCTGTCGAAGAACTTTTCTTTCGAAGGAGCACAGTATTAGCTCTCCTTTCCTGCTGATCATCCAGCACTCGGCGCCGTATAGTAGAACTGGCAGAATAATGGTTTTGTAGAGCTTCCTGCTGATCATCCAGCACTCGGCGCCGTATAGCAGAACTGGCAGAATAAGGGTTTTGTAGAGCTTTCGAGTTAGGAGTTTTAAACCCATTTGTTGCGCCAAACCAAACTCCATTCCTGGAGTTGATAGTGACATTTTGTCAAGTCGGTGAACAGATGATTGTTTTTTATTGGTAGCATATATTTCCACGGCACGCTGGGAGCGTCCGATGATGTCTATATCGTCCGCATATCCCAGCAGCTGGATTGATATGAAGATAGTACCTTCCGTGTTGACACCTGCCCTGCATACATCTGTTCGAGAACTAGATGAAGAAATCACACGACAGCGCATCTTCTTGCCAAAACCCGGTGCATGTTTGAAAGAGTTCAGATAATGCTGCCAAACTGCACATTGCACCGCATGTTTTTTAGGGTCACGCGACACAGCTGCATCAGTTTTGACGGAATCCCAAATTCGGCCATCGCCATGAAGAGCTCATGATGATGAATGCTGTCATATGCATCATGGGATCATTAGCGGATAGCCACAAATCACATCTAATCCAAATACACTTTCTTTTCGATTTCTTGCCGAGTACATTTCAATTCACACCTGAAGTAAGTGTGAATTAGGACCTTCCACAAAATCATGGAGGGCTGTCTCAAATGCTGTTATAGTCATTGTTATTTAGCATTTTTATGTAATGCAATTGAAACTAATTTGTAATTAAATTAGCTAACATAAAGTGGCAGTTGACATAAGTGTCAGTCTTCTAACACCAAACTAAAGTTCATTGTAATCAATGCCTTAGATCAATGAGGATTTCCTTTTTCCACGTTGAACTATTTGAAAGGTATTCTGAATCAATATAAAAGAAAGCTTCCAGATGGGGATTTTGGTTACTAATTAATTGAGACGGTGCGGATTTACTTGAAACTTATAATGTACACTCCGCAATAGAAATTATGAAACACATTTTTACCAAAACTGACCCAAGCTCGATCGATGGAATGTTCCAAGACTTCCTTCCTAATATAAGAGACAATTCATGATATTGAAAAATCTATCAGTGGTATTGGTTAATTAAATTGGCACTTCTAATGCGAAGGAAGAAATATTAACTGCAATGCTCCAGCACCAAATGACTATTTTATTTGCATAATAATATGCAAAGCGAAAAATGGATAATCAGCTAGTTTTAAATATCAGAGCTTGTGTAGAAAAATTAGGCATTACCTCCTATTCTTTCAGCGGAAATCTTTACACCAAGCCTTACTGCATACTTGCCTATGAGACACTAATGACACCTTTTGTAAAACTAATCTTCAGTCTATTTAGGAAGTTCAAGCACATATCTTAGATCCAATTAAGGCTAATCCGTTTTGTCGCTAGACAATTTGTAACATTGTAACAACACCTAAGGTAGATTGGTTCTTTCAAAAACATCTAATTTTAACATGCCAATCGTCCACTACGTGCTAAACTCATTCAACCAACTTTGTCCAATTCTTTATTCAAATTAAATATATTAATAGCCTCGTACACTAGTGGATATAAGCTCGCATTGAGCAACGCAATTTGGTTAAAATTCCACCATGCTTGTGTTCAAAGCGTTGCCAGCCCCTTACACCTAGCTCATCAACTCATCCAATTGAATAACCCCTTACACCTAAGTTGATCAACTAATTTTAATTTTGCAAAAAACACCGTTGCTCGAGTCTTCAACCTCATTTTCAAAAAGTTTGCTTATTGAGTTTAAGCAGGCGTTGAGTTTATCAATGTCGGCTCTTCAACTCCTTCCGGCACGCAATTTGACTACTACTCAACCAATGAAGAATTAAAAAAGTTGAGTAGCGCGTGCAACAGATTATGTGTCGCACGTTGTTTGAAATTCGTTGCTCAGCTCGATGCGCAACTGTCTCCAACGAGTAACACGAGCTCGCCCGCTACCCATACACTTGTTGAACAACACGTTGAGCAACGATAATAAACCATCTCCAAAGCGCTGGTTGCACAAAGTTGAGAGCCTCGTACATTCGAATTGAATTCGTTGAACATGAAATTGATGACTTGGGACCGGCACAAGCCTCACAGTTTTGTAGAATATCCATATGAACTGAACTGGCACCCACCAGAGGTGAATATTCAACTGCTTCGACATCTTCGCAAGATATAATAGACGGTCAAAGGCTATCATAGACTCCAAGAACCATAATGCAGCTTGGCTATCTACGAGAATATGGGTATCTCCGGCTAAGTTACATTTCCCTCAGAGGGCGGATAAAGATAGATGTTTCAGAGGTTAAATGTGTAAAATTTTGTTTTGTATTTCATCCGTCAAGTAGGCACAATCCCGGAATTTCGATCAATTGTATCTATGAAGAGATGAAGATTAACTTTCAACGACTCTTTCGACAGTTGCTGGGTTATCCCTGTGGGGGGGTTATCGAATAAATTGAGATTCCATGCAACTGAAGGGCGGCTGAATTCAATCCATCCGCAACTTCGCCTAAGCACATTTACTCTCATCCAAACTATGCCATCGTGGGTGCAGTGGCTTAGTGGTTAAGTGCGTTGGACTTCTAAGCGAGAGGTCGCTGGTTCAAATCCCGACCTGTACCAACTGAAAGTTTTTGTTCGCTACCCCAGCTCTTGTGAATGTTTGACAAACATCCAAGAGTAAGAAATGTCATGAGAAGCTTCTCAAAAATTAACTGCCTTTCGGAATCGGCATTAAACTATAGGTCCCTTCCATTCGTGTCAAAAAACATATCTTCGCACACACAGTGGTAGGAGAAGCTAGGCTTTGAGTCCTATATGGGCCGTTTATGGCTAATATTAATATATATTTTACTATTTTGTACCTAGTATGATATGAAAAAACAGCCAACATTATAAGGAATATGAGTCGTTTTACTCTTAAATGGAAACGCAGGCGTTATGCACTTGCAAAAACAGTGCAGTTCCATCAATTGACCATCTTTTCTTTTTCCTAAAAGAGTAGGCTAAAACGAATTGCAACAGCCCCCTTACTTGAAGATTGGGGTTTCAGTCACCCCACCCATCTTCCCCTCTAAAGATTTGAGATTAGTGGGATTGGCGGAGCACATGAGGTTATATTGCTCCCAGTTACCTAACTCGGTCTCAACTAAGGTCTCACAAGTAGACTGATCATATATGCCGAATTGGACTTTTCTCTATGTGTCAGACGTGGAGATAAAATGGATTCCTTAAAAGCGCACGCCACTGCCATAGAAAACAAATATTGCACGGCCCTCATGCATGTAAATGGCACTTGACGTTGATAAATTGAGTTTTAATCCTATAAAAATCATTCAGAAAGTTAAACTCAGGACACAATGACAGACTTCCAAAAGCTTCTCAAATGTCCCATTCAGAATTTTTAATAAATTGTAGATCTCTTCGCACACACAATGGTTGGAGAAGCTTGCCTTTATGGCTGTGAACGCCAAAAATGTCATTCCATTATCTCGCTGCTCGCGTTACATTAATTCCTTATTAAAGCTACAATTGCAGTTTCGGAAAGCAAAGTGCACATTTTCATTGTAACAGAATAGCATTGACTTAATCCTCCACTCGTAAAGTTAGTCCCTGAGTTTCCTTCATTGAACCCAATTATATTAAAATGATAAGCTGAAATATTTACTTAATCGCACAGTAATCAGCATTATTATTCGGTTTACACATTATATCACTATCAGTCGGCATTCGCTTTGTATTCTCGCACAGCGGAAAGTATAAATTCCTATTACCTCGACAAGAGATATAATAAATCCTTAGAACGTATGTAAGAGTGATATCGCAGGAAGCTAGTATTCAATTCACACTTTGTTGTAGCCAACTTGAACTGAACAACAACGACAAGACAATTGTTATAGGATGCTGGTCGCTCTATACCAAACAAACAATACATAGCCCAGCAAAGATTTCCTTGGGGCCGTTTGCTGTACTATTGTAGGTGTGATACAAACGTCATAGTCACCGTTGTTGTCGTCTTTTAGTTTCTTTTGTATACTTCCGGGATGAGCACAAGCGTTCCGTATTTGTTCTTAGCATCCTATGCGTGTGCAAAATGCTTTAAGTCTATCGCCCTACAGCAAGAGCTTTGTCAGGTGCAGGATGAGGATCAACTCGTAGAACATAGCCCCGTCATGTGTGTATCCTTATAAACGACACAACACCGGCGGCAACAAAAGGTCAAAATATGTAGATCTTTGTCTCATCGACATCCATCGCACCTCGTCCTCATATATAGTTTCACTCTTGCGAGTATGTCGGTATTATAGGAAGGTTGCCTGTAGCCCCATTACAAGCTAAGTAAATGAGAATAAATCCCTCGAAAGGTAGATGAGATACCGGGCCAAAGTACACTTCCTAGAGTAATGTGCAATCGTATGTATGTGCACGTACAGTACGGGCGAAGGCAATATAGACGACGACGACTGGCACATGGAATAAATCTCTGCAAAGATTTAATGCCAGATTCAGGAAATTGGGTGGTTGGGTGTTTTCTGTTTACGTGTCGAAACTAGATTCATTACATAGTTTGTTCGAGAGAAGGCATGTGTACATGTTTTGGTTTAAAGTCGGACCTGGAGCGAGATGTAGGCATGTAGTTACAAATGCAAAGTTTAATTTTGTCTTCGGGATTATCTTGGGCGTGTGAAAATGTCCAAACTGTAGATTAACTTTGTTGATAATATAGTACATTATGGGTCACTGACAGAGATCTTAAGACCATTAGTGATTTCGGTTTCTCGCAAATGACGTGCCTATATATGTATTTGATCAATTCATTTCTGTACTTTAATGGGATGAGATGAATTGTGTTTTCTTTAAAACTATTGTTGCCACAAGTGGGTTGCATCATATTGATAACATTTATTACATACCTTTGCAATAGAATTATAGATGGTTTTAATGAACTAATGTCTCTACTTTCATATTGACACGCCAAGTTTCAAATCAATTTCCAAAATTACTTGTTATTGCAGTTCTTTGAACATAGTTCGAGTAATATGGTAGGTCGACGTGGCAGCCGGCAAAGGCCAACTCACTTAATAGATGCATGGAATCTTTCTATGAGGTCTCCTATCGACGCTATTAATCGGTAACGATCTTCTTCAACCGATCTTACCGTTCTAAAGGTAATTGATTAGTCCTTCCTGTCCCTCTGCGAGGAAAATACTAAATTTTATAAAGTCATGTTTGCTTTAATAAAGTGCCTTAAAAATTGTTTTCTATTGAGATCTGTGACCTACAACATTATTCTGTTAGTGCAAACTCACCCCGATCTTATCTTCTCCACGTTCAACATATACCTTTTGCGCGTTCTCTTTGTGACCTTGTCATTTGGTATGATAAGGAGCTAAACTTCTTCTTCTTCAGTCCCCACTTGCTGTTACGGAGTTTTTCGGAGTCTTTCTCTCGGTGAATTGCCTTCCGTTCTCATTTTAGCTATTTCTCTACCAGGGGTCTGCCCCTATTATTAGCCATTTCATCCATGAATAAAATGAGCAGCAGTGGGCTAAGACTGTCTCCATGCTTTAATCCTTTGCTTATTTCAAATATTTCTGACGGCTTGTCATTGACACTTTTCATAGCATTTATCAGTCTCTCTTTATTAATTTTTAATGCCTCCCATATATGTTGCCTTGGCACGCCTTGTTGCCTAGACGCAAGTCTACGAACGCTAGGAAAATGTCCTTCCCCTAAGCCATCCATTTTTCCATGATGGCTCTTAAAGTTAAGATGTGGTCTTCTGTTTGTCTACCCGGTTCTAAACGCCGCCTGCTCCACTTCTAGTTCTTCTTTTACTACTCTCGTAAGTCGTCTTTCAAGTACCTTGGTATATAATTTATGCACTGTAGATTATAGTGTTATCGGCCCGTAGTTATTACATTCGTAGCTGTAGCTTCTTCACAGTCTGTTCGTATCCTATTTTCATCCCATGCCTTTTGAAATACTTCAGTTAAGGATTTTTGGATCTCTGAACTACCATATTTAATGAGTTCCGGGGCTATTTCATCTGGTCCGGGGCTTTTACATATTTTATTGTCTGTATGACATGCTCAACATCTTCTGCTCTAACTGGTCCTTCTAGTTCAGAGCTAAGCTTCTAGTCGCATTTTGCATATCGGCATGTCAAACGATGACCTTAAAAACTCTTCAACCCATATGTGAGCAGGGGCCTATAACACAACACACACAACAAGTACTAGTTGAACAAGATACAAGTGCTTGTTGTGTTGTATTGTTTTGTGTTATAGGCTTCAAATCATACTACTTAACTTTTTTAGCGCACTCTTTGAGTACGCCATGCATATTTCCAGAATACAACTTTTAGAATTGGATCTCTTCGAAACGTGTCAACGTACAAGTCGCGACGGAAATTTCAACACGGAAAAAAGAAATAAAACGAGGAGGGGTACGTCTGCTAGGAATCACCTAATCGAATCCATTCTTTAGGTGATGACAGTATACTTAGCTTCGCATATTTGTTTTATGATTCACGTCTATCATCTTCGGGCGTGGAGCTAGAACGGCGTATGTTACGATCATTGAATTCAGACCTTGACAGCATTCATAAGTGGCGAAAAACCAATAGAGTAGAATTTAATGCTTCCAAAACACAATGCTGTCTTCTGTCAAAGCTAAACCCCAATACTCAGCATTTTCCATGAATGGCACTTGCATGGCTAAAACTAAAAGGCTTTCCATTATCGGTATGTACGTTGATCACAAACTTTGTTGGAATGACCACATATTCGACGTCAACAAAAACGCTGCGAAATGTCTAGGCTTCCTAAAGCGACGCAAGAAATATTTCACCCCTTCTGATCTGGCTAGAATTTATAAGGCGTTTATTCGCCCAAAACTTTAGTACAATGCTCATATCTGGTCTGGTGCACCAATAACATATTTGGAGCTACTGGATAGAATTCAAAAACGCGCGATAAAACTTATTGGCAATCAGGATATCGTCAAGTCGCTTGACTCCCTTAATCACCGTCGTAATGTCTCCAGCCTGTCATTATTTTATCGTTACTTCCTTAATAAGTGCTTTAACCACAATATTCGTCATGCTAGGAATGCGCATCAGTTAACCCTTAAGCCTAGATTCGGAGGAACTGCTAAATATAAGGATTCCTTTGTGGAATGCTCTGCCATGCTTTGTTTTTCCCTCACATTACAGCTTACAGACATTTAAATCCTACGTGCATCGGTATCTCCCTTTCCCTAATCCTTCAATTCCCTAATGCCCGCACTGTGCTACTTCTATAAGGGAATACAAAGTCCCTATAGTGCGCGTTTATTATAAAAAACATAAGGAAAGGCTACAGTCCGCTTGGGGCGAACAGTACGATACCCTATCCATATCCCTATATGCCCCAAAGAAAAAAGCATTAAGAAGGTGATAAGTATTATTTTATTTCATTCTATATTCTTTCTCTTTCATTCTATATTTTTTGAAAAAAAAACGCCCCCAAAAAGTGGGCGTGGCCATAAACTTTGTATGGCGATACATTGGCAAAAATATTTGCTAAATATCTTGTTAAACATTTTTCTTAGTTTCTTTGAAAATGTTCGCTGAAAACAGCATTTTAGTGAAAAAGCCTACAAAAAGTGGGCGTGGCAAACAATTTTTTATGACAGACTTATAAAGGAGGGCAGTGCCTACATATCTTGTGAAGGTTCTAACACTCTATCTCTCTAACTTTAGCTTTAAAACGGTTTTTTCTAAATTGTAGTCGTGGCAGTACGCGGATATAAAAAAAATATATATACTTTTATGGATCTACGACGAATATTAAGAGGTATTACAAACTATGTGTCAAAATTAATATACCCTTAGGATAGGATATAAAAACAAAAAACCATAACCGATTTTCGGCAATTAAACATCACATAAGTAAATTTCTTAAGACGTCGATGGATGTGGTTAGGGAAGATGTGTGATTTAAAAAAAAAATCCTCTTCTAAAGACGTGAGTCTGCTAGGCATATATAAATTTACGATATACGATCTTTAACTTCTCCTGAAAGATATCCTTTGTAGTGACTAAAAGTCAAAATTTATTCGTTTGATCTTACACTTCGCCTGCCTTGGTGGGCTTGGAGGAGGAAGTTAACAGTGTACTCATCGAGCTGTAGCGGAGGTGACAACGCGGTTTAATAAGGCTTTGCAACTGTGACACATCATTAAAGAGACATCTATACATAGTTTTTTCCCCAAAAGACAAAATTATCAAGTCTAATGTCAAAGTTCTAACTAGAAAAACTTTTAATGCAAACTATACTCATTTTGTTTATGAGTTTTTGCAGTATTATTCTTCTTATTTTTTGACTAACCCTAACGTGGTTTGCAAGTGCTTTTGGTCAATGTCATTCCACCTGCCTGCAGTGTTGTTGTTTATTTAACAGTCACTCTTATTGCAGCTAAACAAACTCAAACTTAACTAATTTATTACGCCCGTAAGGGTACATTAAACCTATTTGACGATGGTTTGTTGGATAAAAGTGAACTTTTTTTGTCTCTTTCCCCAAGCGAAAACTTTTTATTGCATAAATGAAAAGAGAACTCTGTCACACTTTTGAAAAGGAATCCAAATGTTTAACTACAAAAAACCATTTCGAATGTGAAAGAGCGCACACTATTATTACAATATTGTTGTCATAACATTCAACACTGCTTGTAGTTAGGTACAAAGTGCTTCAATTTATCGAGTTGAAATGATAAAACAATCACCCCTGGCACAATCACCGACGTTACACAGGATCGCATTCTTTTCAATTCTCCTCACACTTTCCATTACGTGTTTAACGAGACATACATATGAATAATTGAAAAAAACTATTGCCCCCAGCCATGGAATGTATAGGGAAGAGCAGAATTCAATTTTACTCTTGACATTTTTTGAGCGCAGACAGTTTGAAAAGGATATGTATTGGGTTTTTGAAAAGTCCGAACTTGAAATGGGTTTACCTTTGATTAAACATAGCGTATGAAATTGGCATCAATTTTGGTTGTTTTCAAAGCGTCGCTTACCCAAGTTGTTCTTGACAATATCTGCAATACAGTTATCCATTGTTAACCGAAAAATCAAGTATGCGACAATTTAAGACGAATAAATGACGGAAAGACGTCTTTATATTTTGTCGTTATGAAGCTATGAATGGTATATTTGATCATTTTCTCGAAAACGCATTTTTGAAATATGCATTATACATGTGTGCTGTGTCATACTTTTCAACGCCGCTATGTACAGGGTGTCCGCCGGGAAGGTATACTACTTTGTTTGTTAATAATTTTTTTCTTGAAATAACTTGTCTCGCAGTAATTCTTGTTGATACCACATGTTAATCGAGCCCAAAGCATGAAGTTGTGGCGTTAAAAAGTTTTCAATTATATCACGATATCGCTCCCCATTCACAGTTACCGTTACGCCGTTTTCATTTTCAAAGAAGTAAGGTCCAATGATTCATCCACACCAGACTGTTACTTTTAATGGATGCAAAGGTGACTGATGAATAATTTGAGGGTTTTCCATTGCCCAGAACCGACTATTCTGTTTATCGGGGTTGTCATGGGCTAGCTGTAACATTGGCATGTGTACGGCGGCGTAAATGGTCTTGTGGAAGAAGCTCTTGTGTCAACTGAATCTTAAATTAAAACAAATGCAAATCCTTGTGCAAAATTGCCACCAAAGTTGTTCTTTGAATACCAAACTCTTGAGCACGGCGTCGAATTGAGGTTGATGAATTGTTTTGAACACTTCCTTGAGCAGCAGTTATGTTCTCAGCCGATCTTGCAGTACGTTGTGGTCCATGCTTGGGCCTATCACCTTCAGACCCTCTTTCTTCGAAATCATTCACTATACGATAAATAGTGCGTTTTCTTGGCACGTTGTTTCTCCCAAAAATTACACGTAACATTCTCATCGTCACAGTAATCGATGATTGATTTTGATAAAATGTTTTAACGATTAAAACACGTTGGTTTATCGAATATTTGTCCATAATAAATTTGCCACGTGTCTACTTCACTACTGCCAAATATGAACTGTCAAGACGTTTACCAAAATGGCGGCAAAACAAAGTAGTATACCTTTCCAGCGGACACCCTGTATTTTACCAATTTTAAGGAAGGAAGTGAATTTCTTAAAGGCTTAAAGGAAGTTAAAATGGGTTTTCTATTTTATATTTCATTTGAGTAATTATATAGATATTCGGCTTCCATATCCCCTCTCGCCATAGGTTTCGCGCACTGTAATGCGACAAGCGATAAAACTGATTATCTGTTTTCTAGCTTTACTGTGCGTAAACAATTTTTAATAATGGCAGCAGAATTTTCTCTTAAATTTCGTGTGAACCACAGAGGGTGCTGTTGACTGTAACATAACATACAAATATGGTGTTTGAAGTCCAGTCTGACATAAATGATACCTACTTGACATTTTTTCCAAAATAGATTCCATGGCGCAATACTGTGCGCAAAATTGTGTGCGTTCTCTGGCTTATATTTGATTTACATGTAAAAACGTATCCAGACACAGTTCTACGCCTTTTTCTACCTTTTTCATAAAAAAGGGAGGGCGAGAGAGCCACAATTCCTTTTAGTCGACAAAACCTGTTCCTGTTGTTGCTGAAATCTGGGATATTATTTGAAGAGAAGGTTTGGAGATAGACATGCTTCAACTTTGTGTGATGGCGGTATAATCAGATGGCCAACTTCTAGATAGGGGATCAACCTAGTTGTCTTTATGTGTTGTTTTAAAGGAAGGTGTTTTTTTAGTGAGCACATTTGACGAGATCGCAAAGTCTACAACAATTCCTACAGAATTCGAGCTTCATCGGTTGGGTGGTTTGGAAGTGGTTGAAAGACAATTGCGATTTTTGTGATTAATATATAAAAAAGTTGCGGTTATTTTGTGAGGAAAAAATTATAAATGCAATACCCATAGGCTTATATAAATCTGGTACGCACAAGCGTGTTAAACCGGGGGGTTGCGTAATAGACAATTTATATGTTTGCACATGTACCTATTTAATTGTGCGTAATTAATAAGGGAGTAGGTATTTTCTTTCAATGAAAATCTATTTCACCGATACGAGCTGGGATCTATGGAGACCTTGTTTGAAAATAATAAAGCAATTCAAAGTGAAGAGTATTCGAGGCATTCGATTATTATTACTTTCACAAACCTTTTACCTTTTACTTTTACAAACCTACAGTTACAGGTGCCTGAAATGCTCAGTCTACATATGTAAGCTTTTCAGAAAAAATTGTGTACTGACAAGCGCAACTCTGAGATAAAAAAAAATAGATTGAGCCTCGCTCAGATATAAACCAAATTAAAAGATTGTTTTTGGTTTAAAATAAACACACTGCATTTTATTCTTGATCTAATATTATGTGCGTTAGCTGTTCTTGCTTTACAAATCTACTTAAACATAAATTTTACAGATCTCAATAGCTACGTTAAAATTGTGTTCTTTTCTACAGCTGTACGTTTTTGACATGCGAAAATATTTATAATCACCTGTCGAATTGTATTAATTCGCCTGTAGAATTGTAGTTATTTACATGAACTTACAAGTCTACATTTGTAGTTTTTTGGAACGCCTATAGCAATTATTCTCTATAAATTGTAAAAAATGGACTTGACTCAGGTTTCTTAAAAATGGTATCAACAATGTTGTCCAATCGTCTGTTCTGCAATAGAAAAATGAGACGAGAAACAACAGAGCAGTATAAATTGATAAAATTAAATAAAGTGTTGCAAAACGTATGACCGTATTCCAAAACTGTTACTATTTCTGTATATAAGCTCTTCTAATCTAAGAATAGATGCTTCATAGAAAAGTATAGACTCAAATATTCCCAGTAGCACATATGTAAATTGTTAGCTTCCTAGTATAACTACTCTAGTATACTAAATGAAAAATTCTTGTAATTGAAATGAAATTTTAAACTCAAATTTTTAAAAGTATCTGTCATTAAATTACACGTGTTAAATTACAAACCTGGTGTGTAACAAAAGTGTGTTATCATAAAAATGTATTTATTAAACTTTAAATGTAATAGTGGGACTATTGAACAAGGGGTAACCAAGTTCGAATCATAACTGCACTCTTAAAATTTTGACAATAGTATTTTTTCTCGAATAAACTGGCACGATAAGTATGTAATTAAATCCGTATTATAATTTTGAACACCTTAACTGGTAAACTTTTGACACACATTAAAAAAATACCAACTTCGTACTTACCTAAAATACGACCCTAACATGACCTTTACAATGCTGTTGTTCGAGTGAATATAAAATGCACTTTCCTTTGAGGGATGCAGGCAATGCAAGCAATTAAACATTGAACAAAGCTTCAGCAAGCAAACTTGAACAAGAAGCAGCAAGAATAACAGAAGCCAACAACTTCTCTGTGTGCTAATTAAGTTATTCGGTTCTTCTGCCTATCTGTATCTACTTGTATTTCTATTTATTCAATTCCGCATTGTGGTTGTGTCTCTCCATGGAGAGTGTAACGTTTGTTAGCTACAAATCCAGCATTGTAAAATCACATGGCCAATTCTGATATACGAAAGGAGAGAGTACTCTACCAGGAAATGTTTCATGCAGTAATTGAATTGTCTTACGGGCTGTATGGCATGTGACAACATGTCGCCCTTATAATAATACCCAATTTAGGCAGAAAGAATTCGATTATAATGTCGCGATATAGAGCGCAGAGCAAACATGTAACGTTTTGGATGCAATTTTTTTTCGAAAATCAGATGTGTTCCCTGAACGCCAAACGCGCAATTTTTAGGATTATCAAGGTAAAATTGGGTTTCTTCGCTTGTGATGATTTTGCTCAAAATATTAGCATCAACTTCTCCATCCAACCGTTGATGACGACATCAATCATCTTGTAAGCGTAGGGTGGATGAAGTGGCAGAAAAACTCTGCCATCTTCTGTAACCGAAAATTGTCCCCTAAGCTGAAAGGAAGGCTTTACACCGCAGCTGTGAGAACATACGGTTCACAATGCTGGACAATATACAAAAAGTATGAGTGCAAGTTGACAGCAGCTGAGATGAGCAGGAGTAACAAAGCTTGATCGCATTAGAAGTTTCAGCATCCGAGAAAGAACCTATTTCGAAAAAATTGGGGCACGAACGACTCAATTGGTATTGTCATGTTCAAAGGAGGAATCCTACGAACCCCGGCAAAAAGGCAATGGAAATCAACGTTCCCTTACAAACGCTTAAGAGAGGCAGGCCTGAAAAATCCGGAATCACACAAATGCAGAAACATCAGCATTTAATTGCCCTCAATAATGAAGTGATCCAAAATCGGGAGGCCTGCAGATATTTTTTTGAGGTCGAACCGGCGAACCCTACAGGGGCACCAGTAGGAATGCAGTGAAGTGGAAGGGTTATGAGCCCTATAATCCTGATCATAATCTCGTCGTTAAATGGAGAAAAAATGAGCATCCACTTCTTGATATTCAATAATCTATTCAACGAATTCTCATCATGAGGTTTCAGTACTTGTGTCAATTAAAGCATGGGATACGCAGATCTTTAGTGAGTATGCGTTGTAGAAGGCATCTTGAAATAAGAAATTCTTGTCCACGACACCCAATTGATATTTCAGGATTTTTAACAACACTCTCACGCAATGCTTCCATAAAAAAAATTTAAAGGCCAGTCTTCTTCACAGTTGACGACCATGTTTTCCAATATTCCTACAGTCCTCTAAAGACGAATCAAACAAAGTGGTTTAAGATATGACTTACAATTCCAAAGGGCGGAAAAACTAGAGAAAATTGTTTTGAAACGACGATGAGCGGGCGGGTGTGTTCCTTAAGTACTTGACCAACTTGGCTTAATATAATGCTGCATTAATCGCTACCTGACAGTCAACAAATGAAGCTCAGATATACAAGCTACTTTATATTAAAGGTTTCTTTGCGCCGCTACGAACAGCTTGGGGAGATATAACTCACATAACGCCACAAGGCGTTCACGTCTACGGGACACCCAATACTAGCAAGATCTTGTATTATGCAGACATTCTAAGCTTCTAGACGCCGCTTACAAGGCTTCCCAAAATTATTCGATCTCAATCTGATTTTAGTCCCCTCAGTTTTGTAACTTGTTCGAAGCTCGAGTGCCCGAGCTGTTCGGAAACTATAAAAGCGGCGTTACACCTTATATGCGATAGTTTTGCCAGAACTAGATCACTTAGTAGATTTAGAACAGTTTCTCCGCGGAGATGGTCTAAGTAAAATTCAACTAGCCACCCTTCTCCCTTTTGAAGGCACCGGCAGTTTCATCAGTTGAGGCTTCTTAACTAGTAGTTCTGAGGATAATTTGGGCAGATTTGCTGATCGTGTTTGTTTGAAATACACGTGCATTGAAAAATTAATAATAAATCACGTTGCTGTTAAGTACAATGTGTTCTATTTGCAGACACTATTTAAAGAACTGCGTTCAATTAAGTTAAAATAAAAATTAAAACAAAAATTCTGTTCATATCTTTCATCGCCTATTGCCCTTATTTTTCACAGCTTGTTATATTAAATTTCACTAAACACACGTGTAGGTATAAATGCACGTGATCTCAAATTCAACCTTAAACGTTTAATACGATTTCAACGCTTAAAAGCTATTTGTGTACTCTTCAATTGTAAAGAGAAACACTGCATTACATTCAAATGCAAATTTTTTTTATTCAAATTAAAGCGTAAGTGTCTTCTCCCGAAGAAGAAATAAATATTCCAGTTTAATCACACTTTAGAATTTATGAATATTGTCACGTTATTCCTATCAATCTCCTTTATACGTCCTTTCGTTGTTAGTACATACATACATACTTGCAAGGAACGCAGCGTCGTCTGTACGTACTGTCACATAATTAATTTTCCCTGTATGCTGTGAATTTCATTTAATGGGCGATCATTTTAATTTAACTTCAAGATAAAACCGTGCTCCGCTCCGTCCCATAAATAATGAAGGACAACGAGAGAACAAGTCAAATAAGCTCACCAATCGCGTACAGTACTGTGAGAATCCTTTTTGTACTAATCGGCTCTAGCTGACATCTACAAACCTTGTTTCTGAATTTGGTGTAATAATGGACTCTCTACTCCTCTCGACATTAACCAAAAAAAAAAACCGAAAACCGAAAACGAAAAACCCATTCCCATATTAATTTAAAAGTTTTAATGAATTTTCTCCACTGAGCTGAAGGATTTGTATCACTTGAAATGCTAAACCACAGAGACAGACAAGTTTTTGTCCCCTCTACTTTAGTTTTCTAAGGTATTCCTTAATTCTACTCTTCCACGATGACGAAACTGTCATCGCATGCATCTATGCAAAGAGAAAACAAATTTGCCTTTATCTTTCTTCTTCCAAAAAAAAAAATAAAAAAATAAATAAAAACCAAGAAAAAGTTCGAAAACCCTGTAGGACAGTGTATATAATGCTCATCAGCCAACAGTAACTCGTCTCTGATTTGCATTATCCTCTAAAGGATCTAAATAGCGTGTACGGGATGGCTAAAATCATTTAAATGGCATCCTCAGCTAAATAATTCGTCTCTCGTGCTCTCTTGCCAAAAGAAAAGAGTTACAGTATAGTTTTTTTCGCTGTACTCCTTTTTTTTTATGCTATTATGGGCTTGGCTTACCGCACTAGTTAAATTCTTTTTTATTTTTTGTTTAGTGAATTACAGCTTAAGAGGTTGTCTTGTCCACCAAACCAACGTAGATACGCTCAAACGAAAAGCTACTTCAATTTCGACGACTCCAGCGGTATATAGTTTAATTTTATTTTTGTCTCTAGCAACGGATACGTATCCTTGATAAACAAAGTGCTTGTAAGATTAAAATTGTATTACATTTTTATCCTTAGCAATTATTGTGAACAAATTCTATTTGCAGACAACAAGGAATAGCTAGCGCGGACGAATTGCCAAGGAAACGAGTTAAGCGAAAGAATCGCAAAAGCAAATGTGACATTTCGCTGGTTGCCAAAATGATAGTCAGTACAGTACATATGTATATAGATATCTGACTTGGTTCATAGATACATAGTAGAATGAGAACGAGGAGATATCTTATGCGAGAGCAAGAATAATGAATTGTATACTGGCTGTCTGTTCACATTTCGTGAGAAGTCACTGGGGTGTAGGGATAGGGAAGGGTAGTTGGAGCTTAAAGACAAATTAAGGGTTTTGTTTTTGCGCTGTTTTTTTTTTTCTGAAAGGAAACTTGGAATAATCCTTTGAATATCTTTAGGCTGGGATAAGTGCTTTGGTATTTCTTATACTAAGTAAACCACGCAGTTAGGGAATGATGTATGGGATTATTTTTATTTTAGCGATCTATTTTTACACGAGACATTTTTGTATCTTTTAACTTTTTAGATTTTTGTCGTTTTTCCGGCGAAATATGATTCTATTGCAAAGTAAACAAAAGACATGGCTGTAGACGCAACAATGGGGGTACACTTCTAGGGCAACTTAACTGGAAACAGAATAAACTCACATTTGTTAGCTTTTTTTTGTCTCGTACGTCCTTACGGATTGATCAAAAATAATTTAGGTAGATAGGACAGTAATATATGGAGAGACTACTTAAAAATACCGAAATATATTCAATAAAGCTAAGCATTACGAAGAATCAAGACCGAAACATTGGCAATAGATACATTCACTTTTTCGCCCACTGAATAGCGGCAAAACGGCTTTGAAATGGCATCGAAATAGTATCGGACTTTTTAGACTGCTCATGAGCCAAGCAATCAGCGGGAACACAGAGGCCAAATTACGACATCAGTGAGCAAATGAATAAGTTCCATACGTTACTGAACTATCGAATATGTACATTGGGACAGTGATGCCAAAAAATCAATTGCAACTAAGAACTAGAAACTACAACTAATTTAGTTACAGATTTAGTGGAACTAATAACTAAAGGTGCGATCAGACGGTCATCCAAACTTGTCATCCGGATGACATCCTGACGTCACTATGACGTAGGATTTATCCTTAAGTAGTGATCCCGTCTGAATAAAACTAGTTTTCTGCAATCAGCATGTCATCCGGATGACAAGTTTGGATGACCTTCTGATCACACTTCAAGACATTAGTTATTATAGTTGTGAACGTACAATTGATTTTGGAACTAAATTAGTTTTTAACTGTGGTGCGCAACTGAAGTTAATGAGTTGTAAAAAATCATTTGCAAATCACAACTAACAACTGATAGTTTCAATTGTAGTTTTCGAATAAAAACTAATAACTGAATTTTATTTTCCTCGTTTTAAATATTGCAGAGATGGATAGAAAATGTAGAATGTATCTATTGCCAATGTCTCGGTCTTGATTCTTCTGAATATGAATGTTTATTAAGTTCGGTAAATAAGTTTGGGAGATGAATTTTTCGAGTTGCAGGGTACATGTTTGTAAAATTTATATTATGGGGGTGCAGTGGCTTAGTAGATAAGTGCGTTCAAATCCCTACCTGTACCAGCTGAAAGTTTTTATTCGCTGGCCCACCTCTTGCGAACGTCTGACAAACATCCAAGAGTAAGAAATGTCATGAGAAGCTTCTCAAAAATAAATTACCGGCATTAAAATGTAGGTTCCTCCATTCGTGTCAAAAATATAACATCGCACACACAATGGTTGGCTTTAGGTCCTGTATAGGCCGTTTACGCCTAATAATTCAAATTATTATTATATTATGGGAATGCTGGGATCTTCGTAAGGAAACATAAATTGAGTATGGAAAAAATTGTTCTCGCTAAGTGAGACGAACTTCCGCTATTGTATATCGACAAAATAACCAAAACGGCAACCCTGTGTTCAAGACTATTGTTCATTAAACATTACATAGTTCCTAATTTTCTACCACTGGGACACGGTCTCAAGTACACTACGTACTCTGACATCGTTTAGCTTGGTCTAACATCGATAACCAATGAGAATCCTTGACAGACCGAGCTATATTTGATACTATGACTTCGATGGCGAAGTGAGTAGTATAAGAAACAAAATATTTTAATAAACGATTGTGCGCGGCAGCGTTGCCGTTTGGCCCCTTTTTTAAGCCAGAGACCACTGGCCCCCACTATTTCAAAAACTATCAAAACGGCCCTTTTCCAGTTTAAGTAAGATTGTATTTTCTACTGAACTAAAAATAAATGACCCTGACAGGTCAGTGCCTATTTTAATTTACTGTGTGGGGATTTCCGACCAGAACTTAATGTTCTGAAACTTTGTATAAATTTAACTGTAGATGAGACGATAGCAATAGAGTTACTTGAAGAAAATTGAAAAACAGAACAGCAGCTACTATCGCAACTGCGAACATTTGAAAATTAAGGAAATTTGGAAGTATGTTTTGTTTACATTTACCTTTTTGCTGCAGTTTATAATTATTATTTTTTTTGGTTTATTAATATTTTATGTGGATGTATTTGAAATTTTTCAGCGTCAACACCGGTGCGCGCAACCTAAGAAAAGTCCCGACATTGGCTTCGGTTTGAGCAGTTGTGTGTAACACATTTGCTAGATTTTATAGGTAACGCAAGGAATATAATGAGTGGACGAGTGGCTATCGGTAAAAGAAACCGTTGTGTATTGTGAATATTGGTTTAAGATTTAAACAAGAATATGCTGCGATATTAGTATCTCATCGCTCTGGACAAATTCACCATATTTTAATGTTTGCCTCTTGTTTGATATGTAGGTCTTTTGGCTTCACATTTTACTTCAAGCAGACTGCCATACAATCTTACAGCGCAGCGAGTACAAAATTGCAACCACAATTGTCTGACTAATTGTTCAAATTCTCATCAAGTGGATTAGAAAGCGTTTTCACATGAAACAAATTTTAAAAATTAATCTCTATCGCTGAAAGCATTCACTTCAAATATTTTCAATGTTGTGATTTGTTTCTTCATAAAAAAGTAGGTACAGTGAAAAGTAAATTACAAAATGAATAGATAAAAATTTAAAACTTAAATTTGTTAAAGCCAATGACCTAAATTCCAACATAATATTTAAGTTTCTTATTAATATTTGTCAAGTCAATTCCAATGAAGGTATACTATTATACTGTTAGTTCTGTGAAACTGTTCAAGACAGCGGATTCCAATTCAACTGGAAATATTTAGAAAGGAAACAATTTACATAATGCATTTCGATGAAACTTCGTATTTGTCAAGTGCAAACAAATACATTACAAACAATGAATACACTCCAATGACTTTCTCTAACAAAGTATTGACTGAACAAAGTGCATTTTATGATTTCATTGTAAATGCTCAGCCAAGTATTTTATAACCAAAAATCAACTCTATTCAAATAGATAAACATCGCACAGTTATGGGTAGACAGGATTCCTCAACCACTCTATCTATTTCAATATCTATCTAAACTACGAATAAAAATCTCTCCTTGCTGATCGAATCTAATATTTTTATTTCTTGTACTTCCAGCGTACAATTGCATTTATTATATTCGCATTTATTTACCTATCGTCGTTGTTGCCACCGGCAGCCATTTGCAATGTATGTGCATAGGTACATACTCTTCCATCTTGGCTTCGAAAATATTTGTGCATTTTCCCAAGGTAATACTCAAAATATCTAACAATGCATACTAACAGTCACAGTTCAATGTTAAATATTAAGCTTTTTCGAAATTTAAAGTAGGGCAAAACTTGCAACTTTTTGTATCTAGTTTTACATTAAATCATTCTGATATGATTATGTATTTGCTTACTCACCCTAAAGGCGAATCAGTGTACATTTATTTGTACGTGAAACATAATGTTGGTAGCTGTTTTGTTTGTTAATATTTAACGCTTGAAGGTCATTGATTTCATATGTACTTGTTTAATAATTACAGTCGACTCCATCTAAGTTGTACTTTCACGGGAGTTCAAAAGTAGAGGTTGATTTTTGGAATAGAAATAAAACTGACATTTTGTGGTGAAATCTGGCAACTCTAATGTCATTTATGTTTAGTTTGATTTGCCATTTCATCATGAACTAGGTTGACAAATGAATAATGCTGGCAAATCGTGCAAATTTATTTTGAAAATAATGGTCCAGTTCGCGAAGTTTACCGCAAGCTCATTTTGGGTTGAATGGCTACGTCAACAAGCAAAATTGCCGCATTTGGAGTGAAGAGAATCCACATGAGACCCTTGAAACGCTATTACATCAACAAAAACTGACTGTTTGGTGTGCTCTATGGTGGAGGTCATTGGGCCATACTTCTTTCAGTTACCGTTTGCGACTATTTTGTTCCTGGATTGGATGGCATGAATGTGGATGAGATGTTATTCCAACAAGATGGCGCTACATGCCACACAGCATACGTCACAATCGGTCACAAGATCGTGTGATTTGACACCATTGGATTATTTTCTTTGGGGATATGTGAAGTCGCTCACCTACGCCAACCAACCAGAAACGTTAGGGGACTTGGAAGCCAACATTCGTGGCGTTATTGCCGACATACAGCCCCAAATGCTTGAAAAAGTGGTTGACAATTGGGACCTCTAGACTTGTCTTTATTCGAACCAGCCGAAATCATATTTAAACATTAATGGCATAAAATTATCCTTCCAATAAAGCCAAATTGATGGACATTAAAACAATTTTCTTCAAATTCAAATAAAATGCACAAAACAATTTAATGCTGAAACCTATATTGAAATTAGTATTTACGAATTATTACTAGCTCATTCTATTCGCTAGTTCCATTGTGTAAATATCAAGAGGAAATTCAGCATATTTTATTTTATTTTAGTTCCGAAGAACCAGAATGGAAGTTAATCCACTAGAGATATTCAAAATGTGTATAGAAAGGCTGTTCTCAGCGAGTCCAAGTATCGACGTTGGTTTGCAAAGCTTTTAAATAGCAATTAAGACCTAAAGAATGAACCTTGTTCGGGTAGGCCAGAAGAGTTAGACGATAAGCTTCTGAAGTCCCCCGTATCGCAAGAAATCTCACTGTTAAAGTCACATGATCTTCTACCAACAGCTTTAACAAAAATGGAAAAAGTTATAAAGCAAAGAATCTAAGCTTGCTTGGATCTTTTGCCGAAGATGAAAAATGTATTTTCTACTACAACATTAAACGTTACCAATATTGGCGTAGTACAAAAGACCGGCTAGCCGAACATCCCGGAGATGGACTTTGCCCATTCTAGGTGTTTCTGAGTATATGGTGGAATGCTGAGGGATGCCTCATATCCAGACTTCCACCACTTGGCAGCTGTGTAGATTAGGTTAAACGAGGGGGTGTTCTATTCCATCCGGAAAACGGACCTCAATTTTTCGTTCTTTAGTTGTTTTTCATTTCTTCCTTTAGATCGGTTTTCGATCGGCAAATATGTTTTCTTTGTTGAATCGCGCCTTTCCTGGAGCTCTTTAGCTACTTCATAGCCGCGATAATTTGCCTGGTATTTTCCCTTGCAATTAATGCAAGTCTTGTCTTTTTGTACAGCACGATGGAAAATAGTTAGACTACGAGTCTTTATTTTGATGTTATAAATATGATACGTCAACTCTGGCAACTAATAGTTGCCAACCTTTGGAGTCAAACGTTTGCCAAATATTCGAGTAGGCTCTTGTCGCAAATTTTGATTTATTTTATGCAAAACGGTTTCGAATGGTGAAAGGTCAGTGCTCCTGGAAGGTCTTTCCATCAAAGGAATTGACTCAGCAGTTAACCTTGCCACTGTCGATCTGGCTGTATAGCAAGACGCATCATCCTGTTGGAAAGTGAAGTATCCTTCACACGGCCCCATTCTTAATCATCGCAAATTTCAAATCTAGACCAATCCCTCCAAATATCGGACCGCTACTATTTTAACTCAAGTCGTGTTTTCTTCTGCTTAGGTATGAAGAGTTGTTATTCTTTTGCTGCTGTTTTTAATCAATTAATCAGCTTTATTTTTTTTTTTTGAAAGTTCAAGAAACCTTTGGTAAAAATTTCGTCCGCTTACAACCGTCGATCGAAATACCCTATTAAATTTGCTCTCTCCATTATTGCAAGCTAATTATCTTTGATAATTTTCTTTTCTACGAGGTTTCGCTATCGGTGGTGCTATCGACGCTAAAGGCTACTTATTATTAGTGAGTCAAATCTCCCCTACGCATGATAAGAGGCACTAGTGAGGAAAAAGCCATAAAGTCTGTCAATCTAAGGTGGTCAAAACTTGAGGGACAAATGGGAACCTAAGGCTCTATGGCCACTTTTCAACAGTAAAATATCTAGGGAGTTAATAAAATTAAGCAGGAATAAGATCAGAATAATAATACTGACAGGACACTGTTTCCTGCGAAAATACGCTAAAAGCCTCGTATACTATCGGTTCAAGATCGAAGTAGTCGAAGAACATTTTTAGAGAAATACTTTTTTGAAACCTTAGAGGAAATTAATGGTACAAACTTCTTTTGCAAAGAAATTGGTTGCTTTACCAGGAATTGTTATGATTTTCTGCCCGATTTGGTGTTATGATTTTGTTTCACCACACCCCTATTTAACTAACCTAGCCTACATATCTTAACATTTCCCGAATTTTCGAACTTTGTGACAATATAGGCACAGATAAATTTTATATTTTGAAAATCCCATTTTAAATGCCGTTACTATTGATTACCTTAGGTCACCTGATAATGTAACATAGTTGACATGACACTGTGCCGACATGAGAGCAGAGTTGAATCAACAGTGTGTGTCAAAGTTAGCCAAAACTTGCATCTTTTAGAGTAGACATTGACATAAATTTTGAAATAAATAGTTTATTACAACCCTGTACATTTAGTTATGAAAAAAAAAATTAGTTGAAAGACATATATATAGAAAATTAAATTTGCAATAATTTAAATCTAAGTTCAAAGATTACCTGGAAAAATGTTATTCTAAGCAAGTTTTAATTTCAACTTTTATCAGTAAGAAACTGCACCAAACAGGATATTTTATTCAATTTTTCGTTCGTAATAAGAAAACAAAAATAACATCAGAGTTAAATTAAATCTGTACGAATCCATCGTGAATTTTTCTTAAATCCCCTTTTAATTCCTGGTGTATTTCTCATTACGCTACTACGTTATGCATTAAACCGTCTTATTTCTCCCGCTTAACTTTTTTAATTGAATTCAAAAGTAACAGATAGAAAGATAGGTACAGCTAGTCGTCCATCTTGTACTTCTTAAAACATCAGAACTTTGGTTTTAATCTCCCTTCTTTCCCCGGCTAAATAGAAAAAAAAAACTTAGATGGAATTAAATATATTTTCTGTGGCTGTAATGTGAAAAACAAAGAATAATTTTCTTTCATTAAATTTTTGTTGTACCTGAGGTGAGCGATGTTAAAATGTGCTAAAATAGCACAATGAACTATGCAATGCACAATGTACGATGTAGTGCTACGCCATTTTTAATTTCGATACCTCACTACACCCGCCACAAAAAACAACTGTTCGAGAAGATAAGTTTCACACGAAAAGTGAAACTTAAGTGAGCATAAATTGGAATGATTCCTCAGAGAGAGCATAATGTTGCGTTAAATTGCGGCAAACACTGGTTGAATATACCGTACCGAAACAAATTTAGAGAAATTTCTCAACGAAAATAAAAATAAAGTAAGCAAACCGAGTAGAGTATAGTAGAGTATGGTAGATATGTAGTAAGTACGTCATTTTTATTTCAATTTTCTTTCATCCTTAGATTGTTCTTGAATGTCTGTCTATTCAAACGGTGATGTTGAGGTAAATGAAACGCTCACTGAGGCTGACTGAGGAGGACCAGTTGATTGAGGGTTTAATCTCGAGGGAGCAAAGTTGGAAAATTTTAAATTTATATAGTCCATTGCCGCGTGGATGTATAGCTAGGGATGCTTGCTTTGTGAATAAAATTTTCTGTGGAAAAATAGGAGAGTTTAATGGTTTAGTTAAGGTAATTGGACTTTTAGTGTTGGAAACTGCGGTTATGTATCTAAGGAATGCAGATGTGAGTTGCTGGAGGAAGATTCTATTTTTGTTTTAATAAATTTTTGGTGCGGCATTTAAATAGAAATGTAATTGTTTTAACTCTTGGATGGCTGTGGTACTCGATGTAAGGGTTTCTTTCGCATAGAGGTTTCAATTTCCCTTTATAGGATGGGCCACTGGTTCTTTCCTAACATCAGAGAGTAATATTCCTTTGCGATGCACTTCGTAAATTGTTTTTTTTTTTTTTTTGTTATTATTTTGAAACTCAGCGGACATCAATTCAAACAACATATTTTGTTTCTAAACGGGCGTTCAATACATGAGCACCCTTCGCTTTTAATAATTCATCAGTCAAGTAGGTCATACTTGACTGCGTGTGCCTGAATGGTCGCAGTGGCAATGGAAAGTGTTCTACATATAAATTGAACGTGCTTTATTTTCGGCTATATTATGTTTGCGGCTCCAGTGGCGTGAAACCATTAAAGAATTAGCCTAGTAGTTCCGGCCCCCTTTTCCAAACCTCTTTTAGTCATTTTAATCTAAAATCTAAATGAACATCATATCTGTTAAAGAAAAGAAGTGCTAAGCAAATCGATTGAATAATTTTCGAGTTACAGAAAGTCAGACATAAGTCGCATTTTATATATAAACATAAGGAAAGGCTACAGTCCGCGTGGGGCGAACAGTATGATACCATATCCATATCCCTATATGCCGCTAAGAAAAAAACGTAAGAAGATGATGGGTAGAATTTTATTTCATTCTATAAATTTTATAAAAAAAAAAATCATATTTTTTGAAAAAACGCCTCCAAAAAGTGGGCGTGACCAAAAACTTGGTATAGGCGATATATTGGAAAAAAATATTGGCTAAATATCTTGTTCAACATTTTTTTTCGGTTTCTATAAAAATTTTCGAATAAAACAGCATTTTAGTGAAAAACGCCAACAAAATGTAGGCGTGGCAGAAAACTTTATATGACAAACTTGTAAAGGTGCGCAGTACCTACATATCTTGTAAAGATTACAACACTCTATTTCTCTTTAAAGCTTTAAAACTGTTTTTTTTCTAAATTGTAGGCGTGGCAGTATCTAGGCGTATCAAACAAAATTTTACACTCTATTCGGGACCCTAGGGAGTATATGTTCCAAATTTCAGCTTTCTAGCTTTAATTTATATACTTTTGTGGGTCTATGACGAATATTAAGGGGTGTTACAAACTATGATTCAAAATTAATATACCCTTAGGATAGGGTATAAAAATATCTAGTGATGCAACTTCAATTCGCTACTAACCGCGCTGCATTCATGCATGTTTTCTTAAAAACATGAACTTCTTTGGCCACAACGTTACTCATATTGCTGGAGAAAATAATGTTCTCTAAGGATCGGTTATTGCAACTGCTATTAGGAACGAAATTGTAATCCTCTAAAGATTTTCATGCGTAATTGAAGGAGGCTCTTACGATATTCAGACAGAATTTAATCATTTATTTATGAAAAGGTTTATACACCTTTGCAACTTAAATTCCTTTACACTGGAAACAATAGTAACAGATTTAATTGGCTACCAGTGGACACAAGGAGATAAACTATGTATGCTCTTAATCCTTTTGAATGTTCTCGCATATACCAGCTTCTCACATATATCTTGTAAGACAAATACTGAGCCCTGACCAATATTATATATATGTCGACATGCTTTCAGGTAAAGCCCAACCCCTCACTTAAGTTGAATACCTTTGCGATTTTGATTCTCTCTAAATAACTAAAATTTCCAAATTGCTTCTAAGAATTATTAATAATGGATTGAAATAATTTAACATAGGTATTAACCTATTGAAATTTAATAATGTAACTCTCCCAAAAAGACTTAGACCCATTTTACAAAGAAAGAAAGAAATCAGAAACACATGTCTTTAAAAATACATTTTTCTACATATCTCAAACGTAAAGGGGAGGCCATCTTTTTTTTTTGTTTATTTTTTTTTTCAAAGTTTGCTGCTTTATTAATGGAGCTTTGTATCTTCAAGAACCGGCTGGGTCGAAATCTTCTAAATAAAACCAATTGTTTGAATGGTTTGTTTTATTTGAAATTGTGATAGTGATTGTGATGAAGATAACTGCAGATCAAGTGTTCTGCTGTGTCGTCCTTTTCAGAAGAACAGGCGGTTGTGTCGCTTAAGCCCAACACATTTAAGTGTTAAGCAAAAGCATGGTGTCCCGACAGGTTGCATAAAACCATCCTGTAGTCGATTCTTCTGAGAGGTAGAAGGGAAGTATTTTAGCAAATGTCCGGGCGCAGTAGTTTGGCCTGTCTGCATCCATCGCAGTCGCGCCACCGAATCTTGTGTTCACGAAAAAAAAGTACCAAAAAAAAATTACTATAGACGCAGGTAGACCAAATGCTGGTTCGGGTCCTTAGAAAACTTCTTCTGCCAAGCTCATCGGAGATCTCATTTCCCTGGATGCCAGTGTGACCGGGGCCCCAGGGAAGATTTATTGTATTTAGCTTTCCGACCAAATTCGGAAAAAGCTTGAGTTCGAGAACTAACTTGGGCGAGTTAAGAGACCAGACCAGACCCCAGTCCAGTTTTGAAGCCATCTGTGAAAATACCATTGCATTCATTCCCTGGAAAGTTGACTTGGTAGTTTTGTTGCAGAATTATTTCTGGTGTCATTGCATCGGACGGAATATCCATTTGACAGGGACAATTCTCGAGCAAATTCTTCAAAATTCCCAAAGCCCCGTCTGCTTAAGCGAAAACAGTATAATATCCTATCCTATACGCCTATACGAAATAGTCTTTGAAAACAAGTTCTTATGGATGACATTTGTTTTATTCATTTGAACTTGATATAACTTGAATTGGGGTGATGATAGAATCCTCTACTTTGCCACATTTTTCTCGTCTGACCTTCAGGAATAACTAACTATCTATATGAGTATTTTTTTAATAATTCAATCAAAAATATTTATCAAATTGATATAAACTTGCTTAACACAAATAGATAAATGCTAAATATTTACTCACTTTTGACGCTCACAGTATATGTCAAAATTAAAGGTATTTCTACCCTTCGAATATATTGTAAGGAAAACAAGAAACGTTGTTAGTTTATATATACGGAGTGTTACCGAATACTATGGAATATGATTTGTGGAAATAATCTTAGAAAAAATTGCTTAAGTATAAAGGTTTTATGTCTGCATTTAAGGAAAGCCCACATTAATGCAAATACACAACTCCGTTAATAGTTGCATCAGAAACTCTATGCAGGGCTTTATTTTTTAGAAGAAATAATTTTGTTTGCAACTAAGCTTACATTACGTCTCATTTGAGTTTTGAGATATTCATTTTTTAACCCACCTTCGATTTTCTCACCCATTTACATTTCTGACAATTTAAGGCAGTTAGAATTATGTATGTACTTACTATAGATTTGCTCAAAAACAAACTGAATAAGCAAAACACAGCACATGGTGTTATCTTACCAATCCTAACATTTTGAAATCTTTGGTTTCAGTTTAAAAATTACCAAAATTTTCTTAGAAATTTGACAAAAATTTGATCGCCATAGTAAATACAATTATCCAATTCCTTTAATAGGAAAAGTTAGGATTTGTAGTAATATTAATAAGGTAATAATTCCCGAATAAATAGGTTATTATGCATCTGTGGCACTCTCAACTGACTGCATCGAAATATCCATTCTTATCCAAAATCGCAATGTTTCGCTAACACAGTATCCACTTTCATTTCTCATGTTTTGAGTTGTGTGTGTCAAAAGAACATGGAAGCAAAAACAGCAGATGACCCACCCTATACAGAGTTCGTTTGATTAGTTAAATCTCACTTGCAAATTCTGTGAAGTAGTTTTCAGTTTTTTGTGTGTGGAAGGGCCTAGTGATTAAGTGCGTTGGACTACTAAGCAAGGGGCCTACATTTGGCGAAAGTCTGACAAACGCTCAAGATTTCGTTTTTAGTTCTCTAAAGTTACGAGGACTTAAACCATACCACACAATTGAAAAATCTAAAAAATTTAAACTTTTTTTTTAAAAAAAAAACCGATTTGCTTTTATTACATCGAATTTTGGTTGTTTTAATTTCCTTTCAGACAATCATCCGCGAAATGAATCGACTCGGCATGATGGTCGACCTTTCACACGTCTCTGTTGGCACTATGCGTGACGCACTCGAGACCAGTGAAGCTCCTGTGATATTTTCCCACTCGTCAGCCTACGAGTTGTGCAACTCCAGCCGGAACGTTCAAGACGACATTCTTCAGTCCCTGGCGAAAAATGGTGGCATGGTGATGGTGAATTTCTACTCGAAATTCCTTTCGTGCAGCGACAACTCAACTGTTCACGACGCGGTCGGTAAGTACTGCCAGATGAAATTCGCCATCAAAAATGACACTCAAATTAATGTTGATGTTTCTTATATTCATTTTCATTTTCATTCTCGGTTTTCTTTCGACGGATGTCTACCTACTCGCATATACCTGAATGTGTGCTCATTCACATGCTTATTCCCATGGTTATGCATCCAATTTTCCGCGGGCAATTTCCTCATCATGAACATGGTACCACTTCCCTCCCGTCTTTCAACATCTTTCAACAATTCTGCAAAATTACCAACGACATTCGTCTTAATAACAACTATTGCTGTATTCGGATTTACCCTGGATGCTGGTTTAACAACAATTCGCTTACGGATGACACAAACAAATATCCTTGGGTGCAGCGCATATAAATCACATAAAGCAAGTAGCTGGCATTGATCATGTCGGTCTGGGGGCCGGATTTGATGGAATTAATTTGTAAGTAGAATGTGCATATCTCAGTTGTATCTATATGTATTTGTATCCTATAGTGGATTTGGGTTTCGCGGAAAATAACTCATCCGTTAGACAGGTGCACGAAATAGTTACACTTCGGACGCAGGCATATACTATAAATAAACCATGATGCCATGATGATTGGTGGATGGTTAAGTTTCGGTCATTTGCACACTTGATCTATTAGAAACGTTTAAGTCGGATAACAACAATTGATGCTTATAACTACAATCAAAATCGTACGGCCGTTAAGTCCAACATCATTCATTTAGAAAACTTTTGAGAAGCTTACTATCAGTCATTTCTTAGAGAGACACTTCTTCGAAGCTTTGGAAGAAATGGACGGTACAAACTTCAAAGGCTTCCTGGGCTCTTTTAGAGTAATTTGATGCTTTAAAAGGGAAAGTGTTTATGTTTTTTGTCTAGCGTTTGAGTACAAATTCAACCGGTTCCCCAGGGAACTCGATGGGCCCGCTTCGGTGCCTAGTGTTGTGTGTTTACTCTTACTTCACACCCCTGTCTTAACATAACCTAACCTAATTTTGCATTCCGTGCAGGGATAATATAATACTATCCCTGTAGTGACACCCGTGGCTTTCACGGCTATTGAAGAACAGGCGAAACTAGTTGGCCTTGAAGTGAATGAGAACAAGACTAAATATATGCTATCAACAAACAAACAATCATCTGTCCACCGACTAGGACAAAATGTCACTATTGATAGCAGCAACTTCGAGGTAGTTAAGGAGTTCATCTACCTTGGCACCGCAGCCCTGCAGTTAGGATTGAAGTATCACGGAAGTTAAGCCAAGCAATGAAGATATTGACACACTTTCCAAAGTCTAACTTTCTAATTTTTAACCATAAGAAGAAAAGGCCATCCAAAGGAACCTACATATGTCCACACTGAATCATATCAAAATGGATCTATTAAGATGTAGTAGACACTATCCTGAATCAGAAACCAGCAATTACGACCCTTAAAACTAAGTTGCAACTAAGTTTCAGTTTCATGTGAAAATACAAAATCGATTCATTCGCCTCGGTTCTCGCAAAATTTTGTAAAATGTCATCATCATTATCATTGCAGTCATATGCAGTTTTCCACGAGAATTCCATCCACCTATCCACTAATGACATTCGCTTCAAACTAATACAAATTCAATTAAGTATTCTCATCAAATATCCCACGTGAGCCACTAACGCCAAGTAAAATACCGCCCACTTACTCTTTAAATCCCCACAGCATCCGAATTCAAATTAAGGTAATATTCTGTTCCACAAATTACCCCCCGCTTAGCCTGACACGAACACGAACAGTGCTTGAACATATTTCAATTTATGCGCTGCCTCTCTTTTCCCGGCATGGCCGTTGTCATTCATCATGTTTTCCATTTAGTTGGCTCTACATACCGAACAGCTCGATCATGATAAAGATGACCGAAAACATGGAGCCCATTGACAGAACGGTCCAAATTATTGCGGGAACGTGTGTCAATTTGAACAAAAAAATAATTAAATCCCCCAACCTTTTCAATGTTTATATATGTATGTGGAACACTTGAACATCAAAAACATAATACACGTACGCAAAAAAAAAATCACATCATAACCGATCCCTTTGCATAGTATGATGCGTCCTGGAACTGGCATGTTGTTTGTGGTTTTGTCAGGGATTTTCATATACAGTAGTGTTTGGATTACAATATCTAGCTAGTCCCTCTTCATACCTACCTGTGACAATGCATTTGATGAGGACTGGGGGGACGCATTATATTATCAGTCCAGCGATTTTAATCGGAAAACATTTGCAGCAATTAAATTAGCATGCCAAAAAAATATACTCAGTTGACAGGACGAAATTTGTGATAAATGAACGAAATGTTAAATTTAGTTTCAATATATGTACATACATATGTATGTATTGATGTCGGAGATATATGTATAGATAAAAAAAAGCTGGTACAAAAGTAAGGGTGACACTCAGGGCGACATATAAACTCGTGTGATGTGCACTTGTAGAAACGTAGTCAATTTTCGATGAACTGTAAAATGAAATGTCCTTTGGCTTTTATTTTGTTTCGTTGATCTTTGAACTGCAAAACAGAACGGCCTTAACATCGAATGATTTTATGTAAATGACAAATGCAGAGAGAATTGTCCTGCAAATATATAGGCAATGTGGAAAGGTGTACCGTAGGAGACCAAAAACCAAATGTTTGAAAATTCAAAATGCGCCTTAATTTTTCCAGACCAATGCGATGTTATAACAATTGTTTTTTTTTTATTATTCAATTGGATTGCTCATAAAAATACCACCGAGTGTGTGACTTTGCAGTAGAAAAGAAGGAAACACGCGTTGCCAGTTTTTATTTGGAATATCTTTGGCGTAATTTTCACTCATGAATTTATATTGAAAATCAAATTCTGCTTTCATTCTATAAAATAACCGATGGCGCGAGTCTAGTCGTAAGGGATGAGGGCACATTGACTTTGAAACTACGTTGCTTGGCAGTGAGTTCAGAAATAGTTAACTTAAAAATGAACAGATATACAGATATAGATAGCGATAGCGATTATGAGAAGTAAATATAAGGAAAGTTGAAGTTACTGTAACTTGTGACAAATGTTGCAAAGTGTTATAAGAAAAAGATTTAAGCTACTTTTAGACGGGACATATGTATTTCTGTCATTTTTATATGGCAGTCTAAAAATATATCTTTGCACACACAGTGGTTGGAGAATATAGGCTTTGGGTCCTGTATGGGTCGTTTACGCCTAATATTTATTTTTGTCTAAATTGCCAATTGAATATAAAACCATATTTTTAATTTCTGCTCTGGCATTACATGCTTTGTTTGGCAGTAGTGGAACCCTCCCGAATTCTCGATTCTCCACTATATTTTACAATTTTGCAATAATTTGACCAAATAAAAACCAACAGAAGTAAGGAAACCCAACTGTTACCTCATGTATAGCTCACTTATATTACGCCCAAAAATTAAAATGGAATAAGAGCCATTAACTTCAACTTTCCTAGGAAAAAACCCCCAAATATTTTGACACAATTGCCAAGAATGTTAGCCTTTAATCCTTTGGGAAAAAACGCCCAAAAAACCAACGATTTTTTTAAATTTTAATTAATTTATTCTACAACGAGTTTTAGGCTCAATTTCCATGATGCCAAAAAAGAAATACCTTTTTCTGTCTTAATTTTCATTTCACTTTTTGGCTCTTTTTTATAAAATTTTGGTGGTTTCCTAACTTTCTTACGTATATTCCTCTTTAATTTTTGTCGTTTTTTCCAAAAAAATATTACGCCCAAATTATTTTGGCCTTTTTTTCCGAAGCCCTTTTTGGCGTAATTTCAGTGAGCCCCCAGGTATCGTAATAGTACATTTTCAGTGCAACGAAATTCACCATTATACGAAAAACTGTCTGTTTTTACTTAACCTGCAAAAAATCAAATGATTTCAAATTACATGCTGATATAACTCATTGGATCTAAAACTAAACATTTGGCCTGATATGAAGCATTTTATAACAAGCAAATACATTTGGAATTATGGGAGAACTACTTATACCAACAATTTTAATGAATTCTCCTTATTTTTGTAGAAAGGACGCTAATCGTCGAAAAAAAGAATAGGAACATATTTTTCTAATTGACTCGTATTTTAAATGAAAAAATGTTATTCTTTTCTACTAACATTTATTTACTCGTTTGGCTTAATTTTCCTCTCTAATATTGTAACTAATTACTTGTAACGTACCACAAACCTCTTCGTCATTTTCCACTATCAATGTTCCAATTTATTTCCAATGTATTACAAAATGTCGCACTTCCATTCCGCTACATTTAGCTTCGTAGCTTCTAGATGGCACTGCAAACTTAAAGTGGTTATAAGTAGCCTCAGCATTGAAACTAAGAAAACAAAATATATTCATGCTCCTTTTTAGGCCATGAGCTACGTATATTCCTAATTTCAGCTGCATAGCCCTTACAGTTTCTGAGTAATTTTTGGTCGGACAGAAACGCAGTTCAGAGGACAGAAAATTTACTTGGCTATTATTATATGGAAGATAAGATAATAGGCGTGACATACGCCCGATGATTCACGGTTTTTGAATTTTCGACCTCTATCCTCTTCGTTAACATTGGAAGAATAAGCGTGCCGCCTTAGGCAAAGCCATGCATTGAGCTGTAAATTTCGAGCGATTAATTTTGAAAATGTCGTTATCGGTTCTTCGCAGTAGTGTTTTAAAAGCCATTCGTTTTAAGTTTTACCGAATTGTCCTAAGTTTAAACAATGAAAGATTCCGAGTTCATCTAATAAACCGAAAAAATCAGGTTATGACGAATTTCACCATTTGTATAAATATCTTCGAGAAGATGAAGACCAGTTCAGACAATATAATCATTTGCTTTGCTACTTAACAAAGAGTTTGTACCAAGATTAAAATGGAAAATAATAATGAGGGTAAATAGCTCATACAGAATCCAAAGCCTAGCTTCTCCAACCATTGTGTGTGCGAAGATATATTTTTTCGGCCAATTCCGAACGGCAGTTAATTTTTGAGAAGCTTCTCATGACAGTTTTTTCTCTTGGCTGTTTGTCAGACGTTCGCTAGAGGTGGGAGAACGAATTAAAACTTTAATGTGGTATGGGCCGGGATTTGAACCAGTGACCCAACGCACTCAATACACCCAGCTTGGGGCGTATCTTTGTTTACATTATCTAAACACGTCAGGCTTCAACCAATTGAATAGACTCCCGGAC
Source organism: Ferdinandea cuprea (assembly GCA_963576555.1). Lineage (NCBI taxonomy): Eukaryota > Metazoa > Arthropoda > Insecta > Diptera > Syrphidae > Ferdinandea > Ferdinandea cuprea. The sequence continues at coordinate 30,096,259 of OY754958.1, forward strand.
TTCAAAAGACTATAAATAATTAAATGCGTTCCATTGACTTCAATTTCCAAAAGCTTCAAATACACTGCTTACATGTTCCTAATTACTAAAAATGAAAATGATTCAATCATGGCTTGAAAATGGATGGCAATTTATTCAATCTGAAGTCACAATTAACATTATAAAAGGATTCATACTTTCACTTTTTTCCAAACTTCGAAGTATTTCATTTCCTAAGCGCATAAATTATCTTCTGTTGCTTTATTCTAAAGATAATATTAAGAAAAGGTAAAGGGTCAGCAATGCCCCAACTCAACGGCAGAGAAGTTGAATTTCACGTTAGATGGCAAACGTTTGGCATGACAATGCCAAGTCTTCTGTAAGTTGTTAGAGTTTGAAAAAATGATTTATTGCAAAAACAAAAATTCTCAGTTGAATTTAAATACTTAAATTCACATTTAAAATACAATGGTAATCTCGACTGTGAAATACAATGTCTTAACTAAACCGCATTCAGTTAATTCCAAGTGACTTTTCATTCAAAGTCAATATTTACTAATATTTGTCTAGCTAACCGAATTTAACAAAGTTTTTTCTCCTGCTTGACTTTGACTTCTTCCACCTGGCACTTGTTTCTCGTGAGTTTTTATTTCCACTAAATAATTTAAAGTGAAACACAAAAGGCCAAAGACAAACAACAAATGTTTACTGCAGTTTTCTTTTCGGAAACTTTTTGGGCCCCAGCCACACACCGGACACCTATTCTCAGAAATAATTCAATTCAAACGTGACTTAAAACTTTAAAAGAAATGCGTCGTGGATAGGTCCTAGAAGCTAGTAGTTGCTTGTCACAAAAACTTTCTACTTTCAAAGTGAATTAGTTATTTCAACGTTCTTTTGTGCGGAGGTAAGGAGCATATTTTGACGAAAATGAATTCAACAAGGAAACAGCGGTAAGCTGTAGAAGTCGTCGTCCGCCTCCCTTTACATCTCCCAGACCAGCTTCAGCATCTACTTGAAAGCATAAAGAGAAATTCTTGACTCTCATGAGTACTTTCGAACATATTTTATTTTCTTCGTCTCAGCAGTGTGCCATCCGCTCTGCACTAGGAATTAGGATTGATATTTCTCAATCAATAGTCTTCAGCACGCGCGCCTTCCCGATGAGCGGGTATCGAACTTGATGCAGAATTTCTCGATTTTTCAACCGAAAAATAAATTCGTTTGCTGCAGCTGCATGTTGGAAACGTTTGATGAATAAAAGCAAAACTATAAGGAACCGCGAACCCTGTGGTGGCTATGTTCTGCATTTCAACATTATCCGTACTACTCCAAGGGAATTATTTACGAAATGAAATTCTTCGAAGAGTGCTTGCAGCGTAAAGTGTATAAAACGCATACAGAATTGCATTTCAAACAAGGACAAACTGCACTAGGAGTTTTCATTACAATTTTCCGTTTCTCTGTTTTATTAGTTTATTTAATGAAAGCGAATCGATTACTAATTTATGGTGGAATGGAAATCATTTGGCAAGGAAAGCGTTCAATATCACAGCTTTTTCCATGAATCTCTTTTTTGTTTTCATTGATTTAATAGATTAATATTCCATCTTCTCTGATGCTATAAATTTGAATTAATTGTATTATTGTTTGGATTGTTTCGCAAAGTAAGTTGGTGTGAGTGCCAAAAGGGATAATAGAAATATGTACCTAGGTATTAAGCATTGTATTAAGATTCAAGGAGCAGAAGATAGATTCCACTAAGTGCTTCCGGTTGGGTTTGAAAGGAAATTTAACAATCGTCCCGAGCGTCTCATAATTTTCAATTTTAATTTGATTACTTATTTAGTGAACCTGTAGCTAATGGATTTTCCGGTCTTTGCAAAGCTTTAATAGATATTTAATTCGATTTGTGTTATTTTTGCTTTTTTTATTGAATGTTGAAATTGAATTAAAATTCATGTTTTGTCCTCGGACTTTAGTATTTAGTTGATTTTTTTAGCGACACATTAATATCTTTGTTGAGGGATTAGCCGAATGTTTTGTCTTTCCACGTCGTGGTTACCCCATACTGTGTAGTTACTTTGATGTTCTCGGAACTTGTGAGCACTAGAAAGTTCTGTTATATAAGCAGACGGATTGAAAAAGTAGTTACTATTTTCGATCCTTGCTCGAAAATCTCTTGAATACCTCTTCGGTATACGAGGCCCTAGATCGCAAATCAATTTCCAATGACTCATGCAAATTGTTTGGGCCTATTTTCCGAGAAATTTGTGAATACTTGAGACTGACTTTGTGAATTATTTGCCACTATATATTCGGATGGGATACCAAGTAATATGTTTATGTCAACCTTTTCGATATGCGCCTTGAGCAAACCAAGTAAGTGATCAGATTTATAGACCGACATTCGAATGGAGCCCCTATTTAATTCCGTTTAGCCCACTAACGACTCATGGTTCGCACTTTCAACCTCGCTTCTACGTGGCTTCATCTTCGTTGTCATAGCAAGAACAGCACCAGCAAGCCAAATTTATAAAAACGAAAGAAACAAGAAAAGTGTATGAAAATCCTGCAAATCTGTAATTATTCAAAAATTCATAATTTGCAAATGATGTCGCAAACCGTGTGAACAACAATTTGAATCGTAAAATTTGGTACAATTTTCACACAATCTTTGCAGTAAATTAGGCTGCATTTCGTCTATCGACATAGTCATGCTTCTTTGCATATCGGCAGAGTAAATTAATTGTATCGGCGCGCTGTGTGGCATGTGGCGCCCTTCTACCGAAACTAAATGTCTGCAACGTTAATGCCTTCTATTTATTGGAAGCACGAAAAGGCTAGTAATTATATCTCTGTACCGATCACTCTCCGGATTTGAAGGACAACGATTCCACCGGCCCATTAGGCGCACTAAAAGATGACTTTTTCTGGATTTAATTGTTTTTCGACAATGGCTTGTGGATTATCTCGCTTCAAATGCGGCAGTTCTCTTTATATGTAAGCAAAAGAATGCTTCATCACTGCCCAAAATGTTCACATGAAACATTGAATTATGAATGAAGGTTTTTTACGCAAAGTTTTCCAAAAAGTGGAAGATAAATTGGTAAACACGATGACGAATTGACAGCACTACGCTGCACACCATCAATCGGTTTTTGTGTGCGCACTGTATGACGTCTTACTGAATGAGTAGTTATTAACGTATTGCGAAATCAATCCAATGTTTCTCCATAAAATCACTTAATTCCCGAAAAGTTTCTCTAATTCAACCATGTTTTTCACACAATTTGCAAACATTGCTCCGGCATGAATTTATAAATAGCCAAACCAAGCTAACCTCAAAATAACCGAGAACTGTCAAAGAAAACAGTGGTGTTAAGCCCCGGGCCATTTGGATTTGAATCCCCCAAAGTGAGCTGCCATTAAGTATTGCACAATATAATAAAAAACTTTGTTTTTTATCCTAATGAAACACAAATTACAAGACCAAAAAAGGCTTCAATAAGTGAACGTAGCAAACAACTTTGTACGAGATACTTGCTGAGAGGGACATTTTCTACAAATTTTATTACCGTAAGAAAACTAAATTTTGTGTACAAGCACTTGGATTGGTCGTCACAAAAATATATTTCAAAAAATTCTACAACCACTACGAATTTGTGTTAAAAAGTTTAATGTAGCAAAATTAATGAAGGTACCTCCCCTTCTCTAAATAGAGAATGAAAAAGCGTGTCTCAAACAACATAATCGTTTTTGCTAATTTCGTTTAAATTATTTTGCCATTCTCTTCCGATTTGTGTCCGTTTTGCATTATTCATAAGTTTTTATAAAGAAAAAATTAAATTGCAAATAAGATGTCATTTAAAAACCATTACTAAGGGTCTATACCAAAAATGCCCGCAAAGGACTTGATGAAATCAAAATTCTGTCTACCAACAGAATTAACTCACAGCTTATAGCAGGAGCAACTTCAACCATATTTATGCCATCGCGCCGCCACAGTTTGGGCATAAATTACTGTGGTTCGGGCAGTGTACACGTCACCACGCCGACACCATCTTTACTCAAATCCTTTACTTCCTAAATTCCATCTGCTTGTCAGTTTAGTTCATATCCGTGCCAAATGTCACACATAAATTTCAATAATAATTCTTATTTGTCTTCTAAGAAACCAGATATCAAATAACATCCGTGCAAATCTAATACATCGGAACGGCTGACATGTCCTTGAGAGTATATTCCAACACACATCTAATCTCACGTTTGGCATTTACCCGATATTCTCAGACAATACAATAAGGAATAAATTATTGCTCGCATCGGCAGCTATTTATAGTAAATTTGGAATCTTATATTCAAAGATATAAGGATAACTCTAGGTGCTGTTTGGTGGAGTAATAAATTAAATTTATATCCTTATGCATGCGAATCTTCTCAGCTATGTATCATGATGCGGAAGCAGGCACAATCCCAGGCTCTGTCGGCATCATCGGTCAAGGATAACTTATTTATTCGCCTGAGGTTTCTTTCAACAGGCCCATAGTAGCCACAGATAAATTTAAGAATTCTATCCATGACGTGCGTACGTTGGTAATGAAATGATACAAATCGAGCTATTCCAAAGTCCTGGGAAGCTCACATCATAGTAAATAATTCAATAAGTTAATTGGCCAAAGGTAAAAGGAATAGGAAAGGTATTCCTTGTGTGGATTTGCAGAAGACCAACTGTTGGTGCTAGTATGTGAGGGCGAAGAAAACACGTTTAAGTGTTGCGCAAATATGTGGGTAGGCTGAGGAGCATTGTAAAAAGAGTAGATTGGAATACACAATCAGATAATATAGTACACCTATCTCGGGAAAGATTGAATTCGATTTACAGAAGGATGCAACATATGAGAAAAGCTGCAATAAATTAAGTAGATTTAGTTGCGGTACCTTGACTTACGCCTTGATTCCATTGCACATTTTAGAAAATAAAGGGTTGAAGCTTAATTGTGAACTCGAAATTATCCGATGATAATAACTGTCTGAGTTGAGTTGATTGTTTTTTTTACGTTCTTGAAAGGTTGTCTGAACAGATCCACGAGAACAATGTTCAAAATTACGTGAGTGCTTGACCGAAAGACCCTTATGGAATCAATTCCAACTATTTTTTGACTCTGCTCAATATAATGATGTTTTAAACCTTCAGGCAGGCCCTTCTGAATCACTATACCCGAAAACAGAAAAAGGTACAGGAGCTGGTATCTTCTCTGAAACACTTGCTATTAACCAGTCGTTTCGAATTACTGATCACTGCAGTGTGTTTTAAGCTGAGATCTATGCGGTTAAGAAAGCAGCACAGACTATCCTACACTCAAAGCTATACGTCACCACTCAGATGTACTCTGCTGGGTTATGCTTTATACGTCGGAGTGGAAGGGAACGCAAAAGCGCACGGATTGCGCAGATACGACTCTGATATGAACCCACTTCAAGCGGTTGGAGTGGTGCTACCTTCTTTCAACACTGCTAAGACCTTTATAGATGGCGTCACCACATAACTTCCATAAGGAACAATGGAGCAACACCAGCGGTTGCGTCATAAGCCAAAGCCTGTGGCCTGATGTTGGCACCAAAATATCAAATTCCCTTGTCTCTCTTAACAGAAGTCAAATCCGGGTGCTCCTCGGGGTATTAACCGGACACCGCATCATTGGAAACATGGCTAAAAGGCTAGGGCTCTTTACAAATGACTTCTGCAGAAGCTGTTGAGTCCGTGTAACATCTTCTATGCCACTGCCCTACTCTACAGAAACGCCGCTCATCCTGCATGGGAGCACGGTTCTTCGAAAGTTTGAACGAATTGGCTAGGGTACCTCTGTTCGAAATAAAACAATTCCAACATGTCCTTTCATGTATAAACAGTGTACTCACATTGGACTTCACGGCTTCCGGATGAAATTTGCATCTGGTGGAAAACTGCCATTCTAACCTAACCTAACCTAGGGCAGGCCTGGTATGGTACCAGGGACAACGTTAGTGTGAACGAGACGTACCTCAGCTGTGTATATATAGAATCCAGAAAACCATTACGTCTGTATTTGCACGGATGTGTAATGACATTCCGTTCTGTACTCAATAAATTTATTGCGAAAAAATATTTACAACGTGTTTTCAACATGATGCGCAATTCTCTGCCTTAGGATTTTTCAACATTTTCTTTAAAAAAAAATCGTTTTACGGTAAGGTTATATTTCCAATGTGTACCCTATTCACTCATCCGGGTGTATAATAAAACTTCTACTTTTGTCTAGTTGCAGATATACTACATCACATTTACTAGATTCTTTTAGAGGTTCTTTGTCTTCTTTGGTTTGGTATAACGCCTTCTATAATAATAAAAAGTAAGCGAAATTAATCGACTTACTTTACTTAACGGGCTACCGACACGTGCAGAGTCCTTGAATGACGCACGGAAGTATTCTAAATATATCCATGTCTCTCTCGTTGCTTTAGTTTTTGGACGTGGACGTCGGAAACGACGGCAAATCGCTGGCAGAACGCGGTATGCGTTCTCATATAAACACTTTTGACCACCGAAATTAGTCGACACTTTACTTGTGTAGGGGCATATTTTATGAAAGTCCTTTCAAATTGGACTTTCCCCTTACAAGTTTACAACTAAGAGCATTTTAGAATTCCAACATACAAGTGCTGAAAAATTGTATCTACGATTGGCAACACAAAAATCGCTTTAAAACCTTGCATACGTTCCAACTCGTCCGTTGCCTCGTAATAATTTTTCGCAATTCCTTGCACCACAATGATTTATCATTCATGTGTTCGAAAGCAAATATTAAAAAGTTTTTTTTTTTATTAAAAGAACGGATGCCGTAATTTGGTTTTGTTTCATATGAATACCATAAATTCGCTCCGCACATGAACTTTTCGTTGAGTTCTAAATCACTTCAAATACTACCTATCTCTATGACGTTTAGATTTGTTTCAAATCTCGCCCGGAAATAGAAAAACTAAAACGGGAATTAAACTTTCGAGGCTTTTTGTTCAGTGTTTGATTTTATATTCCGAAACTATGTTAATTTTAACAGAAAATAAAAAAAACAATATGAAAATATGAATAAAGTCAATTTATTCCATAAGCAATATTCATGTGTGCATATATACATACGTACATACGTACATAGTTGGTAATATTTTGAGAAAAAAAAATTCATAAAAATATATATTCATTAAAGTTCCATACACGAGAATATTCAATTAAAATTTATATCTGTTACCGTATTGTTTTTTTTATATTTTCCTCTTATTTATACTTGCAGCACCCCTAAAGGACTAGAGGACGTTTCATCATATCCGACACTTTTTGCGGAACTACTCGGTGAGGGATGGTCTATAGAGGATTTAACCAAATTAGCTGGAGGCAATTTTATTCGAGTTATGCTGGAAGTGGAAAAAGTACGCGATATAAAGAAAACAAATGGTGTTAAGCCATTTGAAGATCATCCCAATTTCCGCACCGATGATCCGTATAATTGTACATCCAGCTAATTAATTTCTACTCAACCGGAATTAGAGAAATAAATTACGAAATAAGCTATTTAGGAGTGTAAAAAGTTTGTTTTTTTCTGTTTGTTTTTGTGGTTTGGTTTTTTTAAAATATATAGAAAGATATATACGTACTTTAGATATAATACCCAATTCCAGTGCCTCTATCAATTTGGAATACAAACAAAATACTAGAATTAAAAGTAAGATAAATCAAAGAACAAGCTGTTAAGTATACTTTCTATGAAAATCAAACATCTTTATTATGCAAGTATATTTTGTTTTTGTTCATTTATTGACTATAAATCTGTACACACTCGCAAGTGATGCAAGAAGACACTTTCTGTTTGTCTCGTAATGTCAAAAGTAAACATATATAGGGTGATTTTTTAAGAGGTTTAGAACTTTTTTTAAAAAAAAAACACAAAAAATTCGAAAAAATGAATGAAATATTTATTTGAATCGATAGTTTAAACCTTGTAATTAAATGTTAAAAGATAATTTCATGCAAATGTTGACCGCGGCTGCGTCTCAGGTAGCCCATCCGCTGAGTCCAATTTTGGCATACTGTTTCACACATATCGGCCGGTATCTCACGAATGAATGCATGGATGTTGGCTTCCAGTGCGTCAATCGAAGCGGGCTTGTCCCTATACACATTAGCCTTGGCATACCCCCACAAAAAATAATCTAATGGTGTCAAATCGCACGATCTAGGCGGCCAATTGACCGGCCCGAAACGTGAAATTAACTGTTCACCAAACTCGCCTCGCAATTGCGCCATTGTTTCGCGTGCTGTGTGGCATGTGGCACCGTCTTGTTGAAACCACATATCATGCAAGTCAAGAACTTCCATTTCGGGCAAAAAAAAGTTTGTTATCATCGATCGGTAGCGTTCACCATTGACAGTAACGCTGCGATTCGCATCATCTTTGAAGAAATATGGCCCAATAATGCCGCCGGGCCATAAATCGCACCAAACAGTGGCTTTTTCGGGATGCATTGGTAGCTGTTGCAATGCTTCTGGCTGATCTTCACTCCAAATGCGGCAATTTTGCTTATTTACGTACCCATTCAACCAAAAATCATCGCTGAACACAATTTTTCGATAAAAAAGCGGATCCTCGGCCAGCTTTCCAAGAGCCCATTCACCAAAAATTCGGCGTTGTGGTAGGTCGGCTGGCTTTAGTTCTTGCACCAGCTGTATCTTAAAAGGCTTTACGCCCAAATCCTTCCGCAAAATTTTCCACGTATGGCTGTAACAAAGGCCTAACTGCTGGTAACGGCGCCGAATCGACATTTCGCGGTCTTCTGTCACACTAGCTGATACGGCCGCAATATTTTCTTCAATACGCACAGTACGTAAACGTGTTGGTGGTTTAATGTCCAACAAAGTAAATTTGGTGCGAAATTTGGTCACAATCTTCCAAATAGACTGCTCAGAAGGTCGAGAATGCCGATCATAAAATGGAAGCAGCGCGCGATGAACATTTCGAACCGAGCACGAATTTTGATAGTAAAATTCAATAATTTGCAAGCGTTGTTCATTTGTAAGACGATCCATGGTTAAATTGCAAACCAAACTGAAGCTGTTTGACAGTGACACAAGGTACTAAACACACGTCAGCTGTCAAAACCAGTGTTGCCAAAACCAAACCAGCTAAAAAATCACCCTTTGGTTAAACTTTAGCATTGATTCAATTTTCATATCTGTCATTTAAAAGCAACTCCGTGCTTCCACTTAGAATTTCTGGCATTACGATGGCTTGGTCCTTAAAACCCCGGTTATGTCTTCCTCGGTAGTCTTCTTCGCTCGAGAACTATTGTTTTAAATTTTGTCTCAATTGCCAAAATACGTCGACTACACAGTTTTAGGATTTGGGACTCAAAGTTGCTGCTATAAAAAGTGACATTTTGACCCATGCATTTGGATGATACTTGTTTGCTTGTTCATAGTATACAATTAGTTTTGCCCTCATTCACTTCGAAACCAGCTAACTTCGGTTGAAAGCGCATATCACGGTTTGTTGGGAGAGTTATATGCCAGTAGATGGACGGATCTGTTGAAGATAGTGAGTTTTGCTTTGATACCTGCCCTTCGCACTATCTGCAAGAAATAAGTTTCGACGGTATCCCGATTTCGGTCATCGCCAAGAAGAGCTCTTGACCATAAATGCTATTTATATGCGGCTTTGAAGTCGATGAAAAATTTGTTGTGTAAAATTCATAATACATGATCCTATCCATTGTTTCTCTTGGATCCCATAAGTACAGTGCCAACCTTTTGAGATGCAGCTATAAGTATAGCGTGTCCGCACATTGGAGGTACAAACTCTCACGTTCTCTCACTTGCATATTTAACATATCCAGGTGATCAAAAAGTTGTTTCCCCTGAAATTACGTATATAGATCTAATAATGAAACAAAAACTAATTGCTACCGAATTGTAGACATTTCTAAGCTCAGCCCTGTCTTTAAAGTGAAATTAGACCTGTACCATGTAAATTTAGTTATACATATATGATTTACAAAAATTGATACACACATATAACAAATAAAAAAAAAAAGCTGAAATGTACAAGATCTACATATTTTTTTAACTAAGTAAAACTTTGAAAACTTTAATTATTTATTAAATACGATCTAGTATTACCTGTGCAAATGTATATATTATAGATAGATTTATATAATATATTCAAAATTGTAGGTTAAAATTAATATTAAAATATTTTTCTTATTTTTCAAGAAAAACTATTTAAATCGAAGAGAGTATCTTTTAAGCCATTTGTAAATATAATTAGATTTCTTATAGAAATTTCAAAATAAAAAAAAAAGTAGATTAAATTGTTACATAATACTAATTAAAATAATCTATCATCATTACTAGGTGCAAATTAAAATGAAAAAAAAAGTAAATAAATAATTAAACAAACATCCATGGACAGGACCAAATCTAGATTTGTTTTAAAAAGAAATAAAGAAAGAAAATAATGAATTCGGTTGATTTTAATTTCGTCTATAAATTCTTGAAATGAAACATATCAATTAAAATTGGAAATATATGTAAATAAAATAAAAAAAAATAAATAAATCTAAACTTGAATGTAAAATAAATGTTTTAAGAGGGAAACTATTACACTTATAACAACACAGAAAAACAAAATTAATCATATATAGATTTTGTAAATAAATTTAATAACACTTTTAGAGTTCTTAAGTTTTGGGAAAAAAAGGAACGCGTACTCAAACATGTATTATAAATATACTGTGCGCGTTAAATTAAATAATGTACCTAGGGCTGAGGCCTAGCTTCTCGAATTCGTGTATGTTGAGCGTGTGCTCTTTGCATGAATTGAATGCCAGTTAAATATTGAGTTTAAAGGGCAAAGTTGAGTTGAGAATTTTAGTTTTGGAAATATAATATAATTTTATTCGTACTTCAATCCACAGCTCAATAATTCAATTTCTTTTTTTTATGAAACCGGGTTATCCAACTTGGTTGAAACTTTAGGAATCATAACTTCTTCCCTCTAAATACAAATGTTATGAAACTGTGCAATCAATTTGAATTCAACCGAAAAGTCCCAGTGGGCGGGGACTTTTCATTTGTTTTTTTTTGACAGCCAGTAAAAGCTTGAATATTAAATAAATTTATTTTTCAATTGTTTCAAATAAAACGTCTATTTAATTTGTTTGCCCATTTATAGCATGTTCGAGTTTAATATACAAATATGATTTTATCTTCCAAATACTCGATTCATTTAAACAAATTTCGGTTGAGGTAATTTACTTTTTCATTGAAAAGCACCAGCCTGAACAAAAAAGCTCATTCTAGTTATAGAAAATGTTAATAGAAAAACAAAAATTTAGATATAAATTTGTAATAATCATCTAGGATAGAAATTTAGGAAAATTAATTTATTTAATTATAATGACAAAAAATATTTCAAACAAATTGTGTAGTCAATCTACTAAACAAATCGCGTATCTGCAACTAAAATTTCTAGAAAATAAGAAACCCGTGTTTAGCGACTTTTGTACATTTCGCTAAACCAAACGAATTCAGTTTTAAGAAAAAAAAAGGGAAATAATATATAGATATTTATATTCTACATTTCTAAGAGTGTACATAACGTAGATATTATTATAACAAAATATAAATAAATTTGAGTAGTTAAATATTATAAAATAATCAAATATATCTCAAATAAAAAGTCATACAAAACTAAATATGTAATAATAATTTTAGAAAAATTAATATTAGTATTTTCAATAAACCAAATTTAATCGCAAAAAAAATTTAAATCAATTCGTATACTACACGATGATTTTTTTGTTTTAAATTTAACATAATAAAAAAGTAATAGAATCATTTAAAAAATTTTAGAAAATACAAAAAGAACTACAAAACAAAAACCATTTGCTGACATAAAGTAAAATAAAAAAAATAAGATATTTAATATCGAATTAGTGTAAAAGAAAAAAAAACACGTACGTATGATATGTATGACATTACATAAGTGTAAGATAATATATAGTAAATGTTTATATATGCATGTAAATGTATAGCTAAAATGAATGTTTCCGAAATATTTTGTTTTTGTTTTTTTATAAACACTGAACGATGAGAAAATAAAATATGTAATACTAAATGAAAAAAAATAAATGAAATTACTTAGAAAATTTTAAGCAAAGCTTTGTCTTTTCGATTTCTCTTTAAGAACTGTTTTCAATTTCACGAACTACCATGAAAACGTAAGCCTAGATTGTATCGTTGAGGATATCGCAAGCGATTATCTCACTTATAGCGGTAGTCGAAACAGATCAACGAGCAAAATTGAGAGATTTGGTCGTATCTACGAATGCCATAGATGTATTACACGGCCTGGTAAAAGGCTACATCTAACATATAGTTTATAACTGGTAACACTAAGGTAACTGTTAACCTCCGTCGAGTCTCAATGGGCGTGTGAAGCTGCCGCTTAGCCGTAGCATACGAAGACATCCGTTAACTTGACCAATTAACATGTTAAAATAATTATATACGTAGAAGTTTCGATTGATTGCGTAACCTCTCACTAATCACACTCTCAGCTGATTTTCTTAGAAACCAATGTAAACTTCGACATATGCAGCTTAGTTGACTAAGAAACTTTTAACCTGAGATTAGATGTGCATTTGTTTAAGATCTAAAAAAAAGCTCAACATGTTTAGCATAGAGGAGCAAAAATGAAGGTCAAAATCGGCCATTAACAAGTTTAATTGCAGAAAGTTTATCCGCAGCAATAACCGCCCGAAATGAAGCTACAAAAAAGTTTCCAGTGGAGGACATCCTGGTTGACTTTGTCAAAGCCTTTAAAAAGTACAGCAGACACAAAATGGTGACATTCCCCTTATTAAATCATTTCATCGAAGATATAAACCATTGCCGTTAGGCAACAGTTTTGAGAAACTGTGGAACTTGGACCTGCGACCTATAGAAATCCTTACGAAGAAAGTGGCTGACACTTTCCTTCACATCCCTAATGCCCGCACTGTGTCACTATAAGGCTATCAAAAAACCCATTTAGTGCGCGTACATTTAAAAAAAAGCGCTCTCAGACTGAAGAGAACAATATTTTTAAACCTAACGTATTGATTTGAATCTTTAATCTTAAGGGAGTTCTGCGAAACCCAAGTTTAACTTCGATAAAATTTTTAAAGTATTAACACCCTGCAAATAGGGTTGGGGGTCTCAAAATACTGTCGGCAAATAGATGATGTTTTCTGCTACATTTCCAAAAGATAAACCGAGATTATACGGAAAAGATTAACAATAAATCTTCTCGCGTTTCCTCCGAAAATACAAGAGATTAACCTAGGGGTTTTCTCTCAACCCTCTCTCTGGTTCTCAAATTTGCGCACAAAATGTCCAACATGGAGTTGTCGAATTGCTTCCTGGCTCTCAATTATCAGCAACCGCCGTCACTTTTGACATATCCAGGTGTGGTAAATTGGTTCAATGACCATTTGGCGCTACTTACGCTGTACGATAAATTATCAATTAAGGAATTTAAAAAAATTCCATTGATAATTTTATAATTAAAAATGTAAATATAAAATAATGTTTGCACAACGCAGAGCCTCATCACAGACGGAATAGCTTTCCGTTCTGGAATGCCAATCGAGCAAGCAAACTTTTTTCATTTGACTTTGAAATGTACATGACGTTGTATTGGTGTATAGGGATTTCCAACCGCCTTACTGCCAATGATGATGAAGGGGGTGGAAAAAACAATATTAGCAATATTATTTGTTCATTTGTTTTAACAATTTTGGTTATAATTTTCAGCTAATCTAGTCAAAATTGAAGAATTATTAAATGCAATCAGCATGAAATATAACATTTATCGATTTTGACTTTTATGATGTTTGGTTGGAGTAGTGCTTCTGGTTTTTGATTCTGAATTCAAAGCTAGAAGCAAATTTCTCTTCTTTCCAGGGAAGCTGTCATTTAAGTCCGAAAGTTTTCCGTATTACCAATCGAGTTCTGTAAAGCATATATTATGTCCGCTGAATTGGTCCATCGAATAATTCCACTGAACACATTCATAAGACAGTTAATACCAGAATGTAGAAGTGAAGGCATTCCGTGTGTCGTTTGCTTACCGTAGCACGACCGCTGATTGGTTAAATACTAAGGTAATTAGGGAGTTTTTTTTTTTGACATCTTAGGCAACAAACTTACGAAGTAAATATTGCCTGCAGTGAAAGTAAATCGAACAATGTCAAAAACATCTCACCCAAACAAGGAAGATTTGTACGAAGGCGTTGAACGTTTGCTTATTGTTTTTGTTTTTATCAAATAAACCCTAATTGAAATGAATATTAAATTTAATATTAGTTATTACAACTATGTTTTTGAAGTCATTGAAGGATCAGATACATATTTATGAAATGATCTGATCCGATGAAATTTAAAACGGTAAGTTAAATGTCTTTAGATTAAGAATGATAGCATACCTTACTTTTGGTGGTGAACAATATTCTTGTTTGAACTTCTTGACATATGTAATGGTTTTGTTTTTTGAAGTGAAAATATAGGCAAAAAAGTGACGTCATAATCGTAGAGGTTTCATACTAAGAATTAGACTGTCAAACTCTACACCTACTAAATCTGGCAAAAAGGAGACTGTTATTACATCTTAACTTGTGATTATTTAACTGAGATCTATAAAGTTGCATCTTAAAATCTTGTCGCCTCGAAAAGTATAGTATGCCCCAAAAGAGTTATTTGTGCTGAGGAAAACGTTGTTGCTAATTTCAATATTTTTTTTATCATTGCCAATCATATTTATTTATTATTGCTCTTACAGGAACCCAGTCAAATTGGGAACATAACGTGACCCTATTATTTTTAGAGGAATGCCGAGTAAAATAACTCAACGACACAAAAGTACTTACAATTGATGTGAAAAAACGAAGTAAATATACGCTTAACAACAAGTCCTACACGTCTGATATTTCCTAAATTCTTAGAAACTGTTCCCATCCAATGATTCCTAGGTTAGGTAAGGTTTGAGCAAATAACCCACGGAATGCGCCCAGTGTCACTTTGACATTTGATTTTGGTTTTGATTTCGGCATATCGTTTGGTTTTATTATTTCTTTATTCAAAATATTAAAAGAAAGTACTCTTAATTCGAAGAACTTGATTGGTATAGTTTCCCAAAGTCACATCAAATAATGCCTAATGCGAAACTCTGTGAACTGTACGTCATATTAGTAATAATTCCATCTATAATGTTGATTTAAGTTCGTCATTATTTCAGAAACATCAGCATTCCTTTCGATTCGAAGGCAAATGCCGAAACTATCTACGAAGTTCTCAAAGTGGATCAAGACCAACACGAAAAGTTCGCCAAGCAGGAACTATCTGTGGATGAAAACTCACTGCGTGTTCATATAAAAGCAGCTCGAGCCAAGGATCTACGTTCAGGTTCATCATCGTTTTTTGAGTCCTTTCTACTGTGCAACGAAATTGTAAACGAATTCGCGATACCAATTGAAAGCAAAACGAACTAAAATGGTCAAGAATACACCTGGGCCAGAGCCGCATAGAGCAATCTACGGATTTTCATTCAATTTATTTTTTACCAGTTTGTTTACATTGTACGTCATATGGGTGCTGCCATACCAAGTTCTTGGATATACAAAGCATTTCTACTTTGTTCCTGACACTTATTTTGCGTTTAGCTTGCCAGTGTTTGTGCTCTGTGGAGTTTTGTTTTTCTTATTTTTTTACACATCAGTAAATTTGGCCCAAACTGCAGATATTGAAAGCTTAGTTGTAATTAAGGATTCCACAGTCAACTGCGAGTGTTTAATGGAACAGCAACCCAATGAATTGAATAAAGATCGTACGATAAATAACTTAACAACATCAACGTCGTTTGCTGTAGATATCGATTTAAGTCATGTGTCCAAAGTGCTTTATAGTAGAACATAAAAATTATGAATAAACCTTTCATAAAAGTAATAATATTTGTCTTTAATTTTGTTTTTCTACTTTTCAAAACTGAATGAAGAATATTCTAATCTAATAGAAAGGTGTGACTTACTTTGCAAAACTGTTTGTACTGAGGTTGATAATTCCATATTTATGGGTTCGTTCGGTGTTGGGAGGAGAAGTACTTCTAGTAGCGAACGAATAACGAGTACAATTATTACATCCCAACAGTAATTTTCTCAAACTATACAATTTCAATATGTTTTTGCACTTTTTTTTCTCACATTTGTGTATCTCCGTTTTACAGTTAGCTATTCTCCTTCAATTCAAATGTACTTACAAGTAAAAGTGGAAATGCATACAAGAAAAAAAATCTCAAAAATTCGCATGTTTTTGTAAGATGTATAATTTTTAAACTGTTTTTTCACATTTTTAAGATAAAAATTTATCATGATATAATATATTTAGTTGACGACGAGTTAAATCTCACTAGAGGGTTTCGGCCAATGACGAAGGCATTAATAACGTTTTATTAGGAATTGAGAATAAGAAAAAGATCAAACAATCAAAATTATTATGAAAAATTCATTTGAAATGTTTGGTTTCCGTTATTTTGCATTTGAATGTGCATAATAATAACTTATCGAAAGGTAAAGAGCCGTACACTTATTAGTATTCACCTCTAAACGCTTGCGTAACTTTACAGTTTCGAAGTTAAATAAAGCATTTGAAATATTTCGAATACAATCGAATGGTTTGAAGTAGGTCTCTACCATCAAAACATTTTTATACGGAATGCCACCACGGACTGGTTTTCAGCGGTCGATAACTGAAGTCCAATCCGAGAACGTACCTCACTATAATCGAGTGCCATTTCTGGCAGTTATTCATCTTATAAATTTAAGGCTTCATTTATTTTTTTCATGGTGAATATTCCTCATGGTGATTGAACTCCTCAATATATGCAATGGTTTGTTTTTAGTGATAACAAACAACAATAAATTAAATGCAATGCTTAAATTTGTGGTGCCGTTCGCGAGAATTTTATTTTTTATAAGTGCATAAGAAACCACAAACGTAAGCTCGACATCAAAATTTTTATTAGTAGCGAACATTCTCAAAAGAGGTATCTCCTAAACTAGTCGGAACTGAAACTGTTGTTTCATATTATTTTGTGCTTATTTCACAGAGATCAAAATTAAAAGGAACCATAAATTTGATGAAGTCAGTAGGAAGGAAAAGCAAAGGCATTTTTATACTCAAACACATTTATATGTGCACTAAACAACTTCCACACGTGTTTATATTCTGTATTCTCTTTGCAACGTTGTAGATGTTTTATAAATTATTTTTATTTATAATAAAGTTTTCTACTAAATTTTCAAAAAAAATATTTTGAAAATTCAGTCGGAATTAATTTTTCCTACAGTTTTCTGACTCAGTCATAAACAAAATAAAACAATCTCTCTGTTCTCTGTTTCTATTGTGAATTGAAACGTTTCGGCCCCGTAATCTGTCATTTTATCTGACATGAAACGTCAGTTTTGCTATTGTAGTTTATTTTCTAGTTTCATGCTGCTAACATAAAATTCACTTTTTCAAGTATATTTTGTTAAATCTAAGATGGGAGGAGGAGATTTGGTAAATATTTTAGTCGGCCAAGTTTGTATTATTATTAATATTTTGTTAATAGAATTTAAAGAAATCATGGCATCCCCATACAATGAAGAATCAGGAGAAGGTTTGGAAAGCCGAGCAAGCCAAAAATGCCGAAGACCGAAAAATGAATGATCTTCGCAAGGAAATTCAAGAAGAAAAGAACAGAGAAGAACTGGTTAAAATTGGCCAAACATCTGGAGTTCTAGCAAAAAACGACGATAAAAAACTAGAATGGATGTACAAAAGTAAGTTTTCCTAACTTGGACGTAGAAACAAAAGCGTTTAACTATATGAATCATTTTAGGTAGTAACGAGTTGCTCAATAGGGAAGATTACCTCTTGGGTAGACCAATTGATAGAGCCTTTGAGACGATGGCTGCAGAAGAGAAACAAAAGGATAAAGACTTGGTTGGTGTAAAAGTGCCCGTTAACCATGTTGAGCATGAATGTATTCCGTTCTCTATAAGAGCGTATCGTAACGCCACATCAACAGAACAAGTGGACTTGCAGAGGAAAATATTGGAAGATCCGCTCATGATGATTAGACAGAGAGAAATGGAATCCAGACGAAAGATTCTAGAAAATCCAGTAAAGTTAAAAGAGCTCCATAGAATCCTAAAGACAGAGCAAACAAATAAAAGTAAGTCGAAGAAAAGCAAAAAAAATAAGAAGTCCAAGAAAAGGCGTCATGGATCGAATTCTGATGACAGTGGAGATAGCGACAAGGATCTAGATGAAATGCTCCAAAAACAATATTCAAAGTTAAAGGGAAGTCTTGACAAAGATAGCAAGCAGTTGGCTGGACTAGATTTGAGTAAACTACTGGATGCAAAATATGAAACTATATCCAAGGAGTTGGACAAAGCTGCACAATCGAAGAAGAAAAAGGGAAAGTCTAAAAAAAAGTCAAAGAACCGTGGTAGCTCCTCCAGTGCCAGTGAAAGCGAAAGCGACGTAGACCATCAACAGAAAGATAGGAACAGAGCTCAAGGTAGGTACAGAGACAGAAGCCGCTCCCCATCAGATCGAAGGGACAATCGAGGGAATCGGGCCCGAAACTATTCCCCATCCCCAGTTGACCGCAGAATCAACCAACGTAAAGAGGACAGAGGCCACGTACCAAGCGAATGGAGAGACAACCGCAAGGATACTTATCAAAGGCGCAATTGGAATGCGGGTGACAGAAATAGAAATGCATATAAAAACAATGAAGCAGATCGTAATATTCGTCGGAGATCAAGATCTCGTTCGCCACGGCATCGCTCAAAATCACCTGCCCAATCTAAATATTCACAGTCGTCGACTTCCAAAGATAACCGTGTAGAATCCTCAAAGAAACCGGGACAAAAGGAACGTCTTACAGAGGAGGAGAAGGAAAAACGCTTAAAAGATATGATGGACAACGCTAATTGGCGAGATAAAGAACGAACTCGCTACGTACAAAACTATCGCGATGGCTACAAGAAGGAAGAGGAGCAGAACAAGGCGCGTGACTTTGACAAGGAATTCATCAATACTCAGCTACGAAAAGCTATTTCCACGCAGAATTCAGTAGAATCTAGAATTAAGTCGAAGGTTAATAATATACAGCGAACATCGGCAGCCATGGATGCGAATTTTGCAAGAAAATAAAATAACATCTTCTTACTTTTTGAAATTTATAATTTGTTATACCGTGTAAGTGTTTTTTTACTTAAAAAAAACGAGGAGATACAATTTTAATGTGTTCTATTTCCGTCTTTAGTTACTCATATATTTATCATCGCAAGGTAAGCAATGGCAACAAAGACAGACAGATTTAATAATTCTTCATTATTAATCAGATTGCTAAATACAAAAAGCAAGTAGTTGCTCTAACCACTGGAATGAAACGTCAGGGAATGTAGATTTGGACTCGGAAAGTAGTTATTGTTTGATGTCTTGATAACATACATATTTTGTAAAAATATGCCCACCCTATTGTGTAAAATGTATCTTTGCTTACCTTAACTACGCTTTGTTGATAAAATTGATAAAATAGGTGTACGATGCCCGGAAATAATTTGTTTTTTCCTAAGAAAATGGTAGCCATCTAGATTTGAAATCGTAGTGTATTCGCCACAGCATTTCTGTATCTCCTTCTTTAAAAAATATAATTACTTTTTGCCTTAACTTTTCTATTACAAATGTTTCCTGGCTTATAAATGCTTTTCCTCGTTAAAAGAAAATTGAAAATATTTAGGTATATTTTCTAAGTTTCACGTGAATCAAGCTAAGGGTGATTAATGGCCTTAAAAATTGTAGCCAGATCAGAAAGGATAAAGAATTTATTTGCATCGGTGGTAGCGAATCCAACAAATGTAGTCATAAAACGCTTGCTTTACTTTAGTTGGCGTTACAGTGCGGGATGCACTTGGGCCTCTAGTAATAGATTCTGTCAGCTTTTTTGATCTCTGACTTTTTTCAATTTTGTACACCAAGTCGTCGTAAATCTTCTTCAACTTGGTCACGCCACCGGAGATGAGATATAATTCTGTATTTCGTTCTCTCTGGCTTAGTGTTGAATACCTTGCGAGCGTGGGGCACAGTACACTCCTTATTTTGGAACGAGCTAAACGAGAACTGGAAAGAAAGCCGTAGAATAGGACAGATGTAAAGCTCACGGAGTGGTTTTGCCAACGTAAAAGAACACCTCCAATTTTCAGTTGAAACATACCAATTCTTATTAATTTTCAAACAATTTTGTTTTAAAATGTTTTTATTTTCTTATTTTGTTTGAACAACATCGAAACAACTGTTACTTGAAATACATCTAAATAGTGTCAACTTAAACTCTCCGAATTAAATGTCTTATTCGATTCACTTTGGTGGATATTAGTTTATGCATCAGATAAAGCGGCTACACCGGGCAATGTCTTACCTTCCAGCAATTCCAATGATGCTCCGCCACCAGTGGATACGTGGGAAACCTGTGATTCAGTGCCCCATTTGGCGCAGCACGAAGCAGTGTCCCCGCCTCCAATAATGCTGACAGTGCCAGCCTTGGTAGCAGCAACAACAGCATCCATAACAGCCTTTGTGCCTTTAGCGAAGTTGGGGAATTCAAACACGCCGGGTGGTCTACAAAAAAAAATCAGAGCAATCCCGTTAATGATGATGATGTCTACAATAACGTCACGAAATATTTACCCATTCCAGACAATAATCTTTGATCGGCTAATGGGGGCAGCGAATGCTTCGCGTGTCTTTGGTCCAACGTCTAGGCCCATGCTTCCATCAGGAATGCCCGACTCTACGGTAGCCTCACTTGTCTTTGCATCTTCAGCGAATTTGTCACCGCACACGAAGTCAACTGGCAAATGCAACTGTACGTTGTTTTTCTTTGCTTTTTCGACGAGATTCTGAACAATCTTAGAACCCTCTTCGTCGAAGAGCGAGTTTCCAATCTTCATGTTATTAAGAACCTTCAAGAAGGTGAACGCCATACCACCTCCGATGATCATTTCGTTGACCTTGTCAAGCAAATTCTCAATGAGTTGGATTTTGTCGGCAACCTTGGCACCGCCAAGGATAGCCAGGAATGGACGTGGTGGGTTATCCAAAGCCTGAGAGAAATACTTAAGCTCCTTGTTTAGGAGTAAACCGGCAGCGCGTTGGCTAAAACCTTCTCCCATCATCGAACTGTGGGCACGATGGGCTGTACCAAAGGCATCGTTGATGTAGACATCGGCCAACTTCTGCAGACTCTCGCGGAAAATCTTGACCTTAGCTGGGTCTGCTTTGACCTTGGCTCCGTTGGCGTCAACGCCCTTACCCTCCTCTTCAACGTAGAAGCGAACATTTTCCAACAAGATGACTGAGCCGGTTGGAGGGTCTTTGCATTTTTCTTCAACTTCAGCACCGACACAGTCGCTTAGGAAGATGATGTCCTTGCCAAGGAGTTTCTTCAACTCGTCAGCAACTGGAGCCAATGTGTATTTCAGATTTTTGTTACCGTCTGGACGACCCAAATGGGATGCGAGGACCTTTTGCAAAATGTCTCCGTTTATATTTCGGTTTGAAAGAAATCTTAAGGCTTTATACATACCACCGACTTGGCACCCTTATTTAGAGCATACTTGACACTGTCCAAGGCAGCAACGATTCTCTGGTTGCTGGTGATTTTGCCTTCTTTAATGGGAACGTTAAAGTCCACTCTGCAAAGTGCGGTGAAAAATATGTTTTAAACTGTAAGATATTTCTTTATGCGATTTTACCTCATAAAGACACGCTTTCCAGCGAGATCTAGACTTTCAATGCTCAACTTGTTTAAAGCCATTCTGAAATATATGATTTAAAGTACTCCTAAACGCTGGACAAAATTTGAGGAAACACCAAAGGAACTTATGGGAATCTGACGATTATGCCTTCGGTTTTTTCAGATGAATGTCAGTGGAAGGTCATATTTGAGACATATACTCAGGGATGTGATGAGGTTGATATAATCAATTAAATCGTACAGGGTGTTCAAACCTACACAAGAATATAGATACGTCTAACATAAAGTAAATTTTCTGCGTGTATAATTGGTGTATATTTGCGGAAATTAGAATTGCAAGTTTCTTTTGTCGCGTCGTATAGCCGTCTCACTTTAATTCATATTAATTGGTAAAAAGAAACGTCTGAAATTCTTCTGAAAAAATATAATAAAAAAAGGCTTAGCGTGAGAAATGGCAAAAAAGGATTAAGTTTTATTTTTGAAGCAGATGAGGGTTTTCACCTCACCAATTATGAATATTTTGTTTGTTGAGGAAGCCGTTAAGTCAAAATGAGCTTCATCACTGAAGATGATTCTGTGATGAAATTGGTAATCTTCATCATTTGTAGAAGCTCTTCGTTCGTGTACTTAACCACGATGAAAATTTTGTTTTTACTGAATGTTTCGACATTGATCGTTTGGTTATTGGCTTAAGAATGAAAGTTCAAAGTTGTCAAGTCTCAATTGGAAAACCCTTTATATAAAAAAAAATTTAAACAGGATGCCATTCAGATATCTCTTTGTTACCTTCGGATACTCTCTATGGCATATTTTTCAATGCATCACAAAATATACCCTCTACATTCGCTCTTCGTACGCGAAGATTTTTAAATCAAGGTAAGATGAGACTGCATGCCAAATGGTCATATAATTGCCATTTCTGACAGTTTTCGCTTGCAAAATAAGATTATTGGACAGCGAAATGGTCATTATTTGACCAATTGGCATGCAATATAATCCTACCTTTAGACTCCTTATAAAACGCGGATCCAAATCTGACGGCTGGATTTAAATTTAACCATTCATTCTTTTTATGCACTACACTCTGTTCGGTGAAGAAAATATTGTAAACCTTAAACGCAAAACAAGCCAAAAGCAAAATATTACTTAATATTGACATACAGAGTTTAAACGACAAAACTGTCCAGTTTAAAATGAATTGTAAAATAAACTAAGATTAGATTGCAGTGAGATCCGAGGTGAGAAGGATAAACGAATAAGGTATTTCAACATTTCCTTAATTCTAAGCCATAAGAGATGCGAAGGCCCTTTTAATGTTTATTAAACGGTATTAAACGCAGCTAATATTTAACAAGAACTATCAAATATGATTATTATTGTAACAGAAATTCTGTTATTATTTTAATACCGAGCCCTCTTTAATGCCATCTGCTGACCGTGTACAATATGAACTTTATCTGCTCAGAACTCGGAATATTTTGGTACCAGTTAGTTCAAGCTGTTCTAGTTTCACTTTTACACCTTTTCAAGCTATAATTTATGTTCGTCAAATGTCTCTTTTGCAAGAAGTTTTTATTCGGGATGCGTTACTTTCGGTTTGGTTAAGTGTAATTTAATTAAAAATCAATTTACTTGGTAAGTCTTGTGTATTAAAATAATCACAAAACACAATTAAAAGATATATTTCAAAATTAAATTCCATGTATTTGAATACGATGAATTTTAGTTACCACTGACGCTCATTGTTGTGCAGAAAAAATCATTCCCTATCTCATTACCCTTTCGTCCTTTGTTTTTTTTTTTTTTTTCTTTTTAGCTAGCGCCTCCTTCAGTTGTACTTTCACATTTCGCATTTTACCTTCTTTTTTTTATCGTATTCAATTAACATCTCCCTCCGCTTTCTCCTTAAGTAATCTATACTTAACTCTAATACCGGAGAGTATCCCAGTTAAGAACTTTTAAATCGGGCGAGTATTTCGATAAGCAGCCTATCAATCTCCTTTCCGGTTACTTTTCCTCTCTCCTTTTAAAACCAAAATAGACAGAATATCTATTAAAAATCACAAAAATCGGTTAAATTGTTTTCGAGCTATTGATGAACAGACAGACAGATGTCCGTGATGGGCTTGGTCTTTGAAATGGTGAGGTTCGACTTCTACGGTCGACTCGAACAGAATCAGTGATTTAACCCCTCGAATAAGAAGCAGGAAGTCGTGATAAGCAACGTTCTTTTGCGATGGTACTCTTTTTGTATGCCTAGGTCTTTTGCAGAGAAAGATGTATAAATTGCATACATTCCATTAAACCCATCTCGTCCGAAAGCCGGGAACCAGCATCTACCTACTTTATCATAACTTAATTGTTAAATAAATTAGAGTCTGTTATGTGTGTATGCTTATTTTGCAAATATTCTTTTTAAAAAATATATACTTCGAAAGAATTATATACCTACGTTAAACTTTTTAACTCATTTGCATGTCTGGAGCTCTGAACAATAAAAGATCACCAAGTTTCACAATTAAATAATTGTACGAGTATTAATTATCTTAGGATGGGTCTTGTTCATCTTGTAGTATACAAACAGCATCAACGTGCTCATATATCCATTATTATTTAATTAAATAAGTCTTCAACTGATCTTCATGTCACGGTTCCGGAGAGATGAGACATTATCAGTGGCAGTTGTAGGAGAATAATATACGATCCATCCAAGCGAAAGAAAGAATTGTTCTGGTTTTATTTGTACTGTGACGTATAAGTCGAATTGCGCTTATTATTATTTTTGCTTTCAATTAGAATAGTTGTGATTAGTTCGGCGACAAGTAAGGTCTAGTGCTTAAGTATTGTATCTGGTTTTATTTCGTTACTAAAATGACGGACAATATACAAAGGGAAGAAATGCAAAGATCTATTTCGATGCCAGTTAAGCCGCGTTATTGTCAAGAAAATACTCTAAAACGATCTGAGGAAAAGGAAATACTCAACGCTGACGACTATGATAGTCACGATTCAGATATGAATTTTGGACAAGACAATAAGCTCAAGTCGTAAGTCAGTTTATTAAGTTTGATTTAGCTTTAAACTAACAAGTATGCGGCTGCTCTTACGAAACTAAAAGCATAAACTATCAAAGAGTAAAGATTTGAGTGTGGTATTTGAAAATTTGGATTTTGGATTAAGCTTAATTAGAAAGTTAAAGTGCAGAACTCTGTGATAGATTTTATATCCATGCTCTGGAGAATTCATAACAAATAACTTATAAATGTGTTAACTAATTTTAAATATAGATATAGATTGTTAACAAAAGAAATCCTATTCCTATTGGTTTGCAACATTTAAAGTGCTGGACTTGACCGCAATTCAAGACCTGCTTAGAAGTTTATAAGAGTTTTACGTCCATTGTAATTTTAAGCAGGACTAGGTTTAATAGGGTATTCCCCCCATTTCATCATAAAATGTTGGTTGACTAAGCTCCGCTCGTTTGTAATGAAAACCTTAAGTCACCTATAGTGATCCGGTAAGTGAAACAATGCTGAAAGAATTTTGAAAATCAATCCAGAAGGACACTAATACAGAAAGACAGGCCCTATGATTATGATATTTTTGTTTTTTTTTTTTCAATTTGTTACTTTTGTTCTTACTTACTACTAGCATTAAATGTATATATTTTTATTGTATAAAATTACAAACATTTCAGTGATCATTGGATTGGAAGCACTATCGAACTGAACAGCGATCTGACGCGAAATGGTAATCAATTTGTATTTTCCAAACTACATTACCTTAATATATTAATATGCTGAAACTCCAGATTTAGATTTTAACAAATACCGTAAACGCACTTGTAGAGTGGTTGAGAAAAACGGAAGTGAAAATGTTCAATTTCGTAAGATTCCGGAAAAATCTTGGAGATATTGCAAGGACTTTGTAACGACATTAGTAAGTATATTTATGTAACATCGATACCTATAAAATTGTTTGTCCTAACTGACCGACTAAGCACATCCCAATCAACTGAAGAGAGAGTTGCGGCGAATTTACACCTTACTCTGTAGAAGCAAATTTAAGAAGGGTTTTTTGTATATACTCCCCGGCCCTTATTTGGCTGCTTTGCAAGCTGACAGATAACAATCGTTACCCTTTTGAGTGGGGCTTTATAAAAAACATGTATATTTATTTTACCACAAACTCGTTAATCATAATAATCTCAAATTCTACATGCTGATAGGGAATGAAAAAAAATTGGATGCGTGTTTCAGTTAACAATAATTTTGCCCAAATTGTCCGTTTGAAGGGGGTCAACCCTTAAGGGGAACAATTTTTTCTTCGAATTTATTTTAATCCTAGAATACAGAGTATAGACTCTGAAATAGAAATAAAATAATGGATATATTTTAATATGTTTTTAAATTAGTTAAAAATTTAAATTATACAGATTTTTCAGCAATTCTTTAAAAGGGTGTCTCTTACAAAGAAGTGCACTTTTTTTTACTTCGGATTTAGTTGAAATTTAAAATATCTTATCACAGTCGAAATAATAAAATATGTATTACATATTTTCATTTGCCCAAGCATGACCCACGGTGGGTTCTCTTTTCATTTAATGGCCATTTTAGCGAATTAAATGTGTATTGAATTTATTTTAAACTGAAAATATGTAAATTCATATAGTTGAAGTTGAAGGGTGGGCCCATTTGAAGTGGAAAAGAAATAATTAAATGGGGTCATTCGAAGAAAGATTTGCAAATTTCAAACACCATAACTTTTGCTTTTGTGTTATTTCAATAAAACAAAATTATTACCGCAGCACATGAATACAGCGATGTAGTTATAGATACAACACTATATTTTTGCAAGATTTCATAACTCACAGTTAAAATAAATAAATAAACGTGACTAATTTACTTGAGATAAGGGCCTGTAATATTTCAAAGTATAAATATATCTACTAATGCTGTTATTACGTAGAATTATGATAACAATTCAAATTTTCTAGTACGAGTAAAATCACGTACTCGACGTTTTATATGACATACGAAAAAATGTAGACAATGGACTTATTTACACCTGCATTACAACTATACGTAGTTCTATATTTGCATACTGGATCATAAATAATTATAAATTGCGCGAGAAATACTAAACAGTGCATTCTTTAAAGTTTAACAATGTTAAAGGAGCTATAAATAGTAAAAAAAAAATATGCATAAAATAGACTAGTGCTGTATACACCAATGTATACTAGTGCTGTATACACCTACACCTTCCAACTTAAGAAAGGAATTTACGAAGGAAGGCGAACTTAGCAGTTTCAAAATTAGTTGCTGGTGAACAGGTTATTGGCTCACTAATTTTGGTCCTTTTAAAAGTAGTGAGAGGGCATATTATTCTATTTTGAGAATCATACACTTTCGGATAACAGATGGATGTAAAACCATCCACGACTCGAAATACGGAATTGAATCTCCGATCTGCGCAGAAATCATTTGCCACTAGAACCGAACTAGTTTGAAACTGTCGGTCAATGATCTGGTAATTATGCACGCAGGACTGCCTAAAACTGTGTTTGGTATGCAGGCACTGCAACATAGAAGGTAAAACTTGGATATAGACATAATCTGAATAGACATAATCTGAACTGACGCGTGTAGATTTTGTGACGATTTATGTGTAATTGAAGATATATCGCACATATTGTGTGAATATGAGAGAATAACATAAAATAATTCAAAATTTGTTCTTGTCCGCTTTTGCTTCCGCTAAAATCGTGTTTTGTTTTCGCATTGACCATTTTGGTTATAATCTTAATTCGTATATGAAACCTCTTTCAGATCGAACAAGAATGGAAGTATACATTGACCATTTTCGTAGGAAGTTTCTTGACAACTTGGTTTGGATTTGCTATTCTTTGGTATGTAATTGGTTATGCTCACGGCGACTTAGCGATTAACCAGGTAATCGGAGAACCCTTGCGCGAACATAGGGAGCCATGTATTTTCGGAGTCTCTACTTTTGTAGGCATGTTGATGCATAGTATTGAAATTCAAACAACAGTTGGGTTTGGTGAAAAGCAACCAAATGAAAAATGTCCCGAAAGTATGTTTCTTTTTATTCTTCAAATTATTGTATCGATTGGAATTGAAGGAGCAATGATTAGTATTATTTATGCAAAGACATCGCGACCAACAAAACAATTGTCTAAAATGAGATTCAGCGACAAAGCAGTTGTAAGTTAATCACATTCACTCATTTATGTAATACATTTTGAAAAATAGTAATCCAATACAAGGTATGCTATCGAGAAGGAAAGCTATGTTTGTTGTTTAGAGTTTGTGATCCTCGAGAGCAACAGGTTATTGGAACAAAAATTCGTGCATATGTGCTCATCGATAAGGCGTATGATTAACTACATATTACCTGAAATTTTTTTATTTATTTTTTTTTTTGGAAAATAATTTCAGAACCTCTGAGGGAGAACTGCTTAAAACGCATGCAAGGCTTAAAGTTGAAGGGAGCGGCAATTCGCTTATAATGTGGCCGGAGACTATTTGTCATGTAATTGACGAATGTAGTCCTTTCTGGGAATTCACCACGGCAAAGGACTTCAATACGGGTAACTTTGAGATATTTGTATCGATAGTGGGTACTTCGCCGACTACTGGTCAGATGACAGAGGAACGCAGTTCATATTTAGCAAAGGAAGTCTTTTGGGGGCAACAATTTGAAAATGTCATCAATTATGACCAACAAAACGGTCGTTATTTTGTTGACCATTCAAACTTTAATACAACCATATCGGTATGAACGTTTAGTGAAACCTATAAAAAGTATTGTAATATTAATAGGTTTCATGTCCTATTTTAGGTTGACATGGACCAAAAATCTATCGAAGATACGAAATACATATAACTAATATAAAATTTTCGGCAATGTGAACCGCAACCTGAGTTTTGTTTTAGAGTTAAGTTAACAACAAATGGCGTTCTCGATTACTGATCTGTGGTATTTGAAGATTTCAAGTTATTCCTTTATTTGGATTTTCTTGGCTATCATCGAATTCAATATTTGTATTTCTTTAGAACGATATCCATTAATTATGTGAAATTTTTTAGAATATTTGGGTTAAGTTGTGTATCCTACAATCAACAGCTTTCTGATGATTAGTTTTTGTTGATAATCATTACAAATTTTTTGGATAATAATGAGAGTATCACTATTGAAAACAAACGGTTTTATGTGGTCAAAAAGGGTTAACTGGTGGAATTTTAAACTTAACTTCCCACGAGTTTCTGGGTGGAGGCCATCCGGACAACGATGACAAATGTGTTGCTTTTGTGTGATTTTATGACATTCCTTTTTTGAGGGAGTTTGTAGGGTCCTGTGTTTGAACATGGCAATACTGCAATTTTTTCGTGATGGATTCTTTGACGTGAGGGCTTTGACGTTTTTAAACTCCTTATTCTATAAAATCTTCATTCGCGTGTGCAATGGATAGGTTTAAGAAGACCTATGAAGAAGCGGTGAATTTTCTAGACCTAAATGAAAAAAATTCGACATTGTATGCCTTAACACACCTAGAGTAGCTGCAGTCTACATGTTTCATTTAAACAGAAAAAAACATTTTAATTGGGAGAACTCTTCAGAAACCTTTATCATCTGTGAATGTCCTACACTACATTGGTTGAGAAAGGAAATAAGTTCATCAGCGGAGTTGCCACTAAGGACACATTAGACTTCATAATTAAGTAAATTCCTCTCTGACCTCTCTGATAGAAAAGTTCTTTTAGGTCGCTGTGTCAGCCATAGTTATAAAAAAAAAAACAATAACCAGTCATAAATAAAGTTTTTAACTCAATAACCCAGCATCGGGGTAGGTTTTTACCTACCAGAATGAGAATGAGTACATAAATTATATATTGCATTACCCAACATTTTGTCTTGCCTCTTAGACTCTGGTATGTACTTAAGAATTATATATGCCTCGGAGTTAACATCAAACCTCTTTGTTCATTAAATGCAGAATTTTAACATATCTAAGGACTAAGCTAATGTTTTTATTGTTTATAATGCACAAAACACAACCAGCAACCTATTTGCGGCTTTAAAGTTTACCGCTTTCGGATAATAAATTAAATTTTAACGACTGTTTGACCGTACCTATACACTCAGAACATTTAAAAAAAGAACCTTATCGACTAGGTAAAGTTACTTTATTCCCGACGATTTACCGTAGAAACTAAGGTAAATAGAATATATTGTACCTAGGTTTATAAAATTTGCTAATATGTGCAATATTAGTACATAGTACTAAGACAATTCTACACAGTGGATAGATGGTCTTAAGCACTTTGCATTGAAACTTTACTCTAGGTTGTATTCGAAAAAAGATGGTGTGTCTCGACTTAAAAAAAACAAGTCTACAATAAAGGCGATCCTATGTTTTGCAAGAACTTTCAAAGTTTATACCTGCTAAATGTCGCATTTAAGATACTATCGAACGTACTGTGTGAACATCTAAAACCATTCTGCAACACGATAATCGGCACGTGCCAAAGTGGCTTCCGGCACGGCATATCGTAGACCAAATTATCACACTTATTAAAGTACCAACGAATATCACGTGCAGTCAATTCGAGAAAGCATAATACACTCTATTATAAGACTTTGCACATGATTAATAGTTTCTTAACACATTTTACCAGCTTCTTACGCACTTTTACAGATCGAACAAGAATGGAAATACACGTTAAGTATTTTCATAGGAAGTTTCTTCACCAGCTGGTTCATATTCGCCGTTCTTTGGTATGTAGTAGCTTACGCTCATGGAGACTTATTGTTTGACGAAGTAACTGGCGAACGCTTGGGAGAGGGTGCAGAGCCATGCGTCATTGGAGCATCTACGTTTGTTGGCATGCTGATGCATAGTATTGAAACACAAACAACTGTTGGATTTGGCGAAAGGTATCCAAGTGAAGAATGTCCCGAAAGTATGTTTCTTTTCATACTTCAAATAATTATCTCCATTGGAATTGAAGGTGCAATGGTCAGTATTATTTACGCCAAGACATCAAGACCAACTAGACAATTGGCCAAGATGAGATTCAGCGATAAGGCTGTTGTAAGTTATATCGTATCTATTTCTAAAAAAATATTTAACCAACGTCTTCCTAAGGTATGCTATCGAGATGGAAAACTATGTTTGCTATTTAGAGTTTGCGACCCCCGGCAACAACAAGTCATTGGCACAAAAATTCGAGCATATGTTCTCATCGATAAAGTGTATGTATTGTATAGAGCATTAACTTAATATATGGACTTCATCGTGATGTCGGGACTTTCAAATAATTTTAGAACTTCGGAAGGGGAACTGCTTAAGACTCATTCAAGACTAAAAGTTGAGTGCAACGGAAATTCGCTTATTATGTGGCCGGAAGCTATTTGTCATGTAATTGACAAAGACAGTCCTTTTGGCGATTATACAACGGCGAAAGATTTCAATGCAGGATCTTATGAGATATTTGTATCGATTGTGGGTACTTCGCCTGCTACTGGTCAGATGACAGAGGAACGCAGTTCATACTTAGCAAAGGAAGTCTTTTGGGGACAACGTTTTGTAAATGTTATCATTTATGACGCTCGAAACGATCGTTATATTGTTGATTATGCCAACTTCAATACGACTATATCGGTATGCATATTAAAATAAATTAAAACGATAAAAACAAAACATTCTCTATATTTTTTTTAAGGTTGACATGAACCGCGAATCCATTGAAGATGCGAAACAGAAATAAAATATATCCATGAGTAAACCCCTAATTATTAACAAAAACAATTTTATATTATATTTATTAGTTAATTTTATATAAATATGAATTATATAATCAAACATTTAAAATATTTAAACACAAAATGTCTAAATGGGTTTTATATTTTAACAGTGATGACGAAGATTGAATTGCATTCTTAAATTCTAATCTTCACATAACGTAAGCTCAAATTGGTCCATTCAATCAGTTTAAAAAAAAGTTTATTTCTTATATAGAGAAATGCTATTAAATGCAAAAATTAAAAAGGAAAATACGCAAGAAAGTTAAAAAATTACGCCAAAATTTTTCAAAAAGTAAAATGGAAATTACGCCTGAAAAGGCTCTTTTTGTATGGAGAATTTTGGGGATTGTTTCCTATCGCGTAATTTTAGGGAGCCAGCTAATAGTGACCAAATAATTCAATGAAAAATAAGCAATATTGCATAATTTGGATTTATTTTAATTGATTTATTTAATTTAAGATTATTTTTATTATGACAAATTTAGAAATAATGGAAACGTGGCTTTATTTAATTTGCAAACTATTTGACTTTAAAATAGACCTTGTAAGTATAGTTTACAGAAGAATATAAATGTGCAGATAAAAAGTATTTAAATAATAGATTTCACATCCTCGACAGTGACTGTGTACGTAAAAGGTGAAACCAAAAGACTGGATGAAATTATGTTAACAAAAGATGATTGTTTTTAATTGACGACAGATACAATGTAAATCCTGCTTGATCAATTACTCCTGAATATCCTTGATTATTCCTAGTGCAAATGCTTTAAAAACTTTCTTTATACAAACTCTATACAGGTGGTGGCTTTATACTCAATACTTATGTAACTTTACGTCTATTTTCTATGTATATTTATGCCCATATTTTCTTTGGTACTAATCACATGAAACTTTATTTACGTTTGCAGTTAATGGTAAAATACAGAAAATATTGAGATATCTCAACAAATTATGAAACTATTTTTTTAAAGGCACTTAATTTTAAGAAAAATTAAATGGGCTGACTACTGGCAGCGTTACCCTACCCTTCACTTTGCGTTATCAGTTTCAATTTTTATTAAGAAATTGGAAAAATTCCTTTTTTTACTGAGTTAAAATATAACCGCGTAAATCATTTCGATTAAAATAAGCAAATATGACGCTTCCTCGTTTTGCTGAAGCGTCTTCTGAACCCGTTTCTTGGGCACAAAAAAAAGTATCTGATAATTCTGCGGAAAAAAATTTTCTTTTCGATTTCAAGTCAGAAAACACTGGAAAACACTTAACTTAAAGTCATTTCGTGTTTTTGTTTTAACCCGTTTCATAAATTCAAAGATAGAACGTATATAAATTTCTATAGAAAACCAAAAAAATTGTATAACAAGATATTTCGCTATTTTTTTTCTCCCATTATTTTATCACCAATACAATGTTTTGGAGGAATTTTTAAAATTTTTTTTTTTTAAATTTCATACAATGAAACAAAATGCTATCCATCATTATCTTCTCTTTTTTTTTGGGCATATAGGGATATGAATATACTGTTCGCCCCAGCGGACTTTAGCCCTTTATTATGTTTTATTACATTTTGAGAATTTCTTTTACCCGAAGGTCTTATTAATAAATGTGTACATTTATTAAAATATCAAGTCTGACAAACAACGATAATTTGTATATTTGGTCAGAATCTAGTTTTTGAAAGTAGTATTGGATACGCTTCATAATTCAGTAACATAATTTTATACTAAAATATTTCATTTAAGAGTTTACAACTAAGAAAATTGTTTGCCACCAAGTGAGTATGTCTTTTTCACCGATATGTCATCGGTCATAATGACGTCGGCAGCTGTTAAAATCATCACTACTTTATACTAGCAATAATACACATTTTAAGCATCTAGCCTGGCAACACGTGAATAAGCGAAAAATAAACAAAACAACATATGGAAATCTGCTGGGTTTGGCAGCATTCCTTAACTTTGTTCGGCCATGTTTTGCTAAGTCGTGTCATCTTTTTTCGTGAACGTCAAAAATCGAAAATAAGATTACTTTTTCTATAAATTCTCATAATTAAATGCAAAATAATTTCCGAAAACCTAATTTATTCGCTGCAACATTCAATTGATTAAAAGCATACGCTCGAAAATACAATGAATCGTACCGATGGCCTAGTGCGAAGGGTAAAGGCTCGTGATACCTCTGCAGAAGGTGTTAATGCCAATACAATAGACGATAATCAGGACTCCCTAGACAATAACAAGGACCAAGAGGACAACATTGACGACGGTGACTCCAAAGAAACACGCTTGACGCTTATGGAAGAAGTCCTTTTGCTAGGCCTCAAAGATAAAGAGGTACACAAACGCGAACGCCCGGAAGCAATCGACGATGCTTCTCTTTAGTCTTAACATTTATTGCTTGTTTTTTCGTTTTCTTCTGTTATTTTTTTGATGACGCTGTAAATAGTAGTATCTTTCGCCTAGGCAAAGACATTCTTAATAATGACAAATGTGTGGTTAATTAGTGACGTGCCTTAGTAAACGGACATAGGCACCAAACGATATTTATCTGCAAATTCTAGTTTGCTGTTATCGCAAATTTTGAATGTAACACTTGTGTCTATCTTACTTCGTATGTTATCAAAGAACATAAAAAATGAATAACCTATTTTGTAGTAATGAATTAAAAACGTTCAAAGCGAACATGATGAGCGTCGTCTTTTATTCACTTGGTGTTACGTGAAGCATTTTTTTTTTTTTTTGTTGTATGCAAATGTTTGTGTGGTTTTTTATCATTGCAGCAGCAGTGTAATTTTGTTGACCAATAAAAATATGATACATTTTTTCAATCGCTCAACATCCGTCGATAATAGATTTTAATCATTGGCGTATTAATTATTTCATTTTTCGTTGAAAGCCTACTCGGTTTAGCTATATGATTAGAGAATTGAATATAATAACAAGGAAATAAGGAAAATCATACGTAACATAACCTATCGCTTGAAACATCAAAATAATAAATTGGGTGTGACAAGACATTGGTTCTATTCTTCAAACCAAGTCGCACTAAGACTATTCACGGTTCTATCGGCTTTAATTAAGGTTAACAGTAATCGTTCTTGGCAGTCGGAGTCTCATATGTTACGGTACAAATTAAATCATATCGAAACGCTGTTTTCGCGGTTATGCGGCTGGCAGCTTTTTTACTCTTAAATTTGATACGACGCTCCCCTTATGTTAATGGAAGTGTTTCCAATGTTCTGCCTCGACTTCATTTATTAAACATTTATTTTATTTTGACACAAATTGTTTCTCAAATAATGTTTCAATTTTACTGATTTAAAAAAATCAGATCTTTTGTTGGCTCATTTTAGAACTCTAAATCGGCTGACTGCCTGTCTGTATGAAGTTTTATATTATGCACAGCATTTTAATTTAATAGTTTCTATTTATCGAGTATATGTTGTTCCAGAACATTTTATCAGTATACTGAAACTGTTCAAGATCAGTGACTCTACGTAACAGGTCGCTCATCAGCGGGGACTTTATTTTGTTGAACTCCTTAGCAGTTTGCTTGCAAATACATCGTAGTATCTAAAAAACTGACGCGCCGATAAGTAGTCATTATTATAGTACTATTGCTATTTATCAATTTAATTTACATATCTAACAACGACTAAAAAAATCCAATTCATTTTTACCATACGGTTTCTCTCTTCCGAATAGAGAACTTAACAGAAGCTGATTTTGCCTTAGCTATGCATTCAAATTGAGGATACATTTTAGTCCCCTCTAAAATGCTCCAGAGCAAGTTTTATTTTTAACGACCTTATTTAGCACGCTGTAATTTATTTACTAATATAATAGGTTTATTATTAGAAATAAAAATGATTTCGTTATACTCTCAGTTGAAGGGAAGTGATTCGCTTGTTCGTTTTTACTGTTTATAATATGGAATTAATTTTAAAATGAACATCTGTAGTTAATTTTATTTGATCAAACCATCTCCGCCTGAACTTTAGAAAAAATACTTCCCAAAGTATTTTTTTTCCTTATTCATGTGATCAAAACATACTAAATTATTGATTGTCATTTTAATACAATTTGTAAACAAAACGAAACAGTACATTTTTAAAAATCCCACGGAATTCACATTCGCTCCCCAATTTGAACCTCTCCTCTAAAATGGTATTACATTGAGAGTTGTTTCGTTGCAGAAAATCGTTGTTAAGGCTAGGTATAAAAACAATTATGGTAATGTACTTTGCCTAACATGACAAATTTATACAGAAACATTTGTTATTAATATACAGAAAAATAAATTGCAGAAAAGTGCAATGGCTAGGTGCGATTCCCTGAAAGACATACTACATGACTAGCAATTGAAGAAAAATTAAATTTTTGTCTGTCGAAAAATGTTCTGAAACATCATGTTTCAAAACCTTGTTTATGAAAAAAGTCTTTAGAAACTTAAATTAAATACACAATCAGATAAACAAGTAATCCTAACAAACTTTAAGACACATTTTTCTTTCAACTCAAGTGGGCTTGGCTTGTTGGGCGCATTTTTAATTTTTTTTGCTAGTTTCTTTGGTATTATTTAATCTAATTCTTCAAAATAATTTATTAAGTGCGGCACTGTTTTTAGAGTTGGCAGCAGAATTTGAATTAACGCAATCAGCAGTTCAAAAAGTGCCTTGACAGTTTTTTACACTACCTACTTTTTTAATTTGTCAACATAGTAAGAAATCACAAATTTTACAATTAAGTGGAAATGCTTTTCACTCTCATTGTATTTTTACAAATTATTTGCGAATTTTTGAGTTACCAAACAGAGCTTGTACTGATTAGGAAAGAAAATAAATGCAATGAAATTATTTTTTTAAAGTTCAGAAGAAATAATTTATTTCAATTTTTACCCAAATATTAATTTTTTTCACAAAGGAATAAGTCGCTCTATTTCAAAATGTTTAAAGAATGAAATTGGAATCAAAACCAAGACAGTCTTTTAAAACACTGATGCGGCTTTAAATTGAGTATCCAGGACTAAAGACATAAGAATAAATTTTGAAAAAATAGTACTATAAGCGATTACAAATTTGCTTCATTTGATATTTCAATACCTTAAGGCAATACATGAATGCTTCAAAATGATTTTAAAATACTCCTACGAGAATCTTTCTCTTATTACTGTGTTGTACTCAGCTTTGTGGTGGGATACGGAGGTAGTTGTCGTGAATTTTAAATTATATTTTCTTTCTCTTGATAAATAAAAAAAAGGGTTTATAAAAAATGAAGATGAATTATTTTTTTTTTTTTGGAATGCAATTTTGTTTTATACAGTGAGCGGACACTGATGGAACTTTTCATTCGCTTCCGATTATTAGGGAATTCGCTTATGGAAGAATTTAATTATTTTTATAGAAAAACCGCATTTTGTCCGGTTATAAATAAATCCGCTAATGAGAGTTTCCAAAAGAAATTATAAACGTTTTTTTAAGACGAAATATATTTTCATTTATCGCATACACCAAAACATATATGTTGCGATTAAAAAAAAATGGCCACTCTTGCTTAACAAAATAATATTCGTACTCTTAAAAATGAATCCTTAAAAAAATCATTGAATCTCAACCAAGGTGACGTTACAAAGAAATGGTAATGTGGAAATAAGCTGCGGTTTCCTGCGTTTAATCTTCACTTAGGTGTGTCTGTGTAGAGTAGATGGTTTGATTATGCGATATATAACACCTCATAGGAAGGAAAATGATTGTTGCAGGACTTAATTTTTGATCTCGCGAACCTATTTTAAATTAAAAGGATTCATATTCATATTTCAATACATATTGTGTAAACATTTTTTAGGGTTACACATCATTTTGGAATGACTGCATATCTAGTGGCCTTCGAGGATGTATCTTAATCGAATTAGGAATCCGTGGTCGTGTTATGATGGAGAAGGCTGGCATGCGTCGGAGGGGTTTATGCTCAAGGTTCGTTAATAGTGTCTCTGTGAAAATGTTCTTAGACTTCTAAAACTTTTTTTTTTTATTTATAGAAAACTTATACTAAAGTCCGACACACAAACAGGAGATGTCCTCCTCGACGAGGCTTTAAAGCATATTAAAGAAACAGATCCACCAGAGACTGTTCAAAGTTGGATTGAATATTTAAGTGGTAAGTCAAATTGTTTTGTTTTTAAGAATCCTATATTGATGTTTATATATTCAAAGGTGAAACATGGAATCCACTTAAACTTCGCTATCAACTAAAAAATGTCCGCGAAAGACTTGCTAAGAATTTAGTTGAAAAAGGTGTCCTTACAACAGAAAAACAAAATTTTCTTCTATTCGATATGACAACACACCCACTTAGCGACAATGTTATTAAATGTCGACTGGTTAAAAAGGTACTTGTCACTCTTTAACATCATTTAAATATGAAATACAATTTTTGTTTCTTCAAAGATTCAAGATGCTGTACTAACGAAATGGATAAATGACCCACAAAGAATGGACAAACGTATGTTGGCGCTAATATTCTTAGCTCACGCAAGCGATGTGCTAGAAAATGCATTCGGACCGCTCAATGACGACGACTACGAAGTCGCTATGAAACGAGTTAGAGAACTTTTGGATTTGGACTTTGAAGCGGAAGCGGCCAAACCGAATGCAAACGAAATTCTATGGGCTGTATTTATGGCATTTACGAAATAAACAAGAAGCCAACACGCCACTTTTCTTTATATTATTATGTTTTAATTATTTTTTAAATAAATAAGATATTTTATTCTCTATTTTTTCCATATATTAAATAATACAACAACAAATTGTTAAAACCATTAAAATAATATGATAATAACAAAAAAAAACATAAATAAGAAAATTCACAAAATATATAAATTAAAATAAAATTTAAGGAAAATCTTGGTTGGGATTTATAGATAAAAAAACAAAAACAACATTTGTATAGATAAATATAATAATTGCGAAATAGTAAATAAAATAGAAATCAACAGAGAATATCGAAACTAAACTAAACTACAGCAGAGCTTTCTTTTGTAAAGACGTATTTCCGATATAAACAGATACAACACTCTGTATTTTTATTGTTTCTAACAAACATTCAAATCAACATTCTTCTCTTCGAACTGAGAAATTGGGTATAATCTTGAAGAAAAGATCAGTTTTGTGATTGTTCAAAAAAAAAAAGTATAAAAAATATGTATACATTAAATTTAAGTTATGCAAAAAATGTATATACATATACAGTAATTATATATATATATATACATATATATACGCATGAAAGTACATACACGTATTACACATGATTAAATAAAACAGACATTATTATTCATAATACAAAAATTTATTTTCGGTCTTTGACTTTATTTAATTTCTTTTTTTTTCAGAAAGACTCACGCCAATAGCTTTTTCACAATGTGGATGCTAATGTAGTCTTCATCTCCTCATTTGTAGATTTATTTTCTTTGTCCTTCTTTGCTTAGAGCTAATGGTAGGTATGAGATAGTCATGAAGAATTATACCAACCAAACAGTCAAGGGATCAAAACATGCAAAATTGTTTTAGTTTTTACTATGAGTTATGCTATTTAAATATTTCGACGATACACTTTCGAAGCTACACTTTATATTACCAGCTTTCTAAACCAATAAACTGACTCATGTATTCGCAGATACGAAATATGAGCAAAAAAAGGGTAGTAGGGTTTTCTCATCAACATGTCCACTGGTGATTAGATGTGCGGTGCTGATCTAATCGAAAATTACTACCAATCTACTTATTTAGCATGGTGGTGATCGTTATAAGATCGTTGCGCTTGATATTTCAAAGGCATTTGACAAAGTTTGGCATCAAAACAAATAAATGCTGGTGTTCCCCTAGGCTCCGTTTTGTCTGCGACTCTCTTTCTCTTTCTGATTATTTATAAATTATCTAAAGCCATGCAAGAACATACATGTACATCGGTATGCGAACTTTCTTTTAATCCTTCATATCCTTACTAACATTGTAACAATCTCTTTTGCATTAGCAAATTAATATAAATAAAAGTTTATTGTTTCTTTTCATGGGTTGCAGCTTGTACGGCCACTTAAATAAAGTGTGAATCAAAGCGGACATAAGACAAAAGCTTATAGCTAAATTAGCAGCTTTATTAATATTTAGCGACTAATGCATAAGGACAAACGCGAAGAAATAGAGAATATATTGATATCTTATAACTTTAAATCGTGTTGATTACTATTGTACTTTTGATTCA
Organism: Ferdinandea cuprea; assembly: GCA_963576555.1. Classification (NCBI taxonomy): domain Eukaryota; kingdom Metazoa; phylum Arthropoda; class Insecta; order Diptera; family Syrphidae; genus Ferdinandea; species Ferdinandea cuprea. The sequence goes on from OY754958.1 coordinate 30,136,268, forward strand.
ACATTATATTTTAAAGATAGAAACACGTTACTACGGTAGGTGGACCCCAAGAATGTTAGCCGACTTCTTTGAACGATAAAGTGGGATCAACCGGAAGCTAAATATTGCTAAAAATCATAGATCAATGTTCTTAACCTACAATATTCATACATGTTTCTGAAAAACCATGTTTGTTTTAAATCATACATCCATCTTTAACAAATAAAATTCATGGGTGATCAACATTTTTAAACTTTTTTTTTTTACCAGGTAGATGAATTCCTTCGCTATATCGAAGTTTCTACCATCAATAGTAAAGTTTTACATCCCATACTCGTAAATGAAACTTACTTCTATTTATCAAATTGTTTGTTTGATCTTCCTTTTATGACACCGGCGATGCTAGTTAGAGTGTATTTTCTAACATTCGTTAGCATACCTTATATGGTACAGGCAAACAAACTTTTGACAATGTTAAAAAAATTGCGTACAAAATATTACGTATACGCCTGAGTGTTTGACGAATTGCACAGGTCCGAGAAATCCCATCAAAATTAAAGAACATTGGCTGAAAATAGAAAACTCATACAATAATTGTAGAACCACTTCTGTTGACTATTGTAAGAAGCATAATAGTTTATGGAGTAAAATTAACGCATTCTTATAAGTGTAGAAGAAATTTGTGATTCACCTCTTTTAAGACTTTTTAAACAATTGTAAATATTTTTATATGGAATATGCAATTTCCAGTCAGTCCAAAAACATAATACACCCAAGTTGAAGAGACCTGCACAGTAGAATGGCGATTTGAATTGATTCGCGCTGATAAAGATGTAAACCGAATGAGATAAATCAGTCGGATTTGGCGGTGTTGGTTTCGTAACAAATCTTGGTGTCGGTCTGGCAGACCATATGCTTGAGTATTGGAAGGTATTATAGGTAAATATAGCGCTTGAGAAAATTTGAGGGGGCTTTTCGTTCAGTAGTTGGCCATTTAGTGTAACATAAGCTGTTAGCTGATAATAAAACCCAAATAAAAAACTTAACGATAGTGCCCTTTATAAATCAAAAATCTTGGGACCTCATATGCTTATTACTTAACCTTAAGTATATATGTACTGTATACATTAGCTTAAATAATAGGCGTTACTCTTAAACATAAGATGAACTTTAAAAGTTTATTTTATAAAATAACTAAGCATTGTGTGTGCAAAAATACATGTATTCTTTGACACATATGGAGGAGACCTATAGTTTACTGTCGATTTCGAACGGTATTTTTATATTTGAGAAGCTTCTTATGACATTTCTTACTCTTGCATGTTTGTCAGACTTTCGCCAGAGGTGTGGCAATAAATAACAACGGGTCGGATATAAAATATATAGGTAACCTTAATGCCCATGCTTTACGGCAATTTTTTAATTTGTAATCCCGAAAAATTCTGATCATAACAGTGAGAACCTCATCCAAATACGTTCATTACCTCTCGATTTTAGCAAAAATCAACAGGCATTTTTAAGACTACCTTTCTTACTATGTGTAGATATATAATAATCACCTATACATGAGATAATATTATAAAGTAATAAATGCGATGCCTTGGTTGAACAAATTTGACTTACACTAAGTTGGTTTTTTTTTTGTATTTAATGTGTGTGGTAATAGATGTTGGTTCGTCTCCTGACTGTTGTTTTTTTTTTTTATAATTTGCACGTGCAAAAGGGTTAGCACCCTTATAATGTTGAAAGTAACACAGCACGGGCATTAAGGAAATAAGGAATTAGAAGACAGTGTGAGAAACCGATGCACATTGATTTTAAATGTTTGCAAATTGTAATGGTCAGGAAAAACAGAGTGAGGTAGAGCATTCCACATTCGTGTTGTGCGGCATATGAACGAATCCTTATATTTCACAGTACGTCCGAATATAGGCTTTAGGGTGAACTAATGAGCATTCCTGGAATGGCGGGTATTACGGTTGAAGTATTGAAGGGGATAGATTTAAGGGGAGGAATGCAATTGGCTATTCCGTTTGAGCACTTGTGATGGTAGTATCTATAGAACCACGAAAGGCAAGAGACATTACATCGATGACTAAGAGGGTCCAGCGAATTCGCAATATCTCGGTCGCCAATCAGTTTTATCGCACGTTTTTTTTCTGTCATGTAGCTCCAAATATGTAATTGGTGCATCGGACCAGATATGAGTTGTACTCAAGTTTTGGGCGAATAAACGCCTTGTAAATTCTAGCCAGATCAGAAGGGGTAAAATATTTCTTGAAAAGTTTTAGGAAGCCAAGACATTTCGCAGCGTTCTTGGCGACGTCGAATATGTTGTCATTCCAACGGATGTTGTCATTAACGCACATACCGAAGATGGAATGCCTTTTGGGTTTCAGCGATGCAAGTGCCATTGACGCTTTAATGACAGAAGACAGCATTGTTAGGTTGTTTTTCAGGGAGATGTGGCAGGGTGCTGTATATCAAATGATTTTCAATCAACCTATATAAGGTATTTTTCGAACTCACTATCGTACCGCCTTCCGTTGAAAATACGGCAATAATGCCCCAAAGTTAGTGATGCTGTTGAAGTAATTCAATGTTTTCGAAGAAAATCATTCTCTTGATTGCCAAGAAATGTGGATAGAAGCGTTGCTTTGCTGCAAAATATAATGTCATTCCGGATCACGTTTGTAAGGGAAGTTTGTATATATTCCCGAATTAATTTTTGTTATGATGAACCAAATAGGCGTAATTCTTCTCTTTGCTAAAATCATGCAAATAATAGCTGTAGCAGTAATGCAAATTACATTTCGCCACTCGTTGGACATGTATTTACGGGTTAACTCTAATCATTGTATTTTGTGGCAATTAGTCAAATGCGGCTTTCTTTGCAATTTCGTCCATTTAATGTTGGGTGTAGCGTTTAAAACTCTTGCGATATATCGACTATTGATGGAGAGATCATACTTATCCTTAATTTGTCAGGCTGATAAACGTTTTTCGGCAATGAAGGCATATATTTTTGTGTTTTAATTGAAATTAAAAAATGTATTACTATGCTTTTATCAATTCTTTTGCAATACTCCAGTTGGAATAGTGTTCCTCCTTCAGAATTTTGTATTTCGCAATTCAGTTAACCGTTTGTTCTAACCCCATTCATTAATCAATTCGTCAATTCGTCATGGTCGCTTAATACAGAAATGACTTAAAAATTTAAATACGTATAAAAACGAGTGCTCACCACTAAAAGTTTCGTTTTAGTTTTCTTATATGCCACTAATGTTTTTTGGCTTTATTCAGTCACTTTGAGTTAGTTGGCATGAGTCGGTTTCATGTTTTCGGCGTACTGGCAGAGTGTTATTCCAATCGACGTGGTCCTCTTGATGGTAATTCTATGATGGAGAGTTTATTTAATAATAATAACAACATAACAATAAAAAAAAACATTTAACATATCCAACTATTTTCTTTTTATTTAAGAATGTTTTTACATAAATTCAGTTAAAACTATGTTATCTATCTATTAACATGAAACTATATTATAATAATTTAGAAACTAAAGCTTAGAAATATATTTTTATAAAATATATTTTTTTTTATTACAAATTGATATATTTATACATAAATTAGGGCCTTATTATAGGTATAACTCTATAGACTTAAGTATCGTAAGAAATAGTCAATTGCTACAATTGATAAATTTGTACCGGCATTGTACATACATTAAAAATAAATACATTTATTAACAACTCATTTGGTATTTACAAGTAAATATTTACAAAATTTCCTTAAATCATAGAAAACATAATCCCTTTATAATTTAGCATTGATTATCAGTTAAATTATATAATTATTGCTTTGATTTGTATTTTATATGAATCTTATTGTTTGAAGTTTTAGTTGATGATTTTGAATTTTTATTTTGTAGTTAATACTTAATAACAATATTTTGCAGTACATTTGACTGCGCGAAATTCTTCGCTATTCTAATAATGCGAACCATTCAAAACATCATCGAGCTCAGGCTCGGAAAAACACAAATAACACTAAATAATGAAAAATGTTCTGGTCATATCTTACATATAAAAACAACTTCTTACAGTTGATAGTTAGTATAAAAAGTAAATATACTATGTCAGGGACATTCAATGGTTTGGTCAAAACCGAAATGAGAAAGTAACATAAGTACAAAATCGCTCAAATGTTGGCGCCTGCTGGGACACACCGTGAGTTACAGAGCCGCCACCTGTCCACCAGATGAATCTAACTCGCTTGCTTTTTCGGAATAATTGGCTTCGGGCATTAGAAGCCCCATTTTGTTTTACAGGATTTCGTAGTTAAACGAAATATACTTATTCTGCTTCTTTTCTTGCCAACAAGTATGGTTAGTCTTACATTTCGTACTCGACGCTCCGTTGTATTTTATATATATTTTATCTCTGTATGTTTTGAGTTTCAGTAAGTAACAAGAAAGCTACGCGCAAGTGTGCACGCAAGTCCGTGGGTTAACACGTTGTGGACTCGCCTAATAAATTTGTAGTTTGCCTATAATAGTGCACAACACTAAAAGGTAGTTTCGTCAGGCAGCTTAGACTATTCTCAAGCAAGTCTATCAAAATTTCCTTATTCAAAACGTAATTTATGGTATCATATACAAATTTCAGCTTGAAGTGGAAATACACAAAGTGTAGAAATCTCGGCCTTTATATTTCTGAAACCACTTCAGGCATTAAATTTGAATTCAACCGGTAGGTACTTAATGTAGTTTTATTTATTGAAAGAAAAAATTTTCTAGATTTAACTAAGATTTAACTAGTTTGCAAGTCACACCTCGATTCGAATTTCAAATTTTTTTTTTATAAAAAATATAAATCATTTTTATCATACACATATTGCGTATAATACATTTCTTGTTCTAATGTTATATGTGCCTACATACGTCTTTGACGTTGGGCAATAAGGGTTTCGGTCACAAAATCCAGGTTTTCAGAATGAACTGAATCAATACTTTATTGCAAAAATTATTTGTGTCATTTTTACCAATATTAAATTATATTTCCCAACAATTTATTAATTATTCATCAGCAATAATTGTTGTTTTGAAAGAACAGGAAAAATGAAATAAAATCTCTGTTTCAAAAGAAGTTTTAACAGTTTTAATCTTACACTTGTGCAACAGAAATTCTAGATTTCATTTAAAAATGACTGCTCTTACAATGTTTGCTGTTTCGTGGTAACATTTAAACAAGATTTTTCACAACATTTGCCATTTTAAGCAACAAAATTTGTTGGTGCATTAAACTGCATGTCCATTTAATAGAAAATGGACACAGTGCTGAGAGAAATTAGTGGAGATTTGACATTTTACTCTCAAATGAAAAGTACACTCTTGTTTTTGAGAGTTGATCAAAAAAAATTGGAAAATTATTGAAACGCAATGCGGTTTCGCTAGTGCATATTTCAGTTTAAGATTAAATGTGAAATTGGCTAGACAATGATTTGTATATGATTCCAATTCCGTACTTATTAACAGGGGAAAAGTTATAATATTCACCTCAATTACAATAGACTCACCTTTGTTTGGTCTTGAGTCATGTAGATCTACAAAATTGATAGTAAAATCAAAGAAGGAACAATAATTAAATTAAAGTGGTTTAATGAGCAAAATCAGTTTGTATTGACATGTTGTTGTAAAAGGGTATGAAAACGCGACTATCGGCTTGTTGGATGACTATCTTTACATAAGCATTGAGTTTGTTATTATTAAAACACCATTAGTGTTGGCTTTTTTGTATTTACAAAGTGTACTATTGCATAGTTCTACTGAATATACCCCCAAACACAGTCGCAGTTATCAAGTTCGCACAAGGACGTGGCTAAGGACGAAAAGGAAGTTCAAATTAAGTCGTTTATGGGGTCGATATTAAATCAAAAGTAATGAATCGTTAATAAGTGAAATTTTAATATGTAGAAACAGGGAATAGTAAAATTAAAGTATAAACAAACCAAAATATGATAAAATGAGTGTGTCGCTCTCAACACTTCTTTCTCATCTTTAAACTAGCACGGAATTAACGTCTACGATTTATATGTTTTTCATGGTTAAATTAAAACATTTTTTCGGAACTTTTACGAGAAACATATCTACTGGACAGAGTTTTCGCATATATTGCTCTCATATAGACAGACTCCCGAGAGTGACTCTCTCTCTCTCTAAATGCGACAGATCCATGTTGTCACACGGGAGATTCTCTGGTCACCAGCTAAGACATAAAAATATATTTGTTTGAATAAAACCGTAATAATTTATTTCATCAATACAAAAAGACTTTTCAATGAATAACTCAAAACTGGGAGAATGATATGAAAAAAGGAGAGAGAAAAAACTTGTTAGACATAAGTCAAGTAATTATGCTCAGTCAGAAAGGCAAGAATTTTGGTCTAAATATTTTAAAAAGTGGCTACTTATTTTTTTTATTTTCTGGACGATGCTGTAAATAACATAAAAACACAGTAACAGAAGAATATTTATTTGGTTTGTACAAATAATTAAAAAGTTAGTCCCCCAATTTTTCGATAAACTGAACCAGAAAAATATAAAATATATTTTAAATAATTTTTTTGGGAGAACAAATCGATTTATTTGTACACATGAGTTAAATTGCACGACTTTGTTTATAGTGCGTATTGCCGTCATTTAATTTTACAGCTACTTATTTAAATAGTAGTTTGTTTATACAATACAATTTTAAAATTTAAATTTACCCTGAGGTAGAGAAAATAAAAAAAACTCACTAAGATAATAATTTCCATAAGAGAAAAGTTAAAATTGTTGTCATTACCGCAGTCATAAATATATTTTAGATTTTTCAACATTTATATCAACTAATTAGCTCAATAAATACATGCTTTCATTTTCAAATAATAATGTGTATATACAATAAAATGTTAGCTTATATCCTGGGCTCTAATTTTTTTAATTAATTTACGAAACTAACAGGCCAGTATCAATTACATCAACTTAAACTTATTATGATGATAAAAAATGAATAATAAATAAATCGATTATATTTGCATGATAAATGCATTCAGTAGATATGCAGAACTACCTTTTTAATGGTGGGAAAAACAATTTGTTGAGTGATGTTCGTTATTTGAGTTATGATTTGCACGTCAATTCACATAAATTTGCTAGTACATTTTACAAAATATGTTGGGGTAAATGAGCTACAGTAATGGATTTACACTATGGTGCTTCCTAGGACTTTTATTTATAATACCATCCCTATCTATTTTGAGGTTATGGCGCAAATGCGATAAGCAGCAATACGAGCATGGAATATTTATAGCGAAGATCTCTGAGATAAACGAAAACCAATAGGATGCTCCAATGTCCTTTTTTGTGTATTTCACGGCCTTTGTATTATTGTATTTCACGGCTTGTATTAAGTCCTTGTGAGATGCGTTTAAAAAGAATACACACTCGTTATAAAAGGGTGTTATCTGTGAATCCGTCAGGCAAGGATTTAAATATAAGTTAAACGTTTTAGACTTGGACTGATTATAAATATGGGGGAGCATATCTTTGTATGAAGAAAAAAATTAGGTAGATGTACCAATTGCGAGAAAAATTTGCGTCAAAACAGAATTGTAATATGCAGTTGCTATTGGAATCAGGGACTTCAAAGCAACATATTAAGATAGAATGCAGTAAAAGAGGGAACGTTATGATCGCGTATACCTAGTCATAAGCCACTGTGTGACCTTAAGGACAAGCATCACCAGAACAGATTTGTTTCGTAAAAAATGTGTTGCAAAGTAGCAGTCGATCTATCAGTCAAGCGGTACAGTTGAATAACTCATTATAATGCGCTCACAGTTTTTAATAAATTAAAAATATATTTTCTTAAGTCGTTGCTCTTATTGCTGCTTCAACATAGACGCATACTTCTTCGAAATTAACTGGGTGAGGTGGGATTAGCTCTTAATGTCTTATTTTGAGCTGGGAACCAGAAATTATTATTATTTAAATTAGCGCAGTTTTACACATTTAAGTGTTTGCTTTGCATGTTTATATTAAATAACCAGTTTCATTGACGTACAGCATAACCCTGGTATTTTAAGAGAAAGAAAAAAGTCAAAGTTATAAGTCGAACTATAAATTCAACTGTGATGAAACTAAACCGAGAATATTTGTGCTTCTTTACTAACCCACATCTGTTTGTAATAGCATATTAATCAATCTATCTCGATTTCCCCCCATTAGGTATTGAAATTGATTAGTGATGGCGTTGAAAAGGAGTTTGAGCACCATAAAAGATTAAAAATTCAACTTTATTTCTTCAGTGCCTACTTCCCCAAGTTTTGGAATGCCGACATTATATTAAATGTAGCCAAATAAGGGGCTTGATTGCCCAAATAGAAGAGAGTTAGAATTCGTAAACACAAGTTTTGTTAAGCAGATGTATCAAGTCAGTTTAAACGTTAAAAGCAAAATATGTCCGTTGGTTCCACCTAAATTGAAAACCCCGACAAATAGAAACAGCAGAATTACACAATTGCTATCCAAAAGAAAATATAGATGACATAAATTCTAAAAAGAGTTATTGTTTTGTAATTTCTCAAAAAAGTAGTTCGTCGAGATTACAGAATCAGAACCAATGCTGAACAAAGGAAGCAATGTAATAGCCGAAAAATTAAAAAAATTGGTGAGTTGGTTCGAAACACTCCTAAGATTGTTTTTATCATCGCAGGTTCCTATTGTATCATCGTAGAATTTAAGACAGGAGACATACAAGAGTAAGCTAGGAAAGATCGACTGCGAATGTATATGTAAGACTCAACTGACGAACTTTCGTATCGGCATTAGGCATTTCTCAATTATATGTGCTTATATTGTAAGTTCTCAAGTTTTTTCTACTACATGCGTAAAACATTTCTTTGTCCACCTATGACCAGTGTTAACATGTAAACAAAAAACCTATTTCAATCGTATTCTCAATTTATTGGGAAGAATATCCCAGTGCTCCTAATTAAGGGTGTAACCTTCAACTTTATTATTTTAAATGACATTATTACTTATTCATAATTAATTAAACTGTTTCAAAACAAGTTGTTTATTTCAATTAAGTGCTTACATTGCATTCATATTTTTTTTAAATTATTATTTCTTTTCTGATTCAACTTCTGAATCGCATTGAAGGGTCTATATATCGCGACTGTCAAGTATGTTAAATTCAAAATAATCAATAGGTTTCCAAACAATAAAATTCTTTGAAATAATATTTTCGTTTATACATATGTAAGTTACAATCGGACACTCATCTTTCTGTGTTATCGTTCAACTGAAATAAAGTAGTTTAGTTATTGTTAAATTAAATTCTTATAACTAAGTTTTGCAGAATCAGGAATTCATTTTCGGTGTGCATTAAGATTCCCTTATTGCCAAAGATTGCCCCGAAATTTACCACGAAACATATTGCCGCGCCCTGGTGGTCCAGCTCCAGGAACACCACCTCGACCTCGAGCTCTGAAAAAGGGATTACCCCTTGGTGGTCTTGGTGATCCTCTGAAATGATTTTGCGCCATATGTGGTCCAAAGTTTCTTGGCGCCTGATGCATGGGATTTCGCTGAAATCTCTGAAATTGCTGGTGATGTGGGAACTCGGGGGGATGATGAAAACCACCGGGAGAAGGTAGTTGTGGTTGTTGTTGTTGCTGCTGCTGCTGTTGATGGTGGTTATCGTGAGAGCCAGGCATCCGGAAAGGCATACGGGGTTGCTTCCATGGATTAATGGACTTTCGCATGTTATTCATGGTAGTGCCATTGTCACCTACTTGCTCTCGGGTATTTTCTTCAAAGTTCGACGGAAACCGATTAACTTGAATTGACTGCTGATTTTCCCATATATTATTATTAGTCATTGCAGGCGGAGTTGAAGGTGTATCCAATAGTGGTGGTCTATTGTTAGTCACTGGTATTAGATTATCACGATAGAGAAACGATTTCACTGGCAAAACATTCGAAGAAATTTGGCTGTCTTCTTCCAAACCTTCTGGAACGTATTCTTCGACCTCTGAATGATTATCGATTTCTTTCAAATTTTGGTCTTCCTGACTATTTTCCTCTTCTTGATTTTGATCTTGTTCTTGAGCTTGTTCTACGTTTTGTTGTATGTTCCCCTCTGATGCTACTTCTGATGAAATTAAAATTTTTGTAATAGTAAAATATGTTAATATTATTTACGAGACAATAAGTAGGAACAAATAAACAGTCTTTATTATAGCAAATAAAAATGTTTTGTGGAATAAATAAATAGGGGCTGGTAAATGCTTGCGAGCCTATTTATAAAACTTCACTCAGATTGTTAAGTCTAAATTTCAGTGACATGCTGCATCTCAACAAAGAAATATTGGTCTAAAAAATAATTTATGTGTTAAATTTATTTGCGTAAAACTGAACATCTATTTTACATATGCAAGGCAAACAAAGTAATTTGGTTGTAAGTGTAAGAGCAATATGCGCCGTTTTGACTGATAAAAATGCAAGGAAAATGGTATAGAGTATATAGAACTGTCAATACATGATAATACATTTCTCGTAAAGTGATCTAACTTTTATTTCATTTCATTTTTTAAACGGTTCATATTGATGACATGTAGCGGTAAAATGTATTTCTCTTCTATATTATTTCACATAATCAGGAAGTGACTCCTAACCGCCGGTAAAATTACTACGACATTAATGTTTTTATTTGTTGTCCAACCTCATGAGAATGTCTGACAAACGTTCAAGAATAAGAACTGTCATAAGAAAAAATTCTCTAAAATACTGTTCCATTCGTGTCAAAAAATATATATTTCGACACACATTTTCGGTTGTAGGAGCTAGGCGTTAGGTCCTGTATGGGCCGCTTACGCCTAATACTTATGTATTTTTTTAAATGAATGAATAGGGCAATATTTATGTAGTAAATAAATAAAAAATTCTAGTTATAGTCAAGAATAAAGTTAAACATATATGTAGCCAGAAATATATTTTCGCTTACATAATGATTTCATTAAGTTTGTTCCTACATGAGCTCAAACTATCGGCAAACTGTCAGGAGCATGCGCAGTCTAGTTTTTCCATTCCAACACGACACAAACGCAAACTCAAACTATCATAAGGCTGTTCCAACACGATTTCAAACAATCAGCAAACTTGTTTCTGATAGTCAGAACAGTCAGAGGATTTTTTGCGGACTAAAAATCAGAGACATGCGCAATTCTTAAAATTCTCTCTCTGTCTCAGTTGCCTTGCCTTGTCGTTTTAGTTTAGTTTAGTTTAGACTTTAGTTCGTGACTTCATTCTGCGGAGGCGGTTGCTTATGAATAGGAAATGAACAAAAATGAAAGGTTTGTATGAAGTAATTTTAAGCATTTTGTTAACTATGAATATGTTTCTGCAAGGTCATAATTCCCAATTTTTGTCTTTTAGGACTTATGTATATAAATTATGTATGGAAGTGAGATGTTTGTGAGAAGACTATAGACATACATTTACAATATCGAGTTATTGTTCGACATATGGACAATTTATGGACACATTCTACAAAGAAAATCATTCTAGAGTAGGTACGGTATAATGAAACTTTAAAAAATGGCATGGTAATAAAATTTCCTTTGATTTGTTACGTTTTGAATCTTCCAAATGTATATCCATTTTCAGGACTTCAACGGAGAACTACACACGATTGAGTTGTCTATATTACTAAACTTTCAACGGGAGTAACACTCACTTAGTAGTCAGAGAACTGCAAAAAGCGTTCCAAGAATGAATGAATGAATGAATTGATAGTTCTTAATATGCCATATATAGCACAATGGTCTATAGAGCAATAAATGTGTTTTGCTTCTTGTAATTCGAGAACACATCACCTCGAAAAACTATTTTTTAATAGGTAAAGGGCCCTTATACAAATACCGAACGAATCTTACGGCTTACCCCATAGCTACATTTAGACTGTTTTGGCCTACATTTTAAGACACTATGTTCTACTTTTCTACACATTTTTCACTATCCAGGCCTCTGTCTAGGTTTAGTTTTTAAAAACTGTTAGTTCTAGGTCTCTGTCACAACACCCTTATTTCACCCAGTTGATACAATCAGTTCACTTAAACAATGAGTATCTCTTCGACTCTTATTTATCACTAACAAATTTAGTGTTGATTTTTAATTATTTGTACCTTTCCTATAGATTTTATAGGACTAAAAATATTTTATATACACTTCATACGAAGCTGTTTCTTATCTGAAGTTATTACATTGCACCCTATAATATAACATCGGACAAATTTGTGAAAGACCACAAAAATGCAACAGCTTCGTTCATCATGTCACAACGCCCTCTTGGATTAATAGAAACTCAAGCCAGGTTTTACATCTTACCGAGTTGAGGTTTCACAGTTCCTTCTGAATAGGTGTTTTTTATTATTGTCATTATTTCCTTATTACTGACAAAAAAACACGTGTTTTAATTTACATAAATCACCTTTCGACTAAGAACATCCAAAATCAATACACCATATTCACATGGTTCACACTAACAGAGTGAAGCTACTCTGTGAAGATAATGGGTTTTCATTACCAATAAGTTCAGGAGCAAAGAGATGGAACTCCTTACTTTTGCTCACATGCATTTCACAAGAAAATATAAGAAAAATTAAAGATGTAGTAACCAAAAAAACCGTTCAAACCTCTAAAGATATCATCGAGATCTTCGTCCGACATATCCATATCGATACTTTCAACCATGTCACTCGGATCATAGCCTTGTTCTTCAGTTTTCGATCCTGAAACTAAGACATTTATAAGAGCATATTCCCTTACATTTATTTGCAGTCTTACCTGGTGTCTTGCTTTCAGGTTGACCTGCTTGTGAGCTGCTTTCAGATTCGGCTGCCTAAGAATAAAAACATATTTAAATATTTTACTGAAGCCAATCAATTATTGAAAACTCACTTGTTGAGGAAAGGATAGCAATCCTGTCAGCATTGGTGGTGGTTTCAAAGGCGGATGTGGTGCGGGGCATATTGCATTCTTACTCTCACTCTTCGCCGTAATCAAAGCCCGATAATCAATATCTCCACTGGTTTGCTGTGGCGGTTTTATTGGTGGTTGCACAGGTAATGGTGTGCGGAAATCCTATGAGTAGAAGTTTATTTAGCTGAAATAATATCTTGCTAATTTTACATACCTTGTCCTTAGGTGCCACCCAAGTCTTATTGGTCCTCTTGTATAAATCTTCATTGTCACGCGGGTTGGGGGAGCCTGTCAGGGATATTAAATTCCGATGATCAATGTCTACATGACGAGGAATATCTATAATAATAAAAAGGAAACATTGGTAGAGCAACACACGGAAGAATCAGTTAAACAAATTTTACTAACTTGGACCTAAATTCGGAATTGGTGGAACAATCGGCACAGGCAGATGCAACTGACGATGATCAACATCTTGCATAGGTACCATATCGCTGTCATGCTCGTCGTAGTCTGCAATACTTTCATCAAGGATACTATCACGATCAAAATGTCCCGGTGAGATTGGAGTATCAATGCAATGATTGAATGGGTTTGATGTGTCTAACGGCGTCCATGACATATCCAAATCCCAGGTGGAATTAAAATCATCATTTTGAGAACCGACACCGCTACCAAGCGATGGTGGCATTGGTGGTGGCATCAATGGCATACTAGCATCATAGCTGTTATTTGATTGATTCGAAATATAACTCGAATCACTGGCGTAGTTAGGCACCATGGGGTTGTAGCGATTTGACGAATGTCCACCATATGGTAGCGATGCGGATGAGTAATTTGCAGCTGGTCTTGCCAGGGACGAGTATTCCGGTTGACCAGGTGGTACCGGGAGTGTTATACTGCTGGCGGAATAAGGATTTATTGAACCCATTGGGTTCAGTGGTTCCGGTTTATAAAAGTCAGGACCACTGAAACTGTCATTCAAGGAATCGGAATCGGATCGACTCGCTATAACTTCAATTGGTTGGCCTGTAAAAGTTTCAATTTAAGAAAACTCAACAATTTAGTGGATAAGTTTGGCTAATTACTGACTTCTTTCATTAACCATAGGAAGTAATGAAAGGAAAAAAATTAACCGAATACAAACTTACTTGCAGATACAGCACTGGGATTCTTTGGGCTTTCATCGCGTTTGAAATCATTAATATCAAAGGGTAGTTTGCCATCCAAATAACTCGAGTAACCATTGAATGCACTTTTAAAAATATTCTGCATATATATAAACAAAAAACACATGTTACATAATAAATTCGATAATTTAATAATCCCTATTTATCATACCATTGACGGATGTTGATCGTCAGGTAGGTTAATGTCTGAATCTGGTTCTGGCGACGGCGCATTTATGTCAGGCGATGGAAGCGGACTAGGTAGGTTCGGTGTTATTTCATCTAATTTCTTTTTCACCAATTTGATTCTACTTCCAAAATTTTTATAAGCCTGCACCAGGCCAAAATAAATTAAACAAAACAATAAAAAAATAATTGATTTCCAACTTACACTAACCACGACCTTAACTTCTCCCCTCTGACTGGCGTAAAATGTTATCGCCGTTTCCAAACTTGTTAGTAGAGCTTTTCGACTTTTTATTTCAGCTGACAAATGTTTTTTGTGGTTCTCTATGTTCGAAACATATCTTTCCAGTTCTTTTTCCACATCGTCCGAATGGCTTTTATCTAAATTTCGAAATGTTTTAAAAATTATATTTGAACGCGATTATAAATTCCACCTACCTTTTAGGGCTGTCTTAATGTTTTCAATATCACAATTGGGTGCCTTAGGCATATTTTTAAAACTCCTATCTGTCGTCGTTGACAGTTCAACACAATCTCGTATATTTGAGATCAATGCAGAGCTCTATTAGAAAAACAATACTGCTCAAATTCTTCAATTTTAATATTTAAATCAATTTACTTACTTGAAATTCATCAGAATTTGAATTAACTTCTACGCTGTTAGTAGATTGAGATTTTTTTGAAGGATTCATACTTAGTAAGCCACCAAGGTCGCTTAAGTATTCGTCGCTGTAGATGCCTCTTTGTTCCCATATTTTAAATATTCGAAATATTTTATTTCGAACTTTGTCATCCCTAAAATAGAGTGAAGAAATTAAAATCGTTGCGTCATTATTGCAGCAGTTTATATTATTTACAATATTCAGAGCTTTATATTTGGTGCAAAAACAAGGCGCCAAATTGACACATTTTATTGAACATTGGTGCGTATGTCCCTGTTATGGGTTTAGATTGAAAAACAAAATCTGCTTATGAATTTATTTAGCAGAATTTGAAGAGAGGAAGGCCAAATTGCTGGGTATCAAATCATTTTCTTAATATCTAAATCATTCGACTTACGCCGGTCGCCGACTAGTTGCCCAGCTCATTCAAAAAACTTTGTCCAATTCTTTATTAAACTCTATATATTTATAGCCTCCTCGAACACTAGTGCATGAACTTACGTTGCTCGCGATGAACAACGCAATTGTGTTAAAATTCCAGCTTGTGCCTAGGCCCCAATGGCTTAGAGCTAGGCAAAATTTAATTACAACTAAAAGGGGGAAGGAGCATTACTGTTCTTATTTATCTTATATTTAAATGGTTAAAAAGAAAACAATTAAAAAGGCACTTAAAATCTCAAGAAAGACCATATCTTAGACAGGTCCGTAAAATAAGTCTTTAGCTTGCAATAAAACTGCATTCCCTAATCTAATGTATCAAAATGTATTTAGGCTGCAATGTCATGTAGGTAATATCAACCAGACGTGAATATTTGAGACGTATATTATAGGACATGTGACTAACAGGTCTATCAGGGGTGTCTCTTTGAGGTTGTTCAAACCGTCGAGAAATCGGGCTACCATGCAACATAAGCTTCGTTAATAAAGTTGTGGGTCTCTTCCACAAAAATCTTAGCCTTTTAAACATGTATCAAATGAAGAAGTCAACACCAAAATAAGCACCCAGAGTCCTCGATCTCTTACTATCAACAACGGCTCAAAGGCTACGAGTTATGGTGCATTATGTGATGCTCCATTCTTGCCCAAACTTAACCGTTAATTAAGTTTTTAACTGTGTTGAAGCAATCGGACTATTTGTATGATTGAAGTTCTTGCAACTATAAGCAACCCTTAGAGGAGACATTTTAAATATGTGTATGTCCAAAGCGACTTCCAAAATCTTATCCTTATCTGTGTGATGGCACTAAGGCAGTGTCCTTTCATATAGGACTACATATTGCTTCGCTCTATAGAGTGCAAATTGATGTAGCCATGGGAACATGGCGAAGATCACTAGACGATTAAAGGATAGGATTTTGAAGAATTGATGAAGAAGATTGGGCTGCTTGAAATGAATCCCGAGTTTATATCTGGAAGGAGACGAAATCGGAGCTCAAGGGAACAATCAAGCGAAATTAAAATACATAAAAACAAAAAATAACATCGACCCACCAGAAAAGCTAGTGACAGAAAAAGTGAAAAGGACGGCAACACAAGAATAATAATAATATTTGTTCCGAATTCATAGAAATATTAGCAGGATTTGCATAAAATTCAGTTCCTTGTCATCTTCTTTTTATGCTTTCCGTTAATGATCATCCGACAGTAATTTTAAATATGTCACAAAATAAAGACATATAAATATGTAACAGAGTATATCGATAATTGGTAAACCTCGCTAATTCGAAATAAAATGCCGGTCCCTTGAAAAAGTCGCGGTTATTCGAAAAAAATCGGTGCATTTTGGTTTCCTCGTAGGTGTCTATTTTCAACCCTATTTATTGGAAAAAAAACCTTCCACTTCACGATACTTACATTTGTTTATGAGAAAGAAAGAAATTAGTGTTAAAATAGGAAGTGGAATGAGAATGGACAGCTAACGGCTGCTGTTTCTATGTTTCATTTTATTCAATTTTTTTCCAAAAAAAACATGGAATTTTAATTAAAAACTTATAATCTTGTTAATTCGTATTTTTATTTTTTTAAACCCTAAAAATTTCAAAAACTTCTATAATTCGTAAAAAGATCTAGGTCCCTTGGCACTACGATTTATTGTGACTGTACTGTATATTGAATGATCATTTGTTTCATGGTTTGGGCAACATTATTTACAATTATGAGTTAATACATGTCAGGTTTCGGAATTAAATGATTCATCCAACCATATTCTTAGCCAGTTACATTCCACCCCTACAAAATTTTACAACCGTCTTGCCAGGAATGCTCATCAGTTTACTCTAAAGCCTGCATTCTTAGCCGCACAACCCAAATATGGAATGCTCTACCGCACTCTGTCTTTCCTAACCATTATAGTTTGCAATCAATGTGCATCGGTTTCTCATCCATTTTCTTAATACCCGTGCTGTGATATTAACATATTAAGGTGAAATTGAATTTTTGACAAGTTTCTCATGACATTTCTTACTCTTGAAACTTTGTCAGGCTTACGCGAGAGGTGGGTACGGGCGGGACTTGAACCAGCGAACCTTTGCTTAGTGGTTCAACACATTTAACTACTAAGCACTGCACTCACATTTTATGATCCTTTTTTCTGCATTTTAAATTAATTCAAGTTTTTATAAGTTTTTTAAGTTTTTTACAAATTAGCGGTTAAATGCGTCGGTGTTTTTTTTTTACTAGTTGCGATTATTCTGCAGCGGATGCATTTTATATGTGCAACTCGTATTTAATTTTTCAGATTAAATCAAACATGCACTGTTTTATTCAGATAAGGCTTTGGTATAAGGTTTTTATGCAGTTTTAAATTTTCGCACATACATATATGAAAAGGATAATAAGGCATGACTAAGAAAATGGGCAGCGGGCCTTAATTAAGATGGCAACAACGTATCTAAGGTTTCGGATGCTGGCATAGTAGATGATTAGGCATTAAGAGCGAACCGAAACGAAATTGTAAAATTAAATAAATCGATTCAGACTATACTTTGCCAATGTCGGTAGAGAACTCGGTAAATCGAGTAGTAGCACTTTCAAAGACATGTTTTATATGTATATTGGAACACTTAATGGCGGCAGTATCCAGAATGCACGGACACTACGGGGAAGTATCCGAAACTGAGTCCCAGCCCCAGAAGGGACTGTTAGACCAGTAGAATTAGTTTTCATTATCAAAATAGTGAAATTGAAGTTCACCAACAGTTTGTGATAAAGATCAAAAAATCGATCGAAAGCTATTATTTTGAAATGAATATGCTGGAAATCCAACTTTCAGACGATCGTCTTCATTCTGTATTTTTTATCCGGTTTGAATGACCAGCAGCTGAGTTTTAGTTTGTCCGCCGGTAACTTTGGCAATATTGCAAAAAATGATTGACTAAATTGTGTGAAAACATTCGTGGACAAATTTGATTTCCATAATTTTTCTTCGGCGGCTTATTAAGTAAAATTAATCAACCTACAACCAATTGTTAAGAAGCCAAGTTTTTGCTCAATGGATTTTGTTGAAAGTTTTTTATACAGAGTTTATTAAACGCTTCTTTCTGAAAAACGATTTTGGTCTGTATTTGTATTTTGGATTGGGTTGAGAATATTATCTTGTTTTAAAAATCATCACGAAATAATGTTTTCTTATGTACCTAGTACTGCCATAACTTTGAAAGGAGCAAATGCTTTCTTAAAATTGTTTTTAGCTAGCATGCTTGAAACAACTGTTGTTTGTTGGGCGACTAACGTACATCCACTGATTTTCATATAATAGACTTTGTGGTAATTTCAAAAGACTTTATATTAATGAATGGGCGGACTTTTTAAATTTTTTAAGACTATAACTCCCACATCATGTATCATAATGTATCATAAATCATAATGATTTTTCATGCAATTAGCGTGGTAGCCTATCATTTAATCTAACTTAGCCCTCGAAAGACTTAGAGTTTTAAAATTTTACGTGGAAGTAGTATGTATTTGAAAACAAAATTGTCCGTCGGCATTTACTTAAATGCCCAAGCCAAGGTTGTAGCTGAGGAATAATGGGTTATTCATTTCCAATAAAACGTAGTTAAGTGACAAATTGACAATAAATAAATTTTAACAAAAAAAAAACACAAAATTAAAAGCAGTTGCAATTATCTAATTAGTTTCTTTTTCTCATAATGATTAGTCTACTAGCAAACATAGTTTTCGCAATGTTTGACAATATACAAAAAATATGAGATCAAATTGACAGTAGCCGAGATAAATATGCTTCATATGACAGCAGAAGAAATGAAGCTTGAGATTAGAAGAAGTTCAAAGACTCAATGCTCTCGCAAAGAACGCATATCAAAAAAATTGGAGCACAACCGGCTACGAACCCCCGTCAAAAAGGTTATGTCAAGCAACGATCCCATGCAAGCGAGAAAGGGAGACTATCATATGATTAGCTTCAGTGACGAAGTTATACTCGGAGGACTCCACTCGATAAAAGGAATTAAAAAAGATATTCGAATATTGAATACATTCAAATATTTTAAACTTTAATTTGATGTTTCACAAACAAAAAGTGAGTAAAATAAATAATAATTTTGACCATTTCTAAGCACATCGATTAATATTACAATGCATTAACATTAAAATGATCATTTTTTGAGGCAAGTCACAAACTTTGAAACACCCATACATAAGACAAAGCCGTAGAAAGTATGTTTAAATTCCTCGACATTTGTGCAGTAGTGGTTAGCTGACTTAAAACCAGTCGGGGCTATATTAAAACTGGTCATATATATATATCACTGTGCCCAGGAACTCAGCAAAGGAAGATTTTGTATCTGTAGCATATATCGTATATCGTTGAGAGATTTTCTACATTGCAGGGATCTTGTTGTTTGAACCTTTTGACTTAAGAAAATTCACCCGGGCAAAGCTGATTCCAAAGGAATTTGAGAAGCGCTCAGTTCTTACACTTGAATGTTTGTCAGACTTTCGCAAGAGTTGGGACTCCGAATAACAACTTTAGGTGGTTCTGGAGCGGAACTTTGTCAATAAATTGAGATTAAGCTAAGTTATATATATTTCATTTACTTACCTAACCATTGTCGTCGCCCTTTGCAAAGCTGTCGCCCAGCTTTCAACGAATTCATATCGTTTCCTTTTGCTGTACTGAATCACATCGTTTGCCAGGTAAAAGAGAACCAATCGATGTTCCACTCGAACTAGAAATAAACATCACAAGTTGTTGCTGGCATCAATTAAAATAATATTGATATCATTACCTTTCTTTAAAACATTTAACCAGCTGGCAACAATTTTTTTGTGATGCGCCCGATGCTGGAGACACCAGGAGGACATTTGTTGTATGCCATCCTGTGTGTCTTTAAGTGTTTCTAATCTGTGCTCAAACTGTTCAATATCGAAATCCTGCTTCATATTTGACATTTCTTTCTATTATGATCCTTTAATCTGATTGACGACCAACTAGAATTAACCAGACGCAGTGTACAGCTTCAAGCGCAGCACCGCCACAGGATATCCACTTTTATTTCACACCGAAATATACTTTTATTTTAAAGGAGAAACACCATGCAAATTTTATCTATAATTAAAAGTTTGCAATTTGCATTTAGGGACCGAATTCAGACCATTTTTTTAACGCGGCAAACTCAATGTTGACATTTTGAGGCTGTTTATGGGAGAGAACCCACACGCGTAAAACTATCCAAGAATTTATTCACCATGCATTCATTAACCGTCAAATAAACAAATTGAATTCCAAAGTGATATCGTATTTTTAATTAGTTATGCAGTTATTAACGAAATTAGTTTCAATAGAATTACGGGTAGAACAACTAATGAAAAACTTTGTTTCCTTCACTATGCCGAAAATTGCACGCCATGTTTTTTTTAACTTCAACAAATCTGGGTGCTTGTGGTGGCGTAAGGCCAAAATGACAGAAGGTTTGTGTATAGGGTGGAATGGTAGCGCCAATCATTGTCAGTGGTGATGTGAAAAACATATTTTGTTGCAAATTTCGTTTATTTTTTCAAATTTTTATTAACAATCGGCTGTCAACTTTCAGGAACTCTACTTCTTATCAAGAAGAAGAAGTACCCCCTCAGATCCGCGCGATAAAATGTATACTAAAGGTATGCGTTGCGTGTTGTCGGTAAATTTTCTGAACAGCTGATCGAAACAATTACCATGATGTAAAATTGTCCGATTCGTACAAAAATGGGAACATTTTTCTTTCGGAACGGATACCATGATAGGGGGAAATATAATTTCTTAAAGATGACTTCCTTAAAGTTTGTTTATTTAGACTTGTAGAAACATTGTAATGTACAGAGTGGGCCATCTAGTGGTTTTTTTTTAAATCATAGGTTATTTTGATACTGCCAGCTCGAAATCTTGACAGAAAGTCAGTATCAATGATTTAAAGATGCAAGAGTGAGATTAGAGATCAAACATTTGTTTCTGAAGAATGAATAATGAATAGCCGATATTAGCTGAAAGTTATTAACAAATTTAACTAAACAAATAATGAAATAATATTGGGAGTAATACAAACATATTACTATGGCTATAACTATTTGTCTTCCATCCCTTTTATCGTCATCAGATTGGTAGTGAGGAGGTTGGAAATTTTAGAACAGAATGTCATCGAAATGTTCTATCAGTATCATCATCTCAAATACGACATGCTATCTTATTGCCCAAATATTTGGCTGTTCTGAATTGTAGGTAAATGCTGACGAAATTCAAAACAAAATTATAAAAACCGTTAATGAGCCATACCTTTATTACAAAAACAATTTATTCAAATTAAAATTTGAAATGTGCAACGTAATACTCATTTTTCTGATGTAGGTTATCATAGGAATGACTTTTTTTTACATTCATTTTATAAAAAAGTTATGCTACATTTTAAATGTTGGGTTAAGCTACCAATTGAGAAAGCCGCCATGTCGCAAACAGTAGAAATAAACACAGAAATTGATACTTTGGCAACACAATCATTATCAGAAAATATTGCAAATAGAAAAAAAGAATATCAAACTTAGGAGAGAAATATTGCCTGCAGGGGAAGATATATATGAAGGAATATCAAAATAATTATCTTTTCGTTCCATGATAGTTCTGTTAAGTTAGGTCTGGTAGAAAACACACGGAATGCGTCCATTTTAATGCTTGAATGAACTCTTTCTACTGACAAACTGAACGTCATCTGTCACTTGTCAATATCTTCCAAACATCAACACGTGCGTGTAAAAAGTTGTGCCGGACTACAAGTAACGATTTTCTTAAAAATGGATTCGGACAGTGATTCTAGCTTTGATGAAGAACCAACAACCAGCCCCAGAGAAAAAATTCAAAGTGAAACAGAAGCTGCACCTGAAAATGATGAGAATAATGAAGCACTTGATAAGGAATCCGGTGATGACGATGACGGTGATGATGAGAACAATGAAGACCATGTCCGCATGCCAGTCTTGAATCCTCTTAGTCTTATTCGTAATAAGCAGAAAAGAAACGCTCTATTCAAGAAATTTAAACTTGAAAAGATAAAAAAGCAAAAGGCAGCACGAAGAAAACGTCGAAAGGAAGGAGTGCCCGCGAACCCTGGTCATACTATAGAAAGTCTACGTGAAACAGATCAAACGACTATTACTAATATTGAAGATTCCGACAACGAGGAATTGAGAAAAGAACTGGAAAACGACGACTTCAGTGCGTACTTTGAAGGTACATACGAACCGAAAATATTAATCACATTTGCCGACAATCCCGTAACAATGACCAGAAAATTTGGCTTAGAATTGTCCAGAATATTCGTCAACGCGTTGGTAAAAATTCGAAATAAATCGTCGGTTAAGAAAATCGTACAGAGTGCAATTCGCGAGGAATTCACTGATATTGTCATCATCAACGAGGATAGAAGAAGACCCAATGGTTTACTGGTTATTCATTTACCCAATGGACCAACAGCACACTTTAAACTGAGCAACGTCAAGATAACTGAGAATCTTCGTCGAGATCACAGGGAAATAACAAAACATCGACCAGAGGTAATTTTAACAAATTTTACCACTCGTTTGGGCTTAACTGTGGGCAGGATGTTGGGTGCACTATTTCATCATGATCCCGAATTTCGTGGTCGTCGTGCTGCTACCTTCCATAATCAGCGTGATTACATCTTCTTTAGACATCATAGGTATGAATTCACAAAGCAAGGGAAAAAAGCAAAACTAAGGGAACTAGGACCGCGATTTACATTAAAATTGCGTTCGCTACAAGAAGGTACATTCGATAGCAAGACCGGAGATTACGCATGGATTATATCGAACAAACGACATGCAATGGAATCGAGGAGAAGATTCTTTTTGTAAAATCTTTTTATAAAAAAAAACTTTGCTAATAAAAAAATAGTGATTTCCCAATATTGTGCGTTTTCTTTTGATGCGTTCTCACTTTAAATTTTGTATGGTTGGAACCTACTGAGCAACATTTTCTTACAGTTCACAGAGTCAAGGCAAAGAAGCACTTAAAGTTACAAGATTTCTGCAGTGCCACAATAATGTGAACTACATCTGTTTTGCTACTTAAATTAAACAACATTGTTTTTGCCGAAATCTTAAGGAATTAGCAGCAGAAATTACAGCTTTGTTGATTTTAAAAGTTTATAAATAAACTTACAAAAGTTTTGTTGAAAAAAAAAAAAAAAATAATATCGACAGTGAGCTTGAGTACTTGGCGCCGTTTTTACAAAAAGTTTCTGTAGATAATTGTAAAAACAAAATTTTTACACGACTTACTTTTGAAAGTACTTTTGAAAGGAATGGGATTTTGTTGTTTATTGAGTTAATTTACAGACTTAGGCGTGAAACAGCACAACCAATTGATAGCTGCGTCCAAGTTGGTTGAAGTCCACTTCCACTTATGCGTGCCACCTAAGGTAGGGCCTCTACTGCTGCTGATTAGTATCTAAGATTCTGCGGGCTGGAGTGTTCTACATGTCCCAGCCGTCTCAAATGCCCAATGCGCAGTTGTTTGATATTCCGGCCGATTCATCGATGTTGGGATTCCCTTCACGCACCAGCGACAAAATTGATCGACAAAACATTTAAAAAATCTTAACTCGTATGTAAGTATGAGGTTAAAAAAGTAACATCACCATCTGATCAAAGTTAAAGCAAATTCTCATGTATTCAGATGTTATAGTCAGGACAGCAATTCTATTCGAAAGACTTGTCCCATATTCGAGTCTGTTCTATTCATCAATCACCGTTGTTTAATAAAAATCTAAATTGATACAATACAATCGCCACAATAATAAAAATAATTATTTAACATAAAATATAACATGTTTTGTTAATTGAATCGTAATACTACTACATCATGGGGCATCCGGGGTTCGCGCTTGCTGCCGCAGCTGGATCAATACCTGACATATCAGCTAACTCACCAACGATTTCTTCTGGTGGTTGCCCGTATTCTTGTAATTTTCGCATATCTTCCATTACAAGTTTGAAATTTTCGCGTTTTTGTTTAGGAGTATCGTCGGGGTTCTCAGACTCTAGGCGATTGCAAATTACTTTGTAGAGATCAAGTTGTTTCTCGTATCTGTAAAATACGACAAAATAATTCAATGCAAAAGTACATGAGCGATTTGCTGCTAAACATTTACCTTTCCCTGTCACTAGCGTCAATTTTATCTGCATTTTCTTCAAGATAGCTTGGATATTTTTCCAGCAAATCCTTAATTCCGGGTAACAACATTTCTGGAGAAAGTAGACTTTGCATCATGCCCTCCATAAACGGAACGAAGGGGTTTTCATCACCTTCGCCACCCTGCAAAATTGAATTGAATTAAAAAAATAACAATCAAACTTAATAAAAATTAAAGAGACCACACAATCTAAAGTCCAATTATGAAAGCGAAAACAAATATTTTGATAACCTACACCTACACAGCCTTCAATGAACACATACCTCTTCTAATCCGAGTCCGGAAAATAATTTGGCTACATCAGCTTCTGAGATTCCAGACTGCACTGTGGCCGATGCTTCGTGTATACCCTTATTTTTTTATAAAACAAACTTTTAGAACTTAAAACATTCAAATAATACAGCACAAATTGTGGCAACCTTTAGCGCCTCCGATATACTATCAGAGTATTTTTTTACTTCATCATCATTGGCCGTACTTTCGCCTTGAATTGCAATGGCAGTTGCTTCTGCCATTTTCTTAAAGCCGGCCAAAAGCTGTTCATTCAGTTGTTCTTCGCCACCCTCGTTTTTGCCAACAAGTGCATTTAAACGTTCACCCACCAATTTTGCTTGTTCCCTGTAAGTTTTACAATGCAAGTGTCAATGAGTATAGAGTTCACAAAAATATATGATGTCGTCAGACAAATGATGATTGTCGACAAGGCGAGAAATGATTACATGAAAAACGCATTTTGGTCGTCAGTGTCAGCGACTGTAGTATCTGGATTTGATGATTGTGCGGTTTGATCTGTTTTCTCAAAGTCTTTTAACGCATCTACAATATTATTACATAATAATAGTTGATGTTTTACACTAATTTTTTGGGCTAAAACTTACCGTCCAAAAGTTCATTGAGATCGTTGTCGTTTTTTGCGACAGTGTCTTTCTTATCGTTGGCAGACATAGTAATAAAATGTGGCACGACAAATGGGTAACAAATTTATTTCAGTGAAAATCCAAAAGAAAATCGGTGGATCTATATATTTTCTTGCTGTGTGTGGTGCAACTCGCTATCTATCTGTCTAGTAATTTGTCAGTCAGCCAAATTACGATAGCCACATATGACACCACAGAACAGTGGTGCCAGATCTTTCGGTATAATGTCCCATATAGGCATGCATTGTTCATAAACGGATGGATTTTAGAAATTATTTTACTACTTTAAAACCCTTGTTGCATTGGAACTATCGAGCTGGACTCAATTACTTTTTTAATATACAACCTCAAGCATCAAATAAATCCGACAGAGAAATATTTTTTCTGCAGTTAATTTTTGTTTATGAAAAATATATGCCACCTTTTGTATGTAGTAATTCGATTCCTACGCGTTTAATAAAAACATTAACGGAATATATTGCCTCCGCGAACAATCAAATATCGATGGGAATATTAATTGTAACCCGACTCACCTTGCATCATAAAGAACCACGTGAATACTTTAACCAGAAACAGGCTGGATTTGCACATTCTGCGGATGAATTAACATTTTATTACACTTTTATAATTATTTACAAATATATATATCACATCGCGGTTTAAAAACTTAAACTTTTTTATTAACACACTTTTTTATTAAATTAAATATTATAATCCAACACTAATCACGAATGCCAGCACCAAAATGCCCTTATTGCCGTTTATAGAAGTTTGGTGACGGCATATTCTGGCATTCTGTATAATTTAATTCGTTCGCTCATCGAAATTGGAAAAACTTAATCCTCTTTATTTTGGATAAATTATCATCCTGAAAGGATAAGAAACAGAAAGACGAAGCAAGTTAAGGGCGTATGGTCTGATACACGCTTCAAAAAATTTGTTTTCTAACGAAATAAAAAATACGTCTTGTTTTCCAATTCACAATTATATAAATCAAATATAGAACTCTTGAAAACCAACTTATGAGCGCTTATATAATTTTACAGTGATCCTCATATTTACTTTTTAAAATAAATAACAAATGCTTTAAATGAGCTATGTCATTTTTGTCACGTAGTCTGATAAATAACCAAACAGTGATAACCTTCCTGTCAATAGACAGGTAGTCTAGTAATTTTCCATCGTAGACCGAGTTTAAACCATTAATCTACTTTCCTGAATCGTCATTGAAAGAAGAGGAGGATTTATAAAAAATGTATGAGACGGAAACTCTCATTCGCTTTTAATTTTGCCCAAACGAAAATTGATATAATTTTAAATTTTTGTAAATGCTGTAGGATTTTGTAATTACATTATAGAAATACACGTGTGTATTTTTTTTTTTTTATTATTCACCCAACAGTATAAAAATGTTGTGAAAAATTTTTCGTGTTCAATATTGTGAAGGGTTTGTCGATGTAAACCCTGTAACACCATGGAAATTTAAAAAAAAATTCACTTAACAACGCTTGTGTCACAATAACGTCAATAAATCAAAAATAAGAATTTGTTTTGACTGAAGATGGGGGGCAGGAGTTATTATTGCGATTATTGCGACTGTTTTATAAAAAATGATAAAAATGTACGGGAAAAGCACAATATTGGATTGCAACACAAAATTGCAAAGGCCAATTACTTAGTGAATTACAAAGGTAAGCAAAAAACTGAAAAGGCCTTCTTCAAAACTTGTTTAATTTATATTTTCAGATCCACAAGAAATTATCACAGAGGAAGAAAAAAAAATTCCTTGCTTACGATTTTCAACCAATAAACAGTGCCAGTTTGGTCTTTACTGTCGTTACAGTCACTATTCAAAGGAGGAATTAGCTTCTTTAAAATGGATTGGTAGCAATACATTTTCTAAAATAGTTCTATACTTTTAACGTAGGTTCTATTTGTAGCTTATAAGACCACGTTGAACAAAGAAATGGTAAAAATTGGTGCATCTGCAAAATTTCCATGGAAATATCCAAGCAACAGAAAGCAATTCCATCATAGGACACCCTCTCTTCAGTCTATTGACTTCAACAAAGTTAATGACACATGCTTCCAAGAATGGGGATGAATGACGGACAATATTGTATATATTTCAACAATTCTTAAGTTTTCACACAAAATCTGCTTCTACATTCATGAGTATATGTAAAATTTAACGTGGCGCAAAGCTCTTGCAACAAACTTATAAATCTGGATGAAATGTTACCAAAACGCTTGACTTTTTGCTTGGTTTTGTAGATATGTCGATTTCTATTGGGGATTTTCTAACTGCTGTCGTTTGGAAGCAGGATTAGCATTGACAGCAGTTAGTGAGGAATTCGTCGAAAATGAGTATTCAAAAAAATGTTTGAAAAATAACCCTAAGCTAAAATCCTTGGATTCGAGTATAACGCTAGGAATTCTTGATTCAGTATCAAATCAAGTCTTACATGTCTTCGATTCCATAGATTATATTATAAATTTATTTAAAAACAATTTTTTTTATTCATTACAAAAAAACTAAAATAAAATATACTACGCTACGAGCGTAAAATTGTTGACAGATCATCTAGGGTCCCAATGATTTGAGCACTTTTGCCCTGATGCTCAGTATAGAATGTTTTCGCATCTAGCCCAGACAAATTTTTAACATTTGGATTGGCCATATGTGCCAGCAGTAAGTATACTAGATGTTCTGAAAAGATATAAAAAGTAAAGTAATTATAAATTATGAAATTGATTTTAATAGAAATTTAATTAATAACACCAAAATAAACAAGTATCTGTTGTCATTCTGAGCGTAAAACAAAGGAAACGATCAAAAATTGCCGTGTTCTAGACCTAATTTGTGATCACTCAAGCAAAAAGAAGATGATATACCTAAATGACTAACATAAGTGATAGTCATCAATTACCTTATGAAATAGGTCTGAAATAGTTCAGAGTGTGTCGGAGAATACATACAGACAGTTCATATCCTCTGTCTTTTTTGAGCTAATAAAATATCGAGTCCCTTCCAAAACATACTCATTCATTAAGTGCTCATTGCAGAAAAGTTTGATCTGGAAAATGTTCATCATTGGGAAATTTTTGGTGAATACAGAAGGGCATATCATCCGTACATTTACAACTCACAATATAGGCAACCTGACAACTTGCTTGAATTTGGGCGCATTTCTTCTTCTCTTTATTTTTTACGTTTATATTCTAAATCAGTGAGAGATATATCATCTTTATTATTGGAGGAGCCAAGCTTTGAATCAAGCTTTGTTTTACTTATCACCTTAACTTTTTTCTTAATCCATCATATTTTTTCGCCGTAGTGATAGTGTCCTTTAGAAGCTGCTAGCATTGATTTAGGTCTGTAGACCCAAGGTCGCAGTAGGGAGCTTTTGTTCTGTACCCTTTATTTACAACTTCTTCGATGTTATTAGTTAGGTAATTTCGTATATTGATATTAATTTGGACATACTATTAAATGGAAATGTTTTACACTACTATTGACCTTCGCTATTTAAAAAGTAGTAATATATCAATTAAAGTTTGGGATAAATGCTTACCATATCCTAATTCCATTGCAAATAGTAATGCTGTACTCCCGCCTTTCCTATCTTTTGCATTCAATATTTGATCCTTAACATCATCTCGTACGCGTCCTTCAAAATTTTTGCTTTGTTCACAGTAATGAACTAAAAAAGTTTTCTGATCCGCATCGGGATTATTAAGAGGCGTCACACCTTCTAATTTTAATCTTTTATCGACCACGTTTAGAATGGTTTCTGCCATTAAGTAATTATTTTTTTTTACAGCTATATGCAGCACTGGAAATCCATCATTATTAGGTTCTAAAAGCATTCGCAAGTCTACTCTTTGCAGAAGTGATTCAAGAGTTTTTAGTAAAACGTTTTGATTTTGAATGTCATCAGCATCACACTTCAGATGGGACACAGCCAAATGAAGGATGGTGTTACTCTCGTCATCAATATCATCCAATTCAATATTGTGATTCAATAACTCGTTGATAATGGTACTCAGGCAATTTTCTTTTATCGCCAATTGTATTGGATTCTGAAAAAAAATGTAGGTATATCGAATTATTGCGGGATATGTTCGCTATGACGAAGTGAAGTCTTTTAACAAGCCATGCCTAGTAGAAGTCATTGTAGTTTAGGGGCATAAAGAGCTGCGTGTTTTAATAGGGTACCTATTACTACTTATCATTTGATTCGCTAAAGATGTCACAAATACATTGGCAGATGCGTTATTAAAAAACATATTTTATGATTGACTACACATTTAAAAAGGAGACTGTCTTTCAAAAATAAGAATGTCGGGCTGTTGAAAAGCACTCATTATACATAAAACCCTTATAAAGGGAATGTAAGCCGTTGATGTGCAGCCATATGTAAAATTTGACATGAAACAATAATAATATAAGATTAACACATCCAAGAAGTTTCGTGTAGGAGGTATACAAGGGCTTCAAACTTTTGTCTGAAGAAGCACAATTAGATGCAAATAGGTATTCATGTCTACCCTTTTTTAATTGTGATAAAGTATTTGTCGCAAAATTTTTATAATTACACTTAGGTATATCATTACAATTTATTTTACTAAGTTACTAACTTTATATTATAAAGTATAAATTTACTTACATCGCCTTCAATTTTCGTTAATAGTTCCATTAAGTTCTTTTCCCGAAAGTCCCACACATAAATTTGTCTCCGTAGTTTTGCGATATCATTTTCTACTATTGCTTGGTGGATAGGTCTGTAAAAACGAATACTAATTTCAGAAGTCAAATAGGTACATATCTTTGCATATTGTTCTTACAATAACCCAAAATCGTTATACATCTCGCATGTTGCCCATTCTTTAGCCATTAATTCCTTGAGTCTTATTCCAGGTCCTTTGGAATTTCTTTCACTTTGTTCTGAATCAGAGTTAATTATTTCATTACCACTTGCTTTAAAGTAAAGGTCCACAGCTATAGCATCCGAGGTGGTGGATATACTTCGCATTACTTTTGCTGGACGTTCCTGATTATGTGTGAAATTCGTATTATATTATTAATTGTGTCAAAAAGGACATCATTACCTTAAGCGGAAGATTTTCTTGCAATAGAACTGGTGTGTTGTTTGAGTGTTGTGCAGTTTTAACGACTTTTGGGTAGTTCCGTTTCCTTTTTCGGCGTCTTTTTTCATCTTTGGATGAAGATGAATTGGCCCTTTCTGAAATTTCTATAGGACTCGTTCTAGGCTCAGACATTTCTTCTGTTTGAGTTCCAAAGTCTTTACGTTCAATTTTATTTTTACACACTGAACACTTTTCAACCCCGTTTATTGCAGCAGTGACACGATCTCGTACATCTTGCTCCGGAATGTCTGAAAGAGCAGCAAACAACCGACTATATTTTGGTAAATACTGCTTTCGAATACAATATGCCGAGTTTAAAGTTGCAGCCATGATTGCGATGGCAATTAATTTATTTCAAATAAGATAATGCAAATAAATACACTGATTAACTTCACACAATTTTTTTGAAAACCGTATTTTTCGGGAAATCCCCACTTTTGGCATTTTATGTAGTGTTGACGCTTGGATTGACCATACACCATCATTTGTAGATGCGCAAGCATACTATGAAATGTTGTTTTTAAGTTGCCAGTCAAGAAATAAATAGAAGTACTAGTGCACGCGTATTGCAGAGTTTTACATACATAGTGGTATGGTCGACGGTTTAATAATTACATAAATATAAAGGATTAATCAATTAAGAGCCATCATCTTTCATAAAGTAATTGTTTACTGAAGTCCTTTAAGAGACTCATAACGCAGTTTTTTTTCTTTTAAAACAAAAATATTATTTTACAATATCTTCATCGCTAGAATATATTTGCAAGGGCGAAGACGAAATGCATCTGAGTAAATTTAAAAATTAATAGCAGATTACATTTTAATTAATACCACCATTAAGCAATTCAAGTTATTCAACACCCAATCAGTGGTTCGAAAACCAATTGGAAGCAAAATGACATGCCACTTGAATTAATGTTAATGAAAGAGGAGTACATTTTAAAAAAATTAAGTTAAGCAGAATTGATTAGAAAATAAAAAAAAAAACAATTTTCTTTTTTGTGAAATCGTTGTTTTGACAGTTTAAAATCAAAATAAAACTAATTTTGTTTGTCAGCATTAGTCACTTCTAATATGATGCGACGCATATTCAAATGCTTATTAAAACAAAAACGCACTGCCAACTTCTGAAGTCGTGCTTATCAATAAATGCTTAAAAAGCGCACAAATACCGTTTGAAATAGTAAGCTTAAGCAATTAGTTTTCCACGGTCAATTTTCTGTATTCATAACAATTCTTATATAAAAACAAATATGTAATAGTTCGGATCTGATATTGTCAGTTAAAACAATAATTATTTGCATAAATGACTGCAATATGTGAATTCTTAAAAGAATGAAGGGTACCAATAACATATCAGGTGTACGGCTTTGATTTGTACTCCCTGATACTTCTATGCAAAATAAAATTTACACGGAAGGGTCAATTTAGTCGAATTTCTCTCTTCCCATAGTCTAGAAACTATGTTGCTTTTCCCTGAGCGGAGTGTGGGAAAATAAAAGTTTTTTAATATTTATACGTGAGTCCTTTCCTTTTTTTGCCTCTTTCTTACAGCGAATTGACTCCAATTGACACAATACGAATTGACTCCTTCATTTTTGGACAAAAAACTGCACCCGAATGCACTCTTGGTATACGGCAGGGGTTTTACATCTCCGGAATATATCAACACGAGAACTTTTCTTTTTTCCTCTCCATTTTCAAAATATTGATGATAAAAAATAATTTTAATAAGATATATCCACTGTCACAGCTAATTTAAAATTTTCGCAGTTAAAGAAATATATTAGTGTTCCCAAATTATTTGTGGCTGGGACCATTCTTAAGTTTTATGAACAATAATACCAGCCCAGAGTAAAAAAAAACATTGCAACTTTAATTGAAACAACCTGGCAGTACCATAGGTATTAAAAAAGAAAAGTCCGATATATTTTTTGACATTAGTGACGTTTATATTCGTATTTTGTCCGGTCTTAACCTCGTTATTGTGTTTACCAAGATTTTATTAATAGAGTTTTTCTTCATTCAACAAAAAAATAATATTTAAGTACAAACATATTAAAAAAAAACTTTTGATTAAAACTCTACAATGGCAGGAGATAAAAAGCGACGTTCACGTTCAAGAGACAGATATGAAAAAGAACGAGAACGGGAAAGGGATCGTGACCGTGGTCGTGATAGGGAGAAGGATCGACGACGAAGATCTCGCTCTCGTTCCAAAGATCGTCATGTGCGTGACAGGTCTGTTGAAAGGATGCGTTCAATTCGATCCAGATCGAAGTCGCGCGAAAAGAATCGCCCTGCAGACTCTTCTGAAAAAAATCGCGATAGATTAAGAAATGAAGTCTCTAAGAAAGAAGCCATCGACGATAAGAAACCAACAAAGGTTGAGTTGAAGCCAGAAATTAAGGATGAAGAAAGTAAAGCAAAGAAAGCCGAGCCATTATCATTGGAAGAGATTTTAGAGAAAAAAAAGAAGGAAGAAGAGGCTAGGAGCAAACCAGTTTTCTTAACAAAAGAACAGAGAGCAGCAGAAGCTCTAAAACGCCGTCAAGAAGAAGTGGCTGCAATACGTGCCAATCGGTTTGTACCACCTACTGACGGTGGAGTGCCGTCGAAGTCCGAAAAGGATTGGGAACGAGAACGCGAGGAGAGACGGGACGTTCGTGATGTTCGTGAACGCGAATACGAAAGAGGGCGTGAACGTGATCGTGAGCGTCACAAGGATGATAGGGACAAAGAGATCAAACGTGTTGACGATCTAAGCCAGAAGGATAAAGAGAAAGAATTAGAAGCTATTCGTGAAAGATATTTGGGAATAATAAAGAAAAAGCGAAGAGTTCGTCGTCTAAACGATAGAAAATTTGTTTTCGATTGGGATGCTGGCGAGGATACATCGATAGATTACAATAATTTGTACAAAGAGCGACATCACGTTCAATTTTTCGGACGTGGAAATGTCGCAGGTGAGCAATATTTTCTATTTACTTCTTTCATCTGTGTTGCTTTTTTCGTGTCTACACTGCTTCCAGCTGTCTGGTCTATAAGCTTTGGTATGAAACGGTATTATTATTGGCCATTTACTCGATATGGCCAGCCCAATGAAGTTGAAGTGTAAAATAGCAGATGATATAGATTTATGTCATATTTTCTAATTGAAGGGTTTTGCTAAAGATGCAAATTTAATATATAATTTAAATATTGTTTTAGTGAAAATACTGGAGTTCCTCAAATGCAAGTAATAATTAATGTTTTTATTTTTTAGGCATCGACATTAAGGAGCAAAAACGAACACAAAGTAAATTTTATGGGGATCTCCTAGAGAAGCGGCGTACGGAAGCGGAAAAGGAGCAGGAAAAAGTGCGATTGAAGAAAGTCAAGCGGAAGGAAGATAAGCAAAAGTGGGACGACCGTCATTGGTCGGAGAAGGATCATGATGAAATGACCGAGCGGGATTGGCGTATCTTTCGTGAAGATTACAACATCACGATTAAGGGTGGAAAAATACCCAACCCCATTCGTAATTGGAAGGAGTCTGGTTTTCCCAAGGAAATCACCGACATTATCGACAATGTTGGCTACAAAGAACCGACTCCCATTCAGCGACAAGCCATTCCAATCGGCTTACAAAATCGTGATATCATTGGAGTGGCAGAGACTGGTTCTGGTAAGACATTGGCTTTCCTCATTCCGCTACTGTCATGGATTCAGTCGCTTCCAAAGATCGAACGTCTGGAGGATGTCGATCAGGGTCCATATGCCATTATTATGGCACCAACTCGTGAATTGGCACAGCAAATCGAAGAGGAAACCATAAAGTTCGGTCAGCCGCTAGGAATTCGTACGGTTGTCGTAGTTGGTGGTCTCTCAAGAGAAGAACAGGGATTCCGTTTGCGTTTGGGTTGCGAAATTGTAATCGCCACACCAGGTCGTCTTATCGATGTTTTAGAGAATCGATATCTTGTTCTCAATCAGTGCACCTATATTGTTCTCGACGAAGCTGACAGAATGATAGATATGGGCTTCGAGCCTGATGTCCAAAAGATTCTTGAGTACATGCCAGTAACAAATTTAAAGCCAGACTCTGAAGAAGCGGAAGATGCCAGCAAACTTATGGAAAACTTTTACTCAAAGAAAAAATACCGCCAGACTGTGATGTTTACGGCTACTATGCCGCCAGCAGTAGAACGTTTGGCAAGATCGTATTTGCGAAGACCTGCAACTGTGTACATCGGATCGATTGGTAAGCCGACAGAGCGTACTGAACAAATTGTGTACATGATGGGCGAGAATGATAAACGCAAGAAGCTAATGGAGATTCTTTCAAGAGGAATAGAACCGCCAGTAATTATTTTTGTGAACCAAAAAAAAGGAGCCGACGTTCTGGCTAAGGGTCTTGAAAAACTTGGATACAATTCGTGTACTCTGCACGGTGGTAAAGGACAGGAACAAAGAGAGTACGCCTTGGCTGCACTCAAAAGCGGTGCGAAAGATATGTTGGTGGCAACAGATGTCGCTGGTCGTGGTATCGATATTAAAGATGTCTCCTTGGTCATCAACTACGATATGGCAAAGTCAATTGAAGATTATACCCATCGTATCGGTCGTACTGGTCGCGCTGGCAAAACAGGAATGGCTATTAGTTTTGTTACAAAAGACGACAGTCAGCTGTTCTATGATTTGAAACAATGCGTAACGGCCAGCCCAGTATCTACTTGTCCTCCAGAATTGATGAACCATCCGGATGCACAACACAAGCCTGGAACAGTGGTGACTAAGAAGCGACGGGAAGAAAAAATATTTGCTTAGAGGACAGAATTATTAAACACAAATAAAATAAAATAAAGAAAATCATATATTTTGTTTGCGAATAGAAATGTTCTTTTTTTCGGTATTGGTGGTTGGTTTGAGTTAACGCGGGAATTTTAAAAATTTAAATTTGTAGGTACTTATAACGGGTGAGTTTTTGAGTGCAACATTTAGAAGGATATGTCTCGATACTTCTTGCAAGATATAGCATCGAATTTTTTTTAGTTGGGGCATATGGAGAGTATTTGAAGAGCTCTGCAGGTAGACCATCAGAGCAGGCTTTGTTGTTCTTAAGCTTTTTTTTTATAGATAATGCAACTTATTCTATATTGGGTGGCATAACTGTTTCTTCATTGACTGGACATGGGTTTTCTTCTTGCCCCATCACTCTTTCTACATGATGCCCGTTAAGCACCTGCTGAAAATGCTGTCTAAACCCATTTACTATTCTCTGCGCGTCTGTGACTAAGTTTCCTTGGCTGTTTCGAAGAACCTAAAACCAGCAGCCAGTTGTTTGGCTTTCTTATAAGACCTCCGGGTGTTGTTTCGATCGCGAGACTCTCCGATCTCCTTAAGCTTAAGCTGCAGCGTTCTAAAGTCACCTTTTTCCGGCATACGCATACATCATTATACCAGCTTTTTCTCTGGAGTGGCTGGTAACCTAGGGTGGTTTCGTCTCTTTCTTGAATGATGTTGCAATACTGGGACTACTGGTTGTTGGCGTCTGTGGCAGGTGAATGCTCACCGGGGAGTCTCGCACTCCGGCGCTCTTTGTAATCTCTGGCTACTCCAGGTGTGCTAAGGCAAACAACGTAAAATTTCTTATTCTGGGCAGCTCGCAGCTTCTTCTGTAAGATGCGTGCCTCGCATCGATGAGCACGTGGTCGATTTGGTTGGCGGTTGGGCTGTGTGGAAAGCGCCAGGTTGCTGTGTGGATCGTGAACCGTGGAAACCGTAGGCTGCATCCAAGAGGCCAAAAAATGTATCCTTGATAGGGTCCTCAGTCTTGTAGGTACGGGCGTG
Organism: Ferdinandea cuprea; assembly: GCA_963576555.1. Taxonomy (NCBI): domain Eukaryota; kingdom Metazoa; phylum Arthropoda; class Insecta; order Diptera; family Syrphidae; genus Ferdinandea; species Ferdinandea cuprea. The sequence continues at coordinate 30,172,892 of OY754958.1, forward strand.
TGCACATATCAGCCTAATATTTTTGGAATTTAGCTCTGATGCGGATTTAACTTTTGACTTAAACCGATTTCCCACGACGAATCTGTATCCTAATAAATGCAATCATTTATTGCAGCTGTAAAGTATATCGCAAATTTTTCTTTTCATCATACCTGATCCTGCCCATCGTATCTCCTGGATCGCGATACTGTCGGTCTTATACCGCGAGAGGATAGGCTCAAGTTTTTGAATAGTACCTGGAGTGTAAAGTGTCCGCACATTCAAGGTACATACTCACATGCCCTTTAACGTTTCGGGTCCAGTTGCCGTTTGAGGGAAATTGTTATCCGAGGCTATAACTTCAACCTGGCTCTTTAATAATTATATTTTTTTGATATGATCGGGAAGTTACCCAGACGGCACAACCCCACGACGTTCAGTATAGTTGAAGAATTTTTTTTGAAGGATCCCAGTATAAACTCTCCTTTCCTGTTCATTGTCCAGCACATAAGTTCACGAGATTTTACGAAGGTACTAAAAAACAAACTGGTCTCATAGTTTTTTTATTTGACTCTACCAAATTACGAAAAATATTCCCAACACCATGAGTTGTAGGCAGTGACACGCTATTAAAAGATGTAAACGACCAGCCACATGCGTTACCTGTAAGATCCTCCCTCCTCCCCATAAAAGCTTATAAAGCACCCGCTTACTATGAGCAAACTATCAAGGTTCTTATCGTACCTCCTCTAAATAAAGACAAAAAACAAATTGACTGTAGATGAGGCAAACAATTAAACAGGCTGTTTTTTTTCGAGGTATAGGAACTTCGAATTGAAATAAAACACAAGAAAATCGTTTTTATGTCCATCAATTTCGCTTTATTGGATGGATAAGGATAAGGAAGGATTGACATTAATGTTTAAATATGATTTCGGGCATGTGGCCGCGGTGGCTGGTTCGAATAAAGACAAGTCTAGAGGTCCAATTTTCAACCACTTTTTCAAGCATTTGGGGCTATATGTCGGCAATAACGCCACGACTGTTGGCTTCCAAGTCCCCTAACGTTTCTGGTTTGTTGGCGTAGGTGGGCGACTTCACATATCCCGAAAGAAAATAATCCAATGGTCAAATCACAAATCACACGATCTTGGTGGCCAATTGACAGGTCCATTCCGCGAAATTATGCGTTCATCGAATGTTTCCTTCAATAAATCGATTGTGACGTGCGCTGTGTGGTATGTAGCGCCGTCTTGTTGGAACCACATCTCATCCACATTCATTCCATCTAATTCGGGAACAAAATAGTCGGCTATCATGGCTCTATACCGGTCTCCATTAACGGTAACTGACTCTCCAGCATCATTTCGGAAGAAGTATGGCCCAATGACTCCACCAGCCCATAGAGCAGACCAAACAGTCAGTTTTTGTGGATGTAATGGCGTTTCAAGGGTCTCATGTGGATTCTCTTTACTTCAAATGCGGCAATTTTGCTTGTTGACGCAGCCATTAAACCCAAAATGAGCCTCATTACTGAATAAAATTTTGCAATAAAAAACAGGATCGATATCAATTTCATTTTCGGCCTAAAATCACGACGCGTTGCATGGTCTCGCGGCTGGAATTCTTGCACAAGCTGGATCTTGTAAGGTCGTAAGAAGAGATCTTTGCGCAAAATCTTCCATAAAGTTGATGAACAAAGCTCCAATTGCTGTGAACGGTGGCGAATCGATTCATTCGGGTCCTCTCCAACAATTTGCTCTACAGCGGCAATTTTTTTATCGGTGCGCACTGTTCGACGTCTCTGCGGATGCGTATTATCACATAGAGTAAACGTAGTGCGAAAACGATCCATGGTTAACCGAAATAATTGCTCTGATGAACGATTATGTCGACCATAAAATGAACGGAGCTTGCGGTAAGCTTCGCGAACTGAACCATTGTTTTCGAAATAAATTTGCACGGTTTGCAAGCGTTGTTCATTTGTCAACCTGTTCATGATGAAATGGCAAACCAAGCTGAACATAATTGACATTAGAGTTGCCAGAATTGACCACAAAACGTCAGTTTTATCTCTATTCAAAAAACCAACCTCTAAAAAAAACACCCTTTACAAAAAGCGTAACTCCTTTCAATAAAAACCATCTAGTACTCAGTTCTCAGAAAAACTAAATCAAATGCCCTATTGACAAATGAAGGCTTACCCCTGGCGGTCAAAATGGCACCGGTAGGTTGCTATAGATTTTGACAGTTCGTTAATTTTTGTATTGAAATATCAGGTGCAGCGGCAAATTGTTTCTTATATTTGATTATTAAAGAAGTTAGTACATCATTTTTATAATAAAACAGTTTTAAATAAGCTGATGCAAAAAGTGTAGTTACGAATGTAATACTCAGTGTTTATTTTTAATAGAAATTGCAATCTTAAAGCAGTCTTCCTATTTTCTGAATTATACATTATCTAAAATGCAATAAAACATAATAAATAATATACTTTATTTAAATTAACTTTATTAAAGTTACCAACGTTTTGTAATAAAAGTAACAAACTGATATGACAAATATTTGTTTACGCATTTCACACTTTGTTTAACTGATTTGTATGTGTGGTCTACCACTTCAATTTATTCAAATCATTCATATATTTGACAATATGTATTTTGAAATGTGAATTGAACTATTTTTCAATAAGTTGGTTCAAACATAAAAACATATTTCAAACATAAAATACTTTATTTACTTACATGGTGTTTCTTTATGGAAATCCCATACAAATCAAACGACTGTCAAACTTGTATAGGTCGCTACATATTAATTTTTTGACAACCAGGTATCGCAAGAAAACTTTTCCCTTCGTCAATAACAGTAATTTCTCTGCCAAGTCTTCAACAATACCAACAGAAAACAAAAAAAAATATTTTAGCTTTTTTCATGCACTAGTGCGGCGCGATTTGAGAAGTATGTACTGTACGTGCGTACGCGACTGTAGATAGATCAGTAGATTCTTAAAACACTTAAATTTGCTTTGCAACGCATAAAATTTGGCTTACTTTCTTCTTGTAGTCCATCTGTTGTAACTTTTTCAGCCCAAAGTCCAAAAAGCGCACTTTTACCCCAAACGACCCTCGGTAACTATAAGTCTTGGAAAGTAACATAGTCGTAGAACTTAATATTTATGCACATATTTTCGACAATAAATTACAGTTTACGAGTAAAAATTGGCATGGCTATTATTAAATGAGGGATTATACCCATAATTACCAAAACTATGTACAAAGATGAGTTTATATTTAAATATTTGCAACAAAAATGTCTGTGAAATACAATCTATCATTTTAAACGTTTATCTGAACCCATAGTAAAGCCAAGTGTTAAAATGACCGTTTCATAATTTTGCCAACAATGCGTTTACAGAAGTAAACAAGTAATTTTTGTCTTGAGGAACAACAGAAATTTCCATGAAATTTTCAAATCCGATTATTCGAACACCACAAAAATTGCGTGATCCTTTGTTAAATAACGTTCCAATAGACTTTTGATTTAAATGCCAATTAAGCGCCAGTCTCTATTGATCTACAAGTAAAATGCAATCTATTCATCGTCATTTAAAGATTGCAAACAATTGTGCAACAACAAAAGGACGCCGAATAATGGTCCTGTCATGAACTTTTCTCACAATACAATGCATTCCGCCTCTCTTCTATCAAAAGTCACCTACAAGTGTCAGAGTGTAACATTCACATAATTGAACGTCCTTAGAAATATTTAGATTTTTCTTTCTTGCGGTTCAAAAGACAACAGAAAGTGGATACATTGTATTTATTTTGACAAGGATTATTTTTCACAATCAGCGTTTTAGCTCAGGTATGTGGTTGATTGTGCGGAGCTAATTCCTGATCGTGCGATGCGGTTTCCTTTCAGATTGAATTTTGACAGCATTGTGGGTGTAACAGTGTTTAGGAAGCCTATAATTATTTATTTCTAAGTGTTGTTCGCGAGCAATTTTTCACGGAAATATTGAAAAAAGGTCGGTTTTTGCAAAGAGAAACAAAAAAATATATTGCAGTCGCGTGGCAATTGTTACTCTACTTCACAGTGTTAAGGATCGTGTGAAATGCACAATCATTTGTATGTTTTAGTCATGGTTGTTGGGCGTGGATATTGATTATCAGGATTTTCAGAAGTGAAACAAAAAAATGTAAAGCAGTACGTGCATATATGTATATGTACGTACATGTTACGTATTAAAAGCATTGGAATACATTAAGTAAACGATTTCCTTTTTTGCAAACCATATTTTTACAACTTAGTTATAAAATTAAATCTAAGTAAGATTTTTAAATCACTTTCGAATTTTAAAAAATTGGATTGGATCGACCTTATAGTGCGACCTTATAGCCTATTTCCAATCCAAAATCTAGCAAGAACTTTTGAGAAATATTTCTGCTAAATGTCGCATACAAAATCTTATTCAAATTTTCAAACCCTTCTGCAACACACTCATCGGCAAGTACCAGCATAGCTTGTGTCCCAAGAAAAGGATATATGGTCCTCTGTGCGAGTAGGGTGAATGAAGGAGAAAATTTAACCGCGAACTCTATGAGCTGTACCAGGATATGGATGGATGTAGTCCAATAAGCCAAAACATGTCGACTACATTAGCTAGGCCACATCGAGCGAATGGACAATAATGTTCCAGTTAAGAGGATCTGCCGTTTCTCACATTTTTCTTATTTAAAAAATTAAATTTTTTTTAACAGATTAACATTAAACATCAATTCTCTACAAATCTAACAATGTATTTTGGAAATTCTCTAAATAATATTCCAAAGGGCCTTTATTTTATAACAACACCTGGACCTGGGAGTCCAGATGACATATTTTGAGGTGAAACCGACGAGACCCACATGCAGACCAGTAGAGATGCAGTAAAAGTAGGAAAGAAGGTGATTCGAGTTTAGTTTAATCTCGCCTTTAGATAACTAAAGAATTCGCGAGAACTTTTTCAACACCCAATGAAAATGGCAAAACAAATTGGACAGGTATATTAAAATTTTTGGTCATTATTTGCAGTTCTCGTAGAGAAGGTCCACATTTTTGATCGATTCATTCAGATTCAATTTAATTTGAGCGAGAGATCATTTCAACTTTTTGATTAATATTTTGACAGACCAATATTTGCATACTGAAGTTCTCTAAAAATTGTGGAATTTATTGCATCATGTTCAATTTCTAATAACTGATTTTCATCGCTGATTTTATTTGAAATGAGATTTGTGTCAGGAACTTTTGTATAAACAAAAATAAAGCATGAAATGCAATTTAAATTAAAGTAGATGTGAATTAAATATATGAATAAGTACCGGCATTAGTGTTATCTTAATGCATATTACAATTCACACCTATTGCTATGGATATGTAATCAGATAATAGGAATAAACTGAAATTAATTTGTGCTCAATTTTAAATTACCAAAATGTTAGACAATGTCGATGAGCAAAAATAGAATCAGAAACAGCAGAATCCAACGCCATGTTTTTTCTTATAAAAATAAAAATATTCTCTGTATATTTAGCAGTAATTTTTTTAGTGTTGTGCATCCTAATCATCTGGCGTGTTAGTCTTGCATGTCCGTGTTAAAACAGAAAATTGTTCCTAACTTTGAAAACCATTACGTTCTGCAACCCTTTGACTTGAATACCGATCTTATGTTTTCGTATCATTTTCATAAACTCTTATCACAAGTGCCATAATCGTGAGCACGTTTCCAGCTAGGGACTCTTTGATTCGCAATATATAAAAATCTTCTGAAATTTAGTTTGGTTATAAATTTCGAGGAAATTATTTAGTTTATTTATTGTTTTGACTTATTTCACTAAATGGAAGCTAAGGTATAACATATATGTTAATCAACAACAAAATTAGTATTAACATTCTATATATTGAACTTAGTTCACATTTCTAAATTTTGTTTACACTGCAAATAAATGACTATTGGTGCTTACTTTTGAAAGAGGTAATTCAGCGAATAAAAAATTTAAGGTGGTAATGAGGCTAATTTGAATCCAAGGCTGCTCGATTAGTAATCCAGAGCACTTACCGCTGAACCGCATTGGTATCGCACAAAATGGAATATTTGGTTGCAAAAACCGTTTGGTAAAGACGTAAGACGTAAGACGTTTAGTAGGTACCTACATTTTATAAAAAAATATGTTTGTATCCTTATTATACCTGTTATAACGGTAGCGTGACAAATATTTGTTTTATCGTATTTTCTAAATTTTGTCCCGGAGGCTGAGCGCTAAAATAGTGGTTTCCAATTGGTGTCCATGCAAACCATCCTACTAGTACATAAATTGTTTTGAACTTTTATCAAAGGTAAATAAGTTATAATTAGCCTAGTTAGATCTTTATTCAGACATTGTAAAACAAGAGCTTAAGCAATAAGAAATTTAAATTAAACTAGCGGTCCAATTTTTTTTTTAATTTATTTCAGCAACTGAGTGAAATGAACGAAAATTTATATTTTAAGCTTAATAATAATTTGTTATTGATACGGACAATGCATTCAAACTAATATTGTATGTCATCAGTCATTTCTTAAAAAATTATTTTAAAGACCTCACCAAATCCATGTTTAGACTTAACAATATATACTTACTTATATATACTTAAACATGGTTTACCATAATACGTGACATTTAGTCCATTCTTAATGAAAAGCGAAAGTTTTCCAGAAATACGAAAAACCACAACTATCTCTCCTCCTAAACAAAAAAGAAGAAATAAAAACATTGTTGCAGCGAAAATGATCAAAGCAAAGAACCAAAGAAGGTAACGAGATAAAGAAAAAAAAAACTAAATTAAACGGTTCGACCGCAAGTCATTTATGATGATCTCTGGTAAAGAGAATACTCTACCCATCCCATACCCAAACCTATTACCTTGACTTAAAGAAGAAGCAACATTATGCAGGTCAGAAATAAAGGACCTCAATTTGACCGAACCATATAAATACGCTCAAGGATTTTTGAAGATCGTCAGTCAACATCGAACGATAGCAAAGATCACATCAAACACAAAAAAAAATTATGTCTGGATACAGTGAACAATATTACATTAACACAACTCACCGGTGCGGAGATATGGAAATTTACCATTTCGATTACAATGATAGCCTTTCGGATACAAATATGTCTGATATTTGTTTTGAAGTCAGTCCTGATTACCGATACGAGGTTTTGGATGTCTATCAACCAGCATCAGCTCCAAAGCACTGGTCTATGGAGCAGCAACATGTTCAAAAGAATTTAAAAATCAAATCAAAAATTCAAAACCAGAAGGATGTGTATCGCAATTCAAATCCGTGTTCTACTGGTGAAGTTCTGAAAAAACGTCGTCTGGCGGCTAATGCTAGAGAACGGCGTCGAATGAATAGTTTAAATGATGCATTCGATAAGTTGCGAGACGTGGTTCCATCATTGGGAAATGATCGGAAATTGTCCAAGTTCGAAACGCTGCAAATGGCACAAACATACATTGGCGATTTAATGACATTGCTTCGAAGGGATTATTAAACATCGAAACCGCGCACCAGTTGTACAAAAAAGCAAAAGTAGTTTTAATTATAAGTTATTGTAAATAATGTATGTAGATTACTTAAAAGACTGTTATGAATTATAAATTGTTTTTATTTATTATTTAATAAACAAAATTACTAAGAAAGTTAAATTTGAAATTACATTAAAACAATGTATCTTTTGACTTTTGACTAAAACCATACTGGGAAGGTAGGTACTGTTGATTAGACAGAAACCGATGTAAGCCCAAAAAAAAAAGGAAATATTAGCTAAGCAAACTTGGAAGCAATGAATGGTTTAGAATGAACACTAAAATGGATAAAAAAAAATTATAAAACCAAACTTAAGGACAATTATGTCTGCGGATGGAATGTATTTAATACTTGTTAGCATGTGTAATGCATCTATCATAATAGTAACATAATTTGGAGTTAATAACTAACAACTTTGGACGACACTCGGTATTTAAGAAGTATGTATAATGCAAAATGAAAACCAAATATTGAAAACAAACCAAATGCATAAAAATTAGGTTGATTTTGTTTTTTTTTTCATGTTGATGTTTTTAATTCTTTGTGATTTAAGTTCTAAATGCACACTTACGTTTGTTTGCGTTTTTTTTTTACTGCACCGCTGCGTCTACGTATCGGTATATTGTTGTGTGTACTCTTGGAAGCAAAAGCGTTGACGCAGTAGTGATACATACTACATTACATAATTTTATAATTGTATCATAATTATTCTCATTCTATTATACTATAATAGAGACTATATAGAGTTGTAACGGATACCCGATTGCTTTCCGTTATCCGGCGCATATTTTGATATCCGACCCAACGCCGGATAGTTTTTTGGTATCCGGCGGGTTACCGGATAGTCCTTGTAAGTGTACAAAAATTGAGAAAGAGCAAAGAAGAATCATCCAGTGACGGTGAGTCATAGAGACATTTAAGACACTGGCTACCCAAAAAATAAAGAAGAAAATAAAACCACAAAGCTTATAATAAAACTGAGAGAACAATTTGTTGAAGAGCCAACATTTCCGTCTTGCCTACACAGTCTACAATCGTCCTTCCTCGTACTCTGCCTCTCATCGCTGAATACCATATAAAAAAAACTCTCATTTTCAGATTATTCAAATTATAATAAACCTGTTTGAAGGAAATATATTGAAATTTAATCAACTGTAGGTAGACACAATCCAGTCTGTCTACTTCCCCTATGGAATAAGTATAGAGCCACTCTTGCAGCTTTTTACTCTTGTAAACATATTTATATGGAAGAAAAAGACGCGCCTTTTGTTTACATTCATCACATTTGATAACGCGTAAATGTAACTGGAGTAAATGGTCTAACAGAGAGAATAGTGGAATCTCAACATTCAGCTCTTGATTTTTACATTTAAGAGAGCGAGAAATTAATCTATTTTGATAATAATTAGACACACATACAATTTGGTCAGGCCTCCCATTTTGTCTTAGGCCAATCTAAAGCTGTTTGTGTTATTTTTATGTTATCTAGGGGTTTTTGAAGCTGCCTCGATGCATCCGATTTTTTTTTTCAAAAATGTTTTGAAGGTTGTGTAAGCCATTAGGATTAAAAATATAGCCAGAGTTTCTTTAGTGCTGACAGCGATAATTTTGACGCATTTAACAACTCCACAGAATTATTGCGCGATTCGGATTAAGAAGGCACGGGTGATCAAGCAACCTAAGAGTGAGAGGAATGTCTACCCTAGATATTTTGGATTTCACTAAGGATAAATTATGATGAATACAAAAATTGTTATTCTGCATTGTAAGGAATGTTTCTTTTCGTAAACGATGGTTGTTTTAAAAAGAGTATAGCTGTATTCGTTGCTACACGGAAATGATAAATTAATCTTGGCAAACTAGCCCCGAATCGTTATTCCGATAGAGCTGAACTATTTTAAATTAAAAGTTCAGAACGTTCCCAGTACCCCTTTTCATTTAAAACCTTAATTTGGCTAATTTCCCCCACCTTCTTTCAAACAGTTCAAAATAATCATAAGCATCATCTTTACACATTTAATTTTTTTTGTTGAATGTAGAATCTGCTCAAAAATGTATTATCTTCTTGAAAACTCTTTCTAACTTTTCCAGCAAGAGTCTGGAAGGGTGAGTCAATTTGTTGTTCTCGGCACATGCAATGACGGGATGCTGACGTTCTTTTTGTTCCTCGTTGCGGTGGAAGACATGTATTTATGCGTCACATTAGGCATTTCGTTGAGCCAGATATCTGGCCTTATTACATGCCGATTATTCTAGTAAATAAAATAAAATCGCTTCTTACAAGAACAACCAAACAAAGTTAATATCAGCTGCATTTACATAGTTGAATAAAAATCGCGTACAAGAATCATTTGGAAAGTCTTAAAACTAATTCATTACCGAAAATTAACAATTTCAGCTTTTGATTGAAGTAAAATATTCCGATACAATATTTATAACATAAATTTCATTAATAAATTGGAAATAAGTGATATAAAAATATAATTGGTGGCTTTAATCAATGCCATAATGTGACAAAATTTTGTTTTCGCTTTCTTAAATAAGAACCGAAACATACATTTATATTTCCATTCAAAATAAATAAATATCTACCATGAATGATAGATGTGGCTGCAGAAAAGGCTCCGCTGTAGGTGCTTCCAATGTTGGAATGTACTCTTTGAAATTAAACTTCTTTTAATGCCAACAAAGGTTTTTTTTTGCAAATATTTGTAAACGCCCACACACTTAATTAAAATAATTGTTGTTTTCTGCCGAATTGTAAAGCGTTTCTTAATAATGATTAGTATTATATTTTTGCAGCTGACATATTGCAGCGCACGCAATAGCACTCGAACATTTTATTATTCTCATCCGAGTACCAACATGCATATGTATTAATGGAATGACAATGTATATTTACATTATATGTAGGGACTAGTCAAGTCCCTATCTTGGTTATACATTTGCAACAATGGCCCATTGTTTGTGCACAAAAAATATTTACAATACAAACTGCGAATACCTACTTTTTTAGTTTTATTGTTCTCGATGGCACCTAATTATTATTTTATCACGATAAAAAAAATTACAACATACCAATCTTAAGGTCCCTTTTAGTATGTAGTCTTTTACATATTGTATAATGTTAGTGATTGTAATCATCACAACCTACACCACAGCAATTACGTACTGAAGGCCTCCCGGTTAGTTTCAGCATTTTCTTCCATTTTCTTTTCACTTTAAATTGAAACCGCAGCGGCACTACGATACAAGTTTAATGTGGCACGTTAGTTATTTATTATTCTTTATTATTCTTAAGATTAGTCTTAAGATCTATACTGAAATTTATCAACTCCATATGCATCACAGTCAAAATGTTGTCGGATTGTTAGTTGAATTGTTTAATATATTATATTGTATCTAGCTCAGTATAAGCAATAAATACTGGTGATGGTAAGGCATTTGATTGACAGAATGATGACGACCTCTATTTAAGATTGACCACAAATTCATGTTGTGTTTGTTTAGTTTGTTAAGTGTCTTTTAAGATTCGTTGTCCTCACAACTGCAAATTAAACGTTAATATTGAGCTGAGGTTGGAGAACAAAAAACAGAGGATAGAAATACCTCTAGGATGTTGGCTTCCTGTGTAATTTTTTCCCAATTAGCTGAACCTTATCTGTCACGTCATATATTTTCGGTATTCTTTAAGATTTTTCTATCCTATCATTGGTATTTGGCTGTAGTTTTTTGTCTAAAACGTTCATGAGAGAAAAATTGGCTGCCGTAAATCAATTACCTTTTCCGGAGTCGTTAACATCCGTAACAGGGTTGTTTTGATTTTACTTAGTTACGCCTACCAGTTTCGCCGAGGTATATTTGTTTGTACGAATAGTTGACTTAGATGATCTTGCTGGATGCATATACATACTTTTATTCAAATATAAAAACAAAAATCTTAAAAAAATGTATGTAAATTTAAATTCCAGACGATTTGTGTTGTTAAAAGTACACACATCGATGTGTAATTTAAGATCTGTTGGCTTATCGAACGTGCAAACGTAAATTTCGAATAATCTTTGTTTAAAAACTTTGCAATATAATAACGCAAAAATCTGTCAAACATGAAGGAGGATTGGATGTATCTATACTTTGAAATTGATTGAATGATGAAAAAACCGTCTCAGATAACGTAGACAAAATATAACAGATAATTAATTGTGTGGTTGGCATGCTATATATGTAGCAATAATAATAAGCTTCGGTACTTTTAAATGTACCTACATACGAAAAAGAAACTATTTTAATGTTTTTTTTTCTATATTGGGAAGACTATGTCTAAAAAAAGGTTTCGTACCTCTTAATCTAAGATTGTCCAAAAAATAAGGCTGCGCCAAATTCTTTTTATTACGACTCCACCATAATCAACAATATAATAAGCCAATACTCAGACTCCATTCTCCCTTAATCTTAGATAAGAAATCTGGAAAACCCCTAATACAAATTAATAGGTAAACAGCAACTGTATGATGAGACCAATATTTTAGCACGTTTTCGTAGAATCGTGATATCTCGTGACAATATTTGATCAACAAAGGCTTGACCTAATTATCCCATTAACAAAATTTATTACCGTTTACCTCAATCCTTAACAGCAACACTGATACAGTAAATTGACTGGTAGTTCTCGGTATATGGTAGCGTTAAATTTTGAATCTCTCTGATGTTAATCTACCTGCCATCGAAAAAATCTCAATGAACATCTCATAAAATACAGTAAGCGAATGACGATGCAATTATCGATGACATTTATGAGTTTTTTTTCTATGGTAGCACTTCTTAAACAACGAGAACGTGCTATCACCGCTCATTCAACAAAATGGAAAAAGGGAAACACTATGCATGTTGAAAAAGGAATAACTGTCGCTTATCTATGTATTTACGCGCAATGGTAATGGCTGTTTAGATAGGATGCTGTGCAGGATATCTAGCTGAAGTATGCTAAGAATTGTTCCTATTAGGTAACGATTCAATTGAAATAGGTAGGTAGTAGATAATGTTGTGACACAAATCTCAATAGAAGTACATATGTACATACAAAAACAAAATAATGTGACCTGCAGATTGATCCGTATTGACTTAACGACGACTTGGTCTATAAAACGGGTTACTCGAATATCAGATCCTCTTGGCTAGAGCGCGATATGGCCGAACTAATGAAATCGAAGTGCTTAATGTTTTTGATTAACATCCACATCCTCGCATAGGACGAAATATCCATCGAAATATTTTTTCTTTTGAGGGAGTATTTTGCAATATACAATTTTTATGATTTTTTATTTAGATTTCGATTGCCCAAAAGATAAATCACTCACTTTTCGTCTGTATAATTTCAGACATTATTATCCAAATAATATATGACTTATTTTCTTCTGAAAATGCATTGAAATTGCAATAGGAAAAAAATTCTAACAACAAATTAGTTACTCTTTTTTTCAGTTTGACATTGCGTTATATTTTTTATACATTTTTGTACCTGTATTAGTTTATAAGTTATAGGTTACACCTCCAAATTAGAGATTACCCACTTTGATGGGTTGTAACTTGAAATGGATTGAAATGAGATTTTTGTTCGGCAGAACTTCAGAAATATGCCCTTCAAGGAGTATACTGCTGAACGAGGGCACCCCGTATATACTGGCATTGACGTCAGTTGATTGAATTTTTAAGTTACGTTCTATGGCTCTTTAATTCGGGAAATACTGATGTTAAACAATTCCCAATCAAATCGAATGTTTCTTTCAGCTTTGTTATAAGATGGTAGTGGAAATGATGTGAGTTAGTTGCTGTTAATAAGAATTGGGTTGGGTTCTTTCATGACTCTTAATTTGGAAAACGAGGCAAGATAATTTTATTGTCTCTCAGTCATACTGCGGCTGGCAGATTTCGGCGAAAACCTAATACCAGGAAGGAAGTTGAAGTTAAAATGTGCTTATATTAAATAGATTTTGAGGTCAAGTGCAAGAATGAAGGCAGAAAAACTGCATTAAAAACTTGAAAACATATTCTGGATGTCGATATTGCAGATCGTACAGGAATTTAAATACATCAAGACACCGAATCCCCAAGAAGGTTTAACAAAACTGTTCTGTAAATGGGAAAACCATTTCCAAGAATTTTTCAATTTGTAGTCTTCATAAAAAAAAACAAAATTTTAACTCCTCTTTCACAAGCAATGAAATAAAAGACACTTCTTTTAACTCTCTATCTAGTGTTAATCCCAAAGGGGAACAGGTAACACAATACAATTTTTTTTGTATAATTGGGTGCTTTCTTTACAATATTTCAAGGCACGATTTTAGTCTTTCACAAACATTTTTCTTGTTTTACATACAAGACATTTTGTTGTAGCATTCAGTTATCAAAATTGTTAATACCTATACTAAAAAAATACTAAAAAATACTTTGCGCGTACTTTATATAATTATTTATAATTTTATATAGGAACTTTTGTGTGACGACAGACATCTGGCACATGACTCATCCTGGGATTCGGGTACGTAAAATTCGTGGTAGATATCGTGAAAATCAATTTACCGAGTGGCAATACTTTAGCTGTCAAAATGAATACGAAACATGTGATGCGAACTTTTTCCGCTGGGGAAAAGGCTATATAACACACAGTAATCAGTTGAAAGCGAGTATCGAAACGGTATACAAAAATGTCTGGATGCATCCACTATTTGTTGCTTTAGTTTTAATAACAATTTAATGAGAAACGTCAGACGTTTGTTTTTTTGTGTAAAAAATAAATAAACCATTGTTTTTAGAATGCTATGTGCCGTTTGTGGTTGCAAAAATTACAATGGAAACAGTAGTAACAAACAAAAAAGTGTTCGATACTATAGCTTCCCGAAAGATCCAGTTCTACTGAAAAAATGGGTCGATTTTTGCAGGAGAAAGGAATCATTTAATACAAACACTTCCAGGATTTGCAGTGACCATTTCACCGAAAATGATACAGAAAGAAATTTGCAATTTGAAATGGGTACTCCTTAGAAGTAAAATTTGTCATCTGAAATTAATAATTTTTTTTAAGGATTCATGAAAAAAAATCTTCTGAAGCTTAAGCCGGGCAGTTTTCCATCTGTTTACATTGGAAAAACCACAGTTACTAAAATTTCACCCAATAAAGTTTCGATGAAGACAAACCATGGGGAAAAGGATATTCCAAGACCTAATGACGAGTATCTTGAAAAGATGTGAGTGCTATCTTTAGAAATCAATTGGTTTTTTTTTAATGTTGAATGCGTTATTTTAGAAAGGAATTGCAACAAGAGAATTTTCGGCTTAAGTTAAACGAACAGAAATTGCACAAAACAATAAAGGCGCTTGATATCAAATTGTCTAAAAGCAATTGGGAAAATTCAAATATGGAAAGTAAACTTAAAACGGTATTTACAAATGCACAAATCAAAAAGTTAAAGACTGGCAAGCAAATGCGTTGGTCTGAGGATGATGTCGCAAAGTCAATCACTTTGTATTCTGCAAGTACACGCGCCTACAAGCTGCTAAAGAAGGAAAAATTTCCACTCCCTTCTATAAGAACGTTGCAACGATGGACTCAGAAGAGTGATTCAAAAAAATCAAAGATTTTGTACGACAGCGACATGCATAAGCCAGAATCAGAAGAAGATGCGAAAGAGGAATCAGTAAAAAATCTAGAAGAAAACAGTGAACTAAGCATGGAAGAGGAAGATACGATCGAGCAACAAACGTCTTTACGAATGAATTCTAAAAGCTTTGATTACGGTGACCATTCGTATTTCATTTTAGAAAAGAATACTATCATTTAACCTGTTTTCATTATCGCACTTTTAATATTAATTTAGCTTTTAAGCCTTTTCCTGTTAGACACAGAATAAAAAGTCGTTCCTATAATCTGTAGGATGTAATTTGTAAAATGAAGCTAAAAATTTGTATTTGGTGTTGTAGGGAAATGTAATAAAAAAATGGCGAAGATACCATAGTACCACATTTTACACCTTATGGCCATATTTACCCAAGTTGACTTGAAGCACCACCAATAGACTGATGAAATGAAACAAGAAAACGGTTCCTACTTTAACATTAAGCGTTCAGGACAACGATTCCAACAATTCTGTGTGTGAAGATACATATGTTTTTGACACGAGTGGAAGGTTCGTACAGTTTAATGTAAATTCCGTACCGCAAATTTTCTCTTCACATTCCCTACTCTTGGATGTTTGTCAGAATTTGGGCACGTTTAAAAACTAAAGACGGTTCTAAGGCGGATTTAAATATTGGAGCTACGTAAAAATTGTTGTCATTTGCCCAAAAGCATGAAAATCCACATTATATAAGCTTTTTGCACATCGTTCTCTTGAAATAGATAAAGACAAAAACTATCAAAACTTAAAAAAGCCTGTGCGACGAGCACTTTATAAATGGGTGAAAAATATATCGTATAAGCCCAATAAACAAAAAGTATGTTTTAAACAAAAAGCGATTCCATGTCAATTTCAGGTTGAAACAGCGAACTCGGAACTTCAGAATTGTTTGGTTATACATAGTAGGAAACGACTAGCAAATGGAAACGCCGAAGAGTGGAGGCAAAACTATAAGCAAGAGCAAATGCTGTTCTTCAAGGGGAGTTTTAAAAACAGTGGGGCACCTTGAAATATTCTTTTAGGTGTAAATCAAACTCTCGTTCAATAAATCCTCACATTTGGTTTACAATTAAACAAAAACCAAAATTATCCTTTTAATAATAATAATTATATTTATGTGTGTATTTGTTTTTGCATTTTATAATTACAATTATTTTTTTTTAATCGTTTCGATTCCTAGATTTTTGCGCTCTCTCGTAAGTGTCGCTTAATCAACTGTATTAATTTTTGTATATATCATTCGTGTTCTTATTTGTTTAATTTTTTTTTCCATTTGTATCATAGTAATAATAATAAATTTGAATATCAACCTAAAACAATCTACCTCTGCGATAGCGCTGTTGCCTCGCCCTATTCTGTGAATAGCTTCGACACATTGTGGGCGCCACAACTTGAGAATTCAAACGACGCTGGCTACAACTATTTCTTGAATTATACGGCTAACTGAGTAGATCCTTAATTTCTTTATGCATGTGACATAAGAAGTCCACGTAACTCGCCGATCCGTCTGTTCCGCGATCTTCGATTAGGAAATGTCGGAATACGCTCTCCAGTTTGTCGTTTTGCCGCACGCATGTTACCTACAAAGAGAAACGGATCTTGAATGGAGAACATATAAATGGTTATATTTTTTTCAATTTGCATACTCGCATGTAACGTGTTCGTTCGTGCATGATAGTGTCAATGATTTGTTGCACTCGTTTCGCCAATGGAGTATCACCAACAATAGCGAATCGTTCTGCATTGACCTGTTGCGTACACTGAACATTGAACAGCGGCTGAATGAATGATTGCGGCAGTGACTGACCCAACCAGAAGAACAAATAAACGCCATTCTCTAAAATGTAGGCGCCATCTTCAGACATCTTTTCATGGGTGACACGCATCGGTAGGGGTAAATCGTTTTCGTCAGGTTCTACATTGTGTATTGGAATGAATCGAGGATAGAAGAAGGTCACGGACATTTGCAGATCCATCGAGAGTACGAATTGGATGACATAGGATCGATCATCGGTTGTCATGTCGGAACCTCCTGAAATGGCATCGTTTTTGATCAAACACGACACGTAGACTGGCAGCAGCTTAAGACACTCGGGCAATATTAATTGTCCCGCTGATGTTGGCGATGTACAGTGTTTGCGATAGCAAGCCAGTATCTGGGCGGATCGATGTATTAGATTGTCTTTGACGACCTTTGGTGTAAGGTCCATCAACTTGAACATGGATTGTTTGGCGAAGAATAAGATAATCGTATCAAGATCACAACTCTTGAACACATCAGCTATTGTTGTAGTCACCCGAAGAGCTAAATTCAAGACACGAAGTCGACGTTGACCACTGCATGATGTGTACAGCGCGGCTATTTGCAAATAAATATTCTCTTCTGGGGGCAACTTGTCGTCGTGCTTGATTTCGATTGCAATCGCCTTGTTGGAATCTAAGGAGAACATGAAATTTGAATTTAAAATAGAAAAATCAATAAAGCTTCCTTACCAATACTAGCTAATTCAACATCTGTCGTGTTGGACATAAAGTAGTGGCCATAAAAGTCAGTTGCACGAATACCAGCAGAGGTTCTTACACGCATCACCGAATCAAAGGCTATTTGACGCGAAACGTTCTTAATGATGTCTTCTATCAGTCGTTTTCCGTCAAGTTCAGCCTGCAAAACAAATGAAATGTTATTAAAAAACAACAAACTTGTCATATTGTCACACAATCAACTTTTATCAATATATTTATCCCTTTATTGCAAATCTTTCCTGAAAATTTCGACGATAGTTTCTATAAATGCAACTATGGTCTTTGATTGGTGATAGCGTCAATAAAGATCCGTCTTTCGGATCGGAATCCTAATTTCAAACAAATGACGTTTCCGAATTAATCCAATTTAAGCTCATTTAGGTCATTTAAGCTTCCACTCCCATACTCCCGGAATGTCAGCGGAGATGACACTGAGTGATGACGGATTTCGGATCGCGTATACCAAAATTAAGAAAAATTCTTAAATGAAAACCAAAACTCACCTGGAAATACGTGTATTTGTAAACTTCTCCACCTGTTAATCGCGATACTTGTCCAATTGTCGCCACGTCAATATAAGAATTGTTAAACAAGAATAAATCAACTGAGCAACCAGCTTGAACACATTCCTGTCCTAAAGTATTATACGCCACAGTCTGTGGAGTAAGTATTGTCTTCTCCTTTTCCGTACCGAGCAGTTTACGATCGTCACGAATTCGCAACTTTCCAGGTGCTTCGTAAATTGGAAGAGACGAATTGAATACAAGTAATTTACCAGCACAATTCGATGCTTTAAGTGCTTCCAGACCAGCTTGAATTGCTGGTAGTAGAATAGTTTCAGTTTCCTTCGTGTCGACAAACATTTTAGGAATCTGTTCCATCAACGCATCAATAACAGCTTCGGATTCTTCTGGGTCAACAAGGAATCCATCCAAAAGTGGCATAAACATGTCGTTGATATCGCCAACAACCATCATTTGTGGTTGAGCCAAACTACTCTTTATATTATAGAAATGAACAGTACTGTTAAAGGTGATGAATCCAACGCGCATTTTTGATTTCTCGTGACCTTGATCGATGGGAAAGTTCCGAATAATTTGCTTGATCTCTTGACAAAGGAGATGAACCATTCCAGATTTGATGTTATTATAGGAGACATCAATAACGAAAATAAATGCTGGGATCTCTGGCGGCATATTGTTCTGCAAATTGGGAACATAAAATATTAATTATAGTAAAACATTTTCCACAGTCCTATTGTGCATTGTCGTTGTAACGTTATTCATTGTTGTTTCATTCATATTTGAAATTGTTTTCAACTACATTTATAATTCTGTTTGATCAGCTATTGCAAATGAAACAACGAACACGACATTCATAATAGGATGTACAAAATTAGATTACTAGAATTTATATTAATCTTTACCCGACAATAGTCCTTTGTAGCAACGAATTCATAAGTTCCCAGAACTAACTCGGGCCGCTCGTATTTATCCACACGCTGTCCGGTATGATCAAGATGTTGGAAGTATTCTGTAGGAACTGCAAGTTCAGAAAATAAATAAATGAATAAGTAAGATCGGACCAATCATAATCACATATTATTAAAGTCATTAATGGGCGATGTTTGTACATTTGCAGAAGTATTCAGGCTCAGGTTCATTATACTTTCTGGCAGATACTATAGTAATTTACCCGACGAGAAGGTTGGGGGAATGCCAGGACATTTACAAAGGAAATACAAAATTCCTGAAAATGCGATTACATGTTTCCCATGGCTCATATCCTGGCCGAAATAATTCTTGAAAGTCTTCGACTTAAGGTGTGCTTCCATGTCAATGATTTATCGGAGTATCTAGAGCAGAGCTCGGGTGTGCTTTTGACGGCTTCCATGCAACCTAAACATAGTCTTTGGAGTTAAACTAGCAATAATAGTAATAGCGTAAATGGTAATTCTACCAAAAACAACCGATCCATATGATTAGATTGGCCTTATAATTATCGTGATTAACCAAATGCAACCCTGTACTGCAAGAAAACCGACAAGCCTTAGATGTTTCGTCTCGTCATGCTCGGTCCAAAGGAGCTTGCTATCGAGGATAACTCCAAGATATTAACTTTCCCTGAGATATCAACAATGTAACGTATGTAACGTTTATTACTAATGGAAAAAACGTTCTCCTTCTTGAGAAGAGAACAATCTCGGTTTTAAGAGGATTCACCTGAAGCCTATCTAGTATTGAAGTAGTAGTAGTAAACTTTTAATATGAATACCACTCTACCACTCTTAGACACAAGCGAATCAATGCACTTGCTGCATCGAATTGCCTGTGTTTGATCCCCCATGGTACTATTAGTGTAGCCATTTGGGAGCAGGTGGAAATAAGTGTTGCAGGGGAAATGGGGTTTAAGCGGGGAAATAATGACAATAGCGAGCTGACAAAATTACTTTTTTAATGTTACTTTTAGGTCATCATCAAAACAAATCAGTATTGATCTACAATTACCACAAAAGCGTAAAAAATCGTGACAATGTCGTATTTAGATTTCAATCTTAAAATGTAGTAATTGAAGTAAAGAAAACGTACGTACCTTCTGTCGAAACTTTGCACATCAAACAATGGAAGCGACGTCCAGCGTCAATAAATTGCATATTTGGCGACATGTACGCTTTGCATCGGTTGCAGCGAATTGGTCCTAGTTCTCCGAAATCAACAATTGGTGCATCGTATTCCCCTTCAACGGTCTTTGCGAATGGTGAAACGATCAAAGAGAATGGCAAAGCTGTCGTTTTGAGCAAATCAGATGTAGATGGAACGCAATACATGGATGACCTAGAAAGATATCCATTTTTTGTTTTGTTAAGTAAAAATGTAGAATCCAAAAGTTACCTACCTAACAAAACGAGGACTTGAATTTCCTTGGTCTTGAACGACAAATTTCGTAGTGACTAACGGGGGCAGCAAGCCCGGTTGATTGGTAATAAACGCACCGCCAGCGTTTCGCTGATTCTCAATCATAACTTGAATAGGATTTGGCATCTGATCGGGATCTAACCGGCGTTGCACTGCCGCTGGTTGTTGCTGATACTGCTGATTGTACATGCCGGGTGGTTGCTAAAAAAACACAAATCAGAAGATTCATAAAGATTATATATAACGAGTTAACTAAGCAAATACTTACATTAAAGTTACCTCCAGGCTGCATCTGTTGACCAGGTTGCATTGGCATTTGGCCTGGCTGAGATGGGTACGAAGACATTTGTCCCGGTTGTGGAGGCATTGGACCCGGTTGATATTGCATCGGTCCACCACCTTGTTGAAATGGCATTTGCCCAGGCTGTGGGGGCAGTTGGCCTCCCAGAGGAGGCATTTGCATCTGACCAGGTTGTGGTGGCATTTGCATTCGTCCGGGCTGCGGAGGCATTTGCATTTGACCAGGTTGAGGCGGTAATAAACCAGGTTGTGGAGGCATCTGCATTTGTCCCGGCTGTGGAGGCAATTGTTGACCTGGCCTTGGTGGCCCAAATTGCATTGGCTGCTGCTGCTGCTGTTGCTGGGGTTGCTGGGGTTGTTGCGGCGGTTGTTGCTGCATTTGATGTGGTTGAGTTGGATACATCGCACCTGGTTGCGATGATGGCGGCATGGGTGGGTATTTTTGCTGCATTTGCGGTTGGGGAGGAAATTGAGAAGCGACGGGAGGTTTTTGTTGTACATCTTGTGGTTTGGGTGGTTCGCCTACCTGAGGCGGTAAAAATGGTGATGACTGCAGAAAAAAAACAGAAGAAACTAGTTAGTAAATGTTGAGAAATTTATACCACAGATCCAAATAACACTAAAAAAATTCTAACGTGTTTGGAAGATGCACCTCCGAACTATACAAATCATATAAAACGTAGAAGTTTTCACATTAGATTATTTGACCACAATATTTCCTGGTAAAATGCAGAAAATGTAAAAAGAAAAACTGTCAAACAATAAAGATTATCTGTTGATGCCAATAACCGACCAAGATCGTTCAAATTAAAAATAAATTTTCATGAAAGACTCGCAACGAACAAGTTATTACGAAACTTTCTTCCGCATATTATTTTTAAAAGAATAAAGAATGTCTTATCAGCTTAGGAGCGAGCCCAAGTGTTGTCAATACATTTGTTGAATTAATCCTACTGCCTCAGTATAGTATAACTGCACAAGTAGATTACTTTAGAATGTTGGATTGTTTGCCTAATAACGGAATGATGTATGTACATAATTGGTGACCCAATATTTTGTAAACTTTTCGTGTGGGTAGAGATAGCCGGAACTTTTGACAATAAATGTCACGTAGAAGAGCACAATATATAGTGATTTGATTATTTGCTTATCAGAAAGAACGAAAGTAAGCAAATCCCATTGGAATTGTCATGATGGCGAAATGAATATAAGATAAGATATTCTCTGCAGTATTGTGCGAGCGCCTGAAATAATTTGTCAACGATCTGATTGGAACTTTTAATATTCCATACCGAATAAGTTCAGATTGATGCTCACCACCTGCTTATCGAATTTAAAGCCGCATATAAGAGCATCTATAGATGCAATCTATACAGAGTCAGGGAATTCCTACCAAACTCGTACGTTTGTGCAGAATGATGATAGAGAATGCTCGCTTTTGCATCAAGATTGGTAATGATTTAACCGAGACCTTTCATGTCAAACAAGGATTTAGGCAAGGCGACGCTCTGTCATGTGAATTCTTCATCATCATTGCTGCTTCTGCTCTAATATGGTACCAGCGGTAAATGTAACTTTGAGGTAGTATGGAAAATGGAAGGTAAAACTGGAAGTTACTGAACGTAGTTAGCCAAAGACGTATTTAGCGGCGCATATAGATTGAGGCGGCGTATAAGTAAGTCAGTTGTTAACGTATGCTGAAGCTGTGTTTTCTACATTTAAGATTCTACCAGTTTTGTTCGCTTTATTTCTCCAATTGAGCGTCATTACTCCACCATAAAAAACAAATAGTTATTAGATATATGCTGGAAGTAAGTATGTAATTCATTTTTATTAAATATATTTTCTACGGCATGAAATTGTTTGGCATAGTTGAGTCTTGCAGGATTAAAAATATTGTACAGCACTTGCAAACCGCACGCTTTTGATACCAAAGCGAAACATTTTAAACTAAATTTAATGGCGAAATAATCCCCATTGAAAAAAGCATGGTGTCTGCGCATCGCCGCCTTACATGAACACCTTCTAGGAACATGCATACATACAAATATCTATAGTAAAGTATATTACGTGCTTGGATATCACGTAACTTAACGTGAAAGTTGCTTAGAGGAACTTGTGCTATTTTTTAGGCTATGTACCTGACTATTTAATTCATTTGTATACTTACAGCTTTTGCAGGCGGCATATGCGGCATTCCAGGTATACTAGCGCTATTGAGAGTCATCTGTGATTGACCGGGATGATTTGGTGTTGGAAACGAATTTTCAACTGGCTTCGATGGATCTAGCGGTGGCGTAGGTTTCCCTAATCCCGGATGCTGATGCGCACCTTGTGGTGGAAAATTTCCCTGTTGCTGTGCCACCGAAGGAGGAAGCATTGATACTGCTGGAGGTGGACCAGATTGCAAAGGTTGTTGCAATCCCTGCTGCAGAGCAGGTACGCCTGTGTTCTGCGGCAGTGATGTTGGTGGCATCGGGCCATTTTGATGTCCAACTAATCCAATTGAATTGTTATTCGGAATCAAATTGTTGTTTCCAGCAAGCGGTACCTCACCAAGACTTGGTCCGTTGCGCATTGGTGGTGGGGCCATATTTCCACCTGCACCGGGGTAAGCCTTAATAGGGTTCACTGACATACCACCCATGGAATTGACCAACTAAAACGAGTGACTTATTAGCTTCTGCAGTAAGTAAATGAAATTTGTTAGTAATTTACCTGCTGTTGGTAGTTTCCATTCAACATTCCTTGTGACTGAGGAGGCATTGCGGGTGGACCACCAACTGGAAGCTGCTGTTGTTGTTGCTGCTGCTGCTGTTGTGGTGGAGGTAGTGGCTGCTGTGGTTGTGGCCATCCTTGGGGTGGATATTGCTGCCCATATGGTGAGGGATTCATTCTTTGATTTGTTGTATTCACAATTCAATTGAATCACACATAAAGTCACAAAACTATTACAATACTTTCACTTATCTGTACACGGTGGCTAACACGTCCTATCGATGATGTTGTCAATCGAATTGAACGAAGGAAACAATTGATTTCCGCTAACGTAGCTGAGAAAAAAACAATTGGACGGGTTTTCCACGGTACACCTTCGAAAAGGAATTCAAATTATTTTCGATTTTCACTAGGAATTTAACGCAATTTTAATTAAGTTTAATATTGTAAAAGATATTCCACGTCAGAGCACTATTTTGCAGCCAGAAATTTAATTCCAACTTGTTCTGTATGAAAGTGTCGAGTGTCGAATGAACGAATTGATCTGTCATTTCGTGCCACGTAAAACTGCTATAACTTGACGAATAGTGATGACAGTTAATTGATGTTAATTTTGAGATTTTGTTGAGTTCAGCTAATGATTTAAAAAAGGCTCTCCTTAATTATTTTTCTTGCCTTTCAAAAAAAGGAAATTACCAGTAAATTTGCGACAATCAACGTTTGAGTCTAACGAACATGCATGTGTAAATTGGGCACATGTTACACATTTGATTTTAATCGTATGTATTTGTATATAAGAAAAAGAATAATTAATCTGATCGATGGCATAAACAGAAACTAACTGGTAACCGAAGTTTATTTTGAGTAAGTAAATATTTTTATTAGTATTATCGCAATTACATTTTAATAGACGTTTGCTCATGGCAGTACTCGTTAGTAATTGGGTTTGTAACAAGTTAGTAATTTTATGTCGTACACAAAATACACATTATTGTCAAAAAAGAAGAACAATTTCCCAATTCCCAAATTGTTGAGAAATTGGAAAAATATACTTGTTGTATGCAAATACATGCTTTCAACGAACAAACAAACATCTTTCCACCGACTAGGACAGAATGGCACTGTTGATAGCAGCAACTTCAATGTAGTTAAGGAGTTTATCTACCTCGGTGTGAATATCATCTCCACAAATGAACTTAGTGGACATCTGGCGAAGAATAACCCCATAAAACCAGGAAACTGAAAGCATCGTCAAAACAGAAATTTTTTCCGGTGATTTTGATTTATTTGTCTTGATACAGTTGTTACTTTTTACAAACTGAAATTTAGATACATTTAATACATATTTTAAAAGAAAGGGATACATTTTTCAAAAATTCTGCGGCAATGATAGGCACAGCTGCAACTTCATCTTATGTGCAGATTTTTATTCTATGTGGCCGCTAAAGTTGAAGTCGAAATTTTTTTTCGAATGTGCCGATTGTTAACCCCCTACTGTGTCACTTGAGCATCGTTTCGTTGTCACTTTTGACAATTCTCGATTGTCTCGTGCGAATTGCATTTTCAAAACAAAACAAATATATTATAATTATTTTGTAAACTACTAACATAAATATAAAACAAATGGATTCAGATACGCCGACAAAATGCTCTTATTGCTCAATAATTATTGAAAACGATGACTTTCTCCATTGTACAACGTGCAAATCAAATGTTCACATTAAGTGCTTAAAACGTCCGGGGACTCCAGGTGATCTCTTGGGAGATGTGTTCTTCACATTTACGTGCACTGACTGTTCAACTGTGGAGGGTAAACGTGAACAGTTCGTGAGACAGAAACTTCCATGGTAAGTGACAGTGACTGTTTGTCGAGTTTCTTAACCGAATTCCTTCCGTCAGGTTAATGGTCATCACTATGGCCATATATAATCTGTCAATAAAGTCAAACGGTCTAAGTCATCATGGCTACTTTCATTGGAGAACTCATATAGTCAGCTTTATCGATAAGCACTGGGAATATCTGTTTGATTCGCACACGTAGGCTTGTTTCCTTTTCATAAAAACCTTATGCAAAAAATGTACTGTTTTAGAAAACGTCGGAAGAAATGGATCGGATCAGTGTCAGGCGCTCTGTCACATAACAGTCCAGATTTTTTTGTATCTGGCCAAGAACGGTTTCAGGAAACCGGTTGGTGGAAGTTAACATACAACCAGACGCCCAAATTTTTCTCCAAACTTTGTAGGTCCTGTAGAATCATTGATCACTTTGTCAATTAACAATAATTTCATTTAGATGAACAAGTATCTCAGAAACGGCAACAATTACGAAATGACAAGCGTAGTGCTGAAGAAGCAAATTATTCAAGCGACGTTTCAAATTCGGCAACCGATGATGCAAAGCGACGTCGTAACGATTCTGATGATGAAGAAACTTGTAGCCGTACCTTGTATGTAAAATTAAAAAAAAAACTGATACAATAGTTCGACTGCATTGATTTTTTTTTAGACCTTATATGGGAAGAAAGCCAAAGCCTAAAATAGTCAAGCAAGTTAAAGTTGAAGAGGATATAGAGGCTAAGCATCTGAACTCGGTGCAGTCAAATTTGATGGACTTTTTGGCGGAGACTCTTTCTTCAGATGGTCTAATGTTTGGCGACATGCAAGCGGACAGCTTATCAAAAAACGATTTACTTCCTCTGATCGGCACAACGGATAGCGTGAACTTTTTTGACGCAAGCCCGACAAAGAATGAAGAAGCAAAATTAAGCAGTTTTGTAGAGAGTTTGGATCAAGAAGATGTTGCTGATGAGAGCTCATCGAAGACACCAGAAAATCTCCCCGATGAGCAATACCAACCTCGGATTATTCAAGTCACAAACTATCAACAAATGGATGCTGCAGATTCAACGTCTGAGGAAACCACGATCAAAGAAGAGCCCGTAAGCGAATCAGACCACTCGTCGGACGAGGCTGAGGGTGATGATGAAACGCCAATGGAAGCTTGCGCAAAGAGTTTGTTTACCAAACACCCGAAACGGGAACTTCCTTGGCTTATCGAGAACCGAGACGATGATGAAAACTTAGAAAATGAATCACTTTTCTTGGAGGGAAGGTAACCGTTCGCATAGCTGTTGTTTGGCTATATTTTTATTTTGTCTTGTTAGGTTAATCGCAATGAGCGACTATGAAGAGAAAGAACTCTACAATAAACTTCATAATATCATTAGTCTTGAGAACCAGTGTAAGATTGACGTTCCTCCGTATGTTCGTCGTTTTTATCGCAAATTAGTTGTGCGCGAGCTCAAAAGAAACTATTCGAAACCAATTTTTAATTTGGATGCGTACAACCAGTCTCAAGACGAAAACGAAGCGTTCTTAAAGCCAAAAATATTGGATCGGTATAAGGTATACTTCAACAACTAATATTACTTGCTAAATTATTTTATTAACCATTGCTTTTTGTCTAGCTTATTTCATCTTCCAGTCAAACGGCGTTAACATCATTTCACGCTAAAATTGCGGGTTCTTTTCACTATGAAGTTTTTGAATCTCCATACACTTCGCGGATCCTTCACCCGTTCATTTATCGCAACACAAAATGTGTTCCTCCGTGGCTAAAACTGATGTGCGAACTACAACACAGCGTCAATGGGATAACTCCCAGCCGATCTACTGTCGACTTCTGCTATGTTCGTCCGAATCATATTGCTGCCGTTAACGCATTGTTGCAGTCTGTGTTTTGGCCGGGTATCGATAGTAAGTGACAACTTGGCAAGCAATTGCAGTAACGATGTTCATTTTTGTTTCGTTAACAGTGTCTGAGTGTCTTAGCTACCCAGACTTCAGTGTGGTTGCTTTGTATAAAAAATTAGTTATTGGATGCGCATTTCTGGTTCCTGATGTTGGCTTTAATGAGGCATACATTTCATTCATGGCAGTACGACCCGGTTGGCAGCGCAGTGGAATTGCTAGCTTTATGCTGTATCATTTGATTCAAACGTGCATGAGCAAAGATATAACGCTGCATGTGTCTGCAACGAATCCTGCAGTGTGTCTCTATCAGAAGTTTGGATTTAAAATCGAGGAGGTAATACTTGGCTTTTATGAGAAATACTTGCCAATCGATTCGAAGCACAGTCGACATGCGTTCTTTTTGCGACTAATGCGATGAAAAGATTTAGAATTGTCTGGAATTTCGACTGATTTAATTTAATGTAGGGAATTTATTTATTTAAAATAAAAGGAAAACCTTTACAATCCGGCATTTTTATTACACAAGGAGTTTAGGAGAGCGAAGAAAGAACTGACGGAAGTAAATACATAAATATTATTTTTTTTTATTACATAATGTCTACAACCCCAAACGCTTGTTGATGACCAGCAGTACGATTTTCGCAGCACTTTCGTTGACGTATTTAACTGAAAAGTGAAACCAAAGTTGATTAAAAATTACTTTTCGAAACGTTCAATTCAAGTTGTTTGCGATGGTTACAAGTTATTTGCAATTCACCAAATACTGGTGTTCCCCAAGGCTCCATTTTGCCGCTAACCTTTTTTTTATAAATGACCTGTACAGAAACACTTGTACATTTTCGATAATGGCACTAATGAAAGACTTCGCCCCTGTGATCTGGCTAGATTTTATAAGGCGCTCGAGTAGAACGCTCGTACGTGTTCAGGTGCACCATATGGTGATCGAGTCATTGCGATAACGCTTGACTATGTACCTCACATAACCTATACATTCAAAATATTGTGTTTTAGATGCAAATTTGTTCAATTCTCCAAAATTATTCATTAATATCGTTTTGTGAGTCAACTTTCCCATATATATTTTTTAAAACGTTTCTGGCTAAGCACTTGCTATTTTGTAGGTGTCGTGAAGGTGCATCACGTAAAATTAATATTTGTTTTGCAATAAAACACTTTAAATGTACAAGTTGTCATTACTTGTGGGTGTGCATGGAATAATCATAATAATTTTTATTTCCTTGCAAAATAATAATAACAATAATTACAATAATTCCTGTAAATAGGATATTCAACTTATAATACATTTAATCATGTCGTCATGTAAATTAAAATAAAACAAATTTAAATAAACTGTTTAACTTATTTTCTGTATGTGCCAATGTCAAATACTTACATTTAAATTATTTTGGCTCTATAATACTTTTCTATTATCATTTTGTTCATGTTCAAATTACAATAATTACTTTTTCGATATCAGCAAAATAAATTTTAATAGATTTTCGCTAATAAAAAAAGAAACTGATGGAAATATTCAACAATTATCTACGCACCTAATTATATTCGATACAAATGCGGATGCTTTCCTCCCTTTAATACATCATTTTGTATCACGGTTTATCTTTTTATTTTGAAAATGGAAGAAACTGGGTTAAATAAATAAATTGTCTATAAAAAGTAAAATAATTGCATAAAGCTCTGAATTTATGTTAGTTGTTAGAGTGCTTTTTCTTAAATCTATTGATATCGTCTTAGGAGTAATGGTTTTTATTAATTTAGAGTGTTGTTGATGTAACAGTGCTTATGCCATGCACCAGAATAGTTGGTGGAAGTTCAGCTGTAAGCTCAGAAAGTAGTTCCATATAGCGCTCGCTGCGCTCTTCCCAGTGGGGAGCATCTGTATTTGGTGGCGCTGCGAGGTAAATGAATGAAACTGCTGTCTGATCTGATCGTTCACGAATTATTTGATTTGCTCTAAAAACGGGAAGGTGTTTAACATAAACGATAGAAAATTTAAAAAAAATTACCTTTGCATGTACAGCTTTGAACGATTTAAGTTCTCATCGGAAATTGGGTCGGTATCGTACTCGCCGCAGTTGGTAAATTGTTTCAAAATTGATGCATGACGTATGAATTCTGCATTCCTGCTCCATTCACTTATCTGTAAAATACAATGTTTTTAGTCGTACTTAGGTAGGTAAGGTTGAAATGGATGCCTGCACAAGACCGACACACTTAGATCAGACTACAGGGATCTAGAAAAAAGCTCCTTCCATTGTCCCATTTGGAGCTTCTGACGAAGCGAAGATGAATTTTATTGTCAATATTGGTAAGATTATATCTTCGTACAAGAAGGCTCCTTTTTTTGCTGGCGAGAGCAGGGCATGTAAAAAACAGGTGAGGGATCGTTTCCCCCTTGTTTTCTTCCATGCTTTGATGTATGCTTGCCTATAAGACAACGCCCAGAAACGACACCGTGACGTCTGCTTAGAGATCAAATCTTTAGAGCGTTTCGTCGCTAAACATATGGTTTGACAGCAGCGCGATGACCATTAAGACCAGTCTTTCCACAGCTATAGTGGAATTTCAGTCCTTAGCTCTCGGCTAGAACCAAAAGTCGATCTTATCCCAAATCGGGTTTGCTGGAGTTACACCAGCAGAAAGTATGGGCACCGTATTTCCGCCCGGTTTTAAAGAGAAACCGGTCTCTGCCCAGAGATCCGCAGTATGCAGATGAGGCTAGCTAATCCAGGGGTCGCGAGCTATCCGGATAATCCGTTCGATACTCCGTTGAGCTATTTTTAAACTGGGCTCCTAACCAAGTTGATTCTCAGGACGAGTCGTATGACACCTTAATCCGGACCAGGGGATGAAGGAGTGAAAATGGACAGAGAAAAGGAAGGGAGGGGATGGGAAGAGCGTTTTTTTAGTTTCATGACTCATCTATAGAAGGATGCTCAAGAATCTTTGACCTATTCAGCCCCTACAACTCGTCAAGTTCAACACTCGAGTAGGACTTTTGATTTTATAAAAAAAAATTAAATACATCTTGCCACTTACTTCCTGAATATCGGCCGCAATACGAAGATTATTCAACGATTGTTCTAATTTCATTTTCGGGAATATGTCCATTTGAGGAATCTGAGTATCAAATGAGCTGCAAAGAAAATTCTATTAACTACCTTAGAGTAGTATATCACATCGTCATTTACCTAATGTTCGAAGGATTTCCATTGGCTTCACAAAGGAAAATACGAAGAGTCAAACGTTTCCATTTTGGTAACATATTGATGATGCATGCAAGTTGCATCATAAATAGCGACACAACATCGAAGGGATTCTCAGCTTTAGGATCGAATACGTTGATTGGCCACACGTCAATGTATTTTATATGATTGCTCCTGCGTTTAACAACAAAAAAAAATAAAACATTCTTAAATTACATACATACTCTCGAAGCAAATGCTCGACCAAGTTCATACTTTGATATAAAATTCTTGTCTAGCTGATGGAAATGTCTGCACAAGCAAATATTTTTCTTCATCTTTAAAGTATCACAGATAATTGCAACGTAATCCTGAGTGCTGATGTGCTTCTCCTCACCGTTTTCACGTATGGGGAATGCTTCGGAATCGCCCACGTTAAAATTGTTTGTTCTGTAGGACGAATTTTCACTGGAAAAAAGAATTGGTTTACTCATTTACATGTAATCCTACTTGACTAGTGACTACTTACATTTGGAAGAAATCCTTTGGCATTTGCGAGTCATAGAATCCCATAATGATAGTGTTGGGTTTCATGGCACCAATGCCAGACAGACGAATTAAATGCTGAACTCCTTCCCGGATTGAATTAGCTAGTGTTACTTCAGCAAACGCTTTCACCTTCATGTGATCGAGCAAGGAAAGCCAAAGCTTATTTTCTTCAATCGTTGGATCAGTGACAGCTGTGCAATCTCCAACTTTAACGTGACCAATCACATAGAGTCCTCCCTTCTTCATGTCGTTAACGAAGTCAATAAGAGGACAACACGAACGTGGACTTGACACTAACAGCAACATTTGTGGTCTCCAAAATTTCACGTGCTCCTTTCGTGGATCCAGCATTAGTAGATATTTCCGCACTTGATGGAACATCAGAGCTTGGGAAATTGATCCCCATTGTGCTCCCTGTGATGCGGGCGAGAAAATGTGCAAAGCAATGACCAGAATCAAACATAAGATTATGCTGGACGAGGCATAGATCGGATTGATAACGAACATCATCACCAAAGTGCCAAGCAAGCCGATCAAACATGTATGCCAGGTGAAGTACTTGAAGAGCGGTCTGAAATTTGGTGCTCCGGTCAGCTCGATACCCAAGCAGGCTAAATTGGTTGCTAAGTAGGACAACATAAATAGAACAGAGTTAATTTGAGCGATGGTATTCAAAGATCCAATAAGAAGAATTGCTTCGACCAGTGTCCAGCTGGTGAGTACGGCAACAACTGGGTTTCCCTTCCAAGTTCCACGAACGACGAAATTAAGAACTGATCCGAAAACTTGGTCCTTTGCCAGAGCTTCCAAAATGCGACTTGATCCGATCTGATTACTAAGACCGGTAGAGAATGTTGCCGTGAGTATACCAATCGCTGTGAATGGCGGCCACAAATTGATTGGCATTAGAAATAGATAATTATTAACCAGCAGGTCGTGGGGAGTGGTGAATGCCATCAGGAAGGAAAGAAGAATATAGCAGACGAAGGTAAATGCTACTGCAGACAGCGTTCCGATGGGAATACTACGTGAAGGGCTTTTCAATTCGCCAGACATATTAGCCCCAGCCATGATGCCAGTGACACCGGCGAACAATACGCCGAAAGTAACCGCGAAGTTTACTACTTTGCCACCGGACGTGTAATCTGGTCCATACTGCTCATATAAGTTGCCCTGCAATGTTTCGATTGATAGGCCCGTGTAGTTGTATATTATTGTTTCATTAGACGGGTGCAATTTATTTTCGTCGGGAAGAGGAACCTGAAAGTAAAAAATATATTGTGAGGGCAAAGAAAATGTTAGCCTACACTGTCTTAACTAACTATGTTTAATAAATTTCATATAAAGCATGCCTATTTTAAGCAACTGAATCATATTTGGCATGACCTAACGAATATTTGCCGATCGAGTTGTAAGAAATATCAAAACAATATGACGGGTCCCAACTCAACAGTTATCATATCAGTTTTTCCCCGGCTTAATTAGATAACAAAACTGAATGTCCATCAATCGGCATTTGATTTCTCGATGCGTTGTCGTTATCAGTCTTATATTTAAGTCTGGGGCACATACAAAAAATCAAGGTGTACTCACTGCAGTTGCTGGTTTAGTTAGGAAACTGATGTACGTTGAAAACAAGCATATCGTAACAAGTCCGAGGACCATGACGGACGTCTTGGCAAACATTGCCGCTCCGATTAGGCAGACAAGCAACATTAATGTGTTCAAAATGGTGCAATAGAGGAATCTCCACCACGGTCCGTCGTTCAGCAATCCTATTTTGGAGAAGTAACCTCCGGGCCCAAAGTTCTCCATTATACCTTCAGCGCATCCAGATATAGCCATAGCACAACCAACAACATTGGCCAGGAAAAATAAGGTACCAATGGATCCACCAAATTCTAAGCCAAGTGTTCGACTTATCATAACTTAAAGAAAGATGTTTGGTTTTCAATGAATACAATTTGTTAAAGCAAATACTCACAGTAAACTCCACCGCCTTCAACAGCTCCATTTGTTGAAATTGCACAAACTGACGCGACAGTAAAGAGGAGAATCAAGTACGCAATTACGAACTGAAGAAGCGTAACATAGAGTCCGGCGTTGCCTACAATGAAACCTAAAGGCACAAGAAAATCACATATCAAATAGCAAAAAATGAATACAGTTAAACGAACTGCTGTTTGATGAATCAAACATTTTAATGGGACATTTAAGGGGCATTGGTCATTGCCGTGTCAAGATGCAGGACGTGATTCATAAGTTCCTACGTTTTTATCCTTTAAAAAATAATTCTAGAAAGTTTTGTTTGTGGCAGCCACCATCTTATCTCACGGTTAAGCAGATATTAATATAATAATCAAATCATATCAGTCAGTTTTTTTTTAAAATAAATAAAAACATTTACCCGTATTTTTGCACTAAGTAGAACAGCTTACTATGAGTGATGACTTCTTAAATACTACCTTGTGTCTATCTAGAAATCATTGAAGGCTTACTTTACCCAAAAATATCGAATAACGAATACCTATATTCTCGATTGCGTAAGCTAACAACTCAATTACTAAAGAACGTTTACATTGTTTATCCATGTTTGCAATGTTTGGCTTTTTTTTTTGCGAAAAACAATAATGTGCGAACACATCAATTTCGAGATCTCACATCTCACATCGCTTCGCCATCACTCAAAATAGATTCTTTGTCAATATGATCACAAAAGTTCCCCTATTTGTTTTTTGAACTTACCAACACGAATAAAGACCAACGCACTGAACATGGAGAGCGCTACAGGTGAGAAGACTCCAGCAAATGTTCCCAACGTACGGCCACTTCTCTCGGGATCTGCCATTCCGAATTCGACATAACCATCTGCTGCTTGTGGAGTTGCGGGTCGACGTATCGGATTGCTGGCTCCATTGCCAAACAAAGATCCAAATGTTTGGAACATACTAGTTCGAGCTGACGCTATCGGGGATGTTTCATTATCGCCCCCACCTTCGCTACTCATACTACGGCCGTCCATCTGTTGGACGATACTCTGACATTAGAATCTAGTTAAGAAGCTTAAAAAAATTAAACGAGATAATTACCTTTTTAAGAACAGCAGCTTATGTATGTATCAAAACGCCCACTGAGCACTGATCACTGGAAAAACAAAGAACATCATTAGATATGAAATTCAGATTTACAGTATGTCGAGCGATATGGATAGGTTTATTGCTATTAGCTTACGTTGGCATGTAACTCTTACAATAAAATCAGTTTCCACTAGGAAGAAACTTACGGAAACTGATTGATTTCTCTTTTTTTTTCTACAATAATACGCTACGACGACGATGAAAAATAAAACAAATATGAATCATCTGTTTGAGCTGTCAGTAAAAGAGATTTGTTTTTTTGGGGGTGTTCGATAGGTGGATTTTGGTTGGCAGAAGGAATATGTTAAATGGCAATTGTCAAAATTTAGGCAAATATTTTATAAAATATAATTTGTCAATCCAAGCGATTAACTATGAAAACATTTTCAAAAAGAAGCTTAATAATAAAATATTAACGTTATTTCGAAGAAATAATTTCTCTTTACGTAAATACTTTTTATAAAACGAATGATGTTTATGAAAAGCGTTTTTATTTGCTGTGCCTGTATGGAACGATGTAAAGAAACATTCGCATAAATCGTTTTCATGTACCAGTGCCAAAAACAAAAACACATTAAAACAAAATACATATCTATCATGTAATTATCAGGTATATGTGTAAGACCGTATACCGCAAATTGAAACCAGCTTTGAACTTGATCATTCTTTTTTCGCTACGCTGTTTTAGTGTTTACACTTAATGCGTGACAATAGTACAGAATATGTCTACTTCTACTTCGACTTTACAAAATTTACGATATAAAGCTTCTTTTTTCCATATTTCTCAGCAGGTATTTCTGTCAAAGTGCGATCTCTTACACGCTACCCTCTGCGACTGAAGTGGTGTATGACAGACACAACATAAATAAGGGCTCAACTTTCCTTTTAAGTAGCAAGAATTAGCACAAAAGAATACTTTCATTCGATTGAAAAACTATTCAAAATAAGAAATTTGATTAATTTAAAATGTACACTTTTTACACCGAAAATATGGATGTATGGTTGGGTTCATCATAATGCACCTACTTAACTTTAATTTGTTTTGGAATTTTGTACACTTCTCTTTATACTTTTTAAGGAATTATTCGCTTTTTGTTGAATTTTGAGGAATTTTTTGATTAAAATTAAGGAAGTTTTAAGATTCTACTTTTTTTTCATTATATTGCGGTTAGTGCCAACCTACTGTGACATGTCGCACGACACAGGTAGATTTTATGCGAGTCAGAAAGAAAAGGATAGATTGCACAAAGAATCCACCGAAAATTGACTTTCAATTTGAATTCTCGGTGTGGGCATAAAGGTTTCGGTTTCAAACCGTATCACTTTTGACAGATATCTTCATTTGGTATTTGCGTTGAAAGTATTCGATTAACCAACAGAAATAATTTGTTGTTTCAGATTTTAGCATTCGTCGTTGTTCAATTGCTTTCATTTTTATAACATTTTTTGTGTGTGTAGCCTGTTTAAAATGAAACCAAACATTTTTCAATTCGTATCTGAATGCAGTCATTGCGATATTTTTCTTGTAGTTCAAATTAAATAGCCTGGAAAATGGATATTTTGCTCGAAATGCATGCTCCTTCCAATTGTCATTGAAACAATTTTTTTTCAAATCGTGCCGACAGAGGAAAATTTTCTTGACGCGTTGTTCTTTGTGGAAATTGTATTGATTTTCTTTTCCGAGAAAAAGTGCATCGATATTAAAATTTTAGAATAATATTTGCGTTTATTCCTATTTTTAAGCTATTGCATCTGTAAAGTTTAATAGAAAATTATCAAAATAGAAGGTCAAAAGCTGCATTCAAATTTTAATAAATTTATGGAGATGGATCGAAGTATGTTCGCCATCTTTAATTTATCAGAAAAAGTTTAATTAAAAATTCTACAATCTTATCACAAACGCCTTTTTTGAGTTCATTGAAAGTATGGAAATAAATGAATCCTTACTTTTTCTAGGATCCAGAAGTATCGATTCACCTCGTCGCCATAGAGGTCGAAGGGATCACAGACGTTACAGCAGATCACGTTCTAGATCAAGGTATAAATGGATTTTTAGCAAACAAGCAGAGTTGTTCTAGTCTAAAGAGACGATGTTGCAAGTAATGCTTTGTTTTTTTTCTTTTGAATAACATTAGAAATCGCAGTAGGGAACATGAACGCAGGCGTAGATCTCGCTCGCCACGTTCCCGCAGTCGAGAGCGTTACGTTCGGCGCAGTCCTGAGCAAGATTTGTACCGTGAATTGATTTACGAGGACTATCATCAGGATGATAGACCTATGCATCATGGAGGTGCCGGTATTGGCCGCATCGATCGCATTGACATAAATGACGCTCGCTACATGGAAGAGAGATTCCAGGAGGAGCAAAGATATCACGATGAACAAAGAGAAAAGGATTTTCGCGGACATCGCAATGGCGAAGAAATGGATAGATACATGGAAGAAAGGGCCAGAGGCCGCGAATATGATCGAGAACGTGACAGAGGCAGTGACCGAGATAGACGGTAAGTCTGAAGCAAAGTATGTTTTGCCTTTTTTTTTATTTATTTATTTTTTCAATTAAGTGATCACAGACATCGACACGCCAAGCGGTACCATTCATCTGAAAGAGATGATAACAGCGATGGTTATGATGGGGACGGGATGTGCCATGATTATGATTACCATAATCAGTCTCCAAATAATACAATCATTGTGCGGGGACTAGCACAACACATCACAGAAGCAGATGTAAGTAGCACTATTCTTTATTATTGCTATGTGTTTTGGAAAGTCATCATTGTTAAGAAAATTTAAAATTTGTACTTCTAAAACCTGAAAAAAAAAACCTAAAATCAACTTACTACTATATGCAAAAGAATGTTTACAATATGTAAACAGTCTTGTTTTTGTAGATACAAAAAGAAACTCAAAAATGTACTATTTGCACTTAGTATGTTTTTGAATGGGACCATCGATATATTACATGCGAATTCGCAAACAATTTTAAGCACTTATTAGGTGCTCTGAAATTACTCCAGCGGAAATAAAGGCCGTTGTTTTTATTTTTGTTTTACCTTTGCCCGAAAAAGGTAATCGAGGTTAATATAACTTCACCAAACGACATGAAGTTATGTCTGCAATGTTTGACTGTTAGATACAGTCGACAAGCTACATACATCAATTTTTTTAATATTTGATGCAGTTGCTGACTATTTACTGAGATGAACTACTCACCCAAAAGTTTATTCGTTGTCGCACATCTTACGAAACTCTGACAAACATCGAAGAGGAAAAACTTTCATTGGAAGCTTATCTCTCCTCTTCGGAACTGGGCTTCATTGTAGATCAATTCCATTTTTAAAATTAAGATCTTGTTTTACAACCTGCACTTGCATACTACTAAAAATTTCCCTCCATTTTTTTTTATTTTTTTCAGATAAGCAGCGATCTTATGCAGTGCGGCTTATGTGCGATTTCAATTCGCCTTATTCGCAAAAGAAAAACAGGTAGGCATGATCACAACAAAATACAATTCTATGCATAAATCCCAATATGAAAAATATCCCCTTCCCCCCAACTTATTCCCAGAATATGAAAAAATGCTTTTTAATGAAAATGAAAATGAAAATTTAAATTCAATATCAAATCTTTACCAAGGTAAGTAAGTATGCCAGTCTGTCCAATGTGCAATGCAATACCACACAACAAACTGTGTATAAACCGTCTGCAAATGTCACATACCCAAACAACTGGACTTTGCAAACCGTTTATCAATGCATTTCCATTGCGCACCATCTCTACCACCTTTCTATCTGTTTCTTTTTTTTTGTTAAAGTAAAAAAAAAAGAGTGAAAAGTGTCAATTTGCCATAAACAAAACCAAAAATCAAACCTTTTTGTTTTAAATAAAATTTACAAAAATTTTGTGTTTGCTTCTATCTAAAATTTAGGTGCATCTCGAGGTTTTGCTTTCGTCGAGTTTAGTACCGTTGAAGAAGCCGTACGCTGGATGGATATGAAGCAGGTATCACTTGAATCTGGTGCAGTTGTAAAAAAGATATTTAATTTTCTTTATTTGTTCATATAATTCATATTATTTGCTTTATTCTACACTACGTATGAAATTAAAAAAAAAAATTAAATTATTAGGGATTAAAGTAAAGATGAAAAAATAGAAAAAAAAAAAAATTATTAAAACAAAAATTGGAATTTTTTACACTCGAAATTTGATAAAGTAAATGTAGAGTCTTAAATATAATAAACACAAATGTAAATGTATTTGACAAGCAACTGCTAAACCAGATTAATTGAAAATGAAAAAAGAAAAGAAAAAAAGAATTAATGCTGAATATTTTTTTATGATAATTATCAACAATGCTTGTTGAACGAGCTGCTTTAAACCTAAACTATTTGGAATGATACAATGAGACTAGAATCAGTATTTAACGGCGGTGACTGTGTAGTCAGGAAACTCTTAATAGATCGATTACTGATATTGTGTCTTTTCAATATTATTCTAGGGCATATTGATACTGCAAGACCATCATCGTGCCGTCATACATTACAGCTACTCGAAGGAGCCTCTGAGTAAAGATAAAACTGTTTCGGACTGGTATTGTGCAAAGGTGAGTTCAGTTCAGTTCAGAATTCTAAAAGAATTCTATTCATTATGTTTTTTTTTATTTGTTAGTGTGGCGTTTTCAATTTCAAGAGACGTGACAAATGCTTTAAATGCTGCGCATCCCGTGAGGAAAGCGAAAAGGGTGGCGAGGGCAGCGATGAAGTTAGCAACATCCTAACGAAAAGTATAAACACGCTAGTAACATTTAGCATCTACTCTATAATAACATTTTCAAAACTAAATATAAAACAAATTTTTTCTACCTGATGTGGACTCACAACAACTACTCACGACAATTCAAATTGTGTTGCTCAAATATTGATACTTAACAACCGAAGAAATTATGCTACGCAATTTGGATGTTCTGACGAACGAGGAGGGAGTCCTCACCGTCATGCAAGAAGTTGTTCCCGATCTGGTGTCGAAAATCTCAAAAATTCTTGTCTGCCGCGATCCACTTACGCAGACATCGCGTGGCATTTGTTATCTGAACTTTGATAACTTAGTTGATTCGATGAACACACACAATGCGCTAAATGGGCTAGAACCGCCGTTGAAAATCGATGGCCGGGAGGGTATGACTGAATGGGCTTCATCCCGTGCAAGTTGATTTTATGTTTAAACCCTTGTTCTTTTGTAGTGTTGATATCTTACTGCGTGGACTCCGAAAACCGTCAGATGTCTCGCAATGCCGGCAATATTAACAAGTCATCTAATGAGTTAATGTCTAATGCGAATAATGGCAATCAGAACACCTATCAGTATACGGTGGCTGATGTGCCACGTTTGGCGGAATACAGCGCCTCCTTGTACGCGTCGACGCCAGCCGAACAAGAGCATTATCTCAAATACTATACGCAGTACTACATGACCGAGATATCTAAAGGTCAGTACGCCAATCTACCGACAGTGAATCAGTTGGGAGAGTCGGCCAATTCCGGCGCAGCCGTGGCTTTGTCTGCAATTCAACGAAAGCAAAATAAGATGAAAAGTATCGAGACAACTGCAACGCAAGCAGCTGCAGCGGCGGCACTAGCAGCGGCTGCAACAAAAGCTGCCATTGCCGCTGCAACAGTTATTCCGCCCAAAGGCAACGATGGCAAACAATATCGTAAGTAAAAATCGTATCAAATGAATTGGGTAAGGTAACCGGTACGACTTCTCTTTTTGTTTTGCAGCAACACCTGATATATCCCTCTATCAATACGATGACACATCAGGATATTACTATGACCCCACAACAGGACTTTACTACGATGCTCATTCACAATACTACTATAACAATGAAACTGGGGCGTACCTTTACTGGGATCAGCGCAAAAGTACTTATACCCTAGCTACAGCAGCTGCGGCACAGGCAGCTGTGCAAAATGCTTTGGAGGATACAGCAGCAGCAACTTCATCCAGCTCCAAGGTAGAGGCAGACGAAACAAGAAAAGAGAGCAGAAGAGATAAGCCAGACAAAGTAAAGGTAGCAAAGAAAATTGTCAAAGATATGGAGAAATGGGCAAAACAATTGAATCAGAAGAAGGATATGTCGTATGTAGCAGCGCCGCAACCAGTACTGCCACAAAGAACGGAAGAGGTGATAACCAAGCCTTTAGGTGGTGGCTATGCCGATGTGGGTTTCTCTATTTTGGAAAAGAAAGAACGCACGAAACTTGCCGAGTATGTGAGCCCTAGTATTAGCAAATTGGTGCCATCCTATGCATCCGATTCGGATGAACACGAGGACAATTCTCACCATCACCCACAGCAGCCACAGCAATCGCAGGCGGAAAGCGAAAAGGATTACGTCGATTTCCAGAAGTTGACTTGTCTGCTTTGCAAGAGAGCCTTCCAGTCATTAGACATTCTTAGCAAGCATTTAAAAATGTCCAATCTACACAAGGAGAATCTGCAAAAGTACAATATGTCAAGAGGTATATCCGACTCGGATGGAAAGGAATCATCACTATCGTAAGTTCTTTTGTTTATTTTCGTTTGTTTCTTATGAATATATATATCGTTGTTACAGTTACCGTGATCGGGCAAAAGAACGCCGCCTGAAATACGGTGAAAGTGATCCGCCACCACCGAATCGCAGCAAAGAACGCTTTGAAAATGAACTCAAACATATGACAACATCCAATAAGCCAAGAAATACACCTGCCATGCCGATTGGTGAAAATAATGTCGGTAATCGTCTCTTACAGAAAATGGGTTGGTCTGAGGGCCAAGGTCTTGGCCGAAAAAATCAAGGACGAACAAATATTATTGAGGTAAATACATCGCAAAATGACTTGTTGGAAAAATGACTCATATTTTGTGTGTTTTTTTTTTAATTTTTAATTTAAGGCTGATGCACGCTCATCTACAGCTGGTTTAGGAACAAAAGCTGTAACATTCGCACCTGGTGATGACTACAAGTCGTACATAAAGCGCATGATGAAGTCGCGATACGAGCAGGCTGAAATTAAATAAGATAATTCTAGATTGTTACTAAAATATGTTAGTAATATGATTATTGTTTCTGTCTGCCTTTGTTAAACATTTATTAGTTTCTCATTTAAACAAGACTTGTGAATATACGTTAATATTAATTTGTAATTTTATTGATATTTTTTAATAAATGCTCTGAATATATCGTCTGTATATGCTTTGGTTATGTATTAAAATTAAATGTTACAGAAGAGGAATAAAAGTAAATTTTAAATATAAGTACGGCTTTGTATGCGGCGTTGGCAGGCTAAATTCGATCGAAAGGAAAACTTTGCTTCGAGGTATTCGAAATATGCGTAAGACATAGAAAAATGCTTCTAGGTGGGGCTTTCGTTTTTGAGAAGGAGCAAGGCATGTGCAAAGTAGGTGCAGGCAGTCTTCTGCTCCTTCTCGTCTTCAAGTCAAGGCTAAGCCTTGTTTCCTATTTGCCTCTGAGACAAGTGCCCACTGATAACACATAATGTAGCACATAGAGTATATATAGAACATAGATCCAGCATAGGCCAAATCTGTTTCGTCACTAGACAAGTTGTGTCACTGATCCGCAAAAGGTTGGTTATCTCAATTGGTTTCCAATTTTAACATTAATTTCCATCTAGCGATTGGAGTGACTAAGGAAGCTTAATAAGGTGAAATATTAGACAGCGTGGTTCCAAGTTGTGCGAGTTTATCGGCTTGCAGTACCCAGCAATGTGAACGGGTAGATATTTGAATTTAAATTTTTTTGTTTTTCATTTTAAATTTGATTTGCAATAAATCATATATTTAGTCACTGATTCGAAACTGCATTCAAATATGATACTAAACCGAGGATCTATTATTCATCACTTTCCTCCCAGAAGAATCTGGATGGAATGGTGACTTCAAAGGTCTTGTCAAATTGAGGTCGAGGTATAGTGTAGTCTATGATTGTTTTGAAGGAAGCGCGCTAAATAAATTTGAATGACATTCTGAAATGTCACAGTTAACTGGGATGTTGCTTTTAAACGAACATCCAAGTT
Source organism: Ferdinandea cuprea (assembly GCA_963576555.1). Classification (NCBI taxonomy): domain Eukaryota; kingdom Metazoa; phylum Arthropoda; class Insecta; order Diptera; family Syrphidae; genus Ferdinandea; species Ferdinandea cuprea. The sequence goes on from OY754958.1 coordinate 30,215,338, forward strand.
AGTAGCTAATTGTCCGCTGAGAATGTCGAGTGGTTTCATATCAAACAGTATTTCCAGTGCTGCCGAGTGAGTAGTACGAAGCGTGCCACTTATATATAGTGTTGTTTTTTAGAGGTATTTACTTTCAAATGGAATAAAACATAGATAATTTTTTTTAAATTGACATGAAATTTACTTTGTTCGAAAGATAATCTTCTGGCATAGTAATTTAAATATGATTTCTGGCATATGACCGCCATGGGTGGCTCGGAAGAAGTCCATTTTTTGATAACTTTTTCCAACATTTGTGGCCTTTTATTGGCAATAACTCGGTTACCAAACGTTTCCTTCCACAAAGCAATTGTGGCACGAGCTGTGTGACATGGTTGTTCAGTTGATGAACGAACAACCTCCATTGTCTGTAAAGTTCTGGCCAGCATAGTTTTTAAAGAAGTACGGATCAATTATTCCACCAACCCATAAAACACATCAATCAGTCAGTTTTTGTGAATGTAACGGTGTCTCAACATACCTTTGAGGATTATAATCACTCCAAATACTACAGTTTTGTTTATTGACGTATCCATTCTGAACTTCATCGCTTAACTAAATTCCCAAATACGTATTTCGAACAGAACCATGATTTTCAAAATAAATTTGCACAATTTGGAAACGTCTGAACAACGTAGATTGACTTCATGTTGAAATACCAAACTAAACTAAAAATAAATCACTTGACAGCTGACAAAATGGCAGCCAATTAAAATGGTGTCGCCAACTTAAAGTTCTATGCGACTAAAAAAACACCCTTAACATGGACCAGCTGGTCGCTAAACTTTGATTTCCAGCTTAATTTTCTAGCGAATATTACGCCCAGATATTTAGCTTCTTCAGAGAAGACAAAAGGATTTTGTACTTCTCGATAAGGAGGGCAGTTCGGTTTTGTGAGGCTTAACTCCCAACCCACTACGATCTTCCCAGTTTGTAAGTTTGTGCATTCTAAAGCAGTTTCTAAAATACATTTCTATGCTTTCCTGGGATAGTAATTGCAACGTCATTTGCTTAGGCGATCACTCTACACCCCTTTATAAGTAGGCATAACAGCAGCTCATTCAGTACTAAATTCGAGAGAGAAGGGAAATGGACGGGGTCATCACATACATAAAACTCCTTATCAACTTATCTATTAGATTCCAGATTAAAATTATATTTAAAATATTAACACGGAAAAAATGTTGCACATACGCCCAGTTGCCCAGATAGTTCTTAATGTTACGCGCCGCTAGTGCTGCAAGCAATTTTTTCTGATATTTGTTTTTACTTATTTTGGATTAGGAACACCTACAATACAAGCTTTAAGCCTATACCTAAATTGTGTGTGCTTTGTACCAAATAATTTTTAGTTATACAAATATGTATGACCTTGCAGCTATCAAAGACAACATCGGATGATATGTGCTAATTGCATGCCCAACATGACGTACAAACATTTACTCCACCACAACGTCTGTAACGGTTTTTTATACCCAGTGTGATTCCGAATATTCCTTCTGTTTGCATAGTGAGTAGTATTTTATCAAATATTCGGACTCATAAAAAACCTTGTAGGTACTCAAATGGAATTAAACAAAAAGGTGGAGGTACTTCCTTTTCTTATAAGGACGACGACATCTCATTAGGAAAAAGTAGAAGTTGATATAGTCAACACGTCATTCTGATCCCAATTTACTACCAATTGTACGTACCTCGTAACACCAGCTATATATTTGACTGACATTGTGTAAATGCAAGTTATCGGCAACATTAGATGATCACAAAATTATTTATTATCCATTAATGAAATAAAAGCAAGTAATATCTATTTAGCATTCAGTGGGGCACAATTAATTAATTGGTTAAAAAAAACATACTCTATAAACAAATCCATTCATCCCAGAAGTATACTTCTAGCACCATAAAACAAAAAAACCGATTTTGATCTTAACAAAAACAAAAAGAGCTATTAAAGTATCTACAGACACCACCTGAAATCTCTCAACTATGACTAAGCTTCGGGGCGATACAAAATTTCACATCCACAAGTGTATACAAGTACTACATACAAACAATCTATGCGTACTTTTTTTTTATAGTTAACTCTATTTCCACAAGTGAACCTCAAAAATTGAATTCCCGTCATTCAGTTCAAACAGTTCAACTTAAGCAGCTGTAGCGTTGATATCGGACTGCGCGATTGTGATTCTGATTCACTTAAAACTGATCAACTGTCGAGTCGAGTCGATCGTTTCGGGGGCGCTTCTCATAGGGTAATGCCTCTTTCTACTCGTAGAAACAAATACATTATAATCAAGAATACATTCTCAAGAATAACACTGAATAGGTTTTGAGAAATTCACGAAATTATTCTTTTTGCTTTTTGTTTTTTTTTTTGTGTTAAATAAAACAAAATTATATATTTTAAATTTTGAGTGGGCAGTGTAAGAAGTGGACTTGCTATAATAATATTTCTTTATTTATTTATTTCTACTTTGCTGTTGCCGTTGCCGTCCACCTTCGATGTGAAGTACACCACCAACAGATACAAAAAAAGAAACACCTTTTCGAAAAAAAATCGAATTTTATTTTTGTTTTGTGCTTTTGTTGTATTTTTAAATTATGACACATATATTCAGTTGTAGTGGCGGCGGTAACTAAACCGAATAATGTGTGTTGGTGTATCTCGGGCGTTTCACGTTTTTTTTTCTTGTTCGTCTGATTTTATTTTATTGTTGATCATTTGTTAATACGGAAAATTGAAGTCTCCTCTGCTCTTTCATTCAAAATTCGGAAATACAAACGTTCGATACGTTGTCACCGCGCTTCGATATCGATAATATCTTGTACTAGTTGCTTCGCTGTTTTGATTATCCATTAGAAGATAGCGCAGAAAAGTGATAATCAATCGATATTTAAGGTGAATTAAACAAAAGTGTTGCCAAAGCACAAGTGAAGAAGACCAGTAATACTGCTTGCACTTGATGTCAAGACCCTGAAATGTTTTATTTTACCTTGATTTTGTTTCCTTCTGCTTAAAAAAAAAATCGTGGACAGTAATACACATCGATCGGACTCTAAGCGATTCGTGTCAGTCAAGAAGTGTGTTTTGTAGTGTCAACTTTATAAATTTTTCAATGCATATTTTTTTTTTGGTTGTTTAAAAAAGAATATTCATTAAAGAAATTTAATTTTGTAGTGATTTCTGCCGTTTTGACATCATAATCGGCCTTGCGTAGTCGATTGCGTACACCATCATCATTGTCGTCGTCGTCTCTCTCTCTCACCAAAAGTTGCTCGCACTCGTCGTGTCTACAGAACGTGCATTCTCATCTCAGCGGCGAACATACACATATTTGGATATTCTTCATTCAATTCACTGCGAGACGAGGAGAAATATAATAATAAAATAAAATAAAAAGGAGAAGATTCTGTGGAAAAACAAAAACAGAAAAAAAAGCTTAAGGTTTGTGTGGAAGATCATTTTTATTTTTACTCCCAATTTTAATTTAAGCAGAGTAGATTTCAGATTTTAGATTCACTGTATCTGTGAGGCTATGATTATGTGTTTTCATTTGTGTGCGAATGTGTAAATGAAAATAAAAATATCATTCTCTCTCGGGATTTTCTTTCGCTCAATAAGTATTCTTTTGCTTTTGCTGTCGGCGGAGAAAAAAAATTTAAACAAATTTTTGTATCTATGGGGTTAAATGGGGAGAAAATCACAGATAATTCGCTGGACGATGTGGATTTGTTAATTGATTGGGTGCACATTTAAATAATGTGTGCAAGTGATTTTCATTTCGTTTTAAGGAATGTTGCTAGCTAATTCAATATCACTTTAGTGAACGATCGTGACTTTAGTCTCTGTAAAGAATCGCATGACATGTATTTGAAGTGTTGAGGTGACAAGACGTGTTCAAGTACCTACCGGCATGTTCGCATTCCGGCAAAAAGGTTGACACATGCAATTCTGCCGTGCTATAAAGTTAAAGTTATATTGAGTTAAAGGCATACTTTAAACGTGGATGAGGCTTATCATAACCGGTAAATGATCGCCAAAAACCGGAACTTTTGAAACAGCTAACAGGCATACGAATGTTCTAACCTCATTGGTTTATTTACCTATGTTCAGTTCTGTTCATGTTTTCATTCTTTAAACATACCTAGCTATTAAATTGGATGACAATAACTTCGTTCGCAATTCAAACTTTCATTTGAAATAACATTTGCGGACACTGAGAAAGCTGGAAAACAAATTAACGAAAGTAGAATGCACTCGACATTATTTGAATGTAGAACTATAAAAATGTTGATATTAATTATTTTGATGCATAAGCGTATTTCACTTTGAAACCCAAACCTTCTTTAAGCCAATCTACAATTTGATGTCTTTCTTTGAATATTTCTTCAACTGTAGGTTTATTACTTTTCGAAGCAATGAGATTATGATCAAGAAATAGGGATCATTACTCTACCAATTCAATGAAAGTTTCGCAGATCTCCTGATATCGGGCCGTTAATTACTTTTCATTACTTAACCCTGTTATTATTACATATGTCTAATCCAGGACATTTTTATTGCTTTTGGGGCTAGCAAGTGCAATTTTTTTTTATTGATTCTCTTACGACAAAAATGATCTCGAGTCTTGTCAACCCACGAATTCATGTGTGTGGCATTATTAAAAGCTTAAAATTATTTCTAGGCCCACATAGGCGTTAAAATGTCCTCTGATTTTATTTCATTTTACTCCCGGCCGATGGCGCTGCCATTCAGGAGCAAGAAGCATTAGCATCCACTTTCTAGACCAGTTTTAGTAAGTCATATTTTGGCAGGAATTATGTAGGTTGAATTATGCAACAAACACATGCCACAAATACGTGTGGTGTGGTTAATAAAAGTTTCTGTCTCTATATTTAACAGTATAAGCCTAAACAAATTGTATGGGTAAACTACTGAGCATTCGAGGTTTTGCCGGAAAAAATTAAATGGCGCAATGCGTTTTTTTTTGTTTTACTCTTTCGAAAACTCCCGCATTAGTCCTTTTCAGTCTATCAAGTCAGAAGATCAATATTATTGGTTTTTCTATATGTTAAAAATATTAAACTAAACGTGGTTGCGTACTTAGCATAATTTTTTGGAAACTACTAAGATTATGAAAATCATATAATCAGATATGAAATCGGATGAGGTGATATGTGACAATCACTTTTTTGATAGTCATTTGTGATTATAGCAACTGATTGTTTTTACACATTACACATTAAAAAAATAATATTAGGCGTTAACGACTAATAGGTACAGGACCTGTGGCTTAACTGCTCTAACCATTGTGTCAATATGTGCTAAGATGTATTTTTGACACGAATAAAAGAGACTTGCTGTGTTATGTCAGTCAAATTGGAAAAGCTCCTCATAACAGTTGGTAATTGTGAATTAAACCTTCACAAGAGGTTTGGCAGATAATATATTTTTAGGTGGTTTGGGCGAATTTGAACATTGACCCGTCGCTAAGTAGTCTAGATCAACCAATGAGCAGGAATAAAATAGAGACTAGCAACTATCAAAAAAAAAAAAAAATAAATATTAGAGGTAACTGACTAAAAGTCTAGCTTCTCCAACAAGTATGTGTGCGAAGATATACTTTTGAAAGGTATGGAGGGACCTACAGTTTAATGCCGAGTCCGAACGCAAACCCAGCAACCTCTCGCTTAGTGGTCCAACGCACTTAACCATTAATCTATACTATACCTATCACAACACCCGATTCCACCCAGGTACATAATGTAGGCAAATTCTGTTTTTTTATCGTTTATCGTTACTCACATATGAGCTATAATATGTGGAAAATAAAAAATAAAAACTGCTTCTTTTCAGAAGAAGACTGTGTAGCAAATCGTCAAAAAGAGTTCAATATTTGGATTCAGAGGAAGTTGTCTAGATTTGAAAAATAATCACAAATTGTGGTAGAAATGACCACATGGAATTACGTTTGTAAACCTTCAAACAAGGCTTTCATTTAACTATCCTCAGTAAATTTTTTACAAAGAATATCATTTGGAACTTGCATACCCTTACTTTCTCTTAGGCCAGATGTGTTGGTTTAGAATAATAATTGGATTGCTACAATCCATACGCACTTTGCCTCTCGGTTTCTTGCCGAGTATATAAAAATTCACACTTGAGGTAATTGTAAATTATGGCCGTTCACAAAATCTTCACTTCGAAGAGTAGATTTTGTTCATGCTGTATTGAAGAAAAAAGTATTCAATCTTACTCCACATTTACAAGGCAAATAGGTACAAGAAAGCTGATGTTCAAACCATAGGGCATGGGCTACGAAGTTAGCGATTTATATCTTTTAAATGCCGCAATTCTTCTTTAGAGTCTGTTATATTTCTCCCCATTATTCTTCATTTAAAATCTACAAACAGGGCTCTTCAAAAGTTTTACATATTATTTTATTTTGTTTTTTGAAAACAGAATAATAAAAAAATCGCTCATACGAGTTTTCAATGACTGATGTTGTTCCGAATATTTTCAGTGAGAGATCAATGGCTTTGTCTGGTTTTGTTCCGGTCAATCGTATTAAAGTATCTCTTTACAAGTTCAATTCGTATTGTTCGTTTGAAAGTAATGGCTGTCATTGAACTTGATGCATTTAATAGTATTACTATCAGACAAAGTGGAGGCAAACTTTTGTATACGACAGTAGACTACATTCATATATTCAAATCACATTAAATGCTTACATGTTTAATTGGCTGCGAAAATATGAAATGTGTTGAGGCCAACGGTAATTAAGAAGAATTATATCAGAGCAGTCAGTTTTTGTCTTTGTTCTAAAATATTTTGTTTGTTAAGTTCAATGACATGATCAACAATATCGTGTATTATGATCAAAGCAGTTAAAACAGTTTTTTTTATTGAAACGATGCAAATAAAAAGTTCAATGAATGAATGTGTGATTAGAGCGTTGCACTCCTGACCAAATACACGGTTTATTTTAAGTCTTAATAAAAGAAGTTCGATCGAACTTTCGATCGCTTAATATAGACATCGGTTGATATTTAACATAAATTAACTTCAAAACATAAATATTGATTAAAGAAAAACGTCTCATTGCCCTTTATTCAAAAGAAATAGCGTTAAACAGTTTAAGGATTACTCAGATAAGACCGAAGCAAATCCAATGATTAGAATAAAATATTCAAACGTCAAAGTTTCATTATAACCAAAATATACTATAAAATATATAAAATGAATTATTAAAATAGTTTAAGAAAGAATTTACTAAAACGAAGGCAAAGCTAATGGCGGACATTCCATAATTTTTAGGCAAGAATCGCCTGCTAAGTGCATATGCAAAAAGCAAAGGTCCTATTTAAAAGATATTAACGGTCACGGTAAAAAATATGATTTTTTGGTTTGACAAAGCTATGTATGTAGGTACTGCCTGTTTTGTGGCGCTATACTTCGGGGAGGACCTGGACCTCAACTAATAAGCCTCTTCAACTGGCGTTATTTTTGGTTCACTGTTTCCTGTTGCGCAATCCAAGTTGGTTCAGGTCGCCTTCAACAGTTGCGTGCTACCTCAGTCGAGGCCTTCTGCTACGGTGCTGTACTTCCAGATTTGAGTCGAAGATTTTGCGAACTCCACGCTTAGGTATCCGGTACTGGTTATTTTTTCATACTATATCTATATCAAAATACTTTTCGAGGTATTTTCTGCATCAACATGTTCATCACTAAGTCCAAATGGTTCGAATAGACTAATTCGACAGAGGTTTCTAGGTTTGATTGAAAAAGTTACGCAAGTTTTCCTTCTAAAAAATCGAAGAATTCTTCTATAAAAAGATTTGGGGGTGGTTCATTAAAAGACTGCACTTTACTTATAGATAATTACATACGTATCTAAGCATTTGTTATCTTATATCACTTTCGAGATAAATATATATTTAAAATTAAAATCAAAGTAATTAAAACAATCAAAGAAAAAGCTCGGAATATTAAAAAAAAAAATACATTCCTTCAGACTCTTACGTTTTTGCGTATCCTGCACGATTTAGTATGGCTTGGTATAACGTGGCAATGCTTAAGAGCTAAGAGATGCATTACACGAAGGGCAGTAGGAATGATTAATCCGGCTTCTGTTCGTAGTCGTATTTCTCGGCCAAATAGCGAGCACAGACCTTGAAATCATCCTTTGAGCTGACAGCTCCACAGGTAATATCTTCGGGAAGTGGAAGTGTTTGGTTAAAGACATGGGCAGACACATTTGGTCAGATTTTTCAATGATACAGTAGGATCCTTGCCGCAGGATCCTACTTAGCTAAACTTTTAAGGCCTCTAACAAGTCCTTATTCAACCATTGTGCGAATTCCGGACGTCAAATTTGAGCAGCTTTTTAAAAAAAATTTTCGGATGTTTGTTCTACTTTTGCAAGCGACTTCCGAATGGCTTTTACGAACTAGAGTCTTCGCTTACGCGTTTTCTAAATTTTATTCTGGATGTGCATTCGTATTTCTTCAATGCACCTTTTTTCTCTCTTTTCCATATGGAAAGTCAACGCCGTAAAATTGCGTTTGCTCTACAAATCAATACATATTTCATGTTTCAATTTAACACTTCCTAATAAATATTATTTTGTGTTCGACTTGTTCCTTTAATAAGAATACTTAGGGTTGGATAAGCTTCAATAGGGTTTTCCTCCTCCAGGTTTTTGCACTTTTCTTTGAATTATATTTACAATCGAAAGAGTTTTTTATAAGATACATACATATATACATGCGTGCCAAATGAAATGTGATGTCTGTAACATAAGCTGGTTCTATAAATCGCTAAATCGCCTCTCCAAACATCGTGGTACGCCCACATTTTTTATGTGAATGACATTTATACTTCAAGAATTAATTAAAAAAAAATCCATGAACTTGACTCATCTGGCATTTAAGGTAACAATTTCGAATATTTGTTTCATGATATTTCATGGAAATAGATATGTACAAAATGAATGTACATAATGTACGTAATGTTCAATTTAACCAACTATTTTATATTTGTAGAAGTTTTGTTGGAGACAAAATCTTAGTTGAAAAATAAACTATTTATACCTACGTAATTCATATCTGATTGCAGTAGGTCGATAACCTTTAAAATCGCCGTACATAGATTACAAATTACGTCACCGATCATGAGATGGTGATTAAACTAAAATTATTTAAAAAAAAAACAGAGCTTTTGACATATCTATAATTAATTTTTAATTTGAATTCCAACCATTAGTTATTGGAATTTTTTTTTTTCGAAGAAAACATTATTGTTCCAGGTAAAATTTATTTTCAAAACTATGTTGGAATGTGCCATTTTTCGAAAATAAACAAACAGTCATATAATTCACTAGAAGTGGTAAAGTAATCATATAATTTTTCTTATGGGGGGAACTTTTTCGATAGCTATCGATGCAGTTCAAAGTTTGCAATTTCTTTTAATTTTTGCTTAGACCCGAATTATTTGATCGGCTATCTATAGATTTAAACTAAAAAGGGGGAAAAAAACCAATGAAATATGTTCAAACTTTCGAACATGTATATTTTTCCAACTCAGACAGCATCATCACCTTGGGCTGGAGTAGGCACATACATATATGCAAACCAAACAAACAAAAAAAAAACCAATCTTGAATTCGAATGAGTAAGATTGCTCGTATAAAACAAAAGGTAGAGTTCTGTTCGCAGATGCTTCCAATTTTATATGCGAATAAATTATCGTATATTTTTAAAAGTTATCGTCATCAAGACTAACAAAAGCTCACATGCTATTATACTCAACTTATCATCATTAAAGTTATGAAAAAGGCGTTATGTTCATCTCTCTGTTAAACGCACGAGGTTGATCTGATTACTTATTCCAAAAACAAAACAAAACAAAACAAAAAATAAATGTCTCACAGTTAATAATTGTCAAGTGTGCAAAACATTCAATTTAAATTGTGGTGTAAATTTTGAATAGCATTTCTGCATATGGTGTTCGTGAACGGGTGTAAAATTTCATTGCGCCCATAAAGTAAACTGTGCGTGCTGTTTACGTTGACAAAGTTTTTATACGACTTGGTAGCAAGCATACGCACTTTTAGACAAGATAACTTTCAATTGATGTATTCCGGTTGATGTCAGTGATAATTTTGGGTTTTTTATTTTTTATTGGGACAGTGAGTGAATGATGAAGGGCTTGAGTTTTTTTTTATATTTATTTCTTCCTGAGTGCGTGATTGATGGTTTATTTTGTGTCGTAAAGCGACAAATCTGATCTGAAGGTTGTATTAACTTCAAAAATAGGGAACGATAAGTACGAGTTGAGAATAGAAGGACAAATATCTAGAAAGATACTCTTTCTTATTGCAAATACATGAGTAATTGAGTTTTGTAAAATAGGATGAAATTTCGATGAGTAATATCCTGAAATGATGAGGCGAAATCAAAACCCAAATCAGGGAGAAATGGGGAAAGTCATTGATGGTAAATTTTTTTTGGGTAGCAGTACCAGTCCATTTATCTTGTGAAATATAAATCGTACTAAGTAGTTTTTTTTTATTGATTTTCAACATATTTTAAGCAAACAAACAGGTTTTGCGAAGAGCCGGCAGTATTCGGGAAATCTGACAAGCCTTATATCTTCGTTAAGGAAACGGCAAACGTGTATTTGGACACTTTTAAAACAAATCTACAAACGCTTGAATATATGGGTATATAAAGTGGTTGATGCTTTGCGGCTCATCAGAATACGCAATTAACGCTGTTCTGCCATTTAGGTACCACTTCCCATGCTGTGGATAGAGAATGTTTAAGTAGAACCAGTGGAGTTCAGAAAAGCAAAAATGTCCGATGGCCGGAAAGGTAACCAAAGATTGGCTTACCTAGCCTGCAACGCCTTGTTTCCATCTCATAGCGTCTTTCCAGCTGGTTAAGGGGTGGAAAATCTTTCCTTCCCAGCGGAAAATGGGTTATTTCTGCAGAATAAGTGGGGTAACAGAAGTAATGTCTGGCAAGTTGATCCACTTTCCCATTTCCATATATTGTTCGATGGCTGGTATCTGATGACCTGAACTTCTCAATGAGTCTGGATGTTGTCTTAGTTGACATAAGGGCCTTAGTCCTGATTTTCAGGGAACTCTTAAGCAAAAGGATCGTGATATTCGGAAGCCAGTACACATCTAACTCTTTTGCTTGCTTATAATCAGCTAGCAAAGTGATATTATAAGTTCGAGAATATCACCATTCTAGTCACTGCACATTTGACTAAGGAGCAATTGAACAGCACTAGTGGCTGCACCAGAATCTGAAGTCTGTGGCCCAACATTAGTCTTCTATGGCTTCTGGGTGAAAACAACCTTCCTAACTTATTGTAACCTACCCGACTTTGACCTTGGAACTTAAAAGTCCTTGCAAATGCAGGATATTCCCAGAGAAAAACTCCACGGTGTCCTTTCCTAAAGGCATCGCAGATATTTATATCGCTGAAGCTCAGCACATTAAGGTGCTTTGGTAAAGCGCGTTAGCCGAGTAGAAAATGTACTAAGTGCCAGTCTTATGACCGAGTTTAAAAAGTTGAAGCACTATATATTATAAATTGGCTTCTATTACAGACACAAATGTATATATATTTAAGAAACTCCTCTTTTTCTTCACAATGTTATCCATAGCCATTAGCATAGATCTCCGCTTGGAAGACCGGTGCATTTCTGCCTAACAAGGAGAAAAGCATTACGTTTTCATATACAGGGATGATGCATCATATTATCTAGAGCAGTTCCAGGTATACCAGGGAAGGCCCTAATGCAACCTAAACATACCGTTGTGTTTAGTGAAGTTAGCAGTGACCTTTTTTCATGAAAGCTTATTCCACCAAACAAGCGGTGCATATGACAAGATTGGCTTAGTCATTGTAGTCTAGATCCAAACCCTATGGTAGTGAACAAACCCCCAAATTTGGGAGCGAGGAAATCCATGGACGTTAGTTTTAAATAATTATATTCAAGCAACAAAAACTTTAATGGCCCTTTAATAATTTCAATTTCAAGCGTCTGATAGCTTAGTAGCAGCCTAACATTGAGTCTTTCTTCATTTGAAAATACTTGTAAGCTTTTCAGGGCGCAGTTAACTGCAAGGCGTGGTTCCATAAATAATTGCATATTAAATAAACACTATACAAACACATGTACTTTTTAATTAATCAATTACTCTGCTACTCATCGTAAGCATGATACATCTGTTTAGAGAATATTTTTTTTCTGTTCAGCATTTGATGCGCAATGCATCGTTATATATGTAAATTATGAAAAATTAGATAATAAAATTCACCATCCATCTTATTAGGCCATCATTTTTCATATCACTTATTATGTAATTGTTTCTAAGCTTTTAAGCATTTGTTCTGGTCGGACAGACAAGAGCAAAGTAAAGTAATTCTTGTCTGTTGACGTCAAGGTGACGTTTATTAAATGCAATGTCTATTAAAATTTATTTCTTGTTTTCGCCACGAAGTAGATATACATACTTATTTTGCAAACAAGATTTTTCTTAGATTGTTTCTATAAATAAAAAGAAATTGCCATTTCCAAAATGTTTTTCTCAATTAATTGACAATGTCACACTCTTGTATTTTGAAGAGCGTACAATTTTCTTAACGGTTGCCAATTTTTTTTTTTCATTCTAACTTTGTATAGATTTTTTAAATCAATACAAATGACGCTTGATTAAACTTTGGTACTCTTTGGATTTTTTATTGTGGTACTTGTTGAGTTAAGGTTAAATATTCGGAGGAATTTATTGTATTACTGAACAAAATTAAACTAAATGAAGTCTTATGTTCATCATAAAATATATTTCAAAAATATGAAATGGTATGTGAGTTTGTTTTAAATGGTAACATTTGATCACACACCAAATTTATTTAATTTACTTGTTCTAAATTTTGAAAAAATCGATTTTTACAATTTGGACACTAGACGAATTGTTTAAAACACAACAACTCATTTAGAACTTAAAAATCATTTCTGAGAAGTCCATATTATTTAAATTTAAAAGAATCTATAGATCTGTTCCCTTACTTTTCTCATAAGAATTGTAAAATGGCTATAGTGAGGATAAATCCTCTCACGAAAAGTTTAGGGTACGCTTTTGTAGTAAGAAGTAGTAAAGATGCAAATATAAGAAGGCCAATTTTAAAAAATATATTGCAGTAGTAGCTGGCTTACAAAAGCCTTAAACACCAAGAAATTTTTGATTTAATACCAGCACCCGTATTGTGCTACATATCGATTAGAAATTTTCCTATTTATGTATTTAGTAAATGGAAAAATTTTACCAGGCGACTTGGTATTAACCAAATAATTGCTGCTTTGGATCTAGTCTAACTAATGTCGAAAACTTTGTTTTGACCGGAAACAAGCATGCGACAATAGAAGAAACAACAGCGCAAAATTAATTTGATTTAATTTAGTAAAAAAAATTCTATTCATCCGCGTAAGACAATTTAAATTCCCAATAGACTACCAACTGCAACGTTTTAAAAGTTTTAACATTCTTTGCTACTGGAAATTTGTTTTGTAAAATTCGTAAGTTTCTCAGTAGATGGGTAACTTCTTGCGCTCTCGAAGCCGCTTTTTTAAAGAATTTTTTGAGTTAGGGAACGGCACTGAGTAAAAATTCGTATAATTCGTACACACAAAAAAAAAATAATTGTCAAACGTTTTTGGATCTACTAATGTTCTCAATTCAAGGCACTGCATCGTTAAAGAAAATGTGCAATGATAAGGAGTCAATAATATTGTAGATAACCACTGTGTTGGTTTTGAGATGCAAAACTACTTTTATTTACAGTTTTCGTCGCATTTGCAATTACCACAATGGTGTGACTAAAACTAGACAAATTTCTATTAATTGTGGCTGGTGAATCCATTAGCAACTAACCAAGTATGAATTCGCTTTAACTTCCCGTTTATAAGGAGAGTAAGTTCATAAAGGTTACGTTTATTCGCACAAAATCAGCAAGAACCTTTGCGTTAGTTTCCTTAGTTATTGAAAACACTTTTGCAATTTTCCAGAACCAAGAAAGGCGAGATATTAGACAAATAACAGTAAAATCATTTTTATGAAACTCAAAATATGTTATGTTTCGGAAGAGAGTACCAACAAAAAAAATATCGGTAGTGTTTCTAGTAAAATTGTTCACTATAGATACTCCTATAGGAATGTCAACATTTTTGTCAGTTTTAAATAAAATGCAAAAGAGCAAAGCCCAAAGCTTAAATGGAACAAGTGACTCATTGAAATCATTTCAGATATTTATTTTAGACTTGTATGTAAAATGTTGCTAATGTTGTTCTTAATAATGTCTACTTGCATAGGATTGAACATCTATAGTCGCAATTGGGCTCAACAGAAAAAAAAAATATTTAAATATTCAGCCATTATATTTTCCGTGGCGACTAATTCTCAATTTTCTTTTTTTTTTTAAGAAGTTTTATAGGTCATCATAGCAAGTACTCCCTTTAGCATTATCATTAGCTTTGTTAACTAATTTGTGAAGTGAAAATTGGATTTTTGGCAGACCGTTTTACAAAAAAATACGTATTTTGGTACAATTTGCTGAACATTTTTATTTTTTTAAATAGTTGTGATTGAAAAAAAAAATCGTTCGTCCAAGTGTAAAATTTCATCAAAATCGGTTAAGTAGCTTTCGATGACTTTTGACAGCCGACTTTGAAAACACAGTTTTGAGAAAAGTGCGTTTAAAGTTTGGATAACCTCAAATAAACCTCGTGATTCAATTGAGTGCACACCTTCCCAAGGCTGTATCTCCGAAACTTTACTTTTATATTCACGAGATGTAGTAGAAAATCCATTTTTTGAAGCTGTGAAACCCATGTAACCCCTTAAAGATTTCTATATACAATAAGTAGGTACATTATGTATGTAATCAACTGCTATGCTGGCTCACCAGTTCCCATTCGCTAACACCAGTAGAATACCAATACTGATTTTCAATGACAGAATAAACCATAGCTCCTTATAAGGTGCTGTGTCTCACATTTTTATGTGCGAGATGTCATAATTAAATCTGGCCGCATTTATAGAAGCTTGACAACCAATCTAAGCCACCTAAGACTAAGTCGAATAGTTCTTACACTAGGACACACCCCCTAAACCTATTATCTGGCAGACTATGACCAAAAACAAATATAAACAGCACTACAAATTAACGACCATGCAATGTCCAGATTAAAGCGACAAGAAGTATGCAAATTTTATCGCGAATAGAATGTCGTTAATAAATCTATCTAAGTGCTTATTATTGACATATATTCGAGTGTCTTGCCTACTGCTTGCTTGATTCGCGCAAGCCATAAGAATCACTTATATCATAAATGAAAATTGTATTGCGTCCCAACCGCACAATAATATCCACCTGTGGATACGTCGGCAATTTTAAACTGCAGCAAACAGCATAACACAAAATCATCTGGCAACATTGAGAACAAATTACTGTTCCTCATTTTGATTGAAATCAAATCAAATAAATACACAAAAGAAAACAAATTTAGATTAATTTACTTCATAAACAATGCTCTAAAAATAAACACAATTTCAATTCCAACAACCTTAAACTAAAATTATATAAATAATATTTTAATTTATTTACACAAATATAAGTAAATTAAATTGCTATTTCTATTTTAGTATTCAATTGGCTAATGTAGGTAATGTGCAAAACATATGTGTGGCGTGCCAATTTAAATTCGCACACAATACAATATTATTATAAACAAAATACGTAGGTTTGTATTAAAAAAAAAAAAAAAAAAAACAGTTATCGGTTGCCATAAATATTTGCTATAATAATAGCCCAGTACAAATTGAATTCCACAAGTATAAAACAAAAAGAATGAAATGTCATTAATCCCAATGGAATTGGCAACGTGTTACGCATTCGCAGAAACGTTTAATTGCATTGCAGCTCTCTCTCTCTCTCTCACCTCTCACCACCTCTAATTGCGTTTGTGGCGCTCTTAAAATTTATCTATTAACATTGATTCAACGAAATGTGATTTTTCACATCGTAATGGAGTAGAGTAGATAAAAGTACAAATCGTAGACTCATCGTACCGTTGGATGGCTTTATGAACGATTTGATTTACCAAAAATGGCGCTTACTTCAACGTTAGCCATCAATTAAAGCAATTTTTCAATCCAAACGCTACGTGTGGCGCGCAGTACGACAAAATGTTTGATTAGTTTGAGCAGATGGTTATTTATTATTATTTATAATTTAGTTTCATAGTTGTTGATTTTTTTAATGAGAACTGCAAAGATGTTGGTCAATTGATCTGTAGAACAGGGTTGAAAAAAAGTCAATAGAGTGCCGACAAATTTAATTACATATTTTGTGATCAGTAAGGGTTAACGAATGGCTTTAAATTTTGGGTAAACAAACATAAAACGGTGGTCCTGCTTTAAGTTGAAGTTGCAGTTCAGGTTGTCTGATTTTTTTTTTCGATTATTGGATATTTTACTGCCGAAAATTTGCGCAGGAAGAGTTTGAGGAACATATATTTTTTTAGTTTTTATTCTCGGTGGTGGGGTTTCTAGTATTTGGACAAAGTTTATTTCTTCAGAGTGCTTGACAGTTTTTGAATTACGTTGATCCTTGTCTGTGGTTAGTTGTGGATTATATGTTAGAGTCTAAGATGGTACCCATGTGGTTTGGAGTAAGAATGCGCCTCAGGCGGATGTTGTGTATTTTATAAAATAGTTAAGAAAAACTACGGCTATTAATCTCAATGCAACATTCCAGTGGAGTCTGCAAGATTTTTCCGCTCCCGCTCCGCTATCCTCAATAAAGGGTGTTTATTTTAGAGGTATATAAGTTTAAGTTGGCAACACTATTTTAACTGGCGGACTGTCAAGTGATTTAGTTTTAGTTTGTTTTGGCATTTCAACATGAATAGACTGACGCCTGAACAAGGCTTTCAAATTGTGACAATTTATTTTGAAAATCATGGTTCTGTTTGAATTTTGTAATAAGCGATTTTTGTTTAGCGTTTTGGTTGAATGGAAACGCTAATAAACATGGAGTGATGATAATCCTCTAGTGTATGTTGAGACACCGTTACATCCACAAAAACTGACTATTTGGTGTGCTTAATGGGTTTGTGGAATAATCCGTACTTCTTAAAAAACGATGCTGGCCAGAACATTGCAGTCAATGGTGACCGCAATAGAGCCATGATAACTGACTTTTTTGTTCATTAATTAAACAACCATGATGTGCAGGAGCTGTGGTTTCACACTGCTCGTGCCATAATTGATTTATCGAAGGAACCCCTAAATTGGCCTCCAAGATCGTGCGATTTTAACGCCGCTTGACTATTTTCTGTGGAGATATCTGAAGTCGCTAGTCTATGCCGATAACCCCGAAATTATTGACCACTTGTATGACAATAATCGCCACGTTATTGCCGATATATGGCCACAAATGTTGGAAAAAGTAATCGAAAATTGATAGTTGCAAATCACTTATGTGCAAACGTAAATGCCGTTTTGTTGAAGAGGTTAACCTATCCATATTCAACATTTCTTCATTTGCAATAATTGTTTTTTTTTATTAGCATTAGCAAAAAAATGTTCTCTCTTGGAGATAAAGATTTAATGATATAATAAGTGAAGGAGCTGCCAACATATTAAAACGGTCTTCAATCTATATTGTAATCTTTGTTTTAAGATTCATAAGTTTCTTTTAAAACTTCGCCAACATGTAACGGCTGATACCCAATTGTACTTTGACAGCTATAAACTCCTTACGCAGTATTGCACGTTATTTTTAATTTCCTTAAGTCTTATACGTACATAACAATTCAATGCCGTTTGTTGGTAAGCGCATCGCTTGAGAATGGCTGGGATTGGTAGGAAAAGTTGCCTAAAAATTAGAAAATTCGCGAAAAGCTTCATTTTCCATGGGATTTTTGTAAGAATTTGCGCAGATAAAAAGTCGTTGGAGGCCGAACGATATAAGATCTAAGAAACAATCGAAACCAGGTTGGAGGTGCGATGGTTCTATTGGCAGTTGATTTTTGCCAAACATTACCAGTAATGCATCCTTTTGAAGATGGCCGTTTTGTGAAAATACGTCAAGACACTCAAACTAAGTTTAGTTATGCGTGTCGAGCTACGGAACATCAAATCTGGAGAAGTATTTTCAAAACAATTGCTGGAAATTGGTAATGGAAATATTTCCACTGACAATTCGACTGGTTCCCATTACATTACCGAATCAAATACCGAAAGGTGTTCCCTTGAATAGCGTCATACATTATAAAAATCACGAGCGAAAAACAAAATTCAAGATTGAAAATAAAATTGGTGATGAGTTACTAGCCAAAATAATGTCGTCAATTATCCAATTGCCGCCTCACAATCTCCATTTGCAATGGTTCGGTAAAGAAACTGATGATCAAAGTCATCGAAGCAACAATTTTTAAAGAAAAGTACATAAGCATTAGACGCTTTGATACCGCGCTTCAAAATCACGACTTGCAATTCGACTTTAAACGTTTGCTGTTTCCAATGCGTCTTGCATTCGCATTCGCATTTACAATAAACAAAAACAGTCATTGAGTGTTTGCGGCATTTACCTTGAAAATCGATTAGATCCAAATATGGGATATTAATACTGACTCGATATTTGCATTGAGGCCAGCATTTGGAAGATTTTGGCGGAAGTTCGTCGTCACGGGTTGTTTTCTCTGCATGACTACATCTCTTGGTTTGATGTGAAGATAAGTCTCAGTGCATTCAGCAGTTGGATTCATATGGATCTTTCTACAACTGTTCTTTAGCATTAATAGAATTTTAGGAAGCAATCTGCCTGATTACGTCATTAAACCATAGAACCCTAAACCCCTTATTTTTCTAAGCCTTTGTTAAATAATGGTTGGTGTGTTTAGAAAAATGCAATAGTTAGTTTTTACAAGAAAGTCTAATAACAGTACTTTGGAAAAATGCCAATATATCAGAATCAGAACCGGGCGAAGTGCATTTTATATTTTATAACCGAAACGTGTTGACAGTTAATGTTTAGCAATTGTTGCCACATTGTATGGCTTACTGAACATAATTCTTAGTGCAGTAAAAGCTTAACATTCTTATATTTTTTTGTCCAGATATATCGATAAGAGAAACATATGTATTTGATAATACTTCATGGTCATCGAAACCTTCGTATCAGTCAAGATAATAAAATCAGCGATAATGTCATTATTTATCAAGTAATGCTGACTAGAAAATAACAGTTTTCAATTGCAAACGTTGATAGTGATTCTTTATATAGGATTCTCCTACAGTTATACTTTATGCGCACCACGATTGATGGAAAATCCTAATAACAAAGTCGCGCATCGTTAGTATTACTAAAACAGATGTGACAGTGACTGAAACTATTTTTGTTTCCCAAGCATATCCATGACCTCATACTTTCAACATGTTGTGTGGTTAAATGATTTTTTTCTTATTAATGCCTTAGAAGGTCATGTGTAAATGGAACACAGATTCAATGAGAGTCTTAAAGCAATGAAGTCACACTTAACTGACCCAATTAAGACAAAATAAAAAAAATGTTTTTTTTTTAATGTTTAACACGTTGCCAACATCTAATTCATATGGATGTAGGTTCGACGAAGACGAAAAGAAAAAAAATTGCAAAAATCTCATCCGAATCCGAAGATATTTCATTGAGCATAGTATCTCGTGAAATCTAATTTTGAACCGCGGCGTGGGTGGAAAATTCATAGATATTTTGATGAGAATCACTCTAAAAATATGCCACAGTTTCCAAATTGAATATCTACATACGAATGTGTTGGGGTGTGTTTTTTTTTGTTTGCCAAAAGATACAAAAGTAATATTTCGAGTTAGGGAACCGGTTGGACAGTTTTTCCTTGAAATTGCGTGTGAAAATGGGCGATTGGAAGTTTCTGTAGCGAATGAATTTGATTGTTTAAAAAAAAAGATACCTAATTATTTTTGTTTTTATTTACAGACTAATGCCTTCCTATTAAAGATGCCATCTTTTTACTGGTTTAGTTAAGTCTGCACACAATTTGCACTATTTGCGCACACAGTGAGTATGGAAATGTGACCATTGGAAGCGTGTAAGGAACGTTGTTTTTTTTCAGTTACAGGGGAGAGAAATCGAGAAAACTACACATCAAACACAACATGGGCAAGGATTACTATAGAACATTGGGCATTCCCAAGACCGCCACCGAGGAAGAAATCAAAAAGGCTTATAGAAAGTTAGCGTTACGTTATCATCCAGATAAAAATAAGGCTGCTAATGCTGAGGAGAAATTCAAAGAGGTCGCGGAAGCATATGAAGTGCTATCGGATAAGAGTAAACGAGAAGTGTACGACAAATATGGCGAAGATGGATTGAAAAGTGGAGGTACGTCCTGGAGAAATATTTTATCAAATATTTTGTATATTGTTTGATTTTTTTTTTTGTTTTATTTGCAGGAAAACGAAATGGTGGAACGAATAATTCATTTACATATCAATTCCATGGCGATCCACGGGCTACATTTGCTCAATTCTTCGGTTCCAGCAATCCATTTGCATCGTTTTTTGACATGGGTGATAATTTATTCGATAAGAATGTATTTGACTTGGATACAGATCATGATTTCTTTGCATCGCCGTTTGGTGGACTAGGATCTCGGCATGGATTAGGTGGTGCTTTTAGGTGAGGACAAACATTTAATGAATATATATATATTTTCAAATCATCGTACACTGCCAACATATCGTTTTCATAATTAGGATTCGGGTAGGCGAAAGTTTAAATGAATTTGTTATTGCCAAAACTGTGCGAATAATCATTATACTGAATAAGACAATGCTCTTTTCGGCTTCCCAAAGCTGATTTTCATATTCCGTTTTCTTGCGCTGGATCCATTTTCAATACAAATTTACCAATTTGCAGCGTTTGGCTAAGAAATTTTGAATTCATAACATAATAAGGCTCTGTATGCCAAGTGGTCAAATAATTGGTGATTTAAATTTCTCATAATATGTCTGCATATAGTGTGATCAGCGTTTTTTAAAAAACTAAATGACCACAAATAAGCAGGTGGCTTTTGACAGCTTAAACTGTCGTATTGTCATTCAGTTTAATCTCCTGAATTTGTCTGGTGATACATTCAAGCATATTCTGTCAAAAAATTGAGCTGCTGATACTTTACATTCAGTTGAATGTGGTTATCATTTGATTGGTTTCGTCGTTTTTAAATATTTCAGTTTAATATTGGAAAATTATAATTTTACTCTTTTTATTTTTTTAAGTTAAAATATTGTGATATACGGATTTTCGATTAGTTCATAATAATGTCCGAAGAAGAGCATAACAACACCTAACAAGCTGAGGTAATTACCTTAAATTTTAACTTCAAGGCACACAGTCTGGTCACAAACGAGTTTAGGACAGCTCTTCAATGAAAAATATGCATTTCACCTTAATCGCATGACAAATATGTCATTGTCATTCTTCGACAAATTTATCAAATTGCTAATTGCCTTCATGTACATTAGAAGTTTCGACATGTGTCATGTTATAGTGACATGAGAATTATTTAATAGTTGTTTTGAAAACAAAAGTGCAAGCATGTGTGGACCAAAAATTATTTTTAAATTGTTATGTATTGTTTCTTGCTTAAAGTCAACTTAGACGTAAGATGATCAATAATTACTTTTTTGAAAGACAATTTTCAAATTGTAATTCATGATAACTTTTAATTTAAAATTGAAAATTAAGCATCCCATGCATTTCACCTAAATTTCAGTGTTGTTTTAGCACTGAAAGCTCTTGTGCGTTCAAAATTTTCAGAAACTCAGTATTATATCTCCGCTGTGGATCGATTGACACTTGACAACGTTGTTGAGAAAGAAACTTCTAATGTGGACGCTGTGTTTCCAAAACAGTGTGAATTTTGAAATTATGATGGAAATAATGTCCAATTGCAGCAAAATTTTTAAACAAACATATGTATTACCGTGTTCATCATGTGAGCCTAACGGATAGTATTGCAGCTGTTGCATTGCCGACGTTACTGGTCAATTTTGCTTTCAAGGCGACATTGAAAGCGCTACCGAGGCAAGATATTTGATTTTGTATGGCCAGAAATTGAGAATTTAGACTTAATAATTTTGTATTCAGTCATTTTGTATTTAGTTGCTTGGTTGCCATAAAGCTGCGATTAGAAGTCATTGTTTTAGATCGATGATGTCGATGAATACAACCCGGAGACAATCCACAATCTTGGTCAATATCAAAATTTTTAAAAAAGTTTGCTGAACTCAATCGGATGATTTTCAGAATTTCAAATAATAAAGGAGCTTCAGTTTTTAAGCAAAATTTGACTCAATGCAGAGTGAGAGATTCCCAATGTGAACAGAGTGCAATGTGGAATCTACCGTATTGGGTTTTTTTTAAGAAAAGGTGAACCTACGTTTACGGTATTTTCGAAACTTCAACCATTGTGTTGTCTCACTTGCTCAGGAACATTCAACAGTTAATAATATAGACTCAAATTTATCAAGTAGTAAAGCACGCAAAGAGTGTCTGCGATGACGATTATCATGACTGAAAATTGAAGTTAGCAATCTTTTAAAGTTGCGAACACTGACTCACATAACATATAAAATTGTAATATCTCGATTGAATATTAAATGCAGGAGTTTAGATGACATGTTATATTTACATTCTCTGGAGTTTAGTTCGTTCTTGCTAGTTTAATTCAGCTCTTGCGAAAAAAGGCAATAGAAATCAAGAACAATTAAAGCGATCCGCTTATGATTGAAATCGGGTCCAATGATACAAAAACTGAACTACAGTCATTGTTGATATTGTCCATCTATGACTTCCAGTCGTTAGTAATATATTTTAAAAAATTACGTACTATTTATTCCATTGCGGAGTTGGGGCAACGCAAACCACCAACTTCAGCCAGCAGATTGACAAGTTACCGAAATTGAAATCTTAAAAAGCGTGTACATTTGATTCTGTTTCTGTGATTCATTTGTAAACATTAAACATTTTGTTTTCTTATTAAAAGGCAAATTCGGCTATTTAACTCTTATTAATTTTTATCAATAAATTGTCACATAAATAAAGAAAAAACAATATTTCTCAAACTTTCAGATCGCACTCCTTCAATGTGCATACACCATTTAAAAAAGAAAAACAACAAGATCCGCCCGTCGAACATGACCTGTATGTAACATTGGAAGAAATCTACCATGGCTGTGTTAAAAAAATGAAAATCTCAAGACGAGTCGTTCAACCGGATGGTACGTCTAGAAAGGAAGATAAATATGTTAGCATATCGATTAAGCCCGGATGGAAGTCTGGCACAAAAGTCACATTTCAAAAGGAAGGCGACCAAATGCATGGTAAAATTCCAGCCGACATTGTATTCATTATCAGGGATAAACCGCATGCGTTATTCAAGAGAGAAGGCAGTGATTTACGATACACTGCTCGATTGACTCTTAAACAAGTAAGTAAGAATACTAAATAGGAATAGGAATACTAAATAGGAATTTACTAACTAGATATTACTTTAACAACCACGATAGGGTTCGAAATATTATCGAAATACAATTTTATTGAGTGTTTATAAACATTTGGAATTATATTTATTAATTTTTTAATTTCGCCACTCCCACCTTTCGAGTATTATTTTAACGCTACATTCGAACAATGCATATACAAGAAATTATTGTGATTAGCCTTGAAGTTGAACCTTGAGTGGGAATGTATTTTTAAATTTGGTGTTTGGCAACGGTGTACGTTTTCGTTCTTGACCCAGGAGGTGTAGGTTCAATCACAAATAAGGAATAACAATACACGTCACCCATTAATAACGGAAAATAAACAAATACTACACTGAAAAAAAAATTTCTGTCTATTAGTACAATGAATTTGTACGGGATCTGAATACTTAGGATTTAAAAAAAAAATTCTTAAACATATCTCAATTTTGCAGAACTTATCTTAAAAGCATCCAGGAGCGAAGGCTTTTAAACTTATAAATACGAAAACATTAACGAGGTTTTGTTACAAAAAATTAATTATTTACTTTTGGTGGCGCATACAGTCCGAGGTGGACCTCGGCCTCAACCAAAAAGCGCCCCCAGGCAGCTAGATGTTGTTGAGGTGGTTCTCCAATTGTGCGCGCCACCTAAGGTAGGGTCTTCCTCTGCTGCGTCGTCCGTCAGGGGTGGATTCAAAGATTCGTCGGGCTGGTGCGTTGTTGTCCATACGCTCCACGTCTCCCAGCCATTTTAGCCGTTGTATTTTTAACTTTTTGACCAGGTCAGCGTCGCTGTATATCCCGTATAGTTCATCGTTGAATCTTCTTCTTAATACGCTATCGTCACAAACCGGACCGAATATCACCCGAAGAATCTTTCTCTCAAAGCATCCCATAAGATTTTCATTCGCCTTTTGACAGGGTCCGTGCTTCTGCACTATACAACAGGACCGGGATGATTAAGGTCTTATATAATATCTCCTTTGTTCTATGAGAGAGGGCCTTACTTCTTAGATGCTTTCTTAGCCCGAAGAAACAGCGGTTGGCAAGAGTGATTTAACAAAAAATTAAAAAACCATAAAAAATAAAAACCACTCTAAAAAACCTTTTAAGTCCTGTAAATAAAGATTTATGATTTTTAATTTATGTTTTACCCCCATTTTTCAGACTATCATCAAAGCTAACAGAGTTTTTCTTTATTTCGGTTAGCATCAAAAACTACTTCTGGAAAAATTGCATAATTCTTGCGACTATGACGCCCCTTATTTTAACTCAGCATGCATGATATCTATTCCAATCCACAACTTCGCTCCAGGCATCAAGTTTGGCTATTTTGCATTTAGCTGAGCCAACGTCCCAAATATGTACGATTATCGCCAAACCGCTGCTTTTAGCTTAACAAATCTTCTTCGTTTATTTAAATGTTTCAAGGAGTAAAAAAATACTAGAGTAGGTGCTGTGCTACCTTCAGACAGTTATAAATGGCCAACCAATTGTCAGATTGCAGATCTTTGCAAATTTGATCGTTATCCCTTCCACAATGTTATCAAATTTTATAAATTTTGCTTCAAAATTACTAGACTTATATAGCACTTCCAGCACATTACACCTGATACAGTCGAACATCTGACACCATCAAGACCCAAAAATCGCTTGATTTCTTCCAAAATTGTATACTGCTGCCATGTCAACTTTCTAAATCATCATAGCACAATTCCTTTTCCCACATTTATTGGGCGCCAATTAGAGCACAAAAAACCTCCGAATCTCTCATTATAGATGCACTTTTGAAAGTATCTCAAACATTAGCCCAGTCCAAAATCGAAATCCCGCTGCAAGTAATAACTTCAAAATCACTTTTCCTTTTAAGTCGGCAACATTAATCCCAAGAAATCGCAAATCCAAATCCGTAGAAAATAATTCATAATTTTCCAAATTTGGTAACATCAACCATGCAATGTTTTCCAATCCGCAAATATCTTGGCTACAACTAACTACTACTGACACTTTCAATTAAATTTTCCTAAAATACGCAATCATTTTTTTATTTTATTTCTTCATGCAGTCCTTTCACACACAGGTGTGATATATGTCACATTTAATTCATTCGCCTATAAGTCAGCGTGTCTGTACTGCACGCAGTAATTGCATATCTACACCTCCTTAATTGCATACACGCACAGGCATAGGCACATAAAGCTCAAATCAAAATGTGAAAACCTAAAAGAATGCATTTTCTCACGATGCACGCTCCCGTACAGGTACCTACCTACTCCCGTCTCGTAGGCTCGTACGTAATTAGAAGCAATGTCCCAAACATATTTCAAATCTTTTTCTCACCTGGCCAACGTCAAAGTCACCAGGTCTATCGGACCAAAATAACATTTTAATATGATTCGCGTTTTCCTATTAACAGGCAATATGGCAACGGCAGTAAAATAATTATTAACAAAATAAAATCCGACTTTCATGGTCCACGTCATGGACCATGTCTAGATAGATCAATGAATATGGAACTTATGGCTTCAATTATTTATGGCATGTTTGCATGTAGGTAGGTATATGCGCAAAATTATTGTTGTTTTATTTTAACCGACAAAAATCAATAATATTTTTTTAGTGATTTTATTTAATTTTGTGTTTTATTTTTTTTTTTATTACGAAAGAGTATCGTATAAGTACGTTAACACGGACGGATTGAGGAATGGTAGGTTGAGTTCTTCACTGTGGCGCGACAAGTAGACTTCCATATGTGCCCGAGAGACAGACCACGATATTGAAGGTTTTGATCATATGGCATGATGACTTAATATGTCTGACCAAAAATGGTAAAACGACACAATTTGGAAGCATACGTTACGTATTGGCTATTCGCTATTCGCATAAGTTGACTCGTATTCGTATCTATAGCCAACAAACGGATATAGCGAAATACAACATCATACATACGAGTGTGTTTGCATGAAAATATAGATTCGCACTCGCCACTCTGCTACGTTGCGTTGGTGTGTATCGAAATGGAATTCGATGCAATACCAAAAATTGTTCAGCTGAATCGTTGTGCTTTGCACTGGAACGCTTAAAATAAATAAAAAAAAATACAAGCAGCGCATTTGATTGTAAACGAGTGATTTATCGACGAAGCTGGTAGTAAACAATTTGAATTGCTTCGTATTTACCTTTATATTAATTTTTCATAAAAGTTCTCGGATTATTTATGACAAGCTATGAAACTCGCTTTACGGAGATTGCCATAAATAGTGAAATTACGGCGATTCTATCTGAACAGGGACTTGATGCTTGGTATGTGTCGGAGAATATCGTCTTTTAAAATATATTTTGGGAGCTTTGCTGCTTGATGGAATCTGACTGAAGTGGAAGTATGGAATTTAGTGGTACTTCGGAGGAAATTTCGGAAATATATCATCAATTGATTTGTTCTGCATCCATATGACATTAAAAATGAAATCAGTGTATTTTGGTTTATTTTTATAAAGCTTCTCCCAAAGAAGATGAGGCGTGTTACCTGAGCTCATTTACTAAAGGGTTCCCTTCCAAACCGTCAAGAGTCCCTCTCTCAGACATGACAGTCTACCATTCTGTGCGATCCCGGGCACGATGCTTTCCGTTATCATATTTTTTATAAAACCTCCGGATGTTATTTCGATTGCGAGACTCTGCGATCTGCTCGAGCTGCGAGACTATGTGCTCTCTCAGGATCTTCTTCTCCCCTTCTCCTGGCTCTAGATATTGAATTTTCTATGACCTCGTCCCGGTATACGCATATATCATCACATTCCTTCCTATTCCTTTCCTATTGATGATGTAGCGATACTGGAAACACTGGTTGTTGTTGTTGTTTGTGTACGGTAGAACGTTTTTATAACTCAGGGCTCTCTGTAGGCTCTACTTCAGTTAAGCTAAGGCGTCCAAAATTGAATTTATTTTTCTGGACAGGTTGCATCTTCTTCTTTTCTTTGGATACTCGAGCTCTGAATCTAGTTTAGCTGCAACAAGACAGTGGACATAGTCGACTTGTCAGCGTCAATTAGCACTTTCCCGATTTGGTTGTCGGTTGAACGATCTGGAGAAGGCCACGTTACTGTGCGGATTATTTGCAGTGGAAACCTCGTGCTACTTCTCACTATAGCAGATAGTAACTGCTGCAAAATCAATAAGTGAGTAGCCGCTATCAGTTATCGTTTCATGAATGCTGTGTCTACCAACTCCTTTGGTAAGTTTTCTGGAGTACAATTTTGACAAAAAGCCTACGTCCAGAAGGTCGTAAAACTCCACTTTCAGCTTAGTCGGTAGGGCTAATGCATACCAATGTATAGCTCTGATGCGGATCACGGCTAGGATATCACTAACCAACTTGAAGTCAATAACTTTGGACCTGAGCTGATTTCTCACGACAAATCTGCGTCTTTATACGGCAGCTGTAATGAATATCGGAATACTGTTGTCTTTTTTATATACCTGATCCTATCCATCATCATATCGCATGGATAGCGGTTATGTCTCAAGTTTTTAAGTCCTTCTTATAGTGTAAAGAGCTTCGTTTGCGCAGTGCACATTGTATCACATTGTATGTGGTTGCCACTGGCACCACAGGCATTGCGCAATCGAAGCCACAAGTTTAGCTCGATCTGAATGACTTCAACCAACTCGAAAGGCTCACAAGCTGTTCCGATTGCGATCGCCAATATTTTCCGACTCTTTAGGCAAGTATTTGCTTTTACTTATATGCTTATTTTCCTTATTTTTATCTTCACAAATTCAGTAGGGTGAATTCAGGCTCGCTATTTAAAATAAATTCTGTCATCTACATTGATAAGTTATTTTTTAACGAGGGTTAACGATAAAATATTGTTACATGATTTATGTGGGTAGCGATGGTGTAGAGGTAAGTGTGTTATCCTGTGACGCCGGAGGTACAGGTTCATAAACAAAAGGGTAACAACAATGTACACCACTTATTATAATTAATGAGAAACGAATAACTACACCAAAAAGAGAATTTCTGATTCGGAGAAAAATGGACCATTCCATTACCGAGTCTGAGTACTTCTGGGAACTCGATTTCCTTTTTATTAAAAAAAAAACATTATACATTTAATTAAATAATTTTCAAACCAAAATAAAACATTTTTAAAAAATTAATTTTTATTTCAGGCCCTGTGCGGTGTGGTATTTCAAGTTCCTACGATGTCTGGTGACAAGCTGCGAATCAGTACTATGCAGGAAATCATTAAGCCAAACACTGTGAAAAGAATCCAAGGTTATGGTCTACCATTTCCCAAGGATACCTCACGAAAAGGTGACTTGCTCGTTGCGTTCGATATTCAATTCCCCGAGAAATTGACTGCAGCACAAAAGGAACTTCTGAGGGACATGTTATGATGAGATACGACTTCCTCCCAACGATTGCATATCTACACATTTTCGTATCTTATGAAAAAAAAAAACATCGCCGTCGTCGTCATCCATCGTTCGTAATAGGATACTCAAACTCAAGCACAAATAATGTAAAAAACAAACAAACAACAAAATAAAATAAATCAACATTTTTGTCCTCTCTCCTCAAGCTCAACTTTATATTTTTCTCTTTAATTCTTTCAAAGATAGAAAAAAGAAAAATAAAATCAATGTGTTTCTCTATACTCTTCTGTTTCGTCAATAAATTTAAGTATCTCGATTAGTTTACATAAAATAACTGAATATTTAATCTATTTAATTTAATTTTTTATTTTGTCAAAAGTATAAAATTGGTCAAATTAATCTATAAACTATAGTTTAAAAAATGAAATTATGTAATATGTTTCCTTCAACTAATTATAGTTCGCAGAGCGGCATTAAACTATTATATATATATATATATTTTTTTTCTAAAATAATTAATAATATTACAAAATACGATTTATTTATTTATTTTTTCTTAATTTAATTTAAATAGAATGATAAATAAATTGTTACATACTAATTGTTGGTACTTAAAAATAGCATACAAATATGCACAGAAAGAATTATTTTTTAATAACTAATTTGCGACTGAGAAGTGAAAAAAGAAACAGAAAAATCAATAAACCGATTGTGTTGTTTTTTTTTTAAATTTTATATTATAGGCTGCTTACTTTATGTACTCAGCCTGTATGAGATTAACTATTTTAATAAATAAAAGTAAAGTATATTTAAAACAGAACATTCACATGGAACTTGTAGTGTTTTACTTAACTTTTTAAAAAAATTATTATTTCTGTACAACCGCAATAACGAAACGCTCATTTTCATTTTCAACTTGTAAATCTTGTAACAAATATCTTAATCCGCAGATAAATATATGAGTGTAATCCTAACAATTTCAGCGGGTAATAATTTTTAATTCAACAAATAGCGGACAGCACCTTTCAAGGAATTTGCTGTTTCTCCCTCACAACCCCTCAAACATGATTGTCTTCCATCAGAAAAAGGAAATTATAAACTTATTCCTTTGCCACCCGAAATGCCAGCAAGATTAAGCCTGCTGAAACTTACCCGGAACATTATGCTAATTGGAAGGCATACGTACATACATACTAAGGCCAAGGATAAAGGACCAACCCTTGAGCAGATGGACAGACGAACAGGACGACGAAAACTTCCTCCATGTTTATCGACACAAAGAGATCTTACACCCGAAAGCTGTCTGTTCTGCAATCCAATCGACAAATTATTTTCCAAGAGGTCAACTCCTCCCCGACCGTTGGCGTCGTCCTGGTCCTCGTCATCGTTGTAGAACTTTGACAACAGCAACGACAACGACAACTTAATCCAATCACCTAACGAAGGGTTCACCGAACAACAAAGCCGACAACATGAGAAACGAGAACGAGACTACACGCAACCAGAAAGGCAAGGCAGCCAGTCAAGATGAAAGCCTGGAAAACTGATTTTCCAATCTATGCCAGATAAATGGATAAGTGTGCGGCTCTACTGATCCTTTACATCCCCAATGTTAGCGTCGCATCTATCCCCCCTTCGGAGTAAAAAATGAAAAAAAAAATCGAAATGTGAATTGAATTTTCAACTTGTTGGTCGTAAACTTTCCGCTGTTCAGCCTCACACTCACATACACTGTATTTCAGTATCGTTTTTGCTTTTTTTTCGTTCGCCTTTTCCTAGGGACGTGCGAGGACTTATTTAAATTAACATCACGTAGCATATGTTTGTCCCATTAAGATAAGACGATGTCGTTGATGAAACTCAGCACGGTGTGCCACCTTTAAATTGCTGGCAATCCTATAAAATGTGTCGCCTTTGAAAGAATGCCAACTATAAGAGCAGAAAATTCCTTACACCGCACCGTGTTTGCGATTGAAGTCGGATTGTAACCCTTGTTTGGATTTTAAAACGATTGCCACGAATCCAGCGGATTCCACCCTTGGGTATACGCTCCTCAATCGGCTGTTGATTTCTATTTTTCTTTGCTGGCAGCAGAAATCTTTAGCCAAACAATGGACGGGGTTGTGGGGTGGCTTGGCTATGACTCGGGACATGGAATCAAAGTTGGATTTAATGTCGGCATAAAGATAAATCGTTCAGCTTATTTGAATATAACAATAGGAAAAAAGGCCAAAAGCAGCCGCATTGAAATCGAGACAGATTGGGGGGAGACGCAGTCGATACTGATATCGATGCTGGAGCAGAAGCTTTTTGACACGTGTTTAATTTTATTAATGGGATACATATAGATTTACCTTCTTTTTTTTTAAGAACCCGAGTGGAAGGGAGCCTTTGCTTACCCTACGAATCAATATATCCCTCTCATTCGTAGCTGCCAGCGTTTGGACTTTGTTGTGGAGATTTTGCGTTTGGCACTGGACTTGTTAGGGGAGGCATTCAGGTGGATTAGGCATTAGGAATCATTGACTTGGTTGTGACTAATGGAGTGAACGGCGGGATAACGTGAGGGTTACTACCGAACCATTTGATATAAAGTATCACAAGGGAAACGCCACAAGTTAGCTTTGGATTAATCACCCTTGAGGTGATGAGAGAGAGAGAGAGTAGTTCCAAGTGCCGCGACTAAGGAATGAGTGAGAAACTGTTGCTTGTTTAAGAAAAAATGATAATTTACTTGCATATATATATAAGTTTATCGCCCGTTAAATCAAATTGAACGTTAAATAAAAAAGTACTTTTTTTCTAGTCTACAAGACAAGGTACATTGCAGCAGTATTTTTAGCGCTGATGGTAGAAACGCTGATAGATGCTTTAATTGAACATAAACGTCATCCTCTTATGTTTCACAACAGTGCCCAGTCATCAAACCTAGACATTGAACGCAAAGAGGTGAAGAATGTGATAAGACCTTTAGCAGTTCGAAAAGCGTCTGTAGCAGATCGCATTCAAGCCACCGACCAAAATTCAAATGCATTTTTCCTATAACAGATTGCAGCTTAACTCATGCGGTACTGAATTTTCGATGACAGTGCGGCAGGGATCGAATTATATGAGTCTATAGTGACAGATAAGCTACACTTAGGCGTTGCTTAATCCTTTAACCTCTTCTTAGTAAGCGGAAGACTCAACACACTGAGTTTTGTTTGGGTTCCGGGTAATACTGAAATCTTTATTCGTTTTCTCAGTACCTATACCTGTATTGGATTTTCGGCATCTCTTGGAAGAGCGTCCATTGATTGCAGGGTCTCCTATATACCTTATATTCGACGACACGATTCTCCGGGGTGTAGACGGACCAAACTATTTCAACTGAATGCCAGTGTGAAGACTGGGACATTTTTGTTATCACATCACCAAAATGTACAAGATTTAAGCATATCAACTAAAGGGTGATTTTTTAGCTGGTTTGGTTTTGGCAACACTGGTTTTGACAGCTGACGTGTGTTTAGTACCTTGTGTCACTGTCAAACAGCTTCAGTTTGGTTTGCAATTTAACCATGGATCGTCTTACAAATGAACAACGCTTGAAAATTATTGAATTTTACTATAAAAATTCGTGCTCGGTTCGAAATGTTCATCGCGCGCTGCTTCCATTTTATGATCGGCATTCTCGACCTTCTGAGCAGTCTATTCGGAAGATTGTGACCAAATTTCGCACCAAATTTACTTTGTTGGACATTAAACCACCAACACGTTTACGTACTGTGCGTATTGAAGAAAATATTGCGGCCGTATCAGCTAGTGTGACAGAAGACCGCGAAATGTCGATTCGGCGCCGTTCCCAGCAGTTAGGCCTTTGTTACAGCACTACGTGGAAAATTTTGCGGAAGGATTTGGGCGTAAAGCCTTTTAAGATACAGCTGGTGCAAGAACTAAAGCCAGCCGACCTACCACAACGCCGAATTTTTGGTGAATGGGCTCTTGGAAAGCTGGCCGAGGATCCGCTTTTTTATCGAAAAATTGTGTTCAGCGATGAGGCTCATTTTTGGTTGAATGGGTACGTAAATAAGCAAAATTGCCGCATTTGGAATGAAGATCAGCCAGAAGCATTGCAACAGCTACCAATGCATCCCGAAAAAGTCACTGTTTGGTGCGGTTTATGGGCCGGCGGCATTATTGGGCCATATTTCTTCAAAGATGATGCGAATCGCAGCGTTACTGTCAATGGTGAACGCTACCGAGCGATGATAACAAACTTTTTTTTGCCCGAAATGGAAGTTCTTGACTTGCATGATATGTGGTTTCAACAAGACGGTGCCACATGCCACACAGCACGCGAAACAATGGCGCAATTGCTAGGCGAGTTTGGTGAATAGTTGGGCCGGTCAATTGGCCGCCTAGATCGTGCGATTTGACACCATTGGATTATTTTTTGTGGGGGTATGCCAAGGCTAATGTGTATAGGGAAAAGCCCGCTTCGATTGACGCACTGGAAGCCAACATTCATGAATTCATTCGTGAGATACCGGCCGATATGTGTGAAAGAGTATGCCAAAATTGGACTCAGCGGATGGGCTACCTGAGACGCAGCCGCGGTCAACATTTGCATGAAATTATCTTTAAACATTAAATTGCAAGGTTCAAACTATCGATTCAAATAAATATTTCATTCATTTTTTCGAATTTTTTGTGTTTTTTTTTTAAAAAAAGTTCTAAACCTCTTAAAAAATCACCCGCTATATACGATGCTCTTGGAGAAGGCGAGGACCCCGCGGTGCATGTACTTACCTAGACGGTATTTTCGGTTTTGAAATAGGCTTAATTACTACGGTGCAATGAAGTTCCTGACAAAGATAACAATGAAAAAGTTTCTGAGTCTGAGTGCTTCAGTTAAAAAAATTGGAAACATTATTGAATACACTGGAATGCCTAAGATTATCTCAGAGCGAGGACCTTCCGAGTAACAATTAGAGAAAGCTGTAGCATTGAAATCGAAGTGTAGTATGGGTCAAGGTCAACTTCTCTTGATGTTATGTATAAATTAAATTCATAAAGTAATGAGTATGATGCAGTCAAAAAATCGATGTACATAACTCCACAGCCCTTAGAATACAGCTTCTAAAAATTGTTTTTAGGAGCTCAAAAATCATAGAGGTAGTGACAGACATTCTCTTTGGGAGCCAAACATTATTATTTAGCGAGAATCAAAACCAGTATTTATGACTTGATTACTTTGCAGGGATATACAAGCGTTTATCACCTTAGAATGTCTATTACAACTTTAAATGCTTCAGTTGGGAAACATATCATTTTTAGCAGTCAGAATTAAGTTGAGAAGTATGTAAAAAATTAATCACTGGCATCAGCCGAAAATAGTTCACCATGTCATGTCGCAAACAAATTTGCGTGTCCGAAAAGCATGATCGTGCTACTTCGGCAACGCTGTACTTGACACAACAAATTATTAGTAAGATGATGATGATGAAGATTTTCTACCTTTAGGAGTGAGGGTGATAGTTTGGCATTTGTATCGTTTTCAGACTGTTTGAGTTTCGCTGGCTCTTATTAAACTTGTTGGCTTTGTTCGGATTGTAAGCGAATTGATAGACGTTCTAACGTCGTTCGCCAAATTGTTAAACCATCTACACTACGGTCACTATATAGTTTATATACCTCTTGTCATTTGCATGCATTTTCAGACGAAGCTTTTCTCAGAGATATCGATGTCTATTGAAGACAGCTTGTTTTCCCTGGTAGGCATTTTCAGCAATATTAACTCACAATGCCCGGATATATGTATGTATATATTTCTTGAGATTTGCTCTCATCAGCTTGTTTTGTGGATTGCAAAAATTGAATGCAAAATGAATATCTTTTAATGCACAATTTGGCTTTGTGATTCAGTGACACACGTTCAATAATTTTAATCAATTTAAAACTTAAGTCAACTTAAAAGAGAAGAAGACAGACGTATGAAATTATATTTTTTTCTTTTTAGACAGATTGATATATTCCCTTAAGGACGTCGTCGACTTGGATGAAGGCAAAGATTAGTTTGATGGGAAAAATGAATGTGCAATATGTGTCTTTGAGCAACAAATACTTTTGTAGTCGTGAAGCTTTATCCTCTGACATTTAAGATGTGTGTTTCGTAAAAGTGACCAGAACTGAAGAATAGCACAAGACAGACGGATGAACAATATTTTAAGTAATTTTATGAATTAATTTTTATAGTTTAATGTAATCAGGGAGTTTTTTTAACCAGATTTCGGGTTTTTATCAATTTCAATAAATGCCGCCAAATGTGCTTTGCATATTTAAAATTATGAACCGGAATATCATCGCAACTGCAATAAATTCTTTTCAACTAATATTAACATTTATTTGAGAAACATTACAATATTTCAATGACAGCAAATACGCAATCTATGACCAAAAGTTATA
Organism: Ferdinandea cuprea; assembly: GCA_963576555.1. Taxonomy (NCBI): domain Eukaryota; kingdom Metazoa; phylum Arthropoda; class Insecta; order Diptera; family Syrphidae; genus Ferdinandea; species Ferdinandea cuprea. The sequence continues at coordinate 30,250,821 of OY754958.1, forward strand.
TGCACTAAATTTAGCTGCCGGTTGCTGATTTTAATCGTTTTTTGAATTTGGTAGATTAGTGCTTCCATGTTTCGCTTAATTTTTTGTAATTTGCAATTTATTTTGCGATTAATTCCGGACAGTTCTTGAGAACTTCTTCCTAAGCTCAGGATTGCTTTCCTATTGTTCAAGTTCTCTTGCAAAAGGATGTCAGAGCTGCGACATCGGTATTGTGCAAAGATGCCAGCCATATAACTTTTGTAGTTTTCAACAAGCCACTCTGTATTGTATCGAATATTCAGCCGACGAACCAGTTTTATTGAACAGTTTATCGACTTCTCCAAGTATCTGCAGTTTTTTAAAGCCAAATCCAAGACCATGAGCTCGTCCATGTCGGCTTATTTTAAATTGATTGTTTCTATTGCTATTTATGAAAATTCTCGAAGCGATGCTAATATTTCAATTATTAATGAGAATTTGCCATGTTTTGGGATAATTTTTTTATTTTAATTTTAAAATTCAAAATTGGAATTTTAAAACTTTAAAAAAAGGCGACTTTTATGTAGAGTTTTTTTTTAGTGAGTGATTAACAGTAGCAAACTTAAAATTGAAATATGATTAACGAGTGGTGAGGTTTTTTTTACTTTGTTACAAATTGCTGTTTAATATGAAATAAATTGAATCAATTCGTTTGGCGATTTACCTAAACACCGACTGTCGTTCTTAGAGGCTTCAAGTTTTTTAAGATTCATTCTAGGAATTGATATAAGGAATCATCACCTGGAAAGCTTGCTGCAACTCTGCACTGAAAATGGGTACCAAATGGGTGTGGGAAATGATTTTAACTTAGAAGTTGTACGGTTGACCTTTAGCAAAATTATAGAACTACAATTGTCCTCAATGGGTTAAGTCATTGACTTAAATGTTCGTGATCAGGTACAATTTCACTTTGGCAAAATTTTAATCTTCCCTCTTCCGAATAGAACTGGTCTCTCCCGTACCTGCTATCTGCTCTCTGATACCTGGCCTTACTCCCTGTTTTGGTAAATTTAATGTTCTATTATATTTTTAATTTTTTATCAGACCAGACCTTTGCATAAATATGTTCGAGTTAAAGGTATATTGGCTCTTAACAACACCACTAAGGCTTGAAACTGTTTCCGATATTTTGATTACAGAGATGTAAAAACGCCACATATATTTCCAGTGTTGCATTTTACTGATGATTCGCATTTAAAACGCGTCCTAACTTGCTTTTAAAAATGGTTTAATCACAATCCATAGCTTCGAAATGGTTCTCATGCCTACGTCTACAAAAGCTCTCACAAAAATACTTTGCAAATTCCTTAACCTTTCCAAATAAACCACTTCACCTATTACCAGAAAGTTATTGCTTGCGGCAAAGGTATAAACGGTGGAAATGTCAAACATGTTCCACTAATTAAGGTTAATCATGTACAGAGTTTAACCTAATTTAGTTTCACCGCCACTTAATGAGGGACGATATCGATTGGCATTCAATTAACGCAGGAAGCTATACCGATAGTCCTTCACGTATAAATATATATATAAGCTTGTACAACGTCCGCATATAGTACGTTTTGTATATACATATTTCTATCAACACTTATTCAATCAGTCAATGGGTTGTTTAATCATTTTCAGAATAAGCTTCATAATTTTACCACCAAGTAGTTACTTTTTAATGAACACCGTGGAATTTTTCTGATATTCTTCTCATTTTTTGGTATTAAAATTACAAAAAAAAATTGTTCTGCTGTTCTCCAACATTATGATGGCATTTTGTAGCCTTTAATCAGTGAAAAATCGCTGCTAGGAGTTACAAGGGATTTTCAACTTCTGCCTGGGGGTTTGATGAACAAAAATCAGGTCATGCCAGGCGAATTTCATTATTACCATCAGACACAGGTGTATGATGGCACAACTTTGGAATTTTCAACATGAATATGATACTCTGTTGTGAGGGAATTTATGTTAATAATGCTGATTATATACGCATGTATTTATTACATCATAACTAAGGATGTAATAGAATATACATACATATATATAAAGTAACGACGATGTATGCCGAACATTTTGGGCGAAACGTTTTAGGTAGATGCATTGTTCAAAAGACTATAAAAAATCCATTTGGATATTGCCACACAGGAAAGTTCTTATACATATTTATGGTTTCGAAACGCAGCTGCGTCAATTTGGAAACATGACATATAACATTATGTGAACCATTTTTGGTTATGAAAAAACTATTGACATATATGTATATAGTGAAGACACTATCAAAGCTGTTTATGAAATATTTTTTTGCTCAATGTACGGTTCCTTAAAGCCTATTTATACATCTTTACTGTGTATTTGTATAGAAAAAATTAAAAGAAACCGCGAACGTATTTTATTTCGAGCTTCTTAAACTTGCGACTTAATATTAGTAGCTGGCCCATTGCAACTTCCTTCTTACTGGGGTTTTGCGTCTTCATATTCTCTCTTTTTTTCGGCAACAAGCTTGTGGTTACTTTATTCACTTTACTCACTTTCGCTTGTGAGGAGAGCCGATTCGACATAGAAAAATATCTTCAAGCCTCCCGGCCTCGTATCACTTCGCCATATTGAATGTTGACTGATATTGTCATTTTCACGGGGTGACCCTACGTACGTCTCCCTAAAACTTGGAAATACTATCCGAACCGATCATGCTTCAATTTTCTAGAGCTAGTTTCATTGACGTGAAGGCTTCCTCGGACTTCCTTGTTATTCCTGCTATCAAACGAAGAATCTTTATATCTGCTGCTGTCTATGTACTCTTAAACCATAAGAGAGTTTTCCTTTCACTCTATCCACCCTATGTTCTTTTGGTGACCATAGATCGAATAGTAGGTAAGTGAATGGGCCTTTTTTGGGCTATGGGCTAATACGAAACCCATTCCGCTCCAAAAAAATCCACCCAAACATCAGGTTCTCGTTGGCAGTCTCATAGTCTTCGCTAGACTTTCTGATATGTCCGTCCAAATCACTGGTGTTCCCTATGTGGTTGTGGATATACAGCCAGTAAACCTGTTTATTTCCATAGAAGAACATCTTGCAAACTTTTCATTGCTGCGCTATTTTGTCTCTTGTACTCGCGACAATTAGATTTTACCTAAGCCCAAAAATCGAATAGCTCTAACCCGTGCATTTCGGCTCGAGCACAACCATTGGTTACATTTATAGTTGCCTGGTGGGGAAGTGTCCCTTCAGCGGTTTCTATTTTACGAAACCATTGAAATCCAGTGATGTCAACCGACGGAGTTGCATGCGAACTTGCGGGACAGTGTTACGACATTAAAGGTGCTAGGGTCACATGGATATTATTGCCTAGAATAGACTTCTCCTGGAAAAGATGCTGATAATAACATAAGGAAAGGCTACAGTCCGCTTGGGGCGAACAGTATGATACCCTATCCTTATCCGTATGTACCCCAAAGAAAAAAAGCATTAGGAAGATGATGGATACCATTTGATTTCATTGTATGAAATTTATAGAAAAAAAAATAATTTTTTTAAAAAACGCCCCCAAAAAGTGGACTGGCCAAACTTTGTATGGGCGATATATTGAGAAAAATATTGGCTTAGTATATTGTTAAACATTTTTTTTCGGTTTCTATAAAAATGTTCGAATGAAACAGCATTTTAGTGAAAAAAGCCCACAAAATGTAGGCGTGGCAGAAAACTTTATAAGACAAACTTGTAAAGGTGCGCAGTACCTACATATCTTGTAAAGATTACAACACTCTATCTCTCTAACTTTAGCTTTAAAACTGTTTTTTCTAAATAGTAGGCGTATCAAACAAAATTGTAAACTCTACCATTTCGGGACCCTAGGGAGTATATGTTCCAAATTTCAGCTTTCTAGTTTTAATTTTAAGGACTATAAATTGGTGACGGACGGACGGACGGACGGACATTGCTAAATAGTCTTAGATTTTTTTAGATACCCTATCCTAAGGGTATATTAATTTTGACACATAGTTTGTAACACCCCTTAATATTCGTCGCAGACCCCTAAAAGTATATATATTTATGATCAGGACCAACATCTAAGACTATTTAGGAATGTCCGTCCGTATCAACTTTTGAGGCCTTTAAAGTTATGCTAGGAAGCTGAAATTTGGAACATATACTCCCTAGGGTTCCGAAATGGTAAAGTGTTAAAATTTTCAAAATACGCCCACTGCCACGCCCACAATTTGGAAAAAATCGTTTTAAGGCTTAAGTTAGAGAGATAAAGTTGTACAACCTTCACAAGACATGTAGGTACTGCAAATCTTTATTAATTTGTCATATAAAGTTTTTTGGCACGCCTACTTTTTGTGGGCGTTTTTCACTAAAATGCTGTTTTCTTCGAAAATTTTTAAAGAAATCGAAAAAAAATTTTTAACAATATATTAAGCCAATATTTTTCTCAATATATCGCCCATACAAAGTTTTTGGCCACGCTCACTTTTTGGAGGCGTTTTTAAAAAAAAATATTTTTTTTTCTATAAATTTCATAGAATGAAATAAAATGCTATCCATCATCTTCCTAAGGCTTTTTTTCTTTGGGGTACATAGGGCTAAGAATAGGGTATAATACTGTTCGCCCCAAGCGGACTGTAGCCTTTCCTTATGTTTAAAACTAAAATACTCACGCAAAAAATTCAAAGCACAAAGAAACTTCCTTCAATCTTATATTTCAGTTGAATCGGTATCTTAATAGTCGTCTTCGATCTCGGTAGCTTTTTTGGCATTGAAAACGTTCTTAACTTGGTAAATAATTGTCATTAGGCTGTGGCATATTAAGTGGTTATTAAGCTGTCATACAAAGTAGGGCCATTCACACATTCTAAATTTTGTTTTCTATTTCTTAGAGGCCCATAGGTTAGGTTCGGTTAATTTAAAATAGGGGTGTGATGTAAATGTAACCACACAATACTGGACACGCGGGCCCCTTGCGATGCCTGGTGAACCGGTTGAATTTGTTCTCGAACGGTAGACAAAAAACCAAAACACTTTCCCTTTTATGCCTTTGAAGTTTGTACTGCCTGTTTCCTCAAAAGCTTCTAAGATGTGTCTTCCTAAGAATTTCCTACGAGTACGTGAGATTGCCTCGCATTCACACAATATGTGCGGTATAGCCTCAACAGCCTGCAGATCACCACAGAATCTGCAGATGTCTGTATCTGACAATCCGAATCTCTTTGTATGTTTTCGCAAGAGGCAATGCCCTGTTAGAATTCCTACTAATAGTCTTCGTTTATCCCTGCTATGCTTTATAAACTTCCTGCAACTCTTACAGTCGAAAAGTGGCCATTGAGCTTTTGACACCGTCTGTCCCATAAGACTTGACCACCATAGGTTGGTAGTCCTAAGGGTTATTTCCTCAATAGAGGAAATGTTTTATGCTAGCAACCTCACCATTACCTCACTGCTCATTGCCATTCCATTGCCTCCTTAATGTAAACTTCTATTTCATTAAAGTATTCGCTAAGAAGCTCAACGCATTATTTTTCTAAATTTAAACGTTTTAATCAAAGTGCAGGCTACCTCTGAAGCTCCAAGCAGTGGTTTTCCCATCTAAATTCCACTAAATCTAGAAACTAAACAGCTCAAATTTATTTAATTAAACTTAAGTTCCTTAGGCTATAAAAGTAAACACTTTCGTTTGAAAACTATTAGAGTATTTTTATCTAATACTTTATTTCTTGTTCTAGGATTCACAAGAGTCTTGAAGAGAGTCTTGGCTAACATCAAAAAAAGTTTTGTTGAGGATGCGAATAGATCCCTTAGACTACGCACAGCTTAAAAAGGGCGAAAAGGAAACAAAAATAAATTCCAAAAAAGATTCATCTAAGTTACATTACCACACGGTTAGTTGCCTCTTACCACACAACCTCATCAATCTACATACAACATCAAAGTGAACTTTTCGAATTCAATTTTCAGCGAAAAATTACATTTCCCTAAGTACATTTATTTTTTCTGTCGTTAAATCGGCGCAAGTAGTCTTCCACGAGACTATAACTTTGACTCCCTATTGATTGTTATTCGAATCTTCTGCAACTAAATGGAACTGGGCGAAGAACGAAATATCTATCAAGAAATATGTATCTTTCCCAAGAAACACCCTCGGGAAGTTTGAACTTCCCTCTCGATTCTTAAAACCAAAAACGAATGAGAAAATTGGCCACGAAACATCCCAATAAAACAGCAGTATTGTGTATCCTTTAAACGCAATAATTTAGTTAAGAAACATGCATAAATTCCTTGCTGAGCTAAACTGTAACAGGAGGGCGCCCATCGTACCGTGCGTCCTGAAGATACAGATACAGGATACTGCAAGGAAACTAACTTTTGAAAATGTTTTCCTTTATTAAGAAACCTCCGGGACGATGCTTGGTTAGACAACGAGCCTTCTTTGCTGCTGCTGCTATTGCTACTTGCTTTTCTGCTGTCGTTGTTGTTGTTGTTGTTAACGTACAGCCATCATCTGCTACTTTTCTTTTGCATACATTTTCCATATTCCAAAGAAAATAAACACACACATGCATGCAGTAACTAGAACAACAAGTATCGGTAGGTAGATAGTAGGTACACCGGAAAATTACGAACGTCTTGAGTTTTATTTCATGGTTCATTGAAATTCAGCCGTTACCCCAACCCACCCTATATCCTTGCCCTCTTTTTTTCCCATACCAAATACGCACATTAAGTTAGGACAACGGTTCTACTCGATATGCGATGCGAAGTATTTGTTTTCTTTTTCGTCCTTTATCTTCTGGTGGTGCGGGCCTCGTTCATTTGAATTGGGGAGGGATGGCTGATGCTGATTCCTTAGAGGATGGGAGGAAATAAAAATAAGACAACCGGATACCTATCCGTTTTATGAATTGTGCAATTCCGTATACGAACGGTACTTCAGAGCTAAATATGCAAAAAAACGATAAACAAAAACAACAACAACAAATAGCAACGCAAGCATATGGAGAGGAAATAAAAGGACATCTAGTTGATTGTGGAAATTTCCTTTTATTTTGTATCTTTTCTGTTTTTTTTTGGTTTGTTTGTTGTTCCGGTTGTTTGATAGTGAAGCGTTATTTTATTTGCCACCTCCTTCTTGCAGTTGCTATTTTGTCGTGTCTCCTTGTTGATTTTCTTAATTTAAAAGATGTGGGTTTGCGTTTGCACACTGACAACATTCGATTCACATAAATTTGTATCCCGCAGGGTTGTCTTGTCTAGAATATTGAAGGACATTCCGCAAACAGCTCCGCAACTACGATACGAACGATTGCTGTATGGCCATGGAATGGAGAGAGAGTGAAAAATATAAATCCCTTCGGGTATCCTCGTTGCGGTGTGTTGTGTTGTGTCATGTCGAAGAGTGTTGTAGTTGAAAGGATGTGTATTGTACGCGTTTTGCTTGCAGTTAGTTCGGTTTTGGAAATACACTCGAATTGAAACTGTCAACAATTGATAAACATTTGGAACGTATTTACTAGCATTTAGTTAGTGATGGAATTCTGTGTACACGCTTGCGGGCAAAGACAGAGAAGGAGATGAGAAGAGACAACATATCGAAAGATATGTGCGGAAATTCTTTGATGAGATTGTGTACGAGGTCTCTTGCACTCCTGTAGTACCACCAGTGTTTGACTGGATACTGGATAAGAAAAACCTACGGTATTTTAAAAAAATTGTAGTTTACTTTAAAATTTAACTCACAGAAAAGCTACTGCCAAGGTAAAAACATCAGTCGTATTCTGAGAATCAAAATCAAAAGATGCGTTGGGTGTTGTAGCTATATATTCACAACACTTGTGCTTATTTTACCTTTTTTCGCCGGCCAACTGTACTTGACTTGCTAAGCGGATAAGTGCTATTGTTAAACATAAGGCAGCACTTAATGCTCTGTCTAGGATAACTGTCTAATTGAGTCGCAGAAGTCAATATGATCACCTATAATATCCACACCACATTCACGCGATAAAAGGCAGATATTACCGCGATCGAGGAGATACGATAGATTGGATGAGGAATTACGAAAAGACAGAATTGTGATGTTTATAACAGTTGCAACAAAAAAATACATGTGATCCTAGGAAAACCGCTTATGTTAAAAGTTTTTGACTTAAAGTCGATAAGTGATTGTCAGCTGCAATCTTTTTAACTGATTAGTTGGTAAATACAGCTTCTAAGGATCGACAGTAGATATCGGCTACCGACTATTGGCAGCTGCTTATAATACTTTCTGACGATTAGCACTGTTTACAAGACTATGGATCCACACAGCAACCTGGCGACCTCCAGACGTTCGAACTGCCAAACGAAATCGAACGTGCATACTTTCCGAATGGCAAATGACGACTCTGACCATTTTGTGGTTGAAGCTGTATTCAGAGATCAAATGCCCAATAAGAAAAATCTGCGAACTGCCCAGAAGAAAACATTTGACAGAGTCTACAAAGAGCGGCTGAGAAAGAATACCAACGGCTTTTTCTGCGGAACCCTCTGAATGTGACATCAGAATGCACCAGCCTCTTTTAAACAGCGAATGAAACAGTATTTCCAGCAGCTGCTAAATGGACATCATATAGAGCCAGTGATAAGGCAGTTAGAGAACCCACGTCAAGGCAACAACGATCCATTCTCGCCACCCTAATAATGGTCTTCCACCTCTTCAAAAGTGATGTTGTGCATTGGTAGGGCGCATGCACCAAATCATCAATCAAATTTGGGTGGAGGACAGCATGCCCGATGACTGGATCATCAGCTTATCATGTCTGATGTAAATAAAAGGCAATCGGAGCTCTTGTAAGAACTATGAAGACATATTCCTGCCTTATGCCTTTCATAAGATTCAATCCAACGTGCTGTGAGAACGTTTAAAACCCTACTGCAACGCACTAATCTTCAACAGATCCGGTCAGAATAGACATGTGAATCATATTAACATTATTGATAGCTCCCATGGCACCGTAATAGAGGAAAAACAGGCGAAGCTGTTTTAAAAGACTTAATACATGCTCCTAACATATCCACCGACTAGGACAAATCAATTATCACTATTGACAGCAGCAACTTCGAGTAATGTCGTTGTCGAAAACGACATTAGTTAGAGTGTTAAGTGGAGTTCCGGCGAATGAACTGCTGCTTCTTGTGTTTGGCGAAGCAAATGCGATAAAAACTTCTGACTCATGCTCTAAAAGTGCATACCCTACAGCACCCTTATTCTGCCAGTTCTTCTATATGGTGCCGAGTGCTGAACGATTATTAAGAAAGGAGACTTAATACTGGGCTTCTTCAGACGAAAAAATTTCGGACAAATATTTGGTCGTGTGTGCAAGGAGGCCGAATGTAGAAAAAGATATAACCACGAACAGTGGATGAAGTCCAAAAATCCAAAATACCGCGACTGTATTGGTTCAGCCTCATCGAGCGACCGGACAACAGTACTTCAGCTAAGAAGATTAATTGATACGACAAGGGAGATTGATCGTTTCAAAGACCATACTTATTATTGTTTATTCTTTTTTCTGTCTTGACCTTTAAACCTAAGAGCAAGCTTGCAGGGCACAGTTTTTTTAAAAGATTGAGTCTCTGACGTTGTATTGTTGAAGTCCTTTTGTAATGTCAAAACTTTACAAGATGTTTCATAGTACAGCATTTGATTTACAATGCAGATGCAACCACCAGGAGTTTCGAAGTGTTGTCCAGATTCATTCCGTGGTATCGTTTTCAATTAGTCAAACACCTTCAATGTGTATCATGACGTTTCAAGTAGTTGATAAACTTTTCCAACAAATGAACCAGCCGTAAGGATGGATGATAAATGAGAGAATCTAAACAGTTAAAAAGGAGCAACAAAAAAAAAAACACGAAACAAAAATATATTAGAAAAACTGTTGTAAACAGATCGCAAGTTGAAAACTTCTAAATGAAAATGCGCGAGTCTCTTCGCGGGATTAATTCCCTTTCCTGTGTATAATTAGTACAAGAGGTTAATTAGTTTTCCTCGACTGTGAACGCGCACTTTTTTTTCCCCGCTCCTTCAGTTTAGCTGGGTTTTCTTTTTACCATTCAACTACAGCTGCAACGCTATCGTTTTTTTTATTTCGGTCGAATCGACACAACTTACTTAGCAAGAGAGAGAGAAAGGAGGAAGAAAATCCTTCCGTATGGAAAAGGATAATAATACCCTAGCTCCTAGATGGAGCATCATCAACGGTGGTAGGTATCACGGGAATGGTATTATAAAAGTGGTAGCAGCAGTAGCGGATCACCCCTTTTGTGCGTTTTCTAAGCCTGCTCTCCATTGTTGTTGGGTTAATGGGCACTGCAGTGGGTCGGGGTGGGTGGGAATATGTTTTTATGTTGGAACGATTAAAATGGTAAAAGGAAACAACAAAGATGGGATGGGTGTTGCGGTACGGATAGATTGTCCTGAATTTGCATAAAATAAATAAATTAAGGATTCCAGACATGCGGTGTTTTCATTTTATTGCCGACAAGGGCAAGCGAGCATTTAGTGCTATAGTGGTTTATGGGCGGTCTGATGAGATTATGTCTGGTTATTGGATAGAGGAGTGCGTGCTATTATCAGCGGCGTATTATGTAGTCTACAATAATTTTGTTGTGTATATTCTTGTTTTGTTTTAATTACAAATTTTTTTTTCTATACACACATATTTGAATAATTTTTTTTTATGTTGCCATGAAGTGGACTTGAATATTAAGAAGATCTTATAACTCTGGACTAAGGCTGATGAAAGTGGGTGTACTTAAGCTTTGATGTATGGTACATACGTTGCATGGAATTACCGCGACTACGGATCACTGGAAAATACTAGAAAGCGTTCCATAAAATAAGTCTGTCCGCTAATCTCGAGAAATAATGAAGGGATTTTGATGCGGGTTCACTGTTATGGCTTTGATTTCTTGGAATAGGTTTATTCAAATTGTATAAGAGATTTAAGAGGCAAAAAAGAGACAAATCATTCGTCATTTGACATCCACTGTCAACGATGACTCATCTAACTCATCTAACATGTTGTTGTTGTAGTAACAAAAATTCGACACTACCCCCTATTTTCTAAGATACCTATTTAACCACGCACTTGCTTACAAGGCGAACCGTAAGAGGGCGTGTCATTTTTATGTTGTTCGACGGTGTCGGCTCTTAATATTGAAAAAAAAAACTTTTATTAGTTGGCTTCAAGAGCATATAGTAAGGGACATATACTTACAAATTGGAAATGGGTATCTGTAGACTTATAAAGTTCAGTGTTTTTGAAATATCATTCTTCTCTCTACGAATGCCCTTAGACGTCAAACAATGGGATTCAAAATATGAGCCAAATTCTTTGCCATTAATCTGTGTAAAGGCAGTATCTTAGAAGTAACTTATTTAGTATTGGCAGTGTTTTCTAAGGCCTAAGGCATTGTTCCTGAGAGAATTTTCCAAGAACATGCATCAAAGAAAATAAAACATAAAACTGTTTTATTTATAAACAGATACTTCTAGTGAATTATCCAAACTAAGCGAATTGCGGAAACTCAATATGTCAAACTAAACAGAAAACTGTAGAATTAACATATCGTTATGGTATCGAATCGCATAACAAATACTTCTATTCGAGTTTATAAAAAAAATTTAATTCAAATTGTATTTGTATGTGAAATATTTATAAATTAAATAGTTTCCATAAATAGGTTTTCCATTGTTGGGTCTGGTGTTGTAGAATCAGTTTCCGGATCGTCATCCTTTACATCGCATCCAGTCTGTCTGGTTTTAATGAGAAAAGCCTTATTTAATTTATTCGCATCGATCACAGCTTCCGCTTTCTCAATGACGGCGTCTGGAGGATTCTGCTCACGTGTTAGCACCCACAACAGTCCTAAGGAAGACATTTACATGTACATTTCATCGTTTTAAGGCAAACACTGATCACTTATGTATCACATGTTTCTAATTAATTTTCTCAGAACTTACTCGCGTTAGCCACCCGCAATAGCGAACTGCATGAGTAGACAACAGCGTACGATGTGTAATCAGTGCCCAAGACCTCGTAGTTGACTTTTGTAGTATTCGCTTGAATAGAAAAGAAAAAAAAACAGATCATCACATGGTTTGGGTTATCAGAAATGCAAATGCATCGCCTTACAAGTTCTTGTGCGTGGGAAAGATACCGATAGACGCCCAGAAGATATGACCTTTGCCTCTCCAGTGACATTAGTCGGCTTGCCAGTACTGTAAATAGAAAATCGATGGTAATTGTGGATTTATTGTGATGTGATGTATCTACTTACAAACGATTGATAGCTGTGTTGACCACTGAGATTGAGTCATCGCCGGTTTGATTGTAGATCGCATACATGCACTTCCTACCGATTTCGGGAACAAATGGATACTTTTCGTATTCGTACCATCCTCCCATGTACTAAATTTGTGTTAAAATTTTATGGAATTGTTTTCTCTTATTAGAAAATTTAATGTTTGTACTTACTTCAGTGAGTTTAAAATCCTGCTCAACCGTTACGTTAGGACATCTGCCGGCAAATGGGACTTGACCTTGAACAAAGTGGAGTGCAAGAAGCACTACTATTCCTGAACTACAAGTGTATCTAGTTTTAATTTGCTTGATCTAAGTTTATGTATTGATTAGTCTCACCACACTTGCTTCATTTCTAAACTCAAAACAAAACACAAAGAAATTTTTTTTAACGCGTTATCGCTGGTTTAAGCTACTGTGAGCGGGCGTCTATCTGGTAAACAACTGATTGTTTTTTGTACGAGCTTCTTCAATTATATGTAGGTTTCTCGATCAGTAGAGAGACATTTATGGAGCACATTCCAATTATGAGACAGGGAAATGTGCATGCTCGGCCCATAATAACATATCAGACGCCATGTAGTTCTAGGTCCCAATGATGACTCGGTAGTGGGTGGCGGTGTTGCAATGAGTAATCAGATATATATTTTAAACATTCTGGAACTGTGTAGATTACTCCATTTGCTACGATAAATTGGGTCATGTTAAATGGGGGCAGCTATCGAAGATGTTATAAAACTTTAGAAACAAAGATAGGGCTTGCGTGTACCTATAGAAGTAATTTTAGAATCTAGAATGCGAACTGCAAGTCATTTGAGTAAGTGTAATAAAAATTTGTTTTCACCAATGCGCCTATTAAAGTTTAAAGATCTTTTGAATTCACATAACTACTTTCTGTTATTTTCAATAATATCTGAACCCCTCCAGCAATATTAAATTCCTCAGCGCAAGTCAAAAATGTTTGTTATCAAATATTTTGTTATATATTCCTCAGGAGCGTTATTTAGCAAAGTACAATCCGAAATATTAAAATGCCGGACAACCCTCTTACCTAATCCAAGTTATTGCTTGAACTAAAGTTTTCTCTGAATTTGGTGGGAAGGCTGAATACAGTGAAACTTGTCTGGGTCCCAGGTCACACTGGCATCCAGAGAAATTAACCTTGCTAGGCAATGTTCAGAAGAAGTTTTCTCTGGACCAGAACCTGCATTGGATCAGCCTGCGTCTGCAGTCATGTCTTCTATTTATACTTGAGTTTCCCGTGAACCGAACTGGGCCCGGACATTTGCAAAAAGTCAGCGTCTTTCCTTCTATCTTTCAGGAGAATCCATTGCAGGCTGCTTGTAGGCGTTCTTTAGGACCAGTAAGCTTTTGCTAAGCACTTCATTGTTGGGCTTGAGGGTAAAACAGCAGAAACTTCCTCTGCTGTTGTTCTACATTTGCTCGCATCAGGTGGCGGATTTTTAAGCCTCCAATAAAAAGGCGTTAACAACATGGTGTATGACATTTTATTTCATTTTGTATGAAATTTATAAAAACAGGATAAGAAAATGGAGTAAAAAAAACATTGTCTTAAACATTGTAAAATCAGCTAAAATTGTGCAAGCCAGGTTGAATTCTAACATCGCAAATAAAGAACGTTTAATCTAATCTTACCGACAAGGTAAACTTACCTTATTTCTGACTTCCTGGAAATTGAAATGTGGAAATGTTTTCCAATAAAACATAAAAAGATTTTCTTAAAGATACAAATAAAAACAAATTTTCAATACATATTTCCGCTTTCTAAGATATTTTACATAGAACTAAATAAAATCTGTGTTTTTGCAAGAAATTTCACAATACAAAACCTGAAATCAATACTTCTCTTAGTTTTTACCTAAATTTTTAAAAACCCTTGGTTTGATTTTGGGAAATACAAAAACACGTGTCTTAAAACCGAAAAGTCTGTGCGAATAATTGCATAAAATTAATAAATGCATTATCTTTGAACTATCATTATGAAGTGCCATAGGCGCCTGAACGACTCCGAGCGAAACAACGAAGTTTCGTGAACGATACATTTCGCCTGCGGAAAGAGAGTTAAAATCCCTAAATTTCAATGGGCTTTGCAGGTACAGCTGCTGTAGGCAGTTGTTGCTTACCCTGAGCGGAGCAATCAGAATTAAGTTGCGTGAGCGAAATTTTCTACCTGCGGAAAGAATGTCGTTATCTCGTTTTACCTAGCAAGCGGTTTTATTTATGATGTTTTCTTAAGGAAAACATAAGGAAAGGCTACAGTCCGCTTGGGGCGAACAGTATGATACCCTATCCTTATCCCTATGTACCCCAAAGAAAAAAAGCATTAGGAAGATGATGGATAGCATTTTATTTCATTCTATGAAATTTATAGAAAAAAAATTATTTTTTTTCAAAAAACGACCCGAAAAAGTGGTCGTGGCCAAAAACTTTGTATGGGCGATATATTGGGAAAAATATTGACATAATATATTGTTAAACATTTTTTTTCGATTTCTATGAAAATTTTCGAAGAAAACAGCATTTTAGTGAAAAACGCCCACAAAAATTAGGCGTGGCAAAAAACTTTATATGACAAATTAATAAAGGTGGGCAGTATCTACATATCTTGTGAAGGTTGTACAACTTTATCTCTCTAACTTAAGCCTTAAAACGGTTTTTTCTAAATTGTGGTTGTGGCAGTGAGCGTATTTTGAAAATTTTAACACTTTACCATTTCGGAACCAAATTTCAGCTTCCTAGCATAATTTTAAAGGCCTCTAAAGTTGATACGGACGGACGGACATTGCTAAATAGTCTTAGATTTTGGTCCTGATCATAAATATATATACTTTTAGGGGTCTGCGACGAATATTAAGGGGTGTTACAAACTATGTGTCAAAATTAATATACCCTTAGGATAGGGTATAAAAAGGTGACGTGAAATAACGCCAAACGAAATAAAGCCTAAAAAAGCTAATTTGGCAATATTTCGTTTTAATTTTCGTACAGAATAATAAAATATATTTTCCGTATAGGGTAACACACTAAAATAAAGAAAATAAAATTCTTATCTGAAAGTTAGAAAAAAAAGCAAACCCGTATTCCATTCGACGATTCTTAATAATTGAAATAACTATCAACGGGAAAAAGTGGCCTTATTTCTATGTTGATGTGGAAATAATACCATACTTTTGTTTTTCGTTTTCCATAAATGTTGTATTAGGCTTTTGCTTTATTTCATATTTTGTTGGAACTTTATGTCATTATGAAATAAAGCCCAACTTTTGGGCCTTTATTTTATATTGTATTTTGTTGTATTTTATAATCAAATAAATACAACATTTTGTGGGCTTATTTCATTTTTATTTTGGGGCTTCATTTCTTAGTGCCTTATTTCCTAGAGCCTAAATTTGTGCATAATTTCATATTATTTTCATGTCGAAAACGAGAAAACGGAATAATGAAAAATTTTAGATTACAATTTGTTTAGCTTTATTTCCTTTTGCATAGTGAAATAAGGTAAAATTGGTCTTATTGCGTTTCTTAAAGTGAAATAATGCCAAATTTTGAATTTGCAACACCGATTATAGCTACATGGGCAAGAAGTGTTTTGTTGGTCACGAAAAAATCAGAAATTACCAAACGAAAACAACATTAGTCTGCGAGTATTTAGGTAGAATAAAATACTCACAGAGTTGCAGAAACACTTGTCTAATAGTTTTTCGTTACCGACAAACGTGCAGAGTTCCAAATTAATACCACTAATAGTTTTCTTAATAATATCTTTTAAATAGGCGTTGACTTTATAACCTAAAGCTATAGTCACTGGAATTTCGAAGGGCAGTATAAAGTAGAAACACCAACTAATGTAATTCCAATTGAATGCCCTCGACAGAGATCTTATTTCGATGTAAGTTCCATATATGCTTGCTAATCCGTTGCTGACAAATGTTAGCTGACAAATTATATCCCACCATAACTTGTGCGGCCGATAGTCCCAGAATACCAAGAATTCGTTTATCAAAAACATTGATTACACTCTGAGGCTATTCCGACCGAATTAAGGCTATTGAACGAGATAAAGCGAAACTCTTGTCGTTTTGTCTGAAACCATCTTTGGGGCAAGACAATTAATCATGTTGTTTCTTTCCTTTTTCCCACCAACAAGAAGAACAATAATTCCGTCTGGTCATGGTTCCTTCATATGGTTCCTTCAAATTTTTGTTTTGGTCTTATTTGTTGCCGTCTGATACATCCTTGCTTTCGTTTCATGTCATTTTCCTGACAATTCCAAGAAGAAATACTTATAAAGTTTTTGGCAGAGTATATCGCTTTTGTTATATTTGTCGGATCGAACATTGTCTTTAAGAAAAGCGTCAGTAGCTACTAAAATACAGGAAAGCAGCAACAACATCATCATCAGCGTCCGTCCATAGCCTGCTTTTGGGATGTCCTGAACTCCTCTTTGTATAATAAACCCATACAGATTGCTATCATTATATCCTGGAATGCCATATGGGTCTTAAGTTGGGAAATTCAAAAAACATGCAGGAGGGAGCTCTCCAAGGGGGATGCCATTGCATGTGTCAGATGGTTAAGTTCAGTTCACTTCAGGTCGTTTGCCAGAGCGAAGGAATGGGCAAAACTTGCGTGCCATTCAAGATACACAAAAACAGCATGAACAGGACGAGAACGGAAAGGAAAATAAATCTCTCCTGAAAGTAATAATTACACACAAGATTGAGTTTTAATTTAATTTCTCCCTTCAGAGTGTGTTTGCAAGTTTTTGCTTAGCTTGGGTTTAGTTTTGGTGGTGTAGGGCTTCGTCGGGCAGGGAGGCAGGCAGGCGGCACCCCCCGCATTCTCAATCCCATTATTGCGGATACTATCTCTTATTAATTATTATTGAGGAGTAATCTTGTATACGTGAAACGAGGAATTTCATTGTAGTTATCTTGTGTATATTCATAATTCTCCTACCGACATAAACGAGAGAGTGGGTATCGGTCTTACTTTGTCATTTTTGGAATTCTTCGACGTAGGTGGATGTTAAATACTTTTGGGAGCAGACTAAAGATCAGATTACATTAATTTGAGTTTGGTTTCTAAGAATTTCACCGACATACTACTTCAGGTCTACTGCTGCTATAGTATGTCGGTGATGGAATGCGTTACAGCTACTTGTGATATTTTATTCATTGAGCTATTGTTGTAGAGGTATTTTGATAGTTAACCAGAATTAGCAGGTGTTGAGGAATTTCGTAAATTGCATATTTCAGCAAACACGTGTAAAATTAATGCTGCAATAATATTTAACATATTTTCTGACAGCCATAATGTTGAAGATTGGGGGAGAAAGAAAAGGCTTAATTCATAAATAATTAAGAAAAAAATGGTAAGGGTTTTCTAAGTTTTGTATTTGAAGTGTGTAATTAACGTAAAAATTGGACTCGCCTTAATATAAGGTGGTATAGGTATACATATGTGTACATAATAATTATGTAGTAACAAAATTGTATTGAAGGCAAACTGGGAACAATTAAGTCAGTGCCTACATTGAAACAAAAATGAACATTAGATTCAATTGGGTTTTTGTCCTACAAGACCAACTTAAAAGCAGGGAAAGCGAAACAAGTACTAATTATGCCAAATTCGCCTACGATCAAAAGTTGATGCAAAAAACTTTGAAGGGTAGTAAAAACGTTTGGCCATGTGTTGAATATCTAAAGAATCCGGCGTCGTCATCTGTTCCGACACCATTTAACCATGACAATGAAGTTATCAGCTCTTCAGATAAAGCCATTTATCTTGCTTTTAGGTTAGGTTAGGTTGAAGTGGCAGTCGGTGAGGCCAGTAAGTGAGTCTTAGACCAAAAAGAGGTCCGTTAGATTTAAACTTTTACTACTCTACTCGTTAAACCATTTGGAGCTATGGATAAAGCGAAAGATATGTTTAACATCAGTAGTTGACAGATCTTCAAGATTGTCGTTGAAGAAGGCACCTAGGTGGACATTACGTTTCTGAGAGAGAGCATGACAATTTTCAAAGAAGGTGCAGGATTGTTTCCTCTTCCTCCTCATCCATGCAGCTTTTGCAAAAGTCATTTGAGTCACATGCCAAGCCAAGTTGCATGCCTGTATAGGACAGTGGCCAGTGACGATCTCTAGAGCTGACGTGCAGTCTTCAAACACTTAGAGCGTTTCAGATCCAGCTATGGCCAATTCCGCTTTGTCGCTAGATATGTTGTGCCACTTATCCACCAGTTGTCTTTAAAGCTTCTAATTGTATCATTAGTTTGAATGTGGCAATTGAAAAGCCTAAGCAGTCTTTATAAGGTGAAATAACAGGCAGTGTGGTTTCGTGATATTTCGTAGAATATCTCTATCTACTATCTCTAATACCCCATCTATTACCGTTGTGCCACCAAAGAGTTTCCAATCAAGGATTGTGAGTGTCTTAAGTCCCTCACCTTAAATTGCTTATTGCTGTATTATCTGCTTAAATGAAAAGTAATGGACCCTTCAGTGCATCAACTTTACGATGGAGTCATCATAAGCGAGGATTGAACCTCTTTGCGACAAGAACTCTTCATGTTTGGGTGAAACGTTGTTCTTTCGTCCACTCCAATGCATGTTAGG
Organism: Ferdinandea cuprea; assembly: GCA_963576555.1. Lineage (NCBI taxonomy): Eukaryota > Metazoa > Arthropoda > Insecta > Diptera > Syrphidae > Ferdinandea > Ferdinandea cuprea. The sequence continues at coordinate 30,269,806 of OY754958.1, forward strand.
CATTTACTTGATTGATTGAAATTTCATTTATGGTCAACTTTAACAGCAAAGCAACCGTGGATGCCGTCATAAATTTTTGTAAAAGCGTAGGGTTGATGAAGTAGAAGGAGAACTATCCTATCTTCTGGTATCTGGTGACCACTGTTATTCAAAAACCGCTTGGCAGGTTTAAATAAAGTTTTAACAAGTTTTTTTTGGAATGAAATCGGGTTAACGGGTTATCGGTTAGAAGTAATAAGGGTCACTGCAAATAAATAAATACTTGTGAAACAGAGGCCGATACATACATCGTTAACTTTTTATATAATTAATATTTTCTTTTTAAATTCGAGTGAAATCAAGTTGAAATACGGAATTATGCTGTAGTATTGTACCTTTTAGGTGGGCGCAGTGGCTTAGTGGTTAAGTGCGTTGGACCACTAAGCGAGAGGTCGCTGGTTCAAATCCCGACCTGTACCACCTGAAAGTTTTTATTCGCTGCCCCACCTCTTGCGAACGTCTGACAAACCTCTAAGAGTAAGAAATGTCATGAGAAGCTTCTCAAAAATAAATTGCCGTTCGGAATCGGCATTAAAGTGTAGGTCCCCCATTTGTGTCAAAAATATAACTTCGCACACACAATAGTTGGAGAAGCTAGGCTTTAGGTCCTGTATGGGCCGTTTACGCCAAATATTGATTAATTGATTGTTACTTTTATAAAATATGTACATATATACAATTTCTAATAAAAAAAAGGTTCTGCATATATAAAAAACTTTGGTATTTGATTGGCTTCAGTGTCGAAGTGGTACGAAGCCGTGAGGCTTGCATTCATTTTATATCTTTCGTATATAAGGATTTTAGGGTAACATTTTGATTTATTTATTTAAACGGTACTTGCCATACATTGTTCCAAGGATTTTGGTGTGTTTTTGTATTTTTGATAGTGAGGCTGAGAATACTGCGTACTCATTTATTGGCAAAAAATTCGAATAACTGTAATTTATAAAACCGGCAATATCTCAAAAACTAATAAAGTGAATTCGATTTTTGAAATAATTATTTTTTTCAGATATCGATTTTCTTAAATTTTATTTAAATTCGTTTTCTCAAAAACTGCTCTAACGATTTTGATAAATTTTTGTATTTTCAACAATTATGTTAAAAGTGTTCAATGTGCGAAATTACATCAAAATGGTACGTCACGTATTTGAGAAAATCTAATTTTTCAAAACCTAAAAAGTAATTTTATATATTTTGGTATGTTATCAAATGTTACAACTATTTTTGAGGCGATTTAAAAATGCACATCATGTAGCGAGAAAGTTTTGTATGACGCAGTCGTACACTTTATTTTGCATATATTTATTAAATTGACCCCCATCTATAAATATCTTTAGAATCTTTTAAAATATCTTTAGTTATCAAATGGTCCTCATCACTTCCCTAACTGTTTCATTTAAACTTTAAAGCTGTTTTTGCAAAATATGTTTCTGTACTTAATTTTTCTTTTAGATTTTTTGAAAGAAAGTTAAAAAAAATACATATATAATTTTGATCATAACCTTTTCGATAATGCTTTCCAATTTTCTTCTTTCTTTAGAATTAGTTAAACGAAGACCAAGGACCAAGTTCAGCACAAAAAAAAAGTTTCCTTATTTAAAGATAAAACCTTATGTGTAAAATACCCATTGTATACCCATATCTAATACTCGTAAGACAAATACTTTTGTCGACAATTAAAGCTGCAACTGCTGCCCTATTTCATATCGAACTTAGACGGAAGTATTTTTTCGGTGCCTCTAGCCAACATTTTGCCCGTTGATACGGCAACCACTTCATGGTGGAAATGCATTTTGTTAAATTTGATACCTCATAGTTCCGAATGTAGTGAATGCAATCGATTGTCACTAATTGAACACTCGATGTCAAAAATGTTACTTAAATCCCCTTGGCACAGGTCACTACACATCTACCCAAATCCAACATTGATAAGTTTAATAAACTTATAAATTCGTAATAATTATTAGTACTCAGCATTTATTTTATAGTTTATATTCATTCATATGATACAACGCGTCAGAATATTCGACAAGAAAAGAAAAATTTGTCACAAAAAGTCGCTCCAAATGGATTGGATAGGTGTTAGCAGATGTAGAAATCTCACAAGAATATAAAATATGTACTTTTCAAATCCTTTCGTTTGCTGGTTATAGGATTCAGCTCAATATAAAATAAATGCAAAATCGTGTCAAATTTTGTACGTGACTCGCTTTATTTAAATCTTACAAATTTAACAAACCAACGCAATTCAAGTAAATAAATTATGTGCTACAAAAAATATTAAAAAACAATGCCAATGTCTTGCTTTGTTACATTTCCTATTAATCCGTGTTAGCATTGCAAACCGTCAACAAAGGATTTTTAAAAATTTCACAAACAGAAAAAAGCTAAGAATTTTAATTATGCCCGAGATTTTCAAAGTTACAGTTACACCCACGGAAAATTGCGAAAGCTCCTCCACAGCACTCACATACGACTAGTAGCAAAAAAGGACAAAGGCAAAAGAATGTATGTATGTGGTTCATTTATAGGTATAAACAACTGAATGAGTTTCTTCATTAGGCCACATGTTCATCTTGCACACAATGTCCCCTGTTCACATTGTTCTTCAGCAGGCGGCGGCTTGGGCATACATCGGTACAACAGTTTCGCTTTCACCCAAATGAAATATAAAAGAATTCCAACAATAACAACAGAAAAAAAACAAAACAAAAAAAAAATTTTCATGCAAGAATCCTTAAGCCTCAAGAACAACCTAGCAACCTACATTCTTCATTCTGGTCACGTACAGCTAAAAGTATAATATCACGCTATGGTTTCCCGGATCCTGGCACAAGTACTACAATGGCATTCGGGGGAGTCCTCGAGTAATTTAAATTCTCTTTGTTGTCCGGGCGAGGATTTGCTCCAGTCTGCGTCTCTCTTTGACACTCAAAACCTTTTCCAGTTGCTCCAGCGTCAGGTTAATCTCCCTCTTCGAGTACAGAGGCAGCCAAAGGGTTGTGATGGCGAAACTCCTAAGTTAATTGAAGGTGGTGGCAGAAGTGGTTATTCTAATGCAATGAGAATGTTAATGAATAGACTACGGTAGAGCGTAGCGTAGTACACTCAGTGCTCAACTGAGCGTCCAGTTGAGCTATTCCGCCTCCACCGTATCTAGAAAGGACGACCATTCTTCTTACCTGTGCAATCGCATAGCGTCGATGGCCCTTGGCTGCATAGCCTCCAGTTTTTCGATTTCATTATTGAATTGTTGGTTATAGATGCGAAGCGAATTCTTGTATCTGTGGTAGCAGACGCTTTGACTACAAAAGAAGAACAACACGAAATTAATGGAATTGTTTGTGTTACAGTCGGTGAATGTCAATGGGAAGCGGAAACTGAGTTATTCATCGGAGGGTTTTGCTCTGCACTCACTAGGATTGGTCTTTGTTGCGCGGTTTAAGTTGCTGAGCAGCAGCACCAACTTTACGTGCAATTAAAACACGGTACCATTGCTTTTGCAGGGCGTTCATTGGCCGTTTAAATGGGTTAATTTCGTCCATTGTTGGCGGTAATGGTTGCGGTTATATCCGTGAGCGATAAATTTACACTGAATGGGAGAAGGAATATTGTGTGGCTTTGTGACACAAGAAAGCTGAAAATAACTGCTAAAGAATTACCATAGCAATATTGTTTGTTCAATAAACATTAAAAAAGGTGAGCGAGGACAACTACTTTGCGTTTTTGTTCTTCAGTATTAATTGATTAAAGCTTCAGTTGCACATGTGTGTGATACAATACAAATGGGCTATTATTGAACGAACGAAACATGCAGGTAATATTGGAAGTTTCGTTTGATAAACGGCTCGAGGCTGTTGTTCATTGCGTATAGCGCCTACGTAAAGTTAAAAAAAGTCATAGGATTTTTGAGAATAAGACCCGGAGATGTAACATAAAATCCCAATAAGGCCCTATATAAGCTATGCCAAAGATTATGGCTTGACTTGCGCTGCGGATGACCCACGAAGCAGATAATCGAAAGAAACAAGAATTTTAGAAAAGGAAATCTGTGGATGTACCGAAAGCCACCGAAAGATACATAGGACACAGTCATTTTCCAGCATGTGTAACTCTTTCACACATGACAATTTTCCCCGTATGGTTTTTATCCGTGAAGCGTTAATAGTAAACTAATAAAAGTAATAAAGCTCATTTTCTGGGCGTCCGTATGTGAAAGAGGCCCTAGGGCTTCCAGATATCCCCAATTTGAGGCATAACTTCCAGAAATTTCCAGATTTTGAGGCATAAGTACTTTATATGGTAAAACTTCAGAACTATTAGACATTGCTACAACAACCACCTTATACATTTTGAGACCCAATTTAATTTCGCTGAAAATTTTAGCTATGCTAAACTTCAGCCATAATATAAAGAAAAAGGCAAAGAAAGCTTCTATACTTGCAACAGAATTTTCGCGCAAAACTTGGGGTTGACAGAGATTGCTAAAATTAGCATGTAGCTTAATAAGTCGGTAGTTAGAGCTATACTTAGGTATGGTAGTTTGGTTTGGTGGTGGGGTCCATTAATCTCAATATCTTCTGCAAACAGTGCTCATCGGCTATGTTAGGTTTGGTTAAACAGTGGTGTGGTGAAAACGAAATCCGCCACTCAACACTAGGCACCAAAACGGGCCCATCGCAATCCTTGGGGGAACCAGCGGAACACAATTAACATATTAAAAAAAATTAAAAAAAATAAATATTAGTCGTAAACGGCCCATACAGGACCTAAAGCCTAGCTTCTCCAACCATTGTGTATGCGAAGTTATATTTTTTGACACGAATGGAGGGACCTACAGTTTAATGCCGATTCCGAACAGCAATTTATTTTTGAGAAGCTTCTCATGACATTTCTTACTCTTGGATTTTTGTCAGACGTTCTACAAGAGGTGGGGCAGCGAATAAAAACTTTCAGGTGGTACAGGTCGGAATTTGAACCAGTGACCTATCGCTTAGTGGTCCAACGCACTTAACCACTAAGCCACTTCACAATTCAAAAGGCATAAAAACTCAAACAATTTCCCTGCAGAGACCTAAAAGGCCCTTGAAGTCGTTGCTATCTATTTCCTCTAAGTTTTCAAAGAAGTATTTCCCCAAAAATTTTCTTCGACTGCGCGCATGCAGATCTCCGCAGTATCTGAAGATATCTTTATCCAATAATCCGAGTCTTTTTTCTGTCAGAATTCCTGTTAATGTTCTAAGCTTAACCCTGCTCAGTTTTATTAACTCTATAGATCTTTTACTATTGAATGGTTTTTTCCTCAATAATGTCCTTTATTATGCAGAGGGGAGGTTTGATGTCTGCAACCTCACTGTCAACAAGTAGCTCTCCTATTCTTGCAATCTCATCTGCCTGCTCATTTTCCTCAATACCGCAATGTCCTGGCACCCAGCACAGTCTCATTCGGTTGTTGGTTGATTTCATTTTCTTGAGTGCGGCCTGGCTATCGATGTAGATGGCGATATCCCTTCGGGATTGGCAACGACGGGACACGTGCGCATATATACGGACGAGAACAGAAATATAGTTTGAACGGACTACAAAATCCTCTTTTGAACTTTACTAGATAATTCGTCTACTCTTTTCCTAGTAAAAATGAATGACGCGAGACCCAAAAACTAACCGTTGCTAAGCACACAGATGGCTCCAATATGTATACTGGCGTCGGTGTAGGATTTTATTCAGTATTTCTCGCCATAACTAATTTAATCAGACTTTCCTTAGCTGCAGTTAGATAGCATAATATTGAACATATGGTTGAATATCCATTTTTAGATCTGTTGCAGCGTTATCATACTAAAAAAATAGCACCTAAAACTAAAATTAATTGCTGGTTTTATTAACAACCAATTCTGAAAAGCGCATTCGATTAACTCACTTTGAATGCGAATCTTCTTCTATTATTTCAGTATAATATATAGCCATATTAATCAATAAAAATAGAAGCTGTATCGTTATTTATTCGGCTATAAAAATGTCTCATTTCTTTTGCGATTATCAATGATTTTACAAATTTTTAGAAAAATGTTTTTCCTATTAACCTTGGAGACACCTAGTGGTAAATAGTAAAACAAGTTTCCAGATCACAAATCGTGATCTCGATAAATAGTAAGATCATGTGTATTTGTTTTAGTGCATACAAATTCAAGATCCATATAGATCATTTCTGATAATAAAAAACGGCTATTACCTTTTTAACCACTAACCAATTTCTGACATAAAAAATAAAATGTATTTTAAATCTGCAATGACGTGCTTAGGTTTATAAATGCCCGGGTTGGGTTGCAAACCGTGAGGTTTGTCATAGGTTCGGGAATGTTGGAGTTATCATTCCCAGTTCACCGTAAAGGATATATATATATCAAAGTGTGATGGGTACGAAGTTTCTTTCGTCCACGTGATGGATTTTTAAGAGACCCTCGTTTATTCTACGGAATTGATCCGTTACCAGACCTATTGGTGTGGACAAGTATTTTTGAACATAGTCCGCAATAAAATCAACCTTTGCATATAAATATACATAAGGCAGGGAGGTCAATGATGGAAACGTACTCTCACCACGCACTCTTAGTTACTATTCGTTTTTAAGAAACGATTAAGATTTAGAAAAATGCATCAGCAGATAAAGTACTGTCAAATAATCGATATCATAGCTTATGCGAACATTATCAAGGATCTTAACCAAAGATCTTAAACAGCAAACTTCCAGGTAATGGAAAAAGCAGATGGCAGAAACTAAAAGTGCACACAAGACAACTACTAAATGCGGGTAAAATAATTTTCCAAAAGCGAATGACATCTAATTTAAGAGAGCGAATGCTAGTAATTACCTCAAAATCTAAATCTATCACGAGTATGCTTTGTCTAATATATTACACAACATCTGGAGAGTCTTTTCAATAGTACAATAAATCCTAGAAAAACATCTCGTCTCTTTAAGTGATTTCTTTAAGTCATAAATTTGTCAACCTTTTCTTTGTTTTTCACTCAACGACTCAACTAAATGGGAACAATTTTCTTTTAAACCATAAATATGTTCAAAGTAGCACCTACTCTCCGCGTATACTAACAATTTCATTCGTATCGCCTGAAACGTGACCGAATGCCATATCGTTTCGTTTTATTTTTCCAAAGCACTCGCGACATAACCTAAAACATCCATCAATCTAAAACGACTCTTACCGCGTACATACGCGAAAAGCTGCGTACACATCACTGTACATACCTTTATTATATTAAATGATTTAGGACCAGTCAGTAAACCTCGAAATTTATGGCCATTTTAATATTGGTCCCACAGTTGTACAAACAAAAAGAAAAACAATTGAGGAAACATAGCCCCAGCCAAAACAACAGAGCAAAAAAAAGGGTAAAATCGTCCTTGAATGACACTTGTGTTACGCCAATTTATTTTGTTTATTGACTTTAAGGCTCTCGTTCTCTAGCGTTGTATGTCGTGCGACATCTTGTTGGGAAATATTTCTTAGCAATAAATTTCCACAAAATCATATTTCCCGCAAGGAGGCAAAATCTATTTATGATAAAAGATGCCACCGATTCGTGGCCATTAAAAAAAAAGGCGCAGACATCTTGTACACAATTGATGTCTCAGGGCTTTTAATCTAGCAAAATGGCATGGGAGTAACACACATTCGAGAGATCACTCTCTCTCTCTCTCTCTTTCTTTTTCTTTGTTTTGCTTTGGAGAAAGTAGAACATAAAAACAAACTCTTAGGATCCAGGCTATTTTATTAGGTCGATTATCCTTAGATTTGGGACTAACAGAGGAAGCATAACTCATCTGATTCTTACTTTCCTCGCTGCGTGTTGTGTGGAGAATTGGGACTTGCTATAAGGTCGAGTTCCCTTGCGCCTATAATACGCATTCATTTTTAAGATATTCGATTAGATAACAATATAAATACATATATACAAAGGACGAAGGACAAAAACACACACAGAATAGAAAGAAAAATCCAAATACATAAACGAAATTAAGAAGCGGCACTCAGCGTGGGGAAAGGACGATAGATAGAAAAGTTTTTCGCAATCACTTCAGGCATTTAGATCAAGGCACGAAAGACGAAATTGGGTGCTTAAAACGCATTTACACTCAGGACACGCAGAACATTATAATATATCGATGTTATATCCCGAGTTGTCCTCCTAACAACTGGTGTAAGGAGAGGGAGCAGATGGTTTAAACAGCAGAGGGGCAAACCCCAAATCATCGCATTGCGTAAATAAGGAAAATCAACCGTCCCGGCAGCTGAAATAGAAAAGGGAGCGAAAACTGCGCGTTTTTGTTTGAGGGGGGATAGAAAACCGTTTCCGAAGAATGATGCCGCATGGAATGGAAAATGGAACCCAAATGGGTGCAATAATCCCAGCCCACTCAATTTAAACTGTGGCTCGTTTCATGGCGGCATCGACACTGGAATATACAAACGGTTAAATTCTGGGCCTAAGTATTTTTCAAATCCACATCCAGTTGGGATTTTCATTATTACAATTCGCCAACATAACGTTGTCTGCAATGAAGGATGTGGGTGGTGGTGGTGGATACTTGTACATTCAGTGAGAAGAAGACACTTGGCATGATGGTGTGTGAAGTTGGATGCATGTTCTTGGGGGCTTAGCAAGGATGATAAGAACAGGGCGTGCGTTCGTTCGTCTTGATAATTAAGCACCCAGTATTGCAGATTACGGAGGATGGTGAAAGTTACAAAGATTAATTGAGCGACATATTTCGTCTTTGCGTGTTTTTTTTTCGGTCTTCTGTTTGCGGCGATGTCTTATTTCGGCTTAGTGTAATCCTAGTGCTAAGTAGCGAAAGAAAAGTGTATCTATTGTCGGCGGGAGAGTTTTTACTTATTAATTGGCTTTAGCGGGTGGGTATCCTGTTGCTTTAAGACGTTCACTTGGGTTAATCGTGGTAATTTGGGGATTTTATTTGACCGATGGATTTGTTTCAGCTAAGAAGGATTTCAGATGGAAGAAGAATGATGCATTCATTTAACTCTTGAAAAGGTACTTCGCTATGTTTTTTTTTTAAATCACTCATAAGCATATATGTGGGTTATGGTTTGGCATTTCATTTATTTTAATTGCTAAATAATCTCGTGCAACTTATATGCAGTGGCGAATACGGTTTTGGCATTAGTTCAGTTATGACATCAGTTCATCCGCATCTGTATCTCCTAAGAGTGTCCTGTGCACCACTAAAACGTACAAGTTCCAATCATCGATTGGGAGCTGAACCTATTTGTGGACTTTAATAAATTCTTTGTGGTACACTACTAGAGACAAAGATGTTGATTTATCCAATCGGATTATGTATTTGCTTTCTGTTACTCAGATATGATTAAATCCACTGATTAATGAATTTCCAAGACTTTGGATTAGCCCATCAAGTGCCGTGATTAAAATTCAAACTCTCAAGGACATTATTTAAGAAAAAATATTTATATATTGGGTAAGATGATGTGATTCACTTATACCGTTTCTAGCAAGGATATAAAAAGCATACCCTTTATCAATTTTTCTGCAAGCTTGGGAACGGTTAACGTCTTAGAAATCGATATTTAATTTTTCACCATGTCCCTAAAACCATTTTGAGAATTTGGGTAATAAATTTCACTTTTCAACCATAATTTTTCAATAGAAAGAGAGAGTTGAGCCGCAAAAAAAATGGAATATTTCTTCAATATTATGGAAGGGATTTTCTCAAAACAAACACTGCAATTATTTTCGAACGAGTTAATACTCCCTATGACAACTTCAGATTTCATCTGCAGAGTGAGGTCATTAAATTCCATAAATTTACGCATTTCGACCAACTTGAAATTTTTGACTCACGTATTAGTAATAATGGAGTGGGCTTCTGGTAAGTTCTTAGGGACATTCAAAACGACTGATGGGGAATAGTAGATTATTCAAGTGGTTGCACAAATTATTTTGGTTTTGGTATTACATGCTGCCAACCGCTTGACATACACGTCAATAATTTACTGCTGGATCGTAGAATTAATTAATACCGGTTGACGAGAAATTCCATTTCTTCGATGTCTTAGGACTACGAGAAGGCTATGAGATCCTTTCCCGCGTATATTTCTTAAGAGTTTTTTTTTCCACTACTTAATTTCGTTCAATATATCACACGGGGCTCATATAAAATAAATTAAAGTCGTTTAATTTACGACGAGCCTGCTAAATGTAATCCGGCACATGGATGGCGTATGAAGATTAAGCTTTTTTAAATGCAATTTCGAAAAATTTTTTGAATTTGCCAAGAAGCAAATAGATAGACAAGAATCTCAAAAATTATGGGTTTGACTTCTGTTAAACTAACTTCTCATAGTTCTTCTCATCCGAATGGTCGGGAACAAACTTATCTCGGATAATTAAAAATCCAGGTTGAATAAAAAAAAGTCATATAAAATTTAGCTTTTTTTATTTTTATCTCATAAATAACAAAAATAAAGTGCACGACTGAGTCATACGAAACTTTCTCGGTACATGAGATGCGTTTTTGAATCGCAAAATGAATCGAAAATAATTGGTGACAAATTTATTTAATTCACTTTTTAGGTTTTGAAAAATATGATTTTCTCAAAAACGGCACATTGGACACTTTTAACATAATTGTTCGAAATACAAAATATTATCAAAATCGTTAGAGCGTTTTTGAGAAAACGAATTTAACTAAAAATTTAAGAAAATCGTTATATGAAAAGAAAATCGAAAAATAATTACTTCAAAAATCGAAGTATGCAAATTTGTTCGACTTTTTTTTTGAGTTTCCTTTATTTGTTTTCGAGTTATTGCCGGTTTTATAAATTACCGTTAATCAATCTGTTATCGAAAAACTGAGTAAGCAAAATTTTTGACCCCCATCCAAAATATCCTCAGTACAAAAAAAGACCGAAATCCTTCGAACCACTTTTGAGAAAAGTTATAAGTGATAAGTGATTTTCACAAAAAAAATTTATGCCAGGTACCGCTATTTCAAAAGATAAAGCAAAAAAAAAATGGCTTCGAGATGTAACCCAAAAAAACCTTATATACGAACTTTGAAGCAAATCCGTCGAACCGTTTCGCCATACGGCACCCGGATTTTTTTAATTAAAATTAAAAAAAAAGTCATGTAGGTAGTATTGTCTGCCGTAGAGATTTTACTCATTGCTTTTTGTTAGTAGAATTTCGTTAACACAATCCTGGGATGTTATTTTTGAACAATTAGACTCTTTAAGAAACTCTAAACTGTACAATTCGCTTTAATTGCATCTTCACTCATTCAATAGGGTTACCTATCATCTCAATAATTTCGTCGAATTTCTGATTTTGTTGCCATCAAATTTCTCTGCATAGTGAATAATTTCTGAAACCTCGTCAAGGGCATTTTGCTCTGCAGAAATTAAGAAATGACGATATGATTAAGCAAATATGGTTTTCTGGATAAAGTAAATTGTGTCACACACTCTTCCGATCATCCGATCATCGGATCTTCCGTGGTAACGGAATTCCACGACTTAGAAATAGACTATACATATTTTTTATGTTGAAGCTGCTAGATTTTGGATAATCTCTTAATTACTTTTTTGACGTGTCCAACAGATCCTATTACTTTTTAGAAGTCAAGTAAACTTGTTTGATCTTTTGCTTATATTTATTATTAGAGTTCAAATTAAAAAAAATTAGCTCTGAAATTTTGTTTCTATTACGAATATTAGAGTGAATGCCGATTAATAGAGTTAAGAACATCAAACAAATTTTCCAATAAAAATGGCGGTTAATAGAGTGTTCCTGTTAAACGAATCCCGGATAATAAATTTTTGACTGTATTTCTTTCTTAAGTATATTTTCCAACTCTGTACAGAAGCGGATCATTTACTGTTTTATTATCTGTAAAACTTAAAATCCTTTCACTCAATATAAAATTATATTTCTCCTTTCTGGGCTTTATAGTTAATACTTTTTAAATAATGTGCACGACTGCGTCAAACGAAACTTTCTCACTATATGAAATGCATTTTTGAATCGCCTCAAACAAATTGGAAACATGTGATCAGTTGCCAAATTTATTTAAATCACTTTAGATTTGCTCAAAAAATGACTGCAATGACTTTTTTGAAACCATAGGTCGCAAAAATCATGTATTGATATAAAACTACTGTTACAAATAGTACATAATGTATCAACTAGTAATAAATAGTCGATGACCAGTATTAACCACATTTTTTGATGTTGATGATGTAAATTTGCACATTGGACACATTTCACCTAATTGTCCAAAATACGATATTGATAAAAAAGGTCTGGTACAGACGAGGAATGGTATCCCGGTACGATACCACCGCTTCCGCAGAGCTCACCTACCGCTGCATGTCGGCTGCAAGGTGTAGTGTTTCTGAGAGTCGACTGACACATTTCGGTTTCAGTGGACTCTCGGCGGCGCATGTGCACTATGTTTGCGACTGCTGCGTGCTGCTAATGGTGTTAGGGGGTAGCCTCTGTAGATGAGGCGGCGAGTGCACATCACACCCGATTATACTTAGTATTAGTTTGGTAATTTTAAGTAGCATTAGTTAGATTTTAAGTTTTTAATGTATAGTCATAAGTAGTTCTATTTTTAGTTTTAAATAAAAAAAAACTAATAAAGGAGTCAAGTGATATTTAGATAATAAAAATGTATTATGAATTAAGGCAGAAAGGTAATAGTATTAAGTGATATAGTTAAGTTTAGAGCGTCCGCATAAGGACCAGTAATCCAGAATAAGTATCCTGTTAATTTTAAGTTAGATTTAATCATTTTTGTCTAGTTTGTAAGCTTTATTGAAAGAAAAATAAAAAATGGATTTCAAATTAAAATTGTCCAAAATATGAAAACAGATCACATCGTTATAGCCGTTTTTGAGGAAATGAATATAATTTTACATATAAAAATCGTTATATAAAATACTTCCACTTAAAGCTACAGCAGAAATAGTAAACATTTTAGGAATTCACATTATTAGTTTTTGAGTTTTGAGCAGTTTTATAAAGTACCAAATACTAAAGTATGCAAAATTTAAAAACATGCCAAAATCCTGGAAACCATTTTTAAGAAAATTGGTGATAAGTGATTTTTACAAAAGAATGGTATGGCAGCTACCGTTATTAAAGCTCCGATAAAGCAAAACAAAAGAAAACAATGTGATTATATACGAACATTGAAGCAAATCCGTTTTAAATAAATTCGCATCTCATGAAGCGAAAAAATATCATATGACGCAGTCGTGAACTTTATTCACATTATATTTTAATGGGGAAATGGTTGTAGCTTTTTGTATTCATCTAGATCAAAGTTCTCCTAAATAATCTGTTTTCGTTTTGATTTGATTTGTTTGTATGATATTTATCACAAAACGATAGCCGGATCTTGGCTATCTAGCTTGGTTAATAATTTATAACAAAATAATTTTACATTCAAAGCTCCGCGTTAATTGCGAAATACCTTCGTGCCAACATTCATATCCACGAAAAAAAAAGTTTACCTCTATTGCCCCTATAAATTCTAATATCCTTACAATCTATCTTTCCCAAGGACACAATTCATTCATATTTTAGTAGCTAAGCACAATTTTGCAACGAATGTTAAAAAACATGCGTTAACAAGAGTATCCCCCAGATACAAATATATGCATACAACACGGGGTACAATAAATAATTCAAATTGATTATGTGTCAGAAATTGTACATTTCATTTTCGACACCGGACACCATTGTGCGTGCGTGCAGTAGTAATTACCATTCGACCAGTCGCCTCTCACTCGGGGTGCGCTACATGTCTACACGAAACTAACCAATTGCCTATCATGTCCAACATGATAATGATAGCAATCTGTTTTTATTTTGAACTCTTTAATTAGTTACGAGTAACACTTAAATAGGGTTTTAGCCGCCATCACCAGCCTCCCCTTTGTTACGTCAACAATTGTACCATTCACCTCCTGTCTGTCTGCTGGTAAGGGTTCTTACCCCATCCTTCAGCCAGAGTCACGCAATTAATTGATTTCAAATAGTTAACCCCCGGCCAAAGCTATGTCATAAATTCGAATATTAATCCTGACATTAATTTACCTCATTTGCTTTTTCGTAGAATGGTGGTAGGTGAATAGAGTGCCGAACGTTCGATCGTTCGAGCCCAAGTGCTACCTGACTGAAGGCATATTGGGTGACTAGCTGACTGGGTGGGTCTGGGTGGTGAATGCTGATACCGGAATTGTGCGCACCAATCATACCCTTGTCAAAGTTGAATTAATTCTCTGCTTCTTTCTCTGTAGCCGATGATGAATGGGGATGGCGACGACAACGGCGAGGAGGTAGGGTGTGCACTTTAAAATCTCCAAGGATATAAAGCTTCAACAAGCGAATGGAAAAAAGTTTATGCCGCTTCGAGTTAAATCCGTGTCAATGATATAAAGAGCGATTCGAACGATGGTATATGAGTAACTGGGAGCTGCAAATCTAAAAAGCCGTCATCGCCATCGCCATCACCATCACCATCACCATCAACATCATCATCATCCTCATCATCGTCATCAGCCCATCGATGGCTCTCTGTTAGAAATTCCGTAAAAGGAACAACAATGTTGGCTTTTTCTGACATGTCAGTTTCCGGCAGGGTTTTTAGAAATGTGCTCCCAGCAGATTGGAGGAGTTTTCAGAGAATTGGTTATGATAGGATTTATTTAGATCGCATAAAATTATTGGAGCGGTAACAAATGATATGTCTTAAGTGGTGCTGACATGTTTCGCAGAGGATGCGTGACACAGATTCAAAGAGACATCACGAATGAGTTATTAAAACTTGGCTCTTTGTCTGTGCGATACTGATGTAGTGCTTTCATTTCAATAAAATCCGAGACTGCAGCATGAAAGATAAGTCCTTGCTAAGAAATGGCATAGGATATGCCATTTGCTTTTAGATGCAAAGAATAACTGATAGATTTAAAGGGGCCGTGTGAGGTAAAGTAAAAACAATTACTCCGTATTCACTCTTGGAGTGATTATTTCTCATTTGTTAATTAATTTTTGAAATTTCCAAATATAATTGGTATTAAGACGCACATGAAGCACTTATCAATCTGAAGCATTATAAAAACATACATGCAATATGTACAACCTACTTAGATAGGGTGGTCCAGCCATAATGCACGATGGTAATTGTGAGTCACACCTTAACGTCTAGTTTTTCGTCCAACTTAATTCGACATTTCTTTGTTTCAGTGTTTGACAAATTCAACCGGGGAGAGGTACACAAGTGAGCAGCGCGTTGAGATTGTTGAATCCTTTTACGAAAATGGGCGTTCAAATTAAAAATGCATTTCCTGCACTTCATGATTTTTTTGGTCAACATAATCGACAGATAAATTCAAAAACGACATACCTACGTCTTCCCCTAACGTTTCTGGTTTATTGGCGTAGGCGAGGGACTTCACATATCCCCAAGAAAATAATCCAATGATGCCAAATCACATGATTTTGGTGGCCAATTGATAGGTCCATTCCGCGAAATTATGCGCTCATCGAATATTTCCTTCAATAAATCGATTGTGACGTACGCTGTGAGGCATGTAGCGGCGTCTTGTTGGAACCACATCTCATCCACATTCATGCCATCCAATTCGGGAACAAAATAGTCGGTTATCATGGCTCCATATCGGTCTCCATTAACGGTAACTGACTCTCCAGCATCATTTCGGCAGAAGTATGGCCCAATGACTCCACCAGCCCATAGAGCACACCAAACAGTCAGTTTTTGTGGATGTAATGGCTCAGGGTCTCATGTGGATTCCCTTTACTCCAAATGAAGCCTCACCACTGAATATAATTTTGCGAAGAAAATCAGCATCGATATCAATTTCATTTTTGGCCCAAACACCAAAATCACGACGCATTGCATGGTCTCGCGGCTTTAATTCTTGAACATGCTGCATCTTGTAAGGTCGTAAGAAGAGATCTTTGCGAAAAATCTTCCATAAAGTTGATGGATAAAACTCCAATTGCTGTGCACGGTGGCGAATCGATTCATTCGGGTCCTCTTCAACACTCTGCTCCACAGCGGGAATTGTTTCTTTGGTGCGCACTGTTCGACGTCGCTTCGGATACGTATTATCACATAGAGTAAACGTAGTGCGAAAACAATCGATGGTTAACCGTATTAATTGCATTGATGGACGATTATGTCCACCATAAAATGAACGGAGCTTGCGGTAAACTTCGCGAACTGAAATAATTTTGCACGATTTGCAAGCGTTGTTCATTTGTCAACCTGTTCATGATTAAATGGCAAACCAAACTGAACATAAATGACATTAGAGTTGCCAGATTTGACCACAAAATGTCGGTTTTATCTCTATTCGAAAAAACACCGTTTACGTGCAAAAAAAAGAATAGTGAAAGGTTTTTTTTTGGCACTTATTGAATTTTTATTTGAAAAGTACCCATTTGTTTAAGTCTTGTCTTATATGCCTAAAAGGTGATATCTTTTTATTTTAATTTGAAAATGCCCTACTTAACCCAGAGGCATGACTATTAGGATTAACAGATTGAAGAGTGTTTATAAATGTAACATATATTTCTGCAGAAGTTTTTTTAAAGTCGGTTTCGATTATTTCAAGATAACTTTCATGCGGGGCTAGCTAAATTAGCCTGCGGAACGTGACCCGATAAAACGTACACTATTTTGTGAAGTTACGACTATTAGAAATGATACTGCTAAAACTTCGTTAAATTTTGTGCAGTTGTTCGATGCATGTGCAAATATACTGATAGGCAACAATTTTCAAATTGTAGGTTTTGTTCTTAAATACTTATAATATACAGAAACGGACTATTTGAAATTTTATTATATGTAAAGATAAACCTAGCTTAATAATTCATGGAAAATATACGTGTTTCCTTGCTTCCTCAAATCTCTTCATCTGTCAATTAGTGACAGAAAACATATGTCCAACACTTAGTCAAAACCTAGATTCGTGAATTGGAACGTTGGAAGTACAAGCGGTCACAGCTACGTGCAGGAAAAGATGATGGTTTCGAGGCAATTGAACATCTTGTGGCTGCAAGAAACGAATTTCGGGAATCGGAAAGCCCGAACGTTAGGACATAAGCTTATATGATGTTTATCTACAAAAACAAAAAACAGAGTAAGGTAGTCAGAGTTGCTAAAAAATATATTCATATTGTCAAATTGCCGTTCGATTGAAAAGAGAAAATGACTAAATGCCTTTAACGCAAAAAAGCATTTGGGATGAATTAGGGCTTACAACTGAATATTGTGCACTGGCTGTTGACCGCAGTCGGAGACCCACGCTAACCTACTGTTCACGTATATGCCTAAAAAGAGCCGATGTTTGACAGAGCCACCATAAGTGAGGTTCAAAATTCCCTAAAATGAGTATTTTATATTTAGGTAACTGTTTTGAAAAGGAGTATCAGTACTGCCAAATCTCTAACCCAATCTGTCTGTTATACTTTTATTTAATGGAAAAAGTTATTCCCAGCATAAAAAGGGAATATATTTGGGATTTATGGTTCACAGTGAGGTAACCGTGGGGTGATGAAAATCCCTAATATTCTAGCAAATTGACTGCAGCTGAGGCGGACATTCTTCGCAATGTAGCAGGAGTAAGCGCAAAGACAAAAGTTCGGTCTGAACGCATTACATATGAAGCTAACATTTTCTTATGAATTTGATATTAGCTTGGAATAGCTTTCAATTTAATTTAATTTTAAGTACTTTCGTACTAACTGAGTACATCGACTTCAGTCATTCATTGCTAAAATAGAAAACGTAATACCATTCAGAAGTCATCGCACCTTACATCACCGAAATAAATGACTCACCTGGTGGCGCTTTTGTATGATTCATGAGAAACGCCATTCCTTTGCATTACAGAAAAAAAACCCTAACCCTAACCCTACCCTCCAGCAACAAATGAAACTTACCAACTAAAACTCTTTAAATTCAACGGAAATGGTGTCAGTTGCTTGTGGTAAATAATGTCAGTGGTCCTTTTTCACAGTGTCACGGGGTATTCTGAAATGGCAAAGTTCCATCACGTTCTACCATCCAAACACAGTAAATCACTCAAGTGAAATATTCCATAGAATTTGAATTCTATCCCATTTCGAGTGCACAATTTGACTGACATGACGGCACCATTCAACTTGTGACTTGCGTCCTAAAAAAAGCAAACTATAACTTCCAATAACGACACGAGAAACGGAAAAGGTTTATCGTTTTCCAAATCCCAAGCATATACCCGCCTGACAAATGGGACAATTCAAGCACAAGCGCGGTGACAGAAACGATTCAAAATGAGAAATAACAGCCGATTTCGTGACATGAAAAAGGACTTACGTCGACAAGCATCCGCACATCCGAGTGATGATAATGATGCTTTCCGCCAAACTGGATTTCGGATAATGTCACATCATCTCACAATCTATCGATAACCAAATTCACCCCCACCACTCACTGCCTATTACCGTATTCGTGAAAAGGATTGTCACGGGGGTGGTTAAAAATCTGTAAATCTCCAAATGAGTCGGAATAGCGCATATAAAGTCGGCAAACGTTGAAATTCAAACGAAAACTTAGATGCACGTGTAATAATGAATGGCGGCGAGGGGCTGCAATGCTGGCTGAAGATACTTTGTTACCGTGGAATTTGCCAATCCGTCCCTCAGCTCGACCATAAATTTCAATATCTTGGCAAATCTACGTCGACGTTCGACTAAGTGAGTACAGAATTGTAAAGTTTTCCGCCCCGGAACTGCAATTGGCAAAGCCGTGGGGTTGGGGGGTAAGTGCTTTCGCATATACATGGTGTGGCGGTGCAATATGTCTCTGGGGAAAAATTGTTCACTTGAAAGTTTTCATCTCTTTATGCTTTGGGACGAAATTATTGCGTTGGGAGCGTGCAACATATAACACGGAGTATGTATCAAGAAACGCTGAAGCCATGGAAAATCCTCTTCTTCGCCAGGGTTCACATAATTCCACAGAGACTATGCTACTGTTGCTGTGATGCACAAGCAGAAAACAGCAAAAGCAGTTTGTCTTGCCCTGCTCGAACTCATCCACCACGAGAGTATGGGTCGTCACTCGTCGGGAAATTATATAAAAAAAAAGGACGCAAATCGAGGAAATGGGAAAACATATTAAAAATACGAGATCTTCGCTTTCTTTTTTGTCATTCGCTGGCCACGGCAAAGATGGCAAAATGCTCCGATTTAACTTTTTGGGACAAATTTAATGGTGATGAGTTCTGTGTCATTTCAAGCAGAAGGATTTCAAGCGATTGCTGGCTATTTGACGTTTCAACAGAAAAAAAAACAGAGTTGCTAGGTATTTTTTTTTTTGTATTTTTTGGGGCCAAAACTTCAAAAAGTTTATTGCCTGCCGTTTGGTCGACTATGGGGACTAATATCCACACAGTAGCGGCAACGGCAGCAGCAAAGTGGAAAACTTTTCAATTACAGATGCAACTCCATTTGAAGTTATGTGACTTGTGAGAATCGGCCAAAGATGAAAAGGCCAATTGAAAGTGGGTTGGGTTGGTGGTGGAATTCGTTATTGCTCACAGGACTCCTGCTAATTAAATAATGTTGTTTATTTTCGTGAGTGATTAAGATCAGGCGGATGGTGAAAGTTATTTGATGTGCGAGTTGGGTATATGTTCTTAGACTTAACAAAATGGATTCGTTAATGTTCTCTGGTTAAAAGGTTCTTGCCTGGTGGAAGGACGAAGAGTTTTTTTTTCTTATACATTAAAAAGAAAGTACATAGCTGCTAAACTGTTATAATTTTGAGCTCAAACTGTGAATGAAGTATGATGTTACGAGTATAAGAATAAGGTCGAGTAAACGAGTTCAAGAGAGAAGTTCTCTACTTGAAATCATATGAATTTTGGAATTTATTAAGTGAGTTGAAAGGGAAAAATTAAAATTATATTTCGAAATCTAGGTCCAAGTCATTTTCTAGAACATGTCACTGAATCCTCCTCAAGAATGAATACTTTTTCAATATGCTGCGCTTGCCTTTTGTAATGAAATTTTGTATTCAGATATAAATGATAAAGCCAAAGTATTAGAAAGGTAGAAGGAAAGAACAGAACACCATCCGAAATTTAAAAGCAAGTAACTTCGGAGTTGATCAGCGGCTCCCTTGGAAGCCGGTATAATACCTAAAAAACATAAAGAATCTTCTCAAACCATAAAATAAGCAGCTTGGCAGATTTGACCAGTTATAGAGGCAGTACTGCAAAAACATCTGAATGAGTGGATTGATGGTAATGAGCTATTAAAGGATTTCCAAGCAGTTTTTATGGTCCACATTTTTGTTCTGAAAAGCATTGCTTAGTATCAAGTTTATAACTTTTATTCTTTTTTCGTAGACTTTAATGTAGAGTTTGATGCAGTAGATACCCAGACATACATCTGATACCAGTATCACAACAGCATTAATGAAGTAGGGGGGACCAACGGGGGTACCAACTGCCCCAGCAAAATAATACGTTGCATTTGATGACTACATCATGACGACAGAAAGTCATCAGCCTAACAAGCCCCATCTACAAGAAAGGCGATGCAATGTTTTGCGAAAGCTATCGTGGCAGATCGCGCCTTAATGTTGCATATAACGCCATCGTTCATTTATCCATAGAATTTATCGACTATCGCCCAGCCCTCTCTCGTCTCCTGCCAGTATCTAACAACCTTCCACAGGGGTTAATATCCCCTCGAGATACTAGGTATCCAGCAGACACTTAAGCAGAGTAAGCAGCACGAGTTGGTGATGAAAGGCTGAAGTGAGGACTTTTGTGTTTTCCTATAAACGCATCACCTGGCCATCGTACATAATAAACTCTGCATTATTAGCAACTCTGCATACTGCATCGAAGCCCAGCCTCTGCTGCGAGATGCGAAGAGAGAAGAGAAGCTTATAAGTCGAAACCCTTGCTGATGTCAAGAGCTTATATTTGTTAAAATCACAAACTAAAAGACACAGGATCAATATAGCCAAACTGTGGTTATTTAACAATCTTCGTCCGCCCTTCTTGTTGGACAGTATTTTGCTAACTATACTTGAAATTCAAATCGGCAGGTTTAATTAACCTAGTTGCATGTGATGACCATTTTGACGTCTCCGAAGTTTAAATAGCCTTCATTTGCATTCCAAATTCCAATTCAGAAGAGAAAACTACAAAATCCACCCAGATGCCCTGTCATATGCCCTTATTCATCCCTGGGTATTGACTTAAATCTGTATTTTTTTAGATCACCAGCAATAGCCTAATCCAATCTGAAAGTGCAAATTTTATATTCGAATTGTTAATCGATGGACTGGAACTTGATTCGACTTGATTGCTGCAAAACAGTGAAAAGCTTTTTACTCACCATCATTTATTTAGCGAATATTCTCCATATTTTATGAGAGGGTGTTCTGTGACACTTACTTCCACAGCGCCAGCCCCATGGTCGAAACAACTTTCAGTTTATCTATTCAAAGTTTTCCTATAGCGAAGGGATGGATGGTGGTCGGTGCGAGAAACCCTTTAAGAGAAAGAGCTCTGTGGCATTTTATTTTACACTTCATAAATTGAAAGTTTTCCTGTCAAACAATGAGACATCGATGAACTAGTAGAACACGGTAAGATGGCTTATTCTCCTCAATCCCCGGTCCTTTTAGAGTGGGACAATGTCAGTGTTCTCGTTCGGTTTGTTTCGGAGCCCTTTTATGTTACTTGTCAGAGTGATGATATTGATTTGGTATTATAAACCACTACGGTTAACGGGACGTATATAGTATAACATTGTATAGATAGGTAGATGATGGATAGATGGAAAGAGTAGGTACCTATACCTACTTCTTGGTGGAATATTAATTTTCCAACGATGAAGAAGAATTGAGCTTATCACTTTAAAAGGAGCAAAGGATACTTATTGACATGAACTGTGGTGGTGGTGGCGTTGGCTTTTCATTAGGTATTAATTATGCTTTTGAATATTCTTGACATAATCCTATTGAACTTAATCAGTTAAATTTTGAGGTTCAAAGAGTTAAGTGTCAATGTGTCACATGGTTTGTATCTATTTTTGGGACACGCTTTTAGTGTTGTGTAATTTGCTGGGAGGTGAGTTTGACAAATTTAGTCTAATTATGCCTGTTGTAAGAGGCCGCAAAACACCTTCCGTATATCGAGCTATAGCGTGTACAAAATAAGCAATGACTTATTCCACTGGAAAATCAACGAAGGAAGGTATTCAGGAAAAAGCCATTTATTTCAATCTTGCGACCTTTTCAAATGCAGTAAGGGTATCTGCATAATCATCATCAGGGTCTACACCACAATCGATATCGAAAAGTAGTCCTACGACGCAGAAAGACTTTCCGTGAGTACCCCGGAACTCAACGAAAAATAAATGCTTTGAGGAAGAAAACAATAAAAGGTTGTTAAAATCAAACTTAAGACATAGCTACACTAATTCAAATTCAACAAAAAAGCAATTAGAGAATCTCAGACACAAAGCACTCTGAAGGTTAAACGATAAGTCCTGTTCACCATGACTTCTTTACGGATGTAAAGCGCTAGAGCGCAAAACTGATTCGACAAAGCGGAAGCCAAACAAAAAACGTAGGGCAAGTTGCTCGGCAGAACTTTGAAAAATTAAAGAAATTCTCAAAAAGTAATAAAAACTCACCGAACGAGAAAAAAACATAAAGATAACGGATTACACCAATAGTTAAAAATTTCTTAAGAAGATCTTAATGTCCATATTCAAAGTAACATTCCTGAACAACATCAAGGGTTAGAATCTCAACAAAATATGTAGACATAGACAATCACCTCCTTCACAAGTTATCCATAAAAGTTTATTGCTACGCTTACTTTTTGTGGAAGTTTTTTTTATATCAAAACATGTTCTTTTTTCAAAAATTGTCATCCACCACTGTTTGCTCCTAGCGAAGCTATGTACACCAGCTAAAGCACTCAGACCAGAAATTGGTTCATTGTACTTTTAGATAGGTACTTACAATTAGTTTTACTTTAGTAATTTGCCCGACTTTTTAATAGTCAAAGAGGCACATTAGTGATAAGGAGCACTCACAATGTCAGCACCTAAAACCTGGAGCCTGGTTGGAGCAAAGGCGGGACATTCACAGAGGAAATGATCTGCGTTGTCGTTGCTTAACACTAGCATAAAAATGATGAAGTCTAGAGGAAGAATAGTGTTATCGAATATTATTCCTATAGAAAGCCTAGGCAGCTTCAGGTCCTGAGAAAGAATCTTCCGAACCTTGACGAGCTAGTTCGACGTACATCTAATTTTTTGTGTTTCTAGTATAACCTGGAACTCAAACAAGACTTAGAAAGTCTTCCGACTTAATTGAAACAGTTTTTGAGTTGAAGCACTAGAAGTGGTTAGAACTTGGCCGAAACCATTTTTCCGTTCCGGTATTTTTAAATCAGTGGGCTTATCCATTGGACAGGGATCGTAGGATAGTTTAAGCGGAGTGTCTATAAAACTTTAGTAAGAGTTGCACCAAAAATCATTTCTTTTGTGGCCTTTAGGGTTGCTTCCACGATTAAAATATCTACGCGTGGAACGTCATTAGATGCGAAACTAATATATTATTATTATTTAATAAATTCAAATGGATTGGCTGCTTGATAGATTTTTGAATGTGAAATAAGCTGCTATTATACTGCTTTTGTAAAACCAGTTTAAATGTATGGTATACAACTTAGGGGTTTTACGAAAAGAAGTAACATCAATATTTCACAAACTTTTTAAAATAAAGTACCGTTGAAGAACGACTTACAGAAGACTATTTTAAAATTCAACCCATAAAGAAGGTCAGGACAATGATACTGCATGAAACCGTCACTCAAAACGGGTTGTATCTTTTATACCAACCCACTTTGAACATATAATATCAAGCACTATACATACGTAGGGGAAGTGGGGGCAAGAGCCTCTTTTAGATTTTGCCAATGTTTTTTTTTTTCAATTGACAAAACTCCGTCAACGTCAACAGCTAAAGCCTTCATTTGACTATGTTTTCTTTACAGTTAAATATCTTTTTCTGAATAAATTATTTATATATTATAGTAATCAAAGTTCCTAAAAGAAATGTGAAACTGAGTAAACATAGACTTTTTTTTTAAAGATGTTTTTAAGACAGTTAAACACTAAAAGTGCGGTCTTGCCCCCACTTCCCCTACGAATGTATTTCCTTGATTACAAAACACCTTTTGCAATTCGAAGCAAATTTTCCAAACCGCTGCGACCATCCCTCCTGTTCGGCTATTCGCATTCCACTTAAATTAAGGCATTACTTTACCAAAAATACTATGATTGAGGTTCCAAAGCCAACTTTATCTGCGAGTGTAATGACTAAGTTCAGCTAAGCACCCCTTTCCACGCATCGACCCGAAATCCCATCCACTTAACCATTTATTCAGGTACTTTGGAAGAACATCCTTGGCACAATAACAACTAAAGCAATTGACATAAATCAGAGGGTCGCCAGCGTCGTTGTTACAGGCCAACCAGCACAGGACCTGCAGATGAGGCTGTGCTAAATCGTAGATGATGGGGTTGGAATTGGGAGTTGGAGACTCTTTGATGCGCTATTTATAGCGTCTGCTTCATCCGGTATCAGTAAAGTGCTCTTAAGTTTTCGCAATATTCGTACTCAAATTTCAGATACCGGTGTTTTCTGGTTTTACGAATTTCCCTCGGTATACGCCTATTTCAAGTCGTCCCAAATTAGTTCCGCCCTTCGGTTTATTTTCCTATTTACCCCTAATGTACGAGTATCTAGTATCTCCACGAAACGATGCATTTGAACAGGAAGTACCAAACCAATGTTTCACGGGAGCCATATGAGGGTTGTGTTCTGTGTGTCGCATGTCATGGAATTTTACAAACCTCAAAGCAGAAAAAAAAACAAACAAAAACGAAGGAAATCTCGCACATTGGTAAAATATTTTCTATAAGCATGACCTCCACCCACATTGGCATTGACGTCACCCCTCATGCTAAACCTCAACCCATCAAAGCGCACACTTTGGGTTTTTCGTTCGTTTTTCTGCACGCTTAGCTTTCTGTCAAAGTTAAATGGATGTGTGGTGTAGTAACCCTCCGATCAGTAGTTCCGAGGACGTTTGTCGTCCTCTTCGATAGTTGCAAGTGCACACAGCATTCGCTTCGCAAACGCAATGGTACGACAGCAAGCGAGCACTTCAGGGGTTGCTAAGGGGCTGTGCGCGGTAATGGAAATCAACGTCTGTGGCATTCTAGATACAACTTGTGCACTCACAATGCTATTGAATACCGATGTTGGGTTGACTGGGGACAGGATGGATTTACAACAATGAGCCACAAGCACACATCCAACTGCAGATGCAAATACAGATACAGATACAGATACAGTGTTTAGGTTGGTGTTGGTATTTGGATGGATTCCAAAAAACCCCCAAACCGAATAATTTACATCGTCGTTGTCGTCGTACGAGTAGTCGAGCTCGAGCTGTGTGTTGTCAATTTTATGCACATCGAATTCGAATTCCAAAACGAACCCCAATGTCACTGTGAGGCTGCTACAGAAGATATCCACACACCCGCACTTCCCCCAGGAGCATGTTAACATTATTCGATTTTCTGATTCGAGATTTTATCTTTTCAATAACAAACAAACATGTTTTATAAATCTCAGCATTGATGTATAATTTGTTGGATATGAGGTTGAATGAAAAAATTACGAAAGCCAAAAAAAAATCTCTTCGTAGTTTTAAATTAAATACATCCCATGGATGCGCGATTGGATTGTGTCAGTGAACAACTGACATCGACTGGGGAATGGTGGGTGGTGGCTGGGGGTCTACGAGCCAATCAGTCGGAAGGCGAATGACAGTAACAGAGTCAATTTGCCAAAGAATTGTTATTGTTTTTAATTTCAGTGCAAATTGGATTTTTATGGTGTTGCGACAGTTAATTTGGAATTTTGCTAGGTTGTTTGTTTTTTTTTTTGCCCAGAAATCATTGGTGTGGATTAAACGAGCCGATGATGTCGTGCAAATGTGATCGACTTTTGATGGGTAAATGTAAATTGTTCGGACAATTAAATGATATCGTGGAAATGCCATTATATTAAGCTGGCTGTTAAAATATATTTCAATTGGAGAGCTGATTGTTTTGAATTTCATTTCATCTGTAATGGCTTGGGTTTTGCAGTCTATTCGATATAGGTGGCAGGGAATGAAAAAATTATTAAAACTGTTAGTGTTTTTTGCAACTGAAAACATGTTACTTCCTCTCTAATATCAACTTAAGTGACGTTGCAGTCTGTGGTGGAGGATCTGAACTTCACCCATCAAGCTTCCGGAGGTCATAGGACTTTTTAGGTTGTAAGGGTCTTTGGCTAACTAACTGCCTACAATTGCACACTCTAAGGTGGTTGAAGTTGAAGTAAGGAATTTCGGTTTTGCCTACAGTCAAAAATTCTGCGGGTTGGATCGTTACTTTTCATTCGCTCTACCTGTTCAACTCGTAAAATTCGTCGTTGAACCATTTAGTCCAGTACCCGGCAACGCACACGAGGGCAAATTTTCCTGTTGCTTCTTCCTATACTTTGTTTTGCCCCCGCTTATCGCCAGGCCCATTTTTGCCATCATATACTGTAAATCGGTAAAAAGGTGTTGAGTATCCATCTGAACTTCTTGGGTTTTCTTCAGTATCTGCCGTAAAGGTGTATATTTGATCAGATTGTTTACAAATGCTTTCGGGCGCTGGCGCAGTATAGCAGAAAAAAATCGTATACGCCAGTGTTAGAAGGCTATAGCTTTAGGTTGTGCAGTTTCGAGCGTCTTTTTACTTCTGAACCTTGCAATCGATGCAGCTCCCTTCATCGATAAGATTTCATTCATCAGGTATACTTTCTTCAGTGTCCTTAAATCTATTGTGTCCTTAAATTGTTCGATTTTAGTTTGGATAAGGTATCCTTACTCTCTTTTGATCGGTTGGACGGAATTATTGGCTTAAATTGTCTATGTTGAATGGTTCGCTTTGTCTGACAGCAAAGTTTTGGTCATCTACGCAGTTTAGCACTAGGTAGAAATGTTTTTTTCAAGGCGTTTCATCACAACCGACTGCTCTACTCCGAGGTTTCCTTGCTCATCTCTACAAGTCTCTGTTCGGGTCTTGTTTCCTGAAACGTTGTGTTTAATTTATTGCAAAACTTCCTCTGCATTCTTCTCAATCATAAGCTTCTTACGCTCTTTCTTTTTCCTCATAAAGCTCAATAGCCGCTCTCGTCTGTTTGTGCAGCACAGCTTTGTAGGCATTTTGTTTAGTTGCACGTACTTGCCAGCACTCTCCATCGAAGCAGCACATCAGTTGCACTTGATGCTGTCTGTAAAACAATTCTATGGAGGCTGAGGGATACGAGATCGGTAAAAAATCTCGCGGCGTGCTGCTATTGCGACCGTTCATATTTTTTTCCGTTGTTGTTGCGTCTGAGATATCCATAAATGTACTTTGGCTGCAATAAGGTAGTAGTCGGAGTCTATATTGAGCGCTCGGAATTATCGGACATTTTTTGATCTAAGTGCAAACAATAGTGCCTAATGTTGTCAAACTTCTCTTAGAAACAAATTGTAAAAAAAATATATTTACTTTTACAGACTTCTTATCTAAGTTTGTCCAAATCTGTACCGAAATAGAAGCTGCTGCTTTCGTTCAATACAGTAATCAACAGAGTAAACATCAAAGTTTTTCATCTTCCTCTTGCGCACACTTCCTGGATGGCAATGATGTCTGCCTTAAAGCAGTCCAGGGCTCTCGCTGGTTGTTCGGCTGCAAGTCCGAATATTCCACATACAAATCAGAAAGTTCTTTTTAATCAGTCCGTACCCGAGGCTTTTGGTCGCTTCGTAACATGTGGTTAGATAGTTAACACCATGCACAACTCCCAAACAGGAGGGCAAGACACTTTTTGAGACCCCTTGAACCAGCATTCCTTACAATTCGGTTAAGAAATCAAAAGTAATGCTCACTCTTTTATTTGTTATACTTTTGTCCCCCACTCTATTAATGAAGAAAAAAATAAACTTTCCAACTATATAAACTAATTTGATGGACTAACGTCACTATTAAACTACATTTGAACAATCCAGGCCTCTTTCCGTCTAACGAATATAGCAAAGTTCAGTACAAATTCCATTATGCATCCTCGCCCGACGCCATAAAACTCAGTTCCGCTCTAAGTAAATTGCATTTCTGGTCTACCAGATTCCTTCACATAGTGCCGCTCTTTCAGACATTTTAAAATGTTTCGCATTGCAACTTTGACATATTTTCCTGCCCTCCGGTCATTTTGCAACCGCATGCAATCACAATCAACAGCAGGCGACCATATAGGCACTGGCCTGCTTTAAAAGTGCCAATTTCAAGCCACAACCATTCCATATGTGGTAATTGTGCATTAGTTCCACTCCGCAAGGAATCTAATGCCTTTTCTAAGAACACACACAGATACACTCGCATCGCACAACTACCGTAGACATCATCAGGTGAATAAGACAACCTGAATCTCGGAGGCTGAATCATTTGAAATTCTTTAAAATCCTTATTGTGGTGGTGGTCGCCTCTCCAGCCAGCTTATGATTTAGTTCATGCTTTAGTTTAAATGTATCTTTCGGCCAAAAAGTCGGTAATGAATGTGGGCAAGTTTTAACTTTTGATTTATCTTTTGCTGTGGTCTATCTCTTCTTCCTTCGACTTGTTTTTCCATTATTCCCTTTGTGTGTATTCTTTGGTATACCCCATGCTTGGACAAACTTGACTTTTTTTCGCATGGATTCATCTTAAAGCCTCTCCACTCCCCCTCCTTTTGGTATGTGTGACCAGAAACATTTCCTAGATTAAACGAAACGCTGGCTATAGAGTATAAGAACAAAAAACAAAAAAAAAACTTTAGCCAACTTCGTGTGTGTGGGCAATAGAGGAAACAAAAGAAACTACAACAAAAGATCGGAAATCATATAAAATCAGTGAGACAAAGGGATTACATCCGTATGGCATAAAAACACGCTTTCCAGAGTGTGGGTACAAGGCGAAACTTTAATTATCCTTAACTTTCACTGTGTGGCACGATACCA
Source organism: Ferdinandea cuprea (assembly GCA_963576555.1). NCBI lineage: Eukaryota > Metazoa > Arthropoda > Insecta > Diptera > Syrphidae > Ferdinandea > Ferdinandea cuprea. Next base: position 30,299,109 of record OY754958.1, read on the forward strand.
TACATAGTCCGATTGTGATAGCATCCCTCTATATGTTCATGTTCGACCTCTACACGCATACATACATATGTATAAGGACAGACGACATAAGTACCTACTTTGGACCAAAAAAGGGATTCTCATTCTAGATTCTTGCTCTTATGTTTGAATGATAAATTGCTGGCAATAAAACTTATGACTTTATGTCCACGTAGCTTACCCACCTTGAGGTCGGTCGGTGCTCATCCTTGCCCGATGCACACTTTTCTTCTCAAAGACTTATCGGAGAGGATTATTTTCTCGTCTTTGTGGAGAGAAATGTATTCCCATTTTGAGGAAGGCGACTGTGCGTGGGTGGGATGCATGCAGTAAGAAGAATATCTTATGGTTTACGGTGCGGTGGCAAAGGAGCGAAATGTCATGCAGGAAGAATGGCTGAAACGCAACTATTGTCCGAACTTTGCAGAACGATAAAGCTAACTTTTACTTCTGTTTTTTTTTTCTTCATGCTTTTAGCTGATATGAGAGTTTCAGTCGTCGGTCGTTTGGTTCTTCTTTCATTCTGGTTCTGGACCAGCTTGTTGGAGAGTAAAATTTTTGTCTGAGAAAACTCATTTAATTTCTGCGGGAAAAGAGAAGAAGAAAACTTAAGGGATAAACCGAGGGAATGAGAATGGAAAGTTGTTTCACAAGTTCTTAGCTTCTTTAGAAGAAGTCGAATTTCTTTTATTTTCGCATTTTCTAAGAGCATGGGCATGGGCATGGGCTCGGGGTTTGGGTTTGGTTTCTTGTTCTCTTGTGATGAACTTAGAAATCGGAAAGAAAAGTTTAAATTTCCAACCACTCGTTATGGTTGGTTTAATAAGATTTTGGTCAAGGATATTTGAATATTCAGGATACTGGTGCGGGTTGTTCTGGAAGTGCTCTAGTTTTAGTGGATTAAAAATTGTGAGAGAAATCTGTTGGAATGTTCTTGTGGACAATTTTGCGGACGTGATTGGTTTATATGAACGTGACTAAGTTATTTTGAAGTTTTTTTTATTTTCTTTTTGTATTGGTGTTGATTGTCGGGAAGAATGGGAATGAATATAAAGACTTTAGTTTGTAGCTTTGTTATGCAAAATAAAAGTAGCTCTTAATGGTATATTCTCTTGGTGATTCTGTATATTTGAACCGAATTTTAATGGAAAGCAGTGATTTAAAAGAATGCTGCCAGTTTAGCATACCTATAAATTCACTCTACAGAATATTCCAATTGAATGACTCCAATATGATGAAAGATAGAAAAATTGATATGAAATTTTTGTGCAGATGAAATTTCGCTATCAGTATTGATTGGCCTAATTATTATTTTTTTTTTTTAATTATTTATTTTTTTCTTGTGTTCACGAGATACCCAAGAATCGATAGACGACATGACTAAAGATGCAGGCAGACCCAACACAGGTTCGGGTCCTGAGAAAACTTCTTCTGAACCTTGCCTACCAAGATCATCCGAGATGCCACCCTGGATGCCAGTGTGACCTGGTACCCAGACAAGATTCACTGTGTTCAGTCTTCCGACCAAATTCAGAGAAAGCTTGAGTTCTAGCACTAACTTGGACGAGGTAAGAGGGTTTAGAAGCGCTTTTAATGCAGCTTGGCTATCACTGCATATGAAAATGCCTCTAGACCTCAACCTGTTGTTCACAATATAGCGCATAGCCATTAGGATGGCAAAAATCTCCGCTTGGAAAACAGATGCATATTTACCCAAGGGGTAGTAAAGTCGTATATCATCGCGTTCCACAAAGACTCCAGCACCAGACCCCTGTCTGGTCTTGGACCCATCCGTGAAAATACGATGGCATTCAATCCATGGTTCAGAGTCTGACCGAAGCCATTCCGTTACCTGAGGAAAGTTGACGTGTTAGTTTTTTCGCAGAAGGATTTCTGGTGTCATTGCATCAGACGGCATATCCATAAGATAGGGGTCAAAGGGTCCAGTGCGCATGGTATGGCCTAATTATAGTCGTGTAGATTCATAGGACTCTTTAAGCGTCAAAGCCCATGTTTTGAAAAGGCGCATTTTAAAAGCCAATATTCCGATTAGGCTTAGATGTCTTAATCTCGACATGCTTGGTCAAAAGGAGCTTGCTATCGAGATAGCTGAAATGTGACGCCATTTATTACAATTTGGAACAAACTCGCGATTTCGTCCACCACGTTAAGAATATGACTTCAGTTTTTAAAGGATTAAAATAAAGAACAGTGACATCATTAACAAACAGATCAAAGGCGTTGAGCTTCATTTGCAGAGAGTCTACTGCAATGCACCATAACAGTGGGGATAGATTGTGGCCTTGTGAGCAGTCAAAATTACTCGGATACACGCGGCAAGTTATGCATTTAAGTCATGTCGAATAGCGGAGCTGCATTGTCAAAGCAGTTCAAACCAATTAGGGGCTAGATATAGCTTTCATTAAAATGCATCATTGGAACAAATCAGTGGAATAGTTGTTTCATTTTATTGACAAGACACTTAGAGCAATCATTGAAAAATTTAGTAGTATAGGTATATATTGGTATAGGTTTTAAGGTTAGAGTTGATCATTGAAAGCAAAACTGACAGATGAGAATAGAAAGACAATTGAACACATCAGTGGAACGATTGTATTTTCCAAATTGTTGAAACGATTATCAGCTGTTCATTGAAATCGATTTCTATCAGTGAAATAATAAAAACATTTTTAAAGAAAAGTATAAATAGGAATTAAGTAATTTTAACAAGCCCCTTACTGGTTAATTCAGATCGTTACAGCCAGTTCATAAGCATTAAAAACACCAGCAATGGTATGCCAACCTTTCATTTAATACGTAACTGGCTATATTTAGACCGAATGTCTATTCGTCTAACTGTAGTCACCTGTCACAGTACATAGACGACGAAATCGTTTTGGAAAAATATGCACAATCCGAATGAGCTCTGTCAAAGGTTGTTGACCAGAATACCATCGACGGGATGTCACTTTCACGTGCTGGATCGAAATTTATTTAGATGAACCATTTCAGAGGCTGGTCGACGTTTTGACGCAAATGGGTTCGCTGCATATAACATATAGGTTTTTTAGTTAGCGGATGAGCTGTCAAGAAAAGGATAAGAAATGCAGCGGCAAACTTGGGTTGTGTGCTCACAATTAAAATAATGAAGGTGTTATTTAAATAGTGTGAAACAATTAAACTAACTTGTTTAGTCACGAAATCATCAAATTCTTTAAGGGACATTTTCACGATAATAAAAAAAACTAACAGAAAACCAAAACAATTTTCGTTTTATACCACTTTCGTCGCGGGACACCCTTTTAAGAAGATAGAATAGTTTTGTGTTAAATTAATTTAAAACTTAGAATTGTAAGACTGAGATATTTTAACGAGAAATATCTACCTACCTATGTCGGACTTAACCAAAATCAATGCACTCAGGGACAAAATATATAGTAAATAAAAATAATAAAAAAAACCCTTGCTTATTGTGTATGGAATAATTAATTTGTAGTAGGCTATTGATGTTTAGTCGTTGTGTGTTTTTGTTTTTTTAAACAAAAGTTGAACTGACCCAGTTGCTTCATTTTTTTATATCTAGCTTTGTCTAATAAATGTATTATTTAAATTATTTAAGTATTTCCTAAGATTATGCATATTTGTTTGATCAACTATATATGTTTTATGCTGAATAGTTCCCATGTGCGTCCATTATTTTTCGGACAATTATTTTATTCTTGACCAGAAGTCGGTTCGCGTATTTTGGGCGAGGAATAGGGGTGCGGTGCTTCCTCCCTATTGCTCGCCAGTGTGTTGGTTAGTGCTCTTCAACTTCAAACTTCACATTTTGTCGACTCGCTGGATTTCCGCTTGTCAGGCACTCGCACGAAGACGTGCAAATTCCTGCTTCGTGTTCTGTGTACGCATTGTATCAACTCTCATGATGTTATTCATTGTCATTTAATGAATTTATTGTCAATATTTATTCGGGTTTGACTAAATGAACCAACACGGGCTTATGTGTGTATTTATTTTTTGTATTTGACCTTCGTACATTTAAATATATTTGCATTTAAAATAATTCTTAATAATTATGTAATTTGAAATAATATATGTATATATAAAAAAAATTCCGGTCTATTGTCTATCTTATATTTTATAGAATAAATATCTAAAGACATCTTTGAAGGGCCCATTTGTTCTTGACTGCGTCCTATCAGTGTAGGTGTCAAAACGGAGGTACTATTTTCCATACAGCTACTGGGATATGCAGACGTCGTCGAGTGCTGGAAGACTGGATACCTTCGAACGAAAATCTATTCAGAATTCAGGAGAATATACAAATGCGAACTTTACGAGCTGTACCAAGATGTGGATGTTGTCCAAAAAGCCAAAACATGTCGATTTCATTAGCAAATGGACAATAATGCTGCAACTAGGTGGATTTTTGAATCCCTACCGTTGTTCGACGACAAGGAAGACAGAACGGGTCTCAAACAGTGACTTTTTATGGTCGGGAATTCGTTAAGTAAAGTAGTATGTTTATTCGAAACAGCAAATTTTTAATATAAGCGATTTTGCACGAATATTGAATAACATTACCCTTCGCTGACTTTGTTCATGACTATACAATCATGTATTGTTTTTAAATGAATTAAAATATCATTTCGTATTCCTTTCGTGATTTTATTGTTGACTTCCTGCTCATTTCGAAAACTTAATATCACAATACATCAATAAAGCCCCAGGCATTCAACTTAGAAGGAGATCGCCTCTTAATCACATCTAGAATATAAACCTAATCACAGACATCTTCATATTTAACCTCAAGCACCCTCAGACTTCAGGCATTTAATCATCAAGAAAATTAAGTGAAAACTACCAAGCACACTTTGAGATAAATTTCTTCTCTATCGATACACGACTTCCAACCTTTTATCTAAAATGCTTCAATACACCAAACCCAAGAGCTCTGCTCCGGACACATTTACGCATTAATCAATTGCAATGGGCAGCACAGCTCACAAACAAAAACCCAGATACTCGTATTTATGTATGTCCTTGCGACCAAAATGATTTGTAGGCTTGACCCAACTTATCATTGATTATATTACAATGGAGACAAACAAGATGTCCTGCTTTGTTTGCTCTATGATTACACAGGTCCGTAGGCATAGTTTACCCACTCACCCAATCCACCCATTATCTCAAGGTCCCATCGAACACGGTCGTTCAGAGATCTCGTAAAAGTTACAGAGAATTGAATTAAAATTTAAAACTTAAATGAATGAAAAGACTCGTCGGCCGGTCCATTGAAGACGAAGGCGATGTCGATGGCAAAGTATACCATGAATAGAATATATATGGCGGGGAAGGATATAGTATATCCTGTATTAGGAGAGGGACGTTCATGCTTTGTGTTTATTGCTTTCTGCTTTGCGGGAACGGGTGTGGGTATCCCGAAAGAATACACAACCGACCGATGATTCTCTGACGGATGGACGGACGGTCTTGTGCTATGAATTTCTTAAATGAATGAATCTCTTTGCAGCTTTGCCAGTTGGCACTGATATGGGGATGCTCAACGGGTCACTCAGAGGAGGACTTTTGCTGCTTGTGTTGCTCGCTATTCTTCTTTTATTACTTCAATAAGGAGATGGCCTGTTGAAAATTTCATTTTCCTAAAATAAGGGCAACAGTCGAGGTGATGGCAGAGGCGATACTCAGTTCGGTCTTGCATGAAATGAAAGGTTTGTCGAACAAGTGTCCATATCGGACAGTGTAGCTGAGAAGAAAGGTTCCAAAGGGAAACATAGGAAATTATAGTCTGCGTTTGTAATCCATTCGCAATAACCATTAACACACTATCGTCGCTTAAAAAGTGACACAAGTCGTTAATTTGGTAAGGGAGGCAGTTGAAAATTAAAATTACTTAGCATCACTTCACCATCAGGCTATCAGGCCTAAGCTGACTATTTGCTGGGATAGTAAAGGATTTGTTTTGCTTAACTTCTTAACCGACAAGCAGCCTTTCTTGCGCAACAAAATGTTTAACTGATTTGTTTGGCACAGACCCATTTCCTCGTATCTCTCGTCTTCGATCCCTTTACATTGGATATTTTATGTGTGAATTCCAACAAAAACTGCAAGCAGTAGATGATTGCCTCTTGATGAACGGGAAACAACAAGGATAAAATTCCTTCCTATCCTAAACAACGAAGCACTGAAGTATCTACTCCTCGTAATACCAAGAAAAGCTATCCTTCTGTTGTTTGTTCCCCAATTCACAATTACCGTTAAAATTTAGTGTTCCTTCGTAGTCTAATTTCTTGGATTACTTTCGAACAAAAGCAACAAGGAACAGAGCGAGAAGAAGAACGACAAGAGCAAAACGAAAAGAAAAAAAAAACCAAATCGAAGCACGACGAAAAACAGATTTTCCTTAAACTTTTCCCATTTTTTGGGAGGAGTTGCTCTTTTCTTCAAAATCCTATGCCTCCCCCTCTTCGACAATGCGTACGACTTGGGGAGACTTTCTCTAATATTCAACTGAAGGGTTGGGATTGGCATACCTTTCGTGTCTGCAGTCCAGAGTCTGATGCTCTACCCCCGCGTGTCGTGTCGAGTCGTGTCGATATACCATCTAGCATCGACAACGTCGAAGTTCAAGTGAGCAAGGTTATTTATTATCGAAGAGGGTTTGAATTTATTGATATATCTCTCAAAACAAAGATTGGAGCCAGCTGCTTTCTAATGATAAGAAGACTGCTGCTGTTCGGTTATTCCCGGTCCGCATTTGGGGAATTCCATTACATAAAAGCTTTTTGCATGAATAAATTTTAAATTCGATTCGAATCGAAGTTTCTTTGCTATTATTTCTTTTTTGTTCTTCTCATTTTGCTTCTCTGCTTTGTATTATTTCCTTTGTACTTTGACAATCACACAATGCAGGTCATTATGCTAGATGATGAAGGTGATGGGGGGTGATGGCGCAATGGTGAGACACTGGGTGGCGGGGTTTAGGTAACATGGTAAACAAATGAAAAACAGATAACTGCGGCATTGGGGGAGAATCTTAATATTGAATTTTGTTGTTTTCCTGTTCAGTTTTCTAACGTGACGCACTTTTGTCCTATTAAATATGAATGCTCCAGGAAGTGGGTCGTCATCGGAAGGCACTGTTAAACAGACGCACTTCACCATCTTAGGATGGGGTGGCAACTGCTGGTAGGATTTATGCGGCAAGTGGAAATTGTGTACTCTTAACTAATAAATTATGATTAATTTTCTTCGATACATTGAAAGTCTGACGGTGACATTTTCAAAAGGTCCTTATTTGTTGTGCCCTAATGATGCGGTGTCAGTTTTTGTATGCTTATTCGAAATATGACTCGCCGATGACTTTGGGATTGCTTTTATAATGCTTACTGCCTCGGAAGTGGTAGTGTACACACATAAAAGATAGTGAAAGTTATCAGTCATTTTTCGAAAACTGCAAATCACCTTTATGATAATCGAGGAATAGAAGACTCTTAACGCTATAAAAGCACAGATACTGTTGTATGAAAGTAAGCTGCACATAAAATGTTCTTCTCAATAACATATATTTTGAAAATGTATATTAATTATTTTTTTTTTAAATCTTGAATAAAATAATTTTTTCTCAAAAACGGCTCTTATGTTTTTTGGTTGGCAGTAGCTCCAAAGTGTGCAAAGTAGGAAATTAGTAACAATTACTTGGTCACCTTTTATTCAAGCTATTGTATTTTACACTGAAACAGAGAGATAGGTCCCTAGTGCAATCAAAAAAATTGTCCATGTAAATTTTGCTCATATACTTAGGTTAGCTGGAGTGGAACTGGCGCTCCATTCTAATTGCCTTCAGTTGCGCAGTCCAAGTTAATGTAATTGTAGGAATATCTTATGCGTTTAAAATAGTCTTTCATGATGAGACTAATTGTATGATATTTGCTGCTGCGGTGATTCGTCCTTTGCCATTCCGGGCAGGCTACTTCCAATTTTACAGACCAACCGCTCCGGCATATGGTTTGGTCTTTGAAACGGAGGTTACGTTTCGAAACTGGGTACTAAGATACGAAGATCGATTAGCTGGCATATAGTATAGTCGACGTGTCTTGGCATTTATAAATCCAACGTACGATCTTTTGCTGAGGTGTTAATATAGAACTCTTAGACTCAATCAGGTAGTCATCTTAGATAGAGCCAGAGATGAGTAATTATCCAGATAGTCAACTCAGCATATGCTTGTCCCCTTGAAACCGCAAAATCTCTTAAATTTCCTATCTGTGAATACGTGTTTACCACAAAGGATGCTGTTGATTGTCAAAAATATAGTGTGTGAAGACCAGTTTGGCACTAAATATCTACATGACATTTTTTCCAAAACGGATTCATTGGCGCAGTACTGCAATTGTGTGCGTGAGCTGGCTTAATCTGATTTGCATGCAAAAACTTAAGCAGACACAGTTTTACGCCTTTTTGAAACAAATACAAAAGTGAGGGCCAGAGAGCCAAAAATCCGCTCAATTGACTATCTGTTTAATTACTCATCTGTGGATAGAGCATTATAGTGTTGCCTTTTTCTTTTTGTTCAATACTCGCGGGTATTATGGTTTAGCGAGTTTCATCCGATTGGGCAAGTAAAATAGACCTAGCCAATTGTAGCCGTAAGCATTATTTGGTAGTTTGTAGTATGCCTATCATACTGAATGCCGACATGATATGAGCAATTGAAGAAGTTTTCTGTCCAATATGACAAATTATAAGGCCTCTTGGCATAAAGACTTTTGATAGACTTAAGTTCCATAGTAGGTAATTTGTTTTAATTTGTATATATTTATTAATATCTACATGGACAATATTTGTGTGACAAAAACAAGTATACACAATTTTGTTACATTTTTCACTAAGTTTATTTCTAATCATATTAAAAAAGTTGAAATACCTTTGTGTACTTTGGAAAGAATTTAAGATAATTCACAAGGATTCACATGTTCCTGCAAATGAAAATATTTGTTTTCGAGTACTTAATGACTTTAACCCCAAATAACTAACTAACTAACTTTGATTATGATTGTTGGAATCATATACCCAAACACTAATTTAAGATATTCAAATCAGAGAACTGGGCGATATCAGTAAGAGCTTTTTTCGGTCTACAATTAATTTAATTTTGCCAATAAATACTGCTATGGGTTTGTTTCGCATTATTCGTCTATCTCGAATTCTTTTAGGGAACAGACGATTGTGTTTAAGTAAATGTAAATCCAATTCAATGTAATTTCACCCCTACCTTAGCACTTAATGTCATATTGGGTCTAACACCCATACAAACACACATTCAAATGGAGGCAAGACTGAGTATTCATCGACTGTTCCATTCCATCTGTCTTTGCTAGACTCTGCTTCTTGACGACATGTTACCGAAATACGGCTTCCATAAAAATTTGTCTATCGTCGTCCCGCCAAGGGAGGGCTGGGAAAAATATAAACCTAAATCATCAAAACATGATCTCGTCTGGTATACGGACGGATCCAAGATGGAGTCAGGGACTGGATCTGGAATCCGTGTAGAGTCGCCTCAAGCGAAATTTTCAGTCAGCCTTGGCAAGAACTCATCCATATTCCAAGCAGAAGCCTTTGCCATTAACCAGTGCGCTAGAATTAACTTAAGTTTTAACACATGAGGTAAAACTATATTTATCTTTTCAGATAGCCAAGCAGCCATCAAAGCTCTTGACTCATCTGTCATAAAATCAGAGCTTGTTCTGGAAACCTTCATGGCCATCTATGAACTTGCTATGAAAAACTTAGTCACTGGAGCCTACTGGGGTTTTGCTGGCAACGAAGCGGCTGACACACTGGCTAAAGCCGGCGCAACAACACCACTTGTGGGCCCTGAACCATTCTGTGGTGTCAGCAAAAATCACTTCAGAAGCTTTGTTAAAAGCTTATCCCTGATCAAATCCAATGAATTCTGGCTCAATTCACATGGTCAGAACTGTACCAAACATTTCTTCCCTAAATTCCACCCCAGAAAATCCAAATTCCTAACTAACCTGGACAAGAATAGTATAAAAATCCTGACATGAATATTCAGTGGTCACTGTCTCCTTAAAAAACACCTTCACCGCATTGGCCTCTCAACGGACTCTACATGTAGACTTTGTTTAGAGAGTGACGAATCCTCTTTTCACATACTCATGGAGTGCCCGGCTCTCTTTCGTCTCAGGAAGGACATCCTTGGTGAGGAAATCATATCACCAACTTACCTTGCTACCCTGCATCCAGAGAAGATTCTCGTCTTCCTGACCTCCTCCCGAGTCAAAAATTTGCTCTAGGACCCCTCCAGAGAAGGCACAATAGGCTCTATAAGGAACCGCAGTGCCAGAGCCCCATGTAGGCTCTCCCGACTTGGCATCTATCTATCTATCTATTAAATATAATTAGGCGATCGTTAAAATAAGAGTATGCGGCTTGCACAACACGCACTCTAGCCCCTTCTTAATACTACTTCTCTTGAAACTTGGAGGTCAAGGGTTTACTACAAAAATATTTCTTTAGAAAACCAATCATGAGATAAATGATGATTTTATTTAAGGAAGAATTGAAACTTAATTTTTTCTTGGCCATTTGTGGGAAATTTTCTTCTTAGACTTAATAAAGCTTCTTTGGATCAAATACTTCATCTACTTGATGAGATCAGTTAAAAATGATGATCCCTTATTCCTGAACATATCACAGAAGAATAAGAGAAGTTGTCTATGCTTCACGAGCTTATGGAAGCCAGCTAGTCCAGTTTGCTTGTACTTCCTTCTGTTTTATCCCTTGCAGTATTGAATATTTCAACAAAATAAAATTGTAAATTGTAAAACCGAATCCAACCTATGCGAAAGATGGCGGCATTCGGAACACCAAAATGTCTCAAAGGAGATAGAACATTTTTTTGCACTCTTTCTCCTCTTCTTCTAACTCTGTTTTTTTACTATAAATTATCACCCTAGGTCATCAGAGTTATCAACTCAACTAGCTGCAACTGTATACCTACTTAGATCGTTTTCTCAACAAAAGTCCTACTAAAGTCTCATTTAATCTCATCAACATACTTTTGACCTACTTCTTATCCTCCACGTACTTTATATCGTTCTCTGTCTGAATTGCCTACGTACGTGACCTCGAATGCTTTCACTTTTTTGCAAGAAAATAAAACAAGAGAAAAAAAACCAACAAACGGCACCCCTTTCTCTATTCAAACACTCAAGACTTAAACAAAAAGCAAATTATAAATAAACCTCTCGTCCCTTCATCATCATGATGCTTCAAATAAAAAAGGGATTCTCAAACTGAAAAGACTCTGCACATACAGAAAACACTAACAGCCAGAAGAAAGGAAAACTTTTCAAATTTTCTCTTGCTCTCTCTCTACCAATATAATGAATGAAAATGAATTAAATTTTCCTTAACTCTCAGTGCTGGATTTTTCATACCCAAATATCCATCCTATGCTGCATGTTATCCTTTCAGCAGCCAGCAAAGCAAACTAAATCTCCAGTACACAACTCAAAGAGTACTCGGCAAATTAAATTCCAACAGAGATGGAGGACTTCAACGCGCAAAAAAAAAAAATAAACAACAAAAAACCAAAAAAAAAAAAGTTAATGCAGAGGTAGAAAAATGCAGAAAAAAAAAATTCAAAAAGGAGATAAATGAAAAAAATTTTCCACACGAACGATTTTAATGAAATAGTAGATTATAATGTCTGGAATTACAAACATTCCATTCCGATCTAATGTAATAACTATAAATTCAGGGGCTGTCCTGTGCCCTGTGTTGTTGTAGCCAACCGATCTAACCCAAGCAAGGATGAGATATTTTCATAATAATAAAAGTGAAATCAATGCCTACGACCTTCTTTATTTTCTACGCACTCTTTCCATCATGCTGGCATCATCTTGACATCGAAAATATTCTGCCGAGTTCTTAATCCCGCGCGATAAGCAAACGGATGAATTTTAATTATGAGTCTTAAGCCAAAGTTGACGGAATAAAGGATTTATGGGGTAATAGCTGTGTGTGTGTGTGTTGCCCCACGGGTTGCGGATTGTGGACTGTTTCAATGGATTTATTTTTGAAAGTAGATAAATTCCCATTCGGTTTGGTTGGCGGGACATTTTTAATTATATTGAGTTATTATCACATGATTTCTGAACTTTGAGTATGCTATCGCTCGCATTCAGAAATAATTGAATTAAACTTTTTCCTTTTTGCCGGATGTCAAAAGTCAAGAGTGGATAAAATTGTTCGTCTGAGTTTTAGAGCAAGCAACTGGGGAATTAAGGTATTAATTAGGTTGCAATTGTATGTGTTAAAGTTTGAAATGGAATTTGTTTTCCATTCCATTGTCGAATGGCAATCTTGGATTGGATGTCGAGATATTCATATGAAAACTCTGCGCAAAATTATTGTCAGCATTATGAGGAATTGGGTGGCTGAATCTTTGGGGCTTTCTTTTCAACGAAATGTCTTTACCATATACGGAAGAATGAGTAATTCATTTCTTCAGAAGGTTATTGTTAGCATCAGACGGGTATAGAAGGTTTGCATCTATTTACATGAACTTGAATAAAATATTTTTTATATGTTAATTCGACAATTTTTTAATTCACGGCAAATCTATGAGAATATCTATCTCAACTAACCTACCTATAAAATATTTTGTCTTAACTAACTGATTATCCGCTAAATATCCGATAGTCTGAAACTTTACATTCTGATGGAGAATGAAAAATAATTTCACATGTGTTAGTAAACTTTTATATTGTCTATTTGCCCGTTTTAAGCAGGCCGCTATGGGATACCCAGAAAGAAATATTTTATGTCGGATTTACTTAGAACTTGAAATCTATTTTCAACACCAGAAATAATGAGAGACACGTTTTATGAGTTTAAAGTACTCCCTCCTTGTTTAAGGGCCGTTTTCACGATATTGATATCTTTGGAAACCAAACGAAAATCAATAAATTGTTAGAAGGATGTTTCAGTTTTTTTTTAAGGGGCACCCAGTCCCCATTGTTGGAAGTATTTTTAAATTGGATTCATTTGAAACTTGGAATATATATGTATATAAAGGCTGGGCCATCTAGTGGCTTCTTTTTAAATCATAGGTTATTTTGACACTTACAGCTGTTTCCCACTCGAAATCATAACATAAAGTCATTATTATACCGCCGCGGAACGGAATTACTCGCTTTTCACTTGAACAATGTTGGGCAATATTGAAAATTATTTCCAAATTAAGTGCTGCCCAAACTGTGCGTTTTTTGAAAAGAAGTGAAAAGAATGAAATGGAAAAATAGCCAAAAAATCTCCATACAAAATTGTTGCATTTTTGTCTAGGAAAAAACGCGCTAACAAATTTTTGGTGTTTTTGTTTCAAATTTAAAAGGATAAAATGCCAAAAAGTTTTTGCCTATCGGTGCAGGTTATTTTCTGTATAACGAGTTTTGGGCTGAATTTCCACATTAAATTTGGAAACTATGCCAAAAAATAGCTTTTTCTGGCTCAATTTCTATTTTACTCTTTGGTTCTTTTTCCTTAAATTTGGCGTAATTTCCTAACTTTCTGCATATTTTCCCTTTTAATTTCTTATTTCGTTTTTTTTTTCAAAAATCTTACGCCCAAATTATTTTGGCCTTATTTCCAAAACACTTTTTGGCGTTATTTTAGTGAGCCCGTAATTTCTCATGAGACTTTTGGTTAGTGGTCATAAATTTTTAAAAATAATCTTGTATTTGGTCAATACAAATTTATTTTAAAATCAATAAATTAAATAAATACAAATTAAATACAAATTTCAAACACCAGCCGTCCTTTCAGAAATTTAAAATAGCCAACGCGCAATTAGGCTTGGTTTCAACGTTAACTACTTGGATTACGAATTCAGTTTTAAACTATAGTTTAAAGGAAAATCGTCTGCAAATATGGTAAAGAATAACTTCCTCACCATATAGCTATGATGAGACTCATTTTAAATGTAAACTTATTAAAAACACAGATTTTAAGCTCTGATATCGATTACAGCTGCAGCTGTAAGGAGGTGTTTGCGCGTTTTAGTCAGAACTGATTGTCATAATGGAAGTGGTTACAGTGAATGCGTGTTAACTTATCCTTTATTGCTTTTAAGCAAGCATACGCTTAAATATTGTTAGATGCATAATGAACAAAAAGTAGTTCAGGACGAGACTATAAGAAAAGACAGAGAAACCATAGTGTAAAAATTCGAACGTCATGTTATTTCAACATAATTTTCATGTATATAACCTTAGTTCAAGTTATTTTAACATTAGTCTTTTACAGAAGTAGATTTTAATTTGAATATCACGTTTAAAATATTTTTGTATCTATCCATCTACCCTTAACCCGAGTCTTTTTCTTCTTTTCTTTCAGCTAAACTTTAACTTCTTCTGAAGCATAGGTCGATGACCAGGTTCTTCCATCTCTCTCTGTTTGCAGCTCGATACCTCAGCTGTGTCCACGATCGCAGTACTTCACTTAATTGAGACGCAAATACACACAAAATAACCTAAGCAAAATGTAAGAAATTAAACTTAAGTAATGAATTTAATTCCAATTTATAAAGAATATTTTAATGCGAATATTTGTCGAAAAAATATATTCTATGCAGCTCATTCCACAAGTGAAATACTATATGCCACTACGATCACACTGGTCACTAGTAACATTTATCCGTGTTCTAAATTTAATTCCTGCGAAAATATATCATTACGATTTTTTAACTTTCTCGTTTACATTACTAAAGAGAAAGTTATTGCGATCGTGCGGAAATTTCGAACTCAAACTGAGTATGAGGGATGATATTACGACTATAGAGAAGTCCAAAAAAGTGGGTCCGCCAATGCCGTCTGTCTGTCTGTCTGTCCGGGCGCCGTATGGCGAAACGGTTCGACGGATTTGCTTCATTGTTCGTATATAAAGTTTTTGGGGTTACATCTCGGGGCATCTTTTTATTTTTTGCTTTATCTTTTGAAATAACGGTACCTGCCATACAAATTTTTTTGTGAAAATCACTTATCACTATTTTTCTCGAAAGTGGTTCCAAGGATTTCAGTCTTTTTTTGTTACTAATGATGTTTAGGATGGGGTCAAAAATTCAAGAAACATAAAAAAAAATTACAATAAAGTGTCCAATTTGCGAAATTACAGCAAAATCTTAGGTGCCGTTTTTGAGAAAATCAAAACCTAAAAAGTGATTTGAATAAATTTGTCACCATTCATTTTCGATTCATTTTGCGATTAAAAACGCATCTCATGTACAGAGAAAGTTTCGTATGACGCAGTCGTGCACTTTATTTTTTCTCAAATATGAATTTATTTCTTTGTCAGTGTATATTTCCTGTTCCGACGATTGATTTGCAAATTGATCTGTTCTGACAAACTCGTGCGGGTTCTGATTCTAAAATCGCTGGTTGCGAAACCAGTTCCTTAAAAACCTACAGTTGTGCGTCCGAATACTCATCCATTGTAACCGCAGCCTTAAACAGGCATCATGTAGAAGGAGTGATGCGGCAAGAATAGAACGCACGGTTAGTCAATGAAGACCCAGTCCCGCCACCAAGTATAGAAGAGGTTGACTAGCTATAAAAAAGCTTAAGAACTCATCAAATACGAAAGTGATATTTCTGTGAAATATGCAGTCTGGCAGCAGCTCATCCGAACTCTTCTAAAAATGCACCAGATGCACTCTGCTTGAATAAAGATAAAAATCAATACCATGATAGAACGGAGACGAAAAGGCGGTGGGCCAAGCTATATATAAATTGTGACACAAATATTATGAATGGGCATGAAACGTGTTCATGGCTTAATTTTGGGAAGAAACTAATTAAATGCTCTAGGTTGAAGGAGGTTATGCTTTTTTATTTGCCCCTTCATTCGTCTAGGCTAAGAGTTTGCGTTCAAATCTCAAAATCAATCAACGGATAATCCAATAAGTTTCTTCCTCTCGTTCTCTTCCCCTGCGACTTTTGGATTTCCCCTTGCCACCATTGCCAATACTCGAATGCTCGTATATTAATTTTCCCTTTAATAAATTCACAAAAATCAACAGAAAATCTCAGCTGTTTAATTTTCTTCAATTGTTGTCATTTCCATTCTTCATGCCGGCAGTTCGACATTAATCTGTGAAAATTTCAGATCCCATTGCTAAGGATCCGCAAATATTTTCATAGCAAAGTCACCCAGTACCAACAATGGAAAGCCCTCCCCACCCCCTCTTACCGCACACCGATAACCCCAAGTGATAAGTTGCTGCTGACTTCCCTCGTTATACTTAAGAGTCCATAATATCTTTGGCAAACTTTTCCTCCTCATTCATTCATTGAAGTTTTTTTCTCCATTCTTTTTGTGGATTTTTGTTTTTTTTTATGTTTTTTTTTTATTTTCACTGAAAGTAAATCCTTGAAAAGGATATGTTAACTCAAGGCATTTTCTTGCGTCTTTGGCTGGGTTGGGGGGAAAAACATACATACATATACATACTGTACTTTTATATATTGGGCACATGCTCCCAAGCAATCCAATAAACCTCTAACCTCGGTGGCCCTTCCGCAGAGGGAGATTCTGGCTGGGAGAGAAAAAATAACTAATTTCCACAAATTTCTTCACTGTAATCCTGTACCCAATTTACGAAGATGGCATCTACTTAGGAATACCTACCCGAGGAAATGAAAATTCATAAACCTCTACACACACCAGAATTGAGCTAAAAACTTTCATGCTCATGTTCGTCCCCGAACGGAAGGCAAGAAACCTACCTATCGGTCTAACGATGTTGCTGCCGTCACCGGCGGCGTTGGACGCAGGTGTGTCCTACGTGCCTCGAAAAAAAAACAACAGAAAACAGCTTCGTCGTTAAACCTTAAACCTCATAAAATGAAATAAATGCGTGCGATTATTTTTAGTAATTTATTTCTCAAGTGGTATTAACGGCTGTGTTGACACACGAGGCTTCCCATCCCAATGGTTGCGGTACGAACATCTGAGCAGGATAATAAATGATGACAAGTTAGCAGCGCGGAGCTTGTTCTTAACAGGTAAGCCCGGCAATTTCGAGTAAAAAATAATTGAATACTAAATTTAGTAAACATAAACTGCATTCAAAATGTTCACGTCCTTGTTAACTGGGAATATTCAAAAGTGTTGAAGTTTGGGAAAACCTTCGGATCCCGCATGCAAAAACCATCGAAGAAAACTTTCCTCCTCGGTATGACTTTGAAAACCAACAAACATTCCATGCTCGGCCTGCGCTTACGTTGTCGTTGGCAATAGTTGTAACGCGCTGAGGACGAACGAAACGTAGTGATATACTAAGAGCTCTGGTACTGCACCCACTCAGACCGAGATTACTATGCAAACGAGAAAAGTTTTGCACAAACTATTTATGAAATAAAAGTCCGAATCAAGCGGTAGTCACGTACTTGGCGTAGTTTATGCAATTAAGACTGGGATGGGCGCATGAAGATGTTTTGTATTCGGCAAAAGTTTTATCTTAGCAACCGCACTGAAGGCGTTTGTGGAATATGAACGGATGATTTGTTGGACATTCGAAGAGAGCTGTGCTGAATTTCTTTTCTATGGTGGACGACTTGCTTAAAGTAGTGCGCTGGGTTTGTAAATATAAGTAGTATCTCTTTGAGGAGCTTTGGGAAGCTGCTGTTGGCCAAGTAAGAGACAACTTACTTCACCAGCCAGTGGATGTCTTTGGAGAAATATGGCATAAGGGACAGATGTGAACCGAGTTCATAAACTGTTTTTTTATTAGCTACATAATATATGGCATCCATTTATGTTATTTAACGAAATAGATTATTCGGTTTTTGAGTTTTGGGAAAAGAAAAAGTTGGACGAGTAATCGTCAAAGGAACGTCATATCGGCCGATAACATCTACGATAGTGTGCAACGTGGCCGTCGATTCCGTGCCGTTCGTAGACTACAACTTGGTTAATTTTGTGTCAGGAATTGGGCCTGCACCCTTAAAAGATAAAATCTTCGAAGTGTTTGGGAGGGGAACAACATTTTGGCCGAAAAATCATGTTGAGTAACGAAAGCGCATGGATGAAGGACTATGTTAACAAGCGAAATTGCCGACCATAGGGTGTCGCTGACCCACATACGTTTCGGCAGGTGGTAATGCATCTACAAAAAGTAATTGTTTTCTCAACATTATGAGCGGTGCACAATAATTGGTCCATACTTCTTAAAACAACGACTTTGTTGAGCATAACCAATTCCATTGTTGAGCTTAAATAATTTATTTTGCACCGAATTGAACAATATGGACGTGAACGACCTGCGGTTCCAGTAGGACAACATAAATTCGTCAATAACTTACACAACAGCTCGTTTTATTCCATTTCAACATCGATCCGCCATTTTGGAATCAACCGATTTTCTGTGATTTAAAATCGTAGGAAAGTGTGTTAAAGGGGGTGGGATGGGATATCTTTCGATGCACTTCCTGATTTTAAAAATTTCTTCATTGTGGTAAAAATGAGTGTAGATTACTTAAGGATATTACTATACGACTAGCTGAATGCCCCGCCTAGCCCGTATAAAAGAAATTAGTTTTACTATCCAACTAAATATAAACTATTTTAAGTAAGAAAATATTTCTGTACAGCGGCCAACTTTTTTGTTCTCGGCTTTCATTGCATAGAAAATAAAAATTTTTCGTGGGAAACTATATTTAACGTTAATAGTCCGATTGATCTTAGCTCAGTCGAAATCTACGAACTTGTTCGTATATAAACCAAAGGTCCTAGAGAATGTCGTTATAGCGATTTTGACTGAATTTTAAATTTAACATATATCCATCGTTTTCTTTTCATTAACTAACAAACCCATTTTAAAACGTCGAATTATGGATCTATTTTTAGCAGGTAGACCAACCTTTTATTTATTACATTGAAAATGTAGGTTATTTTTCTTGACTATTTCACTTTTATTAATTATTTATAAATTAATTAATTCTTTCCAGGGTTACTCTGTGATCAATTTTATCGTGATATCGGTTCACCGGCTTAGTTTTTTTCGGCACACTTGCATATAAACGCTTTTTAATGAAGTTCAGCGGAGGAGATCCAATCATTTTCAAAAACTCTAAGCAATACTTAAAAAAAACAAAGAGAATCGTAATTTTTATGGGTAAGTGTTTTATTTCTACAGAAAATATATTTTTTATTTATATGTATATAAGGGAAAACGAATTGCTGATAATACATAATTGCCACTTCCACCTTCATCTCGAATTCAGTAATTCTTCAAAGTAGTACTAAATACAGTAGTCCCTAAATAATGTGAATTCCCGATAATGCGAATTTCTCTAAATTGCATATCGACAAAATCTTACAGTATCATCTCTATAAGTTGAATTTCGGACATTTTCGAACTCTTTAATGTGAATTTCTTTAGTAAACATTTTTACAGATTACATTTTTTCAGTTTTTTTTTCTGGACAAATTATAAAATAATTATAAAATAAATTTTCTGTAACTGCTTAATGCTAATTAAAAATTTTTTGATAAAAGTTATTTCAATGATAAGATGATGGAGTTTTTGTAGTTGGCAAGCATATTTTACATGTGATTTGCGTTCGGCAACAATAAATATTATTTTGTGTCAAACTTGGGACAATGTTAAAAATATCGTAATATTTAACACACACGTGTGTTATTTGCATTTATTTGCCGAAACAAAGTCACCTTTCTTATGCGCCTTTAATTCGTAGGAAGCTATTTCAGTCTTATTATTTAGTATTTTGTTTTTTTTTTCAATATGTTGAAATCGTTGTTTTAATAAGTTTTGTATATATTTGTTGCAATAAATGGATAAGAAAGTTGTTTAAATTAGTTTAATTCGCATCGGAAAAAAAACGTTCCATTAATGTTAACCCCCCTAAATGTATAAATTTATTAAAAGGTAGAAAAATAATTCTTTGGTATGTAACACAAGGACAGCCATGCAAAAGTTATTCTTTGCCAGGGGATGAAAATAAGTGTTTGATGGAAATTTCCACATGAAAGAGAACAAGTCCTCTCAACGTAATTATTGCACGAACTGTCACTTTCAAAGTGACATTTGTCCCTTTTTTTAAATGGAAATGGCTACTATGATTGGATGTCAATGGCCGTTATTTTTTAAATATATTTCGGTAAAAAAGCTTTGACTTTTGTAATGATATACATTTGGTAGAAACTAAAGTGGTTTGATGGAAACTTTCATCATTATGCATTCAAGGGTTAATTAATTCACATTATCGAGGTTCTACTGTATTTCTATACCTACTTAAAGTGACTTCAAAATAAATCAAAATTTAGATCCGATTTTTTTCTATATTTAAATATTATATTTTTTCTAATTGTGGTCGTGGTAGTGGGTGTATGAAACAAATTTGTACACTCAGGATTTTATGGAGTATCAAATTATCTTAGAATTGAGACGGACGGCGAATATAAGTGGTTTTGCAAACTATATGTGTCAAAATTAATATACACTTGGGATAGGGTATACCTACAAATCGTTATCGAATTATTGAAATTCACTTGGCTTTTATTTGAATATTTCTTCAAAACCAAGTCAACTCCAAGGGTCAGTAAAATATTTTAATATGTGCTCATAGATATAGCTTTAACTGATATAGTAGTATTTAACTTGAGCTTTAAATAATTCCCTCGTGTACCTTCCAATGTCAATTACTGCGCGAGTTTTAATTATTTCTTCAATTAGTGCTTATAAAAGTTGTTCATTATTGTCGTCTCGATGTAAAACAACCCTGTTTACTAATTTTCAGTTTAAAAGGTGCGACAACTTATTATAATCTTGCAAAAGGCATCATCATTGTACCGAACCCCTTTGAGATTTTAAATTCCTAGGTAAAATGCTTGCTTATTTTTGTGTGTATTCTGACATAAGTCAGTACAAGGCTGCTTACCCTTGTTAGCTGCTCACCCTCAATGTATCCGTGCGAATTTGAGATTTCTTTCCTTAAAAATTGGGAGAAGTATGTTACCAGCACCAAGAAACCCCTCTTATTTATACAGACACAACAGCCATTGTTTGTATAACGTTCAACCAAAATCACCCCATTGCAGCATGCCACCGGCTTACTACGATGGTATGCATAACAACAATAATGATTATGGCAATGAAATATGCTCGCCCTAACCAAGAAACACGTGTAATTAAGATTTATGAATACACTTTGCTTAACATCTTGTTGATTCCAAAGAAATGAGTGAGCAGATGGCCGAACATACCTCAAACCCTTAAAGGCCGCCGCTTATTGTGTGCTTGTTCTCCCTAGCAGTCAGTGCAGAAACTTTTGAGAGTCTCTTTACTGGCATGATGACAAGTTGTACAAGCAACTACGGTGCCAGGATAGAAATACACTTCTCGCGGCGGCGACACAGAAGCTTTTCGCATTAAGTTCTTGTAATCTCCTTCTGCCTCCATATAGAAATGCCAACACAAAAAATGAAGGTAAACGTCTCTGTGTTGGGCTTGGTAGAAGTGCTTGCTTGCATACCTACTACGAGGACGAGCATCAGCACCAGCACCAGCACGAGAACGAGCACTCGTATACCTTGCTTCAAGATTGGTCGTGCCCACGTCGACCTCAATGCACAGCCCCACAAATTATTTTAGCTTCGTTCTTATACTTCATCGTCGTCGTCGTTCTAGGTTGCGTTCTGCTCGTGGCTCCTCTGCCAGCTGGCGGGAGCTACTTCCCCGCCAGGCATATTATCCTTTTTATGGTTCGTAATTTATAGTAAACTGTGAACAACATTATGGGCTCTCAATGAGCACAAGTACCACAGAACATGTATGATGAATGATGCTTGGTATCAGCATTCACACTTTTCCTTCTTACATCCGCCATAAGTGGGTTACTAGCTGCACCCCACCCCGACGGAGCTCTCGCACACATCGATTTGGAATGATAATGGTCCTTCGAGGAAACTAAAAGAAAAATGTTTAATGGAAATAACAGCTGTCAAATTATTGATTACCCTCGTTAAGGCGATGCGGCGGGGAGTAGGAAAATGATTTCTTCTTCTGGTGTCGCCTCCAAACTCTAAGGATAACTGCCATCCGGACCCAGCGCTCGGCATAGCTATAGATATTCGGCTGATGATGATAATGTTAGCCGGTTATCATCGTTAATCATTCAGGGCTTATTAATTTCTTAGTGAATTTTTTAGGCCATTTGTATTGCCAGATGTTTCTTGTCTTCCTACGATGGCCTTTGGAGGACTGCTGTCACATTGGCTTTCTTGGCAGAGCTCTTAAGTAATGACGATGTGAGCACTTCTTCAGAGGAGGTCGCTCAATGAGAAATGATAGGATTTCTTTTGTTTTTAAATTTACTTAGGAAATTACATTGGAAATTGTTTTTGGAAGCAGAAGTTCCAGATTGCCTGAGGCACGCGCATGTTGTGCCATTTTATTAATGGATGAAGAGCGATTGTTACATCGCGAGTCTATTGAAAGTTTAAATATCCTATTCGGAGGTATTATTTCTGATGAGATAGATTTATTTATAAAGCAAAGGCAGGACTTTCGCAATCCTGCGAAAGATTTATTCAAGTGAAATTTTATAATTCAGTTCAGATGGATTTTTATTTACAACTTGACGTCCAGAAAAATAAAATAAAAATATTTTTCATGTTATTGCCTCCAGCATAAAGGCCCGTTGAAATCTTGAAGCAATTCAATTGGTTGACTTGAAATTCCTAAAGCGTGTTTGAGTATATTTTAATATTTTTCGAGTTTAATAGTAGCCAATTTCTAGCTTAAGGGTTTTTAGACTTTTTAATTGAAAAGGAAAGGTTTCTCGCTATACTAATGCTCGAAGGCTATGTTTTTTTCTGTCATTTGGGTATGAAAGAAGTTGAAGTCAGCTTGATATTGCTGTGACGACCTGCTTCGTAAAAAAATTGACTAATCGACTGTCGGTCAAAATGTTTGTGATGCGTTTGTCTGAGAACATAAGCGTTCTAACAAGCCCGTCACCATCAACTCCTACTTCTCAACCCCGTGTTAGTGACTGCTGGATGCCTACTACCTGGGGGGATATTAGGTAAACAACCATTTAAAAAGGCAGTTGGTATTGTCATGTTCAAAGGAGGGATCCTAAGAAAAGGCAATGACAATCAACATTCCCTTACAATCGCGTAAGAGAGGTAGCCCTAAAAATTCCTGGATCACACAAATGCCAGAGTGTTTGGCTGGTTTTAAGTGAGAGTGAAAAATTGAAACACGTGCGAAAAGTTGATAATGGGTAGAGTGCATCGTTGACCTTACAAGACGACACACACTCTACACCGTATCCACCACCATCATCTTCCAGGTTGTTTATATGTCCGGGACTTAACATTCCCTTGACTTAAAACACCCTACAGAAGTTACAATAGCGAATCGATGCCACTTTTAAGTTCGTTTTAGTTCATCTCGCCAGTTAAAACACGTTGGCTCCATTCGCTGGACCAGATTTAGCGAAACAGTACTTAGGTTTTAGCTTAAAGGATCTCTTAATGAATATCAGTTGAAGGAGCCGAAATTTAAAGCTAGTATCCACTCCAACTTCAAAACTCTCTGATCTTGAATTGAAGTACTTTGCTACACACCAAACTAGTTTCGCCAAATATGTTAGAAACTAGCGGATTTTGTGCTATTGTGCTATAACTAGAGAGAAAAAGTTTCAGAAGTCTAACGTGCATTCTGATAGGACAATGTGCTAGGCTTAAACAATAGAATCCTTCTACCTTCGTGGGTCCTGAAATTATAAATGAAAGGAATACAAAGTTTAAATTATTTTTATAATAAACTTTAAAGTAAAAAAATAACGAAAACACAAACTTCACACCATTGTTTATAATAAATAAAATGTTAAAATAAGTCACTTTTATCCAGTGCTCAGTCCCAAAACTCCGCTAAATAGCCCTTTCAGAAGCAGAAGTCAGATTAATAATTTAAAGCGTAGTTTTTTTTGAAAATCGAATTAATCGCTCAAATTTGCATCAAATATTCAAAATTTTTATTGTAATCGATAAATAGGCTTTCGCCATTGACGTTTTAAGGACTACTTCATGTTAATGTTGTCCGCGGCTTCGTTTCGAATGGTCCATTCGGAAGGTCCAATTTTGAGTCACTTTTTCGAGCATTTCGGCCTGTATTCCACGAATTACGCGTGTTGTGTTATCCTGTAATACTTCAATCGTGTTCGGGTTGTTCACATAGACTAACGACCTTACATAACCGCACCAGAAATAATCAAGAGGCGTTAAATGCATGATCTTGGTGGCCAACTTACAGGGCCATTTCGGGAGATAGGCTGCTCACCAAATTCATTCTTTAACATGTCCATTGCTTAACGAGCTGTGTGGCATGTGGTATCGTGTTGATGACCAAACGTGTGAAACCAAACCAAACTGTCGTTTTTTTGGGATACATCGGTAATTCTTGTATGGCATTTGGCTGTTCATCACTCCAGATGCGACAGTTTTGCTTATTTACGTATCCATTGAGCCAGAAATGAGCCTCTTCGCTGAACACAATTTTTCGATAAAAGAGCGGATTTTTACATTTAAGTACATATTTGTCCAAACAACAAATTAATATTTAAAAAAGTTTCTTTACCTACAAAACCGCTGAATTTATCCAAAATCCGCCTGAAATACCAATAGTCAAACCCAAAACATCGTATGGGGCAAGGATTACCAAAACTCAGTCTCTTGTACGCAACAACTTTTAAGGGAGGCCGATAGGTGCTGGTCTATTCTCAGAGGAATTAAATATACAAATTCAGGCTGAGGCTCTGGCAGTCGGATCTGGCAGCCGGCAATACCACGGAATGAGATTACCATTTTCATTGACAATCAAGCGGTCATTAACGCAGTTAATGCTAGTGATATCAAATCGAAGCTGGTTCACCGCTTTCGCATAGAGCATAATGCTATTGGCTCACCGCACAAGGTATGTCCTTGCTGGCTTCCTGGACACAGGGACATAACCGGTAATGAAATGGCCGACGGGCTAGCAAGAAAAGGATCCGAAGTGGATCATGACCGAACACTGCAGTCTATCAAACCGCTACTCTGCAATCTTATAGAAGGAATATAAGATCAGAATGAAGGCCAATCACACTTGTGATAAATTACGGAATATTTGGCCAGAGTATAATAAGAGACAAACTAACAAGCTCTTACAGTATGACAGATAGGTGCTCTAACTGGCCACAACTTCTTAAGAACTCACATGATGAAATTGAATCTCAAAGATGACTGAAAGACTGTACGAGGACACACCTTGTCACTTAAGGAGCAGAACGCTTGAAAGTTTCTTCTTCCAAGACATTATAGAATTGTCAGATGCCTCTATCTCTTATCTTTTCAGGTTCCTGGAGACATCGTCATGGCTTGACAACATTGGGTAGTAACCAACGTAAGGAATGAACCACAGCAGAGGCCATAGATTGTATTTGAATTGTGGTTTAGATTTTTTCATGTACAACTATTCGGAGGCAAAAAGTGCAAAAAATGGCCGACTCCTGGTTGAGGGCTCACTTCTGGGTGGCTTAACCTTTATAATATTTTTGTATAACTTCGTTCCTTAATTATGGAGCTACCAACTACTATGAACTTTTCTTTTGTGTCTGTTCAGAATTTGAGCCCAATGTTTAGGTAAAGTGCTTACCTTTACCAAACGACTCTTAGACATGCTGCACTTATAAGTATGTAAACATTTATTTACTTACATCTACAATTTATTGCGACACCTTATGCTTTCAATTAAATTTTAATTTCGCTTTAGCTTTTATGTTTCACGTAGATATTTCGCAACTTATAGTTTCATTGATGTCCCCATTAAAAAAACCAATTTAAAATATCAACAATTCGTGAATGATCATGTTTCCACTTTTAATTTCGCAACAGGATATCACTTAACAATAAAATCAAAATTAATTCTACCTCCCCCAACATTCAGGTGTATGTATTCTGTTAAGATTTTGATCAGGTAAACTCCATTAAACTCCAATCATCCCCAAATTTAAATTCCTCCGACGATTCTTCTCTGCCTATCATTAAGCATACCCCAATACCGATGAAATTTTTATTGCAAAACAAACATAAAGCCCCATTTCCTTTTAAATACTGCAGCTTCACTCAAAAGAAATTTAATTGCAAATCAAATAAAAGAACAAGGGGAACAATGGCAACAAGACTTATGCAAATTAATTCGCTTCCCAAACGACTTAATCGAATTCAAATGCAAATGTGTCTGCCGACAGTTCACCGTCACCCTCGCTATCCTGGTCGTCGTCGTCGTCGTTCGTAAACGGTAAACAGCAAACAGCAACCAACAACAGTCAAACAATTTAAATCCTTACTTACATTCCCCAAAGGTCAATTAATGCATTCCACAGTGGAAAAAATAAGCAAAAAAACAGGCAAAGAAATGCCCCAAAGCATTAACCAAAAGGGGGAGCACTAGCAAACACGGAAATAAACAAACACAAGACAACAAAACAAAAAGTAACAAGAAAAGAGAAAAAAAAACTTCTCAAATTGTTTTTAATGTAAACGCACACCCCGCTGGGGTTGCCAACCCTTAATCTTAATCAGACTCCCAAACAAAGTGCACGCAGCAAATAAAACAAAAAAAAAGTTTCTCCCCAAAGTTAGTCGGGCACAAACGTAACGAAAGACAAAAAGGACGACACTCAGCAGGGTAACGTAATAAAATGTAAGCAACCTTCCTTCCCCCCACACGCTGCTGAACACTCATATAAAACCCAGATACAGTTAGAAAATATTTATGTAAACATATTCTACCAAATTTATCAAGCAAAAACAGATGACGAGGGCAGCTCAGTACAATGAACCAATACATTTCGGTTGAGCGGGCTTGAGTTGGGTTTTATGCCAAGCCCATCGCAATAATCGCCACACGAACACGAACACTTTTAAATGGATGATTGTTGATGGTTGATGGCGCCGTAACACAGTAATCCTGGCCACTTTTTTTTTTATTGTACTATAGGTTTTCGCGCGTCCCATTGATGTTTTACTATTACGAAGGTGAAGATGTTTCATGAGCCATGAACCCGGCTGTAAGCCACCCCCCATTGCCCTAATAATACCTACTCCAAAGGTATGCTGTTTCATTTTCGTTCAATAATATTTCACTAGCCTTACTTTGGGCGAGGGGTGGTGGCGTTCGTGGTGGTGGTGCTGATAGGCTGATGGTAATTTTATGAGTAAATGGCCCTTAAGACAAAAACTTTGAAACCGAAACCGAAAGCGAGCGCCAAACACAAAGAAGACACACTGAGAATGGAAGTAGCAATATCCTCCAGAATCCCATCCACTTTCACAAATTCTGTGCTGTGCATAATGCATGAAGGAAATATGATAGCACAATACGAGTACAATCAACAAAAAAAAAACAGCAACTACTACATCGAGAAGTGGGCACAAAAGAAAATGTGTTTGCCAAGTGTGGCAAAAGCTATCTCATTTGGCTAAAGGGGATGTTTGAGGTTAGGTTTGAGTGGTATTAGTTTAAGATTTGCCCGCATGCAATGGGCGCTCTTGTGCAAATATTTTTCATTCTTTCCATTCCGGATGGAATAGGATTGCCAACTCAGTTTATTTGTCGGCAAATGAAGACTGCATTTAATGAGCGTTTTATTTGGTTTCAACAATGAGCAACGTAGGCAGTTTTTGAAGTACCGCCAGGTCCATAGGGGATTTGTATTATGCTGGATATGTTACATGGCTTTTGATTTGCAATAGTGATGGAAGGGAAGAGTAGGTATTAATCCTACAGTATTAAAATGTTAGTTTGTATGCGGTACTTAGTAGGCGACCTAGGCCTTAGGTCCTTTATGGGCCGCTTACGCCTAATATTTTTTTTAATTTATTTTGCTTGTTTCTACTATATCCTAAGGGTATATTAATTTTGACACACTTATGCAATTTTTAGGCCTTTAAATTTAAGATAGGAAGCTGAAGTTTGGATAACATATTGCCTAGCGTTCCGAAATGGTTAAATGTTAAATATTTCTTAATACATGCATTACCACGCCAACGAGTTGGAAAAAACCGTTTTAAAGCTAGAGAGATATGTAGACGCTGTCTTCCTTTATAATATTGTCAGTTTCTTGCCGCGTCTTCTTTTTGTGGGTGTTTTTTTTACTGAAAAATCATGTTCTTAGGATAGGATATAGTATAATACTGTTCACCCCAACCGGACTTGTAGCCTTTCATGAAGTTTGTTATTGTGAATTATATATTTAAGGTTTTAAGTAAATCTGAAGTAAGAACATTTGCCCCTCGCTTAAAAGGGTAAGAGGTGTCCCTTTCGAAACTTGCTGGAACGTGTGTCTAATAATTTGTTTGCTTTTGACAAACGTGCAGTGCCAAATCATTAACACTGATAGTTTTTTTTTGCTATATCGTGAAAAAAACCCTTAAATGAGGAAAGAGTTCCAGAATTCACCTTGGTGTCGGATTTGGGAAAGTACAAACAAAATATTTTATTAATTCTATTATAAAGTAATTATTCTAATTTTCATGTAAATCCGACAGAAAAGGATTTCGCTCTATCCATCCCCTGAAGTGTTACCCCCTAAAACGTGCAACTGTGAACAAATCAATATTTACTATAACATTTTATTTTATTCACCATCTCCATGTACAATTTTAGATTATTATGACCACACGGTCTCCTATCCAATTTTTTTTTTCATCGCGTTTTCAAGATTTTAGGTTATGTAAAAAAAATCCCTTCTAAAATTGCGTCTACAGAATTATTAGAATATACCCTTTAAGTTGTGCGCTGCGGAGTCAGTCAGTCAGGACAAACTATTTTATTGGTGTAGGGGATCGAGTTCAGTGTAATCAGTGCTTTCAAGTCCCGTTCAGTAACATTTGCAGTGTTTTTACAGCCCCATGCAGTATATACTTACCGCCATGAGATACTTCTCAAAATTTGCTCTTAGAATCGAGGTAGGTAAAATTTCATTTTATTTAAGTGTTTGCGGCGTTTTGGTATGCGAGCAAAAAGCAGTCCATTGCAGTCCAATAAGATGTTTCACTAATCTATATTAACATATGCCTAGTTCTTCGACGGCAGATTGAATTACAACTTAAGGTAGCCGCCGTGGCTCAGTGTAAAGTGCTTTGGACTGCAGACTATATGGTCACAAATTTAAAACTAGTTCTAACCTAACAATATTTGTTTTCTGTTCCCACATAAACGTCTGATAAACTGTGATGAAATTAGATGTTTGAAGTCGCCTAAAATGTTTGGTCCCGTTCTTAAGTGCCAAATACAAAATGAATTTCGTCCCTATGCCATCTCCCATAGGCCCGCTTTATTTTTAGATTTAAGGTATAATCTTATTTCATTATTAAATTGAATTCTTCTGGTGCGAGTGGAGTATAAAGTGTATAAACTATTCGATTCCTTGGCAATCATATCATCAAAACATAACAACATACAATCTTTAGTTTTCTGTTTTCGAAAATACCACCTTAAACTACAATAAAACTTTATGCTACTGCACTAGGAGTCTTTTAATATTTCCGATTCGATGAGCTCCGATCTGATGATGGTTTGAATATGCAAGAGCTTTGCCATTAAACTAAATTTGCACTCGCTTATATTAAAATTCGACGACGGACAAGCTTTATGAATCGATGGCACACTTTATCGGTATCGCAGCATCATCTTTTTTTTCACCTTCAATGTATAATTGTTCAAGCGTTCTCAGTCGAGCTTGTACAAACACGTAACATTCCCCACATATGGCAACCCTTCGTGCCGTTTTTACGATCCTGTTCTATCCTAGTCTTTACAGTGTTTATTACTCTCAATGCTCTCTGCCAAGGCCCACGTTACGGTCTGCTGCTAAGAAGGGCTCACATGAGTGATGAAGATGATGAAAGAAACATTGGGTGTTGTAAAAACCAAACGATATCTCCTGCAACGATGATGGCTTTCACGTGAGCGACATCTCTGTTATTACTTTACCACCGTATCCGCCACAGTACAAGTCCCCTCTTTATCCAAAAGTTCTATATATATATCTAAACATATTATATTGTAAATTCTTGACACCTTGCACAGAGGAAAAACCGTCACACTCAACACAACGGTGTGTGGTAATAATTCAAACGAGATTTCACCTAAAGCGCATGTTAAGAGGAGGAAGCTGTCTTCACACCACCACGCTTGGTGTATTCCTTTCTCTAATTTGGCAAATGCCAAAAAGAACGAACAATAGATGACGGAAGAGCAAAAAAATAAAGGAAAACTTTAAGTGGCTATAAATCCGGGATTTACGTAGCTTCTGCGTTCCGCTACCTGTGTACCACCGCCGCATCTTTTTCGGTAATGCCGACGACTAAGGGAGGGGGTTATGCAGTTAGTCTTTGAAGTATGCCATTCTCCACCCCCGCCGTTTGGATAGATTACCTACCTACCTACTGTGCCGTCTCTCGTCAAGTAGTCGTACTTTCGCCCCCCGGAAAAACGAAAAACACCCAACAAGCTTGCATCTGACAGAATTCCACATGTGGTGTGAACAACACACTCAGCTCGTAGAACAATCTTTCGTAATGCTGGCCCATTGCTTATGGATTATATTGGAATATCGTATATAATGTATACGTGATTTGACTTTGGAATGTGCAAGCTTGAGGGTTCCTGCTGTTTCTGGTTTTTTTTGTTGCCCTCTCGCACCAAATTGCTGGCGAAGGCAAATTTGATTAATGGGTGGACTGTCTAATGATGGCAAAGCAACACCGCCCAAATGATGCCGAAATGTGTTCACGTATTTCGTTCCGATCCGATTCGGGGGGCGATGGGTAGGGATGAAGGAATGGGCAAAAAGTGCGTGATGTCGTAGATTTAAGTGGTATAATTTACAAAGGATTAAAAATGTGCAATCCATCACTGGCGAGGATAGCATTTCAATTTGGTGTGAATTCCACGTAGGCGGTAGATAGGTGGTGGAATAGTTGTGGTTATCAGTGTCGTAAATTTACGTGAAAACATTTCGACGTGAAAATATGTGTGGGTTAAAAGGGTTAGTGATGAACCCCTTCGTGTTGGAAAGAACCTGAGGTAGAAGATGTGAATGAATTTCTAATTTAACATTCAATAGTTGACTTATGCATAGCCCAGAACCTACCTTTTATCCAAAATGTTATATAAAAAATAAAGGGAAAAAGCCTATATTCTATATTCTTTCGTGATATAACTTGCAAACGTTTAAAAAATCTAACAGCACATAGCTAAACTATTTGGTTATATAGGAAGCTGTGACGTTACAAGGAAGGCTTGATGGTGTTTTTTTTAAACGATTTTGGGATCATTTTGAGATATTTGTTCGCAAAATTTGTCATGAAAATTGCCTTTCTTTTGAAAAAACCTTTTTAAATGAAAACTGTATAATGCAAACCGATTCTAAAAAAAACCCCTCAAATAGCAAAAGTAGACTTGTGGTCTGAGATCCTCTTTGCTGGAGCGCTTGTGTCCATTCGCATGATGTGGTCTAGTCAATGTATTTCGACGCGTTTTGACATCCATGTCTTGGGACGGCTTCTCGCGCACAGGACCAATTATATGTCCAATCAATTATCTTTCGAATTAGCCCAGCACTAAATGTACATGTCGTCTAGCAGTCGGCGCCGTATAGCAGATACGGGTTATGTAGAGGATGCACTTTGTCCTTCGAGTCAGGAATATTGAACACATTTGATTGGCCAACACGAGGTGTTTCTCTCGATCATTTTTCACCGGATAACCACTAAGTTGCTCTTCGTGGAGTTGATGTTCACACCGACGTAGGAGAACTCCTTAACTACCTCAAAACTTCTGCTAACAATATATTTGACATTTTGCCCTAGGCAGTGGACTTGTCTTTTGAAGATAGTACGTTCTGTGTTGGATCAGCTCAAGACCGTGATTGAAGAAGTCACATAATAGCTTATCACCTTGCCGAAATCCGGTGCATGGTTGAAAGAGTTCAGATGAGCTGCTGGCCGAAATGAGCATTGCATCGCTTGTTCTCTCTGAGGGTCACAGGACTCAGCTGAATCAGTTTTGCACTGATCCTGAATTGGGCCATTGCTATTTAAGTCGATTAAAAGATGGTTTGTCAGTTAGTATTGGTATCAGGATTTGCCTTAGTATCAACGTTTAATCTACGGTCAATTTGTCAGGCAGAAAGCTAGTTAGTTCCGATTAGTTTATAGCTTCAGGGTTTGAAATGTTCGCACAATACCTAGTTTGGATATAATCTCGAAGTGACATTAAGTAGATATGCCTGATATATAGGCATGCTTTTCTCTACCCATACTTGGTTAATGATTTGGTGCATGCGCCCTACTGATATCACCTTTGTTTTTGAAGAGCTGGGAAACCATCAGACCTGGCGGGCTCATGTTCTCATGATTTTTCACAGCTACGGGAAACGCTTCTATACTAGTACTATACTGGTTTCTTTTCTTGCCGCATCACTCTCCCTTTATACGTTGATCATTTAGCAGCTGTTGAAAATGCTACTTAAATAGATCCTTCCCCAACTAGACTGACTTCGTAGGTAATTATACAAATCCTCTTAGACGCGCTTCTTATATAATTTGTTACTTCCTTACAGATAGAGCAATTGCTGTCTCCTTTCCAGTTATTAAAAATAGATAAAATAGAGCAGCACCTTCGATTGAAAAGATGATTTAATTAAAACTTTGTCGGCATGCTTCAGAAAGTAGAACTAGAAAAATTAGATTGAGTACCTTTAAAACACAGGGTATACTCGCCTTGCGAGGAATGCACATCAGTTTACCCTTAAGCCTGTTTTCGGACGTACTGTGAAACATAAAGATTCCTTTCTCAACCGCACAATACGAATGTGGAATGCTCTACCACGCTCTGTTTTTCTTTTGCATTATAATTTACAAACATTTAAAACCAACGTGCATCGGTTTCTCCCTTTCTCTAATCCTTCATTTCCCTAATGCCCGCACTGTGTCACTTCATTATAAGGGTATCCAAAGTCCTTTAGTGCGCATACATTATAAAAAAAAAAAAAATGTGCGTTAGTAAAAACCTTCGTTGGAATGATCATATATTCAAATGTCATGTTCTGCTCTAGTTAGTATGCAAACAATAGATCTTATTGTCCATTTAATATGTAGCCTTTTAGCCAACTGTTACCAATATGCAATGAAAGTACGTGCTTGAGTTGGGGTTGGGCTGGGTTTGTGGGAGTTCATTTTTTGTGCCTGCAGAGACGTTGATTTTGACACTTTAGACACGTTTTACAGACTTCGAAAAAGCTACCCGTCGCTTTATATATGTCCCGCTAAAAGCAAGCCGAAGCGGCTTTTGTGTATAGTTTTGTGTACATAGTTATTTAAGCCAATAAATTATTGGCCAATAAAATAAAGAGACTTTTAAACTTCAGTTTGCCGTTTTCAAGGAACCGCAATGCAACAGGCTACAGGGATATAAGAAGAATCCAGATAGAATTGTAACATAGCGCTTCTAACTCCAGTTCAGTTCACTCAGTAAAACCATCTGACATTTGAAAACTGGACGTGTTATAGCCTTAGTCTGATAGAAATAATGATGAGTTCTACTCCTTCCGCTAGAGCTTCCTTTTTTTAAGCAAAAAACTTCTATAAAGTTTAGATAGATTACTTCTAGCACGAATGAAATGGGCCTTCAATTGTATCGAATTTCAGAAACTCGAACCAATTGTTTTTGTTAAACCTTTCTGACTAATGCATAATTAATTCTAGATCTGAGCATGAAAAAGATAACTTTTTTCTTATTACCAGTAGTTAAATGTATTGGAATTCAATTAAAATCAATTTTATACCCCGCGGAAATAGTTTGTTTTCAGCTGCAGCTCAGCTCTTGCGAAAAATTGGCAAATATCCAAGTGTAAGAATATACATGACGCTTTGCATGTGAAGCGTTTCTTTTCAAAACTTCAATTTTTGGTAAGATATTTGGTCCTATTTGTATTGACAGTGTCTGTTTCAAAAAACATATCTTCGTATTACAAAATAAAAATAGTTGAAACAGCTAGAGTTCAGGTCCTGTATGGGCCGCTTACGCCTCATATATATTTTTTTATTCCTTGCAACCTACGTAGCCAAAAGCAACGCAAATCTGGAATCCTAATGAACTATTTAAAAGCATATTTGGAAAAAATTATGATGGCAATTCCTGAAACATCCAACAAGCAATTGCTCACATTTTCACTTCCTTGAAAAACTCACAATCGCCGTAATTAGTCACAACTGGTCCTAATTCGTTCTCTCATTGCTAATAGACCTCATTTCTAATTTCTCCAAATTAGGCTAACGACAAGCTTCTACCGAAAATCATCAGCACGGACATTAAAAATATGCCAAAGGCTTTTGAATGAAACATTAACTTCTTAATTGTCATTTTCCTTCCTTAGCTGTTTAATTATAATTATTTTTTTTTCTGTCTTTTTCCATTTGTCCTGCTATTCCGAATGACCATTATCAGGTCGAATTTATCTGTGAGTTGCTGGCGCGTTCTCCGACAGTCTACACCACATAAACCATAGCGCAAGCTTAGTGGGGATGTCTGGGACTGAGACTGAGAAGACTTTCTCAAATTGCACACTGCCAAGCGAAATGAATGGCCCAAATGTCGATTTAACTTTTCCTGGTCGACGTACCAGGTAATTTTAGTTATTGTGTGGTGGCAGGGTACTGGATAAAAGAAAAGAAAAAAAAAACACAAAAATAGAATTACACATAGCAAAGAACTTGAGCGATTTTATCAGAGTGCTGCTCCCCTTCAATTCGGCACTATGCAACTCGTCGTCTTGGTCTTTCGGAATTTGCTTCCATCCAATGCAAAGTAATGAGATACTTTGGGATAATTTTCCACCACACACCAGCAATCTACCAGAGTAACTTTCGATCAAGATAAAATCGAATAAGAGCAAAAAAGGATTTTTTCGTCATGAAGCAGAGGCAGGCGGGTTGCTCAAATCCCGAGTCAAATGGAAAATAACCTTAAGGTTAAGATTCCAAGGTAATTTGATTCAATTCCATTGATACCAAGAAATTCAAACTTGTCTTATCTGCGAGTATAAATTCACTTCAGTTGGCATTTTCCCTTGTTGGGTCTTGGGATTTGGTGTTATTTTTTTTCTGGTCCCTTCTATCTTCCTGTGTGGTGGCCTTTGTTCTCTCTTCGCCTTGTTGGTTTTTTTTTGTTTATTTTCCTGCATCGAAAGTCTATTAAAAATGTTTTTCGATTTTAGATTAAAAGCTAATAAACAGAAAGTTTAAGGTACCCTTGAGTGGATTGACTGCGGCGGGAGAAGAGATAATGGTTCGGGTTGTTGGTGGGTTTTCACCAGTAGAAAAGAATAGAGTGTGTGGCTTAGAGCACGGTTTAGTAAATTTATTTGACAATATGCATTAAGTAGATTCCGTTTATGTTTCAGTGTATAATAGACAGAGGGTGTTTTGATATGACTGGGGTTATCTAATTTCAAATAAAAAAATTTATAAATAAATCTTTTAAAATATCAAAAACACGTTTAGTTATATGAAAGAAAGACTTAAAGAAGTATTTACAGTATGTACTGTTCTTGGATTCATGTGTTTGTGCTAATTCAATGGTGATCCCCAGCCATCATATTTGGATGAAAGACCTTTATAAGACTAAGTTCACGTAATAATTTAATGGATATAACATTTACGGTTTTGTTTTGCGGAGACGATGTTCCTTTTTTGTATGTACAGGTCCTGATGGCATATTCATTATATAGCGGTCAAAGGATAGTTCTCGCAAACTCCAGTACGAGTTGCACAAAAAACAACCTACTTTAAAACAAGAAATAAAATAAATAAAATCGCATATCAAGGAGTAGACGATTCTTTAGAATATCTATAGACGAGCCAGGTGTGCCGACGAAGGTTCTAATCAACCTAAACATACCGTTCTTTGCCGTTGAGTAAATATGATAGGCTTGGATTAATCATTGTCGTGTAGATCCATAGCACACCTTTTAGAAGAAATAAATCCGTTTGTTTTATCCATGACACGCCTGGACTGCTAAAAAATCCGATAACGCCTTAGATACTTAGATAACGCCAAAGTAGCTTGCTATCAAGGACTACAAAATGTGACACCTCAGTTGAACACAAACATTCGCTGGGCATGATCCGACAGGAAGAACTCATTTGCGACAATAAACCCAAGAGATTAGATGCGTTGAGGTCAGCTGAGAGTCGACATATACGTAGAGCAAAGCGAGACGCTTAGAGCTAAATTTATACCTATCAAATAGTTTGTCTTGGCTGGACTAACTTATCAACGCAGCGTCCAAACTGGAATTTGACGGAATCCTCGAGAAAAAAGAAAGAGTATTAGAAGAAGCGATCTATGAAATAGTTGCTTCTTTAGGAATAATGATGAGTAGTTTTACCAAAAGATGAAAGGAATGTCCGAAACAATAAAGGTTTACAAGGAAACCTTATGGTGGAGTCACAGTCGGAACTGACGATATGTAAAATTTATTCCTATAGAATACTATACTCAGTTAGGCAGAGCGAAACATTAAACATTGAAGAAGGATAGCAATATCTGAACTAAAGCACAAAAAGGCTTTTGAGCCAAGGCTGCTGGGGCATGCGGCAGCAGAAGATGATTTGGTGGGAAGCATGCACATTTTCATTTCCAAGATAGTCGGAACAAAGTATAAAAGTTAAAGATAAACCTCAATACTCTGCTATTATTCATGCATCGCTGAAACCGAAAGGCTGTCCATCTTCGGCATGTGTATTAACGATAAACAAATATCTCATCCCTTCTGATTTGGCTTTTAAAATGCGTTTTTTTGCCAAAAATTTGAGTATAACGGTCATATCTGGTCTGGTGCACAAATAACATATTTGGAGCTACTGAATAGAATTCAAAAACGTGCGATAAAGACATTGCGAAATCGCTCGATTCTCTAGTCATCGTCGCAACGTCTCCTGCCTATCGTTGTTTTATCGTTACTTCCACCAAAAATTTTCAAACGAAATAGCAGTTGCCTAAAAGCCTATATTCGGACGGACAGTGAATTACAAGGATTCGTATCTTAACCGTACAATACGAATGTGGAATGTTCTACCAAGCTCTGTTTTTCCTAAACATTATAATTTACAGATACTTAAAACCAACGTGAATCCGTGTCTCCTTTTTCCTAATCCTTCTCTTCGGTGCTCGCAATTTGTTTTCTCATTATAAGGGTATCCAAAATCATTTTAGTGCGCGTAAATTAAAAAAATAACCAAAGGATGTCTCATGAATTCATAAGAAAGAAAATCCTCTAATAAGCTCTAAACATAGTCAGGTCAGGTAAGAAAATCTTTATTAAGGTCTTTTATGCAGGATGCAGTGTTTTTTTGGTTAAGTGTGTTGGACCACTAAGCGAGGGGTCGCTGGCTCAAAATCCAGACCTGTACCACCTGAAAGTTATTTTTTTTATGACTTAACCGTGTTCTTTTTTGTCAAAGAAGGATTTGCAAAAGAAATTCGGTTAGATATCAATTTATAGCTAAGTTATAACTATGAACGGAATTGGATCAACTACATTTTCATAAAACGAAAGAACTTGCGATATTTGAATTTCAAACTTCGGGTTTTGAATCATTTTAAATTATAAATATTCGGTTTTCTTTAACAATTCCCACTGTCAATTACCAGTTTTAAAAAATTAAAAAACATTTCTAAAAGGACTACAACTTCGTCAGTAGTGATGGTCTTGCGTGACTGAAAGGACTAATGCCAATTGAGTGAATGGCAGTGACTTTCCAATAGAGTATAACTTGTTAGGTAAAATTAAGTTGGCATTCCCTTGAAATGAATTCAAAACGTTTTCAACAATGCGAGGTAGTTTGGTACATTTTTGTGCCCTCCAGGAAAACTCTTTAAATTTCGCACAAATATCTATGTGTTTGTGTTAACTTAACCCATGAATCTTTTCTTTTTTTTACATAAGGCTACCTACACTATTTATCTTGTCCTTTGATGTTCTCTAACCCGAAGCTTACATTTGCTTGTAGTTCTCATTTATGTTAATTAGATTCCCCAAAGTATTTGCAGGCAAACAACAAAGTAATTTAATTAAACCCCTTAAACCACAAACATTTCACGCGTATCCCCATTTTCAAAAGCATGTACCCAACTGAATTAAATAAATTAGATACATTTGAAAGTTATACCGAAACCGAAACTCTTTCCACGTTTCTACAAAACTGGTTAGCATTCCATCTAGGTCATAATTCATCTCTTCCCTTAGTTGTGGCTGAAACAAACCTCCACATCTATTTGTACATTGCTGAAGCTATCATCATACCTTTTACTGTCTCTAGTTTCAAATGTGCTTCCTAATATCATAAACATTTCGTCCTTGTACCTTGCCGTTTAAGTAAAACAATTCGCAATAACCCTTGTCGAGGTCTAGAAACTCAAACTTAGGAAAAAGGGAATTTTCTTAAATATGAATATCGTCATCGCACCGCATCACAGGAAAAACCACTACTCGTGACTGGAAACTATCAGGGGAACAATCGGCTGCAGCAGCAATGTAGCGAATTCCAGCGTTGCAGACAGACGACGATGAATACGACGGCGATTACCTCGTAAATGACTTTGGAATGTCGCACCACCCTCCCTTATAAAAGAGAAAGAAGCACAAAGTTCCTGGCGTTCGCACAGTGGACATATTTAATTCCAAGTGGCATGGCAAAATGCCACTTTAGTTAGCAGGACCACAAATTAGAGCAATAAAACGTTTCATAAAATTTCAAATCCCTTCTGCTGGTGTTCCGGAGATTTTTTTTTTCGTTTCTTTTCCATTCTTGTGATTGTTGTTGTCTGAATTTTGTCCTTGCATACACATACATAGACATACCTAGACATATGCGACAACATTTAAACGACAAGTTGACTTTCATCGTTCGTTTCATTCTGACCCCATCATCACCCAACGCCATTCGCTGTGCCGCGCATAGCCTTTACGAAGGGTCAGTCATAAACAAAAGTGTCAGAAATAAAAAACAAAAAAAAAACAACGAGGACGACCGACGACGACATCAGACACAAGGGATGGGGCAGGGTTGAATTTTAATTCCCACATATCCCCCTTCTAGTTGTCCATATTATCCTGGCTCAGTGAATCTCTAAATTTTGTGACTAAATACTTTAACTTTGTTATGCAGGAGATGACACAATCTGTTTGCTCCATAGAGACCTCATCCCGCGCTCATATTCCTGCCAAGCTGTGCATTAACCTAAGTCGCTTGTACTCGGTCTTTCTGGTGTAGGTGGTGGAGGAATGCCCGAACTTAGTGGACGACTACGACAATGACGACAACGATGACTACGACGACGAGTAGCAGGCAGTGGCGGCGAATGAGTGACATTAAGTGGAAGTGGCATATTTGAGAAATCATTTAAGGGGTTGCTGCAAGGGTGTATGCGGGACGGAGGGGCTACATTTTCCCGCAGAGACAAAACAGAATTTTATGTTAATGTGATACACTTATCCCTTCACCCTTCGGTAATTTATTTTCTCGCTTCTTAGAGATGGTAAATGAGTTGGGTCTAATGGGTGGGGGCTTGGCACAGTAGTTCCAGAGTACTCTACTAGGCGGTGCGGTATTTGACGTTTAATATGTTACTTAAGCTTTTTTTGTAAGGGTGGGGAAACTGTGCATACATACACGATGTCCTTTGTTTCGGTTACTTTCGATGTTTGCTTAATTGGACACCACCACCTTATATAATTTATGGAAGAGGATGTGGCGAAGAAGATGGATGTAAAAGGCGATTATGGTGGTAACTCCCTTTCTTGCGCTCGAAATAGGTTTGATTGTTTTGTTGCGGTTAAGAGTTGACTTGCAGTTGACGTTGTTGACATAAGCTTATTATAATTTGTATGACCGCATTTATCATTCCAATAGTCTTACTAATCGAATTCAATAATAACTTACATGTCTGAAGGTGCGATCAAACGGTCATCCGGATGACATCCTGACGTCACTACGACGTGGAGTTTATACTAAAGTTGTTATCCGGATGACCGTCTGATCGCACCGAGAGTCGTACGAAAATGTCTCGTTTTTTTAATAATTTCTAATTTGAGAAGCTCCTCAGAACAGTTCTTATGTTTCGATGGTTTTCAGAATCTGGCAAGATGTGCGGCAGCGAACAATTTAAGTCTATATGTTGTTTAGTTCTAAATGCTGGTGCATAAAATATGAGATCATAAGAGGGTTACGCAAAAGTTCTGCGCTACGATAAGTTTGTTTTAACTACAACCAATCTCCTTTTTGGTTTTAACAATTCGAAACTTTTTGCAGCTCGTTCTAAAGTTTTTCGCAAAGTAGAGCTTCAAAGTCATATTCCCTATACGCTGCTGGATGCTAGTGGGAAATATCCTACATGAAAAGTGCCCTGTAATCAACACTGAACTGAAAAACAATAATATGACCTGTTTACAAATTAAACACGTAACTTTGAACATATTTAACGTAATATTTCAAATAAATACCTTAAAATATACGGGGGTGGTATGAAAACTTTTTGACCTAAATGTGAAGATGGCAACACTCATCAATAAAAAGGAATGTGCGTGCGTATCTTTTTGATCGGTACTAACAAAATTCCAGCCATTTCGGACCCGAAAAGATTATTGAAATAATGCTCGATAGCCAATTTTTTGCTTTTTAACAAAAATATTTAAATCTCATTTATTTATTCATATGGACGAGTGTTGCCATCCTTCCATTTAGGCCACGTGTCACCGATGGTTCATACGTTTTCAAAGGAACTAAATGAGGAATAAACTGAGGTACTGATGCAATCGCGGAAGTGGCTCACACTATATCAATGTTGGCAATACCATAAGATGATATTACTATACTCATTGACAGTTAAGCGGCCATAAAATCAGTGAATGCTTTCGAAATTAAATCAAAGCTGGTTCATCGCTGTCGCACTGAGCTTAAGGCTCTTGGTCACAGCACAGGGTATGTTTCTGCTGGGTTCGTGAACACAGGGGCATAACCAGCAATGATATGGCCGATGAGGCTTCAAGAAAAGGATCCGAAATGGATCATGACCACGCACTTCGGTCGATCAAACCGCAGGCCAAGATCTTTTCGCAAAATTCGCCATAGTGTGGACTTAGCGGTGCCCAATTCTTGAGAACGCCGTAAAATGGAATGTTTTGATTAGTTTGCAACGGACCCCTGAGTCGCTGCTATATTCTTGACATTTCCATCTGAAAAAATGTAGACTCAAACTTGTTCACTAGACTATAAATTGGAACAAGAATTACGCCCAAAATTGGTATTAACGCCCTTAAGTTTGCCCTGACCGACTCTGGATTTTGGTAATAAATTTTAATTATTTTATAAGCGTGCTTTGTTCGTGAAATTCACCATGATGAAAATGTTGTTTTAACATTGACAGTTTGGTCATTGGTTCAAGCGTGTGTTCACAGTGAAAGTTAAAAGCTGTCAAGCCCCAATTCGAAATATGTGGTATAAGCAGTTGTACTTCAATTATACAGATAGTAAACTCTATAGTACATAGCTCTCTATAGTATATAGTATACTGGTATATACAGATAGTAAGCTCAGCATACCTCTGTCCCCTTTAACCCGCAAAAATTAAAAAAAATGGCTGCAAAATCATCTTTTCAATTTCCTGTTTGTGAATACGCGTGAACCGCAGTTGATTGTCAAAAATATGGTGTTTGAAGCCTAGTTTGACATTAATAACACCTTCTTGAAATTGTTTCCAAAATGGATTCCTTGGCGCAGTATTGGAATTGTGTGCGCGAGCTGTCTCAATTTGATTTGAATGCAGAAAATTATACAGACACAGTTCTACGCCTTTTTGAAGCAAAACAAAAAGGCAGGGCGAGAGAACAAAAAATCCTCTCAGTTGACTTTCTGTATAATTACTCATTTGTGCTTCAAGGATTGGACAAATTTCAAGACTTTATTAAAAAAATTTAATAAAAAAAATCTAATTGGTTGCAGCATAACTAACGCTTAAAGAAGAAATAAAAATTTTTAATCAACTTACGTATCCATTTTAGCCAGTAACCAATAAATTGTTCTTAGAAATACTTGATTACCTGTGCCCATTCGAAATTTGAATGGCATAATAGTTAGTTTGCATCCGCGATTTGAGAGATTTCGTTTCCTCTGCCGTTTTTAGAGACGTTGGACTGATGTTGGACCATAGCATTTTTGGACGTACTTACTTATAGGCACCCTAAATTTTACCTGTCAGACCTATTTCTTCGTTTAAAAATAGCGCCCTCTAATTGCATACAATGAAGAAGCCGGATATTCCAGAATATGTAACAGAGGTATTGTTTCCATTTTAAGTAAAATCAAATTACTTCAATGAATAAAGATAGTAGCTAGTTTTCGTGTTTCATCTGAGCAAGCAATTTGGAACCCTTTATGGCTGCTACCGCGCAAATTAACATAACTGACCAAAATACGCATCTCGCATTTTTGCATGTTTGGTTGTGCTGTCCCTTCCTTCCAGTATACATGTAAACCAACCATAAACAATGTCTTACATTGACAATGGATTTTGCATTTTATATTCGAAATAGAGATGTACAAATTTTGAATGCAACGAATATTTGTTATCAAGTTTAAAAAGAAGGCAAATATTTTTTTGCATTATGCATTAAAATGAACCTTACTTATTATTTTATTACTCTATAAATCTAAAATTTTTAACAATGCCCAGCCCAATACCCAGCAAAGGAGCCATTCCGGCAGCGCTGTACTAGATACTTACGCTTTATTACAGAGAGCACTTCCTCTCGTTGAAATGATACACTCATATCCATTTTAGTTTCATTATATGTATATTTTATTTTCATTTCGATATGCTTTGGACGGTTAGGTTTAACTTAAAGAAGATTTTAATTTTTCAGTTTAATTTTTATTCGTTTTGTTTATTTGAAAATAATAATTAAAAAAATTTACAAATGTGTACAAAGTTTTTTCCGTTTAAATTGTTAAACTATGCCAGAATAGTTACAGAATAAGGATTTTGCTTTTTTTTTAAATAAATTAATCGGATTACCTCATGACACAGTAATTGAAAAATGCGTGTGTTTTTTTTTATTTTCTTAATTAAATACATATTTCGTAGGTATTTGTATTTGTATTGGTTTTTTGTTTTATCTATTTTAGTGTAGCGCTTATGATATATTTATGTTTTTTGTTTTTATTTTCATATTT
Organism: Ferdinandea cuprea; assembly: GCA_963576555.1. Taxonomy (NCBI): domain Eukaryota; kingdom Metazoa; phylum Arthropoda; class Insecta; order Diptera; family Syrphidae; genus Ferdinandea; species Ferdinandea cuprea. The sequence goes on from OY754958.1 coordinate 30,342,549, forward strand.
TATAGCTTCTATATTACAATATTATTTATTTTTTCTGTTTAAAATATTACAAATCACCACAATTCATCATTAGCTGAGTGAATTACATATTTATATCTTATGATTTCTATTTTTTTTTGGATAAAAGATACTTTCGTCCTTATTCTAAGTAATTGCTTGGTTTCTATAGATATTTTTGTTTTGTTTTTCTCTTGTGGGGCTACAATATATCTATATATTTAAATATTTGTAAGTGTTCTTGTTCTATATATCCTTGCTGTACAAATAAAAACAATATACTAAATGTTTTTTTTTGGGGGGTTTTTCTTATGGATTTGCCCTATAAATCGTCCAATCAGAAATCTTAAATCGTCATACACATATCAATGAATCATAAACCAATGCACAAAATGTATCTTGTATTATATAGTATATGACCCCATTACAATGTATAAAGGAATACAAATCAGGTTTTCTTAGATTACCAAAGGATTATGGGATATTTATAAGGAATACAGATGTAGATGAATGTTTTCGCTTTGAATCATAAAACGACGACAATGGTCAGAAGAAGATGAGATGCCCCCTAGCATGCCGCATGTGTGTTTATACTCTTTAATATTTTGTTCAAGTAGCTGGTGTCCAAAAATTGCTTATTTATATATACATATACCCACGTCTCCATATCTACTCAAGGAAGGTCATAAAACGGGGTTTTACGATCTTGAAACTTTACGTAGCCATGTAGATAGATACATGCAGAAGGTATCCGTATGTGAATCTACATTGACCCTTTGCAGAATGGAATAAGGGTTGGATACTGCTGACGCAATGTCCTTCCTTCCGTCCTTTCACTTCTATTCACTGGCACGGTTATATGGAGGATTTTGGGCCAACGACCAGAAGAGCCAGGTTACTTTGAACGATAAGGAGAATATGAGAAAAGGGATAACTAGCTAGCTATGCTGATTCAGATGAATTCTGTTCTGTTGGGGATTTAAAAAGATCTATTCTTTCGCCCTCGTCGTAGCTTTATAGTACCTGAACACAACGTGTTGGCGTTGTCAGTGCTGGCGTGCGCTTAAAGTGTTTGTTTTCATCCCCACCCTTGACACTCATCTGGACGATAGTTACTTTGTTACGACAAAAGAAGAGCCGGCGAAATTATGTCCAGCAATTTGGCCCTAATCGAATTAAATTGATTCTTTTATTGCCCATTTGGAAAAGTATGCGAAGAAAGCAATGGGGCATGAGGAATCACATATGTTTCTCTTTAAGTCATTGAAATGGAGTTTTAGTTAATTTGGTAAAGACCAACTTGACGTATTATAAAAAGACGTATGTATGCCGGTAAAATTCCCTAAAAAGAGCATGAAATTTAACAATGTTATGCATTATGATATCAGCAAGAGGTTCCAATCGGTGGAGGCTGGTAGGCACGATACACTTAAATCAAAACTCATTGAGATAAGAATCGAAATCAACAGAAAAGTTCAAGTTTGAGCTATAAAACTTCAGTAGGAAAACCAAGATCCGCATGACTATAAAAACAAACTAAAGGAGTTCCATTGTCTCTCTTACAAAGTAAGATAACCTTTCAGGATATTTTGTAAAAAAAACTCAAATTTTATGTCATACATTTCTGCATTTCGTCAGTTAAGGTGACATAAATTACAAGTACGTTGAGAAAGTCCTAAATGAAATCCAAGAACCTTGTTCAGATCATTTTGCTTCTAACAAATAAAAATCCAATGCCTTTCCTCTTCAAGGCTCAATTTTATGGCTCAATAATCATATTATTGGAACAGAAAGAAGAATCGTTAAAAACAGCATTTTCATTTCATCAATAATAGGTACTTGTAACTTCAACTTAAGGAATCAGTAAAGGATGCAATAAAACCTTAAGTATTCTTAGTATGTTTTGCTAAACGAATGACATCTTAAACCTAATGGAGCGGTGGCAACATTTGGACTATCGATGCCACACAAAAATGCAGAAGGAATTATATTGCTCGATGGAATGGGGTCTGTAAATTTCTTACACATTTTTTGGTGTGTTTTTTTATTTCTATTGATATCCGTTTTGGGATACAATATTTTTCTCATTTAATGTCGAAGTGAGAATGTCATGGAAATGTTAGAAAAAATGTGCGGTTGCATTCGGACAAATAACTTTCGAATACAATAACCGTCGCTTTGAAAACAATAGACAGTCAGACAGACGTTGCATAAAGTAGTATGATTTCATATAATAGGAGTTGGGGGTTAACCCCCACAAAACTTAACTCGCCCCATTCACCAGAAAGCATGAAATTATCTTTTATTTAAGGAACCAGTTTCTTGATGAAGCTAAGTATATAGGTCTGACATCGGTTAAAAAATTATGTTCGGAAAGCAACCGTAAATGGGTATGGAAGTAGCACTTTGTACTACATACTCAGCAGACAATTAGAAGCTAACTGGGCTTTTTACCTTAATGAATTTTCCGTGGATCTACCTTAAAATATAGACTATACTATACCTCAACTTCAGTTTGATGAAGCCTTTCATGTCACTATCTATCTAGATTATTCTGGGAGGAAAGTTCTTTGCTTGAAAATGAATCGATTCACTTCTCTACTGATGGATGAAAAACCAATAATTGTGGTGTATTCCAGGGGGAATTCTGTATACTTTTTGGTAGCTCCAGATCCTGTCGATCCATTCTTCTCCGATCCGAAGCAGTTTAGCATTCATCTGTGCTGGGTACCTGGGGATAGCCATATTCCAGGGACACTGCCTACGGCAAACTTTGTTGCAATTGCTTGTCTAGCGACAAAACAACTTTGGGCTAGGTTGTAACTGCATTAAAATTCTCTAAATAAAATGCAAATTCAGTTGGCGTCACACTACCCTTATTAAATATACAGCAAAGCTTTTTGTACATTCCAACGACTTTTGCAGAGGCTACAAAGATGAGGGTGAGACCCTGAAACCAATAAGTGCTAATCTATACTGATTTTAAAGATTTGTTAGCTCTTAATAGTTTTTGCGAGTAACAAGGAAAAATAGTATCAGAACGGATCTTGTTCTGCTCTAAGTGAGTCAGCTGAGTCAACTGCCACTTCAACCTTACCTAACCCAGAGGCAAGGAAGCATTAGTTGGAATTTACGCTTAGTATGAAGCTCACTTTCTGTAAACAGATCAATTCCGCATCGGCGCGTTACTCAAAGTCAATTCGTTTTTTGAGCCACTTAATAACAGATTTTTCACAAGTTCACAATGTTCGCAATATGCAAGTTAATCTCCTCTCAGGCTGCGAGAGGAAAGCAAATGCGCATCGAAAAGTTAGGATGAAATTTTTGCGAAGAACTGTGTCGAAGCCCAAAATATCGGTATCAGATCTGTTTTTTTTTAAATATTATTATTTTGAAAGTTTTAAGGGCCTACATCAACAATACTCTCGTGTAGATGTGTCAACTTAATTTGGCATCGGAATATACTAAGCTGATATCAGAGAGGAACCTTCCGTCCCGATGCAAACGATTAAATTCAGTTGATTCTGTTACTCGCATATTCGGGTTCGACTGCATTAGTGAGGTTCAGTCGCCTCAACTTGCACTCGTGTAGTCTGCAGAGCGGTTTAACGTTCGATTAAAAAATCCATTTTAGATTGCAACAGCCACCTCATAAAGGTTTCAACCTTTTCACAGTGGTGTCACATTGGACCGAATAATGGTCGGAGTGGGCCTTGGCTTTTCGTATGGAAACATAAATATGTACCGGGCTCTCAAATTCAATGTTTGTACTAGATACATTTTTGTAGTGGATACATCGATTTAATTTGGTTCACCACTTTTGAATTTTCTTTTCCCGACAAGCTTATGAGCCGGAATGAGCGATTCCCACTTTTACGGGTTTCTACCTCAAAAAAGTTCCGGGAAGCCTCCTAGTTTCAGATAAATCAAATAACATACGTATCTTGTTTGAATTGTCCTTTTTCCGAAGTAAGCTGGTTAGCCGGTTCGAGCTCAAACAACTTTTAGGGGGCATCTTAGTTTTGGATAAATCGAATTTCATTTTGAACTAATATTTTCTTCTTCTTTTATTTTTTGGAATCGTTCCCAATGGGAACCGGTTGACCAGTTTGATTCATAGTTTACGGCACATTCTTGAAACACTACAAATGAACAATTTTTTGTCGCTTCTAAGGCAACTGAATTAGACGGGATAAATAGTATTTTAGTAAAATCTGACTTCTCAAGTGAAATCCGAGGACTCATACCGATTCTATTCGCATCTATTTATTTGTGATAATTTAATTGGGAAAACAAGATTTTGGTTATTCTTTACATATATGTATAAGTATTTACATGTTGTCAGTTTTTGATTTGACAGCATTCCCCAATTCTTTGTAGGCCGGGAGATTAAAAAATAAAAAATATTTGTCAAAGATTTACAATCAAATTTAAAATGATTAATATTTCTTCGATGAAGCTTTGACAAATACATTTCATCGTGTAATAACGGCCTATGAACTTTCGTTACATTACTTAGTCTCTAAATCTTAACTTACAGCCTCACTATTTGAACAAAGCGATTCTTCAGTGTGTGTTTATCTCAATCCATAAAAGATCGAAAAATGTTAGTTATTCTGCCTGTATCTAAATATTAGTTAGGTATTTACACATTATCACTCTTTCCAAAACTACTCAGATATTTCTGTGATCCGGAACTACAATTAATACTATTTATATTGGATTTGCTACTACTCACTAGGCGGCTACTCTCGTCAACTATGTCCGTAGCAACTGCGTTGCTTTCGCTGCTGCTATTGGTAGTACTGTTGCTGGGGCTACCTGCCTTATACTGATATGCTTCGCTGCTCACTGCCGACCATGTTCCATCTTTGGCCTTAACGTACAAGTGCTGTTTGGCTGGCAACTTACTGCCAAATTGATCGGCATAGTCGTTAAGAAGGAGATGATTACTGCTGGAATTACTTGAGCAATAACTGTCGTCGTGTTGCATTGCTGCCACTGATGCCGGTGTCCTGCTGCCAAGCAGGGGTGAATAGCAGTTTTTGTAGCTGTTCGTACTGCCATTGCCAATGCCACTGCCACTGCCAACGCTGCCATTACAGCCCGTATTTATGTTATTATCACTCTTGAAAAGTTTGGGATTTCGATTGCGTTTCATTGTGCCACAACCGCTTGCTGGATGGGGATGGTGATTGCTGGAAGCAAGCAGCTCGCTACCGAGTAGGCTGCTGTTGGTGGGGGACCATTTGTTGACCATTTGCTGTTGCTGCAATTGCTGCTGCTGCTGATGTAGCTGTTGATGGCTACTGCTACTACTGCCACCCTTAAATCCATTTAGCAGTAAGTGTTGTTGTTGTTGTTGTTGTTGTTGTTGCTTCGATGGTGAAGCCGTCATGGAGTGTAGGAAATTCGGCATGAATACATTCGTTGTTGCTGCTGTCGTGGTGGAGGTCGACACTCCTAGCACTCCAGTTGTATATGATGGTGACGATGATGATGATGACGATGCTGCCGCCGATGAAGAGGACGTCGACGGCGATGCCGTTGATGATGATGACGTAAGATTTAGGTTATTTATGAGATCCATTTTATTCTCCGTTATGTTCATTTTCGGTGTCCTGGAAATTAGGTTTGATACTCCCACTGGAGCTTGCTTGCTGTTGTTGTTGTTGTAATGCTGGCCGCCAGGCTTAGTCTTTCCCATAGACAGAGATTGGGGAGACTGCGTCGACGGTAGTGCTGGTGTAATTTTGTCCTGGCTCATGGGATAATTTGTTTCGTTGAAATTGCTAGCATCGAGACCGTAGTGGGCGCTCGGTGGCGCTGAATACATCCCTGTCGCTCGATAGTCCCCGAGAATGTTGTCCGTGGAACGGGCCATGCCGTGGTTTGCCTTCGTTGCTGTCGCATAGCGATTCTGGTACAATTTGGCATTTGCAACTAAATTTGTTGTTGCATATGCTCCACAGCTATCATAGAGGGCGGCCGTGTTTCCGGCGTTATTCGTCGAAGGGGTTGAGTTTGGATTTTTAAATGTTGAACATGCAACTTCAGCGTAATCGGGCATATTTAGTGGAGTTAGCCTGTAATTTATTAGACAAGAAGAGATGTGAGATGAGTAAAAAGGAGGACAAAACTGAATGAAAACATTGTTAGAGTGCTTATAACGGAGGTTCATTATAAAAAACATTTTTTTTTTATGTGTTGAGTTTGTTTCTTTTTTGTGTTTTATTTTGATGTGAGCGAATGTTTTTGTGTTTAATTTTTTGTGAAAATTTGTTATGGCGGCGACATTTGTTTGTAAGGTAGAAAGGGATTGAAGGAATCTAAATGTATTTGAAATTTTTATCACTTTTTATGTGGAACATCGTAAAATAAACGACTTTTGGGAATCGATTTTTTGCTTAGGTCGCTTGTGAATTTAATTTAAAGTGATCGTCAGCAAAGAAATGTGAAAATAGACCTCCAATAAAGCATTTGTAATATTTCTCTCACATCATGTTGGTTAAGTTTTTAGTTGAAATAACAAACAAGTTGTTAATTTAATCATATCATTTCCTTTGTTAAATGGATGTGGTTCGAGCGATAGAGAAATACTCTGTTCGACCCATTGTTGTGTTTTGTTGAACTAAAGAACTAATTGGTGTTTTTATGGAAATCATTTGTGAGTTATGATGTAAAGTGCATCCATCGGAAAATGGTGACAGAACGTGCATATTTATAAGCCTTGCGGAGCAAGAATATAGTGCAGTAAGCTAAGAGTATCGAGCTAAAAGAAGGGATAAAAGGAAAATTCCACATGAAAAGAAGAGAGCTATCCCTGCTTAACGTCGCATATAAGATAACTTCCAACGTACTATGTGGATGACACTATGTTGCAACACACGTAATGGCTAGTATCAGTGTGGCTTCCGGTACGGCCAATCGATAACCAACCAATTGTAAACACGAAGACAAACTTTGTAAAAAACCAAAGGATTTGAAGTTTCCAGAAACCATTTTTTCATCGACTTCAACTCGATACATCGCGTAATGTTAAAAACAAACTGTTTGGCAGCTCATCTGAACTATTTCAAATATGCAACGGTTTCCGGCAAGAAGATGCGTTATAAACTAGAAACTTTTTGAAGTTGTATTATGAGGGAGGGCAAAAGTAAGCAATGAAGGCATTAAATTGAATTGTTTAGAAAAGCTTCTGGGGTATATGGACGATATCGCCATTACTAGCTGCTCTGGACGTGGAAATTTAGTTTGGGTTCTTAAAGCTAACAATGGCATAACAAAACAAAAAAGTCTCTCGACAAACAAGTAGAACTTCGAAGTGGTTAAGAAGTTTATCTACCTCAGGGTTAATATAAACCTCGGCAAAACATATAGGCTCAAAAGCCGACCTCGTAAAATGCAGTTAAGGTTCTATACGACTCTTGTCGTGCCAGTTGTGTTAAGTGCTAAACGAAAATTAGGAAACTAACTTCAAAGAAAAACTTCTTCGACGAGTATATAGCTCTTTATCGAAGAAAGTAAAAAATTTAGTAAAAAATACCAAAAACACGGCGTCTACATTGGCTCCGCCACATTGAGGATATGAACCATATTTCTGAAAGGATTTTCAAATCCGACGCCCCATGTTCGAGAAAACAAAGAAGACGGATCATCTGTTTCAAAGGCGAAGCAGAGAACACGATATTTGGAGTGAAAAACAACATATTGATAAGTAGGAGGATAAATACATTTATTAATCCCCACACATGTACATACGTACAGACGCTCAGTTTTATATTAACGTAAAAAAAACTATGCATATATCGTCTGTTCAAGGGTAAAACTCATTAACTAACAAAACAAACAAAAGGAGATAATCTAACTCGCACTTGCTTAGTATTTTAATTTTGTGTATCCTGTAAAAATTGTAAAAAATGGCAATTATGCCTTTTTGCAGTTATAGAAAATATAACACTTATATGTATTTATGTTTCTAAAAAAACAATTTTACAAATTTTGTACTTAATGAGATTTTCCTTTGAACCGACGATATATAGTCGTGAAAATTGCAGAATTTCTATAAATTCAAAAGAAGTTTCAAATTTGTGAAAAACGTTTATATTGTAGTGTACGGCGTATACGTAACATTTAACCCAGAACCATTAACAGAGAAATATAACTATCTTGTTTTTAGGCTTCGTGCGTATTACTTTGGGATATTTTAGTAGAACAGTTGTGTCCATAACCCGCGACAACAACTTTTAAATTATTCTTCCATTTTCCAATTATGTACGGGCAGTAAGCTAGTTATCCTGTCTATTCGGCTTAAATTCTGTATGATATTCTCGACGTCAATTTTCTTTTCTATCTGACTTGATATGGGAAGCTGAATCTTTTCTTATCTTTAAAAATCAGTGTAGAGCACCATCCAGATCGGGATGTCCTTAGGAGCCCGGTTGGCATTATGACTTTAAGTGTCGGCCGCACACCAAGTTACAATCAAAATGGATGCTTTCAGAATAGTCTCGATTGGTTATTTAAGCTTGCACAAAATCGCTTATATAAAATTGCCATTCAAAATCGGTACTAAACTTTAGGGCATTCAAAAAATATATATTTGCACACATAATGGTTGGAGAGGCTAAGTTTTAGGTACTGCATTAGTAAACTTAAGATGCATGTACACAAAATCTAGCTGTCAATATCACGTCATATAGGTATTTTGTTGTTTATTTTCGATAAATCATGTTTGCTTGAAATCAAAATTACCCGACGTTACTAAGAATCAACCTACGTATCGCAAAGGAGAGAAGAACAGATCGAAATATAACCCACTGACTCAGACTAAAAACTTTTGAAAAGTTAAGGCTTCTGAAAGATTTGTCTAAGTCAATCAAATTTTTTATTTTTCATATAAGAGAGTGCAAATTTGCATCAAAATGAATATTGTTCCATAATGAGATGTTATCTCCAAGTAAAACATGAAAGACAGTTATAAAACTCTTTACAACTCTTAGTCTTTTCCAGGTACCTAGATAATAATTCTTGCAAAATAAACTTCCAGAACGAGTAATTATCCATACTAAACCCTACTACCAACCATGCCGTTACTATTAAATAAAAATGTGCAATATTAAGAAACTTCAAGTTACCTGCTGGAAAGTTCGAAATACCTATGAACTCCGAAAACTAAAATCATATTTCTCTTCCGTGTACATTTTACGCTCGGCAAAACTTAAATGGATTATAATTTCATTTTGAAGAAAGACGAAGAATTCTCTCGGGCATAAAGTAACCCTGCACCGGAAAATTTTTATGACTTTAATTTTGCCACGATGTAAGCCATAAAATCTACAAAAAAACAATGATAAAAAAAACACCTTCCAACAATAAACCTTGTTCTGCGTAGCATCTGGCACTAATCGCAGCCACACAAAGAACCGAAAACAAGTCGCTTACCTACGCATTTCATTCTCCCAGACCATAGATACTTAGGTATATTATACTTCTCTTCCACTTAAGAACATCCTCATTATTTCACTTTATTACTGTGTCACAGTATAGTTCACACCGCTGTCGGCTGTCGGCAATCGTCTGTCGTCCCAAGCCACAACACACAGCCAACAGCCAGTGGCTTCCCTCCGTCTCCCACCCCCTCCTGTTTACCTGAGTTCGCATTTTAATTGAAAATTTTGACAGAAAACCGGTCTACACGAAGCAACAACAATTTATTTTCATTTGCGGCTTACATCAGGCAATACACCGTACACAACTAGGCAAAACGTGAGAGATTGTAGAGTTCATGTCTGATGATGGGAAGAAGGGGTGGCTTATCCACCATCCTACCCACCTATCATCAACGAGGGATGAATAATATGTAGGTACTTTGACAACGGATGGATATAACGAGTGGTGTTGTAGATACAGAGATACAACAAATGTCCTTAATGATAATTTTATTCCCCGCTGCGGTATGTTTGGGTGCCGATTTAAGAGCAATTCTGATTTTGTTGCCATTGTGCTTTTTAATTACTGATGATTGTAGTGATTTCAAAAATCATTGTGCGGATTCCCGGTGTTAAACCGGAGTGTCGGTAGTGGTGAAATTTAAAAAAAAAAAAAAATTGTACAAAACAAAAACTTACTTTGTTCTCAATTTTCGTTGAACTCAAATCTTTCTTGCGTGGTTGTTAGCCACTATATATATTTTCATAAACCTACCAAATACGTTCAGAGCTCAAGGAGGAACCTACCTTTCATAATCCGGAAGAGGCAACGTCGGATGATGGTGTTGCGGTGCGTAATCAGATATTGGATCTTTTGTTGTAGTAACAGTCGTTGCCTGTCGCCAAACTCCTCCAGTTGGATCAATCCAAACTCCATTCGCATTAAGCGGCAAAGTTGGAAATTTTCGTACCGTTCCGATTGCGTGATTTCCTGAAATTGAATTGCCGCACATAAACCACATACAAAATAGAATACTCCATTGGTTGGATATTAATAGAAATCGAAACGAATAAAAAGGATAACAAACTAAGCAATAAAATAAATGAGAAAGAGTTACTACTACGTTAGATACACAAATGTATATATATCTATGTGTAAGTTAAACCTCAAACTACGCACCGTGTAAGCTCCCCAGCGACGTCTGCTTGATGTACTGATAGCGTTTAAACAGAATCATGGCACCGAACAGGAACACAATAATCGCTATAATCGATCCAAGGAGCACTATAAACCACGTTTGGGTTAGAAAGTCATCGGCTATATCCCTGTTGATAGGATATCTGCAAAAGGGAATGGTAGGAGGCCATCAAAATAGACATGTTTACCCATGGTTGTAGCTACATACATATATAGAGAATAGAAAGCAAATGGCTTACCTGGCAGTGTATCCAGTGTCCAGCGATTGTGTCCTTGGATCCATTCGCAAAATCGATGGCTGGGTGAATGGGCCCACACCGATCCTGGTTGCGGCCGCAACACTAATGTAGTACGTAACACCAGATGTTAAATTGGCCAAAAGCAGCGATGGTGTTGCTGCATCGATTGTCATATTCTTGAATATCCTAGTGGTATTGTGCGAGTCCAGTCCCTGTACGATAATATTGTAGGTGGTGAGGATGCCTAAGGATTGGTGAGATGGAAAATTTTCGAAAATGCAAAATGTGTCAATTAAGTCTGGGGTTCGGGTAATGCTTACGCACCATTTGCTGTGCGATTCGTTGGCGGCTGCCATTTCAGGAACACTGAAGTCCTATTGAATGAGATCGCTTCCATGCCTACGGGCGGTGATTCGGGAACTGTGGAAATTCAATTTTGAGAATTATTCGATTGTGAAATACAATGCAGATGGGTTCAGTGTGTTATATGAGCATAACAAGATTTTGAAAGGAGACAGTTGCTGGTCCTGTTTTTGGTATTTAATTGGGCACTGAATCGGAGAACATGGTGCGTGTGAAGTGTGCTAACCATCTTCGTAGGGGGTTTTAGAGGGTACAGGATTTCGAGGAATTATTTAGGGTCGACGAAATCGAAATTTCAAATGGTTGTGATTGGATTGACTGTTTCGGTTTTTTTTTTTTGTTATTGCCTGCAGTCAATGTTTGACCTGAGAGGTAAACAAATATGAATCGAAAATAAACATGTTGCTTTAATGCCCATGATTATGAAATATGTTCTTTAGACAGCACGAAACTTAATCTACAACTGCATGCTAAAAACCTGTTTTGACAGTTTTTTTGTATTAGAATCAAGCACTCTACAATCGACCATGTTTATCAAATTGTCAATGAAATGGAAAAGGCCCTTGGGGAGAAAAAAATATGATCTAGCGTTTTTCCCGACGTCTCCCAGGCTTTTGATAAAGTATGGCATACAGGATTGAAACATAAGCTTAAATTGGCCTTTGCAAGGCAGTTATATGAGACACAAAGATTTTATATAGCGGAAAGAAACTTCCGTGTTAAGCAGGGGAACGAATACTCCTAATTCAAGGAAATTGCGGCGTTCTGGGTGTGATTTTATTTTTAATCTATACTCGAGATATTCCGCAAGAAAAAACGCACTAGCTACTTTTGCGGATTATACAGCTATATTAGCCCTGAGTAAAACGGTTGCATCAGCAACAACCAATCTAAAACGGGCTATTGACAGCTTTTTTGCGTTGACAAAAACTTGGCATATTGCGCTGAAACTAAATTCACGCAAGTTAATTTTACTTACAGAAATGTAAATACGTTACCCATATTTATAGACTCCGTACAAATTCCGTATGCAAATGAAGCTAAATATTTGGGAATGGTATTAGATGCGAAATTAAAATGGAAATCGCACGTAAAGAAAAAACGGGAAGAGCTCGTTATCAAATATAATCAGCTGCATTGGCAGCTTTGTCGATTTGCCAGGCTCAGCATGCAAAACAAGCTACTTTAAAGCAAGCAAGTTCTAAGACCGGTTTGGACGTATGGTATACAACTTTGGGGTGACAAGTAACATCAATATTTTATAAACTTTTCAAAATAAAGTTCTAAGAAGAATTAAGAAAGCCCAGTGGTATATCCGAAAAGGTGATATCCATCCAGACTTAGCTATGGCTACCGTCGAAGACAAGATAAAAACATTTGCCCGTAAGCAACGGACTCGGCTTATAGTCATTGCAATAATGCTATGCTACAAATTCTAAATGTGAACGGATTAAGCAAACCACATTTTTTTGCAAATTAGTGCAAAAATATGTAACCGCGAACAATTTTCGGTATAAGCGGGTTCTTCCGAACTCGTATGAAAACGGAAATTAAAATTACTACATAAGAAGGACATAATCAAAAAATAAATAAATACCAAGAAGACACATCTCATATAAATTCTACTAAACTCTATTGTATGGAGGGTTCCAACATTGAAACCCGCTCCCACAGCTTTTGCTTTGCTTTGCTTTTTAAATCCTTTGCTGAGAGAACTTCATAAGCCACTCCAACGAGATAAAACAGACAGTGGCACAGTCCTCCACATGATAGCATGACGAGCGACAGAGATATACTTATTTATGATTATCCATTTAGAAAACTCAAATATACCAACAGATAATACTTCTTGGTATTTCTTTATTCTTTAATCATTGAGTGATAAAATATTCTGTCAGAAGATATCAAAACTAGAAACCCAGATCTTTAAAAAAAAACAGTTAAATGAACTTAAAAAATTGAGTGCTCCTTTAATTGTTTTGAGCAGTGAGTAGTGTAGAACAAAGTTGTGCTTTTCTTAACTCTAAACTTGTCTCTTGTCTCGAATATATTTGGCCTAATTACACTTTGTAAAAGCAACAAACTGTTTTGCGTTATACCAATTTCTCGTTTTGGTCATTATTTTTCTCTATAACTTTTTTGGTTTGTTTTTTTTGCCTTAGAACACAAAGCTGAGATCATTTTTCATTGGAAGCGAGACGAATTTTTGACGCAAATTTTTGCTTTGAAAAAATAAGAAAGTCCATAAAAAGCATTATGTCCCATTTCACATACTTTATCGGGTGTTGTGAAATGTTTTATGTATTTAAGTCCACAAGGCATTAACAGTGGAATATGTGTGGTTTCTCAATGGAATAAGTGTCAGTCAACAGATTGATTGTGGATTAAACTTGAAACTTCTCGGCCAGTAGTTCAAATTACTGAAATTAAAATCAAATTACTCGATTGAGATCTTTATTGCATTCCTCACCAGTTAAAACGCAACCACTAAACATTATCACAAATCTCAGATACACAAACGCCCATAACACGAAAATCTTGCTAAAATGAGTGCCAACATATGGAGTTCACGCGACTTATACCAAAACCAGAAACCAATATCTTACAAAAATGTAGCACTTACCATCTTCCATCGTCGTGGCATATTTCGCATTTGATGGTCTACCCTCAATCGATTTGTAAAATGGAACAATGAAAAATTCATATTTAGTTGCCTTTTGCAGGGCACTAATAGTGCACGCCGACACTCCGCCACCATTAAGCACGGTAAGCATTTTATAACCTCCATTCCATGAGGACACGTCACGCGAGTATATGTAGAACCCCTCTACAAATTTGCCACTATCAATGTCCCACACAAGGCGGACACTAGTTGAGTCTGTCGCATTCGCCTCCAACAACTCGACGGCACTATTTGCCGTCAGCAGTGCCTCCGCCTCACTTAAAACTATGTCTTTTTCCGCCCGAACCACTTGCCCAGCTGTAATAGTTTCCGAAATTGCACTGGGGTGGGAGAATCCCAACGCGTTTTCTGCCCGCACTATGAACATGTACGTTGCACCCGCGTCCAGCCCAGTAGCTGTGTAAATGCTCTGCGTCAATCTGTTGGCAATCGGTATCCATGTCCGACTCTTGTTTGTCGAGAACATTTCCACAGCATAGCCCAGCAGTGGGGAGGCACCAAACTTTTCGCTCGGTATCCATGCTATTGTCACCGAGTCGTTAGTTGAGCTTACAACTTTTGGCTTTCCCGGTGCGGTGGGGCATTTCGATGGTTCGGGCGCACGAAAGAATTTTATATTCGGATTCGTGGGCAATTCAATGCGTAGATATCCACTCCATGTTGACTTTCCACTCTCACTGCTGACCACACATGTATACAGGCCTTGGTCCTCTTTTCGGTCCAGGTCCGAGATGACCAGATCTCCCGATGTAGTGATGTTTATTTTATTGGAATTAATTACGGGTATGCCGTCTCGATACCAGGACACTGTCGGATTCGGCTGTCCAATTGACTTACAATTGAGCACAGCTAGGGACTTTACGGGAAGGGTCTGATTGACGGGACCGGCAACAATAACGGGCGGGGGGTGGTCATCTTGTGAGTCAATACAGAGTTGCGCCCGTGCACTGACTGCACCAGCTTCGTTGATTGCATTGCAAATCACCACGAGACTAGAGTCGGAACGTTGAAATTTTGTTATCCTTAGTGTGGTGCGGCCATTCGCATCGATTGTGGATGACTCAAAACGGTCCAATTTGTTGCCTGGGAGTATGAGAGAACGATTGCCTCTGATTGACCAAAATATGCTGGGGGAAGGATTTCCTGTCGCCTGGCAGTCGAATGTTACGTCTGAATCTACATCGACTGACTTCGAAGTTGGACGTGCTGCAAGCCTAGGAGGTGCTATTGAATAATAAAATAAAACAAATTACTTGTTAAACACCAAATTGGAAATTTAGGCACTTACAATGAACTGACAGCGTTCCTACGGCCGATATAGCACCCACCACATTATCAGCCTCGCAACTATACTCGCCTTCATCCTCAGGTGTTACACGCTCTAGACGTAGCGAGCGGTCTTCCAATACATGCACGCGATCTGCAACATCACAAACACAATTTCATTAATTTTTTAATCCATTTAAGTTCATTTAACCCTACCCAATGGCATGTTTCCACCCGAAGCAGTGCGCAGCCACAGAACATCTGGCATAGGATCACCTCCGACACGGCAGGAAAACGTCACCGAAGAACCCTCGAGCACAACTTGGTTATGTGGTCCACGGATAATAAATGGTTTTACTGTGTGTTTTTTTTTTGGAGTAGTAACACGACTTGTGAGTGAAAAATGTTTTGCCTTACTCTCCTGTCAAAACTTACCGTGAACTTTTAGTATAGCAACGACAGATTCTCGTATTCCCACTGGATTCTTGGCAACACATTGGTATTGACCCTCATCACCCTGACGGGCATCTTGAATTGCTAAATTACCACCATCAACAATGCGAATACGTTTGTTGCCGTCCAAGTCTAACTTTTGTCCACTTTTCTTCCAGGTAACGATAGGTTCTGGTATTCCACGCGGTGCCGCACATTCCAGCAGGGCGGTATCTCCCTGGGCGATGCGAGTATTTTGTGGCTCCAAACGGAATTCATCTCGAAGAACTGAAATGGAAAAATGTTTTTTTTTACTTCTGACTTTTGTTTTATCAAATGTGAAATGAGAGAATACAAATTCAAGGACGAATGTGGGACATTTTCAGTTTGATCAATGTTTGTTTTTATTTTGAAATGTTTTGTTTTTGGACAAACCTACCTATTTGAACAAGTTTTTAGTGTTTGACTTGGAGTGATGGGATGTTCTTGTAAATTGAATGAATTGGATGAAATGGATTTGAAACCATAGGGGAGGGACATGATATGTCACATTTTATGCTCCTAACAAAACGTACTGTGTTGTGTTGTGTTGTCCTTTAACAGAAGGTAGATAAAAGTGTAAATAGTTGTTACAATCAGAAGAGAATGCTGGTCCTGGTAGAAATCTCAAGATAATTCCTTTTCCTGTGACAGTGACAAGGATGTAACTTCGACTTATCGTATTCCAAGCATGCAATTGAGCATAAATGTTGTTTTTAGATATGAGCGTAATGGAGGTTAGAAGAGCAAAATGGATGAAAAATGATTTAAGTATAAATGTGGTAAAGGTGATGCTGTCGCATTCGAATCCGAATAAAATCGCTAGGTCCTTAATAAAGAAATAAAGAGTTAAGAAATCCGAGTATTGCTTTGATCAAAATGGTGACGATTAAAACATAAATTGATTATTATCTATTGTAAAAATCTGTGTCAAACTAGTTATAATAAAAGTTAAACAAGTTGGATTTAGTTTTAAAGTTGGTTGTTTTTGTAAAGAAAGTAAATTGTTAGGTTTGAGCGATTTTCCTTTACCACTCCTTCTAGACACCATCATGTCCAGTTATCGTCAGTTCAAATTGATATTTTTATACAAATTTAAACACAAAACCCCAAAAACTCAATATTCGGCAAACATTAATTTCTCACTTTTTAACTTTCTCGTATAATTAGTATAATAAAGAGAAAGTTATTGCGATCGTGCGGAAATTTCGAACTCAAACTGAGTAAGAGAGTTTGCCAATGCCGTCCGTCGGTCTGTCGGTCTATCTGACTGTCCGGCCGCCGTATGTCGAAACGGTTCAACGGATTTGCTTCAAAGTTCGTATATAAGGTTTTTGGGGTCACATCTCGAGGCATCTTTTTATATTTTGCTTTATCGCTTAAAATACCTGTACCTGTCATATATTTTTTTTTGTGAAAATCACTTGTTACTAATTTTCACAGAGATGGTTCCAAGGATTTTGGTTTTTTTTGTACTAAGGATACTTGGAATAGGGCCCAAAATACTGCTACTTAGTTTTTGGAAATAAATTCGATTAACGGTAATTTATAAAACCGCCAATATCTCAAAAAATAACAAAGTTGAACTATTTGTTTTAATTTTTTAATTTTTTTTCTTATAACGATTTTCTTAAATTTAAATTAAATTCGTTTTCTCAAAAACGGCTCCAAATATCTGGGAACAATGATCAACAGCGAAGTAACCGTTGATGAAGCATCGATTACCATCTTCTGTGACCGAAAAATGTCCTCTAAGCTGAAACGAAGGCTCTACACCGCAGTTGTGCGTCCGGCGCTCACATGCGATTCACAATGCTGGACAATGCACAAAAAGTATGAGGGCAAATTGACAGATGAGCTGAGATGAAGATGCTTCGCATGACAGCAGAAGCTCCAAAATCCGAAGAAACCTTCACGTCAAAGAAACCATCTCGAAGGAATTGGAGCACGACCGGCTTAATTGGTATTGTCATGTTCAAAGGAGGGATCCTACTCCGTCAAAAAGGCAATGACAATCAACGTTCCATTACAATCTAGTGAAAGACGCAGGCCTAAAAACTCCTGGATCACAGAAATGCAGAAACACCAGTAATTGGTGATCATCAGTTCGCCTCAATGATGAAGTGATTTAAAATCGGGAGGCCTGCAGATATTTTTTGGGTTCAAAAACCCCAAAGTGAGATGGTTGCGATCTTAATTCTGATCATAACCACGTCCCTAAAATAGACATAAGAAGAAGATTAATTTCTTACTTTTTGGGTATTTGTCAAGAAAGTGCAAAATTCAAGAAAAGCAAAATTCTTTCTCTTGCCTTAATTTTCAATATTACGTTTTGGGCGATTGTTTAGAGTAAATTAAAGGAACTGATGATTGTGTGAATATTGATAAGCTGCAAACATATTTCTTGGACAGGGCGAGAGATTTGTCGATAAAAAGCTTATAATTTTAAAATTCCGTTTAATGGACGATTAAATAGGTTAAAACAATAAAAATATTGGGGCTATTTTATATAGACTTTCGAACTAAAAGTTGAATTTTAAATTACGGGAGGTTGTGTGGATCTGCAAATTTTTTTCAGGCAAATAAGACATATTTTTATTTACAAATTAGGGACATTCAAACTCATTTATTAATATTAACGAAAGAACTTTAAAATATCCTTACTTCTATCCCGATCGTTAAGCGAACAATAATACAAAAAATATAACCAATCTCTTTAAAGAGCATTCTAAAGTCTTGTCCAGCAAAAGTTTATCTATTGTAAACCACACGATTCACATTCAGTTTACACATAACTGGTTGTGGTATGCGCCCACGTGGAACCTCCTTGCCATTCCCTTATTTCGAGCTTGATTTATCTCTGTCTGTCAGAGATGGACGTTTCTGCATTTTTTTCCACCCCCATCTCTGTGGACAAATTGCGGAATTCTCTAGAATGCGCATAGTTTCGGGTATACTCATCTACCTTCCGAACGACGACTAACTTAACCAATGAAATGAATTCATAAATCATGGTGCCGGTAAAAATGGACTTGAACACACAGTTGAAACCGCCAGTATCAAAGGAACAGGAAAATTAATAGTTTATTTTTTGCTTCCGTTTTTTTTCTATTTTTTGCAATTTTCATCATCATCATCGCACTCACATAGTAGAAGCTACGACACTATTGTGTGAGCTTTGCAATCGGAAGAGAGAAAGAGCCAAAACTTGTCCGTTAAAACAAAAGGATCCCCTAGGGTACTCGTATAGTTTGTTCGGGGTAGTCACACGAAAACAATACCAGAAGGCATGGAACGGGTGTTAAAATGGAACAAGAACTTGCAGTTAAAAAGCGAATTGTAATTGGACCGAGTTGCTGGACTTGGTAAAAACCGTACCGCTGATGATGGTGCTGGCTGGCATCGTCATCGTAGCTCCTCATTCATGGGATATTAGAATTGATTTTGCTTTTCATTTCTGGGAAAAATTTAATCAGTGGTTTACGCCTTTAGCTGCGAAAGTCTGTAATTAATGAATGATTGAAGTTCAGTCATGCATTCAATACTTTATTTGAAAGAACGATGTTTCGGTTTTTAAAATACTACTAATTTTTTTTTTTATTTTTTTATGGAGATAAATTTAAGTGATTTATTACTGAGTGGGTGTTTCTGTTTGTAAGTAAGTATGTTGAGCCTTTTTTTTCTCAATTAGATAAAGTGATTTTTGTTAAGAGCGGAAATTGTTATTTGAAGGAGTATACCCACCTTTTTAAGGGGTGCCTTGGGATTAGTAAATTTAATTAAAATTAATGAGTATAACAGAAAAAAACCAATGATATTTGTTGGGAGACGGTTAAATTATCGATCCTTATCTTTATTTCCAGCAAAAATATACATTCTTATAAACTACTATTGCACAATTTACAGAGATATGGATACTAGCTTACTATTGAAAATGTATACTGTTCTTAGCTAATATATAATTTAATTTTTTATAATAAATAAATACTGGAGGAATAGCTGAAAGAAATTTCCTCCATACAAATGAGCGGGATGACCTTTATTTCAGGTAAGCGTGGAGGCGTTGTTACATTACGTTAAGTATAAATAAATTAACTTACATACAGAGAATAACATAACAAATATAAAAAAATAACTTTTAAAAATAGTGAGTATACACAAAAAAATATATAAAAAGTCTTTCAGCTACTTTTTCAATGTGCGTGATCACGTGCAGCTCATCAGTCGAAAAATACCAAGGCAAGTTTACAATCATTTTCAATAGCTTATTTTAATTAAAATTAAATTAGTGATAATTGTTTTAAAACTAAAAAAATGATATGCCAGGTAATGCCATACATAACGTCTTCCTCTGAAGCAAATCCATCAAACAGTTTCGCCATTGGACTCCCGGACAGACAGATAGACCGACGGATTGACTACTTGTCCCACTGTTTTGAACTTTTCTATAGTCATAATAATATCCTTTAGTTTGAGTTTGAAATTTCATCACGATTGCACTTTCCCTTTAGTATCGTGAATATGTAACAATAACAAACCAACTTCCGCTAAACTAATACAAACAGGGCATTTGAAATTGAGTGGTTATATGCTCGGCAAGGTATATTAAGTTTATTTATAAATTTTAATTTTGTGGTTCTAACTTGTGGGCACAAAAATATCAATTTGGAGAAAAGGTGACGGAAATTGCATGTTCCGATTACTCTCTGAATTTGTAAGGACACTCTTATGTTTACTATTTAGCAATTCAAACTTGGAGTGCTTTCATTTTGCTAAAAATTAACATTAAAAGCTAAACATTTACCGCTTTTTTGCTTAGAAAAATTTTGAAAGAATATTGAAAACCACTTTAACACCAAAATAATAACAACTCTGTCTATATACCCTATCCTAAGGGTAAATTAATTTTGGCACATATTTTGTAACACCTCTTTATATTCGTCGTAGAACCATAAAAGTATATATATTTATGATCAGGACCAAATCCTAAGACTATTTAGCAACGTCCGTCCGTATCAACTTTTGAGGCCTTTAAATTTATGCTAGGAAGCTGAAATTTAGAGCATATACTCCCTAGGGTCCCGAAATGGTAAAGTGTTAAAAGTTTTAAAATCCGCCCACAATTTAGAAAAAAACATTTTAAAGCTAAAGTTAGAGAGATAGAGTGTTAGAACCTGTCATATAAAATGTTTTGCCACGCCCATATTTTGAGGGCTTTTTTTCACTAAAATGTTGTTTTCAGCGAACATTTTCATAGAAACTGAAAAAAAAAATGTTTAACAAGATATTTAGAAAATATTTTTTCCAATATATCGCTCATACAAAGTTTATGGCCACGCCCACTTTTTGGGGGCGTTTTTTCAAAAAATATTTTTTTTTTATAAATTTTATAGAATGAAAGAAAATGATATCTATCACCTTCTTAAGGCTTTTTCCTTTGGGGCATATAGTGATATGGGTAGGGTATCGTTCTGTTCGCCCCTAGCGGACTGTAGCCTTTTCTTATGTTTTTTTTTAGTTTTTACTAATTTGCATTTTTATGCTTGGAGAAAAGTTTTAAGAGACTAAAAATTGTAGCTCCTTTGCCATAAAAACCTCAAAATTACAAACTTGTTCTGTATATCTACAAATAATAATTTGGTAAGGTGCGGAAAAAATGGCGCACTATAGCGACATTGAAGCTACGATTTGTCATTTGTCAGTAGCAAAAAAATGGCGATCACACGCAATGACTTACATTGTCATTTTGTTCCAAAATCAAATGACGGACGGACACTACGAGTTATTTAAAATTTTCCGTTGAGGTGCCATTAAATGACGAGCGAAAAAATGACGATCACGATCAAATGACATGTCTTTTTGTCACTAAATACGACTTTTTTATTTAAATGAAAAAAAAAATATTATATAAAAAATGTCCAAAAGAACTTTCGCGATGATGGTAGAAATTACGGAGACGGAGTATTTAGCAGTAGCGTGTGTACTGGAAAGCGGCGAGACGATCTTGATTACGAGCCAGAGCTGTGATCCAAAACTAAAGTGATCGTTTGGTACCTTTACGTACCGGTACGAAACTGGAACGATACTAAGCCTATTCATATATATTTATATAAGGATATCAGCCTGCCTCAATTGCGTGTACAAAAAATTAACCATTGAATTTTTACTCGGAGGTCCTTGGAACATCGAAACAGGTCCTTGCATTTTTTAAAAAAGGACCTTTTTTGTAAATGTCTATACAATCACGTATAAAATTGCTGTTGCTATGCATTTTCACTCGGAGGTCCTTGGAACATCGAAAAAGGTCCTTGAATCCTTAAAAATGGACATTTTTCAAGAATGTTAATATTGGTCTGTTCTACTCTTGAAACCCTTTTGTTTAATGCCCATATTATGCATGTGGGGAGGAAAAAGCATTCCACCATTTGCAATTGATAATGACGTCACATAACATCACAACCACAACAATAGAAAAAATCCAAATGGAAGCACAGGTACCGTATTAAATGCTCTATCATTTTTCATTTGCGTAGAAAAATGAAATAGCTGAAATGTAATGCCTTGTCATTTTTTAAAGGCTGCCATTTAAATGACACAACAGCCAAAAAGTTAACTCATATGTCCTAGGCGTCATTAAAGAGCGATCACACGGCCATTTGTTTCCGTCATTTAAATGGCACAAAATTCATGTCATTTGGTCGGCCATTTTCCTAGTCATTTAAATGACGCCGAAAATGTCATCCCAAAAATGGCGCTGTGACGTAAAAATCATGTTACAAAGCAGTCAAAAATGGCCGTGTAATCGTACCTTTACAAATAAAAAATCGGCTTGCTTTTTCATCATTGTTCACGAAAAACACACTTTCTTGTCAGCTGGGCACATTATGGACTTCGAAGCCACAGGGTTAGCTTGGTCTCACTGAGATTTCTGTTCTTTATCAATAGAACTAAAATTTTTTAAGCCCTCGAACAAGCCTTTTTCAAGGTTCGTTTTTTTACTTCTATCAGATTTTCGCTAACAATTCGTTGGATTGATTGCAGATGCAGAATTTTTCAGTGTTAACTCAAATATAAATAGCAGATATATAAGACTATCCTTATCGTTTTAGACAAAAAAGCAGCGATCAAAGCCTTCGAATCTCCAACAACGAAAAAAGTTTGGAAAATGTCAAATTGCCAAAAACAACGATTAAACGATTTGTCATTTTTAATTTTTGGGCGTTGTGATATAATGTCAAAAGACCCAAAGAAAAGTTTTTGGCCGATATTGCGTTTTATGGCAAGCCTGTATCATACCACCCAACAGTAAAATTTTTCCGAAATTGTCTCATTTCAAATGCCTTTATGTTCAGCAACAATTGAATGAAATAAAGAAATATATCTACCTATCTATCGTAAATTTATTGCCGTAAATATATCAACACGCTGATTGTTATGAAAACGGGGTAATAGAAACCAACATAAGGATGTTACGTACATATTTTTTGTTCAACTGTCAAGGAATAGTATTGCAGAGCGCTACAATTTCCTTAAAACATACTTTTTTTATGCCATTTTTACCTTCCTTTGAGAGCGGTATGTTTTTATTTAATGTATTATTAACAGACAAGCATGCAATAAAATTATTTAGTCTTCCCTTCCTCTTCCATCGGGAAACATTTCCTACGCTCGTATAAAAAACTCTCAGAACATTAAACAATTTAATTCAAATATTTTGATGTAAAATTGTCAAATCAAGAGTGAAACCGAGCATTGCTATCTACTTATCACTTTCAGTTACCGAATCCAAAAACAAAAAAAAAAACCTAACACGCCAAACGTCAATGAAAATCTTTATTGCCTAAAAGGCATTGTTTTTCCATTTCCGACCACCACTTCAGTACGCACATCAGTGCGTCGTTGTTTGTCTTTTTAAGATTTTTAGGTATGTTCACCGGAAACATCAAATCAATATGCTTCAATTGGCTTCACTTCAAGAATCAGGGGAAATGCCTAAATGTGGCAAAGCCGATTTCAATATCCAAATGCGCATCAAGCAATTTCCTTGCGAACAATTTCTTCCCTCTTTTACGTGTTCTTTCCCATCTTCTTCTAACCAAATGAAATAAAATAACAACTTCAGAGATACGACGAGTTATCCTTGGGAGCAAAAGGGGAGTTAATGCTCACCTCACCGAAAGGGTTTCTTCTCTCGCTTTGCTACCCTCCCGCAATATACGACTATGAATGAATAAATTTAATAGGAATTTATATTACAACTTACCGGCAACTTGTAATGTAGCATTCCTGCTTCGTGACAGTCCTAGTTCGTTTTTTGCCTCACACCAGTAGACGCCAGCATCACTTTCTCGACGAGAATTCACAACCTACAATGAAGGACATGGAAAAATATAAAATTAAATATGTATAAGGACGGGTTGAGAGGAAATTGAAAAAAATAAAATTGCATATTTTGCTGATATTTTTTGTGAAATCACGTTGAACAGGAGCAGAGCCCAAAAATGACGGTTGTCAAATCAAGAATTTGACTTTTGCAACGCAGCAAAAGATAGATATCAGGAACAAGAGAAAGATTCAGTTTTCTTAGCCCTTGGATGCTTTTATAGTAGTACAAATCTAACGCAAATGAGTCTATAAATTAAAGTCACTTTTGACTTTTGACTTATGAAGTCTTTCAACTGCTTATAAGAATTCAGCCTTAATATTTCACAAATGAAAATAAATTTACCTATACTAAGTAACGATTTAGTGTACATTTTGTACATTTTGTGGTGAAAGCTTAAAGTCCAAGGAAAATTTAAAGCAGTCAAAAGGCATCAACCAGTCAAATCATCGTCAAAATCGTCAGTTTTACTTTAGGTCTTCACCGATGTTTTCAAAATATACTTAAACTAATATTTTAAGTTAAAGTAAATTATTGATTTAAAATTATGAAAGTCTATATTTTAATTGGCTGCAAAAATTGTAAAAACTGCAAACTATAACGTCTCTGGCCACGTGTTGTAATGGTGAATAAAAAAGAAAGAAAAATTTAGTAATAAACTCTGAAAACAGAGCGTTAATCGAGAAGGTACATAATTTGTTATTCTATATTTAGGAGGTGTGGTCGTGGCTTACTGTAGTGGCATTAACTCCCCCAAAATCAAAAAGGTTAAGCTCCATTCTGAAGGAATATTATCAGTTTAAGAATCATAAGTCTTAGTGAATAGATTTCGAAGAATCATCTTGGGGATTTTTCGGCCCAATCGTATATTCAATGGACCGCTTTATCAGATACATTAGTACACGGAGAAGAAAGTGGAAGTTGATTGGACATCATCGCAAAATGCGAAGACAATTCATTATGAAATAGGTCATGCATTGGATACCCATTGCGGAGATATTCGCAGAAGTCAAAATCTTGTAGAGGGCAAGAAACATTTGCGTTTGCAATGCTATCCAAGCCGCACCAAAGACGTTGCTCAGTCCTCTTACCTCATTAAAGATAGTGCTCTAACTCGAGCTTTCTCTTTCTCTTGGTCGAAAGGCTAAACACCGTGAATCTTGATATGATGAGTGCCAAGCATCTTAGCTCTTCATAGACGAATCGCCTTCTAATCTTTTTTTCGACAAAAGGGAAAATTAAGCACTTTAAGTAAGATATCTGAATGGTTGTAAAGGGTGATCCATTTCGAGGTTCCCTACTTTTTAAAAGAAAAAAACACAGAAAATTCAAATTTAATGGAGAATTTTTATTATCATTTGAAAGAACATTCTTTGGCATTTATTTTTTGAAGATTATGTCTATCAAATGTTGGCCGTTGCTAAGTTGCAGATGGTCCATCCGTTGAGTCCAATTTTCGATTACTCGTTCGAGCATTTCGACTGGTAACTGGCGAATGACACGCGTGATGTTTTCCTCCAAGGCCTGAATCGAAGCGGGTTTGTCGGCATAAGCTTTTGACTTTACATATCCCCACAGGAAAAAGTCTAACGGTGTGATATTACACGATCTTGGTGGCCAATCGACCGGCCCAAAACGCGAAATTATGTACTCACCGAAATGTTCTCTCAGTAAGTCCATTGATTGATGCGATGTGTGGGAAGTGGCGCCGTCTTGCTGAAACCAAATGTCGCCGAGATCACGAGCTTCAATTTCAGGCATCAAATAGTCGGTTATCATGGCACGATAACGGTCGCACCGGCATAATTTTTAAAGAAATATGGACCGATGATTCCACCGGCCCACAAACCACACCAAACAGTTGTTTTTTCTGGATGAAGTGGCAGTTCTTCAATCTCTTCAGATCGCTCTTCGTCCCAAATGCGGCAATTTTTGCCTCGAAAACGTCGGATCTTCTTGGAACTCTTCAAGAGCCCATAGAGCGAAGTGATGTCGCTTGGGAAGGTCGAGCGGCTTCAGTTGTTGCACAAGCTGTATTTTGTACGCTTTCTATTTAAGATCTTGACGTAAAGTCGTTCCATACGTCAGTCCGAGTTGCTGCGAACGGCGCCGAATCGACTCTCTACGGTCTTCGTGTACACTCTAAGCTACGGCCGCTATATTTTCTTCACAGCGTGCTGGACGTGGTCTATTCGGTCGAATATTATCCAATAATGAATGCTAGTTCTCAAAATGGGTGATGGTGTTGCGAATAGTACGCTCAGTAGGCCGGTTATGTTGACCATAAGTTGAGCGAAGTGCACGAAACACATTCCTCACAGAACGTGAATTTTCATAATAAAGTTGAAAAATTTGTAAACGTTGTTCACGCGTAAGTCTTTCCATTATGAAATGCCAAACAATACTAAACAAAAATATGACACGACTCACACGTGATCTGTCAAAAAAGGCTATTGAAAAAAGTATCTCTACTTGGATCACCCGTTATATAAGATCAGTTTTTGTGTCTGTGTGCTCGAATAGTAGCGTAGTACAGATTCTCCGCACCGTGGTCTCAAGACTGTGGCGCTCATATTTGATGAGCTGCATTTTGTGGCCTCAAATGCCTCAAAGGCCTCAAATAAGAATCTCTACAAGAATCAATTGAGTAGATTCAGCTTCTTCTTCAAATATAATTTTATCGCCACAAAATTTCTCACTTTCCTTACATTTTCGTTGAAAGATGTGGCAAATACTATACCCGTCCATTCACAGTCACAAATCACTTGCAGGAAATACTTGCGGCAAGCGCTTGCAGCAAAGACTTGCACTTGAATGGTGTGTCTACCCGAAAAGTGCTCGCAGCAAGTTTATTTGCAGGCAAGAAAAAAGTCGCTCGCTGCAAGCACTTTCCTCGAATAGTGTGACGGCACCTCCAACAAGTTTGCCATATAAAGGTAATTTCTCATGCCTCTTTAATGGGATTTTTTTTTACCACGTTTTGTTTTTTTTCGAAAAATTCCATTGAAAATGAAAATAAATAGTTGAACACAGAATATTTAGACAAAACCAGCAATTCAAAGATTTTGCCCATGTTCAGTTTTTAAAGGCGTTTTGGCCGAAATTCTTATTAGGATTGATTTAACAAAAATCCAAATAAAATGTAGTGCTAACAACTGTTTTGTACGTCTTCTCTTGTCGGCGTATAAGCAAATAGTTACGGTAAGAAAGAGAAATTGCAACTTTCACCTTTCACAAGACCTTAAATCAAACATAGATTCCTGTGATTTTTTCAGCTAAGTTTATTGCTGCTATATCACCAAAAATTTAGAATTTGGTCGGCTTTTTGCATAGAACAGAATTCACAGAATCCAGAATTTCACTTTTCAGAAAATGCATACAGAGTTTAATTTCTTTCCCTTGTATTCTCCATTGCATTTTCCGAGAAGATGGAAAACAGCATTTGTCTCTAAAAATTTCGAATCTTCTTCTCACTTACCGTCCAAGTGCAGTTCGAAGGTCATGGAATCGCTGATAAATCGTCAACTTATGAAATATCTGGAATCCCGAAAACCCTTTAATGACCGGCAGTACGGTTCTCCCTTTATTATTCAAAGGCTTTAACGGAGTTTGATAGGATAGTATTAGATAATACCTTTCAAGCCGTTCAAATCAAATTATTTAGAACGCTCCTTTTGTGTCCAAACGGAGTATTGCCTGCTGTCATTGAAGCTAAGCCCCAATTCTCCGCTGTTGAGAGAATTTTCATACTTCGTTTAAATGACCACATATTGGATGCGTAATGCCAAGGCTTTCGTTAGTGATGTAAGAAATATTTTACTATCTGGGCCAAGGCACTTATTATATATTGGGCTTGGAGTTGCTAGACAGTATATAAAACATGTGAGACATTGTGGTATCGCTTATCTCTCTTCGTTTAAATCTCGAGATTTACCACAAAAATTTGAAACTGTAAACACTAGATTAAAAATTAATCTGAAATAAACGAGGTTTATGAACTCGCTCAATTGAAACTCACCACACTTGGACATGCAGAAGCGAAAAGTCACGTCGGTTATTAGGAGTTGAGAACCAACTTTTGGACATTTGGTTGCTTCCCCAATTTGAGAGGGTGGTTTGAAAAAAAGAATTCATATATAATTTAGGCGGAAACGGTTCATATAGGACATAAGGCCAAGGTTCTCGAACTATTGTGGATGCGAAAAATTATTTTTTGTCTTGAATGGAAGGGACCGATAATTCAATGCCGATTAAAACGCATTACCCCTGTAATTGACTGAAACCAACCGGAATATCATACAATTGTAAAATTATTTTCCATACTACATTTATATTAAGTTCACCAAAATGAAATTTGAGACTGACAATGAGATAAAGATTTGCACATGTCAATATCAATTACCTCGCACTACTTTATTAAAAAAGAAA
This sequence comes from Ferdinandea cuprea, assembly GCA_963576555.1. NCBI lineage: Eukaryota > Metazoa > Arthropoda > Insecta > Diptera > Syrphidae > Ferdinandea > Ferdinandea cuprea. Next base: position 30,371,008 of record OY754958.1, read on the forward strand.
ACGATCTAAAGTGGTCTTAGTTGAGGTAAGTCTCTAAGCAAGTCGCTTTCATAACAAGGTCTTCCCCTGCATTCTTAAAAGTATTCCATGTTTTGTTTTGATACATACCGCCTTTCTAATTCTTTCCTTTTTCTCTAGATTATTAAAACTGTATCTGCCGGCCATCATATTCAGCCACACAACAACATTTTCGTTACAAGATACAAAAGCGAAGAAATCAATCGCCAACCGTGTTTTGCTTACATCAGCATAACTTTTCATAATTTTTTGTTTATTTGTTTTGTTATCTAAGGTGCAATTCCTTCATACATACACATTTTATACATTGTTTACTTAACAAAGAAAAGATTTACCGTTTCATAATAAGATACAACTCTCCTTTCCTTTAAAATTCTTGAGAATCCACTTTGCAGTTGAAGGGAGCAACCGTGTCTAATGCAATCTACAAGGCCATAAATTTACCAACCATCCAATCTCCCCCTCGCTCCTGTATCCTTTTTGGCATAAGGAAAACATAAAATACCGCATTCTGCGTACTATATTTACATCGAAAACATACATTTATAAATGAATGCCACTTAAGTTATGAAAATTCCTGGAAACGAACAAGCTTTAGGGGGAGTTGTTACTGTCGGTGGTATACGGACTCCTAGTGGAGTATATTTTTTTAGGGATTTTTTTTTTGCTTTCTCATCCACCTCTGCATGATATGTATGTGCCTTAATTCAAGTTTGCTCATAAGGATGTGGTATTGGTTTCATGAAAGTGCTCAGAAGGCGAATCATTATCTCATCATGTCTAGAGAGCACTAAGAACGGATACGTAAGCGTTAGTGCTGCTAAAAGCCGTCTAAAAGACCAAATAATTACAAAAAGCTTTCCTTTTATCAAGCACAGAGTCTTTCTTACAACTCGTTATGTGTAAATACTAATTTTTAGAACTTCATTCTAATCATTCGATCAGATGTATAGCTTCGTGAAAAAGGCTAATCAAAAGCTGGTTATTGTACATTTGTGTGATCTAGAAGTTTTTAGCCCTGTCTTTCTTTTGCGCTTTTATATGAACGTAGATTGACTCCTTTAAACACGACAATTCGAACTCAACCGGTGGTTGCTCCATTTTTTACGAGATTGGTTTTTTAAAGACTTCTGTAGTTTTTATTAGCTACCCCACCTCTTTCGAAAGTCTGCGAACATTAAGGGTAAGAACTGCCATAGAAGCTGCCTTTCAGCTTAGGGACCCTCTTCGTAAAAGATGGCAGAGTTTTCCTGCCACCATAATCTTTAATGATGATTGATGTCGCTAAAAACAGTTGTTTCGCTGTTGATTGAAGATTCCAGATGTTTGAATTTGACACACCTGATAATCATCTCCAAAACATTATCCCCAACATCAAGTGCTTGTTGCAGAAAAGTTTGATCCTTTAGGATCATCATCTTATTTACTACTTAAGACTTAAGACGCTTCTTTGGTGCTTCACTGCAATCCTAATTGGGAACTCTTTTGTGACAAACCCTTATCTTTGCTTTGCTCCCTTATCCGTCATGATAATCTGTAAAACTGTAGGCTTCTGTTACTCTCGTTGTCTTAACGCTGGCCGCCGCTATTAGATCTCTTGTCTGTCTATTGAATGCATTTTCAAATACGAAAATACAATGTCAAATGCAAAACTGAGAATCACATACGAGCCCCTTGTACATCCTTTGCTTCCACCTAACCCAACTCACATATGAGCAAAGTTCCGCGACTAAATCGTGCACTTAATTTTAGTCGGTTTTTGTCTCACGCTATCTCCTTTTGTGGGAATTCGTAATCTTTTTGTTTTCAAACGATTGTGTGCTCGTATTCGTATTACTCTTCTGAAATCAGCCTTGCTTGCTTAACCTCTTGGAATATCAAGCAGTTGAATTTCATCGGAAGTAAATGCCATTTTCATTTTCCTTTTTTTTTGTTCTCGTTTGATTGTGTGCACTCATTTTGCTAAACAGGAAATGGAATAACCAATATATGTAGGTATACATATTAGTATATCTATAGAAAGAAGACGGGTGTGTCCTTTGCTGCGCGAAAGACGAAGGAAATTTTATTCTAGTGGCACAGCATTAAGTAGGCATATTAAAGTATCTTATTATAATAAACACAAGCGGAGAACTGGCTATGGAATATTAGATATCCGAGAGTCCTTAATGTTTGTGCTCATGTACTTGGATATACAAGTAGGAAAACATGCATAGGTACACACACACACGCGCGAGACCCGAGGATCAAACAACAGAGATGGGTAATATCCGGCGCTCGTTCTATTCCATACCCGTAGTAATGCAAACACGATGCCGAAGCCGAAGCCGATTCCCGGGATGATGCTTCCAGCCAGGGAGGTGGTTAATTTAAAATTTAATGTTGTAATTTTTGTGTCACACATGAGGTAATAATCACATGACACATTGTTATGTTGATTTTATGGATCTCAGGATGTGTCGGCGCACAAAACAAAGTGGTTGAGCTTAAATTTTTTAAATTAAAAAGGCATACCCAGTTAAATGATACTTATTCTCTGCGTGCATATGGCGGTGGTGGTATTGCTGGTCGTAAATGTCGTTTTTATTTATTGATTCGGGGTGGAAGCGCGAGCCTGTACAGTTTTTATTGTCATTTGGAATATTCCACTGAGAATTACCAGGAGAAATTATATTTTTTAATTAAAATTGCTGGAACGATGTCGTTTAAGAATATGTGTCTGTTTTTTTTTTTGAGTTCGACATTTCGTTTTGAGTTCGACATTTGTCAATTATTATTATAGAGAGTTTTGTTCTCACATCGTACCTATCTTAAAGGCTACACTCCCAGTCGCTGAAATCCACACCAAGCTGTACATATTTATCATTGCCAAAGTCGAATGTGTGCTACGAGTAATTTAGCAATTTGCATACTAATGACAGGGAGAGTGTGACAGTTTAAAGTCAACTACCGTGAAATTTCAAATCCATTCAAATACCTACTCGCACTTCGTAGGTGTACAATGACGTGTATATACCTTAAATTTGTGTTTCTCATTTAAATTGGTTATTAACATCCTTTCATGTAGATAATATTGCAACGATTTTCCAGTCGACCACACTAACATAGAAAGAGGCTTTATTATGTTATTCTTTCGCCAATTGAAAATGTTATTTATTGAGGCATGAAATCGTAAACATGGGGATTAAGTGATTTATTTTGCTGGCATTTACCCAAATTATGACGCGAAATCTATTGAGTTGAGTGCTTCTAATTTAAGCACTCTTCCCTTGGCTTAATAGTGTAGACGGTGGATAGAAAAATTAATCACAACGTATATGAGGACTAAGCTGACTATTTTCTAGATAGTAGAATCCTTCTGGCATATCTAGGTACACCAAACGATTGGCAGTATCCCTTAAAATGCTGCCTGCAGTTGTGCTTCGTTTTCTACGTGGCAATCCGTTCCGATGTCCAATCCGTTCGTATTACACAATTTTGTGACTAATATTTAAGCCTCTGATTTGTGTTCAGCTCATTCTATAAGGCTAGTAGCTGTGCGAACAATCATCTAAGAATATGGGGCAGTTATTCATAATGAATGATCGCCCAAAAAATTATGAACACTTATCCAAAATTTGAAGTTAACAAACGCCCACATTTTTGGAGGATCTGTTGTCAAGACGAAATCACCCGAAATCCGAAAATGAACAATCGCCAAAACCATTTTTTTAGGAATTTCAACTTTATTTCCGAAAGCGGCACGAAAATTCAGATGGCGTCTATGGCAATAGCATTTGGGTTGGCCGCTTTACGGGATTAAAGGATTTTAACTGTCTTTTTGGAGGCGACAGGTACCCCTCAAGCAAACTTCGTTGCTCCGCTCGGTGTAAGTTCTTTTCGCCAGGCAAGTGCCTTTGGAGTATATGTTAGTCCACAATCCATAAACAGTGGAATCCCCTCGCTTGGGTCATTGTTGGATTTGTTATAGGTGCGAGGTTGTGTAAATACAAATATACTTTCGGTTTGTCTGTTGGTAACGTAAATTGCTACTATCCTCAGCAATTTATCCATGCTATCGCCTTGGCAGTGACATGAATTAGCGCCCTACAAAATAAGTCCACATATGGCTCTATTTCCACTTTTAAGTAGAAATAAGACCTCATGAGTCATGTGGTCTTATTTCAATTACTACTGCAAAATGAGGCCGCCGGGTTTTATTTCGTTTTTAAAATTTTTAATGATTTCTTGAAATCTAATATGGGGGGTATGCTGCGCCCATGCAACAGGAGGGTTGGTTGCACTGTTAGATTTGGAGTACACGTGAGGGTGGGTATATGCAAAGTTTCCATATACCCACATCGCACCTACTCAAAATCTAACAGTGAAAGCAAGGCACGGGTGGGGGGACACATGTCCCCAATATTACATTCGACGATTCTTAATAATTAAAATAACTTTCAATGGGAAAAAGTGGGCTTATAACACCATACTTTTGTTTTTCTTTTTTTCATAAATGTAGTTTTATTTCTTATTTGAATGTAGTTTTATTTCCAAGCCATGACCCATTTTTTCATGGTAATAAAAGACGGTGGCGTTATTTCCTATAGCGCTATTTCACGTCCTCCGCTTTGGCTGCTATGTCGACAGTTTTTAAGGTTAACCTAACCTAAGGGCCCAAGGACCGATTTAAACTAAAGACTATTTTTTGTAGATGTGCATTTTTACCTACAGGTAAATTTAAAAGCTCCAACGGGAAAAACCTTTCGAAATAAGGATATGCAAGTTCTAGAACATCTACAAACATAAATGATGTATCTACGGTTGGCAAATGTATTGTGGATAGAAAGGATCAAATTTAATTTGCATGTTTGTGCATTACGTTAAGTTATGACAACAACAGGTGAAAATTTTCTCTAATTTCCGTATTCCAGTATGGGAAGATAACGCAGCAAGATAGAACGAATCTTAGAATAATAGCTCTACTCTATTCAATGATTAAGTTACTTTTGGTTTTCTTCGCATTGATGCATTGTCAAGCATTAAAAATTAAAAGAAATAAATAACATGACGGAAATCCGTCTAATAGAAGAGTTACAATTTACTGCCTTACAAGGCACATTCCAAAATGAATAATCACTCTCTCAAACACACATACATACTTGCAGTCTAGACTGGTTGGTGTAATAGGTATAATAGCACCCCACCATCATTAACTTCTTGCCTTACCTCAACACAATCTATTGTGTCACGTTCGCCGGGCTAACGAAAATGAATTTATTACACCACTCGCTTTCCTAATGACTTAAAGCAAGGATACCTTGTTTCCTTTTAATTTAAAATAATCATAAATTTAGATATTCATTCCGTTTCCGTATAAATTTCCTGCCATCTCCCTCTATAGAAGTTTGTTTTCAAGGGTACCAACCAAGTATGGAGGCTGTGCTCTGCACTGAACCTAAACGTATCACTCGGTGGAGCACGTCCTGTTAATACTCTTAAATCACATGAAGGATACTTTTGTATACAAACGAAGTTAGCAAGTACAAAATGGTTCCTTGTACATTATAGACATATACCTTTATATATGTGTACAACTTCCTACTTACGGCATAAAATATAGCAGGCTCGTGGGTCTGATTGGGAGCCAAGAACGAAGAAATAAAAAAAAAAAAAACAAAACGAAAACAGAAAAACCCACGAAAAGATGAATGCGACTTCAAGGTCTACCGGGAGAACTTTGACTCGACTATCAAGGCAGCAATTTTCACCTTAGCTCTTAACCATAAAGTACCTACCCATGTACATGAGTATAGAAATGTAAAGGCAAGGCCAAGTGCAGTCGCTCTCTACCCTATATCGCAATCGCTCTATCTCTATCTCTATCTATGTATCTGTAGTTTTAATGGCTGGAATGGAGCAAAATCCGCTTCAGGCAATTGAATGAAGCACTCGAATGAAAATCGATAAAATGACTGGAAATTTAGTTTTATCATTTGCCAAGGATACGAGTACGAAAACGGTTACTATAACTTGAGTGGGTAATGGTGGTGGTGGGTGAGACTGTCCGTATCGTCTACGGTTTTTAAATACTAAACCGTCTGACTGCCTCCATTACTGTCTGCCTGCCAGTCAAACTGCACATTAACTTGCTGCTACTTCTACTTCTCCCCGTAGTCGTATACCTACACTACGAAAATGTTGATATTTCTATCCCGAAAAACAAACGGAAACCGGAAAAGGGATGCTCTTTGCTTTTACGTACGCTGATGATGCTTCAGGGGCTACAAAATGGAATGAATATACGTTTGCGTTTGCTGTTTGCATTCGCGCGAGCCCCGAACTCTTTATTTCCTGCTATTCATTTTCCCACACATACACACACACACCAGATCAGGACACTCTGCAACTGCGAGAGACAGAGAATATTTAAGTTGCGTTTGTTTTGCTTTAATGAAGTCGTAATGCGCTTCATATGGTTATTCTAGGGTAATTAGTTCCCTTCTCTGGCATTCAATTCAAAGCAAGCCTCCCCGTCTCTTTTAAATGCAAATTCGTTAGAACGCGTTTGTACTATCTATGATGAGAAGGACTCTCCTGCTTTGTATTTATTTTTCTTTCGTCTGTTTTTGTTTTATGTGTTATGAAATAAAATAAAATGTAATATCATGCCATGAAAATAAAAACCTCTACTTACCTTGAGAAAAAATAGTCCTCCCGCCGGCAAAGTTATCCTATGTGAACCTGGCAGAATTTTTAGTGGGACACCGTCCTTATACCATTGAATTGTTGGCGTAGGTGATCCTTCGGCCTTGCAGTTCAGTGTGGCTGGCTCATGCCGTGGCACCGTCGTATCTATGGGATGTTCTGTAATCCTAGGTGGATGTGAACCTGCAACGCAGAGAGAAAGAGAGAGAGAGATAGCATGAAAACAATTTCATACCGGATGAGGAGCAAAATAAAAGCGTTTTAATTGAAAATGTGTATACGGATGAGGATGAAGATATACCTTATATCCGTGTACCTTCCTCTATATACCTATGGCGAGAGCGTCTAAGTGGAAAATCAAAACCCAGGAGGGACAGCAGAGAATGTCGGGAAAAATTCGAAAGCGTTTTAACTTAATTTATTTACTTCAATTAATTTAAATGCATTTCATGCTGCAGGACGATGGCGATGATGAGTTTAGAAATATTTTTCATATTCAGTAAGGACTTACCTACATTTTTTTTTGTATATGAATAGAGGATGATAGTAAAACAGAGTATGTTTACATGCGGAGAATATGGATTGAAAGTAAAGCAAATACGGAATGAAATTGTTTGCTTCCACGATGAGTTGTTGCTGGCTATTGACTAATTGTGTTAAAAGGATTTGAACGACTGTAATTCGGTATTCTGACTCTGGGTATAGTTAAATATAATGCAATTGCGATATTAAAGGACTTTAAAAATAAAGCTCTCCAAGATTTAATTTTTTAGCGAGATTTCTGAGGGACAGGGACTTTACGCCTTGAGAATCTTCCTTTTGAATGGTCGAGAGAATATATTCTTAGTGCTCATTTATACCTCACAATTTTAATGGCTGTTTTAATAATATTTCCACACACCGTGGATACTAACCTACTTAAACGGCGTTAAAGCCCGAGGTACACATGGGCATCAACCAATATGACATGGAATCCCAACTGTCTCCAGTTGCGCACTACATAGTTGCCTTCTCATCCAAAGAAATAGCGCTTAGCAAGCGTTATTCTATGTTTGATGGCAAAGCCGAGATAGACAAAGTCCTGCCACCATCATCCTGCAGAAAATAAAAAGTTTGGAAATTGCAAAATATAGACCAAATGCCACAGCCCAGTTAACAAGTCTTAATGATGGAAAGTTGACTCAACGCACAGAACTAACTTTTGGAGAAGTTGTGAAGTTAATGAGGGAATGAGGGAATGAGGGAGAATGAGGGAGACTATAAAAAAATGCAAAAGTAGGGAACCGCAAATCCGTTCGTCTATCCAGAAGCTAAGATATAACTGTAAGGAAATTGCACTCAGTTTTTTCAAACGAATTCAAGATAAAACAACCTGCATTAGGAAAATGCAAATATCTCAAAATCTGGCAAATCGATCTTAAACTAAATTGGTATTCAATATCATAATACACGCACGTTTTCTTATTTTTAAAAAATAAACTTGTGATTCAAAAGCGCAACTATAGGGACAAAGTTACGTTATACTCAGTCGTGCAATTTATTTAAATTTCGCTCAAATATGATTCGTCTGATGTTAGGGTTTAAGTTTAGGCATTAAATGAAACTTATAATCTTCCCAGCCCAAGCCTTATGAACATTTGTTAAGATATGTGAAATTCCTGATACCGTCGGAATTGACAAACCTGTGTTTTAGTCACACACACTGAGCTACAAAAACCATTTTTTTTTTGCTGGAAAAATTTCAGTTATAGAGTAAATTTTAAGTCGACCGAACAAACTTTAAACTGTACGCAAGGTTTCAGCGAAGTCTTCACCATTGTTGTGAATACTGATTACAATTTCAATACGGAAGGTATCGTTCCATTGATGAACGTCATAAATGGTTAAAACAAATGCATTCTGAGGAAAAACCTGTTTAAAGTAAAATGATAGGTAGAATTTTCGAGCATAGTGTAGATGTGGTAGTGTAGACAATGATGTAGATAAAGTGGTAGATCTGCCACTAGAAGTGACAGCACTGGTCTGAACATCTGGCATAATACGCCAGCCAAGAGCTAACACGCGACGTAATTACTCTTTTGTTTAGAGAACTGGACAAAAGATGCTGATGTTCCATACATTGGAAATAATAGTTCAGCATGAACGAAATTCTTTATTTGCAAACTCTATTAAATTGGCTTTAAAATATGAAATATATTGTCGCTGGAAATACGGTTGTCCTGCTTTTGGGTATATGAAGTCATTAAAGCCAGAAATGATTAAATTGATGCAAGTCTAATCGCAAATCCGACTCCTTCGATAGTAATTCAACGAGCAGTTCGGGGTAGAACCTCCTATTAACAGTACGTCATTTCTGTGGCAAATCATAAACCTCTCTGGCTTCGAACACGTAGGCAGTTAAAGTGTCCTAAAGGCAATATTTCGTCCCAAATTATTTTTATTTTAAATTATTTAATAGTTTTGTCTGTTCTGAAAACGACGACCTAAAAAACTTTTAATTGGCCTAACAATGGCTGTCTTACGATATTGCCAGGTTTTGGAAGAAAATCTAACTGATACTTAATCAGCTCATTTTCAGTGCATTTACGGATCTTCCTTCCTTAAGGATGCTTAAGCATATTGTATAAATTTTGAAAAAATCGATTTTATTTGAATTTAAAAATCTCCTTTCGTGAACAAACAAAATAAATTAATACCCAGAAGCTGTATAATTAATTTAGCTAAATAAAAATCTGGAAAATGTATGTTCGTGTTCTTAAGATCCGTTTATTCGGATTTTATTTATCCGAATTTTTATAACATGAATTTTTAATAAAATTTTACAAAGAATGTCCCTAGAATTACCCGACTATTTTCGCTTGCTATGAATTTTTAGCCTAAGGTCCTTGGAGCCTTAAAAAGGGCATTTTATTAAAATGTCATTTAAATGACCTGACTTCTGCTTCCAATTATTCAGACAAAGCGCTCCGGCATCCGCGATGGCTCGGTCTTTAATGCGGAGGTTCGGTCTTCCTTGTCATCTCGAATCTGGTCGCTGGGATTCGAAGATCCTCTTGGCCGGAGCATTGTTGTCCATTCGCTCGATGTGGCCGAGCCAAGATAGTCCACTTTTGTTTGGCTTTTCGAACTACATCCACATCTTGTTACAGCTCATAGAGTTCGCGGTTATATCTTCTTCTCCATTTGCCCTCCTCGCACACAGGACGAAATATCCGCTGAGGAATGTTTCTTCCAAAGTAGCCCAGTGTTAGCTCTCCTTTCCTGCTTATATGCTTATAGCTCAGCATTCGGCACTGTACAGCAGAACTGGCAGAATAAGGATTCTGTGTCCTTAGAGTTAGGAGTTTTGGACCCATTTGTTTCGCCAAATCGAAGTAGCGGCAGTTTCCTAGGGTAATTCTTCGTGGGATCTCCACCAAGATGTCATTTGTGGAGTTTACGTTTATACCGAGGTAGATGAACTCCTTAACTACCTCGAAGTTGCTGCTATCAATAGTGACATTTTGTGCTATTCAGTGGACAGAGGTTTGTTTGTTTGTTGATAGCATATATTTTGTCTTGTCCTCATTCACTTCAAGGCCAACCATTTATTATTACCTGACTATATTCGACTATTTTTTAAATATGTAATTCCATGGTTGCTGTATCACTGGCATTCTCTATAGTCGTTCCTCATTCGCAGATTGATTTTAATTGAAACTTTAATTGGGTTGTTTTTAGTTTGCTCGATGTCGATCAATATTAACGATGAGACTATAACAACAAGCTTTTAAAATCAAATTAAACTGGCACCCGATGCATGAGGGCATTTCGTACTTAACCTTTAATGTGTGAAAGGAAAAAACAGTGAACCAGTCTTGCCACACGGCTATTGGCGATCAGCGTCAAACGTCATGCCGATAAAGCTATGCCCATCTACCATTTGTATAGCCTCGTAATTTAAGATAAACATCTGATATAACAAAACCTAGCTTTCTAAACATTTCTAATGTCCAAGTGAAAATATCCTCTCTTGCGAAGCTATTAATTTAAACTTTGAACAAAAAAAAGAAAGTTGACCGGAGTAACGAATTGTTTGTCACTTTGTAAGAAGAAAAAAAATAATTAAATACATCCCCCACTTTGGGATATGGACAGGGTATCGGAGCATTTTCGTATGATTATTTTATTTAAGTTAAAAGAAAAAGAAAATGCAAAAATTCAACAATTCCAATTCACACAACAAAGAAAGACATTTATACCGCACACTCAGTATCACCAGTGTTTCTCTTAAAAACCTATTATCATCTATTGACATCTGTCAGTTTGCAATTAAGTAAGTGAAAATACTACACACCATCGGCATATACGTATTTCATTAAATTTAATTGAAATTTAGCCCCAAAGAACTCCTCAGCTGCACACTCCACACACAGAAGGAGGCATAAAACAAATAAAACAGAAACATAAACAAACATCAAAGCATGGAACAAAGTTTCGACATCCAAACATCCTACTATCCTACTACTATATACTTACAACTGACGCAGTAAACAACAATCTGTCAGACACAACTTATCTCATTTATCTGTCGCCTCAGATTCCGGATACCCTAATAAAATGTTGCCATCAAAGCTTTTGACTTTAATTAAGGTCGGGAAACAGTTCCACAACTGCTGAGAACATCCCCTCTGCACCCCCGCTCCAGTTTTTACTAGCAATAATCTCCTTCCTGCCGGAAAAATAAACTCCATCCATACGTATATAGATAAGAGTATGCATCTCCCTCTCAACTTGTTAAATTGGTTTTCCTCAATATTCGCACATTGAGCGCGCAGCATAGCTACTCGATGCGAAGAGAAGAGGTAGCCGACTATGAAGTCATAAACTTTCATTTCAGGATCAATAGTCATTCAAAGCATAGCACGAAGCATGGCAGTAGCATGGTCATAGTCAATCATCAGTGCAGCAGACGCAACAACAGCAGCAGCAATACCAGTATCATCATCCCCCTCAACCCATTTAATTAAATTAATTTGACGTTTCGCCTCGCCGCCACCGCCCCATTATGAGAAAACGCAAACACAGTAAAGTGTTTTTCTCAACCGTATTTCTGCTGTAAATTAAACCTGTGAGGAGTCTACGGGGCTCTGATAGTTTATAATGGCATTGAGTCTGTTGCCACAGCATAACCTCCCAGTTCCCGGAGAATCCCTGTTTTCAAGGACTCTTCGGCATGTATCATCTCATTATGATTTCCCCAGATGCCGGAACAAGTTTTCTCAGTGTGTGTGTGTGTGTGTGTGTATGCATGTCTATTCCGCAGATATTCTGTGTGGTGGAACGGTCCCAAAAAACCGCTGCTGTTGCTGCCACCTCCAAAGTGCGCCGCGGAAATGTTTCTAATTAAAAACTTTTTTTTGTATAGTGCTTGTTTAGCGGCTGTATTAAATGTGCGAATTGGATTGGATTCACCACTTGAGAAGGATAAAACAATTTGCTTTGTTTTTCAGAAAAATTTATCACCCATATCTGGAGAGCTTGACTCCAGCTGCGCCCAATACAACCGCCCTCTCAGGAATAGTCCCTGGGACTATAACTTAAATTTGCTGAGAAAATGCGACGGAATGTTCATAACATGGTTCGGCGGTTAGGCTATTTCGAATTTTTTTCTCTTGTTTCTGTATTGGTAAGAGTGAAGAGCTTAATGACTTTTGTGGTGTGTTCTCAATCAAATTTATTACCGTTTTTTTTTTGCAGGACTCTGGAGGAGGGTTATTTTCGAAATAAAATGAAATGAATGGCTTTTGCGTGTCACAGTTTGTCATAATGATGATGGAACTACATTTGGGATAGGATCGAAGGAATTCTGTTGCAAAATTTTATGTTAATGATGTTGCTGTTTGTGGTTTTATAAAAAAAAAAATATGCACAAACAAGTTAATTTGTTATCGTAATAGTACAGATATATTGGAAAACCTTAAACCACAAACAGAGAATGGCAAAAGGTGTGATTATTTTGGAAAAAAAATATTGTTGTAATGTTCAATTTTTATTTTTTTTGACAAAAAACGGGTACAAAAGTTTTTTACATTTCTCATAAAAAAACCCCTAACAATATTTCCTTAAATTCGGTGAACCTACGATTTTGTCAGTGTACTTAGCAAACACAAATACTCTAATTAATTTTGAAAAATAAAAATCCGGATTCTTACTATCCGGATACACCGATTTTAATTATCCACGTTTTTAAGTATACGAATTCTTAGTAATAGGAGTATAAGAATTAGCTCGCGCCCGAATTATTGTTCTTCCCTAAAATGACCCCCGAAATGGTTTAAATTTTTTTTAATTGTTTTTTTTGGTTTAAATTTAACTATGCAATTAAATTTTAGCAATAGTTTACAAATATGGCAGGAGCACAACGAACGAACTTGAAGGGTAGAATGTTAATGTATGTTAATACTTAGCATAAAGATGGTGGGACATATGTTTTTTTAAAATGCCTTTCTTTCAGATTAGAATATTATATTCTTAAAATAAGTTACTTTAGTTTTTAGAACGTCTTTGAAACAAATCATCAGTTTCAAAGGGAAAGACAGGGTTTTTAACTATTGAAAACGAAGTAATGAACAATTTTAGATTAACATTTTTTTGGCTTTATTTCGTTTTGCATAGTGAAATTAGGCCAAACAGTCTTCTATCCTTTTATGGTCCCACACAAGCTGCTTCCAGTTATCTAGATCAAGCGCTCCTGCATCCGCGATCACTTGGCATGTACAAGGTAGCGCCAAATTAACCTTCCGATGTTTTTTGGCTGTAATTTAAAAAAAAATGAAAAACTTTGATTCTTCTTGTGGATTATTTTTATTTGGTCTTTTAATTTTTTTTTACATCAAGTCGAGAATATGATGTCATGTAAATGGCAGCCGCCACAGTTGATTGTCATTTGAGCCCTTTTTATGGGATTTTCCATCACTTTGGCCAAAACTTCCGGCGATAGGTCCTCACATTCTTGACGGATATTGTCTTTAGGAGCTGCAAGAGTCTGAGGCTTGTTGACATAAACCCGCGACTTCAAAAAGCCCCACAAAAAGAAGTCTGGAGCGGTCAAATCAGGCGATCTTGCTGGCCAGTGCAAATCGCCAAAACGGGAGATTAAGTGGCACGTGCAGTGTGTGCCGTTGCATCGTCCTGTTGGAACCACATGTTTCCAATCCCAATTCATCAAGTTGCTGCAAAAAGAACTCGTCGATCATTGCTCTGTAGCGCTCACCATTCACAGTAACCGTTTGGCCCGCGACGTCTTCGAAGAAAAATGGTCCGATGACTCCTCCAGCGAAAACAGCACACCATACAGTGACTTTGAGCGGGTGTAATGGCTCTTCGTGGGTTACACGCGGATTTTCAGTGCGTAAATTTTGCTTATTTACGTACCCGCTAAGATAGAAATGGGCCTCATCACTCATGATTATTTTTGATAAAAAATCATCTTCCTCTTGGTGGTGATTAAGGATGGCTTGAGCGTATGTTAGACGCGATTGGCGGTCAGCAGCTAACAGCTGATGCACCGTCTGGACTTTGTACGGAAACATCTTCAAATCTTGTACCAAAATTCGCTGTAAAGACCGTCGACTGATACCCATTTGCGTGGCACGTCGTCTGGTCGATGTCGACGGCGCTTCCATGACATCTTCGGCTACAGCAGCAATATTCTCTGCAGAACGGCTACTCCGGGGTCTGCCACGCCTGGCAGCATCTCGTGTTGTGCCAGTCTCTTCGAGGTGAGCGGCTAAACGTCGCAGTGTTTCACCAGTAGGCGTTGGACGGCTAGGAAATCTGCGATGAAATTCACGTTGTGCCAAAGTCACCGACCGATTATTGCTCAAATAAACAGTCACCAATATTCTGGAGCAGTGTAGCGTAACATTGTTTATTAACGTGTATTTCGCATGTGTTTACAACACAAATGTCAAAACAGAACTGACATTAGGGGCCAATCGCAAAATTTATACCATTTTCTGATAGGAGGATTACTTTTGCGCTACACTTTTGTAGTAGACCCAAGTAGCTATACGGATCCGTTGAATATGATTAAAGAAGTTTCCTTGCTAGCACATGTTTGAAACAGCTCATGTTTGGAAAAGTTGAGCTGTCAAACTGCACCGCGTTTTCTACAGCGTCTTGCGACGCAGTTCGGATCGATTGTTCTGTGACTGCGAATGTTATCATATGCGGCTTTGAAGTCGATGAAAAGATGGTGTGTCTAGACTTCGTTGGGCTTTTCCAGGGTTTGTCTAAGTGTGAAATATGGTGTATTTCCAATTTGCTTGGCTGAGACTAGTGTGTTTTTCAAAATGGCTTGAGTCGTTTACACGCTACATTGGATAGGATCTTATAAGCGACATTAAGCAGGGCTACGCCTCAACAGTTTTTGCAAGACATATGATCGCTTTTCTGTAGGTGGGGCATAAGGAGCAGTCGGGCATGATTTCTTTTATTTACACTTGATTGATGATTTGGTGCATGCACCCTACCACGACATCGCCAGCATGCTTAAAGAGTTCCGCTTATTGAAGTTGTTGTTGTTCAGCTTTTTAATATATGTACTGAACTCTTTTAAACTTGGAGGTGGAATTTCTTCTATAATGACTGCACGAGGGTCCTACCACTGTCTCGACATGATGCCCAGCTGCAGCCGCTGGAGATGCTGCTTAAGCGCTTGTACAATTCCCTGCGCTTCGGTGTTTAGAACTGCCTGCGATATTCTATCTTGTAGTTCATCTCTATATTCTAAGAAAAAAACTAGGTGGCTGTACTAACATGCAATGCAGTTGTATCCTTTAGCTGCTAAGCTGACATATGTTTTTGAAATCATGGGCCTTAAAGAAACGCATAACATAAGATTAATCCGGTTTGATTTTATATTGAACATTTTCTGCAGGCTCTTAGACTACTTTAACAGCTTACTTAAAATTTTAAAGGACATTTTAAAGGACGTACGGTTGCAATGATTATTTTACCAAAAGTTCCTTAAAGCCATAAAAAGGCACTTAATGCCTTAAAAATTTCTCAATTCTAGAAAAAAATATTTTACAATCAAATTTACGAATTTCACATTCAATTTGCATTCCCTTCTAAATAGAAATTGTAACATAATTATAATTAAAAAACTGCAAGAACTTTCATAGCTTTTCTTTTATCAGCCCAAAAAATACAAAGTAAATACTCCGAGTCAACATATTAGCTGTATTGAAATTTCGCTAAAAAATGTATGACATTTGTGAGATACAGAAGTTTTTAAGTCTCTCTCTACTTCGCGCTTTCGCCGGATCCTTCAATTTATAATTGATGTTGGATGCTTTCAATTTTCCTTCATACTTTTTATACATTAGGCAACATAACAAACCGTATGTGAGCATCGTCCGTCCGATGCCTTCCTTTCAGATATATTAAAAAATAAACAATGGGTTTCTTACTTTTCTTCTAAGTAGGTTATCTAGGACAGCTATCAAAAGCACACGACTTAAAATGCTTCCTTGGTGCAAACCTTGGGTACTCGATTATATCAAATATGCTGATAATCGGAGGAGCACTCGAAAAAGATATAGTCAACCCTGCAGATCTCTTAAAGGCTTTATTTTACTAGAATACCTCAAAAAAACGACCGAAAGAATAAGGATCTTACAGTATTCAAACTTAAAAGCAACAAATTTAAAATCAAAAATCTCAAGCTCCAATCATCTTAATCAATTATATTTATCTGTGCTGTCTTTTTCAACATGAATTTGTATTCACTAATTATCATGTTCTGTACTTTTCGCTTCGTTACATCCTGTCACAAGTATTTTGTTGCGAAAAAAATGTTCGATTAAGCTTTTCCGTCAATTAAAATAAAATTACACACACCGCTAACAATTTGCATTACGCTGCACAACTTTTTTTTGTCAACTGCAACATAATTAGATCCTTTTCTAGTCGAAAACGAGTAAGTAAAGCAATTTGTAAAATTACAGCCCGCAGCAATACCACCCTCATCACGGCCTCATTTATAAGAATAACTGAAAAAAAAACGGTTCAAGTCTCAGAGTCCGCCCTCGACGTGAAAATGTATAATTTACTTTCGCTAAATTATTCCACAATTGACAGGAAGAGTTTCTCATTCCTCTGAAACTATTAATAAAAGCATGCATATAGTTCCTTCTATCACACACACTAACAGACACATACATCTACACCCACACTGATGAGAATGAAAACGGAAGATACACAAAACGCCTTCCGAAATGAACATTCAGGCCGTTGTTCTAAGCGGCAGCAGCCTCTACCACATTACACCAACCGGCGGCGGCATACCGTATTCGAAAGCTATTGTCTCGGCTTACAACAGGGTGTTGAGTTGAGGGGTTGGGACTGGGAGCCAGAAGAAAGCAATTCACCTCTTTCTTCTGTTTTTTTTTTTTTTTTTTTGTTGTTAGCTCTGTCTTGTGCTAAGTTGTGAAAAGGTTTCACTCTCTACGATGTTTAGGCACGCAAAGTTGTGCCTTTTGTTATGCAAATTGTTCAACTACCGGTCCAATTTATTCTAAAAAAAAATTTGGTCGCAGTAGGAGGTGCGCTATTATAATGCACAATGGCAGCGCAAAAAGCAGGACAACTAAACTCATCGGCTGTTAGAGCACAATTTACACCCCATGGCTACTAAGTCAGGGCCCTTTTTGCGGGACGGTTTTGGCATAATTGTAGAACGATAGCTTTGTCACCTGTATTTCTACTTCCCATCGTTACAACGCCCAAGACGATAACGGAACTAGGGTACGCTGTTTTTGCGCTAAAAGTTCGATGCGACCGTTTAATGTCCACGACTTGAGAGACGACTACGGCTGCACGGTAATCACGGAACATATACAAATTTGCATTCCGATGCAAATTCCTGAGGTCCGTCGTTATTGCAGCTGAAGCGAGTAACCAAAAGGATGTGGTGCATATGGAAGTATGTTGAACGTCGAATGATTGCAACCGGAAGCAATATTATTGGCAGAAAACGACATACACTTTCGTGTTGTTGTCAATGTGGTCGGTTATCGGGATGGGGTGGCCTGGGTTTTTCTGTGTTTACTTGGGGGTGGAACAAACAAGGGTGGAAATTGGGGTTTGAGGTAACATTTCAAGGGTGCAATTGGGTTCGTTTTTCTGTTGTTTTTCGTTGGTTTTTTTTTGTTAGTTTGGTTTCATTTTTTTTTGTTAAATGTCCTTTTGGCTCTTTCCCATCAATGAGACACACCTACCTGGGTGTCCTCTGTACCTTTTTTTGTGACGTTTAGCCTGTTTTGTTGTCGTTGTTGTCCTCTGGTTTATTTTATGCAACCGTCATCATCATGAACATGAAGTCCTGGTATTGTTGTAAGTGTAGTTGTAGTATAAGTTTCTGTAGCAACCACAGGAACTTGTATGTTTTTCTGTGTTTGCGGGCCATGCTTCAATTTAGATATGGTTTGACGGTTGGGGTATGACGTTTTGCTTGTTTTGTCGTTTTGTTAGGTGACATTTTCATTTTTGCCATTTCCTAGGTTCGGCAAGGTGATGTATTTTTGGTTGTTGCCTGTGACATGTTTATTCAGTGATCGATAACCATCAACTTTTTAATGGGTGCAGTTGAATGTTTGACTTTAACAAATGGAAAACTACATAGATTTGGTTGCTTGTAACTTGTTAATGCAATGTTGGAAGGTTGATGCGGAATTAAAGGGGGTGGTGGACGGATTTTAAAAGTTTTATTGTGTTTTTGTGTAGAGAATTTCGAATACTTGAAGAGTGTACTTTTTGAACTTTCTGTATTACAATGATTGCCACGAAGGAGGAAAGTGTACATAGAAGTTTTGCAGTACATTTATTTTTTCGTATAGACTACTTAAAACTTTGGAAATAAAGGTTTGTCATTTCGTTTTTTACTTAACACCAGTTGCTGCTTTAAAAAATATGTCGTTTTCATATCTTAAGAATCTGTCATTTTGCCCCCACAAAAATAAATTATTGGAACAAGATTTTGGAAATAAATTCACGAACGAAATTAATGGGACAAAAATATGGGAATTGATAAACACAGACCAAATTTTTAGAACTGCGGTTCTGCTGCGTTAGTATTAGAGCTGTAATGTAGCGATAACTAAGCAAATTGTTGCTCTCCAACGCAAACCATTACATGAGAAAGAAATATAGGGACCTATGTTTTTTTTCATCTATGTAAAAGTTATCGCTCATATCGTAACGGTAAAAGGCGGACTAACAAACATCTACTTACTATATTCAAGAGTATTTCCGTCTTATAGTAGAAGCTGTTTTGATGAGACTTTCACCCCTTTAATACATACTTTTCTCATGATAGTTTTTTTACAGCATGCATTGGTGTCTCGATGACACTACGCGAGAACTATCCTACCTCTATCTAATAGATATGTGATTTAATCCAATTTTCACGTTTGCATGGAATATATGCATCTGACTCAGAAACGTAGATTTATACTAACTTATTAGCCATGTACCTTTCGATCTACTAAAGATAACCGAACTATATTATTAAACGCGAGCAGATCCGCGCCCATGATACCTATACGACATACATATACATATATGTCAACCATTTTTCCTGTACTGGGTGGCTAGTCTGATTCCGATGACCGAACATTTCGAAATATATGAATGACTCTCACGGGTCGTTTAAAAACAATTTTCTGACTGATCAAAATTGAAAAACTCATTGCTCATAGTTGCACCGAAAGGATCTGTTCATATGGAGGCAAACTCTTAATAAGTCTTCTGGTCACTTCGGCTTTACAAAGAAATACTGTTCGACTGAATGATTTTTGTTCCAAAAAATTTGCTGACAGACGAGCGATTGGCTGAGACCTTCAATCGGTGGGTTATCTAGTGATTTGACACTGACAGCTGTTTCCCGCTCCAAATCTTAACAGAAAGTAAGTCATATCGGAGATATGACTCCGCGGAACGAAGTGAGTCGCTTTACGCTTGAACAACGTTGAGAAGTATTGAAAACTTATTTCCAAAGTGAGTGCTGTGTAGCCCAAACAGTGCGTTTTTTGAAACGAAGTTTTGGCCGAAATGAAGCACCCGCCGCACCTGCTGTACAAAAGTTTGTGCAAAACATCCGTGAGACTGGTATGCTAGTGGACAACGCGCATGGTCCCCGTTGTCGTACGGTGCCAATGTATACACGGAGATTGACAGTTTGGTGCGGATTGTGGAGTGATGGCATAATTGTACAATTTTTCTTCGAAAATGAAGCTGGGAACACCGTTGCGGTCAACTGTAGGCATTACAGAGCCAGAGAGGTATTTTATTTGTTTTTTTAGAATAAGCAGTATAATTTATAACCTTTAAAGCAACACCTATTAACCAAAAAGGGTCAAAGACTCACTTCAGAGATAGCTTCTGTTAAGAGCCTGTTTTTTATTTATTGATATAAACATTTTTAAAACTTTTTATAAACATTAACCAGATATATTTAAATATTTTGTTATTAATAAAAAACAGTTTTAGTTTATATTATATAAGCGTTGCATGTATGAAAAATTAAAGTATCACAACTCCTAATATACAAAATTAAATTTCGTTAATCTTGGAAGAAGCTTTGCGTTAACTTTACTCCGGCATCAAAAGCTTAATAAAAGATCAGTGGATAATTATGGTACTATACACCTTACTTAATTTTCGGGTTTGTGTCTGCCTGAGAACGACTAAATGTAGGTACTTGATTTTAACTCAGCAAATTTTAAAATACAAAATACACAGCAATGCTATTGCTGAGTTCTGAAAAATCTATTTACGATAAGCTCAGGCTGGTCAGGCCAGCTTTGCCAAGATTTCTCTTCTCCTGGACCCCTTTTTCACAGTGCCACCTTAAGTTTGCCCTGCACCGGCAGGAAGTCTGACAAAAATAAATATATTGTTTTGGGAAGGTTTCAATTTTCAATTGAAATCATCGTTAAATTGTTTGTCTCTTCAACTCGGTTGGAGATCAATGTCATACTACATTATAAATTAAAAATATTATGCATATAATCTTTGATCATATTTATTACAATGTATTCAGTCCCTCATATGTTTAACCATAACCGCGTTAAAGGAACAAAAATATCCATGTAATTTAATTCCAGAGAAACTCAATTTTGTCCGTCATTGCTTATTCACTTAATGCTCACCTCTGTTCATATAGATAAATTTATGCCCCGAAGTGCAATACTCTGTAGATTACCACTACCAAATGCATAATCATGTCCGAAAAATTTTGTTCAAAAATGTGGGTAGGTACCCCTAAGCGTGCTTTCAGTGAACATTTTTGATAAGACGAAATAATTAATTGAGAAATTAGCCATATACGATAAACTGGAACACATTCCTTTGAATCACGAGAGCTAAATTTATTCCCAAAGCTATTCACAAACAAACACGAAATGATTAAATTATTACGGTCGACACACACACACTCATACACACAACTTTGTAACGCCCCTGCATGTGAAGCAAGCTGCCCTCGCTCGCCCTACCCTGTTTTGGCAGGAAAGCAAAGCGGCTATTCATTAAGGATTCATTAGACTTGCACAAAGTTAATAATATTATTCTTTGTGCTTAGGTGCCGTGATTTAAAATTAATGTCTCCCTCGAGGGAAGCAAAACGCGCAAAATGTAATCTGTGTAAATACATAACCTACGTACGTACTTGCCTGCCATGTGCTTTTAATGTATCTACATTCTACATACGTGGTACCTATATGTAAATGTTTTCGTAATCATTTTTTACTTTTTTTTTCGTGTATGAATATGAAATTGGGGAGAACGGTTTTTCAACTGGAAAAAAAAACTTGCTACTTGCAACAACTGAACTTTTTCTTTTTCGTCGAAATAATTTGCTGGAATTCTCATTTCAATTTAATAAAATTGTCAAAACAGATCTGAAAAGCAACTTTGACTGTAAGTTTTTCAATGCCAATTTAACAAATTTAGTAAAAGCCTGTAATTGGGCGTATTTAGAAAATTAATATTTATATATGAGTTTGAAAATTGTAATAGTGTTTCTTATCACTAAAGTATTTTAAAATGTTTTTGATCCTAAACTTTGTTAGTTCATCTGATTGTGTTAATTTACCGAAAGCTCAGAAGCTCTGATGTCAGGTTTTAAACAAAATGTTAAGAAAGTTGAGTAGATGAAAAGAAAACGTCACTTAAGGGACTGGCGTATTTGGTCATTATAAGTGGTAAGTCGTTGTAGCCATCCAATTTAATCGATTGCAATAGAAACAGGGCTCCTTTTTAGTTGAATATTTATGCACCTAACTATGATTTAATTTTTAAAAAAAATATGGATATTAACAATTGCTGCGATTTTTGGCTTTTTCTATTTCTGTAAATTAAAAAGATCAACAATTCAAATAAAATAAAAGAAAAAATGTTGGATTCGCGAAAAGATATCATTTATTCATTAATTTTGACTTATTCAGCAATCACTTCATTAGTTAAAGTAGAGCTGTAGTTGTCATCAATACGCAGTAATTAATCAAACGAATACAGATATTAAAGGTTGAATAAACTTTTTTAAATGCGAATCATTTTTTTAATAAAAATTATCATCAGCACTTTTAAGACCGGAATGAAGGTAGCAATTTGCAATAGTAGAACAAGTTACCCTATCCAACGATTTGGATGCTGTTTCACGTTGTTAAAAAATCTGCGGGGTAAGTGTGTAACCAGTAATTTTTCCTTTTTCGTACCAGATATATTTGCTCCGACTAGTACCTACAGCAATTCAGTCTTAAGAGATTTTGCCACTTATAAATAAATAGGCCGGTTTTTTTAATATTAAAATTTTCCTCATTCACATAGTCTTGCCGAAGTTTGACCAAAATTGCCAATTATCCAAACCAATTATATACTACATCTCCAGAAACACTTTAGACTTCTTCAAAATTCCGTAACGTTGACGAAAACACTGTACTCATAACTCATGCTAGGCCTACCGGATGAAATTTTATTAAAATCGGGACACTAGAAGTCGACAATCGGGTAAAACGGGACATGGTTGGTATGCTTGCAATTATGGAAAAAATTTTTTCCTGAAATTTTGAGGGACTTAAGCCCGATCTAAAAAAAACCTTCTGGGTGACTGATTTTCGTCATCCCGAAAGGGATTGCACCTACTCTTCGAAACAGCGATGGAAACCTAGTCACCGCGCGCAGGGAATAGTAAATGTAGTTAAGCAGCATTTCCAGCAGCTGCCAAAAGGGCAACAAGAAGAGAACCAACGTCCAGTCAATGAAGAATCAGTCCCGCAACCCAGTATTGAGAAGGTTGGCTTAGCCATAAAAAAAGCTTAAGAACAACAAGGCCGCCTATTCTGATGGACTACTTGCAGGGATTTTGAAATACGGAGGTGATGTTATGGTAGGGCGCATGCACCAAATCATCAGCCAGTTGATGATGCTGATCAGAAGTTACTAAGAAAATGGACGTTGCGCCTCTTTTTTACAGTATAACAGCTTCTTTCAATGTCTGAATAAAAACAAAAATCATATCAATACTTGGAATACTGTCGGTAAGCAGATCTCTGTGAATGTTATCACACAAGTTGGGGAGTTACCTTCTATCAATTATCATTAATGCCACGGTGTTGGCATTGTTTATTCATTTGTTTAAATCCACGTTATTGAATTGATTTTATATCATTGTACAGAGCAGAACCTACCTTTAAAGCCGAAAAGCTTGATTGTGGCACCACCAACAAAACCACACTTAATTTTTAACCATACTCGCAACCAAACCAATACAATTTTGTAATCAGGAATTCAAAAAGACGAGCGCGTTGGGTAACACACACACACACACGCAGTAAGTATTTTTAAATCCGAATCTGTGGCCATGTCGGTGTTACTTTTGGTGCTGATATATGTGGATCAGTTCCGCAGTTACATTTCTCCCAAACTGACAAATTTAAAAGTCCAACTAGACTTTAATTAATTACTTACATAATCTCAATGTTCGGCGATAGAAAGTTAGAACGCTGAAAGCAGGTGACTTAAAGAGATTGATTTTAAAGTTTATTTAAAAACCAACACTAAAACAACTCCTTCTACATTTTGGATTAAAATAGTCCGCCCGCAGCGGGCATAGATTTACGAAGATAGAAAAAATAAAATCAATTTCATCCTTATTAGGAAAATAATTAATCCTAATAAACCTAACAAACTAGATTGTTCCTAAAACAAAATCCCCTTTGGGAATATTCTCGAATGGTGCTGGCAATGAAGTACCCCAGTTAACTAAATTATATGTCGCCATTTACGAAAATCGCCTCCGGAATCGACAGGCTCTCATGTACGTACATGCACTGTATGTTCTGCGATGATATTGTAAGTTATTTTTACGATTGATAAAAATCATAATTAGAAGGGTGGCAAATATTCACTTAGGCCAGTGCCTGACCCATGTCCGGCAAATTCCACACCATCGTCCTTTCTTTCTTTTTTTTGCTTGGTTTTTTTTGCCCACCGGCGGCATTACACTACCACTAGAGATCGCATTAAACGGAATCAGGATTACGTCGTATAATCAACAGCAGCAGTGCTGGGCTATCTCTCCCAAATTGAATGAACAACACGCAAAGCAGGCTCGCCTTGACGGCCGGCCACCCAACTCGACTCGTACTCAATTTTGTCTATATGACAAAATGTATTCGCCACTATACGAGTAGGAGCAGGAGGTATAGAATTGTGCGAACAATACGAGCACACTCTGCGTATGTGATGGGTCTGCGTTTGACTATGGTACGTATGGGATGTCCTAACAATGACCCGATAGGTACTTACTGACATTTTGATGAACGATAAGCTATCATAGTGACCATATACAGTGTTTTTGAGAAGCAGGGCCGCCAGGAGCATCACTATATGCATGGGCGATGGGTCCTGTTCCTTGTTTTTGCCGGTCGGGCTTGAACGAACAAATCTTCTGTTCGTGACAACTCTGGTACAGGCTAAATTGAAATTTCGTCATTTAGTACTGCGTCCCTTTGATAGCGTCATTGGTCGGAGTGGTGTTGATGGTGGTGGTTTTGGTGATGAGGGTGATGGTGTGCTTGGATTGAGTGTGTGCAAATTGGTTGAATAGGTAGATGCGGGAGAGAATAATGTCAGAGATAACCGCCATCCACCCCTTCCTATTCACACACGGTTGGTTGACTGGCTGGTTGGCTGGCTGACTGGTTTAGTATTTGGCATTTTTTCCAAACATTTTTCTGTATGGATTGAATAAGGAGTGCTTGGACATTTTGATTTAGTTCGTCTACTCTATCCGGAATGTACACCAATGACCATGTCCATAAAGTTGAAAAGTCCTTAAGGGTGTGTGTATCAAAGTGCTTAGATTTGAATTCAACGAACGTGAATATGTTTCGCATCCAGTCGGACTCACATTCACATGTAATGCTATTTAGAATAAAGTCCTGCACGCTGGTGATATGTCGTCAATGGATTTCATTTACCTTTTTATGGGGTGGATAATTGATGAATGTGTCCTCGACCGATGGGATGGATATTAGAGATGGGCCTTTATTTACGGTCGCTTTGTGACATTTAAATCGCCGAACATACTGATGTGGAGATTTGATTCGTGTTGCCATTCGTTTGCCTCTCGACGTGGAGCAGTTTGATTAATTTGAGTGCAATTAATATGATGGTAATTTTCGGGTTGTTTTCAATGTTTCATTGTGCGTTCGTTGGATTTTCGAGTGTAATTACGAATCTCTGACAGTCATTATCGGTACTTTGTATTATGAAACAACAGCTTCTCACAGAGATATACATGAACACAAAGTGGGCATTTGTTAGAAAATCGACTCCACACATTTCGATGTCAGGTTTGTTAGCTTTAAAATGCGATAGGGAGCACATAACTGGCGTCGGAGTCCGCCCATATAAAAGAGAAATGGTTTAGATTATGCTTCCAGGCCATAGGTTTTCGATGTCTACTTCATGGATATGGGCGATTCTTTTGAAAAACTGATTCGCCAATATAATCACTTTTACCGCTTATAAAGCATGATATGCGTTCAAAGTTTCGATATGTTGAAGTAATTATTTCAATCGGCAATCGGCATGCTTCAGATTTTGGATGTGTAACGTTACTTTAGGTAGCACACAGCTTCCTAACTTAACTATTCGAAAGATGATGTCTGCAATGGTAGTATGCCGTTAGTACCAATGCCGGCTTCTTTGTGGAAAAATGTAAAGATATGGCGTGCTTATTGGGGAAAAGTGTTTACAAGTTTTACTAAAAGATAAAAAGAACTTGCCAAAGAAAAAGAACTACAATAGCGACCTGTAGCAGTGAAAACAGAAACCTTGTAGTAAAGTCACAGTTGATTACAGTTGATATTCTTATCATATGTAAAAACATTTCCAGCAGACGAGAATACAATCTGACAAATATCTCTAATAGCGAAAGGAATGGATTGCAAAGATGGAAGACGTCCACTTTACTCGCGTTTTGTTAAAGTGACAAACTTCTTCCTTACCTCCTGAACAGGCGAATCTTGTATATCTTTAAGGAAGACCGAAGTAACAACATCACAAAAACAGATATCAACTTCCCAATCGCCATTAGCGAGAAGTAATGTACATTCCAGAGCAAGTAGCAATCAGTTCCTCTTAGCGAAACCTTTTTGGTATACGACTTATTTTCTTAACAAACAGGGTCATTGCAGTAAGGTTTAAGGTATTTTAAGTTCTTAAAACCTTTCTCGTTACCGTTGCTGTCTTCCAGTGTATAGGAGGAAAGTTTCGATGTATTTTGGGTCCAGTATAATTCTACCCAGATTAGTTCGTTCTGGAGGTGTTGAACGTCCCTACATCTCATGCTGTTCTGAGATGCCGATCATAATCGTTAGCCTCTATCTTCTCTAAGTTTTCTGAACCATTTCCAGCGTCCGTACCCGTGCTCCTGCCTCCAGCCATTCCTCGTCCGAAATTTTTTTTTTTAATAAGATGCTTACTACATTCGGATCCATTTAAGTATTATTTTTCTGCCGCAGTCAGAACTCTGGCCAATGGCAAGGAGAGAACGCTACCTCACAGGCGGACTAGTGGGAATTCAGTAAAAGTGGGAATGTAATGAATTCTCATTCCTGAAAATAACCTCTAGAACAGCTTAGATCTGGAAGACCGATGCATATATTCCTAACGAGGAGAAACGCCTTCTATTGTTACATTACACGAAAGCAACTGAATATTGGCGTATTTTGAAAACCTTGAGTATGAGATTGCAACTCTTACCTGCTTCAGATCCTGGTTAAAATCATTTTCAAACTTGGAAATGTCTACTT
Source organism: Ferdinandea cuprea (assembly GCA_963576555.1). Taxonomy (NCBI): domain Eukaryota; kingdom Metazoa; phylum Arthropoda; class Insecta; order Diptera; family Syrphidae; genus Ferdinandea; species Ferdinandea cuprea. Next base: position 30,398,082 of record OY754958.1, read on the forward strand.
TGAATTTTTTTCGCAGCTGATATTCCTCCCCAAATTGCAGCTAATTTTTTGTAGTTGCAGTTTTATTTGTTCATGTACTCTGTTTTGGGCTTTTCGCTTTATTCTCGAACGCAGGGGTAATAGTTCCATATATGTTTTGAATACATACGTAGTTAGTTAATTTGTTTCACTATTTTTCCCATGTTAGAATCAAAATCAATGAAACAACATTCTCATGGGAATGTCGTGAAATCGAATTCAAACAAGTTGAAAGGTTAACGCGATTTTTTTTTTTTGTGAAACGTAAAACCATTTAACTGCGCACCCCAAACGAAACTGCACATGCAACTATTAAGTTTCCTTACATTGTATTTGGAGGTATTACATTGCCTTGGGTAATAAGGGTAATTATGTTTGCCATAATGGAACGGAATACATCGATTAATTCCATAATGGAAACATTTACCTATTTCGTACAACTTGCTTCGTGTTTTATTATACAAGTCTCACGAGCATTTAAATTTATAAATAATTTTTTAAACGTATCTCTATTTACGTAATAGATTTTTTTAGAGTCGTAGCCAGGAGCTGGCCGCAGGTGTGAATAATACCGCATGTGCAGACACAAAATGGGCGAAATAAGATATTACGCAAAAGTGAAGTTCGAGTTCCTGTATGTATAGAGTCTATGACAACTGTTTTATCTTATTACTTAAGGACATACTTTTTAACAGACTAGCTGAGTGTACGTAATTTGTAGTGGAAGTGATTTTTCAACCATAGAAGACCATTAAGACCAGGGTCTTAACCAATAAGGCTTTCCAATTAGGTTATTCCGTGGTTTATTGCACAACAAATATTGATCTTCACCTACAGAACGTTTCAAAACAACCAGGATTAAAACTTCTTTCGCAGTATTTCTCTCTCGAAACGATCAAGGATTTCTTCAACGACTTTAATAAAATAGTGACCTCTAGGAAATAAAGACCCAAAATAAAAATGAAATAAGGCCCCAAAATTAGGTCCCAATAATTGGGCTTTATTTCATATAATGACATAAAGTTATTTATATTATTTTAATAATTAAGAATCTTGGAATGGAATAAACCCTGTTTGGTTTCAATGTTAGATTCGGATTGGTGCGATATGTATAGCCAACGCGCATATAGCCAACCTCATGCGTACTACAAATCTAATAGCGAAACTAAGCAGGGGCAGCATGCCCCCTCATATTGCGTAATCATTAAATCCACCATGAAACCATGAAATCATTAAGAATTTTAAAATCGAAAAAAAGCCCAGTGGACCTCATTTCGCCGTAGTGATTGAACCGACAGATACGTTGTGGCAGTATTACATAGAAATGAACTCAAATAAGAAAATATTCAAATACAAAAATGAATTAAGAAAAAAAAGAATGAAATAAGTCCCCAAAATGTTGTTATTGTTTCGCGTTTATATTTTTGGGACCTTTATTTCTTGGGGCCTTATTTCTTAGAGCCCAAATAGTGGTCAAATCCATAGAGCAGGACTATAATTATCAACGATTTATATAGTGTTTTCTTGGTTTTATGGGAGAGTACCATAGTACATAGATGCCTCTAAGCCCAAAGAAACAGCGATGTGCAAGCGCAGATCAGAGGTACACAAAGTCCCTTATTACGTCAAAGTTAAAGCTGACGATTGTATCGTACTGGCTCCATCCTCGCTCTTGGATGTCCCTTCTTTTTAAAAGCATTAACCTTGTGCAGCTTAAAAATTGATGAAATGTTGCTGAGCACAGATATGAACTTCTCCAGGATCTTCCGAAGTTTGAGTATTTGGTCCAATAAGTCTTGCGATCTCACTCATCAGCAACCATGATCTTTTATGCGATGTGAAGCAGATTAATGCCTCTTCAGTTGCTGCAGTTAAGAGTGTATACCTTCCTGTGAACCGGAAAAACAATGCGGAAGTTCGCTTTACCAGACATACTTTCATGCAACCAAATCTTCATCCATGCTGCCTTAAATAGTTCGGCAGAGAAACCGTCTCCACCGAACGTAGCCCATATGAGTTGGAGCCAATACCTCCTCCTTCGTTGTGGACTTGAAATATTATTATCAATGGGTGCCGCACATAATTGTGCGGTTCCATATTTTGCGACAACTTTAGGAATGATTAATAAGCATAATCCGACTTATACCCATCCAATCACAAAATTTACAATATTGCATTTACTGTCAATTATTTTGCATACACACACACACACACATTAAACTGTCCTTAATTTGAATTGCCCAACCGACATCAATTTCATCCTTAAATTGAAACCTCTCAAAAAGTAGTACATATAGATTTATACGTGAATCGACTGGTGAAATCCTTTTGTTATAACATTTCATCTCGTTACCACATTCCCAAATCGACAAGAACTTGCAATGTCATTAGCGTTAATCCTCTTGACATTCTGCCAAATTGCTTTGAATTTGAATCGTAAAAAGTGAATGCAATGCAAGTGCGTTAGCTAGCAGGCAAGCATCTATCATCCTCGCTTGCTTCGATCGCTTTTTGGTAATCATCATCGGCAACACAGTACGACGAGTACTACAATCACAATGTCAGTGCTATAATGTTAAGGTGAATCCGGATTGCTGCAGCTAAGGACGAATTTTTTTTCCCTCTATGCTGCAGGTTGTCATGCAGATCTCTCAAGTGTCTTTCGTTTACTCCTTGCATGGATGTGAGCATAAGCTGCTGCTGTTGAACACAATGCCAGCCAGCCAACCAGCTTCATTGGAATATCGTTACAGTCTTATTAATCAATTCAAAAAGGATACCGATGACAACATTCCCCTCACCCCTCACCCCTCCTTCCCATACAGTCGTAGAGAAGAGAAGCTTTTTGAACTTTTCATCACAGCAATTAATTGGTAAGAGTCTGAAAAGTAGACAAATTAGGCAAACATTCAAGATATTTTCGTGTATTTTCTCTCTGCATCCTCCTTTGGGTCCTTCACTCGGTTCGTGTGTGCATTCGTTTTACAATTTGAAGCAGAGGATGATGCAGAGACGGTGATGCTAACGACAATTTCATGTCTCGGGTTTGGGTGAACGGGCTTTGAGTCGACTACGGGTGTTAAACACTCCACCTGCATCAACTATCTCTGAGTGGTGAAAACAAGAGGAATCATTTTTTCCTTTCAATTTTGCGACGACGACGTGGGTTGAGGATGTTGACGCGGTTCTGATGACTTAAATGTAGCCCCCTAACCTGGTGTGTATAGAAAGAATGAAACTGTTGTTTTCTTTAAGATCCTTTTGTTTTCCAATTTATTTTTTTTACGTGAAAGTGTTTTCCACTTGACAGAAAAGAGAATGCTGTCCTTCCACAGAGAATTGCAGGAAAAAATGATAATAATAATAATAAAGTAATGCTTCGCCATAGGAAAACAAAAAACTTGTGCAGTTTTGCGGATTGTATTTGGTTGGCTGCCAATCCGAATTGGATATGTCTGGCTGTGCGCTCGGGCTTTGACGTTTGCTTGGGCATGGGCCTACCGTACATCATCAGACCGAGAGATCACCATCACTCGTTCCGCACACACAGGATTTCAATGTATCCTTGTGAAATTTAATATTTATGAAATGCAAATACAAGGAATAAGGTTGGCGACGCATGAAAAATGCCGAGGAAGTTGGAATTTATTCAGTTCTTTCTTTCGCTGTTTGTTGGTATCCTTGATGCTGTGCAGTTTGCTCTTTGCGACATCGCTCTCAATTTTTTGCTCCTTCAATTTATGATAACGAGAAGATGGAAGATTTTTCCTGTCTTAACGAACTTTTCACATCCATCTGCTGGTTGGTGCGAGCGAATTGCATTTCTGCCAAGGACTTCTTTACCAAAAATCCAAGCTGACAAATAAACTTGACTTGTTTTTTTTTTGTCGAACTATGTCTATGTGTGTGTTTGTCCTTCTTTTCTGTTTATAATACATTTGATCCTGATGAATGGAAAATGTTGCTATGCGATAAATTCTCTTCTTTTGATTTTGTTTTCCCCGCTCTACACTCTTACCTATTCATAGCGTTTGGCGTTCGTTGGATGTCCTGGTTAGAAATGAATCTTCCATTTTATGTAATGATGCTATTTAGATAGAGAACCTTTTTTGTGGGTCATCATCATCATTCCGTTTAGGTGTAGCTAACATTGTATATACATACATATATGAAGGAACATATATGGGAGAAAAAGGCGAGTCCAGTGTGCAAGGATATTGCAAACGTTTGCAATTTCTAACAAAAAAGAGGCCAAATTGGGGGAGTTCTCTGTGTGCGGACAATGCATTTTATACGTGCAATTCGTTTAATGGGCTTGTGGTAACGAGGTCAATAGTAGAACTTCTGGCAAAATGTTATAGCTAAATAGGAGAATTTCCACAAGGAACATACCTAGTATCGTGCAATACATACCGAAAATGTTGGCATCGGTTTCATGCTATCAGACAATTAAAAATGAGCTTAAAATGCTACAAAAACGATATCGAGCAGTGATTGAGATATGTGGCAATATATAAAATGAATGAATAGGTATGTATGTATTGGTATTGGTGAAATAGGACAATTATTTACGTTATTTACGCGTACTAAAGCTATCCGACCAGATTTTGTTTAAGCTTTAAGTATACGACCGAAACAATAACACAAACAAGTAATAAAAAACAAAAATATAATAATTTTAAAAAGATTAACAAGTAAATGTTAATGCAGTGCTTAAAAAAATTCATATTTTCATTAATCCGAAAATTGTTTTGAAAAGCGGTGTAAACCAACATATTATACCAACATACGCTGCAAGTGCAAACAGTATTTCAGGATGCCCCTTACTAGTTGCAACATCCAATCATGCATTACGAAACCTTTCCATACTCATAGATTTGGTGATGAAACAATCATCACCAGTTGTGAGAGAGACATTTATAATGAATGTTTATTCTGGACTAATTGATTTCAATCTACCCAGGGTTAAGGCCTAACAGCCCATTTAAAGGGGTGATCTGAGTTGGAATATATATACTTTGTGCGACTTAATATTTTGATCGGATTCAATTGAAACTCAGCGTACCTACTCTACAACACAAGTAGAGGGTTTAAGGACTATTTTTCCATTTTGTTAATTTACATAAATGATATATATGTGTTTCTGTGTTTTTTTTTGCATATCGCTGTAAAATTTTCTTACTCGTGGAATTTATTTTCGTTTAAATGGGCTGAAATTAAATTCTTCTCGATTGGGCAAAATTGAGAGGTGCTACTGCAAGAAAAATGTTCAAAAGTTTTATCAAAATATAGAAATCACTATTCAGAGAAAAAAGACACCCGAACAGAAATCTCATCAGTGCGATTTTAAACCCGGTAAGTCCATAATTAACACTACCACAGATCCTGGAGGAAAACCAATAAGTGGATTTTAAAGTCGCATACGACACCATCTATAGAGATGAACAATACAGAGCCATGCCTTCTTTTGGCATCCTTTCCAAACTGATCCGTTTGTGTAGGATGTAGACATAAAAAGGTCGCTGAAGATCGTGAATCCAGTGGTGAACGAGGGCAAACAATGAACGAGGGCAAGCTGTTAACTACCAGAGCGCTACAAATGACATATTTAACATTAAGGGCGGTAAGATTATTTTATTGCTATCATATCTGAAAACGACTTATCTTTAGAAATCAAACGAAGAATAACGCTAGCTAATCGCTGTTTCTTAGGGCTGACAATACAACTATACATATTAGTTAGTAAGGCCCTCTTTCGTTCAACTAAAGAAACTGTTTGATAAGAACTTGTTAATTAAAGTGATAATATCTTCTCTGACCCAAGCCAACCCATTCCAGACATTTATTTGGTTCCCATGTGTGGTAAGTTCAAATATCTGGAATCAATGATCAACAGCGAAGTAACCGTCGTAGACAAATTATGTCGTAGTAACGACATTAATAATTGTGTAAGCGTAGGGTGGATGAATTGGCAGGAAATCTCTGCCATTCCGAAGAAGCCTTCACGCCAAAGAAACCATCTCGAAGAAATTGGAGCACGACCGGCTCAGTTGGTATTGTCATGTTCAAAGAAGGGATCCTACGAACCCCGTCAAAAAGGAATTGACAATCAACGTTCCCTTACAATCGCGTAAGAGAGGCAGGCCTAAAAACTCCTGGATTCCACAAATGCAGAAACACCAGTAATTGGTGATCATCAATTCGCCTTAATGATGAAGTGATTTAAAATCGGAAGGCCTGCAGATATTTTTTGAGGTCGAACCGGCGAACCCCACAAGTGGACCAGTAGGAATGCAGTGAAGTGGGAGGGTTATAATCCTGATAATAATCTCGTCGTTAAATGGAGAGAAGATATCTTCCCTATAGATCTGAATCACGGACTCTTTGTCTTCTAAGGCTACGGTTACAGTCGATGCTTATTCTGATGAAAAATATTCTGACAACACGTCAGAACGAATAAAACTGTAAATTCTTATGAACATAATGATTTTTTGGGAATCTATAGTAAGAATTGAATGTATAAACTGCCCTGACAGAGAAACAAGTTTTTATTTGAATATTTCTTTTTATTTCTATTAACTTGATGGGAACATGTATTTGTGTTATGATCTTTCATTTTTAAAAATTTGTTTGTTACATATTACATTTTATCGAAAGTATATAATATTTTGAGATAAAGGTTGTTTATTTTTATAATAGTTCACTACTGAAAGGAACAACATAAACCTCACATGCTTGATATAGTTCTGGTGCCCTTCTACATAAAATTTCTTAACTTAACTTAACTTAAAGATATTTTAAAAAACTGACTTTAAAAAAAAGTCTATGCTTAGGTATTTAAAATATAATTCACTGTTACCGTAGCAGATAATCCTATTTGCGTTTGCGGATTGAGGAAGAGATGATTCAATGACAAACTTAACGAGCTGTATAGTGACATAAATTTGGAATTTGAAATGCCTGGGACATGTAGAGAGGAATCCTTAATACTTAGTCCAGATAAACAAGGTACTTTGGAGGGGATCTTAACCAAAATCGGAGTTAGCCAAATACCGAGCTAATTTAAGAAACTTGCTGGATGAGACTTAGTTCGACAACGGACTTTAGCGCGCATTTACGGGTTGAGGTTCAAGTGTGTTTTAGTTTAGAAATGATACTTTTTCTCTTTCGTTTGCTATAAACGTGTTCAGATTTATGTTCCCACAAAATACTTTGAATAACAGAAGTTTGCCAAGGTATCAACTTATCGGACAAAATCTATGTATATATGTTTGGATCTGAAATAAAACATTTTTTTGAATTTAACCATTCATACTCGCTTGTAGCGTGAATTCTATTATTGTTGCGGATAATCCAATGAGGATCCTACACCACCACATCTGGGTGAAAAATTCCTAAGTAAACGAATTAATAATAGCCTACGATGATTAAAGTGAATGAGGACAAACCATACAAACAAACTAAGTATTAACAAACAAATAAGCATCTGTCCACCGAATAAGACAAAAGTTAAGTTAAGGAGTTCATCTACCTCGGTGCATATTGCAACGCGTGTTCTCCAGCGTCACGCGACACAGTTGAATTAGTTTTGCCCGGATCTCGAATTCGTCCACCAGTATTTGCTTAGGTTAATGGAGTTAGGTAGATATGGACTTAAGATCACGCTATGTGGGAAACCTTGTCAATATAGTACTAAATCGAAGTAAGTCCTATAAATGAAAAGTTCATTATTTCGGTGGTAGAAAAAATATGTATTAGTGGCTCAGATATGTTACCGAACGGCAATTTATTTATTTATAAAAAAAATCTTATGACCGTTTTTACACTTGGAGATTGTGTGGAGGTACGCATTGGGTTTGAGCAGACGCGTTAGTAACATTTTTCCAAAAATAAGTTATATGCATTTGGAAGAGAAAACAATTTTAATCCCGACAAACTAAAACATGTCTAATGTTCCCACCCACTACTGTACTGCAATATTTTCGATGTTTGAATCCTCTTGATAAAAAGAACATATATACAACACATGTCTAAATGCTGTTTGCGTAGTCAAATTTTAAATCACTTCGACCAAAACTAATCATATCGAGCTTTAGATTTGAAGACAAATTTCAATAGTTTTTCAGCAAAGGAGGATTTTAAACCCAAATAAGGCAAGCAGGAAAGCTAAGCCTAATTAATTTGAAATCAACTCTAGTGTGCTAAAGATTTTCACTGGATTTAACATTAATATGTATAATAAATGATTTGCAAAGTCATAGTTCTACCTAAGATGGCATTCTAAAGATGGGAAAAAAGAAAATAATAATCCTTCTGGCAACCTTTTGAATAATTTATAATACTCCATTCTGATTTTAAACATCAATTGAACCCGAAGTTCGCCATTAGTAAGGTAATAAAATACAATGCCATATAATAACAACATCCTTTTTTTATTTTTCAGCAGAAATTCAAGCTTGTAATGAATATATTTAAATCTACAAAAAAAAAAATGTTTGCGATATTAAAAAAGGAACCTTTTTGCATTCTCTTCGTCATTTTCATTTCAATGCTTTTAGGTCTTACGTATAAATGTATACAATTTGCTATTATCATCTTCATCATATTCAGTGTTTTCTTTGAATGCTTCTTTCCCAAGAAGGACCGCACCACATCATTTAGCCAATTATGTCTATCAATGTGTTTTCTTTTTCATATACTTCTCTGATTCAACTGAATAAAGGAACCTACCTTTCCGTTTAATGAGGCTACAAATTTATTTGTTGGTATTGGCTTTTAGTCGTTGATACTCTCAATTAAAATTGAGAAAACGAGATAGGTACTTATGTATTGCTTATATTTGTATTCATGATGTAGATAATATATATGTATGTTTATATATTAACCATGGATAATTATAATTGTTTTTTATTTAATTCTTTTAATTTTTTCTTAGAGGCAATGTCCAGTTGATATTGTTTTCGATGTGTGTGGCATAATTTATTGTTTTGCAGCCTAATTAAGCACTTTTTGTAATATTTACTTGACCATGCCCGCTGCTCTGTACCACATATAATTATATCCTTCAGTTACTGCTACGGAGGGTATCACAATCACCATTTAAACTTAAAAAATAAGAAACAATATCGATTAAGAAGTTTCAAAGATAGCCATTACTACTCCTCCATTTATACCGTTTACTCCAACGTTTATCCATACTCTCTTTTCATCTTCCCACATCATTAAAACATGTCAATCAACGAAAAATCGTTTGAATGGTTTGGAGTTATGGAAAAATCGGTTGAATGGGTTTCGAGTTATGGATGGACAGACAGACATATTGTGACGCCAAATACCCCGACCAAACATAATTATTAACCTTACTCTAGCTTACAAATGGTTATGAAACTAATTAGTCTTTCGATTTGGATTAAAGAATTTATGAGAAACCAATGCACATTGGGCCTGCGTATATGAGATGAATTCTTCCGTATGAAAAACACGGTTTTTCTCCTGGAGGAAGTTATGTACGCAGGCCCATTGGTTTTACATTTTTGCAAGCTATAATGGAGTGCAGTGTTACCGATGACAAAAATTAAAAAGTGTCCAAAGAAGTGGCCACGAGTATAAAAAGGGTCCAATGAAAAATTAAAGACAATATTCGATTTATTTTCAAAAATACATTGCATTGATATATTTATTTTAAAAAAACTAAGTTACAAATTGTTAATATATAAAAATAATTCAAATTTTAATTTGTGTTACTCTTCCAAAGTATTATCTATCTATTGTTCTTGCTATTTTACTAAATCTGTTAATAATATTTTAATAATCTTGTTAAAGCTTGTAAAATGGTAGAGTTTTATTCCAGGATACCTACTGCAATATGATCGGTCATTCAATGGAACTAATGTAGGCTAGGTTATAAAAAATATACTTAATTTGACATTCGGACTATATTAGAAAGAGAAAAACGGATACAGAGAATATTTCTTCAATTATCTATGTTATGAATATCTAGGTTATGAATATTTGTTTATGGAATAGTGTCAAAAACAGAGAATTTATGAAAAGTCCTCGCCACGCTTCCTGAGGAAGCGCAAAAAGAATCTTTATTATATCAGAGTACGTTCGAATACAAGCTTACGGGTGATGAGCATGAGCGATGGAAGTGTTTTAAGAGTGCAATGCAACAAACTGGCGAGAAATCCATTGAAGAAGGATTACAATCGTTAACAAATGCATGCATTATCAACACAAGAGCAAACGTATGATGTTTGCGAAAATTATCGGCAAATTTTAATTACTCAAATGTGAAAAGGGGTCTTTAAATCAACATACTAGGCTTAAGTTAAAAGTTAAGCTTGCGAAGGAAGAAATGATAGCTTAAAACTATTTTTAAGATATAAGCGGAGCTAGAATAATTATGTAAATTATATTACTAATACCAGGAATAATATTGTCCTTTCTCGTCTTTCCAAAAAATGCATTAAAAAATTAAAACGGGTTTGGCATGCATACAACGTGGACCATTGTCATTGTTTCAGCATATGGCAGTTTCAAAAACAAATTCCCTTCAAGGATATGATAAAACATTTAAGTTAAAATAGAATGTAATCAAACAATAGATACTGCTTAAAAAATTTTCGAAGAAAAAAGTAATGGTGACACAGAAAGTATGAAAATGAAATGTGCGCAGAGCAATCGCAAAGCACTGATTATTTTGATTTTCAGATTTAACAGTATGCAGCATAGAGGAAACATATTAAGCATTATATTGCCGGTGCTATTTAGCTGATTTGTGTAATATGTTCTTTCTCATTTGTCACAACTTTACATGTAAAATTCTAAGTGAACCTTGTGTCAACCTAGTTTGGATACGATATCCACTAGTTCGAACCGAAAAATGTAAGCCGGGTCAATGGTAAACAACAATATTTGCAGGCATTAATGAGAAGGCTAAAATCAAAGAAGCCTTTTAACTGCCAACTACGATAGGTACATTAAAGCATCGCTACTTCGGACACATAAAGTTTTGGCTTTGTCCGGATTATAAATAAAATGAAATGAAATTTACATTTTCTCAAAAGGGTGTTTTATTTTATTTTGAACGAATAATTCGTAAATAAAAAACAAAAATATATATTGAATTGTCTAATCTAGTGTATTTAATTTTTAATCTTCTTAAGTGTTTTGTTAAACAAAAAACTAGGTTTTGTTTGACGTTTCCCTCCGCCATTGGAAAAAAAGAGAATAAACAATTTTTGCGATCAAGTTGCAAGTTCACTATAAGTTAACAATGCCAACAATGCCTATATGCTCATATAATTCACTTAATCATGGTTCAATAAATTGATAAGCTGACTCTTAGCAGCCTTGCATTTGACTTGCTACATAGTTGAAAATCTGTCAACCTCTATTAACTAAACAAAACGTGAATAACAGAGAAATACAAACATAAACTATATGCGAAATGCAGCCAACTACCTATGAACTTTAGAGCTGGACAACAAAAAATACTCCAACTATGTCTAAACTCTAGAAGACTAGGTAGGAAAGAAGAAACTGTATAGGTACATTTTTCAAACGCGTCCGGATTACTCGATTATCCGGGTTAAGAAAAAATTCTAGTGCAAAGTTAAAATATAATCTAAACCGTTGTCTACTTCGGTTGAGTACATAAGCCATTTCAGTTTACATATACAAATCGCCTAACTTCATGTTGGTTTCCATTAAACATTGCATTTAATAATCTAACAAAAAATTTTAATCGCTTTGAATTAAGCTCATCAATTTATATCTTTTATTACCTTAATCATTCGAATTCAATCGGTCCCACAAAAAGTCAAATTTAATTAACATTTATGATTAATAAACTTTTAAATTCATTTAATTTATAACTATACAGGCAAATGTCGGCATGTACACATAATATCAAACCAACAAAAGACTCATTTGTTATTAGTATTACCATATCATAATACATATATGTAAGTATTATAATAGGCCTCTACCTACGACAAGGATAATAATTCAATTTTTCGCATAAAATCCCAACCATACTTCCGCAAAAATCTAATAAAATGTTGTGTGGCTTATACGCCTATTTGATATCATCACTTTTCACTACCACTAAGCCAACCAAACCAAACCAAATAAAAAAAACGAAACAAAACAAGAAAAACATTAACGACGAACAAAATCCATAACTCACTACAGCGCTAACTAATTATCCCATGCATATCAAAAAGCGATATCCCATCCAGTTCCCATTAAAAAAGACATATCAACACTATCAGGACAATGTTCATTAAAATTTAATTATTATTATTGCGTTATAGTGCGACTGAAATTTTCGAATTAAAATATCAAAAAATCATCATCGTCCTTATTAATAGTTGTTGTAGTATATATACCTAGTATATGTATTTATATGTAGTAGTAGCAGCAGCAAGGACCCCCTTTACCAGTAATGAATATCGAAATTCAATTGTCATAGCCACCGGGTAAGTTTTGTTATCTCTACAATTCAATTGAAACTGCCAGGACTTTCGTACTACAGCTACAGCCAGTCACATATATAATTCAGAGGGTTGACGGTACGTACGTACGCTACAACGAAGGACGTAAATACGAGAAACGAGTGTACAAGTGCGAGTACACATACAAATGGCAAAATCAACAAGCGGTAACACCCACAGGACGAGGGATACAAATTGATAAAAGGACGAAGAAAGAGAACCTCATATAAACATGTCATTCATTTTTATCTTCCAGTCTGGCAATTATGATATTTATTTTCCTCCCTGTCTATAAGCGCACCATACACCGTGGCGCTATCCTTCATCGGTCCCCATTGGATTGACGTTTACCCATTTATAATGTGTTTATCATTGAGTGGGAAACGTCAAGGAAAATATGATATCTATACTCTAACTAACGAGCTTACCTTGTACACTTGACCATCTTAGAAGTAATATCAATAAAATGCAGCAGATACGTTTTGCATTCATGGCTGCGCTGCGACTATGCCAGGATAATGATGTTTGCCTCATAATGCCGGACATTCCGTAAAGTCTCCGTCTGACTATCCCGTTTGTCTGGGTCTAGTTGTATTCCATAGCTCAAGACAATGATGTCGACGATGACGATACAGACTGCGATATTAGAGACTTTGGAATGTAAATTAAAAATCCACAAAACATTCCATTCTGATGGGATGAACTCGTTTTTTTTTTATGCAATTGCAGTTGTTCACTTTTCACACTTCAACTGTATTTTAAGCCGCTCGACGACACTTTAATCTCCACACAATGTAGTAATCCTTTATCTGGTAAGGATGTTGGCCTTTATGTACATTGTTGACCGGCTTTTTTTTTATCGAAAGCGGTTGGTACTAAGCACACGAATGAATTGAATTTATTCAAATTAATTGCTTCGCTTAACGCACTTCATTCACTACTGTAGCCTAAGTATGGCTTGACATGCGAAAGGCATGTTCCCTTCAGGAATTTCACTTGATAACGTACTACAAGAGAGTGTAATCCTTTTCAGAAACATAGAAGTTACACATTAAGAATGGTGGTAGGTGATAGCCTTCCTTCGAATTGTGTTGAAGGAAGAGAGAAAGGATGAAAAATAAAACGCAAAAGAGGAGTTTTCCGCGCGACAAATATCCACTCCTTATTCGAACGGAATACAAAGCTCTACTAACGAACGGTTGGGAAAAGCCAGGCGAATTGCCTGCGAAATTCTGAAAAGAGCCAAGGTTTTTCACAAAACATCCCCTTTTCCCTGTGGGGGTGGCAATGAACCTAAACATATTCCACCACACTGCTGGGGGCTGAAAGCGCTAGTGTATTTGTGAGATTTTTCGCCTCTGTTAAATGTGCGTGGTGATATCCCGACGTGATACCGGGACACAATCGATGTTGTAATACAATGCTGTGCTCTGTGGGGAGAAAGCTACCTGTAAGCAGTACTTTCAATTGCTCGATTGTATCTGTGTTACAACAAGTAGGCTATGATACTAGTATTAGTTATGCTACTTATAGTTCATCAGCAAGGAGATTTGATACCAGCAAATAAGATACCTACTTAAGAATCAACATGCTGATTCGAAAATATGTAGGTAGCCTGCAACGGTTTGGTACTTTAGCACAATGTATCCTTGCATGCCAGTTAGTCTTTATGATTGCACAAAGAACAAATTTTATGTGAGCGCCGGATGATGAGCCCTTTTGGATCGTAGAAGATGACAGGTTTCCCTGCGAGTTCATCGATACTACGATTACGATATGATTGCTGTCGTTCATACACGGTTGGTACGCATTTGATCATAGATCCCAGATATTTTAACTTTTCGCTTATAAAAATCTGTTTTCCGTTCAAATAAATGTCTTGAATACGTCGGAGTGAGTCAAACACAAAGTTCTCGTTGCTGTTCTCGATGGCTTCATCGTCAGCATACCATAACTGATGATGATAACCAGAAAAACCTCCTAGTCTTCATAGTTTTCGTTAGACTTCCCGACATGTTCATTCAAATCACCGCAAACAAACACAAAAGCTCTTCCTTTGAGATGTTTTTAATATGTTTGTGGAAATTTAGCCAGAATGCATATTTTTCGCTCCGCTCGTACTCTTCAAGGATGCTTCGAGAACTATTCTTACGCCGTTCCTTTCCGTAGTCGAAAATCTTGTAGATCATGTACAGTAACCTTCTAGTTATCACCTTTTGCATGTTAAAAAATTTGTTTTTTTATTCCCTGCCCCACTTCTTGCTTGCCTAATTTACTTTGAGGTCAAGAAAGTCCCATTTCTTCATCTATAAATTTGGGAAGCTGGCTCCGAAGTTAACGAATACAAAAACAAGTACATGTACGTATTCAGGGCTTATATGGTTCTGAAAATATTTGCTTCGACTTCATTAATCGAAGCCTCAGTGGTTAGTGAGTTGGACGACTAAGCGATCATATCCGCCCCCGTACCACACAGAGACACAAACAGCAACGTGTCAGAAACTGTCATAGTAAACTGCTTTAAAAAGTTATTTAACGTCCTTTCAATCAATATCAATCGACTTTATTTCATGGCATCTAGAAAGTCTTCAACTAAATAGAATAAACCGTTCCGGTAAAGAGCAAACACATCGAGTTAAAAAACGATTTAATCTACTTCCGGGTAAGTATCAACTCCACTGATGGAATAGTAGGAATTCGCGAAGTCCTCGTTAAAGTGTTTATTCGCTGCTCCACCTCTAGCGAAAGTCTGACAAACATACATTCGTGAGACCTACATTCATCAGTAACATTTTATTTCATAAGAGAAAATCGATTCAAATTGGCATCACCGATGCAAATATTCCTTTCAAAAGAAACATTCAACACTTAGCCACTCATAGCGAAAACATGAACAAAAATTCTAATACAAGTGTTGAGTCTGCGCCTTGTGGCATTCTGCTTCTCTGTTTTGAGGTGAATAAGTTTTTCGATTTCATGTGAAATACCATAACATTCCAGATGCATTTTCGCCAAAACAATCCACGAGAGGATTCGCCGTCTTCTTCCCGGTACATCAACATTCCACAGGGTTGATTGCACGCTTGCCTGGGCTTGTGTACACATAACACAGTATCGTCTGCCTTCATCCGACCGGAACTTCTCACTTGATGTATCTCATATCGTATGAGTGTGGTGCTGTGGAATCTCTCCAATGCACAACTTCCTCCCCCACTCCGCCTACCCGGCCCAAGAGTTGGGTGAGAGCTCGAATTTCTTTACTACGAAGGTCTTGTGTCTTGTATGCAATACTATATAGGGAAGAGAAGTTCTTTTCCCTGCTGACAGCATTTCACTTTTTCGCATTTTGAAAAGTGAAAATGTGAGCTAAAAGCTAAGCACTTCTATTCTAGACCGTGCATTGTGCACCCCTCGCTGATGCATAGTACCACTACTACACATGCATGAAGCCACATATATACTCCTGTCGTATTACTTTTTGTTATTTGGAAGGACAACTTAGCGACGACCGACGTAAGAGAGGTACCTACCTACATTGGTATATGTCGCCGCGTCTATTTAGAGTTGGAACGCGCCGTTCTATCTTTGGCACTCTTAAAGACGTGTCATGGGATAATGTATGTGCTTTCTTTTTTGCGTTGGACAAAATTATATGGAATACGCCACAGTTGGCCGATGATAAATTGGATTCACAGAGTCATGGTGCCTGGAGAAGGGTGGTAGGTGGTTGGACAAGGGAAAGCTTCTCTGCCTCTGTCTGACCTGCTGATAATTGGTGGGGTGATATTCTCTGGTTGAGTCTTACCCCAATTTCATTAAGGACATCCGTTAAATTATGCAGGGCTGCTCTGTATGTGTAGTGTGTGTGTGTGCTGAAGGTGACTATGGGGGTGATTTCTAATGGCAAAACGGATGTTGACGTCGTCGTCGGGTGATGGCGTTGGCGGCAGCGGTGGAGATGGTGGTGGTGGTGGTGGTGGTTGAATGTAATGGAGTTGATGCAGATGGCAGAAGGATAAGTGTGCAATGCAGTTGATGTGGTTTTGAGTTGTTGGGGTTTTTCAGAGATGACGTCGCAAACAAGCAGGATGGTGGTCTATCGTAAAGTAATGGCATTTTTGCGAATGGTTTCACCTTATGGATGGATGGTTGGTTGATCGCAATTTGTAAGGGTAGGCGGTTCTGTAAAGAATGTCTTTTACATGGTGGATAATTGTATACATGTCACAGGCAGAGTGTTAAGGAGTTGTGCAAAAAAAAAAATATTTTCAGCTTTGCTTTATCAATTAAAACAAATAAGATTCTCATTAATTCAATTAATTCACTCCCTCGCTTTATTGCATGCATTTTTGGATCGCAATATACAAAATATTTTCGAAGATAAGTAAATTTTTTCTAAATTATAACATTTGATCACGTACAAGTTTTTTTTAAAATTACTTTATTCAAATTCCAAAAACTGGAATTGTCAAACACGACACTTATAATTTTGGTCTATGTTTACACAAAAACGTACCAGAATCGTAAAGCTAAATACTATTAGACGGAGAATATTTCTGCCTTATTCGCATGGAAAGACACGAATTCGCGTGAGAAGAGTAGAGGTATAGGTACGAAAACTAAGACGGGATATGTGGTTGGTGTGCCGGAAGATAATAAATTACCTGTTAATTTTATTTTGCATATGTTTTTTTCAATTTCAATTTAATTTATTGGTAGTAAAGGGTGATCCATTTCGAGGTTCCCTACTTTTTTAAAGAAAAAAACACAGAAAATTCAAATTTAATGGAGTCTGTTTATTATCTTTTGAAAGAACATTCTTTGGCATTTATTTTTTGAAGATTATTTCTATCAAATGTTGGCCGTTGCTACGTCGCAGATGGTCCATCCGTTGAGTCCTATTTCGATCACTCGTTCGAGCATTTCGACTGGTAACTGGCGAATGACACGCGTGATGTTTTCCTCCAAGGCCTGAATCGAAGCGGGTTTGTCGGCATAAGCTTTTGACTTTACATATCCCCACAGGAAAAAGTCTAACGGTGTGATATCACACGATCTTGGTGGCCCATCGACCGGCCCAAAACGTGAAATTATGTGCTCACCGAAATGTTCTCTCAATAAGTCCATTGATTGATGCGATGTGTGGGAAGTGGCGCCGTCTTGCTGAAACCAAATGTCGCCGAGATCACGAGCTTCAATTTCAGGCATCAAATAGTCGGTTATCATGGCTCGATAACGTTCGCCATTGACGATTACGTTCGCACCGGCATAATTTTTAAAGAAATATGGACCGATGATTCCACCGGCCCACAAACCACACCAAACCGTTGTTTTTTCTGGATGAAGTGGCAGTTCTTCAATCTCTTCAGGTTGCTCTTCGTCCCAAATGCGGCAATTTTGTTTGTTTACTTACATACCCATTGAGCCAGAAATGGGCCTCATCGCTAAACAAAATTTGTCTCGAAAACGTCGGATCTTCTTGGAACTCTTCAAGAGCCCATAGAGCGAAGCGATGTCGCTTGGTAAGGTCGAGCGGCTTCAGTTGTTGCACAAGCTGTATTTTGTACGCTTTCAATTTAAGATCTTGACGTAAAATGCGCCAAGTCGTTCCATACGTCAGTCCGAGTTGCTGCGAACGGCGCCGAATCGACTCTCTACGGTCTTCGTGTACACTCTCAGCTACGGCCGCTATATTTTCTTCACAGCGTGCTGGACGTGGTCTATTCGGTCGAATATTATCCAATAATGAATGCTGAGTCTCAAAATAAGTGATGGTGTTGCGAATAGTACGCTGAGTAGGCCGATTATGTTGACCATAAGTTGAGCCAAGTGCATAAAACACATTCCTCACAGAACGTGAATTTTCATAATAAAGTTGAACAATTTGTAAACGTTGTTCACGCGTAAGTCTTTCCATTATGAAATGCCAAACAATACTAAACAAAAATAACATGACAGCATGACACGACTCACACGTGATCTGTCAAAAAAGGCTATTAAAAAAAGTATCTCTACTTGGATCACCCTTTACAAATAAGAGCAATAGTCTTTTATAGTACAAAGGCTTGAAGATAAACATTGGCCAATTTCATTAACATAAAAAAAGCAAGTGGTAGATATTTAAAATTTAATATAAGAAAAGAGGAGAAAAAGAAAAAAAATGGTAATTACTTTAACTCAAAACGTGAATGATAGCAGGGATTAGATCAAAAAATAGGAAAAATTAGGAGTAGGATTAAAATAGCAAAGAAAGGAAAAGGAAGAAAGAAATAAGTGAAAAACAGAAGAAGGATTACATACGTACAAAATGTGTAAAAAGTGCACTTTTTAATTTATCGGCTCCTACAATTTGCTTGATGGTAGTAGGTAGTGAGTTCCAAAGTCTGGCAGCGTGTGCATGAAAGAGGAGCGACGTATTCAAATGCTTATCAGTAGGCGTTATAAGGTTATATGTTCGTTGTGATTGAACAAATTGCAGCTTTTGGAACAAATACAATGGAGAACGGTTATGGATTATTTTGTGCATGAATACATAGCATCGAATCTTCCAAAAATTCTGAAATGAGCAACCAAGGACAAATTTGTGGTAACTGGATATATGATCATATCGTCTAATTCCGAAAACATACCGAACCACATCATTAAAAACAACAAGTAGTTTATGATGAGATTGGGAACCTAAGTTAGGGTATACAACTATAGCATAATCATATATCGGAACAAGCAAATACCTAATTAACCTTCCACAGGCGTAAAACTGGAAAATAACCAAAGCTTCCTTAAACTAGCATAAATACGTTCCACAATGAAATTCACATGGTCAATAGCAGATAGGGTACGATTTAATTTGTAACCAAGGTTTATTACAGTATCTGAACTTCAGTCTAATATTATTTAAGTAAATAGGAGGTATCTTCCCAGTATCATAACGTTTTTTGGAAATCAAAATTAACTGACTTTCGTTCGGATTTAATATCAAACCATTATTTTCGAACCATTTTACTATAGAAGACAAGTCTGAATTAAACCTAGCTACAAGATCTTCCACCAGTCCAATTGGTCTGGAAAGATAAATCTGGGCTTCGTCAGCATATATGTGGATAGATGCATTGCAACATACTCGTGATAGGTCATTAATATATAAGCAGAACAGGATTGGGCCCAGAATTGAACCTTGAGGAACACCTGCCAATACATTTTTTGATTGGGAAGAATGTTCATTAACAACAACACTTTGGCAGCGATTTGAAATATAGTTCTTTACAAGACACACAGAATATTCACTCAACCCAAAGTACAACATCAATTTCATACATAAAATGTATGTATGTAATCATACTCTACTCTAATGTCATAAGGACTTTGATCATTGCCAAGGTACAGCTATGTTGGGTTCGGAAACCGGACTGCTGTGGCGACAACAAATTAAAACTATTAAGGTGACAAGAAATCTACTTGGCGATTATTTTTTCAAAAACTTTTGATAGGCATGGTAAATACTTATGGGACGAAAATCTGAAGCCGACACGGGATTGCACGGGATTTTTTTGGCACTGGGACGATTTTTGGCTTTTTCCAACAATCAGGGAAAGTGGAAGACATTACACAAAAATTAAACAGGTGTGTGATACTACTTACAATATGAGGAAGTATCATTTTTGTGAACCGCAAAGATTAGAGATAATAACATCTGACAATTCTACAATGTCTTGGAAGAAGACTTTTCCAAGAGAGTGCGAAGTATCTAGGTGTATCCCCTCATGGGTATCCTCTCAATAGGAAAAGTATGGCTAGAAAGCGTCTTGTTTGTAGAAGATACGAAATGAAAAAAGTTGCTCTACTACGGAAAGGAACTGGGTAAGAACGGTTGTAATATCGTCCTTGCGGCAGAATTACTAAGCAGGGTTGCAAAGACAAGACCTCTCTGAAACCACCGTTTTACCTCAAACAAGGCAATGTTTGCAATACTACTCATTCTATGACCAACATTGACTTATTTAAGACATTTATCTAAGCAGAAAAGTGATTTCCAAGCGTGAATAGCGAAGCAATTGTAGATGAAATCATCGTATAAGCCATAAGCTCTGCTAAACTAAAATAAAGGCTCGATAGCGAACGTTGTCGTCAACTTTTAACAATTATTATGTTAAACAATTTACTACAGTATGAAGGAAAATGCACATCCGCTTTGCCTGACAGCAGGAGTGACGTATCTTGGTTGAATTATAATTTTAAAAATGCGTGGAAGTCTTTACCTGCCCGGCTCAGTTGCAGTGTTCTAAGGAAAGGGTGACGTAAGTCAATTTTTCTTTCTATACAAGCACGAAAAAGGGGCAGACACCAAGGACTCCAAGATCACACAAGACATAAAACCGGGAGATCAAACCGGCCAACCACGCAGACGTACAGACGTACTAAATTTGAAAGCAATTGAATCTTCCAACACCTTAAGGGGACGAATGTACATCACGTAATTTGAATGGTGTGAACATGAGCACAATTGAGTTAGAGTAGAATTTAGTTTGTTAGCGCCACCTAACGGCGTTCTACATACTATAAAACCTTAAATGCAACCTAGCTAACTTATGTACACATGGAGCTTATCCAAAGATTTTGTATTTAAAATGGGAAGTTGGTAATTTAACCTCATGACTATGCGAGACAATTTCCGTACAGAATCCTAAAATCTGTGGTCCATAGGAATTATCATCACATTAACTGCAATATTTTTTAAAAGTTTGCTGCATACAAACATGCATGCTATGTAGGAAGCATTCTTGAATCCGCGACCTGTCTACCTAGTTTAGTTTCCCTAAAATATATTTATAAACTATAGGGAATTTGAAAGCAATGAAAACAAAACGATAACAAAAATCGTTAAAGCTTGTATTTGTTTCATCATCCCGACCCCACACAGCACGAATACAAGTTGCACACAAAACTATGGTAAGAGTTGACAATGAGAATGACATTATGATGGCGATGAGAATGACATTGTCATCATGAATAATTTAACAGAAAGCATTCTCCTTGAAAATGTGCACTGTATTCTTTCAAATCTACTGCATTGCTACGCTGTGGTTTGCGGTGAAGGATTTTGCTTTTAAGAAAACTTTAACCAGGTCACCAAGGCTTCATCCATGCAGAAGCTCAGAAAAGCACCATTTTAGCTCCATCAATAAATTGATCCCCATTGTCTAAGTATAAAGCATGATGGTTTTGACAGAAGCAGCCAGTCATTTCTTATTCAATTCATCTACTGCACACCCAAGACTAAAATACATTGACAAGCATGTGCGGCTTGACGTCACCCCCACTTAAACTCACCTTTCATGGAATTCCATAATCTGACGTAAACAGAGTTTTGTGTACCTCAAATAGATTTTATGGATTTTGAATAGCTGGTATCCTTTAACTACCCCCCAAAACAGCCACAAAAATTGTGTACGCGATGTGCCCCTGCCTCAGGCTAATATACAAACAACATAGATGAGTGACTGGCAGCAACCGTTTCGTAAGAGACTCTAAAGATTTCACTCATGAATAAAATATTATTTAAAATGATGTGGAAAATGGTATTCACAAAGCGAAACCCCCTATTGGGATGAGACTTACACAAGGTTCGACGCACTTTAAGTCGAGTAACGACACGTGCACTATTCCTAATGAAATTGGTTGAACGTCAGATGAGTTCCACGTAGAAATGTGACGCGGGAGCTTTAATTTCTTTTATATAGAAAATAGAAAACAGAAAACATTTTAAAACGTGCGTAAGGGGCCTTTGCCTTCGCCCTTGTCTTTCGCGTTCTTGCGCTTATTTATTGGAATCTTAAAATATCTAATATTAATCCATTCTCCCTATAGAGTCGCCAAAATGCGATGTGGGGGCGGATTACGATTTCATTTCACAATTCCACCCCTTTTTTTTAATCTTCCAATCTTAGCCGCTTCGATTTTTATTGAAGTGTTAAATTTTATGGACGGAAAATAATTAAGAGTTTTATTTAGAAAACAGGAAGTGGCGGTTTGGAGGGAAACTTTTCGAAACGTGAAACTTACAACGAAAAACACATCGAAATGGCGGTGTTAGGAAAGTTTGAAATTCCTGTTAAAGGGTCCCATTTCGTGTAGAGTAAATTCAAAGCTAAAATGCCTTAAGGCTCGAGAACGGTTTATTATTGAGTGGCAAATGGTACGCTCAAGGCAATAAATGTTCAACATGCTTCTTGTGGAAATGATTTTATTAGATGTTTTCTGTTAAATTGTTTGTAACAATTAACTTAGTCAAAAATGGTGGCAAAGATTGTTGGTGTTTATTGCAAGAATGTATTCAGAATGGTAGAACTTATCTAGTTTAAAGTTCTCTTAACTTGACAGTGAGTGTGAGTCTGAGCGTAAAGTTATTCTTTTAAGTATTACTATTTTAATGATTTCGAATGATGATATAGGCTTGGGCTTCAGTGACATTCTATATCTAAGCAGAATTGGTATAGTCACCATCCGTTATAGTTTTTTAACGTCTATTTTGCTATTGCACCAAAACTTTTTATATTTTCGAAATATTTATTTTGATTCAATCAATTTTAAAACGGAAGAATCTTTTATAAAGTCCGGCATTTTGTCGTTTCGTTTGTTCGTTTTCCAACACAAGCGAATAACATCTAAGAATAAAAAAGAAGGCAGTGCTCCCTTGTGGCTAGACAAGGTTTGCGTTAGTGTCGTGAACTCCATATTGGAATATGTTGACATAATTCGATTTCAAAAAAATAGTCAAACAAGATAGGTATGAGTTATTAGTTTGTAATGTAGCGCTGACAGTTTGAAACAGGAATTTCTGTCTGCTACGAGGACGAGGTTTGTTGTTATTGAGCCTAAGCTCTTCCAGAAATGTGCGCTTTTTAAAATATTATTAACTTCTCAGCAGAGTTGAGACCCGAATTCTTGACGACTTGGAGTGAAATAAGGAATCGAAAATCGTATATTTCGGGCGTTAGTAGAATCACACACACAGAGAATCAGTCAAATTATATGCGTAAAATCAAAAGCTCACACCTATTCACAAATAGGAAAAATGACAGAGGGTTACACGGTCGCTTTAAAAGAATTTAGCGGGTACTATTTGTATATACAACCATTTGTACAGGTTGGGCATCTAGTGATTTCTTTTAAATTTAAGGTGGTTTTGACACTGACAGCTGTTTCCCGCTCGAAAACTTGACAGAAAATCAATATCATACCTCCGCGGAAAGAAATGAGTCGCTTTGCGCTTGAACAACATTGGGAAGTATTGAAAACTTATTCCCAGAGTGAGTGCTGCGTAGCCCAAACAGTGCGATTTTTGAAAAAGTTGTGGTCGAAATGAAGAACCCACCGCGCCTGTTTTAAGCAAGTTTGTGCAAAAAGTTCGTGAAAATGGTATGCTAGTGGATAACACTCATGGCACCGTCGTCGTACGGTGCGCACAGACGAGAATGTGGCTGCTGTAGCCCCAGTGGGCGGATTTTGAAGTGGTGGCATCATTGGAACATTTTTCTCTGAAAATGAGGATGAGCACTACGTTCGGTTAACGGTGGGCATTACAGAGCCACGTTTACCGACTTTTTTCATGGAAATTAATGACGTGAATTTGAACGACTTCTGGTATATGCAGAATGCCGCACAACCCATGCCACAATCGCACCGAATTCCCAAATCGTGCTATCGGATGATAGCTTTAAATAGACTCATCCACTTCCGGAAAAATGTCAATTCATTGCCGGATTGTTCTCAGAATCCAAGCAGACGCTTAGTATATGTATTCCGACAGACAACCATGATTTTGCAAAGCTCCCAAGTGTGCTTTGCTTAAGCGATATAACATATGATCTCCTAATGTCCAGCCTTTGGCCAAACCAGGGGTGGAATCGGCTAAGGTGATAGCTTATAGTTGACAATCAAAATAATCACTTTTGCTCCATGTAGGTTGATTATCAAATTGACATTCGCTTTTTTGATATTGATTTCGTGTGACAGCTATTTAGGTGTCGCTTTCATACATTTGCTATCATTCTGTTTGTCCTGGCATTTAACTTTCGAAAAATTCAAATAATAATAGGTAAATAGCAAAAAAGGGTTTTACATTTCTTACTGTCAATAAGTTAACAGTGAATAATAAGAGCAAAATGTTCATGGTGTGTTACTCGAATTACTTGTGCTCACCGCAGTGTTATCTTTACTTCTTCAGTTTGCAGTTGAAACAGAAATGAAATAAAATAAATACCGAAATGTGTCTAAAATTTAAGAATTCATAGTAAAAATTTAGAATTTAATCTGACATCTGTCAATTTGATTGAAATGGCACTCCAAAATAACAAGAGTTGCCAATTGTCAACCACCTTTTTGCGATCGCTTTACACAGACCAAAGAGAATTTGATTATCAATATCGAAAATCACAAAAGCGACAGTCAACTATCACTTTAGCCGATTCCATCCAGGCTCCAGGCTCTCAGTCTAATGATGGTGAATGCTAACCCCCTTATCACTGACGTGCTTTTCCGTATTTCCTTGAAGATTGGGTAAATTAAGGAAGTATCTGTCTGGAAGTTCAATAGAGTTTGGTAGTCTGAAGGCTACAGCACAGGGACAGATCTTACAACGAGGAGGTCGTGTGTATTTCTTGCCTGTTAGGTGACATAGCAATAGCCATGATAAAAACTTCTTAACTGTGTTGACCTCCCGTGCTGACTATCAATCCACAGCTTAAGAAGACACTCCATTCTATTAATTTTCAAAGTGGTTTTCTTAGCTATTACATCTTTAGCTTACCCAAGTTACGTTTGCCCAATATTGGAATGTGATCAGATCTGTAATGGGTTGCTTTAAGGAATGTTCCTCAGGCTTTTTTTAAAGAAACATTTAACTGCGATAAATGATTTTCAAACCAATTAGGAGTCTTGAAAGCTTTATTATAATACCACAATACTTCTTCTTATTCCATATTTCCATTTTACAGTAATTCTGGGTATAGGATATACATTCAGCCTTTTGACGTCTGACGCTCTTTATATGTAGGCCACTTCATATTCGGCCCACTTATTTGCCAGTATATCAGTAGTCCTTTTCTAGAGTAATCAACTACCACGAGCGCTTTCAACATTACTTTATGTCATGGGCATCACAATCACAAGAAACTGACGCTGCGTTTCACATCGGCCCACATATGAAATGAACAAACGCAAGGGAGGAAGTGAAACTAATATTGCCAACACACTCATCTAGCGTGGATCAACTTTTCTGTCGAAAGTGGGAATATCTCTGCTTTTTCCACTAATTGCACGTATGTATGTATGTACTGTACTTTATGTAGAACTTTTAAACATCCCATTAAATTCACTCGTTTCATAGTGTGTACATTGTCGACCCAGCAGCCATCCGCTTCTTCAGTGGAAAATTATTAAACTTTTTTGAAAACATTCAACCGGTGACCTAGATTTATTTGGCTTTTCATTTTCTCATATCATGGAGCGAACGATGTCTTCGCCCACACCATCCCGGGAAAACTTCATTCATATCGCCGGTTTTTGATCTGTCCCAGTGCAAACAAACAGGCGGGCGAAACCTATATATTAATGGCAAACCTTCCACGTTCATCCAGCACCCAGCACCCACCACCCACCACCCACACCGACTGCCATTTCCGCAATCACACACAGTACAGCTGGGAAAATAGAAAAATAAAACACACACACACACTGAAACATATTTAACCCCACTAAGGAATTATCCCAGTAGGCGAAACCACCAGTTACCGCTTAAGCCGCATATCCTATAGGGATGCTGTCCATTACAAGCATTGTTTGTGTTTGCGCCTGTGAAAGGCGCTGCATGCTTTCATACTTTTTGATAAATTATCTTTTCTATGTTTTGACACATGTCAGACTGAAGTATAGTATGTATATATAAAGAACACATAACCTAAATTTCATGCATGCTCATGTGTGTGGCTGTGTGCTTTCTGATTCGTATTTTTAGTTCCCAAGGATATCTCGCATTACAGCAGGCGTGGATGCATAGTTTTCAAACTTTGCAAAGCGTAATTGAAGATGGCGGAGGCGGATGATTGTTTTTTTTTTATTGTTGCGACTGATCTCAAATGTTACACTTCAGGGCGAGAATATTCACGTACGCATAATTTGTATACGAAAATATCAATAAAATACAAACAAGACCGCACTCAAGCTTTGCGTAATGACGGACGTTTATAGGCAGGTCGAATCCAGGCATCCATTATTCCTGTCAAATTATGTATGTATCTCGTTCACGTTTGGATTTTATTTTCTGTCGAAAGTCAAAATCTGTGAGTCAAAGATAAAAAACTTAAATCTAATTATGCGGAAAATAATATTCTGAGACACGTTGTGGCGTCAACATATTGCGATACCGTATGATTTTAATTTGATTACCAAAAATTGAATTGAAATAAAAATGATGGCATCACTTTACTAGGGATGTGCAATAATGGGTAGGGTTCCTAAGCAATGTATGAAAAATGTTAAATGCCTTCAATTTAGATTGATGTTATTGATTGATTAACAAACTGGGTTTCGAAGATCTTTTCGACCATAATTGTTTGTTTAGAGCTCGGCATGTTTACAGATTGAGATTATAACTAATAGCGATTTATTTTTAGCTGTACATTTTTATTTATTTTTTTACGTGTCCATCAAATATTCAACTACATCTTCAATTAAAATGCCCAGTTTATTTTTAAACTGCAAACAAACTGTTTTTGCGAAATGTTCAGTTGAGTAGAATAGCAGTTATCCAACAAAATTGGGGGCTATTTTTGCGGTGACCATTCTATGATTAAATATTAGGAAAGTCCGCTTGGGGCGAACAGTATTTTACTCTTTCAATATCACTATATACCTCCAATAAAAAGGTGTTAAGAACATGATGGATGACATTTTATTGCATCGTGTCATATAAAATGAAATAAAATGCCATCCACCATGTTCTCAAAGCCATTTTATTGGAGGCATGTTTCCCTACATGGAAATTTTCTCCCAAAGCGGATTGTATACTTTCTATATGTATTTAAATTAATTTTTTTATCTTAATAGTTGGACAATAAACCGTATTATTTTTCCAGTATAACATAAATTATGGTTTTTGCATACATTGGTAAGGAAAGTACAGATTTTAATTATAATAAGGGCAGCACAAAAGTAGAAGTGTAGGTTTATACTTAGAAAAAAATAAAGCCGGTAGAAGGATGCGAATTAGAAGAAGAGCCTGCGTAGAATGAACAGACAGTACGCACTTGCCCTGCTCAAAAAATAATATAGCAAGAAGATCGAAAAGTCACTGAAGCGCAGAGAGAGTAGTAGACGTATGCATTGCAGTTGTAAATGGTCATAAGAGAGGGTTATTGGGCATGAAGAGAACTTACGTCAAGTCAATGCAGAGCCAGTTGATTCACCCAGCATAGAAGGGATTTGCTTAGCTATAAAAAAAGCTTAAGAAGAACAAGGCGGCCTGCTCTAATGGAAAATCAACATAGTCCTTCAAATACGAAGACGCTGTTTTGTATAGGCCAAATCATTAACCAAGGTTGATTGGAGAAAAGCATACATGACGACTGTGCCATCAGCTCCTAATAAAAGACGAGCTGAAAGTCTCAAACTCTCCTGCAACACACTAGTTGGCACGTATCAGTATAGTTTCCAACATGTCATCGATAGTATACTAAATTTTTGCAAATCGATGACCGAAGACTGCATTTCGTCAAAATGAATAGTTGGATAATTGGCCTTAAAGTTACATTATATTAACAAACAAACATCTGTTTACCACCTGGGACAAAACGTAAATGTTGACAACAGCAACATCAAGGTGTTTAAGGAGTTTATCGTCTTCGGAGTAAACATTAACTCTACGAATGACATTTTAGTGGAGATTTGACGATCAATTACAACAGGAGACACTTGCTTTTTCGGTTTGACAAAAGATATGGGTTGTAAGGTATGTTATTCAGAACCTTGACGCTGCCAGTTCTGCTATATGGCGCCGAGTGCTGGAAGATAAACAGGTAAGTAGAGTTTATATTGGGCTCTTTTGAAAGAAAAATTCATAGACAGATAGTTGGTCCTCTGTGCAACAGCGACATCTATAAGGTGTACCATGATGTGGATGAAGTCCAAAAAGGCGAAACAACTACATATATTGGCTTGGCCACATCGATCGAATTGGTGCTCTATCCAAAAGGAATTTAAAACATCTGTCCAATTTGCAATTCAAATAATAAAATAATAACAGAACCTTCGTTCCAAAGATCAAACCATCGCATATATAAGATGGAAGGCTACTTTTTCTCAGCAGAGACTCTTCACGGGTCGGAAGTCTGTTACATAAATATATTGTTTCAATAAGCAGGAAGAGCATTTCTTACCTAAATTTAACAAAATTTCGTGGTATTTAGTAAATATTTCCTCGTTGTCTAGCATTTTTTTTTCTTTTTTCGGAGGTTGCTACTATCCGATGGAGCGCTCAGACACAACTACAGGTCTATTGTACTACCATTCAGACTCCTTACATTAATGTACTTAGTTTTCCCGTCTTTCGAAGAAAAACGAGAAGGAGCTTCAGTGATGAAGACCTTAGATGTTCGGCACTCACCACGTCAGCCCCGAAAATTCGCCACCTGATGCGAGCATAGGCCGGACAACTGCAGAGAAAGTATTCTGCTGTGTCACCCTCCCCACCGCAAGCAAGACAGGTAGTTGGGTCGCTTAAGCCCAACACATTTAAGTGTTTAGCAAAAACTTGGTGGCCCGAAAGGACGCACACAAGCAGCCTACAGTCGATTCTCCTCAGAGATAGAAGAAAAGATGCTGACCTTTTGCAAATGTCTGGGCGCAGTCTGTCTACATCCACCGCAATCGCGCCACCGAATCTTGTATTCACGAGAAACCCAAGAATCAATTGAAGACATGACTAAAGATATAGGCAGATCCAACACAGGTTCGGGTCCTAAGCAAACTTCTTCTGATCCTCGCCTAGCAAGCTCATCCGAGATCTCATTTCCCTGGATGCCAGTGTGACCTGGGACCCGGACAAGATTCACTGTGTTCAGTCTTCCGACCAAATTCAGAGAAAACTTGAGCTCCAGCACTAACTTGGACGAGGTAAGAGAGTTTAGCAGCGCTTTTAATGCAACTTGGCTATCACTGCAAATGCAAATGGCTCTAGCCATCCACCTGTTGCCCATTCCACCAAACAACTGATGCGTATGAGAGTGGCGGTCTAATCATGACCGTATAAATCCAAAGGACCCGTTTCGGAGACAAGCAGCATGTCTTAACAAAAGCATGTCTTAGCATACGGTATAGAAAGAAACGAAGGCATTCAAACCCCCGAAAAACATAAAGCGTAGTTTCTTTAACCGTTTTGTTTGCAAACATTTTGGACACGAATAGGAGGGATCAATAATTTGAAGACGATTCCGAACTGCCAATTTTAGCAGCTTCTCCTGACAGTTTTTACTCTTGAATGTTTGTAAGACTTTTCCAAGAGTTTTGGCTTACTCCACATCTCCGTATACTGTAGCAAGATATGACTCTAATAAACGAGGTTTTCTTCTTTTATTTGAAACTGTTGTCAGTCAGAAGCTAGTGTAGTTATATTTATATGATCCTTGATATCTAAGACCCTCCACTATTCCGTCATTATTTATTGAACACTTTCATGCTCCTGCTATTTATGTCGTTTGTTTTACCTTTCATGCATAAACAGTTCTATAAAGAGAATTATATTCGAATAGATATATAAACGTAGTTACTAGCATACCTCTGCGAGAGTTGTCGCTCGTAAAAATCTGATTCTTGCATCCATCCTTCCTTAGATTCGTCACTGTTTTCAAATGTTTTCTTTCTTTTGACATCTCAATTATTATTTGTTTTGTTTACTAGATCCCAAACTCCCTAAATAATGATTGTACTGTTGTTTTTGTTGATTTGCTTGCATGCATCTGTGGAGAAATATGAAATTGTATGTATTTTCAGCTATCACGTTTCATACATAAGTTTAATGTGTCTGAACAAAAAAGATAGAGGGAAAAAATTAATTACTGATACCCAATAAATTTTCGAAAACTAAATACCAGGTTAAAAAAATATCTATACCTACTTCTTTGCTTCTGTGTGTGATTTTCAATCCTAGCTGGCTGGCATTAGCTTCTTCCACCTACAAATCGTCCAGTATTCGTTTCTTCG
Source organism: Ferdinandea cuprea (assembly GCA_963576555.1). Lineage (NCBI taxonomy): Eukaryota > Metazoa > Arthropoda > Insecta > Diptera > Syrphidae > Ferdinandea > Ferdinandea cuprea. The sequence goes on from OY754958.1 coordinate 30,428,852, forward strand.
ACATTGTAAATTACTTCAATCATTAGTCAAGCTTCAGGACCACAAAACCCGAAATAAATATAAATATCCTAACCATTCGCTGGGTAGTCTAGCCGGTTTTATAGAAAGCTTTATAAGTGTCCCACCCCCGAACGTCCCACCCAACCAAACCGTGTACAAGAGTAGTAAACTCAATTGGTTAGATTTCGTCTAAATGAAAATTCAAAAAACCACTTCGATTGGTAATTGCCCATCAATGACTGCTTCGTTGGTCCATGGGCGCTTCACCCCCATCCATTTCTAGATGTACATTGACCAGAAACAAAAGTTATGTTCATGGCACATGACCACAAAAGCCAAATCAAACGTATCGAGCGGTAATCGTTATTAGTAAAAATCCCGACTTCCTTCCACAAAACCACCAACATCACACCACCACCACCATATGTTGACCATGAGAAATCCTTGATAGCATGCAGTTAATTAGCTTAGTATAACCACCCCCTGCCAGTTTGGCATTCGGTCGTTTCATTTGGCTTCTGAAAGAGCAAACATAGTTGTTTTGTACTTTTACAGTTGTACAAGAATCTCGACCCCATGCATTCCCATTTATTTTTAATGTCAATATATATGTACCTACGTACAATTGTACTTGAACCCATGACGCTTTATCGTAGAGTCGTTCGACTATAATATTGGTTTTGCGTTTCTTTGCACCCCAGCACAGTCATGCTCACCTTCCTCACAGACTTGCTAGACGTTCAATTTCTTAAAGGAAGTGTGAAGTCCTGAAATGGAAAAAGTATTTTGAAATGCCCCAGAGAATCATTTCGTGCCTAGGAAATTCCTGGAATTCCCAGTGCAATCGCTTATGATTAATATTTAAAAAGGTGATTCCGGTTTAGTGCACAACAGCAAAGCAACAGCAACACATAAAAGCGTTTTGACTTGTTTTGGTTGCTTGTTTGTTTGTTTGCTAACACATTGGCTGGCTGCTACTCAATTGACAATCTGGACACTTTATTTGGTCTTATAAATAGTACATGCAGAATATATTTGTAGGGATGTCGAGATTGGTTTCACTTTTAGTAGAAAAGAAAAAAGAAAAGAAATCCATTGCAGGGGGATGATATTGATTAGACCTATTCGTACATGAGTCATGAGTTTGCTGGATTTATTCGAGCGCAATAGTCTTGCCAGATGATATCTGTAGTACTGTACGGGATGACATCAATGTCGATATCGGTGGCATCATCACGCTACTTTACCATTTACCATTTTGATGATGAAAGTAGAGAAATTGTTCGTGACTTGCCATCGACGGTGGTGATAATTGAGTGATGTGTTGCATTTTGTGAACATTATCCATCGCTTGACCCGACACATAGAGCAATCAATCAAGTGTTATAAATGTAGACACCTTCCAGACAGAAAGTAAATACATATATGTATGGGATGAGTGGCGATTATCTAACAGCTTTCTAAGGTCGATGAACTTAGGACACACAAATTATGGATAGAAACTATTTTAAGCAAACTCAATAGCAAGATCAAAAAAATGTATTTAAGAGTAATTCTACAAAAAGTTTCCTCTTTACCTTGACGGGTGACTATATTCTTTAAAAAGCAGCTCAGTAAGTTAGGATAGCAAATGCAGGGCCTTAATTGGAAAAAGGTGACCAAAATTGTTTTTTACGGGGTTTTGGTTTTAAAATTGGCAGCACTGTTTCTAGTGACAGCAAATTTGACAGCTGATATGTGATTTGAATAGGCCAACCCACTAAAGCTCCTAAAAAGTTTTATTAATATAATTATCTTATTTCTTTGTTCTTCCGATTTATTTGTATTAGTCACATATTCTCTTAGGAAACTAATAAGTTGTGTTCAGTTTGTGTTTGAGTAAATGTGTTACAGTCACTTTGAAATCAAATAAGATATGTGTACTTTGACAAGGCTACCAGGACTTACGCTGACACTCGAGATAAGCCGGTCTGGCCGACTAGTAGATATTTTATTTATTTATTTATTTTTTGGATACATTTTCTTTGACTTTGTTTGTACTTTGTCACAATAATACGAAAATTTAGACTTAAACCCAGCTACGATGTCATTTTCACATGAAGAATGCTTAGAGTGCATAATGATATCAAAATTTATTTCCATTCCTTTTGTGCTTAGTTGGTAGACTCATAGGGAGTGGAGCGATCCCCAGATCTACGCAGCTGCTTCGTTCATCATGATCTAAACTATTTGAAAGGAACGGCAAAATGTGATATCTGAGAAACTAAAAAATAAAAAATGCTGTCAATAAGATGTGTCAACAATTTTAGTTAATTGTTTACTTCGTTTTTGTTTTTTTTGGCTTTTGAAAGACTTTTTAAAGTAGCATGTTAGTCGCTCCATAATTAGGTAGACTACGGTATCACCGAATCTGGTTTTACAATGGAGTTGTTTTCAACATATTCATCCAGTAAGGCTAATTATAATTTCCAGACCACTCTCTTTCAGTACCTAGGTTCCAAAATTGTCCACAGTTAAGGTAATTCGGAGAAAGGCTGACACCAAAAAGCCAAAACGAATGTCGATCTGCTAAGTTGGAATAAAATTTCTTCAAGATATGCGCAAAGTTTTTTGCTAGTGGGACGAATTTTTTAGGTTGCATGGTACGGTGAATTTGCAAATGGCAGACGTCATTTTTTATTTTAAAAAATAATTGTTTCTCAATTTTGGTTCCAAAATATTTTATTTTCTTGAAGAATTTACAGGAAATATGCATTCTAAACGAAGAAAAAATTGAACAATTTAAATACCACAGACTAACAATGTCATAATGGTTGCCGTTGCAGACACGCCCAACATTAGGTTTACAAATTTGTATTTACAAACAAATGTTATTAAGAATATTTGCAGGGAATGGACTGTGATTGGTGGTTAGGTTTTATAGAATAGGCATTCACTCGACCGGTCATTCCCTGAAAATATATCAGTAATGCATATTTTACCTCCCTGTGTTAAAACCTGGGTACTGGTCTTGTTCCGCGGAATATGACTTGCTAAAGTTATAAGTACGATTATAAGTGGAGTGGAACAGAAAACATAATGCTCTGTCTGACTGAATTAGTCTCAGAAGTCCATATAAATACCACAGAAAGGCGACATTTGGCGGATGACACAGTTGGATGAGTTTTGTCGGAACCCGATTTCGGCCATCGCAATAAAGAGATTCTGATGCGACTTTAAAGTCAATGAAAATATGGTGGTGTGTGTCAACTAGAAATTCGTTTGTCTTTCCACGATTTTTTAAATGCGAAAATTTGGTTTGCGATCGATCTGTCGGGCGAAATACACATTGGTATGCGCTACACCGGTACGTGTAGTGCAGAAGAGTTTGAGACTTTCGCAGTACGTTGGATAGGATATTTTACGTCATATTTAGCAGTTCTTGCAATGCCTCTAGGAGTATGCGGAAAATTCATCTGATAGTCAAAGAAGAGTGGTAGACCGTTTACCCCTCCTTAAAAGTACGCTTCACGCGTCTGTAGGTTGCTATGTTTAACCTTGGAAACCTAATGCTACTTACTACAAGCTGCCGAACAACAAGAAGTTTAACAAAAAAAAAGCTTCAATAGTATTTTGGTATGACTTAAGATTTCACTCTAAAATGGATAAGACAGATAAGAGACACTCTTAAAATGAGAAAAATTGACAGTGGTCAAACCCAAACATACATATTTTTGTTGTTCAATTCACCCTAATGATTGACTATTAAAGAGTGTTGGTGCATGATACACAAACATGCTTAAGAAACCCATTTATTTGAACAATACCATTAAGATATCAAATACAAAAGTTTGTAAACAAGCAGATTCCATTACCAAATAATTAATCAGAACGGAAAATCTCTCCTAATATCCTGACAACTAACACAAAATACACGACCACCAATATGAAGAGCCCAACTTAGGCCATCATATATACCGCAAATACAGCAAAGTGACAACTTACCTAGTCCCTAAACCTACTCGTATACTTCGCATTATCTGCCAATGAATTATTCACAGACTCTCCTAATTCTCATTCATGTATCCTTAACCCCAAATATGGGCTGCCAAATGTATACGCCGAAAACACACTACGCTGCGTCTGCTGTGAACTGTGCGTGTTGTGTACCTATACGTACGCATAACATAGCATAACACAGAGGTGAGGACCGGATTCCAGTTGTGCGCCCTTCATAATTAATTTGCACTCCTATCAGTCCCACCTGTCACGAGAGGGACGATGTTTAAACAGATTTAATCCATACAACCACCTGAATAACTTCATCCGAGATATTTGTGTCCAATAATTAAATCTATCAATAACCCATCAATCAGATCACTCTGTATGTGGTAGCAGGCAACTCACTGTCCCTGTCTCTGTTTCTGTTCTGTTTCTGTTTCTGCTACTGTTGTTGTTGCTGTTTTTGTGCCGAGTGTTTGCGTTGAGCGAACATATTCATATGTCGTCTGCGGCCTGCCAACATTCAAATGAAAATAGCTCTGCAGCGACACATCCTTCGATCTCTGAACGCAACGCAGTCGGCCAAACCTTCACCCCCGCCCACTTATCCACCACTAAAGCGAATTAATGTGCAACATTAATCATCTGACAATATTGTTAATGTGAATGTGTTGGGTGGATGGAGCATGTGGGTAATGCAGGTGGATGGGGGAATGATGGAGTGGTAGACCCGACGGCGGATAATGGTCAACTTGCACCCTCTGTATTTGTTTTGTTCTGGAAACAAAGCATACAGTGGAGCAGACAACGGTACACATAATATTGATTGGCAGAGCTGTGTTAGAGATTAATTTGTAAGGATGCTATATGCAACAAGGAGCCGATGCTTCATTCATTTATGTGTGTGCCACGATGATGTTGTTCTCATCTTTGTAGTCATCCATTATGAACTTTTGTGCAAATAAGGACATTTTACTCTAACTGAGGTGCCTGATTGTTTTGTTTACATTTGGTATTAACATTGCATTGCACCAGAGTCTAACATTATTGATGGACACATTTAAGACTTGACCATAAGGTTAAACATCAAGTCTTTGCTTATAGCTACATAGATAAATAATTTACAAATGCGTATTTCATGAGAGATGAAGAATGTCATGTAATTGACTCGGAGAAAAGGAGAGTAGCCGCAGACACATCCGCTTTATTAAAGCTTCGATATCAATTTAACAATAAGTTTTGGTCGGTTCTGGTCGAATATATTTTAATTATTTATGGATTTGACGGATGATATGCATGAATTGGAAAAGAGTGCATGACAGTGGGTGAGCTTCCGCGTGGGTGAGTTCTCGCGCGGCTACTCTAGTATACCATCATTTCAGAAGAACAGATGCCTTTTTCGACTTTCACAGTCATACCTAACAATCGTTAACAAATAGTGGTAACACATTTTTTCCCAATGAATACTTATAACTTATTTATTGCTTTAATAATTGTCTTCTTGAAATACATACTACACGAAATGAGTCAGACACAGTTTCTTCAACAAACTTTGAAGCATTTCTGAGCGGATCATGGGAAGCTAAATTATATCAGCTCTCCTCTGAACATGCTCGAAGCTTTTGGTCGCTACGCAAAGCTGTTTGTCAGAACATCGTTGACTATGATCGCATGATCGACGATTGGTATACTAGAAAAGGGCTCTCGGCATGTTTTACTCTTTACGAGAAGGTGGTAATCGACGGGTTAGTGTCAACTAGTTCTAGACGTAACAGTGCAGCTATCAAGTGAAACTAAATATTTTGGATGTTTGCTGCAATGAGCTTTCTCTAAATAGACCATTGTTAATTTCACTCGACTAAAAAGAACGGTATGTTTAGGTAGCCCATTATTGTACTAACCACGGACGTGTCAACTACTCCTGAGGGCCATTTCTCTTTTCAAAAGAGAAGCTCGTACTTGAGTTTCGATGGATATTCTAGGACCCTGAATACGCCAGCTGCCCACAAAATTTAAAACTTTAAGTATGGATTCAGTCAGGAACTGAGCTAGTGGAAATATGTTATCGCATTTTCACGGATTGTTCCTAAACATATATTATGTGTACCGTTGTGTTTCGCGGAAAGTGTCAACATCAGGGGTTTCTGTTAGTTAGGCATATTCTTCTACGCCAATATCTATGCTATCCTAAACGCTAAGCATTAAATTGTTAAGAAAAGGAAGAGGAAGAGCTACTATGGAGAAGTGGATCGTTAAAATCAAAGACCTATTTATGGCATTCGTGGAACTTAAAACTGCATGTGTCCCAAGACAATCTGTGGAAGGCATTAGCAGAGACTGATCTATGTCATTAAAAGCGTATGCGTCAATCCCACCGCCAAATTAAAAATGGAGGGGGAAAATTCAGGAGCGTTCAAGATGGAAAAGGAATTGAACCAAGGAGACAGTCTCAACCCTCTGTTATTGAAGTAGAGATGAAGTAGAAAAAGTTCCAATATCGGAATGTGGAGACCTGCCTATCTGCAATTTTTTCTATATCCAGACGACATTAACATATTTGCAAACAATCCAGGCAAACTACAACAGGCGGTGGAGGTTTGGTTTAATGAGCTAAAAAGAAAAGGACTGACGTTGAATATTGATAAGACTAAAGTTAAGTGGGTCTCTAAAGAGGAAAAATCGGATAGATGGAAAGAGTGGAAGCCTTTGAATACCTGGGGACCATAATAACTTGCGATGGGAGAATAGACCAGGAGCTGATGAACTGAATGATTTAAAAAACTAGCAGTACCATTGTGAGTAAGAGGAGATAAGTACATAAACAAAAATGAAGCTGAAGCGCCAATAGCTCAATATGGGACTGAAAGATTACCTCTGTTAAATAAGCACCTATAAATACTTAAGAAGAGTCGCGGGAAAAACTTGCAGAGACAGAATAAAAAATGATCGAGTAAGATCAGAAGTTGGTCAGAAAAAACCCATAATAGAGATAATAGAGAAAAGACAACTAAAATGGTTTGGACATGTGAAACGCATGGACGAAAGAAGAAAAGCAAAACAAATAGCATAAACAAATAGTTAAAGGAACTGCAGAAAAAGGTAAGACACGCAAAGCATAACCGGATCCAAGTGATAGGAAGAAAGTGGGGTAAGACCCTCACGAAATAAGGAGAGATTGCCGGGACCGGAGCCAGTGGAAAGAATGGATAATCCGAGGTTAACCCGACGCCTAACAGCATCGAAAAAGAAAAAAAAAAGGAAGAGGGATGGAAGCATATATGACTGTACAGTTAGGGCCTTAAATTTCTGTTAAGTCAGTGCTTCAAAGCAATAACTATTTGAATTCGGTAGGAAGATTGAACATCCTGAGTTTTTTTTTGGCTTCCAGGTCATACAATCACATATGATCGTATGATATCTCCAGCGAACTCGTCCGACAAGACTAAGTTTTTTCAGAACTCAATATGGGCTTGCATAAAAGGGGCTTGAATGTTGTTTACTTGACGTAGTATCATAACGATACCGCTAAGCTTCTGCAACGGGCAATCTACTTATGTTGTGCCAAAACGCCAATTTAGTATAAATCAAAACATTAGGTAAATTCCTTTACATACTAGTACGTAGAAACCCCAAAGTAAAAGGCTGACCTTAGTTGAGGACAATAAACGCTGAAGGTCCCTTGACTTATACTTTGATTGAAATAAAACGTATATAACAAAAGGATAACATCGTATTAATTAGTGTACTAGATAACCTGTTTTTTTTTGGGAATTGCACGTATGTATATTAAGCACTCGTAAGCGGAGTTCACGCACGCTTATATCAATTTAAGTGTACTTGCAGAACTGATTTAAAACCATCATAACCTTTATTATAACAAAATCATTAACAAACCTTTCATCCACAAATCAAATGTAACAATGAGACAAACAAAATCCACAAACTGATTTGAAATGCAGCAGTACGCTTTGTTCTTCTAACGAAATCAATTACATTTGTCGGATTAAACAATCTTACAATCTACCCGGGAAAAGCACATCGATGACATGTGATATAAAATGCTCTCATTCAGCCCGCGCACTCTAAAGGCATTTGCCGGAGTACGTCCTGACTTCCAGCAGTGCTTAATCAATTAGCGACTACACACACGTTAAAGCACACATGTAGGTACGTACTGTACAACTCCTTTCGCATCGGCACCAAAGTCATCCCCAAGTAATTTCACCCACCTAACGACGACGACGACGACGAGCTAACGACAAAGAAGTAATTAAATGTGAAAAGTTTCACATGCTGCAACATTAGAGCAGCAATTCCGGTCCCCTACAACGACGCGACGCGACGAGTCGAAGATTCAATGACTTGACTGCACTTTAACCAGAATCAGCGGGGTCGGACCTCCTGCCTCCTCCCTGAATGGGAACTTTTCAGTCGATGGGTATATGGAGCGATATACCCCGCATCCAAACAACCTACCACCACATCGGATGAAGTTCTATTTGGTTTGGTGCCTCGCTCCTTTTTCCCGGGGCACTGACGGTTGTAATTTAATTATGAAAAACTTTTCCATCAAGGAAACCTGGGGGTGATGGTGCGCGTGGTGCGGTTGAGTGCCAATTTTTCTTCTTATTTTTTTCTCTCGCTTCGTCTTTTTTTTTGTTTTTATTCCTTGGATATTTTGGTTCTGGTCTGTTGTGTCAAGGAGAATATTTCGGCCGAGATAAATGAGGTATTTGGAATAAAACTTTAAACAAAACGACTGATGGCGCCTTTTCGCCAAAAAACCCTTGTTATGAGAGTTTCTATTTGAAGTTCGTGGAGTGGTGCGCCTGAAAACAAGGGAACTGTGGCGAATCGCAAACCACTTTTTGATGAGATCTGAATTATATTAATTTTAATTCGAGACAATTACGGTTTTATTTTACCACCCTAGGGGTGTGTTTTATGATGATTTTTTTTGCGATTTCACCGAGTGAAGTGACAGGATACTTAGTAGTTAGTACATCAACTTAATGTCGGGTATTTTTCGATGGGCGAATAATTAATAAAATTTGAAGAAATTCATCAAGATCTACGTGAGAGATTATAGTGTTCTGGTTTTTTAATGAATACGATTTATTTGAATGTACTCAGATTTGTATGCGGAGAATGCGGATGTGTACAATTGCAATAAGATCATGCAGGTCGCGCTTATAAGTTTTTTTAAAATTTTTTTATTTAGTGTGAAATGACTATTATTAATTAAGGATATTTATATGCTGACGAACCAGGGGTCCGGGGCCTCCTCCTTATACTGGGTGATCCAAGTAGAGATACTTTTTTCAATAGCCTTTTTTGACAGATCACGTGTGAGTCGTGTCATATTTTTGTTTAGTATTGTTTGGCATTTCATACTGGAAAGACTTACGCGTGAACAACGTTTACAAATTTTTCAACTTTATTATGAAAATTCACGTTCTGAGTCGTGTCATATTTTTGTTTAGTATTGTTTGGCATTTCATACTGGAAAGACTTACGCGTGAACAACGTTTACAAATTTTTCAACTTTATTATGAAAATTCACGTTCTGTAATGTGTTTCGTGCACTTCGCTCAACTTATGGTCAACATAACCGGCCTACTGAGCATACTATTCGCAACACCATCACCCATTTTGAGAACTAGCATTAATTATTGGATAATATTCGACCGAATAGACCACGTCCAGCACGCTGTGAAGAAAATATAGCGGCCGTAGCTGAGAGTGTACACGAAGACCGTAGAGAGTCGATTCGGCGCCGTTCGCAGCAACTCGGACTGACGTATGGAACGACTTGGCGCATTTTGCGTCAAGATCTTAAATTGAAAGCGTACAAAATACAGCTTGTGCAACAATTGAACCCGCTCGACCTTCCCAAGCGACATCGCTTCGCTCTATGGGCTCTTGAAAAGTTCCAAGAAGATCCGACGTTTCAAGATCCGCAAATTTTGTTTAGCGATGAGGCCCATGTCTGGCTCAATGGGTATGTAAACAAACAAAATTGCCGCATTTGGGACGAAGAGCAACCTGAAGAGATTGAAGAACTGCCACTTCATCCAGAAAAAAACAACGGTTTGGTGTGGTTTGTGGGCGAACGTAACCGTCAATGGCGATCGTTATCGTGCCATGATAACCGACTATTTGATGCCTGAAATTGAAGCTCGTGATCTCGGCGACATTTAGTTTCAGCAAACTTCCCACACATCGCATCAATCGATGGACTTATTGAGAGAACATTTCGGTGAGCACACAATTTCACGTTTTGGGCCGGTCGATTGGCCACCAAGATCGTGTGATATCACACCGTTAGACTTTTTCCTCTGGGGATATGTAAAGTCAAAAGCTTATGCCAACAAACCCGCTTCGATTCAGGCCTTGGAGGAAATCATCACTCGTGTCATTCGCCAGTTACCAGTCGAAATGCTCGAACGAGTGATCGAAAATTGGACTCAACGGATGGACCATCTGCGACGTAGCAACGGCCAACATTTGATAGACATAATCTTCAAATAAATGCCAAAGAATGTTCTTTCAAATGATAATAAACATTCTCCATTAAATTTGAATTTACTGTTTTTTTTTTTTAAAAAGTAGGGAACCTCGAAATGGATCACCCTTTACAATAAAGTCATGTACACTGAACTACAGTGTTTTCCAATTACAATTTTTATTCCAATATAAGAAAATTTAAATTGTAGGTAGGCAACTGAATGAAGAACATTATGTGAAAGACTGTTACCAATAGCATTTTATGCACATTTACAGCTACCATTTCAGAACTTACTCAGTCAGAATACTTTTCTCGAAAAAGAACAAAGGTTTTGCAATACATGTCACGTAGCTTTGCAACGTAGTCTTAAACATTGCTGGCATTCACATCAAGGAAACAGCCACGTCCGTTATACTTTTGATCTAAAGATACCACATGTTTTTGATATGCATACGTAGACCCGAATACGAAAATATTTAGTAGAAGAGCTAGTGAACGATTTGAATTACAATAATAAACATTTTTTGACTAGTAATATTGAATCTACTAATCAAGAAAATACCGGTCTGGCAGGCACCAGATTTTTGAAAATATAAAAAAAGGTCGAAAAAAACTTGCTTTTACGAGGCTACTATTTTAGTATGTTCACTAGCTCTTGGAATATTATTAGTTTAAAGAATTTATAGTCTGTCAATGAAGAACAAATTCAACCTTCAAGATTAGAAGACCTGTCAACTCTTCAAACATGCTGATTATGTTTTGGTAGGGTGCACACAAAAAAGTTATTTAAGGAATTAATCTATCTCGAGGTTAACATTAATGCAATCAAAAGGGGCGAATTCAAATTAGTTCCAAGTTCGAACTTCAATCTCAACATAAAAGTAACACAGAGAATACAATTTCTTATGGTTTTTTTTTCATTTTCTAAGAAGTTCGGGGTACCATTAGCATTAGCACCTTTTGAGAACCGTTTATCCTCTTTTTTCACCACTTTTGCACTATTTTTACCAAATTCTGTGTTTAAGATTACGAAAAATAATTTATAATATATACAGTGAGCTTCAAAAGTGAGTAAACGTTTTGCTATACCACATTTTTTTCGTCTGAGCTTCAGGCAAAACTATCTATATGAGTATCTTTTTATAATTCAATCAAAAATATTTTTCAAATTGCTATACGCTTACTTTACACAAATAGATATATGCAAAACGTTTACCCATTATTGACGCTCACTGTATGTAATATATGACTGGTAATTCCAATGCTAGTAACCCACTTTGGGGATGGATGTAAGAGCTGGATTCACCAACTCTTTTCCAATACCCTGGCCAAGTGTTGGAAACCGGATTGAAATTAGCTAATATGAGGATAACACTAGTTCGAACCGAAACTGTGAACACCACCTTTGATTCCATTCCTCGAATTCGTCCGCCGCATTCAAAAACTAGGAGGAAGTGCATTAGGGGGAGTTATAAGTATTAAGTATTAAGTCGACTTATTAGACTTGTACCAGTCTCCAACAATTAGGGGACTCCTGATGGTTAAAGTGAAGTCGCCTGTGTTCTCATATAAACACATAACAAACATTTTGATCTGATCACCTTACAATAACTAATTTAACCATTTTCCTTTTTATGCACATCCCAAATACAATGTAAATCTTAGTACAAATCAACTAAGTCGAATCAGTAGCACAGTTTTATACGTAAAATAGTATCTATTTGCTATCGTATCCACAAACGCTTATATAAAATTCAGTAATATGATTATGACTACAGAACGTGATCAGCACTCAGTTTGCTTATGTTCCAAATACGATATGCACATCTACTTAATATACAAAATCTATTAAATCATAGTGCGCATTCTTAAATGAAATTATATTTACATCACGCTTCGATTATAGCTCGTTTCGATTGATATTAATAATGCATTATGCAAATGAGCTATGCAGCACCAATCCCACTTCGTCAATTTATGGATAATCACATCAAATCGTAATGTTCACTTTCCCTTCCACAATCCAATGAAAGCAGAGTGCATAGATGTGTTCTGTCCTAAATCCGATTTACATGTTCAATCGTACAGCGTGCACCTCCAACACACAGTGCAAAGGTCTACCTCATCGCAACCTTATAATTGCAGAAATAATTGTCGTCACAATTGGAGTTGCTATGTTGAATAGAATTGGTAAAGCGTAGCTCCGGAATCGATGCCAGATTTGGACGCGAAATCGGATTCTCTCTAGGTGCAACCATGAATTTGTTATCATCATCAAATGAGTCGAAGCACCATGGGATAGGTATGGGACAAAGTTTGGATAAATCGATATTATTTATGTCAGCCTCCGGTTAAGTGAAATGAATTGCATTCTAAAATATTGGAATTTGATATTTTGAAGACTGCACTGATACGAAAACTTTGTTTATATATTCACTGCAAAGTATCGTAAGTTCCTTTCTACAATTTGACTTGATTTGTACTTTACCTACCTAGAAATTGTTCAGCAATGGGTTTTTGTAAATGCTTCGGTAGTAGGATGTTTCGGTAATCAATTTTCACTGTTATCGAATAATTCTTTGGGTTTGAAAAAACTTAGTCAAAACATTTTTCATTTACATACCATCCCTAGGCTGTAGGATAAGATTGAAATTCTCTTTGGGTTATCCATTAAGCGGCATCATGGATGAGCTCTAAATGGAGGACATCACAATAGGCCCATGAAACTGTGTACTACTACCAATTACGTGTTAACTTAGTTATTTAATTAACGATAGCCAGTACTGATAATAGTAAATAATGTAAAAAATTAAAAAATATAATATGTTTAGATGAATAAATACGAGCAAAGAATTTGCAAAATTCATATGCATTTTCAATAAATAACATAAAAATATATATATTAAAAGGCTACAGTCTGCTTAAAAGGACTGTTCGACATCATCGTATTCGTATATTCCCCTTTTTTACGTCTAGTGTCTTCTAGAATTAAAAAAAAAATTAACGTGACTTCTTTTATTAACATATTATGTATTGTTATAGAAACCATATTTTTAAAAGACAATGGGGAACACTTTAAGAATAAACATTTTTTTTTAAATAAGAAATAGTGGTACTTCAGTTTTTCAACGAATTAAAACATTTTAATCAATCAGTATTTAAGAGTAATACCCTTGTAATGATTTGCGAGTTGATTTTTTCGCATTAGTCGAATCTCTTGGTGAAAAATTCGCTACTTTGTTTGTCATAAACTTATAAGCTTCCTGACTTAATGGACAAAATATACTTTTTGTTTTCATGCCGGTTTACGGCGCAGAGTGCTGTGGATGAAACTATAACATAAACCAAATTATGTAGACTATTTTGACGAATTGATTACAACCAAGAAGATCTTTTTTATTAGTCCGAAAACCGAATCTATGTTGGTACTGGAGTGCTGTTTGTGCAATTTTTTCTGTAATGAAAAGACTGGTTCTTCATTGGAATGCCTAACATCATGTACATTTAGCGGTGTACAATAATGTTTTTATTGCCTAGAGACTGCTTTCCGTCTGCTTTTAATTGTCACAATTTTCAACCTTTTTTCGCAATCACCCTACAAAGATTTCGAGACGATTTTTTACTCAAAGGCTTTCGGTAAACTCAGGCTACACAAAGTATGCTATGGTTATCAATGTCGAAGCTCTTCCCCTGTGCGGCCCGTCTCGTTCGACAATAAAGCTTTAAATATAACCACAACGACAAAATAATCAAAGTGTAAACCTTATGCCTACAACCTATAAAACAAATTTATTTGAAAAGCGTACAAATTTCATACAGCGTCTCAAGCTTTGCGTCTTCCAAACTCTCGCCTAAATGTCATGTTTTCAACAGAGTTATCCATTTTTCTCAAATACTCAAATGTGCTTAAAAAGTAAACATTTTAGGTCGACTTAAGTTTTTTTTTAACTGTTAAACGTTATTTGAAAAACGTATTAAGGAACAATTTAAGTTATATCCGCTTGAAATTAGCTCAACAATGTAAGGCAGCATATCAAGATTTAACACTGTTTCCCGGAAAAGTGTTTAAAATCGACATAAGATAACTGGCTAAGATTTAAGAGCTAAAGCCCCGCGTCACCAACGGTCATAAAAAATAAGTTCAAATTGCTCCCCATAAGGTAAGCAACCTGTCAATTTGCAGTAAATACATATCAAGGGAATAAGATAATAATTTTGCGTAAACATCACAGTCACCCTCAAACATGTTGCTTTTCGCAAATATTTTTATCGCAACGACGCGATAAATACGGTCTTCTCTTGTTTGCCCTTGAACATTTTAACCAAGCACGTCTTTTAAATTCCATAACATCGAAACTTACTGCTCCGCAAAATAGTAAAATAGTTTCATCAAATATTCCCGACACATCAAAACTTTTTTCTAAAAAAAAATCTGGTTTTGATTAATTTTCCAAATTTCCCCTTGCTTTCCGTGTAACGTGCTATTTTTGTGATAATTTCATTTCCAATTGGTCATTTGCACGTTCCACCCATACCATTCAGCATCCAAAGATACTTATAATTAGTTGTCCTTTGTGCAATAGCCTTCCCCTATTGTCGCCATAAACAAAAGCTAATTTCAACAGAGTGTGCTGAATACAAATTTTCTGTATTTTTCTTTGGACTTTTGTATAAAAAAAAAAACCATCAGGATCCACCCTAAGCGGACACCACAAGAGCCGTCCCAAAATGAAGGGACACATAAATCGTTGTCTAATTTCGTGTTGCCCCACCAATTAATTTAAGTAATTATCCTTTACAATGGCAACAGTTTCAATTCCAATTTTCTACTGCTCCCAGACAATCTACTCAACCATCTATCTATTCATCCGCGTTGCCGTTGAGGCGTTGACCCACCCTCATCTCAAGGGTGATGTTTAAGAAAAAAAAAAGAACGACAAAATAAAAGAAAAAAATGCCATCAGTAGAAATTAGACCAACAAATGGCGGGTTGGAACCAAGCTAATGCGTGTAATTTAATGCAAATTATGGGAAATTAACTGGCTTGAATGTGAACTGGGAGTTGAATCTTCGTACTGAAACTGGACCGTCTTCCAATAAAAAGAAATACGGAATACGTAGTTGTACAAATTAAGTGTAGTAAGCCCTAAGTTCTCCCAAGCTATAATATCGATGAGAGACAAAAGTCGACGCCAAAACCAATGCAATTGTTTATTATTTACTTCGAAGGGTGGAAGTGGACCGAAACGTGACAACAGCGAAGAACAAAAAATCTCCTTGGGCAGCTGCTTAACTATTCTACAAGGATTTAAAGGGAAGTTCAAATAAACTACAGATTCCATGGACCGTTAAATTTCCCCGGCGGCTAAAGCTTCGGGAACAAACTTAAACATCAGCTTATATGTGAGCATTTACAGTATGTTTGACAAAATGCGAAAATTAAGGTCTATCAACCGAGGGCTAACACGCACATCCCATAATCATAAATTCTATTTAAGCTCTTTCCATAATCTTTAAAGCATCGTAAATAAGATTTGTCTGCCGCATTGTGCGAACGCCTAAACCCATTTGTTAACTTTTTGATGGACATTATCAGTACGGTTTCTGGGCCAAAATTGATGTGGTTCTAAACAAAATATTCACACTACAGCAGATCCTAGAGAAAATCTAAGAAGTTCAGATCGAAATTCATCAGTTTTCTATCGGTTTTAAATCCGCATACTATGACCTCATTTACAATAATGAGATATCCCAGCCAAACTAGTCCGCTTGTGCACGAAGCCAAGCCGAATGGGCTAATTGGACAAGCTATTGGCTTAGGCCCATGTTCACTCGGGACTTTAGCGTTACTTAAATAAGTATTTAATGAACTTAACACATTGTCTTTTCCTATTTTGTGGTCAAGTTTTTGTCGAACATACTTCAGTTATATGTATTTCTAAATTAAATGTTTCTTTCTTTTTATTTCAATGTATTTGATAATAGAGACCGCTAGTATACTAAATCTTTTTCGTCTTTACTTTCGGAGTCTTGATTTACTAAAGTTTACTCCTTAACTGGGATGGTTACATTTGTTCTGTAGAAGCAATCACACTAAAAACAGTGATATTAAAAAGTACTAAAGTTCTTTTATATACAAATCTTTTTTGTCCAAGAAGTCAGCCACAAAAAGTACTTAGAATGAACGCCAAGTTTGTATACTAGTTAATAAAATATATCACAAATTGTACTTCTACTTTACAAGCTTAGCAATTTGGCATTTTTAATTTTTGGGCATTTTGACATGATGCGATTTGGTCTGGATTATAAATGAATTTTGACAAAATGTCCACATTTGTTTGGGCGATTTGCCATTTTTTAATTTTAGGCGATTTTAAATTTTTGTTTGCTCTTTGTCATAGATAATTTTCTTATGGTTTTATGAAACAATTGACTTAAGGTGCCGTCATATTATGAAAGGAAAGTAATTGTAGCAAGCGTTTCGAGAATTTAAATATTTATATGTTCGTGCAAGTGCATGCAGTGAGCAGTTACATTATGCGAGGAAATGACTTGCTGCGAGCAACTTTTTGCTTGGCTGCAAGTAAACTTGCAGCAAAAACTTCGGGTAGTCACACTTTTCGGTAGTAGTACTTGAGATAGGTACTTGGTGCAAGTGATTTGTGACTGTGAGTGGACGGGTGTAGTATATGTTATTTTCAGTTCAGTTTCGTTTCTCGTTTCAACGAAAATATATGGAAAGTGAGAAATTTTGTGGTAATAGCATTATATTTAAAGAAGAAGTGGAATTATTGGAATAGAGGCAATTGATTCTCGTGCAACACGAATATTGCAGCATTTGAGGCAACAAAATGCGGCTCATCAAAGAACAATTTGGAGAGCGCTCAGGCACAACTACTGGTCTATTTCAAATTCATTCAGATACCTTACTTTAATAAGCTTAGGTGATGAAGAGCTAAGATGTTTGGTACTCACCACATTAAGATTCACTGTGCTTAGCCTTTCAACCTTGAGTTCGAGCACTATCTTTAACGAGGTAAGAGGGCTGAGCAATGCCTTTAGTGCGGCTTGGCCAGCACTTCAAACGCAAATGTGCCTTGCTCTCCACAAGTTGTTCAGATCTGCGAATATCTATGCTTGGAAGACAGACGCATGTTTATCTAAAAAATAGAGGACTATCGCATTTCATAAGGATATAACAAGCTGCTCGGTCGAAAATTTTATTTCGCTGGCACGCGAGTGAAAAACTTACAGATACAGTTCGTGAAAGCGGCAAGCGCTTGCTGAAAGTGATTTACTTTCGAGCTAATGCTTGGGTGAACTAGTCACACTGCGAGTGTTTCTGGCGCGCAAGCATTGCAAGCAAATCACTTGAATCAATAGCTTGCATTCAAGGACTTTTTTGATCGTCACACTGAGTAAGTTTTGCTCCATAGTGTGATACTGACATTTATCAAATCTCTCTACCTTACAATTGCAAATAATATGATGTGATTCAAAAATGTATCTCATACAGCGGGAAAGTTACTTATAGTTACGTATGATTTCATTTTTATTTCATTGAATTGTTGTTGTAAAATTTGAACTTTTCGATTTGTTTTATAAATACAGCCTAAGATGTAGATTGGAATTTCAGACCAGGAGAAGGTATTACGAGAAAAACTAATAAAGTAGAACAGCAGCAGCACAGAAGGAAACGTGAAACAGCGATGTAATCTCACAATATTTTGTGGTTTTATTCCACATGTGGGTTTGGGTTGTATGTATAAAAAATGCACCAAATTTTGACCATTAAAGAAAATAAGCTTCATTGTTTAGAATGATTAGCTCTCAGTTCTTCAGGCATAATGCTTTAATATAACTTTGTTAGTATGGAGCCGCAAATCTTTGAGTATTCGCTGTTGAGAGCTTCTTCACAATTGAAAATCATGGCCACATTGATCTTCCTGAACTTTCACTAACGAACTACTTCGATATTTAGTCTTGAACACTTCACAGTGTGTTTAGTGTGTTCCAATCTTTTCATATTCCCTCGCAGTTGACAAAGTTAAATAAATATTCCGACCATATTTTGTTCGAAATTAGCGAATTGTCAGCTGTAAAACTTCTCTTCTGTGAAATTTGGAACACTGTTAAGAAACAAAGGAATTTTGAATCATTAATGAATCAATAATTCATTGTTGACCTTTTGTTAGACACACTGTCTGATGAAACCGATGAAAACTGTCTCTTTCGGTACTTTATTCTCAACTATCACCGTTAACTACTATTATTCTTTTTTAAAAATCAAACCAATAAAAATGCTAAATCGGGGTAGTTACTTACTGCATGTGCAAGAACCATCTACAAACCTGACGGCACTCCAGACTCCACCTCTGCCAACAGCATACTCGTACAGTAGTACATGGTAAAACTGACACAGTGAGTGTAAAATCTGAGGAGCGGGCAGTAAGGGATTTTTAAAATTCATCCGACAAACACTATCGGTGGCTACGTGAGAATTTTAACAATTTATTCAAGACTATACCGTCTATGTGTACTATGGACTGTACATTCGCGCCCGAAAGCCATGGATCTCGTTGTCCTTTTTCGCTAACCGTGGGGTTCGTCTCATGTCTGTCAGGAAAGCGACCCTCTGCGCGATACCTACGAAAGAAACTCTGGTATAGCTAAAGGGAAACCTAAATGAAAAGAATTGGTTAAGGGAAAACATACGGAAAGGGAAAAAGAAAAAGCTCGTAAGACACAAATGCACACACACACACACAAATTGATATGCCATTCCTGGCACACAGTCAAAGAAAAGGACCAAACACGACGAGGAAGCGAAAATCAAATAACACGGAAAAGCTTGGATCAAGTTTCTTTGATTTTGTTTTCCCTGCGGTTTTCTTTTTTCGTCTCTATTTTATTTTTTTTTTTCGTCGAGGATGTGTGTTTTTCCGAGGCAGAGGTTGAGTTGAGACTTTGAATGAATTTTGGTCTTGTGCTCTGTTCAGTGGTTGTGATATTTTTAGTTTGAGTATACACCCCCAGGGATTATAATATCCTTCTCATGAATCGTTGGTGTTTTTTCAAAGTTTTCTGGAGATTTCATTCTTTTATTTTGCAGGTTCTTTTAGTCCTGGTGCGATATTGGGTAATGATATCAGGAAGGAAACAGATATCCTTACTGAGTGATGGATATCTCGTATAGGGAGACGGTATGTTATAGGTGTTATATTCATGCACGAGATGTACAGTAAATTACCAAATTTAAATTTAATGTTAAAGCATTTGGATGGTGGGATTACATTTTCCATTCTCAAGGAGTCGTTGAGTATATTATTTGTATCACACAAATGGCTGTTTCATGTGTGAATAATAACAAGTGGATCCTTGGGAGAAATACGGAGAAAAGAAGGATATTTTCAGGTCGTTTCCTTCGTACTTTGGCTAATGAATTGAGCTGCAATTGTCAAGATGAGAGCAATTTAATTTATTCGTACCTACCTACATACTTTGGAATTTTCTTTTTGAGTGGCATTGAGTTGAGGAAGGTTTTTGAGTTTAGTAAGAGCTTTCGAGGCACTTGCCGGGATTGTTATCAAATGAATAAGGTGTCACTCAGTCACTTGTCCTAGATAAATTATTTTATTTGCTTGTCAGAGGGTGAATGGATGTTCTAAGTTGCGGCAGTCTGAATAGGATCTGTGGAATTTTTTTCATTCAGATGAGTGTTTTCTTGGAAATGGAAAGAACAGACGAAATCTTTATACTTTAGTCAGAAATGTTTTAATGAAACGCATTGCATTAGTTTTTTAAATTTTTATTTAATTACTTCCACTTCCATTTTTATTTTTAATTTTCAGGACAGTTATCTTGGCTTGTCTTCAGGAGAAATAGCTTTGATATCTGGTTGTCATCTAAAACTTTCCTAGCTTGCGCTACAACAGCTTCAGTAGGATTCCGATCACGTGTCAAAACCCAAACAACCTCTGAAATAAAAAATGATTAGATTTAAAACCCTTTTTTTGCTATATTTAAAAAAAACATTTTACGGTTATTTTGCAGTATTGCTAAATTTGTAATATCAAAGCAATACAATTTAACTTAATAATTCTTTAATAAAAAATGTGAGCTGCTTCGATGTATTTGAATGCCATGACTATAGGAATCTCCAACACTAGGCCAGGTTGTTTAAAAGGAGCTAGTGAACCCTTAATGTGCTAACTGAAGCAACCACACCGGCTCCTTTTGTCCCATAAAGTGTCTGACCCTATAGATTGGTGTTAGCGCATATGGTTAATTGGCCAACCACGTTAGTAAAACTTAATGTTACTAAGCAACGAATAGCCTCGGATAAGGACGTGTTTACTGTTGACTTCCCTGCGTAATTAACAAAGTATAACGGATTTTCGGATCTGCATCAAATGAACAGGCGGCATGCAACCGAACAATTAGCGGAGCGCCTAGAATGCTATGAAGCAGATATCACTTCCATCCAAGAAGTTCGATTTAATGGGGCGGGCAAAACAGGGATGTTAAAACAGGGATGGTTCCTACTGTGATTACTTAAGGGAACTAAGGCAGTGTGTATATGGGCGGAAAAAAAAAATTCGTATCAAAGGTAATTCCCTAACATCAGCCTGAAATACGCTCACGCCATCAAAGGAGAAAAGGCGACGCGACCATACCAAGGAAAGCTTCTAACAAGCTCTCACGAGAGCAATATCCGGTATGACGATAAGATCCTCCTAGGCGATCAATCACGACTGGAAGTGGTTTCTCAATATTTAAAAATGAACTTGCCAGTCACCAGTTCATAAAACCATCAAAACAATCAAATTAATCATGTAACGTTCGACTCGTCTATAATATTATATATTGGGACACTACGAGTGGCCAACATGCACTCGGACCAGTAACTAGTTGCGGCCGAGGTACAAAAAGAAACATAGCGAGATGACACAAAAACGGGGAAATACGGTAAGGGAATTTAACGTTGAACGTTTGCAATCGTTGCCGTATCTCTGCTAAACTCGTCCGTTTGTGATTTCTTTATCATCATACTTGAAAGAATTGTGCAAATCTCACAATCCATCAAGGCATGATCCTTTTAAAGTCTGTTCAATTACAAGATGACTGCGTATACCTTCTGAGAAGGCAACCATGATATCTAAGCTATCCTTGGACGTTTTGAGAGAAAAATTCTTCGTAATGCGTCCCGTACGAGTTGGCGGGCTCTTTAGAACGATGAAATCTACGAGCTTGTACAGCTTCATTGGGCTGTTCAAATAAGAAGCGAATAAACGCCAGCACTCCAGGCCACGGAACTTAAAAATTTATAAATAGTGTGCACTTCATCTCTATTTATAATTGTTTAAATTTCTCAATAAACTACAAATCTATACATAAAAAATACTTTTCCCTGACTGACTGACTCAGCTGAGCACCGCCCAAACTTAAAGGCAATAAATGATACCAACTCTGTAGACGCAACTTTTTGATATGACTTTCCTTTTCGTAATAATTTTGTCAAATTTATTTAAAACTAAGAATATAGGTTCTACAAAAGATATAACGAAAAATGTTTTATTTGCATTTGTCCAAATTGGACCAGTGGAGGGTTTCAAGGGCCGTTTTTCATTTAAGGGACATTTGCAAGATAGTGAAGAAACTATCGGCCGAATTGATTTCGAACTTTGCACCTTCTATTGGCTTTAAATGGAATCAAAATAAAATAATCACTTGTATAATTTGTCTACAACCAAAATTATTTAATTCCGTTTTAAATCGATTTTTATTATTTCAGTTATTGAAATCGATTTCAATGAACCGCTTATATTCGTTTCTAAAATTTCGAACACAATCTTTTCACTGATGTGTTCGATTCTTTTTCTATTCTATCAGTTTTGCTTTCAATGATCAATTCTAACCTTAAAACCTAAAAACCTGTACCAGTGGCCTTTCACTGACAGCAATATTTGATATTTCAATGACTGCTATAACTGAGCGGAAAATATTTGTGTTTTTGATTTATTTGAAATTTTGAATTTATATGTAAGGGGCTCTTTTGTTTATTAGCAATCATACAATAAAGTGGTATACAGATGGCTCGAGAACTGATGAATTAACTGGTTCATTCTGCGCAGGTGTGTTTGGACCAAGAAGGAAACACTATGAATCCATGGGCAAAAGTACTAGCATATTCAAAGCAGAAATATGCGCTTTAGAAAGATGTATTCGAATCAATATCGAAAAGAAATACAGAAACTGTAAATATGCATTCGAATCAATCTCGAAAAGAATTACAGAAACTGGAAAAGGACAAAAGGGCTGGAAGCTATCGAGATCTAAGACAAGCCAAAAAATTATTAAGATATTAAAATCTCAAAAGATTTTAAGAATGTATAAGTCCGAACTGGATGATGTTCTCTGAAAAGGTTTCAATATTTGGGAACACACCAAATTTAAGAAAAGGATTTACCAACCACGGATCCACTGCTCATTCTCAGATTCATGAAAGATACTGGACTCCATGGTGTTCTTAGTAGGTTTTCCTTACCAAGGCTAAAGCCAGAAGATAAACACTCCAACATAATTCCTGGTGATTTAAGCTGTGAGGGGCTCTGGAAGAGGGAACCCAATAGACCACAATGTCGCAGTGTACTGCACATGATATTATTATTATTATTTTCTTATATTAAAATAGAAATTATTATTTTCGTAGCATAGCACGAGTATACAGCTATAATTAAAGTGTGAGCAGCTATATGTTATGCATTTTTATTTAAAACAAATGTTCATTTCTAAATATTTCAACAGTTATAAAATATATAAAAATAAATCAAAATAAGACAAAAATTATGTTAATTTAGTGTGTCCGTAGCATATGCAGACATTTGCTTATGTGTGTATTTTTTTACATATGCACATTTTATACTGTAACATCATTTTTTATTACAGAACGTGTCTGTAAACGAGCCTTGAACTTCTTAAGTACCATAATGGAAAATATGTTCTCTTTTCAACAAAAGAAATAGGTATCCAAAGATGGCACAAGTATCTCGCATGTTCTTTTCCCAGCACTGTATAACATATTCGACACGTGATTGTCACGCACAAAGAGAATCGACATTTCAAAGTAAATTGCGTGGAAAATCTTCACATAAAGTTCGAAACACGCATTCAATGTGACGCTGGCTTAATTTTAACATAAACCAGCATAAACAAGCTTCGAATGATGTGAGTACACGATTTGTTACACGTGATTAGGATGAGTGTTCTTAATTGAAAGAGATTTTCTTAACATTACCCAAATTGTTGTTTAAAATGTTGGAGATTTGCATGTCTGATGGTAGGCATAGGTAATCGTCGGTATACCTCCCTACAGACGACTACGAGTATGCATGTGGAAGAGATTTATTGAGTTTGGTGAGAGATGTTTACATTATTATTAAATTAATCGACAAGTTTTCGTTGTGCTGGTGACTTTGTGCCTAGCCTATTATGATTAAACACATTTTTAGGGAAGACGAACATATTGTGCTTACTTAAAACAGCGCTATGTGGTGAAGTTCGAATTAAATCATATCTTTTCTGCATTGCAGTACAAAGGCATTTAAGCTACCAGAATTCATTTTTTTTGCGCTTCTATTATTCTATTGTGTTATCCTAGTGATTCGACGAAAAGAAAATGGTATTTAGTGGGGTCTAGTAATATCCAGAATATGGATAAAGTGAAAATATCAGATTTTGGGAGTTCCTTCCTTTCCATCTTTGTATTTTTTTTAAATATTTCACATCGTCGTAAATTAACACTAGTTTGTATCCTTCGAGCCAGATCGTTTTATCTATAATCGCGTATTGGAATTATTAATCTTTGGAACGTCAAATGAAATCGTTGGTACACATATGCATCAACGGAAATACTGATTGGTTACAAATTACATCTTGTATGGAGTATGGAAACAATACAATATTTAACTGCACTGTTTCCTATTCCACCTGTACGAGTAATATTTCGACGCTTTAATTCTAATCTTTGAGCACAGGATTCAGAAACCTGAAACCATAGTTGATGGTATTTAAACTTGCTTTCATTTGAGCCCATATTTCTGAAAATTGTTTAAAGGATCTGAAGTAAATAAAAATGGATAACGAAGAAAGGCGACGACCTGTTTTTTCAGTACAAAATCAGTTTCTAATACAAATCAGCAACAATAAAGACATGGATTTAAATAAGTTTAATTCAGAATAAGGCTGGTAGATTGATAATTTGCAAAAGTAAGATAATGAGATATTCTATCAAATCGTTCTCTGGATTTAAAATTTGCACACAAAGTGGTTGTAAAATTGCTTCCTCGCTCACAATTCTCAGCAAACGACACACTTGTTTAAAAGGATTATTGTTTTAATTGCAATGACCGTCGGCACCACCCACGCTATAGGATAAATAATCAATAAAGAATGTAAATAAATTTCATATGTAAATTTTTAAATAAAAATGTAATAATAAAACAACATTTGCACAACGCAGACCCACATCAGTGCTCGCAGAATATTAGATTTATCCTAGACTTAAGAAAAACAATTGTTTAAATATTATAAACAACAATTTTTTTTAAAAAAAAAGACTAAAAAATTGTAGATAGAAAGGAAATATTTTTTTAAATTGATATATTTGGCTTACAACAAAAAAGATTAGCTATTCGCGGATGCCCTTAAATATAGTTCACTGCAAAGCACTGCGACGTTGCTTTTTGTTATGCTTGATCATTTAAAATAACGGTACCTGCCCTACAAATTGTTTTTAGAAAACCGTTTATTAGTAAGTTTCGAAAAAAAAACTGCTTCTACCATTTTGGACCGTTTTTGTATTTTGGATACTTGTAAAATCAATTTTTAAAAAACTTAAAAAGTGGTTTAAATAAATTTGATATGTGATAAAATGTTACCATTCTGTTTAGCAAAAGAGTTTTGTTTGATGTAGTGTTGCACTTTACTTTACTTTATTACAATTAAAAAATAAAATTATTACCTTCTTTAAGCTTACGATGGGTGATGAATCATAATTATTCTTGTGTTTTTGCGTAACCAAATAATTTAGCTTTATATTTACGCGCATTTGCAGAGTTTCACAGATTTTTAACGGATGAAAAATATAAGTCTGAAGGGCGTAATGTTAAGCAGCTCATTTTATCTATAGATTGCTATAATGATTTTTGTCAGACCATGCATGAAAACTGCTTAATGTGGACGACCGACTTTGGAAAAACAAATTCAAACCAAAAGTTCTTAACGAAAGACTTATTTTTCCTTTCTCCAAATGACATCAACTTAGATAATACATTTCACACTATCTACCTCCAAACCTGTGAACGACGTATAACATACTTCATTATTTTTTAAGTTTATTTCTTCTTTTTCCGTAGTCTCATTTTAAGAAATAAAACATTCAATTTAAACGGCAAATTTAATCCTTGTAATTCGTCAGTGATTGATAAAATTATCTTTCTTTTGAAACCTTGGATCTGATGAATCGAACGACAAAGTTTTCGATCACTTTTCAAGCATTTCTTGCGTGTGTGGATTGTTCACTTTTTGTCAGCGTAGACTCGCGACTTTGCGTATTTCAAAATCAAAAGGCGTCAAGGCACAAGATTTTGTAGTCCAATTATCAGATGTATCATGCGAAATTTTGCGTTGATCAAATCTTTTATTGACCGCAACATTTAAATTACCCTTTGAGCCTCATCGCACTCGCCGAACAAAACAAAAACAAAAACCAATTCTAGTTGATTTTGTCCCCCTTCACCGAAATTTCAAAGCGAACAATGGTCATTCGGTTTCAATAAATTTAAAATTCTTAATACATTTGCCTTTGCATCTTTACAAAGAAAATGTTGTGCAAAAACGATCATATATAACGATAAATATGGCGTGTAGCAGGCTTAGATGTTTGATCATTTCGGGTATAATATGATGCAAGTGATTTATAAGTTTGGCATTGCATTAAATTGCAGCTAAATAAATCAGTTTGCAATCTGACATTTAGTGTGACGGATGTACCTAACTGTCTTAAGTAAGTATTTGTGTAAACAAAATACTTGTTCGAGAACTATCGCTGAACCTTTATATCTCGTATGAATTTTTCTTACAGTTCCCCGCAGAATTTTTTTTTAAAGTGAAATATCGAAATGTGTATGACTCACATTTGAAACTCCCTTTCACATTTGATGATCGACAAATTGCGCTTCATGTAGACCGAATCATTCGATAAACGATGAACTCAGAAGCCAACGTAAGCCGTGTTGTTTTCGGTATTCCTCTCCATACCCTATCCTAAGGGTATATTTATTTTGTAACACCCCTTAATATTCGTCTTAGACCCCTAAGAGTATATACATTTATTTATGATCAGGACCAAAACATAAGACTATTTAGCAATGTCCGTCCGACCGTCCGTCCGTCCTTCAGTAGAAACTCTTGAGGCCTTTAAATTTATGCTAGCAAGCTGAAATTTTGAACATATACTCCCTAGGGTCCCAAAATTGTAAAATGTTAAAAATATATTTTTTAAATGCGTCCACTGTCACGCCAATAAATTAGAAGAAACCGTTTTAAAGCTGTAGTTGAAGAGATAAAGGGTTAGAACATTTACAAAATATGTCGACAGTGAACTGCGTTACAAGTTTTCCATATAAAGTTTTTTTGCAACGTCTACTTTTTGAGGGCGTTTTTTTAATAATATGTTGCTTTCATCGAATGTTGCAATTGTATAACAAGATTTTTAGCCAATATTTCTCCAATATATTGCCCATACAAAGTTTTTGGTGCCATTTGTTAAAATTTTTTTTTTTTTAATTTTATAGAATGAACTAAAATGCTATCCATTATGTTCTTAAAGCTTTTTTCTTTGGGGCATAAAGGAATATTGAAAGGGTGTTCGCCTCAAGCGGACTGTAGCCTTTAATTGTATTTTTTTTAATTAAGAATCTAAAGAACCAATTGATGTTTTAAATGCTTAGTCAAATATATTCATTCTAATACGTATTTATATTTTTCAGTATAGAAAATGCGTTTAACAATTAAAAATGCACGTGGCAAAGTAAAAACATGGCTGGGACATTAATTTAATACATAATTGAAGGCATGCGGGTTACGGATTTGGCATGCCTTCTAAGCACTAATTTAAGTCAGACATAATTGTTATTTACCTTTAAATTTAATAAATACTAGATACAACCTTCACAAAATCGTAACTTTCGTAAGTGAATTGCAGAAATATATGCATCCAATCCAAGCCAAGTAAATCATCCTTGTGCAAAGGCCTTTACGTCATAAAATAAATCAGATTTTCCAGTGGAAGGCAAAACAGAAACTATACACATAAATTCAATAGTCAACTATATCTACCTTTCAGGTAAAACACAATTCAAATAATTTAATCAGCAAATAATTTACTGTTCACATACAAACAATGTATGTATGTACATATATTTGAGACATATTGCTATTCAGCATCCCTTATCTTATTCACACATCTAACACATTCCGTTCGAAAACAAATCAACCTATCTCTGGAACACAATCTCTGACTAGGTACACTCGAACATGGCTTCAAATCACAACATCTCAAACAATTTCCTTATTATTAAATTGAAATTTAGAATCACTGCAATTAAAGTTTCACTCACTTGTATTGAAAATGTTATAGAAGTCCGTGCAAGAGTACACCACTGCGTAGCTGGTATAATCCGTTCCAAGAATCCAGTAATTGGATCCACTTACAAACGCTGAAAATTATTGAATTTATATTATTCTCTAGTTACTCGTAACGTGTAAACGCACCTGGCATTGAAGAGAATCGCACGAGAAGCTTCGCCGGACTCTTGACCTCAGCCGTTCCTGAGATACTCGATTTCCGATTGGTTCTTTAACAAGTAAATCCATAAGACGCATATATGCTTGTTAATCACTGCTTCTACTCACATTATATTGATATTGGAATTGTTCACCGAAATAGTTCCGTTTGGTAATTCTGAATAATTGGCAATGGTGCACTTTCCACCCGCCTCAAATATGAACGGATAACGCTCATATTCGTACCATTGTCCTAGATACTGAATGTGCATGAAGCATTATTTTCTGTAATTGGTTTAACGAAATGCACTTACGGATTTCAGGCCGAAATTATCCACAACTTGGACGTTCGATGGGCATTTGCCCAAGCCTGGCACTTGGGCGAAGGTGAATGGGATCACCAAGAGTAGGAGTTTTACGCTGAAAAGTAGGAACGTTGATGAATTGAGTGCAGATCTATAATCGCGTACGGCACTTACACTTTCAACATTTCACAGACGAATTTCAAATAGAAACAAACTTGAAGAGATCTCGAGGTAAACTGATAGTGTCTGGCTTGTGCGAAAGAGGTTTGCCGCTAGATATTAAAATAAATAATTTGCGAAAATTTAATAAGTGACTCAGCGACAGTCAGTGTATAACTTTTACGTGTTACAGTACAGTCACAGTGTTTACAAATGTTTGCTGAAGTTCAGGTGTCAGGCAGCCTGTTTATTGTTTTAGCTGGCTGTGGCAGTAGTTGCAATGTTCTAGCACAATTAACTAGATTAATTGTTTGCCACTACACTTCTTCTACCTATTGGAGCTATACGCGTTAGCTTTAAATTGCGTTTTTAATATGAAAATGTTAACCTTCTAATGGTTTATAATTACACTTTACATTACAATTCTAAATTTAAATGACCGACTGTAAAAATACTATTACTACAATTATCTATTACTTCATCTCATGCGGCATCTTCTGATTTCGATTCTTATATAAAAGTAAAACCAACAAGTCAATGACTTTAGCATCATTTACATTATCTAATGTCATAAACTTTTGTTATAATCTCAACAGGTTTATTACTTCTAATGGACTAATTACTCATGTAGGTACATGTTTTCCATACAAAATTGTAAACACATTGTCTAAACCCTAATTACAGCAAGAAAAAAAAACGCTTATTGCACTATAAATCAGCGCTTTAAATCAATGGGGTTTTATTATAAGGTTATTTACGCTTCCTAATCCTGCTCTGAATGAACATTGACAACGAAAGTCATTACAGAAACTATCCATCCATAGATGTGGTTATTTGTTGATCATTTACATGAAAGGTATAATTATTCAAAACTTTAAGGTAATTTGTCCGGATGCACTTTTGTGTTGAACTTTATGTTACAACTGTAATCGGTGTCACTTTCAATTGGAGTGGGTCAGATAAGTTGTCGTATGAATGGAGGAATAATGAAGGATAACCTTGATGGTTTTATCTAAATAAATAATTTGCCGCAATTTGTGGTCTTGGTTTAATTATTTATTTTGGTTCAAACTAATTCAATAATGGTAGGTGAAACGTGTGTATTAGATAAATGGAGTAGAAGATTGTATGAGCTGTACCAAGTTGAAATTTAGGTCGACGGTATTAACTGGTCACAACAAGTCAATGGAAGATAATTCTCTCAGGTTCGAGACGTAAATCAAGATATTCAAATGAGCCAAGTAAACACATAATAACATTTTATAACTATTCAACAAGTGTGCATGCAAATCTGTGGGTGGACTATTATCTGGCGAAGAAGCTGACAGGAGAAAACGCTGGAGCGCATTGCATGTCTCGGCATTACAGGTGTGATGCGCACCTGCCTAACAACCGCACTTGAGGCTATTGTTGGGGTTTCACCCATACAGACCTTAACTAAGAAGACAGCTTCTAGAAGCGCTATTAAGCTGCACCTTGAATATAAGTTTAATGCGGTAGACCATGTGGGTCACTTGAAAATACATAGAGAAATCCCAAAGTTAGGGAGTACAAGTTTGGAAATATATTTGATGTTGAAATATTAAACCGCCCTAAATGGGCAAATGGTGTTCCGACGCTAGATCCGAGAAGTCTGATATGGTACACCGACGGAACAAAAATGGAAGCTGGAGCTAGATCTGGTGTCTTTGGACTCAACGTCTCGATACCCATGGGAATGTTTCCCACGTATTTCAGGCGAAAAGGCATATCAATGAGATCTGCGCAAATTTGATTTCCCGAAAAGGAATTAAGGTGCCAGAATTCACATGTTCTCGGATAGTTTGGCAGCACTACAGGCACTATCATCTAACACTGTAAATTCGGCTGCAAAACCTAGCCAAACACAACAAAGTAAAACTTAGATACCGGGTACCTGGTCACCAAGGTATTGCAGACAACGAATCTGCAGAGGAGCTGGCTAGAGCTGGATCAGAATTTTCGTTCAAAGGACCAGAACTCTACTGCAGAGTTAATTGGGCTGCTGCTAATTAACGATTGGAAGCAATAACTTCGTCTCAACCACTGGGAAAGTGTACCGGGCTTAAGACCATCCCAAAGATTATTTAAGCCCTTCTCCTAGAACCAAATCCTACTATTAAGTAAGGAGAATATTGGGAAGCTGGTGGGCTTTCTCAAAGGCCATTACGCTCTGAGATATCATCTTAACAATATGAACTTGTACACAGAGTCTAATTGTCGGTTCGGTCTAGAGGATGATGAAACTCCGGAATATATCCTCTGTGAATATCCGGCCCTTCATTAGTTAAGACGACGGATCTTCAATAAAAAATTCCGTACATCAGCAACTCTGCAACGTCTCTTAGGCTATCATCCTCTTTCTGATACAATAGACCTTGAGTTCGCAGTGTCAGGCAGGGAGGAAAAAAAATGTCTGGACATCACCGGTGGCAAATAACAATGAAACAAAACATGAGCTCGCACGTAGAACAGCCACTTCTAATGCTACGCATGGCTACGGTGAAGCACTTAGACGAAAAATCAGCAGAAAATAACCTGACCAATTGCTGGGTGCCAGGTCACGCAGTTATTCCGAGTAACGAGAAAGGAAATGAGCTCGAGAGAAAGGAGTCGGAGTAGCACGTATGTATCTATGGTCTTAATTTCTATTAATAAACTGCTTGTCACACTTACAAGAAAGATTGAGTCCGCAAGTAGAAGAAATCTTGCGATGGACCAATCTTGAGAATTGCAGGTACGCAAACGAGCTGTGGCAAGTAGCAGACAACATTAGATCAAAGTAATTGATCTGATATGACCGCTCAGTAGTCATCACCGGAAGCTATGAGGCGCGATGGGGCATACTGCAGAACGAATCCTTACGTTCGTGTTCATATTGAAATCTGGGTTGTTCTAATCTAATAGACAGCGAAACTGTTCTGGAGGTGTTTATTTCTTATATTCAAAAAGTTCGTCAACACATGGCTCACAGAAAAATATTTTTTGTTTGTTGGTGGTGATTTGCACAGATATGTCTTCTTCTGGTGAAGAAATTCTAAGCATATGATGTCATACCGTCTTATCGTGCTAAATACCATATTCGTTAAACAAAGCCGGCACCTAATCGTTTATAGCACTAGTGGTAATAAAACTCAGACTGACTTGATTTGGTGGCCAGTTTCATGAAGTCTAAGCATAAAGCTTGGAAAGTGATTTTAATAGTTTTGAGTGCTGCCGGGTGACAGCACCTGTCTTCTCCTGACAAAGGGCTAAGCATTTATTGACAACATGCGAAACTATCTGCGTAGCAACATTGACAAAATTAAGGATGACGAATGCACACATACATCGACCTTGCGAAGAAAGACCTAAACATAAGAAGGCTTTTAAAGCGCTTCTAATAATAGAGATAATGAATCTCATCTTGAATTCGCCAAAATTCCAGCAAAGTGATTCAAGCCAGTCTTAAGCTAGATGAAATATCTTTAAAAAGTGCACAACCATCTTTAAAATACTCGCGAGTACTAAGGAGAAATGTTCAGGAAATACGTTCGCCGAAGTTCGATGGCACAAGATATGAGGTCCAAATGGTTCACTATTCTTGTGTCCACACTCCTGAGAGGCAATCTAATGCCTTATAAGTGGGAGAACATTTATTTTCTTTCTTTGCACATAGAATCATTTCCTAGAAAAATAGTAAAAAGTGATCCCCCAAAAAATTGTATGGCAACTACAGTTTTTTCAAACGATAATGCAAAACATAAAAGGATGCCTGAGAACCTTATATACGAACCTTGAAGCAAATCCATAGAACCGCTTCGCCATACGGCGCCCGGACATATAGACGGACAGACAGGCAGATAGACAGACAGGCGGACAGACAGACGGACGGCATTGGCGGACCCATTTTTCAGTTTGAGTTCGAAATATGCGCACGATCGCCATAAATTTATCTTTGCTATACTAATGTATAAGAGAAAGTTAAAAATTGTGTTTCCTTAAAAGGCTAACCTATAGTGATATCATATCCTTTTATACCAACCAAGAGGCGATTGGACAACATAAAGGTTGCGATATACGTACGTATATCAATCATGCCCCTAAAGCTGATTGGCCATCGACGAAGTAAACTACACAATAGAAAAAAGAATTTACTCCAAACTGATGTAAACCACACACCCACTAAAATTAAAGCTTCTAGAACTAAGAAATACATTTTTTTGCTGCCACTCTTTAACTGAATGTAGGTACATATACATTTTATGTAGCTTTCTACGATATTTCCTGCCGTAAGTTGTGCTAACTGCAGTTCACTCTATAGAAATAAAATCCTTCCGGTAGCCACAACATCCTCTAAACATTCCCCTATCCATAAAGAGTCCTATATTTGAGATTACTTCGCCTGCTTATCATTATCATTGAAACTCACTGAAGGTAAATGCCCGTCATGCAGATGTTACAAACAAAATGCTGAAATGGCCTTTCACTAAACTTACAACTACGTATTTATGCACACAACATATGGCTTCGCATTAGAACGGCACCGTTGCATAGCAAGCTCATTCTTTTGCCAAATAATGCTCTTGTACTCGTATGTTTTATGATAGCACTGTGTACATCAACCCTAAGGAAATGCATTTCCCGCGCTTAGGTACCTATATCATCTCGGAAAATCTCAACAGTATAAGGAAACAGGAAACACGCGAACGACACAACAATGTTATCATAAAAGAAAACTTCTCATTCCAGAGAACTTCGGTTGCCAGGAGTGTTCGCCTGTCGCATACCGTGCAGCCAAAATCCTGTCAAGCTTTCTTTGCCAGTTTTTCGTTCCCCTTGCTCGTCGACGTTAGCTAATATTTTCGTTACATCTCGAGCAGCAGATAGTTATTACCTCTCTGCCAAGATATCAGCTGGGTAGTGTACTCATAACGCTT
Source organism: Ferdinandea cuprea (assembly GCA_963576555.1). Classification (NCBI taxonomy): domain Eukaryota; kingdom Metazoa; phylum Arthropoda; class Insecta; order Diptera; family Syrphidae; genus Ferdinandea; species Ferdinandea cuprea. The sequence goes on from OY754958.1 coordinate 30,462,589, forward strand.
CAGCTTTATTCGGCGCGCCACCCCCACCCTTTGCCACTAGATACGAAAGTCCCGCGGAAATGATATAAGCCATTGCGAACAACATATTTTCAGCATTAATTTTAAAAAAGCCCCAAAAAGCATCGTAACGTCGCGCCGCGCATCGTTCGCTGGAGTCACTCACCCTCGCCCACACTCTATTTGTCAAAACCACACCCCTCCCTTTCTGTCAGCAGATAAATTCCCGTGAATCCTCTAGATGCATAGAATACAACACAACAAAACCCAGAAGCATACAAGCATTCACCTGGTGAGTGGGTGCCTTTTGTAACCTCGCGCGTATGGGGCCGTATCGAAGTGCATGCTGGGCCCTTTGGTGAGGGTGGGTGTAGATGCCATTTTTTTAAGGACTATAATAATTCTCCATCTCTAAGGGACAAATGCACAGCAGCGCCATCAGCACCACTCCCATCGGGGGATGAGAGAGAGAGAGAGAGAGAGAGAATGAAAAACAAAACACCAGCGGGAAACAACAGTAGAGGAAGTACCTGAAGGAAGGAAATCGTCTTCCTGTAGCATCCTTCCATAATGTATGAGTTACGGCAAAGGTACTTTAATAAGCTTATCATTGAGAGCGTAATACGGGAAAAAATGTACAATCTACACGGATGTAAGTACCCACTTTGTGTAGGTAAGTGCAAGCAAGGATCGGGGGCTCGTTCACCATGCCTTCGTCGAAGTACACCCTCAGCTATATATGTGTTCATGAATTTTACAACGATTTCTTGCCCTCGTTCAGCCTGGAATCTAATTTGCCATTAATGTGCCGAGTAAATGGGCTGAAAAACGGGAACAGTCGTCGTTGACGTCAGTCGATATTTAGATTAGGTGCCCACATTCAAATTGGGTTAGTAGGCAGGCAGGCTGACAGTGAGCAGACATGAAGGCGGAGGGTGAACTGCTGGGTTTTAGGCTTCGGATTTGCGGGAGTTGTTGAATCGATGCGCCTTGGGAGCGGAGGAAGGTTAATGTTTGGGTTTACCTTGCAAAATCAATCATTGATTCGTTGCCAAGATTTTTTCCGGCTCTTTATTCATGAGGTGATGTTACCTTCGTTGCTAAAAACTCAATTTTGAGATTGAATTAGGCTAATATTGATTTTTGTTTCCTGTAGTATTGAATATTTCTTAAATTCGAACATAAAGCTTCAAGAACCATGCATTTGATGGGAGCAGGTTTCTAGAATGAACTATGAAATATATTTTCTATGTAAAATCAGAGTGAATAAACTACGAGTCCGCAATCTCCATAAAGCGAGCAATCATACATACATCTTTAAGCAAATGTACATGTTGATTGTTTTCTTCGTCGTGCATGTGCTTTGATTCTTCAGTACACGGGTTATGTTTAAGATGTTAGGGGCAGTCAGAATTTTCAAAAAATCAATTTTTTTTTCATGCATTTTCTCAATGTTGATTCCGAGACAATGTCATGGTTCCAAAACTGGAAAAATGCCTGAACGACAGAATATGTATTAAATATATAGACCTATCTCGCTACGGCCAATTATGTTCTAAGGTCTCTGTGAAACTTCTTCCGCAGCGATTACAATCCATTATTGAAAAAAGACACTTGATACTGGATCACCTATTTGGGTTTAATATTTTAGAATTTGAGGAAAAATAGATATGTTTCGCATCACAAGATACGGTACGAAGGCCTTAAGTGTTAGCTTATATTACCAAACAAATTGTTTAGAATATTAAAGTCGTACCTAGAAAACAGGCTATTTAGTGTTATATTCTCGGAGTTTAAAGAAAACCACGTCGATGTACTGCAAGGTAGCCTTCTCGGTCCAATCATGTTTGCACTATACATAAGAGGCATAGTCCAAGATGAAGAGACGGTCATAGCCGGACCCTGCAGGTATCCTTACAATAACTCCAATGAGCTCCGATGGACAAAATTTGTGAATGGACAAAGACCTGGAGGGTCGTTCTTGACGATACCAATTCAACTCATGTTAATTTTACATACAGAAAGGTGAATAACGAACGAGGTAAAATATGTAGAAATAACTATAGACTCAAAACTTAAGTAGAAGTTAAAAAGAAGAGCGATGAGTTTAGAGAGATGCATTGGTTGCTAAAAACGTCTTGGAAGTACGGTTTAGAACTTTGGGGTTGTTCCAACCCAAGAAATGTATCAATATTACAAAAGTTTCAAAATAAAATGCTAAGAGCAATTGTGCATGCTCGATGGTTACCTCAGGAATACAGATATTCACTTTCTAGATCTAGAAGTTACTCTCGACACTGATGGGGTAACCATTCGTTCTCATCTTTACGTGCATTGCAACCATAAAATAGTCCAAACTTTGTACGATACGGATATTATGCATCGACTAAAAAGAACAAAATCGTTTGCATTTGTGCAGTTAGGATAAGCCAGATGTATTGACGGCTAAGTAGTTACCTTCGCTGAAAGACAGCCTACCAACAGAGCGAATTAAATAGTGAGGTTTAGCATTTAGGCATATATCGGCTGATTCAGTCAAAATCAGTTATAGGAATCGGAAAAAATCATTTGAATCTTTGGAAGATTCCTCCACCTGCAGGTGCACAAAAAAGAGCTCTTGCTCAGATGCTATCATTAGAACTAGCAATTAAAAAATATTAGTAAAGTTTGCAGATGTAGCTTTAATAGATTTTTAATATTATTGACTCATTCTCACTAGCAAATATAAAATAAAAAAAACTCTGCACAGAATTTTTGTAATTAATCTGAACATAGGGATTTAAATTTAAACAACAACTTTTTAAAATTTCATTAAATTATTATTCAAAAAGGAAATAACGGACTTTTTCAAATTTGAAAATGTAAATTATATATCTGCCGCCATCTGTTGACGAACACATGTTGTGTCGGTAAGGTAGACTGACAACCACTTGCAAAATATGAAACGTCAAAGTCATCTGTTCTGTTTGAAGTTTTGTACACAAGTAATTGTTTTGCTAAAATTAAAAGTTTTTAAAATGATTTCCACTCCAACGAAAGGAGATAGAGATACTAGTTTTTCGAATCTAACACCTGTGAGATGTACGTAAAAAGTAATTTGTTTTTTTCTCAAATCAATATTTCAAGTGTTTTTCAACTCGATCAGTTCTTGATAGCCCTAAACAAAAGTCGCATGGTGACCAGTTACTCACGAGTAAATCACGTCTGGATATAATCACAAAATCGCTTTTAGACAATTTTGCTAAATGGCAGATTGCACAAAAGCGCGGCCAATCGCTTTGCAATTCTATTGAAGCGATTAAAACAAAGTGCTTGGAATCAAAATCCCTTGGTGATTCACTTTTTCCTGAAGAACTAAAGCCAGTGTGCGATAAATTGGCCATCATATTGAGTGTATTCGAGGATATCGTAAAAAATACTAAAGAATCCCTGAAACAGCTTAATGCTGTTGCTAAGTTGTCTGGAACCAGTGAGGAAACATTCTATCGAACGTGGGCTGCAGCGGATTTTAGTCAGTTCGCGAAAAGAGTGCTGGATCGATACCAGAGCGAGTATGCGGTAAAGAGATTTGTGACAGGTGAGTTGAAGTAGTCCAGCTATTGGTCGTCTATTTGAATGCTTTTAAATTTCAGAGGAAATAGCTCATTGTCAAGAGCGGAGTGATCTAATTCGCTTTTCCAGCCTGTGGGAGTATCCAATTCACGTGGATGATGGTGTTAAAGTTATGTTTATGTTCTTAGCTGAAGAATTACGAGTGAAATAAATGTTGAAAGATTGAAAATTGTTTTTCTATGAAATCTTAGAGAGGCAGGTTATGGGAAGGAATAGGTGCAGTTGGGGAAGCCGTTGGAAATTCAATTGATACATTTTTTTTGCACGAAATTCGTATTGCTGTATTGTAAGTGTTATACTAAAATGTTCAAACAGCTTTGATCTATGATCATAAGCGAAGCAAAACCAAGCGTATGGCGGATGTATTGGCAGAAAAACTCATATCTTCTGTTGCCAAAAAATGTCCCATAGGCTGAGCGCCCAAATTGTTTCTCTGGCTCTCCTGTACGTGGACTATGTTGGACTTTGTACAAACAGTATATATGTATACAGACAGCCGATATGGCGCTGCTCCGCTTGATAGCAGGAGTAACGAAGCATTTTCGAATTAGAAGTTCAAAAATCCGAGGAAGCCTTTATGTCGAAGAAGGAATCGGCGTTAAGCCGTTAAGGAAGGATCGCAATGCTTTGGAGGTCAAAGCAAACATTAGGTCGGCGGAAGTTCCACCAATCGAAACTTCTCTAAAAACTAACGTATGCTCCTTTTCTAAAAGCTGAAAGGGGTAATGAAGATGAATGTCTCTTCCACACTTCCTAATGATGCCGATCCACTGGTAGTATCAGCGAAATGAACTCGACTGGTGCGGAAAAGGCAAAATTTAGAATCCATCAATGTTTGCAAGGAAAGAATACAGCTGACTTCCTATAAAGATGCGGTGTCAATGCGAAAACATTGTGAACAGCATCTTGGAAGCCGGCTAATGTATCTGACACCTGCGTAAAATGGCGAACAAACCTTTATGACTCAGATGGCTTAGCACTTAAGTGTCAACCATCAACCAAAGACCTTATTTACTAAACGTTGACGTAACGGTTCACTTGGATTAGCAGTGCAACCCAAGCAAATGAAATGCTTTTAACTAGTCTTTCAGCAATGTCTTTATGCACACTTGGTGTCCATATATATGTATATTCTTACCCTAGACGACATCTTAGACCAATGAGCGATATTTACATTAAAGTGCGACAAAGAAACCTTTATTCAGCTTCATCCGGCTTCGTTAATGTCCACGCTTCATTGTACCGAACTGAACCAAGGGTATCATACCAACGTTCGAACAAATTTATTGCAGCATGTCAACAGTAAATTCTCCATTAGTATTACCACCACCAAACCCCAACCCCATGGGTGTGGAACATATACACAGCATCATCGAAACCCTTTACAAAATGCCAAACTTTTGCATACGCACTGCAATTAAGCCAACCAGAGTTGATGCGTTCATTGGAAAGGTATAATTGAACGCAGAACCACTAATTTTGATTACAGGCAATTAATTCTGACCTCTGATGACGGCCAACAGGACTAAAAGATCCCTTTTCAACTTTGTCAGTAACCTCAACCCACTCATGCCCAGTGCCACAGCATTCAGTCGGTTTGTCACTGCGATTTTCAATTAGAGACTGCAGTCAGTCAAATGATTATGCTAAGCAAATACCAATACCATACAAGTTGACCGTAAATGACAGACATTTAATATTACTAATAACAGTTGTATTTTAGCGGTATATTGGCCACCACATACCCAGCAAGCCAACACATCATATAACAGGGAGTGCCATCCAAGTGGGAATGCCAATCCTAGACAATAATTTGGTTACCTATTCCCATTATGATGGATACTGCAGCAGTTCGTTACCAGGAATAGCCTATTTAGGGAGTAGAATAACCTCGGGTGGTAAAACGTTCTGTGATTTTCAAACCGTAGCTTCGATACCGTCGTCTGTTTGGGAATATAACTCTGAGTAAGGGTTTTCGTTAGCTGAATGTCATAGGATATGAGCGAAGCAGCAAATAGATGTCGAAGGAAAACATCCGACCTGCAGTTTAATTAAAAAATAACAATGAACAATTGCAGTAGCCGACGTGAAGACATAAAAGACTCTTAGGATAGATAACTGAAGGCCTTTGCCGCAGAGATTGCTTTATAAAGATATTTTTTTATAATTAACTCTTATTACTTTTGGTTGTGTTTTATTTGATAATAACAGACAGATAACGTTTGTATTGCAAGGATGGATGCGGATGGTCATATGTGAAGATGAATTGTGTATTTCCTTCAACTATAAGGACGTAGATAATATCGTGGTGGACTACGGTTAAAGATGATAAATATTAAAAGTGGATGTTAACGTTTTTTGAAGCTATGCATATTGATAGTTTTCACAATAGACGCAAGGCTTGCGACATCTGTTAGTGAGAAAAGAAACCTTTGTAGATACATAAGTAACCTATCAGTCGTTATTGAGCTAACTCAACCCTGGAATAAAAGATAGAACGGCTATAACGTCCTCGAATACCACCCACAAACCGGTCTTTGCATTAAATTAAAGTGGAGTAGTTCTTAAGTCTTTGAATGGCACTGTATTATAAGTCTTATGTGGCCTTAGGTTAAGGCCACGCACTGAGTGGCGAGCGTCAAAAAGTCAAGCGGAACAAAAAATTTAAAACGCAAGCGACGTTTCGAAGTGGCAGAGCAGGGTCGCTCAACTTTCAGTTCTGTTCTATTATTTTGTTTTAAGTACCTCTTCTGTAAGGGAGTATACGTGGCACCAATTCTGATCACTCGTTTTCATTTATGCAGCTATGTTTTCCGGGATGGTTCCAAAGATTCCCACCTGTCTGTAGGCCTCTGCTCTCTTTGATTCATGCTGCAACTTGGTGATCTTCTTTGCCTCCTCGGTTGTCGCTTCCACTTCAATTTGTGACTTGCGCGTAGAGAACAGAAACGCCACCTCGTGGACAGGACCAGTTATTACACTTTGGCCTTTATCTGCATCTGCAACCGTTGTTCATCGTTCTTCAGTGATGATCTGTCGTCTAGCGGAGCTACACATGCTGCGCAAAAGTCGCATTGTCAAAGGCACCTAAGAGCGCCATCTCGTAAGATTTTCCTCACTGATGGACATCTTGCATTTTACAAAGTAGTTGGGCCACTTGCCGCACTTAACGACTTTTGGTATGAAAACCACTCTAACGATTGTAAGATGGGATGTAGGCCAGCGCCAAATATCTTATACACTTAAATGCTTGTCAGACTTTCAAAAGATGTGGGTCAGTAAACCACAAAAAGTGGTACTGGGGAGTATTTGAATCTCAGTAGCTTAACACACTTACAACTCCACCACTGCTTACACTTATATTTGTAAGTGAAAGAATAATAATAATTTTCGGATTCCGACTCAATTCCAAAATACCTTTTTATAAACAATCTAATAACCTGCAGCCACTTTACCAAGCGCTACCCAAGCTCTTAGTCTTACATCCCTAATGCCCCGCACTGCCAGATTGTATTAAATGTCAACCCATATCCTGTCTATCTATGTGCATTATGCATTTTAAATGAAACTAGGTATCTCTTCGTTTTGTCTTCTCCTTATAAACTGAGGATGATCTTTTTGCAACTCCAAACATCTCTAATCTTTTCCTGAGGAAAAATGTCTCCATTTCGTTCCGGTTTTAAAAAGGATTTTTGTTTACCCTGAGACACAGAATGAAGTAAGCGCAACATTTCTCTTTTAGAGTGTGTCCTTCGTATAGCATGGCTAACGAAATGTCTCAATTTAGTAAATAAATCCCCATCCTGCTTCGTTGGCAGCCAGGCACACTCATTCATAAGAAGAGAAGATTGCATTAGCGAATAGATCCTTTACGTTGCGCAAGAACCACCACCCCATTGAGTAAGATAAAGTTCAGAGACGAACTATGCAATACATCAAGTAAGGGCTGTGCGCGCTGCTATCGTTGGAATTCTTCCTGCGGCTACTATTTCTGGATCTTGTTGATTATTTGTATGTGGCATATGCAAAACGATGTAATTTCCTTTCGCAAATCCTTCGGATTTAAGCCAATGCTTGCAAAAATATTTTTCCACCACAGCATAATATTGGGCGCAGGGTTTTCACATCTATGTGGACATGAATACTGTGAGTGAAACAATGTAACCACCATCACATCATTAACAATGCGAGCTCCAGCCATCGCTGCCATTAACATGGTTCCCCCCAAAGGCGTAACGCACCAGTCAAAAGGATTACAACACGATGAGTACGACAACGAATGACGAAGTGTTTAGTGTGGTTCGTTACACTTGATATATGAGTATTTCATTTAACCATTGTGTAATTCGGAATTCTTGGCATTATGAGGGTGCTAATAGGCACCTTAACTACTATGAGCAGCATAATTTATGACCCATACATCGAAATCATCATTGCACAGACATGTACTGTGCAGCCACGCATCAAGGGTTCTCTGGATATTTATTTTTTCTTGGAATACCTAGCCAATTTTAGTTTTTTGCATTTTGGTACGGATAGAATAGTTAACACGAAATTTTATTGTAAGGATATTTGACAGGGGAATAACTTATTTTAGTGAAGAAATTTGATATACTACAGAGGTATCTTTGGTTGAAAAATAAACGTGTTCTGAATGTGAGGTACTTGGTTAGGTAATAGAAATATTCCATACATGCAACGCACTTGGCAAGGACATATTCAATTTCCTTCTAGAGCATGCATATTACGCAAAGCAGGGTGTCAACTAATAATGCACTATCAAAGCATTGCCATAAATTGAATATATTATTTTATAATATCTATATTATGTAGTTCAGTCATTTTCCAAGATTGTGTCATTGGATCCATATTTTCTCTTGCCTCATATTAATATCAATTTTAGTAGGGAAATTTAAATCTAACTTGAATGATAACGTTGCAACCGGTCCAAATGGTCCTTCCACTGTCCTAAAAAAAACAATGTTAATCACCTGTTGCATCCCCTGACATGTTTAATCGTTCACTGACCTTGTGTGAGTTTCCTATTGTATGGAAAACTTCTTTCATAATATCGTATTGCAGTTAGGTAGAAGATATTCGAAGCGCGTGCGCGTTGAGAGAAAAATTAAACTCATAATTCAAGACAGAATGCAGACTTATAATTGTAATTTCTATAAATGTCTGTAAATGTAAGCAAAGAAAACAAGGTAATTTATTTATTTATTATTTTTCTAAATTAAAAAGAAAGCTTTAGCTTTACAAAAACAAAATATATGTACGTCATTTCCGCCATCTTAAATCTATTTTACAGACAAATTGTAAAAATAAACGTAGGTATAGCTGTAAGCAAATTGTATGTGCAAATGAAATTCTGGGTCCCATTCTTTCAAGTGTTAATAGGCATATGAGTATAATAGACAGGCAACTTAGGTACGACTACTGTTTCGTTATATTGGCTGCCGCGAAACCGAAAAGACATTTCTTTGCCAACAGGGCTGTCATCATCTTCTGTGATAGTCAATCGGCCATAAAGGCTATGCAGTCGAATGTGGTGAAATTAAGGGCTGTGAATCAATGCAGGAAATCGTTAGACGGGATATTATCTAACAACACATTAACCCTGTAGTGCGTACAGTACACCGATATCCCGTGAACCAAGAAAGCGAACAAGCGAGTAAGCTTGCAAGATCGAGGTGAGAGATGAACGGATCACTGGCACTTGAAGTGAAGGAAGGTATCCATTTCGACACAACGGATACAAATTGTTGGTCTAAGTGAGCCATGCCCATCTTCACAAAGACATCCAACAACCTAACTACCTACCCTGAGTACTGTTTAATAAAATAATTACTATTCGCCTGATTCACTACTTGAATATTCTTGGAGTTTTTTCTGTAGTTTGGAAACTTAAGCATTGGGATTTTGTCTTAGGAATAACATCACATTATTCTTTTGAATAATTATTCAATAAATTTGATTACAAAAACCAAACAAATATTTTGCAAACTTTAAACGGTTTATAAATTTGATTCAAATTTAATAGAAAATAAAGTAACTTGTGGAAATCTCTAATGGCATATAAAAAAAATTTAACTTGTTACGCACTAACAATTTTCTATTCCTCAGTTAGAATTTTGCAAAAATTTAATAATCAATTATTACAATTGCCGTTTTGTGGTACAGAAATCGGAAACTCATCAAATTTTTCACTTGCTAGAGTTGACTAAACTTGTTGTTTTGTGGTATAGGCCCCTGGTTGTCCACTGTACTTCAACAAAGGCTGCTCAAATATACCCAGTCTGGGTCTTTGCAAAAGCCGGACATTCCCAGATATAGTGTGATGCCGTTTCGTCATTTTCCAGGCAGCACTCACATGCTCTTTGGGAGGGCTGAGATCGGTGCCAGCCAGTTAAATTTCTTAAGTCACTTCTTTTCAGTCCTAGAAGATATTTAGATCTGCTGGGTTTTGAACCGTCGATCAACAACTTTAAATGTCAACATAATACGAGATCATGGTAGTATTAACTACACATAAAAGCTCAATCGTTTCACTTTTGTGAAGCTATGAGTAGAATGCTATGGATGGTTGTCTGGCAAGAGAGTCAGCTCTTTCATTACCCTGGATGCTGATATTACTGGAAGAGTAACAGCAATTTTCAATTACCAAACCTATTCAGATTGCTTAAAGCTTCACCCACAATTTTGAAGGTGATCGCATCAGTAGAGCAGGTTTAGTACTAGCTTAGCTATCAGAGCTTTTGTGCAAGCTAACGCCTTTAACTCTTTTCCTTAAAAAGATGCTCGCAGCGACGCGATCGCAAATATATCTGCTTCAAAGACAGTGATTTGTTTATGTAAGTATGTATCTAGATGATTTGATCCGATAATCTCTATGCTAAACTCCGAATCCAGAGAGACCGTTCGTGAGGGTACAAATGTATATACAATGATCATTCCCCGATCATTCCTTCGCTGTTCCATTCCAAGCAATCAGAAAGGAGGACTCGAAAGTGGTGGTCATTGAAAAATGATCAATAGTACTAAAAACGTTTACGGCAATCATTGCGCTTTTATTATTAAGTCACTTATAGTTTCTAATTAACACGAGTTTTTCGACGATCGTTCAAAAATAACATTAATACTAAAAATGAATCAATTTTGTGTTGACTCATTCCGAAACAAAAAAAAAAGTGACATTTTTTTTCCTGATGAGCTGTCGCACCATATTCTTCTGTTAAAATTGTTAATTTAAGTCTGTGCTGTTCAACGGGCATTCATCAAAAAAGTCATTAAGGCCCTATTTTAATTGTATTGTTTATCAATGATTTAACAAATTGTCGGATAATAGTAGCTTAGCTATCGATCGTGATGTAATGTATTTTTATTGTGGTGGGCAAGTAACTATTAAATAACACATTTTTGTGATTTTGTCATATTAAAATAATTTAAGTTTTCGTTTATCGCTTAAAAAGTTAATCTATCATTTCTTTTTATAGTGCACTAAGGCTTATTTGCGTCTCTCGCACGCACTTTATTAATTGCATTACTTCTCCACGGCATCCATTTTGTAAAAAATATCAGGCAAATACCATTCAAACATCACATTTTGGACAGTCAACATTACCCTCTCTGTAGTTTACACGATTTCAAATTTAAAAGCGAATTCTGCACTCATTCTTAAACTGTTTGTCTCCGGGGGATTAGGGGACAGAAAATATGAAAATAATGTAATTACTATTATATCCTACTGACGAAGAACAAAAGTATCACCAGAAGGCCTTGACATTTTCTTTAAAAAAATATTAATAAATAGTATTAAATTTCATTAAAATATGTGGCAGACAGAAGGCATATCAGAGACATGCTATAACAAATCAGTTTGGCTTTAATGGAAAAATGTCGCCTTTATACCAAATTCCAAATTTAATTTGCAAAAATGAAACCTGAAGATATTCGTCTTCTTTTTTTTACAAGAAAATTCCACCGATAAATATTTGCCTAGAAAATATATATTTTACGAAATGAGCATTGCCCAAGAATATTCGTAGCGCAAAAAGATTCCATTGGGATGGAAGTGTGGAAAGGTATGTATCTACGCATATTGTTGTCTTCAAATTGTTTATTGTATACTTAGTCTCAAGCTCCTTTGGCAACTTTCATCTGATAATTCCTTTTTCATCGTGAAAAAATAAAGCATGAGGATCTAAATTAACCTTCCTCTATTTGGTTAATCATTCACAAATCTATAATTAATCGACAAGTCACCATTGATTCAAGTTGAAATAGCCTTTCAACATGATTCACACTGACCAATTATACGTAATACGTATGCAGGTACGCCGGTAGGGGACGCCCTTTCATCGTTTTTAACAGGCGCACCGGATGCACACTGACCATCATTTATGCTCATTAATGTTTTGCAAGCAGATTAACATGTCAGTCCATCATTACCACTCTGTCAATATTTGTAGTCTTCATCTCCATCTCCATCCACCGAATGATTTTTGTAAATCCTTTAGCTGAATGTCAGTTGAACCATTTCCGCTAGTATGCCGTCACACATCCTTACCAAAATATATGAGAATATTCCCATTATAATGTGTTGTACGAGTGTGTAGGTGCAACAGGAACCCCTAGCAACATCAAATTGACAACTGACACTGCGTAGAGATAGGCAGTACGGTGGATAGCTGGAGCAAGCAACACTTTGTACTTCCGCTAGCACCACCCTCTGGTAGGTCTTTTGAATTGAATGATGTTCAAATGGTAAAATGTTGACAGTGAAACAACTGCTGCTTTGCTCCTCTGTTATCCATGCCCGAACGGATGTGTCACTACACAAACGAAAAATAAATTCCAGACATCGGATTGTTATTAATTATATTTAGGGATTATTTCAGACAGTACAAATATATAATGCAATGTAAGATACATAAAATCGAAAAAGAAAAAACATTTAACAAAGGTAAAAAAATAGTGAAGAAGATGCACAAGGGAAAATTATTGGTTTTGTATCTTCTTGGAAATTAGAATGTTAACTCGACAAAAGAAATAATGAAACACTTAGGTTTGCAGTGCCCTTTAATTACAAAAGAGGCTCAGACCTATTTGGACGAATTAAAAAAAATAGTAGTATTAATTTGAAACCTTGCATTTTTGTAGAAAACTATCTAAGGGTTATATATTCTATATTGGTATGGGGCTGAAACTCTAATGTTGAAATGTATCATATTCATGGATATTAATTTCCGTTATAAGTTGGCAAGTGACGTAAAACATAGAACACGTAGTTCTACATTTATATATAAACTTAACCCCTAAAGAGTTTCAATTCCCCATTTCGGGTTTTAAAGTTGTTTATATTTAAAATGTTCTTATTAAAGCACTACCACATTACTGCTCGACTAACGAATAGGTTATAAGATAATAATAAAAAGAATTGGAATTCGAATTGGAGCGGAAAAATATTTACATAACACTATTTTTCTTATAAAATTGAATTTATAATAATAAGACCGAGCCGAAATAATTATAAGAGCAAGCCTGCTGCACGATGTCTGAGTAAAATTATTAAAATATTACAAAAAAAAAATATTAACATCTAACCGATAGTTCTAAATAATTTACTAGTCGGATGAAGTATTATATAGCACTAATAACGGGAGATTAAGTAAATCTTCTCATTTATCAACAGAATATGGTGGGCGTCTAAACCAATTGCTTTTAATTTTTTTTGCGGCTCAGATTTTGAGACAGTATTTGCAGCTCAGTTTAAAATAATTAATGAATAAATGTCTTTATGAAAACCAAGTAATTATCTGAAAAAATTTATTTACGTGTAAAATTATTGCACGTGAAATTGCCGTGTTCCACAATTCGATTTGATCGATTTTTAATTTAATCGATCATGTACAGTCAGAGTGAAGGAAATGTTAACAAAATTTAATACCATTTTTTCATCATATATATATATTTTAATTTGTATTATGTTCATGTTCGTACTCTCCTTAGAAAAGAATATTCTTATACCTATTGCTATAATTGCGTTCAAGGGGAAGTTCCTTTTAGAAAATAGATATTATTGAATCTTATTATTAAAGCATCCTATGATATCAATTGCTATCATCCTGCCATAGAAACTTACCCATCGAAACTAATTCATATGGGGCAAATTATTTTTCCCGACAATTTTAGAAGGTGTTTTAAAATTTGTAGAACTGTGCTTCGGCTTAAAGCAACATTAAAATATATTCCAAATATCATTTCATGAAATCAAAGATTAAAAAAGAAGTGGCTAATTAGGTCAGTAATTTGATATGAGTCCTTGCATATATTTTCATATACGCAATATCTTGAATTTCGAATTAGTGTCTTCTTTATATACAAATTGTAGAACCAAAGAAATTAAAACAGCACTCATTATTCTTGAAATCACGAAAGCAATATAAAATATAAGAACCCAAACAATTTTCTATTAAATAATTTCCTACTGTCTCAAATGGCTGATATCAGCTGATTTCAATTTTACGGTAAGATATTTTGAAAAATGTTCGATACACGCATTAAAAAATCGGTCGAAGGTGCGATCAGACGTTCATCCAAACTTGTAATTTCCATGACATCCTGATATCACTTTGACGTAGAATTTCTACTAAAGTGGTCATCCAGTGTGATTGCCTGTCATATGCAAATGCCAGATGACATGCAAATGACAACCGAATTACACAAGTTCTCTGACGTCAGCATATCAGCTGACACGTTCGGATGACCATCTGATCGCACATTAACACTCACAAAACGAATTCGCTCGGTTTGCAGTTACGGTTTACATTACATTTTACTCTATTTCCGGGCCTGGATGGAACCTAGCTGATGAAGTCATTAGATTAATATATTTAAAAAAAAATGTTACGTATACGCAAGAGAATTTTTGGAAATTATCTATATTAGCTTGCAGGTTTTCGATGATCTAGATCTTGAAATTAATTAGATATACGCATATGGCTCACAACTGGCCCATTATATTTTTTGTTGTTTAAATATCGTTATTAAAACGAATGCCTTTCACTCGAAAAGCACATACATCGAGCGAAGCAACAAAGTTGAGTGTTCAAAAAAAGATTAAAATATAATAAATAAATATTGATGACATTAATCCTAACAATTCAACTATTATGTGAGCGAAGATAAACTTTTGACTATTGATAAATTTTTTAGAGTTTGACATATTTTCACTTGTATTCGATGACCTCTGTTTTATTAAATACATTAAACTACTCAAAAGGCATGTATCCTGAATTTAAATACTAACGATACTTGACTATCGTTTGCTAAACTTGCCAATTTCGAAGATCGAAACAGATCGCAACAGCTGCCCAAAAGTTCAAACACTCACAATTTTTGACATCCGTAGAAAAAATTTTCACATGAATTAAAATATCCTGAGCTATATAGCGAATCGAATAGTTCTTAAATAAGTATATTTGATATTATACTGTTAACCGTCTAATATTTAAAGTCACTGTTAAATTTGTTAAATTGATCAATACATTGAAGTTAGATTCTTAATGATTCTAAAAAAATGCCTTGTATTTTAATTAACATGTTTTTGAGGGACATTTTACAATTGTGAACGTATGACGTACTCATATAATTTTGTAAGATCATAATTGCACTATCAAATTATAACCTTTCTTTTTTAATTGACATTTCAAATGACACTCTGCACAAAATCGTCCACTTGCTTAAATTATATTTTTACATTATATATTAGTATTTAAGCCATATCCCTTTAAAGTCACATTAATCAAATACCGAGTTCTTAATTTCATTTGAAACAAATCAGTTTAATCCGTGTGGAAGACCACAACTTTGTGTTTGTTTATTTTTAAATCCCATTATTAGATTTGCTTTATAAGCAATTAATTCATTGCATATGAAAAAAAAACATTGGATAAAATTTCACTCCAATTAAAATTAACCACAATTTGTTTATCTGTGTGTTTTTTTAAATGCGTTAAATCACACACAAATTGTATTAATTCATTCCTGGTGTCCTGGTCTCCTGGTCCTCTATCGTGAAAGTTGACATGGGTCAGAGTTTAAGTGCCATCACTACTCTTGACTGGTTACACTCTACTGCAACTGGGAATTGCGTTCGCATGCAGGTGTATCAAATTTTTATATTTTTTTGGTTAATCCAATTTTATCCCAGAGGAATGCTGTTACACTGTGACGCCGACTACAGTGGTGGCCACTTATTAGGCACGGCACCCAACGTAAAACAGAGCCAAAACAACAAAGAGCAAACCTCAAAACGCTTTTAAAATTTAATGATCGCGCTCGTCACATAGGTCTACTCTCGTCAGGACCTTTTATCAACTTGAGCGCGAGTCTGTGTAGGACGAAAATAAATTTAATTACTTAGGGCATAAATATATTCTTTTTTCTTCTGCAATGAACTTTTTTTTTCCAAAGTGAAGCCAGTAAGACCGTGGAAAAGGCAAAATCCACTGCATCCCCATAGCGCATCTAATTTATTTTTAACTCCCTTTTGGCTGCATTCACTGACCGCTGCCAGCTCTGTACTTGGTCGAAAAGGTGGATGGATGGATGGTTGATGGTTTTCTCTTTATTTTTTTTTTGATAAATATTTTGGTAAACTTGTTTTTGTTGTCTGTTGGCTGTGGTCCATTTTATTTATTTTTTTCGTAGCATTGTGTGTTTACCTCTTTATTTATCTGCATTAATATGATGTCGTTCGCAAGTCTCTTCCAACTGCAGGAATTCAGAGCTCATGAGCTCTCGTATTTATTTAAAGAGGAAAAAGATTCTGCATGTGGGGCGCCATTTTCATAGTCCTGAATGCTTTTAATTAAAGGTGGAGTGTATTTTTTTTCAAATATTTTTAATCAAATAAAATAAAAAAACATAAGGAAAGGCTACAGTCCGCTTAGAGCGAACAGTATGATACCCTATCCCTATCCCTATATGCCCCAAAAAAAAACCTTAAGAAGATGATGGATAGCATTTTATTTCATTCTATAAAATTTAGAAAAAAAAAAAACATTTTTTGAAAAAACGCCCCCAAAAAGTGGGCATGGCCAAAAACTTTGTATGGGCGATATATTGGAAAAAATTTTGGCTAAATATCTTGTTAAACATTTTTTTTCGGTTTCTATGAAAATTATCGAAGAAAACAGCATTTTAGTGAAAAACGCCCACAAAAAGTAGGCGTGGCAAAAAACTTTATATGACAAACTTATAAAGGAGGGCATTGCCTACATATCTTATGAGGGTCGTAACACTCTATCTCTCTAACTTTAGCTTTAAAACGGTTTTTTCTAAATTGTGGGCGTGGCAGTGGGCGTATTCAAAAAATTTTTACACTTAACCATTTCGGAGCCCTAGGGAATATGTGGTCCAAATTTCAGCTTCCTAGCTTAATTTTAAAGGCCTAAAAATTGCGTACGGACGGACGGACGGACATTGCTAGATAGTCTTAGGATTTGGTCCTGATCATAAATATATATACTTTTATGGGTCTACGGCGAATATTAAGGGGTGTTACAAACTATGTGTCAAAATTAATATACCCTTAGGATAGGGTATAAAAATCGTTTTAAGTCAAGGCTAAAGTTAGGTAGATAGAGTGTTAGAACCTTTACAAGATATGTAGACACTGCCCTCCTTTATAAGTGTGTCATATACGATTTTTTCCACGCCTACTTTGTGTGGGCATCTTTCACAGAGCATCAGCGAAATTTTTTATAGAAACCTAAAACAACAGTTTAACAAGACATTTAGCTAATAAGTTTTCCAACATATCGCCCATACAGAGTTTTTGGCCACACCCAATTTTTGGAGCGTTTTTTCAAAAAATAAATTTTGCTTTTATAAATTTTATTGAATGAAATATAATAATATCCATCACCTTCTTAATGCGTTTTTCTTTGGGGCATAGAGCGATATAGATAGGGTATCATACTGTTCAAACCACCCCAAGCGGACTGTAGCATTTTCTTCTGTTTTTGTTTTATTACATTGGTCACGATTAACAAGCTGCTGCTATCTTCTTAGAGGTAGTTAAGGAGTTGAAGTTCCTCAGGGTAAACATTAACTCTAACAAGGTTAGATTAGGTTAGGTTGAAGTGGCAGTCAGAGAGGCCGACTCACTTAGACCAAAAAGCGGTCCGTTAAGCTTTACTACTCGTTGAACCATTTGGAGCTCTGAATATAGCGAAATAACTCTACCAATGTAAATCCGAAAAGAAACTACAATAGGAAAACGTTGCTACTTCGGCTTGTCAAAATATGAGGATTTAAAACTCTATCTCGCTATACTGCGCCGAGCACTGCAGAATATACAATTGTGAACTCTATGAACTGTACTGTGCCGACTACATTGGCTTAGCCCCGTCGAGTGAAATGACGCTTAGGTTCGAGATGAAAAGAAAGCTCCATTTCAAAGACCAAACTGTCGTGGATGCCAGATATGCCAGATAACTGAAAGCAGCGTGATCAGTATCGCAGAAGATGAAAGGCTGCTTTATCTTAGGTCAAGTGCACAAATATCTGGAATAAGTCCAAGTGCATTGAATTTACAGTACCAACGATTTTTCTATTCTTTGGTGGATACTGAATTTTGAACTATTCGAAGTTCACACCATAAGTTCAGGTCGTAAGTTCAAATGATCCCCTGTACGTTTGTTGCAGATACTCCAATATGTAGAAGTCCCACCAATAATAAATTTCTCTTATTCAACACTATATGCAAATATTTTAAAGAATCACGATGGTTGTTTTAATATCATTTTACTTCCGTTTACATCAAAACCCCGCAATGGGCAACAGATATGTCCCAAAGATCTTCATGATATGTGATGGATTAGCACTAGTTATAAATGCTAACAAGTATCTGCCTATGCTAGAAAGGGCGCCGACGAATTTTCCACCATTTATTGTATATTCCAACCCTGTACAATTTACTATGACATTCGCTTCCGCTCCCCAATAGATACTTCTACCAATGTTGGTGGAAGGTGGATTGACATATGAGCCTTAATTACAGGTACATGAAACCGGTGGCTCCAGACAAAATGGGAAATCCCCTTTGTAGTTTGTCGATGGGGACTATAAATTGTATAAATTTAAATTTGCAATCGAATCGGTCACCAAATGACCTCCGCTGGTCCTGCTCCAGCCGCACAGAAGGATATAGATACCATGCACTTCGGCAAAAAACAGAAAAAAAAAGCAAAAACTTTTAAAAATAATATCGAAAAAACAACAATACCCATCAGGCCCCCAAGTGAACAAGAATACAAATGGTATGCACTGCATGCCAGAGCGCTATCGATGTTGCTTTCATAACAAGGGGCTGTGCCACCGGACGCTCTCATAATTGAATGAATGATGGAAGCCTCGAAAAAGCTTTACCACCACACAGGTATGGAATGCAAAGTTAATCCTTTTGTTCGATTAATGGATGTGTAAACAACGAAAGATGGTTAGCCAGCAGGCGGTCGCTTCACCAATCCTCTTTGTACCTTTTAGTAGGTTTATAATATCTGATTGGTATGTGCTTTATAGTCGCGGCTTTTAACTCCTACCAGACGTTTTTTCAGGACGATGTGAAACATTATTTTCCATTCCATCGAACTCACATATAGCGAGCTCCTATCTCGATTGTTGAGTAATGAACGATGTCAAGAGTAATGGATTAATGAAAACAAGATTTATCCTTTTCTAAGCATTAAGGGTTTAAATTGATTTTCCATCGTCCTTAGAAATGTCATTCAGGGATGTTTTGTTTTTTTAATTCTAATTATGGGATTTACATTCATTTGAATTTGGTATTTTCATCGATAAATTTAGGCGAGAGTTATGGGATTTAGTGAAAATCGAAAGAGTCCATTCGAATCGAAGCTGCATGCAATTTAGGAAATTGAATGCTATTGCGGTATAAGCATGTCGTATTTCGAAGTGTCAAGGTGGAAGAAAAGAGTTTATAGAAGGATAAAAGTGGTTTTAGTTGCTGCGTGTGGAGATTCCATGTTCTAAGGACTTACCTATAAAATAGTTTGTCCTGACTAATGATGGTAGTATTTAGGATATAATCCCCTAAATTTGTGAATGCAATTAAAAAAGTGAATTTTAACTTTATCGTATACATTAGTTTACTAAGGAGATAGTTATTGCGATCATGCGGAAATTTCGAACTCAAACTGAGTATGAAGGATTATATTAGGACAATAGAGAAGTCCAAAAAGACCGCCAGTATGTCTGTTTGTCTTTGCTTCAAAGTTCGTATGTAAGGTTTTTGGGGTTACATCAAGCGGAGTTCTTATTGTTTGAAATAACGATATCTGCCACACATTTTTTTATGAAAATCACTTATAACTATTTATCAAGAAAATGGTTCCAAGAATTCTGGTTTGGGGTCAAAGATACTGGATACTAAGTTTCTGGTAAGAAAATTCGAATAACTGTAATTTATAAAACCGCAAATATTTCAAAAACTTATAAAGATAATTCCGAAAAAATTTACACTTTTTTTATGATGTTAAATTGAACAAATCCGCGTACTTCGATTTCTTAAATCATTTTTTTTTGTCATATACCGATTTTCTTAAATCTAAATCAATGATACATTTTTGTTTTCATATGTGCCATTTTTGAGAAAATCAAATTTTTCAAAACCTAATAAGTGATTTTAATAAATCTCATCAAATGCTACCATTCTTTTTGAGGCGAGAGTTTCATATGACGCAGTCGTGTACTTTATTTTATATGCATTTATTTTCACTAATTTTGAAAAACACAATTACTCAAGTCTAATTGATTTAAAATTTTCCACGCTGATATTTAGAAGAAAAATATTAGACACATAGGTAGATGTTTGAGAAATAATTTTTAGAGGCCACTTAATCTTTATTAAAACATGTATACGTTTAACTTTAAATCCGCTAAACATAATAATAATTTAAAAGTGTACATGCTGATGAGGAATGCAAAATAATTGGACACGAGTTCCAGCAAATTTTGAATTTATATCAATTGCCATTTTAGGCAAATATGCACCTTTAAGGGAAAATATTTTGTTGTCTTATATACCAAATTTAAAGTAAAGTATACAAAAGATATAATGAAATACGTATTTTTGTATTTATCCAATTTCCATTTACGTTGGGTTTTAAGGACACCTTTCTCACATACAGTTAGATTTTCATAAAGGTGCATTCTAAGAATGGATTTGAAACTCTTTAAATAAATCGAATACAAGCTACACATCTTAACTGATTTTTTTTTGTTGTCCCCTTAAAAACCATTCCATTCCAACATTTTCTACCGTGGTTTTCAGAAACTCTTTATACCTCTGTGGGGGATATAGTAATTTGATTAGTAGCACAGCTCCACTTTAAACTTTTTAATCCCATTGGTAAGAGGAAAACCTCATCATGTGATTGATTGGTTACCCCAAATTCTTTTAAAACCAAAAAAGTAAAACTAATTAACATAAATTCTATGGAAATACCAAAGATGCTTCTTCTAAAGCCCATTTCAGATCAGCAAAGCTGATTAGCAGTGAAAACATTCCACTCGAACTCAATTGCAAGGGATGTAGGTATCCCATTACCAAAATGACTTGTGCCTTTCTTGTTAGGAAAGGGAAAACCAAATAATTTGGTTTTCGTTGTAAAGAATTAGTGACGCCACGGTATTTGTTGGAACTTCCTTTTTGTTCTTAACGAAAAACATAAAACCACACATTCCCGGTAGACAAAATGCTTGGTTTAATTTATCAATATTTAGCGAAGAATGCGATGTGGTAAAATATTACTTTGGGTTACCTACCAAAGAGTAGATACCAATACAACCAGATCACGTCTGCAATCTCAACAACTCCAAACTAAAAAATAAAACCAAATCTATAAGCATTATTTTTCAATCTATAAGGCAGACTACAAACAGATTACATCATCCTACCAACTCTTCCATCTTTTATGGGAGCGATGAAAGGGAAGATTTTTTCAAAGTTTCAAAAAAAGAAGAAAGTACTGCACTAAGCAAGAGAGTGTGGAGGTGTGTGGGGATTTTGGGAAAAATCCAATTTACAGAATATTGAAATTTTCGCACGTTCGCACTTTAGTGGTGGTAACCTCTCGCACCTGGGACTCTGATGCTGTTATTATACATCCCCTTTCCCTTGGAACCTTCCACGCGCCAGTATAGAGAGAGAGTTACAATAGTGTTTCAAACAGCACGTATAAGGGACACAACTTGTCCGAACGTTGATTCGAAAAGAATTTTCGGTTTTCAACGAATCGAACAAAACAGGAAATAATAGAAAGGAGCGATGTATTGGTTTTGGTTTTTCTTTTTGTTCAGAGCAAGACCTAATGCTAACCTTCCTCCCACCAGTGTCGAAGGGGCTGCAATCTCGATGTAAGAGCACGACATACAATTTCTCTTTTTCGGCATCACACATAACGAACGCAGATGGCAAACAAAATATTATCATCCACCCAAATGATGTTTTTCGTTTTCTTTATTTGGGATGAAAAGAAATCATATTATGAAAACGTACTAAGGTCTCAGCTCGGCACCATCCTTCGCTATTTGCGAAACCAATAAATTGTTTTTTTGCCGCACAGAAATAGAAGATGGAAGAGAATTATCCCGACGAAATTTTACTCAATCTTTTTGTACCAACAAATTATGTGCCATGTTGTCAGTCATAAATTAGGGAGCCATGTATTGGTTAATTTATTTGAAAGATACTAATGCTGGGAATGGAATGAGTAATGTTTTAGTATTTCGAACTTTGATACTAGAAATAAATAATTTGCATAGTTATAAACTGCATTGAGAAACTCAGTAAAAGTACATCTGAAGTTTAAAAGAGATATTAGTATATTAAATTAACCTACATTTGTATACACTTTGAGTCACAAAAATAGGTACAACGTCGTACACAGTACGTAATAGCTTTAATACAAGGCGTCGTAAAAGTTGTCACCCGGTGATTGTTGGCGGATGCTTGGTCTGAATAACTGAAAGCAGCATGCCCGGGACCGTAGATGATGAAAGGCTGCTGTGTCTCAGAGACCCGTTAGTAGCACGCTTAGTAAGTAAGTAAGAAAGTTCTTTGGCTGTAAATTGTTTTATGAATGAAAAACGTTGGTTCTCTTTTTGGACATTGGGCCTCGTCGAATACGATGGTTGTTGTCTGAACGTTGTCTCCCTTGCGTTCTTTAAAGGTATAATTACATGACTTTTATGACTGCCATAAGAGTACCTGCATATTAAGGTGTTTTCACTATGAAGTAATGATTAATAGAAAGGAAGTTTTGAAGCTGTCCGACTTGGAGGTACAATTTCTCTAAATATTGTAACCTTAAAACTTCTTTAGCTACAACACCAAGTTTGGGCATTTTGGAGACCTCGTTGAATTGTAAAAGTACAGCTTATAGCACAAAATAAAAATTTTGCCTGGCGCGTTGACAGATGAAACTATAAAGATTATCCCGTCGCTTCAGACAATTCTGTTATATAAAGCTGCAAAACCAAGTCACCACACAGCGTTACTACGATATAGGTCAATAAAGCCTTCATTAATTTTATGAAGAAATTAGAAATACTGCTGGACCTGCACTTCTCGAAACGACTTTTTCTTTATGCAAAGCACAACACGCATATTTAAAGGGCAGATATGCGGAAACAGCGCTATATAAAGTAAGTGGAAGATCGGGAAATCTGAATAATAAAGAATTTACGTTCGAGCATACTTAACATCTTTAATCGGAGGACACTTAATGATAACGAGAAACTCAGGAATGACTTCAACGATAGCTTTAAAGTTACTATACCCAAAATACACCACTGAGTTTTACTTAGTACTGCCATAAAACCGATTTACAGGGTACGGGAACTGTTGACTTCTCAGTGGCATGTCCTTTTCAGACAATTTAAAATGAAGGAGGAAGGAAAATAAGAGTTTCTTTCAATGCTACAAAATTCAAACTACCGATCAGATTGGGACGCTTAGAAAGCTAACCAGCAAAGGATCAGGAGTGCGAAATCTTGTGCCAAACGTATAGCCTGGCCAACTTTTTTCGGTGATATAGAAAATACTATTGAATCAGCAAAGCTTAGGAAAATGCTATCCGAAAAATCCGCTTCCCAAATATAGTAGCTTAAACTGGACAAAATACTGGCCGTCACTCCCTTTCCAGGATTAACCCGAGTCGGAAAAGTAATTAGGTTATGTAGAATGCCTCATTAACTGTAACGGAAGGAGGTAACGGAATATTTCATTAAAACTAAAGGCGAAGCTCTTTTCTTGGGTATTTCTTAAAAACATCTTCTAATTGAAAATCTGGCTGAAAATCAAGTATAAGCGGCACAGAAAGCAGATGAATGGTATTAGACACTACTCTGAACTGAATCATCATAATTATATAAATGCTTTAAGATTTTTAAACTAAATCCGATCTTAACAAGTCCTCTCCCCAAATACACTTTGGCGTTTTAACCCATCCACGCTAACCAATCGAACACGCTTTGCGAACTTTCATGTCAGACTCCATGGGGTTAAGTTTGTGTAGTAAAACCTATCACTTGGCAGCTATTGCTATGAGATTAATACTCATGTGAGCATTAGGCAAAGCCATAGACATACAAGTGCTTTTTTCTACCCCTCTATGCCCATTTGGGAAAGATTTGTTTCCAGTGCGAGCAAGCTGGGGATTCTAAATGAGGGTGTTATATACTCGAATATATGTTGCAATAACCAGCACTCCATTCCATCGATGGATAGAAGAAAAATGTTGTCAAAATCAAGAAAAGGACCGTCTGTTAAGTTTATGTGTACTTTTTGTGTAAATCATTTATAAAGAGATTATGTGCCCTCCCGCAGCACACAGCAAGCATCGTTGGTCTTCTAGAGCATGCAAGACATTGGCACCAGTTGTTGCCGATTTGATTTCTAACATATCACATCTCGTGGATTTTGAACATCCACCCCCCGGTTTTTCCTTTACAACGACATTGTGGGAGTTTCATTTGCTACTTTCACACTGTTAGCCCTTCCGGCCATCACGACCAGATGATGCAAAGAACCATTGAAGACAAAGTTGAACGAATGGAAAAAGTGTATAAGGAACTGGATGTGAAGAAATAGAAAAGTAGAAGAAAACAAACAAGTATGTGACTCTGAAGAGAAATAAATTTCCAAGGCGATTGGCACTTCTCCCACTTTTTCTATTATTTATTACACTTTTGCCAAATGAACGTGTTTGCATTTCAGCTAAGTGAAACGTAGTTCGCACCATGTTTCATGGTCTTTTTGGTTTTTTTTCTGTGCCTGCGAAGTAGGATCAGCTCCTGTTCGTTTTGTCATCTCACTTAGAGCGGGGTATCTTTTGGCAGGCATTTCTGAAGGTTCGCAGATGTGTGCCATAGATTAATCTTAAAACCAAGAGGTATGGAGCTCGGTAGAAGTTATCAATCCATGATGAAATGCCAGAAGGGTGCCGCGTTGATATTCCAAAGATTTACAAATGTTGATTGAAATATTTGCAAAGAATTTTAAACACGATTCCGTTTTGGCCATTTTGTCATTGTTATCGCGTACTGTAAGAGAAATAGAAAACAGATGCAATTGTTTACGATATTTTTTTTGTGAATTTTCGATAAAATTTGTTTTCGCCTTATTGTTAGTCCAATTATGAGCTTTCTTAACATGCATTTAAAACCATTTAAAAAGAGACTGTCTCCGACGCGTGCTTCGAACTTCGGGAGCTATGTAACACAATTTACCTGGTAGCTGTCACTTTACGCTCCAAAATTATTAAGCTGCAAATTTGGTATATCATTGCACGAATTTTGGAACGTGGAACTTTTATTGGAGTTCGCAACTTTTGAGCTGTCTTATGGCAGAAAAATTCAACCAAGAAATTTTTCTAATACGCTATATCATTGTGTGCCTCTCATGGGAGCGGTACTGGTCAGTTGCAGTTGTTTGTAAGTCGCACACTAAGCAAAAGTAAGGACACCAATAAAGTTCAACTTTATACGACTCTCAGAACTTTGAACGGAAATAAGAGTTACTTGAATATCTATATTTCCTTTAGAAAGAGCGAGGTGAATAACCAATAAAACTAAGCGCTTAACTTAATCTCTACATACTACTACCTACGACTAATAAAATCAAACCCCAAACTTTTCTTTAAGCCCTATATTCATGCAGTAACAAAACCCGCAGGGACTTTTGAAAACATTTGGATTATTAAGGAATTTCTGATGCCGA
This sequence comes from Ferdinandea cuprea, assembly GCA_963576555.1. Taxonomy (NCBI): domain Eukaryota; kingdom Metazoa; phylum Arthropoda; class Insecta; order Diptera; family Syrphidae; genus Ferdinandea; species Ferdinandea cuprea. Next base: position 30,488,510 of record OY754958.1, read on the forward strand.
ACTGAAAATCGTTTTTTTTTTTAATTTTTTAGTATGGGTCAAAATTCTTATGAAACATAAGGAAAGGCTACAGTCCGCTTGGGGCGAACAGTATGATACCCTATCCTTATCCTTATGTACCCCAAAGAAGAAAAGCATTAGGAAGATGATGGATAGCATTTTTTTTCATTCTATGAAATTTATAGAAAAAAAATAATTTTTTTCAAAAAACGCCCCCAAAAAGTGGGCGTAGCCAAGAACTTTGTATGGGCGATATATTGAGAAAAATATTGGCATAATATATTGTAAAACATTTTTTTTCGATTTCTATGAAAATTTTCGAAGAAAACAGCATTTTAGTGAGAAACGCCCACAAAAAGTAGGCGTGGGAAAAAACTTTATATGAAAAATTAATAAAGGTGGGCAGTATCTACATATCTTGTGAAGGTTGTACAACTTTATCTCTCTAACTTAAGCCTTAAAACGGTTTTTTCTAAATTGTGGGCGTGGCAGTGGGCGTATTTTAAAAATTTTAACACTTTACCATTTCGGAACCCTAGGGAGTATATCCAAATTTCAGCTTCCTAGCATAATTTTAAAGGCCTCAAAAGTTGATACGGACGGACGGACGGACATTGCTAGATAGTCTTAGGATTTGGTCCTGATCATAAATATATATACTTTTATGGGTCTACGACGAATATTAAGGGGTGTTACAAACTATGTGTCAAAATTAATATACCCTTAGGATAGGGTATAAAAATGACCCCAAACTTTTCAAAAATAAATGAAAAATTATCTCAAACGAAAAATTAAAATCGGAGCAACGAAGTTGCGTAAGCGGTACCTTTCGCCGTTGGAGTATGTGCTTTTCGTTAGGCAGGTGCCTATGGCAATATTATCTGGGTGACCCAGCTTCGCGCGATTAAGGGATTTCAAACACCTTTCAGCAGGCGGCAGGTACCGCTCACGCAATTTCGTTGCCCCACTTGGAGTATGTGATTTTCGGTGACACCCAAGATTAAGGGATTTCTACCATAGATCCATGGATCATATGGACCTTATGCCCGTATACTAAATAAACATAAACATAATGTCCGTTTGAAGCAGACATTCTGTCCGTGGGTCTTACGTCATCCCACCTTGTTTCTTATATTTATTTTTCATATTTGAGTTGGGGCCATTTTCCATTGGAACGTAACACACGGAATGAAAAATGGCCCCAAAAATATTAAAAATGGTATTTTGGAAAAATAAATCGAATTTTTGCGACTATTTTTTATGTAGCCGATTTCTATGGTGTTAATTGATTTAAAAAACCATTCGATGTACAACCAAGAGAACAATATGAGAAACGCTTGGACCTTTTGAAGTTCCTGAAGAAGACCTACGTAAGATGATGATGGACATGTACTTAACGGGCTCCCGACCCAGGCACTATGCTAATCTTCCGATAATATTTCTTGCAAATTTTTGCAATTCATTAACATCCCATCTTAATTGGAACTAATATTACTCCAAATTAAGGTAATGACAATCGTTTGGCTGTATGTTTATCGCATAAAATCTTTCGCAAATAATATTTTAAACGCTGTTATCATGAAATATTTAAAATATAATATTAATCACTCGTTCAGAATGGGAATTAACAATTTTCCACCGATTTGTTACAATTATCTGCTTCGTTCGCATGAAAATAGCCACAACAAACATTTATAACCTCCCAACCCGAAAACCATTTGTCAACATTTTGGATAATTTTGTTATGCTGTTCTGCTGTTTTTTTTCGTTTTTTTTTTTTGTAGCGTTGTGTTTCCGAAAATTCGCTCTACAGTTTCCATGAATATTAACACTAATTAAAAACCACACCCAAAAATATTGCTCTCGCGCCAAACCCACGCATCAAGCCTATTCATTTCAGTTTGGGGATTATTAATTGGCCACTGGCAATGTGCGCCCAAACAATGAGTGAATTTAAACATACATTCCGATGGGCTTTGTGTTAGACCACTGGACCATAGATGCGATAACGTCCGCACGGTACTTATAATCAGCGGCATTCCGATGATAATGTGTATTTACGGCTTGAATTGCACTTTAACACCAACATCGAGGTGGTGTACTACCCCCGGCCAACCCTTTTGGCTGCCGGACGACTGCACAAAGTGTGTAATTCCATACTAAATGAGATTCAAAACCAGGGTCTGACAAATTTATTATTATTCAGTAAATGGTCATTAGACGAATCCTCTTTTGCCATGTGTTCCTGGTTCATGGCATACGGACTTTTGATTTGAAAATTTCACAGCAGATACTTCTGCTTGCAATGACGAGGACCACTATTTGGTGCTGAAAAGAAAGGTTCTGGCAAAAAGTAATATCCCGAAAACTTTTCTTATTGTTGTTTTTGTTCTTCTGATAATGAGCGGGGTTTGAGGATAGAGTTTGACCATTCGTATAGCTGCAACACCTTGTCTAGCTAGCAGCTCACCACGACTGTTAACACTTGCAATCCATTAGAGGCGGTTGGACATGATTTTGCGCCTGGCTGTTCCATTGGCGAGAAAGACGACTCTCATTTCCCGGGTGATGTGGTCAGTCACTGGTAATTAGCTCTTCTAACGAGAAAAGTTTTATGTCTCCGGTGGGATTACTGAAACATGTTAGCAACCACGATCCCTATATGGCTTTCTTTCTATTTTCTATCAGATAGAATTGTGAAGTGACTTCCACTGGCCCATAATGGGGGTGACTCCTGCCAGCAGAGACTCATGAAAACAGAAAATATCATTTAGTTGAGAATAAGTTTTTGCCTTTTTTTTCTCTCCCTATTATACTTTTTGAAAAGCGGACGAGTAAAGGACGCCAACCGGGAGAAAGCATATTAATACAGGCGAACAGTGTAGGTAACTAACTCTTTATATCGAGGAGTATAAAACATCATTGTTTCTTAAATTACATTTTGCAAGGATTAATATCGAATGTGTTGTGTGGAAGTGTGGGAGCTGTAATGAACTTTAATGGTGGTCTGCTAGTGATTATGGTGGATAATGTGAAAAATAATTGCTTTTGGAAATAAATACCAGGATAGATGAAAGAGTAGTTCGGCTCGGACTATAACTACAAAGAATCTGAAAACTTATTTACGATGTGGTTTGACGGTAAATAGAAAATGAAAAGGAGGCTTTGTAAAATGTTCTATGAATAATGAGAGATCCTTAATAGATTACTAAGACAATATCCTAAGGGTATATTAATTTTGAAGTTTATATAAAGTCTTTTGCCACGCCTACTTTTTGAATACGTTCTTAAATTTTTTATTTTCTTATATACTTCACACAATGAAATAAAATGGTATCCATCATTATCTTAACGCTTTTTTCTTTGGGGCATATAGGTATTTGGATAGGGTATCATACTATTTATAAATATTACCTTTAATATTATATTAAGTTAGCCGTCAATATTATATCAACCCTTTCAGACCCGATATATTTCCAGTGGCCCTTTGTAAGCCATCGTGCATTCCTCCCAAACAAAAAAATTGGACCATGTTAATACAATTTTACGTACAAAATACTGTTTTATTATTTATAAAATAAACATATTACAACCTGAAATATAAAAATGCTAAAAAAGTATTAATAGACGCTTGTCCATATATTTTACATATAATATATTGGATAACATTTTTGGAATGGAATATTATTTTATTTTTAAATTGTTATTATTTTATAATGCTGAAGGGAAACAAAATTTGATCATAAGAAATAAGAAAAGTAAAGAAACAATGTGAAAATAAACAATCTAAAGAAGAGAGAAGAAAATACATTCAAATATTACTATTAAGTAAGGAAGTATGTTAATCCTAGAGAAAATATTTAAAAACATTTATTTATTCATTTATTTTTAATTTACCCTTTTAAGTTTTCATTAAAATATTTGAGTTTTCATATTGATAATTGCGATTGTCATTTAACAATTGCGGTTGTCAATATGATAATTTTGACGGCTACACTAATTTTGGAATTCAATTTGACAACTGCAATTGTTAATCTTAAAATGTGATTCATCATTTGAAGTAAATAAAAATAAAAACTGCCTGTTTTTCATATTGAATATTCGAACGTTAAATGCCGTTGAAGTTTTCAAAATATGTGCATCATATTGACAAATTTGTTCATCAATATGACAATTTCTAGTTAACAACCTCTGATTGTTAGTATGCAAACCAATATATTTTCGATGGTAGCCATGCCGCTCTGTCCGCTGCTTTCTCTGAATTGAAAATCACTCGTTGTCAGTTTTTCATATGTAATTGCAAATGCAGCACTGCAGATAAAAGATGCACCAAATCGCTTCGATGCTGCTCACATAGCAAACCATCTCATACCACATCATTTGCATTTTTCACGCCGAAAACAGCCATACCGCAGCCTTTCTCAACATATGGCATATCGTCGGCTTAGAGTGTAAACCGTCTAACTCCACATTTATGATTTTTAGGATTATTGTATCATTAGAAAGTTCAAATAATGAAGCATCGTCTCATATAAAGTTAAAAATTCAATTCGATGTAAAAGTGGACCAAATCGCATGATTACTCATCACAGTTGAGTCCTTAACTTTCAAACTAAACTACTTAACCTATTAAAACTAGGGAAAGCATACACAAAAACTTTATGTAAAAAGGTTGAAGAATATTTAATTTGTTTTATTGTGTAAAAAATGAAAATGTGAATTTTATTACAACGCGGCAAAAAGTGTTTTGGTGTAAGTAGTTTTTTCGTTCTCATTTAAGAAGTTAGCTTGCTAAGACTCTTAGCTGACTATATGAACTTGATCAAAACGAGATGATCAATGCAATCGAATACTGAACCACTTGGGAAACTTTAAAGATTGATAAATTGAACTCCCACTTCTTGAGGACAGAAATATGTGGTGAATGATGCAATCAAACTTCAAATCACTATCGAATTAGTGTAGGCGAGCCGTTTTAACTTGTTTATGAGTTTCCAGATGCAGCAAATATCTATGTTCCTGGATCGCTCAGATATTCTAGAAAATACAAATATTTATGTACAGTGGCTGCCTCGGCTGATTCGCAGTAGCGCATTCTGTCACTTCCCAATTTTGCAAGACCTTGTTAATGGTTTCAATTGCTTGGATAATATTGACCTTAAGTTTTCGGATTGTAGTTTTTGAACAAACTAGCAAGCCGGGTGCTTCATTTCGGCCAAAAATTATTTTTTAATAAAGCACTATTTGGACTACACTATATGCTTCCTCCTACTGCAGCTTCTATTCAAGTCGTTAGACAGTACTTCCGCATTTCTAGTTTTTTAGAACATTTTTTCTTATATCAAACATTTTTTTTTTTGAAGTATTGTAATGGATGACCCAAAATGCCTTAAAATGTCTTAAACCATGATATTCTCCACATCAGAATCATACAATTTAGGAGCTCCAGTAAAACAACAGTGATAAGTTGTGCATTTGTGTTTTGAACATTTTTGACATGAATGGTCATAGGGCTTTAGTTATTTCAGTTAATTAATGTTGGGCAGGGTACCCCAAAATAGGCCTCTGGTAGTTGCTCCGTGACTGTGGTAAAAAATTGGAGATAGACCGTTACCTTAAATCGATTTTTCTCTAAGAAAATGCCCACTATTCATATCCCAAACTATTAAACATTGAGTCAGTAACACCCTGTATATGAAGTTAACGTTAACATTTTAGATTTATCGGTATTCCTACTCCTAATAAAAGCTAAAAATCATCCTCTTTTTATCAGTTAAGAGCCAGGTAACTTTTTGTTGAGTAAATAAAATCACATGAGATTAAACAGTATTTTCTAAATATATATATGAACTTGTTTTTGTAGCCTCAACAGTTCAGATGACATGGCCTTAACTTAAGTTAGGCTGATAGTAGACCCCACTAATGTGGGAATGTTTTTCTTAAATTTTTGAGTATCTATCTACTAAAATATTTTTCTTAACTGGAATGCCCTGTGGTAGTGGTTATTACATGATGACAAACGACTGTCTGCTATTTATCTGAACAACATTGTAGCTGAGGGTTATACATGGCTAACATATCCAGTTTTTCACCATATTTCCAAGCACCGGTATTTCCAATCACACTATCTCAAAAGTATACAGTTTAATTGCGTTATTTAGCTAATATTACTATTCAAAATACAACTTGAGCGACTCTGTCGTACACTTTTTTTAATATTTACCAAAACAGATTGGGTAACCTAAAATTCGAAAGAACATTAAAAAATCTTTAAATATGCACTCCAATCAATATCTGTAGGTAACTACTTGTTCTACGATTTTCAATGAAAATGCGGCAAATTCCAATATTTGACTCCAATAGTCAAAGTGTAGATGAATCAACCAGCGGCAGCCACCCTACGAATGACCTTCCCAAAAAAATGCGTACAAAACTTATTACTTAGCGTTTAAATGAAGTGAGGGTGAAACTTAAAAGTAGAAAAATGAAATAACAAAAACAAAATAAAAGTCACTCGCCATCCACCAGTCAAACCATCCATTGCCATAGCCAGCCTAGACGAAGAGACAGAAATGGAATCTCTGCAGTGATTGCGCCTTGCCCGAACATCATTCACTGCGGGTCGGCGAAGAGCTCTTTTCAATGCTTATTTAGCGAGTTGTTAAGCCAGGGGTGAAGACCATGAATTCCGTGCCAGTGCCTGGTGGTAGTCAGAGATCCTTCATAGCTTTCCATTGATTTTGGGGATTTTCAAGTGATTTTTCACTGACGACGATAATGATGATGATTTTCTTCTTTTGTGCCCGAGACCATGGACTTTGACTTTCCTCTCCTTTCCAAAGATATTCCACTGTGATTTTGCAAAATAAAGGGGGATGGTAATCTATACAGTTCAGTTTGAACTGATTTCAATCAAAAATGTTGCTGCTCGACAGCAAGGATGCCCAAAAGCAAAAGAGGGAATACTGTGGTAACACTTCAAAAAACGAAGAAGAGAAAAACGCTCTTTTCCAAATTGGAATGTGTTTTCTATTTTCACAGTTTTTCGCACTGCTGTGAAGGGAAAATCGAAATGAAATGAATTACTTACAATAATACAATACACACTCATAGTACTCGTAGAATTGGAAGCCCAAGAACAGGCGTTGCCCCAGCAGGGGACGAAGAAACTACATGGTGTGGTATGGGGAGGATGGCATTACACAGCGGAAGGAAACTCTCCACTGACATTTTGTCAGATCGAAGACCCTGTGTGTAGCTGGAAAATAAATTAATTAGACTTGAGAGTTTGTTCCGCCTTTGTGCGATAATGAAAATCGCATTTTCATTATCATCATTCATTTCGTCTCCGTCGTTATTGTCGTTTTTGTTGCTTGTCTTTTTGTTCGTTATACTTTTATGTCTGCGGAGAGGGAGCGATGTTAGAGGTGATGCCTCTATGGTCGCATTCTCTTTGCCCTATTAATACGTACGTAACTATTTCGTCTTGGGGATTCAGCTTTTTGTCATGGTTTTTGCAGCCGCTTTTTGTTGTCTGTGAAAGATGGCAAATAGGTTATCTTACCTGGTTTTCGGGGGAGGGTAGATAAATGAGAACTTTTGATGTGTGACATCTGTGTGATACTGGATGATGGATTTGTCTGCCACATCTTCGCATTACACATTAATTACGCATACAAATCTTGGTTTAATCTTCGGTTTGGAAAGTAAGACCATGTCTAACCACAAGGCAGGTAGACTTTATCAAGAAACAGTTTGGTGGCACATCCAGCCATCAGTTTAAGGAACATTTGAAAATCTTAAAGTTATAAATACAAATTTATCACTAGCCCACACAACATACCTAGGTACTTACATATATTTGACGAAGACGAAGGATTCGCTTCCATTTTGCGGCCTCAGGAAAAATGCGCTCGTAATCGAAATGAAATCAAATTTAAATGAGGGTTACTTTTTGATTTCCTTTGGCATATCGAGTGTTTTTTCTTGTTGTTGTACAACAAGGAGTCGTTTTCTGCAGTGATTTCGAGGGATGACAGGATATATTCTCAATTCATAAAATATTCGAGCGATGATTGTTTCTCGTTCATCTTGAATTGATTTATCAGACTGAATATCATGAATTTTAATTTTTCTGTTTCACCCTACATCGGAAGAAGTACAAAGTGAAATACAGCGAATTCTGTTTTGAGTAGAATTTCATCAGTACGTATGTAGGTAGGCAGCTATAAAAATTCAGCATACGCACATACATTTTGTCATTCCAAACTACCGGTAGTATGCTTCGAATTCGATTATTTTCGAAAATCGCCCATGTTAAAGCATAAGTTTAATGGTCTTCGGCAATAATTTCCCTCCACAAAGGAATGTTGTTAACGTTTAACGTAAGAGTTTTAAAATGGCCTCCAAAATATTTAATTTAACCTTAAGTAGGTACAATACAATCTTTCGACTGTTGCAGATTTTTTGTAAATCTTTGAACTTTTTTTGTAAAGGATTTTTTCAATATTCGGATATGGAAGCAAAATTAATGTGAGTTGTGCTGTGAGTTGAACTATCAAACGATGGTTCCAGGTTTGTAATGCAGAACCGCCTTAAATTATTTTCCAACGCCTCATCTCTTGTGAAAGTCTGGTAATCATCCGAGAAAGCTATACTATTATTTCATCAGCAAATTTTGATGATAAACAATTTAACTTTCAATCACACGCAGACGCGCCCATCAAAACGGCAAACTCTGCACTCGACTTTAGGAGGCTTTGGTAAAAAAAAAAATATCTGTTACTTATTTCACTAAAAAAAATTACTCTATACCAAATTATTACGCCCATTCCTGGATACGCTAGCCAACCGCTAAAGAAGTCGAGCGGTTGATAATGACTTTATATTCGACCATTAGCTTTCATTTGGGAATGTCGATCTCCGGCTCTCCCAACATCGGCTTCTCTAACAAATATGCCCCCATGATCTGCTTAAAATCAACTATTATCGTATAAGTTCTGGAAGCAACGAACCCCTGGCCCTGACCCTGACCCATATGCAACGTTTAACTATCCAAAACAATTTCGACTTCCACTTACAAAGATAGCCTCAAAACCTTAGCTTACCGACGCTGGCGCGCTTTCTAGTATTTTCCTTATCTCCAATTGGACACAAATGTTGATATATGGATTCCAATGTTAGCTTTAAGATAATTGATGTTAGTGTTTCTACGAAATAGACAAATTCAAACTCCCTGGGTGAGAATTGGTCACCTCCACCTTTTCTAAAAATGTTTGTTGCTAAATGCAGTAACTTGAGCTTTTTTATAAAAAACTCAAACGAATTTTGAACTCATGATGGAATACCAAAACCTTCCATTGCCAATTGTCGTTCCGGGTCATGATGTTAAATGAGGGGAGTCCATATCCGATGCTTGTATCTCTCTCATACCATAGGAAAGCAGTATCTACAACAGATCCGTGCGATATCGACATCTTCGGCCTCTCTCAATATGCAGTGATAGAAGCTTCTTCCGCAATTGAAGAACACGTGTGTTGGTCTAGAAGTTAACTAGTCCAAAACCAAATACATACGTACAAGCTTTTTACAAACAAGCAAACAGAACGAAACTATTGAAAGCAGAAAATTGAGGTGGATAACTAGTTGATCTACCTCCGGGTAAACATCAACTCCGCAAACGACGCCTTAGTGGAGTTTCAACGAAGAATTACCTCATTAAACCGCTGCTACTTCGGTTTGGCAAAACAAATGGCCTCAATGCTTCTTAATCGAAGGACGTAGTGTAAGGTCTATAAAACATTGATTCTGCCAGTTCTGCTCTTTGGTGCTGAGTGCTGGTAGACAAGCTGGAAATATGAGCAAATAGCAAACTCTTCACCCTGTTTGCGAGGAAGACGAATGGAGAAGAACTTAAAGTCGTGATTTCGCAAGCGCGAGGGGGTGTGTCTAACCAACCACATACTGTTTAGACATTTAATACTCCAAAAATAGAAACCCCTCGTGTTGTAATAAAAAAATTATTACATCTTCTTATCCGCTCAGTGGGGTTCCATTTGAAATCCAAATGAGATAAGACTCATAAATGATTTTCTTTTGTTATCGCATTGGTAATGCAATTTACACATCACTACACAATATTTGAAATTGGTAAAATATTACAATAGGGTTACTGACCTTTGCGAATTTATTATAAAAATAGTTATATGTATTACCAAATCATTTTTTATTTTCATGAAACTGTTCCACCACTCTTAAAAGGGTAACGAGTGTTCTTGAACCCTCCGTGGGTTAAATTTGGGCAAATTACAAATTTCCTAGTTCATTTTTGTGGGTCCATGCTTAAAGATTCAATTAACAAACAAAATGTTTCACTGTGCATCCCCTTAAAGGTTGGCCCCAACGGCAGTTTGGAACAAAATCAAAATTTACTGAAATACGAGTGTAATTACTTTCCATTACTCAACTCAGAACCCAGATGAAAGTGATTCTTAACCGGTGGCTCGCCCTGGCCAAAATCTCCCTATTCTCCTAGACGAGTTTGAGATGCGGCCCTTGATCGCAGGCTAACTGTCGACGAAGATATCTATGTTGTGTGTGCTTCACGTATGTACTAATTAAAATATCTTAAGTTATCTTTCCCGCTTCCCTAATCGCCAGAACCACCGTCTGGAAGACAATAGATGAGTTCGCGCGCTACTCTTCTCGATTTCCGGTTATCGTGTTTTCCGAAATTACGCAGTAAGCCCTCCCAAAATTTACGGGAAAGTCATGCCGAAATATTCCGTATTGCATTGCGTCTACCGTTTTAGGGGGATATAGACTTCAAGTTTCTTCACTCGATTAAAAACGGTTTGGACAGTCGGTCAATCAGGACAACGTACTCTATACTGTGTTACCGACTTTACGTTCAATACTTTGGGATATGATTTATGAACATATTCTAGAATAAGAGTATATCTCTAGTTTTTGTCCTAGTTACAGAGGATATTAAGAAAGCTCTACTTTGGTGTATCTTAACCCGCTTTAATCCAATTGACTCCCTAAATAGTCGCACCAGAAAATTCATTCACGGTTTTATTTGAAGAAGAAGTGTTATTCATTGTAACTGGGCTTAAGTTATGTCAATTACAAATTTTTGACTGTCTAGAAACTTTATGAACCTTATGAACCTGATTAATAAATAATTTTTTAAACCCAATTAATTGGCCCTGTATAGGTACAGACTTACATCATAAAAGTTAACTTATTTTCAACATAATGTGACGTTATTTTCAAAGTCGCTTCATTGCACCTGCTCCCTTCTGTTCTTGTAAGCAGTTTAATTTTTTTTAACCGAATGGTCACTTTTTTATGCTATTTTGCAACGCAGAAGTATAATCTCATAGAGAAACGGACGTTTTTATAAGCTGTCCTGATCAATTTTCTTGACAAAAAACATCGTCCCAAAATCTTCCTAATGAAACTCAATAAATTCGTCCCGCAAAGAGGAACCAATGCATGAAATCTCTTAAATTAATTTACCCGCCCCTTCGATTCATACAAACCATTTCCTACCCTTATTCATGTTGGACATGACAAATAGTCACCTTGTTCTTCAAGGGTATACCGTATACTAGATTGACGTAAGGAAAAAACGGTGACCCACCCCATTTCTAAAATCACATGGCATTCATTACATGCTAATAAGCTCCCCCATAAAAAAGAGAAACTTCAAGAATGAAATCTAAATTTACAGCACGAACGACTCAAGTGTACTGGATCCCAGTGAATGGTGTTCTGTGCGGGGAAGACTATTCAATTGCAAATCTTTTCATAGCTCAAAGGATATGTAATACAATATACAATGCTGGCTGCGCTTACCCAACTTAAAAAGTAGATGACCGAAATATTTTACAAAAGAATCATAGGTCAGCATGTGTTACGAATGTACGAAGTACGAGAATTCGGCAAGGGATCCTTTCGACACTGCTTTGTATATGTACTCTCGCACATAATCTGACTCAAAATAGTACGACAGTTACTATACAGACGAAGACCAAATGGAACACGAGAACACTCCAGAAGGAGAGGGAAGTTTTCGGAATGCAAAAAAAAGGGATTCAATTGTTCCCGGCTCATTTGCTACTCTCAATCACTTTCAATGGACCCAAACGCCAGATGTTGCAAAGATAACAACTCTGGTATGGTTTTTGCTCCTCCATATGGACGGGATGCAGGATACACGTTCCTTGATTCAACCTAGAAAATATAGCTTCGTAACTCAGTTGGAGCTCTCTATGACTGCTGATGCTACTGTACATATTTAAGTGGGGGTGTCCTAGTGAATTTTCAATGTCGCACTCAAAACGAAAGGACATTTTGCATTTGCTGCGTTCCAGACATCATGAAAAGATTACAACAAACAAGGAAAAACTGCCAAAGCAAATTATCTCGCATTTTTCGTCTGCTTTTGTGCACAAAGCGTAGAGATGAAGACCGGACCAAATCCACAACGGCACGGATGCAAATGATGAAAAGTCTTTTTTCTCAAAGATTAATTCATCATGCGATGCGACCGTAAAACCGACGAAGAGTCAGAACATGTTTTTGCTTTTGCATTTCACTGCCATTGTAACGAAACGGAATACGTAACGCTTTAAGATTTAAAGACAAGCAATGGCACAGGACATTGCATCTCTCAATTGTGTTTTGTGATTCTAATTGTATAATATGTATGGGTGGAGTGTTTCTTTATCTATTAATATAGATATATATATGTGCATACCAATAAAGTGAGGCTCTATTGTCATCAGAATTCTGGCAAAAAGGGTGAACGTAGTTTCCTGAGGGGGTTTAGCAAAAATGATAAATTAGAGACTGGAGTCAATTTGATTTAATTGAACAATCAGGCTAGACTGGCGGCTGTTAAAATGTTTCTTTTTTACACGGATTCATTTTTGTGCCTTAATTAAGTTGGTTGGAATTTGCGTACGATACATAGATTAACATAGAGAGCGGTAAAACTATATGCCGTTTATATATAAGGGAAGAAGAAGAAGAGACTTTTGAAATTGGAAAGTTAAAAAATACTTTGTCCCAATACAAAAGACAGCCTTGGGCTGCATTCTGTCATTAGTCTTTAAAATGGAAGTTAGGTTCTCCTTGTCTTCTCGAACCTGGGGCCTTGATTCACTGATCCCCTTAGCTGGAATACTAGAGATAGATATAGTCGAATACATGTAGTCGACGTGTTTCGGCTTTTTGGACTTTATCAACGGCTTTTTATAGCTAATAGCGTTCATGATTGTACTATATTCTCCTAAGTAGCTGCGGATCTTCACAGAAATTCTTCGATCCAGGGATCATGTCATTCGTGGAGTTGATGTTTAACCCGAGGCCTTAACCACTTGGAAGTTGCTGCCATCAATAGAGACATTTTTTTCTACTCGGTGGACAGATGCTTGTTTGTTTGTTGATAGCATGTATTTAGTCTTGTCCTCTACAAGATAAACTAACTTCGCCAGTTCTTTAAAGGTCATGAAAGCCTCTATTGCGATTATGTCAATATTATCCCCAAATCCTTGTAGCTGCATAGATCTTTTGAATATACAGCTTACGGTTCATCCAGTTACGTTTAAAACAGTTCAGATGAGCTGCCGAACTGCACATTACACCACGTATTTTCCAGGAGTCCCGCGACACAGCTGGATCAGTTTCAAAATTCTACCGAGAGCCCTAGTTCGGCCATCGCTATGAATAGCTCCTGAAGGGAATGCTATCATATCAGGCTTTAAAGTCAATGAAAGATGGTGTATCTCGACTTGAAATTCATTGGCCTCTTTTAGGATTTGTCTTAGTGCGAAGATTTGAATTATCTGCCGGGCCGAAAGCCGCACGGGAACACGGCGATTAGTTTCTTGCACAAGAGTTTGAGACGTTGGGCCTTATGCGATATTTGGCAGTAATATGGCTCGATAGTTCTTCCATGGAGTACATGGAGCTGATGATTCAGTCATCGGGCATTATATTAAACTAAGCCATCCGCTTCTATACTGTGTTGCTGTTTTTCGATTCCCTATCACGCTCTCTACATTATACCCCATTTGTCTTTTTCGCTGTTTCAAAGTTGCCAGTTACTGGCATTTTTATTTAACCTCCGAATGTGGTTTCGATCCGAAGAAGGTGCAGACGCCTTGAGCTAGATCAGCTGGTTGGCTGCTGTCGTTTCTTTCTTTCTCCCTTCAGCGTTCTTTTGTTTGCGTCTTCTACAACCTCTTTCGAGTATACGCATAATTATTTCAGCGCACAAAAATTAACTTGTAACGTTCCCATAGTTACAAATGCACCCACGAAGCTTCATGTCTAAATACCAACCTCAACAAAAACTGAGAATTAAGAACCTACACACCAAATATAACCGGCTTTTGTTTAACGTATCAATCAGATGCTAAGCCACCACATTTTTCGTGGTAACTAAACTAAATTTATTCCGCGGTATACTTACACCGAACTCTTTTTTCATTTCCTTTTAAGTACAAGGAAATGGAAAAGTTCCTTTAAAAAAAAAATTAGTATGTCGGTTTCCACGTAGGTTGGACATTATTTCTACTCATAGCTCCAACAAGTACTACACCAGTCCAAAGCCACGCAGTAAGTAAGGCACCCAATAACCAAATCCCTACCTATACTTTGAAGTCTTCGGTGCTTAAAAAGGTAAGTCACTCCTAAATCTCAATGGCCCATCAGCAGTCACTACCATGACAAATTACCTTTTCCTGAAAAAATAAATTCCCTTAAATAGTGCAATTTCTAAAAAGCGAACATTATGCCGGTTAAATGACTGCAAGTATGTAATAGAACATCCAATATTTTATCGAAAAGCTCTTGTCCATGGGATTTGAAGCATTTAAAGATATCAATCAACCCAATGATTGATTTACGACCGTAGCCCAATGACATCACGTACATGCGTTTATCATCATCACAATAATGCAGTTGGTTGGCAGAGATTCCTTTTAATCCTATGTGCAACCCTCTGCACATTTTTATGGATTTTAGTTTATCTTAGTTTTGGGTAACAAATTTATTTAAATATTTTAAAAATACACGAATTTTAAAGTATGATAATAGTTCCATTTAACGCCAAAACTTAAAAACCAATTAATTTTGTAGCTACTACTAACAAAAAAAGGATGTTTTCTTTTACGTTAGTACCAAATCGGACCAAAACATTGGATTAAGCGAATAAGTTCCTCTTTCTAGTTAATATACTTTTAAAGGTCCCCGAAGTTTTGAATGGTGATAAGTGGCCTGTATTTAACATATAACAGAAATATCATTATTATTATTACATTTGAAACAGTTGCAAAATCTGGGAATGTAACTCACATGGATATTGAGAATGCTTACTTGTATGTTCCTCTTTTACTAGAAATCACATGGTATCTCAGCACCTTCGTGACGCAGACACAAGTACATCAGTAAATGATCGGCGATGATGTCTAACTAATACTGATGTTTACATTTCTTTGACTGTTCGATATGGTTGATGTTAAATTTAAATATTTTTTAAGTTGAGAAAGACAAATAGTCTTTGATGGTATTAAAAGTTACTAAACATTTCAGGTGCTACTCAAAAACCTGAACCTGCCCTCTCGCGTTACAAGGCCGATGCTTATACAGCTGCAACAAGAGATTGCATGGGTCCGGATTCGTCCTGCCGATAAGTGATCGCCTTGTGGTGATTTTCATCAGAGCTACATTCCAAACAATAGCCTCTTATATGCACTCGCCTCTACCGACCGACGATACTGGAGACCCTATCAAGGAGGTGTTTTATGACCCCATTGGCGGAGCCTAAAAACGCTACACCAGAAATTAAGGCCAATAAAACAAGGGCGAGAGTACTAAGAAGGGAGGAAAGCTGATCGTAAGAAAAGAGAGTACGCAGTCTTTCAGCTCAATTAAGTCGAAAAGTATGGCAATTGAAACAAAATTCTGAGGTTTTACAAAAAAGCCATGCAACTGACTGCTGGCTTTAAAAGCAGGGTCTTCGATACAGCGAAAGAAACCTAGTCACCGACATACAGGGTTTTCATTCATTCAAGTTTGGGTGCATCCCCGATATTTGGACTATCAGCACCATATGCGCCCCATTTACAAGAAAGACGCTATTTCCCATTGACAAGTACATTGATCCCAAATGCACAAATTTTTAACTTTCCCGTATACATTAGTATACTAAAAAGAAAGTTATTGCGATCGTGCGGAAATTTCGAACTCAAACTGAGTACGGATGGATGAGTATGCATAGGGATGATATTACGACTATAGAGAAGTCCAAAAAAGTGGGTCCGCCAATGCCGTCCGTCGGTCTGTCTGTTTTTGGGGTTACATCTCGGGGAATCTTTTTATGTTTTACTTTATCGTTTGAAATAACGGTACATTCCATTAAATTTTAATGCCGAAAATCACTTATCACTATTTTTCTAGAAAATGGTTACAAGGATTTTGATCTTTTTTTGTACTAAGGTTACTTGGTATGGGGACAAAAAACACTGCATACTCAGTTTTTGGCAAAAAAAATCGAATAATGGTAATTTATCCGCCAATATATGAAAAACTAATAAAGGAATCCTACTATTTTTTTATGAATTAAGCTGAACAAATCTGCGTACTTCGATTTTTGAAAATTTTTTTTTGTTATATAAAGATTTTCTTAAATTTAGATTAAATTCGTTTTCTCAAAAGCGGCTCTTACGATTTTGATAATTTTTTGTATTTTGAACAACAATGTTAAATGTGTCCAATGTGCAAAATTACATCAAAATCGTAGATGCCGATTTTGAGAAAATGTAGTTTTTCAAAAACTAAAAATTTCTTTAAATAAATTTGGTATATTATTAAATGTTACCATTCTCTTTGAGAAGATTCAAAAACGTATCTTATGTACCAAGAAAGCTTCATATGAGCGTTGAGATAACCGCAAAATGTGCATCAAGCACCGAATTCTTACTGTTTCTAAAAACGACTTAAAGTTTTAAGTAACGTTGGGACTTTGAAGTGTTTTTTTAGATCATATTTGGATCATGGGTTGGCCTATCCTAAAGCTCACCTCTTTACAGCTCGAGTCACACAATGCATTTTCCTTTGTTTCATAACTCATTATTTTATCAGGGGCTTAAGCATCCACATCACTATCGAAGAAACATAGTGACCAAACAATATAATAAAAACTATCCTTTCTCTAAGTTCCGCATTTTTAAAATGTTTGGTTGGAATTATCTCGGAAGTTATTTAAGTAAAATTTGGTATATCATTTTGAGATTTAGAAGAGAATATTTGTTTGTGATGTCAAAAGGTCATAAGCTAAGCTCCCTAGCTTATTTAATAGGGGTATGTTCTCACTATGAAGATTCTATATTTTTATCGAAAAACGATATTAAAGTTTATTCTCAAAATACGATTGAAATATGGAAAAAGCCAAAGGATTATTCCTACCGTTCCATAGCGACCATGCGTGACGCATGTCTTTGGTGGTATAAAGTCATAAGAACCATCATCCTCTGTATTATAATAGTAAGATTAACTAAATGTATACAATTTCTTATTTACTATGTATAACAATAAATTATTCATACAGTAACATTCTGCGAATGTCATCATGAATACACTTCCTTTGGGCCATCAACTTTGCAAATGTGTATATGAAATGACATGAATGAAATTTAAAAGCACCTCCCCTACCCTATTGTATTTGTGGTAATATTTTTGATTTATTTTCCGCATTTGAACTACACACGCATTTTCCGAATTAGAAACTTACCTATTCTGTACCCAAGGAGTTCATAAATTATTGTCACCATGTTCAGGACTGGGGCCAAGCAAATGGTACCTATAGCTATAATGTAAAAACTTTCCACTTCACACCACATAACCCGCCATGTGGTCGGTCACAAATATTACACTCAGAAACAAATTTCCCTCCGTCAAACCAATTCAAAGGAACAACGGAAAACTCCTTAAAGACACTTTTGCAACAAATTTACATCCATCAGACACATCCAGGAATAGAATGGTCTCCATTATTAATATTATTACTCACATTATGAACTCGAACGCGAATGCCGAACAACATAAATCTTGTCAAAACTTACCATTCTGCTAGCAACACCAACGTAATCACAAGTTGAACGAATAAAAATGGGAAACATATACTACTCCGACTCACCTTGCAGAAGGCGTTAACACCCCACATCAGGAAGCACCTCCAACTGTGTTTGCTACAACATTATTCTTTTCCATTCGTACATGGCATTACCTGCCACCCACAATGAGGCCTCTCTAACCACTCCACCTCCAACTGTGACAGAACTGCAGAACGAGTGAAAGTCCTTCAGATGGAGAAGAAGAACTTTTTCAAGATGATTTTCATTACGGCAATAAAGCATCATAACCAAAAGTGGATATGAATTTATCTTGGGGGTCGTTCACTAAGCCAGTTAGCTGCAGCAACGGCAGAATGGGCTAAAATTTCTCTTAAGAATTCCATGCCAGCGCACGACAACGACGCCGACTATTTTACTAAGCCTCTAGTCTGTGTGTATCCTTTTTGATATTACTTTTGGCAATGATTTAGGAAATTTACTTTTTTTTTTGTTGCGCTCGTCTCTCCTTGCAAGTGTGCGCGTAAACATGGTTTTGGGGATAAAGATGAATGAATGAATGAACCGGAGGAATGCCCTGCGAGTTCACAAATACGCTGTGTGGCCTTTCATCCTTTATTGCCTGGAAACACCAAAATTGCTGTCCAAAATTAATACAGAGCATGAACAAGTTATTGCCATATACGAGGGTTGTATGATGCCGGTTTGTGTATTTTTTTCCTTGTCCTTACTTCATAAGGCCGTATGATGGATTCAATGTAATTAAAAGAATCAAAGATGAGGGTGGACTAATAACATGACATGATTAACTAAAAGCGGATTACAGAGACAGGACACAAAGGGGACCCTTTCGTTCAGGCCCTCCCACGAAAAAGGTAAGAAAACTAAGTCTTCTCTTTTCCTTCGCATAAATGATGATAGATACTGCGATAAAGACACCAGAAAGTTAATCGTCTTTTTTGGTTAAGCCTATTCTGTACTCAGATGTGTTTTTTTTTGTCTTCATTCGACTTGATTATACTTTAGTTATTAGCTATAATTGGATTTTTAATGATTTGTTGAACTTTTTTGGACTTTCTGCTACTGTAACAATTTTCCAATTTTCCACGTATCACATTGTCCGGCAAAGACATCGACATTAAACGAAATATCGGGAACGCGAACGATGAACAGAAAAAGATTATGGCTTAATTATCATTTTAATTATTAGCGATTAATTTTGTGTTTGTTCTCTCGATGGAGTTGTAAATCATGGTCGTCCTGAATTCGTTGATGATATCCTCGACGGTACACATAGCGATGGCATTTGGTCGATTTTAATTTCCGTAATCTTTGGCTCTGATTTATCTCCACGAAATAATTCAAAACAGCACCCAGACAATTATTAATCAATTTGAGGGCGGCAAGGCAGCTTAGGTGAGGAAAGGATAACAACAACTTTTGCCTTTGCAGACCAGTCAGCCAGCGCAGCGTTGAGATGTAGAACAAAAGGCGCCTGTTTGAAGTAAGATTGGTAGATTGGTACTGCCATAGTACAACGGATGTTGTCCCCAAAATGACGCTGTCTCGGTTGAT
Organism: Ferdinandea cuprea; assembly: GCA_963576555.1. Taxonomy (NCBI): domain Eukaryota; kingdom Metazoa; phylum Arthropoda; class Insecta; order Diptera; family Syrphidae; genus Ferdinandea; species Ferdinandea cuprea. Next base: position 30,508,231 of record OY754958.1, read on the forward strand.
AAATGATTGAAGCTAAATTCACAGATTTGACAATCGAGATATTGCTTTCAATGATTTTAAATTGCTGCCTGCTGGAAGTTGGGTCCTGGATTCAGGATTGTGTTGACTGTTTTGGTTGGATCCTTTGCATTCTAAATGATTACCAGTTTCAGTCGTTGAAAAGTCAGAACGGATGATTACTTGGCATCATCAGGAAGGAGTGTTGTTGGAACTTCGTCTGTTTACGTTGCAAGCAAATCGATATTTCGAATAAAGTCCGGACCAAGGGAAACATTGTCTATGCATGCGGTTTACTTAGGGCAATAATAGGTAAATATAATCCCGTAAGACCATGATCATGATCCCATGGTAATCAAATTGCACAGATTAAGAAGACAATCCATTGTTCTCATTGCGTTAAGTATGGATTTCGAAATGTGTAAGGTGCATCCAGATTTCGGAAATCTTCATTTACGAACCGTTTGCTTATTTTCTAAGCACATTGCTATTTAAGTAAAGTGTGATTTAAGATAATACACCTGGAACGTACTTAAGGGAGCTGCTCAAAAAACATAAATCTGTTCTCGAGTGGTAGAAAGTAGATATAATTGCGGTCCAGGAGATAATTTGGATAATTTCAGGAATGCAGGAATGCAGGAATGTCATAAAACGAACCTGGACAGAGCATGATGGCCGGAGTACGATGTGAACTGCCAACTAAAACCACCAAGCCACGCATCTAACATCTTAAATGTGCACATATTCCGATAGGCAAAAATCTACTGCCGACCTATCCTATAGCGGCTAACTTCAGAGCTGAATTTCTTACGAAAATAAGGACGCCTTCGGAGAAGAAAAAGAAAAAGGGAATACGCAATCTCGAGCTCAAAGAAATCGAAGAATCCCGCGATCGATAGGAAAATTCTGGTTAATTTGTTTTCTAATTTTTTTTACTAAAAACTGAAGAGACATAAATAAACATACTTAACACAACATATAAGGAGTTAAGCTACAAGTACATTGTTTGGCAAGCTGCCATACACATGGTCAAATGAAACAAACAGTCTAATCGTCAGCTTTTTTTGTAAAAACTTCGACTTGCATAAAAAAACACTTCAATTTGTCATACAGTGTGATCGGATTATATTTATTTATCTGACATTTTGCAGTTAAATAGACTGGCATTCGACAAAAGAAGTGAACGTGAAGTGCCAGTTGTGTGCCCACATAACATACAGAAGGTCTGAACAAAAGCTGAAATATGAAAAGCAACTTGCAACCAGTTGGAACCATTTTGTTCGAATATCCTGCCATATGATTGTTAAGATTGAATTGGTGCCATTTGTGTGGCATCCATAAAATAACATTATGTTAATAACATTTGCTGCTGGTTTATATTTTTCATTAAGACATATATATTTTGAATGCCCATTGCACATGCTAACACGTTTTATTTATTTTATTATCACACCCATGCAAAAGTGCAGATATACGCTTTCAATAACAAATGCTATGCACTACGCCATCATCCATCAGTAACAATTCCAGTTTCGGCTGAGTGAACCGCCTAAATATGTTTAATGTATACAAAGCGTATGTTTACTGTCCCGAAAGAAGGGCCACTCAATTCTAATTATCAGCCGTTACTGCATTATCTCGTCCAATTTTCCAAGCCACAGAATATATTTTGTATATTTATTTTTTTTATTTCCCTAACGAATGCAAACGAGGGGTTTTCAAATTACGTGATGCCTAAAATTCATGCGAAAAGCGAAAAACCATAACGAACTGCCGGCCAGCCGCCTGACCATAAGTCTTACCCCTTTTCAGCCAACACCTAACCCTAACAAGTGACTAATTTTCATCCCCAAATCGATTATTTGACCCCGGGTTAGCTTTAATTAAATAAGTTATGTGCGGTTAAGGACTGAATGCTTATGAACTACGCGTGCTGATTTGATTCTTTGTCGTTTGCGATGAATACTAATGGATTGATTAAAATGAAAGGTCAAGTTTGTAGTTCTCGAATGCATTAGAAGAGCACTGGCACCAATTTGTGCGAATTGGGCTCATTCCTGTTAGAAGTATCTACCACATTTGGAAAAGATACCATTGACTTTAACTTTGAAATAAATAACAATATCGAACGAGCATTATAATACAAGCGAACAAAGGTATAGAAAGTTTATGATTTATGAAGATGCTGATATGTGTGAAACGTATCATATCATTCTCATCCTTGTTAAAGTAACATTTATTATAGCTACGGCTCCCTTTTGTGAGGGGAGATTACAAATTTAAGCGGTCGCCATAGCGGCTTATCTTACTTACAATTCCTTTCCATTTGGAAAATATTTTCTATATTTCTTTTTTACTATTTTCGAATGGATTTCGCATCAAAACAAGGACAAAAAGAGGACTTAAAATGTGTCTGCTCCCAGTGTGCGCCGACATCGATGATCTGACCTGGCTCTAAGGCAAAAATCGTGTTAACTATCCATTAGGCAATATTTCCAGATGATTTAACACCTTCCACATGGATGCACTTTTTCGGGGAATCCTTTTTTTTTTTGTCATCTCACTCGCCGTATACCTACGTTTGCATGCGGGATATCCGTAAAGGATGTTGAAGGCTGTTTGTTAGTAGTCTACATATAACACATATGCTAAACCGGGTGTAGCACCTCTGGACCGAAGGGGTCTTTCAATGGTATTTCTATTCAACAATTTCGAAGTATCGGGGAGCGTCGGGTTATCTATAAATTATGGCATCGCCAATGTAATGACGCTAGAATTTGAGGATAGCTCTACCAGGGGGTGTGTGGATTTTGGTTTCTATTTGCTGTTTCGATGATTAAAATGTTCTGTATGCGAGTGTGTTCGTGTGTTTGCGAATTATATGTCAAAATCAATGAGAGTAATTGGGGTGCTCGAGTGAGATAAATGTCTATGGGGGATGGGTTGTTGAAATAAGTTGATGTCAAGAACAGTCGTTTTGGGATAGCTGTGGTATTTCTGTCACCGTAAAAGTGACTTAATAGAGATTTGTGTAGTCCATGGGGATGGGTATATTTCGGAAAGTAATTATCCAATCAATGAAGTGAACTGAGAATGACGATGTATTCAATCACAAAAACAGGGAGTTTATTGGTATACCTAGTGGGAATACAATAAGCTGCAACGATACATAGGTACATTTAATCTTCAAAGGAAATAATCAAATAAGGAATTTTCAGGAAAATTGCATTCAGTGTACATTTTAACATTTTAAAACTATCCCAAAAGTCTACCTTCAAGTTCGTGGGTTAACAAGATTGGAGATTAGTTTTATAAAATCCAAATCAAATAAAAGGCGCATGTACCTACTGTAAAATAAAATCTATTACTACGAGGTACATAATTCCGCCAGGCACTACTTATTTAACGCATGGTTGTAGCTCTGTGACAAATAGAAACGCTCGGGTCAGAGCTATTCGGATTAGATGAAGGAGAAACATTGGTATGAGCGGTCGAAGCTTCAAGTTAAAAAATATGATGACTGGAAGGCGACTGAAGGGGGTATGACCATTTCAAAGTCCAGTGATCATTTTATGTCTCTCAAAATGGTAGAGTGTGGAAATCTGTTAGTGCATATGCTTTGTCAATAAAAAGCCTGCAACTCGTCACATATAGCAGTGGCAGTAACTGATTGACTACCATTTGGTGATAAAATTTTCATCAAGCATAGGATAAGAGATTTCAAGGCGAGCTTAGGAGAAGGGGCAGTACAGTCTCCTTCTGACAGAAATTATTTTGGAAAAGAGGAATAAAAAGAAAAAAAATAAGCTATCTGCGAAAATCAGTTGGTACATCATGGATAAAAAAAGCGAAACATTTGTTAGGACTATTAGGAAGAAAAATTGCTAGGAAATTTGTTTTCTGAGGTTCATTACCTTAAGAACAACTCCTAGTGGATGACGACAAGAAATGTGCGCAGGTGGGGCAGTATTGTGAGATTAACGATTAAACGAACAGTTTTCCTGGCATTACAGTGTAACCGGCATTACAGTCGAAGAATTAAATACTATAAAAGGCTAAGAAAGGCAGATTGGCAGAGTTCTGGTCACCTTTGCTAGTCCTCAATTAATTATCTGATTGAAGAAAAAGGGACAGACCCGAAAGTACGATGATGACTCAAAAACGGGGATTAAACTTCGCTGCAACGACCACTTAATGTTTGGATAGATATTTTGAAAAGAAATGGAGACAAAGCCCGGTTCCAATTACAAATTTGATGTAGAGCTTACATTTGTCGTCGTCGACATTGAATTTGTTATTGGTAAGGCAAAGTGTGTCTGTACTGCCCATTCTCTGGCCCACTTCGACTTAAAACATGCAAATAAACTCAATTCACAGTGTAGCATCCGTAGATGACTACATCAATTATCTTGTAGGCGTAGGGATGAAGTGGCAGGACAACTCTTCCAACAACTCTTCCATCTGAGGCAACCGAAAAATATCCCTGAAGCTCCTCATTTTCGTCTAAATGGGCATTTTCGACTACCACTTGACATACATAAATGCTATAGAAACTAAGTCCAACTTAACTTGCAAAATGCAAAGAAAATAATTCTCTTTTACTACTTCTCTGGAAGGAGTGTATTATGTAAATACTTTTGACAGTACGGTGGCTTAGTAGTCCAGACCAGTACCACCTCAAAGCTTTTATTCGCTGTTTCCCCCCTTGTGAGTGTCTGACATACATCAAAGAGTAATAGCAGATAGGAGAAGATTCTCAAAAATAAATTGCCGTTCGGAATCGGCATAAAACTGTAGGTCTCTTACATTCGTGTCAGAAATATATTTTTAGGTTAAAATTTATATATTTATTTCTTTTTTTGTATGTATACACTTTTACTTGACTGTTTGATATTGGAACAACCCAAGGTCGTAATAGTCTATACCTTGGGTTGTTCCAATATATTTTTTTGCATTGAGAGGCAATACCACAGCAAGTGTAGGTATAACGCGCTGGCTGACTAGCGAGTTTATATTAGAGAAGGGGTTGTTGATGTTGTCAAAATATTGACTTAAATTAGTCAAATCTGAGTAGAGAGTAGATCAGCTTAAAAACTATAGATATTGTTAGCAAATACCTTTAAGCTAACAATCTCTATATACTCGTAGGCGATCATCGTTCAAGAAAACGGTAAGCTGACCATCTGTCAATTGCTTTGTTAGACTTGTAGTATGCGTTTAAAGATGCATTTGCTTCGACAACTTCAACATTGAAGCCAGCTTCTGTAGAAACCTTTTGATTTCAAAGGAGGTTTCAGGAGATTTTACAAAACCTCAGATTTCAATGCGTCAATGGTTAAATAAGACCTAATGCGCCCTATGCCATTTTGTTCTTTGTACATTTGCCGAAATATATATCTATGTAAACGAATGCTAACACATTTTTAATCGCTGTAAACTATTTTTAGGTTTAAAGAAATTATAAACATTTAAAACCTGGCGACCCGGAGAAATTTCGTCTAGGCCCGCAGCCCGAAGATTTAAGCAAATTCCCGGAGTCTTCGGGCAAAAATACGCCTATTGGTAACCCTACCCTACCGTTATCCGTGAACGTAAAGTCAGTTCCTTTTAAAAGCAAATTTGAGTGAAACACAATTTTTTTATTTTATTTTTTTTTTTTTTATTATTAAATGTAGTTTTTAAGTCTATTTCGAAATATTTAACATTGTAAACAGTCTACAATTAATACAATAAACCAGCTTTGGTTTTCTATGCGATTAGAATTCTTATATTCTTTTTTTTTTTTTTAATATAATTAAGTAGAGTTACACAGTCGATCAGTAGTTTTAGTTGCTATATTATAATACAATTATAAGGTCAACCTCCTGTAGTGGCCACATTCAATATATATAATTATTCAACGAATTCTCCTTCCTTATTCACAATCAATAAACGTTTTGCTTTTTTTCTATTATTGCTATATACATTACATTTTACATTTTAATTGAATATCTATTAAACTTGCATTTGTGGTAAATCCTTAATATCAGCCTAACTAGGATCTATTTGTTATATTTATATTTATTTTTTTTTTTATTTTGTTAAGAGAGAGATTCACATTTTGGGATTAACTTAATATGGCAGCACGATTAGGTAGGTAAAACAAGCTTTCAAATCATCATCCCCTGCGCAATCCTTTTTTTGGCATCTCTCATCATCAGTCTTCGAACAAAAAATACAACAGTTATATAGATTTTTCATTTTTACTTTCCCTTCCGCCGTCACAAGGAAATTTCCAACAACCACTCTCCGTAGCCTAGCCTACTCCAACCCTCATGTACATTTCTAATAAATCATCACGCGCGCACATTTATTTCCATTCCAACGAAGTTGCATTTACGATTTTCGCCAAGGACTGGGAGGTCACACGTTATCCACCTGAGCATTATAACTAATAAGACTCCGATCGCTAGACGGTGCATAAATCACATCGTTATCGTTAGCCGACGAAACTGCTGCCACTGCCGTCGCCGCATGTCGTCGTCTATTGTCACCCGGAGCTAGATTATCACCGACACCTCCTCCATTGTCATTGTTCTCGGAGCTTAGGGTGCTGCTACCACCGATGCTGCTGCTCGCACCCCCAATGCTGCGATTGTATGAACCCCGTGCCGGGTGGCCTCGCCAATTGAGGTAAGTATTATCCGGCGGATTGGTTTCGCCAACTTTTATATAAAGTTGCTCATCCTGCACATGCAAGAGCGAAGGTGATCCGCAACCGCTATCACATCCTAGCCCCCCACCCACACCGTTGCCGAATCCCGAATCGACCATTACCGTTGAATCGAAGTCAAGAAGGCTTTTGTTGGCAGAAGACGCAGTCGACACGGTGGTGGCGTTCGCATTGATATTCCCAGAACCGCTAACATTCCCATGGCCGCCATTGTATTTCTGCTGGCATTGCGGCTGTGGTGCTGGTGGTGGTGGTGGTGGTGATGGTTGTTGTTGTTGCAGCATCTCAACACGTTTTCCATTGTCGTCATTTTGGTGGAGGAAATTTTGTGGGTGTGATACTTTGAAGCGATTGTTGTTCCGTCTTATTGTTCCCATGGGGCTGCCCTGTTGCAGGGCTATTGGCTTTGGCTGCAATCCAATAGCTCGTGGGTTAAACGTGTGGCAATTTGTCATATTGTTCAGCTTGTTTTCGGTTATGTGAATCTTGTCCTTAGGATAGTAATACTGTTCCGAGTATGTGGAACGGTTTGAACTGCCTCCACCTGGGTACATATCATTGGCGGTTTGGTAGACATTTGATGAATTCGAATGTTGATGATGGTGATTACCACCGGCTGTCGACGTATGGTTGTAGCCAAATCGCTGCTGCATAGAATTGGGATAGCTCTGCTGTTGTTGATGATAATTATTTTGGGGATGAGTCGATTGGCTGTGATATCCTGTCGAGCCGCTACTATACTCATTTGGGAATCGTGACATGCCGACTATTGAGGACGTGGCGTATGGTGCCGGGGATTGTTTGCCAGTTGCACTGCCACCGTATTCACTCGGGGCTTTTCCAAAGCTCGACACCTCAGCATAATCCGTCGGAATATTTGAATATTCACCCACGTATCTGTAGAGAAAGAAAAACGAAAACGACCCTTGATTAATAAATTGCCAGATTATCGGAGTACGAAAATAATTTTCTATGGATTAAAAACGATTTACGGAGTGCCCTGTGATTTCGTGTATGGAAAGTATGTGTGTTCCAGTGAGATAGCACTGGTTGGGTTGTATACCTATATTCGATTGTTGCGAATGAATTTTTAATCGTGTCGCGATGTATATGCTTCTTATATGGCGGGATTTTTATCGGTATCGGTACCTCTCCGTACTATAGTCAGACAATACGTATACGACAGGTAAGCCGATTAAATTGTATTTCATTAATATGCTTCCCAGTTTAATGAATGCAATAAATAAATATAAAAGTAAAGTCGTATGGCTGTAATGAAGTTGCTACACTTTAAAATAGTACAACTGTGGCCGGAATTATATCGATACTTTTAACTTAAACAATGAAAGTTGTGCTAAAGTTTTCACTGTACTGGTGTTTGTTCATGTAATTTTAATGAATATAAAAATAAATAGATATGTCTGGACCATCAATAGGGCGGTGATAGGGGTGATCAAGCCCCAGAGTCTACAAATGAAGCACAAAAGGAATGAGAATCCAACGATTCAAGGAAAAACGACAAAGCAATTGAGTTTTTGACGTTCCTTCTGATAATCGTACTTTAAGTGCCGAGAGGACAGCGATGTCTAATTTCTTTTGCATTCTAACGGGTGGTCCAACCATAATGCACAATATTAATTGTGAGTAACACCTTAACGTCTAGTTTTTTGCTCAACTTGATTTGACATTTCTTTGCTTTAATGTTTGACAAATTCAACCATGGAGAGGTACACAATAGAGCAGCGGGCTAAGATTTTTAAAGCTTCACTTCGTGATTTTTTTGGTCATCATAATCGACCAAATGTGTACACAATCGGTAGAATTTTGCACAAATTTTTGCAAACTGGGTCTGTAAGAAATGTGAAAACATATGTGCATCCACAAAGAGTGACAGTTTGTGCGGTTTATGGGCTGGCGGCATCATCGGGCCGTACTTCTTTGAAAATGAGGTCTGCCAAGCAGATACAGCGAATGGTGCTCGCTATCGCGAGATGATAAGGGATTTCTTGTGGCCAGAAATTGAGAACAAAGACCCGACGGTATGTGCTTCCAACAGGATAGAGCCACTTGCCACACAGCCAAAGAAAGAATGCCTCTTTTGGGCCAGAAATTCAATAGCCCTGTTATCTCACTTCGTGGAGATGTTTATTGGCCACCATGATCATGCGATATGACACCGTTGGACTTCTTTCTTTGGGGTTATTTAAAAGAAAAAGTGTACATCAATAAGCCAAGAATAATTCAAGATCTAAAGGATAAGATAATTCGGAACATTAAAGACATTGAACCTCAATTACGTCTCAGAGTCATTGAAAATATGGACCATCGGATAGAGGTATGCCATCGAAGGTTGATTTATGTAATATCTTGGTTTTTCGCTCTCAAAATCAAATATTTCCACTTGCATGAACATGCTATTCGTGAAATAAATTACTCAAATTCGTTCAGAAGTTCACAAAAGCCACACAAACGTTAAGATATTGCAACTTTGTTTTAGGGATAGTGAAGACTAATTTGTAACTAATTTGTTTTTGTCGCACAAACATAACAACTTCTTAATAAAAATTGAAGGAAGTTAATACTAAAGCTACGATTAGACTATATTCCAATAGGTCATATAATTGGTCACATTTGGAAGAAAACTGCTTAAATTGATAATATATGCCATACAGTCTGAAAAGCGTTTGTTCATTCAGGGGAATAGAAAATATGCAAGCATATTTAGGCGGATTCTGTCCGCGTTTGATTTTGTTCCTCATCTAACAAAAGGTGGAAAAACAATTAAAAGTATAGATCTTTATATTTTTCTAAAGCTTATAACCTATTTGATGTATTCAATTCAAAAACTATTTATGAAAGTATAAACAAAACAAGTGTGATGGTTAAAAAAAGCTACAGATTCTTTCGTTTCCTCCCAAAATAGATATATCAGGGTTTATTTCGCGTTAGCAACTAATTTTAATCCTCCCTAATGCCCGCGCACCTTCATTGAAACAACATGCACTTTGGGAAAACTTTTTAAGCATGCCAAACGTCTAATTATCGCAAAAATCAACATACTGAACTCATGTGCGTTTAGTTTAGCCACAAGCACAAACAAGGAAAAAATAACAATACATCCATCGTTGGTTTCCATCTCAATGGAACAAAGTAAATTTCAATTTTAATTAGTTTTCATTAACATCGGTTGCCAGGGTAATTACATCACCGATACAGATACTTACGCATACGAGTTCTCGTAGTGCACCAAAATCAACCTTCAGGGTAAACATTGTTCATTAAATAATCCTACGAATTAGCCGAGGCATACTCGAACAACAACAAGAAACAACAGGTGCTGTATAATTTTATACTCGAAACACTATCAGAGTATTTATTTTGCGGTACCAAATGTAAATGACTTCATTCTATGTAGGAGTACCACACACATTGCGGCCTGTCATTCAATAAAAAAAAAACTAAAATCTAAAACCTACAGATGAAGCAAAGGCAAATTGTAATTATTATACCAACTTGGTGAACATTTTTTTGCAAAACCTAGTAACCCAGCAACAATGCCTTTACTCGTAGTTCGAAAATGTCCATCAACTTGGGACCGAACCGGACGGACACGATATACATATATCGAAGCCAAAAACTCCTGCATATACAGTCATTTACGATAGTACATACCTTTGATTCCTATGTTGTTCGGATGGCAATGTTGCTGTTGTTAGACAAACGGGTGAATAGTCGGCAATTTGATCCTTTTGCATGTCCATTGTATCGCTGGTTGTGGGACGCCATACCATGCCACCAGCCGAGGCATCCAACCAGAAACCATTCCCATTTCGCGATAGACTCGGCATTTTGAGGACATCGTTTGGATGATGTGTGCCTGCAGGACGAGGAAAAAAATAAAAAAAAAATTCTCATAATTAATATCTCTATACAAACAATGCGAAGAAAAATAATAAAAAAAAAACTTTTTATTAAAAATAATACAGACTGACATAGATGATGTTCTTAGTCTTTCTGATGGCAGAGTTTTCTTTTCGCAATTTATGGCAAACAAAATCGTCCTTTCTTGGTTTGCCTATATTTTTTTTTAATTAAAAATTTGTCCGACTGTCAACCGGATGAAAATGTATAAACAACAGTAGTGTCCTGTCTCCGTCCAGAATTCAGATACACATACGACAGTCGACATACGAAATAACGGAATACCACGTCTACACTCTCTCGGAAGCGGGCAAGTTGGGGGTGCAATATAAAAATGGAAATGAACCATCATCATCATTCAGTTGGCACTCGGGAGAGGCATATACTGCGAGTCAGCAGGACAATGACGGGGACGGCGACGACGTCGACGAATGAATACGGGACGCGATCAAACAGACAAAAGTGCAATTAAGCAAAGCGCCACTGATATATGGAAAACTTCACAAAAATTGTATCACCATCAGCACCCCGAGCCCACAATCGTCTGTCTTACGCTTCGCTCAGTGTGGGAGGGTTTTATTTAATTTTACATAACGCCCGTCTCATTCCAGCGCATATGAATATTTGTAGTTATTAAAGCTACGTCGTGTGTGAATTGGTATCCACGCAGGCAATAAGCATGGGATTGCCACGCGTGTGATATCTTTTTTTTTTCTTGCGCATTTCATTCTTCAGTGTGAAAATTCCCAAGTCCTGTGTTATGTGGATGTGTATCCCTTTCAACTCGCATTACATTACCTGGTGAATGCTGGTTGTGAAAATGATGAAGGAAAACACTGTGCAAGTATGAATGTGAAAAAGGACAAATTAAAGTTAAAAACTGCACAAAACGGAAGCAGTTAGTACAAATTCTCGATGGGGTTGGATGTGCAGAACAGTCAGTGTGGGTGGAAAGGGGGGTACACTAGAGAGGAAGGATAATTCTCCCTCGTAGCACTGACATTTATTTTACAGATTTTTTTTATTCGAAACGTTTCCTGTGCGCGGAGTTTTACATTTTTGGGGTGAATATAAATTTACAGGTGAATGTGAGAGGAATAAATGTAGCAAACGGCATGTGGGTGTTTTACAATGTGAACGTAATTAATTTAATAAGAGAATTTTTGTTTGATATTCTTTATTTTTACTTTATACTGGTAGAATGGGCAATGATGCGGCATTTGACTATGCATATTCCTGAAGTTAATAAAAATTGTTGTTATTTCAAATTATGTGCTTTGCAAAAGTTGAATATTTAAAAAAAAAATTACACTTAGGTACTTTAAAACCAAATTTGAGGAACTAAAAAAGTTCAAATTTGCATAATTCCATCGTTCGTTACCAAAGAGAAGGATCTAATTAATCTAGTAATAATTAAGTGTTAATTAGAGTTTTTGTTAACAAAAAAAAAATAAATTAAAATAATCATGCTTCGATGCAAAATAAGCTATATCTATTAAAATTAAATTTTAGTCATGTCATGTGCATGACCACTGTGAATATTGACGTCGTCGATTCGACGGAGTATTAACTATACATGCAAAAAATAAGCATGTTCTTCCAGGGTTAAGATAAGTTACATGGCACTGGAAACCTTATTTTTTTTAATGACTATTTTATGGCCTTTCACTAACTATTTTGGTCTATGTCCAAAAATTATTTGAGGTCCTAAATGAAAAACATCAGTTTTTGGTTAAGAGCACAAACTTCTAAGACGAAGTCTATTTAATTGAACTCGGTTTGCTTAAGGAAGAACATCAGAAGATCAGATTTCTGCGGCCTACCACTTATAAATTCATATCTTCACAAGAACTAGAGTCATTTTGCATTTTGTTTATGCAAATTCTTAAGAAGAAAGACTTAATTTCTTAGTTTGTTTATATAGCTATTTAATCATAAAAAAAAAAACATTCTCAAAAAGAGTAGTGGGACATGTTTGACGTTAAATTGTTTAAATAAATGTTCTTTCTTTTGGCTTTGTTTAAATGTCTCTATATATAAACTGTCCATTCGGGCTTAGTTAAAGCTAATAGAACTTAAACTAAACTTAAATTGCATGATAAATTAATGACAAAAATAAATGTCATAAAATTGAAGTTTCTAAAGACCGTACTCAAGAATTTAGAAGAAATGCAATTGTTCTTAAACAAGTATTTCGGGTCAGAAATCCAGCTTTTGGAAGATATATTATAGTCATACATTTACATACAGTATATCTGCCGTCCCGGGCATGGAAGGAATAAAAATATTCCTGCAGCGCCAGCCTAACAAAAAGCGCATGTAAAAGAGGATTGAAGGGAATTTAAATATCTATGTGAGGCACACAAAACGTCCTAACATCTTTATCGTACCCCGTAAGAGTCACGCTAGTTTTTGGGTCAACGTTGACACGACTGTTTTGTGGAGTTGTGGACTGTGGAGAATAGACTCTTAGGTGCAATATGGTAGAATGTATTTGATTATTGGGAATGGCTATGCAGCTTATCTGCAAATTGACATTAACAACAACCCTAAATTTATTAACTCATTTTCCAATTTTTGGCATTTTCGAACGAATGGCTTCGCTATTTAACAACGTCGCCGCAATTGCATCTTTGTTTTCATAGTAAACGATTTAAACAAATTCATCAAAAATTTTGTATAAAATTTTGCAAATATTAAAAAATTATTTTTTTTTTTATAAATATATTCTGTCTACGCTCTAGCTCCCTTTCTGCTCGCTCGAAGGTCAACAACTGCCCACTATAATTTAAATTTCATCTGCTTTAATTGATATAACTGTCCATTAATAACTCTTGCACAAATTACTGGCCATAAAATCAAAATTAAAAAAAAAAACGAATGCATTTAAAAAACAGATTTTCCATATTCAAATTTCGCAGTCAATTTCACACACAACCCGAAATGTAATCAGTGTTCATTTGACTGCACTTCAGCAAAAATAAAAATATAAGCAGGATCCACCGTATAAATATTGTATTACAGTGCGGCAATTAACCCTTTAGATTTCTATACACACACACATTTAAGCACTGTTTAAATTTATTCGTAACAAATATTTTAAGCAATATGTAGGTATGTATATGCAACTAACCTCGAATTGTATTCAGTGCAGATTGCTTCATCAGCATATGTTTCCTCTTAACAAACACCATAGCACCAAAGGACAACATCATCACAGCCAAAATAGTTCCCAATAATATTATAAACCACGGTTGGGTAAGGACATCATCGACGTGCTCTTGATTGATGGGATATCTACAAAAACGAAATTTAAAAATAGTCTCGTATAAGTACCGGGGCTAACAGTTTATATATTTTTTTTGTTACTAAACTCACCTTTGATTAATAAATGGATCTAATCGCTTTGTAATCGGATCCAAGCGCAATGTTGCTGGCGAACAATATGGTCCAATGCCGGCTCGATTACCACCGGCTACACTAACCGTGTACATTACTCCTTCGGTAAGATTCGCTAGGACAAGGGTTGGTGATCCGGCATCAATTGTCACATTCGTAAGGATACGAGACATATTCATTTTCATATCAACTCCACGTACAACAACATGATAGTGAAGAAGAATTCCTGAAATAGGACACACAAAACAAAAGAGTCTCTTAGAAAAAGTTGTCCATGCAAAAAAAGATACAATCCTTCCCTGCAGATTAGCGAAACAAAATTGAGTACTTACCGTGATATGGTTTGAGCGTTGGTGATTTCCATTTCAGGAAAACTGCTGACGAATTCAAAAGAACCGCTTCCATTCCAAATGGGGGATCGCTAGGAGCTAAAAACAAAAAAAAAACAGAAATGTTTTGGTTTTATTTTATCAATTTCCCAGACATTTACGCGCATTTAAAACAGGACTCTAAAAATATTCATCGAGTCGAGTTCTACTTCTTTTTTTTTCAAATTGAGTTCAACGCTACTGATTGCTATCACAGCCGCCATTAAATAAACCCAACACAGGATGAGGGCATTTTTTTGCCTTGTGTTTCTTTGTCGGCTATGCAACCCACCAAAAAGGATGTCAATCAAAGGGATATATAGGGAAATAAACTCCAATATGTGCGGTTGTTAGTTCATACATATTTATTTGATCGAATCAGAGATCATGTCAACGACGCGGACGACGGACGGGTAGGATGTTAAAATTGGAAAATTGATTAATTTTTGTTGGCTTTTGTCAGCAGAGCAGAGTGTGCTGCGCGCTATCGGATGTCAAAGTGTGTTGGTGGGTGGGGGGAGATTTTATTTTTATTTCAGGGATATTTTAACATTTTATTCATGCATATGGGCTAAATTTGTTCGGATAGGTAATGTAATATTTTTGCAGATTTTAGATCTGAGTTTTATTGTATTGAAATTGACCAGGATGCATTCATTCATTATTTGGATTTCCTGAAGGGATATTTTGATGAATGTGAATGAAGATTGGTAGTGAAATGAATGGTAATTTATTGGAGGACATCTGTTGTAATTGACGAAGTAATGGTGGTTTTAATACAATAATTGCACAAATTAATTTTTATTAAGAGCATATACATTTTTTTTTTACTTTTTATTTCATTTCACATTTGACGAAAGAATCAGGTATTCGGTAGGTAGATATTCGGGATTTTAAAAATGGAGAAGTCTCTACGTATGTTAAAAGCCTAACGGCGGAAAGGTTCAAATTATTGGCTCTGGACAGCTTTGAAAGGCATGAAAACCGAAGTTACAAGTGGCACCTATCAGGAAACACAATGGCGAATGGGCGAAAGGAGGCAAGGAAAAGGCCAAAATGTTTGCGGAACACCTTGAAGCGACGTTTAAGCTATAAGCCAGGGTTGGTTGAAGATGCTGCTTCACCATGGAATCTGTCGATTTTCAGGTAAAAAAACTGTAGCTGGTCGAACTATTTCATAGAATACGAAAACTCAAGAAAAACTTATGGTTAAAATTTAAATCTTGTGTCTAAAAATCATCAGAGGGCTATGTAGGAACTTTAAATAAGTTCTTAAAAAATTCCTTGGAATAGTGGTGGGTTACTTTTACATGAGGCAATACAAATGTCACTAAATATCCAACGAAGTAAAATTCATTCTGTCGACAAAACGCACTTAACAGCAACTCTGTAGAGAGCTTTCTCGACAATTATTCCTGTCTAATCTGACAATCCTACTTGTCTATAAAGCATTGAAGCTGCTGGCTTATTTCTTTCCTTAATATTAATTTTCGGTGAACTTTCGCGAATTTTAAAATTTTTAAAGAAATCGTCTTTATCTTCAAAATTCAAAATCATTTTTTTTTTATTTTACGTTACCCTTTAGCGTAACGACCTTTCACAATTGTCTCCAGTTAAAATATATTTTTTTATACGTCAAGCAAAGCTCTTTATCATTCGACCATGAATAGTAACCTTCCAAAAAATGTGTAGAGTTTTGAATGTAGTGGTGTTTTCTTTTTTTTAGTCCTTCAGAAGCCTGCATACTGGAACCTGAACATTATTTACCCAGACTGACGAACAGCACTCATTGGTTTAAAAAAATTAAAGAAATACTATACGGATATCCAGGGTAATGAAAGAGCTAACGCTCTTGCCAGGCAAAACAAATGATCAACCTCTGTTGGTTAACAGCTATCCAAATAATGCTCATCTGTTTAAAAAAGTAAGATTACTTTTCATGCAGACATTTGAAGAATATGGTCGCCGGTCCAATAATTAGCAGATATAAGACAAATGCTCGAACTGAATAGAAGGGACTTAATAGGCCTCAACAGAGAGGAAGTGATCCGAGTAAAGGAGGTCAGCAGATATTTTTGGAGTTAAAACCGGCGATTCCCGGTTAATATATCAGGCGTAAACGGTCAATTATGCGAGCGAATATTTTTGAGACGAATTAGGGTACACGGTGACGAATTAAAGGTACAGTTTGATGCCGATTCCGAACGTCAAATTTGAGAAACTTCTCAGTAACGGTTCTGTAAATTATACTATAATTCTGATCATAACATCGTGAATGAAAAGGAAAGATTATAAATATTTTCTTTGAAAATATAATTTCTCTGTACCCAGTTTTTTATCAGTTAAACTTCTTTTTAAAGAGCTTCGCTGGGAAAAATTTTAATGCGCAATGCCAATGTCATAGATTTAAATTTTAAATTTGTCCAAAGCACCTCCATTCATAAATGTGTGTGCAAGTTTTAACTATGGATATTAAAAAGCCACCAAGAAAATCCTTGAAAATAATTAAGTCCGATGTGTCTCATAATTTCGAATTAAAGCACACAGGAAGTCAAAATAGGAAGCAATTTCTTTTATCTTCTGTCCCATCATCCAACAGCAAGCATATCCTTTCGTTACCAAATATATACAAACAAGAAGCCCCAACCCATAATTCATAGCAAGTGATGAAGAAATTAAACAAATAAAACACCATTGGGGAGGGAGTCTTATTTAAAAACTCAATTTTATATCTCGAGAGAGAGTAAGCGAGAAAGAGAAAATCCTTTTCAAAACACCGCGCTTGTTTCTGTAACAAAACAAGAATCCAGAGTTATACGTACGTGCGTATGTGCGCTTAACAGCAGACATTGTTAACCATAGTCAGGTATTCAAATAGCAAGTCCCGCTGACGTTGCAAGCAAGCAAGGACTTTTGTATCCATCATCCTGCATCACACATACATTATGTATCTCATCGTTCTCATATGTGTGCGCGCAGAAAACCGAAAAATAAACACTAAATCGACAAATAAACCACCGAACAAAGAGACAGACAGATAGATTCATAAACAGACTGATGAGAGTACGACTAAAGACTGATGGCTCCAGTCTAGGTGATGTTTCAAAGTGAAACGAAATATCAATGCCAGGATGCGAAAATCCTCGGGGATTTCCTTCCTATCTGGAATGAAGTCAAAACAAAAAGTACAAAAAAAAACAGAAAACGCCCGCAAAATAGAACAAAAAGTGAAATCATTCAGGGAATGAGCGTCGTCTCGTGTGTTTGCTAAATGAACTCTATTTAAGGATAAAAACACCAAAAGCTCACAGGCACATACACACCACATAGCCAGTCTTGGGTGGCAGAGCTGACTTCAATTTAAATAAAAGAATGCAATGAATGAAAACGAATGAAATGAATCAACAGAAGACAAACACAAACACCAATGAGAAAAAAAAAGAAGAAGAAAACAACAATATACGAGTACCTAGGTACTATAAGGCAAAGACAAACACAGCGCGCAAAAGGATAACTTACCATCCTCCAATGTACGTGCGATTCTTGAATTGGATGGCTTCCCCTCGACAGACTTATAGAAGGGAACGATAAAGAATTCAAACCGTGTGTACTTCATCAGACCGGTAACTGTGCATGTGGATGCTCCACCACCGTTCAGTATCGTTAGCATTTTGTAAACGGTGCCGGAGATGCTAGTTGCTCCACCTACTTGCTGCCGCTGCTGTAGTTGATCGGGTCCCGGACTCGGTTCTGCTGCCGATGATGCCACCAATGCATTCGAGCGTGTACTGACGGCCGTTGAATCGGGTAATTGTCGTGCATAGATGTAGAATCCTTCGACGTACTTGCCATTGATTATCTGAAAGGATACACACATAGTATTTTGATTTTCAGTGGTTTTTTTGTTTTGCTTATCCTTTTTTTCGCAGTTTTTTTTTTGTTGTTTTTACGAAAGGATATTCATACTAACCTGCCACGTTAATTTCATGCTTGTCGACTCTGTAGATGTCGCATTGATCAGTTCCACAACGTCACCCGACAGAAGGCTTGCACGAGCTTCACTTAAATCCAAACCGCTGTTAAAACTCTTCTGTGGGATGAAAAAGAGAAAGAGAGTTAATTTTTTTTTATTCTTCGTGCGCACAAAATGCAGCCCTTACCATTCCAACAGCAATTGGTTCCGACAAAGCACTGGGCAGCGACAGACCATGTGAATTTTCGGCACGTATTACGAAAAAATAATTGACACCCGCATTCAGGCCCACCTGTGTGAAAGTCGCGTTCTGAATACGTGCTCCTACAGCTAACCAGGCATCGGTCTCATTCTTCCCGAACATCTCCACAACGTATCCCTTAAGAGCAGATGCTCCTATCTTGTTACTTCTTGTCCATGTAATCGTCACAGTGTCCTCTGTTTTCTCCACCACTTGGGGCTTACCCGGTGGTCCAGGATACGTTGACAGCTCTGGCGCTCTGAAGAACTTAATATTCGGATTGGTAGGCGTTTCTAGCTTCAGATAACCACTCCAGGAGGATTTGCCATTGCGATTGCTCGCCACACAAGTGTACAGTCCTTCATCTTCGTTCTTTTGCAAATCACTGATGGTCAACGCTCCCGTCTCAGATATATTTCTTCGATCGTCGTCGTAGCTCTCCTCCACTGGAATGCCATCCCTATACCAAGATACCATCGGTGCCGGTGTGCCCACCGTTCGGCAGGGTAAAGTTACAATCGACTTCACTGGCAACGTTTGATTCACCGGACCCTGAGCAATTATCGGCGGTGGCAGCTCAAATTGTGTATCCACTGTCACTACGGTACGGCTGCTCACACTGCCGACAGCGTTAAGTGCATTACAAACAACCACTTTGCCGGAATCCTCTCGAGCGAATCGAATAATTGACAAAACACTTCGTCCTTCAGGTGTGAGGGTGGCTTCCATGCGACCATCTCGATAGCCGGGAAACATCAGTGAGCTATTGCCTTCCACGGACCAGTAAAGTGTTGGCTTAGGGTATCCGGTTGCCTGACACTCGAACAGTACTTCATCTCCAATTTCCACAAGTTGATTTTTCGGACGAGTAATGAACTTTGGAGGAGCTTAATGGAAAACGGATGTCAGTTAGTTAAATATTTTATTGCGCTTTGCTGCTTTGGGAAAGGGATAATACAATTCGACAAAACACAAACTTACCATGTACGGTGAGGGTCCCGGTGGCGGTAATTGAACCGACAGCGTTGTCTGCTTCGCAACTGTATTCGCCCATATCTTCAAGTGTGACGTCGTCTAATTTAAGGCTACGATCTTCGAGGATGTGTACACGTCCTAAGTAAATACGAAAGTTTTAGTTTAGAGATTTGAGTAAAAAGAAAAACAAAACAGAAATTGCTTGCGTCTCTATTCTGTCTGGATGGTGGTGGTGGTGGTGGTGTTGGAGTGTTCCTGTATAATTTGCACAGCTCGAAAGGCTCAATGAGAAAAGTTTAGTGTGTAATTGCACCGATACATATACTGAGTGCTTGAAGGAAGTTTTTAACCACAAATGTGGAGTCTTACAAACTCATGCATATAGTGCAAATGGGAACAACTACTCGTGAACAGCTCGTTATTACGAAGAAAACATCTGATGGAATAAGAAATTAATATCCCAAGACCTGAATCCTATTTATTGATTGAGGAACTTTTTGGAATTTAAAGACAAACGTCTGAAATATGCTGAATTTAAAGAAGCTGCGTAATTATTCGAAGAATTTTATAAAAAAAATATAAAGTTACTGCTTACGAATTGACGTAGAAGTTACAGTTTTGACAACAATCTTCTGTCTGGTATCAATGAGTTAGATTTCTACTGTTTTGTCTGCTTGGTTTGGTTCAAGGGATGCCAGTTTATCAGATCTTTCAGTTTACAGCACACCGCAGTGACCGATAAACCGCCTAAGCGTTATATTGTGGTGCCTTCTTGAAACCCTTAGCTCTTCGTAACTGACAGATTTCATTTCTATTGTTGAAACAGCTTATTATGAGCTTTTGGTATTGACAAAATTGAAACCATTTTAGCGGCTTCTGTCACTGTCAAGACCTCAGCTTGGAAAACGTAGTCTGGAAATCTGATCGAATAAGTTAGCCCGAGGATTTATATTGATATTGCTGGTCCTATGCCTGGTATTTTTTTCTCCCTTAATTCGTATCTCCTAGCAAGAGAGGTGACGAATGCTGTTGTAAAGTTAAAACAGGGTATTTTGTAGAGTGCATTCAATTCCCGTCCGTATAATTTCGTAGAATCCGGGTAGAAGCCTGGGTTTCCAACACACAGTTTGACTTAGCCGAAGAGCACTGTTTGCAGTAGGTCCTTGTGTTAAAATATCATGGGTTTTAACTTGAGTGCAGCTTTGGAGGGCCTCAAACGTAGGACGCCCTTAATAAATGCGCTACTTCGCAGGTATACAAGCTTTTATAACCAATGTTAGATGTTTGAAGTTATTTGATGCAATAATTTATGGAATTCATGTAGAGGTAGTTACATTTTTGTTGAACAAACATAACTTTTGAAACCTCATCTCCACCTAACAACGGCTGATACCGGCACGCTATTAAAACAAAAGTAAACAAAAGTAGCAATTTAACAACGAAACCGACATTATTGTAAAAAAAAAATCAATTAAAAGTCAATACGGTGTCCTCGCCAGAAATCTTCCTTAGGATGTACGTTCATTAATATTGAATTGCATAAATGAAACCTAAATCGTTGTCTAACTTACATCCAGCAGCCTCCATCAAGTAACGTAACTCTTTGAACAAAAAACCTTTAGCCAAAGTCTGTAGGATTAATGTCGGTTGTCAATTAGCGGGATTAAATGCAAAATGCATCACACTACCAGACACGATAAAGGCACAGACAATAAAAATAGACAAAAAAAATTAAAAAAAAAACGACAAGACGACGAAATCAAAACCCCACGCCATCCAACTTTACTAATTGACAATCTGATAAGGGTTCATCGCCTTTCCCTACAACACATTCCACCCACTCTGTACCTCTATCACCACTTAAATACAACAGATTTTATCCTTTCACTGAGATATACTTACGTAATGGCATATTGCCACCAGATGCAGTACGCCGCCACAGGACATCGGGCAAAGGATCACCACCGATGCGGCATTGAAATATCACTGAGTTGCCAACCACTGCGGTTTGATTTTGTGGTCCTCGGATGAGGAATGGTTTAACTGAAATAGACAAGAGAATATAAAAACCGCGTTGGGACATTTGTATCGCATTCGGACTGTGAAGTAAAACTCACCATGGACTTTTAGAAATGCAACCGCAGATTCTCGCGTTCCAACTATATTCTTCACCACACACTGGTAACGACCGTCGTCCGATTGACGCGCATCCTGAATCGCCAGATTTCCACCATCCACGATGCGTATCCTCTTTGATGCGCTCAAATTTAGCGTCTGACCATTTTTACGCCATGTGATTGTGGGCTCGGGTGAGCCACGCGGTGCACCGCATTCCATCAGTGCGACATCGCCCTGTGCGACGCGGGTGTTTTGTGGTTCCAGGCGAAATTCCTCACGAAGGACTAGAAAAGGAAAGCAAATTGCATCGTATTCATAATTTATTGATTCAGGATACTTTATATATTATATATTATAGTTCTAGATACATACATATGTATAGGTATTTTTTAATGGATGGCTTAACCTAACTTCCCAATTGATATTACTGGCACAGTGCGATGGGGCGAAAAGGGGGATGAAATGCAGCTTTATAAGGACTTTCAGCATTATAATCTCTCATTGATACACTCAAGTGAAGGGGATGATTGAGAAGAGAGAGAGAGAATAATGCCAAAGCTTCAGTTGAAACAGCAATTACCGTGGATGGCAATTTATTTTATCCTTATTTGGCGAATAATCCGACTCCCTTTGGATGTATTTATAAAGGTAAATCCGCAGTAATTGGCCAGGTGCGCTCAAGAGACACATGCCAGCATATATATTTCGTATGCTGCAATTTTGGTGATACGCTGCCGTCAAGAATCTATGTGTATGCGTTATCGTCCTTTTTATAAATTATTAACGATCAAATTGATTTCGTAATTTTTTGCTTGGTTGCAGAATGTGGAAGAAGAAAATCGATGCCTAAAGCAGCCGGGTTTTTTCCTTTTCTTGTTACGTTCCACAGGTATTTTTTTTTTATGTCTAAGAACTAAGAACTAAGGATGCAATATTCAATTGAGATCGCTTCCTATTATCTTTTTTCATTCGCTCAGATAAATTAAATTCAATTACTTGTTGGCATCGGCTTTTATAGAAGGTTAGGAACTCGTCGTTCCTATATGTATGTATGTATATATGGGAAATGTTTAAGGAACGTAAGCGAAAACTTACAAAGCCGAAGACGACAACGTAGAACGAGAAAGACACAAATGATGATGTGGGTTGATAGGGTCTGTTGTAGCTTTTCATCTGCCAGAGACGGACGATTTTCCTTTTTTTTTACAGCCCTTGAAGTGTGAGTAATTTCGTATTTCATTTAGGTACAAACGCTGCGGAGATTTTATTCTTTAAGGATACGTCGTTGAAGGCGGTGTGCACTTTTTCCAAAGGGAATGGGTAATTAAGTGAAATCGATGTGCTATCAATGGAAAATTATCCAAACGGGTGAAAGGTAGATAAGGTATCTTTAAGGTTTGGAGTTGGCATAATCGAATTGGAATTTTTGGTTAGAAATGATTTGCCAGATAGATAGATCAAAAAGTTAATTTAATCAAATTGAAATGTTAAAAGCTTCTTTGACGAAACTTAGAGGGCAAAATAATTTAAATGTGCAAATGGGATGAATTTGTATATATCCTTTTTTAGGTGCTATTTAGAAACAAAAATTTTAATGGTTTGAATCTTGGTCGATCTTCAGACTTTGAAAAACGAACCGTGATAGCAAATGTGGCAGCTGCTTTGACCATTCTGACTGGTCAGAACAAAATAAAATCACGATTTATTAGCTAAATGCAACTTTGAAAGTACGAACTATTGCATAGAATCTAAAGATCTATTGATGGGTCCATTTTTTTCACCAATCCTACTTCTTGTCTACCAAGGTCAAATGAGATCTTTTCTTACCAATATATATAAAAAGATCATACACAGAGTGCAAAAAGTCTCCGGGTACCCCACAAATTTGAAAAAAAAAATCTAGGTACCCGGATGTACCTAACTGATCTTAACCTAATTGGTTTCGAAAGAACGATCATTTCTAGAATAGTGAGGAAAGATTAAATACGTTTTCCACATACTCCAGTTATTTTTTTACGTATTTAACTTTACTTTTGTGACATTGTTTTTTAATTGTATTTTATCAGCATTTTTAGCTGCCACTTAATAGACATCAAGTCAACGAACTGATAGGACTAAAAGTGAATCCAGATGATTAAACAGTGAAATAAAAAGGCCGGTTTAGAAGTGATAGGCACGGAGTTCACCTACCTCGAAGTAAACGTCAACTCCACAAATGACACCTTCGTAAAGGTTTGACGAAGAAATGCCCCAGGAAATAGTTAGTTTCACAAGCCAAATGAGTGCAAAACTCTTAACCCAAAGGTGGAACAAGTTGCCGGAGCGCTGGTTCTGGGAAACTAAATGTAACTTGCCAGATGTTCTTTTTTATTTATTTTTACAGAGAAACAATTGTTGTTGCACCATTAACCCACTAATTAGAAACTATAAACCATTTGGGACTCCCTCGTTAATACGTTATTAACATTATTTATCACTTGCGTTTAAAAATTAAACCATTATAATGGTATTGAAAGCCTCCTTGCCTACCTACCTACCTCCAGCCACTATTCTAATGCTGGTAATTACCACATTCCAAGGCAGATATTCTTTGTTCCACCATTCTACTATATACCACACTAATTACCACTCAACAACAAGCTATGCCTACATACGTGTCCCTACCTTTAGTGACTTTTAAAAACTCATTTAAAATATATCCGTGTTTTATATCAACAATTATTGTTAAATTAATAATAACTTGATACCGATAACCTTCGATACCCTTTTAACCCCCCAAAAGGCAGTTTTTTTTCGGGGAAAAGACTAAGCAACACAATAACACCCTCATCTGAGGGTTTCCTGATTCGTTTTTAATTATTACAAAGCCCCCTTGATACAGCGATCCGCACAGCATCACACCCAATTGTAACATCTGGGCTTTGGCATCACATTTCACGAACGAAAAACACAACAACTGCATTCCATCTTTTTAATCCGCTTTTAATGAAATTAAATTAATCTAAGAACAACACTTTAGCCCGATGGGACCTACGAAGAAGACAAGGACCAAACGGCAATAAAATATGTATAATAATCGATCATGCACTTACATGCTACTTGAAGGGTTGCATTTCGGCTTCGTGCCACGCCGAACTCGTTCTTCCCTTGACACCAATAGACGCCAGCATCACTCTCCCTTCGGGAATGGATTACCTAGAAGGATAAAAAGGATACAAATTAAATTAAAGTCGTAGTCCTGTGCAATTCATATTTAACAGGAGAACGAGCAACAGGGATGAAAATTATTAAGAACATGACACAGAAAATAGCTCGAAGCAGCATCTTTGCTACTCCATGGCGAATCCCGGGTCCTCAGTATCATCATCTTTCGTGCGCAGACGGTGACAACAGCGACAACGACGATGGCATAGATGACTACGCTGACGGAAAAAGTCCCTTGACTCCAATTAGATGACATACTGGCGACTTTCGTTTCAAGTGCAACCAGACAAACGCACTTCAAAGTATCTCAACCAGCTGCTGCCAACACTGCTTATAGCTGCTCACGTATGAAATTAGAAGTCACAGTCGGGTTGGGACTGGGAGTGTGTTTGCCTTCGTTGGTTTTTTTTTTATTTTTATTTTTCATCCACCACAGCTTCTACTCTACTTATATGCTCTTTGAAGTGGGTCACAGTCGCGAAATGCATAAATATTCATTCGTTAGAAACCCGAGAAGATGAAATAAGACGCTGCTCTCAGTGGATGAGAGTAGGAGTTAGGTCGATTGAGACTGGGAATTCTGCGTTAGAGTGAGAGGGAAGATGTGAGTTTTGAATGGGGTATGATTGTTGTTGTCGTTGCATTCGGTTTGGTTTGTGTCGTCATATTTTTTTTATTTTTTCTTCTTGCTTTGTTGTGTGGTTGGCTAGTGAGTATCTTTTATTTTTTCTCGTTGCCTTGTGTTTTATTTTTTCTTGTTACTTTGTTGTGTGGGTGGCTGATATGTTTGTTTTATTTTTTGTTTTTGCTTTGTTGCGTCCGTGGTCAGATATGAGTTTTGAATGAAGTTGAGTGTCGTCATATTAGATATCAGTTTAGTGTATTTTTTGTTTTTGGTTTCTTTCATACTGTGTGATTAGTGTGTATGTGTTGTGGGGGATTCTGTTGAGATGCGTCAGTGAGCGGTGTGTGTGTTAATAGCGATTTGGATTTTTTAATTGCGCTAAGTAGGAGTTAGGTCGATTGAGACTGGGAATTCTGCGTTAGAGTGAGAGGGAAGATGTGAGTTTTGAATGTTGTTGTCGTTGCATTCGGTTTGGTTTGTGTCGTCATATTTGTTTTATTTTTTGTTTTTGCATGATAAGTTAAATGTATGGTTGCTATGGATTATACATTTTTTATCCATCGGCCATCCCATGGCACCCAAGCTGCAGCGTCAGCCAGATGACCAGACCCTTAGCGAGTCCAGTATCTGGCCCATGCCCTTGAAATCCAACGGCACAGCACAATCGTCGTTCCCACACCAGTCCATCGTTCGTCCCAAGCAGCCAAGCTGCAGCGTCAGCCAAATGACCAGACCCCCCAGCGAGTCCAGTATCTGGGACCATGCCCATGCCCTTGAAATCCAACGGCACATTGTATGTGAGGGTGGTCTTTTGAGGTCTATATCTTATATCTTATATAAATAAATAAAAAACAATGGAACTTTTTTTTAAATGCTGTTTTATTTATTACTAAATATTTTTATTTTTGTTGCTTTTCTTTGTTGTTGTTAGTGATTTTGTATCAGAGGCTCGGTACTGTTTTATTTTAACAGCTGACTTTTATTTATCCATGAATTATGATCGTTTGAGAGTCCAAGCCACTTTACATACACTTGATCACCCTTAGTTTTTAATACATTTTCCACTAGAAATACATCGGAGTGGATGGTTTTTTGTAGTTCCATTTCGTAGAAACAACCTTGGATGGATTGCCCTTGAAAGTCTTTCAATAAATATGTGGCAGGATTAGTCAGGTTAACTTTTCTAATTGTGAATACTTCGGTTGACCAGTTGGGTGTGTAACCTTTCTCAAATGCATGTTTAAACTTGCTTATTCGAACTTGATCACCAAATTTGAATTTTCTCCGTGGAGCAATTTTAATGTGAGTGTAAACTGATGATAGAAGTTTATCAGCATTTTTCTTATTCACATCAACTGGTCTCATTTTTATTGTTCTATGAGTAGAGTTATTGTATGCGTGGAGCAATCCTTTTAGAATGGGTAGCCATTTATAGTTACCATTAAAACTGAATTCTTTCCACATTTTCTCCTTGAGAGTTCTATTGAATCGTTCAACAATTGATGCTTTCAATGAACTATACGTTGAATAGTGATTAATTTTGTACTGTCTCATCAAATCTTGGAAGATTTTATTAAAAAACTCCTTACCATCATCAGTTTGCAGATTTTTTGGTACTCGCTGGGAACTATTGAAAATTGATTTCATAGCTTCTGTAGTGCATTTCGAAGTCTTATTCTTCAAAGGAACTGCCCATGCATACTTTGAAAAGGTATCAATTACAGTCAGTAAATAGTTATACATATTGTTATCGCTGTTATAGGGTATCATTTCTACTAAATCTGCTTGCCACAAGTCATCGAATCCTCTAATGACAACTCGACGTCTGACGAAGTGTCTTCGAGCAGTTTTGTGCAATTCCTCAACAACAGCCCGTTTACTCATCCTATATACTAATGAATTAAGAAATAAAACTTTTTCTTCTTTTATAATCTGTTTTTATTTTTATTCGAGCCCTACATTTCCTCTTTCAACTTTTGATACTTAACAGAAGATTGCTCTCTCTGCTTAGGTTCCAATGATGATGATGATGATGAGGATGATGTTGATGATGATGCAAATTTAAATGGATTGCTTTTAAGAGCATACTCAATTTTTTTTAAAAAACTATCCTTTGGATTTATGTTATGTGTATTTGTTTGATTGCGATCCATTTCGTCTGTCTGATCCACTCTTAATCTGTTTGCTTATTAATCGAAACTAATATGCTGTCTCGAGCAGTGAATACATTATATACAAAGTAAATGATTAGCTCAGCATTTTTATATTCTTACGCATTATGATGAAATTCATCTTTACAGAACCGGGATCATACCAAATAGAATCAGATACAAACATCAAAGCAAAATGAAACTACAGATTCTTATTTCCTTTTTTATTTTTTTATTTTTTTATCTTTGTTTGTAATCTTTCATACAATGACATTAATTTCTTAATTCTATTCATTTTAATTTCAATCATATAGCAAATACAGGTGTCTGGTCCATTTTTACAGATATTTGATGACCAGGGACATGCGACGAAATGACATCCATTATTAGATGTGGTGCGGGATATGTTCTCAAAGTTTTTTAAAAAAGAAATGCACTCAAGTATCTCATTGTAGTGTTCAGCAAGTAGAATGTGTTGATAGGTTTTTAAAAATATTAGGATTTCACCGAAAATCGTGCAACTATTCACATTGGACATGCTTTTCAATTGAATTGCAAACTGTAACTATTTATTTTTTTGTTTATTTGAGTCGTTTATAGAACACTAGTAGGGCTTTTATTCGATTCGTCATCCATTCTATTCTATGACATGAGCATGTATCGGGGCCTAATGTACATTTATTCGAAGACCAAGAGCAATTCAAGTAATGATTACCATAAATAGATTCCACACAAGCCACGTTTTCAAATTTGCTTAGAAAGGAAATACATCTTAAGATCTCTTCGTAATGTTCCTCAAGTATATTGTGTTTGTTGTTCAGTAAGAAATTTAAAATTTCTTTCGAGATAAAAGGAGTATTCATGCTTGACATGTAGTTTCAAACTGAATTTCAAATGTCTTTTAAATTGGTGGAAAGTTATTTCCGTTTCTAGTAAATTTCACACCGTTCTCTTTAAGGTCTACAATGTTCTCATTATATTTCTCTAATATATCGAGGAAATAGTTTCTAAGCTTGTTCACAATTTCGAGTGTATTTAAGCTTTGTTCATCAATGTAGGTGCGCAACATTTTGTCATGTTTTTCAAGTTTTTCATCCATACCAATGAGAGAGCTCTTAAATTGTTCATGCACACGATTATCAACATAGTTTTTTGTTGCACCATCATTTGCATCGGTAGGATTATTTATATTCTTCAAGGCTTTATGTTTCACATCATAGTAGCCATCTGAGTGTAACCTGAGACCCATTTCAGTTTCATCATTTATCGCGCTCATGAGAGATTTAAAATTATTATCAACATATTGTTGAAGAATACTTGTTGTCTTATTTTGGAAATCAATATTATCATCTACATATTCTTTGTTGGCTGCTTGGTGTGATGTTTTAGGCATTGCAACATTATTCAGACATTTTCCCTCTATATCAAAATCACCAGCAGATGATAGCTTAAATCCTTCTCCAGGAGGTCCTCGAGGACCAGTTGTTGTTGTTGAATTGTGAATTCGATTGAAACTCCTTCCGAACTTGTCGACGTTCATTTTGCTTTTAACGAATTCTCTGCTTAGGATTGCTGTTAATATATGATGTTTGCTTCGCGTAGTTCTTCTATGATTGAATTTATCTCATTTTGAAGATTATTGTTTCCTGCCCTTTGAGATGCAATTAAAAGTCTTAATCTATCGACGAGCTCATTGGGGCTATCCCAGTGCACATAATCGATCGAATTATTAGAATAAGTCATGTGAGGTAAGTTATTGTTGTATGATTTCCCAATTTTGTTTGTAACATTCTGAAGTAAGGGTTGAATAATATGTTTATACTTATAACCTCTATTTCCTTTAACTTGAGAGTTACTATCATAATTTTTTAAATGGGCTTTTGTTTTTTGTAATATCTTAAGATATTCATCCAAATCTTCTTTGCTATATCGATCTTTTCGGGGGATTTTCCGAAAAATTAATTCATAAAGACCATCCGTTCCAGAGAAGATTTCACCATCATCACCAATGATGAAATTCCTCTTTTCATTAATTGTAAAACTTGATGTACCCAATTTTGTTGAATTTGACTGCACATCAAAATATGGCCCATAGATCTTATCTAGATTCGAATCTGATGGCGATGATCGTTTGAATGGAGTACTTTGATCGGGGTCGTCGGTATTAAAATTCGTAGGCGTTCTAAATGAAACATCTTTGTCCGTTAGTTGAATTGATTCTGCAGATGAAAGGTCAAAACTTTCCTTTGGAGAGGGTTTGATTGTTTCTGGAGAACTTGAGAGCTGTAAACGTCGTCGTAGTCGATGCTTTGTTTTATCAATTTCAGTACCAACAGCAGCAGCAGCAGCAGTGTTTCGACTATAAACACTTTTGACATTTTTAACAATCTCTTTTAAGGGTTCAACTATTGGTTTAAAAGTAGTTTCAATTTCCTTTTCTTTTATAATTTGCCCGGTCTTGAGAAACATATATTTTTTCCTCAAATCTCTTTTAGTTTTTATAAGATCTTTAAGAATATTTTCATTAACATCCATATTTAATAACTTTAAACAGCGGTTTTAAACAGGATCAGTTACGAACTGGATCGATTACAAACAGGATCAGTTATAAACAGGGTCGGTTACAAACTGGGGCTGTTCCAATCTGGATATGATCATATAAGCGGTTGATTAATGACTGAGTAGCTTTATATAGATGCAATTTCCTTAAATGATTTATTATATTGTCCTTTATCTGTACTCAAGTCTTTATTAATAGCCAAGAAACCATATGCATCTCTCCAACATGTTGTACATAAATCTCTGAATTGTTTGAAAGTCATATTTGAATTTATATGATCGTTGTATATATGTTTCAGATTAAGTTCATCTTGCTTAAAAACAATGATATAGTTTGCATTGTCTCGAATCAAATGTTTTGGTATATGCGTATAAGATTGACACAGGTAGAAACTATCTACATCGTTATGTCGTCCCATGCAGAAATATTCTCGAATGTTGTTTTGTTTATCACAAGCTACATCATCAAATATAAATATTGAATTTCGCTTTGCTTTAGAAGGTGCGATTATTTCAGAATTATTCGAAAATTCATTGTACCCCATTCCCTTGATTGACTTTATTAATTTTCTCAAGTAGGTATACTTTGGTTGATGCAAAGACTTTGAATATATGTAAAGGTTTTCAAACTTTAAACCGTTGGGGTCAAGCAAAATACTGAACATAACATTAGTTTTTCCACAGTTTGATGGACCCACAATTATTCCACGAATACTATTAGGAAATAATTGTCCATGTTTTCCATTTTCTTTAATTTTAGTATCAAAGTTCTTAACTTTAATACTACCTTGTTGTTGTTTTATGAACCTCATTCCACTACCGAATGAAGCTAATAATAATAAAAGGTGATGTTTTATTGTCAAAAGATTCATAAATGCTCAATGTGTGTAACAAGAAAGTGATATAAAATGATTGATTATAGTGTGAAAGCCATCACTTCAAAACATTCATTCAAGGGGTGTGGATTAGTAAATTCCTTAATCGATAAGTTACCCTTTGAATTGCATCTTCCCTCGTATAATTTCTGTGGACCTGGAACTAAACTGAAAGAACGTCTTGCTAGAGGAGATCGAGGAGTGAATCTATTGGATGAAGCGTGTCGCGAACACGATATTGTATATGCAAATAAAAACAATAACCTGTCTGATCGACATATTGCTGATAAAATTCTAACTGAAAAGGCTTGGCATAGAGTAAAAGCGAAAGACTCATCAATAGCAGAGAAATTAAGTAGCATATTGGTTACGAATATGATGAAAGCTAAAACAAAATTCGGTATGGGTTGCAAATCTAAACATAGCAGAGCAAGGAAACAAAAACTTAAAATGAATAAAAAATTATTTAAAATAGCCATTATGGAGGCTAGAAACGCTATTAGAAATCCAAAAAGTAAAGATCCAAATGAAATTGCAATATCTGCTTTACAAGCAGCTAAAAAGGTTACTAAAAATAAACGGAAGAGCATTTCCATTCCCCGAGTCATACCGCTACCAAAAATTGGAGGTTTCCTACCATTATTACCGATCTTAGCTGGATTATCAGCGGTTGGTTCCCTAACTGGGGGAGCTGCAGGACTAGTTAAGGCAATCAATGCTTCAAAGGTAGCCAAGCAACAGTTGGAGGAGAACAAACGCCACAACCAAGCTATGGAAGGGGTTCAAATTCAGAAGGGCAAGGGACTTTATCTACAACCATACAAAAAAGGATTTGGACTTTTTCTCAAACCGAACGATTCAAAAAACTTTTAAATTTGCTACCCAATCATCCGCTCTCCAATATTGATATTATTAAATTCGGAAAAGTCAATATACCCTATTTTCGTGGTGTTTATATGAGAGATAAATTACCTATAAGATCGCTTGATAGAGAATGTGGTGTAATTAACTTGGACAATGAGCGTGGACCAGGGACACATTGGGTAGCATATATTAAGAATAAAAATATTGTAAAATACTTTGACAGTTTTGGTAATTTAAGACCGCCTATAGAGGTTGTAAAATATTTGGGTGAAAATATTCAGTACAATTATAATAATTGTCAAAATTTTAATACATTTATATGTGGTCATTTATGTTTGAAGTTCCTATTCGATCAAAATGTAAATAAATAAATACTACAAAATCAAAATATGTTTCATTTCCATTCCAATAGCAATGTCGTTAACACTTACATTGAGTGGAAACAATTCTACGCTCACCGCCGATTACTTTCCTCCAATAATCCTAAATACTGATTACGTTTGCGGTTTAGTTGACTTCCAGACCTACAATTCTATACCTAATGTGGATGTATTTAATAACTCGTTTCATTTTGGTGATAACAATGAAATCACTTTTCCGGTAGGTTCTTACGAAATTGAGGATATTAATAATGTAATTCAGGAGGTTCTGAAGCTACACAACGAGGATAGAGCTGAAAAAATTATAATTAAATTAAGAGCCAATAATAATACTTTGAAATGTGAAGTTTACAGCAATATGGAAATTGATTTTTCTCATCATCGTAGTATTGGTTCGCTCTTGGGATTCAGTAAGAAGAAACTTGTTCCCAATATTATGCATGAATCTGACCTATATGTTGACATCAATAGAGTGAATATTGTGCGAATTGAATGTAATTTAATTGATAAAACATATATAAACAATCGACCTGCTCATATACTGCATGAATTTTCTATTAATGTAAGCCCGGGATATAAAATAGTTGAAGTTCCTCACAATGTCATCTATCTGCCAGTGAGCGCTAAGAGGATAAGTTCTATAACATTGAATCTCTTAGATCAGGACGGAAATCTTATAAACTTTCGAAACGAAACGATAACAATTCGATTGCATCTAAAACCACAACAATGATACTATATGATAACCCATCGTACCCCTCAACTTATAAAAGAGTAGGTGATATTACTAAACCTCTCAATATACTATCCGGTTCTGATAGGAAAACATCAGTACTAGCTGTACAAAATCGGCAATTTCTATTATCACTAGGTTACAGATTAAAAATCTAAGCCAAAACACCTACAAGACATGCTGAATATTTTTGAAGAACCGAAATTTGAGGAGAGTATCTCAAAGTTGGAATATCATACGTACTCGCCATATTTAAATAATTTCGACAAAAATGACATCATTCAAATTTGTGTCCAACATCAAAATCTTAATATTTTGCCTTCAGAAAGTTACATTTATATTGAGGGTACTGTGTCGAAAACTGATGGATCAGCCGTTGCGAAAACAAAACTTGTAAATAATGGAGTAGCTTTCTTATTCGATGAAATTCGTTATGAATTAAATGGTGTGGAAATTGATAGTAATCGAAGTGTCGGCATTACGTCAACAATTAAAAACTATCTCTCTTTAAATAAAAATGAAAGTGATATGCTTTTGAATGCATCCTGGTCACCTAATTCTTCAATCAATGTTAATGGAATCTATTTTAATTTTTGCATGCCACTAAATAAATTACTGGGATTTGCTGAAGACTATAAGAAAATTATACCAAATGGCCGTCATGATTTGATTCTAACACGTGCACGCACAGATGATAATTCATTAATTGCTGACGAGGATGAGAAAGCAAAGATAAACTTGCTTAAAGTACAATGGAAAATTCCACATATAACACTCTCTGATACTTACAAATTAAAACTATACAAACATATTAATAATGGACAAACTATGAAGCTGGCTTTTCGCAACTGGGATCTATACGAATATCCTGCATTACCCAGCGTCAGTCATCATATTTGGAATGTAAAGACAACCTCTCAAATGGAGAAGCCACGCTACATTATACTTGCTCTGCAAACCAACAAACGTAATTTACTGAAAGGAAATGTAACTAATTTTGATCATTGTGATATTTTAAATATAAAGGCTTATCTAAATTCCGATGCTTATCCATGTGAAGATCTAAATTTGGCATTTGATAAAAATAACTATAGTTTATTATATAGTATGTATTGTGATTTTCAAAAAACCTACTATAATCGCCTTTTTGCTGAACCACTCTTATCAAGAGATGCTTTTAAATCTCAAGCAACAATTTTCGTAATTGATTGCCGGCACCAGAACGAAATAATCAAAAACGGCCCAATTGATATTCGTATTGAAATGAAAACAGCAACAACAAAAATAATACCTGCTAATACATCTGCCTACTGTTTAATGTTACACGATCGCATTATAAACTACAATCCATTGAGTCAGACAGTTTTACGAGAAATATAAGTTTAGTTTAATGCTGGCTTTTATCGCAAACACACGTCCTTTTTTTTCTATTTTTTTTACCGTAAATACACGCGTACGCATTCGTAAAAATGTATTTTGTTATCGACCTGCAGGGATTCAAAGGACCAAACAACCAGTTTATTGCAAAGGAAATAGCAGTACTGCACAGTGGTCATCATTATCATTTCATCGTAAAGCCGCCATTCAGCTCTGACCAGTTAACACCCTCATTAAGAAGACAAGCCAATTGGTTGTATGAAAACCATCACGGCTTAGTTTGGGATGGAGGATTCACAGAATTCCGAACAGTAAGAAAATATCTTCAGGAGAAAATCCGGAATACTCTTTTGTACGTCAAAGGAACTGAAAAAGCTCAATGGATGAAGGAAATACTACAAGATGAAAATGTTGAAGTGATGGACATTGAAGATATTGGCTGTCCGAAATTTAAAGAACTAAAGCGTCTCTATCCCAATGAGAAAAAATGTTCATTTCACGGTAAATGCTGCGCCCTGCAAAATGTTTACCTGTTAAACAAATTTATAAGTGGAAACTAAGTGAAAATAAAATAAAAAAACATTTTTGATTCTTTTAATGAAATATGAAATTGGTGTTTTTTATTTGAGTCTTTTATAGCCATATGGCAGGGAACTGTGATCACCAAGAAATCTACGTTTTTCTGCTTTGGGTTTGTAGGTTTTTGTTTCCGCAACAGTAATTATTTGATGTTCTCGCGTCCGACGGATATTACTCGAAATAATCTTTATATCATCTGTGTTCGTAGCATTAAGTACAGCTTCCTTAATCGTCTCAAAATTGACCTTCTTCGATGCTGAATAATTTAGATTTATTCCTTTTACTTTACACACAATTTGTTCGATGTCATCTCTTGTACTGTAGACTTTGTAAGCATAATTTTTCGGTCCGCCACTTACAAATTCAGTAATATAACTTCCTTGACCATAGCACTCTAATTCGTCAGTCATATCGCCTATGAATTCACCGGTCGGTGGGTCAGGTTCTCCTTCGCGACTTATGTAGATTACGGAATCAGTATCATAATATAGTACTCTATCTTCTAACTGTTCCAGGTAACTGTACAATTTTAGACGAGCTTGCGTGGTTGTATAAGCTGCAATACACACATTTACAGTTGATAGTGTATCTGCTGCTTCTTCTTTATACAGCCAACTTACTACGATATTTTCCTCATTTATAGGGAGAATATGACAGACTAGTACGGTTGGATTCGTAAGCATCTGATATAACTCAGACGGACTATTAACTATTGATGTTTTCTGCTGGTTTTCTCTTTGTCCGAATTTACCCCAAAACGAATTCAGTATCAGTTTAGCAAAAGATCTTTTTCCAGGGTTGTTGCAAATTTCTTCAAAATCTAGTTTGACATCTTCATTGTATAGGAAATCAGCTATATATTTGTTTTTATCTTCCTCTGTTGCACATTTATTCGGCCATCCTGATGCTTCCTGTTTTATTTTAATGAATTTATTCATCATTTGAGTGAAGAGGCCATCTGATTTCGCAATTTTATCATATTGCATCATCGAATACTCCCATATTTCGAAAATATCTACTAGCTTATACCCTTTCTCTATTGCTTTCAAAACTTCATCAATAATCCATGTTCCGTGCAGAGCTCTTTCATCATCATCGTGGGCGCATTGCTCTTCTTGAGATAATTGTTCACTGCATGTCATACACAATGTAAACATTAATTTATTATTTTGCTTTACAGGTAATACCGGATGCAGCAATTGCTCTGGAGGAATTATTTTACATTTTATAACTCCATTGATGCTCTGTAAATTCACTTGAGACCAATCGGTGGTGGTGGTGGTGGTGTGAACTTTGGGGTGATTCAATGGAAATTTCCCGTATTTACAAACCCAAGGGTATAGAGAACATACATCTATGTATTTGATTTTTTCCCCCTCTTTACATTTGTAATAGTTGTATGTGTTGCCTGTACGGCCTCCGTAAAATGCATCGCGAGGATTTAATGGAGCATATTGTGATATTGGATGTGCTTTTAAATATTTGACATCTTCATCACTCAACTGTTTTTCAAATTCACAAGCCCATTTTTCAATTACCTCGTAACCGAACTGCCTTAGCCGAGTCAATTTAGCATTGATTTTTTCATAGCGTGAATTTAAAGTGTCGTACTGGTCATTGCTTAAGGACTTATCACGATTATTTTTTAAACAAGTGTGCCCATGATAATAGCAGCCATGAAACTCAAACACCTGTTTGGTTTCCTTACAAAAACCGTCAACACTTACGCCAGCTACTACGTTCGCTTCTCGTTGCTTGGCTGCATACTGAATGACACAATTTCGCCTCTTTTCTTCCCAAATGAGCCACTCAATTGCCTGGCGTGATTGATTATCAGCTTGTCTGTATCCATTTCTAGGTATTAAGCCAATAGTGTTTGGCTGTAGAAAATTACGGCGATATACCAGGTTACATGCCGATGCTATAGTTACAGACTCTAGAAACGGCTCCACATTGCACTGATCAAGGAACAAATTTCTGAATTTAATACACGCTTCAGATAGGATCTGTACATCGCTGATGCAGTATTCAAGAAGGTCACGTTGCATATTAAATTCGATATGCTTATTTTCTTCATACCACTTCAAGAATACAGTTCGATCATTACTTTTCATAGCATCCGGATTGTAATACTCTACGGGCGGTAATGGACCATTATAATTTTCATTTTCTTTGGTATTGAAGAAATGCGGAAAATAACCCTTTTTTAGCGATTGTTTTAGATCGAAAGCACGCGGAAGAACTGCTAAAGCCATTGGAAAATAATTCAGTGAATCGATGAATTTCACATTTTCCAATTCCATGAGTATAATTTTAGTTCCTCTCATAATCAATGCCGGTTGAAATCTGGTATTTTGTAGGATGTAGTTTAGAATGAATTGATGATCGTACGCCTGACCGTTATGCGCTATAACAATAACCTTTTTAAAAGATTTGCGAACATTAAGAAGGTGTTGTAGGAACTCGGCTATAACATTCGGACCTTTTTTCACATTAAGTCTGAATTTACATTTTTGGCAAAATTGTAGGTCATTTTCACTCAAACAATGGTCACATCTTTGCTGGAAAACACACAAATTTGGCTCGTGAAGTTTTATTGAATCGGCATAATCGTTTATCACCTTCTCACCAATAACCTTCTCTTGACGACTCTCCAAATCATAGAATACGTAGAGAACATCTTTTAATTTTGGGTTTCTAGTGTCTGGCTGAATGTAACACAAGTGTTCTTGAGAGACGTGTTGATCGCATTTATTGCAATAGAACTCCCCACAAGTATGTCCTCTATTTGCTCCATATGTTTTAAGGCAATCAGCACATCTTTTAACAGTTTCACAAATCGCTCGGTTTCCGGTTGATCCTGAAGCCTTGTGTTTGTCAAAACAATCCTGTCCTCTAAAACTTCTGTTGCACTCTTTGCATAGAATTTCGGGAAGGTTCGTCGGACATCTAGGTGCTTGTTGACATTGTGGACATGCCTTTACACATCTATGATCGGCTTTTGTATTGTACGGTATGTTGCAATTTTCACAAAAGTAAACACAGCAGAAGGCTGCCGTCAAAGATGATATGACATTAAAGTGAGCATTGAAATATAGTAAATTTAGTCTTTTACTACTATTATTGGTGACATCTTCAAATAGTACAGACCGTCCTTTTCGGGCATACTCGTAGACGGTGATCTTATATTCCGACAAATGATCTTGAAAACTGCGAAGCTCTGGAATACCACAACCTTCAGTCGGTATATTTACACCGCTCATGCTTATTAAATTAGCAGTTTGAACATCCTGAAGTTTTCCGGTATTTCGTCGGATTTTCACGTAATCAGAATCTTTGTTTACGTGAGCAATTGCTACAACCAATGCACGAGGTAAGCATAGGTTGTCCTTGTTTGATATAGCAATTATTCCTCTCCTTCTTGCAGATTCTTCATCGAAAGAATTATATTTTTGCCTTCGTTCATTTCCTTGCCCGGTAGGAAGCCTTACCGATGTGACATTTATCCGAAAAGTATCCGTACTTATGCCTTCGGAATTGCTCTGGAATATTTTCGTGATTAATTCCCAGACATCACTCCAATTTAATTCGGACGCCTTCTTAAAACCCATCCAACCAGGACCACGATGTTCGAAATTCGTGCCTGTAAACGTTATCCCCACCATATCTGAAGAATCCAGATCTGCAGCAATACGCTCAAACATACCCTTCACTGCGTTTTGGACCCAATTTGTTGGTTCAGCGTTGTCTGCCACATCCTTAATGCGGAATTCAATCCTTCGACCACGCAAGTTGAATCGCTTGACGAATGTTGCCTGATCCTTGACTACCTCAAAACGCTAAACAGACAAATAAAAAAAAACACCGAATAATTTTCAATAAGTAAATTTTTTATTTTATTATTTTTTCTTAAATAAATTTACAAAAATGGCTGGGAAAGTAAAAACTCCACCTCTTCTTCTTCTGCTTCCGCTGCTGATGAGGCATGGAAAGCCAGTTCAAAAGAGTTTCCATTAGGCTGGATCACCTCCATCTGGCTTGAGGAGAGCAGCTTCAAAGTGTCCTCATCCATGGTGTCAAACCGCGCCGGTAGGAACACCTTACTATTTTCCAGCTCCACTAAAATCCTGGACCCATATTTGGTCTGGCATCGCGTACCTTTCACGATTCGGTACTTTGTCTTCAGTTTTAAAGACTTCAGACTCTCCAATGGCTTGACGGCTCCCAGCTGGTTCAAAAATTCCATTTTATTTTAAACTTTCTTCACTTTAGCTTCAAGATAAACTGATACTTCCTAATTCTTACGCTTGGCCTTTATACAAGGAATCCCCTCCTAAAATTTCACAGTTTGTATTCAATAAAAAAGAAATACGCGACAATATGCTCAACGCGATAAGACAGGAATCCTATAAAACTCATGTGCCCTTCCATGGGCTATTCAACCAATCCCAATCAACCATCAGACACCATAATATGTCGAAATCATAACAAACAACAATGTGTCGCATACCAGAGATTCAATCATCGTTGTGGCTAGCGTCGGAACGACGATTGTGCAGTTCCGTTGGATTTCAGGGGCATGGGCATGACCGCTGGAAGTCTGATCATTTGACTGACGCTGCAACTTAGATCCCAATAAACAGATTGGTCGTTAAAATAAGAGCAATCCTATTCGGTACCCAACCCAATATGTCACAACAAGGCTTCCTTTGGGGCTATTTACTCAATTCATGAACAACAAAGTAACGCTAACGTAGTCAGTTCAACCATCACACACCATAATGTGTCGAAATCATAACAAACAACAATGTGTGGCATATCAGAGACTCATTTGTTTTTTGTTTATTTATATAAGATATAGACCTCAAAAGACCACCCTCACATACAATGTGCCGTTGGATTTCAAGGGCATGGGCATGGTCCCAGATACTGGACTCGCTGGGGGGTCTGGTCATTTGGCTGACGCTGCAGCTTGGCTGCTTGGGACGAACGATGGACTGGTGTGGGAACGACGATTGTGCTGTGCCGTTGGATTTCAAGGGCATGGGCCAGATACTGGACTCGCTAAGGGTCTGGTCATCTGGCTGACGCTGCAGCTTGGGTGCCATGGGATGGCCGATGGATAAAAAATGTATAATCCATAGCAACCATACATTTAACTTATCATGCAAAAACAAAAAATAAAACAAATATGACGACACAAACCAAACCGAATGCAACGACAACAACATTCAAAACTCACATCTTCCCTCTCACTCTAACGCAGAATTCCCAGTCTCAATCGACCTAACTCCTACTTAGCGCAATTAAAAAATCCAAATCGCTATTAACACACACACCGCTCACTGACGCATCTCAACAGAATCCCCCACAACACATACACACTAATCACACAGTATGAAAGAAACCAAAAACAAAAAATACACTAAACTGATATCTAATATGACGACACTCAACTTCATTCAAAACTCATATCTGACCACGGACGCAACAAAGCAAAAACAAAAAATAAAACAAACATATCAGCCACCCACACAACAAAGTAACAAGAAAAAATAAAACACAAGGCAACGAGAAAAAATAAAAGATACTCACTAGCCAACCACACAACAAAGCAAGAAGAAAAAATAAAAAAAATATGACGACACAAACCAAACCGAATGCAACGACAACAACAATCATACCCCATTCAAAACTCACATCTTCCCTCTCACTCTAACGCAGAATTCCCAGTCTCAATCGACCTAACTCCTACTGATGAGGATGACAGCGCAAAGGCAAAGGGGACAATATTGCGACCGCATAATTCAAAAAATACTTGCCGTGGCGAGTGGAATGCGTGAGCAATTGAAAAAGTGGAAAAGTACTCGGTATATAACAGCCACGGGATGGCTAAGTTGTAAATTTTGCACCCTTAATGGAAGTTGTAATCAGAAACTAACCGTGTGGAAGGGAGCGCATTTTTTTTATGTTTGAATGTCTCCACTTTAGAACTTTCTTTCCAGACACATAAGTTTCTGTCATGAATCCCGTCTGCACAGTCATCGTTGAGAGTTAAATAAAGGATACGTTGTATGGCTGACTTCAGGTGGACTCAATCAAGTATTATTAGACAGATATGTGTGTACGCTGAAGAGTTGTTCAGAAGGAACAACATTATTACAAGATGATTCATCACTGCTTTCAAACCTAAAAGATGCTTAGCCCTAGGACCAAAGACTGGTAGAATAAAGACGCAGTTTTGTAGGACCACTGCGGTTGTACAAAACCCGGTAGTCTGATATTTGAATAACAAATGGCCATAGGATAGTCTATCGGTAAGATAGTCTGAAACTCTGTCTTGGCAATCTTCGGGGTCTTCACCAGACTTTGCATCATTGGAAATACGGTCGGGAATTCCTCAAAATTACTTCTACAGAGATAAATAGATAATAGAACTAGCTTTGCAGTTTTGCTTAAAAGAAAGACTTGGTACATACATCGAATACATTTCCAGTGAATGCCAGCAAAGCATTTAACTCTTTGACTTCAGTATTCTGCTTACGTGCAATTTAAATCACCAAAACGGAAGACACGGTCCGGAAATAGGTTCATATGGAGAAATCGTTGTCCAACTGGCCATTCAGAAAATCGCGACACAAAAACAAAATGTTAAAACAAGCCTAAGTAGCACGTTTTCGTCCTTAAAAATTAAAGGGCTTGCCACTTTTCCACACCAAACGGTCACTCTGAGACGATGCATTTCGTGTAGATTCTTCGTGGCATGTCGCAAATAATCACGGAAGTGGAAATAGGCTTCTATGTTCACGAAATCATTCAGGTTTTCGGCCAATTAGCAGTAAAAACAATACCGTGTTCTTCAGGTGTGTAGGCATCGAACTCTATCTGTCTTCATCATAAATTTCAAAGCACAATGACATTTGACGCCATATGCAAAAATTATAGCACATTCACAGTCTGAAATTACTTTTGCCCACCTCATATTTTTAAGATCCATTATATGACTACTTTGACGTCGTCGCCAGAAACCATTTTAAACCTCAAACGTAAAATTAAATTAATGGGTATTCCTATTGATAAAAATCAATTTCTCCGCCTGAATGAACTACTCCCTATCTCTCTGTCATTTTCAATTGCTTACCTTTAGAAAAAACAAACCGCCAGCTGGTAATAGGAGTCTATGTGATCCCGAATCTACTTTTAATTCCTGTCCATCCTTAAACCATTGTATCGATGGCGTCGGATCACCCTCTGCTTTGCAATTTAACGTCAGGGGATCATTTTTTGGCACAGTCACATCCATTGGGTGTTCTACAATATGAGGATTTTCGCCTGAAAATAAAAGAAGAATATTTTGTTTTTTGTTAATAACATATGCCGCAGCAATAGGGATACAAAAAATGCTTAGATATTTATCTCTTTTTAAAAAAAAAGCGAAGGGCAGATGCATACGAATACAGAATCTAAGCCCATTAAATTCAAAAACCATCAATTAGTCGGGTGAGTGAAAAGGAAAATAAAAGAAATGCTCTCAATAAAAAAAAAACTATTTCATTTGTTTCTTACCCTCATTTAGGAGAAGAAGAAAGGACATTAACACTTAAAAAACAAACAAAAAATATTCCATCCCAAAAAACAAAAACGTTCAATAAATATCCCTGACAATAAACAAAAACCGTAGAATGCATATTTACGACTGTTTACAATTAAAACTAACATCAATTTGGTGTTTTATTATTTCTGTATTCGAAGTACTTTTATTCGTCGTTAATCTTTTACAACACCGAATACTTAATCGCTTTCGTTTTTCAATGTTCTTCTGATCATATCATAATCTCATTGGTAAATCCTTCAAAACAACAAAAAGAAATACTCTCATAAATATTCGTTTAAAGGCATTTTTATTTTTACAATACTGCCCTGTGGTTTACCGTTGCTCCTAAGGACATCCTCCTCTAAAATATAGTAGGTACATAAAAAAAGGACGAGAAACGTATTTTTGCCGCATAATTGGATTTGA
Organism: Ferdinandea cuprea; assembly: GCA_963576555.1. Lineage (NCBI taxonomy): Eukaryota > Metazoa > Arthropoda > Insecta > Diptera > Syrphidae > Ferdinandea > Ferdinandea cuprea. Next base: position 30,551,301 of record OY754958.1, read on the forward strand.
AGTGAATTTAATGGTAGATTTTTGTTGAAGGTGGAGTCAAATTAAGTCTTGGTTAAATTCGTCCTCTTTAAAATCCATACACATACACATACAACTACAGTGAGTATAAGGAAAATGGTGGAAAGAAGAAATAGAAATCCTAGCAGGTCGGTCGACAAAATATCCGCCAAGAGAATTTTCATGATAATTGCTGTTGTCAATTTGCAATTTCTTCCGATAAATTCAATCTGACCTTAGTTTCTTGTTCAATTAGATTTCCTTTCTCTCGTTGCTATAGGTAGGGTAGGGTAGGTGGGTTGGTGCCTACTGTGTATCTTTTTATATCAAATATTTAAAATTCCACAAGGTATTTTCTCGTCGATGCCTTAAATTTACCTCCTGTTGGGTTTTGGGTACATGCAAATTGCCCTTCAGTTATTTTAAGGATAATCGAGGCAAAACGAAATATCTTTAAGTTTTTTTTTTTGTGCCTGCAGTTAGCAGATACCTAGCTGTATGTAGGTGAACTAAATTCCAGAATGTAAAATCTCTGTCTCTGAGAATTGCAATTATAAAAGTATATCTGTACTGTGCAGTTACATAGTTACATCTAGCAGAACGGTAGATGGTATGTATGTTATTGTAGTTGAAGAAGTAGAAGGGGGTTGGAAAAAATTATACCAGAATTGTATGCTATTGTATTCTGCACAGGTTAAGCAGGCTAATGCAGGGTGACAGAAATGGAAAAAGGTAGTTTTTCGAATGGGCACGGGGAAACGTTTGCATGAAATTCAAATAATTCCAGCAATTTTCTCGAGAGGATACCATATTGCGAATGAGGTATGCAAGGTTTGCTTTATTAAGAATTCATAAATAATCGTTGGCGTAATTGTGTGAAAGTTATGTTATTATTTAGGGCGGTGATTTTCTTTTAAGTTTGTGGGAAAACTACTTTAAACTCGTGAAGAATTATGTAGCAATTGTCTTTTAAAGGTTGATAACTTTTGGACATATTACAGCCTATTGTTGTTATTTGAGCACTTTTGATGGAAGCAACGATAAACCAACGTCGCAGGATACATTGCGACGTAGTCTTCTAGCTCCAAAATGTTTTGACTGGTGCTTCGGACCAGATAAGAGCGTTATACTCGAGTTTAAGGTGAATAAATTCTTGCCAAGTCAGAGGGAAAAACTATTTTCGGCGTGCCTTGAGAAAGCCGAGATATTTCGTATAAGAAACTGTTGTATCTGAGAAGCAATGATCGGTAGTCCAAGCCCAAGTCGAAGCACTATTCACTGTCACCTCAACATCCACTTGATGACAAAAATACTCTTTTACCATATCCTTTACCGTGGCTGCAAAGGTTAAGTGGTTTACTACTAAGCTAGGGGTTTCCGTTTCCAATGCGACCCGTACCACTTGAAAGTATTTATTCGCTGCCCCACCTCTAGCGAACGTCTGCCAAACATGTCAAATATTTCTTCTTCTTCTTCTTCTTTATTTGACACTTTCATAGAAAAACAGTTTACTGTTTACTGTCGAATATTATAATATATTCAAATTAAGAATAAAGAGACATAAAATATAATCCTTTCCAGCTTTAAAAACACAAAAACTGGATTGCCAGCCTCCACTCACTCATTTAGGTATCAAATCTTCAATACAAATTTATCGCATATACACTTAACTACCGTCTCAATATTTGTCGTGGGCATAACTTAATAAATTCTTCAGCGGCGGCACGGTTAGGATATAAAACTCAACATAAGCCCTATACGGAATGTCAACATCAGTTTCGAGGTTGTCAAATCCCTAAAAATATCTTGAAATATTTTTATTACACAAAGTAGAATAAAGCTACTCCAACTCAAAACCATCATCATACCTAACGCAAACATAAGTTTTACTATTCCATGTTGCTAAAGGTGTATCTATTTAAATTGAAAATCCGATTAGCTTAACATCGCCCACCGAAAAATGACTTCTTAAAAATGCTCTGTCAACAACGTTGTCAGCTTTATTAATAACTTAAGCACCATCAACGCGAACACCTTTCCATCACTATTAGGTAGGAGATTGTATCTAGCCACTGTTTAACAGGAAGTATTAAAAGCCACTTAACCCCATCCCAACGGCGCGTCATTATAATATGTATTCGCCTCGGTTAAATGATGATTTTCAAATTGACAGCTACTTAAGGGCTTTGGCAGCCAGCAGCACACATAGTCAAGCAAAAGCAAAACTTTAAAGAGACTTTGAATACATTTACTTAGCAGGTTGTTTATTCTTCTGCATCTCTCCGTGCGTCATACCAATCTAGGTATCTATAATGCCACCTTACACTTTTACGTTGCGAATGCATCAACCTGAACCTGAAATACACTTTCATGTGCATAAAAGTAACGACATGAAAAAGAAAACTTTTCCCACTTAAGCGCATTTTACACAGACATATGGGACTCGGGGGGTAGGTGGAGGCTGTATACTTTTATGGCAACTCAACTCCACGTCGCACCAAAACTGAAATAAAATTAACTCAGCTGAGTAAACAGCTTTAAAGGGCTACTTTTGCGGGGATTTTCAGAGCCAGAACACACAAGAACATATGTTATCGCCGACACCGCACTTTCAGTAGGTAGGTAGTACGTAAAATGTAGTAGGTAGGTATATTTTAGCCGCTTTTAGTGTCCTTGTGAGAGATAAAACTGTTGGTTGGTTGACTGGATGGTTAGATGGGTTCCTAACTTGGCTTGAGTTTAAACTTATTTTGCATATATTTGTATGTATGCATGTATTCCACAATTTGTTGCCAAAAAAACAACGTGCACACAGTCAGACACAGGAGAGAGGAAAGAGAGAGAGAGAGAGAGAGAGAGAGAGAATGAGATGCAGAAAAGGACCTCTTTGATTTTTGCGCTTATGAATAATTGTAGCCGTAGGGTAGGTTAAGACTAAAGTAAATTATGCTAATATGTGTGCTCAGCTCGGTAGGGAAATATAAGCACACAGTCCTTGTTCTTATCCTCACCAGAGTGCTTGGTGGTGATGGTGGTGGTTTCAGTGCTCCCAAACGCACAAATATTTGAATGGCCCTCAGGACGAATCAAATGAAATTTCCCCAAAACGAAATTCGCACAAACGAACCTTGTGTTTGCGTTCTGATGCCCCCTGAGGCAGTTTTTCCTTGTCTGTTCCTGTATGCGGTATTGGTGACGACTACGACTATGACTACGACTCCGAACGACGATGATGATGGTGCCCGTGGTGCCGGCGCGCAGTGGCTTGTGGAAACATCTTGTAATTAAGTCAAAGTCATATGCCAGAGCTATAGACATTAATGAAGTTTGGGTGTAGGTAGGTTGGTTGGGGGACGCGTGCGAGCACAATATTTGCCAATTGCGGTGCTGGGGTGAAGCTGCTGAGGTTATTTTTTTATTTTTGGAGATTATTTACACCTATTTATTTGACTCGGCTGCAGGCAATGTGCTGAGATGATGACAAAACGTGACATTCATTCCAAAATTGTTGGGGCATCTCTCTTCTCCTCGGCTCCACAAAGGGCATAGTCATAAAATATTCTCATTATCTGCTGCAAAAGGACCACCAGCTGCGCTGTCACCATGGTCTGACGATGACTTTAGAATCCCTACTGTGGGAATGTGCGCGCACACACGTAATAAAAACCTATTTGCTAGCCACTGCCTTTCGGTTTCCTTTCATTCACATTCCCATTCCTTTTCACCTATCGCTCTTCATTCAACCTTAATCAACCAAACATCCTGGTAATGGAAGGGAAAAAGAACACGCAGAAAAAGTTAAATAAAACTGAAATGAGGCAACACAAAAAAAGGACAAAATTCCACTTGACTTCCATCCCTGCATGGTGGTCGAAAGGTAAACAACATAAAGGAAACTGGTCGTAAAGTAAAGTCGGTTTTTTGTTGGCACCTGGCTAACTATGTAAACTGTCGCTCTAACAAGCTAGATAAATAAGTCCTTCTTCGTTTTTCATCTTTAAGGATATTTGCAGAAGGACCTGCAACCTGCCACCGCCTTGGTGCCAAGTGGAAAACGTCAACTAATTCTCCAGATCCTTATTCAAGTTATCATTGCATCGTCATCGTCATCATCATCATCATCGTCTTCGTTTCGTCCTTGTCGTTCTTGTCATATCTTCGTAACGGTGCATAGTTTGTAGTAGCTACCTCATGTTTAGAACTAAGGAAGCTGAGTAGATATCCACGAAAGTGCAAATATCTCCTGTATCTGTATCTGTACTTCCATCTCTATCTAACTTCAGAAGGAGTCAAAGAAACCCTTTTGTTTCTGACATGCAAGTACCTACCTAGTAGCAAAAACCCGTAAGCAAACGTTGTCATCTTCATCTGGTCGTGTCAGAATCCTACCATTTGCAGATTTCATTTTTTTCCGTGTTTCGCTTTTATACACTTTTAGAGGTATTGAGCTTATTTATTTATGCAAAAGTGCTAGAATAGGACACCTTCTCAGACACGTAGTAGGCATACACACAAATTACTCGTACACATATATTATATAACAATACAAATCCTCGGTGTTCACATTCCGATTGTTGGAGTGCTTTATATTGTTGACTCTTGGACGTGCATTTTGTTGGCACGAGTATGCTGCTATGCATGTTGAATAGGGAGTGCAAAGACTTCGTCATCATCCACTTGCATCAAGTGCAGTGCTATACCTTTTGTTTGGCTTGGATGAAGAATGAAAATTGTTTTGCAACTAATAACTGGTATGTTGGGTACACTTTGTAGCATCATCAGATTTGAGGCGAATGTTCTGCTTAGAATATTTTGATAATTGCGAGTGGTTGTTGTGAGTGTTTGTAAGATAAACTATGGGTTAGGAAGTTTTTTTAGTTCATCTTCAGTGCAAAGGAATTATGTTAAATCAAATTGCAATTATAGATAACGAGCAGCCAACAAGAAGTAATAAGAGCTGCCAGAAGGATTCCTATTTACTTCAGTAGCGACGGATCTTTCCTCCATCGATCGATGAGGCTAATGATCTCGAGCGTGCTGCATCCTTCATTCACGATGGCTGGGTTTTTTTAAAACATAGTTTCGGATTTCATTGTCATCTCGAACTTTAAAGATCTTCTTGGCTAATATAGCTTAGCCATTTGCTTGATGTGGCCGAGCTAATGCAGTCCTCCTGGGACAGCTTATAGAGTCGGGGGTTCTATCTTCTCCTCCATTCACCCTCCTCGCAGACATCCCTTGCTGTTTCCAATGCCTTCCGGTCTACAGTTCTTGGGTTTTCCCATTTAAACTCCTGATGTTGTTTCGATCGCGAGAGTCCACTACACTATTTTTTATTCCTTAATTTTCCTGTTTCAATACTCTCCTTTTTACCGCATTTCTAGCTGTAGACTCAATTAGTCGATAGACGTTTCTGGGAGACTATGCAGACCAACTAATCCTTCAAAGATATTTTCCTTACCGAATTGCTCAAATAGCTATCTAAAAAAAACAATCAAATGCATGTCTTTGGTATACGTTAAAATTATGCTTCAATTAAGTCTAGACTACAGCTTTTCCTTTTTGATAGCTTCCTACATTGCTACAACTCTCTTACACTCTCATTTATTATTGTATTATTAATGTAGTTAACTCCTCCTCCTTCTCCTTTTAGTAATTTCGTTCACTTTTCAACTTTGATGACATTCCGCACTTTATGGAATTATTTTTCAGATGCAAAATTGTTAATGAATTTTCAACAGCGTTCAACGTCCGTTCCTTCATTACGTTCTAACATCGAAAAAGTTAAACCCAAGAAAAGAGCACTACTTAAATCTTGTCTAACGTCCTTTGCGAATTTTTAAACTAAATCCTAATTAAGAGAGTACACAACACTGACAGCTTAACTTGCTTCACGCTTTAGCTTGTACGTAAGCAAACCTTTTAAGTTTGTTCCTTCCATTAAAATAGCTTGAAAAACATAGTTGATTACTTAAAAAGTCATGGAAATAAAAAATCTTCTCCTTTTTTTTATAGAAAAATCCTCAATGGTTGCATTGTGAAAATTCTTTTTAAATCCTTTAAGCGACGTTAAGGCAGGGATTTAGTAGCATTTTTTTTCTTTTTTTTTCTTGGTATTTTTTGATGAAAAGAATGTAAACTCCGCAGTGGTTTTGTTGCACATCTATTCACGCAGTTATTCAAATACGTTCATTCGTTTGACTTGTGTTCTAGCTATGTGGATAAAAGCGAACCCCAATATTCATCTATCCACCCATAGATGCCCTACATTTACTAAATTGGGTAAATCTCCATCATCATCATCATCATCATCATCATCGTCGTCATGTGGTATATTCGTATACCAGTGGTAGCAACGTACAACATGCAACTTTCACAAGAAAAGAAAGAAAAAGATTTTCAATTTAATCCCAGCACGTACTGCATCCATTTTACTGGTGAAATACCATAGAAAGATACGAAAGTGATGTGGCAGAGCATCAACGCGAATGCGAGAGAGTTCGTTTGAAAGTCAAATTAACTTAGAAACACAGCGGCGGCATTTAGAGTCCTGTGTGCGAGGATGTATGCAGCAGTAGCATATACTCATCCCATTTGATCGTATCTAATATGAGAAAATCCCATAAAAAACAATCTTGTTATCAAAAGGAGATATTTTTGTGCTCTTTTTTTTTTTGTGTACTTTTGCTCCAGCCTCTCGAAAAAGTGGGGCAAAACAAATCGAAATCGGAGCAGATACAAGGATAGATGAACATCTCATAAGCACTTAATAAAATATTTAACATTAATCCGAGTATACGAAGACCACATTGCGAGGATTCGTCGTGTACGTACAAGGATTTGCGATGATAATGATGTATACGTAAGCGTGTGCAGTATGCAAAGAATGGGCTGCGATAAGCTAATGGCAAACATTTTTAGGATTTATTTAAGGTGGGTTGAATGTTGCAGATAGGTACGTGGTGAATTAAAACCGATTTTAAGGATATTGCCTAAGTACACTTGTGCTTATGTGTAGCATTTTTGATGTATGAGATACTTTAAGGAATGCCATCTGTGCTTAAGAGTTCATTGCTGACTGAAAGGGCTAGACACAGGTGCACACAAATACCTCCCTGAATTTGTATATCTTGCATTCTCTCTAAAGGATGCCAGGTTCCCCGAGGACTGATTGCTTTATATCATGGGAATTGTCCTCAAAACAACAAAAAAAAACTCCAGTTCTGCTGAACAAGAAATTGAAAAGCGGAAAGGACGCAACGCAAATATACGCACATTCATCACATCGACCTGTGTTGTAGGAGAGAACAAAAACAACTTGCAGCATCCTTTTCGTCAGTGGAATGTATATTCGGTTTTATTTATTTTTCACAGGAAGCTCCGATGCTTTCGGGGAGAACTGCTGTCTGTTTTGTTGTTTTTGATTCGCATTTTCAATTTTTGATGGAGAGTCGAGATATTTTGATGTTTTTTTCTTCGTTTTTTGATTTGGCGTGGGATTGGTAAACACGATAGTCCACTGAATGGCGTCAGGATACCAAACATACAGCACTTCATCTGTCGCAGTTGTTGATGGTGTTTTACCGTCACATCGTCGAGGTTAATACTTTGTTCATTTGCTTAGTCAGAGATAGGGCGTGAGAGAGAGTTTTTGTGTTGCAGGAAAGCATCCTGTCTGCCGGTTTCTAAGTGGATTTTCAAATACTACCAGTTACCTACATCGATCTTGCATTTTTCATAGACATTCGGTTGATAGATAAACAAGCAGGTGCATTCGTTGCACAAGGCTTAAGTTTTGGATATTTTCAAGTCCGTAGTCCTAATGGAAATGGCTTACATCGCATTTTTGAACAAACATTTTTTCGGGTACTTTTTTGGAAACAAACGCTGTTGGGGATTTTTTAATAGATGCGCTGTCGGTGGAAATGAAAAGAATTGTGCGATTAACAAACGTCTGACGATTTTTTTTTTTTGGTCGGTACCAAATATCCCAGTTTGTATCTGTAAGTAGTATAGGAAAGGTATTCATGAAAATGTTTGAAATACTTTCGTAGAGAGTGCCCATCGAATGAATATCCTTCCTCTTAGTACCTTGCTCTGTGCATCAGGGTCAGGGAACGGTGGTAAGGATAGGTACCAAAATTGTAAGGAGCTTAACTAGTCTAGCATGTTCATAACTTGAACATGGTGCATTATTTAAAGAGGTTTTTGGGGTCCCCGCTAGCAAGCATATAATCGGCTCATAGGCGAACATCATGGTAGAAATTCACCTGTTCAACTTATAGGATAAAAAAAACTTTACAGGACAATTAAAGTTCACGTTAATATTATTACTAAGGTATACAACCTATTGCACCTTAGGAACCTTTTTCTATTTAAACTCAAAGTCTTTTTAATGTTTGCAATTTCTATATCTTTGAAAATTGGAGATTAGATCCCTAGATCCCAATTTGTTTACCCCAAGATTCAAGTAAACACCAAAATTATGACATATTAAGAAATATTTTCATCTTTGAAGCGTGTTCTTAGATAAATATTAATTTCCTCACTTGACAGTGTTATTGTATCTGCTAAACGTTCACACACTCAATAATCTTTTCTTTTTCACAACAAATTGTTTATAGAATTAGCGCTCGTTTTTAATCCATTCTAAAATAACATTTCCGACCAAAATTTATCGCTGATAATTTATGAGATACCAACACACACCGCAACACTTTAAGAAACACCCGAGATAAAACCAACATTTTTCTTCTCTGCCTTAAATATTGAAGTCTATTGCAGAAACATTATCTTTTCAAAGATAAAACAATTTATTGCGGTTGAAGTAGTTTTTTTTTTATTTTCTTTCCCGAAAAAAAAAGAAAATGTACAAATATTTATTCACTGGTACTTTAGAACCACATTCCAAATTGATTAATACACTGCAAAGTAGGTATTATTTTCAATGTAAGCAACACAGTGCCTGTAGCTTTTCGTGCTGACATCTTAATGGCAATCTTAGCCAATATTAGATATCCACACAACCGACAATACGAAAACTCAAGAAACCATAATTAACGCCTATTATCGGTCGATTTTAGCTCCAGGGTTAGTTGTTGTCTTCACCACAAAATAGCAACCAGCATCCCAAATTCTAAATGTCAATTCCTTCGAATTTCACCGTGAAAGAAAATCATTTCAGTTATCAATGAATTGGAGGGTAATTCACAAAGAAGAAAAAAGAAGAAGCAAAGAAAACCAGACAAACCAGACACAAACCCCCGCTCCAATCCTTAGGAATCTGTCAACCGAATAAAATCAGCTCTCATGGATGGTCTTTTCAAAATAAAAAAATATAAAAAAAATGAACAAATTGAATTGATTTGGCAGATTGGGGTTGATTGAGGGATACCAATAGAGGGGGTACTTAGTCTCCCGCAGTATTCACAAAGACTCTTTTGGTCTCTCGGCATACTTCAAGTGAAACCATTAGCCCCCATAACAGTTGTCGTCGGGATAACTGCGACAACGATTTCTCGTTGACGGACTCGTATAGTCAAAAAGCCACCAGCAGCTAACCTAAATGTATGTGTTTGTCAATTTCTATTTGATTGGATACTATCGTTGGATTAGATAATTCGCAAAGATATCGCAAAGTTGCTCTTCAATTTAGTCCAAAAGTTGTGAACTCTTTGTGGCTTCTTCTTTGTCTGTGACTGTGTCTGTATCTGTGGATGTCGTTTCAATTCTTGGCATCCTATACAGAACACAACCAGAAATAGTCTGAGTAATCGAAGAATGTCTGTGCGCGACTATACGATGACATGTCGCCTCCATGTGCAGAACACAAGGAATAGACGATTGTGTAGTTCGTACAACAACGCTTAGTTGTTGCAACAACGACACAGTGATCTGTCATAAATTTATAGCAAAGTATGATTTTACGTCATTCTTTTATTACCATTGTTTGTTCTCCTTCGAGGAGTCAGCAGGATATAGAGACCGACGAAGAATCAAGCAAATTGTAGCATGCCGGCAAGCCATTAATCGTCCTTGACAGGACTTGGCTAAATCACTGTCGGATTAGTGCAATATATACATGCACACACATATAAACATTTATGGGAGACAAGCATATAAAAGGGGCAAATGGTGTCTCTCTTCTTGCCAAGAATTGGCATACAAGCGCCAACAATTGTCATAATTTGATAATGCAATAATGGAATTGCTGCATTCTTTTCAAGTGCCATGAAAGGACGTGGATAAAGTGGGTAAATGTTTTTTTTTTTTATTTTCTGTTGGTGTTGTTTGCATTTGGATGGCATCGTTTTAGATACAGTTACGGGAATATTGTGCAAACAATTGAAGTTTGCCAGCGTGATGGCATTGAAGGCGATTAAAATTTATGCCGAAATACATTTTGATAAGTTCATATTGTGTTTGTGGACTCATAAATGGTTTAAAAGTGATTTCAAATGGAACTACGAGAGAGACAGTGTGTTCATTTTTTTATATATTAAGATAATAGATGCGGCTTATGAATATGTAAACATATTTTGTACACGTTCCTCGTAACCATGTTGTTTTTTTTTGTAAGCGGTAGGATAGGTATCCCGACGCACAACCTATTCTTGAGTAGTATTGAAAGCTAGTTACTGAGGTTCGAAGACGTCGAAGTAGCTTACGTAAGGTAGGTAACCCCTTTCCATCCTGAGTGTTGCCGATACCGTAGAGTCAGTTGCGACATATGTGAAAATGCAATACGCCTCGTGTTATGACAATATCTCTCATTTCTATCAATCATTTTGCGTGGAATATACCTATATTTTTGGTGCAACTATCCCGAACGCTTCAAATCTATAGTCCTCACTTTGTCCTTAATCATAGATAAAAATTGGTGAAAATTGATAGTGTTGATCACTCAAAATTTCAAAATGTTGATGTCTCAAATGGTCATGAGGATGAAGTGTACTAAATGGAACTATAGGTTTAAAACTCTCTTTGAAAAATAAAAGGCGGACAGCATTTCATAAAGATTAACTTTATAAACTCTGTTGTTTCAGCGATATTTGTTTTCATAAAGCAGACACCCTCCTGAGCGGACAAAAGACAACAGTCCTACAGCTATCGGCTTAGGAGAGACTCCTCCGAACCGAATATCTGTAATCTGTTTTAGCAGATCTTGGATCTGTTTTTGTAGATGCATCGGCTTTGTAATTAAGTGCGTTGGACTACTAAGAATAAGAACTGTCATGAGAAGCTTCTCAAAAATAAGTTGTCGATCAGAATCGGCATTAAACTGTAGGTCCCTTCTATTCGTTTACAAAAAAATATCTTCGCACACACAATGGTTAAAGAAGCTAGGCTTTGGTATAAGGCGTTTACGCCTAACATTTTTTTTAAATCTCGTTCCTGTGCAGAATTTGATGTTCAAGGAGTGAAGAAGGAGAATAAAATGTTTGTACTTGAACTCCTCTGTATTCCGAGTAAGTTTTCATTAATATTAAAGCCTATGGCAACCATTTTCTTGGTTAACCTAAAACCTTCATGAGAAATCTTTCTCCCGTTCATCCGCTAGCTTTTTTCCTCTTCTGACCCAACAGATGACAGAAGATTTCGACTATCTTCGGAAGAGAAATCTGCGTCACTGGCAATAAAAAAAAACTCGCTCGGAGGAAATTGCGACAACATGTAGCAATTGTTTACTGAGATGCAAATAATGACAGTGACAATGCGTCATATAAAGTATATACTCATACACCATGGCTGCTCATTTATGTATATGGATCGTTGAATGTTCGGTTAGGTACCATTAAAGTTGTTGCAACGTACAAAAGAAAGGCCAATATTTCCTTAACACCATTAATCGGTCATTTCTTCTTCTTCTGTGTTTAGATGTTTTCGAATTTTATTAAAAAAGACAAGAAAATTAAAACGCAGATTCAGATTTTATGTTCATTCTTAATATCTGACTGAATTCTTTTAACCCAAATAAGAATTTCTTTCATAAATTGTACAATAAAACAAAACTAGGCCACTGAAATGAACCCTTAAAAATGCATTTACTTTGTGTTCTCAATAGTTGATATAGCATCGTCATTTTCAAAATGTCATGCATGATGCTCTTCTGCGAATGATTTGTTCTTCAACTGGCAAAGAACTGCATTTAATAAAAAACAAAACACAGTCACTCATAACTAAAGGAGCATCTTTAGAAGAGGATTGATCAAAGAAAAGAACACACTTTACAATCTTTCCCGCTTCAGTCTATACACACCCCCTCAAGTGAACTTCTATCAGGACATTACGAAAACTGATGACAGAGGGCACGAATGAGCAACACTAACAGAAATAAAAATAAATGATTGAATCCATTTAAGCGTGAAATCAATCATTTTGCACTAAGAACAACAGAAATATGTATAAAAAAAAAAATACCCATCAGGGGATGGTTGTAGGTGAATCCCCTTCACTCCGTGAGTTCGTAAATAAACAATACAATAGCAAACAGCCCTTCCTTTTCATTGTCGCAATCATAATTTTCTTTGCACACAAATAAAATGCGATACAACGATTAATCCACATAGATCGATAAGCACCCGCCGAAGGCTGTACACATACAATAAGACAGTTTCTACTCCTGCTTGTGCATCCTGCAATTTTCCTCTATTCGGGAAATGAAATTAAGAGAAGAATGCCAAAGAAATTACAATATTTCCGCACTAACTCACACACTACGACTACCCTGTTTTTGCACCAAACGAGTACATGTGGGAAAAACTTAACATTCTCCCTCGATCTCGGTGCAAGTATTATACTTATGGGGGTCGGGTTTTTTTTTCTCCTGACAAACTGAAGGATATAATGTCGTTACACATGTATATATGCTTCGGTGGATCAAGAATCGCATCATTTCGGGTGGAGATAGAAGGTATACCTTGTTGATTTTGTGTTGTTTCTGCATTTTCTACTTTTTCATCCTTTTCTCAGTTAGTTTAACTTAGAAAATTCAAACCGACCCCCATGGGCTATATACGTGAAACACCGCCCCACATCGCTTCGTTAGGATAATAGAATCTCACCTAAGTGTGGTGCTTGGCTTGATGCGAAGAAGAAGAAGTAGAAGAAGAAGCGATTCATCCGAATTCACTGACTGAATGAAAATTTCATTAATTCCATTTATACTCTTTTTCGTATTCGTGTTTGTACTCGTAGCTTTTGCTGTCAGCGGTAAATTTTCCACCCCCAAGGCGGATGTTAGAATGCTTGATTTCTCAAGGAATACACACTTGAAATTTAAAAAAATATATATACTTCTATATATTATAAGATATGTCTGTCTTTTCCGGGAGCAAAAAACAGAACACAAGACTAACAACTCGTGTCGTATCTATGAACAGTTTCTTGCTTGTGTTATTATTATTTTTTTTCTCCCAAGACTCCTTGGACAACTTAACAGTTGAAATTTGATCATGACAGAGAGTACAGATAAACGTTCTGTTTATATTTTCTTCTGTCTAGTAATAACAGTATCTGACCTTTGCCATGGCACTCCACAGTGAGTTGTACTCGAGTACTTCACTGTAGTTGCAGTACGTACACTATTTCCTCCTGTCGTATTGTATCTTCTTCTCTGAAAATGCATGTCCCTTGTATCTTTAACGACTGATATGCTAGAAAATTTCCGGGTAAAATTCATAATTTTCATTTTATGTGATTTTGATTAGGGTATTTTAAAAAGTACTTCCAGATTCCTTCCGTTTGCTTTCTCGCATTGCACCCCTTTCATCATTACTCTCTCTTGCTCCTGCTATCTGAAGAAAACTTTCTGAATGAATTGTTTCTACTGATAAACTTTGACTTTGACAGGAAAATCTGTTGAATTATCATTGATGAAATTGTTGACGGATTTAAAAATACATACATATATGTATGTAGGTATTAATTTTTTTTACGAGTGTAAAACGGTTTCTGTTTTTTTTTTTTGTGTGTGCCTAAGCATTCGTTTGGTTAGATTAAAAAACAATTAAAAAATGTGGGTACCTAATTTCGTTTGGGTTTCACTCGTAATCCCTGAGGTAAAGTTGCATCACATTGTTTCATGGGATTTTAGTGGCTATCACGTTGTACTATGTATTTTAGTGGTAAAATGCTGCGGGTCTCGTTCAATAAGTCGTAAAGTCGTTAAATGCGGGAATTCGAAGTGAATTAAATGTTTTATTTTTAAGAAGCTGGGCGCAGAGATGCTATAATACATCGATGATACACTCCGGTATGTGATTTCTAATATTAACAGCTCATTTGTCGTAGAACAGTTTTATTGTGGTGCGTGTAGGTAGAGGAAAACAAAATTCCTCAAAGATATGTTGTAGGTGTGGTTTTTATAGAGAAATAGAGAAATAGATGGAAAAGCTATGCGAACTATTTCGGTGTTTGCCATCAATTTAACAGCAGACTAATTTATTCCTCTAAAGTTGTCGTTGGTGTAATTAGGATTTAAGTGGACAGAATAAGGATTCTAAGCATTCCTGATGGATTGACATATTTATTTTTGGGGAATATTCAGCTTCGGGAAATATGAAATCTGACATTTGGCTTCAAGATAGATCATACCGAACGAGGACTACTTCGGCGTGCGCCTTAAATCGAAAAATAGATTCTACAACAAATATTCCCTTGTCAAGCAGTGTACATTGTGTATTTGACTATGAATCCCAATGTCCGTTCTTCGATTGTTAAGCTATCGAATACAGCAATTTATCCTATAGATTATCGAAGAATGAAACTCAGTATCGAACTTAAACTTAAGTAGTTTGTTAAGTGACAATTTGTTGTCTCAAGTTCGACAGCGGGTAATGTCTATATATGAGAAGAGTAGTGTTTATCATTATAGACTCGCGAATAACACGTCGAATTTTGAATAAGTTTTATGTTTTAGTTTCTCTCGAAAGTATTTATCGCTATTTGGTTTTTTTACAAATTGTTCAATATTTTCGAAAGGTATTGAATAACAATTGAAATATTACCGTGTCGTAACTCTATAAACTAGGCTAAAACTTTTTGCATTTGGCTATAAGTCATTAATCAGTTCTATTTTGCTGGGTTCCTGAGCACGTTGGAGTGGAAGGGAACCAAAAAGCAGACGAATTGGCCAGAAACGGCTCTGATATAAACCCACTACTAGCGGACGGAGAGGTGCTACCGCCGTTCTGGCTAAGAAAGTTGACCATACAACTGGGTAAGGAACAATGGAGCAACAACAGCAGCCCGTGGCCTGATGTTGACACCAAAAGATCAAAATTCTTAGTCTCTCTTAACAGAATTCAAATCCGGGTGCTCGTTCGGGTGTTAACCGGACACTGCATCATCGGAAACATGGCTAAAAAGCTAGGGCTCTTTGCAAATGACTTCTGCAGAAGGTGCAAAGACGAAAACGAAATAGAGTCCGTGGAACATTTTCCATGCCACTGCACAGCTCTTCAGAAACAGCGCTTATCTTGCATTTGAGCACGGTTCTTCGAAAGTATGGACGAATTGGTCGGAGTAAATCTATCCGATAAATAACTAGGAGATTATCTTTGGCATTATCCTATATGAATACAAGAAATGCATTGAAGATGGAGTATCTTAAACTACTTGCAACTAACTCGACATGTTGGCTAAAGCCCTTTTCAAGTAACATTTATATTGAAATCGAATTTGCTCACTTCCTACGCAATTTCATCTTCAAATTGCCAATATAGAATCATTGAAAAATCAACGACCAATATTAATTACTACGACCATCCCCCATCCAAATCCCATACATCATTTTGACTTACATATTAATTACTTGAGTAAACTATTAAGACCCACCCATTGCTCATAAACAAGTCCATTAAATTGGCGTACAAGATCTTTTCTCAAACCCAGCCACAGGAGCGCGCTCCGATTGCGATTGCAATGCACAACAATATTGATGCCGATAACCGTGGCCTGGTCTGGCCTCTCTTAAGACCTACAATACTTGAAACCAATGATACACCGAAGATAATGATGAAGACTTGACCAAACCAGCCGACAATCGGTTGAAATCATTTTTCCTTAATTGAATTGCGATACTATATTTACTCGAATGTATATTAGTACCTACCATCTACCACATGGATGCATCTACCTATATAAAGTAAACAACTCCTAGGGTTCCGCACTTACAAGTATGGGTTCTTGAATAAAGGTGATTTATTTGAACATGATTATGATCTTAGTGCAAGAGATTTGTTCGCGCATTGAGTGCTATTGCTCCTGGTTCGGTTCGAGGTCTTCATTTTGTGTGCACACTCTGTGGTCAGTATTGTGGTTATGGTTGGTTATCTATGGAAATACATTTCTTCCCTATATACATATTTGAATCTGGAATAGAATTTTTAATGGTTCCGATCGACAGAATTCCACTGACAGACAACAACAAGATGAGTTTGAATATTAGATTTTTGTTTACTATAGGTTCCGGGACCGATGATGGAAATGTTATAGCAAAAGATTCATCTTATTCTTAAGTGCCTCACATAGTATTGAGAAATAGACGACGACGAAGACGACGATGATGGCGACGACTACAAGAAAGGAAAAACGTATAAGACGATGACTCCTCTCGGAAGACCACCTCTGCGCGCCAGTGATTGTACTCGTTTGTTCTTCAATAAACCAAAAATGAAAAAAAAAACAAGATTTGGTGATTGACGAGAATCGGTGTACGGAGGAGCGGAGTGGAACATGAGGTGTACGAAGTGGAAACTTGCGGTGAGAGAAGAGTCTCAAAAGTAAATAAATAAAGCCGCGGGTTTGATATTCATATATTTCTTTCAATTCGTATTCTTTTTTTTCATATTTAACATTTTAATGAATCAGAGTCTATTGAGATGTCAATATTTGATTAAGTCCAAAATTACAATTAGATACATGGTATCTTTATGGTAGATGTACTTTTTTTGGGGGGATCATCAGTCTGATGTTAAATTAATTGGTACGTTTCGGAGTGAAGTATTCGTGATGCTTCCCTTTAGAATCTGATTGTTAATCAACTGCACAATGAGATGATATGTATGTGGTTTTTATGTTTGTTATTGTTGTTGTTGTTAATCTTTTGTGCAATCACTGTTTTCAATATCTACTATAACGGATAAGGAATTTGTAGTTACACAAGGAAACATGAAGGTTGATGACTTTTCATAGTTTGACCTTTTGGATGGTTACATATTTTATGAGGGTATTGACGGGAGGAAAAGGAAAAGTTGTGTGATGGGGGTTAATAGTATGAAAAAAAGCAGAAGTTTCAAGTTCAAACAAAGAATCAAAATATACTAGAATTTCCAGCGTAATGGCGATGCGAAAGAGAAGAAAGAAAAAATGCCTTAATGTTTACGAAATCCAATTTTGTGTGTTTTTGTTTTAGCATTGCCTCTACGCCTGCAAATACAGCTTGATGTAATCCTTAATTTGAAGAATTAACAGCTGTGTTGTTTAATCCTATACTTTCGACCAAAGGACTGAATTTCAATTACAGTACACAGTACTAGTGCACAATACATACATAATTGGGACCACATAAAGGTCGACAAGACTAGACTTAATACAGCGGAAAGTTAAGAGGGGTATCCTTATATGTACGTATTATTGTGATTCTGTGTGGTTTCAAAATGAACCTACTTTTGGGGTAAGTGTGTTGTGACACTGACGAGACACTTTAAGCAAACATGGTGTTCTTTAAAAGTTATATTATTTCAATTTGGCATTGTGATCAATTTGAAAGTCTTTTTTCAATTAAAAACAAAATTTTAATGTGGCAAGTTTTCATATGACTACCGCCAAGCAGACCTTATTTCAGGTACGCAACGATACAACGATAATGGTCAGTTCCCCTTTTAGACATTTGTTCTGCCAAATTATTATCCAAATTATTTCAAAACATATTTAAAAAAAATAGCTTTTGTCCAAATTTCAACTTCAATCTCTTGGAAAAGTGGAATGCTATTAAATTGTACGTATGTACTCGAACGGACAACGGCAAATATTGTTGGGCTCTCACCCATACAGCTCTTCGCTAAGAAGACAGCTGCCAGAAGCGCTATTAAGCTGCAACTTGAACATATGTAAGTTTAATCCGGTAGACCGTGTGGGTCAGCTGAAAATACTTAAAGAAATCTGAAATCTTACAAAACCTAGCCAAACACAAAAAAGTCAAACTTGGATGAGATCCTGGCCACCAAGGTATTGCAGCCAACGAATCTATAGATGAGTTGGCTAGAGATGGATCAGAATCTGCGTTCTTAGGACCAGAACCCTACTGCGAAGTCAACTGGGCTGCTGCTTTAAGGCTAATTAACGATTGGAAACAACAACTTCGCCTGAACCACTGGGAAAGTGGACTTAAGACAATCCAAAAGATTAATTAAGGCCTACTCCTATAAGGAAACTATTAAGTGTCATCTGAGATATCATATTAAAAAAATGAGACTGAATATCGGTTCTGTCTAGAGGATGATTAAAGTTCGGAACATATCTTCTGTGAACGTCCGTCCCTTCATTGGTTAAGACAACGGATCTTCCAAAAAGACATCCATACATCAGCAGAATTTAGAGACTCTCCAACGAAGGACGTTTTGACATTCACTAGGAAAGTCACCCGTTAACCTCATCCCCTTTTTCGATACAATTGACCTTGAGCCATGTGGGCAGGAACGTAAAACAAATTTGCAACATCACCGAAACTCCGAGAATTTTTAGTGGCAGTTGATTATCCACAAAGTCACATTTCCCTCGTGATTATTCTGTGAAGATCTGAGTTGGCATTAGTTCTTCAGAAGCCATCAGAAGCAGGTCCAACAAGTATCCCTATGATTTCCCTTTGGTATCCACTTCTAACATTCATCTACAAAGGAACTACAATTATAAACATATTTATAGGAAATAATTATCCATGTAGTTAGCAAGCTGCCTATTATTTAATCAGATAATATAAAATAAAAAATAGTTTGCTTAGTACAAAGAGCAATCTTATAACGCCTATGGAGGGAGCAGAGATTAAAACACCATAAAATAAAAACAGTTCGCTATTTTATCCATCGTCTTTCAGAAGGATGATGTGATCACTGTCGTCGTTGTCGTCATCATCAACAACATCCCCTTTGACTTAGTTACGTTGCTATTGTTCTTTCTCCTGGCGACAGAAATAAAATATCAAAACAAAAGGCAGCAGAAAAAAAAACAAAAAAAAAATCTAAAAATACATGAAACGACGAAAGGAAGGGAAATTCCGTACTGCAACTAACAATGGACAAAAGGACGATTTATGTTTACAGTGCACATAAAAATTGCACCCTGGGTTAAATCCCTTTGCAGTTGTGTAGTTTATTCTTTATTATTGTTTTTTTCGCCCGTAGTTGTTGCCTTTCTGTTCGTTCTCTTCGTTTGCAATACGACGAATTTTCACATATACCTACCTTCGTTGGTAAGGGAGGATAGGTGTTGTCTATTATAGAGGTAGGCGAAGGCGGATAGAATAGTTACAGATACAATGTTTCATTACGCGATTATCCCTAGATTGGTTCCTGCTTGACTACCTTTAGGTAGATTTTTTTCTATGAACTTTGTAAATTGCCTTTTCGTCCTTTTTGTGTGCGAAATTTCAGCTGCTATTGGGTATCTACCATACTTTAACACAGTTGAGATGTAGTAAAATTCTTTTACTTGGTGCAAACAATTTAAATGAAATTTTTTTTCTTGAAACAGGAAAAATTAAAAGAAAGGAAATGAAAATAAAAAAAAAAAATGTAAATATAAAGGCGATTTAAGGAACACTGGACAAAGAGATGCTTTCCAGGCTAGGTGTGTGTGTGCGTTATTGTTATTATTATTACTCTCATTACGAAATTGTTCGTTGTAGATTTTACTTGTTATTTCTTTTTCTTAGTTCTTAAATATTTTTGTTATTCTACCCGGCATACCATCTTGAAGACCACCCAGGGATTGTTTGAACAAACACACCGCGTCCATGTCCATGTCCATTTCATGAAATACCTTCTTGCACTAAGAACTTGAACAAGAAAACCGTACAAACTGGCCGCAAGTAAGTAAAATATTATACTTTTTTTTCTTAAAAAAAAAAAACATTTTTCTGCTTCCCTTTCGGCTATCCATCCAACATTAAGGAATAATAACACAGTGTGTTGGGAAGCAGTGAACAAAAAAGTATAACTAACACCAACGAAGGATGTTAGAAGGATACGATCCGAAATATAATTTATCATCGAGATACAAAACAGCCAAAGCCACCATCCATTCAAATGGAGGTGGTAACAAAGAGATGAACAGCATAAAGGAGCAACAGCAGCAACTTTGGTCCATGTATCACACAGCAGAATTGTAGTATGTGTGTTTGTATAGAGATACTACGTTATGTTAAATAAAAATTAAAAAAAAAAAATAATAAAAACACCAAGATAAAAACGATGTGTGGTGTCAAAGTATCTCGGTACTAAGTAATTATTTACAACGAAATGGAAATATTTTAAATTGAATCGCACGAAAAGAATAGACCGACAGACATACCAAACACATTACACATAATATCCTTTATGGTTTGGAAGGAGGAGGAGTTGTATTGCACGAAGAAGGAGAAATATAACTTAATCAATTCGCTATGGACCAGTGCAAGTGAGCTTGAATATTATTTTAATCCCTAGGTTATGGATGCACTTCATTTGCAGCAGATACGCTGTGTTGTTGTTTTTATTTTCATTTTCATATTTCAAAGTTTACCACAGAAATTGCTGCCATATGCGTGAACGTTAATGGAATCTCTTGAAAGGGATACGTATGGGATTAGGTGTATCTGCTATTATTCATTGTGTTGTTCTTAATTTAACGTAAACACGAAGATGGTTTTGTAAGGGATAATTACTGGGGTGAATTCGGCCGCTAAAAGCGGGGCTATTATTCAAAAAATGTTTTTCATTTAATGACAATTGATCTCGTCTTAATGAGGTTTAAGTTGGTGTTTTATCAACGCGATGATTTGTGGTTATACAGAAAAAATCTATATTTAATCTACAAAATTTAATATTTGCGTAACAAAAAATATGTAAAATGAAATGAAGTACTTCCAAGTACAATGAGTATACTAACGTTGTTGCATAGAAAAATAGTGTAGTCCACTGAGTAGAATGATTTCAAAGAGTCGAGAAAAGTAAGACAAGTTGAAGAATTGTGGTCTAGGGATTGGTAAAGTTGTCCACAAAGGTAGTTTTGGAATATCAGTAATTGCAAAGATGACAATAGTTAAAGCAACCGCGAAGAATTTATTAATTCGAGTTTTAGGGCTATGAATTATCTTAGCTTCTTTCTAGACCTACCTCGGTCTCAGTAAATTTGCCTTACTAGCCTTGCAGAAAAAAGAGGGAAGTTACTATTGTGAGTTGATGTATTGAATGTTATGAAGATCACCGCCAACGTCTTCCGGAAAACCATTGCGTTGTTTTGCAACCCAAAGTGTTCCCAACAACCTGAAGCCTTTTCCAAACTGGCTACCTAAATTTATTGTAAGAGCATATCCTAGTAAGTGCGCTTAGAGTTTCTAATTCTAGTTACCACCGAATTGCATATAGAATGGTTGACCTTAAGTCCTTAGTAATTTTGTATCTTTTGCAACGGATATGGTTCACCTTAAGTCCTTAGTAATTTTGTATCTGCTGGAGGATAAATCTACTAAGCCAACAAAGAGAATTATTGTTCATCGCATTGGTCTTCAAAGGGATATGCTAATCAAAAAGATTAAAAAAAATGATCATTAAGGAAGGCCACTTGGTGATCGAACCGTGACATGAAATGAGTGTCGTCCCAGCTGGTGTTGGCAATATATTGAAGTCTCTGTTTGTAATCAAAGAATTTCCCGAATGGGCCTGTACATCTTTTGTAAATAATTTCAAATCATATCTAGAGGTTGCCACATGTTTACTTAAAAAGAAGAGATTTCTATGAGTCATCAACAAAGTAACCTAAAAGTTTGGCAGAATAATCAGCCACATGCGTAGGTGTGAATGAACTCACTGGATTTAAAGTGTTTAAGGACTGCTTAAGAGATATTAGTTAGTTTGATCACTAAATAATGCTACAAATGCTCATCAAAATCTGTACAGGAATAAGCTCTCAAATAGAATAAAAACTAGTACACCTCCTACTAAAGGCAGATGTATTTCAGCATTATAAAACTCGGCAGTTTCCAATAGAATGTGTAGTTTGCACTCATATTCCGATTGGGAGTGGTTCACAGCAGTCGTTTTTAGTTTTTTTTTCTAATTACTCCGCTTAGTAGGTGATTGTTGTACGGCAGGCGCTTATGTTATTACATATATAACTACATCTGTAGACTAGATTACTCAACACTGAGATTCTTAAGATACCTTACCTTGGGTTCGAAAGATAACAAAACATATGTACTTGCTGTATAGAATCTATTCGTGATTTTTTTTAGAGCAGACATAGTTTAAAATTTGTTTGTTTTTATTTAAGAAAGCTCTATAAAGTTATCTAACTCAGTTTGATGCAATATGTTTTGGTCCTATCTTTATGTAAGAGCACGTGCGTCACACGTTGTGCCTGCAAGTCATCTTGCTGTAAGTAAAAACCAGAGCGGCATATGGCCAACCAACCTGCTGTCTCGTTTTCCTCCACTCTGACGTTGCCGGGAACACATCAAAGTTGTATGGCGCATTTCTCGGAGTTCAAGACGCACTTCACTTCACTCAGATTGTGAATTCCATACCTAGTAATTGCATCTTAACAGTGTAGGCTTTGAATTGGAGGGCACCACCGTCATACCCACAGTGCTTTTAAGAAGATTCCTGCTATTTTTTCTTTTCGGGTTTAAACCAAACTACTTAATGATCGCTCAACACCATAAAATGCAAATTAGTTTACTAAACAGGCTCAATGCATGTTTTCACGCCACAAAGTCAATTAAACTTAATGTCGGTCAATGACATGAAAATCACATTTACTGAAAATTCCATCCGATCAGACCAATATAATTGTTGTCCACCCAATGACTAGTCATCTCATACAAACATACAACAAAAATCTTGTCGAATGCGATCCTCGTCGTCACAATCCCATCGATCATCATTTTTATTTCTGTCAATAAAAACAGCAGGACATATCGCGCTTCCAGTGTCAGGTCCATAACGATTTTTTCTCAGTTTAATGATCACCGATCTCCAGCGGATCCGTTTGAAAGATTGATATATGAGTGCTTGCCAGCACCCATATGTGAAGTCTGTGTTTGCTGTTCGCTGCTCGCTGCACTGGTTAATCCCAAGAAAGGAATTCAAGATCAGCATATCCAAATGGATATTAATAACGATCGGCTGCCGGAGAATTAATTGATTTTGTATTTTTTTTTCTTCTCCGAATAATATACGCATCGAAGAATGCGGGTCAACCGAGTGGTGTCATAAGAACTTAAATATTTTATTAGCCCCTAAATTGCGTGCGTGATGTACCGAACTAGCTTAGCGGAACGAACAATTTCCGATGAGCGCCCTACGTAATAGCAATTTTCAATTAGAAAATTTGTTATATTTTTTAAATGAATAATAATTTATTAGAGGCAATGCATGTGTGCTTTTTGGTGGGCAAAATTGAAAGGAGAACAAAAATCTGTGTGTGACGCACGACCTGTTTTTTTTTTTCTCAGGGAGTGGGCAAAAATTATGTATGTTTGTATGTTTTCCCTCGAGAAACCGCGCTAATGTAACAACACTGCATCTCCTATTTCAGAAACATGAGCACTTGCTGCGCACAGAACTTTGTGGCGATAATGATGACGACCACGATGCCGATGATGATAGGAAGCATGATGAACGGGACAAATAAACGCAAAGCAGCATCACACGCAGCGGACCAACAGCGGCCGGTTTTGTTTTGCAAGGCTAATAAATCCAAATGAATGTCAACCTACGCGATTGCAACAAGTATCGAGGAGTAGATAAGAAATCTCCACAAGTCTGAGCTGTGAGGTTAAAAGAATGCGTTGCTGTCGCCCATTTACGCTGAGTAGATTGCTGTGTTGTTGTGTAATTCGATACGCGTCTTTTCCGAAGTGGAGCCGTATGTTTGTGTGTAGTGTAGGGAACGGAACGACCAAAACCAGGCCATAAACTGTCTCAAGAGAAGGCAGCAAATTAGTTAAGTGTAGGCAACCAGCAACCAGCATACTGCGTACTACTACTACTACTAATATACAGAACATAATGCAACAAGGTAGGTACTCCTGGAGTTTTGCTTGGTGTATGCCGGTTAAAAAGTGTGGGGTTCAAGTGACACTTGAAGCAGAAGAAGACAAAAAGAAAATAATATATTCCTTATCGAGGAAGTTATTTCCATTCGATGGAAACGACAGGAAACTATTCTCTGAATAGGTAGATGCCTACACCCAACCCAAAAAGTATTGAATTTCTGGTCACAGAAAACCGAAAAGGGGCTGCTGGAAATCGAAATGAGGCTTATATCTGAATCGTTCTCCCTTTTCCTACTACACATAGAGCCAGAGTTCGAAGGTGGTTATTTGAGATGACATAGCCAAACCCATGTTCGTACACAGGTACAACACATGTGTGTGCTCAGGAAGACCCTTTGTGGTGATTTATCTGCATGCTGCATTAGAAAACGTAGGTATTTTCTTCTTTTCTTCTAATTGTCTTTGCAGCTCCGAGCAGCAGAGAACGAAGGTGCGACCCATCAACCCAGAGTGTTGAGAATGTGTAGGCTCTTGGAATACTAAATTAATCATATACCTACCTAGCCTTACCTTATACCATACCACCGATGGCCATAGATGTGTTTGCATGGATGTGTGTGTGTGTAAGTACTAATTGCTCTGACAGTACTGATTTGTGACTGATGCCGAGGTGATGGAGGTGTTGTTTGAATTTTAGATACATTTAATAAAATGTAGCACGTTATGTTTTGTGGATTCTTGGAAAAAGTCAACGACGATATATGTATCTACCAAGGTATAAAAGTTATGTACAACCAGAACGTGGGTTGGATGAACAAATTGTATGTGGGAGATTCTGATTCTGACTGAAATAGAATGCAACTCAGAAGTTATGGATGGGTAAGATGCATTGGAGAATCTTAATGATGACTTAATTATTTGTTATCATTTGATGTTGGAGTTGGAGTATTGCACGTACCACATCTATCACCCGGTTAAGTGGTTATGTCACTCGTAAAGACTCGAGGTGTATTAAATAAGAGTTGTTGTTTTTTTTTATTGAAGTGGAGCAATGGAGTTTGGAACTCAAAATGTGCATTAAATTGCGACATATTTAAAGCATAGCTAGAAAAAAGTATCAGACGTTCATTCCTTTAACATGGGAGTTCGTGATGTCGTCTAAGCGAACAATGGTTCTCTCTTTTATGAAGACTAATAGAAAATGAGAATGTGGTGTCATTTCAATTCAATTTACTTTTATAATTTATATTGAAGGTAAACACTTTGAGGTTAATAATACCATACAATATCTCCAAACGCCAGCCTTGGGTCGTACTCATCATGATTATGCTTCTTAAAATTTCCATATTTCTCTGATATTTTCTTTAAGTCCGTCAATAAGTGTGGTATTTGCTTAGACTTTATCTTTAATCGGCCAATTAAAATCTCTATTTCGCGAAATCACACGCCCAAGATATTTATGATGCAATATGGTCAAACCTCATGGTCGAACACTAACCTGGGTCCGCGGTAATGAAAGAGCTGGCGTTCTTGCCAAGCCGGGCTATCTATCATTATTTGTTGGCCCACATCCATTCATAGGGTGCTGATTATAGATAATGACTGAGCTTTAACGTCTACAGCATATTGAATGTTGGTATAATCTTCCATCATGCAGACATTCCAAGCTGATGGTCGACGGGGCAAGATCATTAATTGGTCTTGTCACTGGTTTCAGTCCTCTCAACGAGCATCTCAAACCATTAGAGTTAGAAACTCGGGACTCTGTGAGTGTTGTCTGGAAGTTAGCAAAACGCTATCTTTCTTTTGCTATAAGCAGACTGGCTGTCCTTTGCAAAAATCTCCTCCATGAAAATGATCTCAATCAAATTGAACCAGCCAACCTTATTCGCTATGATAAAATCACAAGAAATGTAAGTACAATACAATACCCACCTCGTGCAAAAGTCTGATAGCACCGCAGTGTTTCGAAAAAGCTTCCCGCTGGGAATCGCATTAAAACTGTAAGAAGGTTAAAAATCTATGACCTTGTTTCTTCTGGGCATTTTCATTTTACTTTGTTTAGACCCTCGCTTCAAAGAAATAGCTGACTTAAACTATCTACCTGATTCTCCTTACACCTTGTGGTAGATTAAATAATGTCTCCGAATTCTTGTATTGCGGTAAACGGAATAAGATAGTTTCAAACTTTTTAATTTATAAGAGGACCTCACGCTGGGCGCCACTGATAAAATCCACCAAATGGAGTTAAATGTTTTTGGTTCTTACTCTACAATACCTTCTATTTGAATAATACAATGAATGAAGTCCTTATGTATTTACTCTGTCAGTAAATCAAACTCAATTTGACTCATCCTCTAACTATTAGTTTTAATCGTTGTTACTCATCTGTAGTCTCAAACGCAAACATTCATATCGACATGCTACCAAATCTGCATAACAAAGATTCTAAAATAAATGATCCGTCCCATGTGGACCTTATCCAACAAAATGATCTGCGTTCAATCCGCCAGAAGTTGTCTTTTTAATGTAACAAAAAATAAAACATCAATCGACGCAATTTAGCCCGCTCGTGTTACTCACACTGCACTTGCCACAAGGTTTGTGCTGTACCTATGTGCTCACTTAAACACGAAAATTTATGTAAAGTCAACGCCTTAGTGACTTAGCTAAAGCTGTCCCCAGGGTAAAATAAACTCACGGCCGTGTGCGCGCTTCTACACACCCCGTTAACTTTCCCAAGGCATACGCACTGTGAAAACAGATTCTCTAAACCACCACCACCATAACTTCTATTCGTCAAGGACATAATACGTGCGACGTACGTCTGGGATATTCTTTTTAATGATGAAGTGGCAATTCGACCACTAATATATCCAAGGCAGGATGTGCCCTTTTTCGTGGAAAAATAAAATCAAAATCCACCCCATCTAACGAACTATTAGTCATCTATTTCTAAACGGACACATTTCGATATTCAGATAACATAACATGGTAATGGGGGTGGAGGAGTCAAAATAAAGTACAAACGACACTCTGTATACCTACCGGTTTTCCCCCTCGCAACAAGGATGCACTTTCTATTTTTAAAATGCGTGTGTTTTGCTAAGCTCTGGTCGCATCTGCCATCACCATAACGACAAGAAATCACGTCACATCTAGAGTGAAAGTGAGATGTCATCACGGTGCAGCGATTAATGTTTCCCCCGAAATGATGTGGAGGCACACATTTTAAGCTGTCTGGGGGAAGACAGTGCGTGCAAGTTACACACGCGACCACTCATCCATACCGAGCGACAGGAGACGACGCCTAATCTACCAAATTACTTTATGGTTGGCGCACCTAATTTTAAACCCATTGATAGTGTAACTATTCGTTTTGAGGGGATATTTATGTCAGGGGATAACAAGATCTCTAAAGATGTAGATGCAATAACATTGCAACTAACAAGGAGCGCATCCAGCAGGGTAATAACTTACCATGTGCAGCTGAAGTCCAGTGAAGGCAGAGATTGCAGATTAATATCATCACTGTTGTAAGACATCCTCTTGTTGGCTGCAGCATGTTGATTTGGATGTCGCTGCCAGCACCAATTACAATTATTGTGTCGCTGTTGTAACGAATTTGCTTCAGTTTAATCCAATGTTACAGGTTATCCGTTCATAGATGTAGTCTCACTAGTTCACAAGACGAACTTTTTATTATCTTATTTTAATAAATTTAAAACAATTGCACAACTATTTTTTTTTTCTTTTCTTTTGGTTAAGTTTTTAGAACTTCCATAACAATCTTACATTTCATACTTAAAAATTAAGTGGAAGTATTTCTCTTTTATTTATTTTTTTGCGAAAAAATTTAAACAAAACAATCGAAACTATTGGCAAAACAAAATTTCCATTGCGTATCTCTTAAAACACGCACATTCACTATCCTTTTGAAGATGTAAAAAAAAAATGATTAAAAATTCGTAAACGAAAATCCCGCAGATATAACGCCGAATGTTACAACGACCGAACCGACCGGCAAACGATTTCAAACTAAAGACGAGAATGCAGCAAGTATATTTTGCCCAGAAGTGGATTGTATTCGTTCGTTGCCGTGGTGGTGTGTGCAGAAGATACAAAGGCAAGCATTCGTTTTCATTGCCAGAGAGATTTTATGGATTTGGGATTGTTTTGTATTTCACGTTTCATTCGTTCCTTAGCAAGAGTGCATGATTGAGGAAATCTATATCTGGGACTATGGAATTTCGAAATCACACAAGGAACTCCATTGAAATGAAATAGCTGTATATCCATGCGCGAAACGGAATGACATTGAAATACAACCCCATTCATGGAACGATGATGAAATAAAGTTTTCCACATCAGTGTACAGTTAGTATTGTTCATGTTATACTTCTCTGGCAGCAGGAGCCGTTTTCTGTTACTCAAGGTCTTCGTCTCCACTTCGGCCTTCCTCAGCGCTGGTGGAAAGTACCTATTGCAACAAATATTGATGTCGGCCTGCCTGCTTTTTCGGGTGGGCTTGCATTTTTATGATCTGCATCCCTTGATGTTTGCATTGCTTAATTAATTTTTCTTCTTTTTTTTTGGCTCATGCACTGACCTAGACTGTAGGTAGCCTTAAAAGGATTTTCGATGAAAATTCATTGTAGTTTAGGGGTTGTCGGCAAAGTTTTTCCATCTCGAACTGTGAATTCAGGACAATGACTGAACTCTTGGTGTATTGTCTGAATGTGGGGATGGGAAGGGGAGGTTAACAAATAAGACCAAGACGGCTTTTATACCTACTATTCATTCCATTTTAATATCAGCTATAGAAGTAGAAGAACTGGGGCGGCCTTTTGTTGATCTTCACAGTTTAGAGACTGAAAATGATGTTTTATGTTACTGGGTTCAGTATACCTATTCAGAGTATTTTTTGCTTTAATGTGGTTTGTGCCTACCGAACTCTGAATGAGGGTTATTTTCGAATAGAATTTTTTTTTTTGCGATTGAGAAATAACCTATAATTATGGCTTACGATTCGCTTTGAAACGAAACTCTATAATTTGCTATTTAAATGAAGGTAGGAAGTTCGTTTCAATATGGAGTAGTTCCTAGAGTGGTGTTATATTTGGAAGTGCTAATGGATACGTTAGAGGACATTTAGGTAAATTAGTCGGGCGATAATGATGTAACCCAGTGTTAGTGGCAATATTACTCACTGGGTTTTTTTTCAGCATAGGTTTTCAGAATTAAAGCTAAGGGTTCTAGAATCTGGAGGGCTAACGTTTCATGAAAGATAATAATGATAGGCAAGATTGTGAAGGCGGCTGCGTTGCTTGATAAATAAACTCGCCGTTTGAGAGCTCCTGACCGGAGCCAGGCATATTCGACAATGTATGACGACCTGAAGGACACGCTGGCTTCCCACAAGCCAAGTGCATACCGAAAACTTCAAAGCAGAATGCCAGAGTGGCATACAAATCCACCCTGAACTTCCTCAAGAAAAGACGTGCGATGTGGCATCCTAAAAGCTATAGTGGCAGAAAATATAACTTCTCGTACTAGCGACACCTGCAACTTGGATGTGTTGGCAGGGCGAAAGGGATTTTCTAACCCTTCTCTTCTGAATGAAAAAGATCATCAGATTCAGGATCCACCCTTACGAACCACCCCACAGCAGCTATATTGCGGTCAAAATCGCAAGCAGAGGTCAGAGAGTGCGGAATATGGTCGTCCACATTCGTCTTTTACCCAGTAATACATTCATCTAATGGGATCGTTACAGACTATCTTCCTTCGACGTTTTATATTCTGCACCTGAAAATGAAATTTAACTTTCGCTATGTTCAGACTGCTCAGTCAAATTATTATGAGATCAACGAGATCGCTCTGAACATACTTTAGAAGAAAAGGGAAACACAAGTTCTAAGCTCTAATGTATCTGAGCTAAAAAATAAAGTAGAACTTATTTTGAAGACTTAGGTTCCGCTCTGAACTAAAAGGAAAAAACAGTGAGTCCAAAACGGGTAGAATGAAGGCACCATAGATGGAATCTCGAGACCTGCAGACACACAAACGTGTATTTACTTCAATATCCAAATAATTTACATGTCTTAAGTATTTATGCTGAAAGACTTGCAGTGTTTACACTAGCGCACTTTATCTGAGTCTGAAACCTGAAACTTTTTAAACAAAGAAGCTCGAAATTCTAAATATTTGTAAGGAGCTAGCAAACTGTAGGCATCAAATTGCAATTTTTAGTTGTGCTTGCACGATTTTAAATACTAAATATATGTATATGTGTCTTGATTGTGCTTAAATTACGAAATTCCGTTGACATTTTCAAAGACAAAAGCCGAGCATAAATATTTCGACTGTAACCCAATAATAGCAAGTAAACATTTAAACCGGCTGGACTCCAAAACAAACAACAATCAATAAAGTCATATGTAGTGCAAACAAACGTTAAAGGTCTTCATTTTCCGAGAATTTGCATCTGAGCCATCGGCGTCGACGGATCATTACAACAGCTTCTTTCCTCTCTAAATCCTTGCGTAAGAATGTTTACTATTCAATATTTACCATCGACTGCGGCAAATCCATAGAAATGTTATCTACAAATCTACGTACCTGTACGAGTATACCACCATGATTAGGATTTGGTTAGGTAGGTGCATTCTTTAATATTCAATGCAATCATCCAAAATAATAAAATTTGTTCAGCACCCAGACACAAAGGATGCGTGTTGCATTGTACACAGATGTAAATTCTATTGGTCATACTGTTTCTAGCAAAAGGCGTCAGTTTTGTCTCAACTAGAAGTAGCAATGCAATGGGTAGGTACATTGCGCTGTCCTGCAATGTCATGTTTCGGTTGGGGTTAACTTTACATCTGGCTTACCTGCACTGGAATTCTTATCGAAACCTTTTCAGCAGCTCACCTGTCGATAAATATTTGCTTGGTGTAACATTTTTTGTTCCTTGCTTTCGGAGATACATATAGGTATTCGTATATCTCCAACACACAAAAGAGGAAAAAAAAATTCCATCAGCACATTGTTATGGGAAAGAATTGACTTCCTTTCGGCGAAGGACATTTTAAGTGTTTTGTTTAAATTTATAGACAGACCTACATTTTATTTAGTTTTTTTTAATAGGCATTAACACTTTGGTCCTTTCCCTTTACCTCCACGTTGGAAGGTAGGTACATATCTGGGCTGCAATGCGAATTGCCATTGAATCGGTTTAAATAGAATAACAAAAATTGATTTATAGATCAATTAAGTTTCTTTGATATATGTAACAAAGTGTAGTACCTAAAACCTAAAACTATAGCTCGTCAATATTTCAATTCTTGATCCCGCATTTGTCAATGATGCAGTTAAAATACATATTTAAAATATGATCCTTAACAATTCGTATCGCAAACAAAATAACTCCTACATAATGCAGAAACAACAATGACATTTTAGCAAATCACTCCACAACGACATTAACTGCAAATTGCTTTTCGATTTCACATAAACGAGCCCTCAATAAGTCCTAAAATTCCGGACAATAAACCAACAACATTGCACAATCAGGTGTCCAGGAAATTTTTGCAATAAAACTGCTTTAAGGAGTTACCGCCGGCCGGGCCGACGCCTGACAAATGAGTGGGCATTCGAAGAGAACATAAAAAACGAATGAGTCCGTAAATGATGTCCAATAAAATGATAATAAGCTACAAATTTAATTCGACTTAATCGAACCGATACGATGTTCTCAGGCTTATGTTACGTTGGCCGCCGCGCAAGAGGGATACCACAAGAGTGACCGAAGGAGAGGGAAATGAGTTTCATAATAATTGTAGGCGTCTATTGTCGGCAGAGAAATGAAATCAAATAATTTTCCCACCTACACCCTGAAGTTTGTTTCGTAGAATTCTCGATCTCCTTCTTATCGCACACGAACTAAGCGAAGAAAAAAGAATTAAGAAGATGTCGAAAGGAAATGAGTAGCATTTGGTCCAAATAGAAATTATCCTTTTGTCCGCCTATTTTACGGCATCCTGCGAGCTACGGGGTCTATTAAATCAATTACAGCTGCGCTGCTGCTTTGCACTTCTGATTGCGTGCAGTCTTCAATAAGCATTTCGTTCCGGACACACACAATATGTATAACTCCAGGATACACATACATCCATGCAGCATTTGCATCTAAAAAAAGGGAAAAAAGGATTCCATGGGCGTTAATTGGAATTTGAACGCCTTCCAGTGTTCTTTCTGTATATTAGAAATTCGACACAAATTTTGTGCGCGACTGCGGATAGTTAATTAGAAATTTTAACCAGAGCTGCTATGGGAGGTTTTTTTTATTGCCTTGCCGCGGCCTCCGGCTGGACGCATTCTGAGAATACGATGAAAGGGCTTTGTCGGATTGTTTACCTTGAGATAAATGATTTTATGGCTATTCGAGGAGCTATAGAAAATATCGCCAATATGATAATAAAATTATTATTGGAATTTTACGATGAGATTTTATTTTGTCAAAAGTTCCGCGAAACGCGAACTGAGTGGCTAAAATTCTCAAAAGTCGATCTCTTTGAAGGAAATTCAATTTTATAGTTCTTTAATGTAATCTTTGTTGGTGGTTGACACCAATTTTATTCTGTGAAATTTAATACTAAAACCATACATAAGCATTTTGTACTTTTGTACGATATTAATACATATTGATCACAATGATGTTCCAGCTGTCCGCCCTATAGAAAAAGCGTGTGTCACGTGTGCTGTAGCGCGTTCAGTTTTCAATGGGACTTTTACGCACTTGCACAGTTCCAAGAGCGATCGGGGTGATTTTTTGAGCGTAGTTTTTTTAAAAATCGAATAAAACACTCTAAATAGCACCAAATATTAAAAAAAAAATTGTAATCGATAAATTTGCCCATTAAATTTACGTTCTAAATACAACTTCATGTAAATATTGTCCGCGGCTCCGTTTCAAATGGTCCATTCGGAAGGTCCAATTTTGCCGCACTTTTTCGAGCATTTCGGCCTGTATTCAAAGAATTACGCGTGTTATGATATCCTGTAAGGCTTCAATCATGTTCGGCTTGTCCACATAGGCTAATGACCTTATATAACCCCACAAGAAATAATCAAGAGGCGTTAAATCGCATGATCTTGGCGGCCAACTCACAGGGCCATTTCAAGAAATAAGCTGCTCACCAAACTCATCCTTCAACATTTCCACTGTTTTATAAGCTGAGTGGCGCGTGCCACCGTCTTGATGAAATATGCCAACGAAGTTCAACTCAGCCAACTGGGGCAAAAAAAAGTCGCGTATCTTGGCTCGATATCGTTCGCCGTTGACGGTAACATTTCTTCCACGGTCGTCTTTGAAGAAAACTGGACCGGTGATGCCACCAGCCCATAAACCACACCTGATCATCGTCACTCCAGATGCGACAGTTTTGCTTATTTACGTATCCGTTGAGCCAAAACACAATTTTTCGATAAAACAGTGGATTTTTACATGCGCACATTTTTCACAGAGCACGAATTTTGATAATAAATTTTAATAATTTGCAATCGTTGCTCATTTGTAAGTCTTTCCATGATTAAATGGCAGCGTATTCTGAAAACTTTTCACTTTGACAGATGACGTTTGGGTTTAAAACTCCTAACTCGAAGGACAAAGTGCATGCTCTACAGAACCCATATCCTGCCAGTTCTGCTATACGGCGCCGAGTGCTGGACGATAAGCAGGAAAAGAGAGTTAATACTGGGATCCTTTGAAAGAAAAATCCTTCGACGGATATTTGGTTCTGTGTACGAGGAGGGCGAATGGAGGAGAAGATACAACCGCGAATTCTATGAGCTGTACCAAGATGTGGATGCAGTCCGAAAAGCCAAAACTCATCGACTACATCGAGCAAATGGACAACAACGCTCCAGCCAAGAGGATCTTCGAATCCCAGCCTCCAGGTTCGAGACGACAAGGAAGACCGAACCTCCGTTTTAAAGACCAAGCCATCGGAGATGCCAAAGCGATTGGTCTGGACAACTGGAAGCAGCGTGCTTGGGATCGCAGAGGGTGGAAGGCTGGGAATTTTTTTTTCAAAAAAATGCCATAACAAATTAATTTATTTTGAACTCTTATGTTACAATTAGGAAATAATATTAATTTATGAGATCATTCCTAAGAAGTAGATCGATTCATTTTTTACTAAAAGCCTTCGCTTGTTTAAATCAAAGCAAAGCAAACAATTTGCCGCATTTGCTCGCACGGGTACTTTTGTGTGTGTGTGCAATGTAATCCCATGCAGTCGGGGCGCTTAGCCATAAGAGAATGTATATCGACCTACAGTGCTTGTGCTTAGCCATTTCAGTTCATTTGTTTCCAATGTTTGGTTTATCCGTATTTTACGTCATATTTTTCCATATGAAAAACGCAAATATGTATAATTTTTTTTTAAACCAAAGCACTCTCCAGCTTTACCGAGTATATCAAATATTTACATCTGTTTACCTATTTCCCAACGCATATGAGGCAAAATGAAAATGAGTGGTGAATGTGAATAAAGAAATCAAGGATTTGCTTAAGTTAAATAAACAAAAAAAGAGAAATACCAACCAAATGATGACGAGCAATAAAAACCATCAAAGCGCCGTTCTATTCAATCATTGGTGGGAAAGCGACAATAAAAGACGAGCCGACTGACAGCTATCCATAGCTTTGTATCCACCCACATTTCGCTGCGATACCGAGAGGTACCGAATTTAAATATGAAAATTTAATATGTATCTTTAAGATGATAGGTGGTGGCTATTTTGATGCCAAGTGAATCTCATTAGTCAGAAGGCATTTATGCCACGCGATTGGAACAGCACCCCATGATGGGCCTTCGTTCATAGCTCATTGTTCTGCCCTGCCCACGCATCAAAAATTTCAATAAACTAAACTCAAAGTTTTACTTTAAAGCAGATATGTCTCTATTTACGGTTTTGGTTTGGTTTTTGCTTTTATTGTGCTGTTGTTGCTCTTTTTCAATTTTGAACATTTTATGTTACCTAAATTTACCGGAAATTTAGACCAAAAAATAATAAATTAAAATTTAATCAGCTATAGTGTGGAAGTTAATTTGAATTTTATGGGAAAAATAAGCTATCGATTCTGTTTGGCTTTTGTAGTGCTTTACTTACATACGAGTTCATTTGTCTATCTATGGCTGCGGGGAGAGTTTTTGTTGGTTTCATTTTATGGAGGAAAATTGAATTATATTAATAACGACGGCGGTGATTTACAATAAATAAGCAAATATTTGTTTTCGCTTATAATTCCATAAATTAAAATCGTAGTGGCTCTGTGCCTGAGAGTATTCAGGTGAAACAGAGCAAAAGGGATGATGTACATACGTTAGTACGAAGGTTATGTTAAAATACACCTGTTATAATAAGGGAGTTTCCGCGGTTTGGTTTATTGTATACTTTACTTCATTGAATATATTATATATATGAGTAGTAAATTTAACAATAACAAAATATATACGGAAACATTTGAAAAGTTGTTGAGCTGTATGTGGTGGAAGGCAGAATTTGTTAAATTGTTCTTCAGCCAACTCAGTTATGAATATTGTACATTTGGTATATATGTTTAAGTACGTCATAATAATTATGGAATTCGCATTTCTGTAGAACTGCTATAAAAATTCAATGTTTTAGATTTTAGGGGTCTGGTGCTGGACTCTTTGTGGAACGCGAAAATATCAGACATCAATAACCTTTGGGTTAACATGCGTCTGTTTTTCAATCGGTTGTTTTCGCCTCGATATAATGTGAACAACATGCATTTGCGTTTGCAGTGATAGCCAAGTTGCATTAAAAGCACTGCTCAATCCACTTACCTCGACCAAGATAGTGCTGAAACTCAACACAGTGAATCTTGTCCCAGTTCACACTGGCATCCAGGGAAATAAGATCTCTGATGATCCTGTTAGACAAGGTTAACAAGGAATTTTCTCAGGTCCCGATCTTCCCAATGTGCCCCTACATTTGCAAAAAGTGTCTTTGGACGTAGGCGACACCACAACCTTTACTGGTGAGGAGGCTGATACATGCGTTAACATGCGATAAAATTGTTTCCAGTAAACATTTATCGCATCTTCGAACCTAAATTCCATGTTTAATGTCCACTTTACTTAAAAGGTAACAATATTTATCTTTTGGATTGTCTTAAGCCCAGCACCCTTTCCCAGTAGTTTCGAAGAAAATGTTACAAATTGTAGCATTTGGTATTATGAAATTATGATAAAGCGTCATAAGGCCAAATCGGAAAAGCGACAAAGCCAAATTTTCACATTTGCTTTTATGGTGCTTTGCTAGAATACTTCAATCACTGTACATATCTTACAACTTATATTTATAACTTATTATTTCCTACTGCTACTTTTTCTTTAAGAAAATAACAGTGAATTCTTTTTTATTACAGAATCTGAAAACGCTTCGTTGTCTCAAAAATACACGAAATATAATAGCCTGATTCTGTTCCCAATTTGCGGACAAATTGTTGAAAACAGCACAAGAAAACTTGGTTGAAGTTACTAACGATATACAACAAGAATGTAATGAACATTTTTTTTTGTTTAAATAAATGAAAAACATCACACATTCCTAATAAAATAAATTTATTGAAATGATTTACTTATTTTGTTAACAAGACTATTTTACATATCATGTAAACAAATCTGATATGCAATCGAAAGTGTCACGAAGCCGAATTGGCGTTACGTCGTTTAATAAGGCCTTATGTCACGCATCAGCCAGTTCATCTGCAGATTCGTTTCCTTCAGTTTGACCTTGTTGTGCTTGCCTAGGTCAGTAGATGACAGTGCATGTAGTACTCCTTGAATATCTGAAAATATATATAGTCAGGCGCCTTTAACTCAAATTTTATAATTATATTTGCAGAAATCCATTGCATATTGGCAAAGACACCAGTTCTAATTCCCTACTCCGATCGATCGATCCATCGGTATACCAGATCAGACTTCTTGGATACAGTACCAAGAATATTACTGGCCCGTTTAGCACCTAGTGTCGAGGATGCAGTCATTCTTCTAATGAACATCTGTAGAGCTAAGAGCCCAACAATAGTCTCTAGTGCTGTTTTTAAGCAGAAGGGCATCGTGTCTGTGAAGTCGATACACGCAATACATTATAGTTTCTGTAGCTTATTTGCCGTTGTCCGTTTAAATACTTTTTGATAGCCTCGTACCAGATAATGGGTTAAACCATAAACAAAAACATAAGGAAAGGCTACAGTCCGCTTGGGGCGAACAGTATGATACCCTATCCTTATCCCTATGTACCCCAAAGAAAAAAAGCATCAGGAAGATGATGGATAGCATTTTATTTCATTCTATGAAATTTATAGAAAAAAATTTATTTTTTTCAAAAAACGCCCCCAAAAAGTGGGCGTGGCCAAAAACTTCGTATGGGCAATATATTGAGAAAAATATTGGCATAATATATTGTTAAACATTTTTTTTTCGATTTCTATGAAAATTTTCGAAGAAAACAGCATTTTAGTGAAAAACGCCCACAAAAAGTAGGCGTGGCAAAAAACTTCATATGACAAATTAATAAAGGTGGGCAGTATCTACATATCTTGTGAAGGTTGTACAACTTTATCTCTCTAACTTAAGCCTTAAAACGGTTTTTTCTAAATTGTGGGCGTGGCAGTGGGCGTATTTTGAAAATTTTAACACTTTACCATTTCGGAACCCTAGGGAGTATATGTTCCGAATTTCATTTTCCTAGCATAATTTTAAAGGCCTCAAAAGTTGATACGGACGGACGGACGGACATTGCTAAATAGTCTTAGATTTTGGTCCTGATCATAAATATATATACTTTTAGGGGTCTGCGACGAATATTAAGGGGTGTTACAAACTATGTGTCAAAATTAATATACCCTTAAGATAGGGTATAAACAGAAAAAAAATCGCCGTGCATAACACTGGAAAATCTAGCCCTTAGGTCCTGTATGGGCCGTTTACGCCTAATATTTATTTTTTATAATTAAAGAGCTAGATTTGCAATCGTCATTGTTGTTTACAATTCTTTTGAGAGATACAATTTTGATTTGATTCTTGATCTTGATCGTTCATTAATTCGAAGAAATTTCATGATCTACTTCTTGACCGCCTGGAATGGAGCAGCGATATGTGAATATCCTTTAAAGATTATTAAGTGACCTTTTTGTTAATTTGCCTAGGTAACCAAGTTGCTATTAAAGCCTGCCCTGTTGCTACGATCACCACCAACATTGTGAAGAGGTCATAAGAAATCTGAACAGGTTGGTCAGATGTAAATTTGTTACACTAACATGGATAGCCGGTTTTACGAAACAGCATTACAGTTTATCTGTGATTGTTTGGCTTTTGCCAGAACCTGACAGGCTTTCCCTAGCAAATAATTCGTCCATAAAAATAATCTTAATCAAATTAAACTAAATAACCTTTTTGCTTTGCCTAAATCACTGCGAGGTTCAGCAATTTAAGCTCCGATGTGAATTAACAATAGTGCAAAATGCTTTTTATTTTCTGACGACATATTTTTAAATGCAATACAATAAAATAGTGATCCACCTATTTTAAGCACATACCAAATATTTCAATGCCCATCATACAACCACAACAAAATAAATACATACGGCAATTTTCTAGTGATCTATGCCAACATAAAGAATCGAATGAACTAGTTCAAACAATAAAAAAAATATATAACCCTATAGAGGTGTTGCTTTATTACGAACAAACCTCCGGGTGGTCCTGCGACCATATAGATAATGGATTCAAAGCACACAATGTTGGAGATGTTTAGTTGAAAAAAAAGTGTTGTGTTATAATTTATTTCATTTAAGTATTGCCAAATCTATTTATGTCCCTTTATTGAACAACTGGCCTACATCTAACGAGCCGCAACTAAGCTCTCAGGCATTAATTCATTTCTACCCGCGTGACTTTTTTTTTTATTTGTTCAAAATTTACATATGGTTCTCCAATAATTTAGTAGAGATTCATGCGCACAAAAAAAACAAAAGCCAACATCGACATCACGAACCAGATAGAAAAATGCTCGTAAATCCTGAGATCTTTAAAAAAAATCGTCTCATTTTTTTACCCAACGAATATGTTAAAAACAAAATGAGTCCATAAATCAGTGAGAAGCGAACCGGGGGAGAAGATGAGACTGCTACTACAGCTTTTGCTGTCATCTCACTACGAAATTGCGAAATATTTCCACTTAATTCGGATGCGTGAACTCTGCTCCCCATTCACCATAAAGAACTGAACAGAAATTTTTTACTTGGCCAGGCAAAAGAAACTAATGGCTGTCTTAAAATTCCATACCACTTGACACATAATGTGTCGCCCCCAATCTCCATCTTTCACTTCCCCCAGAGCATTAATTAGCTCCAATATCTACAAAATCTCATCCACCCACAAAGTATATAATAAACAAATAGAAGCCAAATGGTCTTTAAAAAAAAACAAAACAAATTCACTGTGCTGCAATTCTAATTAGGATCCGAACTTTATGACTCAACCAAATGACATTGTTAGTCAATTTAATGGAATTGGATTGAATCTTGTCCATGATACTCTTAGCCACTTAGCAGCGTCGCATTTAGCGATGGGAATTCAATTCAAAATGACAACATGACATTATTACTGCGTGCACCTTTGTAGCTGAAATTTGTCGTCGACAAGCGGACACATTCTATCAAAAGATCAGAGCGGCCCTTTGTCCTTTTTC
Organism: Ferdinandea cuprea; assembly: GCA_963576555.1. Lineage (NCBI taxonomy): Eukaryota > Metazoa > Arthropoda > Insecta > Diptera > Syrphidae > Ferdinandea > Ferdinandea cuprea. The sequence continues at coordinate 30,591,349 of OY754958.1, forward strand.
CAACCCCGGGGAAACTTGACAAACACTAAAATTCCTGCTTAATAGCCCTCTCCATTCCCCATTCCAGAGCATCTACGTCGCGCGAACACTCTCGAAGGAGTCAATAAAACTCAGACTGGCGTGTAACAACCGCCTGCCTTGAAAGAGGGTGTTTGCGCAGTTCATTGTACCGCGCGCCGCGCCAACAATGGAATGCTCCTATAGGTACACAATGTTTGCTGCTATACAAATCCAAAGTGGTCCATTTAAAGAAATGAGCTGGAGAGTCACATTCCAGCCCATTGTTAAGAGCACCTTGTTCCCCACAGCTATTAAGTGCGTTACGCACGAATTAGAGAATTGAAACTTAGCATCGAATGTACCTATACAAGATGAACGGTAGCAATTGTGGGAATAAAGTATCTGATACTGAGCAAAGATTGATAAAAACATAAAAGCACGTACACTCATTTGACATAAGCGAAAGAAAAGATATTGTGTCCCAAAGTTTTTATCGGGTCACACCGAAAATAGAATCACTTAAGATTCCTGATTGCAGCAGTCGCCGATCGTCGCCGATCGTCTGCGATGTCGTCGTCGATCCGTTGGTATGTGAATGACTCTTTTGAAATCCATTCGATGTAGGACTCGAACTCGATTCGAAAACACTGAGAATGAGTTAAGATTAATTGTTGTGCTGTCTTTTGTTACATTATCGCATCGCATCTTGCTATGGACATAATTTTATGGAGTTGTACCACAGCCATTATTTTTGGAGGCTAAATGACTGGGAGGCATCGTAGTCTAGATCGGAAAGCGTATTCACTGGAAGACAGATGCTATGAATTAACCTGCGAGTCGTGGCTGCGGAAAAGGTTCATGGCGTCTCATGCTAGGGCAGACCTCTGGCAGCTGATCGCAATAATAATACTTCGTTAAAAGCTTATGCCGGCGAGCCAAACAATAGTGGGTGATCCAGCAAATTTCTGTTATGCTTTTGATCAATAGATAGATAGATACAGCCGAAAGTGATTGATGATCTGTGGAAGAATAAACATCAAATGAGACCCAAAACGGTAGAGATGTAATCGGATTAGTATTATGTAATCTCGGAATTATTAGTATGGAAATATGCATAGCCCCCGGCGTGTTATGCCGCGCAGAAAGTCATTAAAATGCTTTCCGTGCTACCAAGTGGGTGGCCGCCGCGATAATCTAACATTTTTTGACACGACTTTCAATAGATTTCCATATTGAATATGTATTAGCGATTTTTATTGCTCCCAACAAAAGAACGACACAAAGAAACAGTTGAGTCAGACGAAGCAGACCTTATGTGACTAATCACATGAATTGGTTAGTAAATTTACAGGGTCATGCATAAAATAAATGCCTTCGCATCAATTTAATTTCTTAAACAAAAATTCGTATCGTAATTAATAAGTTCACCAACTAATTGATTCCTTCTTCAATAGTTGAGTTGAGGATAGCGTGTAGAGGCAGGCAACTCAGTGCAAGTGCAAACTATTTCAAGTATCTGTAAACACACTTTAAAATAATTGCACTCACGTCAGAAGCGCCACTCACATCGATTTTCCAATTCACTGTTCCAATGAATTTCAAAAAGGCACAGTACCCGACACCCGAGTGCTTTTTACTTTCGAAAGCATTCCTGCATGTGCCAGTGAGTGTGCACGATATCCTATTTGTTCAGCTTCTTTACTCTTTACATACATATATATACAATCGCATTGCATGTGTGCTACATAAAGTGAGATGAGACTGAGACCACACTATTCTCTACTACCTACTTAAAGTTTAGAGAGATGGAAAGCTCGTCATAGTGTGTACATCCAATCTTTGTGGTACATCTTTACAAATTGATGCAATCGTCTCGAATTCACAACCATCCTCCGTTTTCTATATTTCTTTTCTGGGGTAAAATAGAAGGAAATATAAAATACGAATCTATCCTAACCTTAAAATTGCATGTGCAGCATACTTATTGACGAAGACAGGACGAGTACCTACATACATATGTGCGAGTGGTAAAAGTACGACGAAATACGATCAACATGGGTTGATTTACTTACGACACAATTGATTGTGGTTTCTTTTGGGATAGGTATTTGTTTTTCAAATAAGTAGTCCTTCGGAATGACTTTTGCAAATTAAACTTTCACAGTACAGTTTGGGTCCATTTCTTTAAGCACACATCGAACCTCATTTGTATTAAAATAAAAAAAAAAGAAGGCATGAAGATATTGCGGAACTGATTTTTTACAAATATATACAATTTGTTGAACTGAACACCAGCAGAGCGGTATAATGAAATTTTTCTAGAAATATTCATGCACTTGTATAGTTTACTTTGCAACATCATCCTGGTTATTAAAATCTCATTTCATTTTGTACAGATACGAATGGAAAATTTAAAATGTACAACAATAGAAATCTGAACCTACACAGGGTGGATTATTATTTTGTATGGAAAAAGAGAAAGGATACATGCTGCGTAAAGTAAAACAAATACAAGGCAATTGAAAAATATTGTAACAAAGTTAATGTTTGTATGTTAGTGGCAACCATTGTGCCAGGTGCAGTGCAGTTGTTCAAAAGTCAGCTGAATCCTTCGTGAAGGCAGGATGTTTTGTTTCAAATGGCCAAGGACATGTTGCGAATACAGATGGCTGGTAAAGTTTTACGAGACTGTTCTGAATTTCAAAACTAAACCGTGAATGCGAGAGTGGCAACATTTTTTGGCGACATAAAGTTTAAAATACCATATTTTCGGAAAAATATATAAAAAAAATGCTTAATACCGGTCATAGTTTCCCCTGAGCATTTGTGGCAAGGACCATTTTTAGTACATTTTTTTTCCGATGGAGTGCTTAGACACAACTACTTGTCTATTGTGCTACATTAATGTGCATACTTAGTTTTCCCGTCTGCTGTGTCATCCTCACCGCAATCAGGACAGTTGGTGTCGCTTAAGCCCAATGCATCTAACTGTTTAGCAAAAGCTTGGTGGCCCGTTTGGTCTGTCTGCATCCAACGCAGTCGCGCCACGAAAACTAGTGTTCACGAGAAACCCAAGCATCAATGGAAGACATGACTAAAGATGCAGGCAGACCCAACACAGGTTCGGTCCTGATATGAAAAGGTACTGCCCTGACTAGTACAATCCAAACCGCCGGCGCTCGAAAAAGTCATTTCGGAACACAATTTTTTGTTTAAATATATTGCAATACCTATTTCAGAAGATTGCAAAGTGAGCATCTGAAATTTTACTTATGGTCTAACAAATAGTTTGGTTATAGTTCTAACATCGTGGTAATTCCTGCACTGTAAGTATAAAAATATTTTTGTGCTGTATTCAAACGTCAGAAATTGATCAACATTTTTTCCTTAATTTGTCTTCATTGACACTTTAATTTTTTACCAAACGAACAACCAAGCAACATTAAATAATTCCATTAAACATTCCATGAGGAAAAACAAATTATGATTATTTTTTTGAAAATGTGAGCAACCGTCGATTTTGATGAATGTTAAGCATGCAATTAATGACATACTGAAATATTCATTGAAATACCTAGGCGCCAGTTTAACAGTTGTTGCCTAGTTGGATCGATATTTGTTGTGTAAGCGTGGACCGGTTGCGGAAAAGGTTTAAAAAATATGCAATCCCCATTTTTACGAAGTGATTACTTCCATATTCACGTGAGACACATAAACTAAATATGGAGTACAAAATTCGCGGACCAATTCTTATTTTAAAATAAATAATAAATAAGTTGCAACACTGCTTGCATCATTTGAATGGAAATGCCACAAAACAATACTTAATATTTCACAACAACCAGTATTCAACAACCACTGGTTTGATTTGATATATTTACATGTGGAATAAAAAAGTTATCAATTCTTGGAAAAAAAAGAAAATATTACTAAAATTTTAAATAAAAATATAAACAACAGTAGCAGGAAGCACTACACTACCAACACAATGACGAAACTATTACCATTTTACGAGAAATGTTTTCTTGTAGAGTGATTAAAATTGGAGTTATTAAAATTGGACACCGAGATTAAGCCTTCTTCTATTGTTCATAAGTTAAAGTTTAAAGCTTATGACGACATAGGAGAAAATTGAGTTTTTACCTTAAAATGTTCTCCTTTCCTTAATCGTTTTTTTAAATATAAAACAAACATTAGGCGTAAACGGCCCTTCCAGGACACAAAGCCTAGATTCTCCAACCACCACAGTGGTCGATTTCATAGGCCAAAAATAAAAAACAAGTTTTAATGTCCATCAATTTGGCTTTATTGGAAGGATAATTTTATGGCATTAATGTTAGAATATGATTTCGAACATGTGGCCGCCGCGGCTGGTTCGAGACAAGTCTAGAGGTCCAATTTTCAACCACTTTTTCAAGCATTTGGGGCTGTATGTCGGCAATAACGCCACGAATGTTGGCTTCCAAGTCCCCTATCGTTTCTGGTTTGTTGACGTAGGCGAGTGACTTCACATATCCCCAAAGAAAATAATCCAATGGTGTCAAATCACACGATCTTGGCGGCCAATTGACAGGTCCATTCCGCGAAATTATGCGCTTATCGAATGTTTCCTTCAAGAAATCGATTGTGACATGCGCTGTGTGGCATGTAGCGCCGTCTTGTTGGAACCACATCTCATTCAAATTCATGCCATTCAATTCGGGAACAAAATACTTAGTGCGAGTTTCGTGAAAAAATGGGTCTAGTAGTCGACAAACCAAAAACAGGCGGAAGTGGATCTTCAAATGACGGAAACACTGCAAGACATTTTTTCTATGAAATAATTGGCATAGAAAAACACTTAATAACAAATTTTGCAACATTACTGCAAGGGCAAGCCTTATCATCAGGGTACAAAAATAATGTGGAAAAATTCAGGAAATTTGCGCTAGATACTGCAGGAGAACTATCATCCAAGTATTCCTCGTATTATCTGTCTCCGTCAGTCCGTAAAATTCACGCTCCCGATGTTATTAAATACGGATTAGTTTCAATTGAAGAAGCTGCTGAGGCAAGGAATAAGGAGGTTAATTTGTATCGACTCCATCATACAGTTCTCTTGGATGTTTGTCAGACGTTCGCAAGACTTGGGGCAGCTAATAAAAACTTTCAGGTGTTGCAGATCGGGTTTGAACCAGCCACCTCTCGTTTCTTTCCAACGCACTTAACCACTAAGCAACTACACCCACAAAGCCATTGCATTCACAAAATATTTTTTTTAGGTCTCTTCGTCAATAATATACATTTTCAATAACATAAATTTATTTGACAAAACTCCGAAGGACAGTATCTTTAGGTTGGCATTGGAACCGTCTCTAGCAAACATGGCGCCGCTGATAAAACTTGATATTTATACCATAAGAGCAACCCTGAAGGCCATTCCTAGTTTAATAAGATGTGGTTTTGGGTACAACATGTCTCGATGACACTGCGCAAGAACTATCCTACGACCCCTATTTAACGGATAATATAACTGATGTAATGATGTCTAACTTTAAGAATGGTTTCGGGCAAGCCCTGTCAGGGTTCAGTTAGTGGTGCTCATGGAATGTGACTAAGTGCAGCATGTATCATCGTTAGGCATATATGCATTGGTCTTCCAAGCAGCGATAACTTCATTATATTCTGAAGAACAGGTGTAGGTTTCGAAGTATTTGTGCCAAGTTGTACTTAAGGCCTATCTCAATACCTTAACCACTTCTTAGCAAGTGCTCCAACTCAAGACCTCTTGAAATTGAGTCGGAAGACTGAATACTTTGAGCCTTGTTTAAGTTCTGGGTCAACTTGCTCAACAAAGTTCGAAATAAGTCTATCAGCATTCCTAGTAAGGGCCTCCATTGATGACATTCACACACGATGCTTTTGACTGCAAACAGATCACACTAGTTTGACCGAATGTCATTGAGAAGTCTGCATTTTGACGGGTCACGACGCCAGACTCCTTAATTGTGCTAGGCTTAAGTGATACAATTATCTGCGACGCTTGTGGGAAAAAGGTGAAGACACTGCGGATCATTTCCTCTGTAAATGTCCTGTCTTTGCTCGAACCAGGTTCCAGGCTTTAGGTGCTGACGTGGTGAATATTGAACTTCTAAGGTCCTTATCACGAAAGTACATACTTTGGATCCGGAATTATCTCTATAAATGAGCGTTAACGTCGAAGAACCCATCTCAAAAATATTGGAGTCTGACCGGATAAAGTGCTATTGTTATGTTTAAAGGACGGTCCCTACGAACGCCGTAAAAACGGAAATATCAGTCAAGTTCCTGTCCACTGTGATTCTGAATTGAAAGGTGGAGATGTTAGGAGCCGAATTCAATTAGCGTTACAAAACTTTTGCAATTCTGATGACGTAATTTAAGAATCATTGTCTGTACTATCACGTTTCGTAGACCCTCCAGTACAAGTACTAACAAGTGCGCTGATCGCAGCTTTTGATGTTGTTAAAATCAAGAATGGGATTTTTAAAAAAGAATCCGCAATGATTAGTCATATGTTCTTCTCAAGAGGATCCCCAAAAGGAGCGACAAAATCGATGTGAATATATCTATCAATACCATTTAAACGAAAACCCTCCTCTGAAAATTCAATCATTAGTTCGTCGAAACACATATCAAATCTTTGATTAAAAGTTTTCTCTCATTGACGTCTTCAAACACATATATGTATTTGAAATTGGCAGCACAGAATCCTGGGAACAATGCAACCCCACACTAAATTAATGAGTTCCTTGTAATTGAATTCCACAGTCAGATTCGTAGCTAAATTAACTTCTGTTAATTTTCCTCTCAGCAATGTATAATAGCGTTACCTACATAGAATGGATACATCTGAATCAAACTTCGCAAACTCCTCGTATCTTCGCAAATAGTTGACGTTCATAAAGAAGATTTTACATTACATTACAACATCACTATGCAAACTCAACCAAGACAATTCCCAACTGCAATCAATCTCACTTGAATTGGGAAACCTTATTCTTCCGAACATATACCGGCAATAACTTTGCTATTTTTTGCGTTAACTCAAAAAAAAATTAAAGTAACACAATATCTGAGAAAATTAATACCAGCAGGAGTCCTTAAACAATGTTGAAATACATCAGCTTCGATCCTTTTTTGTTGTTATTTTTTGAAAAAATTGGAAACACATAATAGCAAATTGAAATTGCTTTATATCTCCTCCAGATGTTACCAGTTCTTTTCATCCCGTTCCCGTATAATGTATCGGAATCTGTTTCTTTTTTTTTTTGTTCACTCACTTTTGACACTCTTTTCATTGAACCTCATACACATACTCGTAGTAGTGCTGTAGTCGTAGATATACAATTACAGAAAAGGTACCTCTTTCAAGGATAATAAAATACCATGTTTGGGTAATTTCGACACGCTAAGCTGAATCGAATGTCAAAAATTGCATGGACAAAGGTATCTATCATGAATCAAACGCTACACAGTCTCGGTACGGATGTTTGAGTATTTATGTTATATACACGAAAACGTTGCGATTGAAGTATAGAATACGGATTCGGATTAACCACGAGAATTCGAGTGGCTTCTGCAGAAATCTTATTTCGGAGATTTGCAAAAAAAAAAAACCCATAAAAGGAAGAATGGAATATACGTTCCGTCGGATTTAGTGATGTTGAACAATAATTCATATCCTTCCTCCATAAATAAAAAGTGTATGCACACTTTCGCATTGTCTGGTTCCCAGAAATAGCAGCATTGCTTTGGTTTCTCTGTTTTCATTCTGCTTTTTTTGTTTTTTGTGTCATCCTTCTTGCGGTCTGTTGTACGTAACAAAACCAAACATTAATTATTAATTAGGGAGGAAGCGAACCTACTGCTACATATCTAACCGATAATGTTGGATTAGTGTCCTTTCTCGATATACAGCATGTCCGTTGATTCGTCTGAGTGCTGACATTGTTCAATGACCTATCCCTGATCCGATTATAAACGAGAGAGAAAAAGAGGAGGATCCTATGGACCTGGGTCTGCAAAAATATCTATCGTGCAGACAGAGTTTATTTTTATGTTTTAATTTTTAAAGAGCGAAAGCGAAAAAGTTTTCATCCCAAATTAAGTTTTTGTTGGATGACTGGTTTTTGATGGTTTAGTAAAGTAAGGTGAAACTGTCACAGACATTCTCTTTTGTTTTCGTTTTGGAAAAATACAAAAAAAAATAATTCAGTGTGTTTGTTGTCCTCCTGACTTCAAAAAACTGTGCCATTAAGTCTGATGCTACACATCTAACAGAAGGATAATTAATGACAAAATAATAAAAAAGGAACTTCTTTATTTGGTCTAGGTATGTAATTCAAAAAGCTAGCGTAAAACGGACTCGATACAAGTTGTAGTGCATTTAACTCCGACCAATATGTTACTTGTTCTGTACTGACATTAACGTAGCATAAGTAGATATTTATTCAGGATGTTATTGCGAAAATCCGTATCGTATATTCCGGAATTCCCCAAACTTGCTTTATATGCAAATCTTTGTAGAGTGTTTCTTAATACTGGTATACCTAAAGTTATTCACTAAAAGTTGTCTGGTAATTGGCTAATCACCTTATCTAAATAAGCTATCCGCAAGTCTTCAAAGTAATTGCCGATTTTTTTAGACTCTAGCTTTAATCTTTTAGTTGACTGCAAAAAACAATTCACATTATACAATTTAATGCATTTTTGCCATGGCTATTAACAAAGACATGTTCTCCTAACTACGTGACATGATATATCAGGAAGTCGATCAATGTCTGTCAAAAGTCCATCAACGCATCTTTGTACAAAATGGAATCTATTAACAAACATTTTTCGTGAAACAAAATATGGTTCACAACCGAGGAAACGGACGACGCCTGTAACTGGACTTAGGCTACGCGGTTTCGCTGCCGGATATAACGTTACTTTAGCAAGCACACAATTTCCTTACATCAATATTACTTTCATTAACTCTGCATCACTAGATCATCAAACTGTCTATCAGGTTGATCATGTTGCGATCGACGTAACTCACTCTTGAAGTAGTTTAACACTACGAAAATTCGTTTAGAAGTTGTGGACCACTACGAAGTTGCAGCCAAGGTACATCCACCTACACCTCAGATGATGTTCTTCTTTCCTTTTATCATCGAGGTTATGATCAGAATTATAGGTATCATATCCTTCACTTTACTGAAAAAATCATTTTTTCCACCGTACAACAAACCAGCGCTTCACAAAAGGATGTTAAAGGATTTCTTGGGTCTACGAAAAAATTACGAAAATTCAGAAGCAGGAAAAGCATAATAAGAGCGCGATCAAGAAAAATGTTCGGAAGTTCGGTATAGTGACGATGAAAGCCAAGAATTCCGATCGCAAGGCTGCTGGACCAGAAAGTCTACTCGCCAAACTATTTGAGGCAGCAGAAAATGACTTAGTAGAGAGTATCGTATGTAGTAGTATAGTTCTTTCAAAGATCTGTTTAAACCCTATCCGTACTACGGCAGATTCTCGAGAAAACCCAAGTTCACTTTGATACCTTCTTATCGCATTTGATAACATCTAAAACAAATCAGGAAATTGATTGACAAATAACGCTTGCCAATCGCTGTTCATTTGGTCCGAGAAGGCAACTGAATAGAAAGTCTTCCCGCGCATTGATTTGACTAATTAATATAGAAGGCATGGACGCAGTAGAAAAAGAGAGAGGCTTATTGGAACGTTGTCTTCAGTATTGAACTCCAGTTAAATATCACTACGCACCAAGTTAGGGCTCTTAGAATTTTGTGCCAAATCCGTACTGCTGTACGCCTGTGAAACCTAGATAAACTCCACCTTCATCTCGAGAAGATTAAAGGCATATGTAAACCGTTGCCATCAATAGATTCTTCAGGTCCGATGGCCGCAAATTATATCTAACCAGGAATTGTGGCGCATAACGGATCAAAAGCTTTTGAATGTCGAGGCAGCGGAAGTGGCGCTGGATTGAGAAGACCAACCGACAACATCGCGAAGCAGTCCTACGAATGGACTTAAGGTACACGACGAGTTGGTAGACCAAGAACAACGAGGAAATCAACCATATTGGCCTAAGCAGCAACACAGCGTAAAACGTGCCCGCAGCTGAAAAATGTGGCCGCAGATCTAAAAGGATGTAGGAAGCTTTTCGCTGTCCTATGTCCCACCCGGGGTTGAAGGACTTATATAAATATATTGATTGAAGCCCAGTAATATGTTTCGAATGTAAGAAGCATAACGTCTATTATATTATTCTTATTATATTGTTCTCTAAATAGGTGTCTCCATGAATATTGGCCCGAAGTATGGTACGGTTACTGTTTTCAGAATAAACCTCAGAATTATACCTTAAAATATTACTATCAAGCATGTATTTACAATTACGTTCACATTTTAGGCTCCAGAACGCAGACAAGTTTTGTTTGGTTTTGAAAACACTTCTTTCTTCCATGCCGCCATTCATCCACATATAGCCAGCCAGTCGCCGTACTAGGATCCAAATATGTTCAGTCAACAGCAATGAATGGATTCATTAGCACCTCTGAACCTACCAGAAGTGTAAATACCAACTTCAAGTCCATATTTGCCAACCTAAATGAACTGCTAAATGCTAAACCAATATAGTCTAGCAATGAGAAATATTTCCAAAGCCTTTCATAACCATTGCGCAGGAAGAACCTTAATCCTAGGCGCACATTAACACGTTTCTCATGAATGTGGTGATGCGTGATCTGAAAGAGCAATTAACATAAAGTTCCACGAATATCACAAGAGAATATGGAGAACACTATAATTTCTGTTTTCTGTAAGTTCTATCCTTGTTGGATATATACATATATGCTTTTCATTCTTGTACAACTTATTTGGTATCCAAAAATAGCTGTGCACATCAAAATGTAACATCGTGCTGGTCGTCTTAGTGAGTCGTTTCGATGGGCATTCGTCTTAAATTAGAGCAACACTTAAGTGTATGGGCTGATTAATTAGTACAGTGCAAGCGACTAACCAAACGAAAATCTGCAGCCTGTGGCTAGGTTTGAGATGTGGGGATCACGATGAATCATTTTGTTCTTATTTGTTTCCGCGATATTATGCGAAGAGATTTAGTCATTTCTATTTCTGGAAACTACGGCGGCATTTTGAATTGAACATGTCGGAGGTAGGCACTTTTTTCGGTTTCTATTTATAGCTTGTAGGTTAAAGTTCACTATTTAATGTGCTTGAGCGGATGAATGCCAATGTCCGCTTAAGTGTACATAATGCAACTGTCGGTATAACGCTGTTGATTCTTTCTATGGTACAGGTAGGTCATGTTGAATATACTTGCAATACAACGCTTATTAAAGCCTGACAAAAAATACATTTAGTACACGGAAGGAATTTAAAATCAGTAATTGCAATTCACAAATCACATATTTTTCGTAAATCATAAGGTTTTTCTTTCAGATTGACTAAAAATAAGCTAATTTAACGCACAAAACATCTCAGTCTGTTACATTTGGCTTGGAATGATTTGCGATTGTTTATAGTAAAAAATGCCTATTTTGGCGCAATTTACTATTCAAAATCGATCAAAATTTGTAATAATTTTACATGTACTACTCGTACTACTGATCAAATAAAGTAAATTTTGTTATTGATTTTACACAGTTGTAGAAAACGTAATTTGACATTTTAGAATCTTAAATTCCGATTATAATTTTTGTATATTTTCTATCGAAATTTAAAGAAACTTACTAATAGCTTTTTGCAGTTTAAGATTTTTCTGGTGTGCATGACAGCGGAGGAAGCCTTCACGTCAAAGATTCCATCTCTAAAAAATTGGAGCACGACCGACTCAGTTGGTATTGTCATGTTCAAAGGAGAAATCCCACGAACCCCGTCAAAAAGCAATGGCAATCAATGTTCCCTTACAATCGCGTAAAAGAGGCAGGCTAAAAACTCCTGGTTCACGCAAATGCAGCATTTGATTTACCTCAATGATGAAGTGATCCAAAATCGGAATGCCTGTAGATATCTTTTGAGTTCGAACCGGCGAACCCCACAGGTGGACCAGTAGGAATGCAGTAAAGTGGGAGGGTTATCATACCTGTAATCCTGATCATAATCTCGTCGTTAAATGGAGAGAAGAAGTATTTTTTTTGTTCGCAAATTGCAACACCTACTTACGGCGACGTAGATAGTAAAATAACTCAATAATAGCAAGTAAGTCTTAATTTACGAAACTAAACATGTTACTTTACAAATCAAAAAAAAAACCGCAGCAATTTAAATCTAATGATGTTCTGTTTTATAGAGGAGGAAGTCTAAATAACAACAACAAGAAAGCAGTAACATATGACGCGCTTTTGCAAAACGAGGTTAGTAATTTTTATTAATTCTGATCGCCTTATCGATAATACAAAGTCTTGAATCATGACTTTTTAAAATAGCGAATTAGTAAATCCTGAGCTAGGGTATAAAACAGCTTTATGCTTTTCGTGAATTGCAACAATTTGTTTTGATTTGATCTTAAAATTCCTTCCGTGAACAAATATGTGTCACTGTTTAGCTTTCTTATAATCAGTTTTTTGTTAGGTTTAATAGTCTGTCGAAGAAGAACCATACCGTGTAAGCCAATGTTACAGCGTTCATGGAGTGATGTTTATATTCTCTCCATGCTATCTTAACATCCCTATATCCTTATAAACCTGTAAGGATTGAACATTTAGACGTCGGAGAGTTATTTTATTTTTTTAAAGTGATCATGGCATATACTGACGTTCATATTTGAGATTAAGTACTCCAGCTTGGCTCATTAGAATGTTCTGACTTCAGCTTCTCAAACTGTGGGCACTGCTTTATTGCTATTACAGGAGTGATTAATGTTTCCAACCTGGTATTCGCCTTCATTTGAATCTTGAATCACCCCCCGTTTTTGAGCATATGGATTTTCTTTCTCAATTTAAAGAAAACGGTTTGAACGACTGACTGCTTTGAAATTAAAGAAACTAAACAAGTAGTTATTCCCTCTTCCGCAGTATCCTTTCGCATTATTATTCTTCCAGCAATGATATATGATAGTCTATGGTTATGATCTGACTAAGTCTTGACACACCATCTCTAACACCAATGGCTAATCCCCCATAAAAGGGCATCACAATTGGTCCATTAGGACCTAAGCAGGACACCCCTGCTTATCCGACCCGAAAACCTAACCTAACCAAAGTCTTGCCACGAATTACCAACTAACAGCAACTTCTCCATTTCAGTTTCTTTTATGAATCCGAAAATGAGAAGTGGGTTCATTGATACGTATATTAATATGTGGCTTAGTGCCCCATAGCTTTGCATGATATGACTTTGAGTTTCTTCGGTTTCTTCGCAGATTATGCATAGAACTTCTTCTTTTCTAAGCCCGTCTTAGACTTTGGTTTTAAGTATTGCAAATACTAGAGCCTAAAGCCATGAATGAAGTCCATCCCCTTCGACCACGTGGACGCTGCTCCAGTTACCCAGACCTAGAGTTAAGGCATCCCTGATAGCTTAGTCTCTATAACGAAAGTTGGGTCTTCTTTGTAATATCGAAACTTGGGTTGTGTTCCGAATGTTCACTTGGCTGAAGATACGCGCAATGTGGCCAGTCCAATATAGTCGACGTTTTGCCTTTTTGGACGATATCCACATATCCATATTCACTGTATTCTTCGAGTCAAAAATTATAAACCCATTTGTTTTGCCAAACCGAATTAACAATGGTGGGTGCAGTGGCTTCGTGGTTAAGTGCATTGGACCACTAAGCGAGCGGTCGCTGGTTCAAATCCTGACCTGTATCATCTGGAAGTTGCTGGAAGCTGCCCCACCTCTTGCGAACGTAAAACAAACATCCAACAGTAAGAACTGTCATGATAAGCTTCTTATAAATAAAATTGCCGTTCGGAATCAGCAATAAACTGTAGGTCCCTCCATTCGTGTCAAAAAATATATCTTCGCACACGCAGTGGTTGGGGTTTGAATCCTATCTGGGCTGTTTACGCCTAATATATATTTTTTAATTCGCAATGCTATCCTAGATAAACCCCTTAACAACTTTTACCACCTTGAATTTGTTGCTACCAATGGTGACATCTTGTCATAGTCGATGTTTGTTTGCTGATAGCATATATAAAGCTTATAAGCTAGCTTCGTCTGTTCGCTGGTTTCAAAGCCAGCAGCCACTTGATAGGGTAGTTTCGGATATATCTTTTATAATGTCGCGATACTGAGAACTCTTCCGCTTGTCATCTATGGTAAGTGAAAAGTCTCACACTCAGGTGTTCCTTGGAGCTCTGTCTACTCCAGGCGTGCTAAGACGTCCTACGCTGAATTTCTTTTTCTGTGCATTTTGAAACTTGCCTCGATCCTTGAACAGCAGGCAGCCAACTCCGCTACCAGTAGCACACTTCGGGAATTGTTCCATTAGGGGTTTATTTCCCACCAACCCTCTGGACCTTTGGACACCAACTAAAAAAAAAGAATTTAATGACTTCTATCAAATTGGAGATAGGAAATCCTTACTTAACACGGCAGTGTATGTAAAACTGTTTCGACTAATTCATTTCAAAGCCAAAATACAATATTTGCAGTATCTGTGAATTGTTTTAAAAACTATCCATGCATACTCGAAATTGTAGAAAATAACACTCAAGACACCCAATTTCAGATGCGGCGGTTACACTAAAATTCGACTATCATAATTGATGCGACCTGTCGCAAGGGACTGCCATCTCATTAACAAAAGACAGATAACTACGAAAACAGCCGTAAAGCTGGAAATTTATTACCACTATGCTCTTATCGACGCCTCTCTAAGTAGAGGATACCCAGATAATTTTTTGGTCGTATGTATTGTTTTTTTTTTTGGGGACGGCCATCGCCCGATAAAACGCATCCACAGAATCATTCTTATTAGCAGTGATTCTTCCATTCATCTCGAAGGGATCGGCTCTGCCTGCCGACCCCGACAAACCGGCGGACAAAAGGTTTCAAGATAAAATATGAGTGCGTTCTCGTTTGGCTTACACTGTTTTTTTTTTTTTTTGTAAGTCTCCTTCCTTGGTCTTCCACATAAATCCAATGAATGAATGATGACATTCACACTGTTCTCATAGTGCCCACATACATTCAGATCTCTCTTTCTTCGGTTTAATTCTTTTATTTTACTCCTTTGTCATCCAGATTAGTCCCGGATCCTATGGTCTAAAGCCATAGGAATGATGAGGAGGTGGATCAATTCTCGCGTGTGACAATAAAAGTGTCAAAAAATACGAAAATCCCAGGTAGACGAACTGGTAGAGGATATTTCAGGCACAAGAAGTAGTCGATAATAATCGTTATGGTTCAATGGGAATCACAGAGCAGCAGGATGTCGATGTCGTTGCCGACATTATATTGTGAGCATATGCAATTGAAAGGAATTAGGACCATGAAGGACTCTTAAGGTGAAAGTACTCTCCATTTCGGTTCGAAGGAGAACGATTAAATTATCCCACAATTCGAGTTCAGTCAAAGGTGGAAGTTTACATTTAGAGCTAGATAGAGTAAAAGACTAAAGGTGCTGTTAAGGTATCTCTCCCTCTCTCGATGCATATAGCTATGTATATATAAGTATATTACATCATAAACCACTTTTCAATGCTCAAGAGGAGCGAGTGTTTTGAGAGCAACCAGACTCAAAGAGAGATTCCATGAAGAGGAAATCTTGTAAGTTATGACGGCAATAATAGGAATTTTCGTAGCAAATTCTTCTTAATATTGTTGCTGGGGAGCGCACTTATGCCACCGAAAATGGAAGTATTTATACTACCATTATGTTGTGCCTGCATTGGTTTTATACTCCTTCTGATGCTGTATCATAATATGGCGTACAGTGGGACCAATGAAGATGATAAGGTTTATAATTGGTTGTTGCTGGAAGTAGGTAGGAAATTATATAAAAAAACGGACGTCGTAGTAGTTTTACAATGGAAATGTCAAAGAGTTCTCAAGACAAATATTGATTGGCAAAGAAATAGTCCAACGAAATTGCGATTTTCACAGTTGAGGAATAGGTTCTCAGAAAATCTGTTTTCCAAAAAGAGGTTCTGGCAGTTAAGGAGAGCTTAGTTAATACAGATGAGATCGGTATCCGGAAGATATATCGCCATCTACATATATAGCCAGGCCACACTTAAAGCAATGGAATAAACCAACATCTATTCCGATATAGTCAGAGGCTGGCGCAGAATGCTCACAGCATTATGCAGTCAAAACTGAGTGAGTCTGCTGGGTGGCAGAATACTGCGGTATGGAGGCTAATGAACAGGCCGCTCGATAAAAATGAGGTTGCTAACATTAACTTACTTACTAAACGAGCTCCTGACCCGTGAAGAGTCCCGGCCTGAGACACGGCAGAGGAAACGGCAGCCTTCCATCATCTGTGATCCCGGGCACGCTGCTTCCAGTTTTACAGACCAAGCGCTCTGGCATCCGCGATGGCTTGGTCTTTGACACGGATGTTCGGTTTTCCTTGTTATCTCGAACCTGGGGGCTGGGATTCGCAAATCCTCTAACCTGCCGGCCGGGCCAATGTAGTCGACGAGTTTTGATTTTTTGGAATACATCCACATTTTGGTACAGCTCATAGAGTTTGCGGTTGTATCTTCTCCTCCATTCGCCCTCCTCGCACACAGGAGGTAGTGTTGAGATGATGGCATTTCTACCACATCCCCCTAACTCACTTATGTTAAGCGAAACCTTAAGAGAACGTCAACAACAATGACACTTGCATCGTTTAACCGAAAGACTTTCCATTCTCGGTATGTGTATATATGATAACTTTCGGTAGAACGAGCACTCGACGTCGCAAAGAATGCTGCGAAATATTAAGGTTTCCTCTATCCGTGGAAACAATTCTTTCCATATTCTGATCTGGCTGCAGGTCCACTCTTAACTTCAGTATAATTTATCTGGTCATGTTCACCTAGAAATACTTTATTTTGCTAGATATGACAAAAAAACGAGCGGTAAGACTTATAGAATGATTGATTCACATCGACATTTGTAGACGTTTCTAGTCTTTCCTTATTTTCATCTTTGTTTTTATCACCATCACTGCTCAATTGAAACAGCCAGTTTCATTCCTCATTTGTAGCGTTCGTAGCATTCATCAGAATACATACCTAAATACCTATTATGTTTTTGTCCTTTATAGTCGCACAATTTCTACTAGAATAATGCGCGGCTCCACAGTAAGATACAAAACTACATCTCGCTTATACTCATGTGCTGTTATAATTTATTTGCAGTTCAACAACAGCAGGCAACAGAAGTAGGTATAGTAGTAGTAACAGCAGGTAAACTCAAAAGTCCTTCAAGAGCATTCAGCACAGCATCACAAGTATTATATTTGTGCACTCGGAGTCTGGTGGGCATATCTGCTTTATATGTATGTATACCAATCGAAACGGTCCTTCATGAATAAATCCAAGATTTTCTGCTATTGTATTTGACCCTCAAGTATAAAATGAATACGAAATTTGTTGTTATATTCATGTTGAATAGTGAAAGACTGTGAGCGATTGTATGTTTACGTTACGGCCAGACTAGTACCTAGTACAGCTCCAGCATCACCTGAACTTTACAAGAAGGTAATGAATCAAAAACATACTTCGTATGGTATGGAAGGAGGACGTGTTCGATCGTTGTATTAAGTAGGAATTTATGTTCAATTCAATTCGAAGAAATGACATCACTTTATGGGTAAACTACGAGTATATATGGAACAACTAACGATCAGAGATACGAGTAAGTACTTGTGTGGAGAATTTTGCTCATCCAAAGGACATGGCAGCGCGCTATGGACGTTATGGCTTTTAATATTTCAAATTTGTATTTGATTAAGTTGAAACTTCATATTTAATTGTTCACGACAATCGTATTTGGAGTGGCTTTAAACGATTGACGGGCGATGCATTTGTTTTCGAAATTGACTAGTTACAGCTTACATAGCTGAGAGCTTTCACATTTTATATTCGTATATTCGATGTCTTGGCTATATCTGAATTCCGCCAACAGTTATAAAGTTTAGTTTGCCAGCTCCAAGCACATTATTTTCTTAGTTCTACCATTAAAGGTATTCATGTTTGCTTAACCACACTTTAAACTCACTCTTCAGTCAATGAGTGAGTTAATAAATTATTATTTTTATTTCTACAAATCTTGAAAATTTGATGTTCTTTATTTTTGTTGGAAAATAATTGAAAAAGGCCACTATGTAAGGTTAAGACATTAAGACAGTATCTTAATCAGAGTCGACAATTCTGCATCAAGTTATTTTATTCAAAGCAAAACGTTTTTTTCCTAAAATAGGCACCAATGGTACATTGTACCAAATTTATTTTTGTATTCAGTCAAAAAAAAATCATAGCTGAAAAGAGCAGATTAACATCGCCTACCTGAGGACCGAACGGTAGTGGAAGCAAGTCTTATCCGATTTTGTATTTCGGACAAAATTAAAATGTACTTTGAACTGTGCAGATTTCCTATTGATAAACCTATGTTTGTATGTAATTCCGTGCACCTAGAAAACCGGATGAAAAGAAGAAAAACACCTGAATGTGATTTGGTCGAATTTATGGAAAAGTAGTGAAAAGAATTTCAATAAGCAGTAGGTACACACCAATTCTTCCAATTGCTTCCTAAAACTAGTAAAATGCCAAACATAGGTAGGTTAGGTACCTACCTACTTAGATCTCATTGGGCCTAGTTCGATTATATTTTGTACATGACAAAACTACAAAAAAATATATAACTGTGCACGATATACTCCGTTTCTTGTCCGTCCAATAATCTATGTTCCCAGATTTAGTCAGCGATAAGGCATTTATTTTACTTCTTTTATGTTTGGCACCCCAATACGTATAACAGCTCCCAACAATGTTATCATTGGATCCATCCTATATTACGCATTGTTCGTACATGGTCGGTCGTAATACTCAAATATCCCTTTTGTAATCCAAAGAATGTGAACTTTTGCAAATGCGCTAATCCATAGGATAAGTTGCAAACATCTTCATACGTGCCATATTTCTCGTATATCATGAAAAATATATTTGCGCGAGACGACCTCGCAAGTATGTTCGCACTCATGTGCGTATCTATATGTGCATTGTCGGCGTATAGAGAAATCTTAATTTTAGGGGGAGAACTCCCGTCCTTTGCCATTTAACTATGCGCGACACATAAAACTGACATCGCAGATAAATTTCCCATTTGGCACTGAGCATTGAGCGAACACAAAAAGACTTGGTCTGGTCTTTCTTATTCGTTACTTTCAATCTTTTTGTTACAACAACAAAATTATAAGGAAGAAAAGATTTATTTGATAATTTTACATGGTTATTATTATTTATAGCTCCAAAATGTGCGTGAAAAAATAAAAATAACAGAACATATAGAAATATGCACGTTGTAAAATTTATGAGCTTTTGAAATTTATTTTACGCCAAATTTTACAACAAACGTTAACTTCAAGGAGACATTTGTATCTAATTAAGATAAATGTAATGTTAGGTTCAGTAACAACAGGTAGTGTTGTCATCTCAAATTTATTAATTGAAAGAACTCTTATATCTGCGGCCACAAGCCATAGCTTACTAAGTTAATTTGTTCTTACTTTTAAGGAGAGCAGTTTAAAGTTTCCATATTGTACTGCGTCTAGGGCTGGCTACGTTTTCAGTATATAAATACGTTCTTATTAAAATTATGAAATTAATGGTAGTTGATCTTATACAATGGTTTAAATAACTCAATTTTAGTGTGGCTATATATAGTTTGGCAACAATTACTTGGAATGGTTTTAAAACTTCACACATATTTCGGTGACATGAAATAACGCCAAACGAAATAAAGCCAAATTCTAAATATTGAGCATTATCTGCATTCCAAAATCGAACCGTAATCCCGCGTAGCGTACCACTTAGGTCCTGTTGCCATAGGCGCCTGCCTGATAAAAAGCCATGCCCCGAGCGGAGCAACGAAGTTGCATGAGCGGTACCTGTCGCCTGCAGAAAGAATAAAGCAATATTTCAAATAAAGCAACATTGACATTCAACGCTTCGCTGGTAAAATTTTGTTCCTTTCATAACTCGCGTCCGTGTAATTTGCAAAATGTACAAGAATCGGCATAGGCGCCGATGAAATTGTACTCGCCCAGAAGAACCATTAGTGATAAGTAGCTTTGATGTTCAACACTTACAACTTCAACACCTATAGCCTGAATCGAGCAAGACAGTCACAAGGGAATTGATGCGCGGTGTCGTCGGCTTCAGAAAGCCCACAACTGTCGCATACAGTTCTAGCACTAAAGCCATTTAGGTACTTTGCAGAAGCGTTGTGGTCCATCAGAATGCTTACTAGGTACCCGCAGACTTTCCTCGATAATGATAACAAAAACGACGCAGACTTAGGGTGTTGAAGTTAAAGTTAAAGGACCAAAAGAAGTATCTAATGCCTTAAGTGCAGTCATGTATACTTGATGGATTTTAGCAATTAAGCAGTATAATATAAATACATACTTCATTAAGCCATTCAGTGCTGATAGTTCAATTACGGTTAATTATTAAGAATTAAAAAACCTTTTATTCATTGTTATTGTAAGGTAATTAACTACAACTTTTCTTTTCTTAAACTTGGTGATTTTCAAAAAGAGTCTTTCGCTGTATTCGCTGCTTCGCGTGAAGATAGATAAATTCTGACAAAATTTGTTCGTCATTAACTAACCACTAATACTCGATTAAGCCGAACGAGTTTTTTCTAGAACTTAATTTATTATTTAATTTTTTCACCATCTCATTTTAGTTTCAAAAATTATGATAAGCAAAACTTTCACCCTTTTTATTTATTTTACTGGATAGAGAATCTGTACAGAGATTTGTTATATTCTTAACAATTCTTTAATTACTTAATAATATTGAGGCACCGTTAGTCGTAATCGTTAATAGATAACCTGTAAGAGTAAGTCATCATTCAGTTTACTCTTCTAAGCCTAACCTAACCTATCCGGCATTCGGTATTTGGCAAAATAACTGTCCGGTAAATTTCTAATTGATCATAGGTGAGATAACAAAGGAGAACGAAAAACCCCGGAAAAATGCAAACATTATATTTGAAAAAGAGTTATTTAGCACTTTTGAGCTGCAACAAAGATTCACTGATAAATCTGCTTCTATTATTAATGAGTCACAACTACCTACAAAGATCTTTGCATATTTCGCTCTGCAACAACTTGATATTTAGATATTTTTATGAAAATATCACACAAAATCAAATATCGAAAAAAGATAAGACTTCCAATAAATTTTCATGCGATTCACCCGGGATTAAGCAATTCATAAGAGACATCAGCAAGCATTACGAACGAAACACCTCCAAATCCAAAACTAATCATTAGGCATTTCCTTCAAATCCACTATCTGATATCATCAGCTCCTTTTTTCGGGGAAACGCATCGCAGTGTCATCTTCTACTGTAAGAAGAATTTCTTGAAAATAGCTTATCTCCAGAGTCATTCACCATTTGTTTGTCGTCGTTTGACATAATGATTAATTAGTTCTTACTCCAAAATGTACACTCACCCTGATTTTCAAATTAAAAATCAATCGCATCTCCAATCCATCCACTGACTCATGCAGTAATCTGCCGACAACAAAAAACAAGAAAAAAGCACACACACTAGCGACAATTAATTGACATCATCTTTTGATCCTAATGGACCAGTGACAGGTAAAATCGTTTGCCAATTTAGCCATCATTATACGGTGCATATTGAGATCAAATTTCTTCGAAACTGATACCACTAATGAAAGTCATTTTTCATTCGGCAATGTAGTCTGGGACCGTCCTCCTGTCCATTGAAGTGACTAATTTCAAAATTATAAAGTCCAGTCAACCGGTGTAGGGGTAGCCTGGCAAAGCCATACCGAAAAAAAATATTAAGAAACCAAAATGTTCGCATCGGTGATCTTGGTGGTGACGGTGGCTACGGCCGGCGGCGATATTACTTTACGCGACAAAACGTTCATTTGCAGACAATAAACACATGTATCGCTGTCACAGAACAGGCGTTCACCCCACTAATTATGGATACAAACGATGCGCCAACCAAGACGCTGAAGGGATTCTCAAGTTTCTGTCGCATGAAGGAGTAGGACTGCCGTTCAACTAATGAGTTGGTAGCAATTGAGAATTTTTTTATAGCAAAATCGACAATCTCGTTTTTTTTTTAAATATTCCAGCAAAAGAAAAATGTCAAATATGTCGAACTTAAATCTGAAAAAAAACGAACTGGGCCTTGTCTGAACATTCTTTGTATTTATTGAACGTCCAAAAGTGTTTTACTTGAAATACTACATATACAAATAAAAGCAATTGGGCAGGAATAAATTTCATTGCCATTATACATAGATAGTTCGGCTATTGTGGTGGGACGGACTACTACAACAAACATTCTTACGACGTGTAACAGATACGAAATTATAAATTTAATAAAATAAAAAAGATTTCCTGTAGCAGGTATCAGAGGTAGGTAAATAAAGCTATCACCAACCGAATCAGATTTCATCGTAAGATATTGTCAAGTGGTGCTCTACAATTCAGTGACTCTGGTTACAATTTTACTCATCTCAAACCCTTCGGCGATGACTTGTTGCAAATTCTCTTTTTTCATGTCTTCTTTAAGCACTGGAGATTTTTGGGACAGTAACTTGTATCCAACTCCCATTGTCCTCAGGAAGTAATAGCATGAAAATTAGCTTAACAAAATATTCCCAATATCAAATTCTCTCTTTCGAATATAATTCCATTTCCGAATTGTGGTTTGCCTTCCCTTGCCTAGCCTAGCTGGAAATAAAATTTCGTGGATAATTTCTTAGCCTTACGAAAAAATAAATGACACACTGCAATTCTTCATGCATGAATGTTCAATAGAATTAAATACAAATAATACACCGCCTCTTTCCAATACAGGGTGTATACATGAGTGGCTTAAATCACTGCTTATTGCAGCATAATCTTATGCGCTAGTAAGAAGCTCTAGGTTCCCAAGGCTAAGGATTCACGCATCGCACTATCGCAATTTCTGAATTCGGGATCCCTGCAAAACTAATCCAGCTGTACACTGCTGTAGAATGCGCGGCGCAATGTGCAGTTTGGCATCTGAAATCGTCTATCCAATCATAGATGCGCTATCATGTAACTTCATCAATCTTGTGCTTGAGAATATAGTATGTAGGGCGATATCTACACTAAAGGCACTATCTTTAAAGATCCGCCCAGCTACTGAGATATACGGAAAATATTGTAACATTGGCTGTTCTTAGCGTACTAATTATATGGAATTTCGCGGCTTTTGAAGTACATGTGAAGCCTTGCCTTATAGTAAACAATGGCAGCACTAAGAACATACAACAACTTCAAGGGAGTTAGTAGTTTATATATCTCGATCAGGTGAGGAACTGCTCTATCGAAAGAAAAAATGCATGCTCTATTATCATATCAATTCTGCTATTCTTTTATTCGTATCGGCACCTGATGAATTGACGTAAATCATCAGCTAATGCTAAATCTTCTTCATTTCTTCTTGCAATACAATTTCAGACACTTCGTGCATAATATTTAAACAACAAATTTGTTAAGATTCAAATATATCGCCAAAAATACGTTGACTAAATTGGCTCCGTCATATGAAGCGGATGCACAATAGTGTTCCAGGCAAGAGGATCATCAAATCAAAGCATTAGGTTCGAAACGATAGGTATGATTAAACCTACATTTTAATGACATCGCGAATGTAAGAGCGCTTGGTCTGGATAACTGGAAGCAGCGTTCCCGGAATCACAAAAGTACTCATATCTCTAATTGATTCAAAGTGTTTAGAAAGCAACCAGGTGACCCCGCGAAAATAAGTTCTCACTATGTTTGTGGAATAAAATGCGATAAATTGGTTTCAGTACAAAGTCGTGTACTGTCAATATTAATATCAAAAATCGTATTGTTAAGTTTCCGAGCTGCTATGCTATATTCTCTACAAAGTAATTTTTCACTATCTGCTTTTTTGTTATCCTATCCTACTTTTATAGAGAAACGTATGTATGCTGCATTCGGTATCCCTCAGAAATCTTTTCTTGGTCCTATTTTTTTCCCATGTTTATATATAATCTACCGTTTGTTCTGTCAGTTTGTAACTTTCCTTCCCGATGATGTACAGCTTTATAACAGTTTTTCATTAGGTCTTAACGAGAATGCTATCACCACTGGTCATTACAAAATAGCCTGAAGTTAAACCCCACCAAACTCTAAATAAATTCCAATTCTTAAACGTTAACCTGACATAGACGATTCGTGTCCAATCCTAAGTGTCCAGGGTGAAAAGGATGACCATATAAATAGCATCGTGTCAACAATTTATGCCTCTATATGCGGCTCCAGTTAGTAGCCATTTTCTTCCAGCGTGAGGCTTTCTTTGGAACTACTCGGCCGATTTAAAAATTCTTTCAACCTCTTAATTGTCTTCCTCGGGATCAAAACTGAAGGTTATTAAAGCACGCGAGCTGAACCACGATCATAGACTAGGAATATATAAAAAAACATTCATCCTTTATTACTAGTAGATGCCAATTATGTATGAACACCTGCTTAAGTTCGCAAAGACGATTTTTAATTCATGCCTTTCAGTTTGCTCTCTATCTCCGCATTGCGCCGCACCATAGCACATGCTATCAGTTAGCATCAATCAGTATCATCATGTATTTCTTAACGACGATTTAATCAGAACAGTTCAAGAGTGAAAGAAGTTAAGCAAAAACTTAACCCTGGGCGACTACTCAAGCCGACTCTATCAAACAACGCAGTCAAATTTAACGTGCTATCGAACTGTTTTACAGCTGTACCTAGTAGACATCAAAATCAACATCAACATCCTACAACAGCGTATCATATCATAAAGGAAACACATTATGCAAAAAATAAATATACCCAGACAAAGTATCCAATTAAAAATTTCAAATTAACCTGCCCCTTGAGTAAATGTGTCCGAAAATAGCTTCGATAGCTTGCCGTTCCATCCGCACGGCAAGATACTATGCGTCCGCGTCGACTTTGGTGATGAACCGCCAAATCCATTCAGAACAGCGAGAGAAAACCCAAAGACGCATTCCAAAAATGAAATCTCCCCAAAGCATCTGCGATCCGAGAATGTGGTCGGTGATATGCCGAATGAATGCGATGTTTCCCATCGCTTCCAAGTCACTGCATCACACTGTTCGCAAGATAAATGCGAAATAACTTTTGGAACACTTGAAATAATTAATTATGGCATTAAGTGCTAATTTCTCGACATCTCGACTATTAGTCTGGGCGGACAGCTGCTCCGGGAAGCACATAGCAATAGGTACCTACCGATTGTCGCAGATTACTCTGGGCTGGGCGCAAAATAAGTCCGCCAGCACTGTCTATCTCTGAGGCTAATGGATGTAACTAGGAAACATGTTCACAGAAACGATACGAGCACAGTTATAGATCTGTGAAAGTAGCCCGGCCACTTGGATAGGCACAAATCATATTTCTCAGATGCGTCAGTTCTGTCGAATTGAATTTGTGCTCGAGTGACATGCACACGACGATGTCTGGAACATCAAAGGTGATTCTCGAATGAACGCTTTTACTTGTTTTGTTTGTTCTGTGGAAATGGAGATGTTAATGAGCTTCTTCCCACCCTACCCACACATGGTGGTTTTCGGAGAAAATTTCAGTTTTTTGTTTTTGGAATCCCAACCCAAAACCAGGGCCCAATATCAGCATATGGGAATGGGATGTGTGTGTGTTTTGGTTAGTGTTTCCGGAGGCGAAGAATATGTTTTGTTTATCCTGGGTTAATTAATATTAATTCAGTGCGGAATGAGGTTGTCAGGGCTGTTGAACGGTTTAAAAAGATTAACTTTTCATGAGTTATTTTCGCTATTTGATGCATTCTCGAGATGCAAGATGCGAGAGCAGCGCAGAAGACAGAGTGTGCAAGTGTGAGATGCATGCCAACTGGCCGGGTGTCACCACAGAATGTCTTTATGAAATATGAGATGAACGAGATTTATCTTAATGGAAGTCATTGTGTTGTCAGCAACTTTAGACTTGCAATTTGTTCGGTGTCTGGGATTCGAAGAATGAAGCGTTAATTGAAAATCACATACGTCTTGCAGTCTTTACAAGTCCATTGTTGCGGGGATATATGAGTGTAGAATAGATATGCCCACGACGGACAACATTGTCAGGGAAAGAAAATATTTTGGATTTATTATAAGTTTGCATCTTCGCTGCCACTAGAACATTTCTTTGTAGAATTAATGTGATGTGAAATCATTTTTATTTTTTGTCAGTCAAACTGAAATAAGTAATTAAATTTCGACAAAGATTTAAAACAATCGTAGAAAGCAAAAATATGCTTGCAAAAATGTAAGCATCTGTTATTAAATCATAAGTAGATTTAATACCTATTACCTAAGGCAGACAACATTTTGTAACAGTTTGGCAAGACAAACGCGTCATGTCTGACCCTGAAGATAGTTATTATTCCAGATCAGTCAACCAGTATATTTAATGTATTGTTATTATACATGGTAGTCCGGTTTTGGATCTGGGGGGGGGGGGGGGGGGGTTTCTTTAACAACTACTAATAAACAGGTGTTAAGCCAAAGTTCCTTTTCAGAAGTAGGACATTTTATGCTAAGCTTCTGTTAACGATAAACAAGTGTTAAGCCAAAGTTCCTTTTGAGAAGTAGGACATTTTATGCTAAGCTGCTGTTAACGATTAACATTTTTTAAATGAAATACTGGGTAATCGGACCATATATCTGAAGCCCTTTTCCAAGCATTGTAAGCGAACGAATGGAAGTGTCCTACAGCATAATGCTTGGGGGGCATAAAAAAGTTTTAAGTGCAAATGGGGCGGATTTGAACTTTGACTCCTCACTCACATTCAAACATTAGTTGCTTATCTACATTATCGGTGCGATTGCTATAAAAAGTAGGCGTAATTACGTGATATTGCAAAGATTAAAGCAGAACATGGATTTATCAACTGCATATCTAACGGAACCATATTATATTTAGTAAAGGGTGTTTTTTTTACAGGTATCGAACTTTGAAATGGAATAACACAAATATGTTTTTATGAAATTGACATGAAATTTCCTTGTTCAAAGGATAATCTTCTGGCTTTATTCAATTGATGAACGAAAGAATCAGTTATCATGGCTCTATAGCAGTCACCATTGACTGTAAAGTTCTGGCCAGCATCGTTTTTAAGTAAACGTGGTGCGAAAGCGTTCCGTAGTTAATTGAATTAATTGCTCTGATGGACGATTATGTTGACCGTAAAATGGACGGTTTGCACAATTTGGAAGCGTTATTCAGGCGTCAGTCTATTCATGTTGAAATGCCAAACCAAACTAAAAATAAATCACTTGACAGCTGACAAAATGGCCGCCAGTTAAAATAGTGTTGCCAACTTAAAGTTATTTACCTCTAAAAAAAAAACAACCCTTTACAATCTTTTTACCAGTGGGTCAATGTGATTGAGTTTCTAGGGCTCACGACTTCAAACTGACCCGAATCAAAAAGTGAAAGCTTGATTAGTGAATAATATTATGACTTATGGTTGATTTCTTGAAATCTATTTATTACGAGTACGACTGAGAACTTGGTTACACATGGATAAATAAAATATCACACAGAGTCAATAAATATTATGACAACAACATTGTTAACGCATAAGTTACCTGTGGATTAGTTTGATTAGTGACTACTGACCTTGGATTCACAAGTTGAAATACCGCCAGCACACGGCGTGTGTTCAAAACGGTTCAATCCTAAGTCCAACTAAATGGCAACATATAACATCTGCGTTTCGAAAAACTTGTTCGACAAATTGATGTTTTGAAAAGGTCATCGTTTTGCCTATTTTGCCTTTTGCTAATTGTATTCGGCAAAACATTGTTTCGCATTTTTTAATTCGTAAATTTAATTTCTTTTTTTGTTTAGTTGGATTTTTTTATATTATATTTTGATAATAATATTCCACACGTTTATCTTAAGCGCGTCATATTTGAAACAAATTCGCTGGAAACCAGAGTTCGACCATTACCATGCAAAGAACCCCTGTCGATAAATGTAATCATAAGTGTCTGAGAATTTGATGCAAATACCTTCCAATATCGGACTCTTTCGAATCAATCGAGTACCTAGTAGATTACTTCACAATGGGGAGGGACAATTTCATCGAACCAACCCCGTTTCCATTTGTCAGAGAACTCTTACTCGATTGAATATTAATAGGGATGCGAAGCAATTTCTCGTCACCTGTCCAAAATTTAATTATTGCTATCGGCTTTTATTTGTTAGCTCACATATCGTAAAGTACTGTTGTAAGTGTTCAGATGGCCTCCATCTGACGTTAATGCAGTGCAGATTGTCTAACTAAATGCAATATGTCTGCTTATTTGGCGATAAAACCTAACAGATGACCCAATAAACATCATTCTTCACTTTACAAGTGGTTGTAAATTTCTAATCAAATTGTCACTAGCTCTCCACCACACTTAATAGTTGAATAATTGTATGCCTTGCTTTACCAGGTGATCCGCGATAAGTTCAAATAAAAATAGAAAATACCATTACGACCGTCATAAAAATGGAAACCTGGTGCCAAAGATCATTTAGTCAAAGATATGGAACAGCAACTTACACACACTCGATATCTATCGAACCGTTAAGTAGATTTTTCAATTTA
Source organism: Ferdinandea cuprea (assembly GCA_963576555.1). Classification (NCBI taxonomy): domain Eukaryota; kingdom Metazoa; phylum Arthropoda; class Insecta; order Diptera; family Syrphidae; genus Ferdinandea; species Ferdinandea cuprea. The sequence continues at coordinate 30,620,231 of OY754958.1, forward strand.
CCTAGAAATTGGACGGGCGCCTCTCAATCTCAAGATATAACCCATAAATTGTATCAAACACATCGCCTCGTATCTCTTATCATATTTTTCTTAATTGCCTTTCTTCACTTTGCTCCGTTATCCTCTATCATAATGTCACCGGAATAGAGAGAAAGGCCAAACAAACATGGGTTCTGTGTTGATAGGACGCATTTAAAGCCTTTTAATCGTTTGTTTCAGAGCGGATTTTCAAAGCATACAAGTATAAAATTTAACTGGGAATAGCCTCGGGCATGCATCCTGTATCAAAAAAAGATGGAGGTCTGTAGGTTTGGGTTTGCTGAGTTTTCTTTTCATTTCTTTTGTTGGAACTAAGGCAACAACATGCTAATCTCTTGTGACAACATAAATAACGTCATCCCTTTGATCCCGAATAAGAAAAAACACAGAAACCCATCTACGGCACATGAGACAAGGATATAGGGCTGCTTTCAAAGTAGTATACAAAGAAGAGGCAGGGTGAGGTATTTTTTTTTTTTAGTTTTCAACTCTACGATTGGAATTTTACAAAATCAGTACAGATTTGCAAATTATACGGAGAAAAACTAATCAAGGACAGGAGTAAACGCCGAGGGGTTGTTGGCTAGCTTACTCTAGATTGGCTGCGATACATTGTGCACGAACCAGAATGGTGGCAGTTGTTGAACTAATCCCTGGGTGTCGGTGCACAAATGTCAAAAAATGTATCATTACCCCGATAGTCGTGGTGGTGGCTGGCTGGGATTGTGTACACTTTCTCTTGATTACAATTACAATCAGCCCCTAAGTAGGAAATGCGTCGTCCTTCTTGTTTTTGGAATCCGCATATCCTGCGTGTGATTCATTGGCATTGTTCGACAGCCGCTTACACCAAGGATAATATGTTTGCACAGGATATTCTATTATTCGTTTGCGTGTAAATTAGGCGCAGAAGCAAACCGCTCTAGGGGATGTAATGGTCGTTCTTCAATCGCAATATATTCGGATTCATCCCTCTGTTTATGCGACGTCGTCGATGCCTCATATTTTATAATTAGATACAGTTTGCAGTTGTACTGCATTGAATTCGAGGGACCTTTTCCAAATGTGTTTTGAAAACACAGCAATTCTTCGAGGTACGAAGCTCTTGACACTCCATTAAGTCGGAATTTTAAGTGGCGCAATCATTGACCCCTTTCTTCTTGGTATGATGAGATGTGACGGGTTCTGTAAAAAAAGTATATATAAAGGATGCACGAGGCGCTATAATCCTTGATGTAATGAGATCGTAGTTTTATTGTGCCGTCACACGCAGGGTTTATCCACACAAAAAAACAAAAATGAAAACATTCACGGGGCAAGCGATAAAGAGCATGTTTGATTAATGATGAGAGATGATCCATGAGTGCACATTCAAGAATTGTATCGAATTGTTAATGATTACGCCTCATGTTACATCTATGCTCAGTCAGTGTGTGGTATTGAATCCTTTGTTTTAGGCTCATTTAAATTTGTTTGTGTAGTTCAGCGACTGACTAATGATCTTACTGATTTCATGGGTATTACTGCAGCTGGATTCGTATTTGATAGTGAGGATATATAATTATGTATACCTTTGTCCCATATATATGTGTGATATTGATATTCCTAAACAAAAGTAGGTTACATGGATCAAAATGGATCCTTGTATACGTCAATTAAATGACGACTTTTAGATCAATATCAAGCGATTAATGATCGTTTGATACTGTTAGAGAGTGTAAATAAATCAGTATTTATTTTGTGTATATCATATGCGTCACTCTTTAAACATACTTTACTATTTTAAGTCCAAGAATAAATCTTTATTACTAAACCTACAACAATGGCTCGTGTTTTATAAAAGTAATTCACGGAATCTTTCGTTTAAAAATGAAAATGGATGACCAAATTAAACTTCAGAAACTTTCTTAGAGTGGTCTCATCCTTCTATTGAAGGTATAGCAATACCCTTTAGCGAGGGATTAGCCGGTATCAATTTTTCTCTTTCTCAAGTTATAAAGGTATCTCCTCGCAGCGCCGCAGCCAATAATGTAATGAAAAAACTATTATATTCCTTCAATGCTGGTTATTGGGCTCATTTATTTCTAGGTATCTAGAATTCTAGTTTCTAAGCCCAATTTAAATCTCAATATCAAACCGAGTATAAAGGAATTTTCTGTGCCTTGAATAAAACCAGTGGATATCCATCAATAGTGGCCTAAAGCCTAGCTTCTCCAACCACTGTGTGTGCGAAGTTGTATTTTTGACAAGAATGGAGGGACCTACAGTTTAATGCTGATTCCGAACGGCAATTTATTTTTACATACATACATATGTATGTATATAATTTCAAATTAAGTATTGCATTGTCGTAATCAGTTGACATTCCACTGTGGGCGGTAAAACTCTCCTAACAATTAGTAACTAAAGCAACCTTCAAATGTAGAAGGAAACATATTGCGTCATATCTAGAAAGATGTGGCCAAACTACAACAACACAATGTTCTTTGTTCAGGACCGCAGCAGAAATACGATTTGTGGATTAGCCAATAACCTTAAGCTCGAAGCGCATTAAAATTTTCCCAAAAATAGATCCATTAATTTTTTGCATTAAAATATCAAGTCTTTCAGATTTCAAGCTTTGTCTAGTTGAATACCAGGTTCAACCGAAACTTTATAGCATTTCTGAAATTTTGCTGAATTTTTCTTTAAGAAAGTGAACTAGATGCTGGTTAAATCACCTATATTTCAAATACATACGTATTTCATTACTCCTGCTGAAGTGTACAAGAAAGATGAACCAAAAAAAAACATTATTGCTAGGAAGAGAGGATATCGGGTTTATTCAAAATTTTTAGTTTATTTTTATTCAATATTGTCAAAAAAAAATTTTATAACATTGCTGTGGTCAGCGAAGTAAATCTTCTGTAGGTAAAAACTGTATGACACATACATACATACATACCTATATATATTAATCTCCTAGAAGGTTCCTAGAAGGTTCATTTCGAGGTTCCCTACTTTTTTAAAGAAAAAAACACAGAAAATTCAAAATTAATGGAGAATGTTTATTATCATTTGAAAGAACATTCTTTGGCATTTATTTTTTGAAGATTATGTCTATTAAATGTTGGCCGTTGCTACGTCGCAGATGGTCCATCCGTTGAGTCCAATTTTCGATCACTCGTTCGAGCATTTCAACTGGCGAATGACACGCGTGATGTTTTCCTCCAAGGCCTGAATAGAAGCGGGTTTGTCGGCATAAGCTTTTGACTTTACATATCCCCACAGGAAAAAGTCTAACGGTGTGATATCACACGATCTTGGTGGCCAATCGACCGGCCCAAAACGTGAAATTATGTGCTCACCGAAATGTTCTCTCAATAAGTCCATTGATTGATGCGATGTGTGGGAAGTGGCGTCGTCTTGCTGAAACCAAATGTCGCCGAGATCACGAGCTTCAATTTCAGACATCAAATAATCGGTTATCATGGCACGATAACGGTCGCCATTGACGGTGACATTCGCACCGGCATTATTTTTAAGGAAATATGGACCGATGATTCCACCGGCCCACGTATTTTGTACGCTTACAATTTAAAATCTTGACGTAAAATGCGCCAAGTCGTTCCATACGTCAGTCCGATTTGCTGCGAACAGCGCCGAATCGACTCTCTACGGTCTTCGTGTACACTCTCAGCTACGGCCGCTATATTTTCTTCACAGCGTGCTGGACGTGGTCTATTCGGTCGAATATTATCCAATAATGAATGCTGGGTCTCAAAATGGGTGGTGGTGTTGCGAATAGTACGCTCAGTAGGCCGATTATGTTGACCGTAAGTTGAGCGAAGTGCACGAAACACATTCCTCACAGAACGTGAATTTTCATAATAAAGTTGAACAATTTGTAAACGTTGTTCACGCGTAAGTCTTTCCATTATGAAATGCCAAACAATACTAAACAAAAATAACATGACAGCATGACACGACTCACACGTGATCTGTCAAAAAAGGCTATTGAAAAAAGTATCTCTACTTGGATCACCCGTTAATTGTATTATGATCTTCTGTAAATGCTATTAGCTTAAAGCCTTTGTACGTTGTCGTGACGTGGAGGCTAAGCTTACCGACTTATCCGCTTAAAATATTTTCCTTACAGACTTTAGCGTTTAAGTCCTTCTTGTCATCGTCAAGAGGTAATAAAACCCATCCCTGATAAGCTCTTAAGTTTCATCGGTAGGGGTGTGAGCACATGTTAAGCTGATGTATAAGAAATGCCGGGAATGCGAAATCGTGCGATCGCTTATCGGTCTAAAATCAATAAACATGTGTATCCTTATTTCGCAAGAGTAATACATCTCCCATGTTTTTATTTGATGCATACCTGAACCTATCCAGCATATCTCCTGCACCGCAGTAATATCAGCTCCTGAAGTTACAACAAAAAAAGTATGACATAGTAATGATGGTAAACATTAACCCCTGTCAATGTTATAATCGTTAATATTTGAAACTTTCAATCGAAAATTTCTTAATTTCTTTGGGGAAATGTATCTAATATACAACTACTTCAAATTCTTCAATTCTTCAATAACTATTATAGCACACAGGCAGGACCTACTGGAGTTAAGTGAGTACTTTGCTAAAACACTCTAGGTACAGAGTGTTAATAATTAGGATTATTAACCACCAAGTTCGCAAGCCGAAAGTAGCTGTCGATCTAATTGCATTTAAGCTTGATCGAGACCTTAATATCTCAAAGCAAAATCTCATTCATGTTCTTTATATCAATCAACGTCTATTAATGGTCCTAAATAACTCTAACTCTCTCCCTATTCATCTTTGTCTTCGATGATCATTACATTATTCAACTTCAGGTCAATAAAAAATCTCAGAGCCTTACTATCAACCTTCAATGTGGTTATGGAAATTAATTTAAAAAAAAAATGTATGCTTCAACAATGAACCACTAATTGAGAGCTACGTTACTGTTAAATCAATCACTAAACACATTCGATTTTAAAAACAATTACATACTTAATTACCGAAAGACCATAGAAAAATATTCCGTATCGATTTAAATATCTCCACTAATTCTTAATTAACGTTTTTGTTAGTTTTCCATTGCCGAAACCCCGTGCAACGCAAAATACCATTTTAAACACAGGAAATAAATATAACGTTGTACAGCTACATACATAAATGTTTATTGCTGTAAAGCAAACAAAAATGTATTTGAGCTTTTTTCAATGCAAACTCGAGTACTGGAAATGTATTTATTTTTTATTTCTCGAATTCGAATCCGTATGATTAATGATTCGCCCCTACCCAAGTCGTAGCACCCAATGAAACCAATTAAGCGGAATTTTACTGAAATAAATTGATTTTACTGGGAATCCCATGATTGTGCGAATACCCCTACCGCTACCGCATGTCTCTAATGGCGTTTGGCAATTTTACCAAAATCCCACCAAACTGTCCACCACGTATAATACGTAAACTGCACACGATGCGATGATTATTATTGCACAATATGTATACAAACACTTTTGTGGTTCAACATAATCTCTTGCAGGATTTTTCCCATGAGGGTGTTCTCATTCATCCCTTAGCCTTTAGTGGACGACAAACACAGTGGCCACAATGTACATATCTCTCAATCTGGTGGTACACTCATGATAGCTCAGCCAATTTAAAATCATATTCTCAATTCTCACAGCTATCTAAGCTCAAAGGAATATCACTAATTGAGACTCACTTGATTCCTATTTCGTGCGTAAGAGTGCGTAGATGGCTAGGCATCTAAATTGGAATGGAATCCTTCTCGAATACGATACACAATGTGATTGACCATTCAGAGCGAGATTATTATTGTCGTTATCCCTCTGGTTGGTGGTGGACAAGACTGCTTGTGTCCTTGGAACAATGATGACGATAATGATGTTCAGGAGGTGGTTTAGTTTCCTTTGCGACGGATTCATACTACATACACACATGGAAGTGGGTATAATAAATCTTTTTTTCGGGACAACGGTTCACTGCGGACTCCTCTCAGATGTGTCACTCTTGAGGGTTATTGATGTTTTACATCTGCTGGATGATGCTGCTGCTGCTGCGAGGGGTCAGTGCTAAATCGAAATCCCTTTTTCGTGCACAGTATTCACATATCAAAATCTCTTGATTTGCTCGATTATCCGTTTTGATTCCAAAATAATTGATGTTTTCCAACCGGCTTTCGAATCGCATTTGTGAGTAGTTGAATTGTCCTGGTTCAGTCACCGGGCTCTGGCTCCTGGACTCTGGGGAAGATTTTACGTTTTTATTTTCTTGAAAAGCTGATTAATTTTGTTCCTTTATGTCTTCAATCCATCTCAGTGTTTTCCTTTTTGAGCAACAGAGATGTGTTGCGGGTGGTTAATCATTGGTCTTAAAAATGATGTCAGTTGGTCATGCGATTAGATCGTATTTCAAATGGAAGCCATAGATTCACAGGACTTTTCAATTTTCATTGAAGTTGCATAAGTATCTTACCCACGACGTGTGCCGAGAATAGTAAAGCGGATATACGGTTGTTAAATAAAGTTATAGCTAAGCGAATTTTTAATTAAAATACAAAAAAAATAGTTCCTCTCATTTCGGAGACTTTAACAATTTTGAAAATATTTGCTTAAAATTTAAATATGACTTATCATGTAATGAAATATAAATTTAATCAAGTCCATATGAAACTATATTTTTCTCTAATTTTTTTCTCATTTTGTTCACATTAAATCATGTTAAAAAGTCAGTTGCGAGTTAAAAAGGCAAAGTAATGTAGGTATTACTAATTACCTCGCATTACCTGCAAAGCAACACAAATTTTCAAATTAAATTTTCATTTAAAAAAAGGCTGCCATTAGCTGGGATATATAGTTCAAATATATTTTAAATGAATTTTTTTGATATGTCTACAGGTGGCGTTTACGCACTCTCAACTATCGGGAATTTTTATTTTAATATTTCGTACTAACGGCATGAAATATGCAAAAAAAATGTAACAATGTGTTGAAATTATTAAGACATTTTATTTAAATAATTGCTTAATTGTAAATAAGCCAGTCGGACTAGTCCTCACGATCACGTTCGATTATGCTAAATGTGCTTAAAAGAGCTCGATTTTTCTACGTACACTTACTAAGTCTAATTTCTTTTATTTACGTATGTATAAGTCAATATATCACAGTATTGAAAAACTTTTTAGGCTGAAATTTATGGAAATCCGTGAATTTAGTTGTGGGGTCTACTACCACCACAAAGCACGTTAAATCAAGTTAAAGTGAAAATGTCCGATTTCGAAGTACAACTACTCAAAGTTATAAAACATCAGAACTTTAATGTATAGCTACCAAACCCACTTAACATATTTTGTAAATGCAATTTAATTATGCAAAAAATGTCCGTCTGGCTGTCTGACTGTCTGTTCGGGAGCCGTATGACAAAAGGTTTCGACGTATTTGCTTCGAAGTTCGTTTATAAAGTGTTTGCGAACATCTCGCAGCTTTGTTTTTCCGTTTTGCTTCATCGTTTTAAATAACGGTACCTACCATACTAGTTTTTATAAGTTATAACTAAATTTCTCAGAAATTGCTCCACTTATTTTGTTTTTTTTTTCTTTGGATACTTGGTGGGGCCGATAATACTGCATACTCCGTTTTTTGTAAATTCGAATAACGGTTATATATAAAACTATTAAAATTAATTGACATATTGCCCACTTAAACCAATCCACCACCACGCCAGCGGTATCGGGGCAGGAATGTATACTCATCAAACGCCCAAAAAAAATTAAATCGCCCAAAAAATTTGCTAGATTTTATGTTGGATAATAAGGCACAGGCTTTTCTTACAATGCCGAAACACATAATTACCCAAACAAATTGTTTGTTCGTTTGACAACATCAAAAATTAAAAATTACGAATCGCCTAAGCAATTCTTTGGGCAATTTCACATTTTCTCAACTTTTTTCGTTTTGGGCGATTTGTCACGCGTGTTAAATCGTGTTGAATCGTGTTCGGCTTGTCCACATAGACTAACCACTTAACATAACCCCACAAGAAATAATCACGAGGCGTTAAATTGCATGATGTTGGTGGCCAACTCACAGAGCCATTTCGAGTGCTGCTCACAAAATTCATCCTTGAAAATTTCCAATGTTTCACAAACTGTGTGGTATGTGGCACCGTCTTGATGAAACCACATGTCAACCAAGTTCAACTCAGCAAACTGGGGCAAAAAAAGTCACGTATCATGGCTCGATATCGTTCGCCATTGACGGTAACGTTTCTTCCACGGTCGTCTTTGAAGAAAAATGGACTGATGATGCCACCAGCCCACAAACCACACCATACTGTAGTTTTTTCGGGATGTATCGGTAATTCTTGTATGGCATGTGGTTGTTCATCACTCCAGATGCGACAGTTTTGCTTAATTAGGTAGCCGTTGAGCAAGAAATGAGCCTCATCGCTCAACACAATTTTTCGATAAAACAGCGGATTTTCACATTTTTCACAGAGCACGTTTTTTAATAATAAATTTCAATAATTTGCAATCGTTGCTCGTTGGTAAGTCTTTCCATGATTGAATGGCAGAGTATACTGAAAACTTTTCACTTTGACAGATGACGTTTGAACGCCATTACTAACCAGTGCTAGAAGATTGAAAAACTTAACTCTAAAAAAATCACCCTTTATTTGTCTGATTTGAATTTGAGAATAATTGATATGATTTGTATCTGAAGAAGTACGTCGGTTATGTAGAGACCTACTTATATAAAAATAAAAAAATCCTGTCCCATTTTCGGTTCATCCGACATACCTATTCTATATTCCCGAATTCTTCATAACTACTTTAAACATATGTATATTTTCCTCCACAGGGTTGTGTCAATTCACTCTTGACTCTGCCGTAAGTGCCGCCTTAAGACCAAAGTTAAAAGATAAACAATGAACTTAGTAAAAAGAGATTCATTCCTCTCCGCCCTTCTTAATGAGCAACATAACTAAGTGTTGTGTAGTGAAAAATATTTATCAAAATTGTTGGCATTTCATTTGTCTTTAGCACTTAACACTTAGCTTCTTGTAACCGCACCTCCAAACAACAACAACAATGTGTAATATTAATGACATACATTAAGGAAAGGGATTCTCTCATGATCGAGAGCGACCCGCACTTAGGAGTTTTTTTTTCAATGCAGGTTCTACAAGTACCTATGTCAACCGCATGTGGGTTAACTTTTCAACTCTTCGTAATCGTAATCAGTTGAGGTAGGCAAAATATTAACATCTGGCTGTTGGGTGGATCCGAATCAATCACTCGGTCACTGAGCCGGATGATGCGTTAAAAATTGTCCCACTCATGCCTATGAATTCACATCAAAGGCTCGTAAATCTTCAACGGCAGCGCATCTCTGAAGCCAAGTATAAAATATAGCTTCACATCATGACGCCTTGTTCAACAGCATTTATTTGGTTGACTAATAAAGTGATGACATTAAGCGTTCAGGCACAGCATGCACACAGCGGAGAATCGCATCGTCTCGCCTCCATCATCCTAATGGATGCATGATTTACTGATCACAGAAATTTTATTTTAATAACCGAATTAGAGGGTGGAGAATAAGTATGCATAGAGGAAATCACATCTTCTGCAATTTATGAGCACGGTTGAGACTGCGACTGCGAGTGCAACCCGGCTGCTGCAAAAGTGGCATCAACATGTGTCAGCAGCTCACACACGAAGCTAATCCGATCATCGTATCATCATCCATATGATGTAAACTGTAAGTGCAGCAATGTACGCATTGGCGCTCTCGACATCGGCATCCTTAAGTGGACGTCGAAGATGATGACGACGACGCCAACGCCAATGCCGCATCGCGACGATGCTGCATCGCGGCAGCATCAGCTGTCATGTCAGCAAGACACTTGATCACACTTTAAATGGGGAAAGGAGGTCACAAAGCGACCGTGCCAGTGCCACCATAATGCCGAACGCTGATGACAGGTCTACGATATGGCCAATCGGGTAGTTCGTACTTCGTAGTTGGCTAGGTCTGATTGTGTCGTTTGTTATTTCGAAAATATTTTCAAAATAAAATCTCCAAAAGCGAATGAACAGTTGTGCGGTGTAAAAATTGTTTGATTGATGACCGCCTGAGTGCTGTCATAGGAGAAAATTTATGCAGATACTAATTAAGAAAGTCAACCAAGCGCTTTATGGGTTGTTCTTCTTTTTCTTCTCATTTCGATGTTTGTGTTGGCGTTGTCCCGTTGTTCGTTTGTTTTGAAGCTGACGATAGGAATTTTTAGTTTCGGTTCTCTTTGGTTTGCTGTTCGATTTCTTTTGAACGTTTCTCACTTGGTGTAGTTTGCAACAGAGCGAGACAATCGAAGCACCCAGCCAGTGCAGTGTCATCAATCAATAAAAATCTCACGCCTAATTCGATGTCGGCGACAAGTTTTTTAACTGTTCGCAGTTTGTCGCAATAAATTACTTATACATTGTGTTATGCATATAATTAGGTAGGTAGCTATGTAGGTACCTATTTCTTCTATCAAGGAGCTGACTTTTTGCCAAGTTATTTATGGGCCATCAATGGCGCCAAGTAGGCAATTAATTCACACAAAGAACAAATGAATGCGATTGACGCTGCGATATCAATTAGAGGTTTTTAAATGATGACATTTCTTAAATGGGCTTTCTTGGCACGTAAATATTTTGTTGGAAGACGCGCGGACATTTTTATTAAGAAGGAAGAATAATGTAACGGAACTGATCGATACTGATGTAAATTAAGTGTAAGATTAAATTGTAATTTAATTATTATTAAATAAAATGTAGGAACGTCAAACTAATGTACAACTTGGACAAACAAAAGAAGGACTCACAGTATACTTAGTTCCCAAAAAGTGTTGTCGAGCTATTGCAATTGCGATTGAATTATTCTTAAGGTGGAATGCAGTTAACTATTTGATTACAGCACTTATTAAATTTTAATTATCGATCGAACAATTGAATGTCAAGCTCATTCGTAATGTCTCGATCATCAATCGCACGTTTTTGAGTTCCGTAAGGAAAGTAGCTCCAATAATGTAGGCTTAGTACCTATTTAAGCCAAACTAGTTTGTCTAAATCGGGTTCGGCAGGGAGCAAATACATGAATTGCTTCCTCTTTTTGGATAGATATGTCATCAAATGGTCTTGTTGCTGCGATGGTCACTTATAAGTTTCGGGATTCAAAATATTTCATAAGGCTAAGGCCACGCAGCGAGCGGCAAAAAGCGGCCACCCTTAAGCGCCAAGTGGCCAAAATATTGATATATTTTCCAGCGATACATTGTAAAAATTTCGTTTTCAAGTGCTGATCGCTCAGCACTCAAATCTTTCAGCCTATCCTGCCATAATGGAGGACGAAGTTCTGAAATTAATATTTCCATGTACTTTTTTGCCATGCTCATTTTTATTTCCCGCCCGACACTGCACAAAAGTATTAGAACAAAATTAAAATTTGGACGACGCCGCTTAAAAACGTCGCTTGCCGCTTGGCAGCTGTGTGGCCAAACATCAAATTTTATGTTTTATTATTTAAGTGCGTGGCCTAAGCCTAAGTATTTGGATTTTTCTTGGAAGAAGGAACGTAGGTTCAATCGGTCAGAAGGAGAAGAGGGAAAGCGATATTTTGGGAAGTGCACGAAAAAAGCATCTTCTCGGAAAGAACCCTGAAGAGCAAGAAAGATAGAGAAGTTACCGTAGTGGATTTGCCAGAGTGTAAGTACACATTTTCAGAACTATTTACGAAATACCGCCTGGACCAACGGATTTGTGAATGTTTGGAACTTGAAGTATTTTTGGTACTTTATGTATTTTTGGTACTTATGGGTGTGCAAATGATTTAATGGGAGCATTAAATTAAATTCAACATGGCCAGCAAGCAGGTTGGCCTTATCTAGCAATCTGACAGCTGCAGATCAATTATAAATAGGTTACGGGGTAGATACCGATGATGAATTCAATATGTTTTTCACAAACGCATATTTTGCCACAGCGAAAACCACCACTTTGCCACTATGAAAACCATTAATCCAATTTACCTAGATCATCAAATTACCTATTTGTTTTAATTTAAGCATTAATTACAACCCTGTCTAGCCACCAATTTTTAAAGGTACTGTCTACTGAAGTTACTCTCTTGTAAGCCAAACTTAGATCCGGAAGTGAAAATATGTTTTTGATGTGTGAGATAAGTATCCATATGCATTTAGGTACAAGATGATTTAAGGTAGCATGTGTCCATTTCTAATAGACTCCTGAGGTACCAAAAAGTGAATGTTTTAAGAGTGGAGGCAAAAAAAAAATTACAAAAAATACTTGACCAGTGTGAACTGTTTAATTCTTTCCACCCTTTCTCAAATCAGTCTAACAAACTGTCTAATGAGTTTGATGGCTGCAAAATAAGGGACCCAAATGAAATGTAAACTACTTGCAGGGCTAAGAAAAATTCTAGGATGACTATGTCCACAAAATCTAATTCAGACAGAGGTAACATTTTGCTTCGATTCCACTGGTCTAGGTTCATGTCCCAAGTGTTTTTTTGAATTTAAAGAAACAGTTCTATTCACTTTTAATTTACTATCTCTTCATTAGAACAAAATCATAGTTTAATTCCCTAACCCAATTTATTTTTTCTGGCACGCTAATCTAAGTTCTCAAACAAAATATACAGCAACAAATTCGGTCAATGATCCAGGATTTAGAAATCAACTCAACCCCCTTTCCTTTGTTGTGAAATAAGAATATAAAAAAAATGGAAGAGAACAGAGATATCTCTGATGACAACAGAATTGTCTTTTAAATATCAAATTTCGAAACTATTATTACTTATGCTCAGGAAATATGTAATTTTAGAAACAGTTAAAGAGAAATTTGCAAGAAAGATAACACAACACAAATACATATTACTTACTCGTACTGTAAAAGATTCACAAAGACGGAATGCACAATGAAGTTGCTTTCAAATTAATGTCTTGTAACCCACAGAGTTGGCTTTACTTAATTTGGCCACAAGTTGGCTTTTTCATCGCCTGAAATCCCAAGTATATTATACGCCTCATTGTCTGCACTCAATTTTCTGCAATGTCCTGGCAATATGTCCAATACCCATGCACCACATGACACCCACTCTTGTCTTCAAGTCGAAATAGGATATTCCTTAAACCAGCAGGGGCATAATTCATTAAGCAATATTATCATATACGTTGTTCTTGTCGTAATTCCCCGCCCCAAATATCCTTTTCGTCTTTGGCATCTTCACCATTGCCAAAAGCCCATACTCTCCCAACATGATACTCATATGATGTCGGCTTACATATTTGTCCTCGTTGCAATAACATTCTATTCAAATGGCAATCATGTCCTTCAGATTCCTGATCGTCTGTGAACTCCATTCAAAGGGTTTTTGCAAAAACACACACAGAGAACTGCGGAAGCAAACAACAGCAGCAACTACAACAACAAGAGAAAAATTATTAAATATGCATGTACAATGTACATATCTCGATTTGAAGAAGCAGAAGCCACCGACTTGTCGGCCGGTCTAGATATTTATAAGCAATTCTCTGTGTGGGTCCTCGTGTTTTAAATACATTTTTTGTTTACATTTTAATATGGCTCCCATTATGAAGTGTTTCAGCAGCGTCATATTGTCGTCGTCGGATTGCATCGAATAATTTCACTTTGCATAAATGTAAACACACTCTTAGAAGACTCCCGACCCGACCCGTCCCGATCCGGAGTCCTACTATAAACGTCAGCCCTATAAAATTACGACAATAATGTCATAAGGAATATTACCACTGTGTATTTTATGCTACTAGGTATGCGAGTAAGTCGACAGACACTCATATTCATACAACATGTTGTGTACCGCCAAATGGTCTGCCTAAGTGTATCGGTTGCTTCAGCATCATCAAGGGGGTTGCAAGACTCTTAAGTGTATCTCAAGTGCCCCTTTGAGATGCTCTACCCCCGTATTTTGTACAAAGATACACTTTAAATCTCGATTTAGATGAGATTTTCTCATTCCTCGCCGACGTCGATTAAAAAGTGTGATTAACGACATTTCCGAGGCCCATATGGTGTATCCTCTCGAGTGCACCAGCAAGCACTCACCCCTGTCGTAAGTCATGCAATTGTTATTAAAAATATTTCAATGATGTATCGTGGTAATTCTGAAGTAATATCGGAAATTGCCCATTGCTCAGTCAGTTCATTGCGATTCAAGTTGAACACACATACGACATCGTATGAATGCTGGCTAAATGGCATTTTTGCAAGCTTCAACCCCTATGTAACGAAACGGCGCGGCGGAATGGGGTGGTCGGCGCTGCAACCCTATTGCGACGGTCCATGCTTTGCATATGAATTGGTAACTTTTTTCAAATTAATTTCAATTTTGTAAGACCGATGTTTACATTGTGGAGGGTTGTTCAAGTATGAAGAATTTATTTGATGTGGAAGAGACGAACGTTTATGCTAATATTTGAGTTTCAAAACGCAACGAAAACATAGAGTGAGAGCCACACGCGGCAAATGATGACAATTTACACAAAAGAGTTACCCTACATTAATAATTTAGCGCATCAATTTTTTTTTTCCTACCACCAGAAATTCGTATGCAGAAACTGAAATTGCAAAATGTTAACTTTTTTGAGGGTAAGTTGACTTAACTAAAGGTTAGATACATACATAGTATGGATGTGTTGTACCTACGGGACATTTTACAGCCCAACACCCTCTTCTGAAGGTGCGGAGGGTTAAATAAGTGTATCAAATGACGTTGAGTTAATGATGCGCTTTTGAAAAATCGTTTCTTTTTTTAGGTAGAATTCCAGATAAGGTTTGATTGATTGGTGCATGCGTGTAGTTTCCTATTAAGTATTTTTAAGACTGAGGAGATAAGATTGACAGGGCTCCTGCTATTGATCTGGTGATTAAAATCTTGGCCATAAATTATAGGTAGTAATCTTGTAACAGTTGTAAAAACGTACATTTCTCATTTAATAATGCGCTTTTAGACTTTAGAAAAATCGTTTGTATTGTAATACTACCTTTTTCTACAGTTTTATTTATGAATTTACTTTATTTATTTACTTATGTGGGTAGGGTGGCACAGTGTTTATTGAATTATGAAGCGAATGATCCCAGGTTAAAATTTGTACCAGCCAGTACCACCTATAAAGTTGCACCGTCGTCCCACGCCTTTGGAAAGTCTGATTGTAATGAATAGTTTCTCAAAAATGTCATACGGAATTGGCATACAATTATAGATCCTTCCATTCGCGCTGAAAATGTATCTCCGCACACAAAGTGGGTAAGCTAGATCTTATGCACTCAGTTGATTGAATACTCAATTTTTCAACGAAATAGAAAAAAAAATAATTGGGTAATTCTGCTTCACATTCTGTAAATGAATTTAATTGGAATAATTAATTTTGCTAAGCAAATTATTGACAAATTTTGTCACATCACAAGTGTTCATTCAAGATTTCATTTATATTAATTTTTGTGGCACTCCTCTGAAAAAGTACGAAGTCTTTTCTTTCTAAATTTGCTATACACGTTGATTTAATTCTAGATATTGCTATAGCAGGGCAGTGCTTATGAATTTTAAGAACATATATTACGTTTTTAAATATATTTAATGCGCCTTTATTTCCCAAAACTAATTTATGGGAATATTTCAATTTAACTCCCAAGTCATGTTTAAGCCAAGTACTTAAACTGTAAGTATTTTGTAATAGAACTTGAAAGAACGTTCAGTAAAACTTCGGATTTCTTTTCAAATGTTAGTTAATTCTTTATGTAACTAGTCTTTTAAACAAGACCTCTTCTAGTACCTTCTCCACTGCTGTGGGTATTGGTATTGGTAAATCGTATATGATTAGGTTCTTTTCCCACATTTGTATATACGCCTACCCATGAACCTTTGAAGTATTGTTTTTGGAACGGATGATTGTTCCCTGCTGAAAATCATACTAATAGGTTTACTTGGAAAATAGTAGCCTGAAATAAAATTTGGGATCTCCAGGTATTTTTTCATCAGCGTTTTCACCCTTGGCTCTGGACCAAATGCAAATGGCACTCAAATCACAATTTTTCGTATTCTTCATACAAAGCCTTATTTCGATAAATAATTAAGGTTATCTTATAAAACATATGCGATAGGCAGGCTTGATTGCATCCTTTTTATCAAGTAAGGAGTCCCTCTAAACTGTACCAACTTAAGAGTTTTCGGTCTCCTGAACATCGCGTATAAGATCTTGTCTGTCGTATTATGCGAGCGCCTGAAACCATTTGTCAAAGACCTGATTCACCTGACTCGAACCTTTCAGTGCGTTTCTAGGCCCTGCAAGTCCACAATTGTTTCTTCAGGCGACTATTCAGCGATGAATTATACGAGCTGTACAGCGCCATTAACCTGGTCAAAAATCTGCGTCTTGGGCATGTTGTTGGCTTGGACATGTAAAGCGAAATCGTAGAATCTTCGCCTTTTTTCCGGAGGGATAACATATTAGGCGAAAGCCTCGCTTAGGTGGCGCGCACAAGTGGAAGCGATCTCAACCAACTTGAAGCGCAAAACTGGAACATATTAGCCATAGACCGCACAAATTGGAGAGACCTATTGCTTGAGGCCCAGGTCCACCCCGGACCTTAAAAAGTAATCTGCTGCGAATTATTTAAATCTTTCAGTTTTATTTCGTCTTCACCTTCGCAAAGTAATTTTAGCTATTGATTAATAATAATATTTTTGTTTTAAAAAAAACACTGCGGTATGAATTTGGTATGATAAATAATGACTTCGAGAAAGATGTTGCTTCTTAATTGATTAATCCATAACTTAATCTTTTTATGTAACTTTTAAGCCATCGGGTTTTACACGGGACAATTAGTGTTCAATCTTAAAACACAAAATTAAATAAATTTATCATAACTGGCAGCATTTAAAATTTCAAATTATCAAACGATAGCAATATAAGTTTTGTTTTATGATATGCTTCAAAAATAACTTACCTTCCTATGTCTAATTCGAGTTCCCATAATTGCAAAGCAACCGTTTCTCACTCATAACTTACTATGTTTTTGCTTTGGTTCAATTTCTTCCAAAAGCTCAAAATATAGAACAAAGTCACACAAGAAACCGTGCTACAGTTTTATTTTGTCCGCTTAAAAGAAAGAAAAACTCTACTGCATACGACTATGTGTTGGCTTGTGTGTTGGCTTTTGAGTTTTACTCAATTCTTTGAAGTATGGTGTTAAGTTAAGTTG
The DNA here is from genome assembly GCA_963576555.1 of Ferdinandea cuprea. Lineage (NCBI taxonomy): Eukaryota > Metazoa > Arthropoda > Insecta > Diptera > Syrphidae > Ferdinandea > Ferdinandea cuprea. The sequence goes on from OY754958.1 coordinate 30,637,611, forward strand.
GTACCGTCATTTATGCAGCAGCGAAATTTCTCCAAGCACAAACGGACGAGTTTGGCAGGGATGACTAAACTAGTCACAGTCTCTATAGATCCTATCATATGTGACTTTATAATCGATAAAAAGGTGGTGGGTATCATCTTCGATTTTCTCCAGGATCGGTCATATCTGATTCATTGCGAACTTATCAGCCTTTAATCCCACTGGTACAGTTCAATTATTTGGTTTCAGCCGCACATGTGTAAGTTCGGTTTGATCTATTATATTTAATATGTATGCTAAAATAAAATAATATCACTATAGTATGCATGGTAAGATGGTATCTATATTAATTTATTTCTATATAAGCCAGCAAATCGCTGCCATACCACCAATAACTTTGCTCCAGTACCACATCTTATCTAAGCTCTTACAAATTCAAAGTAATATGTTGCTTTTTATAATGTTTTGGTACAATTTAATAAAAGACCCAGAAAAAACACATATTTTTACTACCTCATAAAACCATGCAGAACAATCTGTCAACGAAAAAGAAATGTTTTTCAATTCTGACAAATAAAACTCAGTAATTTGACCTTTAAACCTAATTTCACACAAGGTCCATAAAATCTCCAGAACGCTGTTTAGAAATATATAAAACTCTCTTTGGCGCCTAATTTCATTCTGCGTGAAACATGTTGACTGGTTTAAAATCCGTTTTTACGACCAGCAGCAGCCATAACATACTACGATGCATTCAATGCTCCCTATTGTCATTTAAAATCTAAACAATCCGCGTTTCCGCGAAACTATTAAACCTTGAACATGTACAGCATGTTGTGCAGTACCAACATTATTTAACGGCGGCAGCGGCTTCATCTATCTAACATAGGCGTTATCAATAGCAGCACATGTTATTTTTTTTATCATTTTCAGTAGCAAGTGGTGCGCGGTCTGACAAATGTTTTTTAAGGGAAAAATTTCTTCACCATAGAAAATCGCTTTCTTTTCTTTTCGGAAATTAAATTTTAACAAAAATAGCCACGCTTTAAAATCCAAGTAGCGTTTTTAAAATTTTAAAACTACTAAACTTTATTAAGCAATATTCAGCAAACCACGAATTTCCGCCGAATCTACTGTATCTTTGTATCCAAATAAACATTTATCTAGGAATAAAAAACAAAAAAAACTATTTCCTGGCCACAATCAAAGGACCGACACCGAACCACACCCCGGTACCGACACAGATACAAATAACAAATAGGAATAATATTTGAATCTGTCTGGTAGACCGCCAGCGTTTTGTATCCAAAACATTTCAAGTAGATCAATCATTTCTCGTGATTATGAGTTCGTGTTTCGTGTTTTTGTTTACACTCCGCCATTCATTGCTTTCCGTTTTGGTGGTACTCTACTCCCGCATAGCCCAGCTGCCTAGTGGGATTTATAAAATGTCGAATGGAGATACATACATACAAAATCTTTTGCTTTTTTGTATGAAAGCCACCCAAAAAATTAAAATGTTTCATTAAGGGGAACAAGTGTAAATAAATTGGCTTGCCGCTGAGAATCATCATCTACCATCAGTCGGTCTTGTTACTCTTGGTCTGGGAGACTTTTGTATATCTTAGACGAGAAGTAGCCTTTCAATTAGTTCCTTCCAACCCAATCATTTGTTGAAAACTCAATATTTGGATGCAATTAAAGGTTTATTATGTTTTCGGTAAAGAGATGGATGGACTGGTACACGTAAATATATGTAAACAAGACGAGTTTACTTTGATGTTGCCATCGGTGCGGTGTCTTTCAACGAATGTCATCATAAAATGTAACCAAAGACGGCGCACTTTGCATAGATACATCTGAGCTAAGAATAAGTTACGTTTGTCAATGTCACTCCTTTGAAAAGTTTATACAATTGATATAAAGGATTGCGGTTTTAATGACAGATACTACGTTACAACGATACTGTGTATATATAAAAAATAAATAAATATTTAATTTAGCTTTGAGCTACCTAATCGTATTTCTATCGGAACATTTCTTAACATTTGGATTGCTAACTGTGTACATTTTTAATGGAAAATGGCGGTGCTCTTGCGACAAACCAAAACAGAAACTTAAAACCTGCATTAGTCATTCCGAGGCTTGGGTGCATGGAATTCTTAAAATTTACACTTAAGCCTAATTCGATATGAGAGAATTATTTTTGGAATTGTAGACAGCGTTAAAAGAGATGTATTGAGGCTATCTTTGTTCAAATGAAAGTGGATTATGTTTTTTATACTAAAGCGTTGATTAGTGACGTGTGTTTAAATTTAAACTTAATACAAGCATCTAAGTCTAAACCTTAAAACTAATTAAAATAGCAATGAAGCTAAACTTATAAAAACTAATTACAGAGATGTGAGAGGGACGTGGGGGGAGTTGAGCAGAAAGAGTTTTTTATATCATGCCTCTACTCAAATAAAAGTCAAAGAGGTTTGCATTCTATTAGCTATCTGAAATATTCTATACGGAAAAAGGGAAACATATCTAAAAGTGCGACGACAAGAGTAAAGTGGATAGTAGCTGATGTCAGCAAAATCACGTCGTTTTTGAAGAGAATGTAAGTTGATCGACATGTATATCTAGCAGCCCAAACGACACCACAAAGTGCAAAGGGGATAAACCTATGTTGCACGTAATCTACTCGTAAGATATAATTGAGGGCCTTGCATCAAATGGGGGCAAGGCCTATGTTTTAAATGTTTTACGATTAGGACTTGGCCCCCTTTTGCTGCAAGCTTAAGCTTAACACGAGACATAAAATCGGCAATACACTGTATACCTACATGAATGGGTCTGAGATGGATATTGGTGAACTATCTAGTAGCTTAGGGATCCTGCAACGCAGCTATGCTCTGCTGGGTCACTACCACTCTTTCATAAAAGAATGAATAAACTTGGAAGGCACTTCTTCTTGATCTTTGCTTTGTAGACCCTTTAATTTTCCTTCCTCTTCTCTTCTCTCCATTCAACGATGAGATTATGATCAGAATTATAGGGAACATAACCCTCCCACTTCACTGCATTCCCACTGTAGGGTTCGCCGGTTCGACTTCAAAAAATATCTGCAGGCCTCCCGATTTTGGATCACTTCATCATTGAGGCCAATCAAATGCTAATGTTTTTGCATTTGTGTGATACAGGAGTTTTTAGGCCTGCCTCTCTTACGCGATTGTAGGGGAACGTTGATTGCCGTTGCCTTTTGACGGGGTTCGTAGGATCCCTCCTTTGAATATGACAATACCAACTGAGTCGGTCATGCGCAAATTTTTTGGCGATGGGTTCTTTAACGTGAAGGCTTCCTCGGTTTCTGGAACTTCTAACTCGCTGTCATGCGAAGTATCTTCATCTCAGATGCTGTAAACTTGCCCTCATACTTTTTGTACATTGTCCAGCATTGTGAACCGTATGTGAGCGCCGGACGCACAACTGCGGCGTAGGGGACATTTTTCGGTCACAAAAGATGGCAGAGTTTTCCTGCCACTTCATCCACCCACCGCTTAAATTTTCCAAAGGTGCCAAAGTGAGGGAGTAAAAATTCCGAAGGCACCACAAAATATCCACATTGATCAGAGCCTTACGGATGCAATGTCTCTCTCGCCCCGTTAACATATTACCCCAACCCAACCTAAATTCAACTTAGAGAATTTGAGAATCATGACTTGCTATTGATGTCTCAAGTAGACACCTCAGCACATTAAAGGACCTTATTCAAAAATCTAACGAATTGGGCAGCTCGGTGTAGTCTGGTTGTTAGCCCCCACAAATCAGCACATATTGCAAAGAGGCAAAAAAGTTAAACAGAAAGCCTAATATTCAGGAAAGAGTTAAAAAAAGCTACAGTAGCACTTTACTCTTGCAAAAAAGCTATTTGACCTTTAACTTCATATCATACCTACACATCTCGGTCATAAGTATGATACTTTACATGTGGAGTGGTTGTGTGGTGGACTGACTTAGATAAAGTGATAATCGCTATAAACTAAGCAACATCCAAAGAACATCTTGTCTATTAAAGCAAACGAATCGAATGCACCATTGCCAACTTCCGAAGGCCATTTTTTTGGCGGTCTGAATCGTTCCCAGCTAATCTGCCTTAAACCGTACATGTAGTATCGGTATCTGGTCAAATAACTATCCGTTACATCTTTACTTAAAACCCTTTAGATACATATAAATTATACAACCAAACATGTCAGATCATTTTGTTCTTCTATCGACATGCAAAATTTCAAATCAATTTAACTAGTGGGCTTTGCAAATAACGCAAAAATACCCCGCAAAGGCGATATCCCTTCTTAATCCGCGCGAGAATATAACGCTCTCGATTAATAGCTCTACTATTTGCGGTTTCGAGTGTGCATTACTGATTCTGTTAGTCAGTGTGTACAAACCATTTTATAGGATGTAACCACTTTTCAACATTGTGCAAGAATATAACATAATATATTTCTTCTTACCATGCGAAGCAAATTATTGTTTTGCAGGCCTCACTTCACACTAATAGCTTTAGACCTGGTAATCGTAAATTTTCCAAATAGCCATCAAAATTGTGCGAATCGAGTATGAAATGTGTGTTCGTCCACTTCAGTTTTTTTTCTTTTCTCCCAACCCCATAGCACGCTTTCAGAAATCCGGCCAATTGCAAATATTGTATACCTTCCATTGGATGTGCCGTGCGTCGTCCTCCATAAATATTCGAATCGGCTTACACACGTAAAATTGTCGTAATTCTCAATGTGACAACGGCCATGCCAGCACCATCCTGGACGATTCCTCTTAAATATATATGTAAGTGACGAAACTATATATTCGCTATTAACGCAACGTTATATGATCAGAGGAGTATCGAATGGAATCATTATGCACCAATTCGATAGAAATTCGACCCGGCCATTGAAAACAGTCATCTGAATAGTCGCATTGTGTACATGTAGAACCAACCACCCCATCCCAAAGCCGGCACTGTAAATATTTACGCACTGGATAAAATCGGGATTAATTTGTGATTTTAAACTGTGTCCCATAAAACGTCCACGCATCTCACTCGGTTCTCCCACATACAAGGACATTTCTGTGCCGGGTGCAATGTCATAGTCGTGTTGCTAGGGCACGTGCCATCGAATGCAACACTAATCATAGTTTTTGGGCTACCCCCTGCGCCATCGAAGCTGGTAATTCTACAATGAGTTGTTATCGATCGCAACAAATACCCTTTTGTCCTGATTTTTGTCATAATTCTTCGGCGCTCTTATTGGGGTGACACCGCGTGCACACGGTGACATTTGGCTACACATCTCAAGTATCATAATTATAGGTCCTTCCTGTGTTGTTTTGTTGGACGTAGGCTTGGGCTCGGGTCGACAAAATTTCCAAAAACGAAAAGATGATGATTGTTATCATTGGCATTATGTACAGATGAGATTGAACGTGTCGAATTTTTCTGCCTGTGCTTGAGGCACAAACCATTTTTCATTTGCAGCTATTGAAAGGAAATACATTTTCATATATTTTGTTTTGAGTGGCGGCGAGAGCCCCTTGGGATTCTGGGATGCAATTGTACAATATTGTATTTTTAATAAGGCAAAAAGAAAACTTTCTAAGCAATCGCAGGCATAAAATAAAGTTTGACTTGTTCATTTAAAGCCAAAATATATTTTTGTACTTTTTTCAGTACATTATATCTTTGTTGCACCTATCTTTAAACGAGTAACTTTCCTAATCCTGGCGTTTAAATTAATTCACACTTTTTGGATGTTAAAAAAAACGAGGATGTAGAGTGGTATTTCCGGCAGTACTAAATGTAAATATCCTGTTAATACACATTATGTATATAATTTACCTTAAAATACGTAATATTTCGGCCACTTTAATACTGTTTTATCTAAGTACAGTAGTAGTACGAGTGTGGAAAGATAAGTGTAACATATCTCTCTGGAGTACCAAAGCGTTCCCAATCAGGGCTTTTCCCAAACATCGGCCACACCGTACCTCGAAAAAAGGTTTAGAAAAAAAGAAAAGTCGGAAAATTCTCGATTCTAATTATTCTTCTCAATCGTTCTTTGTCATTGTAAGCTTCGTTAACAGATGTTCGTTCGATGACGTTATAACTCGATAACATGATTCTTTTATTGTTTTGTTCGTATTGCTATTGTTCAGGTTTAGGCTAAAGTTTCTGCAGGTTTTATGTTAAAGTAAACAAAAATATTCTGTCAGTCTACAACTGGATAACCGCTGTATCGTTCGACACCAAATTTGGATAATAAATTACTATAGTCTGCAGGAGATTTCTATTAAGTACAGGTGGCGCTATCGTATCGGCATTAACATTTTTCGTATTTATGGTAGATACGATTTCGCTTTAATTCGCAAAATAATTCGCGATGAACGCATTAAAAACACCTACAAAATGGTTGTCAAAATATTGAACTCCGACTTATTTCATTTTAATAAACTCAATATCGCAATGTACATGTTTTGTTTCAATTCACACAAATTTTACCAAGAACTCGATTGAATTAATTACTTCTCGATGAACTGACTGACAGACAATGCACAGCCTAAGCCACTAGAGGTAGCGACATGAAATTCACCAGGAACGAACAGCTGGTAAATAAATGCATTTTTGCTCTTTCTTGTTGCTATTTTACTTCTTCCTCTTGAAGACTAGAGTCTAATTTTTTGGCCGTTGAAACTTCCTCTACAGAAACGAAACAAACAAGAAATGTCTGGCGCGAAATCGCTCATGCTAAAAATCCTCGGAAAAACTGTTGATCAATTCAACCCTCAGCCTTTTTTGCCGAAGCTGAAAGTTTTGCCGAAGGTGGAAAATATAGCCGAATTTAGCCGAAGCCGAATGTTCTACTGAAGACACGAGATTATCGTAGTAAAAATTGTAAACGTTTATACCAAAAATTGAAACAAAACATTTCTCCAACTTATTTTCCAACTCAGAGTTCTTTTAAGAAGCAGTATTATCTGTAAAATTATTTGAAGAAACAAAACTTAGATAGCATAAAATTTGTTATACCTTCTAAGGATTGCGCCCGAATTTTTGTTATCTTTCAATACGATTCGGATGTGCTTTCAGAGAAAGATACCTACCTTAAGTCGGTAAATAGTTAAGGAAACAAATGAAAACATTATTCTGTAAGTTTTCAAAATTATTATTGCCGCAACTCTTGAAATTAATTATAACTTAATTAGAAGTGCTTCTAATATATTTAATTATAAACGTGTGCTTCTTTAAGTAACAGAAAAGCTGTCAGACTTCAGAAGGCTGCTATTGTAATTTTTTTACAAAAACAGTCACGAAAATGTATGTAATCTGAGACATAAAATCATGCTTATGAGAATGTGCCTGTCTAAAGGTAGAATTGAATTGCATGCCAAGTGGTCCAATTCTGACAGTATCGCTTCCAAAATAAGGTCATGCAGTATAATGTACATTTCTTAGATGACAAAATGGCTTTTGGATCCCAAATGACCATGCTTACTTTGCAGATAAATTTGACTAAAAAGCAAGTAGTGTAATCCGATACTAACAACGAATGCCATCACAATGCCCTTATGAGCGTATGCAGGTTATTGACATCACCAAGATGGCGTTTCTGGCATTATGTATAATTCAATTCGATCGTATGTTTGAAATCCGGCTAACAAGTTTTTATTTTGCCTAAATTGTTTATTATCTCAGTGTAATTTAGTGGTTTTATCATTTTGTTCATTTATAATTACTTTTTCTGTTCTGATTGTTGTGTATTTAATTAACTATTTGTTGTCAATTTGTGTTTGCTTTTGTTGTTACTAGTTTTGTATGCACTTTGTTTGGTTTTTATTCACATTTTATGTTTATATCTCTTCTTGTATGAAACCAAATCTCAAAGAGTGAAGCGGAAGGCAACGAAGCAAGAAAAAGGCGAATAAACTGAAAACAAACCTATAATATATACTTTCAACTTTGACTTTGCGCTCAGTTATATTTACGGTGTTACCTCAATTTACTTTATAAAATGACGAAATGACCTATTATGTCATTTTTGTCACGAAGTCTAATATACAACCTAACAATGCTAAACCTTCTGTCGTTTGACAGCTAGTCTGGTCATTCATATGCACAATTGGCATGCAATCTAATCTTATATTAAGTCTAAGTGCCTGGCTACACGTTCATGGCAATGATCGTCAAGTCGTACGAGATAAGTTGATTTTGTGTGAGTCAGCAAGAAAAGAGTAGATTGCACCAAGTATCCACCGAAAATGCACTTTCGAGTTGAATTCTTAGTGTGGCCATGAACGTTTCGGGTCCAAACCATATCACTTTTGACAGAAATCTTCATTTGAGATTTGCGTTGGAAGAGTGAAGACCGAATACAGGTACCAGAGAGCACAAAAGTATTCGACTTCCCAAGAGAAATTTAACTTTGATTCAGATTTTAGGTTCTCCGTCTTCCATTCCCATGAACGTGTAGCCAGTCTCTAAGAGATTTGTCCGCTTAACAAAGAGCTATCCGTAATCATTGTATTATCTTTCCTATAGTACTGCGTTAAGACCACAAAAAATGATTGCATAGTACCACACTATCAACAACAGTCAATTAGAAACCATTTTCCCAAAAACAAAAATAAGTTGTTAATACGTAGCTACTATCAGCAAGATTACCATTCGTCAATAAACCCGCATGGTGCACTTCATCACTTGTCAGGGCTACATAAATCACCCAAGCCACACCTCAGCTTAATACAACTTGTCTCACCTACCACCCAAGCATGACTTTATACTCATATTATGCGACATACTCGTACGCTTATCTGTGTCCCACCTACGACCACAACAATAAAATAGAAATTTTATTGAAATCACTCGGCTGGTGCAGGCAGCACTTCTATAGGGTTATCAATTCCCATTAAAAGGCAAATTTAGAAGCTTAGTGACTTTGGCACCCCAGTCTCACTCGATGAAAGGCAAAACACTGATAAGAAGTTTTCTCCGGATGTCGTGGGAACGTTACGGCCTCCAACAAAAAAAGGGTCAAACTGGAACAGATATACGTGAAACGTAATCACTTTAAAAGAGTAGAATCGTCTATTTTATGGATCAGTTCAACTTTAATTTTGTAAGGCACCCAAACCACCCTCTGACAGTGTGTCGGAATGAGAAACAACACGGTGAAAAGTTTATGCACGCTTCAAGTCTATCGCTATTCCCTAGGGCTGTCCACAGCAGATGCACTCTGCATTTCTAATGCTATCTGAAACATCAAAGAATTATAAATTTATTCGGGACTTTCTGCAGTCAGAATTCAGAAGTCGGCGGCATTCGTGAGTCCGTCATTATGTTTGCCGAAGTGAATGTTACACTGAAACGGGTACATTGCACCCGGAGAAACTACACTGTTCACTTTTTGTGTGGCTATCTAGACTTACATACATACTTATACTATATAATATGTATGTACCTTCTCTCTTGCCCAGCAGGCGAATACGAATAGATTTAATGGTAAAAATTTTATCACATCCTTGAAACTGAAACTTGTTATGTAATTCCTCACTTCCTGCTGAGCAGAGCACAGTGGAGGAGGAGTTCGGTGTGCGCCCTGGGATAAGATGCAGACGGAGTGTGCAAGTGATAGCGAATGCACACCACCACCAAACAGGAGAACCGAAAATCCCGAATTATAGCCCGTAACGTGAAATTTAATGATTCTCCGAGCTGCTAATTCTGATAAGGACATTCTACACTGAAATAAACGACCGTGTGTTAATCCGGGTATATACGCAATTTTGTCCACAGCGATTATTCAGTGCAAGGGCACGTGTCATGCAGAATGCTCTTCACATTTTTCATTTTAAGCAAGTAAGGAGTCATATCGCAAAAAGGGGTTGTATTCGTATGTACATGGCACAACTCCGGCGGCGGCGGCGGCGGTGCCGGGATAACAATTTGTCCTTACCCACTCCACTTTCCTGTGGCACAATTTCGTAACTAGTGTTCAAACTGTGCAAGTACAGCTGAATAATGCATTAGTGGGCGGACATGGTGGTGTGGTGGATACTGGATGGCGGTGATGGCATGAAACTCACCCACAAAAAGGACAAGAACAAAAAATAAATTCACTGTAATTGTTTCACTTCTGATTTTCATAAAAAAAAAACCAACACACACAACAGCATGAGGAAATAGTATTTTGCCCGGAGGTAGCTATGCTTTATTGCTTTTGGGATTTTTCGGTTGTTAAATCCTTATTACAATTGTACGAATTCCGCGAAAAAGGGACTAGGCGCTCTTTTAGATGTCCGCCATTTAACAAGTTTTAATTTAGATTAATACTTCTTTACTTTTTGTGCAGGATTTTCGAAATGGACAAGTAGGTACTTCACTGAACAGGATTATGTGAAGCATTTTCATTTACTTTGCTGGGATCTCTTGAATTAATACGGAGTAAAAGAGGACGTGTTTTATGGTTGGAAAGAAGTTGAAGTGAAAGAAAGTTACTAGCAGACAGGTGCATTTTTTAAGGAACGTAGATTTGTCTGTATTCCATAATTGCGTTAATTGTGTTTTTTTTAAGAAATGTTTTTTAATACTCACTTAAGTGAGGGGTTTGTTAACTGTATATGTACAACTTTCCTTCAATCGAAATGAAAGATGTAGATAACAGACTTCTCTTATTTGGTGAAGTCAACTGATGATGGCGTTATTGGGTCTATTTAGTTTGTGACTGAGCAGTGATAGAATGTTAAGCTGCATTTGATCCTAATTGAAGTCCTAGCCCAGAAAAATAATTCCAAATTTATTTCGTAGCTTCAAAAAGCTACAGTAAATTAGCAAGTTAATTACTGCAAATTTACAAGATACCGACGTGCCGTTCTTTTCAGTTTACCGCTCCGTACTTTTCTGTGTCACAATACTTTTGTCATTGTCAGATTTTGTAAATTATGTATGTCAAATGGTCTACTGCATTTGTTATGTAATTGAAAATTTTTGACGTAAGTAATAGAACCTACATCCTATGTTATTTGAAACAATTTTTTTTTTCGACAGTAAGTGGAAAATCTCCATGAGACATGAGGACCAGTCGCACGTGCTCATTCTTTAGATTCTTACTCACTCACAACGGCCCTCTTTTTGGTCGAAGTGTGTCGGTCTCGCCGATTGCCACTTCAACCTACTCACTCAAAATATATCCGTTATAAATAAGTTATACTTTCTATAACTAGGACCTATCTAGTCGTCTTAACTTCCGTTATTATTCGCATATAGCAAGCAGCTTTCCAGAAAAATCACCTGCTGATCTTTATATAGTATATGTCTCGGTTACATCTTGTTATAATAATTTTTTTAACTGCAAGTCGGCAAATCTTGTTTGTTCAGGCCGCAATCTTTGGCTGTATTTAACGCAACAAGTATTTCTATTTTATGGATGCGTATAATTCTTTGACGAATCGGTTAAATTTTTACTGCAACGCTCAGGATATTTCTTATATTGTAATTTTTTTTAATATGTTTCGACTTTTCTGACCCTAATATTCGCAAGACCAACAATTTCCTCGTCTTTTTCAATTCGTTGCTTCTTTTTGGCTTCAAGGTATTGCACAACAGCTTGAGGAGTGCAGTACTCTGGCTACTACCGGATGTTGCATTTTAGATTTATTTTCGTTGGTGTATTAAAGTATTTGCTCAACATTAAGTTTTTTAGAAGCCGCTAACATTTATTTTCCACAAATTGTTGTTGTTCAAAGAAGTCGACCCCACATCGAAAACGGATTTCCTTAAGTAAGTCGTATATTTTGCCGTATCCCCTAACTCCGTTAATGTTTATTGGCGGCGAAAAATATAGTTAACTTAAAGTTGATTTAAAGTTAGTTACTTTTCTTGAGCACTAGGCTGAAGAACTGGCCTTCAACTTTTTGCGTAGCCTCTTTCTTTTCGAATCAGTTTTATCCATGAAGTAGTCGCAAATGTGAAATTATATAACCAATAGGGGTTGTTTTACGATGTCTTTCTTTGAACTTATTCTTACCGAACTTATATAATTCGATTATATCTAACCAGCTATTAATAAATATGATGAATTATTAATAAGCTGATTTTGAAACAATCTTTGTAGATAAATTCTAATCAGAACTTTAATAGGACGTTGTGAAACAATCACCTAATATTTTCCTTTCTGTGTTTTAACACAGAGAAACCGAAATACGTCCAGCCGAGAATTTATTTTACCTCGATTCATGACTTATGTCACTTAAGGCTTTTTGCTAAACACAACAGTTTAGTTTATATGTAGATAAGAGGTAATTCAAAACACAATACTAACTAATTGCGACTCTCAAGACTTCTAAAAATCCCTTTTTTTTTAAATGCCAATGGAAATCTCAATCGATCACGTCTTACAAGTTCTTTAGTAATTTGGATTCTAGACTGCGTCAACTATATCAATCAATTACACGTCAGCATTGTCAAACAAATATTAAAATGACATAAAATTGAATTTCTTCCTTAACCACGTACAGTATACATTTATATGAATTTAATGTGCGTACATTTCTGGTATACCTATATGGAAAATATAAAAAGGGACAGTAAAAAATGACAGTGTCACTTCCATAGGAAACACCTGTCAAAAAGTAATAAAAGCCTCAAAATTGTTGTCATTAAATATTCATTATGAGTTGTTTTTTTCTTGGTGTGGTGTAGTTGATTTTAAAACTTATTTTTCTATCTATCTAAACTTATTTTTTTCAGATTAGCGATGCCTCTACTCCTGAGGTATGCATGTGTATTTTATGCATATTTTTCTCTGTTGACTGTTGACGAAATTTTGCATTGAAACCAAATGATTTTAAAGACAGCACACCGACCACAACATGAATTAATCGTCCATTAAGGGGATTTCCCATTGAAGTCAGTTCGGAAAGGAGAGCTCATTGCCCGAAATAGATAGCTATGTAAGGTTAGGGTACATACAGTGGTGGTCACGAAAATAGAGCCACACTATGTGATGAATATCCTTCCAGCAAATACAATTTAAGAACCTCAATTAAGAACATAGTTGTAACTATAGCATAGTATATTTCATTGGTGCTTTAACAGATTGTAAATTATTTACGAAAAAACAATGTTAAGAAAGAAATTAACAAAAATTGAGTACTAGGCGTAAAATCGGCAAAAAAAGTATGTCATATAAGCTGTGAGAACTAATACTCAGTTGCATGTCCATTATTTTTAATTGCAGCTTCACAGCGTGTCGGCATTGAAGTAATGAGAGCTTGGCATCGCTGGACAGGTGTGGATAACCATTGTTGTATTTTTGATTTGGTGCTTACCTACTGCCGTTTTGAGTTCCTTTCATAAATTCTCAATCGGATTTAGGTCCGGTGATTGAGCTGGCCAAGGTAACACCGCCACGTTATGGTCCTGGAAAAATTGTTTGTCCTTCTCTGAGGTATGCTTTGGTTCATTGTCCTGTTGGAATATCCTTCTTAAGGGCAAATGATCCTCGGCAAACGGCACCATAACGTTGCCAAGAATATTTACATATTCGTCATTGTCCATATTTTGTTTTATCCAGTACATTGGACCAACACCATACCAAGAAAATGAGGCCCACGTTTCAGGGTTTTCTTGGTATACATTGAAGAAAATTCTTGGTTTTGTGGTTATCTTACGTACAGCTCAGAATGGGGAAAAAATGGAGAAATATCCTTGGAGTGATGAAACGAAGATCAATTTGATTGGTACTGACGGCAGAAAGTACGTAAGACACCCACAAAACCAAGAATTTTCTTCAATTATAACACCCCAACGAAAATGACTTTGATTCCAGTTAAAGAAAGCTATGGTCTTTGATTTCTTACTATCTATGGCCGAACTCATAGTGACACTTTAAATGTCTTTAAAACAGGTTAAACCTTTATTTCACCAAGCTGTAAGTCTAAATAAGAACCGCATCTGGCCAGCGGGTTTGCTTTCTCGTTCTATTCGAGAAAACTTTGCCGGGAGCTCACCAAAGCAGGATTAACACAAAAGTGATTGCGGATTACTGCTTCTAAGAAGACTCGACCTGCTGTTTCCTTCGAACCATCAGTGAAGAAAGGAAAACCTTGTAATAGGGCTGGAAATTACAGTGCGAGGAACTAGAACTTTGAAGGTTCTGTCAAATTCCCACTTAAGTTTCGTGTTAAGGGTGAGTGGCATAAGTCCGTTTTGATTAAAGATGTCAGGTAGGCACCAATTCCGGAAGAGCCTTCTAAATTTGATTTCTAAACTTTGATTTCTCCTAGACTAAGAGTACCAAATTATTTATAAGGACCTTAATGGGTTGTAATGTTCAATAGATTTTCCATTACTTGTTAGGTAACGAAGCAGTTATACCCAGATCACTAATCATTTATACTTTGTTCAGACTTATAAGATATGATTTAGTATTGTCAGCCTCCCACCAAGTAACTAACGGACTACAACCAGTCCATTGTAGTTGGTTGTGAGCTCCATTTTATTCCTAATGCTTTACAAGACATTCAGCCCTTAGTGCAGACTTTATTTTACATTTTCGTTTCCAATTATGTACATAACATATACAGCTAAGTAAATGAACGCCATATTGATACGCATTAACTTGTGACGTCAACGAAGGACCTCCTTACTTTTAAAGTCGATGCTCATAAACCTCCAAAAAAAACCAAGTCTCTACAATCCTCAAAAAAACATTTTAAAATCGTTCTTTTGTATTGACACTCATTACATACGTCTATATAATTTATTTAAAATTTCTTTAGCGTTAGCTTATAACAGCTTATAAGCGTTTCCTTATAACAGTCAATTACCTTTATGTAGTAAATCAAACGGTTTTACACAGTTTTCCATTTCCAATATACATACATTTCCCACTTGAGGGCAACCATGTCGACTTTAATCCAATTTATTTTCTGATTTCTATCCTAATGCACCATTTAAATTGCTATTTCAATCGTTTAAACGTTTGTCCATGGCACCTCATGGGATACATAAATAACTTTAATAGAGTCCCTATCCCCAAAAGCTTACAAAGATTGAAATTCAACAAAGTAGCACGATTCAATCTCTCACTTGCGCTCAGCACTCCCCCTCGCCGATACCGGAACGTTTTCTTTTCTTATTTTTTTTTTTTATCTTTTTTTTTGGAAATCACGTCAATGCCATTATACCAAAAGTTATCCTGTGCGACATCGAAAAGGTATAACAAAAATTCAAATCACAAAAACCGAAATAAAGTCGTGAAACCTCCCAAATTCTCAGGTCAGTGGACAAAACGTATAATAATGGTCGACGACAAAAGAGAAGAGACATTCCCGTGGGTTAGATAATGGCATCGCCTTGAAAAACAATTAGCCATGAAATTGAAAATTTAACTGCTAGCGTAGACATATTGTTCTACTTCACGGTGGCTGTCTGAACTAAACTCCTTGGAAGATATGTACAAGCGGTACCTACCCACCTATTTACGCGCAGTTTCCGATTCATTAATATTCAAAAATAGTGGCTAAATTAAAGCGTCTTTAAGCCATGTTTACCACACATTTATTCCCAATTTATGCATCCTGCTTATGGTGCTGGTGTAAGACCATTGAACAGCGCCCGTTGAATGCTGATTAGCATTTGATGATGGCATTTATGGTGGTTGGTTGGTGTGCTGCGGCTGTCAGACACCTTTTGTAGGCAGTGCTCCACAGATGTATCTATGTATATGATTGTGGGAGTCGAAAAGGTATTGTGATCCCACTGAATTTTGAAATGTTTCATCGTATGAACAGTGTGTCGAACAGGAGCTGTTCATAACTATAAAATTGACTTAGAGTCATCTTTTCTTCTGAACATCATATTAACAAACATAAGAAAGAGTAAGATTCTGAATTGAAGCAAACATGAAAGAAACTATACCATATCCAACGAGCAACCTAAGGACATTTGCCAAGGAAACATTGTCTTCTTAAGAACAATGACAAAAATGTACTCCCTTTCTTGTTAGATTCCACTGTAACTGTCCCGACATGAATTCCATCTTAGGTATTCCTAAAACGCTGAGAAAATTTGGTGACAAAATTCGGCTTAGCCTAAAACGTGATAAGAATTCGAAACAAATAAAAGGCTCTATCCCGCACAAACCACCATGGGTACAACATCTGCAATCATAGGTCTCGATTGCACTTGATCACAAGAAATTATACAGTTTGCTTTTGGTGAATAGTGATGGTTCTGCTGCTTCTAACGCATTAAGCCTTACAATATGCCGCCGCCGCGCCGCGCGCCTTCCTTATACGGAAATAAGTTTTATTTTTGTTCGAGAAGCAGGCCCCCCACAAGTTTTTATGGGAAAGTCATCGAAAAAATGTGTACAGGAAATTGTATTGTATTCGGGTTATGTTATGACGTTTTAAGCGGAAGGAAGGTCTTTTGAATGGTTACAATATGCCGACAAGTACGCGTGTATTGCATCAACATTTATATCCCCTGTTGATAGTCAACCACCAACCCTTCTATTGTTTTGCCCTTACGATTCCGTATTTCGTATGTAGGTAATGTTGGTATACATTTTCATCACATGCCACTTAATATGCAAAACTTGTGATCTCAATTCAAGCGGTACATGTAATCTCAATCAAAATTTAGTCATGAATGAGTTTCACTTAAAAACAAAATGAATGAATATGAAACCATCCCCTCTGCTTATGCGAGGTCAAACTTCATTAAAGTCATACACACGTTGCATTCAGCAGCAAATACCGTTCTCAAAGACTCTCGAAATACTCTTCGAATGGATTGCATTGCAATTATGACTCATACAAAACGATTGGTTAACTGACCAAATATTCGAGCTAATTAGATTTTTTATTCTCAGATCGTGAAGTGGTGCTTTACATAGTGAAGTAGCTATGTATATGCTGCACTTGACTTCCGTTTTCTGCAACCAAATTTCGGTACAACCACCCATAACAGAGAGAGGGAGCCACTCTGTATGACCGTTTGAGTAGCTAGCTCAGGTTTTTCTCACCGCAAAATGCAAATCAATTAAAGCAATTTTCCAATTAATTTCTTTTTGATTGAGCGAATCTCCACCAAACGGTGTGGTGGTGTACTTCAAAAATTGATGACCAACTCAGTTGCAGCAGCAGTATAGTTTTTGAGTCATTGCCACAATCGACAAACAGGAACCCGGGCAGGATGCGCAAAGGCATCCGGATGGGGGTAGATAACTCGAATGAGAATGCAAAACGACTACGACTATAGTAAGTGCGATGCTAACTAATTGGCAAAATCAATGGGAAAGTTTATTTTGCTCATAGTGCTGCGGGGGAAAATAAGAGTATCCTTGCGGAGGACTTAATACAATTAGAGCAATCGGATGGATTGTGGTCGACTGGGTTCTCTAATGATTCGAATGTGTTGGTTGAATCAATTAAGCTTGTTCAATTTGATAAGACTTACGACGACGACGATGTTTATGTAGCCAAACTGAAAGGTAATAGAATATTTAAAAAGTGACTTTCTGGCTGGAGTGGATCTACTGAAAATTAAATACATATTACAATATGAGGTTAAGTGCACGACTGCTTTATACGAAACTAGCTCGCTAGAGTAGATGCGTTTTGAAATTGCATCATACAAAAATATTATTATTATATTGTTCTAAACGGTTACATTTTATCATATAACACATTTATATTTAAATCCCTATATTTTTATATATTTTTAAGGTTTGGAAAATCGATTTTCTGAAAAACTGCTCTAAAGATTTTTATGTAATTTTAAACACTTTTAGCCTAATTGTCCAAAATACAAGATCAGATAAAAATGATTAGAGCCGTTTTTATAACAATGAATTTAATTAAGAATATCGTTATACAATATAACTTTCAATTATTCCTGAGCAGATAGTGCGCAGGGCGGATGTCCACAAGGATCATCATCAGCGGACGCTCCGAAAGTGCCGTGTCAGAGCCTTTCACCGCTAAGTTAGTTGGTCTTGAAGTAAATGAGGACAAGCATCAATACATGCTATCAACAAACAAACAAACATATGTCCACCGACTAGGAAAAAATGTCGCTGTTGATAGCAGAAACTTCGATGCAGTTAAGACGTTTATCGAACTCGGTGTAATATCCAAAAATGACAACTTAGTGGAGTTCCGGAGGAAGGAGAGTAAATATTGGGCTCCTACGAAAGAAAAATTCTTAGTCAGATATCTGTTTCTGTATGCGAGGAGGGCGAATGAAGGAGAAAATACAACCGCGAACTCTAGGAGATATGCCATTATGTAAAGTAGTTCAAAAAGCCAAAATTCGTCGACTACATTGGTTAAAGTTAAAAGATAGCTAAAACTATACTAAGGGCATATTTTACTCCCATTTCGATTTATTTTTTTCCTTGAGTGCTGTGCACTTGGAAAATTTAATTTTTTTGATAACGAATCCGCCATAAACAAAACATCTGCCAATTGAGCTGACAATTTTTAAGTAAACAACGCTGTCACACAAAATATTGCCAGACCAACCATCTGACATTGAAATAGGCACGAGTTTGGTATTGTAAGATATTTCGCTATTGTCGGCTCATTTGCACATTGTTAGACCTGACAATCGTCTTGAATCGTATGTAATGAATTTTTTCGCATTAGGCTTATTTATTCGATTTCACACATCTTAGAGAAGATTTAACGACTTATTACCCTAGGAAACGGGTTCAAAACTCATAACCCAAATTACGAAGCCCAAAGTCAACAAAATACTTAACAAACTAGTTCTACTGTACAATAAATAGGAGAAGATAGCAGTCGACTGAAGATATATTCTTCTCAGATATATGGTACTGAATATGTGAAGAACATGCGCTTTCCCAAAATTTGAATGCAGCCCAAAAACACGTCGAAGTAACGCTGAACTAGTAACATCAAGCGAATGGACAGTTAAGAGGATATTCAAATTCCAGACCGCAGGTTCGAGACGAGAAGGAATACTGAACTTCTATTTTAAGGACCAATCCATCGCAGAGATTGAGCAATTGCTTCAGATCATCTACAATCAGCGAACCCGGGATCGCAAAGGATGAATCAGAGTTATTTTCTCAAGTTGCATTGATTAGTTACTCCATAAAAGAAAGCAAGGCTTGGGTTCCTACCACATCATATTTTAGTTCAATATTGTATAAATTTGAATTATTGCCTTTCCAGTTCATATTCTATCGATCTAAACTGCTGCGTTACCGACTCCAAGTCAATAAATTAAATATACAACGTACCAACATATTTAAATAGCACATAACTATAAAATTATATTAGTAGAAAAGGCAGTCCTTTATTTCACATAAACCGACTGTTTTACTCTGATAATAGGTAAGCCAACAATATTTTCCACCCAAAAACCTTTCCGATACGCATAAAATATCCCAAGCTCTCACCCATTGTGTGATCCAATAAAAAAAAAACTGTGTATATTATATTCCCACAAATAACCAAAAGAAGAAAATCGAAAAGAAATTCCACAATAAAAATTCCTTCTGTCCACTTCGTTTACCGAAATATGATATGGAAATCCCGAAAACAATTCCCTGTCGCATAAATGGCTATATTGCCAACTCCAGTTATCTGAAATCAACAAAATGTTTACCAAATGCCAGCACAGTCACATCCCAACAAGAACACATTTGATTCGTGCAGACAAGGATGGGGAATGTCCCACTGCTCGCCCTCATACATTTTCATCCACCGATAAAACCGCCATAAAGAGCTTCTTGATGTTTTCAAAACTCCATAAATGCCATATGCTTTGACGGGATTTTATTTAAAAATTATGCGAAAGCCATAACGCTGTTGATATTCGGTATTCTTTCTGATGGAGCACTCAAGTGAGGATGAGGACTCGTCGTTTCTCGTCCTAGAAAATGTATTTAACATTCACAACTGACGGCATTAAGGGAAACTGCCTCTTAATGGTATATCCCCCTCGGCCTAAGTTGCACCTATCACCATTGATATTGAAATGTGGGCAATTTTAACAAACGACCAGGCCGGGCAAAATCCTGTCACCCGACAACGGTCGATCTCACATGCAAAATCAAATGTGCCTCGTGAGTCCTTTTCGAACAACGATTTACCGCCAATGGCTACATCACGCCTCAAAACACTTACTCATTGTATAGGGTCGTAACAACACCCTCCGTTTGAACCGAGGTAACGACAGGGCGAACAAGAAACAATCACCTATTATCCTTGAAGTCACGGTGTTTATATAAATCTGCCCATTTGCTTTAGCCTCACCTTGTGTCGTCAGAGGCTTTAGTCACTTATCCCCAGGGAGGACAATATTATTTGCTGTAAAGTTTTTGGAGGTCCCGCTACTGAAAACCGTAGCAAGAGTCTTTCTTTATCGTGGAGGCGATGGAGCGCAGCGAGACCGACCAAAAAAAAATACATTAGCATGAAAAATAGATTTCCTTTTCGAAATCGATTTCAGCGAAACACCGAAATAAAAATAAACTTAAGTGTGTGTCTTGTGGGTGGTGCAGATGGGAGAAAGGATATTTTCTCGAAAGTGTAAGGTGGTGGAAAGTAGATGGATGGAGACCGCGTTCCTGTCGTGACCGATGTCAGAAAGTTTCAGAGTTGCCTGTGATTGTTGCTCGGGATTTATTGTTCTCAGGCCCAACGTTCAATTTCCATTTCAGGACTTCTATAGTGATGGTGGGTACTGGCTGGCACGTTATATCATTTCATTTCGTTTTTCGGTTTCTTTACAATTTCTTTCATTTTATTTTTGAATTTCGTTGCTCATTTGATAAATTGTCGGGATAAAGTGTTTTTTTGTTTTGTCTACCAAAATCTGAGGCGATAGAAGTCGGAGCGGCCCCGGGGAGACTTTTGATTGAATAAAGTTGTTAAGTTTACCTTTTCAATTGTATCAAAGCCTCGAAGGGAGATTGAGAATAATTGTTGTGTTCGGTATTTTCTTGTGAATAAATGTCAGGGAAACTTTTTTGACATCTGAAAAGGAGCCAAGAAAAATGATTGGGAAGGGAATTGATTTGGATACTGATTTTTTTGAGTTTCTCTTAGAAAATCTGTCAAAGTTACACTTTTGCACTTAAAAGTATCGAGGTATGCAAAGTCGATCAATTATCGTCAAGGATTTAATGTTTTTTTCTTTGCGCACAGTAGGGCATATCGCTTGAATGACTTTTAGAGTAGTTGAGGTAACTCTTTTGTTTGCCAGAAGAATGAATGGGATTTTTGAAAAAGGGTTTTCATTAAGTGTCAACGAAAGGATATTTTTTAATATATTAATGGCACACCTTTAGTTTGAGTTAGGCAAAAGGGGAAAGGAGAATAAGTGGCGGTGGTTTACCGTTTAAGTTAGGGGTATTTTACGTCTTCAAAAATTGTGCTCCATAAGTGTGTTTTATAAGTAGTTACGGAAAACTCTAAGATAAATGATTTTATATATATTTCAAATCCATCAAATATCTGTCTCGTGCACTCTTGATCCTTCCAACAAGGTTGGAACCAAACCCCTGTCCACATTATCTATTGTATTAGAAAGGGGAATTTAGCCTAAGAGACGAGTGAATTCCCTATTGAATGCCACAATGTCCTAAATTGCAAAGTTTCTGAATTTTGCTGATGTACAAAAATTTTTATTAAAGATCCGTTGTCTTAACCAATGATGGGACGGAAGTTTCCTCGTTCTCTAGACAAAACCGACATGCAGTCTCTGGATACAGGTTAATTTTGTTAAGATGATATCTCCAGCCACAATGGCC
The DNA here is from genome assembly GCA_963576555.1 of Ferdinandea cuprea. NCBI lineage: Eukaryota > Metazoa > Arthropoda > Insecta > Diptera > Syrphidae > Ferdinandea > Ferdinandea cuprea. The sequence goes on from OY754958.1 coordinate 30,659,426, forward strand.
TGTGAGGAAGCTTCCCAACATGCTCCTTACTTAATAAAGGAATTTCCTTGTAGAAGTAGGGCATAATTAATCTTTTGGATTGTCTTAAAACCTGACTTCAGACAAAGTTGTTGTTCCCATTCATTAATTATCCTTAAAGCAGCAGCCCAAATGACTCTGCAGAAGGCTTGTGGTCCTAAGAACGCAGATTCTGATCCAGCTTTAGCCAGCTCGTCTGCAGATTCGTTGCCTGCAATACCTTGGTGACCAGGAACCCATCCAAGTTTGACTTTGTTGTGTTTGGCTAGGTTTTTGCAAGGCATCGTAGCTGCACTTCACTGTGACAGAATTTACAGTGTTTGATGATAGCCCCGGTAGTGCTGCTTGACTATCCGAGAAGATAAAAATTCTGGCACCTTTAATACCATTTCGGGAAATCAAATTTGCGCCGATCTTAATGGCATGGATTTCCGCCTGAAATACCGTGGGAACATTTCCATGGGTATCGAGATTTTGGTGTTGGGTCCAAGGGCACCGGCCTCAAATCCAGTTTTCATTTTTGATCCGTCGGTGTACCGGATCTAGTATCGGAACACCTTCTGTCCATTTGGAGCGGTATAATATTTTAACCTCGAATAGATTCCAAAACTTGTACTCCCTAACCATAATATCAGGGAAAACGTGCCAATGTTTGGGATTTTTTGAAGTATTTTCAGATGACCCACGAGGTCTACCAGATTAAACTTTTATTCAAGTTGCAGCTTAATAGCGCTTCTGGCAGTTGTCCTTTTAATGGAGATCAGCATCGGTGAGAGCCGAACAATGACCTCAAGTGCTGTGCTAACAGTGGAGTTAGGTTCTTGACCGATGTGTCTATCACGCCAACAAACCTTCTGGAGTAACAGAATCATAGGAAAAAAAGCAAACGCAACAACGAATGATTGCCTAATAGCTGCAGCAACCAAATACTAACATATTGTCTAAGTTTAGCTACTGAAAGAGACTTTCACAAAATAAGTCAAGTTCTGGGCCTTCCATCATAAAGTGTAGTGGCGCCGCGATCGCTACTAAGACCACGGCTTAAACATGATTAATTTTCGATTAAATATATATTTATATGTATATAGATGCCCAAAAGTTTCGATAAAATCTTAATGAGTACAAATATTAATTATTTTTACTATGCCAAAATCTGGCTGACTCAAATATTTTAACTGCGTGCTAGCCAACACACAAGTTGAGCAGCAAGTTGATATCCATTATTAATAACGCTGTAACGCTCCGAAAAACCGAGAATGTATTCATAATGATGGTGTTCTATGACAACAAATACAAGCTTATGGCTAAATCGTCAAACGAAGGTTTGTAGCTACAAAAAAAACAGACTTGCTCATACATCAATTCAAATGGCTTTACTTTTCCAAAGAGTTTTCTATGAACTTTTTATTTCTAGGAAATATTCTTTATGAAACTTGCTCATTCAAATTCGTGTTTAGGGGACTTTTCCTTTTCACACGAAAAATGTCACAAAGTATTTTCTAAGATAAAAGATTTAACTTTTTCTGCTGTTACTGCTAACAAAAGAATTATCTCGAAGTAATTTTGCATATTGTGTTGAACAATTTTACGAAACAAAGTGAGAATGTAAACTTTTCCACATCTTAAGTTGGAAAAGAAAAGATTTACAGTAGTCCGGGAGAGTTTTCGTGTAAATCAAAATAGAAGCGGTTGAATGCTTGCCTCATTCCAAATTTATTTCTACATTTTGTGTCAGACGTTTCGATACCTAACAATTAAATTGTTTTAAAACAAAAATCAAAATCTTTAAAATTAAAATCTACACAAAACCCTTTTTCACATTAAGGACTGTTGTTTGTTTGTGTTTGGATACTCTTTTATGAGTAATTAAAGGTTGTTTTTGTATACCCTATCCTAAGGGTATATTAATTTTGACACATAGTTTGCAACCCTTAATATTCGTCGCAGACCCCTAAAAGTATATATATTTATGATCAGGTCCAAAACCTAAGACTATTTAGCAATGTCCGTCCGTCCGTATCAACTTTTGAGGCCTTTAAAGTTATACTAGGAAGCTGGAATTTGGAACATATACTCCCTAGGGTTCCGAAATGGTAAAGTGCTAAAATTGTCAAAATACGCCCACTGCCACGCCCACAATTTAGAAAAAACCGTTTTAAGGCTTAAGTTAGAGAGATAAAGTTGTACAACCTTCACAATATATGTAGGTACTGCCCACATTTATAAATTTGTCATATAAGGTTTTTTGCCACGCGCGTTTCGTGGGCGTTTTCCACTAAAATGCTATTTTCTTCCAAATTTTTCATAGAAAACGAAAAAAAATATTTAACAATATATTTAGCCAATATTTTTTCTAATATATCGCCCAAACAAAGTATTTGGCCACGCCCACTTTTTGGGGGCGTTTTTTCAAAAAAATAATTTTTTTTCTATAAATTTCATAGAATGAAATAAAATGCTATCCATCATCTTACTAATGCTTTTTTCTTTGGGGTACATAGGAATAAGGATAGGGTATCAAACTGTTGTTTGATGTTTTATATTGTTTTTGAATTTTTTTATTTTCCTTTACTCAGAAAACAAAAATTACTACATAAACTTCTCAGATCGCATGAATATATTATCGTGGTGACATAATATTTATCCTTTATAACTGCTCTGATGTTTATTCAGTGTTTATCCATGCACTTTTAAATTTTTTCAGAAAAAAATTTCGGGAATTTATTTTGTTTTCATTATTTTATTCTATCAACTCCACATACTGTTATCTATCGGGTTAAGATAAAATAAGGTCATTTTCATATTTTAGAGAGACCAAATTGGGGGTAGATAAATATTGACGTCTTTCCTACAGCTGACACGTTTTCCAGGTGGAAATAAATAAGTCTTAACATCTGCAAACACTTCGTTCAATTCAGTACTTATTAAACCAATAATACTACTTGACTTAATTAACTAGCTCCCGAACCATCAAAAGTATATGCTCGAGTGACAGCAGCCTTCTATCCTCTGTGATCCTGAGCACGCTGCTTCTAGTTATCAACACCAAGCGCTGTGACTTCAGTGTTTTGTAGATTCGAATATATTCTTGCTTGATCACTGTTGTCCATTCGCACGATGTGACCAATCCAATGTCGTCGACGTGTTTTGGCTTTTTGGACCATGTCCACATCCTCGTATAGCTCATAGAGTTCGCGATTATATGTTCGCCGATGGACAGATGTTTATTTGTTTTTCGACATCATATATTTCAAAAATACTTTAGCCTATTCTTAAAAGCCGTGAAGTACTCTTTCATCTGTTTCTGTTTAAAATTAGATAAGCATATGAAGCTGATGGGATGGTTTCTTCCAACCATACTAGTTGGATTATTATAAAAGTTATTTTGGTAGACCATCGAAGCCGGCGACGTTGCTATTCTTAAGCCAACCCCTGCAATACATGGTGGCGAAACTAGTTTTTCATTGACTTCACGTGAGTTTTCTTCGTTATTGGTTCAGTACTCCTTCCTAGCTGCGGCTGTTAATTTCATAAAAGTACTCTTTAAATGCATGCTCATATTTATGCTGGATGCTGTCAAAATAAAAAATCTTAGGTGTATGAATGGTAGCACAAATATCGCGACAAAACAAGTTGATTTTATATTTCGAAACGAACCAGATTCAATATGATTCGTCTCAGTCAAACGGCTTTTGTAGAGGCTGTAAAAACGTCGGAGATCCATCTTATTGGTAAATGCCGGGCTAACTTCTATTTGCATCCATCGCCTGCTCACACAATTAAAGCCAACATAAAACAAAAGGAAAGGCTTGGGACCGCTTGGGCGAACAGTACGATACCATATCCTTATCCTTCTATGCCTACAATAAGAAGGTGTTAAAAACATGGTGGTTGACATTTTATTTAATTTTGTATGAAATTTCTAAAAAAAATACAAATATTTGCAAAAATGCCCCTAAAAAGTGGGCGTTGCCAAAAACTTTGTATGGGTATATATTAGAAAAAGTATTGAAGAACGCCCTCAAAAAGTAGGCTTGGCTAAAAACTTTGTGTGACAAACTTATGAAGGAGGGTAGTGTCTAAATATCTTTTGATTGTCTATCTCTCTAACGGTAACTTTAAAACTGTTCTTTTCTAAATTGTGGGCGTGGTAGTGGGCGTACTTAAAAAATGTTCACACTAAACTATTTGGCGCTAATATGCAACTAATTTCTGCTTCTCCCAATTTAAAATTATATTTAATTTCTTAGGCTTGATTGCAAACGAGAGACTCACTTAATTTGAATGTACATCTCTTTTTTGCGGACAAATTTAATGAAACCGAAAACTACTTCTATGCAACACTGTGGTGGTAATATACTGCAACAAAATATTTACATTCCATCAACAATAGCAGCGATGCGCTTGCATTTGACTCCCACCACTATAACTTGATTGCAGAATGCAGGTAAGATTTTGCCTCAAAAGTATGCCGTAACTTTCCCAAATCAAGAGCTTGTATGCAAGAATTGGATTAAATTTCCCAAAACAAACTAGCTACAACCATCCCTCATACCAATATCAGACATCATAAAATATTAGACTTCAACTGTGAAACTCCTTGTTTCTGTGGTTGATATTTCGGTCAACTACGATTCAAACATATGTGTATTCTCTTTCGATGTCTGTCTCACTATAAATAAAACAAAAATCTCACAGGTAGACGACATCTCACCTGTTTAGTGTAACGCACAAAACTTTCTGCCTGGCAAATTGGTATAAACATCACGTGTGGTGGTTAAATCTACAGCTATATATTTCTGCTTCGGTGAAAGGAAACTTTCCATTTAGTCTAAGTGAGGCTTCATCCCAAGGATTAGGGTCTGGTCTGGTCTGGTCGGCTCTTGTTAGAGCTTTGTTCTATGAGTAAGTAGTGGAACATTAGTGGATAAGGAACCTGTTCATTGTTGCCATGGTCGTGGCATTAGTCCTTTGAAAACAAGGAAAACTTTTCGTTTTATTAAAGAAACAAAATGGGAGAAAAAACTTATTCTTTTTTTATTCGCTTGACTTAGTTTTTGGGGTGGCTTTATGAGACTTTCTACTTTGCTGGTAGTTCTTGTTGTTATTTTATTATTTTTTTTCGGATTTTAATCTTCCGTTCACGGTCCTCACACGAACGAAAGTTTTCTACGTGGTAAACTCGTCCCATATGCTGACCGTCTCATTTGGGATATGTGTACCAAAAGACTGGTGAATTATTGGATAACTTTTAAAAGTCACATGTGGTTTTGGTTATTTTCTGTCTCATAGGCTATATTGCTTAATCGAAGTATTTTTATGAGAGGAGTTTTGGGAAACTGTCTGTGGGACAATTATTAGTCCGCAACTTAGTTTAAATAACAGACAGAGCCGATATTTTTTACGAAAGAAAATTAAAATTAAAATTCTCAATTTTGCGATCTTTGGTTTGACATATTTGCAAAGTTAATGCGGGAGGGATAGTTATGTATTACAAAGACCTGCTTTAATTAAATGGTCTATATCAACTTTCCTACCCTTTATCGTTTAAGCGTTTAACGTCGATTTCATCAGTTGGTTTCTATTGTTAATTTTTAACAGAGCAGTAAGTTTCTTGGCGATTATATGTGAGCTCCTTAAAACATTCACATTCGCATTGAATCGAATCCTCGTTCTTGAGACGAGGATATATTTTCAATAGTAACAACGATTCGCAAATAAAATCGTCGGGAATAGATGGTATCTTTCATATGATGCTGCAAAAATATGTAAAGAATATCTGGGCAAATCCAGCGACAAATTTCGCCAAGGACTTCAGGCCTAATACCATTTGTTTTAAAAATATATAAAAGCCTTGCCGACCCAACATGGTTACATCAAAAGCACATCCATAGCGTTTGCTGACATTAAAGAAGCATTTAATAATGTTCATGCTGTTGCCTTTAGAAGAGCCTTGGTAAACCTTAATGTTAACAACATCATTGTCACATTTAGTGGAGTCTAAAAAGTCGCTTTTGCTAACTTAGCACTGTTTGATAGGATAACTCATATCCATCCGTGTTCAGTTAACCCGCAATGCCAAAACAAGTCCTGTTTATCTGCAGTAAAGTAAAATTTTACTAGATTTTAATAAACCTTCGCATTGTAAAATGAATATGGGAGTGATCCTAGATAGAAAACCTTAACTTTAGCATTAATTTAAAGGAAAGAATAGGAAAAGCTATGAGCGTTTTCTATATCTTCAACAGTAATTGCGACAAAATCTGGTCATAGGCTGTAGTTAGACCAATAATTATAAATTGTAATTTGATTTGGTGATAAGCTATCACACTAGGACTATGGCCAAAATTCAAAGTTTGGCCTGCATCGGTACTACTGTGGAATTGAAAACGACTGTCACAGCCACTTGGAAGCCATAATGAACTAAGAAGCCCATGATATATTATTGTATAAGAATCTACTGTCAATATTAATCTTTCAGCGAAACTGAGATTTGGAAACGAATTCAACGGAACTATGCAGATTACAAAATCCCCTGTTCGATTTTCAGTACATAATTTGTCGTACTCTTTTCCTAGTGGAGATGTGCGAGACCGGAATATAGGACCAATAATATTTCTGTTTACACAGATGGCCCCAAAGATGGATGCTGGCGTTGGACAGTATTTTATTCCACAATACTCGGACTACCTTGTTGAGTTTTAGAGGCTGATGTCCTGGCAGTGACAAAAGCTGCTATACAGATTGCAATTTTGGAAATACCAAGAGCTAATATTACCTTTTTTCATTGACAGCCAAGCAACAGAAAATGTGAATTCTGCAATAGAAATAAAATCTAAGGTTTTGGTTAGCTTTTGGATTCGGTGAATACTTGGAAGACACTTCTTTAACTCATTAACATTTTCTAAACTAGGCGATTATGTGCCGATCTCTTTCCGCAAAAATGTTTTAAGTGACATTTTTAAATTGTACAGGAAATGATATATTAGTTATTATGATATTCGTAGTAACAAGCAGTTTTCGACAGGGATTTTGTGTGACAACAATTGGGATTATTGTTGGACCGAAAATGTAATTCATCGGAAATCTTTGTCACTTAAGATATTTGATGGAGACATTATTGCTAAATACAGTATTGAAGCTTAAGAATAACAAGGCCGCCTAATTGTCTACCAGCAACCAGCATACACCAAATCATCAACCAAGCATATGCGACGACTGTCCCATACGTTCTCAATATAAGAATGGCGATCCAATGTCTTGCAAAAACTATCGATGAATAATAAGAAAAATCAACATATAAGATCCTATGCAACGTACTGAATAAACATTTTCATCGCCATATATCAGTGTGGCTTCCTGCCCGGCAATCAACGACAGACCAGATTTTCACACCAAGGAGGTACACCACCTTTTCGACTTTAAAGACACATTTGATAGCAATCATTTTCAGGAGATCTACATGGCGATTGGCCTATTTCGGGATAAAGGAAAAACTGATCTGTTCGGCAGCAACTTATCTGAAGTCTTTCAAACATGAGCCGTATTTCGGCAAGAGAATTGCCCTATCATATGACTTCTTCAATCTTTAAATTTATTTTTTAACAAACATAACTTTTGGTTAAAAAATTGATCTGCAAATTTGAATATGAATAGTGCTGATTTAAAATTTCATTCATTCTAAATTTAGAAACCATACGGACAAAAAAAAACTTTTGAAAAGACAACCAAAGTGTGTTAGCTTTAAAATTTTGCAGCAAATAGCAACTTTGTTGGTATTAGTACAAAAACTATACAAAATATAGCCAGGTAACATCGAGAGCATGGAGGATTTAAGTCGCTCTCAAGAAACCACTTGCAGCCCTGGATCACCAACATAGACAAATTCAATTACGAGGCCATTAGGAGGATTATACACACATTTCATATATATGACAACCAATTGGTGAAACTCGATGCAGTTTTGTTGAGAACACCGGAAGAATTCCTGTAAATTCCTTGTAAATTCCTCACTCGAAAAAAAAATATTTGCTCTTCGGAACCCTAATCCTGCTAGTTCAGGTATAATTTGATGCACTGGACGATAACCAGGAAAAAAACAGTTAACATAAGTTTCTTTCAAAAAAAATTCTTTGATTATTTGGGCCTCTGTGCCCGGGGAGCGGAAGGAGGAGAAGATACAACTGCGAGCTCTGTAAGTTATACCGAGATGACGATGTTGTACAAAAATCCAAAATACGTCGACTATATTGGCTCGACCGCATTAAGCGAATGCAGTATAGAATGCTAGAGAAAAAAAGAAAATGGTTGTGAAGAACATATACCTCTCTCGCGTCATCTTCTTAATTTATAAAAACAGTTCCTTAGATCTTGACATCCTATTTTGGAATAAATTGTGTAGGTATTAAAGAAAAAAAGCTTATATTTCATCTTAAAATACTAAAATGGATCAGGTGAACTACGTGAACTCTGCTGGTCCTATAAATACTAGAGAAACCGCAAATGTTCTTCTTGTCGTCTATAAATCTTTTTACAGCAAAAGGGCTGAACCTGTTATTCAGTTATCCAATTAAAAATCAAATCAACTGGCATTGCCCTGAAATGTTGTTAAACTTAAAATATCTTGGTATTAACTTATAATTTATCCTCATAAAGTCTTACATTATACCTTCAACCTTCCTAAACGCGAAATGAGCTAATATTGTTTTGTGTCGGATTATATTACACAGAAAACAACTGCACTGTTTGAACCTTTGTTATCCTAATTCAAAAACGTATGCACACATAAACATTTATGAGTTTATGCTAACCTATCGTAAATGTCCTCACCTGTCACCCTTTTCGACGATTTTATAAGTTTCTCGCAACAGAAATGCAGATTTCACTTCCGCTCTCTATTAAAAGTTTTGCAGTGAAGTAAATGCCTCAGATACCAGCTTAATGGTTTCCGTTTAGACTGCGCTTTATTTCATAGCAAGTCTTGTCGCAACAATTCGACAAATCGATGTTTGTATTAGGAATAGGTACACCATCGACAATGGAGCTAACCATTTGTGTTTCGTCATTTTGTTTCACCTAGAACTAGGCGGATATGTATATATGAAAGAAACCCCTCGAAACAAATTTGCTAAAACAACATGAAGGCTCCTTGTCTAGACGAACATGGTAGTTGTCGTTGTCGGCTCATATGTCACCTCACGTGGTCGTGGACTTTCCAAAGCACTGCGAATGGGACGACTCAACTTTGCCTGCCGTATAAATGGTGGAATCAAAGTGCAATTTCACCGGTCATAAATTTTCCCACGAATTTATCACCCTATTAGTTTTAACGGTGGTAACAATGAAGGTAACTTAAACTGGTTGCTGCCGTCTGCAGAGTGCTGGGTGTGTCTTCTGTGAGTTAGGCGAAGCAAGCCAATAGGACATAAATTATTTGGTGGCTAAGTGGTGTCAACGCTTATTGATTTGTTTATTAATTGCTTGTTACCTCGGGAGGCATAAAGGATACTGAACGAGGTCTTGAATGTGGGATGATTGCGGCAGTTATTAAAAATGGAATTCATTTTCATGGAATCGTTAAATTCGGCATTTTTTGCGTAAGGAATTTAATTTTATAACTACAGATCCGCAAATAGGTATTACGAAAAGGGTAAAAATAATAAGGCAAGCTTGTGCGAAAGACTGAAACAAGTGTATGTTTGAGAATTAAAAAAAAAACACTTCGAACAAACTGTTTAACTGTGATGATTATCAATTTTTCTCTATCAGGCAAGTTAAACTATTTAATATTGGCGAAGTTGAAGGACCGGATTAGGGAAAAATATAATGATAGCCACATTTTAGCTGAAACTTAATGCTTTAGGAATGAAAATCAGACACGCGTCTCTCCATGGGAACATAACCATCACCAGCACATATAAATTAATTTCGGCCATGGAATAACCGTTTCTTCAAAGACTTAAAGCACTATTGGTCGAATATTATCTATTTCTGCTACTTTATAAGGCGGGCAAAACTTTATTTCGAAGGCCATTTTTCCCTCATCAGATCACGCTACTCTCCTTTCCCCATTCCATTACAGTTAATTCTGTATCATATTCAGAGGACACTGAATACAAACCGGAGAGTAGGTTTTCATCATAAGCGTTTATTCGTGTGATTAAGTTTAACTTCCGTCAACTTTCCTTATTAAATACATCGGAATCGGTGCTTTAAATATAATTTTACCCAACCTGTGAAGAGAAGGTCTTATAAAGGTTTTATTTCAAGTTCGGAAGCTGACCATTAGATCTGGAAAAAACACTAGGTCCAAATCGGCACCCACCACTTGCTCATTTCTTACAGCATTTACAAATATAAGCTAATCCGAACAGTATCCAATTTAAATTTTCTTGCCAAACTCGATGGTGGAAACCCTTTGCTATTCCATAAAAAGCTAGGAAGAACATGAACCGTATATTTTCAGAAAAAGATTCAAGACAGGGTGACGCGCAATTTTGTGGTTTATTACGATCAAATTTGAAAGAATTTGTTCGGAACTAGAGTGTCAATAGAAAAGGTACAATTGTTCGCATTACGCGGAAATTCGCAATTGACAAACCAAAGAATTTGTCTTCCTTTACTCTTCCGTGAGCTACAGCAGTAACACTGCAGTGACCAGAAATTGCACAAAAGTACGATTCAACCAAAGACATTTTATACTACTTAAATTGACCAACGTTTATTGATTACAACGTTTCAGCTCCGAGAATCTTTTAAGCCAACATGTAGCGACAGCGCAGTAATATATATAAGCTTAAAATGCTGCATCTGGGCAGACATTTAGCAAGTAAATTAAAATCAGTCTACATAACTTAGACTTCATAGAAATTGCATAAAGTCATGCAATGTAATACACATAAAATAATAGTCAGCTGGAACAACACGACACAAGCCATTAAAAGCCTTTGCTGGTTGAGAAGAATTTAATTGCAATCATCCCAACCACACATGTTTAATCATACATTTTAACCAGAATTGCGTTCCATTTGTATCTTAGAATAAACCAGCATATGACGTATAAGTAAATTCCTTTCGTCAGATGTAATTGTGAACTACGTAGTATGATATGTTACCAAACCCCTAAGAAGGATGGTTAAAGACACAAGAAACGTTGGGCAGTATATTTGGGGTGATGCGACGACGAGAAAGGAGAACATATTTTCAATCAAAATTATTTAATATTTAATACGTATCATCAAATCATCGCTTGTATGTCTGGCATTTGATATCATTCTTCTCATTTTGATTTTATTGCTCGTACTTTTATTTTGGCTGCGACTATTTTTTCCAAAGTCTGAAGCTTTGTTGGTAATCGATTTTAATTATGCATATGCTTCGAAATTTGACGACAAGTATTTATGGTAGGACAGCACCTATTGGCAGATAGATTTAAGGGTTGTCCTTTGATATAATGGAGTACCTAGGTTTGTGGAGTTTGATTGGATGAGGACACACTATGAATAAACCAAAACAAAAATCAATCTTTATATGTTCCACACTGCGACTTCTTTGGCATCATCTGTGCGAAAGGACTGAATAACAATTACATAGATACTTATCGATATCAAATATGTTTGAGTGCTTAAATTTTTTAGCTTCAAGACCAATATTACATGGCTTTTGATTTTTGGTGCATTCGTCTCTATTCCACGCAGTACAGCAAAGGATTCTCATACCTCCTTTTAGCATTGCAATCTAACATTTTGCCAATAATTTATTGGGGACCCAAAGACGTAGAATTTTGTTTTTAAGCTGACTCGCCGATGCAATAGGGATTGCACTTTGACCTTCAAGATCTTTTGTGCTGAAAGTCAGAAATATTGCTTAGGAAAGTAGCGCCTCTACTTTCTTAATGTAGCTGATGATACGATCAGCAGAAAGATTCTTAAAAGCATCAGTGCTAATTACTTCTCTAAGAAAAGCTATCCCTCTTATTCCGTGTAGGGCCGGGCACTTACATATAATGTGCTCTGCGGTTTCGTCTTCTTCAAGACACAGTCGGCATTCCGATGAGTCGACTATTTTTAGTTTGTAAAGGTGATATCTTAGTCTGTGGTGGCTGGTTAGGTATCCAATAAGATTTTTATATCATATAAGTATCTATTTGGCATCGTTTCTGAATGGCTGTATAATCTTTTTGGTTTGTCAAAAACCTGGGAGGCTTTCCCAATAGGAGATGCACATGTTGTGTTCCCAGATTTTTAATTTTAGATTTATAGCTGATTTGTTTATAGGACAAAAAGGCTCGGGTCCAACAAAGGGGGTCTCCCCTTTTTTTTCCGTGACCTCGTCGGAATACTCTAAAGGATTATCATTTATGGAAATTTGGTTTAGATTTAAATAACTTCTCTTTGTGAAAGGGCCTATGACAGCCTTATTTGGATTGATAGAGAGTCCCTCTTTGTAACACCAATCCAAGACTATCTTAAGAGCATTTTGCATCCGTGTAGTGACATCGTTTGCTTTAATGCCCCTAATAATGATGACCAGTTCATAGGCGTATCAAATTATGTGGAAGCCTAGATTACTAAGGTCTTGGAGTAGGTTGTCAATAACCAGTGACCATAGTAGGGGTGAGAGAACTCCTCCCTTAAGGCAGCCCTTAGCGGCTATTACTGATACTGAGGTCGGTGCTGATGTTGTAGTTATTTTCCGACTCTCTAGCATCGCTTTGATCCATCTGATCGTAGGTTCGTCTATACGTCTATGAACCAAGGCAGCAGTTACATATGTAGATGATGTTATACGACTTAATCTATACTTCTGAACTAAACTTGGCGAAATTTCACTTGTAAATTTATTTTTTTTTTTTTCGAGATAAAAAAAACTTGACTCTACGTCAAGTCTCTTAAGGCCAACATTTGGGCATAGACATGCATGATCATTTTTAATTTTTGAGTCAAAGAAAGCGCTTCAGAGTTTTGAAACCACATCAGAACTGCATCTTTGCATTACTCTGTGGTGCAGCTGGTACTTCCTGCATGTTTAGACACCATGTTAGTAGGTTTTGGTGGCTAAAGACATATGATCTTGCTCTCTTCTTCTTCCTGCAGAAGCCTTCAGGCGTCTTCAGTGTTTCTCGCTTTGATCAGACTGTCCGCATTACCTTCCTTGGCATCTCCATTTTAAGGATCCCATAGGGTCGAACATTTTTCCTTGAATTGATTTAAAGACGATACGCCACATCGGAGATTAGAAAGATGTTTCTCTTCTCCCATTATTTTACTCACGCCCACAGTAATACTTCAAGTTATACCGAATCTCCTAGCTATTTCAAATAATAATTTAATTACGACAAGTTCATAAAATGTTCATAAATTGACACAATCACAATAATCTAATCGATTTCTCGCGACAGACTGCCTGAAACCTTTTTGAGAGAATCTGACAACTTCATTTCGGTTTATTCTAATCAACTCAATTACAGTCAGAGTTGTTAGTAGTTAAACGGCACATAAACAATTCCGTTTAGAAATGGGGTTGTAATCAATCAAGTTTCATAGCGCTCACGGGCAAACAGTGAGGAATACAATATTCTAAGGATTGCTTTTCATCCTTATACATTATGCATAAGGGTGCTTGGCTCCCAGCATTAGGTTGTATCGTTTCGTAACGTTATGCGAAAGCACTGAAGTTGTCTTCTTGTTCCATACCATTTGCATTTGGTTTTACTACAGATAGGTACCAAGCAAATGTTAAAGCTATGAATTTTCAAAATCCTTACCTAAATTCATAGTATAGTAGAAGCAGGAAGAGAGAGAGAGAAAAAGAGCGAGAGTTTTGGAAAATATTTATGCTTTGAAATTCATATAACTCTTTATAAAGTAATTTTGTATCTGTGAGAGTGTGGTGTAAATATTCTGAGATACCTACATATTCTCGATGAGGGGATAATAGCTTTTGAATTATATCTAAAGGGGATCAACTGCGATACTTGGAGGTGGAGGATATTAATTCAAAATGTAAATATGACAGTTTGTTAATGTTTTGCCTGTATTCGTTTGGGAGTAGGTGTCTACCTATTCGTCGCCAAGTTTATATATCATTTAAACTAAATAAACACAACAATAGCTCAAGGGCATGATGCTGGATAAACATCCTGTGGCGGGTCTATAATTTATGTACAAAAGTATACGCAATCGACTATTCTTCAGAAATATATAGCTAGAGCTGCTGCCGCATGTAGAAGTTCTGACTGTGGTCCAAAATTAGCTTTTTTTGTTGCATACAACCTAGCTGAGGGCTGTTCGAACGGTAATATTCCTCATTCATTCCTATACAAATGTGTAGAAAATCTATTAAGAAAATTTCTCTAACTAAAATAATATTTTCTTATAGAAAACAGAATTAGTACATTCAGAGAAAAATGCTGCGTAAAATTACCTAATCGGAATTAGTAATATATTTTTTATGGAACTTATAATTTCAGCTAATCTCAACATAGAAACAAGCTAATGTACGAAGCAGGTGAGTCTTGTTGCATATCTACCTATAAGACAGTGTCCAGTGATGGACCTATAGTAGTGCTAATGTTCCGTCTGCTTAGAGAGATGAAATTTTTAGAGCTTTTCAGATACAGCTTAGCCCAGGTCCGTTTTTTCGCTAAACATGTGATAACAATTGTCCACCTAAAGTTTGTTTCTTTTGTAACAGCCAGACTTAGCGATGGTTTACAAGTAGCGTGTGGCATAACTATATTTCCTTTATCCTTTCTTTCCTCGTTTGGCGAGCTCATCAGCCTTACAGTTCCCAGAAATGTCCCTGGGCCCCGCCACGCATCGAAGGTGATTATTGAACTGCTTCGACATCTCCTGGAGAGACGATCCGCAAGCTACTATAAAGCTTACAGAGACTGATTCCAAGGACATGATTTCTGCTTGACTGTCCGAGAAAATGCCTTCGAGGCTATCACGTTCCTCTTTAGCCAAGATTAAACTTCTTTAATTGCCAGTATTTCCGCCTGGAACATACTACATTGATCAGGAAGAAGGAAGGATAAAATAAGATTTAGTCTATCAGCGAATACACCAAGCCCAATCATTGGCATATGCAAATTAACCAAGAAAATATAGTAGAAAAAAAGGGTCACTTTGCCTTAGAACTAAGCTCATATTGAAAACCTATGATAAAATTACCTTAGATCTAGGTATGCTAAGAATGTGCTAAATTTGCATGCGATGTTCCATTGCAAATTGCTTGAAACTATCTTATTCAGTATGAAGGATTGCCTTAATAATGATTACTAAAATCCGATTATATGAAATGCTGGAAAACTGTTTAAAACTGTCTAAGTTCAATACAATAGGGCGATGGCGTGGACGATAGTGTTTCGAAGACAGGTTTTTTCTCTGAGTGTAGAATGCTTTACTTTAAAAACAGTCCTAAAAGTTGTTAACCATTTAAGTGTTAAGTAAATGTTTTTATCAAATTATTTTAATATCATATCAAACAGTGTAGGAAAAAAGAATACGAACCAAAACCAGGAGATCAAATCATTGGCATTATAACAATTGTTAACATCAAATAGTGTCTGTGGTTCTGTATGTCACACATAGCTGCATATTCTGTTATCTATCCTTTGGTTTTGATTTGGTAGTTTTGGTTTAACTTTCACCCGATTGCATAAGGCTTGTATCCCCAAATGCAAATTAATTTAGCAACATTCATGCTGCTAGCCAATTTTATTTTATATATTTCTTCTAAATAGAGTTAAATTTAATTCTCTAACTGGAGTTCAGTTGGTTGTGAAAGTTGAGCTGTCGCTGTGGTTTTATTTTACGTATAAGGATTTCTCAGGAGCAAATCTAAGAAAATAAAAAAAAAATAGTTTAGGAATTTGGCACAAAGTGAAATAACGACAAATTATATTGAGAAATAAGACCAACTTGGCGTTATTTCTCTTGCATTTGTATCTGTTTGACCCAAGTCGCGTAGCGAAACGAATATTTATTAAACGAAAATATTATAATTTCGTTTTTAGTTTGTTTAGAAAATACTACATTTACAAAAAATAGAGGAACATATATGTAAATAACAAAATATACTTGGGCTTTAAAATACAGAGCACATGATAGACACTAACCAAATAAAGTGCACGGCTGCGTCATACGAAACTTTCTCGCTACATGATGTGTAATTTGTAAATCGCCTCAAACTAAAATTAAAAACTATGACTTTGATGTCATTTCGCACAGTGGACACTTTTAACAGAATAAATAAAGTATGAAAAAAACAGTAAATTTGTATGGACTTCCCTTTTTTACTTTTCGAGATATTGGCGGTTTTATAAATAACCGTTAATCGATTTTTTTCCAAAAACTGAGTACTCAGTATTTTTGCCCCCATCCCAAATATCCTCAGTAAAAGAGATTTTCACAAAAAAAATTGAATGGCAGCGCTATTTGAAACGATAAAGCAAAAAAAATATACCGCGATACGAACTTTGAGAAAAAATCCGTCGAACGGATAGACAGACGGACGGCATCTTTTTTGGACTTTCCTATAGTCGTAATGTCATCGCTCATAGTCAGTTTGAGTTCGGAATTTGGGCAAGATCGCAACTACTTTCTCTTAAGTAAAATCCGGGAATGTTAAGTAATTATTTTCAAATAATATCTGTAGAACTTAGGAACTTGTTTTACAAACCTGAGACTTTCGGATATATGACTATTTTCGTTATTAATTTTTAAGCACTTACAACTTCGAATTACTGAAAATTATGAATATAAAGGAATTCATGCAAAATTACATCAACTATTGGCGCTTATGACTTTGTTTGCTTAACACGGTAGCATACTACAGATATATCAAATGCAACGATTCTAAGGTTCCATAGAGATCTGTGTAAAAATATTCAAGAGTATTTGAAATACAAACACCGCCAAGCTTAACATATACAAAATAGTGTGTTATTCCTCCAAAGAATACTATGCATGAGTATGAAGAGTTCTTTGGATCCGCCGCAGTGAAATTGTACCCCAAATCAGGAAAACAGAATAATGAATGCGTGCCGATAAACAGCGTTTAATTTTATCTCACAGAAACACCGGCCACATATCGACAATCCATCATTTATGCAGTGTTGAGTTGAACCAGGATGACATTCATTCCTCCTACCATTATAAGTATGCCTAAGAGACACGGCGATCCCTCCCGAATAATCGGAATGCCAACGGCAGCGTCAAAGCCAAACAGTTAGTGGAATTATTTTGCGAATGTATCCTTCTATTCAATTCAAATTCAATAACATCCTTTGCAGAGATAAACCTGCTCATTCATTTACATACAATACAGCATTAGCATGGGCAAGGGATATCAGTGAACGGTGGTAAGTATTATTTTTACTACCAAAGAACAATTTCGGTATAGGGCTTAACTTTGGCAGGATTAAAACATTGTGCGAGATTCGGGTTCTATTGCCTTCTATTCATCATGATTATAATTAAAAGGATGAGGTATTAATTGCTCTTTTTAATATATAGCGAGTATATTTATGAATATGGATCTTATAACAAATATAAAGGATTAAATGTAAACTGTGTGACCACAAAGAGATAACTCAAAAAAAACTCCAACATTTATAATAAAGGGTTGGTTCAAAATATGAATATGAACTGTAGCTAACTAAAACTTAAATATATTTTACAATTTTTTTTCCCACTTTCATCGTACAACTTCTAATAACCTCGCTGACGATATATTAAAAAAAAAAAGGTTTTGGTCTGCACAATCTAAATGTTTACAAAGTCTGATCTAAAATCAATCATTTCGAATTTTTAAATTATTCGTTAATTCAACTAAAAGAATATAAAAACGGTTCTATTATAAAATATACTTTTACTTTAAATGAAACATTAAATATGTCGATTTGACGTTGGATAATATCAATTTCCATAGAGATTTTTTGTTGATTATTTTTGTATTGCATTCCATTGCGATGGAAAGGATCTTTTTTATTTTAGCGATTTTTTAATATTCAGCATTTCTTGGAAATATTTCAAACGTAAAAACGTAGCAAAACTAAAAAATAAGGATAGAGCGAATTTGTGTCTGCTCTTTCAGATACCAAGATACCTATCTGCAGACGCGGAGATTAATGTTTGAAAAAGCATTAAGTTGATGCAAACAATTGACTGAGAAATTTACAAAAACAAAAAAAAAAAAACAACTTTTCCTGTAGGCAAATAATGTTTATTAATTTTTTATTTTGTTTCTTTTAACATATTAATTATTGATAAATATGGCGAAGAGTAAGAAAAGATAAAATATAGATTCAATAAATTCATTATGCAGATTCATTATGATATACACATAATACTGTTACCTTTAAAGTTAATAGAGATGTTAAACTTCGCCTTGATTTAGAATACAGACATGGGAAGAAGACGAAGTGTAGCTGAAGGAATTATCTTCCTCAGCCATAGGCTACGACAAAACAACTTCAACAGGGGCACAACCATCTTTAAAGATATATTCTTAGTAAATTTGTTTACAGAAGTTCATTATCAAGGAAAAATTCATACATAGGTGGCTTTGTGAGGGACTTTTCAAAAAACTGTTTTTCCGGCTATACTTTCCAGAAGGCACACCTACTAAATGGTGATCCATTTCCAGGTTCCCTACTTTTTTTAAAGAAAAAAACACAGAAAATTCAAATTTAATGGAGAATGTTTATTATCATTTGAAAAAAACATTCTTTGGCATTTATTTTTTGATGATTATGTCTATCAAATGTTGGCCGTTGCTACGTCGCAGAGCGAAGCTAGAGCGAAGCGATGTCGCTTGGGAAGGTCGAGCGGCTTCAGTTTTGCACAAGCTGTATTTTGTACGCTTTCAATTTAAGATCTTGACGTAAAATGCGTCAAGTCGTTCCATACGTCAGTCCGAGTTGCTGCGAACGGCGCCGAATCGACTCTCTATGGTCTTCGTGTACACTCTCAGCTACGGCCGCTATATTTTCTTCACAGCGTGCTGGACGTGGTCTATTCGGTCGAATATTATCCAATAATGAATGCTGGGTCTAAAAATGGATGATGGTGTTGCGAATAGTACGCTCAGTAGGCCGATTATGTTGACCATAAGTTGAGCGAAGTGCACGAAACACATTCCTCACAGAACGTGAATTTTCTTAATAAAGTTGAACAATTTGTAAACGTTGTTCACGCGTAAGTCTTTCCATTATGAAATGCCAAACAATACTAAACAAAAATAACATGACAGCATGACACGACTCACACGTGATCTGTCAAAAAAGGCTATTGAAAAAAGTATCTCTACTTGGATCACCCGTTATTAATAAGTAACCAGCAAGTCAAAGGAGGCAGCCTCTCAGAAACTCAAGTAGCGATCAAAATTTGGTAGCTAGAATGGTGGGAGAGAGGATAAAAGGAGGATATAGTTCCAAAGAAATGCAGGCAAATCTGAGTTTGAGAGTGGACACCAAACTTAAGTATAAGCACCAAACCGAGGCATCAAGGAGTAGATCAAGCAGGAGAAGTCTTAACTTACTTAGCATATCAATAACAAACTTGATCCAATAACAATCCGTATGGATGCCTGGTCAAACATGACAATTGCAGAAAGCAACTCGCTTTGACACAGAGAAGAGGTGCCCTTAGCTAGGTCTCTAAGTCAGCAGCGCTTATATTAGCGAAACTGACCCCAGCAACCTCCCCTAGCTACCTCCGGAAAGTTAACATGAGTAGCAACGGCATAAGTCAAGTATGGAGCTTGGAGACAGAGCTGTATGGACTTCAAGATTAATAACAAGCTTTCAATTTCAGCAATGGTAAAAATTATATATAGTTATAGATAATCTGGTCACAATTTTCTTAATATTTCACATGTGGCCTTAATTCTGATTTTGCATTTCAACCATTCTCTCAGATTACATAGTAGCGGTTTGATCTACTGAAGTCATGAAAAAGATCATGATCCATTTCGAAAACATTTTTTTTATAGCTCTTCGCCCATCTCATTGCCGGCTATTTCTCTGGGTCCGGGATTTCAGCAGTGACTTTCTTTGTGTTCTGAGTCAAAAGCCTTGAGACTCTTCGTACACACAACACTGTACGGGACGCTTCTGTAAATGCCAAGAACAGCTTGAAAAACAATGCTGATGCGATGAGGGAGTCTGATCATGCATGTATGTGTGTTAATTTGTGTTCCATTCTTGCAAGCTTGGGAAGGCGCGGGAGAGTCAACTTTTTAAGTGTAGTAAGGATGACAAATAGTTGAAGCTGTCAACGTTTTCTACATAAATTCTTAGAATCTGTGGGTACCCTTCTACGAGACCTAGGTTGTAGCTGATTATCTTGATGATCTCAAAGCGCTCTTGGTAGCTGATTTATACAAGTATAGAACTAGGAGTGCCAAATTTAAAATCTTTTCCAAACCAGCGCAGCGGACTAGGTTGCCATGTGTGAGTATAGGTCGAGCAATTGCCGTGTACATCGCTGCCAAGACGGTGTTGCATGAGTAAATTGCATCAGCTGCTTTCCTTACTCGTTCACTTATATTGGGGAATCATGTAAATGATTCATTAGTTGAATGTTAATTGCAAATGTTTGAAATAGAAAAACTTGCTTATCTACAAAATATCATTATTTTACTGTCTATAAAAAGCAACAATTCCGAGCTGAGTAAACCTTGAACCTCCTTAACTGTGGAAAATATCCACTTCTTCGAACTTTGCGTTTACTTCTATGAAATAGCGGTATGTGGACGAGGCTTTTCACGGGCTATCATTGTTAAACGTCAATATCAGTGTAAAAAAATGGCATTATAGACGGCACATAGTCTTTAAAACTTTGTGTTTCGAATGAATGAATTCTTTTAAAGGATAACACCAACTTAAGTTGAACTAAGCTACATTCCAAAGGCCTGGCGTAAAGTGAAGGTTGTTTTCATTCCCAAGGCAGGGAAATCTAGCCACACCAATGATAAGGACTTTAGACCCGCAAGTCTAACATCATTAGTCCTGAAAACCTTTGAAAAATTAATGAATATCTATATTCGTGACAGACTTGATAACAGAGGGGATGAAACTGCACTCCATGAAGTAGTCAGCACTATAGAGAAATCATTAAAAGAAAAAGAATATACACTAGCAGCGTTTTTAGGAGCATTGAACAATGTTAAAATATGCGCAGTAAATAGAACATTGCTAGATTCTAACGTTGATAGTACTCTCACTAACGTGATCCTTAATCTGATCAGCGAAAGGAATATACATGCAAATCTTGGTGACGCTGACCTAAGAGTTACAGCATCTAGAGGAACGCCCCAGGTGTCATCTCGCCACTACTATGGGTCCTCGTCATCAATGAAATACTCATGAAATTAAAAAACCGAGGGGTTACAAATTTGCTAAATTTGCTACCCTTGGATCTATACTTGCACTAATCAGCTGCCAAGAGAACCCTGAGAATCAGCCAAATAGTCAGCTGGAACCCAGGTTTCGTAGGGCACGCACAGATTCTGAAAATGTACGTAGAACGTAACGTTAGCTGCTACTACATTATACCCTGCATGGACTTGGCAGACCACTGTGGCCAGAATATAAGAAAAACCGAACCAAAAAGCTTCTACAGTACGAAAGAACATCGCTGTCCAAGCTTGAGGAACAGAACACTTGGAAGTTTCTCCTTTCAATACATTGTCAGATGTCTCACTCTGTAATCATTGCAGGTTTCTGGAGACATCGGAATAACTTGATAAAATTGAGAAACCACGAAGGGGGGGAAGGAACCACAAATAAGGCCACAACACCGGCGTATCCCCCACTGAAGGGCATCACGAGTGTGGCAGCTCACTATCTCTGTCACTTCCGGGGTCTTTGTCACTTGAGGAACAGAACACTTGGAAGTTTCTCCTTTCAATACATTGTCAGATGTCTCACTCTGTAATCATTGCAGGTTTCTGGAGACATCGGAATAACTTGATAAAATTGAGAAACCACGAACGGGGGGAAGGAACCACAAATAAGGCCACAACACCGGCGTATCCCCCACTGAAGGGCATCACGAGTGTGGCAGGAAGGAAACTATTTTTCCATATCAACCCATCTAACCTAACCTAACCTAAGTTGTCCTAATAACCGTGCTTTATCTACCTGAGTTATGAAATCTTTGACAATACAAGACAGGAAATCAAAACAAAAATAAACCATACAAATATATGAAATCTTTGACAATAAAACACACAAATATCAAAACGTTCATCGAAAAAGTCAAAATTATGGCATAACACATGTTACCCCTATGCTAATATACCTGTGACATGACAAAAACTTTTCCATTTGTAAACTATTTAAAACTGGCAGCACGATTTTAATGTAATTTTTCATATTCATGGGATTCAAGCAGAAAAAGAAAAGCGCTTTTGAGAAATGACAAAATGATGATAAAAGGCAACCATATGCCAAATGGTCCAAATGGTTGGACAAAACTGTTTGAATGCTTCAAAATCATCTGGAACCCCTCCTTGATAATACCTTTATCAATGCGACGACGAAGATACATCCAAGAACGAAGAGGGTGGCAAACAAAAACTTTGCCGGTAGGATAGATTTATGAGGAGATAAAGAGTGTCAAATAATATGTTAGTACTCCAAAATGGATATTTAAACCCTCACCCTATATCCACTTTTGGGGCATACGTCTCATACTGCGCGATTTCCAGAGGTTGCACAAACGATAATTTTATTTGCATAATGTGAGAAAAAATTCTGGCGCTCACTGCTGGCTCTGGATAAATGATTTGAGGACTGGGGGGCTAAGGACGGGGCATGGTGAGCTTAAGGGATACTATTGGTAAAAAATAACAATGATAAACGTTCGTCGCGTCGTCGTCGTTTTCTTTTTTCTTCTCGTTTTAGTCGTAGCGCTGTGCTACCTTTACCTAAAACTAAATCCCTTTCTCGGGTGTTATGAGAAAATGGATTTCGATCTAGCGAAAAAAGGTTTCTTCTTTCCTGTTAATTCGAAAATGATGGAACGTTTTTTATCACCTCGGAATAACAAATGAGGATATTTTTAGGGGGAAACATATTGCACGGGTCTAGCCGAAAATTTAAAATCGACTATGGTCGTTTCGTAATGGTTGTTGATAGTAGTGGGTAGTTATCCAACTTATCCCATAAGCAAGGTTGTTTTGAAGAATATCAGACCTTATTATAATAATAGCTCAACGAATGGGGCTAATCTGTGAACTCTGAAGCTTTAAGCGATGATCTTAGGTCACTTATGGGAAACGTGCAATGATTTAGTTAAGCTCTTTATAATGTTTATGATGATTTGGCTTACCTATATTCATTTGCATTGCAAAAGCAAAAGGAAAGGTGCTAAGAATACAAAACACAAGCATAGACCTGGATTGTAAAGGTTTTTTTTTAGAGGTTGGTTTTTCGAATAGAGATAAAACTGACATTTTGTGGTCAAATCTGGCAACTCTTATGTCGTTTATATTCAGTTTGGTTTGCCATTTCATCAGTTCAGTTCGCGAAGTTGTGTTCAGTGATGAGGCTCATTTTGGGTTGAATGGCTACGTCAACAAGCAAAATTGTCGCATTTGAAGTGAAAAGATTCAACATGAGACCCTTAAAACGCCATTACATCCACAAAAACTGACTGCGTTCTCTGGGCTGGTTGAGTCATTGGGCCATACTTCTTCCGAAATGATGCTGGAGAGTCATTTACCGTTAATGGAGACCGGTATAGAGCCATGATAACCGACTATTTTGCAGCGCACGTCACAATAGATTTATTGAAGGAAACATTCGATAAGCGCATAATTTCGCGGAATGGACCTGTCAATTGGCCACCAAGATCGTATGATTTGACACCATTGGATTATTTTCTTTGGGTATATTTGAAGTCACTCTGGCGTAGGACAACAAACCAGAAATGTTAGGGGACTTGGAAGCCAACATTCGTGGCGTTATTGCCGACATACAGCCCCAAATGCTTGAAAAAGTGGTTGAAAATTGGACCACTAGACTTGTCTTTATTCGAACCAGCCGCGGACAGATGCCCGAAATCATATTTAAACCTTAATGGCATAAAATTATCCTTCCAATAAAACCAAATTTATGGATACTAAACGATTTTCTTGTGTATTATTTCAATTCGAAGTTCTATACCTCTAAAAAAAAACACCCTTTATTAAGGAGATTCTTTACAATGATGACGCGTGGAAATAGTTATAACCAAAAACAATACCGCCAGTTTCTGAGAGACTCCAGTTTAAGGGTGTTTTGCTGAATTATAATTTTTACATATAGATTGTTCCAATGAGGCGAGCGTTGTAGAAGAAAAAGTTTGATTCCGTATCACATATAGATTATATTGAAAATAATCTCTCAGACGCCATAAAACAACATCTAATATGAAAGCACTTAGCCTTAACTTCATCCCATATAAGAAATGCGTACAAGATATAGTGAACTAAACTTTTCGTATATCATTTATCGACACACAATAAATCACCCTTCATCCTTACTGTTCAACAAACGGAAATTAAAAACTAAAAATAAATAATCTCGTGCAATCGTATTACACCTCTGAATCAAATTCCCCATCGATTTATTGAGTTCACAAGAAGCGAGTTATTGAAACGTTGCCGCCGTCGCCGAAGGACTCTGCCAGAAGGGATCAACACCCACATCCACACCTCACTCCCACTCTCATTCACATGTGAATAACTTTTCTCCCACTTCCAATATTTATGGGCGTCGTGCCGAGAAGCGGAAATTGCTTATAAACGAAGGAAGCAATGTGTTTCCACGCCATGTACTGGGTCAAATGTCGCAAAAAAAAAATAATATTCGTACCTACATCTACGCATAATTCAGGGAAAATAATTTTTTGGGCTCATATGTTACAATCGGATTGGATTTTCTTTCTTTATTTTTTTCATTTTTTTGGAACGAATGTGTAAAAGTTATGACGGCCAAAGTAATGATATTAAAGTGACAAATTGCTTTTTTAATTGGGCACCAGGTGGGCTTTCTGACTGATTCATTACCTCTACCGAAGGCAGCGGACAGACGTGTTAATTGGAAGCAATTTTAGCGGCATTTTCTTCTATTTCCGTGTGTTCGCGGTAAAAGAAATAATTGATTGGAAAAATTGTTTTCGATATGAGATGACTTTTTCATGGAAAGTCTATCAGGATGAAATGGCGCTTCCTTAGGTGCGGATTCTAGGGAGATGTGTTACAAAAAATAAGAAAAAATATATACATATGTACAACATAGACTTATAAGATTGTTTTGACTTAGTCAATCAGCAATCAGATTAATTTTTACAACGTAGCCAAGATGACTGGTAAGGGTAGCAAATTTTATAATTAGACCTTCGGTATGGGTTCCAAATTCAAAGTTTTCAAATGCGTCTGCCCTTCCAAAATGGGTTAAATTTTTATTCTCAACCCTTTAAAATTGGAAATCCAAAGAAAGGATTTTAAGAGTAAAACGAGAAAGGCTTTGTAATATCGTTCAAAACTCAATATGGCGGACGTCCCATAACAGGCACTTTCAAACCTCTATTTTGATGCGAAAAGGTACGACAAGGGGAAATACGATAAACTATGTGAAGCCAATGTAAAGCGTAAAGCTTACTCCGCATGGACACTTGTAAGCTATATCATACTCAAGTATCCTACCGGGAAGGGGGAGTCACAAGAAAAGTTAATTTAAACTCGCGCCGATGTCAAGTGCTTAATCGATATTTTTCGAACTTCACCTACCAGATGACCTCTAACTTTAAGACAGCCTTCTTGTTGTTATTAAACATGGGACTCAAAATACCCAGTTATATCAAAGAGACAATAAAGAGAGAATGACGCCTTTATAACTGTCATAACTGTTAGAATACTCTGTCGATGTTGACAATAGAATTGCCACTCGATCGGAGTCATTAAATAAGGAGGCCCTTGAAGAGACTTGTTACTCTGTCTTAGAAACCTTGTGCAATAGCCAAACCAACCATTCAACGAAAAAATTACGTCAGTAAGGGGAGCCACTACTAGCAGGCTTGGATTAATGCGAGAAAAAGAAGGGGCAGAAAAAGGTCCCCAGGTGAAACACGTGCGATCCCAGGACACTGGGAACACAACCATCGGTAATGTCTAGTTCATAAAGCAATATAACAAGCTATTTCAGACTGGGAGTAGTATTGGCGGATCTTGATCACTCCTCTCATTAATGAACACATGGTTCCGATACCAGAGAGAGAAATAGGATATCACGATCGAGCGACGTGATGAAGAAGTTAAGTCAGTATTCTGTGCGACTTTCAAAAGTGATTACTAAGCTCGTCATTAAGGGCTAAAACAAAACAACTTAGAGCCCTATACAAGCAGAGCTGGTGGAAAGGCGAGTGCTATGCCACTAGAGGCTTGTACCAGCGCACAAGTATTGCAATTGCACAGAGTAGAGAAACTGTCCCAAAAAAGGACTCCAAATTCAGTGAAACGTCTACCTATAAATAAGGTCCATATTTTAACACAATATGTATCTTACTTCGTTTCTATATTTGAATATAATTAAAGAATAAAATATGTCTCCGAATATAAGTAAAAAATTCAAGCACTAAAAAGTTTACTTAAAAGCCAACTTGTGCTAGCTCAAGTTTAAACGAACTTGTACTGTATACTATAGTACTTTACAATATACCTTTTCCTTACGAAGGCCTTGCTGTAAGCGCCAAAAAAAGTTTTGTTCCTTTTAAATTTAACGGGTTACTTGTAACTGTGTAACTGTGATTGTATCCAAAAAGTTACAATATAAAGGGCGATTTTTTAGCTGGTTTGGTTTTGGCAACACTGGTTTTGACAGCTGACGTGTGTTTAGTACCTTGTGTCACTGTCAAACAGCTTCAGTTTGGTTTGCAATTTAACCATGGATCGTCTTACAAATGAACAACGCTTGCAAATTATTGAATTTTACTATCAAAATTCGTGCTCGGTTCGAAATGTCCATCGCGCGCTGCTTCCATTTTATGATCGGCATTCTCGACCTTCTGAGCAGTCTATTCGGAAGATTGTGACCAAATTTCGCACCAAATTTACTTTGTTGGACATTAAACCACCAACACGTTTACGTACTGTGCGTATTGAAGAAAATATTGCGGCCGTATCAGCTAGTGTGACAGAAGACCGCGAAATGTCGATTCGGCGCCGTTCCCAGCAGTTAGGCCTTTGTTACAGCACTACGTGGAAAATTTTGCGGAAGGATTTGGGCGTAAAGCCTTTTAAGATACAGCTGGTGCAAGAACTAAAGCCAGCCGACCTACCACAACGCCGAATTTTTGGTAAATGGGCTCTTGGAAAGCTGGCCGAGGATCCGCTTTTTTATCGAAAAATTGTGTTCAGCGATGAGGCTCATTTTTGGTTGAATGGGTACGTAAATAAGCAAAATTGCCGCATTTGGAGTGAAGATCAGCCAGAAGCATTGCAACAGCTACCAATGCATCCCGAAAAAGCCACTGTTTGGTGCGGTTTATGGGCCGGCGGCATTATTGGGCCATATTTCTTCAAAGATGATGCGAATCGCAGCGTTGCTGTCAATGGTGAACGCTACCGAGCGATGATAACAAACTTTTTTTTGCCCGAAATGGAAGTTCTTGACTTGCATGATATGTGGTTTCAACAAGACGGTGCCACATGCCACACAGCACGCGAAACAATGGCGCAATTGCGAGGCGAGTTTGGTGAACAGTTAATTTCACGTTTCGGGCCGGTCAATTGGCCGCCTAGATCGTGCGATTTGACACCATTAGATTATTTTTTGTGGGGGTATGCCAAGGCTAATGTGTATAGGGACAAGCCCGCTTCGATTGACGCACTGGAAGCCAACATCCATGCATTCATTCGTGAGATACCGGCCGATATGTGTGTGAAAGAGTATGCCAAAATTGGACTCAGCGGATGGGCTACCTGAGACGCAGCCGCGGTCAGCATTTGCATGAAATTATCTTTAAACATTAAATTGCAAGGTTGAAACTATCGATTCAAATAAATATTTCATTCATTTTTTCGAATTTTTTGTGTTTTTTTTTAAAAAAAAGTTCTAAACCTCCTAAAAAATCACCCTTTATATAATAGCACCTATTATAGTGCTAATGTCTGCTTAGAGAGTGCGTTTCAGAAAAGATTGTCTTACAAAATCACCTTTTTCAGTTGAGACAGTGAAAGTGTTTTCTAATCATGAGCTACAAAGGTAAGTTTTTTTTATTTAAAATGTAAAGCAATATTTTTTGTAGATTGATAGTTTTCGTTTTCCTTACATATTTTACGCAATTAGATCTTACGTTTTGTTAAGAAATTAAATAACAAAATGTTTGATATACTTCCTCCACTTTATTTTCATAGCTATAATTAACTTTTACCAACAAAACATGCAAGAAGCTCATAGTTATTCCTTTTAAATAAGATCCTTAAGATATTCTCTTAAAATAATCTAATGCGATTTCGTTGACCTTCATACATAATAAATTCGAATAGAAACTCGTGCCTATACAGTCCAATTAGGACTTAATTTCAGTGTAACATATGGCTAACATTCTGACGAAAATCTTCCCTAGGGACTATTAATCTCGCTTATGTGTATTAGCGCTGGCTGCTGACCTTTCCTTAGATTTTTTGAAAGAGGAAGCATTGAGTAAAGAGACTTGTGTATAATAAATTATAGGGTTGGAGGCTGGTCGGTTACGGGAAAAGAAATATGTGCATCTAATGAATAACTCATTTCTTAATGAATATAATATTTTTGATGCATAATAATGCAAAAGGAAATTAATATTATGCTATGCATTACAATTCTAAGCTGAGCGGAAAACTGAAGAGGCGTCAAACGACATTTTATACTTCTGGATGTTGTACAACTTTCTGTAGGTTGTATAACGGCGACGAAAAGACGAACTACGCAGTTTGTCAGAATGAACCATTGAACTTTGACGATGGAAACAAACAATTCCGCTCCTGGGTGTCGGAATATACATATGAAAAAAAATATTTGAGTAGCAAAGCCCACTCTTGAACAAGTTCTTTTCTATGGCGGAGAGGCATGGACTTTGTTAAAATTTTCGCTCCCGTCTGCATAGACGGCGAATGGAGTAGGAGATACAACGACGAACTGTATGGGCTGCAGAGCGACATCAACTTAGCCCAAAGAATTCGAAACTGGGGCAGCTAATAATATTCTCTCTTTAATATTCACTTTATTTTGATATAACTTAAATTGCGGTGATGAAAGATCCCATTTCTGTGCGATTGTTTTCGGCCGAGCTTTAGGAAGTATTTTTTTTTAAACTGGAAACCCCGGATGTACAAGTTTTTTTAAATTTAGGAATATTAGGTACTGGAAAAACAGTTGCACCTATTAAATTACTGACCACTGTATGGTTTTAAATTTTTTTAATTCATTATACCGTAGATATTTCTGATATTTTTTTTTTTCATTTTAAAAAGTAGTCCGATTTGGGAGTTGAAGTTGACTTAAATTAACTTATAATGTTCACTTATAGCCTTATAGCGACTTATAGCCTTTCAGCGCTAGCAGCATTCACGTCCATTCAGACCTATTTACAGTTTATTCGTCTTTTGTCGGAAAGCTTCGGTCACAGTAATGGAACCACCGCAGATTATGCCAGTGTTGAAGAATTGCTTGGAGAACAGTTTACGGGGATCACTGCTCCCTTAATCCAGTAAGCAAGTTATCTATAAAGGCCTCTTCTATTCTTCACATCGTACTTCATACATACATATTAAAATAATACTTAAAAAAAAATATGTTCCTGATATGTTAACGGGTTAGGTTTGGTGTTTCAACTTGATTTTACCAAAATTTGAAAGAAAATAGTAATTATATAAAAAGTAATCGCTATATGTATTGTCCTTGCGGTGATCACCATAATTTCTCAATGGTTCACCCGAATTCATTCAAATAAAAAAAAAAAAGGATTTTAATAGTTAATCTAGTGCCTGATCGAAGCTTTTTTTTTGTTTTGAAAATAAACAAAATGGCGACTTCCGACAATTTACATCTGAATTTTTACAAAAAGTCAAGCGAAAATTGATTATGAAAAATCCTTGGATCAGGCACTCGTTTAATATGTTTTAAGATAGTTGTAAAAATGACATTAAAATCCATCGAACGGTTTTTTAATGGCAGTGATCATCGACCTCAGAAACATAGTTTTGAGAAAAACACGTTTAAAGTAAACAATCGACGTTCTCGAACGTATAACTCGAAAAGTATACTTCGGATTGTCTTCGAATTTTCAGACAATATTTTTAGATATTATACTTTCAGAAAATGCAAGAATCAATTTTTTGAAAATTCGAATTGCCCCTAACCCCTTAATTTCGTTAAGTGCCAGGAACCATATATTTTTAATATCGTGATATGATCGAACACAGTGACAAAAACGTGATGTGAAATGAAATTTTTCAGTGCTAATTTCGATAGATTTATCGATTCAAAAGTTTCGTCTAGATTTTAAATTTGGCAGTGTTTTTTTTTTTTGTTTTTCCAAGCAAATTGTAGTTTAGTTGTTACACCCCCTATAATGGTATAAAATAAACAAAAATCAATAGTTGATTGAGTTTTTTAAAAATTGTTGAAATCAATAAAGTAATTAAAAAAAATTTACTTTTAAACTAATAATTGATGAGCTTTTTATGACAGTCCCATACGCATTCTATAGTGACTTATTATCGCTAGGTGACGAGGACGTGTTGAAGAGCCTCTCTTTACAGAGTTATGGCTATTGAAGTGTAAATTTACTTAATCTATTTAATAATAATTTGACACTTAAAACAAGTGAGACCCACATATGCGTCCAGTAAATCCTACTAACAATAAGTTCTCAGTGCTCCTATCAAATCATACAAAATATAAAAGATAAAACCCTACCATCGCTCGACTTGGTACGTACATATGTATGTTGTCAATTTGATATCGATAGGCTTTACTGTTGAATATAATCACAACGGAAATGTGTGTGTTCCTATTTTTGGGGATTTGCGATGACATGAAAAAGGATATCGAACAAATGGAAACGACTAGCCATGTGTGGATGAAGGATGATTCGGGAAAATTAGTTCGAGTTTAATGTTCATTGATTGCGTCAGATGAATGGGGGATGGGGTGAGAAGTAAGTTTATTGATATCCAAGTGCCGCTGGACTGAGATGACATGGTAATCTACTTGTAAAACATTAATGAGTACAAATGATCCTTATCGCTATATATGGAGTTGAGCAGGAACAATGAAGATGATAAGTGGTGGCAATCAGACAACGGATGCGACGCGTTCTGGCCATAATATTTGTGTTGTGTGTTCAATGCGAATTCATTTGAACGGATGATTGGATAGATTGGAGAGTGGCTTATTGATGATTTGCTGATTAATTATAATTTTCCAAATGATATCCTAATGGTAAGTGAATTATTGAATTGCCTAAATATTTGTGTTTGCCTTTAATTATTGAATTTAGATGTGTGGTTACGATTCGTGCAGAGGTTGTTTGCATTGACTAGACATGGCTTAGATTGCTTAAAAAAAAAAGCCTTCTTAGCGCTGGAACTGTCATCTCACTTCCAATTGTGACGTGACGTGGCAATTATTAGCAACGAATCTTTTGGTCGAATGAAGCAACAACTTGTGACTGCAGCAATGACAAAAACAAAACCGTAACAATTCTGTATACTGGCAACGAGTGCTTAGTGCAGTTTGTTATCACTGAGTTTTATTTATTAGATATTAACTTTCGTATTGTACTGTATTTGAATTTGATCCTTTGTAAACGTTATCTTTTGATTTACAAACAATATTAAACAGGATACTAATCTTTTGTCACTATCATGTAATTACTGACAAAGTGACATTTTGTTTGACATTTTGTTATTTCCACTTGTCAAGTAAATTCATTGGCAAACACTGTTACAATATCAATTTTAAAAGTGATTTAAAAATTATGCGGTAGCATAGCCAGCTTTTTGCGTTAGGCGGGTTTGACTTAGTATTAAAGGTTATTAATTTGTGATATAGAATGTATTTACAAAAATATGTTAGACATTTCACTGTTTTGCTAACAGCGAATTCTATCATATCATTTAAGGTAGTTTAGCAAATTCGCCGTCACGAAAACCGTACTCTTAATATATCCCTAAAAATGTAAAACCAAGTTAAAACTCTTCTACTAGGATCAACACAGCAAACTAATTTTATTTTTGTTAATTAAAATAAAAATGATTGATCGTGTTGGATAAAACTAATGAAAGCAGATAATTGATCTGACCCAGAAATAAAGTCAGCTTCGGCTAAATCTTGAATCAAAGCTGAATAGCTATTAAAGATTTATTTATTTCAAATGCTTTCTTGAAGAACTATAAAAATGATTCTAATATATTTTGATGATTATTAAATCTTAATACCACGGTTGGTACTTTTGTACCCTCTTAGGGTAAGGTTGATCACCACATCGCCCCCAATCTACGCCACTGAAAGTACGTAATTTGTCAATTTCAAAACCTGAATTCAGCTTCAAAAACAGTGCACATCCTTCTTCAGGTTATACTGCTTTGGAATTAATATGTCCGACTAAAAGGAACAACTCCATAAATCCGACTGTATTCTAACAGTTAACTCTGTATACCTCTAGTACGAGCTGACATTTTAATTAGTTCCCATTTCTCTTTACAGAGGCGGAGCATAAAACTATTTTAAGGCACAGATTGATAAAGCAGAATCCGTTTTATCATTTTAAATCTATCGTTTACTAAGCCACATTTTCAACACGAATTTTAAGTCTTTTAGGAGGCTCAAATGTAGCAAACACTTTAAACTTCAATGATTTTTTAACACAATCAATTTCCGCTGCAGTATAAAGGACAAACAAAAACTTTAGATAAATTTTGTCCTTAAATATGTCAACAATTTTACTCACAAATCCGACAAACACGCTCATTTGGCAAAGTATGATAAATATAATAGAAAGGAAACAACGAGAAGTGCCAATCGCACATTTCTTCACTTTCTTGTTTCACACTTATTTCCTATTTCTTAGTGACTTTGCCGTCAGTAACTACCATACCATCCGTACCGCCATCCTTTTTGCTTTATTTGGTTTTTATTTTTAGTCTAGAATCATCTGCTACTGGTAGTGATGCCCGGCAGGGGAAACAACGTTGTTACACAATAGTCTCTTAGTAGTGGAAAGAAAAAACCCTCTGACAATGTCGTCGACGCTGCCAGAAGAAAAATCGAAAACAACTGGTGCCAATATCTTGCTGCCGGGATAATGTTTCGTGGGTGGAGTAGATGGGGATGAGGACGGAACATTTTCTTCTTATAAATGATTTACACTAAAAGTACGCATAAACCAAAGAGACCTTTTTTGCTTGATTTTTCCTTGAAGACGCAATCAGAAAGTTGCTTATGGTAGGACCGTGGAACAGTCAGTCTTCTAACAACTGCAACATACGAAGAGAAAAAAATTAAGAAATTCAATAAGAAAAACTTCTGTAGCACTGTCAAAGCCATTCTGAAGGTTATATTATGTACATACATATGTAATGTAATAGGTTGGTGTAGATACGAATTGAATCATCTTAATCATACTAAGGTTTATGTGTGTTGTGGCCATTGAAGTTCTGAAACTTATTTCCACACGCTGCTGGCTGACAGAACTACTACAGAAGTTGTTAGTTCAAGTGTAAGTTGTCCAATCACCCAGACATGACACACTGATAATAATCTTTTACAATTTTCCTTGTTGGAGGCCGATGTCACATGAGCCCCTACTACCAAAAAGAAACCGAAACCGAAGAATTTTATCTGGTGTTATATTTTCAGTAAACTATCTTTTGACATTCTAAGTCGTTTAAGGTTTGTTCTTTGTGAACTTTTTTAGTTAGTAAAACAGTACCTATTGCAAATATAAATACAGGCTACAGGGTATGGCATGGTTAAGTTAGGTTATGGGTTGAAGTTGCAGTATTACCAACATATAGGTCCGTTGCGATACCCCATGGATCTATCGATAGTTGATTGATCTTCAAGATCACACCATTAGTATACGCCAAGCCTTGCTGCATGCTTGCCTATGAGACACTGTGCCAATTGTTCACCTAGGGTTGGTTTTCCCAAAAGTTTCTAGTTTCAGCATTAGTTTCCATGACAGACAGTGTGGTTCGATGCCTTGCTGTTCATGTCCATGTCCCGGCACCCTGCATAGATAAAAACCGCTTCGACATATTCATAACAGAGAGTCGGCAGTCTAGGGCTATAGAGTTTACAAAAACTAAGTGTGATTCTAACGCCCCTTGACAGTCTGAGAAAATACCGATATCTCTTGCGAAAAAAATTATGAGAGTTTGTCTGAGGATTTCTACAAAGGTTTCTGAATAAATTTAGAATAGCAGATTGGCAAGATTCTTCCTCAGTCCACTAGGATGCTTTTAGGCGACTAGCCAAGTTAATTGTCTGCTGCAGATGTCGAGTGCTTTCAGATGAAACCGAATTTAGAGTGATGCCGAGGGAGTAGTACGAAGTGGAGTAGCCAAGCTGATCACTGAACTAAGAAAGTTCACCGACCACCAATGTATATGAGTATTGGTCAATGTGTAATGTGGGCTTGAAGTCCGAATTTATTACCAATTGCGTTTTTCCAATTAGTTTAAACTAGAAACTAAGCTGCTACAATTAATAGGAACAAGTAGGAACAATGTAAGGAATTTTGTACTTCCTAGTAAAGAGGAATTTTCTTTTGTGGGGGTTAACCCACAACGAACTATTCAGCTGGTAAGCTTGTTGAGTGTAATCTGAAAGAGTTCCTTTTATGTATTGAAATACTTTCCTGAGACGATAACAGCAACGTCACTCTGCATTCAGGAAATAAAGCAGCTCGGTAAGCCTTCTTCTAAAGTTTCCAGATATGTTGCTTTCCAATTGAATATTAAGCCGTAAACCGTCTCGTATTAATGTTAGTACGTAAATATGGCATGGAGTATGTGAAAATATTTCATTATTTTCCTTTGTAAACTCGCACTAAAAAAGTTGAAACGTCCCTTATACACGTTGAATGCACCAATTAATACGTTATGATGACAATATCGCCACTACCACAAGTTCCACGGCCGGCGATTGAATAGCAAGCTGATTAAGTTGGTTTTTAGGAGATCATTAAGCGGACGAGATGAGTAGTAAACGAAAACTAAATCAAATAAACCAAAAAAAATATGCTAACTACACCGGACGCTCTACCCACTGATCTACTCAAGGCAGCAGGAGATGTCTTGATAGAGAGCATAGTATGCATGCTGAAAGAGACCCCAGTATTAACTGGTTTACAAAAAAAGAGATCTTCTAGACTGCCACCATAATCTCCTAAGCATTGATTTTAAGATTATGTTTGCAATATTGTTCGAGCGCCTGAAACAATTTTTCAACGATTAGACACTAGCATTGCGGTTTTAGACTCTATAACTCAACAATTGTACAAATATTCACACTATGGCAGATCCTGGAACGCAAGAAGTTAAGATCGATTCTCATCACCTTTTTATCGATTTTAAGGACGCATATGGCGTCATCTAAAAAGACGAGCTGTAAATCTAGTAACGACTTGATCGAGACCTTTTTGAAAATGAAACTTAAAAGAATTGTGAAAACCTCACAAAGCAACACACATGATACGATCTTTAAAAGGTATCCTGTTCATTTACTTGCATACACTGGCAATATTGAAATTATGGTAGAACACAGCGAGCTGAGTCACTGGTTTACGAGTATAGGAACAGAAGCGGCACAAATGCGGAAATACGCTTGCCCATCGCTGAGAAGTATAACTATCAAAAGCATAGCTCCATTCTAAAGCGGATAAAGCGATCCTTGTTCGTTTCGTTGCAATGACGTGTTCTGGAGGAGACCAGTCAATGAAACTATTTACAAGCTGTACAGCAACATCGACCTTCAACAAACAGTATGCTATCCAACCCCCCAATTACTTTACCAATAAAAACGCCGCTGTACTGAGATAAAACAATTTTCTTTCCCTGGCTCAGATCACTTTAGGCGATGATATCGTTTTGTATATAGCTGTCCAAAAGCTAAGACATGTCGATGCAGATTGTAGTGCGTAAGGTCTGTACCAATAACAAAACATTAAATACTTTTGGTTTCATATCATGACTTATGGTATTGGCATTACAACTAATGTAATCCACTATCCAAAGTGTTTGTTTTGTTATGTTCTACCTCTTTAACGATCCATACCCATTTTGTTGTTGGATTTGTTAGAACTATCGTATGTGCACGGGTATCCTGCCATTGCAAGACACACTACATATCATGGACTAACAATAAGAGTAACGAAGTAATATCAAATATCACAGCAAGGAATAACACTAAAGAGTTTTTGTGTGTATCAACATACCATGTTGTCCTGCAGCTGCAAATGGTTTTTTATTTCCCATTACGCTGATGAAATATAACTGTAGACTTTTCTATGAAGATGTATGATATAAGTAAAGACACAAAGTTTTAAGCTAAAGCTAAAATTCAGTTAAACTCCAATCAATTTGTCAATCGACTTATGTATCTAAGTTAAAGCTAAATTGGAAATGTCGAATATACTCACAATTTCGAGATGTGTTTTTTTTTCATCTTTTCACGTTTGTTAGTAGTGAATTAGTTCGGAAGGCCCATATTAAGTTCACATAACTTACCCACAAAATATTGTTTCTCCCTGTCATAACGTCATAATGATAAGTTCAATGTAATTAAAACAAGGCTGGATAAATTGGCAAAGGGATTACACCCACACCAAGAATTCAACATCACACAGGGATTGAGAATGAGAAGGGACCAACATATAAGCCCATTAAAGGTAGGAATAGACAGAGGAAGGTCTCAAGTTTCTTTCAATTAAAGACAATGAAGATGATAGATATCAGGATACGACGAGGATGAAGTTAATTGTCTTTTCGGTTTGACTTTCAAGTTATTTATAGTCGCAAAGAAGGACGCCTGGATATAGGGATTAATTGTGTTTTTAATGATTTCTTAAAGATTGTAATTTGTCTGTGAAATTAATTTCTCCCATTATGCTATCGGCTTTTTGCAAGTATTTTCAAACAGTCGTTTGTTTGAATCGATATTTTTTAAAGACAGATCATTGTTGTTTGCCACAGAGTTATCGGTATATACCATATGGATACCAGACTCCTGTCCGGTTTTGGATCCATCTGTGAAAATACGATGGCATTCATTCGCTATTTCGAAAGTTGACGTGGTAGTAGTATAAGACAGGGGTCAAAGAATCATTCTCGAGCAATTTCTTCAAAATTCCAGTATCCATGGTACCAAAAGCTACATCTCTTAAAGCAAGAGATGGTTTTCACCGTACACCCAATTATATACATACATATCCAGGGGGAAGGTTCATCAAAGCGAGCGTCTAGTGCGGAGCCTGGCGTGGGAAGGCCCTTGTGCATGCGAGACAGCAAATCTTATCTCTAAAACTCTAAATACGAACTTTGAACCAAATCCGTCTAACCGATTCGTCATAGCGCATTGGTGGATTCACTTTTCTTTACTTATGACTACTTTAGTCCTAAGATCATACCTGACACTCAATTTGGGTTGAAAGTTCTCTCACAATTGCGTTAACTTCTTCTTTAGTAGACATTGTTAAGATAGATATAAATCACTGCTGGGAGCTTCAAAAAGGCACAACCGATACGGCAAAGAAACTTGGAGGTGGACGGTGGACGTACCAACTAAAGATTTGTCGATGATGTACCCCTCTAAAAATAGAGATGACAGATTCTGTAGGGATGCAGAACAGATGGTGATTAACGTGATTATTGCGACTTCTGTCTGACAACGACTCATTGATAAAAAAAAATATTTGATTATCCCTGTTACCCATCATTCTTAGGTGTATGTTAATCAACGTACCGTCAGTTCAGCATTCCTCTGCGTTGTAAAAATGTACATTCGTATACGTTTTCATATACGTATGGCTATCTGAATTCTTTTACGGAATATTTGCCTCCTATGACTCTTGAATACATTCCCAATCGGTAAAACCGTAAAACCTCGCAGAGTATTTTATATGAATGGAATATTTTTTTTAACTGTTCTATCCTAAATCCTAACAAAAAACCAACGTGTACCGAATTTAATTCTATTTTCAAACAGAAAATATCCTAACAAAAAATCATCCATGCCCGCAGCAAAGGATACAGTAGCTTCATGTAGAGTCTCTCTGTGCTATTTTCAAATATTTGAAGGCGCGATAGAACTTCCAAGCTCACAGTCATCAAATGCTACAGCAGACTAAGCGCTGTTAATCCAAATATATTGTTGTAACTGGTGGAATTTTCAACATTGTTGCCTCCCTCAATACTAAAAGCAAACAAAACTATGCGAACGTACACACAGTAACGTGTTTTGGATGGTGAAAAACACAGGCATACCAATTCAAATAACTTTAGTCATAGATATGGATGCTTCGGAGTTAATTTTTTTTTATTGTGATTTCTCGTATGCGGAAACGTTTTTCAAACATAAACTATTCAGTAGTGAAACTGTAAGTTTATGTTTCGCAGACGAGATTAACTGCAGCTTAGAGACGGATTTTATTTACCTACCTGACTATGAAGTTGACTTGTGTTGATAATGTTCTGTTTATTTTTGTGACATTTCGAATTGTTTTGTTTAGTAGTCAAAGTAAAGTTTTTATTTAGCTCTTAGTGAAGTTGTTTGCAATATGATTTTGGAATGCGTTAATGGGAATCACGAAATCAGTTCAATATATCAATAATATATCCAAAAGTAATTAGTAGAAGTGTCTTCTATTGTACCTATCTTGCTTTTGGAGAAGACAATTTGAGGTCGCTTAAGTAGAAGTTATTTGTGGGTGCAGTGGTTTAGTGGTTAAGTACATTGGACATCTAAGCCAGGGGCCTCAGGTTCAAATCCGAACCGTACCAACTAAAAGTTTTTATTTGCTGCACCACTTCTTGCGAAAGTCTGACAAACATCCAATAATAAGAACTGCCATGAAAAGCTCCGAAATATTAAATACCGTTCGGAATCGACAATAAACTGTAAGTCCCTTCCATACGTGTTTAAAATTACATCTTCGCATACAATATGGTTGGTGAAGCTAGGCCTTAGGTATTGTATGGGCCTACTCAATTTTGTAGTTCCGAAACTAGAAAATAATCAGAATTTTTTCTAATTCATTATACCCTATCCTAAGGGTATATTCATTTTGACACATAGTTTGTTACACCGCTAAATATTCGTCGTAGACCCCTAAAAGTATAAATATATATATATTTACGATCAGCATCAAAATCTAAGAATATTTGCCAATGTTCGTCCGCCCATCTGCCGTCCGTCACCAATTTTTAAGCCTTTAATTAAAGCTAGGAAGCTGAAATTTGCAACATATACTCCATAGGATCCCGAAGTGGTAGAGTGTACAATTTTTTTTTTGATACACCCAATGCCAAGCCCACAGTTTAGAAAAAAAACATTTTTAAGTTAAGTTAGAGAGATAGAGTGTTACACACCTTTACAAGATTTGTAGGCACTGCCCTCCTTCATTAGTTTGTCGTATAAAGTTTTTTGCCATGCCTACTTTTTGTGGGCGTTTTTCACTAAAATGTTTTCAAAGCATATTCTTGTTTTTAAAATTTTGAAATATGTCAAAACAGTCATATCACATTGATCTCTCTGCAATCTACAGATCTTCTCTTCCCGCCTCCGAGAGTCCGAGAAACAGTAAAGATTATAAACTGTCATTATAAGTTTCTCATATTCCCTGTTCAGAGGCAGAGAGCATAGTTTCTCTATTGGCCTTATTGTCTTATATATTTTAAGAAAAGAAAGCTTGCACATTCTGTGTGGAATATCCTCTTCGATTGCGAAACTATTTGGCCTATGCAGATATAATAAAGCGCAGGGACATTTCGTATGTCTACCTCACCAACTTAGTTCAGGAAACTAAGAGATTAACAGTTTTAGTAACAGTTTTGCTTAGTCCACAATATGTTTGATTATTTCATAAACTGGGCGCAATGCACTGTTCTGTTGTGTTTTCTATTTTTGGTCACTTCCATTGGTCTAATTCATATTTTCGTTCACAGTGGATTAGGCTTAAAAAACCTTTTGTTGTTATTTTAAGCCTTTCTTCCGTCGGGTTTTGCGCTTTGGTTTTTTTATTCAATTCATATCGTATCCAAAATATATTTTTAAGCTTGATATTTTATATCAAGGATGGAATGGAAAAAAAGTCCAAAAGTTGTGTCTTTTTTTCTAGGAAAATCCGCCATAATATCTTAACGCAAATGCCGCAAATTTTGACATTTTTCCCATTTTAGAAAAAAAGGCACCTGCCTGATGAAAATCACATTCCCCGAGCAGAGCGACGTTGTCTGTTATCTTTTTCTGGCGTAATTTCCATTTTTCCAAAAATTTCTCATAATTTCCAGGCATTCTAATAAATGTTTTTGTCTTAATTTTTGGCGCTTTTGCGCTTTTGATAGATGACAGATGTTTTAATAAAATTTTACTAATGATTTGCGTGAGTTTCAGACAATTTACAAAAAATTGGTTACAATCATTTACAGATTATAGTATTACATAAATGTGTATTTTGTAATTAATGAAATTGTTATCTATTTTATCTATATCATCCATACTTTTCGAATACTCTCCCATGCAGACAAAATTTACCACCATGTTAGCACTTATCATTTGATAAGTCGTTAACAACAATGAACGGAAAGCAATGTCATTAATATGGGCAACTTCAAAAATATCAACAATATCAATTTTTTTGCAGCACTCCAAGGGCGTTCGTCCCGCATAGTCTCGCAGTCTATAGGCTTTCCACCGAATGCTCCCATAGAGAAAAACAAAGACAAATGAACTAATCTCTGCATGCTTTCTTTTATAAAAGATAAACCGAGAACACATGTAATTAATGTAGAAGCTGAAAATGTGGCACATATACCATATCCATTATCTAATATCACACAGATGTCACGCATCAATCATTTTAGGCCAATTCCATTTATCTTATGAGAAACATTGGCGGTGGTGCCATCCGAACTCAGGTAAGATAAACATAACCTTGTGCTTTTATTTCGCTCCTTGAAGCTCACTATTCAGAGACCCAATAACACAGGACAAGCGTACCAATCCCCGATGGATGCTAAATGATGAGGAAACAAGAATAAGGATGTGTACATAGCAACGGCATGTGGAATATCACCTCTCCCCAAAGGCGATGAAAACGTCAAAGAAGACGAAATGAATGATGATAAAGAAAATGTGATTTTCATCATCACACAAAGGCGGATCAAGCTCTCAAATTTAATTAATTTATTTTTTCTTTATTTTCCTTCTTTTTTTTTTTTTTTTTGTGGTTGATGGTTCGCTGGCATGATGTCAAGGAAGTGTTTCCACCCTGATGGCGGTAATGTCGTATTAAACAACCCTAAGTGAAAGAAATGAGAATCAACCACAATACTGAATTAGTTAGTTGGAGTAATTTGCTCAATTTAAGAGAGAATTTTGGTAGGAAATGGATCACAGGCAGAGCATATTTAATTATAAACCATTTTATGATTTTTCACGTTAATAGTTTTCAAAATTGATGCAAATACTTCCCCACATACTTAATGGGACCCTGATCTGTGACGAGGTTCTGCATAACACAAGGCACCCTTTCATCCTATCTGATCTCAGGGACTCTACTACTAATTTGGCAGACCAAGTGCATCCACGAGGGCTTCCACCTTGTCTTCTCGAACTTGGGGTTTGGGACACGAAGACCGTCTTAGCTGGACCGCTAATGTCTATTCACTTAATGTGGCCTAGCCAATGTACTCAACGGTTCTGTAGACATGCCCATTTCGTGCTTCGAGTCAGGAGTTTTGAACCCATTTATTTTGCCAAACGGAAGGAGCACCCGTTTCCTAAGGTCCCCTTCGAATTTGCCAGCCGCTTATTGAAAACCCCACAAATCGCCTGTCTTGTAGATGAAGCCTAAGTAGCTGACAGTTCAATCATTGAGCATGCTTACTCCACCCAAACTTGGTTGAAGATTTAGTGGCTGCGCGCTACCTAGACATACATCCGTATTAGAAAAACTCTGCAGATACACCACAAGAGCCGGCGGCCATGTTGTTCTTAAGCTTTTTTAAAAGCCAAGCCAACTTCTTTAATACTGGTTGACGAGACTGGCTCTTCATTGACCGACTGCACGTGGTTTCACTTCTCTCCACCTGATGCTTAAATAAATATGTCTACTATTTTAGTGGCTGGTAACCAATGGTGTTTTTGGCTATATCACTTTTACGATGTTTCGCTACTAGAACCATTGGTTCTTGGCGTTCTTGGTAAGTAATTGCACAGTGCAAAGCTTTTCTTTTAGGCGCTAACTCTTCGCCTATTTCTTTTTCTATTGTATCGGCAACAAAAAAGTGATCAGAGTCAATCTTTGCCACTCGGTGAGTGTCGGTGAGTGTTTCACGATGTCAGATGGATTAAAGCATGGTCGACTTGGTTGGCGGTTTAAGCACCTAGAAAGCGTCAGGTTGGTGCGTGGGTCTTTAGCCGTGGAAACCTAGTGCTACCTATCACCGTATTACAGGCCGCTGCAAATTCAATTAGTCTATAGCCGTTATTTGTTGTCATTTTAACTACACCTGTGCTAAAGTATTGGGGATATCAATTTAAAAACTATCGATTTTGAGATATTATTATATTGAAAAAAAAATATTAGGCGTAAACCATTGTGTGTGCTAAGATATATTTTTTGACACGAATGGAAGGGATCATTTAATGCCGATTCCGAAACGGTAATTAAGTTTTGAGAAGCTTCTCAGGACAGTTCTAACTCTTGGATGTTTGTCAGACGTACGTAAGAGATGGGGCAGCGAATAAAAACTTTCAGATGGTACAGGTCGGGATGAAATATAAAACATACCTAAAAAAACACTTTATACATTTTGTAGATCCAATTTACCTACGCAAAAAGTAAGAAAGAGAATCATTTCTCTGATTAATTTTCTATAAATTTTTTGGAAAAAATAAAATTTATAATAGGTAAATGTTTTCAGAAAAATACATTTGAAATGGAAAGCTGAAAACTGCTGGCTCATTAATTTAAACATAGACATTAAAAATTTATTAATTTTCTTCACTTGTATAAAATCCAAAACATTATTCGAAGAACTTTTCCCTTGAAACGACTGTGGACCGACTGAGGTTTTTTGCACTTACAGCTGCGTTGTGTCCGCTCAGCATCTTTCCCTTTAATCTTTAGTTTGTGCGTACGCTTTCGTTGTTCATATTTATTCATAAAGCGTATTTTTTATACAGAA
The DNA here is from genome assembly GCA_963576555.1 of Ferdinandea cuprea. NCBI lineage: Eukaryota > Metazoa > Arthropoda > Insecta > Diptera > Syrphidae > Ferdinandea > Ferdinandea cuprea. The sequence continues at coordinate 30,702,899 of OY754958.1, forward strand.
ATTGGGTAGGTTTAATAAAATGTTTACCCGTCTACATTCCAAAGGATTAGCAGTATCTATGACCTGAGTCAGATGAATGCATGGTATTTGTGTCGTTAGTTTTATCAAATACATAAGTCGTAACCCTCTTTGTGCGTCCCATTTTACCAAACACATTCGAATCTCATATTCAAATAGCTAAATTCATTTCATTAGACAACCCTTGTTTTAGCTAATTTTAACAAATGTATAACAACAACACTTGAAGTTTAAGTTTAAGCCAATTAATGTAAATGACTTTTGAAAATTACGTGATCTCATTGGTTTTATTACACTTGATACTGAAGTTCTATTACATAAGCCTAAAACACAAGTCACCCCTTTCAAGGCACAAGCTAAACCGACGACTAACCTTAATTGCTATCCCCAAATCGATTAACTGACCCTGGGTTAAGGTTAATTAAATTAGTTGTGTGCGGCATTGGCTCGAAACTTTGGCTCTTTGTATGCAAATTGGACATGTCCTTTATCTGTCAGTTGAATACTAAAAGATTGATTCGATTTTAAAGGGATCAAAGGGAATGACCACAAGCCAACTCATATGCTTATTCATTGTGCGTACAATATGAATCCCTATCAGTCATGAATGGGAATGACATAAAAAAAAACGTTCGTAGCCTCCTATTGTAAGCCAACAATAGCCTATTTGTAAATTAATAAATATTATATTGTGCTTGTGTGTAGCGAGAAAACTCTAGTTAAATATTTAAACAATCTGCAGACCTTAAATGTCATCGTTTAATAAATTATTTTATTTTCAACTACTACGTATCCTACTTAGTTGGGAAAATAATTGTTCTATTACAAACAAAAAATAAAGTGCACGACTGCATTATACGATACTTTCTCGGTACATGGGATGCGTTTTTGAGTCGCAAAATGAATCGAAAGTTAACGGTGAGAAATTTATTTAAATCACTTTTTAGGTTTTAAAAAAATGTATTAAATCGTTGGAGCCGTTTTTGAGAAAATGAATTTAATTTAAATTTAAGAAAATTGTTATATGAAAAAAAATTTAAAAAATCTAATTATGCAGATTTGTTTGAGTTTAAAGTATAAAAAAAATGTAAATTTTTTTTAAGTTCCTTTTATGAGTTTTCGAGTTATTGTCCGATTTATAAATTACCGTTAGTCGATTTTTTTCCAAAAACTGAGTATGCAGAATTTTTGACCCCATCCTAAACATCCTTAGTACAAAAAAAGACCTAAATCCTTGGAACCACTTTCGAGAAAAATAGTGATAAGTGATTTTCACAACAAAAATTTGTATGTCAGGTACCGTTACTTCAAAAGATAAAGCAAAAAATAAAAAGATGCCCCGAGATGTAACCCCAAGAACCTTATATACGAACTTTGAAGCAAATCCGTCAAACCGTTTCGCCATTCGGCGCCCGGACAGACAGAGAGACCGACGGACGGCATTGGCGGACACACTTTTTGGACCTCTCTATAGTCGTAATATCATCCCTCATACTCAGTTTGATTTCGATATTTCCGCACGATCGCAATAACTTTCTCTTTAGTATACTATTGTATACGAGAAAGTTAACAACCGAAACTTTATGTGGTATACGAATAAATATTCATTTACTAATATTTAATAAATGATTTGCCTTATAACCACGGAAGTCCCTACACGGCAGCGGAACTCCTAATACATAATGCTCGTTTGTAGTGAACGGCAAGCATAAAAGATGTACGACGACTCGAATCTTTACAGAACGAAACGAAAAGATGCTTATTCGAAAAATTCCTCCTATAAAGTTTTTTCTGTAAGAAGGTGGTAACCATATTTCTACTTGTTCACAAATGGCTCGACTAACTGGAACCATGGGAGAACAAGGACAGGTACATTGTGCATTTATTCCATTGTGCCTACTGGTGAGGCTATACAGTATGCTACCTCATTATTTGAGGGTTTCAAGTCGTCTGGCACCGATGGAATTTATCCAGCAATGTTGCAACACGGTTTTAACCTGCCTCTGCCAGTTTTGAAGAGAAATTTGATGGCTAGCTTGGCACTGGCCGATATACCATCTCCCCTCTCCTATTAGAGTGATATTCATACGAAAATTTACCTGCTACTATTTACTTAATACCTCTCCTCCGTTCCTTAGAATTTCTGTAATCTCAACTATCAATGGTAGTTTAATATTTTGGAGTAATCCTCGATAGCAAGCTCTTTTCTTGTTGTTAAGACCAGCTTTTTTTTGTGAACGTCGTGCCTTTGCTCGAACGAGACTCCAGACTCTATATTTTGAGGGGGTAAGTGATGCACATCTATGCTCCTTATCACTGAAGTGCCTTCTCGGCTTTCCGGAAAAGTCGAATAAATTAGTAAAGTCAAAGAAAGGATCTATTTGAAAGCGATACAAAGGATCACTTGCTGATCTGAGTGCCTCAATGGCTGTAAAAAGTTTCAGACAAAAAAAAATACAAGTGCATGCGAGTTCGTGGGTTGACACGTTTCAGAATTTTTTTAAATGGGCACCTCTTGCCCTATTAACTTCTTTCTCAAAGAGAAATATTGAAACACGTGCTTTTGCATCTCTCCCAATTCGATTCACGGAGGGTTTCAAAGCCCCTTCCTATTTTATCGGTCATTTTCCCTTTTTTTTAAAAAAAATTTAAGGTGTGCAAAAAAAATAAAATGGGATAATTGGACGAACGAAATGTAAAATGCAAATCAGCTGGTATATTATATTACGATTTATTAAATCGAGACTGCAAGTAAACGCGATAATAGACCAACATTAAATTTAATCACTATTCTTGAGTAATCAACATTCTCTTATAAGAGCACTTTTAACTACGTTGTTTAACTAATTAAAAAATTATTATTAACTTGTCAGTAAGGAACGCAATTAATGACTAATAAAAATTCTGCTTTAAAATATAAAAAATCTATAGTAATAATTTCCCACTAATAAATAAATTATAAGTTGCGCAAAATTGTTTATACAACATAAAGAAAAGCTTCAATCCGCTTGGGACAACCGGTATGACACCCTATCCATTTACCTATATGTCTCCAATAAAAAAGTGTTCAGAACATGGTGAATGACATTTTATCCCATTTTGTATAAAATTAAAAAAAAAAACTTCAATATTTGAAGAAACGCTCCCAAAAAGTGGCCGTGGCCAAACATTTTGTATCGGTGATATATTGGAAAATATGTTGGCTAAATATATTGTTAAACATTTCTCTTCGGTTTCTATGGAAATTTCGAGGCAAACAGCATTTCAGTGAAAAGCGTCCACAGAAAGTACGCGTGGCAAAAAACTTCATATGAGGGAGGGCAGTGCCTACATATTTTGGGAATGTTTTAATACTCAATCTCTCTAACTTAAGCTTTAAAACAGTTTTTTCTATATTATAAGCGTGGCAGTGGACGTATTAAAAAAAATTTTACACATAACGATTTCGGAATATGTGGTCCAAATTGCAGCTTATTAGCTTACATTTAAGGGCCTAAAAATTGTATGATCGGACGGATGGACATTGCTTAATAGTCCTAGGTTTTGGTCCTGATCAAATACTTTTAGGGGTCTACGAACGAATATTAAGGGGGGTTAAAAACTGTTGGCCAAAATTAATATACCCTTAGGAAAGGGGATAAACATATTTATACTCATAAAGTACTAAATATTAATAAGCTCGCTAACAATTACTAGACTAATTGTTTTGTGAAATTGGGTCCAGGTGACAGTAAATAGTAAAGTATCTCGTAAATATAAATTCAAATGAGATTAGATTATACCTATGAGAATGAGCACTGGCTCACGAAATAGCTTTCCCAAATTACCAAAGAATTAGGTTAAACTCAATTTATCGATGAAATTCGCAAATCGACATACCTAAACGTTTATAGTAAGTTAGTTATTACGCCTATTGGTACCTATTCCAAATGTTGTAATATAATAGAACTTAATTGTTACCCATCTTCATTCACTAGCTAACAAATCACCCGTAAACTGTCCTGTTAATTCAATTATCCGATGCCCGGACATTCATTAGGGGTGTCTTTTAAAAGGTTTACGAAAACACGATAAACGCAACAACATTATTTAAGGAAACTCTTAAAATGTATGGATTGAGTTTATATTTGAAAGCCGTAACAGTGAAAAGAAAGCGATTGCTGTATTAAAAGGTTAAGGGGCGATACAATTGAATGGCTATTTAGGGTGGGCAATTAATGCTTTTGGTGTAAGTAAACGGAAATTGAAGTCTATGTTTATGTTCATGTTGATGGTACATTTGGAAATTTATTTGTTGTTTGGTGCCATGGACGACTTAATGTTCTATGTTGAGTCATAGATTAATATTGGCTAACGTTTGGCAATCTAATGGAAACTTGTAGTCTCGTTAATAGTGTAAATCTTTTAATTCTTAATAAAATTTTCTTATTTTTGTTTTCCTCTGAACTTACACAAAACAAGACATCATTGTCAGTGCAATTTTGTTATTGAAACCTTTTAAATTGAAAACCTGCCCAATGACACTTATTGCAAGTGTCAAGATGTCAAAATGTGTAAAATTTGTCACTGGTAGAAGGCATGTAAAATGCACTTTTCCATCATGCCAAATAAAATATAGGCCAAGAGAGGAAAAACTTATAACAAGGGTAACAAATCATTTTTTGAAGTTTTCATATTTCAGTTTTCATATTTCGCTCTGTTTAATTGCAAGTTTTGTCAGTTTCATTGTGTTCCCAATCTGTCGGTCCACCGTCATTGTCCTTCCGATGCGATCTACTGGTACATCTGTAGTGTTTGTCCCTCCGGCAATCTGATTCATGCACTGACTTTCATTTTATGCACATTTGGTATAGTATGATACATACATATACATATGTATATGTTTGCGATGACGTCCAGAAAATGTATGCCAGTCTGCTGTATATTATTTATGTATAAGCTTTCATCCAGTTGACAGTTCAAAACTGTTTAATTAAAAATAAAACAGGCAGCTGAAGAAGGATAAATGAAACAAGAAATTGTTCCATTTATTCTGGTTCTGCTGACTTTAATTTAGAAACTGATAGAAGAGCTATGTATTTTTTTCTATCTAAGTATGCATAGATTTTGAGCAAGCATTTTCTTTTCGATAAAATTGATAGATTTTTGAGTCTTGCAAAAGATAGGAGACACTAAGAGCTCTTGTAGGTAGCAAGCAGATAGCTTGTCTGCAGGAATGAAGTATGAGATTCAAGTTTGTAAATTGAGTTGTCTCAAATGTCAAAAATCCTGAAAATAACAGCTTTCTTATTATAAAAAATTGTTGCAAAATACAATCGGGGCGATATCCCTCAGATTATGTGTAATCAAAATTTTTTTTTTAATAAAAATCCAATTATACTGTTTGTTTTTCGATCTCTGTCATTGTTGTATTAAGCTGTTTCGCATATATAAACCTAGTGAGATTTAGTGAATTCATACAAACTTTTACACATATACATATATGGCTAAAATAAGTAGAAGGCTTTTGAAGAAAAGTCGACAAATCAGATATAGAACTTTTTCAAATGTCGTAGATGTGAAGCAAAAAAGTAATTTGTCCATATATTCATATATTTGCAGTACCTATATGCAAGGAGAACGAAGTGACTTGAAAATCTCCCAAATTACGTACATAATAACCATATATCCACTACAATAAACGATTGCGTTTAAATGGTTGCAAAAGTTAATGATCTCTGAAAATTCATAAATGATGTGCTTTCACCTTGCACAAAATTCAAGCAAAGAATATAGGGATACCAATAATTCTCTCATAAATATATCTCATATATATATCTCATTTAATATCTCATATAATATATCATATATATCATATAATATCTCGAATAATTGTGTCTTCTGAAATTTTTTGAATGGCGGGTTCCAACATTAAAACCCACTCTCACACCTTTTGCAATTGCTTTGCTTTATCAAGAACTTTGCCCAGAGAACTTCATTAGTCAGTCCGTCCACCGAGATACAGCAGACACGCACAGTCATCCACACGATAGCACGAATCCATTTAGGAAAACTCACATATACCAACATAATATCCTGTATAACCAGTTTTTGATGAACGATGGTGAGGATCGAAAACACGAGCTACGACCTACGAGCATTGCACAGGGAAAGGGCTTTCTCAATTATTTTTCAGTCGGCCCTTCTTTTTTTGTTTTTTAAGAAAGAGCTTTTTGTGTTCAATTTCATTTTCAAAGGCAGATAATGTTTCTTGGTATTTTTATATTCTTATCGAACTGGCGAAGATCAAGTTATAGATTAGAGTCAAGTCATTCATTTGAAATCACTAAACGGTATCTTTATTTTGTGCACACTTATCGTGAAGAACGTAACATCATCAACCAAATTATGGTTCTTTTTAACCAATTTTTGCCAATTTTTAAACACTCAAACTCCCTAGACAAAGAAACAGGCAGTTCAAGCAGCAATGCGAACAAATTATGGTTCTTTTTAACCAATTTTTGCCAATTTTTAAACACTCAAACTCCCTAGACAAAGAAACAGGCAGTTCAAGCAGCAATGCGAACAGGTATGTGTCTAATTTCGTTATTGAATTTGAGGCACTTTCAGACACAAATTTGATATTCTGAATGATCTACCTCAAAACATGACTTTTGACACTTTTTACTTAATACGGCTGTATAGGTATTCATTTCACACCTAGCACATTTAAAGTTAAAGATGTTTAGATAAGTGCTGTGGCATGTTTTTAAGAGCAAAAATATAGCTCGCAATAACTCGGCTTAAAAATAAAGATGGGAAATTGAATAGAAATTAATCGAAAATATGTTAATTCAACCCCTAAGGTATTTGAAAACCAATTTTAAAACTAAAAGTGAAAATTTGTTAAACTTACGAAATTTAGACATTTTATGTATTATTTGTTGATTATCCAGCTAGGTTCTCCAACCGTTGTGTTTGCGAAGACATATTTTATTAAACGAATAGAAGATCCCTATAAGCACTGTCGGATAACAGTGAGCGCAGTAAAATATATATTGTTTTATGGAGAGGGGAACTCCCCCCTATTGACGATGCGTACCCACTACCACCTACGGGGTTATTTTCTTAACATTTTTATATGATTTAAAAAAATTGCTTTGATTTAGTATTTGGCAAATGAAGGCAATATGTTAGTAAGATAATAAGCATTATTATAACCAGAAACGTAGTTTATTTGCGTAGCTATACCTTTCGTACATCTACATTACCGATTAATATTTAAATGTTTTTAGGAAATAGGTAAGTACCTCAATCGTATGTGCAATTTTCCTTAGCAAAGAAATTGAAATATGGAAGCAAGAAAAAAGCCCACAAGCAAACCTACTTAAAAGACTACGTATCAACAAACCGATAAATAAATAATGAACCATTTTTACATAAGTAATGACAAAACGAGTCATAGTCTAGTCAGTAATCACTATCGCCATACCCGCATCTGTCAGACTAAAGTACATAAAAGACACCAGAAGGAGCTCACTGCTTATAACAATAAACAGAAAGGATGCCAAAGGTTTTAAAAATTTCGTTGCCATTTGAAGTATGTACTTTCAGTAAATAAGCTTGGATGTGAGTAATTGAAACCAATATAATGGATACCTACATTCCCTCCATTCGTAGGTTTCATATATGTATCTATCTACATGTTATATAATTCTCTCACACTCAAATATATACTTTTATTTTGATATGTTTGTCTCCTAAATGGCTCATTCAATATTTAAAAAGACTGATTGTTCGTTTTACTTATGAGTTCTGAGTAATGAATTGTGAAAAACAAAAAGAGAAAACTTCTTGAAATCCTTTGTTAAAAATATCTCAATATCAATGACAAATAGCCATGTATGGCATGTGAGCACTCATTTTATGATTTCTTTGTGGTTTGAAATATAGGACAACGTTGTCTTTAGTTATTGAAATGTCATAAAGAAATGCAAATCAACATCAGGAAAGGCTTAAGTTTGCTTGAGGAGAACCTTAAGAATACATCATCAGTAACCAGCAAGAAAAGGGATTTTAAAAAAAAAATTAATTTTTATATATAACAAACGGAACACACGGTCCTTATTGTCTTTTCTTCCTGCTCGTTTGGTTATCTAAATTTGTCCATCCTTTCCGATGTAATCCGAAACCTTTAACCTGTTGTTTTGTTTCTCAAGTGACAGAGACCTGGCTAGTGACAGAAATAGTGAGCTATATCTTGGGATGTAATTTAATTTTTTGGTTTCATAGAAAATTGTAACCGCTTAAAGCACCTACGAGCATAGTAGTTATGCTCTGTTGTACTATAAAATCATATTTCTAAGTCTTATTGGTTTTCATTCTGATCACTTGTTCTCTGAGATTGCAGACTGGGGATTTCATCAACTAAAGTGCCCAGTCATGATCCATTTATTTCCTGTTAGCTCATCAGCCAATAATAGCTCGAAAGCCATTGGCAGCTATACATCTGTGTACAGGAACTCACCAGAGACATACCTGCTCCTGTCGATTTAGTTGTTGAAGAGTTACACATAACCTGGTTCCCGAAAAGTGAGTTTACAATAAGAGGAACTAATTTTCCTAAGCTTCGTTCATCTGCTGAAACACTTTGAATCAGAAACTAGTTTCTTATACTTTCAGACCTATTCTTTCTCTTAATCTAGTAATTTATTCGATATTTTCAGAAAGTCGAGAAGGCACTTGAGTGACAAGGAGTTTAAATATTCAACACTCACAACTTCAGCACCCAGAGCCTAGAGGAGCGGTCTTTCGCCTCGCACTCTTATGTGCCTGGTTAAAGAGTGGTAGCCCGTGAGAATACCTACTTAACGGCCGCAAACTTTTCCCCCTAGTGAAAGCAGAATTATCACAGACTTCCCACAGACATTCGATCGAACTTGTTTGGTCTTTCTGTAGCCCGAAAATTGGTCTAATTAAGACTAAGTCATCAATGGATTCCGGTCACTTCACAGGTTCATGTCCTGAAAAACTTCTTTCAAACCTTGATGAGCAAGTTCGTTGGACCTCATTGTTTGCCAACGCAACCGAAGTTCCGGTATCATTGCATAAGATTGCATTTCGTAGGATAGTTCTCGAGCAGTATCGTCAAAACTGTAGTACGAGTTGGCCTTCAGAGCTGCTCTCCTATTTAAGTCAACGGATCGGGGGGTATTTTTTGGAATATTTTAGCAGCGCTAGGTGTACTGGGAAAGGCCCCGATGCAAGCTAAAAATACCGTTCTTGAAGTTTAGTGAATTTAGCAAAAGCGTATTATTCCACCAAACAACCGATTTGGCAGGATTCATGCCAAAGGGACGCCTTCACTGCCGTAAAAAGGCATCTACGATGCCTTAGATGTGTTTGTCGCGACATTAGTTTTTCTAGACTAGCCGAACATTTACCTGTACCTACTCGAATAAATTGGATGTGCAAGATCCTTTGGCATTGTTTACATATGTTTGTGACCATGTTGAAGGAGAGATTTTTTCCATTCACGTTCAATTACATTTTTGCTTTAGCTTTGTGAAAAACAAATCTCCCGCTTCATACAAAGCATTCAATGAGAATTAAATCCCAAATACGACGCGTAAGTTGCAAGTAGATTACTTTCTTGGCTATAAAAATGGGTATGGCGCTATAAATTCCCAAACATTCCTACACGCAGACATCTTAATGATAATCTTCGCTAACATTAAACTAACAGGCTAATATGCGAACTCAAAACATCCTAATTACTAGCCATTATAGGCCATTGTGCCCAGGGCCAGTTGTCTTCACAAGCCATAAACCCACATCTCCATCGCCTTATAATACAACCACAAAAACTCGCATTTCCTTAGAATCACTTCATAAAGGATACCATCTTAGCCATCAATGAATTAGAGGGTAATTCACTGAGAAAGAAAAAAATCACCCCAAACCCCATAAGGATGTGCCAAAAGAATAAAATGATTCCTGTTTTCTTCTTGTTCCGTTCTTTGGACCAATTACCAGATCCAAATAAAAACAACAACTCGAGACAGTCTTCAAAAAGAAGAAGAAAAAATGACGGCAATTGAATTACTTTCAAACGATTGGGATGAGGGAGCCGTAGGATGTTGCTTTATTCGCTTCGCCCGTCTACGCCTCCGCATTGCTGCTTATCAGTGATGTAACTCCGGTCGGTTGGCGACGGGCGAAAAACATATTTCAAATTAGGATGTTAACCTCAATGGCACACTGCCTGCTATCGGATGAAGAAAAAGAACAATTTTCAGCAAATTTATTGGCCACCAATTGGAATTTTGGCAGAAATTTATTTTATTTAAGTAAAAAAAATAATTTCGTCTGCAATTGAATCCACAAGTTGTGAGTTAGAGCTAAAGTTATATTTGATAAAAAATAAAAATAAATTAGGAGTACATTGAGATAGTACTTTTGCACAATGTATGTAGGTGTTAGGCCATCAGTAGAGCCCAGTTTCTTTCTCTCTTTTGTCGACGGGGATATCATAAGACTCCCACTTCAATGTATCCCTACTGGACTACCTGTAGTTTAGCCGAAAGTTTGAATGCTGCTTTCAAAGTGATTAAACGCATTAATATATATATACGTTCCTATAAGACTCCCTTACATTACGGGAAATCCATGGCTCATTATGCATGTTGTATTGTCGCAAAATGCATAAGACCTGGGGGTACCATTTTGGTACCTTATTTTTTTTTAAAGCATGCAATGAATAAAATAACTTTTGTGCTCCCTATAAATGTTTAATATGTACGTGATTTGTTCTGGTGACAATCCTAGGACTTTGATGAACCTTACGATTGTTGAGCCCGATGATTTGGCAATATCCTGAGTTTCGATGAGTCCTTTGTTGAAGCATTTTAGTCTCTTTTGGATAATTGCAGGGCATTCGTATAGGATGTGTTCGAAGCTGAATCTACACAGATCAGTAGAGCTTTTTCCCATTTTCATGAGATGATGGTTCAGAGCGCAGTGACCTCTTAGGAAGTCAGTTAGCATCACGTTTGCTCATAGAGAGCATAGAGAGCATCTGCAGAGAGTGTTTTTTGTTGGCGAGTCCGAAGAATTTTTTAGCATGGCGTAATCCTTGAACGGAGTTCCATTCGGATGTGCGTATTTGGTGTTCCCATGTATTGAGTTAAAGTTTGATGTTACTGGTGGGTAGTCCACAGAAGGGCTCTGAGCCAATAAAAGGAGATGCAAAGCCTTTTCATTTTTAATCCATCCGTAAACCACACTGAGTGGGACCTGTCTAGCCTAGGGCCTCCAGGTTCCCACACCGAACGGTCAGCTATGGTGAAGGTAAATTGTCAGTGAAAGTTTTTTTTGTGGGCATGGGGTTCGCGACTTGAATCGAATGGCTGGTTATTATGGTACCTTAGATTTTCTGCTGAAGAAAATGGAATCAGTCTTTATTTGGAGCAAGGCCATTTTTATCCGTTGGCTTGAATATTAGTATAACAGTGTCATTTGCGTAAATAATGGCTGCTAGCAACGGCAATTGAACAGACGAGTTTAGTTGATCTTACAGTTAACGAGGATAAACCCGAATACATGCTTTCAACAAACAAGCTCCACCGGCTAGAATAAAACGTAACTGTTGAAAGCAGAAACTGCGAGGTGGTTAAGGACTATACTTACCTCGGGGTAGATATCAACTCCACAAACGACACCCAACCGCTGCTACTACGGCTTGGCAAAATAAATGCGTTTAAAGCTCCGAACTTGAAAGACGAAGTATAAACCCTGTAAAATACTGATCCTTCCAGATCTGCTCTATGGTGATGAGTGCTGGACGATAAGCAGTTAAGTTAACTTAACTCTTTCAAAAAGTGCGAGCAAGGCGATGAGAGTATAAGATACAACGGCTGATTTGAACATTTTGTGAATCGAGATGTTCCATAAAAGAGGATAGAGAACTCCACCTTGCGTTGTTCTGCAATTTACATTTTTCTTCATCATGATATTCCAAAGACTGCTGTTAATGTCCCCACTTTCTTAACGAAGATTGAATTTAATAAGTCACAGTGTGAAACTAGCACGATTTTAGTTTCCCCATAACAATACGAATTGCTGCACTTGTAATGAAGAAATAATATAAAGCTTGTTTAATTATTATTGATTTAATTATTTTCAAATTAAAAAACTTTAACAAACGTCAAGTACCATTTCCATTCCATTAACTAAAAACTATTAATAATCTAATTTAACACTATTGCGTGATTCCATCACGGCGAAAAAAAAATAAATAATTTAAAGAATTAAATTTGCAATCACTTCGACTTTTCACATTCCGCTGATAAAAGTAACTTGCTGGAGAAATTTTCAGTGATTTTACCAACATCCAGTTTCGGTATACTACCGGGCTCAACGGCCTCAATTGCTGTCTTATTTTTTGCACTCTGCAAAACCACCTCAGCCTGTTCTTTTATTTCATTCCAAGCAAAGTGCACATCCTTCTCTTCAGGGTTCATTCCACAAACGACAAATCGTAGGAAATGCTTTCCCTTGTGCTTGGCCTGTATGATATAGATCTTCTTACGATCCATTAACCTATCCAAAAGACTTGTTGTCAAATTGTTTTCTCCTTGCATTCGGAAGCAAACCAGTCCCAGTGAACGCTTAGCCACAATCTCAAAACGTTCATCCTTCATGACATACTCCTCGAATTGCTTCGCCAACTGTATATGCTTGCGAACGTGAGCTCTTAGTCCTTCGGCACCGAACGACCGAAAAGTGATCCATACCTTGAGCGCCCTAAAACGTCGACCGAGTGGTATTTGCCAATGTCTGTAATCCGGTATTTGAGATTGACCTTCATATTTGTGTTTCAAATAGATACGATCCACATTGAAGCTGTCAATAACATGATTAGCGTCTCGAAGCCACATTGCACTGCAGTCAAAGCTTACAAGAAGGAACTTGTGTAAATTGAAATTCAGAGAGTCTACAAACTCTAAGCCGCGACGAAGTTCAGCGCATTCGGGAAGAGCAAATGCTGCTCCAGCATAGGCTGCATCAACATGCAACCAAATGTTGTGTTCTTTGCAAACTGGTGCTAGTCCGACAATATCGTCGTAAGCACATGTTCCAGTGGTGCCCAGTGTAGCGATGCAAATAGTTGGAAAAAGTCCTTTCGCCTTATCTTCTTCTACGGCTTCGCGAAGGGTTTCTCCATGCAGAACTAGATCATCACCAGCCGGGATAAGACGAATTGGAATTGCAGCCAACACCCCAGCCTTTTCAATGCAACTGTTGCTCTGATCACTTGAGTAAGCTATTAAACGGCCGCGAATATCACTTTCGCTTAACTCAGGATGCTCTTCTTGAACACGCTTAACGGTTTGTTCTCGTGAAGCTAACACGGCGACCAATACAGCTTCGCTAGCAGATCCTTGAATGACACCACCCCCCGGTCCCTCGGATGAGTGGAGAAATTCACTTGGAAGGTTTAAAAATTTCGCCAACCAATCCATTACCACAACTTCCAGTTCTGTGCACGCCGGACTGCATATCTAAAAAAAAAATTAAATCAATTACAAACGATATTCATATTTGAGTGAACTGTGTTTATTTTTTTATTTGCAATGCTAATTAGAACGGAGTTCCCATTCCCATCGACGTAAGCAACTGTTTTATAAACACGTGTATTTCGTTTTCATAAACGGTTGACAAATATTTTGTTTTGTTTTGTTTTAATTTTCATAACTGATTTATGCACATAAATAATATTTTGAGTTGATTTTATTGAGATTGTGCTGTTTTCCTATCAGTACCGGTGTGGGGTTTAATGGTTACTGTTTATAATAAATATATCACACCAAATTAAGAACTCATTAGAGAGGAGGTACTGAATGTATCATCTGTTTATCATCTGAACATTTCTTATAAATGAACAACGCAGTAGTCTTTTCAGCCGACGTCGGTAAGTGAAATGTATTCAGAATGATTATATCAATATTCAGCTGAGGCTGTATACAAAACTCCGACTAGTCTTACTTAGACGGCGCTAAGGTACCAGGTGGATACGTTTGAATATTCTGCTATTTTGACATGATTTATAGACAGTCGGCATGTACTGAATATATCTATTCAGAATTGCACTACCGAACCATAACGAATGCATTTTAATGGCTTGTAGATGACGCTACGTGACGTACGAAGCTATTAATTGAAAAACCTTAAAGGCTGTCTTTAGGTGCAAGAAAAAGCTTACGCCAACTCTTCACAGAACATTGATGGTGACGTGAAATAGCGCCCTACGAAAAATGTTCCTCTTTCCTAACCAAGAGTGGTCTCATGCGCTTTTAATAGAGTGCATGCCTCTGTACCATAGAGAAGGACTGAAATTATTAGGGTCACTTTAGTTGTTCGAGAGAGGGCTTTGCTACTCAATTACTTTCCCAAAAGAAACAGCGATTGGTAAGAGGAATTCTTCGTTTAATCTCAACGCTGGTATCATTGCCTGAGCTCATTGTGGAGCCTACATAGTTAGACATAGTTCTTGACCACCTCAAAGTTATATCTGTCTATGGTGACATTCTGTAAGAGACGTCGGTCTTGGGTGTCCTTTCTTGATGACAGCATATACTTTGTCTTGTCTTCATTGACCGCCAAACCCATCTTCGCCGCCTTCATCTCAATACTCACAAACGTGCCAGTAACATCCCGCTGCGTTCTGCCGATTATGTCGATGTCGTCGGCGTAGGCGAGTAGATGGACGGACTTTTAAAAGATAGAGCCTCTGGTGTTAGCATTTGAGTTTTGCACTGTTTTTTTAAGAACGATTTTGATGAACATTACAGCGCCTCGTCTTGTCTAAATATTTTTTTGACATCGTCGGTCTCGTCTTGTCGCATCGTCATGTCTAAATCCTTTTTTTACATCGACGGTCTCGGTGAGTTCTTTACCGACCTTGATGGAACAGCGTGCATTCTACATTGTCATCCTAGTCAAAACTAGACATTGCTCTCTAAAGCTCGTCTCTATAAATGCTATCTTAGGCGGCCTTATAATCAATGAAGAGGTGGTGGGTATCAATTTGGACTTCGTGGGTTTTCTCCAAGATTTGCGGTGGTGTGAATAGTGTAGTGTAGTGTGAATAGTTGGTAAATGGAAGACTTTCCTGGCCTGAAGCCACAGCCACACCAATCAGTTTGTTGATGAACGGCTCAACAGCTTAATTTAGGTGGGGATTAAAATTATATTTTTTATTATTGTAGTAGGATCTTGTTATCCGGTTTTATACCTATTTAATCCTCGCCAATGATTTTGATGTTATCTTGATTGGAAAGAAAGAGAGAAATGGAAACTTTGGAGGACGCAAAGGAAAACGATAGTTAAACTTATTTTGTTTGATAAGTTTGATAGGCTAAGGACACTGCTACATAAGCAAAATATCCTAACTGATATTCAAGAAATCTGACCAGACACCCTAAATAGCCTTTCAGCTTAAGAAAATCGAAACAACATCCGTAGGTTTAATCTAATAAACGCAGGCTCTTTAAGCGGCAAAGAGAACCGAAAGTTAAGCAAGCAAATTGGAAGATGTATTTAAGCCGGAAAGGGCAAGAAGAGATTCCACGGCATGCCGATGAGAAACTAGTTTCGTCAGTATAGAAGAATTTGCAAAAGGCAGCGTTCCAAACTATGCAATTCTGGGAACGCTACTTCTAGTAATTTAGACTAAGTGCTCTTGAATCTCCAAATTTTGATTTTAAAAGATCTATCTTGTTGGCTGTGATAGATAGCCGCGCAAATATAGGGTAACAGTTATGGGTCCTTATGATAACTTCACATCTTAATGCAACTCGTACAGGTGTCGTCCATTCTTTACCATTTGCCCTTTTTGAAAGAAGGAATAAACAAATCTAAAAAATGTTTTCATTCGAAATAGCCCAATGATCTCTTTCTCATGATGGATGGAAAGCTGATCTTACGACCCCAATTTTTAAAAATGGTTCTCGGAATTTCGTGAAAAAATATATGCTTTTGAGAAATTTAGTGAAGAATAGTTTTTATACCCTTGTTAAAAACGGTGTAAGTGAAATCCAGCTAGGTTTTGTACCTGGAAATCTACTACCACAAATATGACTTCGATTGACAAGTATTGTCTTGAGTCTTAAATCCGGCAAACAAATGTTACCGAGAACGAATTCTCAAAATGGTAAATTAAATGTCTTGAGAATTTATTCAAAACTTAATCAATGGATATAATTATATCAAGAAAACACAAATTAGGTAGTCAGATTGGTTAAAACAACCTTCAATGTTCTTGCAAGCCCTACATGAGATTACTGCAAGAAAGTCATTTAGGCCCATTATACTTTGTTTTTTTTTCCAAATATTATACATTCATGTGTTAGATAAACTAACTGTTCACTTTTTCAGCTAATTAAATTGTCCCTAAAAGTTAAGTTGCTTTGATTTTTGAAGCGAAGTTCTTTCGATTAAACAGATACATTAATCGAAAATCAAGCTATTGATTATTTGTTGTTATAAATTGAGTGGACAGAGTATGCAATCAGCTAATGAAACTGCGCTGATGAATTGCCTAATTACAAAGCTCGGTGGCTGCAGAAATTATCTCGAAAAATTTCAAGGCGTTATGTTTATTAGCGGCATAGAGTGCTGACAGAAATTCATCCGAAATATTAATTTAATTATTTCACTTTCGCGTGAGCCGTAGTTTTTATGCAATAATAAAACCCCTTTTAAATGTTTCTTGCCATAAAAGTACGTACGCGAACAGTCCTATAATTTTAATGTATCGAATATTTTTTCCAGACACTGCGGTTAAATCAGCCAAAAACAGCGAGAAACCAAATAAACATAAATAATAATAACCTAATAGTTAAAAATGAAGATGCAATAATTTAAAAGTTTTCATCTAAGATTTGCTGTCGATATTTTAAAGCACACTTTAGATAGCTGTCTATACAATTTTCGCCATTTAAAATCGAGATTACTTCCTCGGTCGAAAGCATTTACAATATACATTTCTGTTTTTTGGCGTTCTAACTTTTTTTTAGCTTATTAATCACATTGATTTTTTTTAACAGCATCAATTACTATACCATCGTTTTTTTTAATCGAATTTATAGGTTGCAAACGGCATATTACTCAGATTGAGGAATGTATTCTGCGCAAATTGTAAAAAAAAAATTCACAATTCCCTCATTGCTTCACAAAAGACATTACACAAAATTAAATATTAGAAAAAAAAAACATTTAACCTGTGTTAAATAAGAGCAAAACAAAGCAAATAACTGACGTTTTTAGTGCACATAAAAAAAGAAAACATTAGTTAGACCTACCTTCGGGTATAAGTTGTTAAGATTTATTCACATACATAAGCTTATAACTATTCTGTCTATCTACCAAATCAGCAATTTAAATTAATTTTCTAGAATATGATATTTTAGAGCGACGCTCCAATAACCTAAAATAATATACTCAAAGTATCTTCGCACAATATACCCATCAAAATAAAGATAACCAGTTTCCACAGAGAAAGTCGACAAACATAATTCTCTCTGAAATCGATCAACATAAACAAAACTTTCAATAATAAACAATTAACACTCAAATTTATGTGTTGGCCCAAAAGTACTTTTTTGATTAGATACATACCCAACTAAATCCAATAACTCCAAATCCACTTGATATCATTTCACCAACAATCGATGGGAATGACGTTGCCGTTGGGTAGTACGCGTGCATGTTTGGCGACTGCCAGTGTGTCATGCCAGGCAAAATTGTGCGGCTAATATCAGATAGAATATCCTGCCATTTTTCAGGAGTCTCAGGAATCTGTTGTGGCAGTAGGTCAAACAAATAGCCCGGTGTCACTGACGGTAAAATATCACTAGAACAAAAGAATAGGCACTAAGTTTTCTTTTAGGTCTATTTTGTCTAATTTATTTAGTGGTTACCGTTCACGAATGTTGTCCATGTAATCGGCAATAAAGTCAACAGCCGCTTTGCCGAATTCGCGAAACTCTTTCGAATCCATAATGAGTTTGTTCTTTTTTAAGTTCTAAAAAAATAAATAACGATAATTCCACTCGATCACGGAAAAGAAGAAAGAACACTTTAGTAAGCACGTATCTATACAATGGCTATAACCAAATGGTCAGCAGCATGCCACAATTTCTTGTTATATAGTTGAATGCGATTGACGGATGTATCTGATGTTGAAAGTTATGCCTCTTTAATTTTTTTTTTTTTTCTTTTCTCTTTTTTTTTTGAGGGAACGCTTTGGAGGGGCATCCCAAACAAGTTGCACGAATATACCTTCATACGTAATTAAAGGTTTTCGAGTTTGATGAAGGTGAAGCAAGACAGAGATAAAAAAAAATAGACGTCCAAAATAGAATAAAACAGCAGCGTATCTTTTCAATTTTAATTTTATTCTTTAGCTGCACGTTTATAATTATACCACTTATCTATGTTAACATAGTAAGATCGAATCAAACAACAAGTCACGGAGTTAAATTAAAATTATTGTGGGCAATGTGATTGAATGAGTTCTGTTCTATTCTATTAATTATTTTAGCATTTGCAGTTGCAAAGGTTTAATATAAAAGTATTTGACCTGCAATTTGAGGATGTTGACCTAGTTACCTTAATATAGGCATAAAGGATATGTATTGCTCTATTTGTGAAAACACACAATAAGCACTGAGTTTTTAATATGACTTCTCGAGATATTGGTGGATATACCGGCAATCGGAAACCTTATACGTTGATACAATATTAAGTATCTAGAGCTTGTTTCACAATGCTCTATTTAGACCATTTGGAACTATCTATTTATTTATTTATTATAAAAGCTAACCAGCGAATAAAGTTCCAAGTTCTTTAATTACTTGAAGAAGAATAGAATCACAACTAAAACAAAAATTTGTAAGAAGAGCCAGAAACAAATTACTGAGATCTTAAAAAGACAGCCAAAGTTTGTGGTTTCCTTAGAATTATGAAACATTATATTTGTAGCAGAATTTACAACTTATTCACATATTTTATTTCGGTTAAGGCAAAGGAATTGTTTGTTCCTAAAAAAAACACCATGCAAAACATCATAAATGTACGTTTTTTATGGACAGAGTTAAGGATAAGAAGCTACCATTCGCCTAAAAATTGAAAACCACAAATTCTAGATATGTTACTATGTTTGCTCCGCAAAGCGTAGTCCTGTGCCAAATTTCAAGATTTCAGTGAGTCAGTCTTGCTGTTTTTGGGGCCTTGTTGCTCCTCATGCTACACAATTGAAAATTTAAATGTAGCTTGAAATGTGCGTCCCTACAAAAATTGCATGAATCTACCTCTGTCTGCCTTGATTCAAGTGACTAAGGGTATACTACTAAAGTTCTACAACTTGGCGGTAATAGTAAATCTTGCCGACAAAATTTAGCAATTTTGAAGTTCGCATTGTCATATTTTTGTGTCCCCGTTAAGTAAGCATTTTTAGAAGTTTGGCAGGGCCAAAAAGAAATTGCATTTTTCGTGTAAAACTAAATTAAAAAATGCTCTTGACGACATTAATTTTAGGAGGCGTTTTAGATTAGATGAAAAAAGAAGCTGTGCATTTCATATTCTTTAATATTTAAATAAGCTTTTGTATGTGATTAAATGTTTCCATTTTGTTTGAGGCGATACGTACTACCGACTTAATCGCGTTGATTGGCTTCGAAGAAACGTTTTACAATTTACAAATTATTCTGAAATGTTTATTCAATCTTTTAATGAGCATGTTTAAGTGCAATAGAATGATGTTAAAAATTATGTGTATGTATTGCAGAGACACGACTGTGCAGACTTTTGTAAGCAGTTTGTAGTTAAAGTTGCAGTAGGAATTTGTTGACGGAATGAATTATCTATGCTTATTTCTTAGAATCTAAATGAAAGTGCACAATCAATCACATTTAATTATTTTATTTTCCTACAGGCAGTAGACAGTCAAACGCTTTGTCTACCTGATTTTGTCAATCTCGTAAATATTACCTTAGTATTCCTCGGAGCAGCCCCGCTTTTTGCTTATTCCCCTCAACATCACATGTGCAAGTTTCGGAAAAGTTGTCACCCAATATTTTCTGGCTGTTATTTTTTGATGTCTTAAATTTGTTTTTATTGAGTTAAGAAAATCATATTGATGGATGATCTCTTGATGGATATTCGCTTTGAGGGCTTCAAGAATCTGAAGCTTATTGACATAGACTTGTGACTTGGTGAAAAACCCAAAAAAAGAAGTCTGGAACGACTAAATCAGTCGATCTTGCGGGGTGATGATGATTTCTCTCTTCTCTCTTGCGTTCTTTAGGAATAAAACCATTCATGTCTTGTTGAGGCGTATTTTACTTCACAAGTGTCAAAGTTGAAACCTCTTTTCACGGGAAGGCAATGACTTTTGTTCAACCTTGTATATACCACAGCCAAAACAACCAATAAGAAGAATAAATCCCGGAAAAAAAATGAATAGCACTTGCGATCGAATAGAAGAAAAACCTTGGTTCGCCATTTATGTTCCTTAGCCGGCATGTACTGTTGAGTTGTGTTACCACCCTTTGTAGCTTTGAAGCAAATATCTGTTGATCGACACAAAGACATAAAGCGTCAGGTATTTGAGCCTTCTTTTTCTATCTTATTGCATTTTATGAGTGTCACCTGAGAGACGTATATGTGTCCTAAAGCGACTACATTTGCCTCAGCAACATAAAGGCTAAGGCATTAACCGTAGGGATATGAAACTTAAAAGTGCAGATTGTTCACTATGCACACTATGGCAGATATTAGAGAAAACACAAATAACCTTCGATTCTGGACTCGAATAAGTTCCGATTGCGAGTAAAGAAACTGAGGCGGCTTAAAAAACTTTGACCAACCGGAAGGCGCATTATAATTGACCGCTTTAACTACGAGAAAATAAGTAGAGTTATATACTTAGACTATTCCTTCACAGCTGAGAATGTTTTCTTTTCAGAAATCTAGCGAACAATAGATAACAACATTTCCTTAACAATTAGGCAGACTTGTTTTTGTTACTGAGTGACTGAATGTATCTTTGAATATACAATTATTTATAATTTGTTAAAAAACAACTGTGCATTTATGCATTTAATTATGATGGAGTATCTAATGGTTTTTATTTTTATTCTATTAAAACGATTTGTTCTAATTATTCTATTGATTAGTCACTCATTATTTCCCAGGTAATATTATTGTTGTATTATAGATAAATGAAATTGTACGAAACTTGTCCGAACGGCTTGAATCGTATACACCTAATTACAATAATTACTCAATACATAACTCAGAGAATTTTGAAAATCTTTAACTTGCACTTAACTATGGTTATGACTTAATAACAACTCATTCCTGATAAAAATATTCACTTCGTAGCTCTTGACATAAGTGGAATAAAACTTTAACATAGGTAAAGGTAGAAAAATATCTATTGCTATTAAAACAACATGCTAATTTATGGATAATTACGTCGGACAGGAAGCCGGTGGAAAAGTTTTAAATAATTTTTCCATTTAAATTTGCAATATATTAGAAGGTCAGTTATTAAATTGCTAACAACAAGAATTACATAAAATTGTGTACAAAGAATATAATAATTTAAATAAATAACTGCTTTTATATTATGAATAATAAAATCAGAGTTTTGACTTCCACCGGTCAATAAGAAGAAATTCGTCGTTGTGCGCCTTAGCAGAACCTTCAAAGAACGCCAATCTCCATTGTGCATTCACCTACCATAGACGCCAACAACCAGTGCTGCCAGTAGCGCGTCATCATTAAAGAGTTAACCGAAACCACTCTATGTTACCAGCCACTCTAGAGAAAAAGCATGTGGTATGATAATGTATGCTTGTACCGGTAAAAGGTGACAGAAGATGCACACATTACAGAACGCTGCAGCGGAAAACAAGAGCAGCAAGGAAAGAGTACGGGGCCAGGAGAAGGGAGAAGGGAGAAGGAAAGGATTCTGTGTGGAAACAAGTGAGAGTTCACAATATACCAGCACACGGAGATAGTCTCGCTATCGAAACAACATCCGGAGTTTGTTCTGGCTTTAAGACCAGGACGCAAGCACTTCGAAACAGCCAAGGAAACCTAGTCACCGACGCTCGGGAAATAGTATATGTAGCTATTCCACCAACTGTAAAATGAAGATCATGTAGAGAGAGTGATAAGGCAAGAGGAAAACCCACGTCCAGTCAATGAACAACCAGTCACGCCACACGAATTTTACCGAATTTGGCAGCAGCTCATTTGAACTCTTTCAAACATGCACCGGATTTCGGCAAGGATATGCACTATCATGTGACTCCTTCCATCTTGATTTTCAGCGGATAATGCGCAGGACAGGTGTGAACACCAAACGCACTATCTTCAACAGCTGCTGCGGTCGCTCTTTGCGCTTCATAAATTCATGCTATCAACATATAAACAGTGTTAATAAATATGTATTTTTTTTTTATTTCGATGCAGTCTTCTTGACGTCACATTTGTATCCAATGTACAAGCACAGACCAAAATCCTTGGAACCATTTTTGAGAAAATTAAAGAGATTTAAAAAAAATTGATTGCTTGAAAAGATAAAAAAAAAGTAAAACAGGAAAAAGCCGCGAGATGTTACCCAAAAAACTTTATATACGAACTTTGAAGCAATTCCGTTGAACGACGGCATTGGCCGACCCATACGAGAAAGTTAATGAAAATTTGCATGAACACAAAAAATATTTGGGAGGGGGCAATAATTTCTCGTTAGTGGAAATTCATCTATTATAATCGTATTTTTGTTAGTAAGTTCCCAAAGTAGCTGTTGTAGATAATAAACTGCAGCTACTGTTGAAACTACTTTTTTTTTCTTTTCTTTTTATTTTATTTTTGTTTGTTACATTTTTTTTCCATTAAAGTGGCCTGAAAATTAAAATGAGATATATTTTAAACGCAGTTATAAGGAACATTACTTCTTCTAAAACTAAAACAATACAAGAACTTTCTGGTCTAACTATATCATAAGAAGTGTCTAAAAATAAAATATTAAAGTGCTTATTCCATCCTTTCTTCCAACTTAAAATGGTTAAATTCCAATACATGTACGTTTTGTTTCTTTCGGCTTAACTAGGTCATCGATATTAAACTAAGACCATGAAGCAAAAAACATTTTTTTTGGATTTAAATGTACAACAGTATTCAGGCTAAGCATTTTAACGACTATACATCCCCGAAAAAGGGGAGCACTGCTTAAAATTAATAGGAAAAGAGTTGTCATCAATTTGGAATTTCTCAAGTTCCATTTCCTTGTCACTTTCCATTACAAGCATCATCATCCCACTTAGTCTAATAGAATGTTTACGATTCTTCAAGCGTGTATCGCATTCAAAATATAGTTCCAACACATTTCTATTACAAATTATTACCTATACTATTCACTTTTAATAAACGTTTCACATCTTCTGCGAACACAATTAACGTAATGTTCATCATTTAATTTAATTATTAACATCATTCGTTTGACTCAGTCGTAAAATTCGAATTTTAAATACCTTGGCTGTGGGTATTTAAAAAGCATTTAGTTTTTTTTTTGAGTTTGATGCAGTTTGTTTCTGGCTGGAAATAGGAAAATGTAAACCAAAGGTATGGATGTTGTTGAATATGATTATGTTCAAGTTGGTCCTAAAAATAAATGAAAATATTATGTGCATATGAACTGTTTTCATGTTGATAAATTAATTGAATGTATTAGTTTTAGCAAGTCTAATTTATGAATTTAAGGAAATATGTAGTCATTGTGAGTTGGTATCAGGTGTTTACAATCAATTAATATGTCGCTTGATATATTTATTAGCCGATTCTTGATGATTTCCTCTCACTTATTGGGCATTGCATTGCCTCTCATGAGTTTGAAGATAAAAATCATAAGCCATCTGAACCCGTCCTCTTTCATTTTCTGCCAAAACTCTCGTTCGGCTTAACAGCTTTTCACTTTTTGAACTATTTTACCACTTTTCCAGCTTCATTGAGTCTAATGTCGGTTGCTTATACATAGCGAAAGTTAAGTCGGGTATACTGTTCGTTTATTATGTGCAGAATTTGGCATCGTCAAGGACTTGGTGTTGAGCATTGTTAATTAACTTCTTTTCTCCCTTGTTGGATATCTTAAATATGGTTTTTTCCCTTGTACAAATTCTTTTGTCGTAGCTCATTGAAAGCCTTGTTCATATTAGCAGATGAAGACGATATAGCTTCCAGCTCACTATATAGGTTTTGCATACATTTTGTTTGAATATCTTCTTAGAGAGACCTTTGCAACGTTTGCTGCTCCCTCCTTTAAAGCTCTTAGTATTATTTCTGTCACGAGGAGATAGTGATGCCGATTCCACACTCACCTGAATATTAAAATTGTGACGTCTCCAACTGAAAGGCATTTTATACCACACATTATTTTTTGGGGCCAGCCTTAGAGAGATTATTTTCTCGTCCCTTATTAAATTAGTCAGCTCATTAAATTAAAAATAAAAACGTACAATTGTCTAAGCTGACTAGTTGAGAAATTTCTGTTTCTGATTCCAGACTACTCTAAGAAATGTTTACTTAATATAATGCGAAACTATTTCTCTGTATGGGTCTTATCTCGACAGTCCCGCTAACAGTCAAAACCCTTTCAACTCTATCCGCGTTTTCAGGACCAACCAGATAGCCCGTATCTGTTGGACTAGCGGACCTCCACGATCCCAGCAGAAACCAACACTCCTCAAAATCGTAAAGTCGCATCGTAAAGCATTTGATTATAATAATTGTAGTTCAAATGTAGTCGCTTGCATCAAGGGGTTGCATGATTTTTTTAAGTGCAACTCAAGTGTCCCTTTGAGATTTCTGCACAATGTACACACTTGTGCTCTTGCCTACCTCCCTCAGACAATTTTTATTCTATGTGTATTGGTACACATATTTAAAATTTGATTCTTGATGAGATTTTCATGTTCCGACTCCCAACTTAATATGTATGTAACTGTGATTAATGGGTATTTAGAAAACACATGTCGTTTAAAATGCTGACATACAAATCGTAAACTTCTTTTAAAAAAAATGTACTCTTTTATTGAAATGGGTAGAAACCCATTTTTGTGCCGCATACATGGCGGTAGATTTAAGGGAATAAACAGGATACTGATTACTCTCCAGCCACTTGCTGTGATATCGTCTACAAAATGTCACAGGGGTGATGATGATGGGTTAGACAATGTGCATTTTGCATATAAATTGGCAACTGTTATTACATTCATTTTAACTTTGTTAACCAATTGTTTGTATGAATGAGGAAGGGTGCACCCTCTTTAGACAGTATGCAAGCACATATTTCATTCCGAAGGGGATGTCTTAAGTGTTTGCATTGAGTGCAGCGGAGTCAAGGAAGTGGGTAGAGTTTATTTGCCTGCCCTTATGAACTTTGAAGAATTGAAAAAATTAAGGGTCAGATAAAGAAGCTTTGCGGTAACTGTTTTGTTTAATGTAAAATTAGCATTTTTCAATTTACTTTTAGCTCACCCTTTCCGAGTTTTTAACTCACAACAGATGTGTGATGCAATTTTACTTAGATGTTCACTTGTTCTGTGATGCGTTTAGTTCAAAAGATGCGTTTAGATAGGAGAGACTTGCAAATCTAACCAGAAGGTCCAAAGAGTTGTTGATAAGAGCAGTCATACTTAAATTTTAACATAAAGTAACATAAAACGCTGTCAAATTATTCAACGTGCAAATTTCTATTTTTTTCTATTTGCTTGAAGAAGCTAGACTTTGGGTCCCGTATGGCCCGTTTACGCCACGCTTAGTGGCCCAACGCTCTTTACCACTGCACCCACTCAATATAATATTTAAAGAAAATTTAAAAATATATTTATAGTAAATCGTTAACAGACGTATTTAAATTTGTTGACACATTTAGAATCCTGTACGAAAGATTTTCCAGTGCTCATTTCGTGTGTTAAATTGATTTGTTGATGAGATATTTTAATTTTTTAAAAATATTATTCCAAAATGCAATAGCATGCACTAAAAACGTGATTGATGACCCCTAAATGGGATAATTACAAAAAATATCTTATATAAGAAGATACAATTGTACCATCGAAGAAGCTCTTTAGCTACTTAAATAATTATTTGTACTGTCGCAGTCGCATTTCTTTTCTTTTCCTAACGAACAAAAATGAATTCTGGTTGGTTTTTCCCGACGTTTTTTTCTTGTTTGTTTTGAAGTCCTTTTCTACTTTCAGTTTAGAGCATTAAACACAAGTTGTAACAGAAGCAAGCATCATCAATCAATGAGAATCTCACACTTCATTTCACGTCAGCGACAACTTTTTAAAAAGTCGTGCAATTAGTTTCGAATGATTTAACAAGATTTTTAAAACGAAAAAAGGAATTAACAACTTTAAAGTAGAATTGTTTTACCTCAATATTTGAATTGAAAAAAAAATTTGAATACGGGATGAAAAGTATATGAAATGTTGTATAGTATTTAGAAGGGAAATTAAGTAGTTTTTGCCAAGCTAGTTTCCAAAGTCCTTTTTATGTTCTGCAGTTCGCTAAAAATGCTGCAACTTTAGAGCATGCTTTAAGTTTAGCAAAGGTGGTTGAAATTTGCTTAGGTAAGTATCAGTTAAAGTTAGAAAGTCACTTCGATAAGGCTCTTAGTGATGTTTAAGAGTGGTTCATATTACCTCTCCGGGGTTAATTGCCCCAATTGACTGCACACACAAGTATGTAAGGTTAAGCATTTTCATAAAATATTTCCATAATATTAGAGTTGATCGCCCGACAGCACACGAAAATAGTTCTATGCATTGTTTGAAATTCCAAAGCCAATATCAACTGATGTCTTAATTACTTCTATTTCAGGTTGGAAAATACTGCACTCATTTATTAGAGCTGTGGTTGATACCCACCCCTTCTAAGAAAACGTTTCCTCCCGTTCCCTTCTCCTTCGTTTAACCATCTGTGAAGATATATCTCACCTACATACTTACTTACTTACTTAGGCTGCACAACTGTCCAGGGAGGATCGCGGCCTCAACCACATCGGCTACAATTAGCCCAGTCCTAGGCTAACTTCCTTTGCTTCAAGTTGACAATTGATAGTGGTCCATTTGTATTTATGCGCCCCACGTAAGGCGGGGGCATCCTCTAATGCGTTGTCCCACTGGATTCAGGTAGATGACATCTCTCCTGTTTATTAGGAATACAGACATTAAATTCCTTGTCAAAATCGTACGTTCTTTTTCCTATCAGTGAGTAGCGTAAGTCCCATTTATAATTATTGAGGATTTGAAATTGCAAGATTTTGGTTCTTGTCCAGGAATTTCACCTTAGCAAAGAGATTATATTATCTTTTTGTTATCCTGTATTTACCAGTAAAGAAAACTAATTTCATCTGTTCTGCATAAAT
Organism: Ferdinandea cuprea; assembly: GCA_963576555.1. Classification (NCBI taxonomy): domain Eukaryota; kingdom Metazoa; phylum Arthropoda; class Insecta; order Diptera; family Syrphidae; genus Ferdinandea; species Ferdinandea cuprea. The sequence continues at coordinate 30,730,401 of OY754958.1, forward strand.
CTTAAATTAGTTGCTGACTTCGTGGCGATTTGGAACTTTAAAATTAGCATTCAACTTCTTGTGGATTTTATCTTATGAAAAACCAGTAATACTTCCAATAACAACCCAGTTTACCCAAATGTTATAAAAATTATCCCTTTTATCATATCTAACAAACTAAAATTTTCATATTAAATTGTTAAAAACAATTAATAGATATAGCCGTGAAAAAATTCCCTCAATCTATCTGACTATCTCTCTCTTCTCTTGTGTTATCCTCACTTAAATAAAGTCGGGTTATTCGCTTGAAAAACAGCGAAATTTGAGGGAGAAAGTATCACTGTCATGCCTCAATGGAATGCAAATATTGCCCCGCATAAATCCTTTAGTTTCTCAGCGAAAATAAAGTAGGAAAGTTTTGCGAGGCGCGCTGACTTTGTGCACACTTAGTTTTTGCGGAATGTACCGATACCAGAGAGAGAGGGAAAAAAAATATGTAAATGACAATACCCCTTTAGTAAATAGAAAAAATCAAAAAAGCTCATCTTTGATCAAAGGAGATATCTTAACTCGTTGGGTAAAAAGTGCAAAAGTGTATGTTCTGGAAAAGTTTCATGGGATTCGAGTTATCGCAACAAACTGCTAACACATATAAAAAAAACAAGAATGTTTTGTAATGTAGCAAGCGCATAGAGCTCGGGATTTAGGTAATAAATTCTTAAAGTTTTTTGCTTAAACGTTTAGTTGGTGCCTTCAAGACTTTATGCTTTTTCTTAATAATAACAAAAAACCTTTCTATCTTGGAAAATTGATTTCACATTGTTGTTGAATAGTAGTATGTGATGCATCCTGAAGATTGAATTTTTTTTCGAATAATAAACCAATCGGGGCCAATGCCAAAGTACTTTGCTTAGATAACATTGTGGACTTCCCAGTGAGGCTTTAGTATCTCAGAGAGAGACTTTTCACAATTTTTCTGGTTACTTAAGATTTTTAAAACAATTTTTTTTGTATAATCTTTTTATCTGTATCTTTGTATCTATATTTTTTACTTATTTATCTAAGCAGCGCTCAGCTCCAACCGCTGATGGTAGAGTTATAAAACTAGGATCGTATATGACTCTGTAGGCGCTTTACTTTAGCAGCAACATAAACGAAAGTCTCCAAAGTGTGTTCTGTGTGTGAAAATACTCGCCTAGTTTTAAATTCTTAAATTTAGGGTATCTTTAAAATCACTTCCCAAGCAATACCACGCGCTCGTTAAAATATACGTAAACCTAAAGTACAATCTAATTTCAAACGAAGTACTAAAATACTGTCCCTTCAATTGGCTTAAATTACTCAGTAAATAAAGTTGTCGGTGATTAAATTTGACATTAAAAAATGGCAAGCATTTCAAATCTACACTATATAGGGTCTCTTCCAGAAATATACTTTTCAAAACATCCCACATCACATTGCCAGTAATCTTCTTTTACTGCGAACAATTTATATGCCATAAAATTATATTCCTTTTCGCATCTATCACCATTTAAAACATCCGTTACAGCGGAAACACTCCAAGTAATCTTCATCACTTGAGTGTTTCAAGTTCGCTGCAGAATAAGTATACACCTGACGTAGCGCAACATCAATTCAAGGATACCAAAATGACAAACGATTAAAAAAGGGACTACTCAACTGTTTTAACTGCTTCCTAGTTGCTGGACTGTGAAAGTAATTAGTAAGGATTAGCATTCTAAAGCAGTTTGTACCTCAAAACATCGTGCTAATTCAGCTGTAAAGTATACACCTTTTCTGTTAACAAACGAAGAGGAATGCCACTGCAACTCTTAGTTCCGGTTCACTTTTACACCATGCTTCGTATAAATTAAAAAGCGATATCACAGTTTGCATAGTGTGGATGGGAAATAAATTGTTATCCTGGCAATGGAGTGTAACACACGCTATAACTATATGATGAGGGAGGATTCGCTCACAATGAAAAATGCGAAGAACATTTTCCATGACACGTGCCACTTTTGAAGAGTTTAATCACTGTGGATATTATTTCAAAAGACTCACTTTTATACTCATACAACATACCGCTCTACTCGAAAGTAAACATTTTGTACTCGCATGAGCTCCAAATGAACAGTATTATGGTTTTAGGTTACGCTTGTGTTCGCTATCGTGGCACACTCCCTGTTGAAGTGGATTTTAGTGTAGCTTCATGCTAAAACTTCTGTATATTGTATAAGGAAGTAAAAAATTACATCACAAGTACATGCATTTGATAAATTCCTAACCATATCCATTAAAGCACAACAGACTGGTGTGGTTTGAGTGAAATATATGTAAGTTCAAAAGCTGACAACTGGCGACTCCTTCCTAACAACTGTTAGAAATTCCCAAATGAATTTATAATTCAATGATGTTTGAGATGAAATTAGAAATTCAACTCCTGCAGTTGCAGATACCCATGAGAATAGAAATGTTGGTGTTGAAGTCTGCCTGTAATTTTTGTTAGATATTATATTGTCCAAATCGGGGAAATAGAAATTGAATTGACTTGAAATGACTACCACTTATCAGTTGGTCGAACACATTTAAATAAGCATAACTAATTAATAGTTGATTGTCGCCAAAGAACTCATGTTTTGCATTAAACAACTTCTATTTCATTTGTCTAAATAAATAGCAAAAAAATTGTGCATACTTTGTAATGTTTTTTAACTCAAATTAAGCTGATAGTTTGACTTGGAATCAATATCTCGGTTTAAGTTGCTTAATTTGTTATTGTGTTAAAAAAATGGTTGAATTTTAGTGGATTTTTAAATTTTGTAATGATTTAAAAATTAAAAAAATATTTTATGGTATGTTAAGAGAGTACCTTTTAGCAAAATGTTATTCCTTCAACCTTTGGCATCAATGCATCTAAATTTTCATGAGAAATAGTGACACAAGTGTCACAGCCAGTGGATGTTTGGAGTGGATTTTGTGCTGGCGGCGTAATTGCACCATTGCGTAATTTTAATTTTTACCTGAGGGTAAAGTCAGCCAAAACGAACTCCTGTGAGTGCCAGGGCTAGGACCATAGAAGGTAAAACTAAGATGGACTGTGAACCGTGGAAATCAACATTAAAAAGTCTTAAAAAGAAAAGTGTAGTAGGCTTATTCCATATCAATCGGGGCTATACCTGACAAGGCAAGACAAACGGGGGAGAAGAAAAAAGAGTGATTTGCTGGGGCATCATCAAATAAGGCAATGCAAGTGGAAAATATAGTAGACAGGCACTACACCGACTACCAATCCTCTGGCTACCATGGCAATCTAATTGGCATTATTTAATATAGCTAATATCCTGACATTGTTCATGGAACACCAAGCCATGTATTAGTCGGATATTTTATGTATGTATTTCTTTTTTCATCTCAGAGAATTTCCTTTAAGTCGATATTTGCTGTGAGGACAAATTTGTGAATTGCATTATATTAAAACTGTACATGTTTATCGACAATATAAATATTTTATTTAGATTATTTTACTTGTGGTGTTTTTTAACTATATTTAAAAAAAAAAAAATTGGGTAAATGGGAAAAGTAAGAATAAATATTTATCTTTAATTTTGGAGCTTATACCTATATTCCAATGAATTTACTTACGTACTTTTAATTGCACAGGCTCAACACAAATACATATTATAACTTACCCATTAAAGTCGTAAATATAAGACGATTTAATATAAAGAACGCCTGATGGTAACCCTTCCTGAAAATTAAGAAGCTTTACTACTTTTAATGAAGCTGAATTAATATATCTGGTGATTTAAATCATTTTGCGTTCTTAGATATTGGCGGATCATGATATCGACTACTCACATACTACAAATGTTCGCTTCTTCTACACTCAAATTATTCAAACATCATGAGTAATTACACAATTTGGTTTCTTTCTTTTTTATTTTCCACACTTACCGCCAAAGTATCTAAACCGATTTTATGTAAATTAAAAAGTTTAAAAACAAAATTAACAGGTCAAAATACGCCCCTTAACGCCTAAAAGTTCTTATTACATATGATAAATGATTTCATTTTAAATTTAAAGCATTTTATAATGAGTCAAAAAAAAACAGGTAAAATAACTTAAATTTAATAGAGTTAACGAAACTGCCCATACAAAAAGCTATTTATGTTAAGTAGATTAAGCAGGGTTATAAAAGCTATACCTGGAAGGACCAACTTTAAAATTCGTGAACAAAAAGCGACCACAAGACAAACACTTATAAGCTATTACAAAACAACATGGCAGCTCAACTTTGAATTTGAATTTAAATTTGAATAAAAAAAAAACTAAAGTCCGTAACCTCCGACATGCACTGTTTGGAAGCTGTAAATCAGTTTAGTCAGCTCAATTATGTACTGAGAATATTATTTAACCAATTGGTAATGCCTTGTTCAACACTTAGCTTTTCAGGAGAGTTCTTGAAGATTCAGCCACCTATGCTGTCGAAGGCAATAGTCTTAAAAAGAGCCATTCATGGTAGATAGGCCGTTTGATTTATCATGTAATTTATTACCTGGTGATGTGAGCATTAGAATCGTGCTGAGGAATGGAAGGTTGAGGTTAATGTCGGCTCTAACGAGCTCCTGTCTTTGACGGGACTAGGTCCACAGTAAGTATTACCTTATCTTAGGATGCTGGTAAACTAAGATGGACTGTGCAGGCTCATTCCAAGTCCACAGGGGCTACACTAGGTAATGCATGACAAAATGGGAGGAGAATCAACAAGAAAGATGGCACTCTGCTGATTTTAAATTTTCTGATGCGTCATAAAATTGGGATTTGGAAAAATGGTGAAGACAGGCACTGATTTCTACTGAACGGACAAAGAAAGTAGGCAGGCATTTCGAAATAATGACTTTTGTTAAATGAATTACTCTCACTTATTAATTAATTTTTCTTTTTTTTCCAATTCCAATAGTTTCGTTTTTGTTGATCTTTCTAGTCTTCGTTGCCTATAATTGACTATATTCACACAAGCTTGCTGCGCTTGTTGAAAATAGACCTCAACTATCCCACAAAGCACAGGTATTTTTCGATAAATATATTCTATAATATAAATTTACTCCCATATTTATCTGGTTGTTATCGAAATTTATTTCCATATCCATCAGCAACTGATTATTAGATCAGTCAGGGCTTTTATTTGTCGACAACACGAACAAATCTGAAATGTATGCAATAATTCATGACTACAGTAAGAACGGGGATAATTTGTTATGTGTTATCTATTGCATATTTCAGTCTACAAAGAAAGATTTTGCTCATATTACACTTTATCTCATAAGGGCTGGAAAGCTGTATTATTATCTGTGCGCATACCTTATAATTAAGAACTCAAGGTCGTACGATACGTCAAAAGAATGTGTTCAGTGCTCGCATGAATTTCAAAATGATTAATTTCCACGATAAATGTAAAAAGTTATTATAATTACATCCACAGGGCGCTTCCCTTTCCATTCGATTAAATTAATTCATATCCCATTACACTTAAAGAGTTTCCTATGTATTCATAATATTTTATTGGGAAACTATAATAACGGCCTATTACTCCCACAGTATCTGAGGCCTAGAACTAAAAGACAAATGGCTTCACGAGGAAAATTCCTTGGAAGTTAATTTTTCTGATTTCCATTTCTATATTTATGACTAAGGAGCCTATTTTACCCCTTTTTTTCTGTCGTTATCGTTAGCTAAGCTCTGGCACCGTCAGATCCGGACTTTCGAATTCCAAACATGCAACATCAAAATGAAAAACCCTAGACATCAAATCAATTTTTGTTTTGTGTCCTCAGCGGCACGCAAGCAGTAGGATGTCGTATGCAACAACAACAATAACAGCAAAACAAAGTGCAAGCAGTAAAACCCATTCAACTGTTCCATGCCACTTCAGTCAGATGGGGAACCGCCACCATGCTCTAGTTTTCACCTTAATCGGGGAACTTATATTTTCTGACTTTCTGAGTACTCAAATGGCTTTCGAAATCAATGCTGGGTTTCAGTTGCATTGAGAAAATCACAAAATGAACATCTGGAAGGGAAAAGTTCTCTCGGAAGTGCCTTTTGGACATGTCCTGGTAGTCGCTGGTAAAATCAAGCCAAATCCGTACAAGTATGTCAACAATAGAATGATGGAGCAACTTTCCAAATTATATTCTTTATTTCCGTTTATTTTCGTTCCGTTCGCTCTTAATTTTTGGATGCACAAACAAAAGGATTTGCCTGGACCTTACGGATAACATAAAGGATACTAATGAAAGTGAAACAATTTTCTTAAAAATCGAAGCAAACTTCAAAGAGAACCAAATAATACGAAGTATGTTTCAGCCTGGCGAAGGATGGCAACAGGAGGAGATCTCCAAGAACTGGAAGAGCGAGAGTCCAAAGAATCCATTAGTTCCAGGTTAGTAGTTGACTTAGTTTATTTAATTTCCGGCGATGTGGATTATTCAAGCGGATTTATTCAGTAATCAGAAGGAAATATAAATGTTAAGTCTTGTGCGGAAGTTCCAGGATACGTTGTGTAAGTTTTGATTGTTCTGAGTATTTGCCCGTTGATTACAGTAGGAATTATGTAATACCGTAATTTGTGTCAAATTAAACTAAATTGTGTGTTTTAAGAGATGTCGTAATCTTTTGAGTGTTTGTATTTGCGTGATTTTTTGTTTGATGGTTCCCATTATTTTAAAATAATGATTCAACATGCAACTTAAGTTCCACCTTTGTCTTTTATATGATTCTATTTGAAAAATAATTTAAAAGATATTTTTTTTTAATTCAGAAAAACTAAACTCAAAAAAAATCTGTGTTTATCTTCTTCCACAGAATAGTGAGAAGAAGGGTATAGTATTAAAGGTCAACTCTTTTTGCGTTAGTGATTGTGTAGTTCGTAGTTCTAGTGGTTACTACTTGCAAATGATGGTCATCAACGTCCAAAAAAACGCTATTTTTTAAAGCTTTATTAGCACTATCATTAGCAATACCATTGAACGTGAGGGGCCTATTTACATACACTTGCAGTATGTAAATAGGTCTAGCCGTAAACAAGGGCAAATCAAAGTAAATGCTTTTAACAAGGAGGGACACCCAGCATTGCCGAACCGGTCAGAAAGTCCCATTCGAAAGCTATTACTCAAAATTGGTAAGGGAGTTTGTCTATCTCGCTTCTGCTATCACATCTGAAAACGATGTTCGAAAGACGAACAACTAAGAAAGTTTATATAAGATCTTGATAATCGCAGAATGTATCTGGACTCATTTTAAAGCAAATAAAGATATCCTTGGTCGTGTTGGGAGAAAAATTGGCATACGTTGACGTGTTCTGGTCTTCCGTAAAAGATTCAATGCGAGACCGTAAGAACTATACAGCGATATAAATGCAGTTTGAATGCACAATTGGAAGGGGAGTCAATCAATTAGGAGTTTGAGTGCACAACTGGAGGGAGGCATTTTGATAAAGACCGCTCTTATTGCAGATGATTATATTGTTGCATTTTAAAACTGGAATTTACTATGCACCTTTCCCCTCACAAAAAATATGCTGGATAAGCATGACTTACCAGTGCCTTCTCCGGTAGGTATGCTATTTTAGCGTGAGTTCACAGTGCTAACGAGATCACGGTGCATTTATGTTGTAAACATCATATCCACATTACGCAATAAGCTCATTCAGATCTTGATATTTGGTGATAGGTCTAGTCTATTATGTAAGGCGGATTATGTTTTACAATGAATTGCAACGAGTTTAACGAACAAAGTTTTTTCATCTTTGACGGGATTTAACGGTGAAGAATAAGGATCGGAAACTAAATAATGGTAATTTTTTCGTTCCTATAATTTCCATTCAACCAGCACCTCTTTCTCTTTTGGGCTTAAGTTCGAAGTCTTGGGAACCTGGGCAACTTATCCGAAAATATATTCAAATACATTTTGGACTTTCATTCTGTGTATTTACTACCTTTTCAATATTTTCGATAGGAATTTCAATTCACCACATAATTTTCAAAGGAAAGTGCCCCCAAAGATACATTACAATTATAAGTTCAGATAGAAGAAGGAACCTGAAGGAAACTAACTCCATAGAAACTCTAAATAAAACAAATCTACGGAGTTTAAATTAGAGCCTGTCTTTTTTTGTGGTGCCTGTTAGCTTAAAAATTGTTTGAACTTTAAAGCTAAGTACAGTCTTATTCGAGCCAAGCTAAAAAGATTAAGTCATTAAAACCGTATGTACAATAAACGTAAGAACTATAATCTTGAATGCACGCTAACGCTACCAAGTTATAAAGACAGAAAAAACAAATCTATTTTTTCGTATGAAACTTTCTATGTTTTTCAATGGCTTTGTACTAGAGTGCGTTTAACTACTAAGCAGGTTGAAATCCGCACCCTCGATGTGGTGCCGAATGAGTACTCCTCAGTTAGCATGAACAGAGTGTGAAGAAATATTGATTACGCATGCATCTGATTGCACATGTGTGGTGTATAGGCGCTATGAGTGCAAGTATGAGTTTCTGGGGTAAAAATTAGACCTCGTCGTGTCATAAATTATTTACAGTTTCAGTCCGAAATTTCAGCACGACTGCAATAACTTTCTCTTTAATATTCTAATATTAGAGTTAATAGTTAAAAAATGCGCATGGCAAAATACTATAAGGCAACCCACTAAAAACATTCAAATGGAAAATTAAACCGAAATGTTAAGCCAATATGTACATATTTCATATCTTAAATTGAATATCAAAAAATAAATTTTAGAGAAAAATTAATTTCCTAGAAAAAATCGCTGCTAAAATAGAACGTTTATTGTTTTATCTCTTTCTTATCTTGATTAAACATGATACTTAAGTGGGACTTCATTTTAAAGAATATTAGTCAAGCTGGAAAGTACACTAGCCTTACGTTTTGTCCCAATTATTGGCACCCGATTATTCAACATTTATTTTTTTATATGTACTTCATTTTAGGACAAACTTTCAACTTTCGTGTGGCAGTCCTTCAAAAATGTTTTGAAATTTACGTCAACGACAATCTATATGGATCTTTTGAATATCTACAATGTCCAAAGCAGATAAACTATGTAATGGTTTATGGGGACTTTGAGAAAATAACACAATTCCATCACCGGATGCTATTCCCACTCGTATTTCCTCGTAGTTTGATATCCTGTGAGAAGCTCGCATTTCACAGTGATGTTCCGAAAAAATATGAAACAGGTACATAGATTATATACTATGTAATTTTGAGAGCTATATTGTCTTTTTATTTTCGTCATCTCAAACATGTCATTCTCAAATCTGTCTCAGGTACTGTGGTTGCTATGGAGTGCATTGCTCGGGGCTCTCGATCTACAGAGTTTTCCATTTGTTTTCAATGTAATGAAACAAGTCGTGTTGTCTTAAAGCTTCACGTCAACTTTGAGAGGAAGACAGTAGTAAGATCGTTTCAGAGAGAAGATAACAGGTAGATACGAACTTTTTTTTTTATCAAAAGTCATAATATAATGTGTTTCATTTCAAGCTTCAATTCAGCAGATGAGGAGAGCGATGGAGAATTTCCGTTTGTTAGGGGCAAACCTTTTAAAATTGCGTTTGGACAGGGCGATAAATCGTTTATCATTGCTGTAAATGGGAACTACTTTACATACTTTAACTTTCCATTTAGAAATTTTAGCATATCAACGGTTAAGTGTCTATGCAGCTTTCCAGGAGATTTTGCGGTTAATAAATTGGAATATCATTCAGATTCACCACTGCTGAAGAAAGTTGAGAAATTGTCGATTATTTAGGAATGGATGCTGTATTTTATATTATTTTCTCCAATGCTGTTGATAGTTCATTGACATTTTTGAAAGTTACTTTGAAAAACCAACTAAGCTGTAGTTAGTGTTGTTAGCGTGTATACTTTCGTTTTACGTTCACAGTGTTTGCACAGAAATATTACCACTACCTATCTTTTTTATCACAGTTGTTATGAAATCATTAATAAAATTTTCAAAATTTGTTTGTTTTGTTTGTTTACAATTTTGTTCATTGTACTATCTACTTGAATTTCATAAGAGGAAAGAGCAGCGCAGATAGCACCTCTCGTAAAAGGTGAATAAAAGAGCGATGTCACAACCAGACCGATGAATAACACAAATGTAACAACCCTGGCATTTGATTGACCAGTGATTTATCCGTAAGAGGAAACCCTACCAAACATTTTTGACGTCAAATCGGCAACCGCACAGGCGAACCAGCACGATACCTTTATTCGTAAGCCAGCTTCCTTACTTTTTTTATTTTTACTCCATAAATACAACATTTTTGTTAAGAAACCACGAAAACCTTAAAAATATAGTCTGAATACAGAATTTTCGGTTCTTAGTGTCCCCTTTAAAATGGAGGCTATGGAGCGATTGATCAATGTGCTACAAATTTAAGGAATGGATTACAGGAGGTTAGCGCCTACATATTTGGTTTAAGGCTTTATTTCTTAATTGTGCGCGAGTTAGCACGGAACTCTAGGCAGTTTTATCATGTTTTATTTATCGGATTTTCACAAATCATAACGTAAAACAGTTTTTTTTATAATTTGATATTCCTATATGACTTATACATACCTACATACAAGAAAGTATATTTGAAAGTAAAAAAAACGTAAACTTTCTTTTGACGCTCGCTCGCTAAGTGCCAAATTTCAAAGTTTAAGGATGATTGGAAGTGCTCCATAGTTTTGATGATCTGTCAGTGTATGGGTATACCCATAATACAGCATCAGTAGTAGAACATGCATGTGTTGGTGAAGTTATCAGGTTGTTAAAAAGAATTTAATTATTAAAATATTTTAAAATATTTTGAGGAGAAATTTATTTTCAACTCATCGTCATTGGCCATTTGTTTTCCACACCAACATAGAAACGTTCATCCATATGTTGTATACGGAAGTAATAACCATCGCGTCGTAGAAAATGGCGAAAATCATCTGTACATATTTCAATTTAAGGAAATTTAAATGTAAATGTAAATGTAAAACTTATTGAAACAGTCATCTCGCGACGAATTCTTTAAAGACGATCCTTTATGATCAGGAATAATAGATAATAATATGTATTTCGACTTTAACTGCATCTCTGTTGATAGGCTTACCTGTAAAGTAAAATTGCTAGGATTTCATTTGTGCAAGATACGAAAATAAAAGCAATAATAAATTCCGAATATAACTTTTCAAGTAAAAGCTTTAAATACAAATGGTGCAACAAAATAAATGTTTTTATGACAAGACCAATACTACAATAAAATACAATAGAATAAAGTGTGGGCTCAAATTGCAATTGCAAAAGTGGTAAGTTCATCTTTAATAAAGTATGAATAATAAAGTTTTATTTCTTTTTAGAACTCTTTGTAACGAAATTGTAAACGAGACCCAATTACCCTACCAGCTTAAAGCTTCGGTCAAAAAAACTGTAGTTTCTTTCGAGCTTTTCCTGAACTAAAGCCAAAAATAGAAAATATTTTACACGACCAGGTAACCTTTGCAACAGGTTTGAGGAAACGATTCAAAATATCGAAGAGAGCTTTATGGGTGAGCTGTTTTCCTCTGCAAAAAAGAAAACCATGAAGACTCGCCCGCAGAAGGATACATTCCAATCTGAAATGTTTCAGCCATTAATTAATCGAAGCGAAGTTAAGCAGCGATTCACATTTATAACATTATTTATTAATAAACATTGTAATTTATATATTTTAAAAGAAAGAATTATACACTGCAGTTGGTGTTTTCAACTTATTTTTAATTTAGATATTAACAGATAGTATTTATAATTATAATAGACGTCCTACTGGGGCAGTAAATTCTAAACGGTGCGACTGATCGCAAATTTGCTCCTACTCAGAATCATCGCAATCGCGGGTTGGTGGAAGTTAGCTTAAGTTGATATAGTTCATTATTGATAGGGAACACGATAGACAGAACTTGGTGGGATTTTCGTTCACTTTTGACATAACGTTAATCACAATTTTAAATTTTTTTTTAAATACAGTACCTAAAGCCTAACTTCTACAACCTTTGAGCGTGCGAGATATATTTTTTGACTTGAACATTGACATTTTGCGAAGCTTCTCAACTGAGTTTTTGCTCTTGGATGTTTATCAGGGCTTTGCGAGGGGTGCGCGTTAATAAAACTTTGCGCGAATTTAAACTTTCAGGCGGTACGGATCGGATTTGAACCTGAGACCCCTTGCTAAGTAGTCCAAAGCACCTTTGCAGTTTCCATATGCAACGATAATAGTCATAGAAAATAGCAGCAATGTACACAGTCCTCTTGCGCATTAAAACTGGCCATAAGAGAAGTTGCAAGTTTTGTGAGCGAAAACTTTCCTTTTTTGTAAGTTTACTTTAAAAATGATTTCCTGACTAGCAAAGGAAATCATAACTATGCAAAAAGTAACAAACACCATATGAAAATCACACAATCCTTTTTTTACAATACAAATGTATATTTTTATTTACACAAGATTTGAAAACTATTTGAAAAGAATCTATTCAATTCGTTTAATAAATTAGTCTAAACTATTGTTATCCATTTGCGGACAGTTCTGTTCATCCTGGGACTCTCTTTTCGGCGTTTTTGGGGAAAATTTTGAAAAGTGAAAATTGATTTTTCCTGTTGCACGCACTTGAACCGGTTGCCTTGGTTTTGGTTGTGAATTTGATATGTTAGCGCTCAACACCTTTTTTCGCTCAATTTTCTTCTCATCACATGGTTTGATGAATGCCTCCTTCTTAACTCCCACCATCATCGTTTGTTGACACGCTTCGCCCTCAAAAGATTTGACACGTTCCCTTATCGCGGAATCTCTACGTATTTCCCTATCAATCTCAGTGCGGCGTTTTTCGTCATATCTCTCAATTGCTTGTTTGTCTTTTTCTTTATTCCTCTCGATTATGAGATCCGATATTTCGAGTCGTTTGCGGGAAAGTTCTTCTTTGCTTAATTTTTGAAACACTTCCGCCCAGAGTCCTTTGGTCTTCTTTATGAGAACGATGCGAGCTTCATTTTTAAAGATCTTACAAAAACTTGCGGCATCGTCAATTTCGTCGGTTAGATGGCGCTCGAAAAATATTGGTGGATTGTTGAATTTCAAATAGTTTGGCAGCAAAACGATATCCGGTCGTTTGCTGAGCAAACGATTTAATTCGATTACGATTCTTACTTCGTCCTCCGTTTGGGTTACTCGGACCATTTCTGAGACACTACTATTCACTTGTGACAGCGTCTTGCTCCCATATGTATTTTATTTGATTATTGATCAAACGGCTACCGGTGTTTGACGTAGATTCAGTTGTTTTGTTTTTTTGATTGCCTGGGTAATCTAAAAATTGGTGGTTGGAAAAGATTTCTATACTAGTTATAGTTTACGAAGGGGTTGTGTTTGTTTGAATTATTTTTGATTTAAAAAAGGGAAACTTCTAAAAATGTACAAAATAATCGATTACTTTAATAGAATTGCAGTAGATTCTTAAAGTTGAATTTCCTGTCGATGTGCTGATGTTGCCTTGGTTTCTGGTGTTTAGAGCAGAGCAGCTGTTGAATTGACTGTTTCCACTTTGCATGTAAAAGTAAAGTGCTTTAACCTTATTTGTTTGTTCATGTTGCATGCGACTGTGCACAATTTGGTGCTAAAAGTGCAGTTAAGAAAGTCAATTGGATGGATTTCTTACTATGACTTTTATACACGAAACACCGAACTAGAATGTTATCAAACATTTTATCTTAGATAAACAAATCTACCGATAAAACTGATAAAGCCGTCAACACAAATTTCAATCATATGCGGTTATCCATTAAAACAAACTTGGATATATGTAACTTTAAAAGCGAAAGGAACACTTACCAAATTCCATTCTTCGGAATCAAATATTACGATAGACTGTCATAAACAACCGCTAATTATTAAAATCCAATTTGTTAACAGCATTGTTAAGCCAATTTCATAAAATAGAACTATCCGCACTTAAACCCCAAATAAGCAATTTCATTCAGCAAAGCGATCTTAATCGAAAGAGTTGAATGTTCAATAAGAGAAAACAATCTCAACCTCAATGTATATAGGAGTAAATCCCAATCGAATACATTATGTATGAGAATATTTGACTCCCGAATCGAGGCTTTTACGTAAAACAATAACCTCCTGCTCGTTTAATGTGAGAATGGCCTAGTATTGTATGTAGATAAATATATCCATTGGCACTCGTAGATACCAAAGTATTAATTATAATAATTATACAAAGTGAACAGTTGAACATATTTTCACAGATAACAAACGACCTAATGACGCATACACTTATAGATAACTTTGAATCGTTCAGAATGCCTACAGGATTTATTCTGCTGACTTTCAGAGATTATTATAATAGCCTTAAGTTGAAAAACAATATAAGGATAAAGTTTGTTACTTACATTGATGCCTAAAATTTACACACAACTCATTTAAAGTAAAAGTTTTAATTAACAAAATGAGTAGCATAACCTTGATGTTATGAAAAATTAATATTGTAACCGACAATGTATCTGCTTACCCGCAAAGTTAAATAAAGTTATGTTCTTTTTCCTGAAACTTGGTAAATTCCTTGCAAGCAGACAATGTAACTCGGTGTAACTTTTCATGTCATAGTTCAACGATACCTCTTTATTTTGTATACATAAGCACGTACCTACATTTTAATACAGATATTTATCATACAATTTGTGGATCTAATTTGCCCATGCACTTCGGCATCCGTACTACATCTGTGGTTATCCTGAAAGTAATATAAAATAAAAAAATATATTTTTTTATAATACATACCTGCCGGTGATTTTCCAGCAAAATTAAATTCCATCATAGAGTAAAAAGCATTACTCTACCATCACAAGCATACGTTACAAAGTGCATGGAAATGAAAATCTTTCTCGACTTCGTGTTTATCTCAAAGGGATACTGGACACTTCTACGTCTACCCATCATCATGGACATTTTGACTCTGTTACTGTTGCAGAACTGATAAAGCATGAAGGACGTCCAAGGTACTGTCTAAAAAGGGATTAGTTTTTGGTACCATTCAGATAATGAAACCCTTTTGAAGAGTTGAAAGCATCTGCATGAACTTTATTTTCAAACAATGAAGTTTATCCTGTAACCAATATGTATATATGACTTTGAAAGGCAGGTATTAGCGGCTAATGGCAGGCCTTTGAGCGCATTTTGAGAGGTTTTTAGTTGCCTATTATGTTTACAATAAGATTTAGGGCTTAATAATTTTGTTCGTTACATATTTAAGGAATATAGGCTTTTAATCGAAGCTAGTAATATGAACACCGCACTAGCCCTATATTTAATGTATGCTTCTTAATTGTGGGGTAACTTAAGAAATTCTTGCTTGGACTATTTATTGTTCATGTGGGAGGAAATTGGTTTGGCAATATAGGGGCTCGTTGCAAAAATCTCGGTAATTGTTTTCAAAGTGAGCGTCTCCTCAATTAATAAATAAAACTTTGCTGTTTTAGAGTAATTGATGTGTACATATATTTAGTATATGCAAAATAAATGAATATACGGCGTAAAAGGCCCACGCAGGACCTAAAGCCTAGCTTCTCCTACCTATTTTTACACGAATAGGACGGACCGGACGCGGCAGTTTAATGGCGATTCCAAAGGTAAATTCAATTTTTGAGAAGCTCCTCATGACAGTTCTTGCTTTTGGATATTTGTTAGACTTTGCATGTTAAGCAAAGCAATGAGACTCCCTTGCATTATTGAATGTGGAATTACATAATATAATGGGATATTACCGAACTGTTAGCAAAGGGGATGAACTAACTTACCCTTCCACTTCCACTTCAATACACGCTTGCTCTGAAAACCACGCAAAAGATAAAGAAGTCCTGGGTATGTACCACAAAACTACAACAACAGGCGAATTTTCACAATTAACAATGGTTTTCTTTCCACAAAACTACAAGGGAATATAACAATTAACAATTGTACAAGCAAATACTAACAATCGGGAAATTTAAAACTTTCGCACTTTCAAAGCTACAAGTGTAGACAAAATTGAACAAACTATGGTTATAAAGTTGAAAAAAAATTTACGTGCGAATTGAATATAGTTAAGGTTTAACAAGCTAGATTTTATGGGGTTTTTAAAAAGGAAATTGAATTGTTTGCCTTCATAATATATTAACATAAGTATTCTATTATCATTGGAATTTTATTTTTAGAGTAACCCTTTTATATATTATATTATTTATTTGTAAATAAAAGCGTAAGCGAGAGGGACGGAAGCACTTCTACAGAGAAAAAAAATTTGCTAACAAGTGCCTGTAAAATTGTTAAATTGTAGTTTTGTTATACAGGCCCCTAATATTGATGAATTATATTACTCAAACACGTGCCACCAAAAAACCTGTTGCACTTACCGAACTAGCACAACTCTAATAAATTTCAGTAAAGTCATTGTCATGACTCTGCCTGTTTCTTTTAATAATTTAAGCGCAGAAAAGGGTATTATGTACAACCTTATCATGTAAAGTTATCGAATTGGGCCCTAGTTATAGCTATCGTTGAAATGCATGACTGAAAATCTTGTTTTCCGATTTTAAGACTACTTAGCAATGGTATCAAAATAAAGCATAACACTTATAGAATTTTTCTACAAAAAAAAATTACTTAATTCTAATTTAAACTTTGCGTTAAATACATTTTTATTATTTCAATCAACAATGTGTTCGATTCTTTTTTTATTCTCATCTGTCAGTTTTGCATCAGTGGCGTTTCACTGGTAGACATTTTTTAATGACTGATTGCTATAACTGACTTATCAATAAAACTAAATACAGATTTCACTGAATTGTTCCAATGAATGATAGCTATAACTGACCTTATGAACATTTAAAAAGTTTTGCGAAAAAATTAAAAAAAAATTTTTGAAAATATGTAAGTAGGAAATAAGTCGAATCAAGGTTGACTTTATAATGAGTATATTCATCTAATAAGTACTGATTTCTCGCTCCAGTAATTAAACCGAAATATTAATTTAAACTATCAATGTAGCATTTTAGTCAGGTGTCCTAATTTGATTTAAAATAAATTCAGTTAAAGCTTTAGTTTCTTTAACGGAAATTCAAATTTAAACTGGTCAATGCATATATGTACCTGTGTACATAGAAAGTATTTTTTTTACTTTCAAACATGCCTTGTGTATGTTTCTCTAACTCTACATATGTATGTAGCTCTACTATCAAGCACACCCACTTTACTTGAAAAATACGACAATAGCATTCAATACTAAAACTGTCTTTAAATTATATTTGTCGTCGTAGCAGTAAATTATCAAGAAAATCAAATTAATTCCAATTTAATATCCAAATTCAATATCGCCAGCTATGAACAGACTGACAGTCAAACAATAAGTACCTACACATTATCTAATAGATGAGCACATTTATTCACTAACGACTTTCTACTTTATGCCACATCACTGAACTTAATCTTAAAATGACAAGTTTCTTTAATTGAATTCTAGGCAAATTGATTGAATTTACTACTCCTGAATATATACAAAAATAAAGAATGTTTAAGGTATGTTTTTAACAAGCAAATAAATATTTATTCTTCTCCACGTCTTTATAAGCTACCTATATAATAATTTAACTTAATAAATGTATTTCGAAGAGTCAAGGGTAAATTTATTTTCCTTCATTAGCTGCCAGTGATTTATTGTAAAATAAATTTACTATTACCTACTTAATAACCCTAATTGATTGATCGATCGGAGTTTTTAAAGTCCGTACAATCAATTCAAACACAATATGATGACACATTGACACATGAATAATTTTTAGATACTAGGCAAGAACACATTTTAATTTCCTTTTAACTTCCCTCATACACATTATAAACTTTAGATAACTTGTTATCTTTGTGCTATGTGTTAGGTTGCATTCGCAAAAATTACCTCACATGTGGCACATGCCAACAATTTCATAGCACTTTTAACATTAACTGTAGACAATTAGGTGCGAAAATAACTTAAGCCAAACGAACAAACTCTTATCAATGCAATTTTTCAAGGGCCAGTTTCTATCCATTTGGCTTAAGTAATTTGCTACCCAGTAGAGGAAAAACTCAGCTTCCATCATGATTGCACTCTATGTATATACATATATTAAAGAACTGCGGGATCTTCCGATAAAAAAAAACCGAAAAGAGCACGGAGGACTGATTTCAATATTCACCTGTTGCGTATAAAAATAGAACTGAATCGAACTAATATCGCTTTAAGTTATGAAAACAAAAATTTACAAAAATTTTACTTCGGAGACATTCAAATGTTTGTTATCAGAGACCCTCTCTATCATGAGCCAGGTAAATAAATATCGTGGTATGTGACACAGGAGTGTATGAAACTGATATGTGCACGTCGATACTGTGTTAAGGCCGACGTCTCTTCGTATGTACCTACATAACATGTGAGATGACGTACTATATAGTTTGTGAGATATATTAATTTAAAATATCTCCATGTGTACACGTCGACGGCATTGACATGATCCAATTTTTTTTTCTATCAACTCGTCAATTTCCAGTCGTTCAATATTTTTTCACCTGGTTCAATTGTTCTTCGATCATCGATAGATTGTATAGCTGCGGGGAATACCAATAGCCGATAAATTACGAGTGTATGGGGTTTGATAGCGTGTCCTACCTTCTCTATTGTTTTAATTATACCTAGAGGATCCCATGATTTAGAGTGGGGCAATAAATACCTATTTCCTGTTGTAGTAGTCCAAAAACTAAATCAAATAGATTCCACAAATAGCAGGAAATGGCAGTACACTGTAAAAGATAACTTAAATGAACAGTTTATGATCAACATAAAAATCATTGCTTGAGTTTGATATTGTTCTTTTTTTTTTTCATTATCAGTCAGATACTTGTTGTATAGTTGTGTGCGCAAGAAATTCAGATACGAACTTCAAAGGTGTCGTTTATCAATAAGATTCGATGAAAGCGAAATTCATGTGTAACAGAAAGAGATAAAAGCAGTGTTTATCATTAACAATGTGACGATCGGACGCGGACGACATCGTTTTTCAATCATGTAGATTGGGCGGCATGGCACGGTGCATTTACTTGCCGCAATTGATCTGTTCCAATCTCTTATACATTATACTACACGTTTATTTACTTATGTATTTTCATAAAAAATTTTCTTTGATGTCAAATGACATGGCAATGTACAGCCAGATGTTGTTTTATTTAGATGGTTTCATCCAAAGTTTAGTATAGGTACATGGACATGGTACATGGATAAATCATATCTGCAAAGGTCTCGATTAATGTCGAAATTTTAATTATGTATGCATCACTTTTACGTGGTAGTGCAGGACAACGTTTTGTTTAAAATTTAGTACTACAGCCTAATCTTACGGGAACCAATTTCAGCATTTTTACCCCAAGGTTTCCCTATCACTTGACTTCCAAGTAACTTCTCCGGCGTTTTTCTACTTCATCGAGGAAACACAAACCTTAATAAGGGTTAAGCTATATTATTCCCTCTGCTGTCTTTGACATTGCACTACACAGAAAAAGAGCTAAACTTCTTAACTAAACTGACGCGTATAATAGTCAATCTACTTTAAAATGCATCTACTAACCCCAGCCTTTAAGATGGGAAAACTGCTGAGCTGTAAGCTGTAAAAGGAGTTTAAACAGTTCGCATTGTGAAATTGTAAAAGCCCAGCACAGGGACATTTGGCATGTATCGACAATCTCGTTTAGAGATTCTCTGGATTGTTCTATCAGCTTATTTCTTATTGTTGGAAATTCCAGGGCTCTGATCACTGCTTGATTGTCGGTAAAGATCAAGAGTAAAGTACAAAATGCACATATATAGATAAGCAATAAAAATCTTATTGAGTCTGAGCTGAAATTGTGGCTTCAAAGGCGTATAGCATAGTATGCCCGTCGGACAAGATCGCTGGTCTAGGGTCATGACAATCAAAAATAGACCAGCATATCAAATTGAAAACTAATGATCAGCAATGGTAAGTAGATTTTTTATTTATAACAATATACATATTCGTTGCATACTTTTTTTATTTTAAAGTTTTTAATGCATTTAAAAAACAAGTGAAAAGAGTTTGAACTTTTTGAATAACCAGAGTGTTGTGTTAGGGAGCTTTCTGATATTCCTCGTGGATTTTGTATAGATGGAATGATATGGAAACACACAAATTCCGTCACCTTTCCTCAAAATTGATATATCTGTGACGATGGCCACAAGGCAATACCAGTAAAAAAATAAAAGATGAAATTGGAATAAAAATTAGGTTTTTTTTATTGCATTTTTTTGAAGCTGTCGAACCGGCAAAAAAATAGGATCCTACATTGGTTTTTATTTTTTTTTTTTTTTTTTTGACTGCAATATTTACAATAAAGTCATACATGTTAAAGGTTACAGAAGCTGAAAAATTAAAGGAAAAAAATGTTTAATTTCAACCTTTAGTTTCGGGTTTGACTGGTAGCATACCGTGTAAATTTCGGTAATGGGATCCGCCATGATTTTTTTTTAATTTTTTTCGTCAGGAAGGTGTTGTCTACAATTTTCGTAGCAAATATCTCAAAACTCAAATAAGATATTGACATGCTTTAAACGTAGCAACACAAATACTACAAATACAATGTCCTTTATTTTTTCTAAAAATAAGCTCTGCATAAAGTTTCTGATGCAGCTATTAACTGAGTTATTTGCAATAATGTGGGTTAAGGTTACACTAAAGAAGGGCTTTCCTTATATCCCCGGTAACTTGGGCACAAATTGTAGATAGGCCCTTATGAGTAAAGTAAGGAGAATTATTTAATCATATTCCAAAGTATTGAACATTAAGTCGCTGTATTGAAATATACGGTTTTATTTATATTCCTCATTTTACTACTTCAACTCACCTTATATTACATAATCACATCACATCATATTGTCTTGATAAACAATTTGTGTCATTGTGTATTCTACATTCCGATAATATTATAAAATCTGCATGCAGGTAAATATTTTCAATTTTCAATCACTTAACAATTAAAAAGTAGGAATTACTCAGATTTAATTGCAATCAATAATTCAAATTTATTGATAAATAAATTTCAATTAAATTTTAGTTTGATTGATGCCAAACACTAAAGTCAGGTAATACCTAGTAATGGTATCTTAGGGAGCGTCTGGTTAAGATGTCTGCTGTCTCCTTCCCTTCTACTCAAACGTGACTTTACTCAAAACTTAAAAAAAGCGTTGGTTCGTATTGTCCGAATAAGCATAAGAAAGATACAATTTCTAGAAGGTCGATTGAGCGAAGCCGTCTTATCGATTACAAGAAGCAGATAAAAGTCAATTCTATTCAGTGGTGATAACTGGGTTTTGCCTACTGAAATCTGGCTAAGTTCCATAGATAAGGGGTATGTCCCACAACAATCCAATTAATGTGGATATATTCGAAAGCTAAATTACTGTTTAGTAACAAATATGTGCATACATATATGTATGCATTTATGAACTAGAAGTCACTGGTCGGTTACTTTGAGCAAAGAAATTTGAGAAATTACAAATGAAAATTCGCGAGTCACGAGCTAATTGATTTATAGTCCTAATTTAAAATAGAATATTTGTACATAAAATGTGTTAAGTCTTGGGGCGATCTGATTGAGTGTTCATATATTTAAGAAAACAGTATTTAGACTTGTTGTTATTAAAATAAACATATTAAATATGCACGTAATATCCGATGAGTTTCTGGAATTGAAATATGTTTTTCAAAACAAATTTGAACAATTTTCAAACTTTGCTCCGTTGGGAGATCTATTCACTACATATTGTCAATATCAAATAACCTCTAAAATACGGAGAGCTTTCAGATCGGCTGGTGTACAAACTCACGCCATAACATTTTTGTCATTTATGTCATTGAGGTAAAATTGTCGGGATATTTTTTAATACAGCTCTTGTATTGAAGTAATACATATATATAATAAAAATATTTCATACATACATACATATATTGAAATTCTTTAATTTTTCCCTTTTTTATGTTTTATACAAATTTTTCTTTTTGTTAAGGAATTAGTCAATTCCTCATTGAAGATTGACATATACGGACTTACTAATAATCAAACACTACTATCGACTATTAGTTGTTGTTGTTGACGTATCGGCAACCCCTCGAAGAAGGAAAAATTATAAAAAAACCAATCCACCCACTTTTAAAATATGACGCTGTCAATGTGACTTGTGTTGCCATTGTACTTTAAGTGAATTATTTTTTTTGTTTTACCTTTGTAATTTTTACTTTTTTTTCAAATATATGTGAAACTGTACTTGGTTTTGTGCAACATATGCGGAAGGCCTACCAAAAGTTCTGAAATATCTTGTCAATTTTGGAACCCATTCGGAACGGAAAATGTAAATGTACACACTTCGAATTACTTCGATACACTTCCAATTAAACACTTATTCATACAAAAGGAATCTATTTAAATTTGTTGTGAAAATTCACAATCACAATTCAAACCTACGCTTGTTGGACTATTTCTTTATGCTGTATTTTCCGTATACATTTTTATTTGACTAAGCCGAACTACAAAAATCCGACTAACACTGTTTACTCCAAAATATATTACTATACACTGAATTGATACAAAAATAAATGAACCACGGTAACATTCCTTTGCAGAATGAATTATGATAGAATAAAAATTAGAGTTGATGTAAGAAATAAACATGGCATTCTGACCATTAGCATTTAACGGTACAGTCAACGATTATCTGACAACTAAATTTGTTTATTAGTGCAGGGATTTAAGAAAGTGTATAGACTTCACGTTAGCTGTCAGACTAAATTTGATTATTGGTACCGCCGATTATATTCCAGATTTAATTTTATTTTTAGTAAAAAGACGATAGTTTTTGTAGCCATTTATCATAATATTGTACAATAATATTGTTTACTCATCCAGATATCATCGTATATATATTTAAAAAAGAAAGAAAAAAAGAAAATTATTCTTTGTACGCAATCAAATGGTTCAGCTTCTGTCGTAGGTATTCTATTTCGTATAAAACAAATAAGTACAAAAACTACTACTCAATAACACAACACAAGTTGTAAATAAGTTCACTGAAAAAATTGGGTTAAAAGCAAACACACATTCGCAGGTGGTTATTTATTGGCAGGCGATAAACACGAAACATACATTACGTATTTGTGAGCAAACTTTTCCTATGCATACACATTTTGTTTGGGAAAAAAGTTAATTTAAATTTAAATCAAATTGAACGCAATGGTAGATCGAGATAATTTTCTATCAGTTAAGGTCTGATAAGACTTGGTGCTGCCTCTGTGGTATTGCGACTAGATGACGGTGCCTGTTGGACGAGTGCAGATTTTTTTCGATAGTTATCAATTGCTTGTTGAAGAATTTGCTCCACTGGTGAAAATGTCGATCTAGATCTTAAACGTGCCTTTGATATTTCGAGAGACTGAAAAAAAATATTAATTATCATAAGAGTTACACAACTTCTTATTATAAAGGTACCTTTAATAAATTAGAATTTCGAAGTTTGGCCTCCTCCAGGTTAGGTAACTTGTATGGTTCGGGTGATGAACATTCTGTATTTTCTTCAGCAGTCTTAATGTCGATCTTTTCCCTGTTGGAAAAAATAGAAAAGTCACTTAATTGGACACACCAATATCAAGAACATCTTGATAACTAAAAGAAACGTCAATCCGCAGAAAATGTTATTTATGTGGAACTGTTGGAACTGTTGTGATAATTTTGTTTTGTTTATTTGTGTTACAAGAAAAACGTTTTATCTTTTATCTTTAAAACGTACCGTCAAGTCCAAAGTGGGTTCATGATTTAAATTTAGAGCATTCAAACCAACACAAAAGGGGTGTTCCTTTACTTTTTCAAGTAAATTCAAGCTACTCAAAGTTACTAAAAACTGCTTAAAGTTGTTTCACAACTCATAAATATATTAAAAATGAGAGGCAACAAGAGAGTAAATAACTTCCCCTTAAAAGAGAAATTTTCTAAATTCAGCCATAGAAATTTCTTCGGGCACTTTTTTGAAACAGCTTTTTGTCAATACCAAAAATAAATTAAAAGTCATTTAAGTTTTTATTTTTTTTTAAATAAAAATAATAAAAATGCAAAATGGAACAGGAAGGGACTGATTTGAAATAGAATTTTAACATGCAGAGATCTTCGCATCGGAAAATTACTTTTCTTTGTCACACTAAAAAAAGAGTCCTATGTGCGAATCAGAGATCTGCAGAGATATAATAGTTTTTTCCACTTATTTATTATTATTATTATTATTTCTGTCAAGTAGTATGGTTACTTTAACTTACTACAAAAACGTTTCTTTACTTTTTCGTAACTTGAGGCATTTGCTAAGAGAATTTGAGAGAATTTATACCCACTCCTCGAAATTTATAAAGTTACAAGAAGTTACTTGAAAAAGTAAAGAAACAGACCTAAAATAAAATTTTTTAGATCGATTCTCCTCTAAAATAATTGAGAATTGAGTCAGCTTGTATATACATACTTACTCATTCTCTATTGATTTTTCCGATTTTTTTCCCTCGATAATATGAATTCCCGATAAAACAAATTTCTCTAAAATTCGAATCAGGAAAATTTTGCATTATCATATCTATAAAGTGATATTCTGACATTTTCGAACTCTATAATGTGAATTTCTTTAGATAACATTTTTAAATTTCTTTTGTTCTTTTTGTATAAGATAAAATGTTTATTATTATTTTTCTAGACAATTTATAAAAGTAATGTTTATACCTGTTTAACTTTTTGGATAATAGTTTTCGAAATGGTATGATGATAATTGTTGAAATTGTTGTTTGAATAAGTTTTGTGTTTAATTTAGCAATAAATGGATAAGAAATTTGTTTAATTTAGTTTAATTTTAATCGGAAAAAAGGTTCCAGTAATATGAATGTGAAAATGCGAAAAAGTTTTAATTAGTTCACATTATCAGGGTACTGTGTAAGTTTATTTGTGTCCAAATTTAAAGTATAAGTTGCGTTCTAGATTATTCTTGTAGTTTCACTTGTTATTGTGCATAAATCTATTTATCCTTTATTATTGTCATAATCTAAACGATTTCCTAGTAATACAAGTTTCTTATATATATAACAAACTAATGTGGTGAACACTTATTCACAATTAAAATCTTTTATTTATATCCAACCTTTTACTAAAATACATAAATTCGCATTTCTGTTTTTTCTTCTCATGCGCCTCAATGAAATAACTCAGGAAATTTGACGACAAGAGCACTCAATCTATATGGTTCGAGAACTGGGAAGGGAAAACTTTCTAAAGCTTTTCATTTACAAATATATCGACACTTTGAATTATAGTAAAGGCAAGAACCAAATTGTAAAATAGGCAAGTAGAGTAATTTTCATAAATGCCGGCGACTTACTATATTTATATCACTATAGATTGCGTAATTAGTTTTTAAACATAACAACTTCGGGCATATACCCAGCTCGGCTGAATCTGATTAATGTCATCCGAGAGACAAAGTTTTTGACCAATTACACGAATAATCATTGATTGTTGTTGGTTTATTACAAACGACTTCACGTATCCCAAAAAAGAATCAAGAAGCGTCAACACACAAAATGTTTGATGTCAATCAATTCAGAAGCCCATTATTCCTGTATGACACGTAGCGCCATCCTACTGGAACTCTGACAATTTAAACCACGAAATTTTTGTTTATTTGATCAATAAATATAAACACAACTTTCAAGTAAAACACTACGATGTACAACAATGGCATATTCACTATCAATCGATCAGTGCCTGGCCTTAGCATAAGAAATATTTAAGTTAATATTTTCCAAACGTTATTACATAGCATGTGCAACAAAGTTTAAATTGATGGTTTTTATGTATTTAAAAATATTAAACAAATACAAAGTTGTCCTTAGGAAATTTATCTCCACTAAATACTTTTAGTGAGCATAATAGACTTTTATGTGCTTAAGCTAGCTTAAAGAAATATATAAATACTCGTAAACAGTAATGACCTTAATGTCATAATGCTCAGTTTCGTTAATTTTTCGTTGACTTGAGTAGTCTGACGGAATGCGTAAATTAAATGAAACGTTCAGTAAGGAAATTTGGCAATTGACACCAACAGCAACACCAAATTCAAGATCTTATGCCCTTATTTCTACTTTACATCACTTTATATTATCACTATATTTTCCAAATGCATTGTAAGAAACCATTATGTCAGTTTAAAATTTCATTTGTCACATTTTGGAAAATTATATAATGTAGACTATTTATATAGTAGTCCCTCGATAAAGTGAATTTCCGATATGTTTTTAAATGTATTATGTTCTTTTTGATAAGATTAAATTTGTTCTGTTATATTTCTATACACATTACAAAATAAATGCATTAAGATGCTATTTTAACTTTTTGGATAACCGTTTTTCCTAATGATCATATTTTTTTGCAATATTTATAAGAAATTTGATTAAATTAGGCATTAGAAAAGGCATTGTTTTAATTGAACAAATTACCGAGCCACTACTCTATTTGCAAATTAAGTATGTATGTAATTTTGTAAAAAAAGGGTGTCTTTTTTCTGGATCCAGTTATCGGATCACAACTGCTGAAGTGTTTGTCCATTTTGAGCCCATTTCAAAATCCTGGCTTATTTTATTTTCTTTTTAAACAAAAATATTATTTTAAATTATTTTTTATTACTAGAATCAAAGAAGGCGAAAACAAAATGAAACTGGATAATTTATAGCATATGACTTTATAAATATTGAAAGAAAAGTTTGCTTCGCTAACAAAATAATTCTACCCCTACCACTGAGAAATTCAAGTTATTCTATATTGCATCGGTAGTTCAAAAACCAATTGGAAGCAAACTGACAGATGTCACTCTGATTGGTAAGTGAAAGAGGGGTAAATCTTTCGGAAAATCAAGATCTGCTAAATTGATCAGGAATCAAACAAAAATTATTTTTAATTTTTTTTTTTTTTTGGCCAGCTAAACATGATTAAATAAAAATCAATTTTGTTACCATATGAAAACACCATTACAAAAAGTATGCAGTTGCTACAAAAATAACTGTCAATAACTTTTTTGTTAGTCTCACGAAAATAAGCCTTAAATCAATATATTTATATTTTTATAATGAAAATTCACTACCTTCACTTAAAAAAATAATCTTCACAAAATAAAATATGTGTGTATCACCAGTGTGTATAATTTCGATAAATTGTTAGTTGAGACCGAATAAATAAAAGCACCCGGTAATGGCTGGCTTAAAGTTTGAGAAGCGCATGTTAGCGTAACGTTGGTGCAGTATTATTACAATAATCACATACTCTCGGGATGATGTGATATAAAATATTTGCAAACATATTTATAGGAGCTACAACTTTAACATCGACTTTTTAAAGCTGCTTTATAATATTGGCACTGACGTTCACTACAGTATTTCACCATCGTCATCGAATTTCCGAGAACTTCAAACTGCACGCACACATGCTATTCGTAAAATAAATTAATATCAAAAACTTACAGTTTGTCTAATTGTCTTTCCATCTGTTCCTCAGCCGCAGAATACTTCAACAGAATTTCTTTAATAGAATCAACTTTGTTGTCCATTTTGTAAAGCCAATGGCCCCTTAGGGTTTTTTAATTAGTCATCGCAACGTGCACACTTGATAAAAAAAAAGCAATACGAATAACATTAAAACGCGTAGTAAAAATCACAGAATTGAAGAGCTCCGTCTCACTCGTAAATCAGCGAACCAAAATATGCAAAATTTCACCTTTGTACTCGAATTGACAGAGTCGATTAACCTGCGTCACGCCAACAAATAATTTTTTTTGTCGTTGCTAGGATGCAATGAAAATAAAACAAGTTATTGTGTTTGTTTGTCTTTATTCCCAAAAATATGCATGCATACATACATTATATATTATCACTCTGCGCAAAAGTAAGACCTACGGCACCGTTAACCTATGCATATTTCTTAATTTAGTTCCTTATTTAACAGTAATTTACCTATATCTTTAAAAACTCATTCACTTCTGTTGCCACTACTTCGGGGGTAACCAAATGCAAATGATGAGTTCCAGGTACCTTGCGGTATATCACTAGCTCTGCATTTTTACGCATTGTTTCTATCACCTGATCGTACATCTCTGGATTTTCAAACTTCATGCCAGGCTCAGCCCGAATGTTCAGCACTTTGCACTTGATGCGTGACGCGTAGGCTAATACTTGATCGGCATTGAACATGCCCAGCAGGCTCACTTTGAGTCGCAGGTCTCTAGCGAAATGGTAGCCGTTCTTGTTAAGATGTCTCGGAGCTGGTGACATACCTCGCTTCATTAGGATTTTTACCGATGGCTCATCCACAGAGCCGTCGTAGGCGTCCAGCACCAGTTGTATCATCTCATTGTAGCCATAGCAGGGCAACTTGGAATCGGGCAAATCCTCGTAATCTAAAGCTTTGTCAATAGCCCAGCCAGTTGTGTCGGCTTGCTTTTGAATATTGCGAACGGTGGGTCCGGCAATGTCAAAATTTATCAATTTACTTACGTCGTTGGGAAAGGCCGAAGAATACATAAACGTCAGTGCTCCTCCCATTGAGTGTCCCATCAAAATGACGTTGGTCCATCCGAATTTTTTGACGATCCGCCGAATCAGAGTTATACCATCCCAAAAAATAAAATACTGCATTCCTTTGGGGTACGGCGAAGACTTTCCATGACCTGGCATGTCAATGCAAAATACTGAATAGGATGGATCCAACAACGGACACAAACGATCGAAAGTTCCTGCATTGTCCTGCCATCCGTGCAAGGCGAGAATAGGCTGTTTATCACGTGAGCCCCACCATTTTCCTAGACAACAGATGAAATGTATTATTTGTAAGTGTATTCGAAAATCACGCAGTGAGCTCGTTTATCAGATAAGATTTCAAATTCCACACTTTATATGTATTTTTAACAAAGCAGTCACACCACGCTTACGAGTCAAAGGCCGAATAAAATTAGAAGCTAGTGACATGCATAATTTAACTTCCAGAAATGACAACTCACCTTGCACAGTTCCCCATGGCACTTCAACACTCACCTCTTCCCAAGAAAACTCATTTCTTGGACCATGTCCGTCTGCAAAAAAGAAAATGCAAAACAATTACATCACTTTCAAACTGACAATGCATCAAACTCGATTGGATCGGTTGATGAACTTGACATAATTGCGGAAATTATTGTGTTATTATTTTTTGAGGTCTTACTTTTTGCCAAGTTGCCGTTGGTAGCCATGTTTATTGCATGTATGCGTAAGTGTGCAATAATTCAGGAATTGGACACACTTCCACTTCCTAATATTTAGATATTTTGTTGACAACTGAACTGGTTTACGGTGATCGACGAACTATCACTACCATACCCCAAAAAACATGAGCAACCCAATCGAACTGCGAAAATGACGAAGACGATTACGATTAGAAAATTATTAGAAGAGTTTTGTTTGACATTTTGTTAGCCATGCAAATTTTTTGTTTCTAATTTTTTCCCTTGACTGACACTACAGAAAGCTAAAATTGAGTGTGTTCGGAGAGTGGAAAAAGCTTTTGGCGAGCTATCGTAGATTGTTTGGGTGGGACCCTTTAAAAATTAAATAACGATTTTTCCCACCCACTTCGTAAACGTATTTACCAACTCCTATTTCTTAAAATTTGTGAGCATTCAAAGTAAGCTGTGAAGTTGATATTTCAAGTTTAAATTACAAAATTTGTTGAGTCATAAACCATAAAGAAAAACAAGCACATTTTATCCGAAATTGGATAATTGGATGAGATTGTAAACTAATTTAAATAATGTTTTTATTTACATTGACATTCTAACGTTGGCATGTTCGAGTAAGAGTACAAATTGTATTTTTGAAACTATTTAAGAGCTGCTGAAGTTAGATGGAATTCAAAACAAAATCTGTCTTTGCCTACATAACTTATTTACAATTGATATAATTGGGACTGCTTTATCTTGGAATCTGTTCTGTTGGTCCAGAGCGAAACGTTGTCTTTTTTTGTTTCGATTGCGTACCTCAAATGTGATCGAAGCTTAAGAGTATTTTTTTTCATAGGTATTCAATAGCTTTGGGACCACAGATGAGGAATTAACCAGATAGTCAACTCTGCAATCCCCTATCACTTTCAACCCGCAAAAAATATTTAATGACAGCCGCAAAATCCTCTCTCAATTTTCCCATCTGTGAATACGTGTGAGCCAGACACATGAAGTTAGATCTAATTTACTAGATTACCCGCCAAAAATAATTGTGGGGAGTTTTGCAATATATCCAAATCGCAACAACAAAACAGCTGGTCACGGCGGATGTGTTGGGAAATAGGAAATTCTGCGAAGTGTTGAGTTTATGTGATTCAACTTTTTATTTTATTTTAATATAAATGTTTATAAAGAAGCAAAAAATTAGTTACCCAATAAAGTTGTTACAATTTAGTTGGAATATTTTTTGCGGTTATAAGAAATAGTTCTCTATTTTGTATCTGCCTAAAAATAAACATTCTTGGGTTTTTGTACTTTTCCATTTTGGTTAATAAAATGAGATAAAATGTATATTTTATTGTATTATTGCATAAATATTACTAAATTAGTAATGTTTGGGTGTAAAATATTTGTAGTAAATAGTTTGCAATGGTTTTTTTATATATATACATATTAAATTCTTTGATTGTTTTATTATTTATTTATTATTTGATTGTTTTTATTCAACATATGAAAGTTTAATGAATATATGTATATATTCGGGTTCCGTGCATGGATAAAAAAAAATGAAAAAGAAGTATTTGTAATCCTCTTTAAATTATGTTGTGTTACAAGATTTGTACGTTTAGTCAATCAATTTTCTTAGCTGTTTCTTTTTTAATGCTTGGTAGTTGAGTACATCACGAAAATGTTTGGTATTTGAGTACATATCATAAATAAGCATGCACATTATGTTACATATATATTAAATTATTTGGTAGTTGAGTACATCACGAAAATGTTTGGTATTTGAGTACATATCATAAATAAGCATGCACATTATGTTACATATATATTAAATTATTTGGCCACTTTTTTTAACAGCCGACTTTATTTGTCAAGTTATAATGTTTTGTAATTTTATTTTATATGAAAATAAACAAAACAATTTACTACTACTACTACTACTAGGAAGTAATTGCCAAAAATTAATATTTGTAAGAATTTGAATTACGTTTTATTAAAAGCGTTTTAAACCGGTGTTCAATTGTGTAGAGTTACTTAACTGCTTCAATATAACCATCCATAATCTACGAAATCCTTGCTAGTATAGTTATACTTAAATTTATTGTCAACCGAAAATGTATGATGAACTTACTTATTATATATTAGTCACGTTAATCAATATTATTTTGATTATTTTTCATTAAAAATTTGAATAAATTAGTTAAAACACAGCTTTATTCTTAATATTATAATATTTTATTATGTTATTAGTTGTGTGGTAAGTATGTTTTTATCAATCCATATTCACCGCATAATGACCATGTTTATTTTACACACCCAAATTGTGAGTTGTAATCTGCTGAAATTAATCAACTGTTCCCAACTTCTTGCTATAAAAAATGACATTTCATGGGCGCGGCCATTAGCCCCATATAATTCGATTTATGTGTGCGTGATTCCCATTTGATTTGCACGTAAAAGTCCATATAAGTGCAAATTATGTGGGGCTTATCAGTTCGACTTAGCTTGTAGGCAACGTGAGAGATTCGCTCTCGAGTTGACTATCTGGTTAATTCCTCATCTGTGTTTGGGACTAACAAAATCTTATCGGAAGGTGTTATTAACCACTAACACTAACGCAAACATGACTGCGATGCAGATGCGATGGAGACTATCCATCGGATAAGGTATGGTGAAAAGACAAGCAAACAGGTGCGTATTCGTTGTGGGAAATCGGCTAAGGTCAAAAGTTATGAGTCTGGTGAATATCGAGGAGGGTTTTTATGAACTCCTGGACGGAAACTGTCCGGAGTCCGAAAATTCTGCTCTGGCACTTCCAAGCCGATAAAGGAAAAGAAAACATCTTTTGCGGGTTAGTTAGCAAGCCTCTACGAAACGACAACTTGTAATACGGTAATAAGTTGCACCTTTTTTTCTAAGACAAAGAAAGCACCAAGCAACCAGGCTCTCTGCAGGTGGTGTTTTAAGCCTGGAGAAAAGGTGAGATGAAAATTCTGCGTCGAACAAAAAAGAGGGTTCGAAATCTTCCAACTTACGGAGTTCGAAGGGGAGGATTATAGTTTTCCAGGCGAATAGATCTAAAAATTCAATTTTTTAAATCTCGATGAAAAAGCAGAAAATTTAACGGAACAACAGACTCGTTTTCGAATAGATTAGGAGATATCGAGTGTTGAAATGTGTTTTTTAGTATAAAATCTCTATAAGAATACACATCACTTTTTTTGCTTTTGTTATCACTTAATATCAACACACCATTGCAAATATTAAATAGTTCTATCACCAACTTTATTCACCATTAAAAGTAACAATGTTATTAGGAGTTCCAAATTGTAAAACTGGATTAAAAGCAACTGACGGTTTCATGGTTTAATAATTACACTAATGTCAATATTTTAATGTAATGACACTGTTAACTGTACATGGGCTGCATAATACTTTATATTTGTATAATTTTCTTAATATTTAATGTTTAAGTTACTTTTTGAAACTTTAACTTTTGTATCTCATATATCGGCTATTGATGGCAGATTACGTGTATTCACATCAATTGCAACATTGACAAATGCAGCTTCTTATATTATGAGTAAGCTTGGAAGCACTGTTCATTATAAACTTCAATTTGACAATTCAAATTCAGTTTCTTATAAATTTTCTAGCATTTTCGACAAAATTAATTCCTTCGATTATACGCGAACTACAAGGTCTATATTTTTAATATTCAATATAATTTTCTGTTAAAATAATTTTAAAAAGGTTTGTAGCGAATATATCGCGTTATTATATTAAAATTCAATAGTTTAATTACATTCCAAATTTCGACGACTGTGCCAATTATTTCATCACCAAAAAAAAAAAACAAAAAATTTTGATTATGTATTTTCATTTTAGGAACTGCTCTCACCAATTAACTCACTATGTTGAGACTTGCATTAAGAGTGCCTTTCAGGCCGTCACTTCAAATGAAGTCTACAATCAAAAATGTGGACTTTGCCAAGCGACAATTCGTTAGAGAATATACTCAAAACCCTCGACCTGGCGTCAGCAGAAACGCCATAAAATCTCCGTCACTTAAAGAGAAGCTGATGGGACCACCAAGTGCCAGCGGTAAGAATTTTAGCATAATTGTTTTCTTATTTTTATTCTAATTTTTTTTGCTTTTAGCTTATTCCATGGGAAAAGGCGCTGCTGCAGGAGCTGCAGCTGTGGGTATGGGCGCTCTCTGCTACTACGGTCTAGGCCTAAGCAGTGAAGCAAACATTCAAAATAACTCAATGTAAGCAAACATTTATTTATAAGTAAATCGTGTTATTTTCATTTAATAACCTTTTTTTCAGGTTGTGGCCGGAGTACGTTCGGGAACGAGTGCACACTACTTACGGATACTTTGGAGCATCTGTTGTGTTGACGGCCGCCAGTGCAGCGGCTGTATTTCGTTCGCCTAGGCTATTGAACTTAGTTACTCGAAACGGATGGATGGTAACTTGAGAATATTTACGATCTTCTATCTTTGTTTGCAAACTTCTCGCTTTTTTTTTTTTACAAAAGTCAATGTTGGGTACCATGGCAGTGATGATTGGTTCTGGTGTAGTCACCCAGTCGATTCCTTATGCACCAGGAGTCGGTGCAAAGCAACTAGCTTGGGCTGCTCATTGCGCTATTATTGGAGGTATCATTGCACCGCTTTGCTTTTTGGGAGGTCCAATTCTGACCAGAGCTGCCTTATACACTGCTGGCATTGTGGGCGGACTTTCAACCGTAGCTGTCTGTGCTCCAAGCGATAAATTCCTATATATGGGCGGTCCACTGGCTATCGGTTTAGGATTTGTTTTCGCTTCGTCCTTGGCATCTATGTGGCTCCCGCCTACCACAATGCTGGGAGCTGGTAAGTTCTACCTGTTTCAATAAAGCTTTCTCTAACTTTCTCTTTGGTTCCAGGTTTGTCTTCATTTGCGATCTATGGTGGATTGGTTATATTCAGTGGATATCTTCTGCACGACACTCAACGAATTGTAAGAAAGGCTGAAACACACCCAGCATTCTTCCAACAACGACCCTTCGACCCAGTAAATGCGTAAGTTTCTGTATTATATTCTGTTGATATATTTTGGTGATTAATTTATTTTTTGGTAGATCGCTGGCAATCTATATGGACGTTTTGAACATATTCATTCGAATTGCAACGATTTTGAGCGGAGGCGGCGGTAATCGACGAAAGTAAATTATTTAATAAGATTGTGATATTTTGTAAGTGATGAATGGAAGGCCGTGTGAAGTAAATGAGATAAATTATCATGTTGATGCAAAAACTATAAATACATTAATAAAATAATCCCTTACAAATGCACAGAGTATGGTTCCATTTTATGTTGCTAGAGTTTATCCAAAAAAATTATACTTTTCATGACCTATATTCCGAATATTGGGTTTACAAAAATGATAATTCAATTCTTTTACAATTGGAATTAATATTTACAAACAGTTTTAATCGAAATTGCAGCGTGAAATGTCAAAATAATCAAGGAATGATTTTAAAATTTTTTGTCTTTATTTAATATTCAAAGAATTTGTAATATAATAAGTAGTTAATTGTATTTAACATAAATGCTACGAGAAAAGTATATTTCCAATATTTTCACAAATCCTCGCAATATCTTCATTGCTAGAGTATTCGGCAGCTAATATCGCATTACCTAGTGCAATTGTCTCTTTTGTGGTCTTTGCCTTAATCCAGATACGTCCATTCAATCCCACAGCAATTTCGAATGGCATTTCTTTTCTTAGTGCTTGCAAAAGAGGGCAGTCCTCCCGTAAGATTGTGCGTGCCAAATTAAGACTACAATTGAATAAGAATCCCTCAGCCAGAACACCTAACTTTCCCTTCTTGCCAGCTGAATTAACGCACACCAATTCCGGTTCTAAGTCTCTGCTTGCAATAATAAGACGGGCGTACACAAGATCACCGGCATTAACGTCGGGCCGATTTTTTTTGGTTGCCGATTCAAAGGCCAAGTAGGACAGTGCTGCCTGTTCATGAGCACCGATATCCACTCGAAATATATCGCCTGCTTTGGTTGTCACAACGCCGATAACTGCCTCGCCACGTACTGGAACATATCGCTTTTGGTAGCTATCGACCCAAAACATGTTTGTATCCTTTTTACAAAGAGCTCCCGCTTTGCATGCGACTACTTTGTCATCAACACGCCGAAGTCCGGGTCCAAGTACGACTTTTCTGGTTTGAGCCAATTCTTCTGCTTCAGTAATGCGATCTCCAGGCATTACAACTAAAGTCATTTTGGTTATATTTTTAGTTGATTATAATATAAATTGAACAAGAAGGTTTCGCACGTGAAAATCCAAAACAAAACAATTTAATAAATGTCACATTGACAGTTAGGGTTGGGTTGGAAAATAAAATACGATATCTGTCCAACGTTCAAAAATACTTCTTTTCTAATGATTCGTTCCTAGCATAATGACATCTACTTACCTATTTCATACTACTGAACCAAGATTAAAGCTAAACAAGTATTCCTTAAATCACGACATTAACCATACAAATTTAAATCTTTTCAACACAAGATTATAAAATAATCTAGAAAACAACTAGATTTACATGTAAGAATCGGCTGAACATAATCAATACCAATTTACCATACATGGACATGTCAAAAGTGTGCTGAGAATTGAGAGCGGGGGAGCAATTTGACAACCAGATGTTGGACATTTTGTGCAAATTTGAAAGCTAGAGAGCGGGTTGAGATACAATCCCTATGCTAATCCCCATTTTCCGGTGGAGACATGTGAAGATTTATTATTTATCTTTTGCCATAATCTCGGGTTATCTTTTGGTGGAAATTTGGCATAAGAATAAGCGGTTAATTTGCTATCAGAAAATGAACTCCATATGAAATCCATATAAATATTTTGAAGTAAGTATTGTTTCACAGAATGTTTGTATTCCTTTTTTTTACATAATACAAAAAGATACTCAGTTATGCCTGAAACAGATGTGTAGCGAAACCCATTCAACGAAATGATTTTATATGGAATATGACACAGCTGGCTGCATGTCAATTCTTTATCTCTATTTCTAAATTCGCTGCGCGGCATCAATGCAGCCACCACAAAAAAATTACTTAAATAATTATAGTCTGGCATTACTCATTTCGACACGTCATTATTTTTGTATTGATGTAAACAAAAAAAATTTGCGAAAATGGAAGAAGAATTAATACGTTTTTATATGATAAAACCTGCTCTTCGTAGAACAATTTATACACGAGGGATAACAAATTAAATTAAAATGAAATAAAAAAAATTAAATAAAACTTAAATTTGTAAATTGAGTTTTGATAGAACTAGCCATCATATATTTCGAAAAACAAATGCACGTGTGTCCTCTATTCTATTATTAACAATAATTTAATTATTATTAGTTATTTTGAAATCGAGACGAACTCAAAGCCGAAAACCAACTTTTTGGTTGGATTTTGCTTCTCTTGCGCCTATTTATACTTGCGTCGCAGCTTTTTTGACACAAAATCAAGATGTTTCGAGAACTGACAAAGCAAGTTCTCGTTACGTGCTGTTCAGAATTGGTTTTAAATAAAACCCCCATTTTTTTTTTTAATTTCAATTAATTAATATTTGTTTTCTCTGATTTCATAGCATTGGGGATACTATAGTTTCCGAGGCGACATGATTTAAAAATACAACTTTGTGGATCTTGATGAACTAAACACAACATAAGATGTAACGACAGACTCATTTTCGCCTAGTTAAGGATATATCAAGGATTAAAAATCGAGTATATGTGCCAAATACCTATTATTGTAAGCAAAGAATTGTTGTTTATAAACTATGTGCCTACTATTTTACTATTTATATAAAATCGCATATAAATAAACCATTCTTCTCATATATTTCGTTGCTGAATTTATGAGAATAAATTTTAAAAATATTTGCGAAACTTTTTCTTTTCCCAAACCTGAGCAGCTAGGCTCGTTATACTGTATATTACCATGTAATTTATAGATAAATATTAAATATCTAAATAATAATAAAAATCTTCTTTTCTCTTACAAACTGACAATTCTGTTTATCCAGAACATGTTCAAAACCTGCCACTGGATTACAATACAACCTCTATTTCTGGAGGTGGAATCTATTTCATAGATGCGTTGTGAATAGGTGTGACTAACTGAATGGAAGTATGTGAATGTGAAATGTATTATAATATATTCAACACAAAAAAGAGTAGACGCAACAAAAAAATAGTTTTATTTTAATTTTGTGCACGCGACTACATTTGTGTTACTGCCTTTAATTAAGACCATACAAAACCCTACAAATTCCGTGTGGATTCTATGTGGATAGTAAAGCGCCAGCCGGTTGTCACCTTGTGGAAGGTCATCGTATCTCTGTGTGTGACGACGAAGAATATTTGCCATACAAAATCCCGAAAACGGAGACAGTCGTTCGCCGTTGGTTACTCAAGAAATCCGGTTGGAAAATTCCTGGCAAAGTTCAAAAAAACAGTTTTTTTGGAGAAACAATATAATATTTTTATAAAACAATATTATTAATCGTCTATCGTAAGTTTGAACATTAAATACTTTTGAGCCATCTGTTTTAATGCAAATTTCCGCAAATTTTTTTCTGCAATCGGAATCCATTTAATTTTTTTTCTTTCATACTGAATACTTGGCAACTTCTATTATATATTGTGCAATAAATTTTTTTTGTGTACCTATTTGGCTAACATTTTTTTCGTACTCGGTACGGAAAGATAAACTTAAAAAATGGATCTGATTACTTTTTAGCGGAAATTATTATCTTCCTAATCTGTTCTCGGTTTGACCTTTACTTAAAGTCTAGAGGTCACATTGAGGTTTTAGGAATTGTGATGAGTTTTTGTGTGGATTTGGTTAAAGAATGCATATGCTTACAAATTTTCGCTTTCTTTTTACAGGAAAATGCCTATCAAGTCGATCTTAGCTCGTCAAATCTTTGACTCTCGTGGCAACCCCACCGTCGAGGTTGATCTTACCACCGAATTGGGACTTTTCCGTGCTGCCGTACCATCCGGAGCATCCACTGGTGTGCATGAGGCTCTTGAACTTCGTGACGAAGAGAAGGCCAACTACCATGGCAAGGGTGTAAGGAAGGCCGTCGACAATATTAACAAATCTTTGGCCCCCGAGTTGCTGAAGGCAAACTTGGAAGTTACCCAGCAAGAGGAGATTGATAACTTCATGATCAAACTGGATGGTACTGAGAACAAGTCAAAGTTCGGTGCCAACGCTATTTTGGGCATTTCTCTTGCCGTCGCCAAGGCTGGAGCCGCTAAGAAGGGAGTTCCATTGTACAAACACATCGCTGATTTGGCTGGAAATAAGGATATTATCCTTCCCGTACCAGCTTTCAATGTCATCAATGGTGGTAGCCACGCTGGCAACAAATTGGCCATGCAAGAGTTCATGATTCTTCCAACTGGTGCTGCCTCCTTCACCGACGCCATGAAGATTGGCTCAGAAGTGTACCACCACTTGAAGAAGGTCATCAAGGACAAGTTCGGTTTGGATGCCACCGCTGTCGGTGATGAGGGTGGTTTCGCCCCCAACATCCAAAACAACAAGGAAGCCTTGATCTTGATCCAGGACGCCATCGCAAAGGGTGGATACACCGGCAAGGTCGAAATCGGTATGGACGTGGCTGCCTCCGAGTTCCACAAGGATGGAGTTTACGATTTGGACTTCAAGAACCCATCCAGCGACAAGGCTTTGTGGTTGTCTCCTGAGAAATTGACCAACTTGTACCAGGAGTTCATCAAGGAATTCCCCATTGTTAGTATTGAGGATCCCTTCGATCAGGATCATTGGGAAGCATGGAGCGCAATCACTGCCGCCACACCCATCCAGATTGTCGGCGATGATTTGACTGTCACCAACCCAAAGCGTATCGCCACTGCCGTCGAAAAGAAGGCTTGCAACTGCCTGCTGCTGAAGGTCAACCAAATCGGCACCGTCACCGAATCCATCAAGGCTCATTTGCTCGCCAAGAGCAATGGCTGGGGCACTATGGTATCGCACAGATCAGGTGAAACCGAGGACACTTTCATTGCCGATTTGGTTGTCGGTCTTAGCACCGGACAAATCAAGACAGGAGCTCCATGCCGTTCCGAACGTTTGGCTAAGTACAACCAAATTCTTCGTATCGAAGAGGAGCTCGGCGCTGGTGCCAAATACGCTGGCAAATCCTTCCGCAAGCCACAGTAAGGGAGCAGGTCTCATTAATCACACCAACACAACGCATCTCTCTTTTTAAGTTTTATTAATTTAATCGATACACACGTATGTTAAAAAGTGTTATACGCATATTTGTATTGTAATTCCATCAATTGGTGCATGCACCACAATTCAATGTTAGAATACAAGCAGCATGCCGAAAACATTTGCTTTGGAATAAAATATCGTTGTTGCTGTTAGACTTAAGCCTTTGAATCCACAAAAATAAAAAATAAACTAATCTTTAAATTTGCGCATTTTGTTTAAATCATTTGGTATCTGTATTTATAGTTTGGTTGGAATGGTCTCGTCCGAGGGTTTGTGTACCCGTGAAGCATTAGGTTTTTCTATGCATAGTCTGGTTGGAATGGGCTCATCTAAGGGGTTGTATGCACGTAGGCAGGAGTCCTGCGCTGTGCGTTTTTAATACGATAAGGAACTTCTGTCAAGGTCAAAGCCAGTCGATAAGGGATGATTTTTTTTTTGTTTTTATTATGTAATTTTGGATGAAAGTGAAAGCTCCTTTGTGTATACATAGTACATACAAAGATACCGATGTAGTCCGCATGGGTAGAAAGTGTATATGTATCTAAAAATAAACTCATCAATTTAGTAGATACGATTTATGAAAAAACCAACAAAAAAACAAGACATTTGTTATTTCACCGAAATTATACCTGATTGCGTTGTTGAGATTAATCGGACTATCCCCCCAATTGAAGACA
The DNA here is from genome assembly GCA_963576555.1 of Ferdinandea cuprea. NCBI lineage: Eukaryota > Metazoa > Arthropoda > Insecta > Diptera > Syrphidae > Ferdinandea > Ferdinandea cuprea. The sequence goes on from OY754958.1 coordinate 30,770,828, forward strand.
ATTTTTAGTCTTAATCATATATCACGCCTTGCATAGATGACCTAATGAATAAATTAGTACGCAATGTATGATGTTAGATGGCTAACATCGGCAGGGGATTACTCATAATGAAATACGCGCGCTGTCTATAGATAGTGGCTTCTATCCTAACTGCGTTGATTGCGATTTGTACTTATCTCGTTCGACTTTCGAACCGTTAGCGGTCAATTGATTTAAATTAATTTCATTTTTTTTTTGGAATGGCGAGATTTAATGGTTAGACAAAGCTTGTAAGCTATTTATTCTCTATGTTGGTAAACGAAAAGTTTAAGGTCACTGAAAGGTTACCAAACATTTTATATTATGTACATAAAGTAGGTCTTCCTCAGTATACATACACAGGAAAAAATACACTCAACGGCTACATTCCTTCTAAGGATGGAATAGTGATGTAAATATGTCCATACACACATGATTTTAATAAAATCATTCGATTGAAGTCAACAGAACCAAATTGTGTAATCCTCAATCCTCATACCTTTGGTTTTTGTTGGTCGATTATAATTAGGTTCTTTTCAGAGTTTGTAACACTCGTCGTAAATCTTCAAGTATGTGATCACCATCAAGAGTCATGCTGGGTTTAGCAATGGGCGGCCATACAGCAGTCAGTTGATTAAAAACAATTTGGAACTCATACTCCCTTGATGACCAAAATTATCAATATACATATTTTTAATAGTCTTCAGTTAACGGAATTAACGGTTATGGTTCACCAAATATGCAGCGACTTGACTCCTTTCCAAGTTATCCATACAAATTTTTTCGTCTTTAATTTTTTATTGAAACTATAGTACTGCCGATTTTATTAATGAAGAATTGTTTGTTATAATTTTAAAATACTTATGTTTTGCATCATTTAGTTCCTGTTACAAAATGTATTGTATTCATAAACATTTTAAAACTAATGCTTGAAAATGTTAAGAGGAACAAATGGGTGGGTGTATATGATAAGAGCATTTCTCATATACCATTTCAGTGGATGAGTCTAGTGCTTCATATTGAAAATATTGATAATGTACAAATATTGTTAATCGAAAATCCAAAGAGTTTTTATCAATTCACAATAATAAGCGCATTTAATGTTATAAGTTGACCTATTTCACGATAAATGTCTCTTGGAAGTACTTGCGCAAATGGTGAAAACCTGTTAACTTCATTTAATAGCTGAGTATGTGCTGATTTCTCAAAATATCATGCTATAGATAAAGTTTTTTGATTGTTTTTAGCAAAAAAAAGAATATCCAAAGGTAACTTCAAGTAAACTTGATTAAATAAATACATATACATATAAACGTACATGTTTTTTTCTTTTACTTAAATTCTATGTTACAAACATACTTGAAAATATGTACAAAGTCTCTTTGCGTGTTTTGATTTGGAGGTTGGAAATAACACGAAAACAGTAATTTTTGTTTTATTAAAAAAAATGTATAGAATATTCCATATAATAATTTCCAAGTCAATTTTCCGCCCGCTGTCCGGCATCTCTGTCAGACCCAATATTGCTCGAAAGTGTAAGCCATATAAAGTTGAAATGTGGAATATAATCTATTCATAGGTATTCAGAAATGTAAAAAGCGTCCTTAATTTCATGTCAACTTAACTAAAATAAAACAGCGCCATCTTGATCGGAGTATGGATTACTCAAAACATGTATAAGCACGTACCTACCATAATAGTTGTAAAATCCAAATTAAACTTAAAATAACTCCATCTACATTGGAGTATGGACATGATTGACAAGGTGCGTGTAAAGCTGCACCAAATTGTTAATTTTTTAAAAAGTTACAAATGAAGTGCTTCTTTTTGCGTTTGAATGATTCAGAGTGGTAGAACCACTGCCAAACACACCATTATAATGCCAAAGATGAAACAAAAAACAGGTTAATGTATTTTATGCAAAACAAGTACTTTTCCTTTTAATGCACGTACAATAAAGAACTTCGTTGTATATATACATTTTCTGACTTTAAATAGTTAAAATTATAGTAAAATATAATCTGGCAGTGATGTTACGAATTTTTTTGTTTCATCTGTCAGATTTCTAGTCAGTTGACAGCTTACAAAAAATTGGGTGGTAAGCTATAAAACATAAAATTTCTACATTCAGAATTGCATTATAATGATTGAAGAGCCGGAAAACTGTCCTGGAGTGGAAAGTGCTAGCGCAGGTTTTGGAAATGCCTGCCAGGGCTGTCCCAATCAACAAATCTGCAGTGACCCAAACAAGAAAACGGAAGATCCTGGCAAAGCGCTCGTCTCCGAGCGTCTGCAGGATGTTAAAAATAAACTGTTGATCCTTTCTGGCAAAGGTGGTGTCGGCAAGAGCACCATTGTTATGCTCTTATCCCGATTCCTTGGCAAAACATACCCAAATCAAAACTTTGGTGTGCTTGATATCGACATCTGTGGACCATCACAACCACGTATTCTAGGTGTTGAAAACGAGAATGTTCATCAATCAGGTTCGGGGTGGTCACCAGTTAGCGTCGAAGACAACATTTGTCTAATGTCCATTGGATTCCTTTTGGACTCACCGGACGATGCTATCATTTGGCGTGGACCGAAGAAAAACGGAATGATTCGACAATTTCTTAGCGAGGTAGATTGGGGAGCACTCGACTTGTTACTTTTGGACACTCCTCCTGGCACATCGGATGAACATCTGTCAGTCGTTAACTACTTGAAAGATGACAAATCACCCACACTAAAAGCATTGATAGTCACAACCCCACAAGAAGTGTCTTTGCTGGATGTTCGTAAAGAAATTTCCTTCTGTAAAAAGCAGAAAATTCAAATCATAGGAGTAGTCGAAAATATGAGTTCTTTTGTTTGCGGTCACTGTGGAAATGCATCGGATATTTTTCCAGCGAAAACTGGCGGTGCTGCTGCAATGTGTGAAGAAATGTCGGTCAAGTTTTTGGGCTCATTGCCATTGGATCCAGCAATTGCAAAAGCATGCGATTCCGGCGAAGACATTACCAGCCTGACAGGGCCCACCATTGATGCGTTAAAGAAAATTTGTACTTCGATTGTTGAAAGTTTGTAATAAATAACACTTCGTTTATAAAGTATGAGTTTGTGTTTAAAAGTTTTTATTTAATTCAATCTTATTTAAACCATATATTTTTTTGGAATAACAAAACAAACAAAGGAATCAACACAAATGTCAATGATTTATAAAGAAATAAAACTCCGTTGTTAAATGAAAAGAAAATAAAACAAAAACTAAATTCTATGTGCTATGCTAGATTATTATTTATATATTTATGTATGTATAGATTCTGTAATAAAACGACCGTTATGTAGACGTTGCTGCCGGCGGTGGTGCTGGTGCTTGGGGTTTCTTGAAGAATGTATCATTAATACTGCTTGTTGCATTTAACTCCATTAATGTCTGCGATTGCTCCTGCGAGATACTGCTAAGCTCAGTTTGTGTCGTTGTATGCAGCTGCGCACTGACAGACTGCGAAAGTAAAGTGCTTTCGGTTCGCGGCGTAAAGCCGTCTTCATTCGCCAACGTTTGCGTCAGACTGGGACCTATGGTTGGAGGTACGTTCGGGATGGTCGCCGATTCTGTACAATCGCGAACTTTGTAAATACCAACAATAAAATCTGACAGCTCAAACATGTTGGAACGCAGCGAAATTATAATAAATTGAGCATTTTTCGTTCGTTCCTGTAAAAAAAATTGTTAAGTTTGTAAAAAAAATTAACATTACTTAAAAATAGGTACATATCAAGTTGTATAGATTTTAATTCAGCTTTTCATAGGCTCAGTAGTTAGGGAGATATTCTCAAAGTTAATCATTTAATTCCTCGAAGTATGAAAAATGGTAAATTGGTTTTAATGATCGCACTTAATTCTAAAACACGAGTAGTATTGGCATGGTTCAAAGACCTTCTAAATCACCGTTTCGTTCATTTGCGCACAATATTATCAATGCTGCGGCTACTTTTTTACTCTGCGGAGATCATTGTTAAAAACACCAAACACCTACAACTGAGTGATGCATCAGTGTGTATTGATGCATAAACGTTATGCTCACCGAAAATGAGGTTAAACAATTCGAATTTCTTGCAAAAATGTAACCAGTTGGCCAACTAGGAGTACGGAGTTATTCAACATTTAGTGGGTTAATTTACTAGGTGTACACGGCTGGCTACGCCTTATACACAAAAATTGTGGATTTTTTATCGAAAGAAGTTTGAACAATAGTGTGCTATCAATATTTTTGAACAAAGTTGAGCACCTCTAAGAGCTAGAGACTTTAAAGTAAACATTACTCTTTTCTATAAAAGCAATAAAATTCAAAATTTCTCACCTTTATGTAATGCGCCACAATGGAAATATTTTTGAAATCTAATGCCGCATCAATTTCATCCATGAAATAGAGCGGTGATGGTTTGTAGTAATGCAGAGCAAATACCAGCGCCAACGATGACAGCGTCTTCTCACCACCGGACAAATTTGAAATATTCTTCCACGTCTTCTTTGGCGGCCGAACACTAAACGATACTCCCTCTGTGAACGGATCCATCGAATCAACCAATTCCAATTCAGCGTCACCACCTTGAGTGATCATTTGATACATTTCCTTTAGCTTTCGTGTGATGATATGGAATCCCTGCATGAACTCATTGTAACGTTTTTTCCGCACATCGTCGTACAACTGACGCATCTCGTTACGTTTTGTCGTAATGTCCTCGAGCACTTTTACTCGCTCCAAGTAAACTTCGCGTTTATTTATGTATTCTTGGATGCAGGATAGGTTTGGTTTCTTTGATTCTAATTTCTGTTCTTGAACCGAATATAAGTACTGAATGTCCTGCAGTTTATGTGTGGCAAGTTCCTCCTCTGTGTATGTTTTCAATGGTTCGATGGGCTCGGATTCGCCTGGTATTTCGTGAAGATTCAACGGTTTTAATTTGTTACGCCAATGCGGCAACTGGCTCTTGACATCGGCTATTTTCTTTTCAACGGTTTGCAGTTTCTGTTCGATTTCCACCCTTTTCAGTTTGTAATCACTTTCCTTCTGCTGAATGGCAATAATTTCCTTCTTCACACTAGTAGCATCGCTATTGGCATTCTCGATTTCCGCTTGAGCTTCTTTGAACTTTTCCGCCATTTCATTGACCAAAGCATTGAGTCTCTCGCGATCAACGCTAAGAGAGCGAATTTCATCTTCAGCATTTTTAATTTCACTCTTGAGGTTTGCAATTATTGATTCCGTTTTATGATAATTTCTCTCAGATGTAGTAATTTCAACTTTAAGCTTTGAAATGTTGCCAGTCAAGGCCTTTATCTGTTTTGTGGTACTGTTGATTTTTGTTTGAACTGACTTAACCTTTTCGCCGTGTATTTCTTCGATGTTTTTTTTTATTTCGTCGATTTTTTTGGAGATTTTGCCGGCCGCTTTTTCCGATTGTTCAAATGCCTTGCGTTTATCAACAACCTCTGTTTCGATCTGATTTACCTTTGCGGCATCGGATGTGGTTTTTTCCATGCGCTTCTTTTGCTCCTCCAATTGAACTATAATTCGCGGCATTTGTTCCTGCAAACTTTTGAGTGTGATGTTAAGCTTGTTAAATTCTGCTTCATTTTTCTGTTTCTGTAAATGCAGTGAATTTAATTCCCGTTCAAGGCGGCCTTGTTCTTCTTGTCCAGAGTTAATTCGCGTTTGGATTTCTTCGGCTTGAACTTGTAAATCTTCTAAGGCTTTCTGAGATATTAAGGATGTGTTATCCGACTGACTTGTTTTGGTGGTAACTTTTTGACCCATTTTGCCACGAATTTGTGTGCGACCACCACCGGACATTGTACCCGAAGTTTCGATTACATCACCGTTAAGAGTAACAACTCGATAGCGCCGGGCGCCATACGCAATTCGTGTACCTTGCTCCAAATCATTTGCCACGAGGGTGTTGCGCAAGGCGAAATAAAATGCGGGAAGTACGCGTTCATCTTCTACTCGCACCAGATCGAACAGACGTGCTGCGTTTTCAGGTCTGCCAAATAAGTGTTAAAGTTTATTGTAATACTGGCTGAGACATTTCGTTAACTTACGTGCTTATCGGCTGCATTTGATTTCTCAAGTGGCTTACTTTCTCCAGAGCTATAAATGAAGCTCTGCCTACATCATACCGCTTTAGATTCTCAATGCACGATTGAGCTGTATTCACAGAATCCACAATTATATTATCTAAACGTCCACAAGCCGTCGATATTGCTACATCGTATTTTGCATCGATAGCTCCCAAGTCACCCTGTGAATTAGCATTAGGTATATTTAAACCACTAACTATTAAACGTACCGGCTGTTACTTACAAGTCGACCCAATATTCCTGGAATTTTACCTTCATTCTTTTGACGCATCAGGAAATCAAGAACTTTGTTATTCGATCGCGTTGCTTGAAAGCTACTTACTTTCTCATTTATCTAAAACAAAACAATTTTATTTATAAGACAAGCTTTTTCTTCCTCAGTGACAAGTGACTTACCTCAGCCTTTAGGGAAATCAAACGGTTTTGCAATGAACTTTCTTCTTGTCGGTTTTTTTGCAATGCCATTGTAGTAACATCGATTTGCTTTACGAACTCGGGTACTGTGCTTCTTAACTCATTCAGCCGTTTTTGCTTCTCCTCGAAACTAATCTGCGATTCCTCATATGAACTCTTTAACGATTCATATTTACGCTTTTCTTGTGTTTCATCATGTTTTAGAATTTTTAGCTCTTGTTCGGATAGAGCTAATTCAGCTTTAGCCTCGTCCACATTTTTCTTTAAGCCTATGAGTTCGGTTTCTAAAACTTCACGTTTATCTATTAGTGGCTTAGTCTGCTCCTCTAGCTCGGTGTAATTCAACTGAAGTTTTTCTTCCAAGTCGGCTTTTTGTTTGGATATTGTTACTATCTTTTTTTCGCATTCCTCGATTTCCTTACGATTTTTTTCCGGGACTTTTTCAATATCCACCAGTTCCTTCTCTAGCTTTTCCAATTGAGTTTTGTTTTGTTTTCGACGCTTGTTTGTCGCTTGCATTGTTGTTTGTACTTCGGTGACATCGCTAATGGCCTTTTCGTGCTTTTGATGTAGATCATCTTTGTTTTTGCGTAATTTCTCAAATTGCCTAAGCAAATGAAAATAAATAATTGTACAATTTAGTAGGAATATTGGATTAGGAATAGGAATAGGAGATTTTATTTACTGTGATTCCAGTACGTCCCGAAACCCAAACAACCATCAGGGTGTTCAGTCTTCCGACTGAGTTTAAAGCAATTACTTAGAAGTGGTTAAAGGATTAAAGTAAGGTCTTAAGAGCAATTACAGACACTCATACTTCTCCCCTTGCCCTGTTTTTTACGATAGCCGGTTCGACCTAAAAAAATAAAATGTTTCAACAGGCCTCTCAGTTTCGGATTTATTACTGAGGTCACTTAGTAAAAGCTTATTCTTCCAAAAAACCGATGATATGATAGCATTAGTCTAATCATTGTCTTACAGGTAGGACAGATCGATATATAGATAAGCTTATTCTTCAATTAAAATTTGTTATATATATTTCTTAATTTTATATGACTTTTATCGTAACTGCATTAACAGTGCATTACAGTCCGCACAGCTAACCAAATTGCAATCTTTGACGAAAAGTGTCTTCTGCGGCACTCCAAGCTGCAGAATCACCTTCGAGAACCTTCGTTGATTACACTCTAATAATGTAATGCTCATTTATTTTAAGCGTCGAGATAAACATCGTCGGGAACCCTGATCCCAAATAATACATATTTGAATCAGGTGTGTTGAAGAAAAAGATTTTTAAAAGAAAAAATCGAAGCAGATATTCCACGAGCTCGTACTTCTATACTACTAATATTTGATTTTGTTGGTTTAAATCTCTATGTTGCTCGTTTTTGTAAAGAGAACAACTCAGGTTTAAAGAGAATTCACCGAAATCCCATTTCTAGTCGATTATGCCCAACACCACTTCCGCTTTCGTACAAACTTTCGCTAGGACTGATACAAACAGACAAACAGTGGGTAGCTCATGTTTACATTTTCAGTACATATGGGCCGCAATATGCGACAAGTGATTCCAATATTATATTTTGTGACTTCCACACCCAACCAAAAGCAAAGACATCCTTAATTATCAGCAAAATCGCCAGCAATAAATATTTGCAAAATGTAGGTTAAGCTAAGTTATGCCGAGGAAAAGTGTATTGAATGTTATTCTCGTTTACCCTAAAATGCTAAAGCGCCTCACGAAGAAAATATTGAAGCAGTAGGCTAGGCAATGAAAAGTACTACTCAAACAATTAAAAATATATAAACCGGCTTTATACATATATGTATTTGTTTGATTATTATTTTTGATAAAAACAGCAATCTGATCATCAATGGAACTTGTAAAAGCATTACATCATTATTTTAGATGTTTGTCAGAAGTTATATTTCCGCTATCGAGCAAACTCAAGGTCAGTCGAACTCGACAAGAACACATTTTTTCTACAAACAGGCGGCAGCTGAATTATTTGTTTTTCATTTGACGTTTACCAAAAACACGGGGCGGCGGGGGGAGGGGCATGCCAAGCCAAAATGTGTATGTTTACGAATAGATAAAATGACAGTTACATAACCTTAACAGTTCATGTACCTATTAGTAAAGAATTAAAACAGCAGTAACACTTACGCCAATTCCTCTTGCATTGCTTTTTCTTTCTCCATTCGCTCTTTTTTCAATGCGTCAGCTTCATCATCATGTTGTTTTAGCTCGCTGACAACTTCTTCGTGCTCCTTTGAGTATTCTTCTAGTTTCTTGGTCTTTTCACTTAAATATTTTTGAATTTGTAAGTTCGTGGTGCGGACTAAATCGTTCTCCAATTTGAGGTACTCGATTGCATCATTGTACGGTTGTTCAAGATCTTTCATTTCACGCTCTGCCAACTTGCAACGATTGTGTTTTTCAGTACGTTCTTCAGTCAGTTGCTCAACGCGTCCATTAATTTTTACCAGAGGATCTTTGTAACGCGTCGTACCTACGATATCTTCCAAGTACTCCAACATTCCACACTCGTTCTCCGACTGGCCTTTGGGTTTCATCATCGCAATGGACTCTACTTCTCCCTGTAAAAGGAAGGTTTACGTTAAAATTCGGCGAGCATCATTACAATATATAAGCTTACCTGCAATATAAGAAATCGATTATGGTCCAAATCGATGTTGTGCTGTTTCAGCAGCTTCGCAACTTCTTTAAATTGCACACGTCGCCCGTTGATAGTGTAAAACGATGTGTTATCACGGAATGCGGTTCGTTCCACAATAATTTCACTATCGGGAACTTCTTCGCAGTTACCGTCTTCCTTGTCGACAATCTGACGAAAGTGTACTGCTACAGAGCACTTCTGTCTGTTGGGGTAGCGTGCAGAGTTGTGAAGCAACACTGAGAGCTTCTTACAGCGAATCTTCTGAGCTCGATAGCCAAACACGAACAACATAGAGTCAATGACATTACTTTTGCCACTGCCATTGGGGCCAATGATAGAGGTGAAGCACTACGCGGGAAAATGTATAAACAATTAAAATCAATAACCGGCGTCGTGCACAACTTACGTGATGGAATGGTCCTAGGACTATTTTGCCCGCGTAACTCTTAAAGTCGACATTTTCGATCTTTTTAATAATAAGGCGAGGTCCTTTACTCTCTGTGGAGCAGTAGGGCTTAATTGGTGGCGGAATGTAGATATCGCCAATTCGGGTACCCCCTTCTTCATCATCCGATATGTTTGCTGTATCCAAGGCATGGTCTTCGGGATCGCTTTCAGCGTTTTGTTTTTTATTTGCATTTGCCGGCGTCCTTTGCTGCCCACTTTTTGGTGTTTCCACAGATTTAGCTTGTAGTTGTAAAGATTTTCGCTTGTTCGCCATTCTCACCCCGGATTTGTTTGTTATAAAATAAATATGTTTTTGAAATTGTAATGTTATTTTTCTATAATTTAAGCCATTAAATGCATAATACGGAGTTTCGTTTTAAGTAATTGCTGTTATTATTGTTTGCCAATAAAAATTCCTGACTGGAAAATAACGCTTGGTGCAAAGCTATTTTTTAAAATATTTGACAATAACCCAGGCTAAGCAACATAACAGTGTGAAAAAATGCATTTTTCGATTATTTGCCGTGCCATCTAGCGAAAGATTGAGTTTGAATCGAGTTTGATACTAACGTTGCACTTATATAATGTCGTTTTCCATTGAAAATGAAAAAAAATATTTTCGAGATGCAAAAAGTGTATTTTTCAGAACTATATTGCATAGCCCCCATTAATACAATGATTTTACCCATAATTGTGAGCAAAATGATGGCAATAGGGTTCCATGTTTGGAGTAGCGCATGGATGTACTGCAGCATACAGTTCGTTCTATGATGTCTTTGCATTCTATTTTATTATTTTATCTTATAAAAAGAAACAATTCAGCATCACAATCCCAACAATTCAAAACCCGAACCAAATGGTATATAAAAAAGGAAATACAAAAAGAAAGGTGATTTTCAAACTGATGGCAAATAAACGGACATACCTGGACTATTGAAATAAAAGGGCATCTAAGATAGCAATAATGGTACATATTGACGGAGCAAGTTTCTGTTTGACATCTACAAACATTAACACCAAAGTATTTGCCATTATTAGATTTAAAAAAAATTTATTGATTGTTCTGAAAATATCTATGCAATACTTGACTAGTTGACTGTAATAAGCTATTGCGATGTATAATCAATTAGAGATGCTTAAATGTCATTCGTTGAGTATTGAAAATGAAAAAGTATGAGAAGAAAAACGTTTAAAATCCCAATTCTGCTAAACTTCACAAATACATCGCAAGTTACAGGGCTTTACAAGGTCAAGTAAATTTAATTTATATAGCTCTCGACATTGTGATATCCAATTGTAAGATGTCCAGTAATCTTACAACTATTGAAAAAAAATTTGAGCAACATTTTTTTGAAAACTTAAATCTCTTCTTTGTCTAAATAGTTGGATAATACTAAAACAAAATTAGTAACAAATGTTGTTTATTTTCATTCGCGACCTTGAAGACTTCTTTGATTTTCAACGTTACATCAACACGATGCATCAATGAAAATTGCCTATTAAATCTGTTTGTTCTTTTGAAGAGACGAATATTTTTCTCATGTTTATTGTTTCATGTTTCGGTTTCTGAATCTCATCCCAGTTTAATTCATACTATGTCATATCATTAACATAATATATAATAACACCACACAGAAAACATTTAAATCGGACACAAATATTCAATTGGGCGGAAAAGGGTTATATTTAGTGCCACTTAAAATTTAAAAGTATCTTTATCATTGGAATTTTGGCTTACATTGCATACTTTTAAATGCCAGCTTATTCATTTTCGCGGCCATGATGAATTTATGTCTGGAATGAATGAATCTTTTCTAGGCCAGATGATAGATAATGCCATTGATACAGAGAGCGTGTATTAACCCAGTGTCTTGGATAAAATGATGTTGTTGGTTTCTTAACTGAAAGATGGCGGCACTGACATCAAAAAACGATTATAAGCAAATCAATCAATGAAAGATAATTTGGCAGTAAAGAAATCTCAGACAGTATTAAATTACATTGGGAAATGAGGTGGGACTTGGTACCCATATCACCGCGGCCACAGTGAGCCTATTGTGCTGTCCTTGTTTAGAATTCGCCTAACATGTCGGATTTGTGGATAATTTCGGCTAAGACTTTGGGCAGTTTCGGCTAAGACAGACATTATTAAAAAGATTACTTCTTTTATAAGTAAAATCATTTTCTAGTAAAATTTAAGGACATTTGGGATATAGCTTGATCAGATTGGGAAATAGCTTGCTTATTATTATACTGGACAGATACTGGACACAGTTCATCTCGCTCAAGCACCTTTACAAAGTTAAATGAAGTGACAAGCTGTGTGACTTAGGTTAGAAGTCAACCATTTTAATATATGTAAATTTGTAAATTATGTTTATTACACATATTTTAAATTACAAATAAATAGTAGAGTTAGGAGCTCCTGAGATACAGTAAGAATTTACCCTGGGGTACCTAGTTATGCCACCCAATAGATAACCACACAGTCGAATTCAATTCACAATGATTCATGGTCTAGCGGTAAGTACCTACATATAAGCATAACATGTAAACACTTCCGAATTAGATAGACATTAAACAATATTATTCTCGCAAATAAACTTTCAAAAAGCAAACAAACTCGCCAGCATACCACAAACAAATTGAACACTTCATAATGGTGCTTTTTCGTTTTCTTATTCAATTGCCGAGGAGAACACATAAGTATAGTGTCGGATTGAATTAGATACTGAAAGTCATTCCTACGTAAATCTCTCGCACGCAAATTGTTCTTCAATCTGTGCATGGTGCGAGGTCTTCGATCTTAACGATTTGACTTTTTTGACACATTATTATCAAAGCTATTTATTTTGTGCCGTAGGTCAAATTAAAATCAAGTGGAAAGTTTAATGACGTTTCATCAATGTACAAATATGTACTTTTGTTTCTATATTTACAATGATTTGTGTTGGCTGGACATCAACATTGAATTAAAAAATAAATGAGAAATATGGAGCTACAAAATAATCCGCAGACATTTTCGTTATTAATTTCAAAATAATTTGCGTTATATTTCGTTGAAGCAATTTTTCACAGGAAGTGTGCATATAACAACAGTTGAACTACATAATTCAATGACTCGTGAGCGAGTACGTTATAAAACTTATTTAACATTGCATAGAGGCTGCATTATGCAAACCGCGTTTAGAGGTTCTTACTGCTTTAATCTTGAAATGTTAATTTGACATCTCATTAATAAATACATATTGAAAGACAATTCAAAGACTACAGTGGTAGTAGTTCCTATCTGACACTCTATCGATATTCATATCACTAAAAATGACGCTGGCATTGGTTATTAGTTAATTTTCTAGCACCAACTGTTGCTATTTTCTTTTTAACAATATGAAAACTAACTATTTAGGTAAAATACACACCAAAGACTGTGCGTGGCAAACAACTTTGTATGGTGAGATGATTCGTTATGATATGTTTTTCGGTTTCTAATGAATTTATCGAAATCGAAAAAAATTAATTGCCGTTCTGAATCGGCATTAAACTGTAGGTCGCTTCCATATTTTTTTATTTATTTTATTGCGTAAATTATTTTTCATTTACTATAGAATCCGTGGCGACCGCAAGTCTACCGATCATATCGATTATAAAAAAACAAATAAAATATGTAGTCCTAAGGAATCAAGTGGACAGTCGGACTTTGGCCGGGCGGTTTTTTGGCCTTTTGGAGTATTTTTTGCTCTTTCGTGAACTATTTGAGATCAATAAGCATTTAAAATCGAATCCTCCTTAAAATAAATCTTTTTCTTCTTTTCATTGCCGACGAGGGTGTGATCAGGAATGAGGGATAATAACTTCGTCCCCCTTTATGGGACCCCTACTAGTCAGCCTTTGAGGGTCGCCGGTATTATTTATGTTTGTTTGATCTTCCGTTTACTACACCTGTATTCTCCAGTCGTATCAACCAATGTAACGGGGTGGCATTTAGATTTTTAATATGGTGCTAGGCTCAACTGCCTGTTAAAATTGTCATTTATTTGGTTTGCTCTGCGAAGATATTATTATCTATCCGGTCCCCGCACGGGGGCTACTACAAAATAAATGTTAGCTTCTTAAAAAAAAAACAAGTTTTCATAACTTTCTTCTTTAAATAAGTTTATGCCGATATACTTAAGAATCTCAGAGTTTTCCTATTTAATAAATTTTAAACAAAATTAAATGCTAACACTTAAATCTAATGATTTACCATGATGAAATGTTCTTGTCATTTGACATAATACTAAGTTTTAAGAGATAAGAAAATTGTAGTAAAGAACAAAAAAGATAAAGATTACCAAGCATAGTTAACAAAAAAAACTAATAAATTTAACTGGTAACAGCTTGTATTTCTTTTATTTGTGCTATCAAAAGTTGTGTTCACTTTGTGAAAAAATCAAGATCCATATGGGGGAAGAACACCCTAGGACTTGACTTAAAACTTTAACGGCAATTATTGGTTTATTACATTATTAAATAATAGGCAATTTAAGCAAATTTCACTTTTTATTTTTATGCACATAAAATTAAATTTTTCAAGCACGGCCGCCGCCACGCCTACATTTAAAAATAAATTTCGTGTAAGTGGACGCATTTATATTCTTCACATGAAAAAGTATATACAACTATTTACCCACACTAATTAGTTTGCCCTTCCCACTTCTTGTGGGTGTTTTTGAGTAACATTTTTTTGTAACATTTAAATTAGGAATCTATATAAGATAAGAGTTTACTAAGTTCCTTTCCAAGAAAACGGGATGTAAACTTTTGGATTTTCTTCTAAACATTGGTAAAAAGTATAAAAAATAGGAATTTTTATTAGCCAGCTCTCCCTAAGTCTTGAACTAGGAAAAGCTAGGACTAATTATATTAATGTTTAAAAGTTTTGCGAACTATTGGAACTCTGGAACTATTCGTCCAATTTAATATTTTCCGAATCGGTACAGATTTCTTATTAAAAGCGGAGCTACGGATATAGCATACTAAAGTTTGAATTTACCTTTTTTGCGACTCCCATGCCCAGTAAGATCCACTTTTTTATGAGGTTATGAGGAGTTGGAAAAAATCAAATGTTTTAATAAAATAAGACAAAACATTTCATAAATTTGTATTGTTTTGCAATCGTACAGTCTTTTTTTCTAAATACAAGGCATGTTAATTTGTAGATAAGTTTTACTATTCCAGCTTAAGATTCATTTTCTGCCGGTTGTACTGTTCATATCTACCCATTCATGAAAAACTGTACATATTTACATAATTTTAAGACACATTATTTCGAACTGATTATAAACAAAATGACCTCTAAAGATTCACGTGTTAAGATGTTTTGTTTTTATTTTATTACCAATGATAAGAACCTCGAATACACTACAAAATCAGTTCTTGTTAAATAAAATCTAAACGCGCCTTTTACAGTTACCTACCTATACTTGTAGATACAGAGTGGGATCGAAATAATTTAGTGTTATCTCTACAAACTGCTATTTTTCGGTTTGCTCACACTTTTCGCACAACCTACAGTAATGACTATGTTATCTAGCAGATTAATATTATTTATGTATATGGTACATATAACCAAGATTTATAACAAAATAAAGATTAACAAACCTATCGCGAAGCCTTTCGTATATTAGGAACATATTATTTTACGGAATGCTGACTCTTATCCTCCTTTAATGTGGTGTTTATGAAAATATGTCCTTCTTTCCTTTCATTCGGTATCATAATTTAGGATTTTATAGTAGATATTAGAAAAGATATTTATCAGTTCACCCGTTGCATATGCCCGTCACTATACCTATGTGTCGTGAATTTATTATTAATCCACGCCCACTGTTTGCGAAAAAAACAACAACATTAATGACCCATAAATATTGAGTTATTGAGTATACGAATGCCTTGAATTTTTGTCATTATTTTAAATCTTTTCAGATCTATCCGTCTGATAAGTCTTGCATAAATGATTCATAGATGCTTATAGATTCGATAACGTTCTCCCCAGGCGAAATGTAGACTTCCCACAATGTTTCTTCTTATAGTTCTGCGGAAGATCTGCTGTACAACTGCTATTTCTTTAGGCATTGACATATCACTGACCCCTTGTTTAATGATTACATACATACTATATAATCGTAAAGTTTAGCTATTTCTAACATTTGTTAGACAAGAGTTATTTTCCACAACAAATAAATAAAATGCTGGTCATTCTTTATTGATAAGAACTCAGCTGATATCACAACCTCTGGACCGGGCTTTTTGATGTATTTACCTACATAATAGAAAGAAATAAAATTATAATAACAAAATCTTCACGAAGAACCTACATTTAAGATTTGATTTTATTTTGTTATGTATCGATGGAAAACACGAGGATTCTCATTTTAATGCAATCGATGTGTGTAATATGTACTCCCTCTGAGGATTAAGCAAATGAAACAACACCGTGTAAGGAAATAAAACATTTCCAAAAAGGCTTTTGAGCGTTGAAAATCATTTTTGAAACTAGGCAAATGTGTTATCTCAACTACTTCTGTCTATTACTAGTTCTAAATTTTTTTTGGATAACAGATCAGAAATATAATCTCTACAATCCTATAAAAACATGTTTTATAGTAACAAACATTTTTTAAGACTAATAAAACAATATTACATTAATGTACTGAAATCAAAATACTTTAAATTGTAATTGCTCTTAACACTCCTAACCATCCCTTTTTCAATTTAATTAAAACCAATATTTAAATATTAAATAACTTTATAGTTTAGCTGATATATTAGTATTTTGTTATATTATTGAAAATAATTTGATTTCATAAACTTTATATTATCCGCAATATTATTTTCTTGGATGAAACCAATACTTGTCCCTTAGACGGAAGTAAAAATATCCATATAACAGTATATAATTAAGCGGACTACCATGAACTCTCTAGAAAGATTAGGAAATATGAAATATAAATCTATTCTTAACAAATTTATGTTAAATGTCGCGGGGAAATTTGGTTAAGTGAAAATCGCTATCTGTATAAATCCCTCTATCTTACATTAATCTATATTTTCCGTTACATGAGTACGTGTCACTAAGGGCTGCCGACGGCTTATGCCAACTGAAGGCCAAGTTGTCAGCGACCTTTTAACCTCCTCTAACCTTAGTCTTCACCTACCAATCATTTATTTATAATCATTAAGCGAACATTTTTGCGATCTGCGTCAATTAGATTTAAGAAAAAAAAAACAATTTCTTCGACGATTTTGACAAGGTTAAGTATTGATTTCATAAAATTTGTAAACATATTTTTTAACTAAATAGACCTTAGATATAGATATTTTATTTTTGTATTTTTAAATTTGACATTAATGTATCTTTCTTTTAAAACATTATATTATTTTTGAAGAAAAGAAAAACATTTATATGCAGATATAAATGAAAATACTATTGAAAATCTACAAAATAAAAGATAAATAATAAAAAGGTTGAATTAATATATAATAAAATAAATAGACTAATAGATAACTAAATAATAACAATGAGTGTATAAATTATAAGTGTATAATAATTAAATAGTAAATAATATACATATGTATGAATAATGTATAGATATTTGTATAATAAATAAAACCTATATTAAGAAATAATTAATAATAACATATCGGAAATAAAAAAATATTAGGCGTAAACAACCCATAGAGGACCTAAGGCCTAGCTTCTCCAATCTTTGTGAGTGGGAAAAATTATATTTTTGACACGAATGGAAGGGACATACACTTTGATGCCGATTCCAAACGGCAATTTATTCTTTTATGATAACTTTAACTCTTGGATTCGTTTTGGTCGTGCGAAGAGTTTGACTTTGTTTCATGGGTTAAAATAAGAAAAAATAAACTGAATCTGCCTTTAATTGATGAATTACTAAAGTAGGAGAATGTACAAAAACACGAATATGTTCTCATTTATGTTTTGAATGGATAAATTTTATTACAGTATAGGCCCTAGGCCAACAAATATTGTATATATGAGTCGTCCGTAGATATAGATTTTGTTAAAAACTTGACTTAAGCGCCACCTATTGGATCACATTATTGCTATGAACTATTATCTCAACAAAATAAATATATTGTGTGAATATGACCTAAGTCGGTGAAGTCGCTTAGAAGTTTTACCAAAACACACATACGCAAGAAAATTCAATAAAAGTATAAACAATCCTCAAGAGACATAAATATATTACTATACAGTATGCGGATTAAAAAAAATTAGAAGCAAGACTATGCCACACTGTCGTGCACTTTATATTTTTTTTAACTCTAAATAAAGACGCACTGCAATCATTTGTTTTTCGAGTGATTCCTTCTTAGTACCTATGTACATCCATAAATTTAATATTTTTCTCCAATAAACTATAAATAAACACATTCTGTTTTGCAGCAGCACGGGTTCTACACAGATGAACTTTATATAATCTCACCTACTGGATGATCTCGACTAATACTTAAATTCGTATTGATAAGAATTCAATCGCCGTTTCGCTTACTGCGCCCCCATACTAAAATCACTATCGAACAAATCCCTCGCTGATAAGGAGAATAATTTTTGAGATTAAATCGGCAGCAAAAAGCGAACTCGCACTTCATATTATGCTCAGTTTGTAATTGAAGTCGTTTCTATTCAGATCGTTGGTGTCGGATCACAGCAGAAGACTAGAAGCGCGCTAGGAAGTTCTGTGGCGTTTAAGTTTTCGCTAGATCGAAAAATAAATAAAAAAAAGTTTAATTTAAAAGTTCGTATTTGATTTTAGTGCACTTAAAGCAAATATTTTTCTTTTTTTAAAATGGGACACATGGAGGATGATTCGTGGAAAGTGTGCGGCATTTCCAAAAAATTCCCCACTTATCGCAACTCTAAACTTATAACTTCACGCAGGTATGTATATAATAGAAGAAGTTAGTGGAGAAAGTTTACTGACCATTCTACAAAAAAATCGCCGGGATAGTTGTGTTGCATCCTCAATAAATTAAATTTTCGTTATTCTTTGGAAATCACATAAAATTATTTGTGTAGTTTTTTTCATATAATAAAATGTAATATTGTATGTTAAGCCCTGTAAAATGATATAAAAAAAGATTCAAATGTATTTTAAAGGATCAACAGAGGAAACCGCAAGGCGGATTTAAATAATTTTTCTGATTATAATTTCCCAATGTTTTAATTTTAACAATTTTTGTGGACGTTTTTAAGCAATATGTTATTTACTTGACATATTTCTTAGAAAACGGGAAAAAATATTAAGAAATATTAAGACATTATTCCTTAATATTTTGCTCATTTACGCCGAATTTTTAGGTTTGTTTTAAACATTATTTTTCGATTATATTCGACTTAGAGAAATAAGTTTCGATCAAAAAATTATATATATCCTTCTAAAATATTAACTTACAGAAATAATTTTGCCACACTCACTTTTTGGGATGTTTTTTTACGGGTATTGTAAGTTTATGATTTATTTTGCAGAAAAAGCAATGAAAGATTTTACAATATTTACAAAAGTTCTAATGCCAGATCACGTTAGGTCAAAGGAATAGTTATTACGAACTTTTTGGGCAATTTTAAAGGAGCAAAATATTTTAGTTGAAGCCGTATGCCACTGCCCTTTATTTAGAGGTTCATTCATATATATGGAGTACGCAATACTATACCTCCTGAACTTCTGAAAATTAAAGAGCGCAACCGATGTTTAGAACAACTTGGGTCATTTGATTTAATTGCAGTGCCCCCAGATATGGCGGCACGCGTGTATTTTGTTGTTTGGGATCGTCGCACGAATTCATTTGAAAACAACAAATATAGCAAAACGTTTTTGTGCTAGATAAGATTATATATATTTTATTGACAAAATATATGTCCGTATTAGGTACTTATCAACACATTCGACATTTGCCCTGTCATTTTTAAATAAAACATTTGGCATTTTTAAATTTAAGATTTAAATATGTATTTGGTATGTTGCCACCCAAAGTGACACGCCCCCTCTGCTGAGTCATGTTATATTTGATTTTTAAGAGCTTATAAGAAGGTATATGTATTTTTATCACGAGTGACATATTAATATCTAGTTGTTCATGGCCTTTAACAATACACATCAATAATAATACAATACATATATGAATGCATTATATTTAATTAGGTTTATTAATTTTCATACTGTAATGGCACAGGTTATTGTTGACAACTGATATAAGGGGTTAAATTACTGCAGTATGTCTCGACGACTTCTGTTTTGTAGGAAATGCATTTATTTGTTTTACTTTAAATAAAATAGTAACACTTCAGCTGTTGCATATTAAAAACAAAAACATAACGATGCATTTATCTGACGCATGATTACCCTTAGTTCTTCCGGGATTTAATCACATCTAATTTAATACGACGTTGCCTTCTGATATGATATCTTATTAAGTGTCTGTCTTTTGGCTCGTCCGATACTCGCTGTAGCTGTGTTTATGCTATTATAACTTAATTGGATTGGTATCTACTCTAACAATACCAAGTTCCAAATTCCAATATGTCATATAAGCTTAGCCCAAGACTTAGTCAGCGATTTGAACTATGTTTGAACTACAATGAAATAATTTGTTCTTAAATGAGGTCAGAAGCCTACAAAAAATTTGGCCTGTTGAATGAACTGCACTAAATTTGTAGCTCTTCTTAATTATTATTGATAAGAATTAAAACCAGTTTTCTTGACTGCGCCCCCTATGATAACTTCGAAAGATTAAATTGACTGCTAAAGCACGCAAACAATTTATATTGCGATTTGTTTTTTATTGAAGTCGTTTCTATTCAGATCGCTGTTGTCGGAACAAAGCGAAAGACCTAGCTTGTCTAGCTATTTGATTAATGTTAAAAGAAGTCTATCAAATAGAAACTGCAATACAGACATTGAATGGTTCACCTTTTAGTAATTAAATTAAATTCATTTGTTAAAAGACGCGCGAGAACAACAGAATTAGTGCATAGTGTCAAAAGCACAAAAGATGGCGAAACCGGCAACTTGTATATCTTATAAACTCCCTACTTATCGTAGATCAATCCTTATCACTTTGCACGGCACGGACACAATAGATTAATATGTTAATATTTTGATGTGATAAATACAGTGTTGCGTGTTATTGCAATAAATGTCAGAAATTTCTTTTTCAAAACTGGTTTTATATTTAAGTCTTTAAACTACATTTCGTAGATAATTGCATAGTTGGTTGCTATATTTATCCACTGCGTATTTTCATTGATTTGTGGTTTAGGTAAATGCAAATCTACGTGTACATATGTAACTCGAGTGTGGTAACTTCACACCGAATCAATGCAAAATGATATTATTTTCTAAGGTTTGTTGTAACAATAAAACAATGACCGCAGAAGTCTCAAATCAGCAAAAGTGATCATCGCGTTTGCATTTTATATGTTCAAATAAAATAAAAATGCATAAACCTTATGACGGCGTATTAAAGTAAAGCTAATCAACCTAATTTGTAAGCTCTCAAAGTAAAGCAAACTTACTCATTGCGATAAATCAGAATCTCCTTGAAAAAACATGCCCTTCCTCGAAACGTTTGACATAAATTATATGAAGAGATCTCGCTGTAGAAAAAAGTAGACAAACAAATTACTCTATACGAATAAAATTATATGAACTTGATCAACTTAAAAATCTTTGGGCGTCAAAACGATATATGTAATCGCTTTAATATTCCTAACATGAGCAATATATTGTTGACGGTTGTTATGTGATTAAATAATAATTATTCAAAAGTAGGGCTATAATCAACAATTACTTATATGGAGTTTCAATTGTCAGCAAACAATGCAAATTTCCTGCGTTAATATGAATATCCACAACTGTGGGGTACATTTCAATGTACCAAAATCAGTTATCACGTAATACGAGCACTAACAAATAGTTATTATTCTAATATTTCAGTTGGCAGTTGGGAAAGCAAGAAGATGATGGAGCTGAAGGACTCTGGCGCATTTACGATACACTTTACGATTTTACTGAATTCATTGACAGGCATCCTGGAGGAGCTTTTTGGATTAAAGAAAGTCAGGTATGTTATTAAAAAAGACAATGAATTACTTCTGACGCGAAATATAATAAATTTTGAATTATTTCAGGGACTTGATATTACCGAGGCATTTGAGGCTCATCATATTTCTCTTGGTCCCGCAAAACTTCTTCCCAAATACAAAGTTCGGGAGGCAAAGACACCAAGAATTTATACTTTAACAATGGAAGAAAATGGTTTCTACAAGACCTTAAGGTCACGTGTACGTGAGAAGTTGAAGACCATCGACTATACTCCAGCCAAGCGAACTGATGTAAGCGAAATCATATCTAAAATAGTCCAATCGAACTAAATATTTAAACTTGTTCGTTTAGCTCATTCACACAGGTTTACTAGTTGCGGCATTTGCTTTTGCCATTGGAAGTGCAATCTTTGATAGTCTGCTCTTAACAATACTTGCTGGTACGTTCTTATGTTGGGTAACAATCGCCTCGCATAATTACTTCCATCGCAAGGACAATTGGAGAATGTACGCTTTCAATCTGTCGCTTATGAATGTCTCGTCCTGGCGCATATCGCATGCACTTGCGCATCATATATACCCAAACTCGCTGCTGGATCTGGAATTGTCAATGTTTGAGCCTCTACTCTGTTGGTTACCGAATGAAAACTTCAAATCAGATTTTCAGCGCTATCTTTCGATCATTATTGGCCCTATTGTATATGCCATTGCGTTCCCTGCCTCCATGATTGTCAGGTAGTTTAATGAAATATTTTTCCTAAAAATGATAGCTTAAAATTTATTTTTATTTTTAGAATTGTTTATTCATTTAAGAAAAGTAATAACGTTTTGTACTGGCATGATTTGATCGGCTTGAGTATTCCCTTGTCAATGTTCTTGTTCTCCGACATAACATTATTCGATGCTATTAAGAGATGGATCTTTATTGATATGCTTGCTAGTTTTTGCTTTGGAGTTATTGGATTGAATGCCGCTCATCATGAACCAGAAATTTATCATGATGGTGATGCTCATCGCGAGGATAGAGATTGGGGACTTTTCCAAGTAGATACAATTACTGACCGCAGCGATTTGAAGGGATCACAATTTCTGGTTCTTACTCATTTTGGTGATCATGCCTTGCATCATTTGTTTCCAACACTGGATCACGGCATTCTGCCACTTCTATATCCAATCTTCTATGAGACCTTGAACGAATTTAAGGGACACTTAAGGGAACATAATCATATCGAGCATATAATTGGCCAACATAAGCAGTTGCTAAGGAACAAGCCAAATAAAATTCCCCCAGGATCCGGAAAGTAATTTTCCATCGTTGAGCATTGTTTTAAATGTTTTTTTTTGTTTGTTTTTAATTAAAGTTTATGTAGAATAGAGGAAGAGGTGTTTATGAATATATTTTTATAAATAAAGGAGTTAAAATGTTACGTATCAGATATTGTTTTTAATTGCTATATGTGAATTACTGAATGTCCTAAAAGAGGACAAAGAGGAAATTGCAAATATAAATGCAAACAGTATGAGAGAATCTTTATCTGTGGAAAAGATGCTTAGCGTGACAGCAGGAGTTACCCATGATCGAATTTGAAGTTCAAAGAACCAGGGAACCCATATAAAAATAGTTGGAGTACGACAGAATGAATGAGAAGTTGCTATTGCCATGTTCAAAGGGAAAACGAACTCCGTACAAACGCATAAGATAGGTAGGCTTTAAATAAGCCTCATCACAAAAATGCAACAATACTGGTATATTGGTGGTAAACAAAGTCTGTTACTACCTCAAAGTTATGGCCAGTCGATTGTGGCACTCTGGTGTTGGCAACATTTAACCTTCTTATGGCAACACTTACTGACAGTATTTAAATGGTTTTGCTTCGTTTACCATTAAACCTTTTTGTGTTCGAATAGTTGTAAATGCACCAATGACAGCTTACTGTGTATTACCAGTTATATCAACATTCTCATATACGACATTGAACTGTATTTTGAAAGATCGTACCTCATGTATGATATATGAAATAAATGTTTTTTTCCATATCTTATCATCTACAAGTCTCTTTCCGGTTCTTGTTACCCTGACAAGACCTTTTTAGTTTTAAAGGAACTTTCCAACATTATTCCAGTAGTAGCAATTCCCTCTTTTGCTAGCTTATGAGTTTTTACTGCGTGTGCTCTTCATCGAACCCGGGATTTTGCTGTGTCAGGCGGGTGAAACCAAGCATATTAGTTGCAGGCCTTCTCATAGCATCTTGGACTTCCAGCACTTGATATTGATACGTGTCGATAAAAAAAAATCAATCTGTTTGGCGGTTTGCTCATTTGTTGACCGCCATTTACCTTTGTGAATATTGAGGTAAGAAAACCGTGTGCTTGCTATCCCGTTGTTAAAGAAGCTTGTGATACAAAAGATGACCCCGTTTCCATTTTTGGCATTAAAATCACCTAGGACCTTAGTTCGATCTAACTGCCACCGTTGATTGCGAGGTAGTTAAACAAATTTTGCAGGATATCAGAATACGAATTAAACTTCCCAAGATAAAGATGAAGATAGAAAGGAAACTTCCCACTTTGTCTCAAATAAGAACGTCTCAGTAATTTCTTTTTATTGATTTACATTTATTTTGTTCCTTTTTTGTATATTTTTTTTTATTTTATAAATTAAATAAAGTATTTTCGATAAATTAAAAAAAATAACATAACGTAAGCTCCATAGTGTTTTTTTTTTGTTTCTTTTACATTTAAATAAAAATTAATAAATAAAAAATATATGTTTTTTATGATGTTGATATGTGCTCTTCCATCGACGGCGACAATTCCTAGCTCTTGTGTTTTTTTTAGATGACGGGGCTTTGTTTTTTTTTATATAAAAATAATAAATACATAGGTAGGCAAAATAACCTCTTTTCGAGACGAAAATGTGCAAGAATTTTCGTTCGAATCGCGTTTATCGTTAACAAAATTACATTTTTAGTTTTAATTATGTTAAGTTTCTCCCGT
Organism: Ferdinandea cuprea; assembly: GCA_963576555.1. Classification (NCBI taxonomy): domain Eukaryota; kingdom Metazoa; phylum Arthropoda; class Insecta; order Diptera; family Syrphidae; genus Ferdinandea; species Ferdinandea cuprea. The sequence goes on from OY754958.1 coordinate 30,795,627, forward strand.
CGTTCGAAGTCATTTTTATTTTATTTAAAAGAAAAAAATTAAAAGAACAAAATAATAAAAAATGAACATAAAAAATATTTTTTTTTTTTAAATTAAGATAATTAATTAATTATAAATAAATTAAATGAAATGGCATTTAGAATTCGTTTTCTGGAGCAAGGTCGAATCTGGGTGGGAAAGCCAATCCGTCGAGTTGTGGCCGTACGGACGCTCGGGGCTGTAAAAAAGAAAAATTAATTATTTGGTATTGGCTTCATAGCAGAATCATAGAAATAAAAACATTTCAAACATGCAAAACAAATCTGTAGGACAAAAACAAAATAATTCGAATTGAATGAATACTTTGTGTACTGGGGAATAAAACAAATTTAAAATGCACGTTTTGTGGTGCTTCAACAATTACAAATTACAGTGAAACTAAAAGTGTATCAATAAAAATAAATAAAAACGATCACAACGATCATGTGTTTGTTTTTTTGTTTTTTGGATATGAACTGCTACAGAGAAGGGTCTACTACGGCTGTGTTGGCCAATCAAGACTTTTTCTGTGCAATGTGTGGAAACAAAACAGAATTCTTTAACATTCACTAGAGTATATGTGTGTAACATGTCAAGAGTTTCAACAAATAAGAACAAAATCAAATCAAATAAAACGTCACTAGGACATCCATCACACAACACGGAAATTAACCAACAGTAGCGGCCCGCTAATATTGCACTTACAAATGTAATGAAAGAGAGTGTGTTGTGTGAGAGATAGAGTGAGTTATTTATAGTTCCAGCGCACTCTTGCGGCCACTCTTAGGCGTTGTTTGCTGAGATAGAAAGTATAGAGATTTATTTTTGATTTTAGGAATTTGTACAGCTATTTGAATGATGATATTTTGAACTGATTTTGTTATTCTGAATTGGATTTTGGATTGGTAGTAGTACATAGTAGTTGTTGTAGAACTAGTAGAAGATTTGGTGCTATTATGGTAGATGGTGGGCTAGTCTACAAATCTCTTTGCAATAAATTCTCAAATTTTAATTTCAATGCCGATTGTTGTGCCTATAAATTAATTTAAGGAATTTTTTGTATTGTCATCAAATTTTGTAAGCATTAATTAAAGGAAATATATTAAAATAGATGAAAACAATTGGGCTTGGAACTTACCGCTGGGCTGGCACCACGACCAACTGAACCGGCACGTCCCTTGGCACGGAATTTGCTGATGGCTTGTTCGGCTAAATCGGCACGCTCTTCGGCTTCTTCCAATTCTTGTTGGGCCTTACGGAATTTGGCCAAGTTCAAGGCAGCGATCTCCTCGGCTTCTTCGATCTGCCTCTTGTATGTCTTAATCTTCTGTTGCAACTTATCTACCAAGTCTTGCATGCGTTCGTGGTTCTTGCGATCCTCTTCGGATTGGAAGGACAATTCCTTAATGCGACGCTCTGATTTGCGGAGGTTCTTCTGGGCATCGGCGTGTCTCCTCTGTTCACCGTCTAATTCGTTCTCCAATTCGCGGACACGTTGTTCCAACTTTTGGATGGCCTTCTTGCCTCCCTTAAGGGCGTTAGCTTCAGCCTCATCCAATCGGACTTGCAATTCCTTGATTTGTTGTTCAAGGGCTTTCCTGAGTTTCTCTTGTGTTTGGGCGTGATCTTGTTCGGCGCGGAGCTCATCAGCAAGGCGGGCAGCATCAACCATAGCCTTCTTGGCCTTTTCTTCGGAGTTCTTGGCTTCGTTCAAAAGTTCATCCAAGTCAGAGTGGAGTGTCTGAAGTTCGGATTCCAATTTCCTCTTGGCGGCGGAAATAGAAGCGTTTTGGGCTGAAATTTCGTTGAGTTGTTCATGGGCATCGGCCAATTCTTGTTCGGCTTGTCTGCGGCCGCGGTCGGCTTGTTCGAGAAGAGTGCGGGATTCTTCGAGTTCGTTCTGGAGGGCGTTGGCACGACGTTCAGAAATGCCAAGTTGTTCACGGGCATCGTCACGAGCACGTTGTTCTTCCTCGAGGGCAGTTTGGATGTCCTTGAGTTGTTGTTGGTAGCGTTTGATGTTCTTTTGGGCCTCGGCGTTAGCCTAAATTAAAAAAAAAAAACATTTTAGTTTAAAAATAACTACCTTGGAGAATAGCTTTGAACTCACCTTGTTGGCATGATCCAAAGCAATTTCGAGTTCGTTGATGTCAGCTTCCAACTTCTTCTTCATGCGAAGAGCCTCAGCCTTACCCTTAGCTTCAGCTTCCAAAGAGGCTTGCATGGAGTCGAGTGCGCGTTGGTGGTTCTTGCGGGTGTTTTCGAATTCTTCCTCCTTCTCTTGAATGCGACGGTCAATTTCTTGACGAACTTGAGACAATTCAAGTTGAGCACGGAGAACCTTGTTTTCTTCTTGTTCCAAAGCAGCCTCAGCTTCTTCGAGAGCAGCTTGGAGTTCATCCTTTTCGGCTTCAAGGCGTTTGCGTGCCTTTTCAATTTCATGGATGTTGCGGCCACCCTCACCAATTTGGTCGAGCAGATCCTTAACTTCATCGGCGAGATTCTTGTTCTCACGACGGACGGCTTCAAGTTGTTCCTGGCCTTCTTCGTAAGCACCCTTGAGACGGAACAATTCGGTGGAGTAGTTGCGGCATTCCTTTTGGGAAGCGTCCAACTCGGCGGCCAAATCGTCGACCTTGAGCTTCCATTCTCCAATGATCTTGTCGAATGCCTTCTGCTTCTTCTCGGCAGCGTTGGCAATAGCATTGGCACGGTCGACTTCCAATTGCAAATCTTCGACTTCGGTGGAAAGACGTTGCTTGGTCTTCTCGAGGGCAACGCACTTCTGGTTGAGCGATTCGATTGTCTCTTCGGCTTCGGCCAAGCGAGCTTGGAGCTTCCTCTTGGCTTCTTCCAATTCCTCTGAGCGGGCAACACCATCGGACTCGTACTTGCTGCGCCAGATTTGAGATTCGGCATTAGCCTTGCTGAGTTGACGTTGCAAGTCAGCCTTGCCTTCAGCTTCTTCCTCAACTTGTTCACGGAGGTTGTCGAGGTCGTGTTCCAAGTTGCGGAATTTGCCAAGGAGTGTGGCACGTTCGCGTCCCTCTTCATCGGCAAGACGCTTAGTATCCTCGAGTTGTGTGGTCAAAGAGATCTTGATCTTGGACAACTGTGACACTTGAGATTCGGCTTCTTCCAATTGACGCAAGAGGTCGGAGTTTTCGATGGAGAGCTTCTTCTTGGAGGCATCGAAATCGTTGAGGGTCCTGTTGGTCTCGTCCAATTTCGATTGCACTTCGTTCAAAGTGTGTTGCAATTGCTTGGCGATCTTTTCTTGGGCATTCTATTATACAGAAAAACAAAAAGTTAGCATGTCCTTTTCCAAAGTAAAACGAATTTTGTGTTGATTTGACTGCATGAGCAAGCAAGCAAAATAAGTCATCATTGTTAAGGGGGTAACAAATATAGGGATTAGTTAGTTGTAAAGTTAATTTGGGGAGGGAAACAAAAGAGGTTTTAAGGTATTTTTATTTAGCATTTAGAGCTGAAGTGCTGGAGAACTCATCTAAGACACAATAGTCTTCAAGGAGATTCTTCTATTTTATTCTTTTTTTTTTGGATCGGCAATAAACTAGGCGAATAATTTGAGCGAAACTTTTTTAGCGAAATATTTACAGCGAATATATTGCGAATAATTTGCAGCGAATTTAAATGTATTGCATTTCAATACCTTCTCGTTGGAAAGGTGATCAACACCGGCGCGGAGGTCATTCAATTCACCGAAGTATTGGGCCTTCTCCTTTTCAGCCCTAAGAAATAACAAGTAAACGTTTGTTGTTAGGTTTAAGTGTTAAACACGAAAAACACAATGCTTATAGAGATATTATTTAGTTGTTTTTTTTAATAGTGTTAAATACTCATTTGATGCTCGTTGGGATTTGTGTCCATTTCCATTTTTGCTGTAGATCGATAAACTATTTCTTTTTTTATATGTGTGTTGGTGGTTTTGATCCTCTTCAGTCAGAAAGGAGGATAGGGATATTTGTTTTTTTGGGGTAACATTTATGTGATTTTGTTTGAGCACAAGACGGACTCATGCGACATAATTTTCGAATGCAATGTTTTTTTTGTGAGATCCGATAAAAATAAGTATAAAAAGACGTGCTTTGCTTTTAGTTTTACCTTTTCGCGAGCAAGTTGATCACAAGCGGCACGAGTTTGGTTCAATTCGTTGTGGCAAGTCTGACGGTCGTGTTCAGCCCTAATGTTTTATTTTTAAAAATGTTTAAATAAGATTAAAATTGTATGGAATTTGTATTTAATTCTTTGGACAAGAAACAATTTGACGAAAATATATTTTGACAATATAAAATTCTAAATCTCCATTACAGATTTTTTTTTTTATCAATATATAAAGTTTGTTATTGAAATGTATGTGCCGAGTAAAACGTGTTTGTGAAGTCTCACTTGGGCTTATAGGTAGTAGATGTTTAGTAGTGAATAGTTTAGTGATCAGAATTCTGATCGAAAATGAATTTTGTTCAACATCTTAGGCTCTGTTTCATTTAAACAGTCTTCCGGTAGCATTTATCTTCGAACAAATGAAAATAAATATGGCCTTTATCAAGAAAGCATATTTTACCTTCGAAGGACGAACACTATCACGAGTACAACACTAAAATCCCTGAAAGTAAAAGAAATATTTCAATGCAAGAATCATAACACTTACTTAGCCTTCAATTTGTTCAATTGATCAACTTGTTCGGCCATTTCAGCAACAGAGTCGTTGTGCTTCTTGCGCAAGTTAGCCAATGTCGATTCATGTTGGATGTTAGCTTCCTCCAAGTCACGACGCAATTTGCTCAATTCAGCTTCACGTTTCTTGTTCAATTCGATTTGAGCTGAAGTAGCACCACCGGCTTCCTCAAGACGCTCACCCAATTCCTCTAATTCGCGGGCCAAATCAGCACGTTGTTTCTCAGCCTTGGCACGAGCTTGACGTTCAGCTTCAACTTCTTCTTCCAATTCTTCAATACGGGCCTGCAATTCCTTGATCTGTCTCTGCAATTTACCAACAACAGATTGTTCATCTTCTAATTTGGCAGTGATTGATGAGAGTTCCTTGTCCTTGCGTTGAATGGTCTGTTCCAGTTCCTTTTTGTTGCGTTCCAAATCGGATACGGCTTCTTGGGTCAATTTCAAATCACCCTCAACCTTCCTCTTGGACTTCTCAACATCACCACGGAGTTTCTTCTCGCGTTCAAGTGAGTCTTCCAATTCATCCAAAGTTTGTTCCAACTTAGCCTTAACCTTGTTCAAGTGGTTAATCTTATCTTCGGCAGCTTGGAGTTCTTCACCAGTCTTCTGGTTGGATTCTCCTTGCATCTTCTTTTCCTTGTTCAATTTGTTGATGAGCTCATCTTGGTGGGCGATCTCGTCGTTCAAATTGCGGATTTGGTGATCCTTGGTGGCCTTGTCTTGTTCGCCCTTTTGGACGGACAATTCCAAATCTTCAATATCCTTCTTCAAGCCAGAGATTTCTTGGTCGGCCTTCTTCTTTTGTTGGAAGAGTTGGTTGCGGGCATCTTCCTCTTGGGACAAACGTTCTTGAATGTCCTAAAAATGTACAAAAGCCCAAAATAATTTTAGCACATTCTATATTTAGACACACACCCAAATGGATTTGAGAAAATATTTCTTTTGCAATACATGATTGATAATCCGCAGGGGCGTGTAGGCATTTTTTCATAAATAGATTTCGCACAGAAAAATTCACAAATATTTAGCGATTTTGATTAATTGAATTGCTTGTATTTAATTAAATTTGAATCAGGTTTGAATAAATGTTTTTCTTCGACATGCATTAGCTGTTGTCGCGCACTAAATATACGATTGATTAATCGTTTTTGATATGCCAAGTAATTTTGAAATATTTGTGAATTTCGAGCGGTTTAGATTTTTAGTTTTACTAAATAGCAATACTTACGCGCAATTGGTTTTCGAGGTCGTTCTTTTGGGCGGTGAGCTTAGCGGTCCTCTCTTGGAAGTCTTGAAGGGCTCCCTTTTCACCGGACAATGAGTCCAAAAGAGCGGTCTTTTCAGCCAACAACTTAGCGTTGAGGACTTCCAACTCCTTGCGGACCTTAACTTCAGCGGCATGAGCTTCCTCTGCCTTCTTTGCCTTCTCCTCGAGCCTCTGTAAATTTTTTTCAATATTCGATTCATTAGTGTTTGTAGGCGATGATTTTCCAACTTCATCCGTTGCTGGTGGTTGCGTTTCTACTGCAGACGATTCACTTTCTGCTACACCTTCCATTTTTATTATTTTTAAATTTTAAATATTAAATTTTCTTTGCAATGAACTTGAAGCCCGTTTACTTAGTTTTCTTTCTATCGGTAATAAAATGCGAAATTATCCTTATAAAAGGACAACACCAAAATTTGATAAATCCCTTCCGATTATTTTCGATTTTTTCTTATTAAAATAAATTTTTATCGTTGGACCGTGTATAGTATTTTTCTTTTTTCTTTAATTCGCACTTATTATTATTAATACTTTTGATTGTTGGTTTCGTTAAAAAAGAAAATACTACAAATTAATATTATCCTCAGTTAACTATGGTCCGATTAGCTAGCTGGTCAACAACTGGAATGTTGCTGCTAAGTCGATTCCACTTCGATGTGTGTCCCGTACGTGGGGCTAAGACTGATTAACACTCTCACGGAGTGCTTCAGGTAGGTTGAACTTTTTGAATTACATTTTTTTTTAATTTACCAAAAATATTGAAAATTACTCATCATCGTGTGTGCGCGAGCAGCCAGTGTATCTATACACATGATCTTGTGAGTGTATCTATGTATTATTCAGTTTATCCCCACCCCAAAGTAAAAGAAGACATTAATTTCAAATTTATTGAATATGATTTCTAAAGGAAGGAAGAATAATTTCATCTGTGTAGTAGTCATAATTCTAATTAAGTGATTATGGGCGAGGATGTTGGGAGGGGGTTTGATGTGTAAATGGCAATCCCACATTGGACGATTCATCTACATCATATTCGAATCATCATTATTCAACTTAATCATCACTTGATGGCCAATAGGAAGCCAGCAATGAAGGCTTATTAAACATGTTTTTTATTGCACTTCTGGGGCATGTGCAAATCAAAGAGATATATAAAATTATTTTATTGCAAAAAGATGCGTAAGAAACAGTTTTTGCACAAAAACATATGTAGGCAGAATGATTAATCGGTTTTCATCTTTCTAAATTTAATTGAAAAGAGAACTCATTATTGAGTGAGTAAGAGAACAATTTTAAAATGTTTATTCTTATTCTACACCAAATTCCAGATGAAATATTTTTTATACGACCAAACAAAGTTCCGTGAACGATACCAACGTTTCTCTTTGCAGAAAGTATTAAACAACAGATGTTGCAACAGACAATTGTTTGTTTAGATAAACAGTACAATTCCAAGAAGTGTGTTGAGTTCTGGAGTATCATTAAACATCAATTTCTAAAAATAGTTTTCTCACAAAACTAATGAGTTCACAGAGTATCTATGTGGCTGAGAAACACCTTTGCAATTGAACGATTTTCTTCCTACATACTTTTCTATTTTAGTTCAGGAAGCAAAACGATTCCATTCGCAAATTCGAAATAGCAAAAATCCATGTTTATAGAATATGGTAAAAATATCATAACCCAGTCATTATTATAAGTTGAACGGTTCAATATACAATCTTATTCGTATTCACTTAGTTGCAGAGCTACATATATGTTGCCTAAAAATACATTTTGTAATTTAATTTCTTTTTGTCACATCTTCACTCTTTGGAATGTGTCATATATGAACATTTGTAATTTTGTCATCTGACTAATTGGACAGGTGGAAATTGTCAAAAAAATTGAAATCATATTTTTAATGCGAGTATAATTGGTTACAATAGAAGATAATGAAATTGAGTAGGTACTCTTAGAAAATATTTGGAAATGGTTCAAGTGGGCTTCTTTGATATTCAATAATAAAAAAAAAATACTTGCGTATTTAAGTGTGGCATGTGTGTGTTATTTAAAGATATGTACTTGTTTTTGTACAAGAATTTTAGGTTTAATTAAATCTTCAGTTGGATATACATATTTATCAAGGTGCTGATGATCAGTACTATCCCAGTTCTTGTTAGCACATAAACATACGAGTATATTGGGCGAATTAATTTATTTTCAGTGCGAATCTATTTTGGGGAACACTAGCTATAGTAATTTATTGTTTTCTGGTCATTAATTGTCAAGGTTAGAGTAGAACAGTTAAAGATCTTTAGAATTAGTTTTGGAAATTGATACCATAACTGCCGCGATAGTTATGGAAGATAATCTACCATATTTTTTAATACGAATTATTTCTTATAGGAATTTTACTCAAAGTTGACGACCCTTGATTATTAATACTAAAATTAAAGTTAAATTTAGCAAGAACTTTTCACCTTTCATGGCAATGCTCGCATGTCATCAATTCAAATGTCTATAATTTTCCTCAATGGTTAGCATATACATTTCATATACATATGTAGAAATGAAAAAGATTCTAAAATCTATTTCTAGGTTTCTACGTTGCAGATAAGTGATTCGTCAAAAGTACTCCGCACCAACGTTCGATGAAAAAAAAATAAAAAAAAAAAAAAATAAATAACTAAATATACTTACGGCAATCTCATCCTCAATACGGCTGACGTTGAGGAGGGGCTTGACCTTCTGCCACAATTTGTACCATGGCCATGTGCGCAATTGCAAGTATTTGCGCAAGTTACGTTGAACAACCTTAAGGGCAACGCGTTGTTCTTGCAATTTCTTGAAGCCCTTACGAGCCAAGTAACCACGAGCCCAACCTTGCATCCAGGACATGATCTTACCAAGACGTTCATCACGGAACTCTTCCATCTGACCCAAGACACCAGCACGGAAGAACACCTATTGTTTTCGGGAGTAATTTTTTCAAATGTTAGATTTGCTTCGTTTTTGTATCCAGATGGCGTTCAAGTATGGTACGCCATCCTGTTTTTTTTTCATAGCACGGTTAATGGATATCTAACACACAATGGGAACAAAAACTAAAAGCGTTAGCGACATTTAATTCTTTCCAGAATTCTGGCATTTCAGCATGGAAGGAATAGGTCAAACGGGGATCTACCATTTAAAGGATCATTACAAACACACTTTTAGTATCGATAAATGAGTATGAGTTAAGTATGTGATGATTGTTTGTTTGTGTGTATTTTGTAGCACATTTTATGTATTGTTTTTTTTTTTGTATGTGTACCTTAGTATTACCCAGGCGGTATTGATCTTCAGGCAAGTCAATGTACTTTAGGATGATTTCAGTAGCCTTTTTTTCCTTGTCAACACCCACAAGTAATTTGGGGCACATGATTTTGTAACTAATGATGATTTTAAATGTGCGATTAGTAAAACAATTGAAATGAAAAAGAAATGGTTATTTTCTAAACACAAATCCTGATAGTTAATTCTTTAATAAGAGGTTTTTCTATCAGGAAACTAGTTCTATTCAATGGATCGGTTCTACATTGTGATAGTTGGGAAAAAACTGTTGTCTTCGAATTCAAATATCCTTTTAAAGGAGTTTCATTTGACTCAAATATACATGCAATTCCAATGGGACTACAAACTATGGTATGGTGATTTAAGAAAGTTGCTTGGAAGTATGTACGCAACTTGAAATGAGAATTCTATCCAAAAATTGTTTGTTTGAGTTTATCACCGGCAAAATCTTCAGTAACTGGTATAAAGTATTTTTGTTTTGTTACATCAGAAGTTTATCGATAATTCTTGGATAGTTGAAAGAAAGTTGATACTAAGAAGCACACATTTTGCACGTCAAAAGAAGAAACTAATAAGTTGGAAAAGGAATCGTGCCTTAGTGTGTCCAAGACGGTATAGATCTGGATCGAGTTCAGTTGACTCAATAACAATTTTAGATGCCTTCGTTACGTCAGGAACATCTTTAATAAGTTTTGGGCAAAGGATTTGGTACCTGTAAGATGTGTGGGAAAATAGAAAATAATGAATTGAAACACAAAAATAAATATGCAAGAGGAAGATAGTATTTAGAGAAGGATATGATTGAGAGATAAAATGCCCTGATAACGCTGAGTTCTAAGTTCTTCTATTGTAGCTATGAGTTGAATTCAATATAACGCAGAGACGTTTGAATGTTTAAGTCTGATTTTTGTTTTTGTAAAATAAAATAGAAACATGTGATGTGCTTTCAAGAAAAGGAAGTGCAAAATACTAGGTCAAACTTATCACAAGGGGTTCAAAATAAATAATAATAAAAAAAGGAATCTACATGAAGTTGGATTTCATTACAAGAGGATTTAACATTTAAAATAAATTCAAAGCAGCTGTGTATAACTACACTACAGGAACTTTTTTTTTTCTTTTTAAAACACAACTGCCTCTCAAAAAAAAAAATCTCAAAGATAAACATCACTATAGAGGATCGGATACAAATGTAAAAATGCTAGGTTTGTATTTTATTTCGCCTGCCTTAGTATGACCAATACGGTACATATCAGGATCCAAACCGATGCTTTCCAAACACTTGGCGGCGGCATTCTTAGGTTGCTTTTCAGCAGCCATTAAAGCTGGTGCCAAAATCATGTAACTATAAAGTTTAAATTAAAAAATATTTATTGTAGATGGTTATTTAAATGATAGTTTCCTAAGAAAAAGCTAAACCCTCAAGACCTACAACCCTAAAGTAATGTAAAAAAAACTAATTTATTTAAGTCAACTTACCGCATCTTGAAATCTGGGTACACCATCCTGTTGGGGAAACCTTTACGGCAAATACGGATACCTTCAAGTACACCGTTACAGGTCAATTGATGCATAACCAAGTGAGCATCCACGAGACCAGGTTGTTTCATTTCATTAGGAATGATACAACGTACGAAATGAGGTTGTGTTGAACGCAATGTTGTCATCAAGCTGTTCAACTGTTCTTTGTAGGCTGAAGAGACAGTAGCGAAACCACCACCCTTCTTACCACGACCTCCCTTAGCTTGTTCACCGCCACCAGACTGTCCAGGATGATCAGCGAAGATTTCGACCAACAATTTGTTGGAAGATTTCTTGAATTGATCAACAACGGTGTCGTTCAAAGGATCCTTGTTCTTCTCCAACCAACCGGTGATGTTGTATGATACACAACCAGCATAATGGCCAATGGCGAAGTGAGCGGCTTGTTGACCGGGCTTTGGTGGTTTTGGCTTCTGGAATGGTGCCGATTTGCCCAAATGGGTGTTGGTCAATTTTTCGGCGAAGGTTTGATCGGTGGCCTTGGGGAACATAGATTCTTCTTCAAGGATGGACAAGATACCCATGGGCTAGATAAGAACAAATAATAAAGAAAAAAAATATATTAGATATATTACATTTTGCGAACTGTAGAAGTTGGTTAATTATTTTTCACGTATTATATTATAGCATTTTATTAATTTATTATGCAAAGTAACATATATTCTTACCTTCATAACTAAAACGCTAGTTTTTAAGAAGCATATATTTAGAATAAATAACATGTTTTATGCAAAAACACCTGCGTTTCCGAGGTGTTTTTTTAGAGCAAGCTTTGTAATTTTTAGTAAGAACACACGTTAAAAAAAAATTGTATATTCTCCTGAAGAAGATTAGTGGGTTAGAATTTTATATAAGTACGGGACCCCTATTTTTGAGGGGTTTTGTACCTTTTCAATTAATTCAATACACTGTTGCAGATCCATTCCGAAATCAATGAAGGTCCATTCGATACCTTCACGTTGATATTCTTCTTGTTCAAGCACAAACATGTGATGGTTGAAAAATTGTTGCAACTTTTCGTTAGTGAAATTTATACATAATTGTTCGAATCCATTGTACTGTAGGTACGAAACAATTTTGTATTGTTGTTTTTTTTTTTTTTTTTTTTTTTTAGAAAAGTGAAGAAAAAATTGGATAAAGTATCATATAATAGTCATTTTGAATATATGATAGGTTGGTAAAGGAATATTGGGTTTTGGGAGTTTGGGATTTATATTGATAGATGCCAACACAAAATCATACACAAAGTCACAGCAAAACAAAGTAGAAATTTCTTTTTTGTTCGTTGCTTTCTTGAGTTCATAAAGCAGTTGAAAAAACCTCAAAGTTGTTCTAGACAATTTTTGTTTCGAGGATTCCCAGAGAATTAGTAAATTTATTTTAATCGCGTGCCTATATTTTTTTTTGTTGTTTTCTAATACCTTCTCAATTAAATCAATACAGGCGAGCAGATCCATGCCGAAATCGATAAAGGCCCAGTCAATACCTTCCTTCTTGTATTCTTCTTGTTCAAGAACGAACATGTGATGGTTAAAGAATTGTTGCAATTTTTCATTGGTGAAATTAATGCACAATTGTTCGAAACCGTTGTACTATATATAAAGTGCATGTTGAGATAAATCATTATGGTGCATAAAAGAAATTCTTTTACAAAAAAAATACTGTGAAAGTGTGCATACTATAACTACATGCAAACAAATTTGTGACGTAGTGCGACATACATAGAAATTATGTAGCTTACTGTTCAAGATGCAGTTCCTTCTATTAGATCTGTTTTCCTTACTTTTTATATTAAAAAAAAATCTGACATATTACTAACATAAACTTGGTTAAAATTATATAAAATGTTGGCTTTCATTGGATAGGCACCTTTTCAATGAGATCAATACAGGCCAGCAAATCCATACCGAAATCGATAAACTCCCAATTGATACCTTCTTTTTTGTATTCTTCTTGTTCCAGGACGAACATGTGATGGTTGAAGAATTGTTGCAATTTTTCATTGGTGAAATTGATACACAATTGTTCGAAACCGTTGTACTAGTGGATGTTTTATTTGTTCAAGAAAGATTAATGTTTTGTTTCAAAATAGCTTACAAATTCCAAAGGTAGGAAGGAGAGTGTAGAATAGAGTGTTTTCTTTGTGTCTAATCTAGAGAAATGCTTATGCAAATTGCTTTACTTTTTCCTAGCTGTAAGTTATTTGTAGCAAATTAAGTGATTGTAGATTCATATTTACCTAATGCCTGATTACAATATATTTAAATATGAAAATAAACAACTAAACCGGTTTAGTATAGATATTCTATTTCGTTTTTTTTTTAATTTTACTTGTGCATCGAAAAAACAGAACTTAAATATACATTTAACGCTATTGTATTTCAAGTAAATCTAATTTTTTAACGAAATAACTGAAGCCCTATTTCACTTTCATGTATAGATTTTGTGTATATCTTGTTTTGTGGACCAGCAATTGATGAACATTCCTTTGGTTCAAAAGAACAATTCATCAATTGCTTAGACGTTTAAAAAAAATCATTTCCAATTCCTATTCAAGTATAGAAATTAAAAATGTTTTTTTTTCAAAGCATCCCATTTAATATATGTAGTTGATGGAAGAAAATACTTACGTCGAAAATTTCGAAACCAGCAATATCCAGTACACCAATGAAGTGCTGGCGTTTTTGCTTTGTATCCAAAGTTTCATTACACTTCTTAACCAACCATTTGAAGAGACGATCGAAGACACCCTTGCAGAGGGCACCAATGGAGTTGGTGACTTGTTGCACGTTACGACCTTGGGTGACGAACTCGTTACCGACCTTAATACGGGGCTTCAACAAGTTCTTGTACAAGTCAGCGACATCACAACCGAAAAGTTTGGCAACACGGCCACCCTCTTCTTCACCATCTTGTTCAGCCTGTTCTTCGCGACCCCTTTGCTTGAATTTCATACCACCCATATGCATGACGGCGGCAGTGATTTTGTATACATCCTCCTTTTCTTGCTTAGTGAAGCCCAAGATATCGAAGGCTTGCTATAAGTTGAATATATGGGGATTGTACAAAGATAGATTAGTTTCTGGGGAATTTCTTTCATTTCTTTTTGTTTTTCACATACAATTTTTTTTGCAAAGAAATAGATTTTTAAGCGTAAATTTAACATTTGCATGCAAGTAACACTTTCGTAGTTTTATTTTTCTACAAAATACAAATAAACAAAAACACACAGGTAAAATTGAGAGCAATTGATAGCTGATTGTTTTTCATATTTGCATAGCAAGCTTTGTGCATCCTAAAAATAAAGGACTTCTAACAAAAGGTAGATAAACAAATATATGCGTTATCCATTGTTTTGGATTTTGTTTTAACTTTAAAATTATAAATAGTGCATTTAAACATTCCTATAAAGTTTTCAAAAATCTGTTTTTAATAACAGGTTTTTTTTTTTTTTCTGAAATAAAAACTTGCACAACAATTTCTACAAAAATAGGTAGAGTAGATAATTTGTAAACTTACAGAAACAGAAAAATTTATCGTATTGGTTTTGTTTTTTATTTTTTTAACTTGAAATATTCCGGAATTCAAAGAATCAAACAGAAATAGAGTTTAAAAAATGCATTCGAATAGAATAAACTAAAATAATTAAAACAAATTCAGGATGGTACTTAACATTCGGGAGATTTTTTTTTGTTTTTAATTTTATTTTGGTCCAATTGGGTACACTGACTATTATACATATAGCCGTTGAACAATTAGTCGTTTTTTTCAGACTAACATTTTTTCTATACATTAAAAAGTGCAATAACACGTAACATTCCGCGAAGATTGTTTGGAATTAATTTGCTCCTGCGTCTTTTTTTTTAATCTCCAAACATTCATCATTATAAGGTGGAAACACATAATAGGAAATAAAATATAAACTACATACATACTTCTAAAGAAAAAAAAGAAACAACATAACATTTTAACGAAGGAAAGTGCGAAGGTAACGAAGGTATTTAATTTACACACTTTCCGGTTCTATCGGTGTAAAACACAGAAAATAAATACACATGAAATTGTGTATTTAAACAGGCAATTGTTTGGTTTTCATTTTTAATACACTTACATCTGTCAAGGTGAATTCTTCACCATCATCCATATTGGGTACAGTGATTTTGCCTTGTGACACGTTAACGTAATCGTAAATATTGTCTGACAGGGTACACATGGCTGGAGAATATTGCAATTGGATTTTATGTCATTAAAAATATGAAAGAAGCCTTTGTTTCGATTTTTGTGTATACTTAAAATTTGATTGACTCGTGTATATGCAATTTTCGACCAATTGGAGTAATTAAAGTAAATAAATTAAATAATTTGAAAATAAATTTAGATTGCATGGGAAGACTGTTTGTTTGTTTTTCTTACTATCAAATTTTTAATATGATTTATGTTGATACATTTTTATGAAGATCGATATTTGTTCCGTTTCTTGAGCGCCCGCTAAATGTTTAATTCTAATTAATAATGGTCGATGGAATTTTGGGGTCTTTTTTATCAGGGACATTTTTGTTTTAACAACGAATAATACAATTTAAATCTAATCAAACTAAACCTACCAATAACAAAATAATGGAGTGAAAAAAACCGCATGTATAAAAATAAAATGTACATGTGTGCAATTAAAAGCCATTCCTGTGTGAATGTACAAGGTTTAAATACATTTTTATTTTACCTAAGCCAGGAGCGGGCGTTATACATATTTATAAATTTTATAACCATTGTGAGGAAACAAAAATCGTATATTTTTTTTTGTAAAGATCCCAGTGTCGGTGCGATTGCCAATTGAATAATAATTATATGGAGACCTGCTCCTAGCTAAGTTTGTAATTAAATGGAAACAAACAAACTTTGCTAACAAAAAGAAAATATATTTACATTTATTTTCTAAAAACCACTTTATATATTTTGTTTTTTTTTCTTGTGTTTTAATAGATCGGTAAATAGAAATGTGAATGTTTTCCTTTTTACAATAGATAAATTCCGGAATATCAGAAGAGATATCACCTACAGATGTATATACAGAAATATTTTGATGAAAAGAAAGTATAGAATGAGAAAGAGAGAGAGAGACAAAGAGAGATAAAGATATGGGGATAAATCGATAGTAAAAACAAAAATATTTTGTTTGTACAATTTTTGATTTTTCAGATTTTTGTTTACCGACTTACATCAGTCAATTCAAATTCATCACCATCGTTGACACCGGGAATCCTTGTTTTACCCTGACATATTCCAGGATAATCACCAATTCGTGGTGTTAGAAATGTTTGCTCTAATTCGTATAATAATAATATAAAATATTATTTATTATTTTGTTTAAATTTTTTGTTTCCTCAGTTATAGGGGGCATTCTTGTGATAAGGGGATATGTATTTCTTTTAAAATATTTTTTATTTAAATTATAAACCCCCAGCTATATGTTTTCCTGTTGTTCTATGTGGCGTGTAAGCATTCTTTTGCAAAAGCTGTTAATTTGATATCTTAATGTATGTTAAACTTAAATTAACATTGAAAGCAACATTTTTTATTAGTTTTCTTAAGAAAGAAAGATTAAGACCTTCTTAAGTTATCTCTTTGTGCGACAAAAAACAAAAAAGCGGAGACAGAAAAGTATGAGCATATAGTAATGTTCTGTTCGTCGAAGCTTACATCAGTAATGTGCAATTCTTCAGAGTCATCGATACTTGCTACAGAAACTTTTCCTTGGGATACGATATGGTAGTCGTAGATGTTGTTGGACAGCAAACAATAATCTACGTTTATTTTTTTAGGGGTTGTTAAAATGGGAATGCGGAATTAAAATACAAACAAACGAAATTTAAATAAAAAAAATGTTTTTTCATGTCTTAAAACTTGTTTTTAACATTTTTCGTTATTTAAATACATAACCTAATTTTATTAGGGGGATAGTGAAAGTTTTAAATATCTAATAACGCATTTCTTAAATCAAATTTAAAATTATTTACGCATTAGATACTTAAAACCACATTTGATATGTGGTTTTTTCTCACTGCTCGTGTAAAAAATTCATAAACTACACGTACATAGATACTTGCTTCTGGGTGTGATTGTTAGTTATGCTATCTATTTGATAATCCCTCTGTCAACTTTAGGGATACAGATAACTTTGGAAAACATAATTATAAATTGTTAGTTATGTTTTGTAAATCGAAAACCCTTTCATGGGGCTGTGTATTTTTTTTGTTCTGTGACTACGTATAATTCACATGTGAACAGAAAAACGACTTCAATTATCTAAACAAAATTTTCAAACCATTCAACAAACTACACCTAAGTAATACAAAAAAAAAATGTTGTGTATCCTATTGCTGTTATAAGATCTGCGCTAATATAAAAATCCAAAATAAAAAAAAAAAATAGAAAGTTCTTTTGACCAAGAACTAGATTAAAAGGTAAAATTACATCGGTAAGCAGCATTTCTTCGTTATCATCGATACTGGCGACGGAAATTTTTCCTTGAGATACGACATGATAATCGTAAATGTTATTTGACAGGAGACAAGCGTCTATATAGAATTGGGTTTAAATAATAAAATTTTGAATTAATATCGATGGAAAAAGAAATAAATGAGGTTCTCGTTGGTCATTCCTGACTTTCGTTTTTGCAGAATATACTTTTTCAGTGTGTATCCTGACAAAACATAATTATATAACTTTATCCTAAACTGAAAGTGTTTTACACTAAAAAAAAATTCATTGTAAATAAACGTGAAATGATAAGTGATATAAAAATAAACTTATAATAGTGAATGACATGAGTGCATGTGTGAATGAAATGAGATTTATACCTTTAACACCAGCAACGGCACCAGACATGATCTGGTAGAAGATATGGTAAGAACGTTCCAACGATTGTTGGGAGATGACACGAGCCTTTTCCAACAGATCTTTAAAGAAAAGCAAACAAGTTTGGATATTTAGACCCGCTCTAGTATTGATATTAAATAAAAAAAAACTTACAAGTCTCAATATCAGCACCAGCAAGTTTACCAGTTGGGCCGAAATGAATACGGATGAATTTACCCTATTTAGTGCAAAAGACAAATTCGCTTAGTTAATATACAAAACTTATTTATTAAATGTCTTTAAAATACTTACGAAACGAGAAGAGTTATCGTTACGGACGGTCTTGGCGTTACCGAAGGCTTCAAGAACAGGATTGGTTTGGACGACCTGATCTTCAAGGGAACCCTTAGATTTTTGGGATTCATCCTTCTTGGATGAGGCGCCGACAGTGGCGAAGTAGGCAATTACCTTCTTCGTGTTTTCAGTCTTTCCGGCACCAGACTCTCCAGTAATCAACATAGATTGATTAACGTGGTTGGTTAACATGTCGACGTAGGCACCATCAGAAATGGCGAAAATATGTGGTGGCACTTCATTACGGCGCTTGCCACGGTACATCTTGGCGCAACGGTTGGTATATACGGGGTAACGCTTGTAAGGATTGATGGCAACGCAGAAAAGACCAGAGTAAGTCTGTAGAAATGTTAGAAAAGTTAAATATTAGACGTTTTTCGCGTAAATTTTTTTGTTATAAGAAAAGGGCATAAGGATGCTAGAATGAATAAATAAGTTTTTTATTTATTCTTCTAGATCTCAGGATGAAAACATCCCTTTTCCACATTAATATTATGTGGTTTGAAGGGACATTTTCACAGGAATTTAGAAGTGTAAAACAAGCAAATATAACAAATAAATCCTTAGAAAAACCATTTATTTTTTGAAAGTATTCAGCTCTTGATGCGAATCCATTTGGTCGGTATATTTTTACCGATTTGTTTGGGTTCCATTGTTTCTACCAAGGTAGGAATGATAGACTGCATAAACAAATAGCCAATTAGTGCAAACGTAATTTTTTTTTGTTTGAAAAAAGTTTAAGAGCTGCACACTGAGCCAATAGAAAGCAATACTAATTTTCATTTTCTGCATTTTTTTTTCATGTATGTTAGAGCAATTTTTGGACAGTTATGATAATAAAGGTGGAGGATGTTTCTTTTTTCCAAAAGTGTATTAGGTGCTTGCAGGCGTTATTGCCAATATTTGTTTTTTTTTTTGGTGGGGATAAAACGAAACAATAAAGCATTACATTACATAGAAAGCATACTTACGTA
This sequence comes from Ferdinandea cuprea, assembly GCA_963576555.1. Taxonomy (NCBI): domain Eukaryota; kingdom Metazoa; phylum Arthropoda; class Insecta; order Diptera; family Syrphidae; genus Ferdinandea; species Ferdinandea cuprea. Next base: position 30,814,653 of record OY754958.1, read on the forward strand.
AATCAACTTATGGTAGTATCTCTGCCTCAAGTTATGCAACACAGAGGCATCGTTAAGGTATGTCAAATTTGACATATCTTCGGCTTTTTCGTATTTTGGTGGATTCACTTGTTGGAGCTGATCTTTCTTAAAATCTTTGCTCTGTTTATGAGATAAAACAAAAAAAAAACGTAATTAGTTATTGTCCCTTAAACACTTACGTATATGAGTTTGTGATAGTATCGTTGTCTTAAATTGTGTAACACACATGGTTCGTTAAGGACAGTCATGTCTGCCATATCTTCGATTTTTTCGAATTTTGGTGGATTAACTTTCTCAACTTTATCAGCCTTGAAATCTTTCCTCTATGGTTTTGTTTTAAAGATAAGTATAAATGTGCAATATATTTTGATAGAAAACTGATCAATGATTATTGTATGAGATGAAAAATGAATGGGTTTGATGTTGGTTTTTGTTTTTGTAAATAAAATAAATAAAGTGTTTTATACCTCTCCACCGGGCAAACCAACGTTGACGATATCGCCCTTGGTAGCCTTGATCTCTCCCAAAAGGTAACCCTCCTTCTCGTCGGGTACCCAACAATTCTTCTTCGAGTCATAAGGTTTCGATTGATCGATGCGTCGTTGTTCCAATGAAACGAACAAGTATGGGGTTGGATCGTCATCTTCCTGGCTGGCTACTGGTTTCGGCATTTTTTCTTTTAGTTTTTTTTTTACTTCAAGAAAACAATCAAAAACACTTGAGAGAGCTTGGGGCTAGAATTTGCGCGTTTTGATTTGGAAGTAAGTCAAGTAGTTTTTCTTCTCAGCCCAAATGCTTCCCTATAATTGAAATAAATAAATATCGATTAGAACATTTTCCAATAGACCAAAAGGGTTTTTTTATTTAAAATAAAATTGTATTTTCCATTCATATTTTTTGTAGTATCTGTATCCATGTATTTTTACATTCACTTTTGTTTATAAATGTGGCGCCGAAATGGTAAATTTTTAAATGTTTCATATTTTAAGTTGTACATTTATTTACCAGAGATTTATATTATATTAGCTGTAGGTTTTAGAATACTATTTAAATAATCCCTGCATTATAGTCAGTACAATATAATACAGACTCTTAGTTCAAGACCCTGTCTTTTGTACAAGTCCCAGTTCTGGCATTTATAATATCCATCCAAGTGCCAAGAATTGTTCTTGTAATTGAAATGCAACTCCTAAAGAACAAGTGGATTGTATTGAATGACAAAAAGTAAATGGATCCTGACTCTAGTAACGCTGTTGTTTCGGCTTATGCATGTTAAATGTTAAGTTTATTCAATCATTAAATATTTACTTAAAAGACTGTCAAATATGGCATTAATTTGTTTGGAAATGAACCAGGAAAATGTCAACACCGGCGGGAGCAAAATAACTGCATTATTGTTGTATGTGTTAGGAAACATTTGTCTTAAAAAATTGGCATGTTTTTTTCGCTATTGCCCGATGTATGCAGCTATGCGTGCGTTCATGGTCAAAAATTATGAACTATTGTAGCTTTAAATAGTTCCTAATATATGCATGTAAACGTTAAATAACGTCAAACATGTTTTATAATGTTGTTAATCTTCATTTAAATGCAAAAGTTAAATCTATTTAACCAAGTTAATTCATTGTTGAGGCAATTTGTATGTCAACTGTATTATTAATATCATCTGGTAATTTCGGTAGTCCAATTAGTTTAACACATAGTCCCGAATATTATTTATTTATTTATCATCCTCATTCTTAAATTTTAATTAGCTTTCCTTTCAAGGTTTGCAGCAGCTGCAGCTGCTTTAAATCACAACATTTGTAATTAAGTTTACAATTTGATAGCTCCTTTCATATGTTGCAAAGAATATAGTTTTTAAAAATAATTACATCTATATTAATATATTTTTTGTATATATACAAACTATAAAAGCTTTGGGTTAAAAGATAAAAAAAAATCTAATATTCTCCATCATGTATGTGTAGTTCATAATTAAAAAAAAGTTCCATAAGCATAAACTAAACACAAATATAAATCTGTGTAAAAGGAAATCTATTCATTTCCAAATACGTATTCGCTTCTCTTGTAATCTGATAGTATCTCTCACAAAATGTACAGTTTTAGAATTATTTCAACACATGTATCGTATCGCGCAACTATGAGGTAATACGCTTGCGTATGCTGTTCCTTTTTTTCTTCCGAATTTTGAATTGCATTTGGTTACTCAAACAAGTGTGTTATAGAATCGTATATCTATGTATAATATATATAGGTGAGCGTGTATGTATTTAAATAAAATTACGTAAGTAACGCGAAAAATTCTAGTGCCAACAAGTGTATCTTGAGAAAAAAGTTTAAAAATAAATCCATATCAATAAATAAAACAAAAAAATGTATATATGTATAGGATAGGCGTTGATCGTTTTTTTCTTTAATTTAAAAGTCACTACTACTTCAGGTTTTTTTTTTTAAATTAAAAATTTATAATTTTGTGTATGCTACTAACGATTCTTCATTTAATTGTAATAAATTTGGAATATGCATTTACTTGCATTTCCAAAAAAAAAAAAAATTTATACGAAAGTGCACAAATATTTTCTTGAAGCTCAGAATTATTCCAAAAAAATAATCACTTCAACTTACTTCAAATAAGGACACACTATTATTAATTCTTTTAACTTAATCGAAAATCGTTAAAAAGGACTTTCCGAGATCCTTTTATATTAAAAAAATATTTAATCAACAAAAAATTATTCGAAGACCGACAGAGCGAAAAATAAATTTCAATTCGTTTGAATAAAATAAAAGAGAACTGTGATCTAAGACGACCGAGTTGCGAGATCGCAATGAATTTAACCGAAGCTTTTTTTCACGACACAAAAAAATTATTGTTCATCTATTCGAATCAACAAAAACGCGTTTATTTTTAAACTTTCTTATACTAGAAGAGAAAAAAAACTATAAGTATATTTTTCCTCTTTCTATTTTGATCACGATCGCGATTTTCCGACAAACATACAGGTATACGTACGTGTGAACGTAATTCGATGTGTATCTATATGTGTGTAAAATGTCTAATTTCCTCTCTTTTGTCCCAGCGATCTCTCGCCTAATAGCCCTTATCTATTTAAAAAAAAAATTAACTAACTTAACGAAATTTTATTTATTAATTATTTTTTTATTTTCAATCATTTTAATATATTCATGAGTTCTAATATTCGATGATAAATATTTTCTATTTTCGTGTGAGATTGGAATACGTATTCAACTATTTGCGTAACATTTCAGGAATTTCATTTAACTTTGAACTTTTTTCTTTCCGAAATAACCAGTTTTTTGTTTTTTGTCACTTTTGAAGATCACTTGAGTTCTATTTCAATTTGTCTTTAAGCATTTTGAATTTTATTTAAATCCACTTGTTCGCTTACTGTGGTTGGCCTATTATAAAAATGTACCCTATTACACAAGTATTACTTCACAAGTTTTTCTTTTTGCACTTTCTAAGGTTAGTTTTGACACTGTGTAATAGTTTGGAAATTGACACTTTTTCACTTTTGAAAATTGTTGTTTGTTATTTTGTGTGCTCCATAAAATAACTGTTGATTTTTAATCCTTTTTTTTTTTCTTTTCTATTCATGAAGATATAATCCAAAGTGCGATAGGTAATAATCCAAAAGGTGTTGAAGATATCTTTCAAAGTTTTCCGGCATGCCACATTTTTTTTTATTATTATTATTGGTTTTGGTGTAAAATGATGGTAGTTAAAAGTAACAAGGATACAGATAAGAAATTGATATAGCAGTATAGTAACAACAATGATTTTTTAAAATTAGGGTAGCAGCAGTAGTAAAAAAAAATATGAATGAGAAAACAAAAATCCTAGAATCAGTGTTGCACTTACGCGTTCGAAAGCCGTTCTGACCAACACAGCCGGTAATGTTCCTTTTTATATGAGGCAATTTGATACCACATTCAGTTGTACGAAATTGGCATCAAAAATCGTATCGACAGACACCCGTTCCCGGGTTTGGCTCCCTTTTTGGTACACACAATGAAAATTCGAAATATGTGTGGCCGCATGCACTAACACTATGATTTCACACCAGATTGTGTGTAGAATACATAAAAAAACATAAATCCGAAAAGAAACCCCTTGAATGCAAAAGATACTCTCCACACATCAAAATTTTGAGAGCGCGGGCAATACCTCACATAGATTCTCAAACACCGATCGTGTGAGATTTTTCTTTGGTTGTGTGCGGTGTGGTTTCGAACTTCGGGAACGATTCGGATTTTGCCGAGAGCTTCAAATAAGTTAAGAAAAAAAAAAAAAATTTTGTGTGCAAAGGCATTTGGTTCCTGTGTATTTGTTTGAAATAAATTTTGCGTGAGATGGTCTAGTCACCCCAAAGGATGATACAGAATCTCTTCAGTAGCAAGGTGGTAGAATGATCATTTTACGATTTGTCATTTTGGCAACACTGAACGGATATCATCTCGCGCTCTCTGATATTCGAGGTTGCCACCATAGTTGCTGTCTGTCGCCGGCCAACATTATCATTTTGAAACATCGTCTTGGGGCGGTCATTATTGGCATTTTAGATTTATCGTTGAATATTAATGAGTTTATCGATATTTATTTATTTGATTAAATCTGTTTTATGTTTATGAAAGCCATTTCAAATTTAAAGGTCGAATTCCCAATTTTTTCAAATATTATTCTAATGAATGGAAAATATATCCAGATTCTAAAAAATATTTAAGAACTTTTTTTTTTTAAATAATATTACATATTTGGAAAATATGATTTTCGCTGAATGTTGGTATTAAAATAAATTTAAAAAATTTGTAGTTGATTGTATCTTATGTCATAATATGTTCTGGATCAAAGTTTGAACGTATTTCGTTTCTCAATACTGGAACTTTTTTTTTTATTTCTTCAATTTATTTTAACTGGATACAGTTTTTTAAATTTTCATTCAGTTGCATCAAACCTGTAATATTGAGTTATTTTTTTTTTAAATAGTTTACATTCGGGGCATGTTGGTTCCCTGAAGTGTATTCTTTTGAGAATAGAAAAACATTTTTTGTGATATATACAAAATTTCTGTTCTTCTTCCCACATAGAAATTTAGAACAATATATATTTAGATTTTGTAGGTGTGTGGTTTTATGTGCGTTTTTTCGTCTTCGTAAAGTAGCAAGAGGATATATTTAAAACAAACATTCTCCTAGAATATATGATAAAAAAAACTCTATCCACCTTCTTCTTCTTGTATTTTACACATATATAACATAAATAAATAGAACAGTGCAAAATTAATTTAATAAAAAAAAAGTACTACATCTTTCCTTTTTTTAAGTTGGAGGATCTTTTTGCTACGTACACCACCAGTATGATTGTATTGATGTATATCTGTCCTTCAAAAATCTCTCAATTTCAATGCTACATCTATTCGGAATGTAGGAAATTGGATTTGCGAATTTGTATTTTGTTCTTTTTGGCTGCGGTTTTAGGACCATTTGCAATTTTGCGAATTAATTAATAACAGACTTCACCGACGGTGATTTGTTTGATTATGAATTTTGTTTTTAGACCAAATTGAGTCACAAATCAGTCTGCTCACGATTAGTTCGTTTGAATGTATGGAGGTAGTCTATTTTTGGGTGTAGTAGATTAGACGGAGAGTACAACATAATGCTATTCTTGTGGTCTTTTAATAGAACTATGAATAAGTGAAATAAATGTTTTGTATCAAAATTTTTGCTGTGGAGCATTCATGTTGATTTAATTTTTTGGCAGGTAAATATGTTTTGGGATGTACCTTTTGAAGCTTATCTTACCCGATAATTTTTTTAATTCTTAAGACAAATACGAACATTCACGAACTTTTCTAAATGTCCTAATCAAATATTTGAAATTAAAAAGTATTCTAGCCATATGGAAAGAAAAGAAAAGAATATGCAATACTGCAATAGTTTATTTTTATTACAATACTAATGTCTAAATCCCATTAACATCAACAAAACGCTTTCACTCAGTTATTAATATGGAGTTTTGTTGACCAGATTGCCATGATGGACATTTGGAATACTAAGACTCGGGCTCAATCCCCCAGTACCATCTGCCAACAAATTGCTTAGATGAGAAGCTTTTAAAAGATTTCGTAACACATTTCTTTTCTTAATGCTTAATTTATTGAATTGAAAGAAATTTGAACACATTTTTTGGATTAATGATTGATTTAAATTTGAAAATTCTCAATTCAGTAGAATGTAGAATTCAGCTTTCTGATAGCTACAAAAAATTCATCTTATCTTAATGTCACGGAATGAACCTCAATTTTTTTTCAGTCCTCTGATGAAGAATTGAATATTGATGCCCAATTCACAATGTCACTTTTAGACTTTTGGGCGGTCGTTTCTTCACAATACTTGGAAGTTTTTCTGGGTCATATCTTACCTAACATGCACATAGTTCATAAGCTCCTAATAGTAACAAAAATAGTTTTACAGAAACAGATATGCAGTGAAATGTTCTTTTGCGGGCAGCTCCATTATGTTTCAGATTGCATACATTTTCCGTTCCCAAAATTATACTAAATGTTAATTCCTTAGACGGGTAAAAACAAATAAAATTGTTATTATTTTGAACGTGATATATTTTCCGATGAATTTTAAAGATATATACATGCATTCATTCTGACGTACTACAGTATGGTACATTTTGGTTTTGCCACGACTTGCGAATCAAAAACACGAAACTCTTCTACCCCAAAACTTTATTTGCCTGCCAGCCTTTCAACCAAGGTTTCATCTGCTACTTAAAGTTTCAAAACCGATGGCCTACAATTAAGCTTACAAATAACAACTGTTCTTAGGTAATTGCTTATAACTAAAATTATACTTACTATCAGGCTCTTCATTTAGAGCTACGGATTTGTTTTCAGATTTAATAAAGCGCGAGACGCGTCGTACGAATTTTTCTCGATACATGAGATGACTTTAAATGATACAAAAGAGAAAGTTATTACGATCATGCTGACATTTTGAACTCAAACTGAGTATGAGGAATGATATTACGACTATAAAGAAGTCCAAAAAAGTGGGTTCGCCAATGCCATCCGTCGGTCTATCTGACTGTCTGGGCGCCGTATGTTGAGACTGTTCGACGGATTTGCTTCAAAGTTCGTATATAAGGTTTTTGGGGTAAAATCCTGCAGCGTTTTTTAGTTTCTTTATTGTTTGAAATAACGGTACCTGTCATACATTTTTTTTTATAAAATCGCTTATAACTAATTTATCGAAAATGGTTCCAGGGATTTTGATCTTACTATTTTGTACTTTGGATGTTGGAAAAAAAAATGCATACTCAGTTTTTTGCAATCCAAATAATGGAAATTTATAAAACCTCCAATATCTCAAAAACTAATGAAGTGCATTTCGAAGAATTTTACTAATTTTTTTATGCTGTCAAGTTGAACAAATCTGCGTACTTAATTTTTGAAATTATTTTTTTAACATTTCTCGATTTTCTTAAATTTAAATTAAATTTGTTTTTTTCCCAAACGGCTCTAACGATTTTGATTAATTTGTATTGTATTTGTATTTTGAGCAATGATGTTGATGGTATCCAATGTGCAAAATTACATAAAAATCGTTGGAGCAGTTTTTGAGAAAATCTAATTTTCGAAGGATTTAAATAAATTTGGTATGTGATCATTCTTTTTGAAGCGATTTCAAAATTCATCTAATGTAGCGAAAAAGTTTCGAATGAAGCAGTCGTGCACTTTATTTTGTAACGATTTTGATCTTTTTTTTGTATTTTGGACATTTTGGAAATTTGTTACATTTGAATAAATTTGTTGTGTGATCAAATTATGTTTTCTGACCGACAGATGGCATTGGCGGACCAACATTTTGGATTTCTCTTTAGTCGTAATATCATCCCTCATTTTCAGTTTGAGTTCGAAATTTGCGCCCGATTGAAATAACTCCTCAGAATACTAATTTATACAAAAAAATTAAAAAAAATTGTTTCTCTTTGATCTCATATAAAAATGCAATTTACTTGCATACTTACTTTCTAGAGCATTGAGTGCCCACGAACACGATAACTTTAAATTTTAAAGTATACGGATCGAGGGTTAATAAATAACATGTTTTAAAACTAGCCTTGTTTTTTAAAAATCAGATTGGTTCCAAGAAATATAAGCATTGGTATAGAGCTATTTATATGCAGTTAAATCCATCCATAATTGAGTTTATATCTGATTGTTCTTTAAATTTGATGCTAATTATTCCGACGATAGTCAAACTTCAAGGCAAGAAGATCCAATTGAAATGTGAAACTTCTAAATTTTTGGTCCTTAAATGTTGGAAACAAGGCGGCATTTTTTCTTCGAAGGCATCTGGCTCAGTACCACCTAAAAGTTTTAATTCGCCACCTCAACTCTTGCAAAAGTTGAGAAATTTTGTGAGAAGATTCTCAAACATTTTCGGAATCGGCATTAGATTGTAGGTCCCTTCCGTTAGTGTCAAATAGTGTCAATGTATCTTCAGAAACACAATAGTTGGAGAATCTAAGTTTTAGGCTTTTAGGTCCTGTTTACGCCTAATAAACATAAACTAATACGGAGTTATTTATATAAATGTGGGCCAGGGTACACTAAAAAAAGGGCTTTCCTGTATGGAGAACACCATGGGTGTAGTAGACCCTGAGTGTAAAACGATTTTTTATGTCCGCAATTGTAACAATGTAACCAGTTTTTCTTAAATATAGTTTATTGCATTAACTTATTTCTATAGTCCTGAAAAAATGCGTTTTATTTGCATTAAAATATTACGTTATAAAATTAAGTGCAAAAAATTAAGCACTTTTGTTCATAATGCAGTTGGCTCTTAATGACTCGGAGAACTCAAGGAAATACATATTTATACACTTGGTATGGTAGAATCTGAGCCACCTTTAATGTTCTTTCTGTATGAATAAAATCCAAAAGAATTCGTTTATAGACTAGTGATTCAGCAAAAAATGATTTCAACGCTAGTTCATTTTTAGTTTACATACACCATAACTGTATACATATAAATAAATAAATTAATAAATACCTGAGTAAATATACATAAATTTGAGTAATCTTTGGTCAAGGTCTGTAACGGATTACAAAAATCTTTCCTTCTTGAAATTACTCAGACAAAATGACGCTTTCAGCATTTGAGTCATGCAAAATAAACGCTTCTTACTGAATTCAGACCTAAACACTTCCATTTGCAAATTGTAATTATTGGATAATTAAGAGAAATTATAAAATGTAGAGTGTGTTTCATCACTATGCATCAGAGAATTTATAAATTAAGATTTTTCTCGACAATTTCACTTAATTTGTCATAATATTTACGAAGTGAATTTTTTAATTGCTCCCACTCGATCTATTTTCAACGGTGAATTGGTGTTGGTCAATCAATTCAATATTCGTGTTCATTGAGTGCCTTGCTATGGAGATTTCTTGACCATAAAAACTTCATGCATCAATTCCTTCAATTAAAAGTTTTCAACCCACTTTGAATGATGTTGATATAAAATCAAATGCAAATTTTTCAATCAGTAACTTGTGAATGGGCATTTTAAGTTACATTGTAATGGATAATGTGTGATGGTTATTTACGTTTATTTATTGTTTTTTTATATTTATTGTAATAGTAGCTTTAATCAAGTTTTTTTTGTCCGGTCCTTGCAACGGAACAACTCTTTCAAGAACTTTTAAGTTTTGATATTGCTAATTGGCAGTCATAACCAGCTGATCTAAGACTTTTTAGTTATAATTGCACATGTATTGTACGTTATGTACAGTGGTGGCCGATATAATAAATATAATAAGAGCAAGTCTAGGGTTCTAACATCACCCCAAACTCTAGTTATACGAAGTTAACATAAATATTTCCGATTTTGAGGTATTACTACTCTAAATGCTTTAATTTCAGAACTATTAGCTATATGTACAAAAATTGTTTAACTCTTTTACGCCCAAATGACAAAATTTCGACATCTAAATTAAAATTTTTCTCATATAATGAATTGGAGTAAACATAATTCGGGACCCACTGTTTCCCATGTTTTCGAGGGTACTCTTTCAAATGGTGATGGTTAAAAATTCCTCAGAATCAAAATCAATCCACGGAATCAAAAACTACGCAAACAAAATTTATTTTTTTCTTAATTTTTTTTTAGTTTTTTAAACAAATCAATTAAAATCGCGACTTCGATGTATGAACTACAAATTTATCTTTGCTTTTTTATGCCAAAAATGTTGGTAAGCCAAAATGGAAGCCAGAGTAAATATTTTTTTCAAAACTTGTCAACAAATTTTTCTCTAAAAATATAAAAAAAATAAATTTGAAGTGATTTTTTTGTTAGCGAAAGACGTTTTTTCGAATTCGTATGTAAATGTTAAAGGTTTTTGGTGTATAGCTCAAATACTTGAATGAAAATTTGTGACCAAAGTTGCATCAGATCATACAGAAAACAAGTCTATAGTTTTCGTGAAAAACAATCGCCAAGTTTCGAAAACGAAAAATCATTTAAGCAAAAATCTTTATTAAAAAAATTAAGGGTTTTTTTATTATTTCATGGTTAAATGTTTTTTGAGAAAATTTTTACCATCACTATTGGAAAGAGCACCCTTAAAAACATAAGTAAGAGAGGATCCCGTTTTTTTTCCTCCAATTTATGATGGGCAACAATTCTAACTTATATGTGGAAATTGTTAATAGCTTTTGTAGAACGACTCCGTAGACGAAATTTTTGAGTGGCTTTTTTTTAACACGACAACTCACTATGAGTGATTCAGATTAACTTAAAATTTGTTTGATATGTGCTTGAGAATTATTTTAAGGGAGTTTATTTAAAAATCATATATAGGGTCCGCCAAATAACTTCTTTGAAACAGGGCACAAAACATCGAGTGTAGCTTCGGCTGTGTGGCACGTAGCGCCGTCCTGTTAAAACCAAATGATGCCAATATCCTCCTCTTCAACTTTTGTGAACAAAAATTCGTTCAACATGGCCCGATAACGATCGCCATTGACTGTATGGGCCACTCCTTGCTCATTTAAAAAAAAAAATTAAAAATGGCCCAATTATGATGCAATATTTCCTAGCGTTGTTCAAGCGTATACACAACCATATTCGTTCAGCGGTATAGTGGTATATTATTTGTAAAATCAGACATGAGCTAAGTGTTACTATTCGCGAAATAAGCACTAGTTGAAAAAAAAACGTTAAATGGCGTACCCTTTAGTTTGCCGAAGAAAAATGGCCCAATATATTTCCCAGCGTTGTTCAAGCGTATACGCAACCATATTCGTTCAGCGGAAGGATAAAACTAATTACCTGTCAAATCAGACATGAGCTAAGTGTTACCATTCGCAAAATAAGCACTAGTTGAAAAAAAAACGTTAGATGGCGGACTCTATGTATCATAAGCTCTTAACTACAAAATCGCTGAACACGATCATTTGGTATGGTTGATTTGATCCATGAGTTAAAAATTAAAAGAGCGGCCCAAAAATTTATTAAATGAGACAATGGTTACTTATTCGGAGAAAGAAATGGATATTGGAAATAACATAACCATATCGGTGTTTAAATGGAAAACCGCGATAACTCACACAAACCTCACCTACGGTATTTTTGTTATTTCAGTTTGGTAGGGCTACAACTAGCTATAAAAATGCATTGGCGACCAAACAAAAAATTTATGGGAGTTCCATTTTCAATTTAGGATAAGGTCAGTCACTGATTTTGGGAGCTTTGTTAAAGATGTTAGGCTGACATTAGAATATAAACTTTCTATAGATCCGAAAGAACACGAGGCGTTTAATAGAAATGTATATTATGTTTATTTAGCTTTCTATTTGTTTTAAACGTTAAAATTGAGCCCAATTTTCCAGCACATATTAAAACCGTTTGAAAAGAGATTAACTTTCTTGCTGTATGCAATTCCAAATTTACATACAATTTAAAAAAATTCTGAAACATGTTCTTAAATGATATTGTTTTTATTTTATTTTAAATCACATCAAGGCAGTTTGTTTGCGTAAAATGATTTATCAAAAAAAAAAAACAGCTGTATTTTGCTTGGATTCGATATTCATACTATTGAAACTATAATCTAAACAAACAAAGTGAAACCTCATATACACATATTTCTTGTGTCAGCTTTCTATAGAAAAGAAAAATTTCCCAACAAAATATGTACCACTATAAAAGTGTTCTTAAATTTCATACTTAAATTGTATGTCATTGGGTTTTCAAAAATAAGTTCCATTCTCTTGTACTCGCAGTCTTAAACATATTTTAAAAACAAATTCCACAACCGTCGACAGTTTTGTGAATATTGTATTTCAACATTTTTATACATATCTAAGATTGTTTTTGTTTTATTTTATTTAATTCATTTATTTCATACTAATTTCTCTTCAAAATTAAATAATGCTTTTGGCACAAATAAAAAAATCTTTTTGACTCGCACACACAGAATTATGTAAGGTTAGCCGACCATCGCCGGTCGTATCCGCGTATTTGAAGAAAAATAATCTCCTAAATCAGATACAAATTATTGTTCGGCTGCTTTCATAGCGGATACATTTTTGGCAGGTTGTCCAAATTTTTACGTTCACATACCTATTCACCAATACCCATAGGGTGAGAGAGAGAGAGAGAGAGAGCAATGTTTCTCGATTACTTTATCACCTTTGCTTCACATCACACATAAACTTGTGTATCTGTCAGGTTGAGCAAACACGGATGCGGTCGTTTCATAAACGAACAAGGCACACATTCGGAGAAATATTACTTCTAAGTGGTGAAGACTTATATATTTTGTATTGCAAAAGGGGGCATAATTATACCACATGATATCTGCTTTTAATAAATGTTATCCTAAAATAAAAATATAAGTAATGGTTTATAGCTTTGCAATCTACACTATACTACGGCTCTCTACTTGGAAGCACGTCCCAGGCAGCTAATTTCAGGCGAATTCAAAAGCTTTATCGACTAAGATTATAGGTGCGATCAGACGGTCATCTAAACTTGTCATCCGGATGCCATGCTGAAAACGTCAGAAAACTTGTTTATTACAGATGGGTTAACCACTTTAGGAGAAAATCTACGTCATAGTGACGTCAGGATGTCATCCGGATGACAAGTTTGGGTGATCGTCTGATCGCACCTTAAGACTAAGCAACCCAAGGAAATGTCGCACCATGACGCAGTTGACAAGGACTAGAGTTGAAGAAATAAGAATTATAATATTAGAAGTGTAGTATAAATTAGAGTATTTTTCAGTTTTCCCCAAAGGTAAGAACACCGAACAACCGGTGCTAAGATTACAGCATTTGAAAAATCTGAGGGGAACCTATTTGGTGCAATCATTGCTGACGAATCAAATTCATGCTTTATCGAATATTAAAGGACTCTTTGAAGAGAATACTTGTATAGTTCTACAATATTATATCGAAAACTTTTTTTAAAATATTCTAGATATGTATCTTTGTTCTGTCATAATAAAAAAAAACAAAATTGAATTTCCACAGATTGATCTTAATTACATAATGTAGTTACCAGGACTTTTACTCTGATATATTTCTGCCTGCACATAATGCATATTTTTCCCACTGTGCCCTTAAGAAAATATTTTGAAACAATTTTTTTACTTTAATTGAATTATTTCACACTCGTTCAACATTTGAAATATTTTTTTTTGGGCTGTAAATTATTAAAAATAGTAGTTCTTGTGGGATACGTCACATTGTATTGCATATAATGTAATTGCATTTTCAAGAATATTGTGAAGGATACCGTATAACTGAAATAAACAAATGTATATACATGTGTCCATATAGGAGTGTATTCAAATGGAATATGAGCATAACGCTTGTCATAACATGGCGTTGGCCAGTTCAAATAGCCGTCTGATTTCTTTGAGAAAAGTATTTTTGGCATTATTGTTTTTTAGAACGAAGTTAATGCTCCTGCAGTTATATACATATCTCTATATATATGACTGTTTGTCCACGAACCATTGATTGAATGCATTTAAATAAAAAAAAATCCTCGAAATGTTATTCCAAGAACTCTGAAAACGAACTTAAAAGTAAATCTGCCTAATCGTTTTAGTATAAAAAATAATGCAGATGCTGATTTTAAGATCGGAAAAAGTGCAAACCAAACTGTCAGTATTTGTTATTCTTAAATGCGTGAGCACCGTTTTTACTGCACGAATGAGGAAACCATGAACGACGAAATAATAAACACAGATTAATTAAACTAAAGTTTTCAACGTGTGACCATAGTCGTGACTTCGACGTTGCGTTCGACTTCACAGTTTGGTTAACCACGTAAGATAAGAACTCGATCTTACTACACAATCTGTCAAAGCGTGACCGAATGAAGGCGATATTGGGAATTGAGCATAAAATGTAACAAATAATCCGAATTTAATAAATAATATATTTCTTTAACCTGACAAGCCCTTTCTTCTACCGACACTGGTACCGTGAAAAAAGGACGGCATATAAAACACTTTTATTTCTGTTGGTTTGAATAGAATCTGCTGGGTCCGCACTGAGGTAGAAAAATGCCCAAAGTATGTCTCTTATCTATTCAATATGTTTATTAGGCTATTGGAATGCACGGTTCTACTTAACTATACATACAGGGATTAAAACACAGTTTTTTTAACGCACAAACTTAAAATGCAGAGTACATGTATTTGAAGGCTTTCAAATATCAATTACGTTGTACTGATGTTTTCCAAGGTTCTACTACATTTAAATTTGTACAGTTCTGTTTGAAATATGCATTAATATTGTTCGTATATCGCTTAAGTAATCTGAGGCATACGTTTTGAATATGTTTGCGTTGTAGTTCGTTTTACATAAGGATCTGAATTTTGACTCGCAGTTTGACACAACCAAACCTTATTAAAAATACTTCCGTGAATACTATCTTTACATTATGTACATATAAAACTATATGTATATATATATATATATATATTTATCATTAATTTCGATATTCTGTTTGGCATAATTTCATTGCATCATGTGAACTATTAAAAAATTTACAAAACAAATTCATTTCATTTTATTTATCTGCAGATATTAAATCATACAGTTTCTTTTAAATACCTTTGGATAAAAAATGTTTCGCTCATAGCTGCATATTTTATTAATTTTTCAGTTAGTACTGATTAGAATATGTAATCACTTCTCTTTTCATTTAAGATGTTGAAAAAAAATGACCTTAAACAAATAAACACACTCAGAGGTGATGGTAAATGCTCTGTTTTCAGTTTGACTATTACATAAAAATGCATCTAAAGCAGGAAATGAGATGAATTCGAAAGCATTCTCGTGCAGGTATTTCTAAATATAGGACAACGCAATGTAATTCTGCATATGCGGCGAGGTAAAAATAGCTTACTTTTATGGTCGGTAAATAACAAAAGTGCCAAAAAGCTAAGAACGTTGTGCAAAGGTACTGAAATCGAATCCGACACAGATTTTAATTGATTTATTTATATTTTAATTTTTGTGTTTTCATTTAGAGTTTTTTTTTTTAATTTTTTTTAAGTCTACAATGCTACACGATTGTATATTCAACTTGTTGAAATTTTGTTAAATATTTAATTTGTTATAATTAAAATTGTACTAAAAATTAAGTCCCTAAGTTCAAATTATTACCACATATTAATAGTTTAGGATAACTACATAAAATTGCCGTTCGGAATCGAACTTAAACTATAGGTCCCTCTATTCGTGTCAAAAATATATCTTCGTATACACAATGGTTGAAGAAGCTAAGCCATTTGTGCCTAATATGTATTTATTTTTACTTTTCTTTATTTATATACATATAAATTATATTAAATTATATTAAAATTATATATATTTGTAAGCTTCATTTTAATGGTAGTTTGACGGCTTTTACTGATGACATAGGTTTTGTTTATGGATCGAAAATCATTTTAGACTTATTTGCAGACATTAATTGGGACTTACATTTGGCTATCAGTCCTAAAACAAAAATTATACTCTTTAGCTTTGGAAACGAATTCTTTTTCCATTCGTCGGATTGCCAATGCTATAACCTTCACAACTGCGCTTATAGTAATAACATGCGTTCTACAAATTTTTTCGCTAATCTAAGTCTCAGTGGAAATTGCTTTAAGATGGAAATAAACAAAATAGAGCAATTTAAATACCTAGGGTTTATAATTGACTGCAAATTTAAATTTGCTAATTATACAGATTCTTGAAAGCGTTATCTTCGTTCGACACTAAGAACATTTTTATTTACGAAAAGCTATTTGCCTAAAGACCTTTTAAAAACCATTTACTATCGAATATTTCATTTTAAATTGCAATATGGGATTACTTGCTGGGTAGGAGCATATTTCAATAAAATAAAGTCTTTACTGTTTCTTCAAAAAGTGATTTTAATAAAAATTTGTAATTCATCCATTTCGACAATGGAAGCGTAAAGTCATAACGTTTTTTTTAAGGTCAAGGAACTTAAACACCAGACTCTCTTAATCATCGTTGTGACCTCTTTCTAGTTAATGTACCGTCATTTCGCAACATAGCTTTTTGTAATTTTTATACTGTCGCATTTGGTCTTCTATTTAATAAATTGCATTTTTCATTACGGTCAAGTACCTTTCTAAGTTGTTTCTTAAAAATCTTAAAATTTGACTTTGGAAATCAATTATACACGCTTAGAAATTCTATGGAATGTTCAGGTTAATTAATATTTAAAAAATGTAAGTTATTCGTTTGTAATTTTTGTATCTCCTACAAGTTGTTTTAAATATAATGTAAATCGAGTTTCTGATCTTTTTTCCACCATTTTATACTTATTTGCTTAATTTTTTTTCATTATAATAATGATGCTATTATTTTCTATTAATTTAAGACGGTTTTTTTCTTAAAAATATTTAATGTTACTAATTTTATGTCTCGCAGTCTATATTTATTAATGTAAGTTAGCCAACATACTAACATGAATGTACTTGAATATGTATTAATTGCGAAATGAAATAAAATAAATGAATTTGAAAGCCTTTAAATACCTTTTAAAATAAGGGGATACGCAACAACTATGGTATGCTAGTAGAACACGATAATTTTGATTCGAAGGGAAATTTGTTTCTATATATTACTTAAGTTTAAATAAATTATTTATATCAAGGATCATTTACGCGTGCAGTTTTAAGGGCGTTCATGGAACACTTGCACAATCAGAAATACGCGCTGTATAATAATATTAAAATAAATAAATTGTGTTGTTACAAGTATAATTAAATTGTGTTAGCATTTTATTTAGATGCAGTTTTAAAATTAATGAAGAGGAAAATGTCTCAATTTGATATTAAGCAATACCCCTTTGAGTATTTTCAGAAATTAAGCAGTATTAAATTTTAGGAGTTCCTGTAGAAAACTGATTTTGTTGTGAAAACCCATTGTAACGGTGCCCTTTTTCAGGTAAACCAATGAAATGGTTTTGGTTAAAAAGACACGGTGATCGCAAAGCAAATCTAATACCTTATTCACACCGCACTGAAAACTGAGGTTTCGCGAAAACTCTTAAAATCTAAATAAAAATTAATTTCCTATACAATTTTCAGATTGAGAAACCTCGTTGCTGGGTGAGGTATCGATAAAGCCTCCTCAAAAGCTGGTTGCAATGGCAATGTTGTCAAAGCAAACGCTTCTTTTAACACATTCTACACGTTCCACAAAGCAGGTGAACTTTTTTCAACTGTATTCAAATTCAACTGCAAATCACCTTACCGATTACTTGAACGATGATCACGTGATTTATTCTAGCATAGATATATTGTAAGCTTATAGAGGACTTGCAGTCGAGGTTTCGAAATATTTTTGTGGAAACTTTAGATTTCAGTTCATTGTGAATAGGGTAAAAAGGTGGCTTTAAAAACTTGCTTACGAGGCAAACAAAAAATTATTTAACCCTTAAAATAGATTTGTTTTTAGTAAGTGCACCACTACTTCACTACTCCAATTTTTAAATGGAAAGAAATATAAGAATAAGTGTATTTATCATTAAAATAAAATCTAACGAAACATGTTTGTCTATATGTTTTAACTATTTCAATCATTAATTTTCATCTCGATATTTTAATTATTCAAATTTCACGGAATAGCTGTTGGAAAAACATTCCAAAGATGAAAAAACTGTTTTTTCCCTTATTTTGTTTTTACAAGTATAAATTAACTTTTGAGCATTCATAAGACTGTCCTTTAAAGTCAAAATGTTTACGCAATTTTGAAAACCGTTAAAGCATTGAATTGAGACCACTATTGGCCCGCGGGCCCTGTGTTTGATATGGCTGGTATAAAATAGTTATTATGGCGCCACATACCGCCACAGCAAGTCATTTTTAACCATTCTAAGAATCAAAGTGAATCAGTCGAGCCAAATCGGCAGGGGTGACGCAAAACACGAACGCACCAAAGATATCAAATTAATAAAATGATATAACACAAGCGACTCCGATTCTGAAACTACATTGAAATCAATAACTTAACCGTTAACCAAAATTTACAATATGGGTATATCCAAAATAATCACAAATATTACGTGTTTCCAGAACTTTATTCGAAAAGACTTGAAAATCTCAAGTACAAAGAATAAAGTAAACGATGACGCTGTGAATTTGTGCTTCCATTGACGACTTAAATAATCATTTTAGTGTCTATTTTAAAAATAAACCAATATATAATTACATTTTAAGCGAATACTTTCTATAGTGGTCACTAAAAAACAAATTCAAATGACGCAAGTCATTGTCGACAAGTGCCATCACCGGTTTTGATGTTCGAAAAAATGTCATTCAGGAAAATGGAATAATGGCACAAGGAAATAAACAATTAGTAGCTGAACCCATTAAAAACTAACAGAGTGTTTTGTTTTTGAGAGAATAAAAAACAACATTGTAGTCGTTGAGGGTGACTTCTATTCGCAATTTTTCATCTTGCATAAAACAAGTTCGTTTGATGGCCTATTGAAGGGTTGAGAATACTAAGAACTATTCTCTGTCGAAGTCAAGCAACCTCAATATACTGTCGGCCGATGCATCGAAATGCTATGCACAGAGAACAGAGTGGATCAAGAACTATTGGCAGTATGCAATTTGCCTGAAACGTATGAATTGATCTATTTATAGTGACGTTGTTGTTATTGCCGTTGCTGCTCTACTAGTGGTGCTAGTGCTGCTGTTGATTTCAAGCGCTGACCGCCCCTGATTAGTTGTCTAATGCATTGGATGGACTCCAAGTAGATATTTTAAAAATACATGCTGTAAACAAAATGCTGTGTTACTAACTCACGCTTTCTCATTCTTGCTCGCCCATTGTCTGCATACAATTGTGCGGTGCCAGCAGCAGTAAATTATGTAGATGTGTATATTAGAGGATTTCTTAAAATTTGCATTTGACATATTTGAAATTTGCTTCTCGCTAAAATGCACACTTGAAATGAAATTAAATGACAATATTTTGTAAGCATATTGTTGAAAGAGTTTATAAAAGTCAAGTGAAAACTAATTTTCGAGAAAATTGCTTTTTATGGGAAGGTGGTCAGTTATGATTTTTTTTCTATATTTTTCGCTGCAAATGTAACAAAAGCTTTTAAGAACAAACACGGGAAAAAATAAATTATTGTTTATTTTTCATTTAGGGGGCGTGCTAGCCGCCATTTTTCTTTAACTTTGCAACCACAAGACTTGGAGTGAAGATAAGATTTAAAGAACAGATACCGTGTATATTCAATATATCGAACTCATTCTACAGTTACGAAATTTTATATACCAATAGTTCTTTTAAAGGCAACCAAGGATCTATATTAACAGACATTTTTTTTTCTCGAGAAAGAGCGTATACCTAAATTCCTAAAATTTTAAAAATTTTTGATTTGTATAGAAAATACGATACAAA
Source organism: Ferdinandea cuprea (assembly GCA_963576555.1). Lineage (NCBI taxonomy): Eukaryota > Metazoa > Arthropoda > Insecta > Diptera > Syrphidae > Ferdinandea > Ferdinandea cuprea. Next base: position 30,834,684 of record OY754958.1, read on the forward strand.
TATTACACGAGTATCGAAATTGAATTTCAGAGTTAAAAAAATTAAGTCGTGCTGAGATAAAAACGGTGCAGAACGCTGGTCGTAAAAGGGAACATCACTAGTGTTACATTCAACAAATAAGTATAATAATGTTGCATCAGTACGAGAAAAGTGTGTTGGAGTGCTAATATTAACTGGTCTCAAGTTAAATGTTTTGAATAAGGACTCTCAAATTTCCTTACTCTTACACTTACTTACAAGTAAAATCGCTATAAAGGACAATATTAGGGGAAACCAGTGCGATATTCTTTTAAAGTGTGAAAAAAGCTAAAAGCCGATGTATTGCACTTAAAAGCAGACAAATCTCAAAATCTCACTGCCAACAAAGTCAACAAACAAATACTTGATACTATTGAGAGCATCTGATAAACATTTAAGTCTACATTTCGCAGCTTTCACATATTTTGATGCACCTTCCCCAACACGAACCTTGGCATTTAATCAAAATATAATATAGCCCTCTAAGCTACAAACCTCGTCATTAAATTCATCTCTAAACCATGTTTCCGCAACACAAATGACATGAACATTCGATTCGACATACATAAATATATATCACGAAACTCATCCATTTTAATGTGACAAATGCGGAGATCGCATTTATGTTTACTCAGAACTCTAACCATACAGTGCAATGGTCTGTTATTTATCATTTCAATATATCGCACCTCCGTTGGTACAATGAAGTAAGTGAAAAAATTAAATTTTCTGCGTTTAGTATGCCAACAATTAAAAATATTCTACTTTTCGCCAGGTCAAAGCTGCCAAACTAGAGTTCAATTGTGCCTTTTGAATATAATTTCGAAGCCTAGGGCACCTGGGCACCTTGGGCCAAATAGTATATACTTCAAGGGGCCGACGACGAATATTAAAAAGTTCTAGAAAACTGTGTGCCAAAATACCCTTAGGATAGGGTATAAAAATGTTAAATTGCATTTTGTGAAGAATTGACATTCTTGCATTTATGTCGTTTTGCCACCTAATGTGCGATATGTAATAACCACGGGAATAGAAACTTTATTTTAAATAATAATTATTATGATATCAAAATATGATATTAATTTTCGTCCTCGATGCATTTAACAGAGACAGCTGTGTCCTCAATATGACGTTTGATAAACACAACTCCTTGTGCAGTGTATACGGAAGAAAGTTGATTAGTTTTTAACTTTTCCGTGTAGTATACTAAAGAGAAAGTTATTGCGATCGTGCGAAAATTTCGAACTCAAACAGTGGAGTCCAAAAAAGTGGGTCTGCCAATGCCGTCCGTCGGTCTATCTGTCTATTTGTAGAAGGGTTAAAGAGGATGAGGGCGAGTCAACTGCAGAGTTCTGAGGGCGAGACACAGGACGCTTAGTTGAGTTAGGTGACATTTGTGTGCTAAAATATATCAAATTGATGTTACAGAAAACTCAGTGTATGTACAGTAACAAAGCTTGACAATTTAAGTAATCCAAAGATTCTAGATTAACTTCAAAAATTCTATGTTAATGCAAATCAAGGTATTGTGATGTTTAAAATGAGAGATCATATTATCTTCATAATAAAGGGTGATCCATTTCGAGGTTCCCTACTTTTTTAAAGAAAAAAACACAGAAAATTCAAATTTAATGGAGAATGTTTATTATCATTTGAAAGAACATTCTTTGGCATTTATTTTTTGAAGATTATGTCTATCAAATGTTGGCCGTTGCTACGTCGCAGATGGTCCATCCGTTGAGTCCAATTTTCGATCACTCGTTCGAGCATTTCGACTGGTAACTGGCGAATGACACGCGTGATGTTTTCCTCCAAGGCCTGAATCGAAGCGGGTTTGTCGGCATAAGCTTTTGACTTTACATATCCCCACAGAAACAAGTCTAACGGTGTGATATCACACGATCTTGGTGGCCAATCGACCGGCCCAAAACGTGAAATTATGTGCTCACCGAGTCAGTCCGAGTTGCTGCGAACGGCGCCGAATCGACTCTGTACGGTCTTCGTGTACGCTCTCAGCTACGGCCGCTATATTTTCTTCACAGCGTGCTGGACGTGGTCTATTCGGTCGAATATTATCCAATAATGAATGCTGGGTCTCAAAATGGGTGATGGTGTTGCGAATAGTACGCTCAGTAGGCCGATTATGTTGACCATAAGTTGAGCGAAGTGCACGAAACACATTCCTCACAGAACGTGAATTTTCATAAAAAAGTTGAACAATTTGTAAACGTTGTTCACGCGTAAGTCTTTCCATTATGAAATGCCAAACAATACTAAACAAAAATAACATGACAGCATGACACGACTCACACGTGATCTGTCAAAAAAGGCTATTGAAAAAAGTATCTCTACTTGGATCACCCGTTATATATATGTGCATATTAAACGTTATATCGAGGAAAACGCAATTCAATTTAGGAATTCAACCAAACTAAGATTTCACAGATGAACCAGTCAAGATGCAGTTAAGTTGAAGACTTAAGACTTGACTCTCACTCTATACTTGATAATAATTTCGATATTGTATACCTAATGTTTTGAATGCTAGCATGTCAACAAGAAATGCCATAAAATTTATGAAAACTGATTTTATTCACAAGTACACTTGTTACTAAGTCTCTCGTCGCAAATGTTCAAAATAACATCTGCCAATTGATATATGCAATCTAAATCTAAACTAATCGGCTATCACAAACCATCCGTAAACATGAAAGTCTGTGATTTCTGCAAATGACAAACTAATCACATTAACACATAAATGATTTGTAGTTGTCGATGGTGCTCCACTTGGGGTTTTTTTTTGTATGCCTTACGAGTATATGATTATGTTTTTCGATATTTAATTGAATGGCTAATTAATGCCACTCGAATGACATTTTTCTGTGATCATGATATCAAATCGGCATCGGTTGCCAATACCATGCTGTCATCTGATGCAATTCGGATGAACAAATGCCAGGCGGACAGCCAAGCGTTCAGGTACTTTTATTCGGCTACAAAATCGTATCTGTATGGGATTCCAACTCGGTGATATATTCCTCGTTATAATCCACACTATACCCCCGGGTTTCTACTCTTTCATCTATATGATACTACCCATGGCTAGTGTTTACTACTCAGCACCTTGCTCAACAATCTGAAAAAAGCGAATGAAAAGTAATGGTAATCTAAAATTAGCTATAGATAAATAAATAAATAAATTCATGCAAAGAAAAGTTCTGATCAAATAGGAATATGTAGTAAAAATTCCCATCTTACCCTATGAAAGAATATATTAATAATTTCAGGATTAGGCAACAAGCATTTTAAAACCAAACGCTAGGAGCAGGACATGTCTTGTTCTTGACTTTGAAAGATAACTTTTACATATGCTTTAAATAATTTGTATTTTTTTTTCGACATTCGTAGAAATCTCTTAACCCCTCGTGAGTTGATGGAAACTATGCTATTAACCTAAATTTTTTGATTACGTCATAAAACTTATCCATATGTGAAATTATTTGCTACAGTTAACTGCTTCCTTTGGAAGGCAATTTCTAAGGGTTTAAATAAAAGCAGAGTTCATAACTTTTGCACATCAAAATTCATTTGCTGTAAAAAAAAAACACGTCGAATTTGATTTACCCTATAATGAATGAATAAAACGATGAACTAAAATTCTATGAGCGAAAACTATTTTTGGATGAAGTCATTAACGCTCGTTCTATCAATTTGTTGTTCGCTAGCAGCTTGCCCATTGTTAGTGACAAATGTATTTTTTTTATGTTGAATGTTCTAGAAAAACTTCACCTTTACAAAAGATTTAAAAAATGTTTTGCCTATGAAGATGTATTGCATATTATAATTATGTATTAAATTTATTTTTCAAAATGTTTCTAAAATGTTTTACTGATACTTGTTAGTTTGACATATTTGCATTTGAACAAATTAGGAATTGTTATCACTATTTTGATGTCTCACATACATGGTTTGATGAAAATACATTTAATTTTTTGTTAAATATAAAGATAGATATTTAACATGCAAACTTTTACAATTAAATCGAATTAAGTTAAAAGCATCTTCCAAAATTTTAGCAATCAACGTCTTTCTTACTTAAAAGTATAAACTTAGCCTCAATAGTGATGTGTATTTTTAAAAAGCGGACGTGTCAGTGAGCACAATCATACAAAATGTAAGCAGACCGAGAAAGTGGGCGCGGTTCTTCGCGCAACATTTTGAAGTTTTTGAGATATTTCAAAATATAGATGCAAGAACACAAATTGCATAAAAATTTACCAGTACATATTAGGCTAAAGTAATACCTTTTGCAAATAATTTTTTTTGATGAAGATGTTAAAACAAAATATTTTGCTTTTTTTCTATATAAGATTTAAAAATTGATGTTGTTTATTTATTAATATCTTTGTTTATTTTTAAAATAATACTTGTATTTTAACTTTAATAAATGAACGACTTACTAGGGTAGAAGTATGTTTCCCCCTGTTGGAAAATTCAAAAACTATAAAATATTAGGCGTAAATTAAACAACTACTGTGTGTGCAAAGATATTTTTTTGACTCGAATGAAAGGATCTACAGTTTAATGACTTTCATTCCCATGTACGTGTAGCCAGGCTCTAATAAAATATAATTTATTTTCTTCGTTAGTTTATGTCCGTTGATGTCGCTGATCCATCTGCCGCTTCAGACCTAGCGGAATGTTTATGTGAACGTTGGGCATGTTCGCCGACTCGTTTAATAAAAATAGCACTTGGGTAAATCCTTTTAAAGCTAAATTTGTTCTCTTTATGAGAAACTTGAAATCGACTAGCACTAAAAGGCGTTACATCGTAGCTATCAAGGGAAACCACATTTTTCTTGCTCTTTGCATTTCTTCCAGTTCCTGTGGACTCAGAATATGGACACGAAAACATATAAGGCACATTCAGGTTTCTAGACAAGTTTTGCGTATGAAGTATGCCAGATTTTTGGCGGCGTACAAATTTCATAGTCGACCTTCTCCAAGTTCAAGTATATTGTATTTGTATATCGCATTTTCACCGATAGTTCCAAAACCAGTGAGAGTTGAGGTGCTGCTTTCGTGGAATGTATCGGTCTTCAAAGCGGAGATAAATTTTTTTTTTAAACTTAGTGGAGGCTGCGAAGTGTGTCCGTAGAGACAGCCAAGCTGCATCTAAGGGCTTCCTTAATACTTTAACCACTTCTATACAGTGATACAATTAAAGAACCATTTAAGACTGAATACCGTAAGTTTTGTTCGGATTTCAGGTCATACTAGAACCACAAAAAGTTAGATCTCATGTGAAAGTATTCATCTAGGTGTGGAGAAATGTTTCTTAGGACCCAAACATGGTCTGCCGGCAAATGCAGTCTTAAGTGATGACGCGGTCTCCTATAAACACAATTTTTGTTGACACGATTCTTCGGGCTGCAGATACACGAAACAAGTTCGACTGAATGTCTGTGGGAAATCTACGGTATTTTTTCTGCAGGCGCCTAGTTGGTATTCTCATGGGGCGTCAAAGAACTTGCATGTGCTAGATAGCGATACAACTATCCGAGACGCATGTGAAAATCTGTGTGAGGCCCATCCTCTGTAATTGGCCTACCTTTGCTCGAACCCGGCTCCAGTTTCTATGTGCTAAAGTTGTGAGCTGGACCCGTCTAAGCTTTTTATTACTTTCAAATATTACATTTTTTCGATTATTACATTTTTTGTTTATTCTTAGGGGCACTTATCGGATAACTAGCCCTGCGTATTGTAGTGTCGTCTGCATCCCAAATTCTATGTAGCAAATGTTGGGAGTTTCGGCGACGGCGACATAATTAATGTATCGTTCAGCGATAAGCCTGATTGAGTTACCTAAATGTTGTTACTGTTAATAAAGAGTATCCTTGGGTGCCATTGTTTGGTTTAAGATTTAATTTAAATCTGAGGAATAACTGATTGTGTTTTTCTGTTACAATTTAACCTTTAACCTTATTTCATCGTTTAATTTTTTTCTTTCTTGTAAAATTGTGATTTGTGGACTTGGCAGGTTTACTCTTTAAGCCGTCGATATAATTTTGAATTTGCATGGCAATTTTCGTTTCGATGATGATATCAAGTCCACCTACTGAAGAAGAAGGAAGTCAGACATATTCTGAATATGGTACATCTTTCTAGAGAACTTTTCTATTTTAGCAATTAGTACTGACAAGTTTCAAATTTCCATCGGAATTTATTCAAAACACGTGTTAATGTATTTTATTTCATATATTTTTATCCTCAAGAGAGAAAATACATATTGAGGAACATTAAAAATATATCATCTACAAACGAATCTTCTTCTTAAATCGAAGAATTCTTATAAAAGTTAAGCCCCGTTCTGTAATTTTTTGTAAGATTATCTCATTCTAAATATTAGAAAGTCTTGAAATATTTGATGAAATGGACACCGATATCGGGCATAGTTTCCCCATAGTTTAGATCTACTAAATTTTGTTTGTCCAATTTTTTATAATATCAATCTTCCTAACACAAAACTTGAGGTAACCGTTTTTATTTTAATCGCAAAGTAAATATTCCTGTTTAGCACAGAATAAAATAAATACTCGTGCGAATAATTTATTATTAGAAGGCATGACTAACATAATAGTGTACTTCATTTCTATGAAATAGATTCTTGTATTGGTGCATGAGTAATAACTAATAAGCAACCATCGTAAATTACTTTCTCACACAAAGGGACAACACTTCAAATGACCGTTTATGTTTCCAACTGGAATATAGCTAACAAATTTTGTAATCTTCATCAAATTAATGCTGTATTTTTTGGTTTTGGTTTTTTATCGAAGGGAAGTTCTTCCTTTCCACACTTTCAAAGCTTGGAAATGAGAAAAAATTTCCCGAGCATCCGCGTTTATATAGTCCAATCTAAATTTATAACAAAGGAAAACTTTTACGCACACATGCGAGTCAAAATAGAGTTTTTATATTTATTTAAGAAAATTTTTTTTTTGTTTGTTAGAAGTTCACGAATACACGGGAAATCGAAAAATTCGCTTCGTCTAGGAGTGTATTTAAAAGAAATTATTATTGTTTTTTTGCGTGTAGATTATAGGTATAGTAGAGATTATGCATACTATTGAACGTGAACTAGGCTATTTTTAGTGAATTTTTTGTTTACACAAACTAGAAATTTTTCGGTAAAATTTCAACGTCACAAGGAAGGAATTTCACTTTTCTATTCTATATAGTTCACCCGAAACCCCCTTCTGCTAACCAAATGATGTGTGTTGGTGTATTTAGCGTAGCTAGAATATTCAGCAACAACAGTTCATGTTCACCGAATCACCTACCTATGGAAAAGATACGTGTTTTGCAGCTGTGTGAGTTTTTGGATAGAAAATGCTTAAAAATGGAAACGTTTTGATTGTTTGGGAAAACTGAAATCTAGGTGCATGAATTTGCGATTTTTGTTGCTTGGTTTTGCTTACTGCTGACGCCATATACACTTCATTGTGAAACATTATTTGAGATAATAGCCGCCAACGTAATGGGTGGAGAGATGAGCAATTAATGAGTTTATTATTTTAGAATAAAATGGTTGTTATTTAACCTTTTCCTTCTTAAAAGCCCACACAGAATATTGTATTTACTTTGTCGTTCTATTTTTATTGATAAAAAAAGTAAAAGTATTGATCTTTGCATCAGGTTTCGGGTGTCAAAAATTGTTATATTCTCTATATAAATTTTATATTCTATTATGAGTTAACGATAAAATTTAGTATTACTTTTTTTCAAAAGTGCGAATTTACAATGAACTCATTTAGGTTGCACAAGAAAAATTCTTTGTAAATATTATAACAAATAGACTAAATTTTTGTACTAAGTATATTTATAACAAGGGTATTTTTATAAAAAATATATTTTTTTGATTTTGATTTAAAACGGTTTGCTATTAACAATGAAAGGGAAAACCTATACGAACGCTATTGATAAAGTTGTTTTGATCGCAGATTTTTTTCGTAGACTTTGAGTACTACTCGGCATGGTTCTAAAGAAAGAAGTCACAGCTTGGTAAATCACAGCTTTTCTGAGGCCAATCTTAATTACTTCTCCAGAAAGACTAGGCCAAGAAATGACTTCTTGCTAAATAACAACGGTTTCGCTGCTTTAGCCACATCATTGCCAGGCATATTTTTGTTTAAAATTGTAAATAATCAGTGTCTAACTTATATCTTCCCACGTTTTTTTTTCGTTCACGCCGTAAGATTGTGGAGCTTTTTCCCTTCCCAAATTAAAGCTCTATCTAATATCACCAACTTTAAAAGTGCAATCCTTCGTCATTTCTCCCACACCACATATTAAACCATAACCCATATCCTCACTTTTTTAACTTTCTCGTATACATTAGTATACTAAAGAGAAAGTTATTGCGATCGTGCAGAAATTTTCGAACTCAAACTGAGTATGAGCGATTCAATTTTAAAAATAAATTAATTGAACGCTCTAAACTTAAATTTAAAAATTTTGTTATTTCATGTTCTTTTTATGTTATTTGATTCTTTTCGCTTGCTGACTTAGTTTGTTTACTTCGTGTTTGCTTCGCGTTAGATGGAAATCAACGAAATGTCAGATAACGAATAAAGAAAACAAAGGCAATTTGAAAATTAAAACAAAGAGACACGGAACGTGAAAAATCGGAACATATGAAAGTGCGATGCGCGCCCAAAAGAGAATCAAGAAATGTCGTACCACAAAAATCCTAATATATGAAATCGGACTTACCAAGGATTTAAGGAAAGGCCTCCCTTGATATACCCATAACCACGACAGTTAAATAATTACTGTGTTTTAGATGAGTCAATATCTGGGGTGGAATCGGCTAAGGTGATTGTTGATAGTTGACAATCAAAATCATTACTTTTGCTCCATGTGAGGTGATTTTCAAATTGACAATCGCTTTTTTGATATCGATTTCGTGTGACAGCTATTTAGGTGTCGCTTTCATACATTTGTGTCATTTTCATAGTTATGCACCTCGGCTTCAACTCTAAATAATATAAATTCTTTAGTGAAAAAAGAATACATTAAATAAATTAAAACAAAAACTTTAAGTTAAATTTTAAAATTCGTGAAAAACACTGTTTACTTTATTGGAACTTTTCTAGGGCTCAAACAGAGAGGAAAATGAAGAAAATAATTTCAAAAATTTCCAACTACTAAGAAGAAGAAGCAAATATCTTCCAACTTCCAGACCCAATAATAGAATTCATATATATAAATATTCTTTTTTTCTGTAGCATTAATTATTGTATTTCGATTTCAATTGTATCAGCTGCTCGGAATGACAGCGTCGGCAAGAAAGTAGCGTTTAAAACTCAGAGTGCTGCCAATAATCAATCATTTTTTAGTGATCGCCTTACGCAGAGCAAAGGATAGTTGATAATCAAAAACGACAATCAACTATCACTTTAGCCGATTCCACCCCTAATTCTAGTTTTAATAAAATACATTTTGGAGACTGTTGCGAAACATATCCTTTTTTATCTTTGTTTACTAACATAACAATAATAAACCAAAAGAAAGATTTTATGATACTTCTGACAACCAGGAATAAATAGCAATCAGCTGTATGATTGCATTGAAGTCGCTTACAGTATATAATTGCAATATACAAATGCCATTTAGCTGTTCTAGTTACAAAGTTAGGAAGTTAATTTAGATAGGACGAGACTAATGAAGTCTCGGTGCAAATAAGACGTATGGTATGGGGTGTACTTTTACCACAAATCAATTTACATTTCACCAACTTCTGCTGCTACAACTTCTAAACTGTTTTTGCTACAGAAACAAGTACAAACATTTTGAACGATAGCCCAAAAAACTATTTTGGAATAAAGTTTTTCAACTTTTACTTGACCGTTAAGGCCTACCAAACAAAAGTTTTGCTAGTAATAGAAATATTCATTAAAATATAATTATTCAATGTTGCCAGCATACACCTTTGAAAACTAATATGTTTTAGGCGATTGTTCGCACTATTCCTTCAATTATCACATCTAATCCATGAGCATTTCCTGATTGTTTAATTTTTTTTTTTTTGAAAGAAATTTAAAATCCACTCCAAGAGGTAAGACTGAATTAAGACACTCCCAGAAAAATCCTTACTTTGCACACTCTTTAGAAGAGGATTACTCTTTATCCTTTTGTGATTATTGTCAATCAATAAAATTGATTCTTGGAAATTGTTCATCATAGAATGAGAATTTCAGCTCAGTAACATGTTTTAAAAAAGTTACGTATTCGACACCGTAATCTCCCAATATTTTAAAAGTAAGCTAAGTAGTATTAAATAAAAAGAGAACTGACCCTCTCACATATGAGTACAAAGTTTAAAGATAAAAATCCATCGAAATCCGACCTTCTTTTTCAATAATAGTCGCAGCAAAGCTTACAATTTTTTTTTATTTCTATCTTTGAAAATTAACGCTAGCATTTTTTTTTAGGGCCCAATAAGTACACTGCATTTTATTCGTGGTTCTTTCTTTTACTTTAATATCAGACTCTTAGCCAACAGTGAATGCGGGTTAATATTGAGGGTTTCGTCGAAACAATTAGATTAAACTTCTATGCTAAAATACGTGGTATTCTGCAAAGCTTACGTTATATTGAGCGGTGTAAATGAACCAACAACTTTTAATTGCTAGCACGTAAAGTGGAGGATGGAATTACAGAGCTGTTTCACTTCTTTCCACCGGCGATCAGATTCCTGTGGTCATTGTCTACTTTAGTTCACATTCCCCTGCTGGAATTCGAAGCCAAGTTAAAAATCGTCTGAGGCAAGCACACTATACACTTCGCCATCGAAGCTAGAAGGTTAACTCAGTCTGTCCGTAGTTGTATTATAGAACAGAAGTTTATTTCAAAATATGTAATGAGTCCCTTGTTGATACGCAAGTAAAATGATAATTTACTGCTTTATTTACAAAAGAATCCACTTCATTCGATTTTATGGTAATAATAAGAGATAAAAGTTCGATGTTTTACATGTGTCCTCATCGGAAAGCCTTGAGTACTATTATTGAACTGTTTTTATATCGAGCACAGCACAGGACAGCAGTATCTCTACGTTTTGTCCGTGGGAATCGCAACAGATCCCCGCAACGAGATTGTTCCACGAATAGATAAGCGATAGGTGAATCGCAAGCGATACTTGCATGCAAATGAAATATGCTTGATTTTAGTTCGAAGCATGTCGGGCTATTGGACAGAGTTGCGAAACTGGGCCCTTCGTGATCCAGGAAAACTAATACGTTATGTGGTGTTATTTGCTTGCTGTATAGTTGTAATTGTTCAGGTATTACATTGTTAAAAACTTTAGTAGTGAAAGTGAGAGAGAACAAATAAAATATAAATGACTTTAAATATTGCAATCGGTTTTATTTTTGTTATACTTCCAGTTGTATGAGTGCTTTTCGAAATTAAGAAAACCGCCAATGTCAACGCATTCATATTTTAATCTAAATGAAACAATTGAAATGCCAGCGGTTACCATTTGTCGGGAGCCTCCATATAAGCCTGATGTATTAGCGGTAAGATACACTTTAAACAGTCACTGTATTAATTGTTGACAAAATGAAAAAAAAAAAAACGTTTTTGAAAAACAAATATAAATTCGGTTCCCCGAAAGTATAACTCTTACCTTGAGCAGCATTGATTTGGATCTTCTTTTTTCCACATATTCGTAAGCCAATAAAGATTTTCTATGCTCTTTTGACTTCAATATAAATTGATTATTTTAAAGAATTGTGATATTTTCTATATTATTGCTGAATTGGGTAGATAATGTAGTTATTCCCAAAGGAATTTTTTTTTTTGGTTTTATTAACAGTTTTTCTTTTAATTAACCGATTTAGTCCTCTAACTCATTTTCTCTAGATTTCGACTCACATCATAAAATAATATAATGCAGTATTAAAAAAGAAATAGTATAAATGAATAGTGAGTCTTTAACAGTTAGAAAAAGCGGCGGTCATTCGAATGTGTCACTTGTCATCTGCGAGCGTGTCCCAATCGCACAGTGTCATCCGTTAGGTCATTCGAGGGAAAGTGATTTCATATAAACTTTCAATGATGTAAACGTATCATCCCATGTTGATGACACTGTGGAAAATAGTCATTCGGATGACACGTTGAATGACATGCCGTGGCAGGCGATTAGATGCCGAATGACAGGATGACCACTTTAGTACAAATTCTAAGTCATAGTGACGTCAGGATGTCATCCGGAAGACAAGTTTAGATGACCGTCTGATCGCACCTTAATAGCTATGATATTGTGTATTGAGTGACCATAGTGCTCATTAAACAAATTGCTGAAAAAACCCATTTTATATATTTCGGTTTTTAACAAATGTGCAAAAATTTCCAATAAAAAACATGAAATACTCTTAAAATGAGGAAAGGGCCCATGCAACCCAGTAGGTCGAATTTGAAGGGATGCAAAAATACGTGTTTCAGTAAAAGTTGTAAAACTCTACCTCTAGCGGTTTGGGCAGTACGCTGCTCAGTCAGTCAGCACCAACTTATTTTTGGGTATAGTGGATCCCAATTAAATAAACACTTATTTTTGCAGTGCGTTTATTTTATTTGTTTTTAATAATAATGAACCATTTATTTCTGTACCAACATTGAAAGTATTTGAGGACAAAAATAATATAATGTGTACGCAGTATTAACAGAAACCAAAAATTGTATTACTGACTTTTAGTTTTTTTCTGTATTTTGCTTCAGAGTTATCGTGCTTTACAACCCAACAGCTATTTGTATATCTTACCGTGTTCATCGATTACGGCGCTAAAATGAGAATTTTTGAAATGAATTTGTTAGCACTGTCAAAATGTCCATATAGCACATTCCTTTAAACAATATTTTGTTGACCAGTGTAATCAACAAACAGAAAAATATCGATCAATATCGATTTACAATATATCATACAACTTGTGTGCAGATGTTTTTCATTGTCAACTGTCAAAAGGATGAGCTGATAACAGGAGTGTTCCTATTAAAAGAATTAGTATGATAAAGTCAATCAAAAGGCCATTTAACCTGTTTTTGTTTTAGTTGTTTTCCTATTTGACATTGTATTTAAGTACCTAGACACTTGTTCATAAATGCCATGTATTCCAAAAACCCTTTTTGTAATTGATTCGTAAATTGTCATATACAACTTTAAGCTGTTGTTTCTAAATTGTGGTCTTCTGTGATATGGACAATCACATTTTGTTTCACGAGGTTATGAGATAGTTATAGGGATCATGGTAGTTGGATGATGTCACCCAACTCTATAATGCTTTGTCTAAGATGGCAGCCTGATTAAGTTTCAGAAGTCAATACGGCGGATGAATTTACCAGATTGGATAAACGGTGTCGTCAACGGTCATGATAGGAGATACCTTACGTGAGCTACTTCGGTAAATAAATTTCAGTAAGAAATTTTTACGATTTGTCATGTTTTTGGAAAAGAGCATTTGGCGGAAGAGCATTTTATGGGCCAACGGCAGTACTCACATTCCAGAAGTGGGTTACTGGAACAGTGGGTTACCTAACAGGTCTGTTTGAGTATAACCCCTAATGTAGATGGTTGTGCCGTCCACTTTTCAACTACTTCAAAAGCTATTAGTTTTATTATAGAAACGCAGATGGCCTCCGATAACAACTATCCGCTAACGCCAAACAGACCCGGAACGTTAGCGAACATGAGAGTATCAACCTGGAATGTACGTTAAGTTATTGACTTCCACCCAATAAGGGAGCACCTGGCTCTGATTCGCATCTAAACTACATTCAAAACATTAGCCTAATACTCCCACAAGTTAGGGTTTTTAAGACTTCTTCAATGGAGACTACGGAGCCCGTCCATAGTACGATATTAAAGCAATTCCCTCTCTGGAGTCGACCTTCTCGTTGCTACTAGATTCAAAGATCGGTTATCCAACGAGAAGTAGCTGCAAACTGCCCCAAAAAATAGATTTTACGTCTTACGCCTTGGTAGATAGTAGTAGCTTGAGTGGTGAACTTCCACTGTACGTTTATCTAACCTAGTATCATGACATCATCAAAGAGGTATCCGAAACCATCTTAGGTTAACAGCTATCACAAAGAAAAAGGCCATGGTATAATAATCTAAGCGTGTATCTGAAAAATGTGTAGAAAAAAGGCTACACATCAAAACCCTGCGACGGAAAACAATAGGACGTAAAAGAAGATCTTGCGTAAAAGCGCAAGAAGAAAATATTGCAGTCTTGCAGCTCACGACGGAGATCGAAGAGTCTCGCGATCGATACATCAACCGGAGATTTTTTTGAGAAAGCCAAGCCAAGACCGAAATACAGGCTCTTTGGAACAGCGAGGAAACCTAGTCAGTGAAGCACAGGAAATAGTAAATTTATTTAAGCAGCATTTTTAGCACCTACTTTACCATGTAGAGAAAATGATAATGCATGCAGGAAGCCCACGTCAGTCAATAAAAAAACAATATCGCCACCCATTATAAAAGTTGGCTTGGCTATTAAAAAAGCTTAGGGACAACAAGGCCGCCAGACTAATAGTCTACCATCAAAGCTACATGACGAAGGCCATGTTTAAGTTGGTCGCATACACCAAATCATCAACCTAGTATGGGTGGGCGGAAAGCATGACTGCCAGTTCCTACGCCGCAGCTGCGAGAAAGGTGATCCCATTTCTTTTAAGAACTATCGAGGCATGTTTCTCCTAAATGTCACATATGTGATGATATTTAAAGTACTGTGTGGCAATCTTAAGCCGTTCTGCAACACACTAATCGACACGTACCAGTGTAGCTTCCGGCCCGACAAAACTGATCCACCTGTGTCGCTTGATGCTAGAGACTACGCGGTGGATGTGCAGTTTGGTAGCAATTTATCTTAACTCTAGCACTGGGATGTGCAGATTATTTGGTGTGAGAGAAGGGTGATCTTGGTGAACTTGCATCTAAAAGTTAATGTGATATCTAGCCGTAGTAGCTTTTAACTTCAAGCGGGAGTCGGCAATTCATTGTTGATTTTGAATTTACTAAGCAAATTTTATAATAGAAAATAGTATAGAAATTTTACTGACAACCCTTGCTCACATACAGTTTTTCAATTTCAGCAATTATTCAACAATTCGAATTGTTATCATCCAAAGTATACCAAATGTTGGGAGACGTTTCCATATGACGAAATTCCATTAGATGATGTTTTTATCAATGGCACTTTTGACGAAGAAGAAACATTTATAGTGTATGGGTACAATGGTGAAAAGGAGAGTGAGTAAATTAATACTTTCAAATGTTTCTTTGTAAGTTATAATTATGTAATTTGTTGAAAATTTCCTTAATGCCGTTTCATAATTTTTAGGCTTTAACAAACATATTATGGAAGTAGCTGAATGCCCGTGCTTTTACACTTCTTTTATCAAATAAATGCTCTTTGCCCCATGTAATAATTATTTGCTTATAAAATGGACACAGTCCATTAAAATTCCACATAAAATTACTTCCAGCATACTCTGAACGAAATAAGAAAAGTAAATATAATACACGAACATATTTTTGACACCTTAGGTTCTGTTCAGAAATAAAAAATTAAAAACGCCTGGATTTTCTTTTTTAACTTGAGGATTCTGAATTGTCTATCTCTTTCAATACAATTCAAAGATTGAAGTTACAAATCAGGAAACTAAATTTAATTTAACTTAGCAACGAAACATTAGTTATCTCTGACTCGAAAAACAAAAGCAAAAGAACAAATTTCATAAGGTAACCTCAAGGCTTACATTCACTTGTTGACTAAAAAGTGATACTTAGCTTATATTAGAATTGTTATGGATAAGTGAATTATAATCTTATTGACAGCATACGCATTCAAAGTCAAGTTTAAATTGTTCGCCCATTTTTTGGTCTTAACAAGTATTTAGTCTACAAATCCATCTTCTCTTAACTTACAGCATATAATTTTCTCAATTTATATTTGGCGTGAATCTTACTTCGAATATCCACTTATTAATACAATTTGGAATGAGTCTCTTGAAAAAATTGCTAAAACAACTTTCCTATAATTTTTTTTGTTAACTACTGATATTTTAAAATCATAAACCCTCCATGTTTTATAAATCTATTATGTTCCTATTACGGCCTGTCAGCTATGTATAACTTTAAAAATTCGCGTGGAAAGTATTAAAAAAGCGTTAACAAGACACGATTTTTATTTATAGATGTTGATTTAACAGCTAGTATCCACTTTAACCTTGGACGATGCTTTACATTAAACCCGAAATTTCCATCTAAACGCGTTTCAAAGAATTTAGGGTACTCGATGATGCTATTGCATAATGTTAATAAGAGCGATTCTGATAATTATGAAAAAGAACCAGGATGGCATATTTACGTTCATGATTCTGCAGAAGAATTCACAGGTAAAATTTTTGATGCTATTAATTTATTTAAAATTTGCTGTTTAATTCCAAAACATTATGTAATTGCGAACTAATTTAGAAATCAACATGAAAGCATCTGGACGTGTTGAATATGTTTTCGCTGAAATCGATGAAGAAATAGAAATTAAATTGCAAAGTCAACATTTTTCAACGGTATCCACTATTAATAATGTATGCGATGATAATGAAGATTATAGTGATCTTAAGGTAGAGCAAGAAATAATTAAACTGTTTGCTGGGCGAAAAAAAATCTATTTCTATTTATTATTTCAGTGTGGGGAAACATGCATTTGGAATGAAATTACTGATATATCTGGCTGTAGTGGACCATGGATGCCAGGTATAGAAATGGAACCATGTAGCAATTTTACATCTATGAAATGTCTCACCGTGTCATATCAAACGTATGGAAATATAAAATTATAAGGAACATTTTTACCAAAATCGTATAATTTTGTTATAGGAAATATGACAGTGAAGATGATTTCTCGTGTGAATGCGTGGAACCATGTCATTCAAAAATATTCTCAACTTATATACAAAACCGAAAGGATTTCAAACAACCGGAACCAATAACACAAGTCTGGATTTATTACACTTCAAAACTGATTTCGGTAAAATTAAATAATTTTAAATTTTTGTTTTTCTCTAGTGACTAAAATATTTTTTAGATGGTTGAAGACCGACCAAGTTATGATACAACGCAATTCATAGCAGATATGGGAGGTACACTTGGTTTTTTACTGGGCCTCTCAGTGCTTGGGCTAATTGGCATTTTGGAACATGTAAGTTTTTTTTTATTTTATTCATGTAGATGTTTCATGATTTCAACGAATTTGTGTTGTCACAATAAAATTCTATAGTTATTGGGTTCTTTCTAGAAGATTAGCTGGGTGCGGTATTCCATTGTTTAAACCTACATAAAGTGATCGCATTTGTTGTTGTTTATTGGGCACTCCAAGTATCCTCCGAATAGAGAAAACACTTCCAATTTTCCAAATTCGGGGTATTCATTTGAGATTGTTTTTTAATTCTGCATTTCATTAAAAAGTGTTTGTAGAATTCACATACATATAAAAATTGAAGACACTCAGACTCAGAAACTGGTCCATTATATTTTCTTCTCTACCCGCCATTTTCATAAAGTCAAGAATGCATATAAGTTGTGACCTAAGGCCTGGAGCCCAGTTCGAGCAATGGCAAGGCTTTCACAGGAAAGATGCTCCGCTCCGATTTATCGCCTTCTGTACAGCGTTACAGAAATATGTATCGTTTAAACCTATAACATTAAAGTACTTTTTAAAAGCGATGTAGCCCGCAGACTTTTCTTGCTAGTGATAGCAGACTATCAACATGCATACAGTTAGTTATAGAAGTTATACCCGAAGCTTCGGTATCATTCCATTAGATGTCATATCGCTATATGACGTCCTTACGTACTAGATAAATTCATATTTCCGGGATAAAGTGATTAACATTAAAATTTTTAACAGGCTTATGATTAAGTTATGTCACATTATCTTATAACCCTTTCGATTGCATTTGTTTATTTAATTTTTTTTTTTGTATAATTTTTGCCGTTTTTTTAGATCACTCTACTACTTTTCGGTGGCATTATTAGAAAAATACAACTGAAAGAAGAAAAACGCATCCAAGCTGAAAAGGAAGAAAGACGCTCTACTAACAGTGATGAGACTCTGGATGTAAACTCACTTAATAAAAATAAATTGTAAAGAAATTTTTTTTTAATTTATTTAACTCACTTTTAATAGATATGCATTGCTTTTTTATTTAATTTTATTTTTTCTTACTAACTATGTACACTTCTTTTCTTCAGTTATGTATTATACATTACTTAATAGAAAATATAACAAAAGCTAATCAGAAAAAGAGCATTATTTTTAAATTAAGTGTTTTCGGTTAAAAGAAAACGTGTCTTAAAATATACATTCATTGTTACATAACATACTTGCAGTAGGTGAACATTTACATAACATAAACATATAAAATATTTACAAACAAAATTTCCTTAATAACTATCGTAATTTTAAGATGCTAACTATTTATGTAAATCATTTTTAAAGATTTAAAACTATTATACATTTAACGTAATAAAAAAAAACAAATCGCATCTTATAATGCTTTCCCTGCCTAAGGTTAACAAACGATTTAATTTTAAAGCAGTTTTTGTAATAAAAATCCAACAGCAAGTAAAGCAAAAGAGCTAGCGATAGTGGTACAACTCGAAGATATTGTACGGTTCGTTACTGGTCTAAGAATATCGCCCAGTCTGTTAATTAGATCAGGTAATGGCTTTGTCTTGATATCACAGGCTGTATTTTCAATGGCATCCTTGACATGAGCTGTTAAAATCCTGAAGTTATAGTCTCCTGGATATAGCTCGGCATAAATGAATTCGTGCAATCTATCCGATAACACCCATAACCGATCCTGATCGTCGACTTTGACGTCGTTGGGAAAAACCATTTCAACGGGACTCATATAGACTCGTCCTTGTGATTTAATTGTATATGCCCTGTTCGAAGTTTTCCAGCAAGCAACAGCATTCAAATTTGGCAACGCATAAAACAGGACACCAGTTAGCTGATCCAGAAAAGCTGCACCGGCTTGAGCATTTGGACCTCTGGAACCGAGAATTTTGAATTCCTTGTAAATTTCTGTGGATGTAGCAAGAGTTTTATTGCGCAAAATCATAGTGGATACGGAAAATTCCATAGTTGAACTTAGCGGATGGAAGTAAAGAGTTGAATAGCCATCGTGAGCTTTAGACAGAGCCAATCCAAACAGACCATCATCCCATTGGAAGTCTATACCGCCGATGCTATAGTTTCCAGCAAGTGGATCAGGATGAAAGAAATTGTGATGAATTCTCCATGATTCTTGATCCTTCCACGAGTATACAACTAATCCTGGTGCGCCAAGATCACCAGCATATGCAAAGGTATTCTCACAATCACTGTCTTCAATGGCAATGTTGGCGAAGAAGGAGTTTTCTTTCGTTTGATCCTTTGGGAAAACGTATCTCCTCAGCAAGTTGTCATTATCGTTCAGATCGTACACCAGCAGTTGAGCTGGTCCATAAAGTTTTGTATGTGATAAAATGTTGGCGATTCTTGAGTCCAAAACCCAAAGTCTACCGCATCTGTCTGCACGAACTCTGAATGGTGACACCAGTTCTGGATTGTCTTCGTTAAGTTTATGTGCAATCCAACTAGGGAATGGAGTAAGGGCGGGTGACTTTGTCGTGTTATCTGCAAATAAAGGAAAAATATATGTATTATAATTTTTTGTTCATAAAATATTGAACTAAATTATTTTGAAATTGTATGAATCAGAAAAGGAACCAATGAATTATGTAAGCGGTTCCAACAAAGGTTTTGTAATTTGTATGCCACTTAGCGCGGTCTTAAACATTGCCCACGTCTATATCATTAAGGTCCTCCCATTTAAACTCGTTGATAATGGTTCAATTACGGTTCAATTAATCCAAAAGTCACGCCTCTTTAATCGGCCCAATGATACCTTCTTGCAAAATATCATACAGTAACATGTTAGCCCCCAATTTCGCTTATTAACAAACTCATGAAAATGCAAGTGTGCTCCATCGCTTAAAATGCTTGTTCAATTTCAAATACCGTTTAAACAATTTCGACGAATTTATTAAAAAGAATTGTTACTAGGTTAGAAGAGCTATTATAATATTCAAAAGCTGAAAATAATAAGTCCGCTAGCGCTATTGGCTACCTACGGACATAACTCAATATGCCTTAAATATGTCTTGCACGAAGTAGCGATGCAGTATCCTACTCAACGACGCATATACATAACAGTCTATATAACATCCTAAGATCCTAAACGATTGTGGCTTTCGGCCCGCCACATGATAATAAATAAATAATAGACCAATATAGGTATTTCAAGTCGAGACTCATCATATTATCATCGACTTTAAAGGAGTCAGAAACTTTACGATTTATCGATTGCCGAAAACGAGATTTCAACAAAAAATCACCCTGTTTCAATTTGGCAACAAATGTGTTTAAAACTCCTAACCCCAAATAGTTGAGTTTGATTGAAATGTGCGCAGGCCTCAGAGCTTCGAATAATTCATCACTAGTGACAATCCAATTTTTCATTTTGCTTGCTCTTTTGCAATTGATTGCTCTACAAATACTGCGAAGATACTAAGCGTGACAACATTTTCCCAAACGCTTCAAATTGAAAATTTGACTATACGTATTTGCAAACGGATCGAAAAGATATAGAGATTTTCGTCGTATCACCAACATTTGAGAACCGTTTCGTAGAAAATAAAAAGAAATTTGCATTTTAGAACATCACATCAAAACTAATGAGTCTTGTTGTGAACGAAGATGCTTTGTCCTAAAGAACGTATAACCTCCAATCCAGTGGATAGAGTACTTCTGATCACACGTTTTGTTTAATCGCATTCTAATTAAAATGTACGCCAATAAGATATTTCGTTTAAGAAATTATTCACAATTGAGTATTAACAACCTCGACATTCGCATTAATTTCAATATTTTATGAACTGCAAACTATCAACCTTCGTTCTAAAACAAATACTAACCTAGTATGTTACATAATTTTTAACACATTTTCAAATAAAACCTTTCAAAACTTTGTGAAGGGAATTTTATAGCATTTTCAATGTCAACAATAGAAAATCAGATATTAAAAAAATAACGACTTGTTGCGTTCGATCAACGATCTAATCTAGGCACTTCGCCGGGCCTTAAAGTCTATAGATTTGCTTATACATAATCACGAAGAGCGTAAAACAAACAATTCGAATTTAAATTGAAAAAAAAATTGAATACATGATTATTTTAGTTTTCAATGATAATTTAAAAACTCACACCAAAGCTCGATAATAGAATTCAAAGAGCAGTGCTAGTTTGTTTTGTATTTCAAAGAAATTTAATTTCGTTAATGATGCCGTTGGACATACTACTTTCATAAAATATTACGTACATACATCGTTAGTAAGATTTGCAGAGTGACTCATGTGATTTCTCAGTGGACAGTAATAGTGCGATTAATAAAAACATTTTTTGTTTGTACTTTTTGTGTAACTGGTTTTATGAGTCATTTTTCGTGAACTGCCTGAAGGTGAATTCCATCGATGGTAGGGAAAAGCGAATTAAAATGCCAACCACTCTGCTTTAGAGTTTTACCTAATATTAATTTAACATTTTCGGATCCTGTTTTAATTTAATTCAAATTGTTGTTTTAACTCATCGAACGGGTGCAGTATACAATCAATGGATTTAATTGTGTCAAATAACTAAAAAAAATTAATAAATTCATTATTTGTTTTTTTTTTTTACTGAATTACTAAATTTTGAACCCGGATTTGTTATCAATTTTCATATGCATAAACAATATAACCGGCCCAATTTAATTAAATTCAAATTACTTTTGACATTCGATATCATAAATAAGGAGTAAAATAGGTAGTCTGGTTAATTATGACAATGCACTTGGAATTGGTTTTTTAAACTATTTTGGAATTTGAAGTAAAGTAAAGTAAAATATATATTTTTTTCCGAGACATGGTTTCTATTCCATTTCATTCATTAAACTGATTTATATTGTTGATAAGCGGTAAATGTACATTAATTTGTGTTAATAGCGCAGTTTAAACATAAGCGCGTATACAAATCAATGAAATAAGTAAGAGATTACCCAAATCCTAGTTTATAGCTCGGTCTGTATACGGGAAAATACATTTCACAAAAACGGGATTTTACGGCATGGGTTCTGTGTGAACATCATAAGCAAATGGATCAAGCAGCTCAATCGACCAGTGATAATTTGCGGTTGTCCCATCTGATTGAACATATCGCCGACATAAATAAGAAGGATCCAGCTATTCGAGAGGAAGATTCTTGAATTTGCACAAGATTATATCGGAAAAAACAACATTGAATTACTACCCTACAGGAAGACTCTACGAAGAATCAGGAATCACTCAAACAATCAAGAACCGCGTATAATAAAACTATCCTGGAAGACTCTAAAGAAAACCTTGACAATCACCCCAACACAAAAGTCCAGGAATGAGTTTACCAGGAATTGGAGCTTATCTACCAATACAACATCCACAGACAGCATACGCCGAGAAGTCTGAAAGGCATAACTAAGTTTTAAATTAACTCTCTATCCAATCAATTAGTAAGTTACTACATCAATAACTATGGAAATTTTGTTTCATTTTCGTACGTTCCGTGTTGCTTTTTCTTCAAGTTATGATGATTTAGCAATGCACATTCGTCACTGAACTGAAGATGCTTTAATTTTAAGCTGGGAATCTATAATTTAAAACATTAACTCCTGAAATGATTAAGTTTAAACATTTTTTTCAAACATAGCATTTTAGAATAAAGCCGTTTAATAGCTATACAATCTATCCTTGACAAGTTGTCCCACTCCTCCTTGTGTGTGTGTGTGTGTGTCTGTATGAAGAAAACCCTGAGACTTTCAATCACTGAACAAAAAACCTATAAGCTAAAGGACAATTTGTGATTGGATTACTTTATTTTTCTAAATTAAGAGCACAACATTTGTGTTTGCTTTTTCTCGAGCTTTAAGTTGTAGCTATTTTAATATCTTTTAATTTTAGTTATGCTAAAGACCGAATTGCTTTTTATGAAACATTGTCGGTAGGTTTATATAATTTATATATTTTTGTCGAGCAAATGGTCAATAATGCTCCAGCTAAGAGGATCTTCGAGTCCCAGTCCCCATGTTCGAGAAGACAGGGAAGACCGAACATTCGTTTTAAATACCAGATGCCAGAACGCTTGATCTGGAAGCAGCGTGCCCAGCTACGTTGCTTCTTATTGGGCGTAAAAAGCCCAGTTGTTCAACAAGAGCAATTTTTATTTTCTCTGAGATATATTTTCGCACTTTCGCAGATCTAGATCTGGAGCACTTTCTACAAATCTCGATTTAAGTCACTGATATTTAAAACAATCCTCACCAACACCATCCATTTGTCCATCCATCGGCGTTAAACTATGGGTTCCTTCCATTCGCGTCAAAAATATATATAATGTTTCTACCTTCGAAACTGAGAAATGTAAAAGCAAAATCTGAAGCTCCTGTCAAAAGTCACTTTAGAAGCAAGAAACATCCGCTTTAAGCAATTAGTCACTTCTCGTATAAAAATATAAAGTGAGCCTCTTCAAGAAACTGATAGGGGTTTAAATATAAAATCAAGTGATATGCGGTAATTTCTTTTTAATGCCGAGCACTTAGTTTTGTTTGATCCGAATTTTGAATATCTTTGCAGACAAAAGAGTTGAGTTGAAAACTGCGGCTTACAGTCGCCTTGATCGCGACTAATGCCTGCTCAATCATATTTAATGTGTAACATAACCAACTAACATCGTTTTTCATTTCCTTGGTGCAGATTCATATTTCATCGAGATCATGTAAATCTACACACTATTTTATTTATTTTCAAACCATCCCCCTATAAAATTGAAAGACGGGATAAACTTTATCGGTAATTTACTCTAAAATTGAAAACACGATACTATGGCATCCGCGTTTTGTAATATACGTATGTACATAGAATATTTATCTACATATTCCTGGTTCAACAGCAAATTACATACATGGTACGGATGAAATAAAATATTGTTAATTACTCATAAAACTGGAGCAAAACAAAACCCAACTTTAATTCCATGAAACAGCCAATGCCATTTACTAGTTTAAAAGCAATCAAAAAACCAAGTAACTACTGGAAATACGAGTAAGCAATAATTACAACAGTCGACTAATTGTTAGCGAACTTTCCCAAAAATTGAATTCAAAGAACTCTTTTCTTATCGTATTCCTGGCCTCAATATGCGAAAAGCAGCCTTGAACTAATTGAGATGTTTGTAATAAAAATTAAGCCTACAAACGAATGTACGAAGATTGATATGTTGTTGAAAAAAATTATCGCCTTGTGTTTGTAGTCTTACTAACACAAACGAAACGAAAGAGAGAATACAGAACGAAGGTATTGTTGCGATTTTAATGTATGAAGCAACAAAAATTTGGATATTTTGATGATCAGAATAAATACCGGCTGACGCACCTTTTTTTAGAAGAAACTAATTAAATATTCAGTATTTTCGCTTAAGTAATACACAATGTGCTTGAGTACGATTCCATGGGTTTGGCTAATCAATTTTTATTTAATTAAATTAAATTAATTAATTTAATTAAATTAATTAAACATTCTTTTTTACCGAGCACATTGTGTAGTGTAATGTTACGAAGTATACGAAGTAACTCCTAAACCGGAAGACGACTTAGCTACTTATTAAACAGCCTTCCCATTGAAATTAAAATCCCACGAAACAAGCATATAAATCTTAATTTTCCAACGCCTACGACATAACTTGAAAGATCAATCAATTTAACTTACATTTGCATACAATTGAGTAATTGTTACTCAAAATCAACACAAACGCCTTGAAGAAGTTCCCTACAAAACAAATACATTCTTTTTTCACCTACATACATATATCTATGTATATGCGTGAGTGTATGCGCGAGAAAAAACTATTCATCGATAATATATTTGAAATTAAAAAATTCACGATAAGAAAAAAGGTTACTAGGCGTGGCCATTAAATCAAACCAAAATTCGGACTACTTTCTGCAGCGAATGAAACTAGGTACATCCAAACAATATAAACATTTACCAAAAATATGAATAAACAAATTAAGTGGCAACATAACTTACCATTAAGATCAAGGTAAGCCAACGAAGCTGGAACACCTTCTCTCCATCGTGGCAGTGTGACAAACAACCTTGATCGGTATACTTCCAAGCCGACTGGTATAACATTCTCTGGTATAAATTCATAACTTTCGATTGCCAGCTGTTTCTGTTCCTTGCTTGGATACTTGAAGTCGATTTCTTTCCATTCGTATGCAACGCGAAGATTATCATTGCATGCGACTGATGTCATCAATCCAACAAAACACCATAGTACAAGACTTAGCCAGAGTTGTTGTTGTGCCGCCGCAAATGAACGCCAATGAGTTTGTTTTAGTGCCATCGTAACTGAACGATTGTTTCTCTTAACCTTAATAACTGTTTTTTTTTTGTTTTTAATTCTTATTCTAACAACAAAAATAAAGATTCCTTTACTTGTGTAACTATGCCATTTACCTCGATCGGCGCAATCGCTAATTGTAACAACACAACTTATGTTTTTTTTTTTACAACATCAACTGTTAGTGATGAACATGTGCAACATAAATCTGTATATAGTATATGCAACGAGTAGGTTATCTGATGTTTGATATTTCAGTTATATAACATATTTATTTCACTTAAAATTGACTTATATTTCAGTACTTAATGACTGGATTTTTCCATTCAAAAGAATGTATCTGACACTTAAAGCCGGCTCTTTTTTCTAAAAGTAGGTATACTGTTGAGTATGATCCGCATACAAATTAATGTAATAATTTTTCTCTTCACACGTAATACGATTTTGTTTTTATTTTTTTATCTTTCTTCCTTCAAAAAAAAATGCGCGACAACAAAAGAAAAAATGTATTCGAACACAACTAACACTATACGCGGTCAATCATTGATATACAAACTTTCCAAAATAATCATAAAAAAAAGATTAATCACAACACAACCGAAGAGTAGGGAAGCTGGCTTCAAATGCTAAACCATCACGCTTTAGCCACAAATCAAGACTGAATGTCTACTGTTGATTCGTATCCATGAGATACATTGGTTGCTTTTCGTTTGCAGAACTTTTGTTGTGCTATCTTTGGTTCGCTTGAGAGAGGTTTAGCTTTTGAGAAAGGTTCAATGTGATTTGCTTAAAGCAGAGCTTTTGGTAATGATCATGTGATTTTAACGTACTCATTTCCTTTCCGATAGTTTGTCTATGCGGCGCTGCATATCATAAATACAATCGAATTTATCAAAGTCTACCTTTTATTAAGCTTTTAAACGGGTTTAAGTTAAAGGCATTGTTTATTATTATATTATGGTTTAATTTTTTAAGTTTCCAAAAAGACAACATGTTCTGGTTTAAAACCGGGATTTGGGTTTTTTAAAAGAACTCGTTTTTCTAAATTCTATTATAATCTATATATATTTATGAAAAAAAATATCAATAATTTGCTAAATATAAATATATATAAAACACTAAGATTTAGGTTAAATACATAAATTATAATTAAACCAGATAATCCGACCCAGAGTTAATAAAATACATACCTAAGAAGCACAGGCTCCCAGTGTTTATAAACATAAACATAAAAGCACACTAAGCCAACGGTATTGTGGTTGTAAACATAATAACCTATTGTGGAGTTACCATAAAATAGAGGAAAATTTGATTTGAAAGCTCTTCCTACCGCTTAGACCTCTAACAATCAGCTCTTTTAAGCGACATAATAATTTTTAATAATGAAAACTTTCTTAAATATTTGGCATTGATTTAAAAGCTGCCAACTGCAATATTGCTTCCATTTTATACAAATTAATTTAAATACATTTTTAAGATCCCTCTACATACGCTCATTCTCAATATTTATTTTTATTTATTGCTGTTGATTTTCATAGGCTTAGTCTAAAATTAATCTGAAAAAAAATTGTTGACGCCCTCTTACCGTTTGAGCGTGACTCGCCCCCAAGGTTTAGAAAATGGCCTTATCACTAAAAAAAAAATTCTCGGGTATGTGGCCAAATTGCTGATTGCCTACTGTTTTGTTATCGCGACATAAAAAATGCTAACAATTAGTAGGAATGTTAATTTTACTTCTCTCAGTACTGCAGTATACCTATGACTTTAGCCTGCGCGCACAAGAAGCTATGCGAGAAGCTGCTTAGTGCGTATAGTTAAGTATTTTCGTGTTGTCTATCGCAGTTTATTACCACTATCTATTCCCATAATGATCATAAGACCAAACAAAATATGAACTTGTATAATTATAGAAACGAACGAAAATGCAATTAATTTCTTGCAAAAAAATACATGTACATAATTCTTTCTGTTCTGAATTGCTTAGACCACATATGAACAATGTTATCGCATCTTATCTCGCATACCATCGCTTTCTAGCTACAACTGTGTGTGCAGCTTAAATTGAAAATCTAGATTATTACCGCCTCTAAGTACTCACTAATTCAACATTTTATATCATTAAGGGAGCTCATGGTATCTATGGTTATATTGTTGTTAAAGTGTAAAACTTCATTATTTAGTTCATCATTTTTCTACACATTGTCACTCTAGCAATGCTCCAAACTTGTTTTTACGAAGTAATGTATGAATATTACAGTAAGCTTTATCCTGCTACACAAGTCAACTTAGTCATCACTAAACTTCACTCACATAAAATTCACTTACCATTTAAATTAAAGCGAAGAATTATTTGCTTCTGTTTGCCCCATCTCCCTCGCACTGTTTTCTCTATATCTATGGAATGACCAATTTTTAATAGGCCTGAAAATCTGTATTTTATTTGTGAATTTTCTGAGCTTCCTAGTGACTGTTTGGGTAAAACCAATTTCTTACTCGAGTTACAATGAACGGAAATACTTTTCTGGGTTCCACGAAAAACAAGCGGCTCATCACAATCATCAAGTGGTGATAAAATGCTTAACTTGCCATAGTAATAACTTTATTAAGGAAATTCACCCACCTATCAGCTTTTAAGAAATTGACTAAAATTTCCAAGACTCTCCTCCCGTACAAACTAAACTAAACTAAAATAAATGTTGCAAGTTGAATTGTTAATTATTCGTCATCTGCCAAGTGGAATTTCGAGTTCAAGGTTAGCGTTTTAACAAAACAAAAATATTTCTTTTCATATTTTGTAGGCGAAGCTTAGACTACGTTCCATATTCGATCAAGTGCAACTTAAGATATTTAACATTATTTCGATGCCTACGTCAATTCTCCATCTCCATAATTAAATATTCGAAGCGGAAACAATGTCCGTACACATACTTATCAAAAAACGATTTGTCACGATTTGTATAGAGATACATACAATAATAACAATGATATGTGTGGTGTACGTTCAAACGTAAATATAAATATATATGCCAGCGCTGAGACCGAAAATAGAGTATCTTTGTCGAACGTATTTCGTTTAAATATTGTGTCAATGCAATTAGAGTCTTGTTATGGCTTAAAGAAGCAAACTTAGTTAAATATTCAGAGTATTGCTTATCAGATATTCATTTTTTGTGATCGATCCAGTGCTGAATGTCAGGCTTACAAGTAGGAGCGCAGTAAAATCGAATGGTTTTATCTTTTCAGTCTCCAACAAATTAGAGTTTGTATTCGTAGGCAAAACTGCAAAGTTAAATAAGATACAACTTTATAATTGATCATACATTTTTAACAGTATTTTAGCTATTCATATTTGCCCCAAAGCAAGACTGATACGATCATTTCTAGATAGAGCATATTTTATTTCAGAAGATTGAGTGCTATAACATTTTTGTTTTAATTGTATTCTTTTTCATCTCGGAACAATCTTTTGCTACTTTATTTAAGATGTTATCCAAATTTATGCATGATTACTGCACAATCACACTTTGCAGCTCTTGTCCCGTAATTCGGTAACTGTTCAAATGTCACTTTCGATGATTTTGAAATTGAAGTATGTTGAACTCGTTTTGATGACATACACGGATTTTGAACTTCCCCTACCGTTTCTGCCGTGATATGCTTATATGATGTCAATTATTTTTTTTTTTTAAATTAAAACATCATAAAACAAAACGTAGCATTGGAAATAAGACTCGCAACTTGTATTCCATTATTCCATTATTCCATTATTTCATCTTTCTTTCTTTTTTCGACAGCAAAGATATTTCCAAAAAAAAAGAATCCAGAGCGAAGCAAAATATTTATTTAATTTTTTACACACTCAAAACAATTGGGTTTTCAAGGCTAATCCACACAGATACCTGGCGCTATCCAGATGGCAGTCGATCCCCAAACCAAATCAACCAAGTGGTTAGGTTTCCGTTCCCGTTTTATTATGAAGTATACCAGAAAAAGGTTGCAGAAGATAAACACATGAAAACGCTACACCGGAATACGGATGAGGACAGTATGGGAACAGTATCGAGCAAGAAGAATAAGGAAGATCCTGCTTAAAAGAGAGTACGCTGTCTCTCAACTCCGAAAGATGGAAGCGACTTATCGAAACATCTCGTGGTTTTACAAAAAAAAACCAAGCAGAGAATAGTAGATGTTAATACCCTATCCTAAGGGTATATTCATTTTGACACATAGTTTGTAACACCTTAAAGTATATATATTTATGATTAGGATATCATAGCAATATCCGTCCGACCGTATCAACATTTGAAGCCTCTAGCTAGGAAGCTGAAATATAACTGAACATATACTCCCTAAGGTCCCGAAATGATAGTGTTATTTTTTGTTTAAAAAGGCTCACAACTTTTTTTAAGCTGTAGTTGAAGAAATAAAGCGTTAGAACATTAACAAAATATGTAGATCATGAATAGTTTGAAATTACACAAGTTTGTAATATAAAGTTGGGGGTTTTTTTAACAATATGTTTTCTTCGAAAATTTCTACAAAAAACGAAAAAACATTACCTTTAGTCAATATTTTTTCTAGTATATCACTCATACAAAAGTTTATGGACACGTCCACTTTTTGGAGGCTTTTTTCAAATAACATCTTTCTTTTATTATAAAATTCATAGAATGATATACAATGTCATCCACCAAGTTCTTAAAGGTTATTTCTTTGGGGCATATAGGGGTATGGATAGGATATCATACTGTACCCCAAGCTTACTGTAGCCTGTTCTTATGTTTTTAAACGGCATTTACAACAGCTGCACGGGCATCATTTAGAGAGAGTGCCAGGGCAAGAAGAAAACCACGACCATTCACGCCACCTAGTATAGGAGAGCTAAAATAAAGACAAGCTCTTATAGTCTAAGAGCAGCTTTTTAAATCATATCATCCATTTGTCCCATCTATAAGAAAGGCGATCCTACGTCTTACAAGAACTATCGAGCAATATCACTGCTAAATATGGCGTATAAGATTCTACCAAACGTTCTCCAATACAATAATCGGAACATACCAGTGTGGATTTTAGCCCGGCTTCGTAGATCGAAGCACGAGTGCATCGGCCACTTAACAAAAGCTATCAATAAAAAAACAAGCTTCGTTGTAGTAAGGGAAACAATCTACCTTGGTTTACTAATAATTCAAATTCACTCAGTCGAAGAATTCTTTAACTTATCATAGTTTTGAATTCGACATAGAAGATGTCAGCACATTATTATGAAAATGCGATATTTAATGATTTTTCCATTTAAAAAGTCAGAAGCTTGTGTACTGTAATACTCGTCTAGGGAGCTATATTAATTACGATATAACGATGTCTGCTATGTTTACAATAAAATAAAGAAACGATATATACGAAAGTATTATAACCATTCACTGAAAACAAAGCATGCACAAATTATGTATCTAATTTGAATAAATAAAACAACGATTTGTTTGGTGGAGCAAATTTGTTTTTTTTTTTCTTGAAAATTGTTTTTTTTTTTATTAAATCTTTTGTATTTATAATGGTAAATATTATAAGATTAAAAATAAGAATAATAGCAATAAATTCAATATGTATATATGTATTTTTTTTCTTTTGAATTTTTTAAATCATTTAAATATTAGTCAATACTAAACTTAGGAGAACAAAATGTACATGACTTTAACGTCCTGAGAGTTGTTTGATATAAAACAAAAACTAAAAAAAATATATATATATATATATATTTAAAAATAAACTAGTAGCAATCTGCAACGAAACAACTATATGTTTTTTATTTTCTGAAAAAAAGTGTTTAATTTTACTTTTTGTAATAAAACAAAACTTTTTGTAGGAGCAAATAAAATGCAGATGCGACACATTGACCACTAAATCAAAAAAAAAAAAAAAATTGGAAAAAATTGATTATAATCTTTTGCTTCATTCTTTATTTGTCACTATAGTAAGTTTCATTTATTTTTCAATTGTACCTATGGGTTTTTTTTCAATTATTACTCAACTTACATTAGTTCATTAGTATTTTCTTGTATCAAGTAAATCTATTTTTCTTTTTTAAATTTCAAATAAAAATTAAATGTTTTTCATTTTTATTTTTTGTTGATAATATAATATAATAATGACAAGGACCGGGAAATCCAACAGTTTTATTTATAAATATATATATTATTATTTTTCCTAACATCCCAAAAAACTGTGATAAAGTTCACTTGCAGGTTAAATTATTTGAAAATTTCCAGAAGAGGATACAAGAAAGAAAGCTTTTCCAATAATTATCTCCACAAGGAATTTCCCGATCAACAAAACTGATGTGACAAGTTTTAAATGGCGTTTTGTTCACTATTATTTGTTTTATGGAACAGCACGATCCATCTACTTGCTTGTCGCCCATCTTTTCCAGACATAAAAAATCATGAAGCGTACTTAATTTAATTCAAAGTTTTTTTCTTTAATTTATAAAAAATTATATTAAAACCAAAAAGCTGTTTTTTTTTCTACAACAAGTTTAATGCCTACTTTTAGACATATACATTCAAGAAACAGAGATAGGTATAGAGAAACAGAAAGATATATAATATGTTACCTTTTGACAAACTGATATAGACTGTATGTACATTATGTACAAATAAATATTGTAACATACATATATAGTTGGTATATTTTGTCTGGAAAACGGTGAGGTACTTTCGTCCAAATAATTTTAGACAAAAGTCCAACATCAATTTTGCGAATATTCATAATTCCCTCGATAAACTTCTCGAACATCGATAAGAATTCTGAACATCACTTGTCATGTATATTATACTCTAGTATATATATATTCTTTTTTTTTTTGTAATATTAACGTGCTTTAAATGTATATGTTTAGATACTTTCTTGAGCTGCAAATAGATACCTTTACCCAAATTAAAAAAAAAAATAAAAAAATATTTGTAGGGGAAAACACAGGTGCTGTACTTGTCTGGTCTGTTTTGGATAGCGGCCAACCAAGTGTAAGGGGGGGAGGGAACATAAAAAAGGGTTAATGATATGGGGAATCCTTCATGAGATCTATGGTCAAAAGTAAACGCAAATGCGTTTTACATTTTCATTAAGATGATAAAAGCAGATATTGTCTACACAAAGCCTAATTGTGCATGTTAAAAACCTTTGATAGTGAACAGTGTCTATAAGAATGATGTCAGTCAGTAATAAATGATGCGAATGTGACTACATATTAGTATGAGCTAGAAGTTAAAAATGATTTGGGCGTTACATATATACGATTTCATGTCAAGAAATTATTCACACATATTTCTAGGAAATTTAATCTTATTTGTGTCCTTTTCAAATTTTCATTTAGCCGGGTGTGAACAAACGTTGGCCATACTGTACACCGAGCTACATTGTTGGAAATAAGTGATTTTAAAGCAACTCTGAAATTTGACGTTTAGTTGGATGTTAATTTAACCTCAAGGTTTTGATCAATTTTATTATTCCAGAGATTGTGTTCACCCACCTTTTATAGTGGAATAGGCAGCATTATATGAGAAATTTATAAATTATCTAAAAAAAATAACAAAGTCGCAATAGCACTCGGATATTTATGCTTAAAGCTTGTTTTGCGCGCCTCTAGTTATTTCTCTCAAACATGTAACGGCTATGAACTGAATTCATTTCTACTCTATAAGATTAAAGAACATTTTTCATTTTACCGCACAAAATCATCAACAAACTACAAACGGGACTGATTGCGAGTTGCTCTTAAAGGATTTCCAAATCAAAAATTGCAATAACAAAAAAAAAACAATAACCATGTTTGCGTATAGAGTCAAAGTGAAAATGTAATTTTGTTTAAAAAAAAAACACTCCAGTCCTTAAATATTTTTTTCTAAGCTACACAAAATTAAAATACGAACGAAGTACCTTCCTTTCCATGTTTGCAATTTGATAATTGTTTTTTTCTTCATATACATACATACATAATTTATACATACACATACCTAAGTAGCGTGCATTTGCAACAAACAATAAATTAATATTAAATAGTCTGATAAATGTTTCTTTTTTTTATTCTTTATGAACACCAAGCAATAAATGACTGATTTTTTACATTTTAATATAGTTCAACACAACATTGGTGAAAACGTGGGATAACATTTAATTTAAAGTGTACAATTATGTAATAGTAAAATAGATATTTTCTTTTCGCTTAGCTGATTTTCGTATTTCGCAGAAATGTTTCATCGCAATGTGGAAGTTTCTCCTTTGTTTTATTTTTTGTGAGGGGTAGTGGGACGTTACAGATAATAAGAAATACATACTGTTAAAATAGTACTTACTAATTTGTTATGCGATGATGATGTTGAACAAAACAATAAAAGAAAATTACTTAAATAAAGAGTAACTAACCTTGATGTAATTTAATTGTAAAAATTGGTTTTCTAATTTTCTTTTACATAGCTTACCTGGGGTGTAGTCACTTAAATAAAGAAATAATAAACAAGAAAGTTTCTTAAAACAGTTTAAACTATATAGAAATGATGTACAGATATATATTTAAGTTAATAGTATCCAAAACAAAATGTTGTAGCTTTAGTTGAGGCTATGTATGAATGTGATTAATTTTGTTGAATTTTTTTCGAAAGGCTTAGTGTGAAATGCAAATAAGGCTGTATTAAATTTTGGTTTATAACGGTAAAAAGCGGAGTTCATGTTTTCAACGTCGTGAAAAAGACCACTAGAGTAGTGCGTTTACTGTTTAAGATCTGGGTAATAATCCTTACACTGCATTAATATTTAGTTCCCCGGCTCGACCTCAAAAGGTATTAGCAGTTATACCGGACTGCGTATTGTTACATTTGTGGAGTTTTAGGCCTTTCTTTTGCCATTAGGAACACTCGATTTGACGGGTTATGTAGAATATCATCTTTAACATGACTTTTGCCCATTCAAAATTCAATGTAATGCTTGCCAACTTTAAAAATAAGCTGAAGATGTGACTTGAAATAGCGACTTCTAAAAACTTGGACAGTTAACATCCCTCAACTTGCATTTTTAAGTTTCTTCGCAGTATGCACACCTTAAGAACGCAATAATCTTTTCTCTTTATTGTATCGGTTAGTTTATGGTATGATCACATCCTCCGTGAACGAATTAATTCCATAATTAAAATTCAAAGATCAACTTCCGGATTAAAAAGGTCATTACGATTTATTTGGATCCCTATAGAGTCCGCCTTGATACAATAGTGTCCACAGTTTTAAAACCAGACTTCTGTCCATTTCTACATAAATTAACAAGGCACAGTGAGCAACGTTATGAAGTCAGCACAATCAGCTTGGTTTGAAATGCAATTACCGTCTTACATACGATCAATAATGGCAGCAATAGCCAGAACGATAGGTAAAGGCTAAGAAATAAACGTATTAGCTTACACACTTCGCTATCTGAACTAAATATAAAAAAAAAATAGGTATTAAAGTTCGACAAAAAACGTGGATGGTAAATGTTTTATTCAGCTTTGACCAAATTATATAAATGTAAAATTTATTTTCTCATAAAGAGGTTCAAAAAGCGGGAGTGATCTATTTCTCTGTTTTTCTAATAAACTGTATTACAGACTTAATTGTTAGTGATACAAATGTAAAGAAAACTTAACCATTTATAAATTTGAGGGAACAAGGAAGTTTTCTTGTCTGTTATAGGAATTTTGTAAATGACATTCCATCAGAAGTTTTGCATTTAAGTAGCTCCAAAGGAAACTACTTGCATATATGTCCATTTGAGTTAATGTCAACATGTCAAAAAACAACGTCAAAAACACGAAATGATGTTGCCCAGTCGTTTTTACAATACGCGGGAACTCTCACATAAGCTGAGATCCAAGTCCCCCCGTAGATAATTTATTACGTTAGCTCTGTGTATTTTTGCACTGTCGATTTTACCAAGCATCATGAAATTAAAATCGATCGTAGCTGCAATGGAAATGCACCTATGCGATCTCAAGATCGATTGTGAATGAATGATTTTAATTGTAAGCTTTGAACGAAAGAGTATCTACACGACGGCAGCCAACGATTAATTTATGTTATTTCTATTGGACATACAAAATATGAAAATTGACTTAACTAACAAAAATTAAAATTATAAACCACCCTCACTAACTAAAACAGCAACAATAATGCGAAGGATATACAATAAAATTAAATAACAAATACGCTATGTAAGTATGTATGTAAAATAATCTCTGAAGTATACATACATTTCATGATTTATTATTCAGCCATATCGGTTTTAATTCAAAAGAAAAATAATAACTATCAGAACTTACTTGAAAAATTATATCAAAAAATAAATAAAGGACACAACAATTGACCTGTGCAAAACACAAATAAGCCCAGGGGATGGGGGGAATAAGATAGATAATACGCAAGAGCGGGGAACAAAGATACCGAGACATTTTCCATAAAAGTAACAACTTTAAGCCAACAAATACATGAGAGTTAAATGCACTTGTGAAAATGATGAGACATAAAAAAAAATTATAAGGAAAAAGGTCAGCACAACAAAATTAATAAATAAAAAAAATACAAACAATAAAAAAGAGAAATCCTTACCAGACAATATTATTTCTTTGATTTGAATATTCTTGTGTGTTAGGAAAAATTTGTATGCTCTATTTTATTTTGGAGAAAACATAGAAAATTGAAAGGAAAAACTTGTTTCTTTCGACATACCAGCTGTAGTAGTAGTACGTACTGTCAAGCATGTGTGATGTGAAGAGGAGTTGCAGGAGAAAATTAATAAAAAAAACGTCTCCCAAAGATCGACATTTTTTTTTCTTTTTTTGTCTAAACATTTGTGTGATGCGGAGGTAAATTTTCTCAATCGATTGACCTGTTAAGAATTCATTAGAAAAAAGGATAACGATGATATTTATCAGAAAATTAATAAGTCTTTTTTTTTTCTAACTGCAATTTAACTACTTGTAACAAACAAAAAAAAGAATAAAAAAAAAAAAGAATGTAGAATAGAAAGAATAATAAAATAAAAATTTGGATGCATATTTCCCAATATTTGTTTTTCATTTTTTAAATATTTACAAACAAATTAGAAGGTATTATTGTTTAGTGCCGCATAGCTGATGATGCTTGCTGAATTATTGATTACTTGATATAGGTACTAAAATAAATTGCTACACTGCTTTTGCAAGAAACTAACAAAAATCCAAACTTAGCGCTTTTTCAAAACTATTTTTTTTTTTGCTAACATTGATGTGTATGGGTTTTCGTATAGATTACTTCTAGAAAAATGAATGAACTATGTCTCTAAAACTGGCGAGAGAAAATGAAGGATGAGAGAGTGAGAAAAAAAAAATAGAAATAGAGGAGTTATTAATATTGTGTTTTTGTTGTTTCACTTGCTTGATTTTATGCTATTTTCATTTCTTTTTTTTTTTTGGTTTAATTTAACATTACTGTGATTAATTAATTTATTATTAATAATAAATATTGGTTTTAAATCTGTTTCACTTGCTTTCTGTTACGGCTTCTCCTGTAGTTGTAGATTTAGTAAGCTGTTTGTAACACTGGAGAAGAACAATGTGTTGCGTGTTTTTTTTTTTTTTTTTTTCTGTTTATGTAGTTGTCGATATTTGATTCGAATCTGCTGCCATTTCATCTTCTCATCCATCAGGGTAAATAATAGGCATTGGTAGATTCAAAATGGGAGCCAAACAGATTGGCCCCTGAGGAGTGGATCACCGAAAACGTGGTTGCATCATTTGAAACATTGGATGGCCGCCGGGTAACATAACACCCATTCCCGGAACTCCCATACCTGGTACAGGTGCTAACAAACCTATTATCCGTTCGAAAAAGAGAGAAAGATAGAAAAAAAGAAATTCCAGATTATAGAAATTGTGGAAAAATTCTTTGATGAAAATTAGGAAAACTTAAAACAAAATGGTTCTCTTTTTCAGATGCATTGCATTAATATATTTATATATATAATATATATAGTAAACGATTTATTTGAAATAAAAAAGATTGTATTACTGATCATATTTTTAAATTAAATTAAGAAACGCAACATACGAATTAAACATTCTAAAAAGAAAACTAAAAATAGTAAGTTACATTTTTTTTACATAATATTTTTTTTTTTCTAATTTCTTCTTTTTTTATATTTGTAAAACAGAATTACGTGGGTAAACACTTGCAAAAGAAAACCTAGTATGGAATAAGACAACAGTGAAAAGCTAAAATAAAAAATTACTTGGCTATAAAATTTATATAGAAACAAAAAAAAATTAATTAGTTATTTTGTTGCACGATAATTAAATTTACAATATGATCAATGTTGAAGAAAAAAAATATAATTGTTTTTTTTTTTTTTTTCATTTTGAGGAAAAAATAATAAATAACTAAATTTAATAAACAAATTCTGGTTTATACCTGCTTAATAAACCAGATACATTTAAAATTGTACAAAAAATTGTGGGGGGGAGGGAAACGAAAAACCAACATGAGTAGTTACATATTAAGAAAAAGTACATTTTTGTGAATTGTATTTTGTTGTATTATTTTACGTTTTGAAAACTAATACATATTTGGCTAAACATAATTACATTTGCTAATTGTGATAAAATAACAAAAAAAAATTATTTTATTTTAAAACCAAAAGCAAATAATGCGCATTTTATTCTGCAATCTTATAGCGAATAAGTTCGAAACTGAAATATCGGTTTTGGCGATAAGAATTCGATAAAAATCATCTGAAGGCGAAATTAAGTTTGACTGTTCGCTTCATTCTACTCGGATTTTTCCTTTGTAACTTAACCAAAAAGATGTTGGAATGGCAGAAGACATTGTATTTTTTAAATATATTTAGCAGCAAGCACTCAAATAGTGCTTGAAGCAAGTTTACTTTCTTATATAGTGTGACTGTACACTGCAAGCCCTTGCACGGATGTTTCAAAATTTAAATTCTTGGAACGCTTGATGCGAGCGCTTTCCTTGCATGGTGTGACGGCACCTTTAGGTTGAAGCCCGACAAGCAAATTTAAGCTGAAGGAGAAGTTAATTGCGTAGCGACAAAATATATCAATAAATAAACGAAAATAATAAATTTGTTGAGACTAACTAAATTTTTTTAAAAAAGTCGATGACTGGTTTCTTCTTCTTGACCTTTTAAGGCACCTGATTTGAATTACAAGGACAGCCAATAAAACAATAATTTTAATTGTGTTCTTACTAAACTAATGCAACATATACGCAACGTATTGGAATACGAATCAAGCAGTACATGGTTTGTATTGACTTGAAGTTAAAACTGAAGTCAATATCCAAAAATGTATTCATTGCATTCTTTTTACAATTCTGCTTTGTAAGAACCGTGCAAATTAATAAATTATGTCAATGAGAGAGTTTTAAAAGCAGCAAATGCTCGTTATATGCATTTTATGGCATCCATATCTGGTAGCAAGTCACGGCGTAAACGACCAATCTCAATACAAAGACAAATACATATACGATAACTAGCATTTATACAGACAACTAATGCAATGAGAACGACTCCATCAGATCAGTTGGAAATGATTCTTAATCTGCTACAATTGGATCTATTCATGCAGGAATTCTGAATATTATATATATATATACATATAGAATATATATAGAAAACAATGCCAATTTTGACTACATATCTCCGTACTTAGACTTTAAAAGACCATTATTATTATTATTACTATTATTACATACATTCAAATTCACCACTGTCGCATAGAATTCAAGGCTCTTGGCTCAAAGCATGGACATGGACATGTGTAGATGGACATCTCCGCACATATGAAAGAGGGCCACGACATCAGTTATTCCCCACCGAATATGAGTCCATATGGTCCTGAATCTGGTAGAGCCGGGTTTGCTTTGCTTTACCCAACCCGCTAACCCTATACATATCCTAAGAACCGCACATTCCGATCGTTGGTTTTTGCAACGTTTGCAATAATTGAAAATAAATTTAAATAGGCGAAAGTTTAAATTCATAGCAAATTATCTTATCAATTGGGTAAGCTTCCAATTTCTAAACAATAATTCTGTTTCCAACTTTTATCGCCTCAAACTTAAGAGTACAATTCAATGGCATCGTCACCGCGTTGCATTTGATAATTTAAATTAACAAAAATGTACTTGTTTTAAATATTAAAATGCAAAATAGAAAATGTTGAAAGAAAAAAAATTCCAAACTAATTTTTCAAAGCACCACAATGACGACTCAAATGCCACCACATGCACTCAAAAACTCTAAAAATTGCAAAATACTATACGCAGTATAAAATTGTATATACGATTTATATTCAGAAACTACTAATGATATTTGATATAGTACGCAAAATATGAACTACATTAATGCATTGTTCTTTGAAGAAAAAACAAAAAGAAAAAATAAACAACAAAACAAAAACAAAAAATGTAAATAGTTAAGAACAATTTTTTTTGCTGTTTTGTTTATCAATTAGAAAGAAAGCAACAGGTATAAAATATTTATCCAATCACCTCGCATCTTTTTATTTTGCTATTTTACTCAAATTAACATTAGTTTACTGAAATAACGAAAGAAATATATATTTGTTGGTTTTTTGAAAGTTTTTTTTATCATTTATGTAAAGTTATTTTATCGATAAATATATAACATCTATAAAATGCATAATTTCTTTTATTATTAGGTAATTCTAGCCAAAAGTTTGTTATGTGTATATTAAAATTTGTTTATTAATTTAATTTTCCATAAAAGTCAACACAAAAATGAGTAGAAATGTGAAATATAGAGAAAGAGATAGTTTTTTTTTGTTTATTCTATTTTGGTTAAATGTTTATAGGTTAAGTTGCCATTATATCACTAGGGTGAACAACAACCAAATACCCTCGGCATAAAAGCGTCCAACATTTAGAAAAAAAAAAAAAAAATAAATAAAAACCTTTTAAAAAATAATTATTTTATTCTACCAGTTCCCCATTGAATAACAAAACTAACACATTAAGCTATGCTGTGAATCACACATTAAAAAAGTATATCCATACGTACGTACATAAACTCAAAGCACAAGAAACCGTGATATACAAATAGTGTGTTTCGTTGAAGAATAGGGTTTGTTTAATAATAAAAAAAAGACAAAATTGGATGCAAATATGTTATTCGTATAGCTTTTGTTTTTCTGTTAATAATATACTCGTTGAATGCAATACTCAACTAAATGCTTTTTGTAAAGATGGTTCGAAAGGTCACTAAAAAAATGTTTAACTTTCTTTAACTTATTTGAGGCATATGGGCACTTTTAAAAGTGTATATTTTTTCTAAAATCTATCTGACGAATATTTCGTTCGTTTGTTTTACACGAAATGCGAAGACGAGACGTCCTTACCGAAGGGTGCGTGCAAAGTTAAATCAGATCCGTTACCAGCTCGACGTACAAGCTGGAGCATCTCATGACATTTTACTCTTGGAAATTTGGCAGACGTTCACAAGAGGTGGGGCAGCGAATAAAAACTTTAAGGTGGAACGGGCCGAGATTTGAACCAGCGACCCCTCGCTTAGTGGTCCAATGCACTTAACCACTAAGCCACTGCACCCACACTACAGAACAATCAATACAAATATAAATTAAATTAATATGTACATATAAGTTTACCACCTTTACAAAAGCATTTCCTGGTACGCGGTCAAGTATCAATTTTACATTCAAAAAGAAAAGCTAATAACTTTAAGCGTAAACAAAACAAATAATATTTATCAGTATTTAAATACAGTGAAATCGCCAAACCAATAACATACACTTGATAATTCGATTTTAAAATTATATCGATTGGTACAATTAAATGTTTATAAATAATTACCACAGAAGAAGCTACACAATGTTCCTAGCAATGTTTGCGAATTAGTTGATTTTCTTGAAAAAACATTAAAATCTCGCTTCCACAAGACACTTGATAGTACTGGAAGTAATAGTGCGCCTCTTCAAAAGCTCTTTGCTATTGAATGGTGAGCAAAGTAATAACAAAATTTATGTATGCTTTGTACGACACATTCATTTTAATAAAACATTTCATAATATAAAAACATAAAGCCAAAGAACGGTTTAATTTTTTTTTTTTTTTTAATATGACTCCATTAGATATGGGATCATTCAGAGACATAAGTGATATATTTGGCGATTTAAAGTATTGTATTCAGTTTCTCTTGCTTACCTTCTAATAAAGCCATCAAAAATTAATGTTTTTTTGTTATTTTAACAAGTCGAAAAAAAAAATTGAAAAACCAATTTTATACTCTATTACGTATTTGCAATCCCAACAAAAGTCAAACATAAAAAAATCTAAGAAAGTATTAACTTTTTTTTTTGTCATGCAGAGATACAGATGCTAATGTGAGCACTAATTAACAAAAAAAAAATTATAATAACAATACATAATTAATAATTTTTAAAACATACTTTTATCATCTCGGTATTTTTTATGAATGCATCAGGAATTCATTTTTTAACAAAAACGAAACTATAAAAAGTGAAAAAAAAATAATGTTAATAATCAAAAGAATCGCCGATTTACATGATCTGTTTCTTACTTACTGGCATTAAAAAAATATATATACATAGATATTTGTATATATTTTATTTTATTTTTTTTTAGTTTAAGAAAAAACAAAAATACAAAAGCAGGAAAAAAGAGAACACTTATCCGGTTTTAGTGTTTTGTTTTATTATTATTTTTTAATTAAAAAGAATTAATATTTTTTTAATTTAAATTGTGTTGAATCTTTGCGATTGTCATGGGTAGAAAACGAACTACATAATACCGTGAGGAATAGGCCTGAATTAGTCAGATATTTAGGAGGCGGTATGAATTGTGCTCAAACTCAATCGATTCATTATTATCTAATCCTTGGATAAAATCAAATTAATACATACGAGTACTTAGCAAAGAACAATATTTCAAAAAAAAAATGAGTCTGAAAAATGTTTATGCCAAATAAACCAACACCTTAGATAGTCTGCATTTATCTTTATACTTATAAGGGAACGCATGTACGTCCAAAAATGTGATCTGATGTCGTTAGGTAGTTCTAAATGAATTTCGTTGTCGCAGTTGTCCTGTTCAATAATTTGTTTGAATCGTTTTGTGAATGTGTTAAGAGTTATGGTCGCAAGTTCATTCGAAAATTCCATGGAAAAAAATCCAATTTTTCCCGAATTTTTCAATTTTCGAGAACTTTTACAATTGTTTTTTCATGACGAACATTTGAAAAAAATTAGCCGAATTGATCTAGCCGTTCCCAAGTGATGCGCTCATCATTTAATTTTAAATAATTTGTTTGGAAAATTGGAATTGAAAAAAACGCGGCGAAATGGTCTCTTAACAATTTCCTTAATTTTTCTAAT
The DNA here is from genome assembly GCA_963576555.1 of Ferdinandea cuprea. Classification (NCBI taxonomy): domain Eukaryota; kingdom Metazoa; phylum Arthropoda; class Insecta; order Diptera; family Syrphidae; genus Ferdinandea; species Ferdinandea cuprea. The sequence goes on from OY754958.1 coordinate 30,877,743, forward strand.
TCCGCCGTAGAATTTCGATTAAAGTTGGCTTAACAAAATGCCGAAGGTTTCACAAACATTGGTTTCCACGCATAAGATAAATCAATGTGTTCAATATTAAAACTTAATCGTTAGCTCTTTAAATGCGGACATGGTTAAGTTTGCACGTCTTTTCATGGCATTCTAGATTTTGGTATAACATAGAACACCCAAATTTGCACATTATTTTTTCTGACATCAGGGGGAACGTTATGTAATACTAAGTATAGAGGTAATAATGTATTATATGTATTGAAAATTAACTTCTAGGCACACCTCATCACATATTAATATGGAAGACAAAACGAAAATTAAAATAATAGTTTTAAATGCAAACACCCTTCTGTAACAGATCAATGAGTTATACGTTTTTAGTAGCATAAATTATATTGACATATGTCTGATTTCTGAAGCACATCGAATGAAGGAATCAAGTAAAACAAAGGGGCAGAGCTAAAAAAGGGCTAGATGCGAAGCTGTGTCCTTCTTTATAAAAGACAGCATTGAGCTTCCATCAGCACTAAAATCGAGCTAGATAATATGCAAATATTTATGGCTCGCATAAAACGGATGTGCCTATCGAGTCCTTTCTTTACTTTCCAAGGACAAAGCTAGAAGCCCTTGATCCTGCAAAAACTTCTAATATATATAGCATCATATACTGCAAAACGTGTATCCGAACGCTCAGTTAAAATTGAGGAACATGTCCATCTATCTTCTGATCGCTCTCCTGTCATTACATTTCTACAAAAAGCGAATGCCTATGGAAGAAGATGGGACTTCCCCGACTAAAACGCACAACAGCAAATTTGGACTTCGTTGGAAAATACTGAAATCGATCTTAAGATGTCTCTTCGCACACCATATGAAGTTGAAGGCAAAGTCTACCAATTTATTGAGGTCTTATAAAGCTTAGATTCGAATAATACTTATTTTAATATGAAAACGATCTGGAAAGCCTTGAAATGCATTAAATGGCGATATGTGACAAAGAAAAAGCTGACATCTTTGCCGAGCACTTAGAAGAAAACTTTAAACGCTTTAAATAATTTGACGATACTGTTTCAACTTGGATACCAGACTATTTAAAAATAAACACTGTATTGCTTTTCAGCGCAGTACTATGAAAAGAAATACGTGATACGCGGCAAATCCTTGAAAAATAGTCTAGGAAAGCACTAATCAAGCTGGAGTTTATCTAATAAGTGCTCCGTTTATGTTATTGTACGTTCTACGACAATAAAACGTAGAATTTGTTGTGTTGTGTTATACGCCCTTGATCACCAATCAGGCTTCAGAACTAAGCTTGCCACAATCAAAAAGGTATATAGAATAACCAACGTAATGGAAAAGGGCCGTAGAGGAGAAAAAAACTATTCTCTAGAGGTTTTCTTGACGTCTCCCAGGTCTTCAATAATGTATGGCATAAGGAATTCAAATTATATGAGACATTTAGTTTCCATTGAGCGTTCTTGGTACGATTGTATTTTCAATCTACACTCAAGATACTCTTTAAAAAAGAAGAAGAAAAAGCTACGTTTGCGTTAACCACTACACTCAAAACAATCCGCATTTGCAATCATTAAAACAAGTCCATTTTAGAAATTTTGAACTAGACAAATTAAGTGCGACTCTGCACTAAATTATTAAATTGAAACTACCTACATGTAGTCAAAAGTATTTTTAAGGGTGATAACACAGACTAATAGAAATTCGCCCGGTTTTGTAGTTGCCACATCTGAAAGTAGGTACAAATTAGAATTTGCACGAATTTCTGTTTTGCATGATGTTAGAAACCTATGGATGTGCACATCTTCAAGATGACATGACACTCAAAACTTGACTTGGCAAAAATTGTTCTCTATTTTCTACAAAACAACGTTTTTTTGTGCACATGTAGTTGTTGGAATGTCCAATAATAGCAGACGCAAAATTATGATTAAGTGACAAAATATTTTGAACACTTGGGCTTGCTTACTCCCTTAACTTCGCTTTAAAACCGATTTTTACCTAACAATTGAGCAAACTTTCCTATAATGCATGCCTATCATAGAGTTTGAAAACGTTTGTACATACATATTTACAGATCAATGAAGTAAAAATAGTAGATAAACATATGGATGTCCTAGTCCACTTAAATAAAACCTTTCAGATCTTACATTTTGCTTGTTTAGTACATTTTATTGATCACATTTTTGGTTTAGTGTACGACATGTTTTCTTTTATATTAACAGAATATTAAAAAAATAAATAAATAAATTAAGCATGCAATTAAAAAAAAAACTCAGTAAAGAAACAAAAACAGAAAGTTAAGAGGAAATAACTAAAATATTTATCAATCTGTATATCGCTAATGGTAATGATAAAATGTTATACCTGATGTCTGGAATAAAGTCAACGGGTGTTCACAAAAAAAAAATATATCGAAAGAAAAACAGATAACGTCTATAAAATTTTAACAAATAATGAAATTGTTACTTTTTTTATTTAAGAAGTTAAGTACACAATAGTTTAAGTATATATAGTTTTTTTTTTTTTACATAATGAGGAAACCAAATAAGACAAAATCGCTTGTGCGATTGTACGATTGATGGTATTGTTTTTCCTTATAAATTTATGCATTTAATAATTTCTTTTTGTAAATTTTATTTGTTTTCATGTTTAATTTTATTTAAGAAGAGTATGTTCAGATTTGAAAGCGAAATGATTCGACGTTGTTGTTGTCGTTGGATTTTGGAATGTTGTGGGGGTGTGTGTCTTTGTCTATCGATAGTAATTAAAATTGTTGAACCTACCTGCAGGCATTCCGCCCATGCCTGGTGGTCCGGGTCGTAACATATTGCCGCCAATTAGTGTGCCGTGTGGTCCAATTCCCATGGTAGGTCGCATGATAGGTTGAACTAATTGCATTTGTCCAGGACCCATTTGTACCTAAGGAAGAAGATAACGAACCGAATGTTAGGCTGTGTTGCAATGCCAGATTTTATTTTAAATTTATAAAAAAAAAAACGAAAAAAAGTATAAGTATATCGAACATTAGACAATCACATAATTTTATTTTTATTTTTATTTTTTTACAAACTTTACTTATGATTTTTTTTTATTATATAATTAATTTTTTTTTTTCTAGAAAAAGGGTTTGAAAATTATTTGAAAGTACTTACAAGTCTCGGAATATTCACAACATTTCTATACATAGTGATTTGTACTAACCGTTGTGTGGTTCGCGTCTATTAATTAGCCTCTTCCAAATGACTGGAATTGTTTATTGGATTTATTTTTTTTTTATGTATATATGCATAGTTTGATACATATAAACGAACAGTCCAATAGTAAAATTTATAATTTTGTTTGTATATGTACAGTCTAAGGTTGTTGGGTTTATTTTATTTTCAAATATAACTTAAAAATATGCAGAGAGACGTGTTTTACTGAGACAAGTTGTAGTTGGAAAGATTTGATTATAATGACATTTTTTTGTTTTGTTTTGTTTTAATTTTAACAACAACTTAAGTCAATAAAGTACGTAGTCGTGTAGCTCGAATTTTTTCACCAATGTCCTATGAGACAGTTATAAAAACGACAAATGTATGTATGTATAGTAAATGTGCTTTAATAAAATACAAACAAACAAAATATGTAACTATTTTAACATGAAATTAAAATATTGGATTGTACTTAAACTGTATTATTGCTACAAGTTCAATGCTAGTTGGTTCGCAGAACTTACGTTTGTTAAACTAAACGTAAGTTGATTGCCATATCAGTGTACTATTATATTTATAACTTCTTTAGTAAAACTAAAAGAAAACTCTGAGGTGAAAAGTGCATTCTATGTAATCCGGAAGAACTGAATAGCTCCTAAATTATAAAGATGATATATAAGACCCTTTTTCAATTCAATATTCTGCCTAAAGGTTTTGCAACGAAATAAAATGTACTTTTACTTCATACGAAACCTTTTACCTATTGACTGAAAAAATTTGAGCTTAGATTTCATTTGTGTGGTAAGTAAGTACCGTTATTTAAAACGATATTCTGAAATTTTTACAACTCAACTAGTAGTTTCATAATGACAAATACTCTATGGACAAAATGTATGAGACTGTTACACTAATAAACTTTCAGCCGACACTAATAAACTTTCTTGCTAAATGAGAATAAATTTAACAGACAAAGTGTGCAGCTGTCAGTTGCTGAGTGTGTTGAACATTTCTCAACGAGCGATGCTTCGTCTAGTGAATGAAATAACTCAAAGCGCAACTTGACCGAAAATATATTTAAAGAAGTCGAGTAATGGAAGTTTCAAAACTAAACCAGTTGAACAGCTAGATGTATGGGGTTATTCAACAATTGAATGCGGTACGGGCCTCGTATGTTGCACTTCTAACCGAATTGAATTGCTCAACGCGACGCTATAAAAGTTGTTAAGTCGAATAAATAATTAAACTTAAATTGGACGGGTATCAACAAAATTTTTAATTGGCCACATAGTGGAACACAGACATTATTGATAGAAAAGAACAACATCATACTTGAGAAAAAAGTGCAAACACCTGAAACACATTTTTCCAATGGTCAGTGCAAGTGCGAATTAAAATCAATGCCCTAAAGATTTCAACATGAAAAAACAACAACAGAGAGAAACCCCTCATCTAGGAAGCGCGCTCAAGTGGAAGACTTGTACTACAAATTGCACAAATGGTACAACTAATAGAATAACCTCATAAAGTGTTATCGATGAGAAATTGTTGTTTCCCTTCCCGTGTCATTATATAATAAATTCATTTTTCTTATCAGTTCCAATACATACATATATATGTAGTTAAATCTATTTACATTAAAAACTAACCTACTTACTTCGAGTATAATCTAAAACAGTCGCACTTACAGCACGTTGCAAAACCGACGTTAACTCTCTGTAAACAGGTTATTATCATAAAAATGTTTTCTCAAGACTTACCATGCCAAGAGGTGGACCACCTGGCCTTGCTGCTTGTAATCTCTGTAGCATAACTGCACGATTTATATCTTCAAATTGCTTCTGTTGCTGATGTTGGGCAACGGCTTGCGCTTGGGCATGAGCATGTGCCTGAGCCTGCGCATGAGCATGCGCTTGCGCATGTGCCTGAGCTTGGGCTTGTGCATGCGCCTGTGCTTGAGCATGAGCAACTTGTGCTTGTGCTTGCGCTTGGGCTACTTGTGCTTGTGCTACTGCAGCTATTGCTGCTGCCTAGAAAAATTTTATGATTCACTTAAGTCTTACAAAAATTTTAAACAAAAAAAAACCTACTTCTTGAGCTTTTGAAATAGCAGCTGCTGTTGTAGTCGTTGTCGATGTTGACGTAGATGAGGATTGAGCAGTACTCTGGGCACTGGAGGGTCTTGGAGTTGTCGACGCTGACAACTTACTCTGATATTTAGGTTTCCTTGCGCGAATCTCTTCTAAACTCAAATCCTCTGGCGGATGAATAATTTTTGACGTCGTTCCACTGGTGACTATATTTGCTTTTGGCTGTTGAACTCCCTCCGCTGCTGTCGCACTAGAACTAGCGGAATTGGGATTGTTTGTTGTCGGTGGCGCACTAATTGTAGCATTACTGCAATATAGATATTCATAAGTATACAATTATTTCTATGGAAACATTTGTTTTAGTTTCTATGTTTTTTTTCTAGATTTACTGCGTTATCCGTTTAACATGAGATAGGTGACAACAGTTTTGTCTTCCGACCGCATTCAAGTTTGAGTTGAAGCACTAACTTAGATGTGGTAGTAGAATTAAGAAGATCTTCTTAATGAAATTTAAGTCACATATACCCTGAACCCTACACCTGTTCTTCAATACGAGTACTTAGCTTCTCTGCATAGCTGCAATTTGCCACCTTTTGTACCAGTTGAAACAAATCCGTTGATTTAAACAGAATTCACTGAGGACCCTGTTCTATTCAACCAATCGTCGATCATGTTCAACACCGCCTGCCCTTTCGCATAATCATTATCTGGTCTATCCCAGAATTTTAACAAAAAAAATCTTAGACTAAAAGCCTTGAAGTTTTTAGCGATGGATTTCTCAGGATTAGCGAAGCTGTATTCGTTTAGAAATTTCAAGACTCGAGACAGCTTTTACTGTCACCTTTAAATAAGGGACCGTTGGAGCTTCATTAAAGTCAGTGCCAATCAACGTTCCTATATACAAGTATATTAGATCTCCGCCTCTTGGCTCCCAAAAATACAAAAACACTTGGATTTGATTAACTTTACCAAGCCGCAGCATTGCATTCATTGGCACACAAAATTTAACAAAAAATTTGACATCCATGTAGCTCAGTCGCGTGAGTACCATATCGCAACAGTACCGAAATCAATGAAATGTTAATTTATGTATTTGACGTCATAAGAACTTCGTATAATTTGCTGTAATTAAGGACCCTCACCATGATAAAAGCATAGCGTGCTTAAAAATGACCAGAGCGGTATAAGTAAACATGAACTCATAATCCAATTAAACTCTCACCTATAAGCAGGAAATGTTGGCTTAGTTTGGGCTGCTGCTGCATTCGATACGATTACGGCAGGGAACAGAGGTCTGGGTGGTGCGCCCATCATGTGCGGAGGCATCATTGGTATACCTCCAGGACCAATATATGGTGGCATGCCCATCGGCGTCATCATATGTCCCATCGGACCAAATTGTCCCATCATGTGAGGCGCCATCATATTTTGCATCATCATAGGTGGTGGAGCTGCCAGTGACACTAAATAATAACAATTTAATTTATTCCATACAAATTCCAACTTAATTATGTATTTTACTAACCTTCGACTTTCTTTTTCGCTACTGGCTCATCGTCATCTGAATCCGATTTGCCTCCATTCTTTTGCCTTTCGTGCTCCCGTAAATCTTCCGCCGGGATGCCGTCCATACCAAAGATTTCAATCTCTATATTCGACCGATTTGGCAGCGAGTTCGGCACTTTGTCGATTGTCTCCTTGTGAACCTGCATACAATGAATCGATAGCCCCGGACCCGTATACAGTTTTTTATGGCAAATGTGGCATTTAAAATGTTTCGCCTTCTGATGTTGAACTAAAATTTTTTCGTCTTCAAATTCACGGTTGCAATACCTTTTTAATTAGCAAATTTTTGGTTAAGGAAATAACTTGTTTTGTACAGAAAATGCATGGCAACTTTATTATTTGCGTTATATAAAAATAATACGAAAAATGTATATAGAATTCAATTTTAATTTTGGTTTGAAAAGGATACCAGCACCAGGGTTTAGAAGCCTTCTTCTTTTTACGTCCCATTATTATATTGGAAAATTTGTTTTATATTTTCAAACAAAATGTAGTAACTAATTAACAACTACGTCAAGAAAACGTTTAAAATGCACCAGGCGAATTTTTTCACAACTAATGTAAAAACAAAATGGCCTACAATATATAAAAGTCTTCCACCTCCTTCGTTTATGAATTAAAAATTGCTAGTTTGGCAGATGGCATGACATTCGTGCTGGGTGAGTTTGTTTCACGTAATTCAGAACTGACAAAAAAAAGTTCACGGTAGGAAATATAAAAAAAATAAGAATAATAATAATTAATAATTTAAATTTTTAAAAAGTCGAAATTGCATCTTTTAACCAATACATTTTATGTAACGCTGTTTAGTTTCATTAAATATATTCAAATCGAAAAAAATTATAAATCTACCCCAAGCGAAACAAAGAAAAAATTTAAATCCCTTAATTTCGGTTCCATTGTTCCTTTATCCCGCGATCCAAACGGCAAAAGAACATATCTTTAACTAAGCGGTTTGTTAAAAAAATGTCTTTCATTCAACTTCTGAAACATGATTATTATACAAATATAAAAATACTACCGTCTAGATCATAAAAATTGGAATTAGGATTGAAAGATGTTACTTTATCGGATAAATAGTTTAGATGTTACATGAGTTTTAATTTTATATATTATCGACCATAGCGAAGTAATCGCGCCACAAATTCTTTTCACTTTGTTTTTGAACAGCCCTGTTGAGAGGTTTCTGAGTCTAAATGTCTAATCTCAAGATCAAAAATGTAAATAAAATTGAAATTCTAAATTGTCTTATAAGATTAAAATGTAAATTATAAGTAATTTTATAATGTGTTTTATAGTTTATACAGAATAAACACTTAAAACATAAAACTGAAGTGAAATTAAACTGAATTTGTGAATTTTCTTTAACTTTCCTGGGGTTATTGAATTATATTGTAATTTCTTAAAATGTTTTATTGTTTGCTTAGAATGTAAATGTCAAAGGAAATGTGGAAGCGACGCAGGCAGGTGTCAATCAAAATGTGATAATTTTAATGTTAACGCCTATTTGGCGAATTCACAAATATTTTTTCTGAAGTGAATTTTTTGTTAATGATATCTAAATTTTTAAACAAAACTTTTACCGAATATATATAATAATACAGATATAGCAATCAAATAGCTGTCCGAATATTAATTGCAATCCGAATCACCTTGCAGAACCATGTGAATGCTCCAATCAGAAATTGGCTGAATTTGCACATTCTGCGGATAATGTTATATTTTATTACACTGTAATAATTATTCATGAATATATTATATCACATTGCGAATTAAAACACTTAAATTTGTTTATAAACGCACTTATGTACTGAATTTCCGAAATTCACGTATGGAATACTGCTAACAAATTGTTTGTTTGGCCACCACACCAATTTTGTTTCTCAGTCAACTGTCAGCTGTCAAATAGTGTACGTCTTATTATCAAAGAACAATGTTTGGTCGAGAGAACAAACCTTTTTTAAATTTTACGAAAACTTGGCATTACACAAAAGTTTTAGTTTGAGAACCACTGTGATGGCTTATCAGTGGGGTTGATGTCTTTGGAAAAGTCAACATTCTTAATTATATCTCCTGATTTTTCAAGGTAAACTTCAGAGTCCATCTAGACTGAATTCTCGATAAAAATGTTAAATTTACATTGTTTTAATTATAGAAACAAAAATATAACACACAATGGGTTTCTTTGAACTTGTCGGCATTGCTGTTTTGCTGTACTACATAATTAGTTTCCTGCTTTGGGTCGTTCTCGATGCTAACATAGAACTAGCCATTAAAGAGCGATTTGGGCAACCAATTTCATCTCTTCGTGGACAAGTAGTATGGGTAACAGGAGCTTCCAGTGGAATCGGCAAATACCTAGCAATTGTTTTGGCTAAAAATGGAGTGAAAGTTGCAATCTCCGCTCGGAGAGAAAAAGAACTAGAAGCAGTACGCGAGGAATGCTTAGCAGCCTCCAATGGCCTCTTGAGCAATGACGATGTTTTTGTAACTCCCATGGACATGTTAGATCTGAAGTCGCATGAAAAGTGCTTAAAAACTGTAGTCGATCATTTTGGTACTTTGGATATTTTGGTCAACAACGCCGGGCGGTCGCAGAGGGCAACTTGGGAGTCGATTGACGTCGAAGTCGACCGAGAAATGTTCGAGTTAAATGTTTTTTCTGTGATCAATTTGTCTCGCAAAGTTCTGATTTATTTCAGAGAGAATGCTATTAAAGGTCATTTGGCTGTAACGTCTAGTGGAGCTGGTCTTTGTCCTGTTCCATTCTCAGCAAGTTATTCGGGCGCTAAGCATGCAATTGGTGGCTACTTCAAGTCGCTGAAGGTAGAAGATCCATCCGTCAACATCTCTATCTTCTGTCCAGGTCCAATTGCAACAGATTTTCTTAAAGAAGCATTTACTGCCAAGCCCGATGAAAAGTTCGGCCAGAATGCTATGGTGGATAAACGCCGGATGACAGCCGAACGCTGTGGTGAATTATTTGCAATAACGCTGGCCAACAAATTACAAATTTCATGGGTAGGACTGTTTCCAGTTAATGTGCTAATGTATTTAGCACAGTATTATCCTAACTTATCACTTATGATCCTGAAGCTACTAGGTCCTGTTGGATTAAAGAAGATTCGTGAAGGCAAATAAACCGCTTGGTCAAGTAAAGGTCGCAGACTGACTGTTAATTCTATATATAAGGATTTTTTTGTGTTTCCAAAATCATAAGACCAAGTTGACTCTAAAGTCAAAATTTATTGTATAATTTTTATATGCATTTTGTGTATTGCTTCTCAAAAAGGGAAACACAAATATCGAAAGTAGTTTTTTTTTAAAGTTTCTAAAGTGAAATATTTTTTATATGATTGCATGAATTTAATTCAATAAATTGTTTAAGCTTAACGCTTTTGTTTTTGTGTTTTGAACAAATGCAAATGTGGGAGCACATGTCACAGTGGTGGCATGGGTGATAATTGGTATCGGCGGAAAAGCTATAATACGAAGGAAGGGGAATCAATTTTTTCAGCCGCAGCTGTCGGAAACCGAAACTACAAACTTTATTATACCATAAATAAGGGCCAGCTCACATATGGCGGCTTTTTGAGTACATAGTAGCATTGTGTATAAATCTCTTTGAACCATTTCATATGTCCTATGTGGTAGAATCATAAAATGGCTAATAAAGAAACGTTTGCTTAAATTTTCTAAATATATTATCAATTTGACACCGCAGAAAGTAGACGTACGGCGTATGAATTCACTGGATTGGATTAACAGCGTTGCCAACGCTCATGCTGGCAGATACCTCATTTGAGCTAATTCAACACTATTTAGAACCTAGGTTGGTAAGAGTAAGGTTTGTTTTAAGGAGTAATGAGGATTTCGAAAAGAGGTGGTGGTGGATGAGACATTTAGGTATAGGACAACGGTAGTTCTCATATCACTGAAGTAGGTTACTGGCACCGGTGTGGCCGGTCTGCTGTCTAAAGGTAAAAATTAGGGCCTGCATTTCTGAGTTGGGGATTGTGCCTTGGGGCTAACTTTTCGGCCACGTCAAAAAGAACCTAGAACAAACGGCAAGTGGCCCGTATCGTCAACGGACATGGGAGTATGTACCTATAGTCAGCGAATACTCTACATAACATGTGTGAATGTCGTCAAATCGACTTTCCAAGACATTAGCGTAATATGCACCAACGCTCCTAACGACGATACTGAAAACTCTATTAAGAAAGAGATCTGTAACCTTCCGGAGGGAGCGTGCGCGGAGTAAGATGTCAAAGTTATGCTCGGGGATTTTATTGCTTAGTCGGAAAGAAAAACATTTCTGGCGCGTCAGTTGGTAATAGATGTCTGCATGAATGCATTCATTTGCATTTTCATAACATGAACCCTACATAATTCAGTGTACTCTTAAGTGTACTATTTAAGTATATATATATATAAAGAAATACTACTATATAAATAAAAAGAAATATACTTAAAACTAATGTCATTTCCGATTGATAACCCGAAGACTTCCGGTTTCTAAACACTCTGAAAGTGTTCGTTTGGTACTTAAATGACAGTTCATCTCCTGGAATGGAGAGAAATTTGAGTAATCCAACCAAACACCACAAACGTCAAAGCCAATAAATGTAATTTTTGCTGCTGATGCATTTAATAATTCTTCAATTTCGACGAGATTATCTGAAAGTTATTACCAAATTTAACTAAACAAATAATAAAATAATATTGGCTGTAATATAAACATATTATAATGACTAATACTATTTGTCTACCATACCATTTATCGTCATCAGATTGACAGTGAGACAGTTGGAAATAAAATATTAGTTAACTTATGTCGTTTTCAGATGGTAATACTTGCGCACTCTTCTGAAAGTGTTCGTTTGGTACTTAAATTACAGTTCCTCTCCTGAAGAGAAGATAAATTCACGCACCATTAACGTCATAATCGATAAATGTCACATTTGTTGCTACTGATTTAATAATTCTTCAATTTTGACGAGATTAGATGAAAGTTATTATCAAATTTAACTAAACAAATAATGAAATTATATTGGATGTAATATACACATATTACAATGGCAAATACTAATTGTCTTTTATGCCCTTCTTTGTCATCAGGTTGGCAGTGAGGCCAGTATACATACACAAATACAGCGGCATTAACACTTCAAATTCAAATGAAATATGTTTGCTTGTTTGATTGGTATCCGGATCAGAGAGCTCTTCCGGATTACCAAACGAAAACGATATTATTCACAACTCTGACAACAGGACATAACGATGATTGAAGGCTGTGTTAATGAAAAATAATCCGGGTTATTTAAGCCACATTTACAGCTGCTGAACGAGAGTAATTCGTATCACTCTCGATACGACAAAAAAGAACCCACGTCCAGTCAATAAAGAAATAGTGACCAAGTATGGTGACATGCCCATTTACAAGAAAGGCGATCCTATGCCTTGCAACTATCAAAACGCAGCACTATCTTCTTGGATGTCACAGCTCATGTTTGTGTTTGTTAAACATCCTCAAATGACTTATAAAGTGTGATCATTGAATAACTAAATTATTGAAAACACAATTGTAGTTTCGGGTCCCCGCACAATTCGTCGGTGCTACGTCACAAAACACAAAACTTAGTATAATCTAGGTCGCGTAGTCTTTAGCCCTCAGATACAAAAATAATAAAATATATCTTCAAATTACAACTAGTCAGAGAATGTTATCGAAAATCATAAATTACAGGAGACATCATTAAATAGTCTATCTATAAGTGGGTTAGAAATTTACACGAAAGTATTGGTAACTACGCTATCACTTGTAAAAGTTTATTAGGAAGTCATAAATCTATATAAATTTGTACAAACTGTAAGAGTTAAGAGACCCCAAACTAAAATTATAATAATTACAGTAAAAAGCCACTGCCTTCTTTGCATAGAGACTATCATGGTCTAGGATAACTGATTTCCATAAAAAAAACATGTTATGTTATAATTCGAAAACAAAATCAATCTAATGGATTTTGGCAATCAAATGAGGAGGATCGCTTTTTATTAGTTAATATGGGTTTTTTTAGATAATACTGGAAATTACTGGAGACTTGCAAGCCGTAAGAACTATTTTTCTCATAGATATTCTTCATGATGATCCATGTGTCAATCATACAAAATATGGTTAAGTCTGTTCAGCGACACCTAAACTACAGTCATTTTTGTACTAAGAACATTTCGCGAATCAAAATAAATTCAATGTGAAAGTTTGAGATCAATCGTTTTGCAATATTGTGGAGAGGAGTGTAAATACATAACAAAAGAAAATCTGAAGTTAGTTACTATGTAGCTTTTTAAACGGCTTTCTTCTAACGAGAAAGGTCACAATCTTAGAATTGAAAATATATATGACATTTACCTAAAACCTAGCTTCTACAATGAATATGAGAAAGCAATTGCAATTTTATGCCGATTCCGAATGGCAAATTTGAGTAGTTTTTAACGAAAGTTGCTTTTTGGATAATTGGGCTTTCATAAGGTGTGCTGTAGAGGGTGGATTTCAATCTTTTCTGCCCAATTTTTAATTCATTTTTATTATTTTTATTACCAACATCAACAAACGTTCTAAAAAAAGAAAGATAAAATCTAAAATAAAACAGGTTGCTTATTCTAGCTTACTAGTCCTTAAGACGCTCTTAACTTTGCTAATATATTTAAATATACATTTTAAAATATTAGGCTGTGTTTGCAAACTTCTTGCGAGCTTGAGGCGAAGAAAAAATAAATTTCAAATTTCAACCTAAGTTTTAATGCTGATTCCGAGAATCTTCTCATGCCAGTTCTTACTTTTGGACGTTTGTCAGACATGGGGCAGCAAATAAAAACATTGTGTGGTACGTTGCGGGTACTTCCGTATATTCTGTATTATAAAAATATTAATTGAATACTGTCGGTCGAGCCGAGTCCGTGATTTCGAGTCGTTAAGTCCCCACAGTTTGGCGAAAGAAGAGTCAAATCAAAGAGTACGTATGCTGGATTATGAGATTCCAACTCTTTTTGTGTTGGCTATTGCGCTAGGCGTATGCCTGACAATAAGGCAAGAGATCCTGAAGGCATTTTTTATGTGATCAACTAACGAAAGTAATTTAGCAATAATGTCATATAACACATCAGCCAAGCGCTTGAGGTTTATTTCTTTAGTCAACTTTGAAAACGCCAAGCTTTAATTTTTTAAAGTTGTAAGCTTCTTTCAAATTAAATGAAGTTCGTCAATATCTTAAAAATTGTATTTCCAAAACATTATTAAGTTTTTTGTTAATATTTTCACACGTCTGCTGGTTTCCACGGCATCCTTTTGCTTTTCATGTTTCCTTTCACTTTATTTCAGTGCAAAGCGGTGTCACTTCTTCTGGTAACACGAAGCTTATGAATTAATGCCTACAAAGCCAAAATCAATTCGACACCAAGCTAGAGTAAAAGCTGCTGGATAACGGGCCAACTAGACATCATGTGTAATAAGGCAGCGGAGTCTTCCTACAAGGCACCAGAACATTTCCTGACACAAGCTGTGGGACAGGGAATCGTAACTCTTGCGAAAATATAGTTCTAGCTGGAAAATACATACAAATATTTGGCAAATTCTATAAACAGACCCCTACAATTTGACCAAAATTTTAAATTCTTTTGGAATCCCTTCTTACAAAAAAACTAAAAAGTTCGGGTAAGAAATCAAATACTAGATAACAAATTGCACCCTCTACTTATCCTAGCTTCATAGAAAAAACCTTGACTGGAGGATGTACTCAGTATCGAATTTTTTTGATGAGCCAGAGTATATCAACAAACTTCTTCAAGATTAAAGTAAAAGGCATAATAGGCAATATAGTCGCAGAGGAGTGGACACTTCTTAAGAGTCACTATACTCTAAAAACACTCTATCTGAGACAAGGCATCCTTCACTCCTCGGACACGCTGCTTCCAAATTTTCAAATCAAGCGCTGATGGCTTGGTCTTTAAATGGTCTTTGCTTGTCATTTCGAATCTGGGTTTTAGCATTTCCCATTTCCAATGATTTTCACCAATAATTTTATAATTAGTTTTTCTAAGAGTCTACACACTTTCTGCCGAATTGTGTTGCTTGCGGAGTCTTAAAATAAAAATGTAGGAGCAACATTTTTTATCTCAGCCTTGTGAAGACTTCAAGCTTATAATATAATAACACAAAATATCGCACTTTCAATATGTAATACGCAGCATAATGCCACACGAGCAAGTATCACCATCATTGAAGTATTTATGCGAGAGTTAATCCTGACCATCGACAAGATGGATTTGTGTATCCAACAGCGAAACAGGAATGAGCTTTCACTTTGTAATTAAGAATCACATCGTTCATTCGTCGATACTAGCCATTCAGTACCACATTACTCAAGGATACTTTTACTAAATGAGTGCAATTATTATCGCTTGAAAGATGATGACAGTGGGTAGGTGGCCAACCATTTGGACATGTCAATGCACCCGATTGCCGTGCAATAAATCGTCACTGGACAAAAAGTAGACCATAATTGCAACCGATTATAGTATTAACCGCTACTTATGGTCGGCTCTCAGAAGGTGTAGGAATTTTTTTAAGAATTTTTTTTAATGAGGCTCTTAACAACTTGTTTGCGGAAACGGTTGATTACCATTTCAATGATTACTAATTAATATTCTGATTTATTAAACAAAATGTTACGTATACGCCCACGTATATTTTAATTGGAATGCATGGATAATTGAAAGGTTAAAGCCTGCGGGAAAGTTGAATACATATATAGAATGGAATAAAAGGAGGGGAATCTGAGCGCTATTTTAAGACAGCCACCATTGTGATACTATAGATAAGAGTTTAGAAAAAAATGTTCATATCATTGAAAAACATCACATTGTGGATTTCAAAAACAATCAAATCTATATCCAAATTCAATCAAACTCCCTAAACCAGGTACATATATGTGACAGCAAGTTTTTTTTATTTAATTCTTTTAAATCTTACTAACTGTATTATTCTTTATTAAGGACCAAGTGCGCAATTAGTTCCACTTACTTGCTGGCCTCTCAATTCCTGGATAATTGAACCCAACGCTTAAGGTTAACCGGAGGAATATCGATAGGTTCAATTTTAAATTTATTTTCAAATTTACAAACGTAGGTGTACCTATTGAAAAAGAACTCGTTGCCTTCGAAAAAGTCCAAATCAAAGATAAACATAGAATAAGTTTTAAAATGTAATTTAAAGGAATTTTGCGCAGTAAAAACTTTACATCCTGCATGCGTGTAACAACTCCCTTCTTTGAAGACAGAGTAGGGTTAACAGAAATTTCATTGAATCGCGGCATTTTCTTGCACCCTTCCCTAGCACATTGTCCAAAGCCAATGGAAAAGAGGTACGAGTGTTATTTATATTTTCAGTAGATGTTTTTGCTCAATAGGGGACACCGCAGTTTGAACATGGCCATTTCCATCACGAAACATTGGTCCGAGAGTGATTGCTCCGTCAATGTGTCGTGGATACACTTGTAGAGTTCTTATTTTGGTCGTTGTTTTTGGCTTTTACGATGCGTTCTCTTGTTATGAGTGGTGGTTGTTACGGTACCCATACCTTCCCCTGCTTGTTGTTTTTGTTTTTTGTTTATTTCGCATATAGCCCCGTGCGATTACCAATGTACAAGGGGTCGCTCGGATACACTGATAGTCATATAGAGTAGCTGTAGGAATATATACCGAAGTATGCGTATGTGAGACTTTCTTCTGGTCGTCTGGTAGTGAACGACAAATTTTACTATAAAAGCCGTTACGAAGTGTCCCTTAAAATCAGTAACCAGTTAGTTTGTTTGGATGCCCATTGGCGATACGGTTCGGAAGATCGAAAAATCAATCGGTCCCAATACTGTATGTAAAGTGAAAAACATTGAAAGTGCTCAGATAAAATAGATTCATTCGGTTTGACGGACTAAGCTCATCGAACGAGCAGTGCGAAATTTTGTAGTAGATAATACTCGATTATTGCATATTGAGGATATGGCAACGGTCGACGGACATTTACTAACATTTGGCTCTTGTGTGTTGATGATGTTTGTTATGGCAAGAGCTTTGCAAAGTGCGAACACAGCTGCAGTGACAGGAGGCGTATATGCCTTGGCGCCAAAACGGAATTCCAATGCAAATAGTGAGACGGGGGAATTTGTTAATCCTGCCAATCTGCAAGGAAACTATGATGAATACCCGGTATGAAAATCGATTTATTTTGATTTTATTTGTGTTATTGAAATCGAAAAAGTATCGGGTAATGATTATTTTGTTCACATATTTTTTAATTGGTTTATCTTTGGAGTGAACTAGAAGAATAGAGCTAGCTTCTCCTGTCGAATTTGCAATACAAAGTTGAATGAATTTGAATTCAAAGTCTTCTAAATGAGTGATGGCCTGGGCCCAAAATTAATGCATCCCGATATTAATTAAGAAGGGCACCGGCGACAAACGTAATTTTTCAACATCTAAAACGAAACAAGACATATGGATATGCGTACAAGTATTTCTATTCGCCCTTAAATTAGCTTGGAATAAAATAACATTTTCGATAAACTTGTATTAAATTATTTCTCACTAATTTTGGGGAATAAAAGTTTAGGTCCCAAATTTAGGAAAATTAATGCTAAAAATTTACTGAAAATATTTAGCCTAGTCCACTTGCTTTCAAACCATTGAAGCTGGGTTACTTAGGCGCTTTCTTTGGAAATACTTCACTAGAATTAACAAACCAAGTCCTTCCACTTCCCAATAAGCTGTCACGCAGAAATGTAATGTACACTTCGTCTTTCAAATATACGATATATCATATCCATTATGTTTAAGGCATGAAAAAAGGGTCCAATTAAACACACATTTTAACTTAACATTTCCAGATGATTGTACCAAAACGTGCAGCATTACTTCTAGACAGACTTATGGTAGCCCTACATCATGCCCTGGAAGAGGAACGCAATAGTCCAAGGCGTATAAGTGAAGTTTATGGCCGAGATAGGACACCGAGCTTTCTGCAAAAAGGTGGTTCCATAACTGACTTCGATCCGGGTAGGTTTAAAAATTTACAAAATATTGCAAAGTTGCTTAAAATAAAAATTTCACTTTCAGCTGAACAAGAAAACATGTATAGCGACGAAGAACAGCCCGATTATGATTTAAGAAATTTACGAGATCTCAAATCACCGAATCGTGGCAGTGGCGAAACTGTAAGTTGGATAATAAAGCCTTAATGCATTTGATGGACATAGTAAAAGAAATTTCAGTTAATGGGAAAGAGCTTTCAGAGAAGAACACCGCATGAAGACAATTCTGTTTCTGGCCGAAGTAGTGGACGAATGTATTGGCGTTGTTATTTTAATGCAGTCAGCTGTTTTTAAAAAATAAAAGCAAAATACAAAAACTTTAATCTATATCGTACTTACTTTGTTAAATTTCTATCATTAAAAAGAACAAACTTTTTTGTCCCTTTTTGTGAATAATTGTCAAAATATAAATTTAAAATTATAAAAAAATATTATTTGTTACAGTTAGTTGCTGTTATTGCAAGTTGTAATTATTTCTTAAAATAACGAATCTATAAACTGAAGTTGATATGGAATGAAATATTAAAAAGATGGGAATAAAAACATAATTTAAGTTACGAAAATATGTTTGTTGATTCAATGGAATAAATATCTAGTGTACTCTTGCGATAAATTTTGCAACTTGGAATCTACCTGACGACATATCTTAAGCAAATGACAAGAGGTTTCATGTTTTAAAAAATGACTAAGTTTAAAATAGTAAATCGTGAATCTTATATTTTGAAAATGTTGGATGAATAAAATAAAAAAGGCATACGTTTTTAACGATTACCGTAAATTACTATTACGTTGAGTGGTGGCCGATGACGTCGATACTATCCGCATACCGCAACAACTGTACGGATCGCTAAAAGATTGTGCCCCCCGTATTTTAGCCTGGCCTGCACACTATCTGCTACAGAATAAGAATGGAAAAGTCCCACCACAGCGCTTGCCAAAATACGTTACCCGTTTAATAGAATTGATTGAGTTCAACACAAATTGCGACATGTGTTCCCTAGCGTCACACGACATAGTTGGATCAGTTTTATCGGCATCCGGAAATCGGCGATCTGTGTCGCCTACTGACGATTTATGTGTCTCGACCTGAAAATCATTGGTCTTTTCCAAAAGTTCCCAATGTGAAGCCACATGCATACCGATGTGAGCAGTGTGTACATGTCGCAAAACGGCTTGTGTCGTTTAGACTGTTTTGACCGCCTGGGAATCGCCAGGTACCTGAATGGAAACCATATCGCCGTATTACAAACTAATGCTTAATTAATAAGGTAGACGTGATCTTTTGTGATTTTGTGGAAACCTACCTGACGCGACCAAGATGTTGTCATTTCAGACTTTAGCGTTGAAGACCCCTGATGATCTGCTTCGGCTCATTGATGGTACAACAACGTATGTTAAGCTGATTTAATTCTGATTTTGACAGCGGGATAAAACCAATAGAGAAGAATTTAATGTTTCCGAAACATAATGCTATCTTCTGAAATTAAATCGAAACGTCAAAACTCTGCCATTATTTATGAACGGCCTTTGCATCGCTAAACCAGAAAAGGTTTTCTTCTTCGGTATGTACTTGAATGATAAACTTCGTCCGAATGACCACATATTAGACGTCGCCAAGAACGCTGCGTGAAGTCTAGGCTTCAGAAAGCAATTCAAGAAATATTTCAACCATTCTGATCTGGATAGAATTTATAAGGCATTTAGTTGCCACATAACGCTCATATCTGGTCCGGTGCACACATAGCATATTTGGAGCTACTTTGGCAGGATTCAAAAATGTGCGATAAAACTTATTGGCGATTGAGACACTTCGAAATCGCTTGACTACTGCCTATCGCTGTTTTATCGTTACTTTCATCAAAAGTGCTCGAACGAAATAACCAAATCCCATCAATGCGATTACATTATAAAAAAAAGGCGCCTAAACCTTCTCCTTGAAAAGTCCCTCTGCCTTGACCGTAATGGGTACATAGTAGCTAAGCTTTAGCTTTAGCTTCCATGAAGCTAAAAAATGTTCCATTCCTGCGCCAATTTTTTGCCATGATATGCCCTACAGTTTTTAGGTAGTTGGATTTGATAGAGGATGACAAAGAATATCGGCCCGGCTGCTAATATATTCTTCTTTCCTATTTCCATTATGGTCAGAAATGAGGCATCTCATAATATTCCTTCTTTTACTACATAATTTCTGTACTCTACTCTACTCTACTTTCTCTTCTCTACTTTCTCGCCGTAAAATTCGGCTTCAGTTTAAAGTTTTGTTGGGTGTCGCTGAAGGAATATTTTTGCCTAGTTCCTGGTGGCAAGACTTTGAATATATTGGGTTAAAATTGTTCTTATATCAATGCCGGGATACAAGGAAAAACTATATTTCCTCTTTTTTTTCTTTTGAAAGGCTTACGCGTCCAATAACTGTGGGCATTCTTGCACTTCTTAGTTTCACTTTAACTTTCACCTACCCGTGTTTTGTTATCTTACCTAAGTATTAAGAAGTATTACCAAGAAAAATGTCTCGAGACTTATATGCAAGTGTTTGAATAAAAAAATTTCTTCAATCTCCAATTGAATTTCAAATTTCCTCCCAAGCTCATTGCCGTAAATCTACTAAAATAAAACATAGACAATCATACAAATAGTACACGTCTCATTAAATGGAAATACCTTTGAAATAATAATTTTATCATAGCCCTAAGATTAAGCACATAAGCAGTGCATTTTAAAGAAAGACCTCCAAAACAAATACTAATTGTAAATCCTACCTAAAGGAGAATAAAAGGCTTTGCCTTTAACCTGCGGCAATCAATACCTTTTTTATTCTTGCAACTTTCATGAAATGGTGTATTTATTGTGAAACAATAAACTCAGTTATGTGCCCCCTCAATGTTTAACTTTGTGCAAGGCCTTAAAATTATTATTAAAATAAATTTCTACGTATTTATTACCCACTTAAAACTTTCTTTTTCAAAGGACATTTAAATTTCATAGCAAGTAGGAGACGTTGTAAAATTGACATTGCTTGACTTGAGAGGCAATGTAATAGGGATATATGGAAATATCCTTATTGACAGTTTCTTAACCAACAAATTGTTTAAAAGAAATCAACATAATAAATAGTTGTAGCATAGTAGCAAGGAGATTAATACATGCATTTATGATAGAAGTACAACGTGGAAACTTTTCCAATTTCCATATCACTCAAAGGCTCTTCTTCTCGTGCACGCAATATCAATTTCTGGTCAATCAACGACGCTGATAAAGCCGTATGTTCCTGGCACCTTAGATTATAGTAATGAGTAGTTTAACTACCTATCGTATACTATAAATCAAAAGACTTTTAGTGTCAGAATATTGAAACACATTCGAGGTACATACATTATCAAATAATCGTACATCATACATCGTTAAATTTTCTACTGATGGGAAAATTCGCATCCAGTCAATCGGAAGTTGTTATTTATGACGAAATAAAATCGAATCAACATTACCTAAACCGATACGTATGCAAATTAAATGTCCTGCGCAAGCAACAGGTTTTCATCGCCAGAGTGCAACAAGATACTATACAATCAAAGTACAGTGGTGCTCAACAGGTGTTGCACTTTGAAAATATCTTTAGAACAAAATTCCTTCAGATGGTGGTGATAAATCGCCTGTTGGTTATCTTGCGAGGGTGGCTTATCCTGTCTATAGCGCGCAAAAGCACACATTTGATATTGAAAGTCGCCTAATCGCTTTGGCATGTGGCGCTTGAATAGTGTTGGTTGTTACATTTAGTACTAGTATAATAGACTGGCATAGAGACGGCTCATTCGCCACCCACCACCCATTCACAAATACATGCGAAATTTCATTAGGGGTTGGTTCCATGGTAGAGTAGAGTATGTACATCAGCAACCCCACCAGTGGATGGTGGTTCGTTTCATTGCAGATGGTATAAAAAGCTGCGAGCATACAGCACTTGTATCGAGTAATCGCTGTGAATTCGTGTTGAAAAGATCATTGTCGTTAGAGCATTGGTTTAGTAGCGGTTACCAAGAAGCACAGTTATATAAATCATTGTTATCAGTTTTTCGCAAGAAGTGTAAGAAGAGAAATATCGCATAAAAGATATCCTTTACCTGTGACGTGAATTATTAAGAAAAAAACAAAAAACACTTAAAATCAAGTCGATTGATTTGTTTCAATTGAATTTTCTAATTTATTTGGTGGATTTTTCAAAGGTATGTTAGTAAAAGAATTTTTGGTTTTGAACTTGATTTTTTTTTGTTCTCAAAGTATATTTGTAATAAGTTTAGAAGAAGATTTGTTTTAAAATCTTTCGGTAAAAACTTTCATAATCAATTAGTTCGAAGACACGGTTTTGTTTCCTTTGTTTTCGATGTTAAAAATTGGTCACGTGTTTGTTGAGATGATATGTTGGCGAATATTTCGCGTTGTTAAGTATCTAAGATAGTGACAATTGACGGCTGATCGCTATGCCCCTTATAACCGGAAGCATACCGTTTTTTTGTAATATCTGTCTTCTTTGAGGAACCTTAGCTAAATACATCAACTTTACTTTACCGAAAGAAGTAAATGCAAATATATTGTACCTGTTTCAAAATATAAGGGTGCTTCATGCTTATTGCATTTTCTCAAAACTAATTTCGCTGATCGAACGAACGTCCAAGAAAATAAGTTAAAAATAAACGTTAAAAAGACGAGGTTGAAGAAAACCAATTGTGTTTCTACAAACTAAACACAAATGTGTGAGCATGAAGAAATCCAGTATTTTCTAGGAGTAATTTTTTCTTCTGAGAACTAGATTTTTCGATGTTAATAAAATAAAGCATGTAGTACAAATCAATTCAGTGTCTTAAATTTATCTTTTTTGTATTTTGTATTTACCCACTAAACTTCCCGGCGTGCTTTAAAATGGCTTTTTAAATATTTATGAAATTTAAACTAAAAAATATTAAAAAAGTTTCCAATTTTATTTCTTTTCCACTGTATTTTTCTAATTTAATTTTTCATGTGCAATTTTTGGAATTCTAAAAATAAAATAATATGCACACTTAATGAGACCAGTCGTATTTTAGGAGTGCACATAAAATACAATTTCCACGTAATAAGTTTTTCGAACATTAGTTTTTTTTGGATACATAGTTGTTAGACAATTTCTATAATCATTATTTTTAACTTTGATTTAGAATGTTAAAACATCAGACTCCTCTATTGTTTGATTTACTTTATTGTATATTTATTAGACAGTGCAGTTGCTTGGTGACCTTTTAGAGCGGAGTTGTACATTGTATTGAACAAACTGTTTCTGCTTGAAGAATCCCAAGTAAGAAAAATGATAAAAGATTTTTACCATAACTAAAGTTCGACTTCCAAATATTTGCTTAAAATGTGCGAGTCTGGTAAATTTGCACTTTCTGGTCTATCGAATACATTTTTCTTAACTGGAGATCTTCTGGAGATCTAACCACGGGATATGCTCTAAGAATTTAAACTCAATAATCCCAAGAAATGTATTATTTGCTCGTATTACTAGGATGGTATATATTATATTCATATTTAATGTAATTTATATCTTTTTTCGTGAAACAAGTGAACAAGTAATAACTTTTTCAATCGCTATTCGTTTTTAATATCTTAGAAAGAATTTCTCAAGTTTCTAAAAAGCAAATTAGGTCAATATGCTCTTTAGCGAACAAAGCGTAAAACGCTTATTAGACTCATCAGTATTTTTCGGGATCTAAAAGTACTTCGATAATCTCATGTCGATTATCTTCCTTCCAAATGCGGCGGTTTTGCTAATTGAACTACTCGTTGTGCATAAAATGAGACTGAATATAATTTTTGGGTTCGTACTCTATAAGCACAGACCCATAATTTGGAAGCATCATTATAATCACAATCAAATTGCAAAGAATACTGAATAAAGATGGCACTTTCTGGCAATTGATTCGAAAGATACAACTCTCTGAACTTAGCACTGGGTTTTAAAAAACAATCTACATAAATATGGTGATCATTATAATATTTAAATTGGTCAATATTTAGAAACATTAGTAGTGTGCACACACATATTTATTTAGTGGGCATTCGGTTTGATTTTATTCAAAAGACAATATTAAACATCCTGAGCCAATCGGCCATCTTATTTTCATTATATTTTCGTTCTTTGTTTAATTAATTTTTCACGGGATGAAAACCCCTCTCTAAAGTGAGCGAGTTATGGATACCTCAGTTCTGATCCAAACAAAATATAAAATAAATCAAATTTTGGAATTCTCTTTCGAGAGATAACCGATTTGTATACCTCCTATTTCTAAAAGTTTATGATTTTCCAAATCAAGTTAATAAATAAGAAAAAACAGGTACGCTAAATAAAATGTTTGTTTAAAATTGTAAATGTATCCAAAAGACATACCTTCAAAGAGATCGTTTGTGTCCATACCGAGCTACACATAGGTATTATTATCTTTCACTTAAAAGTAAGCTACATTGATAGCAAATCCCTTTTTTCAAATTATTAGAATTGTCCAATAAAGGGGGACGAACAAATTGCTAACATCTGCCAGTTTTGGGTGAATGAGTATGACTAGATAGAAAAAGGTATTTCATTCTGCTGTTCGTAATCGTAACATATCTTGCCTGCCTGTGAACGCAAAATGTCACAATCATTTTAATTTGGATTTGCCAAATAACGAAGATTAATTAGGTGCACAGGATAACAGGAAAAATGCATTTTCTCAACACAGAGGGTGATGAATGTTAGGCACTTCGGTTATTTCCGATAACTTGCAAAATAAATTCTATCAGGAAATGAGTTTTTTTTTTACTCTCAATATTCAATCGCATATAAGGTTTTAAGAGACAACAATATAATATTTCGATCGAAATATTTGTATCAGCGCATTGTTCTACTCGCGTTGAATTTCCAGAATTCAAAAACCAAAGTTAAGACTTAATCAAAAGTCTACACGACCTGAGTCAAATAGCCCCTTACAGTTTTGCCCCACCTCTTGCGGAAGTCAGAAAAACCCTAAGATTATTTATCGTGCGAGGTTTCCCCAATCTAACATTTATCGCTAGCTAAGTACTTGTTAGTATTTTTAAAAAAACATCCAATAAAGCACACATTCATCACATAATTCGGTACATGAATTTAATATAGGGAAACTAAGCTAGTTCCTGTCGCAACTAATTCACTTTTGAGAAGTACATGAGATCTTATGTATTTTCTCCGGGACCAAGTTAAAATCTTCAGAAATTTAAAGCCCTAAAAACTAAAATCCTCTGCCAGTCTAAGTAGAGCAGTTTACTTAGTTGTTTAAGAAAGCGCCTTACAACAAAGTTAGCCCAATGAAACAGCGTATTATTCTTCGCTTGATTTATAAAGAGATGTAATAGCAGAGCGGAAGAAGACAAAGCACCTAAGTGCAACAGCGAACTTTTTAGCAGGCATGCCAAATCTAGACATGACTTTGCATGGCTTGTCTTTATAGATGCTATTGTATTAGGCTTTAAAATCGAGTTGACTTCTGCTATTCATAGGAGTAATACAATATTACAGATACATCGTAATGTGTTAGAAGTAATAATTCAATAATGTTATAATTTCCATAAAATCTCATATACACTTCGCTAGAAAATAACATTATCCTTAGTTAAACTAAGAGGGATGCTTAATTTTATCTGTGATGCATAAATTTACATAATAAATTTAATACGAAGTTAATGCCACTATTCGGGAAACGAAAGTGATATTCAATTAAAAATATGGTATGCTAAATTTAATGAATGTCATGTTCATACTCATGTGTCGGTTCTATTTCTCAAAGATTAGCAATAAACAGCTATAGATGAGGGAGATAAGATAAGCGCTAATATGTAACAAAGCCGAAAATGTGGTGGTTTCAGAGTTTACTCTTATTACATATATACATGCATTATTCATTGGTAACAATCAAAATTGTTCATGCCTTTCAATAATTAACTTTCGGTATCTTTATGATTCGTTTATGGCACATGCATATTCATGTTCTAATTGAATGTACATTAATTTAATATGTATGTTCACTTAAGGGAACTTTATTTAGGAACAAACTATACTTCGGGGTAAACTTTTAGATGTATAGATGCCTTTAATGTTTTTCCAAAAATTTCACTAAAAAATTGCAAAACATAAACTACACGTTTTATATAGTTTATTCATGCATGATTATCCCTATTGTTTGTTTTTATTAATTAGGTAATGATGGTAAATTTGAGCTTATAAAAAAGACATAACGACATGTTTATCTCTTTAGAGCTTCAATCATGAGAAAATGCCCCGCAGAGGGGTTGCTATATGATTGATGATTCGCTCCGAAAATATCTTCCTCGGAAAGTGGATAAAATAAATTACATACACTTATCCTAATTTCTTTATGTGCACAAGTCCATTATTTGGTTCATTGACAAGCATTACAATTCAAATTAGCGTTAGCCATAATCTGTGTTTAAGTCACTTAAACTATATTTATCCTTTTATTAGAAAAAGTAAAAACAGACACGCAGACACACAGGTGGTGTCTGTTTACGAAAATGACACCAATTCGTAAGCACTTGTTGCTACAACCTAGAGCATCCAAGTATCCCTGTGAGATAATAATTACTTTTGGTTATGAGAAGGATGGTACTGCAAGCTAAAATTGCATTTAGCTCACAAGGAATTCCCCCGGTGTTATAAGAAGTTATGACTATATAGGTATTTCACGATGACGATGACGATGACGATCATGTTACATCATTTGAGAGTTGCTTTAGGATCAAATATCTAATTAACCAGAGGGCAATTTATCTGTTAAATTATTCTTTTAAAATTGCATAAGAAATGCTTCTTGCTTAGGTGAGAAGGGTATGAGGTTGCATAATTATAGGAAAGTGTTTCAAAAGACAGTTTTACCGTTTCATTTCTTGTAATTGGATGTATGGGACGGGTTTTAAGTATCTACCAACATAATAATTATATCAAGGGAAGAATAGTTCAAGTTCAGGGAATTGAAGCAAATCAAAAGAACATATTATTATCATGTAAAAGGCGTGGAGTACCTATAAGAGATCTGTTTGGCAGCGCTTATACCTACCGCTTTGAATGTAAATATGTAGAAATCAATGTTGACATAGATTTTGTTTGTTATTTCATTCAAAGATATTCCTAATAATGCAGTGAACTTTACCTCTTATAGCATCCATATCCGTCAATCAAAACAATAACAGCCTTTACAAATAATCTAAATTATCTAAAAATGATCACACACACTTTAGAGAAAATATTTTTATTTTTTGAATATACAAACAAATTTGAGAACAAATCAATCTACAAGTGTGTGGTCTTAAATGTATCCACATTAGACACCCACAGAAGCTGACTTTGTACGACTTACTGACGCATCGCCTTGCTTTATAAATAAATATGTCCATAAATTAGGACACCCTCCTACTTAAACAAACTATAATTTTGGTTTTTATCCAATATCAATATTTTTCAGTACACTGCCTTTGCGACTGTTGAATAAGAGTCCTGATAACCTATCAACTACCCCCCACAAATTTTACCTCCATTTTTATGTGCAAATATTTTACTACAAGTGATTCAAAAAAAAAATGTACACAAACTTTTCATTCATATGGATTTGCGTACGCCTAAATTCGATAAGAAAAAAAATAGAGAGAGAGGGAATGCTTTAGCAGTCCTACATCAAAGCTAGCAAAAAAGGTTTTTAAGTAAACAGGGGGATATCTTTAACTTCATGCAAATTAAGTTGGTACATATTGAGCTTTAGTTGGAAGTGATGAATGAGTGTCCTGCAATTGAGAAGTTTTTACAGATTAAAATAATTATTTATTGAAAACAATGAGATGGACAATTTTTGAGTAAGGTACATCATTGATGGATGTCCCCATACATTGTCATTTGTCATGAGTCGTAAAGGTACTGCTCTATATTTTATGCGTGCCTAATTCTATTACTTATGACTTTGCCTTTTTGTCAAGTTTGTTTAAAGCAACAAATTGATTTATCAAATGGATGGATTTGTTTTTATCTTTCGAGAGGTTAAAGGCTCTACCTATAATACTTACTGGAAATCAAAGAACATTTTAACCTTCATTTTCTTGAATGATTTTCTCAATGAAATTATCGCAAAAGATACTAGTTTTTGTTTGCTTTCCAGCCTCATGTCTTATTTATCAGCTTGAATCAAGTTGAATTCAGCATTGGGCTGCTTAGTGGATGTTGTCTGTGGAAGACACTGTTGCTGTGAGTCCTGTAATTGTGTTTTAAAATGCATGTATCTGCATGGATATGTCATGTCAAATATAAGAATTTTGTAACCTAATATATATATTAGTACTTCCCATACTAAGCTGTCTGTATAAATACATTTATATTAAGGACTTTTTAGATAGAGCAAAATATTTTTTAACTTTATTAAATTAAAAAATGAAAATCTTGTGGGACCCTTGAACGAAATGTACTTCGAAGAAAGTAGATAGGCCTTTGGTAAATTTAGGGCTGATTTTCATTATCAAGAGCAGTAAAATCTTGATGACGCTAGCTACAAATACGTTGAAATGGATGCTAGACTGCAGATACTCATGAAATTATTAATATACGACAGACCATTATATTGTTTCGATTCTCATACTACCGCCGGAAAGCCTACAGAGATAAGTCTATATTAGGAACAAAGTGAATGGCTAGTTAGCGCCTCGCTTGAGGGTAGTTCATGTTAAGGCCTCCTAATGCGTTAGGAGCTCCAACTGACTTAGAGTGTGTGAAAGAAATTGTTCCTAGATTCTTGTGGTATCCCATGATTTGTCTAAGTACGACGGTTGTGCTGAAAGGCAGCAAAGAATCTTTATAGACATTGTGTTTTCCATATTAAGTTATGTCAAATTCTTTGGGTCGGCGGTTTTATGACCTCCTCGTCATACTTTTAAGCCATCCCGATATCGACTTAAAGTTCTTCATTGTCTTGGAAGAACAAGGTTTCAAGTTTTCTGTTCCTCCAGTGACAGAGACCTGGGCAGTGAAAGAGGCAATGAGGTCTGTTCTCGTGGGACTTCTTGTAACTGCAGACTCTACAAATCTTCATCTTTATTCATAATTAAGGCAATTTCACTGAGCAAGTGGCAACAGCGATGTGATACCCTGAAATATCTACGGATTGGTTGAAGCAATGGAGAAGTAAATTTTCAGTTGACGCTATTCTTGTCAGGTCATAATGGTTTTCGCTAAAACCTGCATCGCTTTAAGCTCGACGATTCACCTAAAAAGCCTTAATACGAAGAAAACCCGGGGTATGTAATGTAATACAAATCAAGCTCAGATATCAGGAAAATAGTACAAGAAGCAGAGAGTATAAAACACAGAAGTATTAGTTTGATATGACTATTGGAGTAAGGTCTGCTGTGAAGATTCTGGCCCTAAATTTAGAAATCTCTCCAATTCAACCGCTATCAAAAAGTACGGCCCCTGTCCTAATACAAGAGATTTCAAAGAACAGGCCGAGTAAAATTTAGATGTCTAATGTTTTTCGTTCTGGTATCTTTTCTATCGTATCGTTCTAAACTTTGTTTATTTATTTTGAGGAAAAGGTATATTGTTCGAGATATAACTGCTTGGTTTGGCATATATTGCAGAGTTACATCTTATTTCTTTGCTGGTCACTTCATCTGGACCTGGCCTGCTTTAATCATTATTGTTAGCGTCCTTAAACCAAAATCTTTCCTTCTCTCAAATTTAACAGTTCTCTTAAATTAGGTATGTTTGTTTTTATTTCAATGACTGAATATATGATTTATGAAATATTCTTTTAAAAATCCAGAACCAGTGTTTGGTTATCGATAGTCTCCTTTAAAAGATTAAACCCACTCGTGGTAGTATATCTAGTTAAACATGGGAGGAATAAATTACAGTGAGTATAAATAATTCACTTCTTCACCACCCTCTTATTCAATTTGTTTAGACTTATCATAAATTCACCCACCAGAAAAGTATTCTGATATACCTAGTCATACATAGAAGTCACCACAGTCAAACATTACTTCATTCATAAAAAAGGTGGATAAATAAAAAAAACCTATTTCGATTAAAATTGTCAAACTTAAGACTTTCGTTGCTTTTGCACCCCCAATTCACAGGAATGCCCCAAAGCAAAATACCTAATCATCTTTTAACTGAAAAAAATTCAAAATAAAAATGAAAATATCATTGAAAATTGAGCAGAAAATAAATTCAATTCGCCTATCACATTACATTGGTGGAACAAAATATTGATATACATATCGTTTGAGTATTCTATGGCAGATCTAAGCTATTACTTTCTATGCAGCTTGCGTAAGAATATCTCAAATTGAAATTATATCCAATTTATTGTTTTGTTATTTTACGAGCTTCCCACTCTGTGATTATGATGTACATATCGGTTGGGCATCAAAGGGTTTCAGGAACTCAATTAAACTTTTTAATACCTGCCCTCCCTGTTTTGAAATGCAAGGCAGGAAAATGCATTGAACGTGGAATAAAAGAAACAGCTGTTTGGTGTCAAC
Source organism: Ferdinandea cuprea (assembly GCA_963576555.1). Classification (NCBI taxonomy): domain Eukaryota; kingdom Metazoa; phylum Arthropoda; class Insecta; order Diptera; family Syrphidae; genus Ferdinandea; species Ferdinandea cuprea. The sequence goes on from OY754958.1 coordinate 30,908,352, forward strand.
CATTTTAATTTGATTTTGAGTCACGTTCAGACTTTGTAGAAGCACTTGTGTAACCGATTGGCCTTTACATGAAATTTGTGATAAAGAATAGCATTATGAACTCGTTTCCCTTTCGTCCGGTCAATAAAACTTTCATAAAGGATCCATTAGTTTATTGATGGATCGAAAAACAATTAAACGAAACTATTATACATTGCATTTGATATAAGAAGGAATGGGGTTTCCCTTTTTGCCTGTACAACTCCTCGAAGTTAGTCTTTTAAAGTTGTGGCTAAACCTCAAATTAAGTTTGAGGTCGGTTTGACTATGGAACATCGTGTTGGCATTGAAAAATATCTGCTCACATGTTTGTCAGAACAGAAGAAGTACTCAATGCACATATAATGGGAGTCAGAGTGGGGCACAAGTACCTACACAGATAGAGAACAATTAAGTTAGTAATGAGGAAATAAATGCTGAGATTCTGTGGCCAGCGATGGGTAGATGCTACTGTCTAGGGGTGGAAATGGCCATTGCAATAATTGAATACAAATTGAAATCGGCTGCCCACTCATATCCGCTTAATCTGGAATGGTTATTAAAATTTCCAATCACCGGTATGAAGATGAAAAATGGTGGATTAAATTAAGCGATTATAGGTATGTGCAAGGAATGTGCGAATTAAAGATAACAATAAAATAAAAAAATACTTTCGAGCAATACGGTTGCGAAATGGATCCAAACTATCAATTGTTAAAGTGATAGTCAAGATAAGCAACATTTTGAAGATCTGAAGGTGTTTAAAATACAATTTTCCGGTTTTGGTAAACTTTCAGAGTTAAAAAACAAAATACGATTTGTCAGGTTTTCCTTTCGATAAAATGACTCTGGGCCCCAGCAAATTGTTTAAATTGTTAATAGTTTTTTTCCACAATAGTTTACTTAAAAAAATTATTATTATCTAGAGCAAATAACACAAAAAATTTAGAACTAACGAAAGTTAAAAAATTACTTAATTTTGGTACTTTTTTGTAGAGGGTAGGTGGAACATCTTTCATGAGACATGGAAAACACCTTCCTTCAAAATAATTTGTTGTTTATAACATCAATAACTCGCAGTTATATCTGCAAATGGTTTAAGCCATTAAATTCGGCGCACTACATTTGTTTTATTCTTTATTCCAATGAGCGTGCAGGCGAGTCCGTTGCAGGCAAATGATTTGGTTTCATTTTCAACAGTAGCCATATATAAGTCTCGGTGAATATAACTGTTTCTTATATACCAATGGCCGTTGACAACAGTTGTAAGCACTTTGTTTTGAAAAATTTGGCAGATTATTTATGTTACCCGTTTTGGTACAATCTTAAAGCTGTACAGAGTACAAGATCTTCAAACACAGGATATCCAAGGACATTTGTCCAGCTAGGACGATAATTGTAATTTTTTTGGGACTCTCAGAATCTGATGCGGGTAAACTTTGTGACGATAAATATTGTATGAACAGGAAATTGCTTCTTCAGTAATATAGAAGATATAGCAGCTGCAACTGTCAGTAAACTGTTGAGGTTTCTACAAGGAAATACATAAATTTAGGAAAATTGTGTAGGATCAGAAAAGATTTTGATACATTCTTTAATTTTAACATATTTTATGTTTTGACAGATGACAGCAGCAGAATTTTACTACATATATGCCAAAAACCATCAAGAGGTTAAATAACATTTAATATATTATACACAAACTATTTGCAATATTCAATACAAAATTCTTGAATCAAGTTATATATGAAACTTTTCAAAATGTAGCGCAATGTGGTAAAATCAGCTGGAGTCGGAAAATCAATTAAGGAGTTCATTTGAAATCGAAAGAAAAACTCAAGTTTTCAAAAACTGTATTTTGAGAAATATTATTTTAGTTTTTTCGACTTAAAAATCTTGAATAACAAAGTTCTGTCATTGACTTTCAAGTGTTTTGCCTAATTTCAATGTTTCAGTATGGAAAACAAGTAGAAGTAGATCTCAAAGAATATATATGTACATATGTATATGCACTTTTTTCATATATAAAGAAATTCACTAGAATGAACTTGTTATATAAAACAAATCTTGTTTTTAGAGAACAAATTGATAGAAGTTTTTTCAGATTTTTTTTTTATGTTGCCTAGTAGGTTTTGCAGTTTTTCGCCCTGGTGTTAGTAGATTTGGATAACATGGAAACAGTCTTTAAGCCCCGACTCATAGAATCCGTCGCTGCCGTTCGTGCTTTGAAATTTGACGGATGTATTTTATTTTGTTTCTAATTTGCCAAATCGGCTGTCACAGTCGATGCCAGATTGATTGATTGAAAAAGAATAATCTGATTGTTGTTTTTTTAAGTCGTTCAGTGGTAAAATTTTACTTAAAACAAGAAAAATATATAACGCAAAGATATGTACCCATATTAATAAAATAATACTAATATCGTTCTGTTTTAGTTGAAAATAAATTTTAGTTTGAGAAAAATAATAGATAGAAACGATAAATCTGCTAATATGTCAAGGCTGACTGCAATGTTCTCTCAATTTTCCAGCCAATCAGATGATTTTGCGCCTCGCTGTCATAAAAAAGTAGAAAGTTGGGCTATATTGTCCTCCGTGACCGTCAATGCGATGCTTATAGGTCACATTCCCTAAGTATAAGTGTATTCTATTTTGCAGCCAGGCAAAAAAACGGGCTTCTGCAATCGACCCGTGAGAGCATTTCTTTTCTTTTGTGCTTGATTTGCAAGCTTTAAAATAAATAGTTTCTAATAAATATTGTGCGAGATCTTAAAAGCTCTCCCAAACCTAAGCTTGATTCTTATTTTATTTTTAAAACTTACTTGCGAAGTATATAAAATATGCATGCTTGTACTAAAACAAAGTAAAAGCACAAATTGTCATGTAATTGCCTATTTCGATTCATATGCCAGAAGTTGAAAATGTTTTTCAAAGTTCGTACCTCGTGCCAAGCACCCACTTTTGGACTTTGAATAAATTCTTTTTTTTATTTCTCAATTAAATAGATTCAATGTCTCTTCTAAAAATGCAAGAAAAATTTAAAGAAATGTAAACGTCAGTAAGTACATAACTAACAACTGACTGAACTCAAATAAAAAGGCCATTACCCTAACCTTTGAATGTGAAAGCCTAAAGTTTATTTTAAATTCTGTTCCGGCTACATTAGAAGTATGATTACAAACACATATCCTTATACAACTTTATGAACGTCTTGTACGATGCATGGGCATATGTATTTATGTATGTTAAAACGTAGACTGCGGGTACATAATCGACGCATCACCCACGCCAAGAGATAGCATTTCAGATTACACTCGAGCTAATGTTTGACTTTACAACTCAATTATGCTTTAGGTCTCATAGCCTAAAATGGATGTCAATACAAATTATGTCCTATTTATCCGCTAAATGATGAAGATAATTAATTATGTAACTGTGCATGCCAAAGTTGAGTGTGTGGTAAAATTTTTAATTGAATTAACTGAAACTTTATTTGTCGCATTACTGCGACTTTCATCACATATGTCACATAGCCGCTAGCCATGTTTAAAACATATTCATACATTTATGTGCTTTTTGAAAAATAAAGTCAATAAAATATCGTCACTGTGTGTTTTTACTTTTTAGCTCAATTGAAATACTAAGATGGTGTATTTGGGCCAGAAGCTATTTGGACTTACTCTAGTCGTCACCCTTGTGTTAGCTGCTACTGATGGAAGACCTCCCTATTTGGATGCAAACGTAAGACACCATAGTTTTTTAAATTATGTATAATTTAAAGCATATTTTTTGTTTATGTTAGGAAATTGAACGAATTCAAGCCGGCCTCACATACAACCCATTTTACCCATATCCTGGCCTAAACCGATATCCCGAAAACCAGTATGAGAAACTGCGTCTACTTTTTGACGGACAAGACATTAAACCAGAAACATCAGGTGGATCTGCTGGAGAACCCCTCTACCGAGGACCTGAATCCAAACGACAGGCCGTGCGATATCGGCAGTGCTACTTCAACCCAATTTCTTGCTTCAGGAAATAAATCATCACGCACCTTTATCCTGTAAAATTATAGAAAAAAATATCTTTTCTCAGTGTCTATTGTAAAGAAAAAATTTCACTGTTTGTCTCAGTTTAATAAACCTACTTTTGTTAAGAAAAAAAAAACAAAAAAAAAATTAGAACAAAATAAATATATATTAATGTATACTAAACTATAACTGTATGTGTTATCATATGTATCAGTTTACTCAGACAAGGTAAAACCAAATATTACTACCAATATAACATGAAATTTAATTAATAAACATGCATATCAAAGTAACAGAATCGACCTCCGCAGTGCCAGATATATTATTCACAATGTGCCAAACATTTACATAATCTAGATGAATACAGGTAAACAAATTTTTGAACATAACGTTTTGCTATGTTTTATGTAATGTTCGAAAGAAGACTTTAGGGAGTAGGCATATGCTCTTCTAGGAGTGTTTCTCTAGCAAAGATTAACGAATGATAAGATAAAGATTTTGATAGTTAGAATTGATTGATAAAATATTTGTGTTGGGCTTAGTGCGTGACATTGTCAAGGAAATGAAAGTCCTTGATAAAATACTGATAAAAAATTCTCGGAAAAGAAAAAAACTTTCACCAAGAAATAACGTCCACCAATAATAAGGATGGTCTAACAGATTTCAAATAGAATACTTACAACAAAAAATTACCAAATAGTACCGTCTCTACTTGCTACTAGGGCGTGTAATTCGGAGTGCTGCCATCGTGTGCGGACTAGATGTAAACGCTACATATGGTGTGTGCAATGAATATTCTAGATTTTTTTTTAAATGTACGACGGTGCTATAATCTATAATTTAAGCACATAATAATAGCAATCCTTTCACAAGCACATCCGTTGTCGGACAGGAATATAGGCAATGCAACTGGTCAGTGAGCATTTTGAAATTACGATTAATGATAAGATTAGACTACATACCAAGTGGTCATATAATGATCTTTTCTGTTGAATATGGTATGTACAAATTTACAAAAGTTTTACAGAACATTATTTATGACTATTCATAATTTTAACTTTATAATAATTTTATACTGTTGGAAGGAGAAAAAAGGGTTAAATTAAAACTTAGAGGGTGTCACTCCCTGTAATATGTGGATGCATTCTCGCATAACGCCGTCTGCTGGTTGTGTATGATGTCATCAAATTTTGAATCCGTGATAGCACGAGGATTAATGTATCGGTGGGTTAGTTCCAACTGCTGGCAAATTATTACCGGAATCTGTGTTGCTCTGGTTTTCAAGGTTTCGTGAGAGTCTTTAAGATAATAGTTGTTGATCGGTCGACTTGATTCTTAGAAGATCCTCCTTGTAGGATAGTAGGTAGCTTAATTTAGTTGCGTTAAAATAAAGGCTTCGGCAGATTCGAAGAATCTCTAAAATAGATCTTCTTCACTGCGGATTATTAGCGCAGGCTCTTAGTCAGTGGCTTGTACAAGAGCAACTTAGCCCACTGCGCCATTTGAGCACCAAATGCAACGCCAAGTGCGATTTCATTCATGATGCGGGTTGAACTTGATTTTTCGGTGAAGTTGATCGCCAAATATTTTGTTGTTGTTCTGGTGGTTATTTGGTGACTCTGTAAGTCTTAGCTTGATGTTGCTGCAGCGGCTGCCAAATGCACGTCAGCGTCTGGTTGCTGTCGCTGGATTTCGATATATTAGTAGTTTCGTGTTATTATCAGCTCCGTCTTTGTATTTTTGGTCTTCAGTCCCCACTTGAAGTAGTAGTCCTAGACTATCTGATATGCGCCTCAAACCTTCGGAAAGCTGTCTGTTTAGAGCCAAGTAACAGTGAGCAATTGGGTAATCTATATACTAATCAGATGCTTAAACGCCGAGAATTCAACGGTGCAGTGCTGCCTTAGAGGAGCGACAATTTTTTAATTAGCACGGAAGGATTCCATTGACAAGTTGAACTTAAAAATACCGTATGCATTTTCTTTTCTTATTAGAGAGACACTTTGACCAAGCTTTGATTGCCAATTTCCCTTCAGCAATCACACAAACTTAGCTCCCGATGTGGGGAATCTCACATATCTTGTGTTATGGAGATAGTTCCGAATGTTGTTCCGAATGTGTGGTAATAAATGCTTCTACTTTGTCTGTCCAGGATGTGTCAAGTAACAATTGTAAGATATTTAAAATCCATTAAACACCTGACTGGAACTGACAAACTTTATTATTAGTCCTTACCATTGAATAAAATATGAAATGCATCTTATAACCGGTAATGATAAATGAGATGGTCGTATGACAAATTGCGGGAAGAAACATTACATCACTGCACTAGACAATGTACTTTTTGTGCGTGCAAAAGCTGCCCCAAATCTTTCAAAAGTCTGACAAACATCCAAAAGTAAGAACTGTTATGAGAAGCTTCTCAAAACTAAATTGACGTTCGAAATCGGCATTAAACTGTAGGTCCCTTCCATTCGTGCCAAAAAATATAATATAAAATAAAATACAAATTTAAAGAACATTTGCACAACGCAGAGCACCATCAGTGCTCGCAGAATATTAGATTTATCCTAGACTTAAGAAAAACAATTCAATATATATTGTAAACAACCTTTTTTTAAAAAAGAGTAATAAATTGTATATAGATAGATGGTGTCAAAAAATACACATATCTTCGCTCCCACAATTGTTGGAGAAGATATGCCTTACGTCCTGAATGGACTGCCAACGCCTAATATTTTTAAATATCCTGTTTACAGCGAAATTTCTTCATTTTTAAATAATTAATAATTTAAGAAAAAATTATTTTGAAATGAATCAAAAAGGTTGGTTCTATGCACGCACTGATTTAAAATGCAGAATCAAATTTAAATGTTTTTTTGACTTACAACAGTGAACCTATATATTAAAATTAAGTATTCTACATATTTTCACATTCTAGTTACAGATTCAGGTAATCGTTCGCTAACCAATTTGGGATCCATTAATAATGCGTTCATCTTAACGATTGCTTTTAAGTAGTATCTATAAAAGTACCATTAACTAGCAAATAGCCTGATTTATTTCTGTGGTAATTTTGTTTAAATGTTTCGGCAATCTTATTTAAATCATTGGAACAGCGTGGGTGAATCGGTTTTAGGCCTAGTGATAGCATTGTGTATATGGATATGGTTATATAATAGGCGGTCTATCTGGAGTCGTATACGATAAATCCCCATTCTTTTTCTACGAACTGAATAAAAGTGATTGCCTGGTTTAGAAATTTAGGATCCAATCAAACCAAGGGAATCTGAATTTGAACCATTTGCTTGTTGTCTTCGACCCCAAATCTTACTAAAAAAATACATATACGTTTTATGTTTAAATTATGTTTCCTAGGTTCCGCGAAAGATTTTGCAGGGCATTGTAAGGACACTCTCGCTTGCCTCTTTTGTCTTTCAAAACCATTAGTAATTGACGTGAAATACAGCACTTGCAAACGATCGTAAGTATTCCTTGGCATTTGAAAATATTGTTTAATCTTTCTCGAAACTCGGAAATCCTTTGTTTGTCTATTTTACTATCATAAAACGCTTTCAAAAATGTATACATTACCATATTATATACGTGTGTACATCAACTTTTCGACCTTGACAAACCAATGGGTCGCGACTAATCACCGAAAATTATTTCAGGTACATTGATATTTTCAAAACTACCTGAAGCGCATGATATAAAAGGATATGCAGCGATTAGCAAACCTCAGTCCGTTCCTGTTCTTAGCATCGCTTGCATGAATAGTGCAATTTTTCCAAAATAATTAAAAATGGATATTACAACATTCATGACAGTCTTTGCGTTAAAATTAGCGACAACTATTCGGAAGAACTCGCAGAAAAGAACATCAAGTCGAAACATATCGTTGCCAGAAAAATACAAATCGATTATATCCTGGTGGGCAAGGACGCAGTGGCTCATTTAGTCCTCGCCTCGAACGGACGGCCATAAAAGACATAATAAATGCAACGAAAATACCTCAACAATTTGTAAAAGACAGAAAATTTAAAAAAAATAGTAAAATCCAAACAAAAATTGACAAAAAAATATTATTTGTTAACACATTTACTTGTGGTTGGTATATAGTTTATGAAATGTTAATTTTATAGAAAAATATTTAAAATAATTTATAGCAAAATATATATAGAAAACAAAAGAAATTATATAATTAGTTATAAAAATATTAATAGGTAATTATCAAATATTTTTATATTTGCCATGTAGTTTATGATATGTTAATTTTATACAGACAAATTTATAGCAAAATATTTAGAAACAAATTTATAGCAAAATATTTAGGAAAAATTTTATAGCAAAATATTTCTGAAAAAACAAAAAACTTATACAAATTTATAGCAAAATATTTAGGAAAAAATTAAAAATATCACAATTTATGTAAAACAAAAAAAAAAATTAGACAAATTTATAGCAAAATATTTAGGAAAAAATTAAAAATATCACAATTTATGTAAAACGAAAAAAAAATTAAAAAAGATAATATTTTCTGTTTCTGACTTTTTGAACAGATCATAAAATAAAACAAAAAAAATTAAAAAATGTAAAATATTGAGCAATTTCGTGCGAAATGTTCTATAAAAATGTTAAAAAATCAGTTTTGATTTTGAAACACAAAAAAAAAAAATGAAAAAACAACGTAAAATGTAAAAAAAAATGTATGTATGTATTTTTGAAAACTTTCGACTTTTTAGAAACAGAATTAAAGTACAGAGAAAATTACACGAAATATATAACAAAATTAAAAAATCAAATTACTTATCTTTTCTTTAATTCTTCGGTTTGAGATTTTCGATATTTCATAGTATTCTCGTTTTGTGCACAGAAAACATGAAAATTAAAAATTTTCCAATTTCTGTTTTCTGTGCACAAAACGACATAGTGTTCTCGTTTTGTGCACAGAAAATTAAAAAATTGGAAAAATGTATCCTGTGTACACTATCATCTGAAAATATTAAAATAAACAAAAACCATGTTTTAAATAACTGCAGACTGCGTGAGACGGAACTATTTCGCTACATGAAATGCATTTTCAAAAAATGTTACCATTTCGGTATACCAAATTTATTTTAGTCACCTAAAATGTTTTAAAAAAAAATGGATTTTCTAAGCACGACTGTAGTGTTTTCATATTGAACACTTTTCAACGAGCTTTTAACCTAATTGACTAAAATACAAAACCAGATTAAAATCGGTGAGCGGTTTTTGAAAAAAAAGTAATTCAAATTTAGAAAAACTGTTATATGAAAAAAATTATTTCAAAAATGAAAGTACCCAGATCTGTTCAACTTAAAAATAAAAACTAATCATTTTTTCGGAATTCCCTTTTATAAGTCTTTGAGATATTCGCATCTTTGTATAGTACATCAGTACCAATACAAATTTTATTTTTCTAAACTGAGTTTGGCCCCATCCAAATTTATTGAAACTGTTTTTGAGAAAATATATAATTACAGACCGATGGACGGGCGGCATTTTGTCATTATATTATCTCTCATACTCTGATTGAGTTCGAAATTTGCTCACCATTGCAATAACTTTTTTGTATAATAATTATTAAGGGAATACAAATTGCTTGGGAAACAATCCGCAATCTTATCAATTCATAGTGCCCGCCCGTTAACACTAGATAACTGTAGATACTTCGGTTTGGAAAAACGTCTAATTCAGAGGTTAGTGCATTAGACTACGTAGCGTGGAGTTCCATCTCGCGGAAGGCTGACAAACATCCCAAAGTAAAAACTATCATGAGAATTTTCTTTGTCGTTTGAAATTGGTATTAAATTGTACGTTACTTTTATCTTCGCCCACGCTATCTATCTATCTACAATTTATTACTCTTTTTTAAAAAATGTGTGTTTACAATATTTATACAATTGTTTTTCTTAAGTCTAGGATAAATCTAATATTCTGCGAGCACTGATGGGGCTCTGCGTTGTGCAAATGATGTTTTATTATTACATTTTTATTTAAAAAATTATTTATGAAATTTATTTACATTCTTTATTGATTATTTGTCGTACAGCGTAAGTGGCGCCGACGGTCATTGGTGTGGTTTGTTGGGGTGGGTTGGAAATTTAGTTCGTTGGCTTGTGTTCTTCTTGGTGTTAGATGGCGTGTCTGTGTTTCCATTGCTTTCCGGCAGATTGTCAACCACGGTTGTATCGCGTTCCAGCAACCACGTAGAAGTCTTCGAATGAATCTTCTTGGACTATTCCAAGATCTGGTTCAATTAAAGTCATCACGTGGGGATAGTAATCCTGTATTGATGGAGTCTCTGAAATGATATGAATCAAAGGGTTGGGATGGGATAGGATATTGCGCGTCATTTTCGTTGAAAGCGAGCACAGATATTGGTCAATGGGGATAAGATTGGCGGCTTCATATAGGACTTCTGTTCTATAATAGTGGTTGTTGTGAGGGTTTCGGTAGAGCGAAGTACAGTGCCGAAGCACTTTTCGCTCGAAGATTTGTATTTTTTTCATATATGTGGGACTGACAGTGTACCAGATGGGAAAGCAGTAGGTTATGATTGGACGTATCAACTGCTTGTAGAGAAGAAGTTTGGTCCTTGTCTCGAGTCCACCTCTTATTCGCATAAGTGGCAGGACTAACGATAAGGCAAAGTTTGCCTTTTGAAGGGTAAGGGCTACGTGACGGTTGAACTTGAAACGTTCTGAAAAGTTCACCCCTAAATATCTGACCTGTTGTTTTGGCAGTATTATGGAGTTGTCGGGCAGGGTAAGAGTTAGCTTTTTACATTTCGCTACAGTGTTGTTGCGAGCAGTGCCGTAGGGATTTCGAAATGTTATAAGCTCCGTTTTAGCGGAGTTTATTTTGATTCCCCATTTTTGGTAGTATTCCCAAAGTTTGAGGATGTGTGTTTTGACTCTGCGTAATGCAATGTTAGGGCAAGGGGAAGAAGAGTAGGTGATAGAGTCATCTGCGTAAAGCAGAGTCTCTGTTCGAGAATCATTTTGTGGTTGATCACAAGTATAGAGATTAAACAAGGTTGGGCCGAGGCGTGAGCCCTGGGCTACCCCTGCTTTGGTATCCCTGATACTGGATTTGGAGTTCCCTATTCGCACGTAGAACTTACGGTTGGTCAGAAAGCTGTAAATGATTCTTATGGTATGTGTTGGGAAGTTAAGGGATTTGGGTTTGAAGACTAAGCCTTCAATCCAAACGGAATTAAATGCCTTTTCAATGTCAAGTAGACAAGCAACGGTGGTCTCTATCTTATTTAACCCAATACTAACATCGGCGTGCAGCTTCAGCAGTGGGTGAAATGTCGAGTGATTGGATTTGAATCCGAATTGGTTGTTTTGTGCTATTTCTAGTTCGGTGCAGACCGAGTTGATTTTGTTTAAAATCAACATTTCTAGAAGTTTGCTTATGTTTGAGAGCGGAGAGATGGGTCTAAATTTTGAAATGCAATTTGCAGACAATTTTGTTGGGATTGGGAAAACTTCCGCAATTTTCCATTTGGTTGGAAAATAGCAGTTGTTAATACAATTATTGAGAATAATTGTGAGAAAAATTATTGCTGATGGGGGAAGTCTTTTCATGACAAAGTTGGAAATTTTGTCCGGACCTGAAGACTTTTTCGCGTTACTGGTATAAATTGCTGCCGATAGGTTAGCAGGGCTGGTGAAAGACTCATCAACTAGAGTGTAGACTGATGAGTATGTTTCTGAAAACTGGATAATGAGGCTGGGAATTTCAGCCGTTAGTCCAGTTACTTCACCTCGATCGTTGTTCAAAAACTCCGGAAGGTGGTGTGGGGGACTAGGTTGAAAATTATTTTCAAAATGCTCTGCAAATGCATTTGATTTTCGGGCATCTGATGAAACCAATGAACCGTTTGATAGAAGGGGTTCAGTGACTAGGGACTTTTTTTCCAACAATTTGGTTTATTTTCTTAAAGGTGTCTGGGCCTGGTTTGATAAGGTTCAGTCTCATTTTGAATTGAGAATTCACAAAGGATTTTGTGTTCTCACTAATCAGCGTGCTAAGACAATTCAATTGTAAAGGAACACTCTGATATTCAGCGCAGTGTGTATTAAGTGTGCGGTGGAATATTCGTTGCAGAATTTTCCGAAGCTTTTGCCTGTGTATAATTCTGAATGTGTACAGGAAGGTCTTTGTATTTGGACGGAATGTTATTGCAAGTTGGTTGCTCTGCAATGCTTCTTCGCACACGTAATGATTGGATAAGCAAAGCTCTAGGTCCTACCAGTTTTGCTTTAAATCCAATAATAAATGATATGCAGGAAAGCAGACTAAGAATTTGCCTATTTCTAACGAAAAAAATTCCATTAATATGTGGTCGTATGTGCGATCCGCAAGCTTTATGATTACTTTGCAATGTATTTTAAAATCTAAAATATGATCTTCGAGTCACAGGCCCTAAGTTCAGGACGAAAACCTCAGATTCTGGTTCAGCTCCGGTTCGGACAATTCGCAGGCGATGGAAGTCTGCCATGAAAACGTAAGAGTGAACTTACGAGTGAACTTGAAGAGCAAAATTACGGTGTTAGAAAACATGTTTGGTCATTGAGAACCTGAATTGAGGTCGTGAGTGGGTTGAATGGGAAGAAAGAACTCTCGCAACTAAAACTGCATCAACAGTGCGATAAGATCAAAGTCATAAATACATACTTTTTTTAAAGAATTTTCCGACAACCACAATCTGCACCTAAATACGCTATTCACGTCGAATCAGGTTATTTAATACGCTGACGACATAAGCAAAGGTGAACGTAGGTCCAGTTGCAACTTACAAAAACTATTCCTGCTAATATCTATCAGCTATATCTACTCGCCAATCAAAGATTGGTATACCTCGACCGAATCAAATTCCATTCTTCTTACACAAAAGGATCTTTAAGCAAACTAGCTTACAGGAAACTCAATCTCAGCTTTGGAATCAATAACTATTAAATAATAGAAATTTCTCGAGTTTAGTTTTCAAAACTCGATAAACCTTTCAAACCTCAAGAAAACGATTAGAAACCCAGGCGTTCACTTCACACTCATGATCAGATCGAGAATGTTTTTCAATTCCGTGTACTTTGCCCAATTTTACTATAAATTCGTATACAAAAGTTTGACAAAAGTCCTTTAAGGTTTGGGGAATGTTTATAAAATCAAACCGGTTATAAGGATTGGAGATCGTTTATTCAATTTAAATTCCATGCCCTAAGTAACCAAAACAGATTTGCCGCATGCAAATTAATTATTGATTCCATATTTTTTAAATAAAAAACCAGAAGCCTTTTATATTTTCATCTATTTTCTTTTTTAATGTGTGCTTAATTAGTTGAACTAAATTCAATTTAAAATATGATCTGTTTTTTATTTTGATGTTTTAGCTTTTTTAATTAAGCTACTATCTTACTTTTAGTAGATACGTTATATAAATAGCGAGCCCCTCTTTCTGCAAAAGTTTGCAAACAAACAAGAAAAAGACCTGTCATAAAAATCTTCTCAAAAATTAATTGCCGATTGAAATCGACTTTAACCCACTTTAGATTACAAGACGCAATTTCGTGCGTCAAATTCAAACGTCAGTTTGAATTGTGGCCATGTAATGATTTTGGAGAAAAAAATTGGGAACCACTGTTTCCTGTGCTTTCGAGCGTGCTTTAAAAACTAATCAAAAAAAATTATTATTAAATGAAGTTTTGTTGTTTAAAATGTGTTCCCTTTTAATAAAATTTAAAATTTATATTTGACTATTTTCACTTAAAAAAATTTTGGTAAATTAAAATGGCTGCCAGAATAAAAATACTTTTCCGAAACATGACGAATTTTTTTCTCGAAAGCTCCAAGAATTTTGTTCTCAATTAAAGTCATTCCGTCCAAATTGCGTCCTGTGATCGTTAATGGTTAAAAGTCCCTTTCTGTGGCGCACATAATGTTTGGAGAAGCTAGACCCTATGTCATAGGTTTGGGCCCTTTACGCATTATATTAATTTTTTTATTTGTCTTAAGTTTCGAATAAAATTAATAAAACTGATCCTGTAAGAAGATTAGATATCGAAAATCTTTTTATTTCAAAATTATGTTGGTATCATGCACAACTTTTGAATACTATGTTTTAATTTTACTTAAATCGATGTTATTGCCATTGGCAAGTATGGATTTATGTTTGATTTTCAAGGTTATCACTAAATAACAATGATCTTCAGGCATGAATCTGCATTACTTTATCTTTAAACCTAATGTTCATGGGGAGATTCTTTAACAATAACAAAGACTTTAAACATATTGCAGGTATTTTTAAAAACCAAGGATTAAGTCATAAAACTGCTGAGACGCAGCGTGATTAAAAAAAAATTTCTATGCAGTTGCAGTCCTTCAAATGCTATTGTTAGATTCAACTTAATTATAATCCTAGCGAAGGAAAACTCAGAAAAACAACGAATTACTACCTGTATCTTAAATACCCAACATATATCTTTGTTTTAAAACTTAATCCCTTAGATTTATGACATATTCCTGTCTAGGTACATAATTTCTAATGCAATAAACACGGACCAAATGCAATTCTATACCTGTACTTTTTGGTTGGACATTTTAAAACCAATCCGTACCATAAATAATCTGAAATTTAAAAGCAAATTTCAGTAGAGATCAAAAATTCAGAGTGTTCACATCTTATCAAAAGGAAAAGACGAAATGGTATTTCTAAAGTTAATTATACGTTTGGTTCAGGTCGCAGTTTCAAAATGTAGTAGCCGATGTTATACTAATAAATATAACAACATAATTAAATATAAAATACAACAAATGCCAACAAATATTAAATACAAGCACTTGTGCTAAATAAAAACGTCCACGTTTATCACAACAAAATATATCAATTTGCATAATATGCACAAAAATCTAAAAAAAAAAACAATTCCTCGTCCCAACCTAACTTTACAAAAATGTAAAGCTAAATCTTTTATAACAAGAAAAAAAAATAAAAAAAAATTAACTGAAATCACTATGTAGTGCTGAAGAACACCAAACAAAAAAATTAAACAGTATAAAGCACAAAAAAGGTTGAGTTTTTCAGTTCTACATGATGTGAAAATAAAATGCAACATGTAAAATATACATCAAAAATACAAAAAAAAGAACCTAAGAACCCCACCCCACCATACGATAACAAGTAAAAAGAAAAACTAAAAAAAAAAATTAAAAGGAACATAAAAGGACCTAAGAAACCCATAACAAATAAAGCATACAATGCAAAATATAAAATGTATAAAAACAATCAAAAAAAAAAAATAGATATATTCCAAGGAACCTGAGAACTAGGCAAAATTGCAATATTAAAAGCAATACTATTTCGAAGGACCTGGAAAGTCTTAAAAAAGACAGGATGAACAAAAAATAATTTAAAAGGCTCTAACAAAGAGAAAAAATCATTTGACAAAAAACAATGCAAAATATGCATCAAAAACCAAAAAAAAAACACTAATGTTTTCAAAGAACGTAAACAACAGATTTAACAACTAAATCACTGCCAACAATAATTTATACTTCTGTCTGCGGGTAATTTTAATTTATTAATATAAATTTTGCAATCACATTTAATTATAGTATATTTTCAGATATATCTGACACTATCCTGAAATGTAAAAAATAAACTATTGCAATGGACAGCAGAATTAAAGATATACTTAAAAAACACGGAGTGCAAAAAAAAAACTCGAGGAAATAATAAAAAAACAAATACCATGCAGAAAATGCATCAAAAACTAAAAAAAATACTCTTTTGGAAAACGTGATTGCGGTAATGATTAAAAGACTAAAACCCAAGCAGATTTTTTAGAGTAATCTGAAGGTAATTTTGTTTTTTTTATTATTATTTTTGAGTTAAAAAGAAAAATAACTAAACATACATTTTCAGATATCCCTAACTTGTAAATAACTTCAAAATATACATATGAAGGAATATTTTACGATTTCTGAGACAACAAGCTAGGCAAAGTGTGAAAACCAACTAAAAACAACAATAATTAATACGTAATCAAACTTAATCGATAAAAAAAATCTATTCAGTAAACCTTGAAGACAATAAAATAATGCAAAAAATGCATCGAAAATTAAAAAAAAATCAAAGAACTTAAAATATGCACAAAGCATCAAAAATTTAAAAAAAAATGTTTTCGAAGTACGTGGATACAATATCTTTTGATTAAAATGCAGATAAGAAACTGTCAACAAAACTTTCTGCCGTCTGCATGTAATTTTATTTATTATTATTTTTTTACACCTTTAATTTATTTCCGTAATATTTCAGATATTTATATCACTGCTTTGAAGACGCCTTGATTGATAAATCTGTCGATCAGCAAGAAGCCCAATTTTAAAGTCAATCATTCAGGACTATTTGGCGGATCAAAATTTAACATAAAATATATTGAAAATAAATGCAAATTAAAAAAAATACAATAATATTATTTCTTTGTTTTAATTTCATTATATCCAATTATTGGAATATAAAACCAATGATTATTTATAAAAGCTACGTGAAGTATTTGATTATTACATTTGAACTGCAGATCAAATACTAGTTCTTACAAATTCAATAGAAAATAAGAAGACATTATAATCTTTTTTGTATACCTTAAATCACTATTTTATATAAATATATAATAAATAAATATAAGGAAAGTCTACAGTGCGTTTGGGGCGAACAGTATGATATCCATATTCCGAAATGCCCCTAAGTAAAAATTCGTAAGAACATGATGGATCACATTTTATTTTATTCCATGAAATTTATAAACAAAAAATATTTATCGAAAAATGCCTCCAAAAAGTTTTCGTTTTCTAAAAGCATTTTCAGTTGAAAAAAACTGATTATTAAAAAACGCACATTAACCTTCACTGGAAGGGGTCACAGATGACTTATTATTAACCAGATATTCAACTCTGCTTACTCGCAAAAAAAATTTAAAAATGTCCGCAAAATCCTATCTCAAATTTCCTATCTGTGAATAAGTGTGATGCACAGAGTGTGCTGTTTACTGTGACTTTACAAAAATATAGTGTTAGAAGATCAGTTTGACAATATTGATACCTACATACATTACACTGGATTCTGTAGCGCAGAAACTGTCACAAGTTTGTTATATTTCCTAAGAACTTGTTCAAACTCCATTAAACATAATAA
Source organism: Ferdinandea cuprea (assembly GCA_963576555.1). Lineage (NCBI taxonomy): Eukaryota > Metazoa > Arthropoda > Insecta > Diptera > Syrphidae > Ferdinandea > Ferdinandea cuprea. The sequence goes on from OY754958.1 coordinate 30,925,625, forward strand.
TTAAGTCGATTGCATATACACAGCCTTTTCAACGGCCCATGAAATAATAGAAATTAAGCTCAGTTATGGTTTTTGCATTTACTAAAATCTTAAGTAAAGGGATTATCATGTCAAATTTAGAAGTTCGTTATCAGAATCGGTTTAATCCTTAATCTATCTAAATGTCAACATATGACATTTTCAAGAAAACGCATTCCATCCAGCTTTCATTATTTTATCATCTCGATAGTTTTAAGAACCTTGGGATTTATTTTGACTCCAAACTTTCCTTTATAGCACATATCAATTTCATTGTGAATAAGTCAAATTCTATGCTAGGCTTTATAAACAGGTGCTCCAATGAATTTGATGACCCCTACGTTACTCATGTATTTTGCCATTTGCTTCATCCGTCCGCATCTTGTGTATGCTTCACAAGTTTGGACTCCGTACTACAACGTTCACTCAAATCGAATTGAAACCATTCAACTTAGCTTTATTCGATTTGATCTAAGAGGTCTTCCAAGGGAAGATCCGTATAACCTTTTCCCCTACATTCAACGTATCAAACTTCTGCATATGATAACCTTTTCTCCACGTAGAATCAGTAGTGATATGGTTTTCTTACAACAGCTTATATCTGGTCATATTGATTCACCTGAGGTGCTTACAACTTACGATGTGTAAATTTATTATTCAGTCCTGATCATGTGATTGATTTGCATGTTAGTAAGCTGACTAAAAACTATTTTCCGTAATCATGTTTCATTGTTTTAGTTAATTTATTGTCCGTTGTGTTTGGGTTGGCACTTCATACTTATATGTCTGTTGCTTACACCTACACTAAAGGATGAGCCTGTGGTTGCAATTTTTGTGCCGGCAAACTTCTGCTCCTAATAGTTGCATCATGTACTCGTCGACACAGATCTAATAGTGTATATTAAAAAAAAAAACAGATATGAACCGATTTTATTTATTTTTGTACCCCGTTTTAGTCTACACAATTAGCAACTTTTCTGCCCTATTACGACTTAAACATACACATTTTAAATTTTTGTCCCAATCTAAGTAAAACATAGTCTCTTAACGTTGTCTTATGCCATAAGTTTTAATTTTTCTAGAACAAAAATAATTTTGTGAGTTAAAACCTTAAAGTACCTCTTAGCTTTATAGAAAGTAGCATTTCTCCTTTTTGCTATATAATAGACACTTATAAGACATTTTTAATAAAATCCTTTTAGCTTACAATATCTATTTATTATTAGTCCTTTCACAACTACACCTTGATATAATCTATCAAATAGTCCCCCTCATGCCAGAAGAATGAATGTGCAGAGTATCCATGCTCTAATTGACTACCTTCTCTACCTCTTAGCCAAATTCGCATTAGAATCTGTCCATCCGTTCGTGTGTGTTGTGAAGACAAACGAACATTGTTTATATGACCCTATCCTCTGAAATAGGATTTTTTTAAATGACCTACTTTAGCCTTTTTGGGAGGACATTTTGCGTATTATTGGAAAACACGACCAAAATCCATTTATGCATATTAAACATTTTCACGCTAACAGAAAAACAAAATCGATAGATAATGTTTCTTTGGGGCACTGTTAAGGGAAGTTATATAAAAAATGCACATTTCCTAAGGGTCCTAAGGTAACTCTTAAGCCGCTGAACATAATAAACTCAAATTGTACATACTAATGAGGAATGAAAAATAATTGGAAATAGCTACTTCTCTGTTCGTTCAATATAATATTTTATTTTCGTATTACTTATATATTTCCTATATTAATGATAAATATACATATATATTATTTGCGCTGTCGTGTCAGAGAGATCTCGTACAAAAAATGTAATCCTTAATTTAAGTTGAAAGAAGAGGTAAAAATACATCCGCCATAACTTTACTAATATAATGTTTATATAGACAATGTCCATTTTGACAAATCAACCATACAAATTTATTGCTACTTTCGGTTTTGCATACGAATTATATTTTGAAAAAAAAACCGTGACATTTTTAAGTCCGATGATTCAATTGTGTGTCTACACATGTAACCTTGCAATAACTGATAGAATATGTTACATTCACCCTTTTGTTCTTTCTTAAATGTTGATGTTAGCCAGAAAGAATACCAAGCCCACACTTATTACTTTTACATGAATTTACAGTATTTATTTGGGAGTGTTGATTGAAATCGAAAAACAACAACCCATCGTCTTATCTGCAAAGTTCAACTCTGGTGGTCGAAGACGCGTGCTTCTTTCAAACAACAATCCCCTTCTTTGTACGCCCCGAGGACAAGTTTATGCAGCCAGATAACGATAACTTATTTTCTACCTAATGATGTATTTCGAACTGCATGCAATTATAAAACCACCTAACCGAAGCAAAACACCAACCCAAAACCTCTTTGCGATATAACTAAATCACGTACATATTTCACCCCTTCTGCCGCGCTGTGTCCTCGGCGACATTCTTAGACCGCACTACATCCGCCCAACAACACTCTGCCCCAGCATGCTCAGGAAAATACGAAAACAAAAAGCATCCAATTCAATTTAACATAGGCATTTCTTTCTATTGCTCCCTGATGCACTCTCGGCTCTGCAAAGTCGTAGGTTGGAACCCAGAGGTATAGCATTCGGTCGGTGAGTATGGTTGATTGGTTACCACCACCGCGACGGTCAGCGCCTTCATCGAAGGCAGTAAAGTTGTTCGGCTTGTTCTTCTTGGCGGCCCCAAAGTTCACAGCTAAAGAGATGGCCCTCTTTCACTGGGATGGATGCAGGTTGAACCAGATCACACACACATACATGTGCCATCGACTACGAGATCTTCATTTCGCCTCGCTACAGTTTTTTTGTTTTCTAATCACCTGTGCTATTGGCCCCGCCGGCCACCACCGCCAACCCCATTTGGCCACTTTGTGCACTGACTGCACCAGTTTTTCATTTCGTAAGGCATCCGAGGAGATCCGGTCAGCATCACCATTATTATCATCATCATCGTCATCATCATCATCATCGTCATCATCAGAATGGTGGTGCAGATACTTTATTAAGTACGGTTTCGCTAGGAACCTGCAAACTATTGCCCGATGCTGACTGCCTACTGTTTGAAATTAAGAACAATAAAAAAGTGAATTTAACATGAAAGAAAATCAAATTCACACACGTATAGTTATTTCATAAAAGGTAAGCAAGACCGCAGTAGTCAGTCGTATTGGCTCCGTGGCGGGCTGACGAATAAGTAAACTTGCAGCTAAGCAGGCGGGCAGACGTTCCGGATGAGCAAGAACTATTGCAAACCAAGCCAAAGTAGTGGCCGGTAAAGCAACAATGCGACGCCGCGACGCGGTGCAAAAGAAAATCTCTGCGCACAGGCGCACAACGCAAGGAGATGGGGCGGATGAAAATAACACAAGAGGAACGTAAAACACGAACTCAACAAGTGGCTACCACATTCTTGAATGCTGTTCCCTGTTGTGGATTCGAACGACTTTTTGACTTCTGACTTGTGCTGGCCTGGTCCATGGCATGAACACAGATAGCGACAATTGTGTTGCAGCTGATGAGGTCGGCTGTGATGTGATAGTAAATATAAAAGTGCTGCTATTCTTCGTTCAATTGATATGGCAAAGGATTCATCGAAATTTATGGCTGTACCAGAAATTACCTGCCGGAATTTGGTATTCATACTTATTTTATTTCAACAGTACCGGACTAGCCACGTAGCAGGAGTGTCTTAGCGTAAATATTGGCAATATGGCAAAGACGTTGGTCTAAATTTATTTCAAAGATAACGCCAGCAATATGAGTCGAACCTACAAGCAAGAATTACAAGTGCATACAACATATATCCTGTATTGGACATTAAATTGTACTGATCTTAAATTTTCTTAGTTTTTTATGTTTATTTTTAAAAATTCTTTAAATTTCATTCCGCTTCTAAATATCGAAGGTATCTTTTGACGAAAGGACTTAAGAATACTACTACCTTATAAATTCCGTAGCTATAAAGGTATTTTTATATGGTTTGCCACTTTTAAGCAAGTTTTTGATGACATTTCTGAAAACATAGATCAAAAGCAAAGAGTTGTTATCACGCTTACTGAATTTATAAGTTCAAAACAAAAACGCATGCCAGCGATTAGTGCTTCGCTGCAATTGTCAGATAAAGATCTCAATATAACGTTGAGGCAAGAGCCAAAGACCCGATCAAAACACCTAGAGAAAGCTTTGAAACTCGGTTGTTTGATAAATTTCTGACTTCTTAAGCATTTTCTTAAGTATTTCCCAATCGCAGAAATTGTCTTGCGCATTAACTTGTCTCTCATGATCACCAATTGCAGTGGTAAACCTCTAAACCACTTCCTTTTGATGAATATAGAATACTACCTGAATGCCCGGCTTGGCTCATGATAAAAGAAATTAGTTTTACTATCCAACCTAACTATTTTAAGTCAGAACATTTTTCTATACAGCGGCTACTTTATTGTTCTCCGTTTGAAATGACAGATTGCTTTCGTCACGTAGAAAATACAAATATTTAAAGTAAATACTCCGATTAATACCTATGAACTTGTTCCTATATAAGCCAAAGGTCCTGGATAATGTCGTTATAGCGATATTGACTGAATTGCAAATTTAACATATAACCATGTTTTTCGTTTCTTCTCTGTCTGTCAATACATATTTTGTTCTACCATAATAATTATGTAAAATAATTCAGAATTAAAGTTTTATTTATCAAAAACTGATATCCCACTAATTTACATTTTCAATTTCGTATTTATCTCCAGCGTATTACAAAATGTCAATCTTAGACATTCTATTATGATCTATTAGGAAGTATACACACCATCTATTAATTACATAGAAAATATCGGTTGTTTTATTGTTGAGATATTCATAAATACTCCAATATAGATGGCGCTGTAAGCTTAAAGTGCTTATAAGTCGCCTCGGCCTTAAAATTAAGAAAAAAAAATATTCCTACACGTTTTTACGTCATTATCTACCTATATTCCAAATTTCAGATTCGTAGGCCGAATCCGAGTAATTTTTGGTCCGTTTAAAAAACTTAGCGTAGTCCTCTTATCCTTGAAACATACTGAAACAACGATTTCTCATTAATAAGCCTTAGTAAGTATGGCTGGATAGTCGATTTGGTGATATTTCCTATATTTCTCGAGAATGTACGCCATCCGCACAATTAATAACCACACGCTATGGCTTACTAACATAATCGATTGGTCAAATACTAATTGGTCAATTTTGCAAATATACCATAGACATTTTTTTTAAAATTCTAACAAACTCGAACAATACATACATACCCCCCATAACCATCAATTAAGATGCTAATACATCAAAGACTTGTAATGAAAATCAGTCAAAGAGGCAACAAAAAACCCTTCCATTAAACCTTGATGTGAATGCAGTCATAAATTATTTGTCATTCACCATCAACAAAAGCTGCCCCTTGTTAGAGTCCACTTACACAGCAGAAGCGACTTAAAAAGAAATAATTAGCTCTTCCTTCGGTGAACTCATAAATATTTAATGCAGGTTAATGCTCACATTACAAGATACCTCCTCATCCATAGTAGTTCACACAATACCATTGTGACAAGCGATCATCAGAACCTACCTGAACATTATTGTGAACATAGTCGCCACTAGCGGGCAGTATATGGTTAGAGTTATTTGGAAAATTTACTCAAAAATGCTGCTCCTCGCTGTTTCTGCGGCTCCTGTAGGTTGGCCAACGTCCAGTGGAAATTTCTTTTTCTCTTCATTAATTTTGCCTGCCTGTTGCGATTTTATTTTTTGTGCTTTTTAAAAGAAAGGGTTCTGCAAAGATCTAACCTCCACGATCATCATAATCATCATCATCATTATCATCAGCACCAACATTCATTGAAGTATTAAGCACCTAGATAGGCAGGATGTTTAGTTTGGGACTAAAAATATTATTATTTTGTTCTCTGACCGAAGCACCAACTCGGAAGATCATCGAAACTCCTGTTTATAACAACTATTTGATCAAATTCAGGAATATCATCATAAGAACTTGTCTCGCAGCACACTATACATCCACCGTCAAGAAAACGGTCGGCGTAGCATACACATACTCTCACAGTGATGTACAAAAGACTCATTTAAATGACGGAGGGAAACAAAAAAAATCAGAGCACAACCGGCCACATAGCGCATCCATCCTTTGCAGCGCAGTGCAGAGATGAAGTATCTGTAGAACGTGGCATGACTTGCATACCAAATATCAATGGTTATAACCTGCCACTTGTTTGTGTTTTGTATAGTTTCTTATGAGCGAGGGCTGAGATCTCCTTTCTGATGGATGAAGTGGGTGGTGGGGTGGGCATGCAATGAAATCGACCTGCTACCGGCTTGGTAACAACATTGAACTGGAATTATCAAACTACCGGCAGATCCAGGTTCTTCGTCGTCTTCGATGGAATATATTTGACAGTGCTGGATGTAGTTATAAATGGGCCTGATATACCTTAGTGTAGTTTTCTTTAGATAGCTGAATGGAGACAATTATTCTCTATAGATCATCTATAATAATAATTAGTCTATGATTTTTAACATGTACACGGAATGTGTTTAATAAGTATAAAAGTCAAATTTAATTTTTTTGCGTTTTAAATATGGACCTACAATATACACGGCTTATTACGGTCCACTGTTAGATGCATTACATATTGATGTGCTTTCTGAATAGTTCGAATGCATCATCATGAAGTATTTTATAATGGCCAACGTCTTGCGAAATTATGAAAAAATCTTAAAATCTACGCCGGAAATGAAATTTTTTATAGTTCATGATGCTTCAGATTTTCAAGGGGTTCGGCAATACCTATCTAATAAATTTTCATATTAGACAAACATGTAAAGTTTCAAATCAATACCACTAATAATTTCTTCAATATAATGAAAATGTCCCTTATATGTGAAAAAATACATGTTTCATTCTTTATTCTAAGTTAAGTAAATCCAGCAAAAAAATATATTTCCCTCCGCATCCTATCTGTGGTTGCACCATATGAAACAGACAATCGGAGTAAAATTAAGATATCCCAAAACACGTGTACAATTATTTGATATTCTCCATTACCATGTAAAATTTCAGGTTATTATACTCAGCGATTTTAGATTTAATAGTGCCCCTCAAAAATGCATCTTCTCTATCAACTGTGAACTACTGAATTGTGAACTAATTGGGAACTACCAAAGTTCTGAAATATGTGTCATGACAGAGTGACAAAAACAGCAGACTTTGTAAATAGGACGGAAGAGGATATGGCAAGAAGAACATCGATTACGGGTCACTAGCCTAGTCGAACTTGTTATGCGCCTATTCGACATTAGATAACATTAGAAAAAACCTTCTCCGACTCCTTTGATGAAGTTTCCACATGTTGGGAGATCAAACATCTAGGTAAAATTATTTATGGTATCAAAAAAAATTAAAATTTACCACTACTACGTACCTGCACTTTCCACAGATAGCCACCCAACTGCATTTTTCCAATTATTTAATACCCGATAAGTTTGTTACAATTATTGCAGAAAGCATTTGCACTTATGTTTTGTCCAAATTCATGACCCCGATTTCAGAACAATTGCAATAACTTTCTGTTTACTATACTAAAGTATTAGAGAAATTTAAAATGGTCGAACATATGACAAAATCACTAGTCCAAAATTTCCACGTGGTTGGAAATAACCACCACAGTGGGACGGCTTAAGACTCAACCTAATCGGACTTACTTAACGGGCTACAGACCTCTGATTAGTCTCTGCCTGATACATGGCAGCCTTCATTCCGAAAAGTCCTCACCACGCTACTTTCAATTATTTCGACGAAGGACTTTAGATTGGCCTTTAAAACGGCGACCAGTTTTCCATATCGTCTTAAGCCAGTGGGCCGGAGTTTAAAAATAATCCCAGTCATAGCCATACGTAATAAGTGGAACAATATAAACATTGAAACGAACACATCATAGGAATAATTTGTTTCCTTTCTGTGATTTCCGTTATTAAAAATACATGGATTCTGTTTCGAAGACAATATTGTTGTTTAATTCGGCACAGGCACTGTAGAATTCACATGCCAATTGTATATTGCAACGGTCTTTTTCTAACTTCTAGTGATAAAGGTGGATGCATTTTTCAAAGATACGAGTTCTGCATTATAAGCTTAATTTTAAATTTTGAGAAGTTCTTACAGTACTGTTGGGTTAGATTCGGTTTGCGGCATTAAACAGGGATATGTTTTAATAATTCTTGCAAGCCATATGATCCAGTTTTCGGTAGATGCTACCTTTTACCCATACTTCTTTTATAATTTCAACATTAAAAGATTTCTAGGATTTTCAACGCCCGGTACAAATAAAAAAAATTGGTCTAGAGCTTAAATTTGTCGTTCCTTACACTCTTATGCAAAAGAATATACTTAAAAACGAGGCAACGAATTTGTTCATTACATTTATTGGTTATTGGTAAGGCCTAGTTAGGTAGATTTAACTTATTTTTGGTCAAATTTAAAGGTCTAAAATGCAAACACAATTTAATGTGATATATAGCGCTACACAAACAAAACCTTACAAGTAGGTTTAAAGAGCATTTAAAAACTACAGAAATGACATTTTTTAGACTAAAATTCAAACCATTAACAAAACTCAGACTCTCTCTCTGGAGTGCAAACTTTAGCAAAATCTATACATCATTGAAATTTAAAAGAGAGCCGATTGAGATATTATTAGACGCCCAGCTTTCGCAGTTTATACAAAGGTTACCACTCTCCCATCTCCATTGACAACCACATAGGTAGGTATCTACGGTATACACTATTGCTTGTTTCCTCAAGTAAAAAAAACAACTTCCAATGGTTTTTTCCTCAACGAAATAACACAAAAGCGCACACCTAACATCGTCGGTCACATTCCCGCGTGTAAGCAACTCTATTCTACATTCAAGTTGACTCTATCGATTTGCTAAGCTCAGCGACGGCAGCGGTGCTGGTGACCTCCATTGATTGGTGCTTGACCTCCTACTTACTGGTTAGCTATGACTACCATCCGCCACCGCAATAGGTACGGCTGCCACCACTATCGTCACCGCCAACGCCTTTCCGTTCACACAAGCACATACTCTTCGTACACTGTGTGCCTATTTTAATTGTCGCGCACAGTAAGCACCTCTTGTACTGCACAGTAGTAGATATCGCGCGATCAAGTGATTCTACACGATCACTGTCGAATCGCTTTCAAAATTTCCATGTGGATTCACCGATTTCGCATGCTCTGGCACCCATAGAGTGCAGCTCTTTCCAATTCCAAGCGGCAGCTACTCTTTAAATCCGTCGAACTGAATGAAAATGGGATTTGCTCGTAGCCCCGTGGTTCATGGATGCGATTGGCACACGCGCGTCCGACTGCAGTCGCAGTGAGCTGCTTAGCGGCAGCCACAGCACTCTACGGTTGCTGATCGTGATTGAGAGCGTGAAAAAGGGACACCGAAGGAGTGCACCCGCAAAGCAAATGAGTGGGCTGACTACTGTCGGCTTTGGTCGTCGTCAGTTGATCGTCTCATTAAAATCTAAGAACCGACGGTCGCCGCAATCTCACTATTTTGCCCCAGAGCAAACATCACAACGATTGTGCACATATACTACTTCAGCACAGCTCCCCAGATATGGCTACTTCATCCTCCACTTCCCCAGTCCACAACAAAATGTACTCGACAAATCGTGCTCTCGGTCTCGTAGTCTCGCGCTCTCTCTCTTTCTCTATCTATCTATCCATCGCCATCCTTTTGATTGTGTCGCCTTGCTCTCTGCGCGGGTCACATTTGGATCACTTATTTATTCTGAGTATGTTCCCCAAGCCCCCAACGTGTGTGGCTATGTATTAGTGGGGTTAAATATGACCGAAGAGAGTATACGGGAGCTTCGGATCATGAAGATACGATAGTCTCAACTTCCACAATGAAAATGAGAAGCATTCGACAACAATAATGTGAGATTGATTAGGCACATGCTGCGGAGCACATTTGGGTTTACCAAAATATCATGTTTTTATACTGACTAATGATAATTAAATTTAGCGTTGATGTCAAGCAAATCGAAGGTCGTATTTAAAGCTTTATAGCAAATACGCGATACTTCTAAGTGGATCAAGTAAGATCGCCTACATTTTGCAGCTACAGACTTTACGCTAAGATAAGCTCAATAAAAATAATAATTAATAAATAATAAGAACCTGGACGAGAAAAAAACTTCTGCATGCCAATATAAATTTCCAGAGGTTTATTTTTAATATTAAATTTTTTTGTATGTGGGCTTTAAATTCGACACGTACCATCTTAAGTTCTTTATTCGTTGCACCAAACATTCAAGAGTAAAAACATTAATGAGAAGCTTCTTGCCGTTCGGAATCGGCAGAAACTTCCTTTCTTGCCGAAAATAGGTCGTGTATGACTCCTAACATTTATATATATTTTTTTTATGTATAACGTTTAATAAATTATTATGAGGATTTCTGTTGTTTCTTTAGAAACATCACCTAAAACATGTTTAAAGCACTTCCGCAGACGTTTCCAAACAACCTTTTCCTTTAACGACTTCGCATTGGATACTTGCCCATTGGCAACTTAATTGTAATATTTATGCGAGTTTTTAACTAGGAATATCCTTAAAAAATACTGTAATCAGGTGTATTTTGCTGGTTACGAACTTTCTTTAAAGAAATCATTTTATTGTGTTATTACTTGTGGTGGGCTAGGTGTATTTCGAATTGAACCCAATGACCCAATGACTTAAAAGCTAAATTTTGACAGCTATCGAGCCGATGGTAGGCAAGTCAACTGTCAGATATAAAAAAAAGCGTAAACTCTTATTGACTGGGAAATGTTTTGGTTAAAAATGACACCGAAACACATTTATAATGAGAGATAAACCTTAACAACGGATTTATTTCTTCAACATTGGCACTGTGTGAACGCCTTAAAATTGTCTGCAGCATACTAATTGGCACGTCCCAGTGTGACTTTGCATTTTAATTCTGTCACCTATATGAATGAAGTAGTTTCGGGTGCACCTGACCATACTATATTCAAGTCTTAATCTTATCAGCATAGTGTAGTCAGATGAGAAGAGGTACAGTTTTGTGCGTGCACCAGTTAAGGAAACCAACGATATTTCATGGAGTTCTCGTCGACATCGAATATGTAGTCTTTTAGTTTAGCTTAAAATTACTATTGCATTTTCAAACGGTTTGATAAACCCCATCTTGCAATGCTTTAAAAGTTAGAATATAATAAGATCAATTTGCATTGCCGATAGGCAGAGACGAGATTTTTAAAACTGAGGCTAGCAAATGAATGAGTTGGATTAGAAGTAGCAGGTAAGTGGATAAACAGAGATTTGTACGATGAATATCGGACTAAGATACATTTAAAATAACTTATATTGAACGCCTAAGAAAAAAATTCCAAAACACTGAATAAAAGAAACATCGATCCCAAAATCCACAAAGGAGTTCAAACCAAACTCTATCAAATACCTTTGAAATACCAGTCGATTTTTTTGGTACAATAACCATACCGGTCATGTAAAAGCTGTCTATTTATCAGCGTTCTATGATCTTGAAAAGAATTGCAAATTTGTTAAGATTCTCATAATAAGTTATACTCTTACAGCTGTATTTATTAGATTTCCTTAAAACATCTCTCAGAGGTTGTTTAGTTAAACAACGTTAATAAACGATTTTCCTCTGTGTTTTAACTAAACGAGGTTTGTGTCTAAATAAGTAAGAAAACTTAAAAAACTAGTACCGAAAACATAAAATTCTACTACATTTGGCTTTAAGAGTGCAGAAACTCAGCTGCATTTGACAGATTTTTGTTTATTTTTATGGAAATATTTTGCGTTGCATGATGAACTCCTAAAATAAAAGAAAAATGTCGGAAAATTGCGATTCCACTGATAAGGTCCTAAAATTAGTTTATGAAATATGTTACAAAGGCATACATATTATAATCAATTATAGGATTGGCATTGTCTCGGGTTACTTTGTTGGCCGAAGAAGTTAATTAAATCCATATCCTTCACAAAAGCCACGAAATCAAATGGCATTTTTGTACCTTTTTACAAATTTTTTGTTTAATGAAAATATAAAAATGACATTTGAATCAAAAACAAATTGTACACATACTTTACGCAGCCTCTAAACGCAAATTTCGGTGTTTAGGTTACGCATCGCTTAAGCAACGTTGCTTAAGTTTTATAAATAATGTTGTGCTGCGTAAGGGCAGTTTAAGTATTGCGTAAAGTTACGCTGGCCTTAAAATATGTTTATAAATAAGGCCGTTAGTCTATATCAAGACTCGGCAAGAAATAGAAGAAAGTGCATATGGACTACATGTGATTTGTGGTAATCCACTGACGATCATTCACTACCACATCCGTGATTTTAAAGCTAAGGTCGCTTAACTGTTGTATCAATTCTCTTAGATGTTTGAACATCGCAACCCTTAGATGGTAGGAAATTCTCAAATAAAGTATGAACATCTTAAAAATAAAGAAATTTGTATAGCCAGATATATGGCATTTTTATTTTGATTAATCAGATCATTAATGTGAGGCTTAAAGCAATCTATACCAGAATATATTAGAAACTTATAATTATTAAGCTTGTATGCCGACGAACGATTTCTCCAACCCTACCAAATCTCAACAGCCCCACGCCCACATTCCATCTAAGCAGCAACTTTTCTCAAATTGAAAATTCAAAATGCTCCGCACTCTCGCAAACACTGATTCTATATAGCGTGCATACACAGAGTGTTGGTTTTTTATATTTCACTTCCAATCCGATCAGTTGGTTAGGTTACGCTAATGCATTAAGATCGTGCCGCAACTTACGTGCGGCCTATTGTGTTTATCTCTCGTACTTAAAGAAAAAAAAAACAAAAAAATAACACTACACACAATCACTTATCATTGAATGATTTTTGATTTCATATTGTGTTCATTTTTATTGACGTTGATATTTCGCTTTTGAAAAATATATTTCGATAATCATCTTGTCGTCTTAACTTGTTCCTTATTATTTATTCGGAACGTAAAATAATTCCTATTCACTCGCACAACTGTATACAATATCCGGCGGCGTGCTGATAAGACGCGTACCATTATTATGATTTAAATGATATTTCAATGGTCCGTTTCGTAAGCCAATGGAATGTCATAACCACCTTATTAGGCCTTTGAATTCTCAAACTCGATCGGTAGTGCTAGATTTTAAAGCAAAAAAAATTGTGCATATAGTGTGTGCTGATGATAAAAAATAATAGTTTGCAAAAAAAATTTACCGGTGGATATAAGTAAAATATAATATAAAACAAAGTTACAAGTGTGTTTACGGCGCGCAATTTTATTTAGTGACAACTTCTCAAAACCACCTACGAAATTACAAAATAAATAAATACGTCTCTCAATTTAAAAAAAAAATCATTCATAAAGGTTTCATTGGAGCTTGTTCCGTGCGCCGCGCCACAGCCGTGCCGTTTCCCCCCACATACATACACCCAACACACAGTATAATACCGATCGTTGCTGGTTGTGAGAGATGATATGTCAAATGAGGAATGACATGCGCGATCGATAGTTGTTTTCGGTGGTTTGTTTATTAAAGGTGTGTACTTTATTATTATTTTTCTCATAATATGTTCACATTTAATGACTGTTACGAATGCATAGACATTTCGTTCACCTTTAAATGCGATTTTTCGCTTGCGATGATCTTATGTACCTAAATAGCAATCGGTTGGATGATTTATGGAATTGATTAGGGGCCAAATAAAATCCATGTTATTACGAGTACGAATACGAGTACTAGCGATCGTCGACACAGTTTATTTACATTCTCTGCCTCTTGTTCATATTGATTGCTGATGCTGAGAGTGATCTCTTGACAGCAGCAAAAAAGATCAAAGATCTCGGTCTCGTAATCACAATTGTTGCCATTTGCGCTCGTAGTCGCCGATGCCGCCGCCGCTGTCTATAGTTGTCGTCGTTGTCGTTTTTTAATCGTCGGCATTCTGAACCGAGGATCAGATTTAATTTTTATTTTTTTCTCTATATCCGTAATTCTAAAACGTTGCATCTTATGCGTTTTTAGTATATGAAACTCCCTGTGCTAGTCGATATTGTGGGGGTGTATTGAAAGTTCTCTTTTTTTCGTTGTGTCTTTTTTGTCACCTCGTGATCCGTGATCAGTTGAGTGCTCTAGAGAGTTCATTGTGATTTTAAGTGTTGTCTCCAAGAAAACGAATAAATATATACCTATGTATGTAGATATATTTGCAATTAAGGTGTGTGTAGTGAATCACGCCTTAATGGGTGAAGATTTTCTATTAAATTTGTTAAAATGATTCTCATTAATCAGAAAACTATGCTTGTGCTATAACAATTAAATATCTACCCACTAAAGTGTACCCCGATTCTCCTCAGCTATAGTACATTGAGTTTATGGCTAAAAATAAATCGTATTCGCTAAAAAGCCCACCAAGTCGACATCTTGTGCGCTCTCACCCCTTCACCTCGGTCGATGTGTGCGCGCGCCAATCTAGTCGTCCTAGAAGACCAACCACCCGTCTTTAGAAAGAATATTCCTCCTCGGCATCTTCGTCGGTTCGAGTAGAGTAGCCATCATAGCATTCGTATCGTAACCCGGGCGAATAAATATATATTTTCGAACTACCCACCTCTTTGCGCGCACACAGTTGTCGTTCGTCGTCTTTGCTGTTTCAATCTTTTTCTTTGGATTGTTTTTTGAAAAAAAAAACCAACCTACACACGTCTACGCACGGCGAGAGAGCACAGACCTTATGACCTATGTTCCCCAAGCGTTTCGACATTCAGCAAGAGATCAACAAAAAGTCGGAAATTCTAAAAATACTCACATCGCATACAGCTCGTGTCTGGTTATATCTTGGCTGTTTTGTTGACTATACATCGACAGAAATACGTATTTGGGGATATTTTGTGTGTTACTTGTATCTGTGGGTATAATAAAAGCCGATATTTATGCACCAAAGTGTACACACATGACATGTGGAAAATGCGACAAAATTTTACAAGTTTTCGCCAAAAACCAGCACCGCAAAAAGTACAGAGACACTTTTGTTTGTTCAAAAAATTTAGTTTACACGATGAAATGTATTTTTCTTTATCATAAGAGCTTGGTAGCATATACAGACCTCTCCTATGTCAGATTGGGGGAGTTCATTCCGTCAAGGGAAAACAATAATCAAAAGTTCGGAAAAAAATACTCTCTGACATTTTTTTGCGCAATCTTATCATATGGATTATGTTTTTGTTTATTTTTAGTTTATTATTTATTTAACTATTTAGTAGAATAATGAGGATTGTATTTCTTATTTCGTATTTCGTATTCCGTCAAAGTTAAAGTTGTGAATGTTATGATCGTTTTTTTTATGTGATTGTTTGTCCCTTGCTGAGTTGATAGAAATTTGTTTGCTGTGGATTAGATTACAAATTCTAAATAAGTTTCATTGTGTCAAGAGCCTGACCCAGAGGTCAGGATTGCCGAACAATCGCATGATGGGGGAGATAGTATCAATAAGCGATTATTTGTTATAAATGCTGCGCAGCCATTTAAAGTGTAAGGTAATAACGCATTTACACATGCTGTCACGTCTTCAGAATGCTAAATACATTTGCTTAATTGAATTTCCTAGTGCATATTGATATGTTTAAAAATTTAAATATTTTTTGCGGCACTGTGGACTGTTGCGATTTTATTTGGAATGTTTCACAATTTTTGGAGTTAACCAAATTAGCAAATACCGAAGTTTCGGTTTAAGCCTTTTGTGAACGCGACCATTCCATTAAGATATCTTATGTGTTTATGTATCTAGATAGATAGATCAGTTATGAGATTTAGTATTATTGTCAAATTAATGAATTAAATCCAATAAATGTCGCAGTAAATTTAGTGTGGTGTTTAAAGTACTTAATGTAAGTAAGTGAACTCAAACCTTCAGTTTTTTGTGCACAGGTGGGTCATCTTTTTAAATAACATGTACATGTTATTTTGGCAGCTGATTGATTTCATATATTTTCATGGCACAACGTGTCGACTGGATGTCAAATCCAAAGTGAATGTTGTTTTACAGAAGCAGTGAAATTTTTGAAAATATATTTTCACAGAAAAAATGCACCAACCGCGCTTGTTGTACGGAAGTTCGATGAAGAAAATTCATGTGATTGGCATTTTTATTGACAACACAATGTTATCTTACTCTTCGTCCGATTAGCTTAATCGAGAATATTTCACCTATTACTTTAAACCTAAGTTCACAGGGCGATTTTTTTTTTCTCAGATACCGTATACGGTATATGCTTTTGTACACTGTCTCATCATATATATTACAGCCATTGCCCAAACCACTGCATTTGTTACAGTTAAATACCTTTACCGCAATGTTATTTCTTCATAGAGACCTTAAATTCGCGATAACTTGATTTTGTTGCATGCTATACTCTAACCTTAACCGGACGAGCTATGAAGTTAAGGGTTGCTCACTATTGCTAACTATTAAAACACCCGTCATTGCCTCTTCAGCTTAGAAAGGTTCTAATTTTAAACTCATATCTAGATTGATGTCAACGATAGGCAGTATCTTATCATTTCAAAACTTTCTTGTCATTGAAATCTTTAGATTAAAACAGATAATTAGCTCATATTGAACTAGTGGCCATTTCAGAGTAAAAAAAAAAAAAATAACTTCAATAGTAGAGTTGAAATTTTGGAAAAAATTAAAATTCGCATAGGCATAAGAAATTTTCTCATAATTCAACAGCATCTGACTGCTACTATGGGCTTTTGATATTTATTCAAATTCAATATGAAACAGTTAACTCAAAACTTTGTTGTATTAGGCTGTATTAGGGTTTTATTAACGACTGCATAATGCATTTCAGCTCATTAACATCAAACAGCATGACTAAATAGGTTCACTCGATTTACGAAGTCAACAAGAGCTTTTGTCGATCACATTGTCATTCGCTGAGTTGCATATCTATTCAACTGAAAAATTAATCATTGGATGCTATTTGCTTAAGGTTTTTCATTTTCTGAGAAGTTCTTGTGATGAGATAGTGATAGTTCGCTATCACCCTTGCGGAGTTATTTACTAATTCAAAGTGTGAGTTTTAAAAGCACATATCTTATCAGTAACACATTGATTTGAACAAGTTGAGTTGTTTATACAGGGTGTTATGTAATAGTTTAAAAGTATGTTAAATGGTGATTGTGGGGTGTGTTTTAAAGAAATATTTAATAAAATCTGTAAACAAATAGCTTATCGAAAATGCAGGTAACTTTATTGTCTCCAAAAACTCATTTATATTTCTATACAGTTTAACGAAGCTTAATGCGAATCAGCGTAGGTCAAATTAAGTTCCTTTCAAGTTCAGCGTATATATGTGGACATTAAAAGAATGCTGGTAGAAAGACGTTTCTGTTGGGATGTGGCGGAACTCAAAAATAATGTCTGTTTTGTGACAAGAAGGCGGCAGTTTTTATATTATGTTTGTTTGTGTTCATATTCATAATCGGCATGGCAGCGAAGAGTATTGAGACCCGGTAAGCTCTGAGCGATAGTCATTTATTGACAAAGCGACTAGTTGTAAACGAAAGAGGAGCTCTTTTTATGCACATTTTAATGTTTACTTCATCGAGTTTCATACCAAATTAAAGCTCCAAAAGTAAAAGTGGACACTTTCCTGTTTCATATTTTGGTCGATGTGTTTCTTCACCGAAAAGAAATATTTTCGAATTATTTCTTTTTCAAATGAAAAAGGAAATTCCTTCACAAAATTTGGCATTATTTTTATGGGTAATCTCGGTGCCATTATGCTTCAAGACTATACTTCTTATCGTCTTTCCTAAATTAATGTCATCCAGGTGACATCCGACGTCACTATGCAGTAGAATTTGTACTAAAGTTGTCATCCACTGTGATCGCCTGTCATCTATTGAACGTGTCATCGGTATTAAAAGGTCCAACGGATGACATCGCTCGATTTTCCACAGTGTCATCTCACATCGGATGTCACGTTTGTATCGTTGAAAGTTCAAGTGAAAACACTTACACTCGAAAAAACATGACAATGTATGATCAAGTGTCATATAGCAGATGACACGCTCGCAGTTGACATGCAGATGACAACCGAATTACGCAAGTTCTCTGACGCCAGCACGTCATCTGGGTGACACGTTCGGATAATCGTCTGATCGCACATTAACAGTGCCTTGGATTTTTGTGTGCTGGATGTGAGGGGATTGATAGCTGCCTTGCTGTCGTTACATATGACAATATGACAAACGATGTAGTATTTAACGCCAAACAGTGAGCGAGTACTTTGTACTGAGAGCCGCTACAATGATTCGGGAGGTTACGGGAGAGGCAAATGACAAGAGCTTTCAAGAAGACATCGGCACCTACTCCTTCTTAGGAGTTGTATAGGTCATATCTATTTTTCCGCTTTGCTCAGTCCTGTTTTGAGTGTTTGAATAGTAGGCAGTTATGTGTCGATTTTGGTAAATTGCAGGTAAATATGGGGAGAATGAGAGCGTCTCAGCGCATCAGTAATGCTGAGACATGCAACACGTTAAGCTATTTCGATCTGTTTATACCCTATCCTAAGGGTATATTAATTTTGACACATAGTTTGTAACACCCCTTAATATTCGCCGTAGACCCATAAAAGTATATATATTTATGATCAGGACCAAATCCTAAGACTATCTAGCAATGTCCGTCCGTCCGACCGTCCGTCCATACGCAATTTTTAGGCCTTTAAAATTAAGCAAGGAAGCTGAAATTTGGACCACATATTCCCTAGTGCTCCGAAATGGTTAAGTGTAAAATTTTTTTGAATACGCCCACTGCACGCCCACAATTTAGAAAAAACCGTTTTAAAGCTAAAGTTAGAGAGATAGAGTGTTACAACCTTTACAAGATATGTAGGCACTGCCCTCCTTTATAAGTTTGTCATATAAAGTTTTTTGCCAAAATGCTGTTTTCTTCGAAAATTTTCACAGAAAGCGAAAAAAAATGTTTAACAAAATATTTACCCAATATTTTTTCCAACATATCGCCCATACAAAGTTTTTGGCCACGCCCACTTTTTGGGGGCGTTTTTTCAAAAAAAAATTTTTTTTTTAATTTAATAGAATAAAGTAAAATGCTATCCATCATCTTCTTAATGTTTTTTTCTTTGGGGCATATAGTGATATGGATAGGGTATCATACTGTTCGCCCCAAGCGGACTGTAGGCTTTTCTTATGTTTTAGATTGCAGTTGCTCTTTAAGGTGGTCACGCTCACCAGACTATCACTCCGTACAGGAAAATAGCATGTAACCATTGATGCTGCTCCCTAGTAAAGAATTTATTACCCAGCTTTTAAGTATTTTACTGCATATATTTAATTGTATGTGCTCAATCTCCTCATAAGATAGATACATGCTTTAAACTTATGTTTAATTCTAAATGTAATTCCTTTGGAAAACAAGGCTTATATAAATCTATTCAACTAAAGTTTGCTGGTACCCAAGAAGTATTAAAATAAAACATTCTTTTACACCCAATAAATTACTACATATTAAAAATATTTTTATCTGAACTCAGCAGATAGGTAGCTCAGCTCAGATATAGGAATGACCTTCATGGCTCACAGCACTCAGTAAACAACAAACAGGTGTTGAGTGGTGTATCGATTGCAGTTTGTCTGTCCTCGGATAGTGCAAATGATAATATGTCTTCCTTCCTACATCTTATAAATAATGCTTAAGGTACGTTTAATTTAAATATAGTTACTGCGGTATATATTTACATGAGATCTGTGCTATCATAGTATCCATTCGGAAATTCATTTTCACCGCAACGCAACCTTTTCGGAAGGTTCTATAACGCATCGATGTGACATTTGACAAATTCAACCTTTAGTTATTCTCCTTCGTAAGATTCCGAGCCACGTCGGGCTTTTGATGAAAGCAAGCAACTCGTGTATTCAATTTGTTAGTTATGTCGGTAAACATTTTTTCAGAAACACAAATTTTTTATAAACAAATTCAATGCAAACAATTAAATAAATTTATTTTATTGCTGACATTTTTTTTGCCAAATAATTCTCTTTATTAAGTCCGCGACTACTTGACTTGTCATGGGTAAACAATTGACATGCGTCTGTCAAAAAACTTAGCTCACGCGACAAAACATAGAAAAGCTTAATTCTCTTATACCTACGTGAAGGATTTCGGGGAATTTTTATATTTAAAATGTTATAAATTCTGAGATATTACAGCAACAAAAATTACTATGTCCATTTGGACAATGTCTTCTTACATTTTTCCGAAACAGTTATGAGCAGAAATGTGGGATCTAAACTTACGTACTTTTACTGCATCTGTAACTTTGGAGTTTGCCAGGTCGATCGAAAAACTGGTGTTTGGGAGATATATGAGTTTTTAGGCTGCGCGCACAGTGAAGCGAGAAAGCGATTCATTAATGTTTGATGTCAATAATTACAGTGACAACTCTAAATTATCACATTAAGCTTTTCCTATTTGACAGCGCAAAATTTTATCTTTAAAAGTTATTCCATAAGTCTACTAAGTCATTCCCATCTTATTTGGTTAATTTTGCAGCAACAACGTTTTGATTTGGAAATTAAGCAATGAAAAGGAATTTTTTGTTTCAGACATGTCATGTCATAAAATGTTAAAGTGCTTAGTTATCGTTCAAATTTAATCTATCAAAGGCTTACACATTAATTGATGTCGCCATAATAAGTTGCTTCGTAAGTATTAATAATGGATCCCAGATATTTTAATTGTATGCATTTAGGAACAACTTTTGCATACCAAAAAAAAAAATAGGCGTAGGTCGAAGTGGATGGGATATCTTGCGATATCTATTTCTATGCGATAACTATTTTTTTTTTCATGTGAGTTAATTAATTTCGAGAAAAAGTTTGTAAAACAGATTAATATAGCTCGAAGCAGCCCAAACCCGGATTTCCATCAATAAAAGTTATGCCAGTCAGCCGTTGAAAAATGAATAGAAATAAACAATCCGTTAGATAAATTTTCAAGTGCAATAGGCTTTTAACATAGTTGACAATCACCATGTTTGTGGAAAATTTCCAACAATTTTATGGAGCAAGTGAAATGTTTTAAAATGTGTGCCTGTTTATGTGTCCAACAATCGTGATATTGTATAAGATAAACTTATTGCAATTTTGCGAAAATTTCCAGCTTAAATTCCGAATGGGATATGATATTACTACTATTGATAAATACAACAAGAAAAAAATGGCTACACAAATGTCATACGCCGGTCTGAAGCCGTATAGCAAAACAGAATGGTTTTATAACTTGGCCTCACCGAATTTACACCAGTACGGGAATGTTTCCTAACGTAGTTAGTAAAATAATGAGAAGCACCTTGGTTAAGCAACAAGATGTGGTCTTCATTATCAAAACCAAAATACTAATCTTCAGACTTTCCCGTCTAAATAACTAAAATATATCCCTATCCTCTAAAGCAAAGTGGTAAGATGTCACATTAGACCCTTAACTTAACTGGAAGTTAAATATTGGCCAACGGCGGTACAACTTTTGGCAAAAAATTGCGACTTCAACCAAAAAATGTTTATCTAGATGTACACACCCGTGGTATGTCCTATTTTGTCTCGTAAGTCGTAAGACCTGTCCATCCAATTCTTGTCCAACACATTTTTTTAGTGCTTAAGAGTAATAGGAGTTGATGCTAAGAAGCTGAAGTGAGAACGTTTGTGTTCTCCTATAATCGTTTCACAACTGTTTTGAACAAAACATCCATAAAACTTTTTCTGTAGGCTTCCCATCAAGATTGGAATAGAAGAATTCGAAAATTGACTCTGAAGTTAATGGTCTCAACTGAACTTAGATGCATCCAAATCGTATAATCGAGGAGACGGGCAAGGCACTTACGAATGCACATCTAAGACAAAAGTGGCTAGCTTCGCTAATAGTCAGATCGCGATTTAACCGTGACTAAATCCAAGCTTGTCGAAGATTGAAGAGAATAGGCTATCCATCGTTTATTGAAACGAGCTTAACGAGCTTTCGTAAAGAATTTCCTTCTGCTCTAAAGTGGTCTAGTTTTGCATATCTCAAGTTATTTTTTTGTTTATCGAAACTGAACTGTTAGTTACTATTTCTACTAAATTTGTTATCTAATCATAATTTAAAGTAAACAAAACTGGGTTGACTTGTGTCGATTTTCATTGGCCCATCCACAATTGTCGGCGCTGCTCTTGCTATAGAGTAAAACAGACAATTGTGGATGGGCCAATTTTGTTTAAAATTCCTTTTTTCCGGATAAAAATCACAAATCCAGTTCAATGTATTTATTTTTTGTTGCCGTTTTGAAGGAATTATGCAGATAGTTAGTGTTGGTAACGAATACTTATAGCTTACCTTGAGCTAAAAGTTTGCAATTATGTTATGAACTTGACAAATCTCTAGAAAAGACGCGTGGGTGCTGCATCCATATGCGCTGTGTCAAATTTGTTATAACCATAAAGTACCTTTTTATATTTAATCGAAACAAATATTACATTGTAACGTCTTCCCTTATTTATTTGGCTATTCTTACAGGTTCTGTGATTATCAGTTACACCTTTTGGCCAGTGCAAAGGTCACTTCCAACAAATCCAACCATCATATCCATCGCCAGCAAAAACTGCACCAACAAGGGGAAGCCCCAGAGTTGGTAGGTCGTCGAATAGAATGACAATTTGCCAAAAATAAAACAACACTTAGGTACACCAAGGAGAGCAACAACAATACCAAGAGGACACATACATATATTTATATACAATATATATGAACAAAATAAAATCAAGAATCATAGGAGAAGTGTAAAATTAAAAAGTAAATCACCAGCAAGTTGTGTCGTCTGGTTATAGAGCCAGAACGTCGTCCGTACGTATCTATACATAGTTTGTATGAGTTGGTTTAAATTTTTCGCGCTACACTCACAGAACGTCGAGGAGTGCCCCTCGTACCGCCCACCCATGTACAGTTTGTCTGACTAAGTGACTAACTGACTGACACTGAGTCTACCCTGTGTCCGATCCGACCGATATACACATACACAATAATCGTCTCCGTTCGTCGGTCGGTCGGTCGTTGTCGTCGTCCCCAGTTGTGGTATAGAGTGGCCACAGCAGAGCACACCGCACACGTATTATCATCATACTACACACAACGAAAGTGGGTATCTGAAGCGTTGGGGGAAAAAAAATCTTGAACTCTGACCGATGACCCGGGCTGAACCCTTTTTCTTTAGTGCATTTTAATGTCAATGTAAATGAAATATTTTGTTGTGGTGTGTTTATTTCTGAGTCTTTTTTCGTCGTAGTCGTCGTCGTCGTTTAGTTCGTTCGTTCGTTCAAAACGAAACTTGTGTATGTAGAATTGTGTGCATTTTGTCGTAGTTGGAACTATCAGTCGATTAAGGTTCCACAAGGCACCAACCATTCTACGGGCTACGGTCGTTCGTGAATAGTGTTTAGTTGGAGGCATCTTAACACATGTGACACCCCACACACACACCCCATAAGCTAAAAATCTATCTACCGGTTCGCGCTCGCACTCGCGGTTCTTACCGAGTTTTTTTTATTGTTTTTTGTATTTTGTATTTTGTATTTTTCTTTGACCGGTTCGCAACGGTAGAAATAGAAAAGTTACAAATTTATGAATGCGAGTTCGTTAAATATTTTGAATTGTGAATCTGAATCTGCCCAAATTAGGCCAATAAAATTGATATCACCTGCTTCGATTGAATGGAAGTGAATAAAAAAGATAAAGTGATAGAAGTGTAAAGTATATATAATAATAATAATAAAGTAAATAAAAGATAACTACTCGTACTCGTACCTAGGTACCTACCTACCAACCTACCTAACGCAAGACGCAAAGCGGGAATAGATAAAAAGAAAAGAAAATGTGCTACTTATTGTGTGCCAATGGTGGACAATGAAGGAAATTGATACTGAAGCTCCAGTTGTATGGCCCGCATGGTGTTATTCAGGTGAGTGTGTGCTTGAGATACTTTTTCGTTGGCTTGTGTTGTACTTGTAGGTTTTGTGTTTTCTCCGCCGTTCGCAGCCTTGTTTCATGGTTTTCTATGAATTGTGAACTGTTGTTTTTTTCTTCTTGTTCTTTTTTTTTTGTTATCGTTGTTATTGTTGTTATTGTTGGCCTCCTGTGCGTAATAGGCTCTAATCAGTGTTTGAGAGACATTCATCATTGAAGTAGGAAGGTAGTAGGTATCTGCTCGGAGAGAAATGTTATTAAATACGCGGTTCTTTGAATTGTATCCACGTACATATATACATAGATCGAATAGAGAAGACCATTGACGTTTGAGATCATTGAATAATGACGATTATTTTGTTGAATGATATCATTTATTGTTAATTGGGAGATTCTTTTTGTTTGATTTTATTGAGAAATAGTTTGTAGAAATAATTCCGATACAATTAAAACAAAATCATTGTTCATTGCAAACGAAACAATGAGTGGGAGATACATATACGTGCTATTTGTCAATGAATTCGCTCCACTATTTGAAAGAAAGCAATCAAGAAATTCCTCCAATTCATACGTCAACACCCGGTTCACCAGATGATGGCTACCTTGTTTTCAATTGTGTACGGATTACAAATATATAGAATTTAATTATTGCGATTTTAACCAAAATCAACTTTCGATTTGTAGATGAGGTCCTACGAACTTCACAGCCGGACTTATAGAAATGCAGTAAAAGAGCAGACAAAGAATAAAATATGTGTATCTTCAGAACAAATATTTACTAGTAAAAATTATGGAAGCACCGTTTAAAATACAATAAGACCAAAAAGTATTCGCATACCACAAATATCTTCGTAAAATCTAAAAAGAAAAAAAAGAGTGCATTGGGAAATTCTAGTTTTTCTAAAAACACATTTAGATTAAACAAAAAAAAGTATTAGACGTAAACGGGCCATACAGGGCCCAAATGCTAGTTTCTCCAACCACTGTGTGTGCGAAGTTATATTTTTTACAAGAATGGGAGCGGCCTACAGTTTAATGCCGATTCCGAACGGCAATTAATTTTTGAGAAGCTTCTCATGACAGTTCGTACAGAGGTGAGGCAGCGAACAAAAACTTTCAGGTGGTACAGATTTAAACCAGCGACCTCTCGCTTAGTGGTCCAACGCCCTTGGCCCCAAAGGCACCCCACCCACAAAAAACAGATATTGATTTTCGCGCCAAAGTTATCGTACTCGTGCCAAAAATTACAGTAGTATGTAGAAATTTATTCCACTATTACTATAGTCCGCCTGTGCAGTTCGGCGGTTGGATTTCAAAAAACATTTGGAGGCTTCCCGGTTTCGTATCACTTCATCATTGAAGCCAATTAGATGCATCTCTTTAGGATCGTTGCCGTTATGACGGAGTTCCTAGGGTTTTCCTTAAATATGGCAGTACCAACTGAGCCAATTTTTTCCAAATGGGTACCTGGACTTTACGTCGGATCTCTAAACTTCCAATTTGATCGAGCTGCATTAGTCCAATTGCTATGCAAAGCATCTTTTTCCCTGCTGCTATTAATTTTTCCCTTATATTTTGTGTACGTTGTTCAAATTTTCGAAACGTATGTGAGCGCCGAACAAACAATTACGGTAAAGAGCTTTCGATTCAGATTACGCTGAATTTTTTTTCACAAGGCTTCGCTTTTTCTTCACCAGGCTTAAACGATGCTGGATGTTATCATTCATGGTTGCTTTACTGTTCATCATAGATCCCCGATATCTGAACATTTCGCTCTTATGAATGAATTTTCCATAAATAAATGTCTGGAGTAGGTCCTTATGGGTCAAATGTCCTTGGTCTCACAAACATGCACCAAACATGAAGTGTTCGTTGCGGGTTCCTTTCCTTTAAACAGAAAATTGCGGACAGTAATTAAAGGTAAAGGAATGGCTACTGGAAAGTAAAGATAACAAAATTATTTATTTAAAATCCTTTCACAATACTGCTGCCACCTGCGTATAATTGTTTCGTCATCCACAAGGAGTTGGCCTTGAACATTGTCTTTGCGGCTATTTAGGAAGATGGTTATGCTCATGTTAGAGTGCAGGTTCTCTATACACATTGCTCGAGGGATCACTAAGCTCAATAAAATGTATACATTCACATATTTTATATCGTATCCTACCGGTATATTAATATTGATACATTGCTTCTTGCAGAATACTTTGTATAAAGGCCCCTCAAAGAAAACAGATACAGATTAACCATAGTCAATAAGCATCATAAGCTACGCCGATGTAGCTACTTCCGTCTGTCCGTTGTTAGCGGTGGACTTTACAAAACAAGCCTAGTATTTCATTAGAAAATAAAGAAAACAAAGCCTTACTAAACAATTTGTATACAAAAAACGACACTATTGTAAAGTAAACATCTCATGCAGATATGTAGTTATTTTACACGCACTCACCACAACACTTAAAAATAAAATTCATATAACTATGTAGGCGTTCAAGAATCTTCTTCAATTTGCCGCTTAAGGCTTGAATTTTGAATACTTAATGAACCTGTTCTGCTGTTAGCCAAAAACAGGTGTCCCTGAGCACTGGAGTGTGCGCAATGCTACTTATAGATTTCCATTCGAATAATATGCCGTAGTAAGTCCAAATTATGTAGCAAGACATAGCAACAATCACACAACTAATTGCTCCCATATTTTCTAAATAAACAAGTCATCGTCGTCGTCGTACCAACCTCATAATCCGCAATCCGAGTCCAATTGCAATATTGAATTATTATTTCCTATCCAGCAATGAGCAAACACATATATGTATGTATACTGTCAAGCTTTGGTAGTGAGCATGGTACGAAGTACGCTCTGACCTTAGATGTATTTCTGTGGTATACGTCTCGAATGACATCGATCAGTTCACCTTTCCACCAACCGGCAGCGATTGTATACGCCCTACACGGTCAAGCTCTGAAGTGTCAAGCATATATAGCTCCATAAGACCACAGGGCACAAGATACTTATGGGATATTTTATTCAATCGTTTCATTACTTCGTATGTGTTGACAGGAGATTAAAGAATTGTCAACGTCATGCTGACGGATATTATTTTCCATTAGATTTAGAACAGGTTGCTGGAACATTGTAAGTTTTTTTTTTGTTTTTTTAGCTAAAACCTTACTGTATAGAGTGTTGGTGAAAGAAGATTTTTTTAAATGAACTTATTGTTTTCTTTACCTCAGTTAACCTAGCTAATGAACTTATTCACTTCGTATCTGAAGTGGTTTGATAGTCAATTTCAATTTGGTTGACGACATTAAAGATGTAACAATGGAATCGAGTGCCAGTTTTTGTTGGGCTGTGATTGCATATTGTCGGGTTTATTGTTCAATAATCTGGATATCTGATTTGTGGATACTTACACGATGGGAGGAGATGCAGTTTGTCAAAATTTGTTATCATTCATAAGTTTAACATTACTTACTTTTGATATGACTGAGATATTGACATACCTTCACAGTGATTACCAAATTTTGGATTATTATTGGGTTTCCCAAAAATAAGAAAAAAAAAATCTGGACCAACATTTTCATAGTTTACAAATTTCTTAAGTTTAGCTACAATCTCTCAGCAGGTAATCATAAAATTAAAGAAGTGGTTTTTGTGTTGGACTAAACTAGGGTTCTAATAGCACCTAATATTTTTTACTGCCCCACCTCTTGGGGAAGTTTCTTTAGAAAGTTGCTCAAATTTTACAATCGAAATCGTCATAAAATTGTTAACGTCCCGAAGAAATGTATTTGCCAACAGAATGATTTGTAAAGCTAAGTTTCAAGTCCGCCCGACTTCGCTCGTGTTATCATGCATAACCAACCAACAATCCTACCTATTTTAATTGGTGTTTTCCTACACGGAAAATTCTAATACTGTTATACTACATTCAGCTAGTGCTTCACACACTACGTTTAACATATAACATTTCAGGTTTACAAAAGTGTGAGCTGTTTTATATTTTAACAGACAGACATACATAAGTAAATGTTCACTAGTTTTTACTTCTTATCAACGGTTTCGATTTCTAAACATTAATTTATGGATAAGGCAGATTTAGAAAGAAAATAAATCAGTTTCTAGGAGCTGTTAGGCCTCTGCTGAAATATATAAGCCTTCTTTAGGCAATTGCCGGGTAATCATGTAGGATATGTTCAGCCGCTTCTAATGATGATATGCAGAGAGAAATGCCCAGTCAGTTAATGAAGAAGTCAGTTTGCGTGACCATGTCATCGTGAGCAGATCTTTTTTCGTTTGCAGATTTGAAAACCTATTTCCACAAAACCAAATAAATGCAACCTTTTAACTTACGAAGTGTGTATGTATTTTTTGATTTTTCCATATTTCACCACAATATTAGAATCTAAGAACTAAGCTTCATAACTTCTAACCGAAAAGGCAGTCTTCATCTTCATTCCCGTTAGTTATGCTTATTTTCACCTGTTCACACGGCTGAAAAGACATCATTTAAACACAATCTCAGAACAAGTGCAATACCACAACAAAAGTACCTAAAAGGTAACCAAAATCATGTCCAAGTGGTTTAACACGAGTTTTCATCTAGAAGCATCCAACGCATGCAACTTTTCACCACCAAGCAAGCAAGTCCAATAAACTGAACGCCCTGAAAAGGAATTCTTCTCTTGTCGCTTGTATTTTTCTTCCTTTTTCCTCGCTTTTTTTCTGTGTATGTTTTCCCGTATTCGGCTCGGCTGCGAAAAGGGTAGAGAACGAAGCGAATTCTTGTAACTGATCGCCGCGCAGCCGCAATCGAATTAACTGCTTTGCTTTTGGAATATAATTAAGCGAGCACACTCAGAGGAGTCCGGTAGTTAGCGACCAAGACACATAAACGGGCGTCGAACGGTCAGAAAGTCATGGTGACTCGCTTCTTCACATCGTGTACGCGCACACCATTGTGGTGGTAGTTAACCGAAGGTGATCTGAATGAGAAGCATGTACTTGCAGCACTAGGCGTTTCTGATTCACTTGTGCCAGTTGCCAGTTGCCCCTGACCAAAGAAGACGCACACGGATATGTTATAATGAAAGGTGAACAATCGTTTTCCTTTTCAGAAAAATAACGTCAAAGAAAAAGACGAAAACAATATTCGGCGGCCAAAGTTCGTGACTGGAATATTTTTAAAGGTCATCCATAAACTTTGTAGAGACATCGGACGCAAACGCGAAGCGTTTGAGGAGGAGGCATACATATTAGCTATCATGGGTATGCTATTTAGCTATTAGCTGAATTTTATTTTTAACCATTATCTGAGTTACTACTTAACGCGTGTCGTATATGCACGTTGATTTAAA
Source organism: Ferdinandea cuprea (assembly GCA_963576555.1). Taxonomy (NCBI): domain Eukaryota; kingdom Metazoa; phylum Arthropoda; class Insecta; order Diptera; family Syrphidae; genus Ferdinandea; species Ferdinandea cuprea. The sequence continues at coordinate 30,955,175 of OY754958.1, forward strand.
GCAGTTGTAATGACAAATCATTTGAGCTGTTTTATTTCGCCTTTGAAAGAAATAAATGTCTGCAAGGATGTGGATATTGAATACTTGATACTTGTACATTTTAGTCATGGGTTCAATGGGAAAAAAAGAAAGATTATGAAGAAATGGTGCGGTTTCGAATTTAATGTCATTATGTAATCTTCGCGACATTAGGTGTTTAAACGAGGTGTCGAAATTTCGTGTCGAAATTTCGTGTTATCAAAAAATGATAAAAAATACAACAAAATCCTACGGGTAGTAAAAAATGTTGGTCGTTTGACCAATTTAGCCTCGTCAACTGTTCCGACACTCATCTCCAACGACATCCCACATGTCAGGACTTCAAATGAACCCCAGAAAACTAGCTCATCGATCGCAAATTAATTCTATTGTGATCAAAGTAATATTTCCTAGGGATTTGATGGTATTTTGCACACTGCCCATGTAAATCCTGATGTTCCCCAATGCCCTATTTTGTCTCCAATCCGGTTTTATCTAATCTATTTTTTTGGCTGATGAAAAAACACCCACAGGTTCTCATATTCTTCTATATTATTAAGTTCATTGAATTCTGATTTTGACAGCATACTTATGTGGGGTAAAACTAATAGTGTGGAGTTTAATTTTTCCAAAATACAATAATGTCTTCTGTCATTATCATCAAAACGAAAGCCTAAAAGACTGACATTATCCATAAATGGTGCTTGCAGCGCTGAGAGAGATGGACTTTCTCTTTCGTTGTATTGCCGTTGTTTTCACCACAAGTGCTGAAACGAGGTAGTCAGTTGCATTTATCTTAACAATTTATATATATAGTTTGGAAATATCCAAAAACAAATCAATCGGTTTCTCCTCCTTACTTTTTACCAATTCCTAATAATTTCTTAATCCCCGTTCAATATAATCAAACAATCCTTTCTGCTTTATCTACTTATATAAAAATGTGCGAAATATACAAAACTGAAAGTACCATAATCAAAGTACGGTCTTAGTAAACAGACAAGTCAACTTATTCGTAGAGCGATAAGTTCTTTCCAACCCGTTTAATTTAAAACTATTTTATTTTTATTTTCGTACAGTTTTACCCAAACATTATTTTTCTGCATCGAAACAAAAGAGTTGATGATCGAACTGACGACTCCTTCCGTATCCTGTTAAATATTTCTGATCTTAATTTGAAGGAGCTAATTTTGTTAGTTATAAAACGTTCAAAAAGGTACACCCAGTTTGAACTGAACAATTAAAGTAAAATTAAAAACAAAAACAAAATAAATTTAGTACCGAGTTTTCAAATTCGCCTCAAACTTCAGGTGGGGTCTTGAATACTAATTCGAATGTAACCACCTTATACGGAATGCACATCACAAAAGTGTTTCCCCTTAATCTGCGCCTCCATCATCGTTTTGCTGTCTTGATAATATGCGTTTTTTTTTAGATACAAAATTTTCGTTAAGTACCTACTTCAGTACCAAGTTTACTTTGTTTGAATGTACGGTGTACGAATACGTACCAGAGAAGGTAAGGCATTCTCGGTTAGACACAGGCGGCTACTACGGCTATCCCAAGTAGTTCGCCATCGGTTCATGTTGTTTTCAACGTTGTCGTCGTTGTCGTCGTCGTCGTCGTGGTTGACGTTCGTTCGCGCGATTCGCGGTTCGTCATTGACCATGCACATTCCACAAGGTAGATAGATTTTTTTTTTTTTTTTTTTCGAATTGAATTTAAAAAAGCATTGATCACTGACTGATGATATTGACAAAATGTCGCCGCGTGAACGAAATACTAAGCAGGGTTCTTGCCGTAAGGTAAATTGATTTGATTTTAAGTAGTTATTTGACCTCTCAGTGAAGTCGTTCCGTGAATTAATTTCTGAGATGAGATTTTTGTAGGTGCGGCGGCCATTGTGGCGGATAGTGTTAATGTGAATGTCTACTCTACTTTGGGGACTGCTCACTTAAAAGTGTTATCGTTTGGTCTGGTCTTTGTGTTAATGACTGCGGTGAACTTATAATTTTTGTTTTGTGAGAAGTGTCGATGAGGTGCTTCGGTTGAGCGGTAAATTAATTATTTTACTGAGGGAATTGACTTTAATGGACAGTTTAATGATGAAGTATCAAAATTAAGGATATTGGAATTATTGCTGGAATATAATCATAAAAGACCTTTCATTTAAAAATTGGATGAATGTCTTTTAATCAACTTTACGGCTTTGACACTTCGTATATACGTCGAACATGTTGTTATTTGTTTGTTAAAAATACATATACATATATATATCAGAAAAGGTTTAATTTCATATCGAAAATGATTCCCCCAACAATACGCCCATTTTTTCAGATACATTGACGTGCGTAGCTCATTTAAGACATTATCCACCATTTGTAATAAGAATCTGACCATTAACTACTTGCTAGTAATTAACCAATTAACCTTTGAGTTGGTAGTTGTCAAAAGTCTTTAAATTGACATTCGTTTATGACACGTAAAATCGCCTCCCTATCAGCTCATGTTGTGAGTGTAATAGCACACCTAGGCACAGGATAATACTACAGCCAACACCACATACTTTACTCATCTATTAAACTACGTAATAATTTAAGGACTTTATAATGTTGCCCCAATGTCTCAATTAGATAGCGTATCCAAGCACAGCATATTACGAAGCGGTGTAACTCCTCGATCGTCAGTAAATCCTTGTATCTTGTATCTGAGTGGCAGGCGATTTTTACTTTTACGATGGCAAAATCATAAGAACATAATAAAATTAACATTTTACGATAACGACGAAGACGATTTACCACCAATTCACCAATTTGCTTTTGACTATGTCCATGTCTAGGTATTGAAGTAAAAATCATGCTGCTTGGACAAATGACCGGTATCGCTTGCTTATTTTTTATTGCCATTCCGCATTGGGCTCCGTTTTGCGCGTTTGTTCATTTGTTGCGAGATAAGCGTTAGCACGTTAGTATCCAAACACGATTAAACGTCTTTTAACTGCGATTGGTTAATAATATAGCGATTGGCAGAGAGCGATATTCCTCCTTTCAGGTGCAATTTGTATTTGTCGTTGTGCTGGCATTCGATAGTGTTTTGTTTTGTATCTAATTTGTGACAATTAGCCGACGAACTGGTTTGCAGATAGCCTTTAATATGAACTTGTGACGCAGTCAGTCAAAATAAAATATTTATACGAATTTCGTGATCGTTGTCGTTGTAGTTGATAAGAGTCTAAAAATGAACTGCAAGAGAGGTTAGACGTGAAAATTGATTTTGGTCCAATAAACGTAAGCAAATTTTGTTTGTTATTGAAATTATACTTTTGCTCTCAGATGGGAGAGGGAGCTGGAGTGCCTTATCTAACAGCGCAGTTAAGTTCACATTTAAGCTGATCTTTTGGAAAAGTCAAAGGTTCATGGCATTTCGATAGTCGTCGCTTAATTTCCGCAACTTGATGGGGGTTATCACTATATATGTTTATGTGGATTATAAATCTGTGATTTTATTCATCGCTTTGATTATTTCAGTGATTTTAAGTTCGAGAATAGAAACACAAATTTTACGTTTCTATTAATGTTGTGACGACACTCGAATATTTTAGAAAGCAATAACAGAATTGTTCAGAAATAAAGGTTAAAGTACATATATATAGAAAAACCGGAATGGATGACGTAAATGATGATTTATTTTAAATTCCTTTGAAAAATTACTGCTTTTGAATGCTCGATCTTTCGTTTTTAAGAACGATAAACATATGTGTGTGTGTTTTTTTATATTTAAAACATAAACATACATAATTGACCAATATCTTCAAAAGGAAACAACAAGCGCGACCATTTATTTATTATAGCATGTGTGGTCGTAACATTATAATGTACTTAATGTTGTTTTGGGATATGAACGCGAAAGCTTTTCTTATTTGAGACAAACAAAATTATGCGTATGTATTCCTGGTTAATTTCCACTCAATTTCAAAATATGTATCTCTCAAAATATATGGAACTTTTTGCGGTTATTTGCATTCATTATTTTTGTAACTTATATAAATTTTATTTCGGGAAAATTCAACTAATATATAAAATAGATCAGTTTAAGATTGTTTTCAACTTGTGCGTGCCACGTAAGGCGAGGTTTTATTGTACTGAGGATTATTGTACGTTAGTGTTCAATCGCTCTACATATCACAGCTCAGTTGGTAGATCGATGTCGCTATACAGCTCGTAGAATCATCTCCTTTCTCCTGCAGCACGCGTGAACACATACGGGACCAAATATATTACGAATAATTTTTCTCTCACAACAATCAAGGATATCTTCATAGAACTGGGATTATCACTTATATAGTATCCTTATTTGTTTGACAAAGACCTTACTACAAACTTGCTTTCTAAGCCTCAAAAAGCTTCAATTGGCAAGCTTTTTTTTCGTTTAATATTTTGAACGGTCTAAAGGCCGGGTAAAAAGGTCTAGAACTCGCTGCTGTAGACTAAGCGCAAAAATAAATACATAAATCAAAAATATTGGTTTTTTGTGGGAAGAGCAATACTATCGCCGGTCAATAAATCACAAAGAGACACACTGATAGCAGGCGGTATTCATTTGCGCTCGCCTGTTTCCATACGTTCAACTGTATGTATGTTGCTCCTAGTGTATCTAGTCATTTTACCTATTTTGTCTCTTAATGTACACCGATCTTCTGAAAATAATGAATAATGAATGTGGCCAAATTTGTGACGACCGGTTCGGTAAGCAATCAGTTCAACATCCGTACATCAAAGGAACGCCAAATCGGCCGAGAACATCGCCGCTGTCCGTGAACGTGTACGAGAAGCTGTGTGGGTTTTTGAGTTTTGGAAGTGAATACAAATTTTATTTTATGAGACGGCGCCACTGTTACTGTTTGGTGCGTATTTTGGTCTGTACTTCTTTGAAAACTATCTATTAGGCTATCACCATCAACGGCGAGTACTACAGATCAATGATAACCAATTTCTTTTGTCCCGAATTAAACGATATGGACATGAAATACATGTGGTTTCAGCAGGACGTGCCATACATCAAACGCCACAATGGCACTCTGTATGACGATTCAACGGTAGGGTTATCTCGCGCAGAAGTAATGAAAATTGGCCCCTAAAATCGTTCGATTTTACCCCGTTAGACTCTTTCCTATGGGATTTTCTGAAGTGGCAGGTCTATTCCACAACGGACCTCTTTTTGGTCTAACTGAGTCGGCCTCCCAATTGATACTTCAACCTAACCTAACCACACCCACCTTGTTTTATTTCATTTCAACATTGACCCGCCCTTATTGGAAAACCGTTAAGAATGACGCCGTTTTAAATAGATTTCTTAACTTTCTCCTATTCATTATTATACTAATTTTTGTGTTTTAAAGTTGAATGTGTCCAATGTGAAAATTAAATTTTTCAAAACTAAATAAGTGATTTTAATAAATTTGGTAGGTGATCAAATGTTTCGATTTTGTTTGAGGCGATTCAAACATGAATTTCATGTAGCGAGATTGTTTTGTATGACGCTGTCGTGCACTCATGTTCTCAGGGGATCAACTTACAAATAAAATAAAGTTTAAAATGCTTCGTTTTGAATGTGTACAATGATTGCTTATATTTTGTTTCGGTACAAATAAAACATATATTCCGATCGAGTCACCGAAAATTTTGTTTGCTTCAAAATCAGAAATTAATTTATTCCAATTTATATACTATTTTGTTTACACTTTTGTTATTGGTGTTATTCTCCCTCGAACAGTACATATTCGCACCTACATACATACATATATCAGCATTAATCTTTGATGACAAAAACTGTTATATAAAATTTACTAAATTCCAATGTAAACCGAAACTTATTTGTAGTCCAGTTCCATCTTTTATCTGCGATTTAAGTTCTGAATTGCTCGTGGCAACGATCGACATTTCACGTCTTCCCACATCGCAGCGCACCAAAAAATCAACATTCATCTCATCTCCCATCCAGTGTCTGCGTTTCCGATAAAATGCACGCAAACAAATTGTAAATTCCGTCCAACCCTTTCGTTTAGTACGCAATAAAAGCTATCGAGGGTTGACCTCGATTACAAATGCGTACCGGGGCATTCGACGTTCCACTGCTAGCTATTTGTTATTTAGTATTCTACAACTCCAACGCGAGTATAAGCTATAGCTACACCTAGAACCTACTAAGTATATTTATTCGTATCCTCTTCTGTCTTTCTATGGCGTTTCGATTGCCACTACATAAACCTCATATGCATACGCCTCGCCTGTGAACTGATAAAGAACCATTACTGTGTATCTACAACAACAAAATAAACGCTAAGATACATCCCTCCCCAGAGTTTCATCATTTTGAATTCGAATGATAGCATGCTTATCGTGCACACTTAACTGCTCGATAGGTGCGCAATGATAAGCTTTGGAAGGCTTTTGGTATGATTTCTCAAGTGTTTTGATTTGCTGCTGCCACCTAAAGTTTTGCGTCGTGGTAGTGAGGTAAGGTTGATGGAAAAAAAAAGTTCAACTCATTCTAATGACCCGTGAAAGTGACGTCTTATCACACACTGTGGGGCGAACACAGATTGATGAAAATGAGCACAGTAAATATTTGCTCAGATATACATACATATACCGAATACCGCTGTGTGCGAGTGCGAGGTTTGAAATACTGTAAATCATGAGAGCGACGACTGCGATAAGGCTTTGTTTGGCTCCGCTGGGCTTTGATCCGAACTTTTGAACTTGTGATTGATTTTAGACAACGAACTCGATGGTGGAACCGAGATTTTTTATTTTTTGAGAGCGTGTTAAAATTAAATACTATTTACCGCATATTTCTTTATGTTTATATTAAATAAATTACTTTCAAAGCAAACTTGTGCATAATCTAGACAAATGTTGTTTATATTAAAGGCCATAGTGCAATGTGTTTGCTTACTTAAAATTTAACTAAACTGTTTGCATTTACGTCGAGAGAAAATGAATTATACTTAAGGCAAAAAAGATTCGGTTAACATAAGACTATAATGTTGTTACCAGAATACAAAATCCTAACTATGGTTCTCTAGTGGACAGAAATAAGGAAGCAACATTTTCCATATTTGCTCGAAGCGCTCATTTGGAACTGTTTTTTAGTCTCGGATTTTAGAAAGGGATCACTATCCTATTTCGTATACTGTGAAAATTTGCTCAGTAACAAATATATAGAGCTATTTTTTTTTAAATACAAATACAACTTTACAGAACTCGATTTCGCACATTCAGTTAGAAACAGAAATGAGTATATTGAAATGGGTTCAAAAATGACTTCTAACTACTAATAGATGCTTCGTATCGGTCGGCACTTCAAGTATTTATCATATTCTTACTGCATATTTTTGCAGATTTTATGTAAAAGTGACAATCGAAATTCTGCGATTGGTCTAAATAGAATCTACTTAGTTCATCAAAACACAAATTTTCTAAAAAATGTTTTACCAAACGAAACTACCAATTACAAATTTGTTGTAGGATCGCTTAAGCTTAGCAAATAAAACCACGTGGCCTTCTGGTTTGCTCCCATGATAAATATATCACGAAGTGGAAGATTCCTAAGAGTATCTAGAGATCCAGCTACGAGTGCTAGGGGAAAGGTTCCGGTGTAACCTCAAAATACCGCAAAATTAGAAATGGCATATTTGCGTGAATGCTACTTGCACTGATTGAAAGCCGAAAGTTGTGTTAGTCTCGAAATACTTGATCCAAAGGACGTTGACATCAAGTATTTCTTCAAGATACTTAACTTTTCTTCTTACCACATCTATCCCTCTGGTGTTGTTACAATTAGGTGATCCCGGTTGTTTTAAAACCTGCCACTTTTCTGAAAAAAAACCGTTATTAAGGTCGAATTATATAATCGGTAAAACTGTGTATACTGCAACTTATCGGGATGTGCACTAATAACATGCACACCTCACATATTCCTTGTCTGTAGAACTTACTCTGAAGCCAATAGCATATCAATCTTAGAATCTATGCATCTACTCAAATACAGGCATAGCACAGTCAGTGATCGTACATGCAGGGAAAAATCCCTACACTTAGGGTAGATTTAAATATTTCAACTTTTCATAGGGTTGATTGATAATTCATTTTAGAATTTTAAATCTTCTTATATTTGCTCAGTCAAAAAATGTTTACTATCTATACTTTCGCCGATATACACTTAGAAATTTTGGGAAACTATTCGAAGGTGTCCGGAAAAAGTGAGGAGTTTTAGTTTTTAACTTTCTCGTATACAATAGTATACTAAAGACTAAAGAGAAAGTTATTGCGATCGTCCGGAAATTTCGAACTCAAAATGAGTATGAGGGTTGATATTACGACTATATACATAGATATCAAAAAAAACTGATTTCGCCAATACCGCCCGTCAGTCTATGTCTGTCTGTCTGTGTGTCTATTTTGTCTGTCCGGAAGCCGTATGGTTCGATGGCCATACAATTTTTTTTTTGTGAAAATCACTAATCACTTATTTTCTCGAAAATGGTTCCAAGGATTGTGTTTTTTTTTTGGACTACAGACATTTGGGATTGGACCGAAAATACTTCATACTCAGTTTCTTACAGAAAATTCGAAAAACGTTAATTATTAAAACCATTAATTTCTCAAGAACTTCAAGGGAATTGAGAAAATTTTAACTATTTTTTTTATGATGTTTAGTTGAACAAATCTGCGGCTTAGATTTTTTAAAAAAAATAATTTTTTCTATAACAATTTTCTCAAATTTAAATTAAATTCGTTTTCTCAAAAACAACTCCATCGATTTTGATCAGTTTTTGTATGTTAAACAATTATGTTAAAAGTGTTCAAGGGCCGAAATTACATCAAAATCGTAAGTGCGGTTTTTAAAAAAATCTAATTTTTCAAAACCTAAAAAGTGATTTAAATTAATTTCGTATGTGATCAAATGTTACCATCCTTTGAGGCGATTCAAAAACGCATCGCATGTACCCTGAAAGTTTCTTATGACGCAGTCGTGCACTTAATTTTATGTAGCATTTATTTACCTTCCATCCTATACCTTCAATTGTGGTCAAACACCAACAAAGTTACACGTCCTACCCCAAGGCTGCATTAAAGTATTTTTAAAATAATGAACTGGCCACAAACATCGTTTCCATTTCAACTTCTAATTTAAATCAAAACCCGGAAGAATGAAACGTAGATACACTTAAACCACACTACTCTATCTGACATCCGCACCTGTTGCTGATTCTGGCTCGCCTCAAGATGAGCAAATTAACCCAGGAGCACATCAAAGATCAAGAACCATAAATTTAAAGCAATTAAGCTTCAATCTCTTTCTTGCTGGCTTCCTTTGCGTGCAAATTCCAATCACCATCGTTTATCATGCAAATCGAAGATCGGTTTAATAATTTATAGTTCTATAAGAAAAAACGCTGTCACCAATCGCTTTGTCGTCTTAAAAGCAAACTGTTTCTCTTAAGAAGCAGTTGCCTGTATTTGCCATATTGGTGACAAGCTTCGAAATGCTTTACGGGCAAATTCTCCAATCGCAATGTCATAAATTTTGCCACAAGAATTTGATAAAACCACAAAATTAACCTGCCCTATTCAGAGAGAATGCTAGTGAGGGGGATTAGTTTAGACAGAAGCTGAAAAGGGGACGCAATGGTATTATAACAGACCCTGTCCTATATCTTCACTGCACCGTAGCGATGTGCAAAAAACCAACTAGAATTCAGTAAAAAAAAAATAAAAAAAACTCAATCTCACTGATCACTCTGCATTACCAAGTCACATGCCACTTAGAGACGCGCGCGCGCGCACACACAACGCCAGTATTAGAGTGCAATTAGAAAAGTGCCAATGGAATCAATTATTTCGTGGCCGTTGCGCTGCGCCTCGATGGTTGACGTGGAGCGCAGCGCCCAGATAATCTTAGCATGACAACGATATCAATCTCTTAACTTAATGCAGCCGTTTTTTTTTTGGTGTTTGTGTCTAGCTACAGATGCAATGGTAGCGGCACCTTGCGGCATTCATAGGAGTGCGAGCTGTTTAATTGCTCGAGCGCATCTTGTGGCGGCGCGGCGATACAGTGAGGAAAGCTATTTGGAACAGTTAAGGATTAAGTGGAGTTTCGGTTTGCGCGTGAAGCTCTAACTGTGGTTAATGAGAAGTTTTGGCGTCGTTTCTTTTGCATGCCATCACCGTCATAGTCTTTTTCGTCAGCTTCAATCTGGGTTTAATTATCGAGCTTAATTAATCTCTATGGCACGATTCGATAACGTGGCAAATTGATTGAGCCCCACTGTTGTGCGGTACCTGTTCTAAGAGCTAACTGAATATAATTACAGGCTCAACACCAACGAGTGCAACGAAGATCAAAACAATTGGGTTGCTGCTTCTTTGAAAACTAATCGCTGCACCGCGCCGTCGTCAACCAACGTTGCTGATGATAATAGTGATGGTACAGGAGTTGCACGCCAACACGACATAGTGAATGACCAGCGGTTGCTAATGAACTTACTAATGAATTTCGCAGTGGCAGCCAGCATAGGTAACTTGCACCTGTGTTAATCTGTGCGGCAAACAAAAGATAATGACCTCAGATTATTGCAACCGGTGTTGGTATGTTGTAGTCGTCGCATCCATCGGGTTTCTGTTGTTGATACAAATGCAATTGTTTTTTTGTCACATTATGGAGATGGCTCTTTTTATGCTCAATCTTTCTCTCTCTTCCTTTCTCACTATTTACAAGTTTGTAGATGGATCACTATGATGACATTTTTTCACAGTTCACTGTTTAAAAGGTGTTAATATATTTTTCTACTCCACGATCCAATTCAAATTAAGCTTATTTATCCGTCAAAACATGTGCTTTACAGTTCATTTTTTTACTCACGTTTTGTGTTGGCGATGCATGTCGATTGATGCAGTAGCAGTTGACCCAAATACATTTCTAGATGCGTCTGTGTATGTGTTGTGCTGAAAATGGGTTTGCATGGTGATTCGTAATTAAAATGTTAATTGTTTTGGATGAATGATGTCGCTTTACGATTTGTTTTTGAAACAATTTCTCAGACTAATGAAAGTTAATGGGAAATGGCATAATCAAATTGAAAAATTAAAACATACATTTTGCAGGAATGATGAACGACCTTATCTTAATATATTTCGGTTTAAGGTCAAATTTCTAGCCAGATGTTAGCAATGACGATTAGAAGCAGAAGGCCTGGAAGGAAAAGGAATTCCAGTGAGTTCGATAATAATAAGCTCATCTTCACGAAGGAAATATCTGCGTAGGGTAGTCGCAGAAGCTTTATTGATGTTTCGTTCTTTTTTATAGGCAGAAGTGTTCTCTTTGCTTCTTTGAGCGTTAATTGTCTCGTCAAAAAAATGTTACGGAAAGCTCAGAATTAAAGTCGAGTCATGACTCAAGATTTGAAACACTTTTAAGTCCTCCTTTAATTCCTCCGCGTCTTGCTCACATTACCCTCATCACGTATTTTGTTTTAAGTTTAGCGTTTTCTACCAGATTTTGTTTACTGTTGGCTTGTATTAAGCTTAATAAGTTTAAAAAAAAAAAAAAAAAAAAAACATTTCAAAAAATAACTCTACTGAATTCAAGATATCACTTTACCAAAAGTAAAGTTTTTCGCATATTTCAGATGTGAGCGAAAGTTAATACAAACTCGATGAAACGTAGCAAAAAGTTACGTGCGTTGTCGTTCGTATCAATCTGAAAATTATTAATTTTATATTGAGGTGTTTATCTATTGTGGATTAATGTGTGAAAATTTTAGAAAAAACCCAAACCCATTTTAAAAAATAAATTAAAAATCGGACCGCCCAGCACTGTCCTTGACAGAGCTGTCCTCACCATCTAGATATCTGACTTGATTTCATCATGCTATTAGTATTCATGTTTCATATTCCGTCCTACTATGGAAAATTCCTTTGTGCCCAAATACACCATGAGAAGAATTCTCACCAGCCTCACCTTCACAATTCAGAGAAAACGAAGAAAAAACAAATTCTGCAAGTTCCATTTCCTTGCGAACAAAATATTAGCATAATGAGCGTAGAACCTTCACTCACAATGTCATACTAACCAAAGAAAATATATCCAGATATTCTCTTACTACTTTGCCGTCGTGTACCTCGGGCTATAGCCAGCCACACTACTTGCATTAAGCCCAACAATTTGCCTTCGGACAGAATTTATGATTTCTTTGTGAGCTGACTGATTTAACGTATTGATTCGCGGTAATAACTCTTGCAATCCGTTCTCCATTTGCACAATCCGTATATGTAGGTTGTTGCGGGCCGGCCGGCGCGTCGTCGTTCATCGATGTAGGTACAATCATTTGTCACCGGGTCCGCTGTGCGCGCTCGGTAATTCCTTCATTTGAATAATATGCTAAAATTGTGTGCCGCCTGTCATAATAAATAAGACATCTTGTTCGCAAGAGAGAAGATCACTCCATTGCTCGAGACGCAAGTACGAGCAGCGGCACACCACACTTCTCCATCACAGCTGAAGTATTAGAGGTGGAAATGAATTGGCCAGATAGACAGATTGATGCACGAGCCAAACACAATGATGCTGCTGCTGTCGCTGCAACAGTTGCTACATGCAACAGTCACTTTGGCACAAGATCACACCATTCCACGATCATGTTAAATTCGACTGAGAATTACAGCACAAGCACCAACAGCAGCCGCCGCAGCACGATGTCTAAAACTAAGAGTATATGTTGAACACTAAAACCCCTCGATTACTCCTTTCGCCTCTCCGATGTCTCACTGTCCACGCGGGAAAACAGTAGATTGTTAGCTACGCGATAGAAGGCTTCAAGTCTTCGTCTTCCAAAGGAAGAAATAAAAATTTATTGAGTAGTTTCGCTGTTTGGACCTTGCGCAGTCGCAACAGCGTATACCCAATACCCATATCCAACAACAGTCGCCCATTGGTAGCTGCCCATGGTAGCTTCATATGCATATTGAGTAAAACGCAGACTCGCGGCGGCGCGGTGTGGTGTGCATGGCAGAACGGTGAAGGACATAACCGTGGCCGAAGGTTATTACACAAGGCCTTTGAGACGACAAGGAATGTAGGGAGATAGGAAGCTACGTTGCGATTGTTTATGCGACAACGCAAGTAAATTTGTTGCTGATTTGTTAGAAACTTATTTCTTTGACTTTTAAGTTAGTATGGCCCGTATGAATGGGGTAGCATTTTTCTGACCATATGCTCTATGGATTTGAATTGCAGCACAGCTTTGTTTATTCCGCTTTGGAACAAATTGACATTATTGGGGAGTTATCAGTTGCGATGACAATTTGTCCGTGAGAGACGGACAGGATGTCATAAAGATTCATTTGAAATGTTGCAGCTGAATTACCAAGTTGGATGAGTAGTTGAATGCGCCTACAGGTTGAGTTGTTGAGTTGTATTGTCATTGCGTTGATGTACCGGCATTATACCTACAGTTGAATGACGTAAACTCTCATATGAGTGTACCGTTTGCCTTTTTTTTAGCTGTTATGTATTAGGTAAAAAAAAGCTAACACTACAGAACCCCAAAGGCACATGAATACGTTTTTGTTGTAGAACATCGGTAAAGCCATCTTTTTAAATATTTAAATATTTTACATATGCGTTTAGTCTTGTAATTTCTCGAGATCTATTTCAACCAAGTTTAGACTATGCTTAAAAAATTATATTAAAGATCAAAGTACGCAGATTTGTTCAACTTAACAGAATAGTTCTCTTTTTTTTTTAACTATATGTTGTTATCTTCTATTCTTAAACTTAAATAATGAAGTCAAATACGTTAAAACTGTAGGCCAGAATGCTAATATTTAGTATAATATCTGACAGTTTGGACATGTTTTTATTGTTTAAAGTTTTTGAGGCTAATCTAACAAGGGGAGTATTAAACTTGGGAATCACGGATGCCGGTAATTTTTATAAATGTTATAGGGTAGCATCCCCTCAGTAACAGGGTAAATAGTAAGACGCGCTTCGCCGTCATTTTTTTTTTAAATCGATTTAAAGCTTAAATAGTGAAGATATACAAATGATTTTTACACTGCAGGCATAAATCATAAATTTTTTAAATATTTGAAAACATTATCGTTTCACATATTTCGCTTTCGATTTCTAATTTTACTTCCTCCTTAGACTTTTATAGTAACCAATTTTAATAAATTCTTATACCGATTAGATTATACATACGAGAATTGGAAAGTCTAAACGGAAACAACTTAGTTGCATTCTACTCGGTGCTATCGCATATTTTTTAAGTGTCATAGTTCAAGCTGCAAGTTTTTTTTGTTTTGTAACCACATTTGAAGTGCAAAGTCAAAGCATTCTCACCCGGATACATGAAATATAATTTCATTAGCTGCTGTTTTAGCATGGTGTCGTAAATATTGATGATTTACTCAGAGGGCGCATGTATAGGCGGTGACCTCAAACTGAGCTTTTAAGCTAATTATCTCTCCTAAAAAAAAACCTGTGGAAGGCTATTTTAATGTGTGCTGTGTGCGTATTAGTGCCGGTGCAAAAAGCGGAATTCAATAAGTCACACGTACAAATTACTTACTACCCGTGGATAATGGTGGTATAACCTCTGGGGCAACACAACAAAATATAAATACAAAATCATATTATGTATTTTGTTTTTTTTTTAACCAGCATAAAACCTGTGTATTTCGTACATACAGACACCGCGGCCTAACCGATTAAGATCCCACTTTAAAGCAATTGAAGCGCGAAAGCCTTTCAAAGCATTGACCTCTGGCTGAGTTGTTGTCATATTGCGCGCGTCAATGAAATGAGTGTGGGTGTGGAATGGGGTGGGGAGATACAAAGCAGAAAGTGTGCCCATCATCATGCATGAAGCATGAGTACTACTTTTTACTTTTTACCTTTGGCTTTGGCTTTGGCTTTGCTTCTGCTTTGAACTCGTTCACATATACCACTGCGAGGCGTTTTCATACACAATAAGTGTACAGAAGATTTATCGCTGCCCGATTTTCTAATTGTGATTAGTTTGGGATTATTTATGTGACAAGTCTATTTTTATTTACCACACTTTTTGGTGTTGGCTGACTGGTTGGAGACCAGATGATGGGATAGCGATACATAGTAATGGGTAGGTAATGTTGAACAACAAGCCGACGACACATGTTGATTTTTTTTAGATTTTCCTTTAAAATATTAATAGATTGACATTTCATGGGCGTTTATTTACTTACTGTGTTAACTGTGTTCCTTAGCCTAAGATGTAGCAAAGGTAGGAACTTCGACATCGACTATTTTCTGACATAAAGACGATTGGCAATATTGGCATTGTTGTTTAAATACAAAATGGCTTGCTTGGTATAAGATTGCTTTTCGGATACGAGATGCATTTCTAATGCTAAGCGCTTTTAACAATTAAATTGACTGGTAATTTTGGAGCGCAGCACAAAAGGATGTATATCCGAATACATTTTGCACATTATGGTAATATTAGGGTCTGAAATGGTGTGTCGCAACTATGGTTAAGAAGAGTTTGAAATTATTTGAGGTGACCCATACACAAGCAAAAATCCAAAAATGAAGTTTTTTAGCATAACTTACAGTTAGCCAAGAATTTATAGTCGTTTACCATCGTTGTTCTAGAGTTGAGTTTTTGAAGGGTGTTAAGGCACTACATTACTTACTTGGAGTCAAATGTATATGAGTCAAGGGCATTTATAGCTTCTTGACTTTCCGAAAATATGGGAAACAAAATTGAATGCATGTGATTTTCTTACTTACAGTTTATGGAAAATTTGTTGGAGAAAACATTTTAAGAAATAAAATCCTTTCTAGTTAGCGAAGATTTTGAGAAAAATTGATTTGTTTTAAAAAGCCCAGAATCATATTTGTTTTATAAGAAAGAGCCATGCAACTTTTTAATATATTCAATATTTCTGAAGTTATATCATATAGAGTATTTTTACCTCAAAATCGGATATACATATATCCTTTTCTTTACCACCTTTTTCGCGTCTGAACTTCAGGAATATCTATCTTTATGAGGATTTTTTTTGAACAAATCAAAATTGCTATAAGCCTACTCAACACAAACAGACAAATGCAAAACATGCATTCAATTTTGCGCAGAGGCACCCGCATCTTTTACCAGAGTTGTATTTTTATTATATGGTCTTGCACATTATTAAATGGCGTGGAGCCCTGATACGGTTCATTCCGTGGCTATTTGGGTAATTGCTCACCCATTCTTCTCTACTTCTCTACTTTTCTACCTTTTTCGAGGCAAAATGTTTTTTATGGTGCTGGGGTTTTACTGCGCAGATCGTTTTAAGTTTACAGTTTAGTGTTTACAGAAATTGACGCGAAATTATCTAAAAAAAATATTCTTTATACAATACAATTGACAAAAGATTTACTTAGATCTATGTCTTAAATACTAATTTAATTCTGATGGAGGCATAACATCCAGCAGCAACGTGTTCCTCCAAGCACTCATGCATTTCACACCATTCGTGATAGAATGCAGGGTGCAGATAGGTTAAAGAATCAGGTTGCACACTCTCAGATGCAATGTCAGCAGACTAATGGGAAGCTATGTTCTGCTTCGGGTTTCTCCATGTGAACTTATGCTGTGCTTACTTATATAAATAATATATGACATCTATTGGGCAAGTACTAAAAGCTCCCAAAGCTAAATGTGTGTTCTCCCCTTATTTGCCATAAAATACTTCAATCCTTATAGTTACTATAACCATCTTTATTTTATTATTATTATTTTTTATTAATTCTAAATTCGATGTGAGTAGATATCAATTCTTTTCAATAAAAGTCATAAAGAATTTAAAAAATTTTTCGTCTTCCTTTAGAAATTCCCTATAAAAAAAATATTGTCCACTCCAATGAATACCAAGTACATAATACAAATACAGACCATACATCCATATGAAATTCAATAGAATTTATTTTCTATTTCAGGTAATATCCCGACTGATGATGTGCTAAAGCAATCGCCTCGAGGTGTAACAACATCGTCATCTTCGTCCTCCTCTTCCTCGTCGTCGTCGCCATCCTCATCTTCTATATCGATTATAGCGTCACCAGTCACTTTATTGTCGTGTAATCCAGCAGCAGTGGTCTTTTCCGCAGACCTACCTGATATCGGTAGCAGTGTCGGCGTGGCCAATAAATTGCGAACCAAACGGAAAACTCACTTCACGACAAAGCAATTACCCACGGAGAGTGTCGATGACAACAGCATTGGACAGAATCGTCGGATTGTAGAAAATAAGAAGCAGAAAAAGGAATCATCATCGAAACGTTTATCGCCAACACTGGTTCCAAGCCAACAACAAACGGGCCAGCATCAGTCTCATCAGCAGGCCACTTCTGAGGCTGCCACTGCATTATATCCCGGGAAGATGCTTAGCGATCGAATGCTGCTGAGCGGATACAACGCAATCGAAAGTAGTAAAAAACTCTGTGATAGTTCGTCGGCTTATTTATTTCTGGAGAAAGTGAAGAATGAAACTCAAATGGAGTCCTTGAAGGACAATGAATCGACAAATAACAACAATGTGAACAGTAGAAGTAACAACAACAACAATAACACAAGCAGTAACAGTAATAATAATAATAATAGTCCAAGTAGCTATAATCCTAGCGGGAACAGTAATACCAACAATAACAATAGCAACATAATCAATAATAACAATAGTAATAGTAACTCAAATGCGAGCAATAATAGCCTTAAGAGGGAAAGACTTAGTCCGGGCACCAATGGCGATGTGCAGTTTTCGTTATCAAGGTAAGATTTCTTTTGAAAATACGATGTTTTTAAATTGTTTGTTGTGCTTTAGATTGCTTCTCTCTCAGTTTGTAGATTATGATATGTTGTATCTTTCCACCCTTTGGCGCGAAGCAAGTAAGGGCTTTTACCACGACGGGTGTTCGAGGAAGTTCTTGAATATTTTAAAGATTTTCCAGGGAAAAAACCAGTCGATTACAAAAGTCGATTATATTTATTTTATTTAAAATAATTATTATTCTGTCCAAACTATCGATGTTACGAATCCACCAATAATCTGTTTGACCTCATATCTAATTCGACCCGTGAAGAGTACATCCGCGATGACTTGGTCTTTAAAACGAAGGTTCGGTTTTCCTTGTAGTCTCGAACCTGGGGGCTGGAATTCAAAGATCCTCTTTTTTGGAGCATATTGTCCATTCGCTCGGTATGGCCGAGCCAATGTAGTCGACGATTCCTGCTTTTCGTCAAGCATTCGGCGCCGTATAACAGATCTGGCAGAATAAGTGTTCTATAAAGAGCATATATTTTGTCCTTCGAGTTTGGAGTGTCAAACCCATTCATTTCGCCAAACCGAAGTTGCAGCGGTTTCCTAGGGTAATTCTTCGTCGGATCTCCACTAAGTTGCCATTCGTGGAGTTGATATTTACACCGAGGTAAATGAACTCCTTAACTACCTCGATAGGTTCTGCTGTCAACAGTGACATTGTGTGTTCTGACATTTCAGTTCTGACAGTATCCCGAGAAAGGCAATTTTATATATATAATCGCCTTTCTTGTAGATGCAGCATATGGAGCTGATGATCCAGTTATTAGGCTCCATAATGCTGTAGTCCTATTCTTCTATCCAAGTCCAATGAGGTTATGACACGGAATAATGGATCCAGCTCTTGGATTAGACTTTCCGGACTGCAGTAATAATAAAATAAAATAAAACATATTATAACTTATGACATATGTATGTGTATGTCAATTTCCGCTAAAATTGAATTCCATTGTCCTCGAATCAGTTTCTCTGAGCCATTTAGATCCAATTCCATCTAAAACTTAATTTTTTATCAAATTTAAACATAGAACTACAAAAAAAAAACATTCAAATAAATATTTATTTTTTTCCAAACCCAAATAACCCACACAACCGCACACCCTGAAACTATTGAAACTCAAATATCATTAACATTCTTTCCAAACAGCCCACTGTGTGCTTGAACGAAAAAAATTGTATGTATTTTCTGCTTGACCAAGTGAATGAGTTTTCAAGATTAATTCATAAAAATATGTCTTGCTTTGTTTTAAGTCAGCAATTTTGTAATCCCAGATACCAATCTCCATCTCTATGTTTGTACTCGTTTACACACTCGCAATTTTTTTTTTTTACTTCACACTTGCTGTTCTCTCCCATTCATCCTTCTAAACATGCGAAAACTTTTGTTTGTAGGTTTATTCATAAGACATAGTAAATGATAGTGATCGATTGCTTCCAAAATAATTAAGATGAACAAATGATGTGATGAGTTTTGTATAGATTTTTCAGCTCTCTAAATTTATTTGTGCGTGCGGTGCACATTTGTTATTTGAATATTAAATTACTTAACCAACGAGGTGCCGAAATATTAAAATTTGAATAAAAATTAGCATCGATTAGTTAGCTATCAAATTTCTTGTGCAAAATCAGAGTCGTGCTCACCACAATCCATACGAGTGCCGGCTTGTCTTAAGCATGTACAATTTTATGATTTGGATATATTCTGGAGACTCAAGGAGAACTTAAATATGTACATATATTTTTGGCACTAAGAATGCAATTTTTAATGGACGGACAAACGTGCAAAGCTTCAAGCGATAGCTTTTCAATATCATGAAAGAAAGAGCTCATAAAATGAAAAATGAGCTCTTGAAACCCTTTGCTTTTGAAAATGTTAAAATAGCTGTTTTAGTTTTTGAAAAATATTAAAGTTTGCCCCTTAATTAAGACAAAAAAAAATCTCTTGAAACACGTGTCCAATTATTTTGTGTTCCCCATCACCATGTATAATTTCAGATCATAATGTTTAGCGGTTTCAACAAATTTCTCAAATAATTTTATCTTCTCTATCAACTTGGAACCTTACAAAATTAACAATGTATCTATCCCTCCCGGTGAAGGAACTAGAGGTGCTAAGTTCACAGCGCTTCCGGAAGACACTTGACTCCATATGCCCAATAAATATTATTAAATCCCACTTCCCGACCACCTGGAATGGAATATTGATAAGTGTATGGGCCGAGTGATACCATCGTGTGCACAGATGGTTCCCTTATGAACGGAGTCTAGTTAAGTGATTACCGGATTAAATTATCTGAATCCTTAGATAGATGAAGAGAAGGCCATCTGGATATAAGCAACCAATGATCGCACAGTAAATTAAAGGACAGTTTTTATAACTTACATAAAAATCTTACAAGGACTTTTTAATTTTGTAGGAAATGATTTTATATTTAAACGTAACATTTATTTGGAAAATGTATTTGGAATTTCGAAAAGAATTACGTCTACAGCATACCGAATAGTGGCATGATCTTGCATGATGAAGACAATCGAGGCTGTTTGTTGATGATCCATAATTAAGTAGATCCCTAAATATCTGCACGGACTGAAAAGATGTGTCTTAAAATTGTTAATTCGCCTTGACGCTGCTGTCAGTGCCCTCAACGAGCATCTTAAACCCATTAGAGTCACAACCTTTATCTGCGATTTTCCGGTTTTTGGCAGAACAAGACTGGCAAATAAATACTTCCTTCGTAAATATTATCTCAATAAAGTTTATATGGCCAACCTTCTTTACGTGCTTGGTGTCTTCTTTTTGTTTTCTACAAACGTGGCCCAGTCCAAGTGGTTTTTGTTTTTAAGGCCATGAAAACGCCCCTTAGATGAAGAAGTGGCCCTTGAAACTTATCGAATTTTGGAACAAAAATAATATTAAAAAGATATTATACAGTGATTATTCATCACTTAATGTTTATCCTAACTACATCAATTCATAACCTATAATTCCTCAAAATGCAACAAGTTATAATGAAAAATAAATTTATTACTTACTTACTTACTTCAATTTTAATCAACGATTTAAAACGTTGATAAAACGTATCTTATTGTTGATGGTTTTATCTTGGCAAAAATACATTCAGAAACTAAAACCCACATTATACTTAGAAAGCTAAAAATAAATAAATCACATAGTTGTGAAACATTTTCAAGGAGAAAATTAGACTCTCTTTAATGTGTCATGATGAATGGAAGTACGTCCACTTGAATTAAAGTATATTCGTTGGCCTTACCAAACTTCCATCAGAGAACGGATTTCAGTTGTACAATCCTTACTTGGGGCTTTTCACTTCCAGCGATTCCAAACCCTTTTTATTAAACATTTAGCGTATGTGTCACACTTTAGATTCAATCTCAATTCAGCCAACTAGTCATTTTCAATTTCATAACTTCATAGTTAGTGCTCGTTCGTATTGTTGCAACAAATTGCATGTATCACGACTTTTTTCTACTCCTGTTTAGCAATCCTATTCACTACTCTGTCGCTCTTCCTCATACATCCGGTCGCCTATGTATATCTGCTACAGATATCATTCAGTTTACAAAGAGTTAAGGTATCCTCTTAAAAATTCCCGCGTCAAAAGTCGCATACAAATCAACACAACTAGTACCAGTTGTTAGTGAATGCACTTTTAGCTCAAACTTAACCTGACTGCGATTAAGAAAAGTAAAAAAAAAATCCTTCGCGTGATTCCATTAATCCCAACACCAACTTACAGACGTGACACGATACGATACTTTTGCCAGTATTAATTCCTGCACTCGCTCTGAGAAGAGCTTGCACATCACATCCATTTGGAGCAAATCCGAGCATACGATGGGGGCTTAGATACTCTCCTCCAGATACATGTGGAATTTCGTAATAATATATCCGAATCCAAACTTCTGTGGGTCGCACTCGCTGCTGCCGTTTGTCGTCTCATTTTGTTGTTGCTAGAGCAAGTTTTGTGTACATATTTCTCACTAAAGCAATTTTCGTGTCTCCGGATCCAGAGTTATCGTGATTTTTTTTATTGTTTATTATTGCAAATTGGTGCTGCTGAATTGAAGCAAGCTGATAGGATCTCCATGGTGTGGATGTAAAGACGAAAGAAAAAAAGCCATTTGTTTTGTTAAAATGTAAAAATTTAATTGGAATGCGATGTGGTTTGCCTATCATGCGATGTGCTAGAACGAGTAACGATTATTATCGAAGCGATTTGGTGTGGGGGCTGGTTGTGAAATTGTTTTATGATTTATGAATGGATCTGCGGACTAATGTTGACAATTGGCAACACGATTAAATTAATGGACACTTTTATACAAATCAGTAATAATTGAAAGGAAACATCTGATAATTAAATAACGTATAATAAAAAATGTATGTTGAATGTGAATGGGTTAGCAGTTTTGGTTTTGTCAAATCCAAAGCTTAAATTTCTTAATGAAAACGAAAGTTTTAACTGAATAGTATGTCAGTTATAATTTTTTTTAGATGCCATTGTAATTTTTTGACAATTCGTCCACTATTACTGAAAAAGTTGCATTTGGCGTCACCGTGGATTTACTTTATGATTTTATTTTTAGAACTTAAATCCCTTTTAATCTCCAACTGTGGCACCTTCATCTTTTTCATCTGACACCCTTCGATATCTTTTGAAGACAAACGGCGGCTATTCCTTTTAAAGTTGCATCACTGTGATCCAATAAAGCAATTAGCCAGGCCTCCATCGACTACACCATACTAGCCCAACTTCATTTTTTTAAATCCTTTCATGTCACCATCCTCTCCCGCGCTTTTAAAGAAGCCCTATAATGACTACAAAAAAAACTTGATGTCCGCCAAGGACATTGCCATTTTCTCAGACAGTCAAGCTGCAATCAGATCCCTGTAATCAGTCTCTAAAAACTCCATCGTGGTCCTAGACTGACAATCATCTATTTAGGTATGGCGGATCAGTGTATCATTCACCTTTGTTGGGTGGCGGTAGACAGGGACATTCCTCGGAATTGTAAGGCTAATAAGCTTACCAAATTATGATTGGTTTAGTGGAATCACATGTCTAGCGACTAAACAGATTTTTCCAAAGCTGGATCTGAAACTCCAACCCTAAAAACTTGATATCTCTTAGCAGAATAAATATTAGTACAATAAGCGAAATTACTGGACACTATCATATAGGCAAGCATTCTCAAGGCTTCGCCAGAAGCTCCAATTGGTTTAACGAGTTGGGAGGAACTTTTTCCTAGATCGATATGGTATAACAACGGACTATGTATTGCCTTAACACACTTCTTCTTTACCTAACCTAATAATCCCTTTTTGCTTTTAATTACAGATCGCGAAGCGCGACACCTTCATCGTTTCGGGGTACACCACCTCAGGCGACACACTCAAACAACGATATTCAACTACACAATCTAAATCTGTCAACGAATTTGCTATCACAAATTCAAAGTCGGAATCCGGATTTCCCCACAAGAAACTATTCAGATTTTATGCGCAGTTTAGCCGCCAAGTACAACAATAGTAATCCAAATGAGTAAGTTAATGTTCACCAAATAGTGGTAAGTCTTATCGTACAAGTCTTGATTTTACAGCTCTGGAACATCACGCCGGGGTACATTTTTTGAGAATAATAAAATTAGTCAAACCAACAAGTCTGCCGTTAATAATAGCACTAACAACAGCAGCAACCTCAAGGACCAACAACTTTCACCCTCAGAGGCTGTAAAGGCATCGCAAAATGTACAAAATTTGGCGGCGAGTTCGCCTGGTGTGCCTCCATTTGTACAAACTTTTCTATCAAGTCTTCCATTCTCGCCGGGAGTTTTTCCACCTCTAATAGACATGAGTAGCACGCAAGCTTTGGTTACTTTGGTAAGATTTTTTTTTACTTCGCTACAAAGTGAACTGGCTTACGAATATTCTTGAATATTTTAGGCACGCGCAGCAAAGGAAGCAGAGATCAAGAACATCCTCATATCGGCACAAAAACGGTCATCACTGTCCAAAAGCAGTACTTCACAATCGCCTGGACCAAATCTCACAGCTGCCTTGCAGCAAGCTGCACAATTTGCGTCACCAGCATTACTCTATTCAGCACAGTTACAACAGCAACAACAGCAACAACAATCACAAACCCGACAATCTAGTCCAATTCAAGATACGTCTGCAAACACATCTGGAGAGAAAAATTTGACTGCATCACCTTTAGATTTAAGTTCGGCACCGCCAGCAAAACGCTTTAAGGCTGAGTCCACGTCCAGTGGTGGATCGGAGAAAAGTCCGACCCGGGATAGTATTCCAGGTACAAGTGGAAGTGTTCCAACGCCAGTCAAATCACCAAAGGTCAGCGCAGCAATTGCACCTGCCAACAGTGAAACAGCTATACCTGCAGCGGCAACAACAACGTCGATTGTACCGCTTAGGCAGTGTCAAGCTCAAAGTGATGAAGTGAATGCCTGGAGTATTGATGACGTTTGCACATTTGTCGGGAGCATAGATATTTGCGCTGAATATGCTCAGGTAAGTGAAATTCGTGAAAACTTACGTCAGACTATTCCTGTGCCTTTGAGATTTTTATGGATTAAATTGTCCATTTTTAAAACGTGTGCCATTTGCTACCCACAGTATTTTTCAAAATATGTTGCTTTATTAAATAGCTAGTGTAAACCTTTCAATTGTATATGGAATATAATTCGGCACATTACTATATTAACGTTGCAGTAGCCCATCATCCCAATTTTGCGGTACATTTTTCCTCAATTTTCAAATTCTTCAGTGGTTATACTTCGACACCAATAACAAATTTGGTGTAAAGCTGATTTCTTTCGCACTTACATATACAAAAGAAAATTTGAAAGAATATAAACACGAACTTAATCACCACATTTTATTTGTTTTTCTTAAGGCCCATAGTCTGTAAAGATACCAGTAAGATAGGAAGAACATCGTCTTCTCTGAAAAAAATAAAGTGCACGACTGCGTCATATAAAACTTTCTCGCTACATGATGTGCATTTTTAAATCGCCGCAAAAAGAATGGTAACATTTGATTACATTCCAAAATTTTTCAAAAACCGCACCTTCGATTTTGATGTAATAAAATACAAAAATTGATCAAAATCGTTATAGCCGTTTTTGAGATAACGAATTTAATTTCAATTTAAGAAAATCGTTATATAAAGACATTGGCGGCTTTATAAATTACAGTTAATCGATTTTTTTTCCAAAAACTGAGTATACAGTATTTTTGGCCCCATCCCTAGTATCCTTAGTACAAAGAAAGACCAATAGCAAAAAATAAAAAGATGCCCCGAGATGTAACCCCAAAAACCTTATATACGATTGAAGCAAATCCGTCGAACCGTTTCGCTATACGGCGCCCGGACAGACAGATGACGGACCCACTTTTTTGGACTTCTCTATAGTCGTAATATCATCCTTCATACTCAGTTTGAGCTCGAAATTCCCGCACGATCGCAATAACTTTCTCTTTAGTATACTAATGCACACAACAAAGTTAAAAAATGAAAAAAACATAAGAGATGATACTCCAGGAGTAATGTTCGGAAGTTATACCAGAAGATAAACAGAACTTGTCAGGTAACAAGACCCCAAATTTGTAGAAGAGTTACAGGCGGCGCTATATATATGGAAACCATTTCCCGCTAAACGGCGAATACGACACAAATCCGTTAGGCAGAGCAAACCATTCAACATTGACGAAAGTCAAGAATTCCATCCACCCGATCAAAAGAAAAGAGAGGATAGCAATATCCGAAATGAAACTCAACAAGGCGGCGAATATAGGCTTAAGGGTGACCCGATGTCAATTTTTATCACTTATGTTGAAAATACTGATAAAACAATTATGGAAAGGAAACATTGCGAAAGTCGAGCGAGTTCGCAATATCGCAGTGTTGTATTTAAGTTTTTCGCCCATAAACGCTTTGTAAATTAACCAGATCGCAAATCAGGGTAAAAATATTTCAAGCATCGCTTAGGGATGATATCAAGATATATTTAGAGATATCAAATATGAGATATTTCCAACGAGGTTTTGCATACTTTGAGTTTAAACGTCTGGCCAAAATCAGTTCTAATTCTAAGTCAAAACAAATTAATCTTTTAATTTTGCGTATTTTTTATTTCAAAAAACTATTAACGCCTTACAAAACCACCATCAAAAACAAAAAAAAATCTGTCAAAGCATCTTAAAAAAACAAAACAAATATCCCTAGTCACGTTGCTCCGTTTGCATACAAGAGAAAACAAACATATAACTGACCAAAAGTCCCACCTTTTCGCAACACCATACAAAGACCGAAGAGGTTAACGATCATATAATTAATGATCTGACATAGGAATTGCTGCATTGGTACCTTATTTACCAGCAGATATCAGTTCACCCTACGGAACTGTAACAAGTCGTCATTTCTTATACATTTTAGTGCAACTTTTTGCTCATTTTTCCCTCTGTTTTCCTGTCTTGTTTTGTTGATTTTCACTGTAGCGACGCGGCGCCGCCGCATGCCGAACGTCACCATCACCGTCGCCGTCGCCCGGTCGTCTCTCACATCATCTTGAGTTTCCATTCCAATCCGGTCTAGCGTTACTTGGATTCTCTTAATTTCTCTCCTTTGACATGCGAATGCGAAACAAGTTCATGACTGAAGTGCATATAAATTGAATATTACCAACAGGTCCGAGATCAAGCTAGGCGACGCGTCCCCATCTCGCGTTCGCGTGTATCTGTGCATTCGTATCAGTGTGATACTTAAGATATCTGGTGCATTTACGCACAACTTATATGGATTGAATTGGTCTGGTCTGGCCTGGCCTGGGACAAGGCATCCTGATCTCTTGGATGGCCCCAGGTTGGATTCGGAAAATGAATCTCTCGAAGCATTTTTGTTTTTCATCTTAGGTAGATATTAGGTACATAGATATATTTGTTGTGCCCTCTTTCATCGCACATAGGATCCGCAACTTTAACTTTGCTAATTTATGAATTACTCGTTTGTTGCGGTATCGTAAGGGGTGACCGGCCAAAGTCCGGGCGGGACGTCGGCGACACGTTAAGATGGCTAGCATGTTATGGAAAAAATCGAACTAGATTACGATTATTTGGTATTTGGTACGACCGGCGGTCTTCTCAGACTGGTTTTTCTATCTTTGTCGTTAGGCGGTGTGTTCCAGTTGTAGGCCTCCTTTTTTCTATTAAGGCATTTGCAATTATTATTGATGTCCACACATGTCGGGCGTAATCGTATTTCTTTTATATTAGAGCTTAGGAACGTAACATACACGAGCCGGAAAATCGATTCAACCGATTTCACATTTTACGACTTTGGTAATAGGTCTCGAATCAATCGAACGTTAGGTTAATTTTTTTTTTCAGCAACTCTACTGAGACTAAGACTTGTGCTATGTTTGGTATTGGTACTATAAATTAGCAGAGAAATAACATTTATAACAACGTTAATGATTTTGTTGAAGGGAGGAGAAATTGTTACGATCTGGAGTAGGCATTAAGTGGAAGTGTCTGAAAGTGGAATGAAACTATGAAAGTCGAGAGTCGATGTTAGACGTGTTTGCTGCAACTTGTGAACGAGCAGTTTTGCTTTTAACTGCATGGGCGTTGTTGGATTCACATAGAGTCATTGACCTTCATGTTGTTTTAATTACGCAAATAATGTTGAAGCGATTGACATCTGATGGTCTGTTGTTATTGTAATAAACTTGACCTAGCGATGGAGAGTTTTAAATGCCATCGGTATTTATTGGAAAAATTGTTTGAATAATAAATGATTCACAATGTTCCTACTTCATAACGAATAATATTTTATTTTTTATTATAGTATACTAAAAAAAAAGTTATATCGATCTTGCGGAAATTTCGAACTCAAATTGACTATAAAGAAGTAGGTAAGAAAATTAGGTCCGCCAATATCGTATAAAGTTTTTGGGGTAAAGGTTTTTTTTATTAAATCACTAAGATGTCAATTATTTACTCAAAAATGGTAACAAGGATTTTAGACTGTTTTTGTACTTTGGATACTTGGAGTGGGCCCGAGAAAACTGCATACTCAGATTTTTGAGAAAAAAACGTTGCATGAGATGCGTGCATGAGATGGCAACAGTTGATCACATAATACTTCAAAATTATTTTAAAACGAAAGTTCGGCTTCAAGATATTATTGTGCGGCAGATGATAGATCAGATAAATAACGGCCATTAGTGGCTCGATTGGAGACGTTAATATCGCACATGAAAGGTTAAATAGTTCTCATTATAATTTAATATTTTTTCTTCTAAACCGCCTTTTTTCTTAGGAGCTTGTTGGAAAAATTATTTAAGAAACATCAAACAAGCTCCAAAGTCTAAATGTGAGGCTTTAAGCAAAGCTTATAAGACCCAGCGCTGCCGAAACTACTGCATTAGCAGTAATATACAGCGATTTTATCATCCAATATTGTGTACCCCCGAAAGAAAATTATACTGCTCAACCGAAAGAACAACATAAAACTAAGAATGCAAAATAAAATGTGTTTAATGTTTACCTAATAATTTTATTTTACAAAAAAACAGTCTCTGTCCTAATATCGATTAAATGTATTTGTGAACTTAATACACCCACTTTCCAGTTGTCATTCGATTCTTTAAACCAATACGTTGTTTATTTATTTGTGTCTGTTTGTTTTGTGTCTGGTTGGATTTAAAATTAAATAAAACAA
Organism: Ferdinandea cuprea; assembly: GCA_963576555.1. Lineage (NCBI taxonomy): Eukaryota > Metazoa > Arthropoda > Insecta > Diptera > Syrphidae > Ferdinandea > Ferdinandea cuprea. The sequence continues at coordinate 30,983,862 of OY754958.1, forward strand.
ACTCTTTCATTCTTAAAAAGTACTGTCCAATACTGCGCAAAGGGATCAACTTATACTCCCCAACAAAATTGTAAATTACAATGCTTATTCATAAGCGGCATTCCCATCTCCATTCGAACCACCAACGGTCGTGATTTATCGACATAAGTTCTCTAGGTTTTCTAAGTAAACAATATGGCAGCGAAATTTATGCAATTGTGTTACTGCTTTAGGTATGGGGCCAGATTCTGTAGGTACATTTTGGCTTTACACATGATTGATAATAAGTTCTATCAATATACGTAAAATATTTGTAATAAAATATATAGTTTTAATATAGCTTATTTCGAATTCGTAATTAATGAAGTATTTCATTGCTCTTAACTTAAGAGTGTCTAGGACTTTCATAAAAAAAATTCATGTTTCAAAAACATGGCTTCTGAAAAGCGGACATATAAACAAATAGATAGAATTGCGGGACACGCTGTTTTGGTTTGTGTTCTCAGTTTCAGTTAGAAATTTCAGTGGCGATTGCAATAATTTTCTCTTTATACCCTATCCTAAGAGTATATTAATTTTGACACATAATTTGAAACGCCCATTAATATTCGTCGTAGACCCCTAAAAGTATATATATTTATGATTAGGACCAAAAGCTAAGACTATTATGAATGTCCGTTCATCCGTCCGTCCGTATCAACTTGAGGCCCTTAAATTTATGCTAGGAAGCTGAAATTTGGAAAAATACTTCTTATTGTCCCGAAATGGTAAATTGCCAATTTTTTTTTAAATACGACCATTGCCACCACGGCCACAATTTAAAAAAAAAAACGTTTTAAAGCTGTAGTTGAAGAGATGAAGGGTTAACAAAATATGGAGACACTGAACTCCTTCACAGGTTTTCCATATAACGCTTTTGCCAAGCCTACATTTTAAGGGCGTGGAAAACGAAAAAAAATATATCACAACATATTTTGCCAATATTTTTTCGAAAATATCACCCATACAAAGTTTATTTAGTTAACTTTTATTTAATTAGATTGTTTGTTAGATTAGTAAGATTGTTTGTCGAAAAATTATTACTGTGCAATTATATATTTTCACCCTAAATGGTGGGCTATTTACTACTACGTACTAAAAAAAAAATTAAAAAAAGCTGGGATTACAAATGTTTTACCGATTTTCATGGCCTATCATCAGATTCCTAATTTTCGATTTTAATAATTAAATTCGATAAAACACCTCCGAAACAGATGTAATCCAATCCTCATTTTGTTTATGTAGCCATCACAAGTTGTTGTTGTTTCATTCAAACCTTTCAATATAATTGAAACTTGACACTGCCCCAACTTAGTGAAAGTGTGTCAACATCTTAAGAGAATCTCGTCAGACATTCAATCTGCATCACCACAAAATTGAAGGTCCTTCCCTTTCTTTGTCTAAAACATATCTTCGCGCAAACGATGATTGGAAAATCCGGGCTTTAGGTCTGGAAGGGCGCTCAAAAAAGTTTTCACGAATTCAAATAAATGCTGGTGCGCGCCAACTTTCATACCCAACAGTTCTTCTTTTTTTTTGACAAATCAATTACTTAAACCGCATCTCATAACAAGACAAATATTAAAAAGCCACTTTAATGACCGTAATTAATGTGTTAATTATCTTTGCATCATCTACACGCAGTCATCTTCCATTGCCAACTTTGTTGTTTTACTCACCCTCCAATCGCAATCCCAGTTCCATTTTCAACTCCTTTACTCCACAAATTGAAAATAAAAAAAGTTAAAAAATAAGTTCATCGGTTCGAATTGAACTCAAGAATGTGGCGCGCGAGCACACAAAATAGTATTCGACGTCGTTAAAAGTATCATGATGAAGATTACAGCAGCGTTAACACCGTTTGCCGTGTAGGTGGCACCGATGCGGAAGTCATCGGTGGAATACGAACAGAAAAGAGAGAGAAATATTATAAGCAAACAATAATTGAGACAATAAAGTTATTAATTTATTAGATGACAACAGTGCTATGCACTTTGCCTGCCATCAAAACGGAACTGGCAGGCAAGGTCGATTCAGATTTGGAACTTAGGTTTGGCCATTTCTGAATAAGCATACCAAATTAAAACGTGATGGGCATTAACCTTAAATAACTAAAATGCCACAGGTCACGATTTAACAAAAAGCAGACCCATGAAAAATGCATAATATTGAATAAGGTGTGTCTTCTTGTTGACCGCAAGAAATTATTTCAGTGATTATTTTAATTAATTTTTTTATTTTCCTAAGTATTTCTTTGAAGTATGTACCTACCAACTATGTATAGTGAAGGTTAAATTAATCCTATAAGTATATATTGTGTGATTAGAAATGAAGGACATGGTATAGGTAATTGGTCAGAGAAAAAATGTTGCCAGCAAGGGTTTTGAATTGTTTTACTTTTAGATATGATAATTAGATATAGGTTTCTAAATACACTTTTGGACCAACATTAACCTTTGCACTCAGCACCCGTGGCATTGAAATATTCCAGGAAACTTCAATGCAGATAAACTCGTAAATTATGGAACCACACTGCCTAGTATTTAATATGGTAAGGTTCCTTAGGCATTCCAATGGAATTGCATATGCTCTCTCTCAAAAATTAAAAGCCCACTTTAATGCTGATCTTGAGATCTGCCAACTATGGATGTTTAAAGTGTCTTTCGCTAGATAAAAAGCTGTATATGGTTATTAAAAAATCAAGCGGCTGCTGGACCTTCTCAAACTTCCCAAGTAGCTCTCAAGTTATCAGTAATACCAACATACACAAGTCGAATACTGCAATAAATAACTCCCATGATCTGATAACTTAATACATGCAGTTTTGGGCTCAAACAATACAAATCCAATACCAATCGAACGACAGAAAACCTCTGACGCTATCCTTCGAACGATAGAGATGGGAGAAAAGTTGTTTTGAACTTGTCCACATATAAACACATAGATCCACGTATTATCACAATGTACCTTATTATCCTCTAAGTGAATCGGCCATTCCGACTGCCACATCAACCTAACCTAACACTCATTACCGATTGAATTTTCACAAAAACCATAGTCACGTGTAACATCTAGAGTCTCTACGAAAGTAATTATACATACATAATTCGCCTAATGCCACTTAATTGAAATGAATTTGTATTGCGTCCTCCAATTAACACTTAAAAACAATAAACATTCCAATGCCACCCATATGCGCCTACATTTCCGGTATATTATGCACACGGCATTCCTTCTATAAAACTGTCAATGTTGTCTTTATGTCCATTCGTAGTAGGCACTTTGTCACTCAGCGGTTATGATACGTTCGTCCTTGACGCTAGTCTACAACGGATCACAAATCAGCTCACCTTACTCACCTACCATCACCTCGGTTGTGTGCTGTCAAGTAAACTTATCACTGCTGCAACACGAATACGATACATTTACCTAACAATTGTTGATCTGCTCTGATTTTTCTCCTTCTGACCATAGATACAGAATTATTTGTTTATTATGCAAAAGCAAACAAACAGATAAAATAATAATACAAAAAAAAACAATAATTAATGATCCGATGGCAGATCATTTGACTTCATATGACTTTAGACTTCACCTATCTATATACTCCAACGATGTTGACGTTGCTGTTGCCTTAGCAGTATCTATACTGGTATCTATTAGCTAAGAAAAAAATATTCATAATAAAAATAAATAACACCATACTGATAATCAGACCCCAAAGGCCGGCTCAAATGTCGATATCTTGGGCAAAAGTGTAAAGAGCAAACCGCCACGACGATACGACAGCTAACTATAACATTCCACAAGTCGGTAGGTAGGTTGGTATCTGTTTAGTTTCCCCGTTCCACCCGGCTTCCCCCATGCAATATAACCTTTTGCGAACGGGTGAAATAAGCACACACAAAACTAGACTGCTAAAGATGAAGATGAAATAAGGCGGTAGAAGCACACACACAGACAGAAAATGAAACTTCAAACTTATCTCTCTCGCTGAGGCTAAAGTTGATGCCTCTTGTGCCTGGTCTTTATTTGCCATCAAAAGGCTTTGCGGCTGCGCGCAGCTCTCTTTAACAGCGGTGGCACTAGCACAACAGCGCAGCAGTTCATAATGCTTAATATATTGGTGTGTGTGCTCGTATTTACTCTGACATTTATCCGCAGATATTGTTCGCTAAGAAGAAGCAAAAGAAACGAAAAACTGAAAACTGAAAACCGGAGCGACAGTGGCAGTGGGGAGCTTGGGGTTCAAATTTACAAAGAACCATGGACGACGCCTACATAATGCCGTGTCAAATGCAAAACACCAGAGCACGACATTTTCGCTTTAAACCAGCTCGACCAGATATTCTATATGTATGGCAAGTTCAACCTATCCAATAACTAAATAAAAAACAAAACCAATCTTAACTATAAATATGAGCATGAGAGAGAGCAAAAGCCATCCAGGCTAGGGCAGATCAGAGAACACATCAAACCCAACTCCGTTCCGACATCACTGTTGTACGCCTTCTGCTGATGCTGACGCTGAGTGCTCGCGCTCTGCTCTGCTCTACTCTGCTCTGCTATGAAGATGAAGTGATATAAATAAATAATCAAATAAAAACAATATAATTATTATTTCTGTCTTTTTGTCGTATAAAAATAAAACCAATCGCTGTTTACTTTGGGTATTTACAGACACAGATTGTATCTGCGTGTGCATTAGATCTTCTCTTCTCTTTTGGCGTGTTTTTGTTTAATGATTCTCATTTCTTCATAATGATTGGCTGTCGTTTGGATATTATTTTATAACACAAATTTTTCGCATAAATAATATTGAGTAGAAAATAAAGAAAAATTGTTGCACCGGTTTATAAAGGTCGTCATAAAGAGGTATAAAGCTTGGGAAATACTTGTAGGAGTGTTGCCTAATCAAAATATACAAGCTTTTTTTCATTGTTATGGATTAAAGAGAGTAACAGGAGCAATTTCAGGGCTAACTTTTTACCTGTAAATTGATTTTTTAAAAATTTCTCTCACTTTAGTCAATAATTTGCCAAATATGTATGTAGTTGGCGTTGAAAAGAATTTGCTTACATCGAATTTATCCTTTAAATAAAATGTATTTCAAATTTAGTGAACGTGAGCTATATAAACATTAGTGAAATTTAAATCATATAATCCACGTTATGTGGTACCTTCGTGTAAAATTTAAAATTTAAAATTTAAAATATATTGGAAACCAAATAGGGAAGAGAGAATGAAAGAAGAAGAATAAAATGCCCTGCACGCTTTAAGGAAGCCTTTGGGAAAAAATTGGGCTTACGTCCGATTCCGAAGATGTTGCGCTGGCTGAACACCGCCATTGTTATTTGACTAACGCACTTAATCTGTCGCTGCCATGTGTAAACTTTGAATTTCACGTATCGGCCCATCCTTTGGAACTTTGACTGTTGTGTTTAGTTTTTTTTTTTTTTTTGTCAAATCGGCTGTCACCGGCGATTGCATATTGCGATACCAAAGGAATAAACTGATTTTTTGTTTAATTTTTAAGTCCCTCAGTTTTAAAATTTTATTTTAAATTACAACAAATCTTTTTAAAGATCATTCATATGAGAGCGAATAGCGAACTGCGAACAAGGGAATATTCGTAAATTCTGACATTTCTTTTTTTGGTCGCAGGTATCCGCGAATCTGATTTGTAAAAGTAAGCAGCAAGATGTGTCAATTTTAAGGTTATGTTCGAACGGTTTTTTTTTAATTCGTGGATTTGTGGATCGCGACTGTATTACGTGGATTATGAATTAAGTGCGAAAGTTCGCGGCAAGAATTTTTCTATTCGCGATAAAATTGTTAAACTTCTTATACTCCTTGTTATACTTTCGCAATTTGCTCTCATGTGAATACTCCTTTTTACATGGGTTACACAGCTTAAAAAAATCTAATTTTTTTATTGTATTTTTAATTTCTACAACATCTCGAGAATATTATCCTAAATTTTCGAATAGAAGTTTCGGAGATACAGCCTTGGGAAGGTGCGCACTCAATTGAATCACGAGGTTTATTTGAGGTTATCCAAACTTTAAATGCGTTTTTCTCGAAACCGTGTTTTCTAAGTCGGTTTTCAAAAGTTCTAGAAACCACTTAACCGATCTTGATGAAATTTTCCAGATACAATTCACGGGGACTTGGACGAAGAATTTTTTTTTTCAATCACAACTATTTAAAAAAAAATTTGAGCAAATTTTACCAATATTAGCATGTTTTTTTGGAAAAAGGTCTGCCAAAAATTCAATTTTTGCCTTCGTCCAAATTCTAGTTTGGATTCACGATTTTTTTTTTTTTTTGAAATGCACATCTAACTACGATAAATCTGCCAATATAGCAAGGCTGACTGCAATGACAAATGCTTTCGTTCTCTCAATTTTTTAACCAATCAGATATTTTTGCGCCAGGCTGTCAAAGTATGAAAAGGTAGAAAATTCGGCTATATTGGCAACCGTCATCATCAATGCGATATTTGAAGGTCACCTACCATAAGAAAACGGATTCTATAGGCCCAAACCTTAAGCCCAATTTTTTGAATCTGAACAAGTTCAATGCGAAGGGAGTAACAGCCTAAAGATGAACTAGACGGCAGAGACCGGTTGTCCAAATGCGGCTCTACAGCAAAGAGCCTCATTGACTATGTCACGAAGAGTACGATTAAAGAACAAGGCCATCTGTTGCGCGATAAGTCATAGTCTGTGGCTACCTTCGATATAGTAAAATGTTAAAGACCTTAATTTTCTTTGGCAGAAATACAATCCGTATGCTCGTCAGGGTATTAACAACACACTGCATCATTGGAAACATGGCTAAAAGACTTGGAGTTTTTGCCATCGACTTACGCATAGACAAAGAGAAATCGAATAAGCGGAACATTTCTTACCTCTTATCTATTCTTTGACAGCTTGAGCAACTAAGAGGAGACACCCCTATTAGACTTCAAAAGATTCATCCACGGTTCATCCATCGTGGGTATTCACGATGGACCTCCGTATTGCAAACAGCCTAACCTCTAAGATCACACCCAGTTTTGTTCAGAATCTATTTGATAAGTTTCCGTGTCCTGGTTTCTAACTATAATTATTTTAAGAAGAATCTAAGAAAGCTATACCATCTTTTTAGGTATATGACATAATATTTTCCAATAGCATTCATTATCGGCTTTTAAAATTAATTTGACAACTATGACAACACAATGGGTAACTTAAAGTCGTACCGCCTCTTTTGAATAGACCCTTTTCTTATTTATATTACGACTGAAACTACCTTTATGATATATTGCTGGTAAATAACATTGTTCATTCACAAATATTAAAGCAAATAGATTTGTGAATGGAAACAAAATCTAAATAAAAGGCCGCTAGGCATTCTGTCGGAAATTAATTGCTAAATTTACACCCAATATTTTATCTATCAGCACGCCTGTGTTCGTTGGGGAAATTAATTATTGGGCCGCTTACATGGAGATTATCATAATTTATTGACAAAAGTAAATTTGAAACTACATTAAGGCAGAGAGCCTAATTTGTTTTCAAAAACATGTACTTTTGATTTTACACAACTCTGAAATAGAAATATCAGAAAGTATTCCTTTTTTTTTTTTGTTACAATTATGTTTCCGATTTCTTATTTTTTTTTTTTTGTTGTTCGTATCGTCTCAGTTTCTATTTTCTTTTGCGTATGCTATTCAAGGTCATTTGCATTTGTATTGACTGCTTAAATTAGCATGACTTGTTAACTAGTAGAGACAGAGCTTCACCCATTTAGATAGTGTGTGAGCGACTGAGTGCGACTTCGGCGTTTTGACCTTTATTTTTATTTATATATAGAATCGAATCGGATAAGACCACAACCAGAGTAGCAGATATGCTGGATATTTTTGCTTCTGTGTCGTCAACGAATGATTTTAACTGAGCTTTAAGTCTATTGACTGTTTTTTGTTTTTTTTTTTTTGCTGGGCGTTTTATCGCTTTTATTTCTCTGAACTTTTATAGATTCATCGTTCAAATAAATAAATAATGATTTCCATCTTTTCATATGTCAAACAAGAAATATTTGTGTAATAAATCGATAATAAGATCCAAATTTTGAATAGCATTGGCTTAACATATCGTCATGTTTCGCACTTAAAAATTTTATTCGGTCTTTGACCCAAAATGTGAAACTTGGTTTCTTGAAAAATTGTTGCATAACGAATTATTATATATAAATTTTTATTTTAATTACGTAAGTTCGATCAGTTTATCTTTTGCTGGTATATTTGGACTTTTAATTAGCCACGCTTTTATCCTTAAATACAATGAAAATAATCAAATTAAATTAAACCGGTCGCCCTGCGAGGTTCTTGATACCAAAATATGTAGATTATATTAGCATCTAATTATATAATTTTGAAACTTAGAATTTGTTTTCTGATCAACATTTATACTACAAGGGGTAGTATATTTGGACTCGTTCTCTTGGGTGGGAGGGAGAGTTTCTATTTCTATCCATAAAAATCTGGGCTTAAGCTTGAGTGATTACAAAGCTTGTTATTCAGAATGAGTTTTAGAACTGGTTTTAAAAGTTACACGATTGCGACAAATTAGAATAAATCAATCGAACATTTGAATATATTAAACAATAGATAATTTGACACGAGTTGAGAAACTTTTGAACTTATTTGGCTACGGAAGCTGACAGGATGATTAATACTGAAACTTCATGTTGTTGACAGCTTTTAACGATTGTTTGCGGTAGTGTTATATTGTTAGAATCATGGACGTAAAGCGTTTGACTACTGGGTACAGATGAGTAATTATACAGATAGTCAACTGTGGCTCTCTCGCCAACCCATATTTTATTTTAAATTGTGCCAGCTTACAGTCACATCTGCAGTACTGCGCCATGAAATCCATTTTGTATTAAATGTCATGTAGGTATCATTAATGTTAAACTTTGAAACTAAACCATCAACAACACGATCTGTTGTTCACACGTATTCACAGATACGAAATTAAGAAAGAGTTCTGCCGCCATTAATAATGCGGGTTTAAGAAGACAGGGGATATGGAAGTCGACTTATCTTTGCCACATGGCAAGAATGTTTAAAAATCTTAATTTTAAACCTATGTATTCTAAAGGTTTATTAAATTAACAAATTTGTTCTATATTTTGATAAGGTTTCGAACTTCGAGCAACATTAACATAGCAGCGGCAAACACAAAAATACAGTGAAGCATGAACTGAAGGTTAGGTAATGTGGACATATAGATTTAAAGGAAAAATGTATGTAACTTAATATTTAGTCCCACCACCATCGAAAAAAAACACAATCTTAGCTCCTGGTATAAGGCAAATAAAAAGTAGCTGAACTGTGTTTGCTCCGCTTGTTAATATGATATAGTAGAAACATACCTATTCATACATTATTGTGTATGTGCTTAACATATTTCGAGCTATTGAGTTTTTTAGGAACGTACTACACACTTCCGCTTCATTCAGAATAGAACAAAAGTTTTAAACAATACAAATTTTCGCTTCCTATCTGTCAACAATAAAATATCGAAGGAAATTCTCATAATTTGTATCAAAATTAAGGGGCCCAGCCAAATTCTCTATCAACTTTGGCACTACATCCTTATTTAAAGGAACCAACTCATGTATTACATGTAGTATTTATTTATTTATACCTGATATGTTTTCCACATCGTGAATGGGGCTCTATCCTCTTCAGACCGTAGGCTATTGCATATAGTTACAGGTAAAAATGCAAAATTTAAAATGTTAACTTTAAAAATTTTGTTAATATTAGTTTTTTATCTTATCATATATAAGCCGGAAAATCGAATTAAATCGACAAAAACATTCGTTCTATTGGCATAGGTCTAAAGAGGCTGTAGACATGTGTTTTTTAGATAAATCTTCAAAACTTCATATTGTAAAACTTTTCAAGTATAAAAATATAAATACTCTTTGTGAGATTTTTAATAATTCCAGTACCAACTTTGCGTTCTTTTCGTTTTTTGATTCGACTTGCAAGGCAAACTCGATTTTTGTATAAGAGAACTTAGCTATTCTTTGACATTTATTTTTTGGTATGAACTTCTCTCACACGAATGACTACGGTATCAGGGATACTATTCTAATTCTCTATTAAATATTTTCTTTTCTTGTGCACAAGACTGTATTACCCAATACTCTTTTACCTTTTTGATAGGTCCACCATCATGATGCATGAATTGTGTGTTCGATTTTGTCATTCTGCTGTAATAATAATGCATCGCGAAGTACGCACACACAATGTGCTGTAATTTGCATATATTTCGCGCTCAAAAAAAAATACTGCATAACCCCTTCGTTTTCCATTCTTTGTTGTTAATTTTTTTTTGTAGGGATATTATGCTGTTTTATTTTGATCTCATATATGTATATGAATATGGGTTATGTCCTGTCATTTAATCACTTTGCCTGAAGCGAGTCAAAGCTGTCCATGCGAGAAGTGAAGAGAAACTGCAAAGAATATCTTTTAAGCAAACTGGTTACCTACCTGCCACAAATCTCAATTAAGTTGTATAGTCTTGTATTTGTGGAGCATAAATGTCCTCATTTGCTCTAGGCTAGAATTATAGTGAATGGGTCTTTTTTTTATGTGGAACAGTTATGCTGACAATTGACAGTTGAATTTGTTTATAAGTAAAAGAAAACCAATACTATATGACAAACGATTTTGACATTTGTGGAAAGCAAGAAATATTGTAGCTAAAGTTCTAAATCAAAAAACAATAAGTGAGCTAAGTAACAGAGACAACTCATTTTCTTATAAAAATCGACGTATATATCGACGATCATTTTCTGTTGTCAACGCTTAAAGCGTTCCAATTTCAAGAAAACACTTCCTTGTCAGGATAAACGTACAAACAATATATGCGTAGCTAACCTACATATATCGCAGATTAAAGTTATTATTTTTCTGCCAATTATTGAGGAAAAATTTAGAACATGTGTTCAACAGCCATCACCCACGATTACGTAGCCACACAATTGTTCTTGAACTCTGTCTTTGGTCGATATTATGCATTCCTGTGAACACAATAGAACCGATTGAATCTGCCGTGTTTTCTCGGGAGGTTCCTAGTCTACTCCTATGGCTATAGTCTTTTTACTCGGCGGACGATTCAAAGAAAGCCTGCTTGTAACTTCAATTTAAATTGGTCGAATGATTTGATCTCCTTATAATCTTAATAATAATGGAACTGCATGGAGTTTTTTTTATTTTAGAAAAGAAATATCTTATGACTAAAATTTTTTTGTTCACTGAACGTTAACAATATAAGAAACACATTGCAAAGATGCTGGGTTACTGTAACGATGTGAGGAATATAACTTGTAAATTCATATGTAAAGGCTAATGCTTGGGTTTATTATATTTAGTTGAATATGTGGGGCTAAACCAAGAACGACATCTATATATATTCTTTCAGAATATAAGTTAGTGGGGATAGGAAATATTTAAAGTTGTGTTTTCAACCCATAAGAGTTTTCAAATCCAAAACCCCTAGACGACACTTATAGGCCTCAAAATCAGCAATTAACGACTTGCTTCGCTTGACTAAATGCACAGAGAGTAGTACCTCAGATAGTCGAAAAGAGAGTTTCTAAATTTGCCCACAAACGTGAACTCAATCGTTTTTACCCATCTAGAGTAAGCTATGGGTCTTCTGAACCGATTCCAAAATTTTTTTCACTTGTAGATATCTACGTTACTATTTTCTTTTATTTTCATTTTCTATTAGTTTAAAATAAAACTACATTTCTCGTAAAATAAACTTTATTGCTAATAGGAGCTGAGCATTAGAGGGCAAAAATCGAATGTTCCTCTATTTATTGAAAACACTGCATAGTGTCTAACGTGGCCGTAGGGACCGTATAAGTAAAAACAAAGTATCATTGTAAATTTTGTTCTCCAACAAAATTTCAACGGGGTAAACAGATATAAAACCTAAAAAAATGCATAAGCTCAGCATACTGCATTAAAAAAACATACAAAATTGCACAAGTTCAGCATACTGCATTAAAAAAACCTGCACAAAATATTTATTTGCGTATATAAAATAACTCGGCCAATGAAAATTAAAATAACTTCTCAAGTTAGGGATTAATTTCCGGTCATCCTCCAGTTATTTACTGCGATCTTTTAACTTCTAATTCAATGAAGCTTCGTTACTCCTGCTGTCATACGAAGCATGTTTGAACATTTCGCACTTGGAAAGTACTTTTGTTTTCAAAACATATCTGGAATAAGTCTAAGTGGGTCAGAGGATGCAAAGTACAGATATGTCCCTGTGTTTTTGGGCTCCCCTCCAGAGCATCCACTTGGGAAGTCAAGGAATTGTTGCTGGTCACTTATGATAACTCTATCATCAGCAAAAAATAACTGCTGTTCTAAGGCTCCGTCAATTTTCCTTACAGCAGATAATCGATGACTGTATTAAGAAGTAAAGAACTAAAGATGCTTCCTTGGATTTGATTGGGAACTCATTACATATTTCGTGTACAAAATATTCGTTTTCGTAAAAAAATTTGATTGACGTTTTTTCATATACATATATACTATTTGTTATTTAAAAAAAAAAGAATTTGCCAAAAGTATTAGAAACACATCAAAACTATGTACAGTAGCTAATAATATAATTGCAACAAGTCGATTATAGTATTCTATAACTTTAACTATACAGGATTGTCCGGTTTGGGATATTTTAGGATTTGATTCAATTGTTCATATTTTGAACACACTCGTCTATCTGTTATCGTTCAAAGATCTTACCACCAATTATTCAATTATAACTTCTTGTGCAGGTACTCAAGCTGCTCGGCTCTTGGCAATCGATTAATATTTAATAAACAACCGAGTAATTTTAAGTATTTCATAAAGCAAAAACGCCAATTTTATGATGAAAATCTGTCTTGACTTAGGAAAAGACTCTTCGCGGATCGGGAACCCATTTATCCCAATCTAGTTGTGTGTACTCTTTGTCGCATTGCCACCGCAAGAGTGTGTGACGCAAAAGCAGTACCGTGCAGTACAAAAACTCGAGTGTGCATCAGCACTATGTAAGAGCAACTTGGAAGTTATAAGTCAAAATAATTTCCACAAGGAATTTCAATTGCCATCCATTGTGCGTTATGTGAACGCTTGTAACTACTTGTGAATGTACATATTCGGCATTTTTTTGTGTTGCATTAGCTTTATTGTACACTAATTAACGCATTAGAACGTTGCTTATTTTATTTTCCTGACTTTTGGGTTCCAGTCACGTTGCCTCTACTTCATGTGTAATATCTTCGTTTTTTATGACAATGTTCAATAGTTCTTCTGCAACTCAAACCGACCTACCCATAATTTTTTTCTACAAATACTTTGGTCCACAAATAATATAATATTCAACCTGTTCCAATTTAAGTCATGACTTAAATTACAGTTTTATGATGGTTCGCCCGACGCCAACCGGAGCGACCCAAAACCCTAAAAGAAAAACACAAACCGGCAGAATAACTATGGCTAAGGAGAACAGGGGCATTCTACCAGCAACCATTACCTTCATCATTGCCAGGCCCAAAGCATGTGCACAAGACAACAACGATGATGATGATGACGATGGTTCCGCTGACGACGATCAGCCAGCAAGACAAGTATGATGATGACCAAAGTCAAAGAAGCAAAAATGCGAGGTATATACTCCAAAGACCTTATACGCGAGGTATTGTAATAAATATTTCATGTTTCGCGATGGTGACAAGTCTTCGGCCTCCTTGCGCCACACTTCACCGCGTAGGTATTGAGAAGGCGATAGTTGTCACATTAAAACTGAGACATTATATAAACCACATATTGTGGTATTGTATGGCACAAAGTTCACTGCAATCTCATACAGTATGTGATAAAAGACGGACTATCGAAAAAAAATTTGAAAATTAATAAAATAAATACTATATACTAAGTATTATGTATACAGTTTTTTTACATTTCTATGTCTGTGTTAAGAAAGTTAATAACAATTCATCAAGTACTCTGGTAAAACAAATATTTTACTTAAAATTGTTTTTAAATTTTTTTTCTTAAAATTTCAAGTAAGAAAATATATCCTCGCGAGAAAATGTTAAACAGTCTATTTAGACGGCCTTACATTTCTACAGTTTTTCTGAAGACGGAATTGTAGCATATTATTATAAAAATTTAAATTGTAAACACACCCTTAGTGAGTCGGTCGCATCACTCGCATTTAGCTACGCAGAGTGCTGAATTCGATTCCATTTTGGTATATGTAAGTGTCATTCTGATCTTGTTGTATCGTTCTCTTTTTTATCGGACGCCGACAAAGTAAGACTTTTTTTGTAAAGGAACTATTAAAGTTACAATGAAGTTCATTTAAGAAAAATAAGTCATGGCTATCGAAATAAGTTTTCTACAGAACCGACACTCTTTACGCTGGTGGTGCCAAGATATTTTCCGAATAAGAAATCTAATTGTACCAACTTTTACACAACTTTAAACGCATATAGATCAAAACTCACTTTCTGTATAGTTATACGGTTTTACATTTTGATAGAACATTTGTAGGGAGTAAAAGTTGATTTTAAATGAAAAACTATAGAATCTACAAAATGTAGTAAGCTGTTTTAGCAGCTGTGTCTAATAGTCCTGAAGTTATATCGTATCGTTATATCGTAAAGTAGTTGATGGAAGACCGCTCTACTGCACCACTTTTTTCTCTTCTTAGCTTTAGGAAATATCTAACTATTATTATTATTTTTTGAATCAATCAACCAAAAATATTTGTTAAGTTAATATAAGCTTGCTTTACACAACAATAGAAATGCAAAACATCCGAAAAGTTTTTGTTATTATTAAAGCTGACAAATTTTATGAACTAGGTTCTATAGAATGCGGTTGTCGCGAAAGTCTAAGTTCTTGTTCGCAAATTTACAGGTGGCCAGCCGAATAATGAAATACAAAGTTCATTGCCGATAGGTTAATCATACTTTGGTTTTTATTTTATCTGCTCATGAATACAAATTGTAGGCAGAAATCTTTTTCAACAAATCAGCATACATCTCTGAGTATTTTTGATATTTAAAGAAAAAGATTTATTCCTTTTGAATATTTATAACTGCCGATGACTGAACAAAGCAATTTAAATCAGATGTATTTAGCTAAAAAAAAATAAAGATCTGCTGACAATGTGACCAACCTGTTCTGTCGTATTAAGCATTAATATTTGTCTAAACTTTCATTGCGAATACAAGTCATTAATTTATTACATTAATTATCATAAGATCTATTAGGCAAGTAAATGTCATCACAAGTTGAAATCAATTTAAATTTCCAGCGCAATTCCAACTCAAAATCGCCCACATTTTTGGCCCTCCAATAATATGTAGAAACTCTTTTGACTCAGGCGAAATACCCAACTCTAATATCAGAAGCATCAATATCAACGAATGGCAAAGCGTTGAACGAAATAATCATATATCTCATGCGGCAGACATTAGCATTACCAATTGTATTTCCGTTCTTACACAGAGCTCCGCAAAACTTTAATAAGCACCTACATTTAATCGACCCAACAAAAACAATATAAGTATCTGATCACCAAACCAAAAGGAAAAATAATAGAAGAAGAAAACGAAGCAGTAGACGCGAAGAAGATGAAGAAAAAAACAAAAAGAACGCGCGCGCTTCGATTGTGTTTTGCCGATCAATTTAGTTGTTCAGTTTTTGACCTGGTTAACCTTTTGTAGAGTGGTAGGTAGATAGGTATTCTTAACGTGGGTATTACGATGATCATACCCCAGAGTACAAGCATCGCCCGACCGATCAGCCAACCGGACCGTACTTGCCGCATCAACCGACGACGACCGCGAGACGGAGGCAAAAGTTAGCAAAGTTGGCAGAGTATTCCTTTAAAGAAGCAAAGGAAGCCAACTGATTCTTTTTTTCTTTTTTTTTTTTAATAAAAAAACGTAAACTGCCCCCGGGGCACGCTGAAAAGATACAATTGAGAGAAAACTCACTGTCCAAAGGAGGTGGGAGGAGGTATAGAAAGAGGCAAGAAAACCGCTGCCGCTGTCACACTGAATATGCTAACCTGGATGACGGGCGCGGTCGACGTGGTATAGTGCAACGAAGAGTTCGAAAGTTGATAACACAGTTGGCTACAACCGGCCCAAGAAGAACACAATTTCAAATGATTCAGACCATAACCAAACAAGAATGGGCAGCCGACGACGACTACGACAACAATATGCGAGCGGAAGAGCTGCAGTAACAGCAGCAGCTACAAAGACGACAGGGGACACGATGCAATCAGACTATGCGAGCAAGCAACTACCGCCGCTCCAGCAGCACCACCACCTCATCAATGGCATCATTATCATGATCATCAGGTTGCATGGAATGGGACAGAGTTGGAGCGGGAAGCTAGGGGATAGCGCAAGAGTTTGCAATGCAACCTTTGGTATAACCCTGAAGCGAAAAATACTTCGGTTATGGGGTCGAATGGTCGGTTGGCGTCCTCCTTTACTCGGCGTAGTTATTGCCTTGGCTACCAACCTACCTACCTGCCGCAAATATAAAATATACGAGTAGGCACATAGTGAACTCATCTTTTCACTTTTCGTTTTACTTTTTTTTTGTAGTGTGTTAAATGAGCAGGGATATTGGTTTCGTTTTTAAAGGACAAACAAAAACGCAAACAAAAGTGTGTCTGGCATCGAGAGGACCAAGATGTAGATGAATGTGTTTGACCCTTGAATTCAATAGGCATTCCTTTGTATATTTTCATAAGTAATATATGTATGGAATCCAATATTTCCAGAAGGGTATATTGAATGTACAAGTGCTATGAGCTAAGTTGAGAAGATAAAAGCCCAAAATAATTTTATCTGTGAATACGATTTAATTTTAAATTTTATATTTCCATTCATTGAAATGGCTTTCTCGACAGTAGCCCATCATGTCAACCCAATTTGCTGTATTCAATTTCATACTTGTGTGGAACGTGGAGCAATCCTTCTCTAACCTAAGGATTGTGGAAAAATTTAGATCGAGAAAGCAATGGGCAAATGGGCTTTAAAAACTGCTATTTTAATACACATTTTTCGATTTTAAGTATTTTTTTTTTTAAATTGCCACTCTCACCTAAAGGGGGCAAGAAGGATCCCCAATCCCATGCAAAAAAATGTTTCTATTTAACTCGTCTACAAAAAAAAAAGATTACGTCAAAGTTATCGCACCTACTCTCCAGTAACATATCTTTGGGGGCGATAAACAGACAAAACAACATGGCGATTCATGGGACGCGGTAATCTTGTATATGTAGTTTTTAATTATTTTTTAAATAGTATTTGAGTTCTAGCCCTCCGGCTTTTCTGCAGCTATATTTTTTTAATTTCACAAAAGAAAGATGTAATTTTGAAAGTGTGCATCTGGGACAACATACAAATTATTTCTTACTATATAAATTCCGGCCTTTTGTATTATACACACGTTAACATTAACTTTTGACAACAAAATCAACATAGGCCTAGTAATTATTTAAACAACCGAAGTTAATTTATAGCTATCCCTGCAATATGATCTTAAAAACGAGTATAGATATCAACAAACTGGTTTGATTTATTTTAGTTTATTTTGATTTAAATTACCTTTACAAAAATATCTGATTTAGCATACAAAATAAATTATTAACGAACGTTAGTATGTATTATTAATATGTGATATATAAAAAACGTCAGTAAATTTATGCTAAAACAGAGCAGATTTATGTGTAGGTGTGGCAGATTTTGGTGACCCTTAGGTTGATTAATTTTTCTTACGTCAACAGTGTTAACATGAAATCTATTTTGAGTCTTTTTCTACTATTTTATATTATGAATAATGTGCCTTAATATATACAAAATTTAAGAATATTAATAATATGTATTATAAGAGCTCTTTTTTTTTTCCTGAAATGTTCATTTTTAAAAATCCTGAAATTGTCTCGTGAATAAAAAAAAGATCCTTTAAAACCCTGAATAAACGAATTTGGAGAAACTTGCAGATTACGACCCGGTGTATTCGTTGTCACTTAGTCAGGTTTTTTTTGTAATTGTTGTAAAAAAATTTAAAAAAATTTCAGCTTCAGGGCAGTAAAAGGAATATTTAATTGAACTGCAAATTTGTTTGTACAAAGTTTTTAATTTTCTGCAATGGGATACCCAGATACCCATTATCTGGTAGAGATCCTTCCACATGCATTGTTTTTCTTTTTTATTTTGTTAACAAAATTATGTGTGAAATGTTTTAATTGAAATGTAAATCGTGCAACGATTTCTGAATTGAGATTACAACCATATCTTAAATGTGTTAAAATTACGAAACACCAAAATGTCCAGAATGAATAACCTCAACACTATTATAATAAAAAGTTTCAACCTAGCATGATTGAGGCGCGCAGTTTAATGGCTGGCAACGATAAGATCATGACATTGCTACCCGAGGGCGCGTGCCCACTTACAAACAGCCACTATAGCAACTATTGTGTACTGGTTTTCTGCACAAAGATTAAACGCCCATATGAAGATCCCCATCCTCCGTTCTACCGCCACCACCTCAGTCCTCATTCCTGGCCAGTGTGTTATGCTTATGCGTTATTTTCAATCGACTTATTATCGATAATTTCCACAGATTTACTCAATGTTGCTAGTAGCAAGCAACAGCAGCACAACTGGTTACCGACTGTGGCACATGCCACAGCAGGCAGCATCCAAGCAATCATCATTATGTTTTATACTCTGGCATCTATCTCCTGTATCTATTATTATTGTACATTGGTTGGTAATTTTAACAAATTTGCTTTATTCTGTTTCTTTCTTCTTACAGAACTTCCGAGATCAATGTATTGATGGATCTGGCCTGCCACTGCTCACCGAGGATCACCTTATGAACTTATTGGGCATGAAACTGGGACCTGCACTCAAACTCAAATCGATGTTGGCCAAGAAATTGGGTGCACCATGCCCATGTGTTTCGTGTTCTTCGCAAGCGCAGCTCTTGGCTGCAGCACAAGCTGCTGCAGTGACGGTAGCAACATCCTCCACCACATCAGCGACAGCATCATCACCACCCAGTGGGATCAGTAATATTCAGCAGCTGCATCCTCAACCAAATGTTGTCACTTGCAACAGCAGCAGCAGTAGTCAACAAACGATAGTTTATGGCAGTGGCACTGGCGGCAGCAGTAGCAGCACACCCAGACCGGGAATAGACTCTGCAAGTTAGTAATGAGTAACCGAATAACAGTCGTTGTACATATACATATATATGTATGTAAAATATTTGTTTAAGCTAATGAATTACACTTAAGATAAATATGTAGTTAAGTTTTTGACTTTTGTCCCAAAACTTAGAGCCTAAGAACCTGTTATATTGGATTATATATTTTGAATTGTATATTTTATTTTATTTCTTTGATTAAAACATGTCCAGGGCTTCCATGAAGTTGCAACGTTGACAATAAATGAATTGATTTTAAATTGGAAAGAAAATAGGACAATCATCATCGTAAGTCTTGTTTACAAAAATGCATACGATTATTTATTGAATATTTTGCATTTGACATTTTCGTTGTATAAGGCAAATTGATACCAAAGAATCCCTGTTTTCGAGACTGTTGATGGTTCTTTCCTAGCATTTTATAAGGTGACAACGAGCGTTTTAGTCTTAATGACTATGTTGCTAGTTTGCATTTTGACTTTTCAAACAAGCTTCCCAATAATCCAGAGAAAAGCTCCAAAAATTTTGAATTCGTTTGTATCTACCTACATATTTTAAAAACTACTAGGACAACCATTCATCTGTACAGTTTCACATATATTTTTTGCCAGAAATGAAATGAACCAAAATCTAGGTAAGATTTTATCTGTGAAACTTAGTTAGAAACAAACAATCTACCAAGTATGGGCGGCGTATTGGATCCGTCTTTTAATTAATACACCATGTATTTTGCCAACACAAATAAAAAATTTTTTAATTTTTTTCATAGCGAAAGAACCGATTATTCTTTACTTTATTTAAACTTCCAGCATTACAAACGCATGTTAATTGTTTCCATTTATTTAAGCATTTCTTTCGAGCATTTTACGATGTTGAAAATGTCCTTCCAAAAATATTTTGTACATTGATTTACTGGAGAATATAAATAAACGAATGCAACTCAAAACCATTGTACTCAAATGTAAAGTACTTAAATATAAATAAAAACATTTAATTTGTTTAATTTAAATAATTTTTTAATAATAATTCTTTGTAATATTTTAACTTTATTTTATTTTTTGTAAACTAGTCAGTAATATTCTCTTGCAAAAAAAAAGGAGTAAACGTATGTATATATAAATTTTGTAGATACATGAATTCTTAAATAAATTTAAGCACTGGCTATGTAAAATGCAATTTTTTTTTCTTTTGTTTATTGCTTTAAATTTAAAAATTAGTTGTTTATATTTTATTAGTTAGTTAAACATTTTTATTACAAAAAAAAAGACTAAATAAAAACAAGTAGACAATTAGGAAAATGTAACACAAACAATGATCTAAGATAATTACATATTTCTAACGATTTTCTAAGTCCCAATAACTATAACACACCTAATAATAAAAACGAAACTCTTCCATTAAATACAAAAATTTGTTTTCCGTTTGTACAGAAATTAATGAAGAAAAAAAATAAAAAAAAATTACTTACGATATACAATGTAATCATTTTATAAAGAGACTTATACTTACATAGTTACAATAAATTTACTCTATTTAAAACATTATTTATAGATAGAGAAACAATATCGTAAAAGTGAAATTCTTTTATATAAAAAAGTAAATAATAAACAAAATAATGAAAATGATAATATTGTTTTTAATTAAATTTAATAGATTTAAAATAGGTTTTAGATAGGTAATCAGGAAGAACATGACGTTGCTTCCAACCACCTCACTGCCAATCTGATGACGATGAAGGGGATGAAGGGGAGGAAGAACAAAAATATTAGCTTTTGAAATATTTTTTCAATATACCTTATATTATTTCTTAAAATAAATAATTGAAATTGGTAATAATTTTCATCTAAATTGAAGAATTATTAAATACATAAGCATCATAATTTACATTTATCGATTATGACGTTTATGGTGTTTGAATATGTAAGTGCTTCTGGTTTTAAATCTAAAATTTTGAAAATTTCTTGTCTCTTTTGAGAAGAACTGTCTGTTAAGTACCAAATGAACACTTTCAGAGGAGTTCAGAAGATCATGGATGTAGGTAAATATTTATGGCAGTGTGTGGGTGCAGTAGCTTAGTGGTTAAGAGTGTTGGAGTACTAACCAAGGGCTAAGAAGTTTCAAAACCGCCCCGTACGACTTACAAATTTTATTCCCTGCCCCAACTCTTGCGAAAGACTGTCAAACATCCAAAAGTAAAAACTGTCATGAGAATCTTCTCACAATTAAATTGCCGTTCGGAATCGGCAATAAACAGTTTGTCCCTTCTATTCCAAGCAAAAAATAAATATTCGCACACACAAAGGTTAGGAAGATAGGCTTTAGGTCCTGTATGTTTTTAAATATGTATAAAAAGCAACTTGTTGGAATACTTCCAAAAAAGGCCTACGATTTCTATATTTTTCAAAGCTTCAAAGGCTTTTGTCTAAGTATTATCAATGATTTAGTCACTATGGTCGAATCAAATACAATTGCGGTCACATAAAAAGAGACAGCTCGTTTTCGGGTACGTAGTACGCCTAATTTAATATTAATAGAAGAAAACTATGGTATGATATGGAAAAATTTACTTTGGCAAGAGCTCAATTAAAATGCTTATTTGGAATTATAAGGCTATAACTTATCTATATACTATAACCTAAAAACTATTTTAACAGCAAAAACAAATTTATAGAATTTGATAATTTTACGTCGTGCAAGCGAAAAAAAAAAATTTAAACAGTTAAGAATTTGAAATAACGTTTGTTGGTTTGTTTTTAGAAATTGACCAGTAAGCAATGAATTGATCGCAATTTGTATAGTATAACACAATGGACAACGACAAACTTATTAAAGCTCTGCGAAATATAAATCAATTGCCGAATTTGCAAAATTGCAATTATAAACATCCCAGATGATACATAGGATACAATGACTCTGCCAAGACTCTGCTCCGAGCAGAATTTTTGCACTTGCTTTTGAGGTAGAACATATTTGTGAGAAACTTCAAAATCAGTTGTGATTGCAAATTAATTGTTTTGTCGTCGAAGTAAAAAGTTTTTTGTTGATTAATTAAATGGAACAAATCAAAATATCTTCTGATAAAGGCCAATCGGTTGTACGGTACACTTGCCTATTTCTAATGCAGCTCAATAGATTTGCGGTTTTGCCTTCTCCATCATTAGCCTTCCTTGGAAACAAGACTATATTCATGGAAGATTCCTGCATATCTTTTAGCACTCTGCAACATAAATATAAAACTGTCAGGATCAGTGTTTTCTTTCGTGTAACAAGTTTGCACCAATTTTTTTTTTTTTTTTTGACAGCGACTTCTTTAATTTGGAAAGTGTCGTTTACATAAATAATGCAAACTCCGAAGTGGATGAAATCCTAAACCACACCAAAGTTTTTGCTATCAACAGTTACATTTCCGGTGAATAGTGCCCTACGTCTGCTTTCAAAATCAAATAATAGCGCATCTCCTTATCGGAATCCGGTGCATGTTTGCAATAGTTCGGAAGAGATGTTCCCAAATTGCAATCTGTGTCACGCGACACTAGGACATTGCAATATCTCCCGATTATGAATCACAGATGAGTAATTAGCCAGTTAGTCAACTCAGCATACCCCTGTCCTCTTGAACCCGCAAAAAATATTAAAAAATGGCCGCAAAATCCTCTTTAATTTCCTAATTGTGAATGCGTGTGAACCACCGAGGATGTTGTTGATTGTCAAAAATACGGTGTTTGAAGTCCAGTTTGACTTTAATGATACCTACATGACATTTTTTTCCAAAATGGATTCCTTGGCGCAGTACTGCAATTGTGTGCGTGAGCTGGCTAAACTTATCCAGACACAGTTCTACGCCTTTTTGAAGCAAATAAAAAAGGGAGGGCGAGAGAACCAAAAATCCTTTCTGTAGACTCTCTGTATAATTACTCCTCTGTGCTATGAATGCTATAATATGGAAGCCGCACTGACGATTAGTATGGTACTAGTAGTGGTAGGCTTAAATAGTTCACACAACATGTTATATAGGAGCTTTAGGACATTTAGGTCAAGATATGTGATCGCTTTTCTTTTATATGTGAAGCTGATAGTCCACTCATTAGACTCTACTTCTTTCATTCAAACTTTATTGATAATTTGGTATAATGTACACGACAACGTCTTCAAGAGGTCCGCTGGCAGACCATCAAAGCCTACTACTAAGTCAGTACCAACTTCTTCAAATTTCGTGTAATCTTATTTATTGCATTACTTGCATTTAAAAAAAAGCGTTAGTAAATCCAAAATATGCTCACTATGTAATAGGAGATGCAAAATAAAGAAAAAAAAATTGTTTTATGTGTACATATGTTAGCTTCTAGCTTCCAGCTGCTTGATTTGGTTTATTGATTAAGAAAATAAACTGAAAAATAGAATGCAACCCTAAATTTTAGAACGACTCTGCAATCAGTTAAAAAGATAAACAAAAACCCAAAGTAATACCAAAAATGTATTCTAAATTTGTACTCTCATCCAGCTGGTGAAATGGTATGATACGATAACAAAAAACGTAAGCTCTAAGGTCAAAGTTGTTCCTCAAGTTCCGCTTTCGAAATCACAAAAACGAAATAATGCAATTATTTTCCGTGCACTAAAAACGGTCATATTATGATAGCGTGCTGCTCACGAGTGCAACAAACCCGTGCGCATAATAATTAAACATTTTCCAGGTTGATGATTTTTGCGCGAAATTGGACTTCTCTTCTCTGCTCTGCTACACGACAAGCGTGCTCCAGTGGATGCATTTTTTGATATTAATTTGCCAGTAACCTTGATGAACTCAGGTCATGCCTGACCGTTTCGCCAAGTGGCGATTGCTTTTCGGTATGATTTGAAATCAGAGCTTATTGCTCTGCGCTTACACCTTGGAGAGATGCACGTTGCACTCTCGGGATTTGTGTGGACTTTAATTGCCCGGTCGCACGCTATCTGCTAATTATGTTGCAACTGATGCGCTAATTACCCTGGCAGCAGCATTGTGTATTGTCTTGGAAGAAATTATTGGATTCTACAGGGTTAAGCCAGTGGAAATATCCATGTTTCTGTGGTTGCTTTGAATTGCTTCTTATTTACTGCAGCGAAACGAAAACTATATCGGGTATGTTGCATATACCTACTTTTTTCCAAATTAATATGAATTATTCCATATAGCTATTCTTTCGTTTAATTAACCTTCATAGTTAACGATTATAATAGATCAATGACCCTACCTTCACATTTTAACAAATTATTGTCCCATAAACTAAGTTTAGGTCTCAAATTAGATTTTTCTGATGCGCAAGCATTTATTTTTGTAGAGGTCCTTGTCGCTAAAAGCTGTAGGTGTCAAATTTTCAATTTGAACCGCCGACCAGTCGTATTGAATATAAAGAAACTGCTGGATCTAGAGATGTAACGGATGTTAAAAAAAATTGAAACAAGATATTTAGATAATATTTTTTTCAATATTTCACTCAAACACAATTTTTGATCACACCTACTTTTTGAAAATTTATAGAAAACGAAATATAATGATAGTATTTAGAGGCAGGCATAGCGATTCATAATGTTCGCACAAGCGGAATGTACATAGCATTTCCTTATGAGAATGAAGGCTCCAGGAAATAACCCCCCCAAAAATAAATATGAAATAACCTCCCAAAATTTTTATGGAGGTGGGGACTTATTTCATGGTTTTTGGGGACTTATTTCATACTTCAAATTGGAGGGTTATTTCATTGTGAAATAAATTCCCAAATTCAACTATGAAATAAGTCCCTAAGTCGAATAGAATATGGATATATAGATTTGTAGTACAGGCGAGTTTGGCTATATGAAACCTTTGTTTATACTCAATAAATATTAACATATACCCAGCATCGCACCAATCTGAATGTAACAGTGAAACCAAACAGGGGGTTGCCGGGGGGCAGCATTCCGCCCCATATTACATTCGACGATTCTTAATAATTATGAAAAAAATTTTGAGGTATTATTTCATACTTATTTGGGACTTATTTCATACGATTTTGGGGACTTATTTCATCCTCGATTTGGGGAGTTATTTCATTTGGGGGTTTATTTCCCGGACCCGGAAAAGACATGTAAAAAACTCATGTATATGGCTATCCGTCCTCATTACATGCTATACGGTTTCCAGCCAAATAACTTTCAATTATTCCCTAATTGAAATCATTTAATTCATTGCTTTTCAACGGCTGAAATTAATTATTTATTATAGAAAGCTTCATAATCGGAGTAACTTTCAATCAGAGGTTTGCAAAACCAATTGGAACTAGCTGACAGCTATCACTTGGATTGATGTTAATGCAAAAGGAGTATGCATGAACAGAACTTCTGTTTGATTCTTTGTAAAATTTTGATTTCAAAATTTGGTTTATAAAATGGTATTGTAAAATATCAAAAAATCCAGAAAATTATTTTGTTGCTCTTATATCTGTTTTCCAATCATATAATAATACATATAATTTAATTATTTTTTTCTTCAAGCTGATGTTTTTTGTTGTGATAAAACAAAAATATTACCAAAATTTTGCTATTTATATTTTTGTATTCTGGTAGCATTGGATTTAGAAATAGAGACAACTTGCAGTGCAGCAACGCATGCTGAATTTACATGCGTTCCCACCAATTTAAACTTGTGTACTATTTCCACTGCGAGGAAAATTCTGCAAATGTGTTTTGGGCATTAAATTTATTTTCTATTGACATATGTACTAATGTCGTTTTCCAGTTGGTAAAAAGAAGCGGCCGAAAGAGTTCGGAAATCTTCTGAAGAAGAATACTTCTGATGATTCAGAATATAGAATTCTGCCCCAGTTGGGCTTACCCAACTGCCGTATTTATAAACGGGTGCCGGTCTATTTGACTAAATTTAAATTTTATTTCTCATTTATCGAAATAAATTTAGTTTATCTTGCAATAGTTCTTTCGAAGATTTCCACTCTGCCTTTGACTCTCTGTTGCAACGTATTTGTTTCGCAATGTTTTTCCCGCCCTTTTCCATTTCGCGTATGATAAGACAGCATGTTATTTTTGAATTTATTTCGCTTACTTATTCTTTGTATACCGTTATTCTTTGTCGATATTTATGTGATTGGTAAACTGAGACTTGGCCCAGAGTTGAATTGTGTGAAAAATGGGAATTTAATTTTTTTTATTTTTTGTTCAGCTCTCAAGAATTATAACTATAGTCCACCTATTCAATATTTCTATCTTGCATTGTGTATTATACAATGCGAAATAGCAAAATGTGAACAAATCACAAAGCGAGATGACAAATGTGAAATGGTGTTCTTACGATACGATTACAAAGTAAAACGAAAAATCGCACGATTAGTTTTGGTGTAGTTTTTTCTTTGTCCTGTAAAATTGGTAGTTTTAACAGGTTTACACTCTAAGCCGACGTTCCGGCATTCCGTTAGAATGTTATCCGCATTTTGAATTTTGCCTTCACAGTGGGGGCAGTAAGGGTCTTCCACGTGCTTATAAAGGGTGATTTTTTAGCTGGTTTGATTTTGGCAACACTGGTTTTGACAGCTGACGTGTGTTTAGTACCTTGTGTCACTGTCAAACAGCTTCAGTTTGGTTTGCAATTTAACCATGGATCGTCTTACAAATGAACAACGCTTGCAAATTATTGAATTTTACTATCAAAATTCGTGCTCGGTTCGAAATGTTCATCGCGCGCTGCTTCCATTTTATGATCGGCATTCTCGACCTTCTGAGCAGTCTATTCGGAAGATTGTGACCAAATTTCGCAATAAATTTACTTTGTTGGACATTAAACCACCAACACGTTTACGTACTGTGCGTATTGAAGAAAATATTGCGGCCGTATCAGCTAGTGTGACAGAAGACCGCGAAATGTCGATTCGGCGCCGTTCCCAGCAGTTAGGCCTTTGTTACACTACTACTACATTTGCGGAAGGATTTGGGCGTAAAGCCTTTTAAAATACAGCTGGTGCAAGAACTAAAGCCAGGCGACCTACCACAACGCCGAATTTTTGGTGAATGGGCTCTGGAAAGCTGGCCGAGGATCCGCTTTTTTATCGAAAAATTGTGTTCAGCGATGAGGCTCATTTTTGGTTGAATGGGTACGTAAATAAGCAAAATTGCCGCATTTGGAGTGAAGAGCAGCCAGAAGCATTGCAACAGCTACCAATGCATCCCGAAAAAGCCACTGTTTGGTGCGGTTTATGGGCCGGCGGCATTATTGGGCCATATTTCTTCAAAGATGATGCGAATCGCAGCGTTACTGTCAATGGTGAACGCTACCGAGCGATGATAACAAACTTTTTTTTGCCCGAAATGGAAGTTCTTGACTTGCATGATATGTGGTTTCAACAAGACGGTGCCACATGCCACACAGCACGCGAAACAATGGCGCAATTGCGAGGCGAGTTTGGTGAACAGTTAATTTCACGTTTCGGGCCGGTCAATTGGCCGCCTAGATCGTGCGATTTGACACCATTAGATTATTTTTTGTGGGGGTATGCCAAGGCTAATGTGTATAGGGACAAGCCCGCTTCGATTGACGCACTGGAAGCCAACATCCATGCATTCATTCGTGAGATACCGGCCGATATGTGTGAAAGAGTATGCCAAAATTGGACTCAGCTGATGGGCTACCTGAGACGCAGCCGCGGTCAACATTTGCATGAAATTATCTTTAAACATTAAATTGCAAGGTTCAAACTATCGATTCAAATAAATATTTCATTCATTTTTTCGAATTTTTTGTGTTTTTTTTTTAAAAAAAGTTCTAAACCTCTTAAAAAATCACCCTTTATAAACATATTGCAATGGCGGATATTATTATTTTCCTTCCAACCCCTAAATCGTAAAGCTGTTGGAAATACATATACAGGTATCCCGAATCGGATATTAGTCTGTCTGAAGTACCTACAACAAACAATCTTATTTCACGACCAAAATAGTAATATTAAATTGAGTATTAAGCATCACCAAATTATTGTTCAGGTATGAAGATAAGTCTAGAGGTTAAACTTTTAACCACTTTTTCAAGAATATGGGGCTGTATGTCGGCAATATCGCCACGAATGTTTTCTTCCAAGTCCCCTAAGTTTTGTTGGCGTAGGCGAGCGACTTCACCTATCCCCGAAGAAAATAATCCAATGGTGTCAAATCACACGACTTTGGTGGCCAATTGACAGGTCCATTCCGCGAAATTATGCGCTCATCGAATGTTTCCTTCAATAAATCGATTGTGACATGCGCTGTGTGGCACGCAGCGCCGTCTTGTTGAAACCACATCTCATCCACATTCACGGCATCCAATTCGGGAACAAAATAGTCGGTTATCATGGTTCTATACCGGTCTCCACTAACGGTAACTGACTCTCCAGCATCATTTCGGAAGAAGTATGACCCAATGACTACACCACCCCATAGAGCAGACCAAACAGTCAGTTATTGTGGATGTAATGGCGTTTCAAGGGTCTCATGTGGATTCTCTTCACTCTAAATGCGGCAATTTTGCTTCTTGACGTAGCCATTCAACCCAAAATGAGCCTCATCACTGAACAAAATTTTCGAGGTAAACTTCGCGAACTGAACCATTATTTTCTAAATAAATTTGCACAATTTGCAAGCGGTGTTCATTTGTCAACCTTTCATGATAAAAATTTAGAAATACATATGTATGTAAATTTAATTCTCTTGAGGACATTCAAAACATTAAAAATTATCTTCAAATGAACATTTTAAAGTTAAATGAGAAAAATCATAAAGTTATGTTCTTAAATAGCGAATGTAGTATACGGACAAATTTGAAAATTTTGAAGTAGTTGAAGAAATAAAATACTTAGGTGTGAAAATTAATAATATAGCTTTAAGTACTACTATGGCTAACAAAAATCCTCTTTGCAGCTCCATTGAAAGAGCCGCCCATTACAAAGGAATAGACACTCTAACTATTAAATGGATACAATCAATGTTTTCAATCAAGTGTTTTATCTCCCCTTCTCTGGTCCATCGTCATCGATGAACTTCTAGACGACCTGAACAACTCAGGCTAACATGTTACTACCATATCAGGGCTTATGCAAATCGCCTTAACAAAAGTATGGAACTGGTGTCAAGACAAAGGTCTAGAGGAACTCCTCGACCTCCAACCGTTACATGCACAAATTAAGATGTGCGCTTCTTCAAGCGCAATAAAACTCCACTTCGTGAAAAAATTCAAACAGGATGATCTCGCAGGACACTTAAGTTTCTTGTTTCTGTAAAATTTCGCATTCTCTCAGACAGTCAAGCAGCACTCAGAGCTCTTAACTCATATAAGTTCGCCTCTCTACTTTTTTGGAACCGTCTAACTATTCTAAAACAACCCACCTCCCATAAGAAAATGACTCTCTACTGGGTCCCAGGACACGAAGGAATTCTTGGTAATTAAGCGTCTGGCGAGCTAGCACGTAAAGGCTCTGCATCCCCTTTCATTTGCCCAGAGCCCAAATTAGAACTCAATACATGGGACCACCAAATGCGTATATCCCAATGGAACCATGCTAAAATATTCATCGGACATGTCGACAAAAAAAACACTTCTTAACTGACTTCCTTACAGGTCACTGCGCCCTGAGGCATCATCTCATGAAAATGGGGAAATAGTTCTACAGATCTTTGTAGACTCTGCCTTGAACAGCCAGAAACAGCAATCTTATGCGATTGTTCTGCAATAATAATTAAAAGGCTTAAATGCTTACAAAATTATTGCCTAACCAAAACACTTCAGTTTTTATCTTACAAAAAAAAAATACTATGACTGCGTAATAATTAAAATTGCAAATAAAATAGAATTTCTAAGAAGAATAAGAAAAAATGTATCAATTTTAACGGCCATACAAATTTACAATGTAATAATTCGTTCATATTTTGAACATTGTCCATCTGTTTTGTTGTTATGTCTGTTGGAATCAAAGGTAAATTGCAAAATAAGCAATGAGATATATTCTTAACAGAAACACACATATGATTTATACATATTTTAGAAACCCTGAAATGGCTAAGTGTGAACCAAAGAGTTGTAATGTTAGTAATTGTCTACGTTTATAAAATTAAAAATAATTTATTACCAAAGTATCTCAAAAAAAATTGACTACAAGAGCAAATGCGCGCCATATGGTTTAAGAAATAATAATAATTTAAATATTAATTAGAAACCATAACTCAAAATAAATTGTGTTATGTCTCTTATTATAATTTTTGTTAGATCCAACTTTATCTAAATAGAAAATGAAAAATTAATAATGTTAGAAATAACGGTAGTAACCTGAAAAATAAATATAAACCAAATGCAGCTACACACATACATCGAGCATCGAGCAGTATTCGACCAGATTCTCTTACTGCTTCTTTAAAGTTATACAGTAGTAGGTACTTACTTACTTACATACGTCTGTAGCCCGAATAGTTTATATCAAACCACCTGTACATCTTATTTTCTAACATTTTGTATGTAGCTAAAGTATGCTAAACATAACCATTGCTTTCAAAAATTTTGTTGATTTTGTGGCGTATGTAGTCATTCCCCTCCTGTCCGTTGATATATAAAGATTTGAGTAAGGTAGTGGTCGCATCTGGGCATTTTATGCAGCTTTAGCGCTGCCAATTGCCTGCTGAATTTTTTTAAATCCTGAATCTTTTAGTGTTCTTTACTTAACACTCCGAATACATACGTCTAAATTCAGAGACAGACTCCACTCTAGTTGTGTGCCTAGACAAGTATATTTTTCGAACCCCAATTTTGAATGGAACCCACGTCTCTCTCATTACTAGAACTAAAGATTCAATAATATGCGTTTTTTTTTCAATCTTATTCCTAAACAATTTAGATGTTAACATGGAGCCACTATCTTTATTGACCCTTGCATCTGGAACCAAAACTCAATATTAATAGCAGCTTCCGAAGTTGGTACCATATGTATATAACGATTTGTAAGAATCATCAATTAAAGCAAACAAGACAAGTCAAGAAGGGATTCTACTATATATTCATTCGATTAAACAAGCTGAAAATTATGGCCAAAAACTCAGTAATGAACCTGCAGTCTGGAAACATGCATGTTTTCTAACTCACCTATAACTATTGTGCAAAGGGGCAGCTCTTCTACTCCCGTGACCTGTTAAATTTAAGGTATTAACAAATTTACATGAAACACATAATTTAGAAAAACTTAACATAAACTTTATTGGGTGAACATTTTGTACTTTACACGTAGAGGGAATATATGAATAAGCATTTTCTTAAGCCTTAACCTCTACGTTTGTAGTGGCAGCGGTTTCGACTCCGTTTCCTTTCTTTACCGATGGTAAATCCTTAACACCAGTTGATCCGAAGCCACCTTCTCCGCGTTCTGTTTCATCCAAAGAATCGAGTTTCTCCAATTCCGGATAAAATATCTTCTCGCAAATTAACTGAGCAATACGATCGCCTTTCTTGACTTCAAACTCAGTATCGGAATGATTGAAAAGGACAACTCCCAGATTGCCGCGATAATCCTCATCGACAACTCCAGCTCCCACATCAATGAAGTTCTTTACAGCTAATCCAGAGCGCGGGGCCACACGTCCATAAGAACCCTCTGGAACTTGAATCTGTAGATCAGTTTTTACCAAATACTTTCCACGAGCAGGGACAGTACAGTCGTAGGCGCTTCGCAAATCAAAGCCAGCGGCCTTTGCAGATCCTTTAACCGGTTCGAAAGCATTTTCAGTTAATTTGGCGAATTTTAATACACATTTACCGTCCAGACGCATTTTTTTAATTTGTGGTTCTAATGCCATTAACAAATAGAATATATTTTAACGAAAATTGTGTATTTCTACTTAATTTATCTGCACATAAGAGAAGCACTTAAAACTACGATAATATTATGCTATCTTCAGCTTTGCGTTTTTTGCGAATTCTGTGCAAATCAAAAATTTTGCCGCGCAATTTGAGCGTTTGCGAAAAACTTCGATAAGATGGGCATGAATGGGTGTGTCCACAAAAAGGTGAAAAGGTGTCCACAAAGTTTTATATTGATTCTTCTATTCGTTGCATATTTAAATTCAAATTTCGATATGACACCTCATATTTTAAGAATTTTTTAACATTTGTACACACTTTTTAGTAGAGAATGTGAAAAACTGCATTGTAACATAGCATTTTTAAGTCCAGAATTGTTTTTAAGAAGTTATGATTCATTAACATAAATATTTTGTTCGGGGAATTTTAATTTATTCAATTAAATGTCATTTTGTTAGGTGTCAGTTATATTTTTAATTTGTATTTGAAACTGGAAAACATTCAGAGAAATACCAAGTAGTTTTTGGATTAAACTGTCGTCATACTTGTCCGTACCCGTTTGACAATTATTTCGCGCTTATTTTTGCCAGAGTTTTTCCATTCAAACGATATCTAATATCTTATCTACCTAATATCGATAAAAATTCTAATAATGATTTCAATGAAAACAGTGATCTCCTTGTTGGTCATTAAGCAATGAGTTTTCGATTCATTTTCAAAAAAAAAAGAGAAAAATACATACTTTAAGTCGGAAAAGCTGTTTAGACAAAAAATGTGAAATATTTATTTGGAAAATAATGTGTGGAATTTTACAGACAAAGAAAGTGAGTGATTTATCCTTTAGAAAACTACATTCCAAACAAGAATATTAGTTCTCTAATAAATATTTTATATTGGCATTAAAAATTGTATTTCTGAAATTTCATTAAAGCCCAACAACAACACTTTGAAATGCAAGATAAATGCGACGCCTAAAATGTCAAACGCTTTGGTGGAAGTATGAATCTGTTTTATGCTACGTTTCCACCGAGCACTAGATTGAAATTAGGATTAATCTGCCCTTAATCTACTTTAAATCCTAAGATTTGCCATACAAATTTTAATCCGCTAAACACAAGATTAAAAAATCATCTTGAAAGAAACTGGGTTTGCATGTAAGAATCGGTTTGAGAACACATTAAATACCAATTAACTATACCTCAATATGTAAAAAGTGACATTGGTTGCTGAGAATTTAGAGCGAGGAAGCAATTTGACAACCAGATGTTGGACATTTAATCTCCTTTTTTTCGGTGGAGACGATAAAAGATTAATTTTTAATCTTTTGTGCTTAATCTCGGTTTAGTGTTCGGTGGAGACTTAGCATAAGAATCGGTTTGTGAAACACTAAATACCAACCAATTTACCATTCCTGAATATGTCAAAAGTGACGTTGGTTGCCGAGAATTGAGAGCGAGTAAGCAATTTGACAACCAGATATTGGTTTTTTTTTGCGAGCCAGTGAGCGGGTTGAGAGAAAACCCCTATGTTAATCTCCTTTTGGTTCGGTGAAAACGTGTAGAGATTTATTCTTAATCTTTTGCCTTTAATCTCGGTTTATCTTTTGCTCGAAATGCAGCATCACATGCCAATTCTTACGTGTAAACCTAAGCTTTGTTTAATGGGAAAAAAGGCAAGGCGGAGCAGCACACATTTGTGAAAAATGTCAGTTCAAAGGTAGAACAGAAAAATACAACCATATGTTATGTCGTTTTCCATTCACCCATTCGCCATGTTGGAACTGATCCAACTGCTGTCAAGTACCGTTCTAATAGTGCTATCAGTGCTGTTCTATAAGTGCCTGCCTACATTCACAAGTCATTCCCATGAACGTTGTGGGACGTTAAAAAGTCACAAAAAAGTCTCATTAGAATGACAGCAATTTGAATGGCGGGGAACGCTGAAATCTGAAACAAAACTAAATTTCTTTTGGAAAATCGAATACTTTTGTGCTCTCTAGTACCTGTATTCGGTCTTCACTCTTCCAACACAAATCTCAAATGAAGATTTCTGTCAAAAGTGATATGGTTTGGAACCGAAACGTTCATGCCCACGCCGAGTATTCAAATTGCACCAAGAATTCACCGAAAATCGAACCGAATTCTCGGTTTGGGCATGAAAGTTTTGTTTTCAAATCATAACACTTGACTTATCTCCATTTGGTATTTGCCTTGGAAAAGTTAACACAAAAAATCAGGTAATAGGACGTAAATATTTTCGACTTCCCAAAATGATATGAAATTGATTCCTCTAATATTTTTAATTTATAACGTCCATTGTTGCTGCTGACTAATGTACTTTTCGATTGGTAATCCGGAAAATTTCCGGATTCTTCTGAAAGTGTTCGTTTGGTACTAAAATGACAGTTTCTCTCCTGGAAAGAAGAGAAATTTGCTTCTGACGTTGAATCCAGAATCAAAACCCGAAAAACGCACACATTCAAATGCCGTAAACTTCATTTATTTATTGGTAGTGAGAGGTTCCAACATTGAAACCCGCTCTTACTGCTTTGCTTCATCAAGAACTATTAAATCATTTGCTCGGAGAACTACATAAACTAAGTACAACGATATTAAAACACACAGTGGCATCTTTCTCAAATAGTACAAATAATACAAGTACAACTCACAATTTTACTAGTTATTTATTATCGTAGATTATAACTTGTGTTTGGAACTGTTTAGTGTAATAACGGAGTTTGTCTGAGCGCAACAAAGCGTTGGTGCTTTGAAACTATAGTACCTCTTCTGCGCAAAGTTGTTTCGCTTAGTTTCGTATTTTTCAGGAACACAGCAACTACATTAACCAGCTAAAGTGTAGATACATACTGAGTTATAGTAATTTTTATTTTATTTCTGTACGCTTATTAAGTAAAATAGCTTTAATAGCATAGCCCTAGATTTGTTCCTTTAGAGGAAAATATTTTTGTCCTGTTCCTTTCATTTCACTTTCCAAAAATGGTCAACTTACTATACATCCAGACTCAAGTTCATTAGCAGAACTTCTTTTAGTATAAAAGCAAATTATTGTTAGTTTGTTTTTGTTAAGAAATTATTTTTAAAACTTTGATTTTTTTTAATTCATTTATTATTTAAAAATAAAATTAATTACAAGTCTGTAGAAAATAACCTTTCATATACACACTTCCTTATATGTATATCTATACTTAAAACATTTGTAAGTCAGGTGAGAAAATGCTAAAATCTGGATATTTCTACCAACGACCGCGTCCTCCTCCACCACCGCCACCACCACGGGATCTTCCTCCGCCGCCACCGCCACCACCTCGACCGAATCCACCTCCGCCTCCTCGTCCTCCAAATCCTCCACCGCCACCACCACGTCCACCTCCGCCACCTCGTCCTCCAAATCCTCGACCACCGCCGCCGCCGCCACCACCTCTACCAAATCCGCCACGACCGCCGCCTCCTCGTCCACCACCAACACCACCAGCTGGACCCTTTCTTTTGGGACCTTTTGGCTGTGGAGCCTTAGGCAGGAACCTAGAAATGGGCAGCAGTTTTTGTGGATCAATGAAAAGTTTCTCGTTTTTCTTAAAACTGTTGGCTTTCATGTTGTCGGACAGTTTTACTGAGACGGAGTAGTCTTTTACAGTGCCGAAGATTTCATCAATTTTACCAATCTGTTCCTTGTTTTCAAGGTAAATGGGCGCATTGAAGTACGGCACATCGTCAATTTCAACTTTACACACTAAATCATCTTGGCAGGGGTAACTGAAATGTCCCAGAGCAATGACTCGCTCTGGTGGACCAGAGTCAAAATTCCCGCGTCCTCCAAATCCACCACCGCCACCGCGACCACCTCGACCGCCACGGAAACCTCCGCCACCTCCACCTCCTCCGCCACCTCCTCCTGAAAAGCAATTTTCATTTCATTAGAACTAACCAAACGCCGAAAGATCCTGTCTTTACCTCGTCCACGGAAACCTCCTCCACCACCACCGCCACTTCGTCCACGGAATGACATATCTTGTTTTTTTTTTTGTTAGTTATTAAACTTTACAAATTTTTTAATTATATTTTAAATTCTTTTAGGACGAATGCCTTTCAAATTTAACGTGAACTCTGCCAGCAAACGAAAAGGTCCCACGAGGTTATTTTGAAAACAAAACTTCAATTTTGACACGCACGTGTGTCGGTTCTTGGCGTATTTTCGCCCTGTATTATCATCATTGGGCCGTTTGCATGTACGATTAAAAAATGGATTGTGTTCAGTTTCACACCAAAACCACATACTTATTTATATTTTTTTATGCGTTTTAAGGCAGCGTCTTTTTGTTTGTTTGTCTATATCGCAATATTCTTGCGAACGTCTGGCAAACACCCAAGAGTAAGAATTGTCATGAGAAGCTTCTCAAAAATTAATTGCCGTTCAAAATCGTCATTAAACTTCCATTTGTGTCAAGAAATATATCTTCGCACGCACAGCGGTTGGAGAATTTAGTCTTTGGATCCTGTATGGGCCGTTTACGCCTAATATTTATTTAGTTTTATCGCAATATAGATCTCTCAGAGGCATTTATTTGAAAATACACATGTGTCTTAAATTAATAACCAACATTTCTCATTTTTCAAAAGATAAGAGAATGAAGACTTAAAATCCAAACTGAAGTAGAGTAATATAAACATTTTGCAGCACTGCAAAAATATTTCATAAATATTTTTATTATCAAATTGCTTATGCTGCATTTCCACCAAAAGATAAACCGAGATTAGAGGCAAAAGATTAACAATAAAACACGTTTCCACAGAACAAATAGGAGATTAAAATAGGGGATTTCTCTCAACCCACTCTCTATCTCTCAAATTTGCGCACAAAATGTCCAATATCTGGTTGTCAAATTGCTTTCTCGCTCTCATTGCTCACCAACGTCACTTCTGACATATACAGGAATTATAAATTGGTATTGAGTGTGTTCACAAGCCGATTCTTTCATGCAAACCTAGTTTCTTTCAAGATTATTTTTTAATCTTGTGGCTAGCAGATTTAAATTTGTATGGTAAATTTTATCTTAAGATTTAAGCTAGGTTAAGGGCAAATTTATCTTAATCTCGCTTTAGTGTTCGGTGGAGACGTAGCATTACATGCAAACCCAGTTTCTGTCAAGATTATTTTTTAATCTTGTGTTTAGCAGATTTAATTTAGTATGGCAAATCTTAAGATTAAAAGTAGATTAAGGGCAGATTAATCTTAATCTAGGTATAGTGTTCTGTGGAAACGTAGTATTACCGAAATAAGCAATTATGAATACGAATAGGTCGTTGATAACGAAAACATGAATATAAATAATTTATTTATAAATCTAAATATACAAAACTTACATTTTTATAAAATGTAGCTCAACACCCCAGTACCTGGACTAATTTTTTAAAGACAGAGCCTTCAGTTTGGAAATTTGCCTTCAAACAATCTACTGAAATAATAAGGTTGAAGAAACCACGTTATAGTGCATCTCCTTGCAAAAATCCGGTGCAGATTTGGATGAGTACACGTGAGCTCAAAACTGCACTTTGCTCTGCTTGTTTTCTAGCCCCATGTTAGAAAAATCAACAAGTAGCTACCTGAAGTACCTAACTACCTTTGTAGGCTCTGTGTGGCTGATATATCTCTCGTTGCTCTGTTTATTCATATGGCAGGTTAAGAAATAAATAAATGTTATATATAAATATTAACTGTACGAATTTCCCCAAATGAGTAAACTCTAGTATATGTTATTAAATTAAAGGTTTTCGAAAGGATATAATTTAAGTTCATATAATAAATCCGATGTACATTCACAAATATAATTCGTAATAATGCTTCCAGTAAAATATTCTGAGGAATGTTGAATTTTTATTATTCACGTTCCAAAATATCGGTTGTAAAGAAATAAAGTGTGGCTGAAATGTGTGAATGAAGTGTTAAAGTTTGATCGCCGTTTGTTGGTCGTATTTACACAAAACAAGCTTTAGAAGCGTAAACATTATTATTATTAATATTCTTATAAATTATCATTGTGAATTATAGAATCAGGATTGGAAACAATTGTGAACTGCTAACCTACCTTACCGATCCGTATGATTTTTTTTTTTGGTATTTCCACTAAACTACTAAATTCTAACCTATATTATTAGGAACGAAAAAAAAAATATAAATTACACAATGTTGTCTTTGTCACGAAAATTAACTAATTCCATTACACAAATATTAACAACATTGCAAAGAAAATCGCCCTCAGCAAGCTACGTACGACCATTTTCTGTGACAATATTGCGTCAGTGCACTACAAATGAAAAACCGATCCCAGCTGAATCACCTAATCAAGTAAGAGAAGATGTGGAATTAACTGCAGAAGAAATAAGAAAACAAAATTTAGATCGAACAAAAGTGATACCGGTCGAAACAAGCATTAGATATTTGAAAAGTGCTGCGTACCAAGAAACATACGGAAATTATTTAATTTGGCAACAATATCGGTGAGTATAGTCTCGGACTAACAAGTATTTGGCTTTGTGGTCCCTATTATATTATTGTATTTAAGTGTTCTTCTGAAACTGTTATTAAAATCAATTAGGAAAACTGCAAACAATTTTTAAGCGAATCAAACGAGCTGCAATTCTAGTACAAAATCACTTAAGATAAACAATTTTTAAACCTCTCACATAAGTTTCCAGACCAACTAATCTTAATCTAAAACTTAATTTTCTTACAGTCGCAACCACAAAGGCGCGTTTGCCCCGCTAAAAACTCGTAAGACTTGTATTCGGCAAGGGAAGATTTCTTGCGGTAATCCGTGTCCGATTTGTCGTGACGAATATCTGGTACTTGATCACAGAAACATCGATCTTATCAAGCAATTCATCTCTCCACAAACTGGTGGCGTTCTTAGTTACTCAAAAACAGGCCTCTGCCAGAAAAGGCATTTTGAATTATTGGTAGCCGTAGAGAGGGCCATGGACCATGGTCTTCTAACTTTTGACGTACCATTCAGGCAGTTTGATTACTCTGAATATTATTCGCATTTGAAGGATAGGCAGACTGCCTAATTCCTTTACAAATTTACCCAGTTTACCTAGTTAAGATGACAACAAACAGCAAACAATCAGATGCGGCAACATTTGTAGTAATCGGCGGAGGAATCGCTGGTGTATCGTGTGCCGAAACAATATCATTTCTATGTCCCACAGAAAAGATCATATTATTAACAGAAACATCTCTTATAAAAGCGGTGACCAATTTGGTGCCTCTCGCCAAACATATTCTTAAATTTGATGTGGAAGAACGTGACCCAGGCAATTTTATAAAAGATCAAATCCAAGTCATCGTCGACCAGCTAATGTTTATAGATTCCACAAAGAAACGAATAACAACACATTTAGGTCGCGAAATTGCGTATAAATATCTCTGCCTGTGCACTGGAGCTAGTCCGAAATTAATTGAAAACCACACCAAACACGTTATTGGAATAAGAGATACCGATTCAGTGTTGGACTTCCAGCATCGACTCAAACAATCACGACGACTTGTGTTGGTCGGTAATGGTGGAATCGCCTCAGAAATAGCTTATGAAGTTAAGAATATAGAAATCCATTGGGTAATTAAGGATACACACATATCGTCAACTTTTGTCGATCCTGGGGCAGCGCACTTTTTCCAGATGAGCCGTGATCACGTAGGCGAGGCCATTAAGCCCAGCATTGTTAAAAGAATGCGGTATTCCGAAGAAGACAATACATCTCATGTGAATAAAAGGGGAGCAGCTCTTGGTCCGGATTGGCATAGAAAAATAAACGTAATTGGCAGCCTAGCTGACCCCAAGGTTCCCGTAAAAATTCACCCCAAAACTG
The DNA here is from genome assembly GCA_963576555.1 of Ferdinandea cuprea. Lineage (NCBI taxonomy): Eukaryota > Metazoa > Arthropoda > Insecta > Diptera > Syrphidae > Ferdinandea > Ferdinandea cuprea. Next base: position 31,023,925 of record OY754958.1, read on the forward strand.
AAGTAAAGTCAATAGAAGAAACTCCCAATGAAGAATATCCTCTACAGGTCACTTTAACGAATGACGAGTTGATCGCCGCTGATTTTCTTGTTTCGGCAACGGGAGTTTATCCCCGGTTGGACTTTCAGTGCGACATTACATTCATCACTGGTCCAGAAGGAGGCATTACTGTAAACGAAATGATGGAAAGTAACATTCCTGGTATTTATGCAGCTGGTGATGTGTGCCATGCAGGCTGGGACCTAGCTCCACATTGGTTTCAAATGCGACTTTGGACGCAAGCACGACAAATGGGCGGCATGGCTGGACGAAGTATGGCCGCAAAGTTTTGCGGCGATGAAGTTTACCAGGATTTTTGCTTTGAACTCTTCGGACACGTGACCACATTGTTTGGCTACCAAATCGTTTTGCTGGGCAAGTATAATGGACAGGATTTGGGACAAGACTATGAGATACTGCTTCGAATGACTCCGGGAAAGGAGTACATTAAATTTGTACTGCAAGGCGGCAAGTTACAAGGAGCCATTCTTATTGGAGAGACCGGCCTGGAGGAAACATGCGAAAACTTGATACTGAATCAAATTGATTTGACACCTTTTGGCGATGATATTCTGAATCCGGACATAGACATTGAGGATTATTTTGACTAATTTTGATAATGGCGCATGATGATTGTTTGTTGAATAAAAAATTATATTGAAGCAAATTAAGTTTAACTTTCTCTTGCTTTCGATAATATAAATGTTTTCGCTTTGTTTGATTGTTTTCTATTTTTCACGTTCTTAAGGCGGATTTAAAATTGAAAGCATAAGCAAGAGACAATTGTTAGGGCGGCTGATGTTTCCTTCTCTCTTGTACTGATTGGGCACTGATCTGGGAAATATTTTTAATTTTTCACAGTGGAATAGGTAGGTACGATAAAAATGACTGTTTTTTATTATCGTTGATCAATAGGAATACAATTTTCATTTACGATCCATGTTGCCATTCATAAATTGTAATTACTTTGATAATCCTTAAAGTAAAGAGCCATTTTTACTTTCAAATAACTAAAGACGTAGCATCATATTATATGGCAACGGAAGGAATGAGGTACAGACAAAATATGTACATATATGCTATTAGCCAACATATGTCCATCTCCTATGACAAAAAGTTATTGTTGAAAGATGTTCTACAACCTTACAGACTACGAAATGCGAACGATTTCCGACTGAATTTGCAAATGTCAGCAGATGGACAGAAGACAATACTATACAAGGGGATCAGGCTGTTTAACATGTTACCAACATATATAAAAACCGAAGAGAATTTAGAATTTTTAAAACTAAATGTACCAAACATGTAAAAAGAAATATTTAAAAAATGACTGTAAAAATGAAATTATGTAGAAAAATTGTAATTTTAAATGAAATTATAAAGTATTTAAAATACTAATAAATATATATACTACTACTACTACAACACCGAGGTAAACATTACTCTACGAATGACATATTAGTGCAGATTCAAATAAGAATTACCCTAGAAAATCGTTGCAACATCTGTTTGGCAATACTTCAAATTCTAAGGACAACTACTGCTAAACCGTAACAATAGCTGGCGAAAAACAGGGAAAAAATATTAAATATCGGACTCTTGACAGATTTTTTATTGTGAATGCGAAGGGTGGCGAAAATATCGCGTTGGTATGGTATATCTACGAGCTGTACTAAGATATTGTTGAAGTCCAGAAAAACCAAAATACGTTGACTACATTGTCTCGGCAAACATTTAGCAAAGGGGAATATTTGCTCCAATCAAGAGAATCTTCCAATCTTAGCCTCCAGGTTCGAGGCAATGAGGAAGACCGAACCTCCGTTTCTTGGCGGATACAAGGTCTCTTGATCTAGAAAACTGAAAAACGCGTTCTCAGAAACGGAGGATAGAAAGCTGACAGACGCAATTACGAATTAGTGGTCAGAGGAACTACCTCTAGTGACTTGACCCACGAAATTACTTTTTTTTTTTGCCATTTCATTCGCTCTTTATAACAATCTAGGTGTTTATCAGAATACTTCAAATAATATTTAAAATAGTCTTGATATGCCGTTCTTGATTTTCCAGGCTTTTTACTAGTTTGATTTGTTCAGTTTGTGAATTTCTTTGCCGATTCTGAGTATTAAAATTTCGTTTGCGTACCCACTTGCAAACCTTACAACCTGATTAGATACATTGTCGGCAGGTACCTATAGGATCATTGAAATTATATATGTATTATATTTTTAGTTCATAACAGTTGGCGAATCGTACATAGGCAAGAGTAAAGATTTCTTTGGCGCCTCAAACGAAATTTCGATATCTCGCTTGGTTTTGCGAAGATAGAATATGCTATTAGCGATTGCACAATATTTTTGTTTTAAACATTTTGTACACTTATGTAGATAATGAAATATGAGATTCTTAACTGAATACTATACAAGTTCGATAAAATACCACACATTTAGGTTTTTACAATTTATTGAATAAAATTATTTACAGAGATTAATACATCCAAGCTCGATGGTCGACACCATATCCACAAAAAATATACATTTCTTTTACTCGTGCATTTGAGTCAATGTGCAGTCTTCTTGTCTTGTGATCGATGACTATAAATAAGAGAACGTCAACAGTTTTAACGATAACTACTAACAATATCGTACAAATATATAAATAAGAAATAGTCTACTTCTTTGCTAAGGCAAATCCAAGTCCCACTAAGCCGCCAACTAGGAGAGCCGCTCCACCAGCAACTGCCGCCCCTTTTATTAAATCTTTGTCTTGCTGTTCTTTGATATATCTCTGTTAAATAAAACAAAATAATGTTAGGGGAATGATTAAAATGCAATTGCTGACGTATGATTACTTGTAGAGCAAGAATTTGCTCATTATTGGGTTCCACTTGCAAGAATGCTTTGCAATACTTCATGCCCTCGATGTATTGTTTAATGCGTGTGTTGCCCAAAGCCAAATAGTAGATGTAGTCCCTTTTGTTATTTGGATCTCTACAAGCCAACTCTTCGAGCAGATGAATACCCTTTGAATTAGAAAATTTATACAATAAAAAAAGAACGAGTGGAATTATAGTGGTGGTAACAATCTACCTTTCGAATATCATTTGTGTACGCACTGCGAACCAAACAGAATGCGTACTCGAATGTGGTCTCATTAGAGACATTTTCGGCTTCTGTGTACTTCTTTTCGAATTTCTGCAAATAATTTATTTCACAACATTATAAGTTTGAGCTTTAGAAAATACGCGAAATTTGACCTCCAATTCAGCTGGGGCAACGACATCATTCAGAAGTTCTTCCATGATAAATTTATTCACTTAGTAAAAATGGAAGATTTTCGAAAATTTTACAAATTATTTATGGTTTTGGCTTTGTTTTCAAAATTCACAGAATTTTACAAAATAAAAGATGAACGATTATAATGACAAGACAATGAGTCAGAAAAGCTACAGAGTTCTAGGGGATATACCAAAAGTTTTGGTATTTTGTTTCTTTGACAGCTGAATGCATAGGGTGCTTAAAAAGAATCACTTTCAAAATAATTAATTCGTATGTCAGATAAATTAATTTTAATGTGGAAATGTTATTCGCGAATAAAAATAATATTAATTATTCTAAGTATCCCATGTTTTTTGTGATCACTAATTCGTATTTATACTAAACTGCTCGAATAAACTGAGTGACGTATCACTTCGTATTAAGTAAACCAAATAACACAGCAAGAAAATCGGTATACAAACAAAAACACTTTTACATGATCGGAGATTATTTTCCCTTTTTTTGCCTTGAAAAATATAATAATAAAGTACAAAATAAAAAAAATTATAAGAGAAATATTAAAAGCTGTTTTTAATATTTTCGCAAGAAATTTGTGACTATGCAAAATGGAACCAAAAATATATTTTTTTAAAAAAAAATGTTTGCACCATACAAAATAGCGTACGTATTTGTTTTTTTTTTTCATTGGACAAAAGAAAAATAAACAGTGCTAGAAAAATATCATTGTAGTAAAATGCAAATGAAAACAAAACTTAAATTATTGTAGAGTGGTTTTTAATGTTTCCACAAGGGATCTCGAATGGGCGAAGTTTAACCAATTCAAAATTCGATTTTTCCCATTAATTCTCGCATAGGTTTATTGCCCAAATCTCCAATTTCATGCGAAATACTGAGATTTACAATTCTGAAAATTCGTGCACGTGAATCTTTCTTCGAATTTTAATCGTCTGGCTTTTCTATGCGGATTTGCATACGCAATTTATTCAAAGTCCAAAGCTAACAATGCCTATGTGTTCGAATAATTCACGTGATCATCTTCAATGATTCCATTTATTCAAAAAATTGCTGAATGCATTCATTTCTTTCTTATGTCGTAGTCTATATAATTTCAGGCATTATTTCCCAAATAAAATTTGGGGTAATTATTTAGAAGTGGGGCTCCAGACAAAACTCGCTTAAAAAAATTTTTCACCCCCTTGAGACAATTTTATATGGTAGAAATTGATGTTTTGAGGTGGGGGAGACACTTTATATGGGCTGATTTGAAAGAAAAACCATGTTTTAGCTTCTTTAAAAGCGCAGTAAGAGCTTTTATTTATTTTTTTATGTTATTAATTTAAGTAACAATTCTAGTGGTAAAAATAACAAAAAATGATTTATACTGTTCAAGAAACAAAACAAAAATAAACAATATCGTATTTGAAGCAAAAATTTAAAAAAAAATTAACAAAATAAGTTTTTTCAAAAACAAAATAAAAACAATATTCTTTATATTTATGAATTTAATTGATTGTAAAATGAACAAAACATTATTTTTATTACGATTCTTGGGCATTCATTTTCCCATGAAAATCATGTATGGCCATAGCCAATTGATGTAGTCTTAAAGTATGATTTGGGAAGCGATGCCTGAACAATAATTCGGCGATGTACCCTGTCATGTGGTAATCCTGACGACCATATTTGGGCATGTTTTCACGTGCATCACGCCAAACACGTTCTATGTTCTGCGTGTATGCACCTGAGTCAGGATCTACAAAATTTTCCCCGAAAGAATAATAAATGGTCAAAGTATTTAATTAAATGAAAAATAAAAAAATTACTTAAAAAAATTTTTTTTTGTTTATTACAATGTTTTTGTTTATAAACAATTATTGAAAATGTCTTCCCCCACCGTAAATGAACTATTTTGATGTATTAAAATGGTCTCCAAAGGGTAAAAATTTTTTTGGGGCCAGTTTTGTCTGGAGCCCCACTTCTAAATAATTACCAAATTTGGTATTTAACAGTTTTTTGCCAAATATAAAAAGTTTCCGACTAAAAGTAGGAATTTTTTCTGTATTGAAATTGCATTGATGGAAAAGGTAGAGGTCTCTATCTTTGGAGAAGATCAATTCACTAAAAACTTTTTTTAATATGTTTGTAAAGAATTATCTCATATACGTAAGAGACTGCAGACCGCAGTGTGCACTTGATGGATTCGTATTGACACTATGGATCCAGGAAAACTGAAAATCCAAGAAGATACGATGCTCCGATGTTCCGGCTTGCTTTGAAATTGAAAGTCTGCTCAGTTATAATTTTGTTGCTCAATCTCAATGCATCGAAACTTTGCTACGTAATCCCCTCATTCCGCGGATTCTATTTACATATATCGAACGTGCCATAATGGTTTTGTACCATAATGGTTAGTTTACATGGCTTAGAGAGAGAGATCGTTTTTTTTTACTGCCGATGATATAACAGTTGATAGTGTAAGATCACAGATCAAACACATTAAATTAGACTGCTACCTCTTAAATTATTATTAACGACCAAAATACATGTCACACATTTTTGCATGTTTGGTAGTGTTTTCCCCCACTGGCAGAAGACATTATGTATGATTTTTATTCTCTTTCATGTTTTTGCAAGTGGCAACCTGCTTGTCTGTAATTAACATATCACGGACATATCCGTGTATTAATTAATTTATTGGATTGAGTTTATGTTTTCTCACTGGTGTCTGCTTTTCAAAAACTTGAACTTATAAATTTAAAATATCTATTATATTTTTTGCATTCTGATGGTACCATGATTATCGATGATTATTATTTAAAGTAGTTCCGGTATTTAAAAGATTTGTGGTTTCTTCCGTTGTAGAAGACTTCCGTTTTCTAAAAGTGTTCGTTTGGTACTTAAATGACAGTTCCTCTCCTGGGAAGAAGAGAAAATTGATTCCGGCTTTGAATTCAGAATCAAAACCAGAAGCACGAACACATTCAAACACCATAAACGTCATAAAAATGTCATATTTGTTGCTGATGCAATTAATTATTCTTAAATTTTGCCGAGTTTAGCTGAAAGTTATTACCAATTTTAACTAAACAAATAATGAAGTAATATTGGGTGTAATATAAACATACTACAATGGCTATTTGCCTTGCATCACCTTCATCGACATCAGATTATCAGTGAGGCGGTTGTAAATAGATACATATACACAAATACAGCGGCAGTTACATTTTAAATTAAAATAAAATATGTTTGCCTGTTGGATTGGCATACGGGATCGGAGAGCTCTTCCGGATTACCAAACGAAAACGACATAAGTCTTACATGAGAAAGTTGTATGATTTAGAGAAGTTTGCTACATTGACTGTAGAGAGGTAGGTTATAAGGATCTTCCTATGAAGGTTATCTTAGAGTAAATCGAATGAATTTACGTTGAATGGCTTCTATTCGTATTAAATGAATATTGTAAGGAGTCCAGACGGTAGCCTAACATATCGCCAAAAAAATATTTTTGGGCGATTTTACTTGTTTTTTCTTTAGGCTGGTCCTACTTTGCTTTTATTATGTCGAAATAGTAATTTAATATATTATTTGTAATAAATTTTATAAACATATGCTAGTCCACAATGCTTAAACAATAGAATATATATCCAACCCCCCTGCTTGGGGTCACTGTCGAATTTGGAGTAGGTGCGAGGTTGGATGCATGCAAACTTTTGTTATATATAAAGAATATTTGGTCGTTTTGATATTAGCTCTTAGGCAATCTGTCATAGAAATAGTGCCAGGCTGAACACAGTGAATCTTGTCTGGGTCCAAGGTCCCAGGCATCCAGGGAAATGAGATCTCCAATGAGGTTGCTAGGCAAGGTTCAGAAGAATTTTTCTCAGGACCCAAACATGTGTTGGGACTTCGTGAACACAAGATTCGGTGCTGCGACTTCGATGGATGCAAACGGACCAAATTATTTCGCCCGGACATTTTCAAAAGTTCTGCGTCTCTCCTTCTATCTCTCAGGAGTATCGACTGCAGGCTGCTTGTAGGCGTCCTTTCGTGCCACAAAGCTTTCGCAAAGTACATTAATGTAAGTGTCTACATAGTAGCACAATGAACCAGTAGTTGTGTCTGAGCGATCCATTGGATAGTAGCTACCTCCGAAAAAAATAATATTCTGTCGAAACATACTGTACCTATGACAAAATACAGATTTATGGTCGCATTTGTAATAACGCCAAACGCAACCTCGCTCTGCCCAACTTAATAAACTCCACAATACAGACATGTACTAATTAAAATATATATTAATATAAATAGATAGGCAATAAACTTATGCTAGTACAAATACATTCAGTTCTTACGAAAACTTTGTAATATTGGATATATGATCTCCAAGCACTCCATTATGTCTTTTTTTGCTTTGGCACCGGTGAACACAATTTTGCCATTCACAAATATCAATAAAACCATCCGCGGTTTTACCATTCTATATATTAGGCCAGGAAACAATTCCGGTTCATATGAGCTAAATTGACCATGTACTTGGTTTAAATTTTCGAGCCGAATTGGAAACCGTAAGTCTACTGTCGCCACAATATTTTGCAATTTAAAATCTGTAAATTTAACCATGTAACCGAGTTTCTGGAGTATTCTTGCGAACTTCCGCGCTCCCAAGTGGGCTTGTGCTTCATTGCGGGCACCAGTACAAATGATTTTTCCTGTTCGAAAAATTAAAGCTGTACATCGCGGTTCACGCATTCGCATAACGACACCATGAAATCGTGATGGATTATATTCCGAATTCCGAGTCCTGAAGTTAATATCCTGAAGGTTCAGCTCACACGCAACAGACACAGTGGCAACTACATTTCTGCAAGAATTAAATAGAATTCGTGCATAATTTATATTATACTAAGATATTAAAATAATGATGCAATACTGACTGCATTTTAACTTCGTGAAGAGCATCCTTAGGGCCTACTGGAATGACTGGATTTGATGCAGCAAGGCTTAAATGTGGATTTGACGGCTAAACAAAAGCGGACTATAAATATTAATTTAAAATAATGAATTGAACTAAGGAATTTACTTTGTTGATGTTTGGTGAAAGCATGGCTTGCGATGGTTTAATGACAGAATTGAAGGCTGGTGAATTCATTTTATCATTTCCACCCAAACAACCTGGTCGTGATATAATAAACAACTGCAGTACAATATTGAGTTAATAACGATTTGTTTGCTCCTTTGAAGATCTCTAAAATCAAATAAATTATGTTAAACGTCACTAGCTCGGCAATACCACGCAGCATTAAAAAAAACAACACAAATGAAGAGCTATCGACTGTCAGCTGTGCAATGTACAGGGTTGGTAAACTGGTAACGCACGTGCGTGTTAAAAGAAATGCATCCCTCTACTGCGTTTACATTAGCGATTCTAGTTCCATGTAAACGCAAATCGATTAGCTGGCTTCACACAATATGAGTGAAATGCACAAAACTTAAAAGTCTACAGCCGGTGAAGGACAGCACTACCAAAAATGCGTGGCAGGTATTTTGGTCCGTAATGTTAATGTCGTAGCAGCCGAGTTTAGAAGAGAGTTTAATCTGTCACCTCATTCTAATATCTTTAAAATCATCAACATTTCCCTATAATCTCCTGCAAAAATTGCATGAGTGACCATGTTAACCAACTATTATGGCTGGCTTACATCCACGCATGCATTTTTGCACGCGATTAGAGGGACATATCTGCCGTCAAAGATTTTAAAGATGTAAGAGTGAGATCAGAGATAAAACAGTCTACATTCGGCTGCTACGACGCAAATTAACATTACCGACCAAAATACGTGGCACCCACTTATCCTGTGTGGTAGACTTGTATGGCCATGTAAACCAGCCTCGAAAACGACATTAGCACAGATGAGGAATTTACTAGATAGTCAACTTCAGGAGAGTCTCTCAATTCACCCTCAAACGTAAACTCAGCTTTTTTTACCCACATGCACTTAAATATGAGTTAACGTGCAAGTCAAATAGAAAGCTTGCACACATATAAGGAATTATTTGGGGTTTAATGGTGTCATTTTCCATACCAATCTCGTCCAAACAAAGTGTCAAATCTCTAACTTTATCTTTACGTATTCAAAGATAGAAAATACTTTTTTGCGGTTTCAAGGGGATAGAGGTATGTAGAGTTGACTGTATAGTTATTAAGACATCTGTGAACATTAGTGTCCGAAGGATGAAGGCAAAAAACTAGCGCAACTTCCTCCGCAATCAATACGCCGGAATCAATGATTAAAGGGATTTATTTTATTTTGAAAATATTTTTCATAATACTTCACCCGTAAAATGTATTTTGCCACGTTAATAGAAAACGAAGTAAAATGTCATCCATCATGATTTTTCATATTCATGAGCAGAAAAAAACAACAGAGAAATGATAAATAAAATTGCCCATGTTTGGCGACATCACATTTATCACTTTCGAAAAAGATTAACTCAACAATAAAAATATCAGGTGCAGCGGCAAATTGTTTCTTATATTTCATAATTAAAGAAGTTGGTAAATAATTTTTTTTTATAAAAAAAAAGTATTAAATAAGCTAATGCAAAAAGTTTAGTTACGAATGCAATTTAAAGTTTTTATTTTTAATAGAAATTGCAATCTTAGAGCAGTCTTCCTGTTTTCTGAATTACACATCCTCTAAAATGCAATTATAAACATAATAATAAATACACTTTATTCAAATTAACTTTATTAAAGTCACCAACGATTTGTAATAAAAGTAACAAACTGATATAACAAATATTTGTTTACACATTTCACACTTTGTTTAACTGATTTGTATGTGTGGTCTACCAGTTCAATTTATTCATATTACTGATATATTTGACAATATGTATTTTGAAATGTCAATTCTTTTTTTTTTCAATAAGTTGGTTCACTTTTCAAACATAAAATACTTTATTTACTTACATGAAAAGCTGGTGTTTCTTTATGGAAATCCCATACAAATTAAACGACTATCAAACTTGTATAGGTCGCTACATATTCATTTTTTGACAACCAGGTACCGCAGTAATACTTTTCCATTCGTTAATACAATTCAAATTACACTAAAAAAAGATGAGATCGGGAGCCCTGACGTGACCATTTCTATACACAATAACAGTACACCTTCTATTGTTTGGGTCTGTGGCAAATCAGCTGTCGCCAATTGACAATTAGTGGCACCAAAAAAGTTTATAAATAAAGTAGCAGCACTTTTTAGATATTATTTTTTTTTAATAAAATCTGCAATGAATAAATCTTTAGTGGTAAAAAAAAAAAATATATACGAATGTATTCTAAAGTGCAAAGACTCAAAAGTATTCTATAAATTTCCTCGCGGAGAGGCCGCCTGCAATACATGGTTGGAAAGAATAGGTTTAAGTTCTCTGCCGCGCTTCTTTTCAACTGCAAGAATTTGTAACAACCACTTTTCCGAGCGTATGTTCACAGCAGCAAAGCGTCTTACCTCATGTGCACTTCCAGATTTAAATATTCCAGGAAAAGTGATAGATGTAACACCGGATGGAAATTTGACAATAGTGAAGCCTAGACTATATCCTATAACCGTTAATTTAGCAGACATTCCACGTATTATAAATAAACCCGTAATTATAACCAGCAGAGACAGTAAATGTTTACTCAAATGTAAAGATGCCAAGATTACATTTGGGTTTCCTCCAGACAAACCATCAATTGAAGTGTGGGCGAAACAGCTACACCTTACAAAAATGCCTCCTCGATCGGCTAGAGTCTGTGAGAACCATTTTTCTGAGCGTATGATGATATGCGGAAAACGACAAAGACTGACCATGTGTGCAATTCCAGATATTAATCTGCCCAGTCAGTCTATATTTAAGCCAGAAGAAAAGAATGTTGATTATGTGATGGGTACGGAGATGTCGAATAATCCAACGCAAGTTATAATGAATACAATCGAAGAAACTTTGCAAAAAAACGACCCTCCACTGCTTCGTCAAGAAATCGCAATAAACCCAACAGCAAATGTAGAAACTGTTATTTACCAGAAACCGAATAAGGAGGAATTTCTTCAAGTTTTACAAGAGTGCACTGAAAGACAATCAAAGATTAGAGATGGCGTCGCATATCATACTGCTCTACCAGAAACTGCTGACGACCCACATTTAGAATGTGTACTTAAGTGTACTGACGTAAAACGCATCTTCAGATTTCCGAAATCAGAAAACCGACGGCAAATATGGCTAAATAAAATTGGATTAACGCACTGCTTTTTTAACAGTATTATCTGCAACAGACATTTTTCGGATCGGATGTACACAGAATCAAAGAAAAGACTAAATAAATTTGCCTATCCAGATATAAACCTTCCCGAACCAGAACCAGAAAAGCCAGGAGTCAACTCTACAAGATCATTGCATGATTATAGACTGACACAGCCGAGTGAACGAGCTTGTGATGTAATGGAAATCCCAGAATACATTTGCGTTCTAACCGTTTTTAAAAAGAATAATGATATTGATGACGTCGTAAATGGCACGAAGTACATCCAACATAAAATAGGTAAAAAAAATCCAACTCGAGAGCGGGAGGTACAAGTGGGCGCAATTGATTTAATCAAAACTGCCAGTGTAGCTATCTTGACTGAAGACCAAACAAATGAAGTCTTTGAAATTGAAGAAATCGTAGATAACCAGAATCAATTAAACTGGATCGACATGTTCAGAAGTGATATATTTGAATCCAAGGGCGGTATGTACGAATGTCTCATTTGCGGCGAGGTCTCTCGAGGCTTTTCGTGTAAATTTAAACACTTAAATATACACCAAGGATCCAGTTTGGTGTGTTTTCAATGTGGTCGGGTGTTTTCCAATGGTAATAAGTTAAGAAAACACGAAGATAATAAGCATCAGAATCGATTAAAGAAGGCGCTGCGCTGTCCAAAAGTGGATTGCAGAAAGGCATTTTACTCAAAGAAGAAACTATTCCATCATGTTGACAATCATACCAAATTCAACCAACATAAGTGTTTTAATTGCTTACGCATATTTTCTTCAACACTGAAGTTACACTGCCATCAGTTGTTGTGTAGGAAGAATTTGCCAGTGAGGCATTCGAAAATAGATTGTAATAGCACAAGATCTAGAATTAAGTGTTGAGATGTAAATAAAGCGTTGGTGTAGTCGTATACCTTTAACTGTGTTTTATATTAAAATCGATTGAAGAAATACCTAGTTAATTCTGTGTAAGTTTTAAATTTCATAACAATTAGGTAACATATTTTCTTATTTCCAATTGCAATGTTGGACAATGTATGGGTAGAATGTTAGAGGTCAAATTGGCAGCAATAAATAGGAAGATGCTTCACATGACAGCAGTAGTAAACCAAAATAAATGAGTGAACATGAGGAGTAAGCGGCCAATACAGATCCTAAATCCTAGCTTTTCCAACTATTGAGTGTGTGAAGATATACTTATTTTTTGACACGATTAGAAGGAACCTACAGGTTAATTCTTATATCTCATTTAAGATCTCATAAACTTTGTTCAATGAGGCTGTCCAGCTCAGTGCAAAGCATGTAAATTACACGTTCTTGTGTTCAATGAGAAAGTGTTTGAACACGAAATGTTTGCTTTTTGTTCAATGACTCTGCCTGGACTCTGCTCCAAGCAGAATTTTTGCACTTGCTTTTAGACAGAACAGATTTGTGAGAAACGTCAAAATCAGTTGTGATTGAAAATTAATTGTTTTGTCGTCGAAGTGAAAAGTTTTCAAATCGAAATATCTTCTGATAAAGGCCAATCGGTTGTTGTAACAGTAAGTAACAATAAGTACATGATTAATGTTCATTAATTCACGATTTATACTATACTTGTAAACCCAAATAAAAATATTTATTCAGCAATCGAAAATGAAATTGTCATTTTTTGACAACCAACATATGGCCGTATTTTTCATTTTTCACAAATGTTCTATCTTAATAATGATGTATGTAAATAAATGACATAGTTCACGTTATGAGAAAACTGAATCAGATGATAAAATACATAAAACCATATAATATTCTACAGAATATTGAACAAGAAAGACCTTGGCACAGGACGGTGCTTCATAGAGATTTTAGACATTGTCTACCCAATAATAAAGAAGAAAAAAGAAAAAACAAAGCTTATAATAAAAAAAGAGCGAAAACGCATTTCCCTCTTGACCACTTTCCTTTGCCTCTTTTCACTCCACACCACAACAAAATAATTCTTATGTTAAAATTATACAGGTATTTTAAACCTGTGTTAGGGAAACATATTAAAATAGAATAATTAACTATAGACACAATCCATCCTGTCTACTTCGCCTATGCAATTAGTATAAAGTCACTCTTGCAACTTTTTACCCTTTTATTTTAAGCCTTGCTACACGTTCATGAGAATGAAAGTCATTCCCATGAACGTCATGGCTAGACACAAAAAGCGTCATTCGAATGAAAGCATTTTTAGCAGATGGGGAACCCTGAAATATGAAAGAAAAAATTATTTCTCTAGGGAAGTCAAATATTTTTGGGGCTCTCTGATACCTGGTTTTGGTCTTCACTCTTCAAAAGCAAATACCAAATAAAGATTTCTGTCAAAAGTCATATGGTTTGAAAACGAAACGTTCATGCTCACACCGAGAATTCAACTTGAAAGTGGATTCTTGGTACAATCTACCATTTTCTTTCTGATTTACATAAAATCAACCTGTCTCGTGCGACGTGGCGATCATTCCCACACCAGCTTATTGTGCTTGCAACTTTTAACAAAACGATGTGGCTGAGAAATTGAATAGAATACTCGAATTACCAAATTCGTAGTAGTCATAGAAGCAGCATACCTCAAAGAACAGATCTGTAGATATAAATACAACAAATGACAAAAAAGTCAGCTTTTGCCCATGTCTCAATGTCTCTATGGAAGACTTAAAAAAGGTTTTGGTTCCAGCTACTTGATCCAGCACCCAAAAGTAGAGTCAGGAAATAAAGTAGTAATGTAAAAATGGGTTACACATCTCGAAAAATTCATATGGATTTTCTTTGTTTTGATTTAGTCGTTCAATACATTGTTTATTTAGCAACCCTGAATTGGCAATTTACGTTCGGTTTTTAATTCATTCTAATTTCAATAACTATAGAGATTATCTTTGAGCATTTTTAATTTTTGCATTTGTGTCAAATGTTTTTTGACCATTTTGCAATGACAGTTTTGCGAATTTTTAGTTTACATTAAATTACATATCTTAACATTTTTGGCTTGCATCAAACTACGTACCAGAAATTTAATTCCACATAAAAACAAACGAAACAACAAAATGCAAAATTAAGATTTGCCAATCAACAAAAACCAAAATAAAAATTGGGAAACGATAGTTTGTCATTCGAAGAAAAAAAACATGTTCTCCAATTGGGTACAAAACCAATTGGTGAGACCAAACCCTTGAAAGTCAGACTAGTCATAAGAAAATCAAGACAAGCTGAAGTAATCGACCACAATAAACTTACTGTCCTATTCCTGTCATAGTGATGTCATGGAGATCTGAATGAAGATATTAATGTATAATGGGAAAAGGATCAGAGGAAAGGCTTGGAAACAAAGGAAACTTAAAACAGTCATTTAGGCTTAGAGCTGAGCGGTGAAACTATCGTAAGGGATCAATTTAACTATTTGATTGTACAGAAACATATTACAGAAATTTTTATAATATACTTAATGTTAAAATTGAAGTTGAATTTGAATTTTTAAGATTTTTGATAAAGTTTCGAAGATGCTGTTTTTTGTAGTTCAATTTCATATAGGATTGTAAAATATATAGGATTGTCGAATAAAAAGGAAAGATAGCTGTGCCAACAATGAACAAAGTTATAAAACTCTGATCACTTAGCACGGAAATTAAGTTAGTGCACAAATTATAATTTTATGATTTATTCTGAGCTAGGGCAGGTTCAGAGCATTATCTGAACGAAAATGTGAACGAAAGTTTAACTGCTTCAGAGCAGATCACAACAGGTCGAAGGTGTAATTTTATTAAATTATTTTTTTTTTTCCGAGTATATTATATTATTTATTATTTGTGTTTTATGATGAAAATATTAGTATTTTTATACCTTATGAGCAAATAATTAAACTTATAATAATAAAATAAGAGTATAATGCAAATAATATGTTTTATAATATGTTAATTTTAAATTAAAGGAAAATAATAATTTGAAGTCAAAATATGAAGTTGCGGAATGCGCCCCTGAAAAAAAGTATTTGGTCACCTGAACGGCATCTGTTAGAGACTTGACAGATGTCATTAAACCGCGAAAGCGAGTTAAAAAAAAACAAATACGTAGGTGTCATACAAATCAATTTTTGGCAAAACGTTTTATTCTTTTACATTCGCTGTTAAAATAAACAAATCATAAATAAATTTCTCTTATGTACCGAAATTTGCAACACAAACAATGTATTCTAAAGTGCAAGAATGGGGAACATTTCTTCAGATTTCCAAACAATCCAAAGACTCGGAATCTATGGTTAAAGGCAGTAGGCCTAGAATCGGCTACTATAAATACAAGGCTCTGTGATAAACATTTTTCAGAAGATATGTTTCAGCCATCTGGTAGGAGGCTATTAAGTACTGCTTTTCCAGACAGAAACGTCCCATATTTAAATGTTGCTTCTAATACTGAGTGTGTGCTGAATTACGATTCTTCTATAGTTATGAATGATGAACCTGAGAATGTTATGATGGATGGACGTTCGCCTAAAGAAATACAAAATTTAATTGGTAATTTGCTAAGAAAAGGGGACATATTAACTGAATATTCCAGGTCGAAGGATGTTCCGAACTTAAATGGTATCCCATTAGGAAGGACGGTAACTGCGAGGGTGGGAAAAATAAGGAGTGCCGTTAAAAATAAAACTCATGCAACTGCTAAAGCTAAGCAAAAAGCTAGTAAGATTATAGAAGCTCGAACAAATAAGAATAGAGATCCTTCTCATGCACTTAAGAACTATCAGGTGCGAATACAAGGCGAACATGTAGCCGATGTGCTCGAGATTCCTCAATTCATATTAGTTTTCACTGCCTTTCGAGCAAGGGATACAGTGATAATACCACCAGCCGACTTGGAACCGCAATACAATATACAAATAGCTGACGGTTATACTGACAAATCGCCATACGCAGAAAAGCACTTACAGATTGACAAACTTCAAGGAAGTAATATATTTCTACAAAAGGAGGATTTATGGAGGGAAGACAAAACATTTGGGCCTGATAAATTGCCTCGTGAAATACGGTACGTGCCACATCAATCCCAAAGAATTAATCTTTATCGAGATAGAGCAATACAATCGACCAATGTCACAGGAAAAACAATCGCAGTCCAATGTGACCTAGAAGAAGAGAGTGGCACTTCACATAAAGGCCTACAACTTGAATGGATAAACCACATGATCGAAGATCACGTTTTTAACGCCGAAGGTGATATATATGAATGCCATATTTGTGGAGAAATAGCTGTGAGTTACGCCTCCAATCTTAAACACTCAATGGTTCACAAAGAAAGTAGTTCGCTTTGTCCCAAATGTGGGCGGTTGTTCTCCAACCATGTAAAGCTAAAAAACCACGAGAAAAAGGCACATCAAACACCTCACCTAGAAATTAAAACTGCATTACGATGTCCCAAATTTCACTGCACGAAGGCGTTTCACTCTAGGCGACAGCTATTCAATCATATCGATGAACATATTAATAAGACTGAACAACATAAATGTAATAAATGTTGGCGGACGTTTTCTTCGTTCTTGCAATTTCATTGTCACAAGTCGAGACGGAACTGCTTGCGATAGTGGCTATTTCAACTGTGCCTTAGAGATCGTTAAATTTATTTCAATTTTGTAAATACGAAAATAAAATAATTTTATGTTGAAGCATCTAAATAGTTTTATTTTTTCTGTGAGCCCATAGATACAAACTATTTTACCGATTTCAAGGTATATTATTATGTATTATTGAAAAGCGAGCTGATTGTAACAGAGACAAGTGATCAACAATTAAAAATTAAGTGCACGACTGCGTCATACGAAACTTTCTTGGTATATGAGATGCGTTTTTGAATCGGTTCAAACAGAATTTATTTATTATTGGCGGACCTACTTTTTTGGACTTCTCTAAAGTCGTAACATCATCTCTCATACTCAGCTTGAGTTTGAAATTTTCGCACGATAGCTAAAACTTTGTTTTAAATATAATAATTTATACGAGCACGTTACAAATAAAAGAATATTGTTATTTAAAATCAAAATAGCCTAAGAAAAAGCATCTGGTCCAAATTTTATAATATAACATTTCATTTTCTAATTAAAACTTGAGTAGTGTCAACTCTTGCTCTCTCTCATCTTTCAATCCAAAAAGTCATTGGCTAAAAAGTCTGATGGAAGAAACAGAAGGAACTTTTTGAACTGACATGTACTCATCCACTCTACAAAGATGGTAGTCTTCCCATTACATCAATACGGAACAAAGGATTTATGGATAGTACTCAATTGTTACACCATTTTAAAACGAGTTACGGGTGCATTACGAATAATAATGATCGCCAGATCAACAGCATATCTTAGTCTAGTCTGTATAGACTGACTATAAGATTGTGACCATACGAAAGGGAAGAGTACTTTCCACCCCCAATGTAGATATTAAGTATATTTGTAAAGTATGTAATTCATAAAAACACAGTTTAATTTTTATTAAATTTAATTTATTCTCCAAAGTTTATACTAATGACTTTCGCCTTTTGCTCCACATTTGAACTCTTGAAAATCTACTATATTTCAAACAGTTCTTAAAACCGTTTCGATGGCAGTGCAATTTTAGAGCCGAGGCAAATGATCGCATACACCTATTACACTGGTACTCGACTCTTGTCATATGATCGTCAATATGGTTGTTCAGCTGCTTTTGTGAGTGAAATGCCTTCTTGCAATTAATTTTTGGGCAACGCAATACTTTTCTCATATCCAGGCTATTATGCCAATGCACGTCCATTTCATGAACTTTAAGTTTATGCCGATTTGGGAATACCTCGCCGCACTTAGGACATAATGAATGAAATTTTTCGTGTCCCAAGGCATGCCTCATTTGGGCTGCATAGTTCAGTAATATTTCGCCACATATATGACACTCGTGCTTTTCCTTTTGCGCAGTCTGAAATCCAGAATCAATATGATTTTCAGGTAAATCGTAGGTCATTTGAATTATATCGTTGTCGAGTTCTATGTCGCATTGGATAGATATCTCCTTGGTGTAGTTCGGCATATCCACTTGTATTTCGCGTTCCCGACTTGGAATTGTTTCTTCCGTGGAATAGTAAACGTAATCCACTTCTGGCGTTAATTCCTTTTGGGCTTCCATATGGCAATCACCATTGTCATCAATATGAATAGTTTCTGGTGCAACAGCAACTCCGCGTGGTGGTGGATTAACGTTTTCATTGATACTGCTTTCTTTCGAATCATCTGGTTCAGTTGGACAAGACTTTGGTTTTGTAATAGTGAAAACAACGACGTACTGTGGTAATTCAATAACATCGCATACATGTCTACCCTGTACACGTAACTGGTAATCCATTAAGATGTTTGAAGAGTCGTGCAACCAATTTTTTACATCATCAACAGTATTTGAATCGTTCAATGTCATGTTACTCCTAGATTGCCCTAGGATGCGTTCTGTGTTCGTGCCCGTGTTTTTAAGAATATTTAGCGGATTAGATTCAATTTTTTTCTGAATTGGCAATAAATTGTTTTCCATTTTCGTGTACGAAGCCGCTTTTGGTTTCATTTTGCTTACTAGATTTAATAAGTCGAATACCTTCTTTTTCCTTACTAAAGTGTTAGGAAGATTAATATCTGGGACAGCAAGTTCTACAAGATTGTTAACTGACGCAAACATCGATTCAGAAAAATGTCGTTCGCAAACTCTAAAGGACTGCTGATAATTGTCTAAGCCCAATTTGTATAACCACAGATTGCGGAATATATCCTCGCTGGGAAAAGTGAAGAAATGCAACCCATCTTTACACTTAAGAACACATTGTTCTTTCTCATTATCATCAGTCATTTTAAAGGAAGTAATTAATTTCAAATACAATATTATTA
Organism: Ferdinandea cuprea; assembly: GCA_963576555.1. Classification (NCBI taxonomy): domain Eukaryota; kingdom Metazoa; phylum Arthropoda; class Insecta; order Diptera; family Syrphidae; genus Ferdinandea; species Ferdinandea cuprea. The sequence goes on from OY754958.1 coordinate 31,043,434, forward strand.
ATCTCCGTTTGCACAAGAGGGATTTGAGTTTCTTTTTAAGTAATTGACTGACAGTTTACCATTCCATATACGACACTAGTTTATGGACGCATTCCGCGTGTTGTTTGCTAATCCAACCTAATCTAAGTATAATGGAGTGCAAACATATGTTTTTGAAATTTCACAATGTACCTTTTCTGCACTGTCCTTCCAGTTTGTTACCTAATGTGGTTTTTGTTTGGTAATTTTAGATTTTGATCTGAAATTTGATTTCTTTCTTTGCCATTATTTAATTTTTTTTTATAATCGGTATATTTTTGTTGTTAGTCAGTGTAGCTGTCATATTTCCAATTTGAAATGCGGCCAGTTGAGAATAATTAATATATACAATTTACATTTTGTGTTGGCCAAAAGTGTGCAAAAAGTAAAAGTGCAATTCAGTCCCTTCCTGCAATCAGTGACTGAAAAAAACCAATTGGATTTAAAGCAATCATCAACTATTGAAATCACCGATTCATTGCATTTTAAAACTCGACTGTTTAATAATTACAGACAACTTTAAGTCATGAATTAAGAACCAACTTTTTTCTCTAAGTAATTATTCATTGAGTCCTTTACGAAATTTATAACGCTGTCATATTTTTAAAAAAAAATTTTTAATGAATGAATTAAATAATTCATAGCGGATTCCTTTTTAAATACAAGAAAACACACAAAGTTTGCTTTTCGCCAAAAAAAAAAGCTACTAAAAATAAATTAGAGTTATATTTATATATACATAAAATCTACATACAAGTGGTTCAAAAACCAGTTGAAAGCAACTGACAGTTGCCACTTGGATTGGTGTTAGTGAGAGAGGGGTATATCTTCCGAAAAATGAAGATCTGCAAAATTGATTAGGAATAAAAGAAAAATCGATGTTTGACAAATTAAACAATATTTAAATAATAATAAAAATCGATTTCTTTGTAGTAGTGAAATTTCGTATGTGTGTAGAAAAAATCCGTGTGTTAATGTAAAAATTTGAGTTCGAACAAAACAAAACTAAACTAAAAACCCTACGATTAATTATGAGAGTTCTAATATAAGAGCGTACAAGAATGTTTTTATAGTGTTTCGAAAGTTTCGATAGTTAGCCCTTGAAAACGTGTTAGTTTGGCGATGATGCCGATTTCGTCGGAATACTCTCAACGCGTTTGTTTTCATATCTACTTTTTGGTTTAGGTGAGAAAGTTGGTTTAGAAAAGTTCGTTTGTTTTGGATATCCTCAAACAGATCTAATATTTTAAGACGACCTACATAGCCGCAGCTACAATATTCAAAAGGTCTACTTAAAACCTGAACACTGCACTGCACGCCAAACGTTTATAATGATCTGTCAGTCATACAAAAGAAGAAAAATATTTACTGGGTGAATAGTGTCAAGTCTGTGTACTACGGTGTAAAGTGTAATTAAAGGAGAAAAAGAATGGGTAGAGATAGAAATCGAAAAAGGAGCCCTAGTTCCACATCTGAGAGTGTTGATAGTGCTGAAGAGGACCGCCGTCGGGATCTCAAAGAAAGAGATGAATTCGCTGAGCGCCTTAAGAAGCGCGATGAAGACAAAACTCGAAAAGTTCTCGAGTCTAGCAACAGCCGCAAAGCTTTCGAGGAAGCAGCTAAAAGACTCAAGCTAGAACATGAGGATCGTGATAAAATTTTGCCACAATTAAGGATCCAGTCGCGCAGAAAATACCTAGAGAAAAGAAAAGATGACAAAGTGGCTGAACTTGAAGCGGATATCATTGATGATGAATATCTGTTTGATGAGTCCGTGTAAGTCCGGCAATTTTATGTGTCTTATACATCAACTAATCACTGATCTTATAGACTGACTAAGCGCGAGAAAGAAGAACGGGATTACAAGAAGCAGTTGCTTACCATTGCAAAAGAGCATGAAAAGGCACGTGAGCTTGAGCGCGTACAGCGCTACCATATGCCACAGGACGTTAAAAAAGGCGAGAAAGGTAAATTAACGTGAAATTCTGTAAACCTTTTACTGAATTATAAATAATTTTAGAAGAGTATGTAGAAGTTGATGAACGTGAAAAGCATCCAAACTCGGAACAAAAGAAATGGGAACAGGAACAACTGGCATCCGCCATATTTCAGTTTGGTGCTAAAGATGCCAAAGCAAATGAAGAATATGAATTACTTTTGGAAGATCATATCGACTTCATCCAAGCACTGACTTTGGATGGATCAAAAGATAAAAAAGATCTAAAGCCAGAACTAAGTGAAGCTCAACGTCAAAAACTAGATCTTGATGAGACCCGCAAATCGTTGCCAGTGTATCCCTTCAAAGATGATTTAATTGCTGCTATACGCGAACACCAGGTAATAAGCATATGATTTTTTTACGAAAACGCATAAAATGTTGTTGAATAAAGGTTTTGATTATTGAAGGCGAAACGGGTTCCGGAAAAACCACTCAAATTCCACAGTATTTAGTTGATGCTGGTTTCACAAAGGATAAGAAAAAAATCGGCTGCACGCAACCACGTCGTGTTGCTGCAATGTCAGTTGCAGCCCGTGTGGCGCAAGAAATGGATGTCAAACTTGGCAACGAGGTCGGCTACAGCATTCGTTTTGAGGATTGCACATCGGAGCGAACTATTTTGAAATATATGACTGATGGTACGCTACACAGAGAGTTTCTGTCCGAACCTGATTTGGCGTCGTATAGCTGCATGATCATTGACGAGGCTCACGAACGTACTCTCCACACAGACATTTTGTTTGGCTTGGTCAAGGATATAGCTCGATTTAGACCAGAATTGAAATTGCTTATATCAAGTGCAACACTGGATGCTGACAAGTTCTCGCAGTTCTTTGATGATGCACCGATTTTCAGAATACCTGGCAGACGGTTTCCAGTAAGTTTAGCTTTTAACTTTTTTTTATTTTAGATGTTTCTATGTTTATCTTTTTTTATTTTCAGGTTGATATTTTCTACACTAAAGCCCCAGAAGCAGATTACATCGACGCATGTTGTGTATCCGTTCTTCAAATACACGCAACCCAACCTTTGGGAGATATACTAGTATTCTTGACTGGGCAAGATGAAATTGAAACGTGCCAAGAAGTCCTACAAGATAGAATCAAGCGACTAGGATCGAAACTGCGTGAACTTCTTGTGATTCCAGTCTACGCTAATCTGCCTAGTGACATGCAAGCAAAAATTTTCGAGCCAACTCCACCAAACGCCAGAAAAGTTATCCTTGCCACAAATATTGCTGAAACATCTCTCACGATCGACAATATTATTTATGTCATTGATCCCGGCTTTGCCAAGCAAAACAATTTTAATTCCCGCACTGGAATGGAGTCTCTGATGGTTGTGCCCATATCAAAGGCTTCTGCGAATCAGAGAGCTGGTCGTGCTGGAAGAACGGCACCTGGAAAATGCTTCAGATTATACACAGCGTGGGCTTACAAGCACGAGTTGGAAGACAATACAGTTCCTGAGATTCAACGCATTAATCTGGGAAACGCTGTTTTGATGTTAAAGGCATTAGGTATTAATGATCTGATTCACTTTGACTTTCTGGACCCTCCGCCTCATGAAACACTGGTCTTGGCACTCGAACAATTATACGCTTTGGGTGCTCTAAATCACCATGGTGAACTAACAAAACTTGGTCGGAGAATGGCTGAGTTTCCTGTAGACCCTATGATGGCTAAAATGTTATTAGCAAGCGAAAAGTATGTAACACAAATGCTTTTTTAACCTAAGTTTATAAAATTGTCTTTTCCTATTTTCAGATACAAGTGCTCCGAAGAAATGGTTACAATTGCGGCAATGCTCTCTGTCAACAGTGCAATTTTCTATAGACCAAAAGACAAGATAATCCATGCTGATACAGCGAGAAAGAATTTCAATCACATGCACGGCGATCACCTTAGTTTACTTCAAGTATACAATCAATGGGCAGACACAGATTACAGCACTCAGTGGTGCTACGAAAACTTTATTCAATATCGTTCAATGAAACGAGCTCGTGATGTGCGAGAGCAGCTCGTCGGCCTGATGCAGAGGGTCGAGATCGATATGGTCACGTGCTTACCTGAAACTATAAACATTCGAAAGTCGATCACGTCGGGTTATTTTTATCATGTAGCCCGACTGTCTAAAGGTGGCCACTACAAAACGATTAAGCATAATCAGACCGTCATGATTCATCCGAATTCGTCACTATTTGAAGAGCTTCCCAGGTGGGTGTTGTACCATGAGTTAGTTTTCACGACAAAGGAGTACATGCGACAGGTAATTGAAATTGAAAGTAAGTGGCTGTTGGAGGTCGCACCACACTATTACAAGCCGAAGGAGCTAGAAGATTCGACAAATAAAAAAATGCCCAAAACGGTCGGAAGGGCTGTAATGACTGAGTAAAGTTTTTAAAATTTATCGAGTGAAAATAAATCTAGAAAATTTAACTTTAAAATGATGTTTAATTTCCTTTAAATTAAAATATAGGGCTTGATTTTGCTTTATTGTCTTTTCTCCAAAATCACTCATATTTTGTAATCCATGCACTGAATTCAAATCTGGAAATAAAAGCTGTTGCTTTCTTTACCGTTTCATAATATATACACGAAACGTGTTGTGTAAAAATTGATAAGTTTCTCAGTGGAGGGGTAACATTTGGCACTCTCCAAATTTCTTTCTTTTCGAGTTAGAAAACGACGTTAAGTAAAAATTAGTAAGAATTCGTACAAATTGTAAACACTGTTAAAATCGCGTTGGGTGCTGTTCTTATAATGTAGTTTATACTCAATATACATAATGCATAATGCAGCCTAAAAATAATATAAAATATTTATATTTACTGAAAATGTTAGCATTTATTGAGAATTTAATACCTGTTGCTAGATACCTTTTTACCTCCAATAGATTGAAACCAGAAATTTAAATCCGCACCAATTTATTTGCGGATTGAAACCATGAACATTTGCATGGACTGCGGATAGTCTGAGTTTTCAATTATACCTTTTTTTTTAAACACGTTCTTTTCCACATCAAACACATGAACAATGTTAATTTATTTTTTCGTCATATTTAAAAGCAATGTTAACTTTTTTCTGTTATATATTAAATTTTTTAATTTAATTTGTTTTGTCATTTTCAATAAGCCTGCAAACTTTTAAACATCATCATAACTTTTCCCCTTTTTATGTGCGATTAGGCAGGAGCGTTTTCTTTTTCTCCTTTTATCGTTTATTTTTGTTACCCAGTTTTAAGCAACTTATTACTAATTCGACATGTTTACATAGAGCGAACATGGTGTTCTTAACATTACATTTTGAATACGCCTACAATATAGAAAAAAGATCTAAAAATAAATTAGGTTTACAAATTATGTCAACTGCTTTTTCTAGGTATACCTAATATTTCTGTAGTAATATCATTTAGAGTAGTTATTAGTTTTTACCTGATATAACTTGAGTTGTTGTGATGGTAGACTACTCTACTGTCCCACATTTTTCTCGTCTGAGCTTCAGGAATAACATATCTATATGAATATTTTTTTTTAAATTCAACCACAAATATTTGTCAAATTGCTATAAGCTTATGCCGTTTTCGTTTGGTAATCCGGAAGACCACCGGACTCTTCTGAAACTGTTCGTTTGGTACTAAAATGACAGTTCCTCTCCTGGAAAAAAAGAGCATTTCGCTTCTGATTCAGTATTGATGATATTAGCTGAAAGTTATTACCAAATTTATCTAAACAAATAACTTTGTATTGACCGTATTGTATATATGAACAAGCATGCGCCAATAGAAAAAGACTAAACAGCAACATTCATTTTATTTAGTTTATTACAAAAGTTAATCATCTGCCAACGACAACACATTTGACAGTTCTCATTTTCTTATTGGGTGAAAAGTAGTAAGTTTCTCATATCCCTGAAATTTTGAATAAATAAGGCAATAACAATATTGGTACCACTGTGTTGCAGCGTTTCTTGTTAGGGCCTAGTTACAGGAAAAGGCTCATTGGTCGAAAATACTTACTTTGTTATTTCCCAAGTTTAATCAACACTAATGCGAACAGTAATTTGTCTTTAAAGAATGAGGTAAACTAATGGAATCTTATTGATTTCATTTTGCTTTATTAATAATTGGAAATATAGTGTCTTCCGTTTACAATTTGTAAATAAATTAATTTTGTTTAGTAACTTAGTTTAATTACATGGTTTTGTAAATATGTAATATATATTTGGTAGCTGACCTTCAAAATAAAAAAAAGAAAACTAAGTAAATTAAAAAAATAAGTCAAAAAGATCTACTATAATACAATAAACTCTTCTCTTTACAAATTTCAATTGTATACTGCATTAATTCGTTAAGGTAATCCGATAATCTATTTACAAATCTATGTTATAATTTTTCTACGAAAAAGATCATTGGAGTGTTTGCCGAATTTTAACAAATTTACGATGAATCAGTCTTAGTATACATAAAAACCGTCCAAACTGCAAAAAAAAAGAATATGTTAATGTTAAAATAAATAATTAAATCCAAATTAATAAATCTGCATTACCTTTTTTTCTTTTTCTATTTCGAAAGCTAATTTTCTATACAAAGTTCACTATAAACGTGTAAATGCTGCTTGATTCCATAGCAAAAACAAACTTCTAAAGGATATTACAGCTCCTCTTCACTCTCCGAGTCCGAATCCGAGTCTGATCCCGAGTCATTCTCATCTGCCTGACGTTGAATCTGTTTCATTTGATGATATGAGTTCAGTATGTATTTTCTATTCCTTCGTCTGATGGATTTTACAGCTGTTGTCAGGGCTAGCGTCGACCGGGTCGTTGATATTAACGTTCGAGTCCTGCGTTTTAGGTGCTAGATTAGATTATCATGGAACCAGAAGATTTTTTTGTGTACGTAAAAGGAATAAGAAAAAGAAAAACAAAAGAACACAAGTGTAAAGTAAAGTATAAAACAAAAGCTTTTTTTTAAAGAATTATCAGCAGCAGTTTACTTCTAGCCATAACAAACGTTTTATTTTGATCTAAATGGGATTCTAGTAAACTACAACAGAAATTTGCAAATATTAACTTCGAATTAAAACATCTAAGCTAAGGGAGATAAAATGTTTAATATACATAATTTGAAAGAGAAAAACACATCTTAGATATGAAATATATATCGCACATCTAAGCAAAATATAAAATCATTGGCTTGGCTTAAGGAATATGAACTTTTTTCGGGCACAAGTTATTTATGATTTGTACTTATCAAATTTGGTGTTACTTACACGTGCGAGAGGTTTAAGAAAGGGATCAAAATATGCAATTTTGGTTAAGGGGAAAACATAGAAAATAAACGTATGCAAGGTAACCGAAATTGGGGTTGGGAAAATAGAAGCAAAATGGAACAATTTTTTTAAATGAAGTACGAATATTAGTATATTTTATTAAAGTTGGTTTCAAAAACATAAAGAGGCACTTAATCTTAAAAATGTAAGGCACAGTTCCAGAAATGTGAGATTTCAACATTTGATCAATGTAAAGTTAATAAATTTAAAAAGAAAAATTTTGCAGATATAAACCTTCAGAGCGGTGATTAATTCCGAAAGTTGACAAAATTGGTCATTTATTACTTCCAAGAGATTCAAATATGATCTTAAAAGATAAGCGAACGCGAACCAAAGAACTAATAACACATATAGAACTGGTTGCATTCAAGTACTAGCTTAAAACGGCAAACACGTAGACATGAACTCATTAATTTATCAAGTTACTCGATCAAAACCAAAGCTAATGATGTCGAGAATCCTTGCCCTAAAATTTGTTAGTAGAACCCATTTATTAACAAAAGGTATCACACAAAACTTCCATTCAATTGGAATCAATTCATCAGCTATAAGTTTATCTACACCAGAACATCAATACCATTTATTTGCCAATAAAAATTATTATTATTGACAATCAGGTTTAGTGTGCACCGGGGAAGCATCTTAAGTCATTTACTTTTTATTGCTGTGCTTGATTAACTGCCTAAAGGAAATGATTTACTTCACAGAATGCATTCAATTAATTTAATTTCCGTTAAAAGTAGAAATTTGAATTGGGTTTTTTAATACAATACGTTCCACTAAGGTCTTAAAAGTAATTGTACTCGTGAGCGCATGGAGTATCTGTTCATAACAAATCTCTCATTTAAAATGATCTGAAAATCGATTGTTAAGTTTCGGTTCCCAGGATGGGAAAATGTGTTTTGAGAATATTGAATAAAATATATCAGCACGATAAAAAGCAATACATCTCGTATTGATACTATAGAATTAGGCATACCGTTATCCATAACTTACGGCATTTCAAAACTGAGGTTGAGTTATCTTCATATTAATTTCGAAACATAAGGGATGCAAAAATAAATTCATTCCATGTGGACAAGTTCTATTCAATTTTTTCCTTCGAAATCTTTAACAATTGAAAACATAAGGAAAGGTTACCGTCCGCTTGGGCGAATTGTATTGGTCGAACATGCGAAAATAGATAAAAACCACACTTCAACGTTCATTTCATGATATCAATTAAACATGTATGTATGTACGTATGTATTTACATATATTCACCATTAACTTATATCACGTATTTTTTAGAGCTCTCGGTTCGAGACGTGTATATACATATTTACATGTGTTGTAGAAAACTCTTTACACTTGTAATTTAAATAAACGTGTAGTTAAAATATCAAGTGAAATTAACAAATTAAATTGCTGGAACATATATTCATATTTCTAGCATTTATGTTTAATTGCCTTTTACATCTTACATTAACAAAATTATTATAAGACAGAGCAGTATATTTTTGAATGCATTTAAGATTTAAAAAACTCCATATAGAATTATTTAAAAATAAATATATGCGTATATATAAACAAACGTGTAAATATAAATATACCTGCTAAAACACGTACAACTTAAATAAACAGGCAGTATAGTGTTCATTTATTTGAGCATAGGTACATACATTTGAATAATAACATGTGTTGCGAGTTACAATTACAACTGGTATTCATGTTAGTCCTCGAGAGCAATCTCAAATAGACACGTATAATAAGAGAAATGATTTTCAACCCAGCGAGATCTCTTAAGAAAAATGGAAAGTGGACATAAAAAACAAAAAGAAACTGCTTGTGTAGTTTCTTTTCAATAAATTTTACATAGACAATGTAAAATAGCAGAAAACAAACAAACTAAGTTGTTCATTGAAATTGGAATTGGAATACTTTAAAACCAAAACAATTCCATCTCAAACTCGATATGAAACAGAATTTGTAGACACATTGAATGTGTTTGGCGACTAGAGTTCATCAAAATTTGTATTTAAATAAAAAATTGTTTATATATTTTTTTGTTTAGTTTTTCGGAGTTTTAAAAAAAGTTGTTTAGAAGAAATGCAATCAACAGCGGAAGAAAAAAATATATGCATAACAATCATACAATACAATCGTTACAAATCCCCTTTTTTTTGAATACATGCTACAAAAAGAGTTGAACAAGTACAGAAAATTGTTTTTTTTCCTTTCAATATTTAAGAAACACACACAAGCTAGATCTGATTGAAAATAGAAAACATATCAAAGTCGATTCAACTTACTTTGTCCCAAAAAATACACACATACTATTTAAAAAAAATATACAATTTTAAGTGTATTATTGAATGTACATGAACTTTAACCTGTAACATTTCATTTTATTTTAGTGTTCATATAATTTAACGGATTTGATTTGTTTTTGGTTTTTTGCTTTTTTATTGCTATACTATTTTTATTAGTTAAGTACACGAATAAGTTTGTTTGTTTTTGTGTAAGTAAACTGTGTTTAATCGAAAAATAAGCAATTTTATTTAAATTTATCATAAAAAAATAGATTACATTTGTTTTTTTTTAAGAAATGTGCATTCGTATAGTGTAATTGGTTGTATTATTTACATTTAACAAGAATACATATAGATTTTGATTTAATTTTCGGTTTTTTTTGATTTTCATTTACCAACAATAAAGCTAATCAGAGACAAAATCACTGAAACAATTACAACGTATACGGTGGCAGCGATTACGATTTTAAAATCCATCTCAAGAATTTGATGATGAAATCCTGCAAAAAGGATGGATTCGGAAATCGTTTAAAATGAAAATATTTAAATGGTTTCCAAATTGTATTAGTAAGTGGATTAGTCTTTGAAGTAAGATTCACGCCAAATATAAATTGAGAAAAATATGTGCTGTATGTTAAGAGAAAATGGATTTATAGACTATATTAAATTTTCTTACAGAAAATGTCTTGTTAAGCCAAAAAAGGGCAAATAATTGACTTTGAAAGCATGCATGTTTATAATAAGTTTAAAATTCAATTATTCGTAACAATTCTTACATAAGGTTAGTATCACTTTTCTGTCAACTGGCTTATGTTAGCCTTGAGGTCACCTTATGAGATTAATTCTTTTGCTTTTTGTTTTTCGAGTCAGAGAAAACTAATGTTTCTTACAGAAAATGTCTTGTTAAGCCAAATAAGGGCAAACAATTGACTTTGAAAGCATGCATGTTTATAATAAGTTTAAAATTCAATTATTCGTAACAATTCTTACATAAGGTTAGTATCACTTTTCTGTCAACTGGCTTATGTTAGCCTTGAGGTCACCTTATGAAATTAATTCTTTTGCTTTTTGTTTTTCGAGTCAGAGAAAACTAATGTGTCGTTGCTAAGTTAGAATTCGAAGCTAGATATGGCGACGATTCCGAATCATCAGGATGACATCAAACGGTTTTCTTTTTTTAAGCCACATTCACACATATCAGAGCGTAGAGTTGGATTTTTTTATTTCGTTCAGAATGCGCACTCTTTGAGCTCAGGATTAATTAACTGAGCAGTCTGAGCACAGATATTGTCACATTGACAGAAGTTGAAATAAAGAGAGAAACAATTTTAAAATTATCGAAATTTCGGTAGAACACTAACAAATTGAACAAAACTTCAACCTTGCCCCGTTTTATTGCCATAGGAAAAAAATAGGAACGAAAAGTAAGACATGTACCTACACAATAATGGAATACACGTTCGCATCTTGTGTGTATTCATGAAGCATCAACTTAAAGTTGCTCCGATTTTGCATTGTCATACGGAGAAACGGAAAAAACAACTCATTGTTGTTTTAATTACGTATAACTAGGACCCGAATTTATGTTTAAAAACGTTTTTTTTTTTGATAAGTCGCCGAAGCACATGAACAGGTTTTCTCTTCGGATCAAGTAATTTGCGTAATTTGCAATAAAAAACATTTAGTTTTTTTTTGGACATTTTACTATAAATGCATATTTTGCATAATTGTGCATTGTTTTACTTTAAATACATGTTTTCAAATATATGAAGTAAAAAACTAAAATATTTTTACCAGTTAAGGTACTTCAAAACGCTTTACGCATGATTTTCGGATGTCCTGAATATACATGCTTAACAGTATTTAATAATTTATCCCCAAAGTGACTCATTTTTCCATAAATTTTTTTATTATAAATATTATTAAAAAATTATTTTATATTGAAAATATTATTTTGCTTCAAAAAAATAGGTGGCAAAATAGTTCGCATTGAGTATTAAATACTTTACACATGGAAAACTGTAACTTCCGGGTAGAAGCATCCAACCTTTCAATGAAATATGAAGCCCCATAGCACCAATAATTTATGAATATTCAATTTAGCAGAATAACATGTCTCGTTACCAAAATTGGCATGTCTCTCAATATATGGTAAATACATCCTGTTGCACCAATTTATTGTGCTCATTACTTATCATAAAATATTTTAATTGATAATGGCATTGAAGGTAAAAATACAATGATACCCACAATTTTGTAAATTGCAAATGGATTTAAAATATGTTATGATGATTGTGCAGGAACTAAAGCTAGAGCATGCTTCAGCTGCTATGTGCAAAAATATCGCAAAGGAAGTTCATATTTGTTTTTTCACTTAAAAAAAATGCTTCATTTTAATTTAAGTTGGGTTATTTAGCCAGGCAGCAGTATTATTAAATTATATAACCCACCTGTATACCGACAAAACGGAAGGCCCTCATCAACTGACTATATTTGTAGAAAAATTAAATTACTTGTTTTTTTCTATTTAAGAAGGGGACATTTTTAATATTGTAATTAATACATTTTTTGTTAGTTTTTGGAATGTTTGTATAAATTAAATTAATTTGTACTATTTTACGATTTTTAATATGTATTGTGTTGTTTAATACATGTATTTTGTTTGAATTACTTTTGACTACTATTCTGTACAGGAGCATAGAAATTACTTGGATATTGGATTGGATTGTTAGAAAAATTTAATAAAATTCAAAAGTAACGAAACACCTCAAAGAAAGGAAAAATTAAGGTAACGGATTTTTGATGAGTTTATCTTCCTATGGCTCTATTCGACGGAGGTTAACCATGCCACAACTTTAATAAAGCAAATACTTCTCATCACTGAAAAACGTGGACGTGCACGTTTTGTACAGAATGCTGCATGAATAAACATCAAGAAAATTGCTTTCATTGCATCGGTATCATTGACAGTGACGCCACATCAGCTTTTGTGTCGCGATGCACAAGTTTTCGTTTGTTTAATCCGTATGCGATTACATATTTGCAAAAACAAATTTAGATTAACTTTTATGTGAAACTTCAACAAATCTATGTTGCGGCGTGCTCTAATAGTAGAAAAGAAGTAATGAATGCAAATTGTATTATTATTTATTATAATTTAAATAAATTTATATTAAAATAACCAATTTTAAACAGCAAAATTTACGATGTGAAATAAATTGAAATACTTTAAAACAAATCTGTTTAATTATTTCGACATTGTCGACAGTTTGTGAACGCACGGAAACAGACCGATTGCCAAAAATTTCGATAATTTTATTTTTGACTATTTTAAGGAGTGTTTGCAACCATCTTTTGAATGTAGCATGAAAGGCTTGAATGGAAATTTGAAACGATTTGATGAAATTTGCTTAAAAGCTAGTATTAAGAGGTTTTGGTTTTAACATATAGCGGTATTTATTTTTTTTTTGTTTTGAGCTATGATTTTAAATAACTGCCATACAAATAATTTTATAAAAATCAAAAAACAGTAATCATAAATTTTCTCACAAACGGCTGTTTTTTTTTTGTATTTTTAAACACTTGTTGTACTGCCAAGCATACTGCATATTCAGTTTTTCTAAAAAAAAAAACTATCGTTTAATGGTACTTTATAATACAGTTTTGAAATAATTTTTTCTAAATTTACATTGAATTCTTTTTCTTAAAAATGACTCAAACGATTTTGATCTGTTTTTGTATTTCAGACAATTAAGTTATGGTTAAGAGTAGTAAGAACCGTTTTTTGAAAAAACAAAAAAAAAAAAAATTTTAAACTTAAAAACAAAGTCATGAATAAATAAAGAAAAAGATGTGATTTTTAGGTCAGGTATTATTTGATCAAAATTTAAACAGGAAATTATTTCGTTGCTTAACTTTAGTTTTTACTAGACTTTATCTCCATACTGTTAAAACATACCTTTGTCCGAATACATTAATGTTTTTCTTTTGGGGTTCTTATACTTTTGAATTTATCACAATTTTTATGTTTTGACACAATCCAAGTCGAGTGTTGTATTTCTCACACTCTTACAGAATAGGATATCAACTTTAAATCTACATAAATATAGAAGTAAGCATCTTTACATACAAATTAAAATGAAATATGATTACCTTCTTTCTAAATTCAGTTTTATCAATAAGACTAATAAACAACTATCTGTATTTTAGGTCTAATATCAACTCGTTAAATACACACTGACTAATAACGTAATAAGTAAGTAGTTCACCCTTGAGAATTTGCTAATTTTTTTTTAAGTATTTTAGCATAACTTATTCAACGCAATTATTTACCTACTTTGTTTATATATAATTAATACGGCAGATTATAATAAATAAAATGTTTTTCTACAATTTTGTTAATTAAACTGATCTATGTTCTATTTTTTTTTAACTTCAGTATGAATCTCAAAAGGAAAACAAATTAAAATCACTCTGTTATAAGTTCGTTCTATTGTGGTCACATGAACCGACTTACGACAGTGTAACGCACGACATCGCCAGTATATTGATTGAATAGCCCGCCAAAAACCCTCAAAATTTTCAAGATTATAAAACACAATAATTTATAGTGAAGATTACGATCAGATTAGCGAATTAGAGGATTAACTGATTCAACAATAAATTGATTTGTAAACAAGGGTTTGGGATGAAAACAAAAATGGAAACTAGCAAAGTTTTCCCAAAAAAGGATAAAAATATTTAAGATACAAAATACAAAAAGTTTCGTTTATCGGCGTTTTTTTTTTCCAAATATTGAAATGGGAATGGGGTTGTGTGGTTTGTGTGTGTGTAAATAAGTGCTTACCTTGCGTGCTGGCGATGGAGGAACTTCCAAGTGGTACTTTTGCTCGCAGTACTCTTGTAGAAGTTTAATGCCATCTTGACGGTTTTTCGAGTATCGTGTTTCCCAAGCGTCTAACAAACGATTATAGTAGCGTGGAACTTCAGTGTATTTAAGATATTTGTGCGTATTATTAGTGGGGAAAATTCGTTCTAACGGAGCACACCGATTAAGCTCATCTTCTGATACGATTAGACAGCGAATGTCGTCGGGCGTAAGATTTTCTAAAATGGCGTTGATGTACTGAAAATAATTTATTAGAATTATGTATTAGTAAATCATCTAAATACGCGAAAACGACAGAAGTAAATGAATAAAAATAATTGGTTTAGGCTTACTGCATGACCGAATTAACTACCACTCATGCATGGCATTTTTTTACACTTTGATTTCTAGATATATAAATATTCATGGCTATTTGCCAAATTACCCCAATATAGAGGATGATAAGAAGCAATATGCACCGTATTCTGCCAGTTCGAATTTGCACTTTGTAAAACTCTGCAATATGCGTATTTTGAAAGTATTGCTGCTAAACAATTTGTGCTTTACTTTCTTATCCCAACCCTGTAATTAAATTAGCAAGAAAATAAATAATTAAAAATAACTCACATCATCACGATCTTCTAAAGACTTCCTGGTGTATAGATTATGCTTTAGTCTTTCGGCTCTGGACAGATAATTCACATACATCCGTTTGTCAAAACACAATGGACCTGATCGAACACCCAATTTTGCGGCAACTTCCTTTTGTTTTTCTGGTGACAACTTTGGCGGAATCTGTTTAAGACAGACAAAAATAGAATCAATTGCTGCTCATTACTTCTTATTTTATCTCATACTAACATTAAATAAGGCAGTATTAAGCACACCTTGAACCAATGGAGCTTTCACGTGAGCATCCAATGGCAGGTCGGAATGCAACGACGGAGAAATATTAACTTCCAACAACCAGGGCACTAAGTCTTCATCCAAAAGCACATCGAATCCAAACAACTCAAAGCAACTGTACTTGCTTTCAACGTTTAACTTTATCATACTGTTGATAGAGTGCTCTCCAGCAAGGATAGTTCGCATTACTAGGTTTCTTAAAGCGTCCCACAGCCTATCAGTACGAATTCCTCTATTCGATAGATAAGCCCACAACGACTTTATTGTCCACTTGTGACCATGGCATGCATTCACGTCCTCGTTTTTGGAATAATTAGAGGAAAGTTTATTTATGCTATAGTTGGTTAAATGCATACAGCGTTCATTAAGGGTATCAGCCTTAGAGCTGTATTTTACTGGAATAATCAGAAAAGTAAGTTGAAATTACAAAATTTCAATAAATAGTTTTTTGCGTTACCTGAAGCGAATCTAGCTAATCCATTGTGGTACATGTAAACTCGAAGCGGATTTATAGATGTCACTAACACATAAAGACGAAGATCAAATTTACTTCCATTGATCAATAAAGGGCGTTCGATGTACCTTTGGT
This sequence comes from Ferdinandea cuprea, assembly GCA_963576555.1. NCBI lineage: Eukaryota > Metazoa > Arthropoda > Insecta > Diptera > Syrphidae > Ferdinandea > Ferdinandea cuprea. Next base: position 31,059,433 of record OY754958.1, read on the forward strand.
AGAATTTCTCTATACATTTTAAGATATGTCAGGGATAATATACTTGTACGTACCTTTGAACAATTAATGGTTTTCGTTTTGGTATTTGAGCCCATCGATTAACTACCCTGATTCCTGTGCCCCTGGCACTTGCTGGAGGTTTTATAATCCATTTTACATTACGTTGTGCGTATTTTGGCCAAGTTTTGCGTAATAAATTTAAGTCAGCCGGAATAATGTAAGTTCTATTAGGAAATGTGATTAACAAAAATTCTGTCAATACGGTATTTATAAATTTAAATGCTCACTTTGGCATAAAACCGAATTCTTTTTTTCCGTATTTGATCATTTGCTTTTGCAAATTCTTCCAGCATGAATCCTTGCGACCAATTTTAAAAGAACCTGGAAGGTGGTTTATTTTTTGGTATGGACGAATCGTTTTAAAGCACGGACTCTTCATATGCTTGCCCCAGGTCCCCATCCAGTCATTCGTTTCTTAAAGACACACAAAACTTTAAACCAAATTCGCAAGATAAATTTCCGCAACTTACTTTTTAACAATCGGACACCAGTATTCGAAAGTACATTGCGCACCAATTTTGGCATTACATTTGTAACCTTCCATTTAAGAATTTTAAACAGTTCGGGTGGCACTTCGGGACCTTTTTTATTATTGGACGAGAACGCTAGATATGGTGGAACATTCGGAAATAGACTAGGTATGAGCAAAGATTCAGGATTTACTAAACTCTCTTCGGAAGATTGTGCAGAGAGATTGGTCATCGGTTTGTATGTGGAAGACAATGGAGAAGTGAGCTTATCGCCATTATGACTTGTTTTATAGGCATGCGACCTATAGCCATCTTCATCAGAGTCCGACGAAGATGAAGAAGACAACTCGAGGCTATCATCGTGCGCATTGGAATCTGAAATATGATGCATATTAATGAAAATCGAAAATAAGACAACCAAAGCCATTTAATCCTACCACGATCAGAGACATCAAAGTCATCCTCGACACTGCTGCAACTGCTGCGGCGATCAACACGATGCCTAGTGGGTGATTGAAGTTTCTCTTGCGCAGTTAGATTAAGAGTCTTTGCCGCAAGCGTTCTCACATGGGTGGGGGTCGGGGTAACGGACTTGGATTTTCTGGAATAAACTTCGTATTCGGCAGCCGAATCGTCGCTCGTGACTCGTGAAAGAGTGGGAGACTTTGTTCTACTGCGTCGATACTCTTGAAGCCGATTAAGCGAAGATCCCCGTCGTTGACTAACTGGTGATGAGCGATGCCCACTTGACGATTGCTGAAAACGATGTCGTGGTGATCTCGGGCTCGAAATATTATTGTAGAGTAGGACGCGTGCTGGTGATTGCCTTTTTGGCGTGGCAGGAAGTTTTATGACGCGACGTTCATCCACATTCGTTAACTTAGTTCCTAGATCACTATTATGATTGCCGCTGCCATCTATCACAGTAGAAGTATCATGGTGCGACCAGGCACCTTCATCAGAGGCAAGCGCGCATATCTCATTGGGTTCTGATTCGCTTCGGGTGCGAAATTTTCTTTTCGAATTAGTTCGGTCAACGAACTTGTTATCCTTTTTGTTGTCCAGCAACCGATAAGCGGGAGTTTGACGGGCTTTAACCATCCCTGGGTATGACTCTGCGTTATAGTCCCCGCATGCCCATTTCTCGTCGTTATAGAGGATGCCATTGTTGGGCATTTTTTCACGTAACACAGCTGACAAATCGTCGCCAATTTCATCTTCAAACGGTACAATACCATTTGAGTCTTTAGTGTGTATGGACATATTACTTTGTGGTTTTCTGGTGGGTGCGTGCGGTCTTGTTTGCTGGTGCTGCTGCGGATGTTGTTCTCGTTGTTGTTGACGATAGTAATAATTGTAATTGGAGAAGTAGTAGTTGCTGTGCTGATCGCCGGAGTTTTTACTGCAGAAGGAGGATGAGGAGGGGGAAGTTAATTGTGTAAGTGTGTAAAAAGTGTGTTGGAAAAATTTTGAATCTTTATGTCATGTCGTACTGAATATTCTCAGCACATTCAAATTGAATTGAATTTGCCGAGAATCACAATTTGATTCGGTTCGTCAGTTTGTAGTTACGTTTTTGAAAAGTGATGAGAACTGATGTTAATAATGTTATTGTTATTGTTAGTATGCTTGCTGTTGTACTGATGCGATTCACTAATCCTATCAAGGGTATAAGTTGATAGGCCATAAAGCGATGCTGTCCTAGGCGGAGGAGGAGGCATGCCATGTTTTCTTATTGGTTTTATTCCGGTCAAATGATCATAATGAAGGTAGATGGGATCGTCAAAGTCAAAAATGTTTGCTGAGTTATTGTTATGGAAATTTGAATTGTTCATTTCTTGTTATTTTATTTCTTTTCTTTTTTTTTAAACTGCGAAACATACATGAAAAAAGGGGCAAGCGTTAGTTAAAATAATTTTTCTTTGTCTTACGAAAAATAAAATGGCAACACATAAACAAAAAAACATCCAGCAAAATCATTAGAATCAAATTCATCGAAGGCGGTATAATAGTAAGCATAAAGTAAATCTTTGTCAGAAACAAAATTTAATTACCATGCAAAAAGGTACCGGGTAAAAAAAGCTTTATATTTTAGGGGAAAATGTCTAAAAAAAACAATTTTGCTTATTTAGATTTTTGAATTTACAAACATTTTGCAACTTTTGAGACAATATTCAATATCTGGTATATACCCCATTCGTTGACCTGGTCGCATTAGCTTTTTTAAATGATTGTAAGAAAAGTTTGTATTGTCCTGAAACACCTAAAGTACTCCGTTACTTGTGTGTACGGTGTACTATAGGACGCCATGATAATTACTTTTGACCTTCTTTTTCCAATTCAATTAAACAAACAAATCATGTTACAGCACATAAACCCATACGGCCATGCATATTACTCTTGATCTCTGTAGATAGAGATTCAAATTGTCCCTCGAAGCAGTTATATAAGGTCTGTTCCATTACTTTTTTCCGTAATATTGTTAAGACAGTCAAAAGAGAGAAACTTACGAAAAAGTTAGGGAACGGTTTTGTAGCACACTACAGACTACAGATCCATTATAAATGTTCCTATTTATTTAATATATAGAACAATGATATGGATCCAGTATATATAATGTGGAAAGCATTTTATTGACCGAGAAACAAGTACGCGACAATAGAAAAAACAACACCGCAACATTAATTTTATTTTGTTTAATAACAAATGACGATTCATCAGTGTAAGAAAATGTTAATTTCAAATCAACTGCTAACGGCCAGTTTTGACAGTTTTACCATTCCGATTACAAGACATTTTTTGTATAAAAATTCGCGAGGCATGTTTCATACGACACGATTTTTGTCGCACGTGACGTGAGTTTCATGATAAAGGGGATGAAAAGTGTGGGGGATAGCCAAACACGGATGAGCCGAAAATTCCCATCAGATTATTGTATTCTCTTTTGGTCTTCTATCGTAAAATTCTGCGTTTGCTTTGTTCATGTATTCACTCGGTCGTGTTTGCTTCGCTTTAGACAGGAATCAACCAATAAGCAATCAAAAATAGATAAATGTCGGAAAACGAATGAAGAAAACAAAAGAAATTTGAAAATTAAAACAAAAAGGTACGGAACGTGAACAATGTGAACGTATGAAAGCCCGATGCGTGCCCAAAAGAGAATAAAGAAGTGTCGTACGACAAAAATTGCACTCAGGCGTAAGAATTTGTACAAATTTGAAATTTGAAAGTATTGTGACGAAAATAAGCCAATAAAAGTTGTTGGAGACCTTCAAAACTGCTGCGCTTACGTATTTTTACGATGAAAAACTATAAACTATGCTGTTATTTCCAAAATTGAAACACCGAATGTTGTCATAAAGTAATAAATGTATATCTTTAAAGAAAAATGTTTCTACTTTGGGCACAAAGGTCCATAGCGTCAAATTAAAAAGATTTATTTTTTAAATTAATTTAAATTTTTTCTTTATATCTATCAAAACTTTTTCTTGTTATCTATAAGGAGCTGTGTTTGTCGTTACAATATTTACCAAGAGAAGTTGCTCTGATGAAGTAGCAATCCGACAACTTCGCTTATAATAAAAAATTTACTGATTAAGTCAAAACACTAATTTGAGAAACAATTGCTAAAACATAAATGAAATTATTGAGTCTATTTGAACTCACCTATCTTTTTGTATTAAGGCATGACGTGAAAAATAAAATATCGCAAGTGCCTTTTAACTAATAACCTTTCGTCACGCCATGTTAAATCATAAGTAAATTAAATAGAATAACGTAGGTTCGATTCCTGATTGGGGAAAGTGTTTTTCGAATTTGATAAACAACAAATAGACCAGCACCACACAAAAGGAATCTGATGATCGGTCATGGAAAGCCGTAAACCAATTGTACTTCCAGCCTTCATTGTTCTTGATGACAACCGCAAGTTATTTTACTCAACCATTTAATTCGACTCAATTGAGTTAACAAATTGGCTTTAAGAATTGAATAAATGTTAAGACGAAACAGCACTAAGTTAATAAAAATAGCCCACCACACGACATCGCTTATTAAAGGACACATACTAAAGCTTTGCTTATCGTAATTTCAAAAACAATATGAGAAAATGTTTAATAAAAAGCCTCTTCTATCTGATGCAATCGTATTAAAATGGCTGCTAGGCTAGGAAATCGTTATAATCAATCAATAATTACCTTACCTTAGACTAAAAAGTGTAATAGAGAATAAAGTTGAAAGATGATTTTTTTAGCTTGTTTATGTAGGCACAAAACTTAAAGGATGAAAAAACTCGTGATTGCCATTCATTTTGAGCACTCAGGCCAGAAACTAAACAAAAGCGGGATAAACAACAAAGGAGAACAATGCAAACTAAATGCTATTTGTTTTGAGTATAAGAATCTGTTTTATTTTTTTTCAGACACATTTTAATGTGAAAGTGAAAGATGGAAATGTTAAATTATGCTATTTGAGCTGCTTAAGTGTTAAAACAATTGTAGAGTAGTGGTAGCGGAAAGGGACGTTGGAAGACAATACGATTCTTTATTCATCTTTTTTTGTGTATTCAGTCTTATCGAAACAATAAACTATATGCCATTATGCTTGCAATACAAGTATGTAGGTTTGATTACATTTTTTTGCATAAAAGGAACAGTGGCCTTGCCATTGTCCTTGTTTTTAGTGTAGGCAGTAGTAGTTCAACAGCAGGCACTTTGGATGAGTGTCGTCTCAGTCGACGATGAAAACGGCCATAAATTGCAGAGGTATGCCGTCGATAAGTGTTGCAAATTTTTGCCACTTAAAGTCTATGCTTACCTACACATTAGAACTAGGGGGGGCGGCATTTATTTTGTATAGGACGTGGTTCATTATTGCGACTCTAAATAACTATTGGATTATAATTGTATTATGGTTAGAATATTTGAGTCTATTTGTATTTGCAACAAAAATTTGTATACTTTATAAACATAAGCTCGACTAAAGTCTAAAACTTTTTCATTCCGTATTCTAAAGTTGGTGAAAGTTATTTTGGTATCGATTCTAAAGTCATTCAGATTCAGAACCAAAAGTATCCCCTTTTCAGAAGAACTTTCATTCGAGTGCCAAAGGAACAAACTGTCATAAAATGTTGTACTCTAACAAGTTTTACATATAAGTGGTTATATTCGACCGCTTTTCTAGTGCAAGTCAATTACTTAAAGGTGATATTTATATGAGAGCTCTACTACCATGATTGTGATATTTCACAAAAAAAAAAAAAAAAAAAAAAACCAATACACTACAGGCTTCATATTCAGTTCAGTTTTCTTTTGCAAATTCAAATAAATAGCTAAATACTTCCCAATTCGCATTGGTAGCAAAGGCCACAACATACTCTACTCTATTTTCTGTGGCACACTTAAATCATCACATAAATCGGTGACCTGCCACAAATGATTAGGGCTTATAGAACTTATCAATTTAAGGATATAAATGGAATGGAAATTATGCATGGAAATAATGACCAATAACAGAACCCATTATATCACGTTACAAAGCTCTAGCGCAGCCACTTGAATGATTTCTCACATGATTATAGTCTTATTTTATAAGGCGACTTCGTATGTGTACTGTCTTCTAATTTATAAAAGGGGAGGCAAGCCAACCGTACCGATTGAAATCAATAAATAGTTAAGATTCACTAAGAAAGGAAAAATGATGGTAAGAAATATGGGGAATGGTCTTAAATTGCTCATAGGCACGATATGCAAACGGTATCCGCTTCTTTTACCCCAATAAATGCTTACATAAACATGGGCGCTTCGATGTCACCCCGTGTAGGACTATGCATACATGCAGGAGTGGGTTAATCGTGGAAAGGATATAAGAAAATAAATAAAAAAAAAACTTAATAGGTCGAAAAAGGACCTGGAAAACTTAGGGAAAAAAATAAAATAAAATAAGCAAAAAAACAAAACTGAGCATTTTTAAGGAATATCTTTTGTGCTTACCTGGTTATTTAATTTATTTAAGAGAAAATTTATTCAAAAGCGCGAAACTGTATTTTTTGTTCTCATTTACACAATTTCCATTTGCAAGGACGTCATATTAAAATGTTCACAATGAAATGTAAGTTAAGTTATATGTCCCACAATCGACTCAGCAATAACAATTGTTTATTTTTTTACAACTTTAACATTTAACCAGAACGCGATGGTACTCAAATTTACAACGAGAACGAAAAATAAATCAGAAACCAAAAATTAGGGAAGAAAAGTTAAAAAAAACGTGCGTCGAGCTACGCGCACCCCCTCTACACAAACGAGGTCGATGTTTTCAAGCTGTCATTTTTTGACAGCATTTTCTGGTCTGTTTTTATTTCGTTTCAGTAATGTCATATTGTAAACATGTGCGCTGATATAAAAACAGATATGTTATTCGACAGCGTTTGCAATAAGCCGCTGTATGTATGTAATAAACACAATGAGAGTGTGCAAGGTAATCTAATTTCTTAACACATCTCGTGTACTTTTTACTTAAATGTAGAGTATTGAGTCATATACTTAGAGTATATATACAATGTAGAGTATTGAGACATATATACGTAGGTACAGTTTTATTATATTTCAAAATAACAATAAATTTAAAAAAATTAAAGTGAGAAGTGAAAAGTGTTTCACAGAGAGAATACTAAATTCCGATATTCTCGCTGCAGGCCACATTACCTTAATGTAGCCGAGCGCCCGATAGAAACACGAAAAGATTTTACTGCAGAAAAAAAGTATCTATAATCTTACGGATGTACCATACAAATCGTATGTTCCCATACTTATTCTACGTCTCCACCGAATACTAAACAGAGATTAAGCCAAAAAATTAAAAATTTATCTTTTAGCGTCTCCACCGAAAAAAAAGGAGATTAACATAGGGATTTTCTCCCAACCCGCTCTCTGGCTCTCAAATTTGCGCACTAAATGTCCAACATCTGGTTGTCAAAATGCTTCCTCGCTCTTAATTTTCAGCAACCAACATCACTTTTGACATATTCAGGTACGGTAAATTGGTATTTAGTGTGTGCATAAACCGATTCTTACATGCAAACCCAGTATCTTTCAAGATTGTTTTTTAATCTTGCGTTTAGCAGATTAAAATTTGTATGGTAAATCTTAAGATTTAAGGTAGATTAATCTTAATCTCGCTTTAGTTTTCGGTGGAGACGTAGCATTACGTACGGGCCAAGTAAATCGTTTGGACTTAAATATATAATGTACTCAGGAAGCTTACCCCTTAAAAAAGAAATTAAAATAAAATACTTTGTAATCCGATAAAAGCTTTTGCTTTTGAATAATTATATTTCTTTTTGATTAAAGTCTCTTTAAGCCAATGGCAATTTAATATAAAATCTGTTTTGAGGATATCGGAATGGGTGTCCGGCATCGGGTAGAGAAACATATGAAGCCTAGACTCCACTTTAGCGCTTAGATTTTGCTCATGAAACATGAAAGCCTTTATTTGTGTAATATTTTTTTTTATTTTCTGTGTAACTCGGGTTTATTGAACATTTTACTTCTCTAAATAACGATTTCTCGCGAAAACTTGCCAAAATCAGGTTTTTAATAAGCTTTAGAGATAAATTCACTAAGAAACAAGGTCTTACCAAAACGGGCCTATTTAAAAAAAGAAAAGAAAGTAGAACGAATGAAAAAGTGAAGACGATTGAAATGAAGTAAGAAAAAATAAAGTATAGGTTTTGAAGAGTATTGCAGTATTGCATTTGTTTTTAGAAAACCTAATGTCTTGTGGAAAGGTTTCGTGGTGAATTTAGAAAAAAAGGTCTCCAAATTGAATAATCATAAGAGGTCATAAGACGTATCCTTCTGCATTTGATTCATGAAAACAACTTATTTGCATACTTTTGGTGCATATTACTATATCGTAGATTATTTTGTACATATTACAAATCGGTTGAATATTGTTTGAAGAAAGGAAATACTCTGGTTGTCAAATTAAAGTTAACCAATTGAACACTGAATTTAAACTGGTTAAGACGGCAATCAATTGCATATATTATGTACTTGTTAAAAAGAGAACATTGCGTTAAACAATTTTTTCATTTTATTTCATAAATTTAAATCGTTTTCGTTGACACCATGAAATATTCGTATTACTCTTTTGGTTCGTCACTAATGGAACTTATATCACTCTTCGTACAATCCGTTATACTCTGTTCCGCCTTTGCGTACACATCCAATACATTCACTAAAGCATTTTGATGGGCCTCCAAATTTTGTACCACTTGTCCTGCAGCCATACTCAATACAGAAACAAACTGCGCCTGTGCAACTTCTAGATTCGGGAGATTTGCAAAATTAACAAACTCATTTCTACTCATCAGTGTGTTCTCGAGGATTCCACCCAATAACAGCATTTGTGGAACTTTTCTCGTAATCTTCAGTAGAGTGCCCACTTTCTGATCTGGAGCGAATACAATGCAATGATTGGAATCAAACAAAGGTAATATAGCTTCGTATTTGGTGTTTTCCACAGCCATTTGTATAATTTTCTTGCCGTAACGTTTGAAGGTAATATTTTGCTTATGCAGAGCTACACGAACTTTGAACAGCTCATCCTCGCTTATGGGATTTAAATGAAAAATGCCAACCATTTTGGAGTGTTGCAGCCAATTGAAAACTTCCCTGGCTATTATTCTATTGTATGGATTCTCAATCTCAGCTATTATTTTTTTGTCTGACTTCTTGAAGCAGTCTATTGTTTTAGGAGGCTCATCGAATTTGGGCTGGGTAACAGCCATGACTCTGGCACGTTCATAATGTAGTTTTTGGGGCCGCTGAATGTTAATTTTACCACGAAATCTTTGGAACTGTACAAGAGGTGTTCGTGATTTTAATAGTACTGCAAGAAAACAATCATTTTGGTTGTATAACAGAGTAATTGTGAGCCAGTTTATAGTTTGTTTACCTTGTTTAACTATGCTTGACATTTTACTTTGATTTTCGATTTAAATGTTTTTAACAGAATAAACTGTACAAAATAATCTACGTCTCAGTTGTCTACTCTGATAGGAATTTAATTATTTTAATAAAATACTAATATTAATATAATATTTTTGCCGTTTACTCGTGGTTTGCTTTGCCGACATCTGTCAAAATACATCAGCTGGCTGGAAAAATCGCTTCGATTCTCGAATAGATTTGTGTAAGTAGTATTGCCAAATGGATTTCAATTGTAGGCAGAAAGCTGGGTGCATGAAGAAATTTTGTGCCTTTTGTTGCACATACAAGCGAGGTATTTAAAAAGATTGATTTACACACGTATTATAATACAACAAAATTAAAATAGATTTATTAAAAAACAATAATTTTGAAAAAACTATTGAAATCACTCCGAGAGTTATTGTTTGCCAGAAGTTGAGTTTATGTGAAAGTTATCAACAGCAAATAAATGTTCGGAATACAGGCACTGTAAGTAAAATGTATGATATATTATTGCATCGGTCTATTCTGCGAAGTCATTTATTCCAATATCCTGTAACGAATTTCCTTCCGAATATTCGAGCTGTCAAATATTTCGTTAAGATATACATTTTTGGTTTTCTGCTTGTCGAATTCTGAATTGTTTCTAACGGAGAATGTTTTTAACAATTTTTTTTCATAAAGAGTCCGAAATTCTAGATACCAATTTGCAAAATATTTTAGATTTTAACACTATCAAAATTTTCATTTATTAAAATATATTATTTAACTCATTAAGGTGATTAAAATAATATGAATATAATGATTAATTGAAAATACATTAATAACAGATATTGGAATATAGACCGAAGTTTATTAAGTAAAATGGATAACTTCTTGTTTTCATTGAATTACTCTTAAGTCTTACCAATGTTTTCCTAAAAGCTTTCCAGAAAAATTAAATTTTTTACTGATCCATGGTCTGAAGTTTCATATAAGGTCAATGGAAACATGGATTTGATATCTGGAGCTTATGTTTCGGTTGATATTTATGTGGAACCCACAAAAAAGAAACTACTTAATCGCAATCGTTTCTTGTACATCTTGGCCGAGCACCCTGACATTGTGTGGGAAATTCCTATTTTAGGTTTTTTATTATAAATACTTTCTTTATATTACCATCTAAAAAGTTTTTCTTAGTGACTGAAAACACTCCTAATGTATTCGTACCAGAACTCGTATGTTTGCCCAAAGTTCCGGTAAATACATTTTCCAATTACCAGTTTATTATGTTTAATGCTCTTGAAAAACAAATCTCATTTTCTTTGTCCACGTAAGTATAAAAAATCGAATATTTGTGAAAAATAAGTATTTTAAAAAAACATATTTTAGTATCTATGACGATATTACTATTAGACCAATTAGTAACAACATACTTGCAAAGAATTATTCCAAAGTACTTATAAGTGGCAAAATTTCTAATCAAATCATGACTAAGAGCATTGTTGTAACTTTTAATAATGGTACTTTACTATTACTACATCATTTTCCTTGTATAATTTTATGAAGAGTAAATATTTTAGGAAAGTCAAAAACAATATCTGTACGGATGGAACCGTCCAACCGACTCATTTACCTAAGTACTACTCAAGTGACATTTGAAAGTACCTACATAGGTTTGAAGGACCAACAAAATGTACACATTTGCAATAAGAGTATGGAAAGCCTTAGTTTTCAATGGTCATGCAATGAAATTATTCAAAATGTCGCAAAAAATGATGCCGATGAAGAGCTCATCGTGTCTGAATTTTTGAAGATAAGGTGTAAGGTAAAATTTATAATATTATCAATAACAGTTTTAATCTACCATTTCGCTGAGTAATTAACTCATAAATACGCTTTCCATTAATCAACATTTTAATATTTGTAGCGAGGTTGTATTCCACCAATGAGCTCAGTTCTCTCAATTGTTACTTTCTGCCCTCCTTTCGATTTCGATTACAATAAAGAAGAAGAAGAATCACCATTTAAAGTGAACATTCCACTATATTTGTTTTGCCCAACCGTTGGTGCTCAGTCATACAGACTTAATATAAATGCAACCATTCTTGGACCTAATATTGAGATTGATCCAACGGATGTCGAGTTAGGAAACATTTATATGGGACAAATACAATGTATACTCCTTAACGTCACTAATAAAGGTAGAACAGAAAGTTTAATGTTTGGAACTATGTATGTTATGTAAGTATAATATTCCCATTTAGGTCCAATCAGTGGAAAAATATGCATGAAGGACCACACAGACCATAAAGTAATCCGATGTTCACTAGCTCCACACTCAATAGAGCTTCAACCAAACTCTAAAGGATCGTTTCAACTAAGTTTTTACCGTCGAGATATAGGGAAATTCCTTTCAAGGCTTAGGTTCAAAGTTAATTGCGGAAATTCCCTATCAGTCTTATTGAGGTACTTACTTTATATTTTGAAAAAAAAGTCCTAAGACTAATGTGGCTTTCTATTTGACCCGAAAAACTGTTTTTTTTTTTAAGATTTAGACCAATTTTTGCTGCTGTCAGATGAGTTTTGTCTTTTAATTCACAATTGGTTGTTTTTAAATTCAGACCAGTTTCTACGAATCTCAAATCAAACGAAATGCGGAATTGTTCAGCTTTGAAGATATCTAATTTACATAATTTACAAGATTTACTGATTGTGACCTATATAATGCAATTTCGAAAAATATCTTCTTTTAACTTTTTCGAAAAAAACAATGCAAAATATTATTTGGAATATAATGTCTGGAACAATATAGACGACGAAGTGAGTGATTTATTTTTTGCGCAATCCTAAACCACATAATATAACATTGAATACAAGAAGATTAATTCTCTAATAAATAGTTTATATTGGCATTATAATTACAATTCATAATTTGCGAATTTCATAAAATCCAAACAACAACACTGCCAATTGGAAACTGAAGTGGCACGAGAAATGTTTTGGTGGTAGTCTAAATTTTGTTTAAATCCTGCAGTTTTTCCAAAGTCCAATAGAAAGCGACATAAGACATGTGATGCTGTACTAGAAATAATAATACCAATCATGAATAATATATATATATATATAATGTTTTTTTAATAAACAGGGTGTTATCAAGTTAATGTTCAATTCTTTTGGAAACGATGTAATTATGAACGGAGTAATTAGCATTAATGTACATATGTACACCAAAGTAGAGCTTACCTTAAATCCTCGGTAACTGGGGTAAAAAATAGAGAAATTTTTTTTTTCTAGAATATGTCCACGAATCGTTCCCAAAGTATTGAACATTAACTCGGTAACATTCTGTATAGTTCGAGTGCCCTTGACGTTAAATCAATTTTTATGAATTAGCTTTTTTATTAGCTGGGTAATAATTAATAAAAAAATATTTGTCGTAAACGAACCATACCGTGCCTTAAAAGCCTAGTTTCGGAAACTGTAAGTGTGCGAATGGAAATTAATGACGAATGATACGAATGATACGAATGGATATTAATGACGCCAGAATAAAAACAAATTTAACTTTCAAACTTTCGCGTCAAGGTTTTCGAACACGGAGGTCCGGACATCCTAGGTCTTCCATTTTTATTTATTTATTTTTTTCCATTTTCGGAAGAAACACAGGAAGTAAACGAAGAATTAAAAATGTTTAGCAATGTGTTGTAAAAGTCGTTGAGCAACTATCTCATATGACTAACACCGTACACTTGTACGTGGTCGGACAAAGTTCATAATATGTTGAACTTGAAATTGATGAGCACATTTCATTTTTTTTTTGTTTTTTTGTTTAAATTCAAACATATGTATGATGCGAAGGAATCTATGTATGTAGAAGTTCGACTTTGTCAAAAAATTATACTATATCAATATATGAATGATGTCATATATTTTAAAAATTCAAACTAATTAAATACTTTATTTAAGGGGAACTTCTTTAGCTCCAAAAGTAAAAATTAGGCCAGAAGTTTTTGATTTCGGCGACGTTCCTATCTGCATTCCTCAGAAACGTTTTGCAATGGTGGCCAATCCAATGCCAGTGCCTATTGTTGTCGAACCAACTGTAGTTGATGATGGAGTGGAAGAACCAATTATATTATGTGTAGATTATTCCAACCTGCCCCTTCATGCGAGACCAGCAAGTTATTATAATATAATATGCTGTAAATCCCGCTTCCAAATAAAGGATGAAGAAGAGCTAAAGCCTTCATATACTGATTTTTATTCGCGAAGTAAAGGAAGTGCTACAACATCAACTTTTAGTCTACAAAGTACGATGTTTCAAAATAAAGTCTTAGGCAAGTTCAGTATCGTGTTATTAAAGACAAAAATAATTCTTTATGCTTTTAGATGAAATTCCAGCAATGGCTGAGGAGCTTTTGCAGAATATCAAGACGCTTCTGCCGCAGCAACAACCGGAACCGGGAATGAAAATAATTGATGCTGCCTTGGATTATATTGTTAATCGATCTGACTACTTTAAAGATTTGAAAGATAAGCAGAATTATTTAAATATGGATTGGCATATCTTGCCAAGTGACGCGAGGGAGGTAACTATCGAAGCAGAACGTTTCTATCTCAATCCCAAGGAGTCAAAGTCGTTCCCTGTTATAATCATTCCAAACAATACCGGACCAGGTCGAAAAATTATTCAGTTCAAAGTATGTCCGATGGGTGTTGAGCAATCTGATCTTAAGACTGCTGTAAGGTCTAAATATCTGGTGAATGAGTTGCGCCTCCAGTATAGGTGTATAGTCCCAATACTAGAGTGTAGCAATTGTATAACATTTTCTAAACCACTGTATGTAGATACGGAAAATGGCTTTTACATGAAGTTTAAAAATGTCGATGTGGTTCCTGGCTTTGTATACTTTAAGGTCATAGTAAGTGTAAATTAGGTATTAAATACTTAGATTAATTGGACAAACTATTTTACTTTCTAGCCAACATCAAAAAACGGTGAAATGAATGTTAAAGATTCTCAAAAAAAGTTCTTTATAGCTCCAGATGACGAAGTCTGTGTAGAATGTTCTGTTATATTTCGAAATGTAGGAAATATAGTACTGCAAGGATTGTAAGAAACCATATATATTGTAAAATTAAAAATTTGACAAATGTGCAAACGTCAACAGGTTTCAATTGATTGGAAAATTGATTGAGTTCCCATTTAAAGTAGAAGCTAAAGTTTTGCCCCCAAAAATCGAAATCAAACAGGAAAAAATGATTAACATGCAACGAGTTCTTGAGCCCACTCGAACGCGAATATTCATAGAAAACATTTGTCCTACAGTAGCTCAATTTTCCTTGTCGTTGGTAAGTTGTGTAATAAAATTATCGAAGTTAAATTTGTTGCCATATCAAATATATAAGTCAAGACACAAATCTTTCTTTGATGGTTATTTCAACAGAAGGCTTTTGAACTTAAATATTTCTCTTTTTCTCAAGAAAAATGAAAAATACCAGTTCCTGGAACCCTTGGGAGGAAGCTTGGCTCCTAACCAAAGAATTCTTATCTCACTTTTCTCAAGGTATTTGGATGCGGGCGTTTACAAGAACATTATTTATATTCACCTTAAGCATGCAGAAAGAATTGTAAGTTCTTAATTGTTTTGGCAATTATCGTAATCTAAAATTAAAGTGGTCTAGAGTATCCCAATTACATTCATCATTGAAGGAGCCCCACTTCTATTTGAACCGGACGTAAAATTAGGTCTTGACTTTGGAAATATTTTTAAAAACTCTGGAGTCCAAGATCACTCGATAACTATCACAAATGTTGGCGAAAAATCGTACAGATTACTCTTTCTTAGGCAAAAATCGAAAACGGATAAATTACTTCCCGTCGCAGTATTTAGTATACAACCAAATGGGATAACATTAGCTCCAAAAGCGAAAGGTACCATAACCTTATCTGTTGACACCATAAGGGAAGCCGTTGTCGAAGAAGAGTTATCAGTTGACGTTATGGGTGAAGATAATTGCCGTTTTAAATTTTTTTCATTTGCTGCCAAGTTTTGTGTAATTAAGTTAAAAATTATTTGGAGCAAATGTCGGGTATTTCTTGAGACAGGAAACACTGATATGTCTTGTGATAGAATAAGCGGTAAAGAAGATTTATCTATAAGGTGTGGCTATCTTTAAGTATTTTTATTACAGATACTGTATCTCTTATTAACACTACTCCTTTAAGAGCAAATGTAAGCCTTCATGTTATTGGGTGTTTTTATATTGATGACAGTGTAACGGGAATGAAGAACAAATCACTTCATTTCTGTTTACAAGGAAAAGAAACTAAGGAATTATCTGTTTGTTTGAATGATGATGAAGTAAAGGGAGGCGATATCTGTCAGTGTTTTAATGGATTTATTAAATGCAAGGTCAATAACAAAGCTCAGGTAAGATCAAAGTTAAAAAATCGTTTTTATATCGGTTTTATTTTGTTTAGTTTTAATTTAATTCTTTAGAAACACCTGCAATTGCATGCTAAAATTGTAAATCCGGGTTTAAGAATCTGCAATCCTAAAGTAGTAGTCTTCTCGCAAAACGCAGCTTCATACTCCCACATTAAAATTCATAATTGCAGTTCCCTTAGAGCTTTATTTACTTGGAAACTGAAAACACTAACACTTAGTAAAATAGTGGTTCCAGAAAACCCTGAGCTTCTTCATTCGAAAACATTATCTGAAAAGATTCTCAGTTTGTCTAATCAAGTAGTTCTCAGAATTCCCAACTTTATCAAACCTCAAGATCCTGACGTTTGTATTGGTGATGAATTATTAGGAGAACATGACGATAATTCTACAATTAAATCAAGCCCCACCAATTCAAAAAATATTTCCAAGACATCTCAGCCTTCATCGACCAATCCAAGCGACGTACCGATATCAGAGAGCGCAATGAAGAGATGCCCATTACCTGAACCTACACCCTCACTTCAAAAGCAGCCAATCAACATAGATAGGCTTTTAAATTATTTAGGCCATTTCACATCCGATTGTCAAAGGTTAGCAGATATAAACAAAGATTATCAATTAGACGGAGGTGACATGACAAAAGAAGAAAAGAGCATTCACAAATTTGAAGAAAAGAACACAATAGAGTTCCAGGAAAATAGTGGATTCATTTTACCTAAGACCACGATGAAGGCTTACGTGTTTTTACCGCCAGTACCTGAGGGTAACTTATGTTGACTCAACTGGAAAGGAATTCTAATTTATTTAAATAAAATGTGATTCTTTTTTAGGCAATACCATCCAAGCTGAACTTGATTTAGAAGTAAATAGAGGTCGAACGGAATATATGGAGGTGACTGTTGCAGGCATTAAAGGAAGAGTTTATGTTTCTGATACGATAATAGACCTCGGAACTCAGGTAAGCAAGTTAAAATTTTCCCTCAAATAAAAAATAAACTTCAATCTATTTTCCCAGCCATGGCACAGGACAATTACTGGCAAAATCAAATTAATCAATCTTTGTTCTTATGCAGTAAAAATCACATTAATTGAAAGCAAATGCACAAGCGGTGGTGATCAGCACTTGATTAATGGCCACGTTGAAATTACTTCCCCAAAAATATTTATTATGATGCCCGACGCTCGTACAAATGTGGAATGGAAAATTTTAATAGGTTTGCGCTACAAGTTCATAGAAGACATTGGACTCGAGGTGAACAACAATACAACTGCAATTCCATTTCGTTTCCATGGGAAAGGAATAAGTCCAATGATCGCTCCGGTCAATTTGAATCAAATGACTCCCAATGCGCTTGAAAATATTAAGAGCTTTCTGGCAATCCGAACGGTTTTTGAAGACATACAGTCGGGGAGAAGAAGTCATCAATACCACGAAAATACTAACATCAAGCATCAACCCACTATTGATGACAGCAAGCTAACCTCCTCACATGCTGAAACAAAGGATTTAAATATAAGTTATCAAAACCAATCAAGACACAATTCGTCAAAAAACTTTGTCGGGCTAAATTATTCCAAAGAAACAGGTCCAGAAGGCCAAGTCATTGAACAGCTTATCGAAACATGCAAATTTATTAATGACCTCAATAAATCAAAGAAGCTTAGAAAAGAGCTTAACCAATTCTATAGCAGTTGCTTGAATACGCGGGAAATTGAATTTGAACCGGTCATAAATTTAAAGCTAACTATATGTCGTTTTATGCCGTGGCAGCTACCAACTTATATTTTGAATATAGGTGAGATATATTCTAATGCCACAAAAACGCTTAAATTTGATTTAAAATTCATGGGACCGGGGCGAGTTTACTTATCGGCTAGAACCCAAATAGCGATACCAGGACTTGAGTCGTGGTTTGAGGACAGTAAGATTGAAGGGTAATTTAATTGAAAATATAGAAAAACGAGTATTAATGATTTTTTCTTTTAGCTGTCCAAGCTCTTTTGTGTATTTTTCACAAGTACCGGATAAGAATATACTTCAAATATATAAAAATGTTGACGAACGTAATATTAATTTCGAAAATGTTTGCAATGAGGACATTATCCCATTTTCACATGCTCATTCTTATGACTTTGATGAAAGAGCTACTCATCAACGAAAAACCCCGCTAGAACATGTAATTCAGATAAAAAAGCATTACACGGCCATAAGTCAGCCGCTGAAAGAAAAGAAAAGTCCTTTAATTCTAGCAGAACTCTGTCAAACAACCGACCAAAATTCGGACCCCTCAATATTTAAGCTGAATCTTATGTTTACCGCATTCAGCGAGTTTTATAAAAATGATC
This sequence comes from Ferdinandea cuprea, assembly GCA_963576555.1. NCBI lineage: Eukaryota > Metazoa > Arthropoda > Insecta > Diptera > Syrphidae > Ferdinandea > Ferdinandea cuprea. The sequence goes on from OY754958.1 coordinate 31,077,715, forward strand.
AGCTCATTAAGGACTACTTCTTGATTGATGTATATTCTTACGTAAAATCAGTTCTTTCAATTTTCTTTGCTATAATGTATATTTTATAGGTTCACCTCGGACCAACATTGCCAATTTTACTTCAGGGCCGTGTGATCAAGTGTTAGACATCTGAAATGTTAATAATAATTAATTTGTTGGTTGTTTTATATGCAATAAATTTTTGAATACTCTTATCTACATATTATAAACAATGTACGTAATTTTATTCGAATTTTAAACATTTAACAATACATATCCAACTGCCGGTAAAAGTAGTGAAAAATCGTTAGAACAATAAAGGAGCTTCCCAGTGCAGGACTGGCTGATTTAATCCATCCCCAAATACTGAAATTTTGAATTAAATTATATATAAATTTCGTGCATATTAATGAAATATTTATACACACTTATAGTCATCAGGATAAAACTGAAAAGGCTCTGTAGGCATTTCGCCGCAGTTCGATATGACGACAGGTTCGAGTGGAATATCTTCTGTATCCGTTTTCACCTAAAATGAAAAGTAAAATAAATAAGAGTTTTCACCCTGCAACTGTCTCTTTATACCCTATCCTAAGGGTATATAAATTTTGACACATAGTTTGTATTTGTAACACCCCTTAATATTCATCGTAGACCCATAAAAGTATATATATTTATGATCAGGACCAAATCCTAAGACTATTTAGCAATGTCCGTCCGTCCGTCCGGCGTTTTTTCAAAAAATATTTTTTTTTATAAATTTCATAGAATGAAATAAAATAATATCCATCATCTTCTTGATGTTTTTTTCTTTGGGGCATATAGGGATGTGGATAGGGTATCGTACTGTTCGCTCCAAGCGGACTGTAGCCTTTCTTTATGTTTTAACTATAAATCCATATATATGCACATAATATGTACATTTGTATGAAGATGGAATATCGTCATTATAATTATACATTGCCTAAGCTCGCGTATAATAATATCCTTCAATAATCTCTACTGATCCGTAGAGTATCACTATTACAATCTTAAAAGAACTTTTAAAATCAGCCGAGTAGTTCGAGAGATGGCCCTTCGCCTCCTTCCCGCTTACCCCTCACCATGAATAAAAATTATAAAATCAATTTAGGGCGGAAAAAAGGTCCATTCATCACTTATGTTGATGAATTTGGTTTGATTTTTAACGTAGATGTATTTGAAACATTGAAAAGGCGTATGACGCCTTTTATTAACCAGCTAAGAATGGACAATTTAATTAGAATATTAAATATCCGGATATCCGTGTATTTAAAAAATATAATTATACGGATTCAAATCCAGATCCATTAAGAATCTGGATATTCTACTAAGCCTTTGTGATGGCTAAAAAGTCACAACAATGACAAGGTTGTGACTTTTATTTCACAAATTATTACGAATAATAACTAATACACTCCAAATAAAAACTTTAGTTAAATGAAATGGTTGATTGCTTTTGTGGCCCTCAATAGCTGTGAGTGTGCTGCCAGACATCGAATAAATCATAAAATCACATAGGTAGAATTTTGGGTAATAAGCTCAATTTAAAAAAATTTTCATGTTGTTCTTTATTTAATAATGGAATGTTTCCCAAGAAAAAAGAATAATTTCAAAATCACAGAGCAAACAAACCAAACAGATGATATTTGGCAATTCTTAGTCATGAAAGTAGTAAACAGTGGAACCCTTTGGGGCAGACATTATTTCGTGAAATACATAATCCTGTAATTTTAAAATTTCTTCTGTAACTGTATCTATGGTTAAGAAAATGTCCTTTCATCCGAATGAAAAGTGAGTGTCACATCTCTTTCTCTATGTGTCGGTCGTATTTTGTACTTTACATACTTCGGTACAAAGTCCAACGTGCAAAAATAAGATCATAATCGTAAGTGCAGTTTTTGAGAAAAACTTTTTTTATTTAATTTCAAAAGTAGCTATTTCCATTGATATCAAACCAATATGGCTTTTCACATTTTCAAAAGTGGATTAAAAACCGCAGTTTATATCTCGATAAAAGTGAGAAAGTGACGCAGTATTGCCTCAGTTGTCAAATTGTCGCAAACTTTAACAGTATTTCGAGACGTTGGCAGCGGGACATCACTATATATAACACACACAGAATATATTTGTATTTATTAACAAAAATACTTTAACTAATTATATTTAATTTTACTCATTATTATTATTATTATTTTTCCAAAAGAAAGATATTCGAATTAAAGGCGATTGAAAAAACAAATTGGTAATAAATGGCAATCTTACATTTTGTATTGCATAAACGAAATCCATTCCTTCCATAACCTTTCCAAATACAACGTGTTTTCCATTTAGCCACTTTGCAGTCACTGTCGTCACATAAAATTGACATCCATTAGTGTTTGGACCACGATTTGCCATTCCAAGATAACCCGGTCGATTGTGTTCGATGCCTAGATTTTCATCTTCGAAATAATCTCCATAAATACTTATAGACCCAAGACCATTTCCAGAAACAATGTCACCGCCTTGAATAATAAATCGATCGATGACTCGATGAAATTTCGAACCGATGTATGTCGTTCCATTAATTCCTCTTAAACAGATTTGTCGAAAGTTCTCCACGGCTTTTGGAGCTTCTTCGCCAAATAACCCGAAAACGATTCGACCCAATGGCTTTTTACTAACTTTTATGTCCATGTAAATTTTGGAAGTAACTAGAAAACTTCGACAATTAGCACTTGCTAAAATGCAAAGAACGATAAAGAATTCGAGTTTCATTTTCCGGTAATGACTATGTGACGTGCTTTGAGTGCGATTATTGACCAAGTGAGTAGTTCAGTAGTGTGTGACCATTTTTCCATCTACGGAAGCCGTATATAATTCGCTGACTGGGATATTGGAAAATTGATTTACTGCTAAGCCGATTCGGATGTAATTTCTAGACCACACGTGACAATAAGAAGAACCACGAAAATTTAATAATTATAGAGTATTTTACATGTCAGTAAAATTTCTTAAAATTCTTTATTGATTTGGGTTGACGTTTGTGGTCTACTAGTGATAGCATGTATGACTGCCTGATGATATTTTCTAGTAAGATATATAGATTTAACTCGAAGTGGTAGATAAGCTTGATAGTTTTTGAAAAATCGATAGAAAGTTTAAATGAGTTGGTAAACGATTTTGGCCGAAAGAGGTCTTATACTCTGCAATATATAATAGCTGTAGTTTACCATTGCCATTGTATCTATTTTAATACCCTGAATAATGTTGGAAGTAGCTCAAATTAGGCTTCCGCCGTCAAAAAACGGACGTCACGATTGATTCATTTATATATGTCCGCCGTAGTGGCTTACGTTATGCCACTGAAACTCGCTGCCACTGAGCAAGTCGATTTCAACTGAAAGCGACCGGCTCCCTGTTTGTTCAACAGTAGATACCTGAGGTAGAGGAACATACTAATCTTCCATTACTAACTAATTAAAGGTTCCCAAGGTTCCGCGTGTGAACGCTCTTTGTTTGAGTTAAAAAGTCTTAATATAACTAAATTTAATCGAGTCATCGATCGATTTATTATACAGAGTGGTGACATTCTTTCTGGAAACGATCTTGGGCCTACAAGCCCTTAGCACTATCTGTTCCAAATTAGATTAAAGTAGTCTTCACGGCACGTCTCTTAAAGTTCTGATTAGTTGCTGCCAAACTCCACATTGAACCTCGTATTCTCTAGTCCCACGCGACACAGTCAAATCAGTGGAATCCCAAATTCCGCCATTCTGAGACTAATGCTTTCATATGCGGCCATCGTCAAGTGAAGATGAATGAATGAATCATATGCACACAGAAATTGTTTTTTTATGGAAAATATAAATATGTATTTGGAGAGGAATACATTTCGTCAATGTAAGTGCAAATGCAAAGGAGACCCAATCTCCTCATAAGCGTATAGCCTTTGTACATATATGCTTGACACCCCAGGAAACCTCTTGGAAAACCTGCTGAAATAGCGGCTCACAACTGCCATACAGAGCGCAGGGAACTTGTCAAATAGACAATATGGTTTCAGAAAAGGCTGGTCCATGACTGAAGCAATACAAGAAGTGATCAAGGCTATCCAAATAGCCAATGAGGAAATCAAACACTCAAAAACAGTAGTATTATTTGAAAGTCTGGACTTTCGCAACGCCTTCAACTCATTCAGTTGGAGCGACATGTTGAAAGCTTTAGAGGATACCTTTAGAATTCCATCTTATCTTCTACGAATGATAACAGCCTATGAAGAAATAACAGCCGGTGTGCCTCAAGGCTCAATTCTCGGCCCGGACATGTAGAACATCTCGTACGACGGAATCTTGCGCATGGAGATACCAGATGATACCTCCCAAGTAGACTACGCAGATGACATCGCGGCGGCCATAACGAGACGAAACGTTGATGGTGCCCAAAGACAGCTGAACCAGGTCATAAAAAGAGTAATATCGCGGAAGAGGGGACTTGGACTAAACTTAGCCACAGAGAAAACTGAATTGGTGCTCCTTAGTAACAAGAATATCTCCACCCAGATGAAGTTTCAAGTTGGTAATGATAAAATAAAAAGTATGGGAATGGTCAATTACCTAGGCTTTGTTAGGCCATACCATGTTATATCTCTTGTTCGGATGAGGAGATGAGGGGGATAATTCCTGAGCCCATAACCATCTGCCGTGTAATTCTGATCATCGGTTAATTAAGGTTTCTACAGCTGAAGGAATTGTCACTATGCGTCCAGCAGTACTGATTTATGGATCTGTGCTAATAGCCATTCAATATTGTGTTTTTTAAGATTCCTACACAGATTTTTTGGGGCAAAGTCCGTGGTTCAAATAACTATTGGGGTCACATCTACCCGTTGCAAACTGTACATAGCCAGCATCTCAATGGCGAGGGCAGTATTTTTGAATATCACATCGGACACCCCGAAGCGATAATTTCTTTATTTTATTTTAAACATAAAAAAACTAGAAAAATAGTTTTGGTTTCAAAAGCAGGTGTTTAGTATCTTTTGGCACTTATTAATAAATAAGATTGGGAGCAGTGTTAGCACTTCGGAATTTTAAACTTTGGTACATAAATAGAAAAAAAGAGTGGTAGATTAAAAAAAATGTGTGGTATAAATTTAGTTTAACATTAAAAAATACAATTAGGCAATGTATTAACTAAACAATTAATGATAAAAACAAAATTAAGTTTTTTGTACTACGGATTGTGTTTTTTCGGCTCTAGGAAATAAGGCCCCAAGAAATAAAGCCCCAAAATAATAATGAAATACGATCCTATGTCAAAAGTGACGTTGGTTGCTGAGAATTGAGAGCAAGAAATCAATTTGTTATTCAATTCAATTATTATTATTGATGTGTATTTGCTTTTGTTTATTATTTGTGATAACAAAAAAAAACGCGAATGTGTCATTGATTTATGTTTTATTTGATTCTAGTGCCATCTATGGGTTCGACCAGGAATTTTGCTTGGTTCTGGCCTCTGCTAAACTGCTAAAATTAAACTCAGCTGTTTTCAAACTTATTCAAATTGAAAGAAATTGAAAGGTTTTAAACAAGAAACAAGAAGTTTACTTGTTGCAAGCTGGATAATTAGCAGGAAAGGAGAGTTAATAACCATTTTTTTTTATTATTGTTTTAATATCGTTTTTGCACTGAAGGAATGTTTAATTCTTTCATTCTTATTTTGTTTCTTATTTCCTATTAAGGGTATATTAATTTAGACACATAGTTTGTAACCCTTGGTAATATTCGGCGTAAACCTCTAAAAGTAGATCAGCCATATTTATAAACGTATTATAAGGAGTGAATGAAGTCATGCGAGCTTTAAAGCGCCTGTAAACACAAATAGCCTTATTTATTTGAATTCACTGAAATAGCTCTAAACGGTTGCATAGTTAGCGATCCGAATTGGTAAACACAATATCTTAGCTGATTGAATGTATTTGGATGAGGCTCAAAAACTTAGCTTTAAGAAGAATATGCAAACGTTATAAAAGTTTTTAAAGGTAAAGTTGACCAGAGAAACTTTAACAAAATATGTAGACACTGCCCTCCTCCTCAAGTTTGTCATATGAAGCTTTTGCCACGTCTTCTTTTTGTGGGGGTTTTTTTTACTAAAATGCTCTTTTCTTCGCAAAAACTTTCGTAGAAAATAAAAAATTTTTTTTGTGTGCCTTCACATTTATACACATTCACATATATACATAGTTACATAATGTAAATAATAAAATACGAAGGAAAGCTAAAAATATAATACATTTGGTATTATTTCCCTTCACTTTAAAAATTAATTCATTATTTTCCTATCCGCTGGGCTCTTTGAATTTCTGCGGTAACTGTCTTGGGTAAACAAATTTACAGAAAGGCCACGGTGCATTGAAATGTTATGGTTAAAAAAACGACTCATCGGTAGCACTATAATTTTCATACACAGAGCAATTTGTAACACTTCTTTATCACTATTTAAAAATTAGCTGTTTCTCCCAGGTTTCGAAATTCAAAGTTATCAACACACTGAGAAGTAAAGCCACTTATCAAATTGTTATCAAGGCCAAATTTCTAATCGTACTCAAATTGATATCATGGCGCTGATTCTATATGGAATTGCATTTATTCCACAATATTTATATTAAAATTAACAAAATCATATAAAAAATTAAAGTTGGTGGCAAGTAGAAAAATTGTTACTCTGCGAGGATTCCGTTTCTCTGGAAATAATATGGAGCAATCTATTTTTCTTCAATAAAACAAAAAAAAGTTCTACTTTGGCAAAAAGTAAAAATATTTTTATCAATAAAAACGCTAAAAAAATAAAATATGCATCAATTGGCTTATCCAATAAAACTGCCACTGTTTTAAAAACGGGTTAACTTTTTTACACATTTTAATTTATACTTAATTATAAAAGTGATTAAATATTACACAAATGTAGGCACTGCCTAAGAATCGATACTCATATCCTCGAAACAAATTGAAAACAAAACAATACTTCAAATAAAGTCATGAGAATAAACTGAGATTAGAATTCGTCGTACTTGCGGGTGAGTTGGACGTGTTTTTGGGATTTCTCTGCGGAATATTTTTGCAACGCATATAAAGGACAAAATACACACATATATATATATATATATATATATATATACATCGACATCAAAAAAAAAATATTGTATTAATTTTATTTGCTAGCTATTAAGAATTTTAATCGAATAAAAAAACCTTAAAATAGTTTGTGAATAATAGGAAGCAAGCAAAATAAGAAAAAAACAGGCTGCGTAGTGACGCAAGAAAAAAAATGTGAAAGTCGCCTCGTGAACAAAGAACTTTTTAATTGAACGAGTAATCTGTGTCTTCGGTGATAATTGTGTTGGACTTCAAATGTAATTTTGCAGGATGTATATTTCGGGACAAAATTGGTATGAGATGATAGTATTTTTTTTGCCTTTGAGATTAGTGTGAAAAATCGATTTTTCGTGGCGTGGCTTAGGTGTGGCCGCCATTCTTTTTTTATTTGAAATTGTAATAGATTTCTGCATTTAGGAATGTAATAACAGGCAGTTTTTTTCTTGGGTGGATACACAATTTCAGAGGGTGGCGCATAAATGCTGTCCGTTGACTTCTTTTTACTGATTTTTTACTTGAAGTTGGATTCATTCATTCTGAAATCCAATCGACCAAGGAAATTGTCTCTAGTTTTAAATTGGATTGTTGAAAACAAAACTACAAAATACAATGTATGTTGTGATATACAGTATTGTATTTATTGTTTAATACGAATTTTGAATTTCAAAATATTTGTATGTTTCGGATAAATTAGTTTTTTCTCATAAAAGTGGAATCAAAGCAATTCGATAGTACTTGACGTTTATTCAAATAGGTCCGTCAAAACTTGTTTAAGATTTGAATTATATATTCAATTCTGTGACCACTTTCTACATGTTATTTCGTCAATAGCCTTAAATCACTAGTGATAGAATTGTATCCAATTTGGATTTATTCTCTGAAGGTGCCAATTTTAACAGATGTTGGATATTTAACAGAATGTTTTTTATTTGTATAAAAATCGAGGTGTTCTCCCAATTTGTGTGTGTATATGCTCAATTTCCAAGAGTGATGTTTGTTTTGATTTCAGCAGTTGCAAATAGCATGTAGAAATTTCAATTCCAGACCTCTCTGTTTAGTTCACGTGACGCAGCCTAAATTCCTAAATACTGCAAGTGGCATGTAGAGCGCAGTGTCAAAGTTAAAAATTTCAAAATGGATTATCTCAATTCACAATTTCCATGATTTTTTTGAAAATTTCATTTGGGCACAAAAGAACTTTCTGAAAAGAGAACATTGCTTCTCGATTTGAAAAGAGAACACATTCAAGAACCACTATTACAAACGTAGTTTAAATGTCATCATGTGTTTTACTTTAAATTAATTTCAAGAAATAATTTTTGTTTTTAATTTTTACCCGATTGTTATATTACTAATACATATTAAAGTTGTGCATAAAGAACAGATAAATGAATCAAAAAACATCAAATAAAATTAAATTATTTTAGACACGGTAATTTATTTTGTCATCCATTTCCACTTTACTTAAACGAATTAAACTTGAAATTTTGTAATTTACCCATTTTATTCATATGTTTCAAATAAGTAAATTTTGGGTGAAACCAAAAGAATACAAAAAAAATAAAATGTGATTAGGTTTTTTTGCTTCAAAAGTTCACGCAGTTCTTATTTTTTTTAATTGTGTTTTAAAAAAATAAGAGCTTGGAAACTCAATCACCCTGTGGTATCATTTAAAACTAGTACAGACTTTCATTTACAATTCGATTGGAATAGTTTTCCTTCATCAGTTGCAATGTGACTTTAGTCGAGGCAGGAGGTATTTTAAAATTTTCTTATTTAAGTTTGAAGTCCTGAGTAGGTTTGAATAAAATAATTAATGTACGACCAATGTGCCCCGAATTCTTCACGTAGAATTTGACTAAAGCGAATGTAAAGCCTATTGAAGTATTATATATATATATATACGTATTGCCCGTCCTAGGTATTCATAAAAAAAATCCATATTAATGATTTTCCATTTGTATATATATATATGTATATATATAGAGAGAGATGTGTGTATGCATGTGTAGGTGCGCAACAAAAATATAAACCTTAGAGGAAAAGAGTGCAAACATTTTTTTCGACGTGAAAAACGAAAAACAAAATAATAATTAAATTCTTTCTGTGTTATTTATTAGGTGAAATTGAAGAAAACAAAAGAAAAAAAATGCTCGCGTAGCAATCACTTGCGTAATTAAAAACAAAAGCCGAGAAAATAAACTTCATCGCGTATAAACGCTTTGCAACGTACTTAGTTGCTCTTGAAAGTGAAAAATCTATTACATTTAAAAAGAAAAAGAAAAAAAGACTAGTGCAAAATGGTGAGAATTATTTCATTTATGTTCGTTTTAATTTTTAACGCGCGATTTATGTTTGGCTGAAAATTTATTGAATTTTTATTTTTCTATAATAGCCGCGTATTGTACCATTGCAATTATTAAAATGCCTCAAAGTGTTGCTAGACGATAATGGCGGCATTTTGAGTGAAAGTGAAGTCAAGCGCATTGCAGGGTGAGTACCATACCAACACATTTTTATCATATAAATTCTTATATTTATATTATTATCTTACAATTCCATCCATAGCTGGAAAAAAAATTAAAAATCAAAACAAAAATTTTAAAGATACGTTTTACATCTTTTACAGATTAATGACAAAATATTCGAAGAAACTGGTTTCGAAATGCATTTATGTACAAATCTTAAAATGTACAAAAACTGAATTATTGGGGGAATTTATGGGTGCTGGCGGTTGGAGTTTAACTCATATGTGGCTAAATGATGCAATTCGTGCTAGAAATTGGCCATTGGTGCAGGAGATCTTAGAATTACTTTTACTGTGTCCGGTCGATGTGGAACGGCTTAAAAGTAATTCCGCACCAAAATTAGTCAAAGGATTATGCAAAGATGGAGACGATGAAGGTAAGTTGAAGAAGAGGTATTAACATTAATTTCAATCATTTCTGCTGGAAGCACACGACATTGTTGATATTAATTTTTTTTTACACTTTCCCTATCAAGTATTTTCAGCAATTTGAATAGAAGGTAGTGTGTTAAAACAACCGACTAAGGTGTAGGTATGATTAGCAATTATATAATGCGCAAGGTTCAGTGTTTCGTTTAATACTACACGCTTTATACATGATGCACCTACAAGAATAAGTCATAATGAAGAGTGGTTGGTTGCTGGTAAAATCGATATCACCTTATTGACTATGAGTGATTTATACATCTTTTGAAGAATCTGGAAATTGTTGAATGGTCATTTTACGGTAATATTCAAAAACACTAACGCCGTAAAATATATATATTTTTAAGATATCCACCTTGAAGCTAGGTTGTGGTTGCTATTGTACGTTCTGCGCATTCAGTACTGCCGGTTTACAAGCAATCCCCTTCAGAGCAACAAATTATTCAGTGTTTGGATTCACAGACACCATCCAAGCAATAGTACCCGCTTGTTAATAAAAATCGGAACAAAAATTGTATTTTACTTGGTATTTTTTCCTTTTATTAGTACATTCGAACTTTTTTACCCATACATTTTTTTACAAACGAACATGATTTCGGAATTTGAGTGCAATTTCACAAAATTAATTGACAGTAGCAGCTACACTTGAGTAGCTTGTCGCTGGCAAAAGAATCCTGTATAAACAAGTCTGTAAACTTTTGCAAATGATACGAACGCATTCGTGCCCTAATTGTATTAATAAATAAATTAAATTCTATTAATTTAAATATTTATAAATTTTAGAAAGTACATTCATAAATACACATTTATGTGCTATTGCAAGGCTCCCGCTTAATAGAAATTTAATTAAAAACCCGGCTGTAAGAACTACTAATTGTATACCCATTCTTATGTGCTAGTAAGTGTCATAGGACCAAAAATTTATGAGAAACCTTCCATATGTTCATCTTTATCTTACCATGTTTTAGGGTATTGATTGATGTCGTTAAATTAAATGTTTAAAGGTAACAAATTTCGTACAAGTATTCTTGTAGAAATACAAAAATTATGCCAATGAGAATGCAGTTTCCTTTCGCAGTATAAACCGAAGATCCATACAATAATAATAATTTAATAATCTTCTAGGAGGAAGTAAACGAAATATTGTCTGTAGTCTCTTATCGCAGTGCGCAGTGTGCACGTAAAGTATTGATGTGTTTACATAATTCAATAATCTTCTTGTGGGAGTAACTAATAGTTTCTTATCACTGAAAACGTTTCTGCAAAGTAATGAAAAAACATGACACAGGTTCGTCTACGATACCCGAAGCTATTTCATAATTTTTTTCATTTCGGTCTTCTGTCACATAGAGAATTTATTTTTTGGTGAAACATGTTTCTCTCTCATTTTTTTGCCTATTCAGAATTATAATTATACATTTAAGTCTGTTTCAAAATATTGTAACATTATAGTACTGCAGAAAAATATTGTATGGAATTACCAACACTCGTTTAGACCTTTTATACAGGTAGTATGTTTTTCGGTTAGAATGGTGACCCAGACGCCATTAATAAATAAAGTCATGATTTCTTCAACCACTACCAAAGAGGTAGTAACATTTGAAAATAACTGTTCGGCCCAATTGCATGCATCTGAACTCAAAGATTGCATCTTATTACAAACAAAAAAAAAATATTATAAATTAAATTATTTTTTCAGTGGATAAGTTTCAATAAAGTGAAGTAGTACTCTTCCAAAAAGAAATAAATAAAAGATTTATTTTTGGGTTTTCTCGCAAATATTACAGTCCTCTATAGATTCAAATGTAGAAGTCAACTTTCTCTATTACATCGATTTGTATGATAAATAAAAAGCTGAAAACACATTCACGCAATAAAAACTTAATTTCATTATTCAGTTGTCGTGATAGGTCTATCGGAACTAAGAAAGGAGGCCAAAACAAAAACTTTGCTAAATTAAAATGTTAGAACACCCTGAGCTTTAAAATTAACATTTTAATTATCTCCTATCTAAAAGTATGCCCCCCTCGAACACCTTCTATTTACTCATTTCAATAATTAGAATACAGCTATAACTAGAAAACAGTTTATAGGCGATACCAGACAACCTATCCACTAATTCAAACAGAGTTCAAAATAAAATTTGATTAGAAACAGCGTATTAGAAAATGGTTTATTGCAATTCGTGCACACGGTCCGTGAGTGTTAGAAAGTACTATTTTTTAATGCTTTGCATCCATTGAATGGAATCAATTATTCACTGGCAATAGCTATTGGATTTATTAATTTCCTTCGAAGACGCTAAGCTTTACCAATAACAAATAAAAAATAAAGATAAAAATCGTGGTCCTTTTCTTTTGAATTTTCTTTTGCATAAGTGCGTAAGGAGCAACAAATTTAAGCCCTATATCAAATTTGTTATTGGTGCCGGGCGCTATAACGGTTTTTGTGGACTAGTTCGGTTGATGCGCTGGGGGAGTAAATTTACTAAATTGTTGGTCAATTTTAAACGATTACCTTAGTGCCCTTGTTTTGACCCAACAGGAAATTTGGGAAACTATTTTTTTGTAAGGTATTTTGAAGCAATGATTTTTGGAGTTCTTTGTATAGTTCGTTTTAACTGGCTTTGCCAATTTTTAAACACTAAAACTCTTGGAAGGCAACTGGAAATGCCGTCACCCTCATTGCACCAAACGGACAGACCCACCACAACATTGCATGTGGTCATTTATGCTGTGAGCAAATGTATAAAACGTTTCCTAAAAGATTTACTTGAATTGTTTTCGAAAAACAAACTTTGATCTGGCTTTAAAAAGTGGACCGACAAAAGTACAATATCGATCACACTGATTCAAAATCAGTTCGAAAACATTGCTATCTAACTCAGCATTATTTATGATCAGCTTAAAGTGATCACAAAATAATGTTTAGCGCACGGTAACCCCGATCGTTTCCTAAATTGATTAACACCTTAGTGGATTTCACCACAGGATGTTTAGATTTAGAAAACGTGTTTCTTTTTGACACAATAAACTAGCAAATGGACAGTAAATGACCTACGCAACACGCAATTAACTGGAAATATATTTTTTCGGAATGCTTAGTTACTTTGTAATATGTTTTATTATGTTTATTTAAGTTAAATTCACAAATGAAAATAAAAACAACGTCTCATCAGAATACAAACTAAAAAACGTCAACGGCAACGAATATAAGCTCAAACTGGGGTAAATTTTGCAGAGCTTCTAAAACTGTATATGTACAGTGTTCTCGTTATTTTACAAATTTTTCAATTATTTTCATAGTCGGATGTTGTTAATCGCACTCATATGAATGGTCCTTTCTTTTTTCTATTATGTGCAATAGAAATCTATCATATGTATTACAAAAAATTTGTCAACCTCTCCTTTTTTATACATATTTTTTTCAATGAATATATGGATGTATGGAGCAAATCTAAAGGATAATGAACTATCACAGTGCGGGCATTAGGGAAGTGAAGGATTAGGAAATGTGTATACATTCGTAACTATCTTGATTATCGATACAAAATTTTATCAGATGATGAGTTATAGGTTTTAAAACAATTTTCCATCAAAATGTATATATGAATTTAGTTTATCTCTAGGATTATATTCGATTAAACTAACAAAACTAAAAATTTTGTTTACATAAAACTTTTAATGTCGCTTGAAATAAATTGTATTATTATTATTTATTCTGAAAACTCGTTGGAGTTACTTTGATTAGGCTCTTTACTAATGAATTGATAGCTGATTCCTTTTTTTTAAATATAGAACCATTTGCTTTGCATACGTAAAGATTTTTGGTACAGACCTGTTAAATGGAATACATTAAATTATTATATTATATTTCACAAAGTTGGAAAAGATAACGTGTTGATGGCGCCCATTTTGTTAGTCACACTAAAAATGTAGTAAAATCAATACATGTTTAGAAAATATTGCTGTTGTAGGTAATTGTTTCTGCCAAGGTTAATAAAATGCTGAACTTCAAATCAGAATTGTCTACGTTTTGGAATTTTTTTTTATTGAAAGTTGAGTTGAGTTTCGCATTTGTAAGAACTGATAAAATGAGCTACAGCTTGCATTGTATTATCAGAAAATGAAAGATTATATACTGTATGTATGTATGCATGCATTCACCTGAATATTGGCGTAGTTTCCATTTCCACTATACTGTTCGCTTTGTTCAATTTCAAAACCAACGCATGCGCATACAATCTTAAATACACATGTATATATTTTTTTATATGACTCATTCCCTATTCTCCAACATCAGCTCAATTGACATTCACACAGTGAAAGCATGATATACTTTGTTATGAAATAGATAGAAAAATAAAATCATCACATCAGTCGTTGTGCTTCCGTCAGTGCGATAGGTTTAGTTCATTTTTTCGGTCGCGGATAAATATAGTTTTGTGTTTAATTTTTCTTCACATAATTTACATAACACAAACGTTTTGTGTCGTCATTTATAACAAATAATTTATTTGCGCAATTATTTATCCTAGGTGTACGAATTTTGGCATCAAAACTAGTTGAGCAGTGGTTAAAAGTAGTAACGGGTGATGTATCAGCCGTATCGCCATCAGTAATGGCACCGAAAACAAATGAAATATCTGCAGTCGCAGAACCAATGACAGCATCTGCTATTGCTTCAGTGAAATCTGATATAGTAAAGCAAAATCTAATAAAGCAATCAAGTTCTATAGAAGAAGATCCATTGGGATCGACAGAGACACCAATTGCTGCTTCATTCGCACCAACGCCCGCACAAAAGAAAGCCTCAGAGTCGGGATTAGTTTTAAAGTGCATTATAAAAGATGGCAAACAGGTGTGGGCTCGTGTTGAGAATACTCCAAAAACTCAACATATAGCGGCTGATGAAGGAGAAGAGGCTAAAGAGGACGCAGAGGAAGAGGTAGAAAATGAAGAGGATGAAAATGAAGAGGAAGAAGAGGAGGTGACAGACAATCTTATTGAAAATAACTTAAATGAAAAGTCCACAGAAGTAGCTAAAAACAGTGAAAAGGACGCAACAGATAACAAAGAGAATGAAGTTGTTTTAAAAAAGGACGACAAGGAAAAGATTAGTGCAGAAAAAGAAAATATTTCTTCTGAAAAAGAGAAGGTTTCCACTGAAAAAGAAAAAGAAAAGGAGAAGGACAAGACGAAAGCCAACAGCAGCAGTTCTGATAAGGATAAAAAATCATCCTCATCAGGTCATAGATCATCTTCATCGAGTCACAAATCCTCATCATCGAAGAGCAGCAGTAGTTCAAAATCAAAATCATCTTCATCCTCATCTTCACATAGAAGCTCAACTGACAGTAAAAGTCGAAGCAAAGATAAGGAAAGGGAGAAAGACAGTAAGGACAAGGAACGAAGCTCAACAAAAGAGCGCAGTTCCGATAAAGACAAATACAGATCATCATCGAGCAAAACATCATCTAGCAGTAGTAGCTCCTCAAACAGAGACAAGGATAAGGAACGCCATAGAGAAAAATCCAGTTCGAGCTCAAGTTCATCTGTGAAGAAAGATAAGGAGAAGGTTGATCCTATCACCCAAGCAGAAAAGGACAAAGACACTTTGAACAAGCTCGTTACACCATCAATCGATAAACTCGGAAAGATTCCTAAAAAGCCAAAAGATGAAACTGAAGAGCAGAAACCCACTTCTATAACAATCCCCTCGAAAAAGGCATCCATGTCAATAGAGATTCGCCGCGACTCGGAAAAGGCCAAAACGGTCAAAACCTATAAATCTCAATTCCGTAGTCATGGCCTTACAGAAGAAGCTCCTCCACCACCGTCGAGAAAGGGTCTTAAGAAACCGAATTCGACTCCAGTCCCAGGCACGACTATCCTTAGTACCTTGTCACTTAAGCGATCTTCACCACCTCCTAGTACGTCAATCTCTACCAATTTATTAGCTAAAGATACACCACCCGCAGAGAAGAAAGCTAAAATTGATATGACCAGCGTGGCGAGTCCCGTTGAAAAGATTGGAGCCATCAAACTGATACCGCCAAAGAAAAGTAAGTTCCTTCCAACAGATTCTATTAAAGTGTTTTGTTTTCTTCTTTCAGATTGTGAACGTATTTGTTTTGCGATGGTTGTTTTGCTTGAGACGGCGTTGATCTTTGACTTGCGTCAGGAGGAGTATCAACAGCAGAATTTTGATAGAGGATGAGGAAAGAGGAGTCATCAATTTGTTGTTCCATCTATTTGTTCTTGTGTGTTGTTTGTATACGTTAGGAATGTTTTCAAGCACACCAGAATGTTTTTAAGTATTCTAGTGTATATATGGGAAGTTTTGCCGGCAAAAAAGCAAAAAAGCATCAAAGAAGCTGTGCGATGCATAACTCTGGAAACTGAAACTAGAACTACAAGTGGATCTGGATCAGAGAAAGCAGATTTGCGCTAACGCCAAGAATACAAACTACGATTGCCGTAACTATAGCGAGCGATTGAAATTTTGCTTTCGAAAAGTTTAGTATTTTTTGTTTAAAATGAAAAGAAAAGATGGCTCTCTCTATCTCTCACTCTCTCGAATATGAATCTCTCAACAGGTGGTGTATATTCTTCTAATACTGTTAAGTATGTAATCTAATTTATTTATACATTTAACCAAATAATGGTCTATGTGCTGCGCGTGCATTGCTATGTTCAGCCATAAGAACTATTTTTATATCTATCTAAACATAGCGTATACAATTTTAGCTTTAAGAAAAGAAAGAAATGAAGATTTAATGAAAAAATAAACGATTTTTTTCATTCAAAATAAAACTGAGATATCCTTGAGCCAATTAATCCTGAAGCTCTGTAGCACAATAACTAAACACGTACACATTACTCGGGCCTCAAAATAGCAACCGAAAGCAAGCGCCACCGACTGCAAAAAATTTCTTGCTGCAAATAAAATTGTGATGACAGGCTGCAGTAAGTCTATATTCGCACATTGGCTAAACGAAAATACGTTGGATTTTTTTTGGAGTTCGGAAAGGGGGTAGTGATTAGGTGGGGAATTATTTTTTAAACAAATTTATGGACAATAAAGTTAGGTATTAATTACTTCTGTATGTTGTAGGGCTAGACATTTTTGTTGTATGTTCTACTTTAGATTGAATTGATTGAATTGGTGATCATCAGCTACACGCTTGATGATTCATCAACAAACTTATTGGAATTAATCAATGAATATTGCATTGATTGTCAATTGATCAATATTTGCAATGTTTAATGCTTGCTGTTTCGAGTGTAATTGCCAAGAGCTAAACATTCATAAACTTGGTACGCATGAGAAAAACAAAATTAAAATTGGCACATTTGTAATACAATACGATTTTTAAATGATCACTAGTTAGTCAATTAGAGTTTTGTGTTCGACTTACTAGGTGGACCTAACAAAAATTAGTGAGGAATTCAACATTTGGAATAATCGACATATAAAACAAAATTGCAGGAACAAGTGGCCTTACTCGTCATGAGCGATGGATGTAAAGATTTTAAATCAAGTTCCTAAAATTTTGTTTAAAACATTTTCAAAATGGTCAATATTGGAATAGGTCAATGCAAGAATCAAAATTGCATTGCTATTAGATTATTGAAGGCCGAATTTAAAAGTTCACCATTAATAAAAAACAACGTTGTGACAATGTTTTGAAATGTACTAATTATCCATTAGCGAAGACATCAACCTATACGGGTTGCTATCTTTGCTAATTAATCAAGCACTCTTGATGCGTAACATCGTCAATATGTTAAGACACGATGGCCCCAGTAAGTCGCAATAAATGTTTTATTTGAAATTGTCGACTCTATTTACTTGAAATGCGACTTGTCTCGTGAGAACGAGTACGAGTACAGGGCCTTTATAAAGATTTACGAGGCGAGTGTCAACTTACGAATTCTGACTAAAATACCTATGATTTTCAATCACCCGATCAACAGAAATTGAATAGCGTCATATTAAAGTTATGCATAAGGAGGCCTTTATATACCATGTCTGGGGTTTTACCTTACAACTTTGATTAACTTCTTCCCACTTTTAGTTTACGTGATTACTCAAAGCGGTATTTGATCTCTACATTTCTGAGGTTTTGTGTCTAATTTCATTCTGACAGTCTTTTAAGGTTAATGTTTCAATATGCATACACACGTACGTTGTTTTGATTTAGTTTTGACTGGCCGTAATTATAATTGCGATCGAGTCCAGAATTAGTATACTCATCGCTGCACAGATAAATCAATCCTTCCACACCTTCATTTATACGAACACTTTACATCCGTAGGAAGGCATTAAATAAATTACTCAAAAGTTTGTATGCTAATACGCATATGTCATCAAAACACCCGCAACTTGTGCATTAGTTTCAAAATATCCAGATACACCAGCAGCGATGATTCCTGTCAATAGCAACGTCATTTGTTTCTTTTTTAAACAGAAATAACCCATGACTAATTCATGTGATAGTACCGATAGTAAAAAAAAACAAAATAACTCTAAACGAATTTTTATGATTAGAGCTAATTCTTTGAAAGAAATTTGCTTTCCATTAAACGATGATGAAGAACCATTGTCATTGTGTTCTAATTGTGAAATAAAATAATATATTTCTATGAAATAGTGCAGACAGTGATATTTTAAAAGTGTTTCTTTAAAGAATTTGATGTGAGTCCTTATAAATGTAATTTACCAATGGATGAAAGCTTTTGAACTTGAGTGTTACAAAAAAGTATGAACTGCTCGTCTAAAACCATACCTAGTATCTTCCTCAACTTGTGTGTGCAGCGTTAGAAATTATTAAGCACCTATGCTCAGCAAAAACTAAGAATATACTTTTTTTTTGGCATTTATTTGATAGGATCGTTTTTATGAGGGGATAACTTGCTAAAAGCAAGGTGTATTCAAAATGTTTTAATGTCATATCTTAAGTCGAATTACGCCATCCGTGAACGTATTAATTCCGTAATCAAATTGACGTTTAAACTTATAACTTATTTTTGCTACGGAGATGCGATCGTCCAAAAGAGCAGTGAACACATAGTTTGATATGACAGCTGCATCACGCCTCTGTATACGACCTGTCATAAAAAATATGTGCTTGTCTCTACAAGTTTCCATATTTCTTTATTCGGCTCACTCATTTCTATTTTTAAATTTAGTTATTTTATTGAATCGTTATATTAGGTTTTTTTTTTTTTAAAAATATTTGTCGTGTGTACATTTTTTTCCACGCAACTGTGTTTTACAGTCATTGGTGGACGTCGTTCAATTAGATCGAGCTGGATTCAAATAAAACTACAAAATCGAATATGACTGACAAAATGCAAATCTGCAAAACTTAAAGCCTTATAGGTGCGAATTTTCTGAAATTTGTTAACAGAAACACCTGGGTGGGTAAGTCATGTCAGTTAAGAGCAGATTGCTTAAAAAAAACAGGCAAGCGCGCATTGAAGGATGTGGGAAAAAGCTTGTTGAGATGCCGTAAAGCTAGGTGAGTAAGCTGGATATCTAAGTAAAAACGAAAGAACTTGCCTTGACTATTTAAGGAGGAACACGATCGCTTGCTTTATTAATTTAAGGTCCATAAAGCTCGGTCAAAATAGACTATTTTCCGAAAACTAATTTAAAGCCGAATAGCTAAATACAAAAAATTAAGGATGCGCATCGCCAGTTTTATTAATTATATAATCCGTCGTGTTGGGTAGTTGATCGGTAATTTTTGTCAACTGCTTGCGCTACTTAATAAAGAAGCATCGAGATGTTCTCCAGGAGTATCCAGTTTTTTAGTTGTATTTTGATCATCGGATCATTCAAACAATCGAAAATGGGATTACAAGTGGTGGTGTATGTCTATAACTACTTAATAAGTTAATCGGAATTCTGACATCAAGCTTGACTTGGAAGTTACATTGTGCAATACTTTCCACAAATTGAGGGAACTAACACTACGTGTATCGAATTGGAAAGAAATAAAGATATGTAATTTAAAAAAAAAACGGCTTTTGGATTTTCGTATTTCTGTGATACTTTAAAATCCTTTAGTTAAAGCAAATTCTAAAGTAAAGCAAAATTGAGACATTTTAGTTTTCTACACTAATTTTAGTAATATTTGCATGAAAACGAAGGTTAACTATAACTAGGTTAACTATTATTCAAATTAAGTTCCAATGGTGCAAAAGCATAACAACTTGATAGTCAATGTGAAATGCGATCAGTAAAAACTTGGAATTTGTTCTAAAGTTTAATATTTTTATATGTGGGGTTTTTTAGAGGATCATACAAAGACAACAGGTACTTGGACCTAGTGTTAAATTGTAATTCCATACGCAGGATACTTATGAATTGCATTTATTATGACTTGTGGATTATTATTTAAGTTTTTGAAAATAAAATACAAATTGTGTGGTTAGGTATGTTAGTTATGATTCATAATTTTCGTATAAACACTTTTTCGAACTCCAATTAATATTTCTTAAAGCCAATTTCTTTTCTAATATTTGTAAATATGAACATGTAACTTTTTTTACTTGACAAATAGTGATTGTAATGCAACATATTTATTATTCTGCTACACAGCTCGGGATGAAAAGCGCATTTTTATTTGTTTCAAAAATACATGCATGCATAGGTACATAAATATTCTAATCACACTCAAGTTTACAGCATTTAGGGGATGAAAATTGACTCACAATGAATTCAAAAATATGTACACCTAAGAGTGTTTTAGAAGGGTGAAAACGGAAAAAAGGAATACAACTTTTATGTTTAAACAGAAAACAAGGAATACATAAATACATGTTGTTAGAGTGTTTAGTGCAGATTGAGTTTTATGGAATACGAAAACAATTGTGATTAAAATGCGATTAACTGCATGTTTGACCAAAATGAACGTTGTCGCAGCTGATTGATTGATTAATTTGATGGATGTATGATTGGAACAACTGCAACGGATGAAAATCAATGATTTCTTAAAGTCTTAAGAGTTGTGTGATAAAAAAATGCGGATTTTTTTTATAATAAAGCCTTTATACAGTAGCTATATAATGTATATATGTTCTTAATAAAATCTATTGTCCGAACGATTCGCATATTAAATGACAGCACGTTCAAATATATATTGACCTCAGGGCAATTCCACTTTCAATCGATAGCCCTGAATAACTAGTTTAAGTGACAAGATTTCGAATTCATATTCAAATGCCGCACATTCAAAGTCCATTCAAAGAATTATAAGAAAAGATCATAGCAACATTTGCAATAGTTGTATTTTCATTCTCATTGGCGATCATTTAGAAAAACCAACTGAAATGCTCTGCGAATTGGAACAAGTCATAGATATTTGTTTAACTGCATTGTATTCGAAGTTTATTTTTCTAACTTTGGTTTCTACAATAACTCCTTTTCAATGTTTTGTTTGCACTTTTAAACCTGCAACTGATCTAAGTGATCTTGAGCTTATTACTAGAGATTCTGACTAATTCATTACATGAATGCGAATAATACAATACATTGTATGGTTGGCATTGATTAGAATATGAAAATGTATTGTGTTTTCAATGTCTGTTTGCATAAATACGCATTAGGTGTTAATAGTACCTATGCTTTGATTAAACATATTGTTTTGCCGAAATTGAGTCATGTATGCACGAATGGTCCGAAAAATGTATATTTTTTTCGTTTGGTTTAACGGCGTGTTTGAAAATTGCAAAAAGCATTACATTAAAATCCAACACTAGATTGAACGAAATTAATGAATCCCGCAACCAAAAACTAAGAAATATAATTTATTTGAATTTTACACTAACCTAGCTGCATAAACGCAACAACCAAAAAGAAACGCACTGACATATTTAAACTTTTATAAACTTATACAACGCCAATGCGGTTTTCCTGTAATAAAAAACTCTAACGCATATTATGTATTTTTGAAATTGTCGAAACATCTGTTTTCCATATATGTACATATCACCTGTCTAGGTTTATCGTGCAATGCAACTTATAAATGACTGCGTTACAGAAACAGCGTTTTTGGGTATAATGCACATTGTTTAAATGTCCTGTGTAAAGTAGAAATATACTTCAATATATATATACGTTTTCCCGGAGATTGAATTTCACTATTTTGGGAAGTTTCGACCCACTTATTCGACTAATTCATTCCTATCATTAAATCCGTCGCAGAAATATCGGATTCGCAATGACTTTCCTACGTATGAAATATGTAACTTTGCATGGAGATATAAGGGTAAGGGTAATAGTACTACACCTACACGAGTCGAAATGGCGCCCGAGCATCTGCACGTAAAGACGGATATAAGTCGGGAGAGATGTCAAATTTTAAAAATATGGAAAAAATTGAATCAATCCATGTGAATCAAATGGTATTTGTAAATTGTGAAGTAAGGTTCCTGCATGTTAGACTAAATTTTACAAAAGTTGAATCCAAGCGGTTCGAAGTCCTGCACTATAAGTACTGATCACATAATAGTTTAGAGTAAGTTATAGCTTCTTCACAATATTAAAATAAAGGCATACTTTGAAATCTTTGATCATTCTAACTTTAAGGAACTTAACTTTCTATTTGCGGTTCAAAACACAAAAATTACTAGTTTTATCAGTGATTAGTAAATAATCTGGCATTGCATCGACCTCCAGTACAATTAAACCTTTAATCCCACATACATTTTGTTGAACTGTAGGGTCTGAATAGATCGCTGTAAATATAGGATATTCTAATAAGTCATGTTGAGAGTAATATTTTGAATAAATGAAATTAAAACGATCGTGACTGTTTATTTAATATTTAAGACTATACCAATTCGTTTGTGACTATGATCATACTAGTAAGATAGCAGATAATATGCATTTATGAGTTTATGGTCGTCCCAAAATCTGTACCCTTATCGGAGCAACTTGTAAGCAAAGCTGATATTGGTATTTGCTGTGAACGCAGCTTTCAGCAAAAGAAATTACGATCGTTTATTTTTTGTTTACAAATTTTATACAATGAGCATAGAGCGTCATCTATATTCATTCGACTGATGTTTTAGTAGCAGAACTGTATAGTAGTGCGATACAAATATATTTTTCATACCATTTCAGAAATAAACGCCGTTGAAACAAAAGCAAAACACCATGGAAACTAAAAAACGTTCGCAATTTATTCCCCCAAACAATATCCCTCTATTGTTAATATATGAAGCTAATCAACATTATTTCTCTCTTTACAGTTTCAACGCTCGTCGAAACAAATATTTTCTCAGATGCCCTTTCAGCAGCTATGGTGCCGAAAAAGGACGCACGTAAGCGCAAGCGCAATTCAAAAGAACCTGGCAAAGATGGGTTTACATCACCACCTATCAGCCCGGTGGGTAATAAGGTGGCACCGCTCAAGTTTTATCAAGACACATTGGACGAAAGCAAAGACGAGGAGAAAAATAATAGTACTAATAATGAATCCGGAACTGAATCCAAAGATGAGGATGCAGCCACAAATACCGAAGATGATGATGACATCCCATTAAAGAAGGTCAAAGAAGACATTGAACAGCGTGTACGCAATGAGAAGGCTAAAACTGGTTCCACCAGTGATGAAGATAGTACAGAACCAAAATCAAGTTCTCCGGACGTTGATTTGACCCAAAATAGTCCAAAAGAGGCTGAAGATTCCTCAAACACAGTTGACACCAAACCAGAAGAGGAATTTATCGAATCTCCAAAGAAACCAGGTCCAGGATGCGGTCCAAATGGGCCACCTGGTGTTCTGTTGCTACACCGTCGCAAGGGGCCAAAGAAGAAGCTTAAGTGGCGCCCTCAGGAGGAGCTCGAGCAGATCCGCTTTTTCGATTTGGATGAAAATGAACGTGTGAATGTAACGAAGACTTTTATTGACATGAAGAATATGGAGCGGTTCAGTGAGCGTGACGCTATGAGTATGGTGCGAAGAGGTTTTAACTCTGAAGATAACATGGCCCCACAGACTGAATGGGTGCCATTGGTTATGGTCGATGACGTTCCTCACCACCCAGAGGGCAGTCAAAGTCGAGAACGAAAAATCCAAGCTGATAGGGAACAGACAACTTTGCGCGCTTTGTACTTCTCACATGCGATGATACCTGACTCGCCAACAGAGCCGGATATTGAACCCATGCAGCACACTGATTTTACAGTTATTCCATTGGATGACATTACTGGAAATCCAGATGCAGTCAATGATTTTACAAGCATGCCGTGGCCGGATCCAAAGGGTGCACAGCCCCAGGATGCTGGTAGCAACTTTAATAATGGCCCTGGAGGCGATTTGTATACCAATCGGAACCAATTTAATCCGTTTATACCGTTTGCAGCGCAAAACAGTGGTGGATGGCAGATGGGTGGTCCCAATGGCCCACCGATGAATATGGGGCCCTTGCCTCAGCAACCGATGATGTGTGGACCAGGAGGACCTATGCCTGGCAACAAGTTCAATAACAACAATAATAACATGAGCATGGGCAGCCCCAATATGATGAACTGTGGAATATCTCCGTCTAGTCCCTCTGGCGATATGTCGCCCATTATGGGCATGGGTGGAATAAACCCAAACATGAACATGGGAGGTCAATACAATGATTTTAATGGTCCACAAATGGATAATGGCTCCCCACAGTTTGGTCCGGGACCGAATTTCGGACCTGGTCCCGGAAACTTTGGGCCAAATATGAACATGAATGGTCCCTGTGGTCCGATGAATGGAATGATGGGCGGACCAATGGGTAATGGCCCTATGGGTAATGGCCCAATGGGTAATGGTCCAATGGGTGGAGGTCCAATGAACGGACCAGGACCCATGAATGGCCCAGGGCCAATGAACGGCCCAGGACTAATGAACGGCCATATGAATGGACCCGGTCCCAACGGTCGACGTGGAATCGATCGCAGCAACAACCGCGGTGGCGGTGGTGGTGGTGGCGGCTGGCGTTCAGGAGGAGGTGGAAAGAACATCAATAATGATGGCAATTGGCGACCGGCGGGCAACGGAGATAATAACGACAGGGGTAACAATAACTATGGCCGCGGTACTAAGGATTGGTGTGCTGGCGGTGGTAACAATGGTCGTGTGTGTAAGCAATTTATGCGCGGCCATTGTCGACTAGGCAACAAATGCAACTTCCTGCACCCAAGAAAAAAACAATTCTAGGGTCCAATGCGGACTGGTGATAACTCGAATGGCACCTTAATTTTCGAAAAATCATCGCCATCAGGCATTTCCTAATCTGTGATAGTACGAGTTGGACTTAAACCGATGGTTGTTCTTTATGGATTCCTCTGATTATTCTCAATGATCGCCATGATCGCATTTTTATTAATCAATGGTTTTTCTGCCAATCTTTTGTACCATATGTAAATAGAAACTATTATGTATATTTACATTTAAAGAATATTAAGTCTAGCGCATATTGGGCGTCAACGTGTATTTTTAGTAAAACTAATTGATATATGTTACAAGAAAAGCTTTTTCGTTTCGCTTTAAATGAAATCGATAGCTAACAAATGTATATGTAAATAATGTATTTAATAATTAATGCAAACTATATTGAATTGATGTTTATTATATAGATCGTTAAGTAAACTATTCATAAGATATTTTTAAATTCTGTAAGATTTTTTACGTTACAAATATAAGAAAATGTTGAATTATTGAAAATGTTTGTTTCGTTTTTGTTTTGATTACACTTGTAGCTTTTTTAAAACCAAATAATTCCCAAAATTGATTTTTGTTCAATTGCAACAATTTTTCTACTTGTGCTGTCGCTAAAGAAAATTTAAACCAATTCCTTGAACTTGTTTCTGCGCTATTAAGATCATTTCGGATCAGTTGGAGTTCATGACATGTTCAAAACGACAGCAACGAAAAAAACAAAAAAAAAAAAATAAACCGCCATCAATGCTTAGCTAAGCTTAGATAAAACTACAATTTAATTTGAAACATTTCCCCTTTTTTTATTTAATATTCGAATATTTACCAAACAAATCGAATAGATTTAAAATCATAGAGCATACTCCTCTCCCACCCAACCTAAGCAGTAGGTGATGAAAATATTCTACCAAACTGAGCTGCACAAAATCATGGAACTCAAAGTGGCACTTTCGAACAGAGATTTTATTCGTTGATTTCCATTCCATTCACATGATATTCTACATGCTTTTCTAATATTTTGTGTAATATTCTGTGCAGCGGTGCGCTTAATAAATAAAGTAAAACCTATTACGATCAATTAAAACAAATTCAAACACCACCAACGTCATAGTCGACAAATGTAAGATTTCTTGCTGAGATAACTCTTCAACTTTAACTAGATTAGCTGAAAATATTTAACTTTATATACACAAATAAAAAAAAATGTTAAACTTATACGTAAATGTTAACTTCAAACTTAAATTAAATATATTGATTGGCATCCTGAATGTGAACGGTGTACCTATTTGTATTTCTTTATTAAATTTAATCAAATGCATTAGCTGCTTGGCATATTCGCCAAACTCAGCTTGCAGAACAAGCAAGTTTTATATAAACTCGTTCCAAAAACGATTTGGACGTAAGGTACACGTCATTCAAGGACATTCTACATTCTAGGTTTAGTTGTTACTTTCGGGCCCATATATGTATGTAGGACCTAAAGCCTAGCCTTTTCAACCATTGTGTGTGCGAAGATATATTTTTCTGACACGTATGAAAGAGACCTACAGTTTAATGCCGTTTCCCAATGGCAATGTGAATTTTTGAAGCTTCTTATGACAGTTCGTACTCTTGGATGTCTGTCAGACTTTCGCAAGAGGTGGGGTACCGAATAAAAACTTTAAAGGTATGGGGCGTTGTAGTCCAACGCACTTAACCACTAAGCCTCTGCACCCACCAAAATAGGTAATACAAATATTTAACAAACTTTTTAAGTAAAATGCTTATTGTAAACACCCCGTGGGTGAAAAAACAGTGATGTCTACCAACAATTAGGTATGGCTTAGAAGGATCAACTTTGATTAGTAGCATCATCTTCGTCTATCCTACTTGTCAAGCCTTACGCCTAAAAAAAATACTTTTGCTAGAAAATAAAAGTATACAGTCTGAGATAACAATGACTTTGTGTCCGGAGGGAGAATGTATGTAGATTCTGTGTGGAAGAGGACGAATCCTCCGAACAAATTTGTTTTTATTGTCCGGGACTAAATTTGTTACGAAGATGTGTTTTCAACAAAGAAACACGTTCGTCATCGGAGTTGAAAATCTCTGCCACTAAGGACGTACTCACTTTACTTGAGACATAATACGTTTTTTTAGGATAAATTACAGTGTGATACATAATACCTTAAAGGTATTGTCTGGCATATAAGCAAGGGTGTTTTAAAAATAGGTATAGCTACCATCGAAGATAAACTCGCTTTGACGGTTATTTAAATGACGTTATGCTACAAATTTTAGAAGAAAAAAATCTAGTTCGCCAACTACAGCTGATAAAAACGTTTAAATTATCGCAAATTTTTAACGTGGGGTCGATCGTTACAATAAGCATTTCAATTACTTTTAACTATAAACATTTTGGTGCTATACATATTGCGGATATTCAATTCCAATATCCGACGACATGCCACGAATTCTAATAATCAAAGATAAGAATGAATGAATATCCTTTCGAATCTACAATAAAATTTAATTTATTTGTTTGAAAATGATAAAAATCCGTGTGCGCGAAAAAAAAGATTTGAATTTTTTTAACGCTGGCGTGTCAGGTATCGCTCACGCAGCTTGTAGACTCGATATTAAAAACTTATTTTTTTGTGTATGAAACAATTTTGTCATATTACAGAGATTACAATATCCTTGATGATATATATATGTCGGTGCGTCTTGAGGTCTATTTAGGTACGCCTTCAGACCATGCCAACGAAAACAGTACCAAATATCTTATGTATACTGTTTCTCTCATCAAAAGATAGACTTAACATACTCCGTGCTTTTATAAGTACGCCCCTTTGATACTTTAAGGTGTTAAGTTAAAAAGGCTTCCTGTTTAACTTCGTAAAATTATGTTATCCGATCCGTGCTACCTCAAAGGTTTTAATTGATGCCCGACCTCTTGCGAAAGTCTGACAAACATCCAATGAAAAACTGCCATAAGATTTTTCTCAAAATGAAAATTGTCTTAAGTGTTAAAAATTGTTATCTTCGCACATAGAGGAAGAAGCAAGGCTTAAGTTCCTGTATGGGCTGGTAACGCTTAAAATGTTTAAACATTTATATTATTTAAAATTCTTTTATGAAGTTTTTATTGTTTGTTTGAAATTTTGTAAGCACATTTAAAAATTAAGATGAGATAAGATATAAAAATGCACAATTTCAAGATCTCAAAAAGAAGTTTAAAGAAACAGTGGTCACCCTCGGAAAAAAATCTTATGGAGTGAAGTCATATTTATTCGATTTACTTGGTACTTATTTGAATATTATACAAAGAACAACATGAATAACTTTTCAAATTAAAGTTTGCAAAATAAAAATAAGCAGAGTACCAAAGCATATAAATATACATAAACTATCTTTTTAAATTTGTCAGAAGTTCGCCGACTTCATAAACTGAGGTGTTAGTAGTTACATAGGTGTTAACTGATAGTTGATAGACACTTTATTCTTTTTTTTATGATATAAACTATTTTAGAGATTTTTAAGCTTGATATTATTTAATCTTAAAATGTTTTTCCAAAGTTTGCCAACATTCGTAGTATTTGGCATCAAGTTTCTGACAGGTTTCTTCGCCCCACTTTGTGACGGCCATACTAAGCGAAGACTCGAACATGAATGCCTTTAAGAAAATAATAACTACATCTTTCAATTTAATGTAAAATAGAATTTTACCTGAGTACCATCTGCTATTCTTTCCGACTTGAGAACAGCATTAGAAGCTTCTTCAAAACATTTCCTGTCTGGACCGTGCGGTGTCATAATCGAGTGCAATGATGCGCCACCAGCCATGAAACCATCTTCCTTTGCTTCATATTTTCCCAGAATAAGTCCCATAAATTCACTCATACAATTTCCTAAAAATAAAATAAAATAAAATTAAATAAAAAAGCTCCTCTTAAAATATATCCAACGTACTGTGATAGTATGGAGGTCTGAACGTGTTCGCCTGCACCGACCACCTCGGCGGAAAGATGACAAAGTCAGCTATAGCAGTTCCTGGCCTTGAACTTGGACAGGTCAGTACAGTGAATATGCTTGGATCGCAATGATCATAGCTCACAGAATTTATAACCATAAATTTTGATAGATTATATTTGAATGGAGCATA
Source organism: Ferdinandea cuprea (assembly GCA_963576555.1). Lineage (NCBI taxonomy): Eukaryota > Metazoa > Arthropoda > Insecta > Diptera > Syrphidae > Ferdinandea > Ferdinandea cuprea. The sequence continues at coordinate 31,107,183 of OY754958.1, forward strand.
ATTCCCATGCCATGCAACCACATCAAAAGGTGAATGTGTCTGTTTGGCAACGAATAAAGCTCCTTGAAATTTCGAAATAATATTATATTCTATAATGAAGAAAAACACTTATAGTGAATATGAGGCTTAGAAAATAATAATCGGCACGGACCTTTCACTTCACGATCCTCAAACCATGCAACTGGAGTTTGAAAATCCCTAGGATTCGCTAATCCATTCGCTCCAATAGGTCCTAAGTCTGGTAGGCGGAAATGGTTGTCAAACACTTCCAATATGTATCCCCTCGTTGGCCCAACAACGTTGATGGAAAATCTCATACCCTGTTGAATAACACAAATATCATTGGGGTGTACCTTCATTTTACCAAACTCTGTAGTGATGTCTAAGGATCCTTGCTGTGGAACTAGTAAAAACAAGAATTGTCGTTTGGCATTAGTTTACCTAAAAAACAGGAGCCACGAGCTTACCAATTAAGAAATCTCCATCGCTGTTATAAAAGGCAGAATCCTCCATCGACGCGTTGCACAAGTAAACGTGAATAGCAATACCATGCCGACTGCGGGTATCACCAGCTCCACAAACAGTGTGCAATCCCTCAATGAAGTTAATTTTTCCACAGCTAGGAATGTCGAATGGACGCCACCTCATTTGATTTGGATTAGGGTGATGTTTATCCCAATCGGAAGTAAGAAACTTAACGTTATCAAATTTAAGAAAGGGCTCATGCACAACACTTGGCCTGATTCGATAGAGCCATGTTCGGGTGTTCTCTGTTCGAGGAGCTGTAAAAGCTGATCCCGATAATTGTTCTGCGTATAATCCATAAGCACATTTTTGTGGTGAATTTTGACCTTCAGGAAGAGCGTTGGGACAGCGAGAATCCTCCGAAGAGAAGTGTGATCCAAAACCGGATAAATACTATTGAGAAAGAAAATGAATGAATAGGTCCTTTTAGAACTACCATACTTGTTGAAAATGCTTATTTAAATAATTGTTAACCCAAATTAGGACTACATGCCTACATGTATTATTTCAGAAGGATCTTTAAACTATGAAATTTCCGTCACAATATTTGATAATTTTGATTCTGTACTTGTTGAAAATGCTTATTTAAATAATTGTTAACCCAGAAGGATCTTTAAACTATGAAATTTCCGTCACAATATTTGATAATTTTGATTCTGTACTTGTTGAAAATGCTTATTTAAATAATTGTTAACCCAAATTAGGACTACATGCCTACATGTATTATTTCAGAAGGATCTTTAAACTATGAAATTTCCGCCACAATATTTGATCATTTTGATTCTGTACTAATTCCCGATACTTATCTACCTACGGATTTAATTACTTTCTGAACGTCAGTTTCAAACATAGAACACCACATTAATGTTTTCGTGCAACGTAAGTAAATTAACTACATAATTTGCATTAAAGTTAAAGTTTACTACAAATGTTTCATGAAGGCACTTAAGGAATATTTCTGGATACTTGGAAGAGCTCTACTACACCGACTCATAAATTCGGCTTAAAGCGTGATGTTACATTATGACTGCAATCTCTCCTTATAAACACTTTTTTTGCGGAAAGATCAACAAGACTAAGCTAAGAATATTTAGATACAAATATATCAAATAATAATGAAAATTGGGATGCAGAGCAATGTTATGATGACTTTGCAGAAGCATATGATGTGGTTAACCATGTTTTTTCTTAATTGACTAATTCTGCATTGTAGCGACAACAAGTTTATGTATGTAATTATTTTAATTTTCTTTTGCAATTGAGTATGCGAATAACCTAATGATAAACAATCAGTTTTTAAAACGCCATTCGTTTAATTTAAACTATTTACGTTTAAAGCAGTTATTTATTCCAAGAAAGCTCAATTTTATTTTGTTAATTATTATTTGTTTTAAAAATGTTTACTTGGTTATGGATCTTGTTTACTATTTTGATTAGTTACATCAATTTCGTGTAATACCAATTACAAACCTGTCGTAAGAGATCTCCCATATAAATTTATTTTCAGATTTGATTTACTGCATCGTAAACTTACAACCAAGTTTACTATGTTTACATTGATTCTACGAAGTTTCATTTAGACCTTTATTACATATATATATTTTTATAATAATTGATAAATTGCGCCAATAGCATCCAACTGATGCACCACAACAGCATGTACCTACGAAGGCTTAGATTGTTTAAAAATTATTTCTTTTGAAACTGCTCGTCCAAGGTGGAAGGGGAGGAGGAAATATTGCCCACCTTTTTGAAAAATATTAACTCCAAGATCCACTGTCTTGGAAAATTTTATAATAATAAACTATATCGAAACACGGCTTTCGGTCTTAACAGCGGTCTTAACATCTGTTAAACATATCGAGTTAGCCATTTTGATTTAGATATCATCATTTGACGTAAAAAACATTTCTGAAGAAATTTTTGTGCTGGTATACATTAGTCACGGAGATATCCGATCGATGTAGTAGATGGTATGAATAAATCAGTTCAATGTTGTCCAATGTTTACTGAACAATACATCAGAGAACAAATTGATAGAAAGCAAATGGCGTCAAATAAAAAACCACTTCTTAAAAGTCTTTTTTTTAATTGTATTTCAATATACAAAGCGAGAGAACTGCGTTTGCGATTTATATTTAGCTGAATATTGATAAGAATAAAACTTGAAACGTTAAGGTATCACAGCTGTGTGCCTTTGTGTTTTTATTTCGAATCTAAAATGTGAAGCTAACTGATTCAATTAAAATAAATGGTCTACTAAAATCAGGTTTTGTGCTATTGACAGTTGTTTAAGCCAAGCCCCTGTGTTAGAATTATCTAAGTTATTCATTAATCAGTATGTATTTAAACGGTGGTTATTTACATTTTATGCGATCTAAAACTTATAACACAGTGTATATGTACTTTGAGTTTGCTTCACCAGCTTGTATAAAATCAAGTACATATTATGGAAAGGGAAGAACTAAAATTTCCGTTAGTTAATTAAAGTTTAACATACATTTTGATGTACGAACACATGTATTTTTTAAAAAATTAAATCACTAATATTCGATGCACTTTATGCTCACAACTGGATTGTCACAGAAAATTATATCACTGTTTATCAACCAAACGCTTTTACCTTGTATTCACTCATTATCCGATCCAATTAAGAAAAAATCACAGACTAACTAAGATAATGAATACGATCTTAGTATTTATATAATTTTTGGCGTCAGTGAGGACAGGATCTTCGAAGTAAACAAATTCTATTGCTTGGTTTTACATCTAGGCGAAAACCAGTCTATAACGTTGAAAACAAGAATTTCATTCATATAAATTTATTCAGATATGTTTCTTTCTCGCATTGAATTTTGTTTTGATAACTTAATTTTTAAAATGCAAAATTGGAATAATATTATGAGAGTTCAAAGAAATATATTTTCTTTACATCTATTAAAAATGCGTATACCTACATAAATTTAATTTTGTAGCAATGATACATTATCCGTCATGAAATTCCGGATAAAAAATGCAGACACACCCCCCTTTTAAATATAAAAAGTATGCATACTACAATCTGGTATAACATATAAAGATTAATTCATATTTAAAGTTGTAGGCTTGTTTGTACGTATTTTGCTAGCGTTATGGCTAAAGTAGTTGGCATCAGCGTTGAACTGAATAAAGAAACATTTAAAAACATTTTCATATATCATGAGAGGTTGAATAGTTTACGACATATTTCTCTTATAAGTACATAGATTACAAACTTAATACGAAGGAATATCTGCCTTATATATTACAAGTCACTAAACTCTAAGCGGCTGCAATCATACAAATTATAAATCCTTTATAAAACCGTGTCTAAACACGACGAGCATCGAAAGTAAAATGTGTGGCTCAACGTTAAGATTTACGCAGGCGAACGCACCGAATGTAATGCGAAGCACTCTGAGAGCACTCTTCTTTTTGGCCACGTATTATGGTAGACTGTTAACATATAAATACAAGTTCGTATTGCCGCAACACACACACATCTAAATTATTTTCGATTTATACACATAGGATTTGTCTTATGGTATTGAAACTTTTCACGGTAGCTATGATCAGAATGTTTTGTAGACAAGATTTTGTTGCTGCTGCTATAACTTACCATGTTAATAATTGAGAAGCCTTTGTCGTTGTATCGGCTTATTTTCTCTAAGACTCTCTAGCCTCTCCTCCCCCAAAGGCAGTTGTAGAGCTGTTAGAGTACTGTGACTCCAAAAGGTTGGGTCTTGGCTTGTGTTGCGATGCTTATGACCAGAACGCTGTCTGGGGCAGCATCAAATTTAACATAAGGGGAGATCAACTTTGGACCTAATTTTATCGTCTGATAACGCCATCAACAATGTTGGTCATCGAACTACATTTGTATGCTGACGTAAACCTGTAAAACCTGTAAAAAATGAACTGGCCACGGTTTAGAAAGGAGCTTGCTTTGAACTATCGTTCCCTGTTACTAAAAAACGCCAGCAAAAAACCGGTAGATTGGTAGAATTACGATCTGCAGTGTATTCGTAAAACAACTAGGAAAACAAACTTCGTAAATAACTAGGTCTTGAAAAACCAACATAGTTAAAGACTAGAATCTTTATCGATCGAACTAAAAAGATTTTGAGATACTTATTCGCAAGTCAAAAAAAGGACTCTTATAAAAAGTTTTGTGAAGAGGTCGAATCTTTAAGTGTAACTAGGAGGCTTGTTAAACTTCTCCAAAGGAACACACCAAAGAAACTTGATGCAATTCTTAAACCTGACGGTACATAGACTGATACAAAGTGCAGTCTTTAAGTCTCCTACTATATATTAACTTTTTGGGAAAAGGTTACAATTACAACGTATTCTTCCGACCGGGAACGGTGGTCACCTTTGAACCGATTTCGCGGCATAGCTGGTACATTGCATCTGGAGTGGTGGCTGACGACGCTATCAAATATGCTATTGCATCTTTTGAGGGTTTCGAGTCACCCGGTCCGGGTGGAATTTACGCAGCTATGCTGAAACAAGGTTTTAGTCAGCTTTTACCGACACTGAAAATAATTTTCACCTAGAGCTTGGCTTTTGCCTTTTGGCATTCCCTCTAGCGTATGGTTAAAGTCATTTTCACACCAAAAATTGTTAAGTCCGACTGTACTCTAGGCAAAAGCTTTAGACCCATAAGTCTGAACAAATTGGAGAGACTAGCTGAGCATGTGCGCAATGTTGCACTTCGCTCGTATCCTCTCTCTAAGGTGCAACACGTTGGTAGGAGTATGCGTTGGGCATTTTCGTCGATATTGGGAGTGCTTTTGGTAATGCGACCTTTTAATCTTCCTGGAAACTACACTCAAGCTTATGCGGATTATGTGTCGCCGTTTATTGTTCTAGGGACTGTCTGATCCCACTCGCAGAGATCCCAGATTTGATCGATGTTGGGTGCAGTGGCTTGGTGGTTAAGTGCGTTGGTCCACTAAGCGAGAGGTCGCATGTTCAAATCCCGACCTGTACCACCTGAAAGTTTTTATTCGCTACCCCACCTCCCCACCTCAAGGGTAAAAAATTTTATGAGAAGCTTCTCAACAATAAATTGCCGTTCGGAATCGGCATTAAACAGTAGGTCCCTCCACTCGTGTCAAAAATATAACTTCGCACACACTCTTTTGCTTTTGGTTGGGGAAGCTAGGCTTTAGGTCCTGTATGGGCCGTTTACGTCTAATATTTATTTTATTTATTTTTTTGCTGCAGTGGAAATAGGCTTTCAGTAATCCTCTTTTACGGTTGTTCTCTTCACGAGAAGGAGGAAGGTCACTAGTCAGACTCAACGGGTGTCATCATCCCGATCTACAATGAAGTCAGATATATGGGAGTAATCCTCGCCAGAAAACTTCTATTGTCGATGTATGTTGAATAAGAAACCGATAAAGCACTCCAAATAACAGCTTGTCTCGGCTTCACAGGTACTTTCCCTAGCACGTTGGGCTCTGCTCTAGAGGGTTTGATTAACTTTCCCCCTGATATATATATCATGGGGTGTACGCTGAAAACCATCGCTTGTTTAAACAGAGGTGGCTTTTGGTACCATACGCATTGGAATTTTGAAGAACGTGCACGAGAATTATCTTCCTCTGCTCAACCCTCTTACCTCGTCGAAGATAGCGCTAGTAATACAAGGGACCAGTACTTCCGTCTGAGTACTCCATTGGAAAGTAACAATTATCGACAAAAAAAATATTACCTTATGTTCAATTCACAAAATCGCTGGCAAGAGAAAGTGAAGATGATATATCTATTGTTACAGAACTACTCGTTTGTTTTGTTAAACAAACGAGTCTCGAAGGGTATGTGCAGATGAAACGTTTAAGTTATGCCTGGTGTAGAGTTTACACAGTCGATTCCAGAAAGCCGGGTTTTCCAGAAACGGAAACCACTATGGGAAATTTAACGGCCTGTAGGCATTCAAGAAAAGTTTAAAAGCAAAAAGAACTCTCACCAGGCAGAACGTCACTGCCGCCCAAAGTAGCAAACATTTTTTTTGAATTTAAATAAAATTGTTTTTTTTGTTAAATAAATGTGCAAATTCAAATAAGCATAAAATAAAAATTGGATGCAGTATAAAAGAGAAGCAAAATAAATGGAAAACAATTTATACAGGTATTTATCTTGGGTTTCGTCTTAATATATGTATATAATTTTATATACGAGGTTTTTTTTATAAAGGCAACGACCTATCGATTTCTTCCATTTTAATAGGCAGTGCTTAAAAAGTGCTGCCTTCAAAATTCTGTGGAAATTTAGAAGAATTTAAATAAAAATTGTTTAAAAGGCAATCCGCCATTGCGCCGAACCATCAATTTTAAATTCCACAGAACAAATCATAAGTCCGGATTAGCCAAGGGCGATAAGGTGCTGGCAGATAGAGGAAAGTGCGGAGCATCGTGGGTTCAAAACTCAACGAAAGAACCAGAAAGCATTCTTTTTTTTTTTATTTTTATTTGGAGCAACAATTTTTTTTTGTACTTATTTAATTATTGGCAACGACAGGTAATAGGTATATATATATATATATGTATATTTTCAATTTGAAAGGTAAGGGATCGCTTTTATATTTCCATATGTCTTTATAACTAATTTGAATATTTTTGCGCGTTTGTTAAGGTACAGGGTTCCAGCAGCAGGCGATACAGTGGCCATTGGATCAACGGTTGCAGAGCACCCCCCAAAGGTACCAAGTAGAGAAAACCCGGTAAGTCAAGAAAAGTGACTTTTCTCTTTGGTTATATATACATATAGAAATATAAAAAGTGAACAAAAGAAGTCCCAATCTGTTATATGCCCGTGCATATGCAGTAAGCGTTAGAGTTTGCGGAAGTAAATATATATATATACCTCAATTGCCGTTTTCCTTTATTTCATAGTTGCATTAGTCATAAATTTTTTTTTGTTTAACGTTAAATCTCGTTTGCTTAATTTATGAGTTTATGTCGTTCCAATAATTTTTTTATATTCGAGTCATTTAATTTTAATGAATAAATTCGAATAATTAAGTTTATAAGAGCAATAAAATGGGCGTTTAATTTAAATAAGGGCTATATGGGATGAGGATGGTTGGATAGGGAAGGATGGCAGAGGCAAACAAAAGTAGGAAGTGAAAGGTGGCGGCAAAGGGGCTGTCGTAATAGCGAGTGAGACAGCCAAGGTAGGGTGGGTTATGAATTAAACTCGCAGCGTCAATACCACCTAGACGCAAGACTGGCATGATATATTTTTGTAGTGTATGGAAAAGGGTCAAGGTCCCACGCCCACCGACGAGCTAAGGATGGCGACAAGCATGCCAGCACCGACCCGAAGCAAACAAAACCTTACACAACACTATATTAAAACACCCACAGAACACTTTTTGGCAACGCTGATTAACACCAATAAGGAATAATAGACTATAAATAAACATTACTTTTACAGAATTTAAAAAAAACAATTAATCCTTTATGTTAAAGATAATTCAAATATTAAAAATAAATGCTTTTCGAATGGATTAGAAATCTTTTGAAAGGGTGGCAGTTCGCTTGAACATTTCGGGACTCGTAGAATTTTACGTTCCCAATTCCAGCTTTCTATGTACATAACTGTATACCGCTAAAGGGCCAAAGACTAATATTATGGTGTGTAAAGGCTTGGGGGAGACATGGTTTGAAAAATATTATGTGACGCTTTTGCTTTCGTACTTGCAGCTGAACTTAAGGTTGGAATGTACAGAATTATTTATGACGCCTAGGCCATACGTAAAACGGAACCAGAAAAAAAAAATGTTTTGCTTCTTTGTGACACTTGAAGTTAATAAAAGACAGAGTTTTGATTGAATTAGATGGCGTTTAAAAACGTTTAGGTGGTGCGGGTCTAACGCAGTTATTCACTAAGCCCCTACACCCATGTATGGGTATTAGCAAAGAATATATAAATACCAAGAAGATGCATCTCATATAAATTCCAACATTAAAACCCGCTCTCTCAGCTTTGCCTTATCAATTTCTTTTAAATCCTTTGCTCAGAAAACTTCATAACCAGCCCAACGAGATACGTATGTAGCGGCACAGCCATCCACACGATATCACGACGAGCGACGAAGTTACCTCTTTATGCATTCAGGAGAACTCGCATATACCAACACAATACCCTGTAAGACCTGATTTTGATAAACGACAGCGAGGATCGACGAGATGACGACATGAACATTGCACAGAGAAAGAGTTTTCCCTCAATTATTTTTTAATCGGCTCATTGTTTTTTTTTTATTTAAGAAAGGGCTCTTTGTGTTCAATATCATTTTCAAAGACGGATAATACGATGTCTCTTTATTGCCAAATTCGGGTATCAAGTATTTCATTGATGGACTCTGTCGTGCACTCGAAAACGTTTAAACTTTTTAACATTATGGTATCTCAGCGATTTCAATTTTAAACTAAAACACGATATGCAAATTTACTTCTTAAATATTAATAATTTATTTTCAATGTTACGACTTGATGACATAAAACAAATACATGCACAAAATATATCCATATGTATATTTTCAAAAGGGGATGACTGATAATTAGGGAGGATTTTTTTTGAGTAACTCATTTAGTTGAGATGTAATGCGAATGAGAAAAATACTGTTACCGATGCTCCTTAAATGATTAAAAGAACGAGAAGTATAGAGAAAATGTTGTGGATGAAAAGAAAAAGGAACGAACTTGCATTCACTCGTTCGAGGAAAGATTAAGAATATCGTCTCTGTCCTGACTGGTTTTCGGAATTTTCGGCGGCGGTGCGGCCAAGTCAGCAATCGAAGAGAACTCCATGCGCTTTTTAGTCGGCGGCGCTAATTCTGAATATAGCCGGCTAAGATCCACCGGAGGGGTATTCGATGGACGTCTGGATGAACCGCTTCCATCTGATGGAGCTGGAGACGGTGTATTACTGGACACACTGGAAATGGCCAAATCTACAGCGCTGAAATTGTATTTTATGCCAGATTGCGAACCACCACCTGAATTGTCACGACCGCTCTTGGTGGGCGTGAGACGCTCTTGTGCTGGTGAAGCTGATGATTCACGAACTCGGGAAGAAGATGACGAGGAAGAGGTGGATTTCGGCGGTTTCATCATCATCGCGTTCAGAGATTCCTGTTGCAGTTTCAGCAAAGCAGATGGTGACATGAATAGATTGTTGGCGGCTAGGGTGGATTTGGATAACGGGTCTGGAATTCCATACTTGCCGTGATGCTGCTGAAAGAATGCAGCGTAGTCTTGCATTTTCTCCTGTGCTAGCTGATTGTAGTATGCTGCTGGATCTGAGGATGCATTCTTCGAAGAGGATGATGCGTTGCTCGAAGAAGGAGCAGCAAAGAGGGCATTTAGGTCGGCCGCTGCTTTATTTTGATGATACAACAATGCGTTGAGGTCAGATTGGTTCTTCTCTGATTGAAGCAACTGATTTAACATATCATTTTGTTGCTGTTGCTGCTGTGCTTCTTGCTTCTTTTTGCTGCTGTTTGAGGATGAGCTAGAACTACCGCCTCCTACACCACTCATACCGCCCACACCTGCTGCTAGCAGCGCTGAGAGCTCATGATGAGCATTTGACTGTTTTCCGGAGCCATACTGGTTGCTGGTGTCGAAGAGTTTCGAATATGTCTGAAGGAGAGTGGTGTAGTCTGGATGCGGCGCTTGTTGCTGAGCCTGTTGAGCTTGTTGTTGCTGCTTCTTAGATGATGACGATGAAGGGGACGAGGTTGCAGCGGACACCCCGGCCATTTGTTGCTGAAGGAATGCATTTAAGTCGTTGCTTGTCTTAGCCTGCTGCATGTAAGAGTCGTAGCCAAGAAGCTTTGACGCCTGCAGCAGGTTGTTATAATCAGCTGTGAGCGCGGTATTTTGCTGTTGTTTCTTCGAGCTGTTGCTATTGCCCGCACCCGTTAGATAGGAGAAATCTGCGCCGAATCCCAGTGTTCCTAGTGTAGTGGCACCCAATGCTTCGGCCTGCTGAAGCAATAGTGCCGCATACTCTGGCGAACGCATAAGTTCACTCATTTTCAGTGGGTCGTTCTTCAGATCGTCCAGTTCCTTCATTAATTTCGTTTTGTATGAATTACTAGCCGAGGACTTGGACGACCGTGATTCAGCGCGGTCTTGTTTTGACATAGACTTTGAAGAGGCCGTTGAAGAACACGATGAAGAGGATTGCTCAATTGCAGTTCGTGATGTTCCGGGTATGTTAAATCCTCCAACAGTCGTGTAGACACTTGTGTCTAGCTGCGTGGGATTGGAATGGTCTATATTTGACTTGTTGCCAACTTTTGCAGCTGCGGCTGCTAGTTGATTCAGTGACGAGCTGCCGTAATCTTTTGAGTGCTGTCCCCTGAACAAAGACGCAATGTCGGTCTGGAGGAAATTCGGTGGTAGCTGTCCAGCCAGCGAAGCCAAGCTAGCTGCCATTAAATCGTTAGCGGAAGCACCCGATGTTGCTAGCGGAGACGGTTGTGGTTCATACTTATTCGGCGTGATACTGGGACTGTTGCGCGAAATATCGCTAACACTGAACTTACCCGGGCTTGGCGCAGGAGAGTTGCGTGTGCGACTGGATGAAGTGTCCGATTTAGCTGGCGAAGGACTGGCACGGACTGGAATTTCGAACTTGGCAGGACTTGCAGAGTTCGATGGAATAGTGATTGGACTGTCACGTGGCGAAGATGTCGCAGTAGGAGTCGTACTGTTAGTTGAAGATACTGGTGCTGGCACCAATGGTGGGATAGGAGTTGTGCAGGGAATCGGAATGGCAGGTGGATTCGGTGTGGCCAGTGGGGAGCATAACCTCGTTGGATTCATATTTAGCCCCGAAGGCAGGCAAAGCTGCTCCTGCAACGATAACACTTTGAGTTCGCTTGCAGAATTCTTTTCCGCTTTATTTGCTTCGATCTCTTCCTTGATGCTTTCAATTTTAACCTGCACTGGCTCAGGTTTCACTTCCTCCTTTATAGGCTCCACTTTTGCAGTAGATGGAATCAAAAAATCTTCCTCATCGTCGCAGCCCACGGCAGCGCGAATGTAATTCCAAAATGCTTTCTCATTTGTATCCCGCGGGAACTTGGGATACAGAGAACTCTTCAATTTCTCAATATAAGTGATGTCTTCTTTAAAAATGGCACCAAATCTAACCAGCTCATTGCGGAACCTTTGGTAGTAGTCGACACAAGAGTGTATTTCATTGCGAACGTCTTCAGGGAATTCTTTGTCTGGCAAAACGGAGTATTGCATCAACATCGGGCGACCATATTCCATGGTTTGACGATTTTCTGGTGGGGGAACGACCCAAATCGATTTTGAAACAGATTCTAAAGTGGGATTTTCATCAAAGTAGGGTGCTGCAAAAAAACAAAAGTGAGAGGGGGGAAACTGTATATATTTGTTTAACAATAAACTTACAGATAATCAATCCAACACACGGAGTGTAGGTCACTTCAGAGGGTCCGCGCATCTTAATTTGATAGTCCAATTGCGAATCACAGTCTCGGAGTGTCGGTTCGGCTTGGAACTTTGGATGCGAATGATACCATCCAACTAGAATAAGCTGATCTTTCATGATGCATTTCTGAATTTCATGCTCGACATCAGGTGCCTTTGGTCTGTCGAAGCGACTATTCCGGCAAGGGTAGGCCTTTGTGATGGCTAAGGCTGAAATTTAGAGCCAATATTAGAAAATTAAGTAGATTTGTTTAATTAAAAACTGTTGACATTTTTTCAATTTTAAAGTTAAGAAAACACAATTTGATAGAACAACGCGAAGGCGGTCGTCCTTTATTGCTTGCCCAAATCGGTAAATTACACAAAACAAACTCAACCCTCCCGATTTAAGCAGCGTCAAACCATCTTAAAACCGAATAAATGCATATTGTGCGCAAACAATTTTTTGTATTTTTTTTTTTACAGAGAACCGGCTTGTCTATTAGATCAAAAAAAGGTTAAGCTATATATCCACTACAAACCACTTACTGTGTGAATTAACATCCCAGGTTCCGCCAAAGTATCCACACACCTCGTGCATCGTAAGATGACAATGGAAGTCGGCCAGGAACAACGCGGACGAGTTTATTGTCAACAGGAATGGTTGCAATTTGTTAAGAGCGGAAAATGGTACAGCTTCTATTAAAGCATTGGCGTCACTAAAAATGCAAAAGCAAACAAAATAATTAAATCTATTCTTTCACCCACAGCACCTGATCAATGAATCAATCATTTTACTCACTGCATCACGTTCCGATTGCTGATCGAGTTGTGTGTAAATATGGTTCGCTTTATGACAGGCTGTGGAGATTCTGGTTTTTTATCAACATCACCATCAAGATCTGAAACCATTTAAGAAACCTAAAGGTGCTGAATTAGGTTAATTTCAACGAACATACCATCGTCGGGTGTAGAGTCCTTTTGCAGAGCGCACTTGCGCAACCAAGTCGCTTTGTATGCGTCCAGTTTTTTGCCCTTGTATTTGACAGAAGCCCAGCCACAACCGGATTTTTTCTCAGGATTTATAATTCGCTTGCAGTGCATAGCCCATGCACTGGGGGTCAGGAATATTGTTTCAGTTTCTTGGGATTTGATCTTTCCGTCTGCCAAGAGATCGCCGACAAATTTCTGCCCTAGGTATTCGATGGTCATTGCAGATTTTCCCGGCTGGAGGACATTTGCTGCCATAAGCATTTGTAGGGTCACAGTGCGTCCAGTTCCATTGAATCCTTCGAAGTTTTCACTTTTGGTCTTGGTTGAATGGTGGCGTTATTGGCGCGGTTTTATGTTAATTTTGTCAATTTACTCACCTCGTCGTCGTTGTCATCGTCCACCCCATCGCTCTCGGGATCCTTTTCGCAAGATTCTTCTGATTTAGCTGGTACCTCGGCGGGTTGTTCGGTTGCATGAATTTGTTCTTCGGGTTCTTGCATTTAGACTAAATAAGCAGTTGCCGATTTTTATTGAGTATAATTGGAAATTTCTGATGATGTTTTGCACTTTTTGTTTGAAAGCGTTAGCAAATTGGCTTTTCGCTTCTATGGCTGTCAAATAATATTCAAAACAAATGGGATAGCAAATGTGTAAATATGGTGTACTCTTTTGTTTGACAGTGATACCAAACTACAACATAATTTGCAAGTATGGAATTCCATGTGCCTTAAACCGCTTTGTCGCAAAGAACAAAACAGAATAGAACATTTTCTGTTCTGTATGTGAGGGTTGGCTTACATGAGCTACGTGATGAGTGTGATGGCCAATATTAAAAGAGGTAAAACAACCAAACTTGCGAAAATGAGTTATACGTATTTTGGTTTTTGGTATTAGTAATTATGGTATAACTAGTTTTGTTTCTTACATGTTTCCAATTAACATTTTTTATTTTATGCAGTAAATGTTTCACCAAATACCACCTACCACCAATACCACCTACTATCCACATCAATAGGTATAAATTGTCGAATAATCAGAGAACACTTATGAAGGTATAGGTATTATATTCATTTATATATATATTTTTGTTTTCTATAATGTCATCTGAGCTGTAAATTTTGAAAATTTGGAGTTTTGAAACAGAATATTTAATAAACAAATGTAATAAATTCAAAATCACATAGCAAACTAACAGAACAGCTGACATTTGTTTAAAGAAATATCACAGATGAGCAATCAGATTTCTTTTTTTTAAATTCAATGATGAGTCTGGGGGCCTCCAAACATACTTTTACATTTTGTTAGCTCTTTGAGGCTGTTTCTGAAATCTTTTTTAATTAAGTTCACTAATGAGAACTTTCATTCAGCAGTTGCGCTATTGTGAGGTAATAAATATAGCAAAAGCATACATTTTGTTCACCTAGTTCTTTTTAATGGATCCCAATTCATGTTAAAATTGAATGCCGATGAATGATGTCCATTGAATTCAGGTCTATACAACTTTCCAAGGCATAAATCTAGCATAATGATTATTAAGTAAATTTTTGATACATTTATGGCTGCTAGATAGTAGCATTATCATTTGGTGATTAATTTGCTTTAACACTTTTCAAGTCCCAATACATATCATAACGTGAAGTATACCTACATGATTTTGTGATTCTGGCAGCACAATCACGGCTTATGATGGCACAAAAGAAATCGATATTGTGATCTGCTTTAGGGCAGAGAGTTGTGTTTACTGGCCCAACACCCCTCGTTTTGAGTGCTTTTTTGTGAAGATTTTCGGAGAATACGAAAAATTTTATAGAATGAAAACAAACTTAAGAAGAATTCAACGTCACAGCGGCAGAATCGGGGTGTTGCAAGTTATTATAAGGGTTTTAATGGCGGCGCCCATGAAATGTCATTTTCAATAGCTAAACTCGTAGAATTTGGTAAACACCACCAAAGAGACATCAAATCTCTGACTTATGTGTATAGAAAACATGAGGTATATTGCGCGGAAATATTTTTCGATGCAAAACTTTTAGGCGTATCGAAAGTATACTGATTTTAAATTTTCTCCAATACTTAGAAGTATTGCTTACCACAAGATTAAGATTTTTTATTTTCATATTTTTTAATCTTATAGTATTAAAATCTAAGTTATACATGGTCCATAACACAATTTTACCTCCACAAGCAATAATTGTCCAAGTAGGTTTTCTTACTATTCAGAACAGCAGTTAAAATTTTCAATTTAATCCGTGAAATCAGCAATTCCGTTTTTTGTATAGTTTTTCACAGAATTATGCATTTATGATTATTATGATTTGATGATTATTACCTGTTTTTAATTTTAAAAGCCTAATCAGTTTCTCCAACCATTGAGCTTAGAGTTTTTTTTACTTCTGGATGTTTTCATTCTTTTGCATTAGTTGGAATAGTAAATAATACAGTGAAATAGAGATTGAACCACTCATTTACTTATGTGCATATATCCTACTTTTGCCAACCATGACCAAATTGACCACAAAAGACTCGATATTACAATAGAGACAAGCGACTTTATTCAGTGCAGAAATAAACATAAAAGTATTCGTTAGCACGTCAAAGTTTGACGTATATTGGAAATAATGTTGAATTTTTGTTTTTTTTTTTGAAACGAAGTTGCAGCAAAGCCACGAAGCATATGTAGTACACTGATGATCATCTACAAATGGACAAAAAAGCTTTTAAGAAAATTTAAATGTCATGTCTATAGGAGAAACCCTGTGAACACCGTCAAATTTTTGTAGTATTTTACACTGTTTCGGAACCCAAACCATTTTACTTTAAGAGCGCAATTAATATTTAATCTTGATTTCCTAACATTTATTTTGCACATATCCGCAATGTCTTTCCTGCGTAAGAAAAACAGTGTTTTGTATAAAGAAAAAAGAACTCGTTTTTAATGATGGGGTGTAAATAACGGTGTTTTTGTAAAATGATTTAATAGAAGATCTTTTTTTGAAAGCTTAAAAGGGATCACCCTTAAGAAATAGATATTACTCATACTATCTTGGTGAGGGGATTTCACCGTAGGCAATCGAGTTTGGAGAATACTTTCTTTCAACCCAATTCCAAAGTTTGCGCGAAAAAAAAGATGGAAATACCCACCTTAGGCAATATATTGGGTCAATAACCGGGACGGTTATTAAACGCCGTGAACGCCAGCAATTTTTTGATTAATATTAGCTATGGGGGCTAATTATGCACTCATTTTTTCAGATTTCGCATATTATTTCGCATATTAGTTCGCCGGCGAAAGCTATCGCTCTTCGCTTCTTAACAGTCGCGCAACTGTGAAAATGCGAACGCCATTTTATCGACTTCAAATGCGATAGATGTTTGAAAATTAAAATTAAAATAAACGACAGCGAAAAATAGTGATTTTTTTTATTTTTTTCTTGCATTTAGGGCAGACAAACAAACCACAACAAATAATTAAAATAAAGTATTCCTACATTCAAAAGTTGTTTGACAGATTAGCAAAATGTGGAAATGCCTTGTAAAGTCGACATTCGAAGCAATGTTCGCCGCGAAGCGAACTGAATAGGTATATCGCAAATTTTGCGATTCGCTGACGAAGTGCATAGTTAGCCCCCTGAGCTTCTTATGACGCCGGCTTGTTGGCAAAGACCAACGATTTAACGCCCCATAAAAAAAGTATTGGTGTTAAATCACACGATGTAGGCGGCTAATCAACAGGATAATTTCTCGATATAACACGTTTATCGAAAGTCGATTACCACACTGTGTGGCTTGTTGAAAAAATATTATCATTAATGTCTAGTCCATGCAATTGATTAAAGATATAACGTTGTATCTGTAGCGATCTCCATTGAAATTAACAAAAAAAAAATCATTGGTGTAAGAGTGCATTCACAATAAAAGTTCGAAAGAATATTATCATTACGATTTCCATTGAAATTACCAAAAACAAAAATCATTGGTGTAAGAGTGCATTCACAATAAAAGTTCGAAAAAATATTATCATTAATGTCTAGTCCATGCAATTCACCCAAGATATAACGTTGCCACTGTAGCGATCTCCATTGACATTAACAAAAAAAGGGCGCAATGACACCACCGCCATAAATACCACACCACAGTTTTTTTCTTTGTGGATGAAGTTATGCTTCTTGAAACATATGCAGGTTTCACCTGACCAATAAAGCATATTTCGTTTGTTGACGAAGCCGTTAAGCCAAATTTCGGAATTTTGGCTATACATTTTAATTATTTGTAAACTTTCTTCATCCATGATGAAAATTTTGTTTTATTGAATGTTTTGACTATGATAGCTTTGTCATTTGTTGCCTGTAAAAGTTCAAAATTGTCAAGTCCCAATTGGAAAACCCTTCATTAATATTTAGAGAAGAGAAAACTGGGCAAGGTTTTTGGTTTTTTTTTTATTATAACATAGAAGTCTGTTAGTCTTAGTTGTATTAAAGTGCATTTGACATCTTTTCCAACATTGAATTCGAGGCGCAGAAATGCTATTATGTGCGTGAGCTGGCTCGATAGTTTGATTTGAAATTAAAAACTTATACAGATGTTTTTTTAAGCAAATAAAAAAAGAGCCAAATTTCCACTCAGTTGGCGTATCTGGTTACTCATCTGCGTTTACTTACTACACACACGCACTAGTTTTCTTGTATTTTTTGAGTAAATTATTTTTCGACGCAATGAATGTTTTCTAAAATAGCAACAATCGGCAAGCACTAACTACTAAACAAGTTGCTGGTTTTCCACAAAATCAAATAACAAAAATTCACGTATAAATTGGTTTATTTAATTTTTTTTTCTTATTTTATCTACTTTTGCATGATTTTTCAGTGAAGATTTTACAATTTTGATTGAATTACTATTTGAAATATTTGTTGTAACATTTTCGTATTTTTGCTTTAGTTCTGTCAACAATAAATACACATTCTATCGCGGGATTATCTTTTTTTTGTCTTATAAATAAAAATACGTTTGCTAAATACAAAGTTAATATTTAATAAAAAAAAATTTTGTTTGCGAAACTGTTAAAATTTTACAAACAAACAAATTTGAATTGGATTGAATTTATCTGAACATTGTGCTACTGCAGCCTTTGCTGTTAGTATTGAATCATCGCTCACTCATACAATTAGTAAAAAAAAATTCGTTTACATATATATTTTTATATATTTTGTTTAGTATTTTATGATTTTAATTTAATGATATCTAAAAATTTTCAACGTTTTGCTGGTTGGTGGTTGCATACTGCTCTGTTGATTTGGTTTTCTGTTGGCCATTTAGAGTTAAAACTTAACCGAGACTGTCGACGCAGACAGTTTGAAGGGTGTTGCCCTTGATTGTGGTTCTAAATTGTTCAGGAAGAGCTTGTTCCAACTGTAAAAAAATAGAATAATTTAGAATGTTTTCACACACTGAAGTTGTTAAGAATAAACTTACAAAGTCACCATTAGCCTTTGGAATTGAAACATTCATTTCAGATGATTTCGAGCTAATAATCGCAACGCCTAGAGAATCCTTAGATAAATACATTTGGCAGCCGTCAGTTTTATCGATTGATACTGTTGGAACACTTCCAAGAACCTTATTTAAATAAAAAACTGCAATGCAAAATTGATCGCACACACACAAAGGTTTATTTTCGCTTACCTGCATTTGAACACTTTGGCAGTTGACAAACTCAATCGAGGATACAACCGAGTCAAAGAGCAACGAACACTTTTTACATGAGTCCATGACGATGTTGTTTACCTTGCCCTTGACGGTGAGGGTAGAATTCTCACACTTAAACACGTATATAACGTTGTTCATCTCCGCATTATCCACAATCAAATTTGGGTTTGACCTTTGGTGTTCCTAGAAAAAGAAATTAACTTCTTAAATGTTGCTACCAGAACAATTGTCAGAACTTACAATTATCCACTTCTTGCCATCGCGAGTAAACACGGGTTCCTTTGCAACAGCAACACCCTTTGGGGGAACTGCTGGTTTACCACCAGCCTGCAGTGGGGCCTTGAAAGGAGCCGGGCCGGTACGCAGAGTCGGATTCTTATGGGTTTGCATATCAGCTGTTACTTTCTTCAGATCTATATAGGAAAGAACAAGTTAGTCGAAAAAAAATTCGATTTCAAAAATGTTCAATTTACTTCTAGTTACATCCTCTCCTCTGTTGATTTCGGCAAACAGGGCACTACGCTCGTCAGCAGATCCGTCGTTAAGTGACATCGAAGACAAGTCGAATGCGGGTGGTGGTGGTGGTGGTGGACAACCAGCCATCGATGGGGGTGGTGGTGGAAGACCAGATGGTACTGTACCCTTGCCAGACCATACAAGACCAGTGGTGTGGTACTGCTTAATGTACTGTTGCAATTCGGTGAGTGTTTGAATCCATGCACGAGCCCATTCAACATGAGTGCTATCCTTTTCCTTCCAGTCCTTTAGTACACGATTGGTATAGAACTGACCGGCATCATTCATTTCTTTTACATGAGGACCAGGAGTTGGTGACTGAAAGAAATGGTTACATTAGCAATTATATTTTATTAGAATTTAATTACATTAAACAATATATGTATTCTTTAATAAAACATTACTTACAACACAGACCCAGCCGAGTGCTGGAATACTTTCACTTATAGCCGACAGATGATTGAAAAACGGCGAAGCACGATTCTTCTCTCTAAAGCTCTGAATAGCTGAGATTTGATCTGAAGTTGGTTTAAGCAGCTGCATTTGCCTATCCTGATTCGGCTTTGCGCTTTCCGATGCCAAAATTACATATTGAGTTTGTGCGCTGCAATATGAGTGTTAAAATAAATATACTCTTCTTAAAAATAATCTAGTTAAACATACTCAAATGCAGCTTTGACCAGTTTAGCATGTGCGGCAACATCTCCACCGATCTTCTGCGATAGAACCAAGTATTGGCTCAACGGTCCGCTGACAATATCTTGATAGCCTAGTACACTCATACTTTCAGTTATAGGCGGAGGTGGCGGTGGTAAGGGTGACTGCTCTTCGTCCTGCAAATACTCTTCGAGAACTGTTGTTGGGATATTTTCTAAGCTTCCGTCAATATCTTCTTCGTTTTCTTTGCTGTAGCTATCGTTCAATTTACTGAGTGTACTCTCAATGCGTTCTATACGTTCGTTGAGATTTTTCGACTTGCGTTGATGTTGACTATCGCCTGGGTCAGTTGCTTCAGACTCGGGATTGGGAATTGGTGGCAATTCTGCTGATTCCAAATCAAAACTTGTACGTTTCTTTTCAACAACCGAATCAAAAGTTTTATTGGCAATTTCTAGCTCGCGTGCCGACACAGAACGTTCAAGTCGTTCAACTAAATGCTCCAAGCGATTGAGTAAATTTTCTAAATCAGCTGCTACTGATGGTCTTAGGTCTGGGTCACACTCTGTAAATAAAATATTTCTATTACGCTATGTTTTAAGTCAAATGTTTAGGTCTGTTCAAAACGGGCGAAACGCATGCAAACATCATAGCCATTGGACAATTTCTTAAACATTACAAAAAGATTTAAATGTTGAACAAAATTAGTTTACCTGCGGATCCAAAACAGCTGAACTAAGTCAGCTACATAATTTAACCTTCTAGGGCTAAAGTAAACAATAAATCATGCAAAAAGATTTATAAATCATCTACATAATCCCCAGAAGGTAAAATAAAATTCATTAATATTTTAATGTAATTTCAGTAAATGTTTGTTGACGTTCTTTGGAAAATTATATTGGTGTAGGACCCTTTATTATATAGAGATTAAATTTTGCCTTTTCAAATCGGCATTCTAATACCTATAGGTTCAGGGTCATTGAACAAGATTTGGCATTTTTCGAATTGTCGACATTTATCTAATAACCCTTTACAGTCATTTTGATTTCATACATGTGATGCAATTCTAGCTTCCGGGCCCTCCGTATATACAAAGTTATAGACATATTCTGTGTTTTCTGTGCGTGCAGTGGCTTAGTAGTTAAGTGCGTTGTAATCCCAGCAGTACCATCTTGAAGGAAAACATCCAAGAGTAAATCAGAAAAACTGAGATCATCGGTTTGCCGAGAGTAGAACATCACTACCAATTAAATTCATTACAGCGAACGTCTTAGTTACAAACGTTTTGATAATAGTCACAATTATAAGCACTCATAAAGGATGAAAGGCGATAAAAAGGTAAACGATAAAAATAGCTGTTAGGAGTAAGAATGTAGCTTCATGCGAAAACTAACCTATGCAATCTACACTACACCAACATACGAAGACTATAAATTTATCGATTAAACTATCTTCATTTAGTGGCATGGTCATACGTTTTCCGTTGAAATGTTACGTCAGTCAAGTGAAACCACAACAATTTGTTAAAATGACTCATGTCATGGTGTTTAATTTTTGTATTCGGATTTCGTTTATTTGCTGATGAACTGAAGGTAAAAATAAATTACATAAAATGAAAACACATTCGTATTTGCCCGTGTTTGGCTTGTAAAACATTGATTACAGTTGTGATACATTTTCATGTACGTGAAGAATGGCAACATTGATAAAATACCACCGACATTTTGTGAACTAAATTTTATTTGGAAATATCTTTAGGTATATTTTCGGCACGCCCATATGTGTGTGTTTTTAGAATAAGCGAAAAATAAAAATTAACAATGTATAGCATTTAGAATAAAGTGCACTTTAAAATTTAAAACGTGACATATTCAATATTAGTGTTTTCATTTGTATAGTAAACAAAAATCGTAATCGTAAAAGATTTATATTTTAGTGTTGACACCCAATTTTTGCTTTGCCGTACATTTTCAAGAAGGAACGTTTGTGCACATATTCAAGTAATTAAAGGGATGTCACAAAACATTTAGAAATCGATACATAGTAGCAACCCGGCCTTAATAATTAACGTGATGTTATGAAAGACCCTGATAATGATTCAAAATTCGGTATTTGAATGAAGGCCAATATACCGATGCATGTTGGTTATAAATGGCTGGAAAACAAATGTTTGTATTTCACTGTACCTACGCTTGATGATAAACTGATGTAGCTGAGATTGCAGCTGAATATTGTTTGAGAGTTAATGGTGAAAATAGCTATGAAACAACAAACTTTCTCGCACGTTTTTGAATCCTGTCAAGTAGCTCCGAATAAGTAATGGATACAACGTAATATATATACCCGTAAATACACACGTTATACATTATAGTCAGATAAGAAGCGGTGTGTGGCAACACCGGTTATCATAACATAAGGCGACACTTCTCTCATTTAATTAATCACTTTTGTAGTGGTGTACTATATCGTAGAAAACAATTATGACTGTTCAAAGTGTTTGTACCAGTCTGCAGTTGCTGTCCTCCGCTCAATTGATATATTTACTATTTAATCTAAGTTTTTGTTGGGAAATAAATAAATAATAATAATTCCGTTATTATTTCAACTGTTTCCTTTATACGAAACTTGGAATAATTGGCACTGAGTAATGACAAAAAAGGTGGCAAGCTTATCAGCAGTTGCCCAATAATATATTATTGATATGAAATTGTACCGGGATCTCCCAGCTAATAATTAACTTCATTATTTTACGCTTCTGTGGAGGGTTGTTAATATTCAATATTGCTGTTTAAAAGCTATTAATAAACATAGTTAAAGGCTAAACTAATGTCATAATAAAGGAATTATATACATATGTACAAATTACTTCGGTAAGAGTACCATACATGAAGGATGAACCATTAAAATATTTGCACACATAACGAATACTTTTGGCTATACGAGCTTAAGCAGATTGTTAGACTGAACATAAATAATCGGTTATGATGCTTCTATATAGCGATATTTTTAGAGATTTTTTTAAAAGTGAGGTTATTTAGTTCAAGCGCTCCACTGCTGTCTGTGCATTGAGCAAATATTGAAAAAAACCGTCATATATAGCAGAAATTGATTTACGATAAAAGAAATATAAAACTGAACGAAATTTTGAAAATAAGTTACAATTATTTTTTTTTAATTTTATAAAAAAATATTGAATTTTAGAATACAATAAGTGGATTCACGAAACTTCGAACAATTATTGGAAACATAGTAAAACTTTGCATATTTTAAACGAAGACATTTTACGAAAAGATGATTGTTTTTCATCATTTACGCAAACAATTTGTATCCATTAGGCTTTACAGGATAACGACAAATTATTAATTATATTATTAGATTTTGTAACTGATGTCGTTTTCCCGTCAGAAATAATAAGCATCCCGAGTGTCCTCCGAACATAACAAAATTCGTAAAATTATTAGTTAGGTTTGTATTTTACAAACGTTTTTAAAAATGTTTGCCGTATAAAATTCAACATTCGGATTTGGCAAAACCTTCGGCTTCATTTGGCGAATGTTAGGTCGGACTTTAGAGAAACGTATGAAATGAATATATGTATTTCCTTTTTTTCTGAATATTCTTTATAAAATAATATTCTGTTACATCTGCACAACTAAAAAAGCGATGTTACCTCATTGAGAAAACACCTTTTCACCCTTAGTAATTGAAACTAAATCTTGATTCAGGAATTCATTTTAAAATTTACAATATTCATACATTAGATATGAGGAGGTACTTATTAAAAGATGGAACGATAAAAAATATGAACACTAGTATTATTATCGTCCGTGATCGTTAAATCAAAAACACTAAAAATGTATTATTATTTGTTTTCTCTTGCAAACTAAAAATCGTAATTTATCGTAACGAACTATTGATTCGTAAACTAAAAATCGTAATTTATCGTAACGAACTATTCATTCTTTTACAGTAACAGCGACAACAACACTAACATATAACATAACAAAACATTAATTAAACAAAAAAAAAAATAATTAAATTAATGATAAATCCAATAAATAACTCTATCGGTACATATTCGGATAACCATCATTTCCTCCGCAGCTGTCCACCTGTGACACTTTTATTAGATAAATTAAAACCGCCCACAGGTATGTTCATTTATGTTTATTTAAAAATGTTCACTCTCAATGCATTTTGCATCAATTTAATGCTGGTACACTTGTTAAATTTTAATTAGAAAGAGAACACCGCCTGTGATTTTCACACACAATTATTCCATGATTCGTGGTTTATGGGAAAATTCTATTTATATTTTTTTTTTCTTTTTTGAATTGCGGCCAATGTCAACGAAGTTATATATTTATTGCTGCAATACACAATAATTTGGTTGAGGTGACACTGTTTTTTTTTCTTTTTAGACTTTTCTTTTATTCCCGACGAACAAGAAATCAAATGCAAATACACAAAGTTTACCTGGATTGTTGCAGGTTTTCGTTTCATTAATTATCAGGGTACGCCCGCAGCACATGCCCAAAGTTTGACCCATTAAATCCACGACAAGTTTGTGGATCTTTTTAGCGTGTTTTTTTTATGCCCGATTTTAAATAATTCCATCTAATAGATTGTTGCGAATTATTTTTGGGTTTTGTGAATTTTCATTAACAAATAAATTAACAGCTCTCAAAATACGCGTTAAGCCCAACGGATACACACTATATGCGGTGGCGGCAATACCGTGTAATGTTCGCTCTATCTGCTCTAGGTAATGTGTAAAAATACCAAATTGAATAGAACAATATATACTAGTATATGTATGTAGATATATTCAAAGTTTGAGTATTGTGTCAGAAACTACGGTCACACAACTGTTATAGTTGTAGATGTTTGTTGTTATTACACGGCACAGCGTACATCCGTGTAAATTCTGAGAATGTTTATCCGAGTAAATTAGACATTTGATTAATCATCACGAAAGAACTATAAGTAAAAGGTATGCTTTGGTGCTGCGCGTTGTTACTCAGGTCGAAAGTTAGAATGCGATAAGATAACTGACTGATTGTTTAAATCTTTTTGCGCGGTATTACTGCGCGAAGAGATAAATTTATAAAAAAAAAAAGTCAGCTACCAAAGAGGAGGGGAACACAATTCATTAGACTAAACTAAATATTTATTTATCTCCATGTGGATATAATAAATTAGCACGAAAGCAAATAGGTTAGTATAAAGGAGAAGCAAATTTACGATATGCAAACTACGAGTATACGCACATTCTTAGGTTTTGTCCAATGATATATTATATATTTCGTTTTAATCGAAAAGTACTTTGTTTTAAAATAAATTATTTTTAGATGAAATCGCACAATCTGTGCGCGAAAAGATTAGTCTTTTCGTGGTAAATTTTCAATTAAGACTGATTTTCCTGAGAGGATTTTCAGCGGAAAATGCTCGAGCAGAAAGATGTTGTGAGCGGAAAGAATTTTGGATACTTTTATCTATTTGTTTTTCGGGAAATTTTGTCATAAATAAATATAAACCATTCATTATATGGATGAATATAATTTAAAGTCTGAGTAGGAAGATTGTGTCAATTTAAATGGTTTGTTTTCAATGAAGATAACATACGTACATATGTAGGTCAAGTGATAATAAAATTATTGCATTCAACAAGTTCCCAAAAGTTATATTTTGCCAGAAAAATGTTTGTAAAAAGAATGAAAGTAGACTTGTATAATTTGTAAGGAGTGTTTTTGCGATAGACTGCGGCCAAAATATTGTTCTATTTCGCATAAACCATCATTGAATAAAGAATTCGCTAAAAATCTGTTATCCAACAGTGATACACGTGACTTAGCAGATGAATTTGGAGTCCTGGATTTGGATTTTCACGACAAGCAGCTTCTACGTATCTATGTATTTAACACAACAGTGTCTAGTTAATTTTGTGTGTTGTAATCTAGGTGAAGGCGGAGCATCTTAGAAGTCGTTTAAATATTCAAAACGCTACCCATCTAACGTCAAATGAAGACATATTTGCTCCTTAGACAGCAAAAATCACAAATACAAGTTTCGATAAGCTCCTGGAACGAATAAATAGTGTGATTTATGGAGTTTCGCAAGGTTCTAAGACTTTCTTTTTAAGGTATATGTATTTTTTTTCATTTTGCTGTTTACCTACTTATTTTTTCAGACTTTTCGAATTTAAAACTGTAAGAATTGAGTGCCTTCCAGGATAATGGCAAGGAAGGATGAAATTAACTATACATTTTCTAAACCCAACAGAATCTTCCACTCAGATGTTCATTGTCATAATTTCCTTTTATCGGACTCTTATTGGTAAACTTAAAATGAAGTAATAAATTCATATCAATTTTAATTAAATACAACTACATTTACGACATCCTTCTTAACAAAGCCTGATGTACATTTAAAACTATCAGAGTGGAAAACCAACTTATCTTAAAAAATTGTCAGCGAAATTAGCTGTAAGGCTCAATTAAAATCGAGCAACCTAATTGCTGCTATCTTTTCAAAGGACCTTCATTCTAATAAAATAAGTAATTTAATTATGTCACTAAATCAATTTGTATTTTGTTTGCCACTGCTGGATTTTCGGAATTGTTATTTATTTAAGTTTAAGGACCCACTAAATTGGAATAACGAGGACTTTCTTGTGAAAAAAAAAGTTTTAATCTCTGTATGTATTTCCAACGGAAGACAAATACATAAACTTAATTTCCACAGTCGACAAACGTTATTTATGTTCGTCATCAAATAAACGAATTTATCCGACAAATTAGAGTTTAGGAAATTGAATCTCGATACATGAATATCCGGTTTAATACACACTCAAAAAATGCTGGACGATTATTGTCAGATATCTGTACGATTATGTATGTGATTCTATTTCGTATAACTGCTGGGCAATCACTCACAAGTGATACACAAGACAAGGATAATCTATTTATGAAGTTCTTTCCAGAAACGAATCTTTCGAATCGTAATTGATGTGACAATTTCGCTGGCAAACAATTGACCGAATTTGTATGACCCACTTTCCTAAATATATTAATTTGACACCATCATTTGAGATATCTATAGGTATTTATTATAATAGTAAAGATACTGGCAATTAGCTTATGTTGACAAAATGATGGGCCCTAAGCCTACCGTCTATTGCGTGTGCAAAGATATTATTAATTTGGCCAAAATGGGCGCAAATCATGGATGTTTCATTCAATATAAATGCAGTCAAGTAGAAGTTCGTTTTTGATGCCCCGATAAAAGGGAAAGCTTGCAATGGCTTCTCTAAACAACGACTTTTCGGTACCTTTGAATGGTTTACTAATTGGTAAATTTGTTTTTGACTTTTTATGACGATTGACAAAACACACAATTACTGTTGGTGAAGAAATAGAACAATGTTACCAAAGTTGTAAATATGGTTGGGGTGGGATCATAATTCTATCTAGAACGACAAAATCTAAAAATTAAAATCTAGAAAGACAAATACATATATAGAATAATCTTGAAAAATGAAAAATTAATTCTAGATTTTTTCCATTGTTTATTTATTGTGGATGGACTAACATACAGAAAACTATTTTCACTGACATGCAGCAAGGTCCAAGTGTTCGTTTGTACTTGCGACGACATGCCCACAAATTATTGGTTGCTTTAATTAAGTTGTTGATTAAGTGTGACATTCCAGTAGTATGTAATCCTTTATTTAAACCCTACGGTTAGCCTAGACCTTCTGGTAAACCTACATGTAATGCGCAGGGCGTAGCGCAGAATACGTCTGATGATGAGGGCCGATAAGTTCAGCTAGTAGGCTTATTCTGTTCTCCCTTGAATCGATGAGGTTATGATAAGGATAGTAGGGAGCTGCACCCACCCACTTCACTTCAGCACCCCTTTTGAACCGACCTTATTATGTACTTAAAGTGTAAGATCTCAGTGACTTAAGTTTTCAGTTCCTAAAAAACACTTCTGCGAAAAACATATAAAATATGTACAAACGTGAATATCCTATACGCCGATGTTTTTATAACAACAATCTTGTATACAAAAAGGACTCTGTTTTTGACAATTCAAATACGAATGGCTATAATTTTATCTTGAATTTGAACTCATGTAAGAAATAGGCTGAGGGAATAGAAATTTGCTTTACACACGTAGGTAGGTTATCATTGAAATAAATACCGAGTCATAAATAGTGTGACAAGTGAAATTCCTATAATCACTTTTTGTACGAAGTGTATCACATATCCCAATTTCTTCGACAAAGGTTATGCAATAGTGTGAATAGAGATTGTTATATCTGGATATGGGATGTCAATTTATTTAATAATAATCAATCTTAATATATGTATCTTCATCCTTCAAATAAGAAATTCTATGCAAAATCCCCGACTACACATGACTCTTATGATGGATTAGATTTCCATTCAGAATATTCATGCGGCGAATTGTTACATAATTTGTCTCTTTATAATATTAACAACCGGATGTTATTTTTTTGACACAAAATCCCAAAAGAAAGGCATAATTCCAACACTGTTAAAATACATAAATACGTAAACGACAACCAAACCAACGGGATACAAAATTCAACACGGAGATATTTTATAATTTTTCTTATACACAGTAGGTATCAGTTTGTAAAACACACGTTATATTTAAATTCTCAGTGGGATGCTATCATCGAAATAATTTTTTTATCACACTAAAGACCTACTGAAAGATGCAAAGAATTCGCAAGCAAAACAGCAAGCATTTTATTGGGATTAAACTGGATCAATATTGAGATTCATGCACAAACAATAAAAAGATAAAACGCTTTAAACTTAAAAAAAAAAATAAAAGAATTTTCTGTTGAAATATTAAATTCAAAAACGACATAACGAAAGAACAAGACACAAGAAGAAGATATCACCTTCGGCTGCTATATCGGGATTAAATCGCAACCGATTGTCCACTGCTGCTTGTGCTGCTGCTATCAAATCCGTGTATAAACGATGGCGCCTAAGTTCTAACTCATCCTTGCCGACAGGCGTAACAGGTGGATCCATAAAGTTACTTTTTTTAAAAATGAAAACATTTCTTATATGATGACGCATTTTGGTTTTTTAATATTTTAAACGAGAACGCTAGCGGCGTTTTTTTTTAAGTTTATTTTGAAAGTATTTATTAATGTGGGGAAGCGATAGGAATAGGTTCAATATAGCAATGAGTATTTTATTTCATGTTGTTTTCCAAAATGAACATAAAAAAGCTTGTTATGTTTTCTCAAAGTCGTGATGGGGTGAGGTGGTAGTGGGTGGTTTGGTTAGGATCTCTTGTAATATTTCAAGCTTCCATAGAGGACGAATAAGCAAACAGAAACGGAAAATGAGAAAGAGCAATTGTTCTATTTCTTTTTAAGGTTCAGTTAAGGGTTGAAGTTGAAGGTGTGTGTTTGTGTTTATCTCGTGGGAACGATTTTAAATTATTTATTATTAAAGTTTGAAGGTGGTCGGGAATTTAAGTGGTTTCTTTTTTTTATTGGAAATGTAATACGTTCTGAAAGGAATATGTAATAAGAGAAATAAAGGCTACCTGCTATCCCTTTTGAAATTGTTTTGTTTATTGATGAAAGGTTTAATACACACTTGATGTGCGTTGTGTTAGGTACCCAGAAAGAAGCTCAAACGACAAAACTGGATAGAGTAGTAAAGATTGATGTTAAGTTATACTTAAGTCACAGATATAGTAATATGTACGTAAAATGTTCACCGAAAAAATTACTTTTATTTTTTAGAGTAGTTATTTAAATGAAATGAAGCGGTATGCATTTATTCATTTAAATACACATTTATATTTTTACAAAAATTGCTTTCATCAAAAATGAATTAATTACTTTAAACTGGGTTTGTTCTGAATTGTTATATATTACACTGCTCAACATAATAAAAGCTTGCATCCGTTAGTAAATGTTTTTCGAAATAACAACAAATAGACTCACCACACAAAGGAATCTAGTGATTGAACGCTGTAAAACCAGCCTTCATTGTTCGTGGGTGCAATCACAAGTTGTTGTTGTTCCATTCAATCATTTGATATAATACATGTTTTTTAATTTCTTTATTTCATTATTTTAAAGTGTTCGACTTATTATAGTGCACTTATTGGAATTTCAAAAGCATTTTTGTTGTCAGCTGATATTTTTTTAATATTTAAGTTTCGAAACAAGCCTAAGGTTTATTAAAAACAATTCTGAATTATTCCTTTAAAAACGTTAATAACAAAATCAAGACGTCTTTTGTTATAAATGTACCAAATAATCCCGTAAACTTATCTCTAACTTCGTTTTTAAATAATTTACAATAAAATTCTTTTTCAAAATCAAATTTAAGTGTTATCAACCACTTATGGTTTTGGGTGAAAAATAGGTTGATTTACGTAAGTTTTCATTTTCAATCACAGACAAATTCACACCAGGTATTTTTGATGGATCTCAGATCAGCCAACTATTTAAGCACTCGAATTTTGTAATTTCATTGAATGGAAGTCGAAACCAAAACTTGGAAATCAATAGCTTTGGGGATTAAACATTGTATAGGAACATTAAGTCGGTTAACTATACTGATTATATGCTATACAAATTGAAAATATATTGTCTGTAACTTGAACATTAGTCTTCGTTATTTGCTCATCAAGATAAATGAATAATTAAATGGCGTTATCAAAGAAGGTGGGTCTCCATATAATGATCAAATAATTTGTATATATAAGAAAATTAAGCCGTACATTAACATGTGTATATATTTAAGAAAAAAAACCTTATTATCTTTTGTTCAAAATAATGTACACATATATTTCTACTAGGTCCACCACTCTATATGCATTTTTGTCAAAAGATCAGAACTCGTATTTTACTAACCATATCTTTTAAATATGAAATAAATTGGTCCAAAAACAAAAACATTACAGGTAAAAGTTATTTCAATTTAACACATGTTAAATGAATGAAAATGTAGCAAATGTTACATGAACTAAATTTTCTTATTTACCGAAAAATACTACAGCTTTTTCTTTTTTCGAAATGATTTATATGCAGGCTATGATTTCAAACGTTTTCGTCATGACCAACCCATCAAGTAACGCAGTAACTTAGTAAGTAAGGAAAGTATTTAAGGAAATCCCCATCTTGTGGCATGTATAAGTCGAGGGGATTTGGAGAGCAAAACTGTAAGCAGTAAGTAAAAGACCGCTCTAATTGGAGAGGCCTAAGTAAAGGTGCCGTAAGCTGTGGTGTATTTTATGTACTGATTTTTCTGTTTCGGCAAGAATAACATTGACTAACGCAGAGTTAATAATGTTTTCAGTAAATAAAATAAAAAAAAACTGCAAGTCAATGCAAAGGCAAATTTTCAATGAATTAGGAGTTTTAGAAGAAACTAGAGTTCAGCTAATATTGTGTATATATCGTCGTCGTTTAATGGAAACTCCTTAAGTCCATGTTTAATCAAATAACAAAATCTATGTTCGCGAAAAGTCCCAAAGCCCTACGTGTCCCTATGTCCAAATTATACAGAACACAAACACCTTCATGTCGATTAGAAACTTTGATTGCAAATATCTCTGAACCAAAAAAAGGATTTAGGTAGTTTTCATCGAACGACCACGCTATAGGTCTAATTGTTTTATTGGACAGATATAATGCATATTCTGCATTTCATATATGTATATATATCTTGGATGTCATCCGAGTAGTCAAGTAGTATTGAAAAGGAATTCATATTTTCTTAGCTATATTTTTTCTTACTTTCAACGTCTTTTCTTAGCTTGCATGTGGCAAAGAATAAATAAAATTACTGAATTCGCATGGGAACACGTTTATTGATAATTTCCCTTTATGGTTACAATAAACAAGTTTTTTGCGGTTTCTCTTTGAAAAACAAGAGTACATTTATGGCTGAGTAAATTGTTGGTCTGTGCAATTCAATGTAATGATTATCATCGATCTCACAAGTTTTAAACAGATCCCTGAATTTAAATTGCATTTGAAAACGTAGATCAATAAATTAGATGGGATTCACAGATCTACAAACCAACCACATATCGGTGTGTAGTATATATAATGTATTATTTAAGTTGTGGTTCACTACCCCTGTCGTCAATTGTCAAAGAAAGAATGATGAATGATAATGCACTACATCAAGGAATTTAAAAAAATAAAATTCTTAAACATTTTTATTGTGAGGCAATGTAAATATAATTTTTTAAAATGCATTGAAAACAACGCATTGTGACCAGATGAAAATGACATTTAGATTTTTTTTTATTTTAAATGCCGCCAAAAAATGGAATCGTCGTCACTCGAACTGTTATTTCATAATCATTATTATTAAAAATTTGTTAAATCGCATAAGATATCTGTTTGCACTGGAAGTCGTTTTGAAACGTCAACCATTAAAATATCATCATAAAAGCATCCATTCACGAGGCGGATATTTTTGACATTTTGGAATTCAGCGCAACTTGAAACAACTTCAGAAGCCAACGCACTAATAACTTCTGGCAGGGGATTCTTTGAAAATTGCATATCATAACTAATTTTTCTTTCCCAAGCTTACACCTTGCGGAAAAACTAATATAAATAAACAGACAATATGGGGAGGATTCTTAAAGTTTCAGATATTTTTGCTTTTAGTAAATAGAACAATTGCTGTCGACAAAAAAAAAACAAAAGTCACACAAAACAAAAAAATATATAAAACCGCAGAAAGAACAAATCAAAACATATGAATTCAAAATTTGTATATACATATCATTAAACCGCTCCTCATTGAACCACTCTGGCAGGCCAAAGCGTCCTTGCAAGCCGTCACCACCATTCTCGACATAAGGTGCACACATATTCTCACGCTTCTGTGGCGGTATCGAATCGGAGAACACCTCATCATCATCAATTGATGGCAATTCAGGTGGAGCTATAATCTCAGTGCTATTGTTAATGTTGACACGTTTTTTGATCGACGATCTTGTCGAATTGTGCCGTGACAAACAACTCTTTGGTCGTACTTCATTGACAGTTGTTGCTGTTGTTGATGTTGACGTTGTTGTCGGTAGCGGCGATCTGGGCAGTGGTGGAAGGTATGCTCCTGCTGATGGTGACGACTCATTACTCAACGATGAGTGTTCTAGTTTACTGCTGGTGACAGTACTGTCACTGCTATCACTATTATTAGGTACTATAGATGAGCTATTAGTAGTAGAAGTCGTTTTGTTGTTTTCTTGGTCGTCTTGTAGAATATCTGTGCCATTGGCAGACGGTACTGTAATTTATATGGAAAACAACACAGACGTACGTATGTATATAGAAAGTGCAATAGTGCATAAGACTTTAAGAGTCATTTTGTTAGTTAGTTTCACAGAGTATGTGAGTCAATAGGAAAATTCAAATTCATTTTAAATATTCGTACCAGTGTCATTCACTTTGTTGTCCTCCTCCTCTTCGGGGTCCCTTATCTTCGCGTCTATCGATGTAGTGGAGGCTGTGGTTGCAGTCGTACTGGGGATAATGTTCTCCTTAATCGATTCAGTACTCAGCCTGTCGACAGTTGACTGATTTTTCACTTCGCTTTCACTGGTTAATTGCTTGTCATTGTCTCCTCTGACGTCGTTGGGTGGTTGTTGTTCGTCTATGTTCGTTGTCGTTTCATCTTCGGGTGGTTTATTGATTTCTGAGGTTGCAGTATCTTTTTTTTGCTTATCTTTTTTAGACGTTTTGCCATCTTTCTTCGGATTATTAGCACAACGACAGCACGAAAACATGTTTAAATAGGCAGTTCACTATTAGGTACACTCTTTGGGAGGACAAACACACACACACACGATACGCTACGCCACGTCGTACTTGTACGTAGTTATCTAATAAAATTGTTATGAAGAAATTTAATTACTCTCACATTGGGGGTATGCCACGTTTTGGGGTTAAAACTTTCACATCGTTCTGACCCAAATACGAAAGTTCTGATGGTCCTTATGGTATTATCGTCGATAGAAAACTTTTGTGCGAATTTGAAAAGAATGACAGTATACTGTGACCTATTTCAACTGAATGTGACGTTTGACATTGGAGTGGTGATGGTTTTTGTATTGTAACAGGATTTTGCTCTTGGTCATGACAACCATTAATGTCAACAAAAACAATGAATCAGTGTTAAATTCTATTTGGCGCAGAGTTGAAGTTCAAAGCTAGGTGTGGTGGCGATAATATTTTAATGGGATTAATGGTTAAGTTATGTTTTCTCCTTACTTGCGTTGCTCGTGATGCATATTATAAACTGATATAATGAGCGAACCCCTAGCTGTCATAATTAGAAATGATTCCATTTTATGTATGAAGTGAAGCTAACTGAAGACGAAAAAGCAATCCACAACTTTGTTTCCTTGTTCGAATTATAAAGTTCTTTCGTAGAAAAATCCTTTACAAATTGTAGTCATTGAATAAATAAAACTAGAAACATCGTTGAAATGAATACCCCCTTATTACAATAGCATGTACGATTTCTTTAGATTGCTAGATCCTCTTCCTCTGACCTAGATTTTCCATCACAGTTTTATTAAAAAACTTAATCTATAGACCAGCAAGCGAGTAGCTCGCATATTTTATCAAAGGCACTTTATATTTTAAATCCATGGAGCGGAAGGACTATGTAGACACTTCTGTCTTTTTGAGTAATACAACTAAGTTTTTGGCCCTTTTGAAAACAATCCGCGACTATAATTTATATGTTTCCCTTAGACAAACACGAAATCCTGATGTTAAGCAGTATCTACTACGCCTTTTGTGGCCCCACCCCAAAGTAACCTCAGTTTAGTATCTTGTGTATGACAAGGCCGTTCGTGTAAATCGTGAATATATCAATTTCTTGTTGAACCACTTTTACAATTAATTAGGTCAATTGGAGGGATCTATAACGTAATGCGTGAAGAAGACCCCAAAGTGGTTTTAATCAACAAATTTTATATACGTTTTTTTATATTTTGTTTAGGGGTATGAAGTATGTATGTATAAGTTTCATATACAAAGTTTTTTTTTTAAATCTCAACTGCTGCTCGTCCTTTTTCTAGCCGCTCGGAATTTCTCGCAGAATGTGACCTTTTTTGAGGGGGAAGGAGGAAAATACTTCAACTTGTGTTAGACTCTTTCATGGTTATACCATAAAGGAGAGTAATGTTAAGAGCGTGGCTTGTTTGAATATTTCATTTGTTTTTTTTTAGCAAGGGGATAGCAAAATTTAATATTCCTTCTCGACAGTGTTGGGTGGAGGCCATGTGTATGGAGATATGTAGTTCTAACACATCGACAATATCTCAGGTCAACAGAAACTAATGAATAACAGATGAAATATATGCGTGATGTATGCATATGAGCAGAAGAAGTTGTCGACGACGACGACGAGGTTGGATGTGATGTCGATGCTCTCCGATATTATGATGAAATGCATATTTGTGTACATTAAACAGAACAGGAATATCCTTTTAAATTTGTGTAGTGGTCGGATTCAGGACTCATTGATGCGCAGCAGGTAAACATGAAATTAAATGCACTTGGCTAGACGCCATGCATAGGAATGGGTTTATAGAACTAAGGACTTTGAACTGCTGCTACAGAGTTTATTATTTACTGGAATCTGTTTTGGTCAAATTGCTTGAGGAGATAACTTTTCTCTGACAAATTGTTTCAACTTGAGGATTCCCGGTCAAAAAAGGTTTATTCTAATAAAAGTGGTCAGGATTTTGCAAAATTTGTACACAAAACTGTGTAAATTAATTGAAAACATATCCTAGCGAATTCAACTCTCACGTTAGGCAAGTGCTTAACCAAGCGACAGAAATCTTCGAAAGTCATTAAACCTAAGAGCATGTATTTTTTACCCATTACTAAGTTCAGACAGATTAATCTGTCAAACCAATTGTCAGATTCATTTTCATTAAGTAGTTTGTGAAATTCAATCGTTGAAATACATGTTTCAACAATGTTACCATATTTTAAGAATGGTTAGGTAGAAATTGTTTGGAGCTAAGATAGTACACATGAGATGAAATATTGAAAGTTGCAAAATTCAAGCTTATAAGCCTGTTAAGGGCAAAGGAATTCGCTTTAGGTTAATGATTAATGATTACTTCGTTCGCCGATTCAATTGCATGAATGTGGAAGAGCGGGATGGCGATTTGAAACCTCTTGATAGATACGTAAAGTTGCTAATCTACGCTGACAAACCAACAACATAACAACGATGCATCGGAAGCCAACAATATTCGTGTTATTGAAGACATGCGGCCACAAATGCTTTGTTGTGTTAAGAATCAAAGTTAGTACTGATTTAAAAAACACTATACTATGTATGTATAGAGCAAATAATTCAGTTTCTAATTAAACTGAGAATTTAAAAATGCCCACTCCGACCAACAAGTTACAGTAGCGATATGGGGTAATTTAATGTGCGTATTGCTACAAAGCAAGAAAATGTATGTTGAATGTTGAAGAGCGACGTGTGCGTACCATAAGTAAACTTTCATTCGCTGCGTCCACCTTTACCTTAAAGAGGCAAAGTTGCAATCTACCGTCACAAAAATACTTTTGAAAACAATATCAAAAACAAAAAATTTACAAGTTAAGAGCTAGTGAAAACTTATTAAATTTTTAAATAAGCATGACTTTGGCGTAGTTTTGGATTGTAGCGTCAACAATATGTTAGCAATGTTGTTTAAATAGAACCATGGCGAATAGTTGGTCAAATACTGATTATCAACAAATTTCACTAAATATTGTATAGGAAAAAATGTTTTCTTAACGAGCAATTGATGTTAAAGCCGGGTGTCTGCAGATATTTTAATGGGCGATAATGTTTATATATAAAACATTTATACGCTAAATATACGCTAACGGTCCATTCAGGTCATAAAGCCCAACGTTTTCAACCCCTGTAAGTCCTAAGATATAATTTGTCACCAATCGAATGGACCGAACGTCAAATTTAAAATATTTATTATTATTTATTTACTTGACCTACTCAAAAGTTTGTGGTGCGAAGGGTCGATGGTGATGATAACACAGATGTTGATCGGGAAAAATGTGATCCAAAACTAAAAAAATTATTGACTTTATTAAAAACAAAGTAGCAGATGAAGGAAAGACTTGTAATTTTTGGGATTACAAAAAATAATAATCGTACCCAATATACGAACGTTTGAGTTGTACCAAGTTTTTAGGAAGGCATTACGGTTGTTACCTGAGATGTGTCTGTAATCACAAAATTATATGCTTCCATTTTGTAAATTTCAGTATATATACCATATGTATGTACAAAATCCTTAAATATGCCTTCGCTCTTCAATACTAACAATTTAGTCCAAACACTTTATACAGCCAAAAACCATTAAAACATTCAACAAAGTAATGTAAGCATTTCTTCGCCGAATGTGTGCCAAAACCTATAGCCGAAACTTGCCGCTCAAAAAAAAACAATTATATTCCTTCGGGCGAATTCAAGTGTCTCAAATGAATGCCGAAGTCAATGTGTGAATGACCTAAAGATGGTCCACTGGTACACACAAACAATAGCAAAGAAATGAAAAGGAATAACTGGAGATTAAGCAAATTCCATCCTCCGCAAAAAAGAAAAGAAAAAGAAAATAAATTAGGTCAACTGTAACCGGGAACACACATAACTCGAAACCAACAAAAACACACCCCAAAACGTGTATACCGAAATTTTTTATTTGTTTTTTTTTATTCACTGATTGAATTTTCGACTCTTTTCTGTGTCCAAATTTCACTGTCACAACATACACCCGCGTCTAATCTGTGCAAAGCCATTCACATATCAATCTACAACGATAAATTAAAGGTTTTTTTGCGTGGTCTAATTGTTCACTTTAAGTTTTGGGAAACTAGAGTAAGTAAGTGCTTTTGGTGTCATCGTTGAGCAAAACTAAGCGGTGTAAATATAATATACAGCTTCCGCGGAGGAGGCTCACTTGCGAACTAAAAGAGAGTTCCAGTTTGGAGTCACAATATTGTGCAAACGATTGACATCCACAACTATCCACAAACACATTGCAGATGGAGTTCAAGTATCTTTTAACTGCAGAGCGGAAGCCGACACGATGAGAACCAAGAACTGAGAAGAGCACAAATGGCAGAAGAAGCGGTGACACTGTATAGATGAACATAGTAGAAATTGTGGAATTTTATCAAAGAAAAATGTAATACCAAAAGCAAGGGGAAATGTCTCATTGCTCTCTCGCTCTCAACGGTTGCATATAATCTTCCATCCGGTTCCAAACAAGACATGCGTCGTGATAGCGCTCTAGTTAGTGGCACTACAAGTATGTCCTTACAACCGCCCAGTTTTTACGAAGCAACACCATCAAGAGCGCTGGCCACCCCACAACGTCAACACACTTTGTCACAAATTTCTCTCTTCATCAATGGAGAAGTGCAAGAGGAGAGTAAAATCAAATGACACTTCTCAATCATAGATACTATTACATAGTTCCACATCCTTGTTTGTCTTTATTATTATTATTTCTTTTTCCTTTTTTTTTTTGCATCATTCTATCTAGCACGTGTCAGACCGGTTATATGTAAAACTTGTACCCGTACTTTTACTTTGTTTACAACACGCTTTTAGGATTAATTTTTTTTAAATATAAAATATATATACATATATATTCTGTTAATTTAATCCTCGTACCGGAAGGAGGCCTAGGTAGCGCAATCGCGAAGAACCACACCTAGAATTCAACTGAACTTTTAAAACGTTTTTTGGATTTTGTATAAAATGTATACATCTTTTTGTTGATAATTTATTTGTTTCCGTTTTACGTGCGTATTCAGCAGTGGTATAGAAGAATTAATTTTTTTTATTTTGTTTTTGAAAAGAGGAACAATTCTCGCTTCATCGACTTGTGCCAAGCGGTTTGGTATCTTTTTCATTACGTGAGAGGAATATTTTAATAAAAATTAAGAGTGGAAATTGGTGTTTCTCTTTTTGAATGTGTGGTGGTTTTATTAATTCGATTACGATTACGATTACATAAGCAAAGGCCGATCTATCAGAAGGCTGCTGTGTCATTTTATTTATTTTATTTAACATAAAAAAAAGAATAAAAATTAATAAAACAAAAAAAACTTTGTTTATATTTAGAAACATTGTGGGGGAGTGGAGCAAATTAAACTTGATTGTCGGCGAAATTGAATTGGGAAAACTTTTTAAATGTATTTACAGTTAGTTGAAACATTTTTATATTTTCTTTCTCGGCGTTAGTTAACCTTGATGTGCGAGGTTTCGGTTAGAGACAGTGACCTCAAAATGATTATGGAGTAGACGTCATTCATATGTCACGGGAAGGGGTATAAATATCTGCTTTGACAATAAGAAATTGAAATCGACGCACACGTTGAATATCCTTAAATCTTCATCAATAACAAAAATGTGACTATTGCACCGTACGTAATAACTTAATAAAAATAACAGCACTAGTGAGAAGTTTGGTAGTATATTTAAGGTAAACAAATGTTTGAGCGCTTTGGAAAGCTAGGACTAAATGAAAAAATTTCGAGAAAATTAACAAAATAAGTGAACAGAACTGTAGCCAATCCGTATCTATAGGCCCCAGGAAAACGGCGTCGAAAACAACTTTGCATGTGTATAATATATTTTTTCGTTTTCTGTTAAAGTTATGCGACAAAAAAAGTGGCAGAAATTTTCCACTCGAACATTTCTGGACTCTAGTGAAAAAGTTTACAAAATTTCAACTTCTAAGTAGAAAATTACCTTTTAGCCAGGAACGGACAGATTTAGTTAATCGCCAAAACGTTCGATATTAATTACAAATATATCTAATGGGTTTTCCAACAGGAACGGGTCGATGATAACAGCCTGTTTTTTGGCCGCGCCTGTAAAAGCTGTTGCTTATTATTGTGAAATCACAATGAAAAATTACCCAATTGAGCTTATAATGAGCGTTCGTTAATGCAAACGGCCTTCACCCCTACAAGATCCAACTGACCCGTGAGCTCAAAGTTAATGACCATAGACAACGCCGAGGACCTCAATTTTGGCCGAAAAATTACTTAGCGACGAGGAGATGATAAATCCAAACGCGGTTCATTGAGTGGCAATGCACAGATACTGTTTGGTGTGGATTTTGTACCAGCGGCGGCATTGGTTCGTAGTTCTTTAAAACACGACGTTCTTGCGGCCATGACCGGCAACTACGTGCGCTCTAGACAAATTATAACCAATTTATTGGTCCTTACGCGCGAAGGATACGTGGGTGCAGTGGCTTAGTGGTATTTTTAGGTGAATTAATCACCAAAATTATTTAATAAAATTAATACACCCTTGGGAAAGAGTATAACAAGAAAATTTCTAACGAATAATTTAAAAAAAGTTCTGTATTTTACAAGTCTTTACTTGTAAAAGGCTCACAAAGACTTAAGTATTTTCTTAATATTTTGTTTCTCGATCGTAAGTATTATTTAATGCCAAAAAACTGAATGGTAAATACACTTTAAGGAAATAATTGATTCCGACACCGTATTAATTTTACTTATTTCAATATACTTTTAAATTAATTTTTTAACGCAATTAAATTTTACATTTTAATAAATAATTTTGTTTCTAAAATCAAACACTGAGCATCGTTTTATTTTCAAATTTAAAAGACGTAACACACGACAAATTTGCGCTTACTAAGGATCACTGAAGCAATGAAATCACGAAATAAAGAATATTATGCGATTCAACTTTGTCTGCAGATCAGATCGTACCTGTGTAGACACTAACTTTAAACCTAATCTACTGTATTGTAAATTCGTAATTATAAACAAAACTTCAACAGAATAAACTGGTTTCGTTAACTATATAGCTAGCTGTCTTAGCAATAAACAGCTCCACGCATCAAAAACATATGGAAATTTATTCTACAAAGAATGTGATTCCAACAATTGTTTTAGTCACAAATTTAATAACGTTTTTATTAAATCAAATTTATATACAAAAAACACTACTTACTCACCCCACTACAGAAAACTGAAAAAAAAAAAACACACACACACTTGCATACAAGAATGACTCAGTAGTACCCCGATTATGATTACTCGCAACGTTAAAAAGAGATCTTCAGGTGATTATGACGACAAACTGATGAATCCGACAGAAAGATATTGTGTGACACACAAACATTCTGAATCATTGAATACAACTTTAAACTTTCACATCAAGTGTGAACGAATAAATAGATTTAATAGATAAACAAGGTCAGTGTTCGACTATACAATTTACTGTATAAAAACAATTTTAGAGTTGCAGACAGATCTGCTGCCTTATATAGAAAATTTCCTGAAATGGAATTGTGCAACTGCATATACGAGAGCTTGATATTCATATCTTCGTACGTCACATGGGCGAAATGGTGAAACAAACACTAGACTGAGCTTCGAGAAACTATTAGTAGGTGATAGTAATATTGCCGGTGTTAGGGTTACCGTAGGATCTGTTTTTTTTTTTCTTTTTCTTATTTTTTTTTTTTATATATAATGGGCAATTCGAAATTATGTTTGTTAAATTTACATTCAAATCATAAGATTATAAGAACCAGGTCAAGATTAAATGCCAAATACATTTTTAGTGATGGTAATATCCGTCAAGTAAATCATCGATTTCATAAACTTAAAAAGTAAAACTCGAAAGTAAATAATTGTGGAATAATAATAACAAATTAAGAAAGTACCATTGAAAGTGCTAGCATCTCTCTTCACCTTCAAGTATTAGTCATGATTCAAATTGAAATTAGTTCGAGGGTTCAAAATTGATTACTTGAAACTATGGACGAATAACGACGAATCTTTAATTATTGAGAACCCACACCAGATATGCGGGATTTTCTACAGCGATCTTTCTTAGACAGAGCTTAATCACTACTAGGAGCTTCAGAAGGATACTACCAACTTAACAAAATTGGTCAAAAAATGTTGCAAGCAATCATGACTTGAAATACAAAGCTTGCAAACGTTTCACGAAGAAGAATTATACCTAAATTCATTGACAGCCTGCTTTGGCAACTGCCAGAAGCATGAATTTACAAATATTAAAATTTTTAGTTAATTAGTTGGTTCGATTATCCTTTGGTAGTTCTATGTTATACAAAAATCTAGAATGACATATTAACAAGGAAACAAAAATAATTTACAATGTTTCAGAAACCAAAACTTCTAATTCTACGCGAGCAAACTAACGTAAAAATGTGATTTCAATTAAAAAAAAACTTTTAGTTTTCTCGAAAAATGTATCGTTTTTTGTCGGCATGAAGAACGTTGCTTAACCAAAGCCTTTCCTCTTAGGTTACTCAAGGTTCAAGCTGTGAAAACGTCGGCCTAACATTTCTCAGTAAATTTAAAGTTTATGTTAATGTCTAAAATGGAATGTTTCAGGTATGAATACATGTGTTTTTTATTGAATTTCTCCATAAAAATTGAAGGTCATTTCAATTCATATTTAAAGGCAACAAGAACACATCTTCATTATAGTTTATCATGAAATTTGTCTTAATGCAAAATCCAAAAAGATCTACTCAATTTGGACAAGTCATCTTGAAGTTCTTCGCATCGGATTCTCTACTTAATTCTTAATTCACTTCAAATTGATATGCGAATAAATTAACCCAGAAATGCCAAACCAAACGAAAAAGTAGCTTCTTCAAAAGAATAACGTTTATATGAATTTAGTATGAAAAAACTAAAACCCAAAGAAAGAAAGAAAAACAATTATTGTTAGCGTTTATCTTTTCAAGGATCCAATATTTTATATATACATTTTATTCATATTTTAAAATACCTACTCAAATGTGACAATTACGGTTTATATTTCCGTGTAGTTCATTGTTAGGATCACTTTCTACTATAAAAAGCAAGAAAGGCAATCAATTTGTATAGGTAATAATGCAACTACTTTTGATATTATGATATTATAGACAAATACAATTTTATTAAATTACAGCTACACCATTCGACCGACTCAAATCAAACTTTATACGCAACTTGCAATTTTTGATTTACTATGCAGTCTATTGCATTTCCACATCCCGAGTATACAATTATCATCTTCTATGCAATACTAATATGCTTTGATAAACGCGACGTCATTAGTGATACTTCCCACTTAATCTTCTTAAATTCTTTTGATAACATTTTTTATAAAAAATAACAATATTAGAAATTGACAGTTAATATAAATAAAATCGAAATGGTAATACGGTAATCCTATGTTGGATAGGTCATTTAACTGGCTGAAGCTACAGTATAGAGGGAAATAAACTAGAAACAAAAAGAAAACATTGGACATTTCAACTGCGATTGCTTGCACATTGTGTGCGTGTCTGCGTTGCAACCTTGATATTGTTCGGATCCACATTCAATGATGGCGGTCATGGAATATGACTATAAATATGTATAAAAGAATACCACTTCTACATATCCATACAAGCAGAGAAATCAATGACTAGAGGCATGAATTAAAAAATATTTCCCCAATCATGTCCAGTCCATGACGCTTTTATATACTCGTAATTTAACTAGGCATCCCACTTTGATGAGATGTTCTTTTACTATTATTTCTTTTGCCAAATGCACTCTGATAATAATTGTTGCCTGGTTACGAAAGATAACGCAAATTTTTCTAACAACAGCTGAAATTTATTTCTCTTTATCACATATATATGTACCTACATATATGAAAAAAAAAACGATATGATATGTCGTGAAAAGAAAACAAATTATCTATAAATAAAATAAAAATCATTCACTTATCGTTGTTTATTTGAACTGAAAAGAAAAAAAAAACATTTGGCGTTTTCATGACTCACAGGCAGGGGGTAAATTTAAACAAAAAGAAAGAAGTCTCCCTTTCTTTATCTGGTTAGAAAAATATAATATATTACAAGAATGTTTGTTAGTGCATTAACAATGTACACGTAATCATGAACCACCGAATATAAAAAAATTACCGGCATATTGCCTTAGGGATGGGCAATCGCTCAATCCCGACATATATAAACAAAAATATAAAATGAAAATTGTCATGGCTACGGGGATGGTATTGCGAGTTTTCAATGCAAATTTCGTGCAATTCGCCTGCAAACGCAAATGCAATTGGAAAATAAATTCTGTGCTTACCTTTGAATATGAATCTTTCTAAATTTACTTAAGATGGATTCTTTTAGCGGTCTGTAGGCTTTTTTTGGACTTATATCACTGTTAAAATAAATTAATTACACATCACAATAATAGAATACGGTATAATAAAAGAACAGAATACCAAGTCTTTTCGCACTGATTCACAAGACAGAAAAACAGTGAATTAGAAAAAAGTGGTTGTCGGCTGAGGAGGGTGTGTAGCAAATCGGCGAAAATATGTTTGACGTTTCTCTTTGTTTAATAGTAAATGGGCGTCATATACATAAGCGGCAGCTGGGCATGGTAATCTATTACAGTTTTTTTTAAATGATAATACAGTGTGTGGAATTCTTTCTGAGACAAAATATTTGGTGGATGTAATTTATGGAAAATCTTCCTTTTTAAATATTTAAGATATG
The DNA here is from genome assembly GCA_963576555.1 of Ferdinandea cuprea. NCBI lineage: Eukaryota > Metazoa > Arthropoda > Insecta > Diptera > Syrphidae > Ferdinandea > Ferdinandea cuprea. The sequence continues at coordinate 31,151,717 of OY754958.1, forward strand.
CTGACCACGGAAATTTTGTGCACGTCATATGTAAATAGGTACCTACAAAATATAGTTATGAATTATTTTGAAAAAATAACATTCACCTAATTGTTATTAGTAGTCGTATTTTAGCTGATGTATATTCGTTTTTAATTTGTGGTTCAATTGCAAATTTTCAAATTGAAAAGCTGTTGTCCTTACGTACTTGACAAAAACTTGGGGATAACTTATTTCCCAGTTGGATCCGAAAATGAAAACAGGGTTGCCCACAAATTCCCCACTCCTTTAAACAAAAATTTATAAAATTTACTCATATAAATATGGCTCCAGGAAATAAGGCCCCAAAATAAAAATGAAATAAGCACCCAAAATTGGGTCTTTATTTCATTATGAAATAAAATTCCAATATAAAAATGAAATAAACCACGAAATCATTAATAATTTTAAAAACGAATATTGAAATACAAAAATGAAATAGGACCCCAAAAGAAGGAATTAAGTCCCCAAAAAAATGAAATAAGACCCCAATTTAAAAAAAAATGTTATTGTTTCGCGTTCATATTTTTGGAGCCTTATTTCATTTTTATTTTGGGGCCTTATTTTTTAGGGCCTATATATATAAGCAAACAATTATGGGGTAGTCATAATATATGAGCCTATATACATATATATAATAATATATGAGCGTAACATTGTATATAGCACATTAAATTATGAGTAAGATTATTGTGAAACGCAATGCTCGTTAATTGAAAGATTTATTTTTTAGCTAAATTAAGTGTGAGCTAACTAATCAGGACTTTAATTGGCAATGTTAACACACCGTTAAATTGTTTAATCTGTAATCTCGATTTTAAGCTGTCCATATGACGGTAGAGAAACCGAGCTAGAAAAGACTAATCTTGTACACTTTCAAATTTGATTCATAATGTTAAGTATATCGGAGATCGAGAATGGGATGTTTCATTTAATTAAAAGAACCTGTTATAGGCAGGAATCTGTTATGCTACTAAAGGAGTAATGTTTGTTTTGTTGCCACTGTTGCTTGCATATAGCGTGAATTTTGATATTCTCGGCGAAAAACCGGACGTAAATGTACGGATTGAATGTGTTCTTGCTGATCGCAGATGAGTAATTATACTGATAGCAAACTCCGCACATTGAGAGATTCTCTTAGACTTGATTTTTGTTTGGTGGCATTAACGAAAATGGACGAGACTGCTATTAAAAATGACATTTCATGTCATGCATGAGTCCCATTTGATTTATACATAAATGCGAATTTTAAGGGTAAAACCAGGTCAGTTTACTTTTGAGTGCGAATTGAAAGACTCTCGAAGCTGTCTATCTGTATAATTAGGTGATAATGAAACACTTCAAAGCGAATTTCACTCTTGAGCAAGATTCTCCAAAACTCAGAGGCAAAAGATAATAGAAACAAAAAGCATCAATATTTTCTTGCATTATTATTTACAAATAATACTTGCTCACTCTTTCTCGTGGGGTGCATTCCGTCTGTTCCTCGTGTGAGATGAAAACAACCCATTTTTTTTGTCCAAACATGTGCACCGAAATAAAATTCACTAAAATTTCTCTTTTTGCATTAAATGAATCAGAACTAGAACCCATATATGTATTACCCTTTTTAAGCAGTGTGCAATCAGTTAATAAATTTCTATGACTCTATAACTCTTTCGAGTACTCACTTGCGACATTTTATAGCTTTAACAACTATATTATACAACAATTGAGTTGATTGGCAATTATTCGGTTCGAATTTCTTGATGATCCTTTTAACTAACTAAATTGGTCACAAATATTTATGCCGGTACTATAACAAAAATCCGGCTATGTATCCAAAAATAATAAAAAGAAGAGACTGCCAACCATGAGTGGTTTTCACTTACTTAGGTACTTGTGCTTTCTATTCTGATCACTGCTAGTGCAATGACTTATTGGTTAAGTGCGTCGGACTACTAAGTAAGTATTCCCAGGTTAAAATACGACTCAGAATACATAAAAGCTTTAATCCGCTATATGTAACTTCGCACACACACAATAGTTTACGCGAAATATTTATTCATTTTTACTGCTATAGACTACACAAAACAATTATTGAAATGTACAGGATACACTGCGCAGGATAACTTCTCTTAAAGCACATGTTTTATTTTATCAAATTTTAATAAAATCAGTCTGCTTCACATTTGAAATAAGATCTGCGAGTTTTTAAGCCAGTTATGAAATCTTCGGATGTATAAGCTGATCTGAAACTATTTCATCATGCTATGGCTTATAAGTTGCCCGTCAAAGATGCCAATTATTACCAATTGTTTTTTTTTTATCTACCTATATAATATAAGCGTTTATATATAAAATAGAACATTGTTTGCATACAGTGTGAACTTTATTTACCAAATCACTTAATGCATAATTTGTGCTACATGAACTCTTGCACAAATTACAGTTTTATTTTTTGTTAATTTTTTAACAATTTATTATAAACATACATATTTTTCTTAAACCTACAAACAAAATTTTAATATACAAAGCTGTGGCTGTATATAACTCATGAAATAAGTAAAAAAAACACATACAAACAACTAAAGCTCAACTGCTCAAGGTGATATTAAATACAAACAACTATGCAATTTAACTTACAATTAGTTGTGTTGGTAAAACATAGCATGTTTGCTATTGAAATTCAAAAATAATGTTGCAATGGAAACGTGTCTATGTGAACGGTTTTTGTGTGGCCCAAAATGCTATAACCTATACCTTTTTGGTTTTTGTTAAACAATTTTATAAGAAGGACTACCGCGCTTATAAAGATTATTTACAATAACCAGATGCTATAAAAGACTGCAATTATTAGATTTGTATGTAATGAAGAGATATCTTTCAATCCTAGCGTACTGTTGCGAGCTCTAAAATCTTCAAAATCGAGTAATAAATCTATCATATAAATGAAATACATATGTAAAACCCAAAACTTTCGCGTAAAATGATGAACAAATTTTAAGTTTTATTGGTGTTCGTTGCATGCACCTGAAAAAGAACTGACAAATTTTCTTTGTCTTGATTTTTTTATTACTACTTCCTCAGTATTAGCCAATTAGCCTAGTTAAAATCTAAACTATCTAACTTTATTATTAACAACTACTTCTTATTTAAACCCCTCATGTATTAAGGTTCAACAATGTTTCCTCCTACGTATGTTTCCAGTACGTGCGTTGAATTATTAAATGCCTTCGGTCTCTTTTAATAATAAACTGTTATAGGAGCTAAACTTTTCAAATTTAAAGTGCATTGTTAGAAATAGGTAATAATATTGCAAAATGAAGCTAATAGCTTTCGATCCCTAAATAGTGAAAGTATGTAAATATTAAAAATACTGGAAGAATGTTCCCTATATTTTTAATTACTCTCTAAATCAATTTTGGGACCGTTACAGCACTTTAACATATCCTTATATAAGTAAACGCACAATTACCAAAATCGAATAATTTTGTGAAGTTACCTTACAATTGCAATTAAAAATTGCATCTGAGTAGTAGTATATGCTATGTACAGGAGTTAATATAAAGTGAGTCTTTAAAGAAAAGGACAAATGAAAAAAAAAAACCGTTCGTCCTTAACCGGACTTCCATATTCTACCAAAACAAGTCAAGAAGAGACTTTCACTTGTTACCCATTACCCACCACATACCTAATCAATAAATTATTTGAATGATTGTATTTCACCGTTGACTAGATCATTAAAAAACATTGAGTACAATTATTAATCTGCTTTTCCCCTTAAAAAATCAAATCGTCCCTTTGTTGTGTAAAACTTCACATTTTGTATTCTTAAATTTTTTTAATTAGAACCTCATTGAGTATTTCAGAATAAAAGTAAAAAAATATGTATATTTTACTTCCCAGCGTCAATATCAAACATTTTCCAAAATTATTTAGTATAAGCTTGTCCTAGCATAGTTAGAATATTTCTTCACTCTTCTTTTATTGTGCATTGCATCTGGCTTTGCTGTGTAATGTAAATAAAAAATATTTTTGAAACAAGTTTATAATTAGTAAGGGTGCTTACTACAATTTTATTTTATTTGATTTATTAATTTTCATTTGATGTTCTGGGAGCCAATTATGGTTTCGTGAAAAAGTGAATCGAATAAATCGTTTGTATCTTAGCTATTTTTTCTGTTCAATTCGTATTCATGTTTTCACATTATAAATATATGTATTATATAATATTCATTTCGAAGTGATGGAGGCGTGGAAATAAATTATTCACATGAACATTTTTGACGTTTGCTTCGTAGAACGAAAGTCGGAATTACGGTGAAAGGATGAAAATATTTTGATTTCATGTTTTCACGAAACCAGAATTGGCCGCCTGTGGTACAAGTTGATATTAAATAGTATGTTAAATTTATTTCACATATAAATTCATTATATCAGAGGTTGTTTTCTTTCAATGCGCTAGAAAAAATTGTTTATACATGTTGTTAAGTGGAAAAATGAGCTTCGCCTCTCAACAAAAAAAACAACCCGAGTTGTCTTTTCTCAAAAGAATGAATATAAAAATACTCTCTTACATTTCACAGTTAAGGCACCCTAATTTCTGAAAAATGCTTTCTTCGTGTTTTGCCCATTCTTTTCGTACATATTTATTAATTACTATTTATTATATGTTAAGTTTTGATAAATCATTGATCTTATCATTGTGCATTTTTTTTATTTTCTTATATTTTAACAAATAGTTTCTTTCATTCTTATTCTAGTGAATGGAAAATATATACGTTATAATGTGAAATTTAATAATGATATTGTATATGAAGCTCTTACAAAACGTTTGCAACTTTTCTTGCCTTCAGACCAATCAATAAATAGAAGATTCTACAAACAAATTGATAGTCTTGATATACACAAATACAAGTCGCAATTATTGTTTTGTCTTCATTTTAGGACAATTAAAAATGAAAGCAGGCTCATTATTATTAGTGAAGCTTCGTCTGTCTTAACCAATTAATAATGCTGGCATTACAATCTCAAAAATCAACTTTTAAAACTAAAAAAAATATGTATATATAATTACACAAGAAAGAAATGATTTTCTTTGTTTAGACCGGCTATATAAAATGAATTATACATTCTGTGAGCTGAGTTGCAACTGCGTAGAACAGCTTATATAGATCATGACAGTTCACCAATCGGGGCGTTTTGTAACCACAAATCGTGAATGAAATTGTATAAATCATCACTGACAGCGACCTTTAAGAAATTTATTAATACATTAAGAAATTGCCTTGGATTTAATTGGATTTTAAATATTTACTTTGTAAGGTGTTGGATTAAGTGTCCTCTTGTGGTCATTGCGAAGTGTTTTAAGTGATCTTTGAACCTTCTCACGTACGTTCTCCAATGTAGGAAGTGATTGTGTGATTTGACCATTCTTCCAGAAGACTTTATACAACGGTGTTACCTTAGTTGGAATAACGTAGGCACGCTTTGACTCTTGGAATGGATGACGACAAAGGACTTTTTGTCCAACTTCTGGTGCTGCTTCGGTGACTTTTTGTAAAAGGTCAATTAAAGCATGTCCATCGGCACTGTATAGTCTGTCAAATAAAAAAGTGATTTGGAGTTAATTTCATTTATCTCTTAACAGGAAATCTTCTAGAAAATGGTTGTTAAGACGGGACGTATACCTGTAAGCGCTTTTATTTCCCGGCATTGTGACTTTTTCCACATCTTGACTTAATTTGATTCTCGCTTGACCATTTATTTCTACCAATTTGTAGACACATCCAAGTGCCGGTTGTCGCTGACAAGTTACTAAAATAAAACAAAATCATTTAGAAAAAAATTAATAAAAATTTCAATTTATAAACAAACCCAAATGCGTTCCAATTCCGAAGCAATCAATTTTGTGTCCCTGCTCGTTTAGTGACAATATTGTCTCCTCATTTATGTCATTCGATGCGACGATTTGAAGTGTATTAAACCATGGGACTTTGAAACGATCCGCAACCTTAAGAAATGTTTGACGTGAAAAACATGATAAATAGGCGAGATCTCCAGAATCAATGCGAATACCGATTGCCCTGTATCCCAGATCATTAAGTGCTAATGCCACAGCACAAAAATTAAGTAATCCACTCCTAAAAAATGGATTTATTGTTTAATTTTGCAAGAAATTTTTAGCCAAAATTAAATTAATTACAATTTTTTTGTAAACGTTTATTGCATTTAATGTGAACGAAATTGTTAAATGTGATATAAGGCTATAATTAAATCTATTCACAGGCTAGAAAGGACAGTTTAAAAATAATATTAAATTTAAAACTTGGGCTTTGTTGCTTTGTGAAAGGACTACATGTTGACAAAGAACGAGTTTCTGGACTTTAAATTGTCATTCAACCCAGAGGATAGGTAAAAGTTGATGCTGTCTAATTTGTCCAAACTGTAACCTATGTATCTTTATATGAGCGGCAGTGGGTCATAGGAAAAATTTTGTTAAAAACGTTTTAAAACACTAAGGCCCGTTTAATGTAAGTAAGTTGTACTTATACGAATTAGAAATTATATAATATGCCAAAGATTTTTCTAAGAAGGAAATACTAATGATTTAGTTGCAATTACAAAATGTTGGCAATTATATTTTGTTATGACATTTTAGTGATTTTAAGTTGACTTCAGTTAGGAGACAGATTAAAGAATAGTGGCAAAATGTCATGAAAAGTTTAATAAAAGATCCGGGATGTAGCCGATAGTGTAAATGACAAACCTTCTATTGATTAAAATAAAAAACAAATCATATTTCATAAAAAAAGTCAACGAAAAGCTCAAACGAAACCTTCTCGTTGATGGTTTGATGAGTTTTTGAATCGCGCCATAAATGAGTTTGTTTCAAACGATTAAAAAAACTTCGCCCGATTATACGACGTCTTCATAAGCGCTCATCGAAGATATCCAAAATGAAAAAAACAGGCCAAAATCCCTAGAGCAATTTTTGAGAAAATGAATGCATTGTACGTACTTTGAAGCAAATTCGTCGAACCATTTCGACATGCGGCTTCTGGATAAGCGGATAAACGCACGGTGTGAAATTTTGCAAATCTAGCAAGATAAAATATTAAATATCTGAAACTGTTGTATTCTTTAAGCATTATTTACTAGCAGTTTTGCCAAAAAAAAATTGGTTTAAAAGCTTCACGAACTGCAAGAGCTTGCAGTGAGCAGATACACCATGCAAGGAAGTGCTTTCACATTTTTCTTGCAAGCGGGCAAACTTGCTGCGAACATTTTAAGAGTCGTCACACTATATGCGAGCTTTCATGTTTTTTGGCAATATTTTCTTCGCGAATATTGTTAGGCACTTTTACGAAAGTACACAAGCGAAAAACTTGCACTCGTAGATTGCTTGCTTCAAACAGACATCTTAAAAAAACTTTAATTTTTAATTATATTTTGTTTGTAATTATTTCATCCACAGATTTTGATGCCGCTTAGTTTCTATAACAAACCAATTTCTTCAGTGTTATAATTATTGTGAAATGTTTATTCTTTTTACAGTATTTTACAGTTGAATACTTGTAAAACACATACATAAATTCCAACGTATTACTACTTACGTTTCTTTAAATTCATTTGTTAAAGAGTTTTTTTTTTGGTTTGCTGTATCTCATGCAAAAAAAAACTGTATCTCAAAAATTATAACGTACTGATTTTGATAATTTACAGCAAACAAGAGCAAATCTAACGGAACAAAAAAATCCTATGTAGTAATGCCCAATTTGCATTACTCTTGGATGTTTGCCAGACTTTCATAAGAGGTGGGGTAGCAAACCAGTTTAGATAGTACTGAGGACAATTTCAACCTGAGATACATCGCTCAGTAGCCCAATCGAATTTGTGAATTAGCTGATTATAAAACAAGCTCACTGCTAATTTGTTTCCACTCTGTCCAGTTAGTTTATCGAAATACCGCACTGTTTACAGATTTCAAGAGCAAATGTAGTAGCCCAGGTTTTTTGTTAGTACATTTCCTTCGAACAAATAACTACGCCACCTTTCCAGAGCTATTCATGCACATCCAGAAAATGATGAACCAGCTTCTGTAGACGACTGAATAAGGTACACATCCGCGACTAATCCGTTGCATATTTTGTGTAAAAAACTTTAAAATAAATTAGCTAACAGAATACATACATATGTTCTAAGTGCGTCTAATTCAAAAGTATTAATTAAACAATTTATGTATATTATGTAGATACTGTCCTCTAAAGCCTGAGTACTAGTTTAGAATATATTTTCGAGGCGCAGTGCTTATAAGATTTATATAGTTTAGAAAATATTAAAATATCAAAATAATTGTCTTTCATTTCAATATATGATATATTGCAATCATATTGTGATACGTATTTTTATATTTATCGTGTTAATCTAGGTGCTTTGCATGAATTTGATTAATATTGTTGGTAGTTATCAAAATGGTCTAAAGGCTCTCTAAAGGCCAAAAAAGCCATGCAGTGTGCTCTCTCGGACAACGATTAAATAAAATTTAACAAAATATGTTAGATGAGTGAGAAAGTATGGACATGAAAAACACAGGACAATTTTTTTTCTTTTTCTTTAAATAAAAATCATAATTAAACATATTCAATGAAATTTTTAAACTTGTGAAGGTAGACTAAGTACTGATCAAAATACCAAACGAACATGTGATAAATATTGGGACGAGGACAAGTAAGCAATTTGAACTTTCAAACAATAACATTTAAGAAAAAAACGTTAAAATTGTAAATCAACGAGTTGGTTAAGTAAAATATATGAAATGGATTTTTTTTTAATATTTATAAATGTATTTTTTTTTCTTTATTACATACCTCTGCCAAAATTGTGCCGGGAAGTCATATTGTTATGTTTTTATTTAATAAAAAAATAAAAATAAACAAAAAAATGCATAAAAATAATACCAAACATCACAAAAAAAAAATTAAATAATAATTATTATAATTAAACCAATTGAACATAAAACATTTGATTAATAATTGCAAACAAACAAAATTAATAATTACCATAATAATAATGTACCGAATAAAATGAGTTATACAAATGATCCCTGGAATTGTACCAAAAAAAAAACATAGATACAAATAGGTGGTGCCTTGGAAGATACTGATGTGTCTACTTAATTGGTTAATAGAGTATTATTTAGAATTATGTAAGCAATAATATTTTAATTAGCAATGAATTAGGTTTTAATAAACCCGGAAAATTTAATGTTAAATTTCGGAGTATTCACTACATTCTTGTTTGGTCTTGTCTATTTTAACAGCAGACGAAACCATTTAATATTATTTGATATAAACCAAGAATTTCGATCACCCGACAAAAATGAAGTGTGAATAGCAAAATCTAAACTAAATCCAACAATTCTTGGTCGAACAATGTATATCTGATGAATGGAACCCCTGCATCGTTTGCTCGGTTCACAAGAACTTTCGGTTCCCTAAGCGTTGCGTATAAGATTAGGTCTTTCGTATTGGCGAGCTCCTGAAAACATTTGCCAAATACCTAATTTAATCGTACACAATTGCACGCAACGGAAAATCCTGGAGAAAGTTCAAATCGATTTTCACCACCCTTTTAAAGATCTTACAGCCTCTTAAGAGACTATACAGGCTGGTTGTGGCATTCCTAGCAAATGGATGAAGGAAGGAGCAAATAAAATGTCGAAAAAGGATTTATGAACGGCGGCGCACTTCCATGTGACGCCATACTTGAATTGTGCAAAACTTACATGGGGTATCGTTCAATAGTCTATTTGATGACTTGCATATGCAGACGATATTGATTATTGATAGAACACAGACAAATCGGCCAGAACTTAACATTCAACATAATATGATATTGAGGTAGTAATAATAGCACTTTGTCTACCGCGGCTCTGCTATCACACCTGATAACGACATTTCTTTGAGCTAGGATGGCAACATTGTAGTAAAGCCTTCTTAAAATAACTAAAAAAGCTAGGGAAAAATCTTTAATCCACTTGGAGGGCGCAACTGGAATCAGGTAGCGAAAGACCGCTAATTGGCTACTCGGCAGCAGGCTACTAATTACCGCCAAATTTGTTAAATCTCAAAAATAAATGGTTGAATTAACTACCATAAATTATATCCCACCCTCAAAGCTATTATTTCTCCATATCAGAATGGTTTCTCCCAGATTCTTGAGTAGTGCAGTCCTACCTAGAATCCTTCCCATGCTGTCCCCTTTTTTAGAATCGAAAAAATCCAAAAACGTTTTACTAGGTTTGTAGTGAAAAAACTTCGTAGCAATATAGCACTGCGATCAAGATCTTTTGTGCTCCCCGGTTCTGGCTTTTCGAGACAGAGTCTACACAGATCTGTAGAACTTTTCCCCATTTTTATGAGATGATGGTTCAGGGGGCAATGACCTGTTAGGTAGTCATATCCCTTACATCATATCCGTAAACCAGACTGAGTAGTTTAGCCAAAGGCCTCCAGTTTCCCACACCCAACGGTCAGGTATGGTAATATTAAATTGTCGATGAAAGTTTACTTTTGTGGCCATGAGGTCATTGACTTAAAACAAAGGGCTATGTATAATTCTTTGATTCCTATGCATGCTAGTCTTTGTATCCTTTAAAGTGCTTTTTGGGCAAATACTCGGTTTACCTTTTCCCAAAACACTAGAGCTGAATACATGATGATTGGTAAGACTGTGGTTTGGTAAGCCTAATGTATTATTTTTGGACGCAAACCCCATTTCTTACCGAAGAGTTTGGAGCATGCCTATAATATGGCAGTCGCATTATTTAGGGTATGTTCTAGATAAGCATTCCTAGTAAGATTATGATCAAGTGTGATACCGAGATATTTTAATTCCTTTGAGAATGATATTGGCGTGTTGTGAAAAGTTCAGTTCCATACTTTTGGTAAGCCAATTTGCATGAGAAAGTTCATGGTAGGACCATGTGTATCTTTTGTAATGATCACTAGGTCATCCGCAAAGCCCTGAGTTGTTTCATATAGCTATGCATATACATAGATATGCCTTTTTATGAAACGAGGTGTAAGTTAATAGGAATTTAGAATTTTTTCTCAAAGACCTTCCCCTTATTTCCTGCTAAATATGTCTTATATCTGTTCATAAGATAGTGACGAAATGCTTTTGGACAAAAGTCCCACGGCTCTGTTCAGAAAGTAAGTTGCCATCAGAGTCTCCAACACTTTCAACTTATAAGGGCTAAACAAAGAAAATTCTGACAATAATCAGATTGTCACAATAGACAATAATAACTTTGAGGTAGTGAGATACTTTGTCGACATATTGCATCTGAAAATAACACCCAATCGTAAATAAAAACAAAAATATATCAATGGCTGATTATTTCAGTTGAAACAGATTACTGTCTAGCAAAAGTTCTTTCCCGAAAAATTACAGAGACTATATAACACCTTAATAGTTTCCGTACCCGTCTTTATCTACGGATATGCGGCATTGAGTCTTTCAAAAGCGATCTTTCAACAATTGAGTAGATGGTATCAGGAGCAGATAACTCAACGATTAACTATACGAGCTGTACGAGTCACAAAATGAGCATTGTACGTTTAAAATAGGTAGGCCATGCGGCTGAACCAGTTCTTTGACTATAATCAGGTGGGTCAACGCACCTGATAACTTCACTCTGCCTTACAACCAACTTGAAGTGCGCGAAAACTTAGAGGCTTAGGTATCTTTACTGTTTTCTCTCTCCAAACACAAGTTTCTATCGTTTATTGGTTTTAAGCGGGCTAAACAATCATTAATTGTACCTTTTGAAGAAAATATGTACTATTTAAGAATAAACTTTACTTAACTACTTAAGTATCCTATTTTGTTTTTGAAATCAAATTTAAAATTCTCGAGAATGTTGCATTGATTTTTAAGAAAATTATACCTACTTTTCCACTTACTCTCAACTAAGAGAGTTTCGAAATTATGTTTATCCCCATCCCCATTCCGCAAATTTTAAGAAGGCCCTTTTAAAACTAACATACAATGCCTTTAGAACAAGACCACCTCGAAATAACAACAAAATGTAAGTAAAATATTAATTAAATATAAATTAACAAAATATATAAATACGAAAAAATACTTAAATAAAATTAAAATAAGTAAATAAATCAAATAGAAGTATTATCACCTCGTTTTGTGAAAGCATTGACTTGTGAACGCATCGTTCCTTAGTGTTTGTTTTTGTCAAAGTTCGACTTGCCGCTTGCCAATTTTTGTGTATGATACACCTTACAATAAATTTTAATGTTTTTTGTTTAATTTATCAAAACCAATTAGTAGTATACACAAAACCACATGAAAATATGCAAGAAAAAAAAATAAAAAATTGTATTTTTTTTTAAAACAGTCCAACATATATGAAGTATAATGAGAAAATGAATTGTATATATTTGTTTCGAATAAAAAAAACCCAGAATCATGCACATGTTTCATTTTTGTTTTGTTTTTAGAACAAAGAAAAGGAAATCAAAATTATGTTTATGTACGTATGGATACTTATGCCTAAAAAAAAAACTAATCGGAAGCGCTTGCCTAAAATTACCTGAATGACTTCTCGACACATTTTGGCAGATATGCAGTATTTTCGATAGAATTTTTTAATCCATTCATAACACCGTTCGTTTTTGTTTCTTTGTTTGGCTCTGGAGCAACTCCGCTTTGAAAGACCTTTGAATTATTATCCGTTGTGTTAACTTTATCTTTGGTATTTGAATAGTGTCCGTTGACATTGGAATGCCCATTGGATAATTTATTCGATGTGGTTGTCACTGCTGTTTCACTTTTGGGCTGACCTAGGACAGCACTCTTCACAGATATTTTATTTGAGCTATTTATAATGTGGCTGCTAAAAGAGATATAGATAGTGTTAGTGTTGTTTTATGCTGATTTCTGAGTTTTGGTTTTGGCAATGGAGTATTCAAAAGAATCCAAAAACGAATATTATCAGTTTTATCAGATTTCGAAAGTGGTTCTAGCTGTTTGTCTGTTTAAGGGGAATTGCTAAAATTGTACATTTCACTGAGTTAGTACTACGAACGATAATGTGTGTACATGTCGAACTAAAACAATAATTTTTACTCCTTAATGGAGTAGAAAAACTTTTTGTTACTTCAAATCTAACGACATGGAAATATGTCCATCATTTGATTAATATTTAAACTTCTGTCTGTCAAAACGGTTCAATCAACTTCAGTTAGTATTTAACTCAAATACAATTGCTCAAACTTACGTTGCTAGCGTTAAACAATGCAATTCTTAAATCAAACCCCTACATCTAGTTGATTTTAGCAATATACTTCAATTTTAAACAAAATGAGGTATACGAGGAAATTAAATATTAAAGAAAAGTAAAGAAAGCAAAGTGCACGACTGGGTCATTCGAAAGTTTGTCGCTATGCAAAATGCCCTTTTTGCATTTCGAAAGTGTGAAACATTATGTGGGAAATAGAATACACAATGGTATTACGAATACCTGATGCCTTGATAGACAGAGTTTCGTTGCACAGATAGAACGGTAGCATAATTTGAAATTTTAAAATAGATCAGTTTAATTTTACAAGTTTAATTTTGTGTTTTTTTTTTTAAATTTACGTACCTTATAAAAATAAAAACTTAAAAACTACAGAAGCGAAGATTTTAATATTTTATACGAATGTCGATGGATTGCCCGTGAAAAAATAGCAAAATCTATAGCAAAAAACAGAAACATGCAGTGTAGGGTCTAAATGAAAATGAAACTGCGAGAAAATGAAACAACATCATAATTTTATTGGCCTTTTATTTATCCCAAACTGGGAAGCCTGCCAAAGCTTTTTATGAGGTTTTCATTTCCCACGTGCGGACCGGTAGGAATGCAGTAAAAGTGGGAAAATTATGATACCTCATTCCTTACCATAACCTTGGCGGCAATTGAAAAAAAGAAGTTGCGAATTTCGATGTACAAAGATACGCGATTTCAAAGTTCTTAAATATGTAATGTTTAGTTTTCACCATTGCGTCTGTGCATTAGACAATCAACAAAAATTGATTCAAATTCGGTGGTCCGAAAATAGAGTCTCGACTTTTGATGGCTTTGATATATTTTTTTACGGAAGTACTGCAGCGTACTGCCCTTTACCAAATTATCTAAAAAAGAAGTCAATAAGTGATACATTGGTGTTCTTCCATTTTAATATCGAAGAGAATTCCGATTGAATCCTGTTATTAGAAGAAAGAAAGCAAGCTATCAACCCCTATACATGTGGCGATGCGGTCAATAAGAACGTCGTATAACATGTAATACTATCGTATTAATACCTGATGCTACATGAATGGTAAAATTTAATCAGATACCAATTAAGAAGTAACGATAAATTAACTACAACGAACTATTGCAATATACGGCTTCTGAATAGATAATACAAACAGACGGAATTGCAGAGCGCACTTTTTTATCGAATAACATATTAAAATCATTATCCTATTGTTCTAGAAATACCAAGGCAGTACTCGAAAATGGAAAGGAAGTTTGAAAAGTGTAAACTCATATATCCAAGGTATTCGGATTACTCAAACGATTTCCATAACAAATCTTACCACGTACATATTATTGACATTGAAATTAATTTGCTGCTTCCACGCTACACACGCATACATTTACCATTCGATTTCCTTACGTTTGGTTTTATTTTTTAATGCTGCTAAGCAATGCGCGCCTTTTATGCAGCGCAATAAATAAGATTCATCAAACAAAAACAAAGAAAACAATCCAATATGAGCACAAAATTAAACTTGTTAATCCTAGTATGAGCAAAAACGGGAGTGAATGAGAGAATGAACACACCGTAAATTTCATTCTCATAATTATGTTCCAACTATGAAAGAACATCCCGGTAATTACTGAAAAGTGCACTGTCAATTAAACTGTGTGTTAATTATATTTATGTGTGACTATGAATAATTGTGAAAGATGACATCCGAGAGACTTTGCCTAGAAGCGAAATACCTCTTAACATCATACGTGTCGACTAAGGCCATGAATCCATCTGGGAATGCAATCGCATATGACACCATCGCGGCAAGTTCACCTTCGCTCGACTCCTCTGGTGAGATGTCAAGGACTTGAGACAGTGACTGCCTGTGTTCGACTGCATGCTCCAATAGATCCCCGGTTACACCTGAAATAAAACAATAACTTATGACATTGTTATTGGTACCTTGTATCAGATGCATACCATCTGTTTTGTGTCTTAGAATTCGTGTCTTTAGTTCGTCTATTCCAGTGAATGACGTTATGTAGGCATGGGCATGAGTTCCCTTTACCGGTATATTGAATAATTTGCCAGCTAAAACATTTGATGTGCCGTCAAATCCACCTGTGAATCAGAAAGGGTACAAATCGGCGGTAATTTATGATTTATTTAAAGTTCTGTGTGTAGGAGGAGAAGAATTGATTTTGCGATTATATTGTACAATTAAATTGCATTCAAACACGAAATTCTGACACTCGCTATAGAAGAAGGTGTCTGAGTTTTGAATATGATGGAGTTTTGATTATTTTCGATTACTTATTGTTGACCAATATATGTGTGTATGTATGTACAAACAAATGTATATCTAGGGCAATTAATTTAAGCGCCAATAACGCGAATAAAGTTTGTTTTTGCAGCATGTTTGCCATATCTTATCTAACCTTGGTAGTGTGAACATTTGGTGCTATTAATATCGATATAATCCACCAAAAAAAAAAGTTATTATTTATGTGAGAGGAGCACGGAACACGAACCAAAATGAAGTAAAAAAGAAGATCAAGGTTAACAATGTCAATAGACGCACGCAGATACCATGCGAGAATCCAAGGTCGTTGATAGTGCCAATCGGTTGAATTGTGTTGAAGTCACCTTATATATAATAAAGTATATGGTGACAAAATAAAATTGTTCTTAAAATGATTGACAGTCATGTCACTTGCAGGCGAGTGAGTATGTGATTCTTACTTTTGCTCAGTCGATTATTGAAGATTTATATTATTAGTGATAACTTATGCACGATTACGAAGTGATAGGAACTAGGCATACGTAGATTATATATGTATTATTATGTATCGTAAATATATAATTTAGTTTTATGTACTGCCAAATAGTGTACGATTTGAAAAAAGCAATATTTATTAAGAAATTAATTAGTGTAATTAAATATTTGGAAGCTAAAAATACGTAAATAACTCCTTCACAGAGGTAATTCGATCCCAGATTAGTAGACAATTTTCAAATTTTAACTTTGAAAATATGTAACTTTTTAAAAAATAGCCTAAAAGTTATTACAATCATGCTAAAATTTGGAAGTCCTGTAATTCGCCCATGGGTTAGTGGGACAGAAAAGCATATAATAGAAACCTTGGAGACGAGTGCCTTAAAAATGTTGTCGTTCGGTAAATTTTCAGTTGCGATTTAGGTGCATAAGTACCTACTAAGGAATGACTGAAAAAAGGAGACGACTGTGAATATTTTTTGTTTGGTTTAGTGAACGCAAAAATTCAAATAATATCATCTGAAAGTTGGGCGTTCATGCACGAGTTGAACAATAGCACGCGTCGCCACTGAATAATGCTAATGAATAATGTTAATATGTTAAGATGAAATTTAGCAAAAATAGTGCGCTTTTTTACTTGTAACATTGTTCAGATTTTCCAACCATGCACTGTATTTTGCATGGTGAAAGTGATGCGCTATTATGTGACTTCTCCAATCTTGTTCTGAAGCAGATAGTGCACAGGTAAGACGTCAATACGGAAGGCACTATCTTCAACAAATATCACTAATGAATTAGTTAAGGAGCTAATTTACCTTGCTGTCAAAAATTAACTTTACTACTGATATTTAAGTGGAGATCTGGCTAAGATGTATCGTAGGAAAAAGCTGGCATGTATGAAATTACGCAAAGTTTTCAACATTTTATGAAATTTTTAAACTGTCTCCCCAAAATGTAGTTTTTTTTTTACAATTTATAGCATTTTAAGTAAATAATATTACTTCTAACTTGATAGTGTCCCATTAGTTGTGATAAGTTTTACGAAGGGGTGGAAAAATAAGTATGTCGTTGGTGCTTTTTGTAAAGGCAAAACGCTTTGTAAAGGCAAAACTAACAGGCGGACCATTAGTAATGCAGTAAAAGTGGGAAAGTAATGACCCTTAATATCTGACCACTACTTCTTCGCTAATGAAAGCAGACAAAGACATCTAGTTCGTTGAAAAAGGATAGGTAAATATCATTGGCTTGGTACGTTCCTGATGACTCTTACCGACGACGAATACTTAGCATACTTAAATACAAACCTGTTCGTCTTAATTATGTCGTATTTGGAGATGGACGTTACGTTGAAGTAAAGATATTTTGTTTCTCTAAAAGAGTACGTATACGCCCACGATTTTCGTGAATCAAAGCTAATTTCAAATTAAGACTAAACGTACGCAAACAATATTTTATCAACCTAATTCATCTTTTTTTTCCCAATTTAATGCAAACCTATTGATCCGCCTGTGATTAACCACAGCAGTTTATTGGACTTTTTCCTTAAAGTCATTATACGGTAATGTACAAATGTTTGATTACATTTTCACTCACGTATCGCCAATATAACGAGAACCCAAATTTAGAAATCATTTCAAAGTTTAAACTTTTAATTGGGTGCAGATTGCACTCGAAATTAAAAAGAATTCCTGTCACGATAAGCTCAATATTAAATCAATTAATTGTTCACGTGAATTGCAATCGAAATAGGTCAGTCAGCCGCAATCAAAAGGGAGCACCAATTAATTGTTAACAAAACAATAACAATCTCATTTTGCGACATAATAAAATGTCCATGGCTACTTTATTGCGTCTGTGCTACCTATAATCATAGATTTAAAATATTCCAATCATATATAATACTAACTACTTGTCAGTTCACACTTGTAATTGTTATATGAAGGTATGCTTCGCTTACCAAATCATGTATAGGTGCAGGTAATACAAAAAAAAAAACAGACATCAAATTGAAAGTACAACACCTATTTGCAAACACGATCGCAAAACAAAGTTGGCTGTGGTCTAGAAAATAACACAGGTACAGACTGGTACAAACGTACATCAGGCACACACTACAATTAACCTTCGTTCATTCGATATGGGGAAACCCAGAAATTGTGATGGCGCGACGGAATTGCTAAAGGCAAATAAGTTATAAAGTCCTGCAGCAGCACTAAGAAGGAAATGCTTTTCATGCCTTTTAAGTAAAACTCATTGAAAAGTTGGTAACAATAGCTAAAGGGAAGAAAAGTAAAAGTTGTTGCTTGAGCAAGTTTTCGCTGCGGATAGTTATAGTGTGGGAGTGGATGAGGAGTGTGGTGTCAACTTTTCGCAGGATCGCATGTTAGCACTCCATGTGAAAAGTTTCATTCCATTTAATTTTACCAGTTCGCTATGGAAATTTCATAAATTAAACGATTAGTCAGATATGATTTGCCGATTAATTTTATGCAGTGAAAATTAAACGTAGAAATTCAAAACATACATATATAAAAAATATATAAATAGTCGGTAGAATTGTGCTTTACGAAAGGATTTTAATAATCGTAAAATCATAAGTACATAATACGAAAAGTAATAGATTATTTTATGATAGTGTGCGTACAGCTAGAGTTAAGTGCATTACGCATTTAATATTTTAAAACTACAAAAGCATTTTCCTTACCTATGTAGGAATATTTCGAAGCCGATAATCCTCCATCGGGTCCTTGAGCTCTCCTCAAACCAAATTCTAATAATTTAACATGTTTACCAGCTACCATACGATACCGAGCAGCATTTGTTGCCATTAAACTAAAAGACGAAACAAAAGACATAATAGAACAATGTGTTTCACAACTTTAAAGATTGAGTCTTACCTTGCATAATTAACCAGTGTTAAGAGTGTTGTCTCCAATAATTGTACTATAATTAAAGGTCCTTCCACTTTAATAATTGGAACACTGCACAAAATTAAATATATTGATTCAATTAAATAATACACATTCCAAATATATATAAATAGGTCAATAAGCCTACCGAGGAAACGCTACTGAACCTTCATCAATGGCGTAGAGTGTTACGTCTTTGGCTGTAAGATTTCCCAGATATTCAAAAAATTCATTTTCAATTCCAACGGGTAAGGTTTGTTTAAGGTATTCGATATCTTAAAAAAAAATATTTGATTCCAATTAAGAGATGGTTTAAAGCTCTCAGCTTTCAAACTTACCACTTTCTGAATAATGAAAATTGTCGAGGAACTTTAGACATTCGTCGAGACCAGCAAAAATTGTAAATTCTCCATGAAAAGGATTGGAGCGGAAAAACAGGTCGAAAACACTCTGGTCTCCAATTTTACCAGATTTCCAGTACGCATATGCCATTGTGATTTGATATAAATCTGAAAAGAAGTAAAATTTGTTTAATGTTTTTTTTATTCACTTGGTTTAAAGTTTATTTATGAGCATAATCTAACTGCTAATATGGTTTTTCAATTTTTGTACGTAGTCAGAGGGTTCCGATATTATAAGAAAACATTATGCTACATTTGTACTTTATATGCATTATTCGCATTTATGCTCCACCAAGTTTTAGGCTGGATTTCCGAGAACCGGACAGCATAGATCATCTTAAAATTAAGCAGAAGAATTCCAACATGCTCACAACGAAAGTAGTTAGAAGGCAATTGGACGCCGCGTTTGCCAGATTCTCTTTTAAAGACGTAAACTTGCTCCGTTTTCGAAGAAATTTAGTCCAATGATATGTCCTGCGCAAAAACTGCAGCAGCCAATAACAGGCTGTGTTTTTAAAAGTTCAAATGTGATAATTTTGATTATAAATAAAATCTTCTTCGTAACTCAAAATAATTTTTTTATTTTTTTCATACTTTCGCAAGACGTGGTACTGGTTTGGATTTCAAAATGGGACCCCTTGCTTTGTAGGAAAAAGCAATTAACCTTTTTGCCACTGTACCCCAATATTTATATCTATACACATATGCATCTACTTCCTTCGCACAAAGGAAAGGAATAGAATCCGGATGGAAATATTTTGAGAAGCTTCTCATAACACTTTTAATTTTGGGTAACAAACTAAGCGAGAGGTTCCTGGTTAAAATCCCGCCCCCTACCACCTTAAAGTTTTTATTCGTTACCCCACCTCTTGTGAAAAAAATGTATCCTTTCGCACAAAATGGTTTGAGAAAACTAAGCTTTAGGTCCTAAATGGGCTGTTTATGCCTTATAGTTTTACTATTTTACTTTATAGACTCACCCCAATATAAGGATCATAATTAAAAAGTATATTGATTCCACAGGGATTTGTGTTGGTTGAAAGTATTCGATAGATAATACTCAAATCTAAAATCGGTAACTAGAATTTCGTAAGACCTACGTACTCACAATCGGGGACATGTACGAGAGAGAGCAGAGACACGAATAAGATGTCCATATGAATTCACCGAAGAGTTTCCAATACAAGTTGATGTGCACTAAGGAAGCGTCTTAGCCCTCGACCCGCCTTATTTAATACTCACTTTATAGGGCACTGAGTGCCAACGTACACGATGACTTAAAATTTTACAGTAGGGTTAATTATTTTGCCTATTTATTGCTGCCCTCTATTATCTGCTTAAAGAAAACTTAAGCAACGATAGACGACGTAGATCACCATGTTAGATACTGAATATTTTTTGTGGTCAAACCGCCGAATTCCACAGGCGTACCAGTAGGGATACAAAGATGTGGGAGGGTTATGATCTCTGTAATGCCGATCAATACCTCATCGATAAAAGAAGAAAAGAATTGAAAAAAAATTATACAATTTATTTTGACCTATTTTTTAGTCATTGCAAAGAACTTTAGTGAATTCGAAAAGTGAAAAAGTATTCACGTAAAGAAGAAGTGAATATTCGATAAGCGATGATAAAATTTCTGACATCATAATAAAAAAGTCATCAAACTGGGTTATGTATCATTGATATGCATAAAGATGGCCTGACCCTGAACGTGAATTTTATCGTGCAGGTAAAATACATTAAAAACATTTCTTCATACCACAATTTTCTGCAATCATCTTAGGAATTTATTAATTAAACTCAAGCGTTTGAATATCTGCATATTTCTGTGTGACAAGTATATGTATTTTTAAATAGATAATCACTGCTTTTAAGTATTTTTTTTTATAATGTTAAGAGAAAAGAAAATTAATTCATTTATCTGCGAAGTGTTAATTTGCCAACACATTCGATACACGTGCATCTACATAAATTTTTGTTGTGATAATCTTAAACATGTATAAATTTAATCAAATTTGTCATTTCTATTTGTTCATTTATTAATTTTCAACAAGCTGTGCTACAATATTTTATAACTTGTTTTTCATCAAAGAATATGATGACTTTAGATTGTCTGCTCTGACTCTATTTATTTCCATTATTAGGTGTTATAAAAATAAACATTTAAATTGGATTAACTTTCTTGATATCTTGATCTATGCACATACAAACCTACACTACATTCTTACGCAGATTAGAAAAAAAAAAACACGTTTTGTTAGTGCAGTTTAGTCT
This sequence comes from Ferdinandea cuprea, assembly GCA_963576555.1. Lineage (NCBI taxonomy): Eukaryota > Metazoa > Arthropoda > Insecta > Diptera > Syrphidae > Ferdinandea > Ferdinandea cuprea. The sequence continues at coordinate 31,173,384 of OY754958.1, forward strand.
TTATTTTAAAAAATTTTCAAGAATGTTAAAAGAAACTTTTGATTCCAGCCCTTATATTCGAGTTTATTTGAATTTACAACGCGCACAAAAGGGATTTACGATATCCTTATAATGAAGTGACAGTGTGGGCATTAAGGAAATGGAGATAGCGATGCACGTTGGTTTTAAATATCTGTAAACTGTAATGTGCAGAAAAAACAGAGCATGGTAGGGAATTCCACATTCGTAATGTACGGTTAAGAAATTAATTCTTTTGTTAACTGTACGTCCGAATATATGCTTAAGTGTTAACTCTATTGGGGTTGAATTGCTGTAGAGGTGGAATGCAACTGGCTATTTCTTTCGAGCACCTGGAAATAACGGTAAAACAACGACAGGCAGGAGACATTGCGACGATGACTCAATGAGTCAAGCAATTTCGCGATGTCTCTATCACCTATAAGTTTAATCGCAGGTTTTTAAATCCTATAAAGTAGCTCTAAATATGTTATTGGTGCACCAGACCAGATATGAGCGTTGTACTCAAGTTTAAAGAGAATAAATGCCTTAAAAATTCGAACCAGATCAGAAGCGTTAAAATATTTCTTGCATCGCTCGAGTAAGCCTAGACATTTGGCAGCGGTCTTGGCGGCGTCAAATATGTGGTCGTTCCAAATCCAAAAGAATGAACCACAATTAAAATTCAGTAAAATTTTGAAATTAAACAAAGAATTTATTTTAAGACATTTGATCCGCATGAAATAACACGATTATGTCAATAAAGGTAAAGTACATACATTGTATTGTAAAGTTTGTTTATAATCAATAATATCATTGTGAAGTCGGGTGACATATATTATTTTTAGATACCCTTAACATTAACGAGTGGAGAAAAGAGTTGTTGCAAATGTCACGACGATGTTGAAGTGAATCATTGTGATCTTATAAGCTTTATCGCTCGGTTTTTTATTGTATCCAGCCGTAGTAGTTTTGTATTGACTTTTATACTTAGGGGTCACATTTAAAGTTTTCCGCTCGGACTGTGACCACGTTCGTTGTCTGACGATTGCAGCACTGGAGTCATTAAGTACGATTTTAATTTTAACCACTAGGTCCACGATGTTACACAAAAAGAGTATTTTAAGCAGGTTACATATTAGGTTAATAATTTAACGATTCTATATAGTAAGCGATGATTCGCATTGAAGTACCATATTTAATTAAATGTAAAAAAGATGTTATTACCCAACACAACAACACCTCCACTGGCTTATTTCGTTTTCTCAAATTCATGTGATTTTTTAAACGTACCTTGAATGAGGAATACAGCTTATGCAATATATGGGAATGCCAACATCTCTTTCTCATCCCCCTGCTAAGGACTTAACACGTTAGTCTTTGTAATTGTTTGATGTTTATTATTCATGATCGCTAAAAATGGATCAGATGATAAGTTCTAAACAACAAGATTTTTAAATTTATCGTATACATTAGTATACTAAAGAGATAGTTATTGCAATCGTGGGGAAAAATTGAGTATGAGGTATGAAATTACGACTATAGAGAAGTCCAAAAAGTGGGTCTAACAATGCCGTCCATCCTTCTGTCTATATAGAAGCCGTATGGCGAAAGATTTGCTTCAAAATTAGTATTTAAAGTGTTTGGGGCGACATCTTGCGGCGTTGTTTTTTGTTTTGCCTTTCTTTATCATTTTAAATAAATGTACCCGTCAAACAAATTTGCTTTAAATAACTAATAGCAAGTGTTTTCACAAACGGTCCGAACGATTTTGGGTTGTTTTTGTATTTTAGATACATGTCTAAAAAAAATATCGAATGAAAGTACTTTATAAAAACCCAAATACATCAAAATAAATAGTTCAATACAGGGAATTAAAAAAAAAGACTTATTTATATTTTATAATATTAAGTTGAACAAATCTGCGTACTTTTGAAATATTTTTTTTTTTCTATATATCCTTTTAAATCTAGTATGCAAAATAAAAACAAAATCGTTGTTTAAGAATCAAAAATGAATCTCATGTAACGAGAAAGTTTCGTAGGACGCAGTCGTGCACTTTATTTTGTTTGTATTATATCCTAACACCTTTAAACCTGAATCACTGCAAGATAATATTATGTCAATAGCCTTCTATCTACGTTTTCTTTTGGATGTGGAGGAAAATCATGATAAGCAGCTTTGATTGTTGTTTCTGGATGTTTACCATTTTATATTTGTTTTATAGAGTTAGAAAGGTTATCCCAGAGCAATTTGTTAGATAAGCTTCGGGTTATGTAGACTAGACGCCAACATTGATGTCAAATAATGAAAAAATATTTTTTTATAATCATTGTTATTAAATTGTACGATTTTTTTGGTAGTTATATGTCTCTATTAAATATGTACAGAAAATAATGCATTTGACGTAATTATATTAGCATAAGACAGATGGCTTGGTTAATCTAAAAACAGAGTACAACGCATGTCCTTTTAGCCATTCAGCCTCTGCCATCAGGACATTGCTTGTAATGGTGTCGAGAGCAGGACTACTTATAACTCTCTAAGATTCTACTTCAATATAAATATGTCTCGAGTTATCACGTGCAGAACAAGATTATAGAAATGTGAACTTTATTCGCCTAAAATAAATTATTATTATGGTAATGATCAAATATGTTATAATATCATAAAATGATAACCAATCAAAAAGTAGTGGCGGATATTTATAGTCAAATAAAATACCCACTCTTTAGCACTAATTTTAAGCACGTGATAAAGTAAAAAAATTGTTTTTCATAATGCGAACCTACTTATAGAACAAATAAAGTTCACTTTATCGTTATCAGTAAAAAATAAATTTAAATTACCCTAAAATTAATTTTGAATATTTAGCGTGGAGTTTGAATTTTTAACATTAAAATGGTGATTGAAAATAAAAGTTTATATACCTACCTACATATTTTTGAAATTTTTATTTTATTAAAATAATGTATTTCCAAACTGATCCGATTTTTTTCATTTTCTTGTGCTTTTCCGTGCTGATCTAGTTTCACATTACTCATTAAGCACGACCGTTAACCCTGCTAGACAGCAGCAAAGTTACATTATGCTGAAATAGCTTTAATTTAAAAAAAAAACTGAATTTATAATGAAGAGGTTTTTTTTTGTTTAAAACGAATTTTCTCTCCCTTTCAATTTTTTTTCATGCCTAAATCAATTTAAATGTCTATGCTATGTCAATGTCTAAACTATAAATTTATATTTAGTTATTTTAGCGTCAAAAAATGTAAGTAAAGCAATGCATTTGATGACTGTTTGCAATTGGTTTTCAAGCCTGATTGCATAAAGAGAAAGTTTTTCCCTTTCTTTTATTTACTGTTGGCCATTTTTCGTTCAATTTTTATCCAGCGTTAAAATATATATAAATATTTCAAAACGTTAAATGTAATATTAATAATGAAGTATAAATAATTATGCAGATGGTGCCTGTTAATTAGGAAAATTAACGGTTTCGCAGATTCTATCTACACGGACACGAAACTTCACCCACGAGACTCGAGAAAAAAAAAAAGTAGTTCAGTAGTTCAAAAATCAAATATTCCGTATCGAATCTAACCGATTTACTAAATATTTGGGAAATTTATTATTTAGAGGAAGTCGGAAATCTTCTTCATTTTTAAGTGGTCCAAATACATATATACATTTCAAATATCTGCAAATTTGAGTTGTACCTAAAAAGTTTGAAAATTCATAAAATTAAACTCAGGATGGCTATTAGATAGATAAGTCATCTTGTATTGCAAGTAGGTAAATATCATTATATTTTCCGATTGCACAGACCAAATTTATCATTACTTTCATTAATCATCACAGTCAATCGATGGAGTCGCACCGCTCCTCTTTTACTTTCGATATTTATTATTTTCAAACACTTAGGTATTTGAAGATATTTTTGGATACACACGCTGTGGCATTCGTGGGAGGATTCTTAAAATTCACACTCACAAACATATTGACAGAAGTAAAAAAAATGTTTGTCTGAATTGAGCACTAAACTATTTAAAACACACAAATCCTAAAGCAGGCGGAACGATGCAGTCAGCTTATAATTTTGTAAATAAAAGTACGATAACCCCAAAAACGTACTAAAAATAAGACTGGCATTTAAGAAACATTTTGCAACCAAAAAATGCACAGCAAATCGAAATAAAAACACACTACCTGGTCGGTCGTAAAATACGCAAATATTTTGAAATTATCAGCGAGAGTATTTCATTCATGTTATGGAAAAATACTCAGCATATACGACTGCGATACACTAACGACAATAGGACAAAAGGCTAACAACGTACAAGAAGAAAACATAAACACTATCGGGTAGTTTACCGTTGCACATTGCAATCGAAAACTTTTTGCCAAAAGCTTATCGAAAACATTACGTTGCGCCATAGCAAAGAGTAAACAGAAAAAAAAATAATAATAATAAAAACATTGCACCGGCTACCATCATTCGAATGAGGACAGCACAAGTATGCTTCTTCTGAATGGAGCTATGGATGACGGCATGACTGCTATTTTTAACCCACCTGTTAGTAATGGCTGCACAATTCCATTCTGGTTGAGACGACTACGGTCATTGCCCATCCCCTCGGCGGGCTTATAGTTCAAAAGTCGATCACACATTTTTGCCACTCACTTCGCGGAACACTGCAGTTTTATTTAATTACGAAAAAAGCACTTGATCTCTTCGGAACGTCAATAGAAACTGAATGGGTTCCCGAACCCAGAGATACAACCCCTAAACGCACTACTGTATTCCACTTGTGAAATATAAAAACCGAAAAATCTGCGCTATCACTGTTGCCGATTCGAACTGAGTTGTTTTAGTTAATCGCTTGGAATTCAAATTCTATGGATGATCACTCTTTTGCCGTCACCGCCAGCTGCTAGACACAGATTGAGATTTTTCTTGACGACACGTTCGAGTTATATTGGTGTTCCTTCAAATATCTGTGGTAATAAACTCGGTTACTTTGGTAGCAAGAACTCACTATTGATTACACATGTGAGTTGAAGGTTGCATGAAGGTCGGGAGTATTGTAGTTGCACAGCGGTAGCTTGTTTGTTAATGGATTGAAACTAAAACTGAAACTGCCTATCGTGTGATAAAATTAGCTGGTTAATTGAGCGAGATTGTGTATTTGTATGATGGTTTTTCGAAATGGGGCGAATTCCACTTGATAAGGATTTTATATTTGTTTTCGTTTTATGCCTAGGGATTGTATAAAAACCGAAAGTTGATTACAAATAGATGATCCCACCAAAAAAAGTTCCCACAAACTGACGTTTACTACGATGACTTTTGTGAAATGACTCTTGATAAGAACAGACAGGCAACTTGAGAAGGAAAAATATTAAAACAGCTGTTACATGATATTGTACTAAAAGAAGGCAAGGTAGTGTGATTCAATTTTCGAAATTAAAAAAACTTAAAACAAATAAGCTGTAATAAAATTAAAAATAAATATTTGCAATTAAAGAAAACAAAAAATTAATTATTATTTTAAATCGAATTTGGAAAGGAAAAAACTATAAACAATAAAATAAATGTACTTTAAAATAAAAAATATATATATGAAAATTAATGCAAAATGAAAATTGAACTCTTGAATATGAAAAGATATAAGCTGTAATAAAATTAAAAATAAATATTTGCAGTTAAAGAAAACAAAAAATATTTATAAGAAATGTTTAAAAAATAAAAAATCTGTCTGACACACAAATTCCAAAATATTTTCTTATAAGATGACTAAAAACCTGTTAATTGACTTAGTTATGGAAAACACATTCAGTCAAACCCCAAAAATATAATAATAATATGTTAAAATCATAAAAAAACAAAATTCCTCCAAACTATTTGATCTCTCTCAGATCTTCGAATGCTCCATCTATAATATGTATGTGAAGGGAAAATGTCTAAGAATTTGTATGTTAACAGATACAGTACTTAAGTAAATCGATCGTCTAATTAATTGTCATAAACATAAGTTCTCTTTTCAGTCACAGAAAATCCGATAAGTTTAAATATGGTTACGCCTAGTAACTGCAGCATTATTTTTTAAACGTATTATAAGGTGTTCATGACGTTATGAACGTTTTAAAATAAATTGTTATTTATAAAACATATATTATTATTTTAATTAAACGTGTTTATATTTGGAAACGTGCCATTGCATAAGTGTTTTAATATAGAAAAGCCATTTGCTCTTCCGATTTTTCTGACATGCTCAAATTTGTGTTCCCGACAAGCGTACAATAAAATAAAAATGTCGAATGGGTTTTTTTCCTTAAGTACACACACAATAAATGAAGTACAATAGATGTAAAAAGTTATAATGCGAAAAATAATTCTCATGTGTGATACGAGAGTTAATATTCACATATCACATTCAGTAGTTAAAGTTGCAAAACAATTTGTTGTTTAAATGCCGCTTAAATATTTTGACACTGTACAACTACTTTAATTGGCTGAAGAATATTTAATTTATTTTAGTATGTAGAAAAAAAGAATATTTGACAAAACACAAAGCATATTTTGAATTTGGTATTTTGGCGAAGTTTTTTCCCCGCTTATGTAAAATTGTCATTTGAGCAGTTAGCAGGTTTGAACGCTAAGCCGACGATATGCGTATATCTCTTAATTATTAGGGAAAACATTTATATATTAGCTCATGTAGTGCATACAAAATAGTTTATTAGCATAATTAATAAATTACATGGATGCGATATAATTAGTAGAAGAACTGTGTCAAATTGTTCTGTTTTCACAAAAGAACAAACAGAGAAAATTTTTAAATTGAGTTTATATATTTTCGTCTGGCTAAGCATCGATGGCGGAATCGTAATGGGAAATGCTTAATTTGTTTTCTATACACATAACTGAATGTATTTACCAAAATCCCGTTGTAAAAAAATAAATATTTATTTACATTATACAGACTAAATACATGCTTTACACTATTGATAGCAGGAACTTCGAGGTAGGTAAAGAGTTTATCTACTTCAGTGTAATTATCAACTCCACGAGTGACAGCGTGATGGAGATCCGACGAAAAATAACCCTAGGAAACTGCTGCATTTACGATTTGGCGAAACAAATGGGTTCAAAACTGCTAACTCGAAAGACAAAGTGTATGCTCTGTAGAACCTTTATTCGCCGAGTGCTGGACAATAAGCAGGAAAGAAGAGTAAATACAAGGCTTCTTCGAAAGAAAAATTCTTCGACGGATATTTGGTCCTGGGTGCGATAAAGTCGAACGGAGAAGAAGATACAACCAAGACAGAGGTCTAGAGCTGTACCAAGATGTGGATGTAGTCCACAAAGCTAAAAATCATCGACTACGTTAGCTCAGCTCAATACATGACCCAGCCACCTCAGTCGTTGGACCTTAACTTTCCTGGCTAAGCCGATGTCGCTGTACAGCCCGTATAGTTCGTAGTTGTGTCTCCTCCTCCATAACTTCTATTCAGACGGAGCCAAAAATTACTTTAAAAAATTTCCTCACAAAACAACCAAAAGTGGCCTCATCCGCTTTTGATAGAGTCCATGCCTCTGCACCATAGAGAAGAACTGGGATTATTAGGGTCTTCTAAAAGGTCACTTTAGTAGTTCGAGAGAGGACTTTGCTATTCAATTGCTTTTTTAGCCCAAAAAGTTGTTCTTCGTTTAATCTCAGCGCTGCTATCATGGTCGTCTGAGTTCATTGCGGAGCCTAGGTAGACAAAGTCCTTGACAAAAGTTATATCTGTCTATACTGACATTCTGTCCGACACGACGGTATTGGGTGTCCTTTCTTGATGACCGCCTAGTCAAATCTACGTAAAGAAAATGCATTTGGGATCGCACCTTTTAGACGTGATCAAAAAATTAATGAAAATTGTATGAAACTGAGCAAACCGTCATTATGGTCGTAGCAAGCAATATGTAGCACGTATTTATGTACCTGATCGTTCATGGCAAGTTAAGTCTTAGTTGCACCATAAACCAATGTTTATCCAGAGAAATGAAACGCGTACATCAATATTATTTTCATTTATTTATTAATACAATATATATATATATATAGAAGAGTATATATATATATTTGTATATATAAGGAAACATTTACAAGTTTTGTTTTCTCGCAATAATAATTATTTATAATAAATCATCGATATAATAAAGTTTTTTTTCTTATTTTCTTTTATTTAAATAAATGTAAAACTAACAAAAAAAATTATGTATATTTGTTTAGAATTTGTTTCTTTAAAAAAATATAAGAAAAATAAAATATATTTTGTTGCTGTTTACTATTTTCTAATCTATGACAAAAGAAAAAATCTCTTAAAAAATACTTTTGTTACTTCTTTTAACTTTAATTTTTATTACACATTTTTTATTAATAACTCGAGATAGTAAAAATTAAGATAAAAACAAAATATATAGATCTATAGGACAGAATGTTAGAAATTAAGAGATTAAATTGCACCATCACCTCTAGAATAAAATATTAATATTTAGTTTTCTTTTTTTTTTATTGATATTATCTAAGATTAATTAATTTATCTAAAAAAATGCTTATATTTATATTATATATATATATATATATAGATTTATTTGCTTTTAAATACTCAATACTCTTATTAATTTTATTTATTTTTATTTGTTAATATGCAAAAAGCCTGTAAAAAAGTATACAAAGGATATTTCTGAGGTTTTCTTTTTTATTTATTTATTCTCTTTAGTTTACTTAGTTTGTTTTCATTTTACATTTAGTTTTAAAATTAGTTTATGTATTTGTATAGATTTTTGTTTGTTTGTTAAATACAACAGAAATAACTAAATAACATTTATTTGTTTTGTAGAAAACGATAAATAAAAAATGTTTAAAATATGATTTAAATTAATTTAAATTTCGTCTGTTTGTTTATGGATTTATAAATATTGTGTGAGCCACTATCAAAAGTTTTTTTTAGTTTTAGATTTTAGCAAAAAGAAAAACGCTCTTATTTACACTTTATGTCTGATACACTTCATTTTACCGCTTTTTGTTTCGCTTTCGAGGGTTTTTTTTATTTTTTCTTACTTAAGTTTTGTGCTGGACACCATCAACTAGACTGATGGGCATCCTTTCGTCACTAAATGATATTTACACAATTATCTTTATTCTGAATTTAACAAATTTCAGAATTTTTGTTTTTAAGTAATATTCTTATTTAAACAGTACTCGTATATAGACAGTCAATGATCCGGGGACACCTGGTGTTGTGATATATGTATTTGAATTTGTGTCACGAATTTGTTTTTACATTCTTTATTTTGTTTGTTTCTTAAATATTCTTAAAAACTAATGATGATAATGGATATGCGCGAAAGAAGACGGTTCACAATTTGTTACAGCAGAGATCGGAGTTGTTGCAAACAAACAAAGTAAAAAGATATAGATATGCATATCGCGATCTGTACCGTATTTAGACACAAGGATATTGAGATTTTGGGTTTAATGGATGGCTTAGACTTATGAATGTTCAATTTTCACTTACAATGCATATTCTTTTTTGCAAATGTTAAACACTTCATTCAAATTTTAGAACTATATATAATATATATACACATATATGGCATTTACTATAAATAAGATCGTATAACAAATGGCATACAACAATTTCACGTCAAAGAACCTATTTCAAAGGAATTAGAGCGCAGTTGGTATTTTGCCGTTCAAAAGAAAAGAAGAATACCAATCGACACAGGAGAACGATTTAAGTCCGCAGAAGTGTATTTAACGATCATCAGTTTTAAATTGCATGTTTGTTCAGATATCATTTAGCATCAAACTAATAAACTTAATATTTGAAAGGTATCATGCGCGATATAAACAAAACCAAAAGCAAACTTTGATATTTAACAAAACATTTAATGAGTCTAAAGAATTGCAAAAAATTTCAACAGAAAATCAAAATGAATGCTGCTCAGAAAATAGACAAACATTTCCACATATTTATGAAAACACATCCCTTTTCTTAAAAGTTAAACCCAAAATTCATCAGAAGAAAAACACCTTGTAGGAATTGTGAAAAGCTTCTTGGCTTATTTTTAAGCGTAAGCTTTTTCGGAAACTAAATGAAATGCATAAAATATTCACATCTATTACTTTTAACCTACGACAATGTATTAAATATATCTTCTTTTTTTTGTATTATTATTATTTACACTAAATTTCACTTAAATTATATATACTCGTAGATTGCACCAAATTAAAAATGTTATTTCAATATTTACTTATGATATGCGATTTATTTTATATATATGAATTATTTTTATTGTTTGTTGTTATACTTTGTTTTAAGTTAAATTGGCGAAATAACGATAACGAAAAGTTGTACGGACTTAGTTTAATAAAAACAAACAATAATACAGCAAGACGATCACAAAGTTTATGTTCCTTGATATTGAATGAAGATGTTTGTGCCCTAAATTCGGTTCGCTTTTTAATCGTCTTGCCGATTACTACCTACTAAATCTTACAACTTCTTCTTCCCTTTTTATTATTATGTTCTGTTTCTAATTCTAATTGATATCGAATTTTTTTTTTCTTTTTTTCTCTTCATTAAACATACCTACATATTCCTTTCTTTCGAATTATAAAGGACGTTTTTTTTTCTTCTCTATACAATACAACCGTTTATTTTTGAGACCTTCGAATGAGGATTTGAAGGCGCGGAAAAGTATTACACACAAATTCTTTTTATATGACGTCGAAATGAAATGCAAAAATTGATTTTTATGACACTTGATAAAAAAAAGACACTTATTTACCGATGTAAAAAAAACAAAAAAAAAAGAAACAAATAATAACCATTAAATGTTTTATAATGCTGATTAAAAATGGAAATGTTTTTAGGAAGACTTAATTTCAATTCTCATTCGACTGATGATGAGCTTTTCTTTCTTGCACTGAGACATACATTTAGAATGAATCCTTTGGAATATGCTAACGCATTTTAGTAATATATTTACTAATAAAAATAAAACAAACAAAAAAATAATAATATTCTTAATTGGGAGAAACTAAACTCATTCCTAGTGTCTTTTTTAGTGGGCTTGCCATTTAAATTTAGATTCCATGAGCCATTGCTGGCCCTTGGAGTAGTCACAGGGCCGAAGCAGTGGCATACTGGCATCATTACGGGATGCTCGCTGCAGGCAATTGCCAGTATTTGTGTGCCGAATTGTTTTATCCTAAAAGATCCAATAAGAGTTATATGCGCATACGTTTTACTCATTGATTTAAATTACCTCTTCATCATAAAGCCATTCTTGGTTTCCACCCATATTGTGGCATCGAACCATATTTACTGGCCCGCTGGCGCTTGATGCGTCTAGACAAAGATCGTCTGACATGATTTGTTGTCGCTTTGTGTATGCGAACACTTGATTGCCACCCAAGCCGTGGCAGTAACTAATACCGATCTTCTCGTTATATTTACGACCCATAGTGTCGAGGCAGGTTTCTGTTTCAGAGTTACGAATCTAAAAATAGGAAATTAAGAAAATTTATTTTAGTCTTGAACATTTTTTTTTATTGTGAATGGTTCAGCGTGGTTAGTGCGTTGGACTACTGATCAAATGAATATTGGTTTGAATGACAGAAACCTTTTTTTAATCTTTGTGTATGTGTTAGCATAAATTATGTTTTATACGCATATATAAATATTACATGAGAGATATTCTCACTCTTATATGTATATATGCATCTGCGGTTATATTAACTATTCTAATATGCAAACCCGTACCAGTTTCTTCTTTATAATGGTATTATGTAATGTGAATTGGTACTCTAATAAATTTACAACGAGGTCAAATTAGAATAGTAGGGTGGTCAATAGAGTGTTAAAAGCGATTATATGAAAACACATTTTTTGTCTATCAAAATCAACTCCTTTTACTCAGCTCCTCGTTGGTGAATCCTGAGTGCATAGCGGCGTTCGCAATTTCATGAAAGTGATATCCATATAAGAGCTGTGTCGACACATTTGAATCGAAGGCCTTTTTCCTTGCGCGCTATCAAGTAACTTCTTTAATCATGTTCTTGAGCAGATAGTTGTTCTTGAATAAAATGAGGGATGGGGGTTTGCAAAGTTGAAATAGTAGGAATGTTGTTATTATTTGTTAGATTTGAAGTAAAAAAAAACGTATCTTTTCAAACAAATAAAACAGTGTTCGTTACTGTATCAATTTAAAAATAAATTTATATTTCGTTAAATCCTTCCTTGCCATTTCTGACTTCTGGGAATTTTTGCCCAATCCTTCCAGTTTTAAATTCGAAGTCTCAAAAATCAAGTGATAATATGGGATGGCCTAAGATATAGGCATTTATGGCAAATTTTTATATATCATAATTGGTGCCAAAAGAGTTTTGATCAATGTCAGCCTAATATTCTTTGGTAAACATATGTATATTAATTGGCTATAAACACCTTAGACCCCCAGACACGCAAGCAGGCAAGCTTCAAGAATAATTTTTAAAGTGTGGCAATACGTTGACGGCATTATATATAAGGAATATGCTTAAAAGCAATTGGACAAAGTTTGAAAAAGAAATTGAAGCAAAAAAAAAAAAATGTTGTTTATAAAAAGCGGGAACATTTTCAGAACAAAATAACAGTTCGCGGAACATATGGCATCCCAATTACCAATATTAGAAGACAGGTTTCCCCTCTATAGGTACAAACATAATTTAAACTGGTATAGATCAAAAATATAGATGTTTTAAGAATGCAAAGAAGAAACGTGTACCGAAGATTTAGATTGAATCTTAAGTAAAAAGAATCATTTGATTGTCCCGACCCCCCCCTTAAAAACTCGGGTGTACATGAAATATGTTATTGCAAGAATATTAATAACAAAAATGTAGAAAAAACGGAGTTCCGTTCATTGTCCACAAAAACCACTTCAATTTATATAAAACTTACCTCTCCCAAATAGTAGTAATCCAATGGCATTAAACTCTCTGGATAGACGTGTTCCAAATACCATTTGAAACTCTTACACTTCAGACGCTCACGAAGTGCTTTTCTTTCGCTTACATCACCAGCTGAAGCTTTTCTCGCACCTAATATTCATCGATTTAAAAGTAAAAAAAAAAACATTAATATTGAATTACTAAAACATAAAAAAAAACTAAGTAACATTAACATTTTTACAACATGCACAAACCATGTGAATGGACGTGTATAATTATGTGTGTTTTTTGTGAAATACATAAATAATATGTGTATATAATTGTTGTGTATAAATATGTGATGTAGTAAATGAATTAAAAAAAAAACTAAATAAAAACATATAACAAATAATTAATGTAAAACATTTGTTTTTTGTGCTCATGGTGATGGGGGTTGTTAATCGATTAATAACATAAACATCGACGAAACAAAACAAGTTAACATAAAATATATACCAAAACCAATTAAAAAAACCGTATATAAGGGACCTTAATTCAAATAACACTGGCATTGTTGACTTCGCAACAAAGTTTTTGAAAGATAACTGAATTGATATTAAACAAATTTTGAAGAAATACTATACTCTTATAAAAAAATATCAAATTTAGTGATCGGTCAAATTACGACAGTGTTAATTGTCAAATACTAAACGAAAAGAAGAAAACAAATGATAACTAGTAAACCCATATGTTGATTCTAATGTTGGGGACATTACAGGACAGTTTTAAAAATGCTGCGCATGCGTTTTCACTACAAACAACTCTACATTCACCATAATAGATTTACACTACCGAGCAAAAGATTTATGAACTACTTCTTTCTTTTTCGCTGGATATTGTTATTAACTTGAGAAACTTGTTCATAATAATAAATAGATCTTAATTTCGCTAATTATGATCTGGAATCGAGCTCACATTTATGGTGAATACCATTCGCCAACTAGCAAGCTAAGAATGTAGCACATTGGAAGGCTGCAGTAAAATGAAAGGGTTATGAACCCTACATTTATTTTGATTATTTTTTAGGAGGCTTTTAGCTACTTGCGACGGCTGCGTGATTCGTAAGAGCATAGATAAAATATATTTACATATATGCAAAATGTAAGAAAAACTTCCATGATTTTTGATTTTATGCAACTCATTTCTGTAAAGTCATGCGTCTTTTGATGCATGCTTATTGTTTGTGGTAAGATAAAATAATTAATTTATAATAATTAATTTGGATCCAATCCAAAATTAAAAATTCCGAATTCAAGGGGTTATCATCCAATGATTTTATGAAAAAATAAGAAAATTCTTTTCTGCATTATGTACAGATGATGCATTATAGTGGTTCATAGGTTTTGCTCGGCAGTTATTTAATCTCATTGTTTTTTGTTATTTAATTGTTAACCTGGGTAGAAACTGTAGTAAAACTCTTTCCAATCGTCCAGCCAAACTTCAACCAAACGAGCATTATTATGATTAACAATTTCCGTTGTACCACCAGGAAATGTGTATGGCGTTGATTTTCTAAACACATGACCAACTCGTGAGCATGGTATTATTTCTAAAAAGCCGCCACACATCCAAATCTATCACACACATTATGTTTTATGTAGGTGTTGCAGTTCAAAAAAAATGTTCGTTTATAGCAATTTTTGCAATATTGTTAAGCGTTTTTTTTAAAGTGTTAGCAATATTATTAGTTTAATGGAAAGTACAAGTCGTCCCAGTGTGAATGCATAAAAAGGAAATAAAAATAAATTGAAACATATTTTTAGTTAAAAAATAGATTTTCATTAAGGTTTTTTTTTTATAAAACGAAAATGCGACAATCATGCTGTTAGAAGGAGGAGGATAAGAGGATAGATATTTTGCGTTTGTTGACATTTGCATTGATTTTGTTTCGAAGAAGACAACTTCCCTTCTTTGATCTACTGTCGACCAGGGTCATATTGCACTAAGGACTTATGACCAAGAAATTTACCATGGAATTTGAAAGATATGGTGGCACCGTCAAAATATTTGTACAAGATTTATTTCACTTTTGAAAATACCATACCACTTATTCTATACAATTGTGTGTCACTTCCACACGATGTTAAAACTTAGAAAACGATAACATATTGCTAATATTTAAATCTGCAGAAGTTATTTCTATCAACGGAGGACAATAGGTTTAGAATGTGCGGGTTGTACCAAAATTCCAGGATAAATTATGGGAAACAAAAACAAGAAAGTTAGCTCAATGTTTGTGGTAAAACACGTTCTTATTTATCATAGCAATACTTCCTTTTATCTGTCAATAGAATAGTTTGCGTGGGTGCAGTGGCTTAGTGGTTAAGTGCACTGGACCACTAAGCGAGAGTTCGCTGGTTCAAATCCCGACCTGTACCATATGAACGTTTTTATTTGCTGTCCCGCCTCTTGCGAACGTCGACAAACATCGAAGAGTAAGAACAGTCATGAGAAGCTTCTCAAAAATGAATTGCAGTTCGGAAAGGTCCCTTCCATTCGTGTCAAAAAATGTATCTTCGCACACATAGTGGTTGGAGAAGCTATGCTTTGGGTCCTGTATGGGCCGTTTACACCTAATATTTATTTTAGTATAGTATGCAATACCAATTTTCTTCAGCCATGGTGTGAAAGAATAACATTCGAACATTTAACATTTTGCAATATGAAATAAAAACAAGGTAAAATAATACTTGTACAGTTTATAAAAATGGCCACACGTGAAAACTTACCATGGTCCAAGCACTTTAAAATCTCGCATTGACATCGCTTGTACGTCCTTTAATCTACACTTAGTTGTGAGTTTTAACTCTTTATTTGATTTTTTAAATGCGAAGATAATACAAAAGATAACTGAATGTACTTGAAAGCAGTCTGTATTAAACCAACCTTTAACCACTCCATTAACTATCTTTAAACAATATTCAACAAAAAGTAATACTGACACGAATAGACAGACTGTACCATATGAACGTCATCCATCGACCCCTTGTACTGTATTGTAGAAATTTACTTATACTTATACTTATACGTAGAAAATATTTAATAAGCTACCCGTATATTTTTGTTACCCTTGGGTAACCTTACCAGCACCGTAAAAATCTTACTGTTTATTGCCAATTTAAATATACAAAACGAATATTTATTATCTACCAACCAATAGATGGAATTTAGGTCAAGATTTAATCTAGCCGCGGGTTTCTGAAAACCCAAACAGTTACCTTACTAAATAAATTATTCAATGCAAAAGTCAAAAGCGCCCCGAAGGATTGTTGATTCGGTTCGAAAACAAATCAAATATTAAACAAAATAAGTGAACCAACCTTACTCTCAACAATAGGTGAAGGTTATTTATATTTTTTTTTTGTTTTTTTAAGTAGATATGGCATATTTTTTAATTGATTAAATTTCAGCAGGAATTTTAAACATGTCTCTGATTCTCTTTAACAGTGCTTTCAAATGAGCGCTCAATTAACTGTTTTCCTCAACTAAAGTGATCCCAAAAACAAAAAGCCTAAAGTTAATTTTTAGTATAAATCACCAAAAAAAAAAAATGAATAATAAATTAAAATTAAAAACAAAAGTAAAACTCAATTAGTAACGTTAAACAAAAATATAAAAATAAGTTCACTGAAAATCAAATGATAAGTCTTAAAAAAGCTTCTTTTTTTAATTTGTTAATCACAACAAAAATATAGAAATAAAAATGTAAACCAACTCAAATTGACTTAATAAAACTCTCCAATGGATGAGCACAAAATTCAATGTTTAGAGAGAAAACTTTGTTCTTAAAAATTTTTTTTGTGTAGTTTTTAGGTACTAGTTTGTTTTTTTTTTTATATTAAGCGAACCTGTGCTCATTGCATAGTAAAAATCTCTCCATTCGTCCAACCAGACTTCAGCCACTCGTGCGGCATTGTGCAAAACGATTTTCGCAACACCACCTGGGAATGTGTACGGCGATTTATCACGGAATACATGTCCCACATGTGAACAAGGAATTATTTCTAAAATTCCACCACATTGCCATATCTAGATTTTTTTTTTGGGTAAATTAAAATTAAACATTTCAGCGGAGGGATTTAAGAAAAACCAAAAATTATATGAAAATAAAGTAGGAGGTTTGATTTTGAAAAAGGAAATACAACTAGTTCTCCCCTCCTTCTCTGCTACTCTTTTTCTCACTTTCTTTCACAGTGTTACTAATCATACTCACTCTGAAGGACATTTCAAGATTTTCGCCGCCCCAAATATCCATACCCTCGTCATATGAACCAATTTCATAGAAATACTGCTTGTCGATTGAGAAGAGACCGCCCGCCATTGTGGGCGTTCTCAGTGGAGCAGTGCGATCGTTGTTGCGTCGCTCCATTTCACGCTGAGGAACTCGATACCTACAAAAAGATCAAATTAACTAGGTAAATACAAAGGTTTTCATCGAGCTTGCAGCTCACCATCTAAAGTTAAGCTTCCAGTTAAAGCCACCCCATGTCTGATCGGATGCCGTAACATATTCAAATGTCTCGTCCGATATCACATCAATAATTGGACAAACAACTGTTCTCCTGTTTTGTACAATACGCGCGAGTAGAGGTTCAAGCCAGCCCTCTGTGCACTCGCAATGCGCATCTAAGAATGTGATAACTTCACCCTGAAAGAAGAAACACTCTTACTTGAAGGCAATGTCAATGTATTCACGTAAGCGTACCGTAACATGTTTCGCGCCCAAGAGTCGTGCTCTAATCAGACCAGAACGCTTTTCTGTGCGAAGAACAAATGTCGGTACTGGCAGTGTCGCCACGTAGTCTTCTAGTTTCTTTCCCAGATAATCTAGAACGAGATTCACTTTCATATAAAGATCGAGTTTCAAAAGTTTTAATTCCAACCTCGCTCACTGGCATCGTCCACCAAGATAACCTCCTTTAGCAGTGCCTTGGGTGAACGATTGATGACACTCCATACGGTTCGCAGAAGTGTAGTCCATGCTTCATTGTGGAATACGATTACAATGGATGTGGTTGGAAGTTTTGGTGGATATGATTTCTTTTTACAACTGATAGAGAGAGCAAAAGAGAGAGACACAGAATAAAAATGCGGGTTGTCTTTAGTGCGGGGAACTCTTACTTTTCATGTCGAACGTCAGTTAGTGAGCGATTTAATGACATCATATCGCTGGCTAGCAGGTTGAATTGATTCTCCTTGAATTTTTCTTTCATCAAACCTTTCATTTCAGTTGGAATTTTAACAGGTTTTCCTAAAATTCAATGGAAAATGAATTGTATGACGGATCATGTTTCTTTTTTTTTGCGATTTGACTTACCTAATTCACCTGGTTGCCCAACTTGCTCTTGTACAGTAGGCGCCATTCGCCATTTTCGTAGCATTGTACTTCGATATGTGATTGGCACTGATACACCTCCGTCAAGACTTTTCGCAGTGTCGATTTCCGCCTCGTCTACAATGGAATCATCATCCACTAGACGCTGACTGTCGGCGGGTAACTGGGAAAAATAAGAAATAGGCATCTCATAGTAATGGAAATTTATATTGAATTTAATTTTTTCTCTGCAAAGATGCTCAAATAGCTAAATAGATAGAACACTCGTAAGGGTAATAGTTAAAGAAATATAAGCGGAAAATATCTTTGTTAAACTATAACAGGCAGTTTTTTTTTGTAGATATAATACTCTTCTAGAAGTGTTCCATCGAAGCGTTTTATTTAGGCTTTTCGAACGACATCGCTATGCTCTGTACGCAGGAGAAATATGGGCAAATTATTAATTATTACAAAATTTCCATACTTGCATACGATAATTAATAAGTCGACTACGTTGATATCATTACGCAACTTGCTTATGGTGGATATAAAGCGCGACTACGTCTGAGGTGGTCCATACGGAAGGCACAATTTTGGGCGACTCGTTCGAGCATAGCAACTGGTATCTAGCGAATAACACGAGTAATGTTGGCTTCAAGCTGGCTTATTCCTAAAGACCTGAGACTTAATATATCCACAGAGAAAATAGTCCAAAAATGTGATATCGCGCGATCTAGGCGGCCAATTTTCCATAGCAAAACGTGAAATTAAGTGCTTACCAAAATGATTTCTCAACAAGTCCATTGCAGCGCCGTCTTGTTGAAACCAGAGCTCAACGAGACAATGAGCTTGAATTTAAGGAAGCGCGATAACGGTTACCATTGTCGGTAACATTCTGATTTGCTTCATTTTTAAAGAAATGTGGACCAATGATTCCATCAGCCCATAAACCACACCATACCGTTGTTTTTAATGGGTGTAATCGTAGCTTTTGATACTCTTAGGGTTGATCATCAGCCCAAATACGGCAATTTTGTTTCTTAACGTATCCATCGAGCCAGAGATGGGCTTCATCACTTGCAGACGCTATTGTAGTCTTTCCATGATGATTTGCCAAACGATGATACTGAACAAAAAGTTTAAATCAGGTTGATAGGAGTCGCGTTATCTGTCAAAAAAGCCTATTGAAAACCAAACAATTCACCCAGCATGTGCTCTTGATCGCTGCTTCTGTGTGCCCAATCTTCACAGAAGAACATTTTAGAGATCGGGTCAAGTTGAAAATATCCAAATGCAATGAATATTTGTCTTAGCGAACGGTTGCATTTGCTAGACTCCTCGAAGACGGAAGTGGCAAGGTTCTGACCACAGAGCGGCAGATCTTCAATTATAAAAAAATGTGTCGGTTTCAAAATGACAGTATCTTACCGCTTTTTATTATACGTACGTCTTATATGTTTATGAATATAATTAAATTTATATAATTGCACTCCCACCATTGCTACTCATCAACGGGGGTAATTTAAATTTTTGTTGGAAAAAAAAAAATTAATAAAATAAAAAACCTCATCAACTTCAGATTGATTTATTGTAAACAAAAATAATGGCCTAGTTTTTTTTAAACGTAAATTAGGGAATACGTCACCAAATACGCAAATATTTGTTATTTGTATGTGTCGCAGTATTAGATTGAAGCAAATAAACTTCGAAGCGGTTGTTGTTAAATAAATATTTATCAATGTTGGATAATTTGTTTATTGACGGCATGAGCTGTATTTACTATATCAAGTCATCAATTCAAGGTCACATATGGAGCGACATAATTATACATTTCTAATGCACATCCGGCTTGAATCGACTTAAGTGACAACTTGAGTGTCGTGAAATACTAGTTATTTAAGTTCGAATACATTACAATTATTACATTCAATAAAGATAGAAAATATTTTGCATGCATATGGTTTAGATACCTTTGCATTTAATATGCCAATAATTTGCTAATAATTTTGGCTTTCAAATGAAAAGTTCTAATTCGCATTTTTCTCTTAATTTATAAAGGTTTGGCTGAACTGTGAATTTTATCTGTTCCAAATAATATGTGACTAGAAATAAACATTGAAACATTTCGTGAGCGACAGCACCTCAGTTCCCAGGTTTGTCATAGAAAAATAAGGTCGATTTGACCTTGAACAAAAACAAACGCACAAAAAAAGATCACAATAAATATTATCTACTATCTGAGCCCGCGACGTCGCTCACGTGTTATCTTACTACATCAAAGTTAATATTACTATAATCCAAACAAAATAAAAAACATAAAACAAAAAAATAAATAAAAAAAATGCTTGAATTTGGGCACAAGATTCGTCTTCGCAAGATTATTTAAACTTTAATATCAAGGCGAGCTTTATCATCTCTTTTATTAGAGGGTTCAAAACCTAGGGAGCGTATGCACTAGTCTTTCAAAAACTCAATACGTAAACGAAAACTTACCATCATAAAAATAAAAAATGGTAAGTGTCAATGTTTACCTTAATAAAGCTTCTGATCAAAAATAGTAAAAAAAACTATCACATATTGAAGTTTGACAAACATATGCAAACTCAAACCATGAACCATCCACTAACGAGGTGGTATACTTTTTCCCCCTAGTAACTTAAGAGTAAGAGATTACCTGCTTTACAGAATATGTATCTTTCTATACAGCTTGCATTTGGCATTAAAACAATTTAGATGAATGTGCCGCTCGAACAACAAACTTAAAAAGTAGCTTTTCGCGCCAGTTTAGTAATTTTTTCTGATTTCTAAAATATGTCTCGTAGTTACCCTGTTCATTTGAACTCTAGATCTCTTAGGTCAGTCCGCCAAAACCCTAAGCTTTGAAGCACTTCATTTACACGGCATTGAAATCACGTAAAGAAACTACTGTAATATGTACCTAATATGTAGAAACTGTTACAAATCTTGGACCCAAGGTTAAAGAGACGAATTGAGAAATATGGAAATGTGATACCAGACATACGTTTGGGATTTAGTCATATATATTTGCGAAACATGAAATCATTCATAGTTACTTTACTACCAAAGAGAGCGAGAGAAAAAAATTAGCTTACCTCAACATCATATTCGCCGGACCGTTTACACCGCCATCCGTCTCTGCCTATACAATCCGAATAATTTGTGATGATTATTAAATCTATTATCACCCATACGAGCGATGTGAGCAGTACTATCCGGCAGGTATTCGAACGTAATCTCCCGCGTAACATTCTCGTTACGTTGAGGTTTGTCATATTTACGAGCTATCGTATAAATAGCGTATGTTTATATGCGTCTCTTGCTGACTTATACTCTATCGATAAACATAAAACTGTTTAAATTTGCAAAACTACAAACGACGAACCGATTGAGAAATTAACAAAAAGCAAAACACAAAGAAAATAAAACTAAAAACAAAAAATAAGTGAATAAATCGAATAAATTTAGTTTCTTGGCTTATACAACTCGCAAACAACCAAAGAAACGATCAGTCACAAATTTCGATGCTCATTGTTAAAAGGTGAAGATGCTGCAGTCGACATTTTCGCGAATGGCGTGCTCATTAAAAATCTTTTAACTTGGTAATGTTGATTATATCGAAGCCGGTCATTAGAGTTTCTCCACGATTTTCTTGCTATTGTTGACGTTTGATAGCTGCGTGCTGGTGATGAAGGTGGTTTCTGTTTATTATACTTCGTTCAATTATTATTTGTTGACTATTCTTTAGATCACAGATGGTTTGAGTTTATGAGACATCAACATATTTTCATTTTGATTGGCCACCTCTTTCTCTCGCTCAGATAAACAAGGTCAATGTACTATCAACCGCTTATGCAAATTGTCAAAAATTATCTTCTTCGTCATCAGCGGAGTAGGTGAGAGTGGTAGGTCCAAATCGTTTACTTTCAGTAAATGCCTTCAGGTCTGAAATGAGTATGAGAAAACGAAAGGGAAAGTTAATTTTTTGAAGAATTTACATAGATTTATTTTTTGATATCGGTAGATTATTGGATAAGTGAAAGGATTAAGATGGAATTGCGACATTAGCAGGTTAATGGAAGGTTTGTCAGTATGCGACTTTACGTAGGTATGGCACCCGCAAGCCATAGATGAGATAAAGGAAAAGAAAAGGGTCTTGAATTAATGAAATCAAATACGATCTGATTAAAGTTACATATTGTAAAGATTTATTTTGGAAAGTTGCTCGTGCGAGCAAATAAAAGAGTTTATAGTTTTTGTAGTTTACATACATACAAGAAATTATTTGCATTTGTTTGTTTTGGTTATTTAGGTTACATCTGTATTTATAAAAGAGTTTGTCCTGACCTTTTGGGTCGTTACGTAAAATTTGGAGAGCACGATTAAGTTCAAGTCAGTCATATTGATTTTGATAGAAAAGTAACATTTGTTCGATAGGTATGTGAGCAATTTGTTTTATAGGTACCGTTATACTTTTTTCGGAGGGTCAGCTAAAACAACAAAGAGAAAGAGGTAATATATCTTAAGGCTAAATCAAAACCGCTAAATAAAATAACTGTGTTTAACTCTCTGTGAGGTATTCAGAGAGTTGCAAGGTAGATGCGAGCTTCAGATTGAAATTTGACTACGCAATATGCCAGCGTAGTACAGTAGTACAGTAGACATTTCAATGCGTTATAGGCGAACATGATGGGTGGTCATTAAAGCACATGCAGACATTGGAAAGTTGAACGATTTACGGTGGCATTGCAAGTTTCATTCATGAACGCCTCTTCAGAACTGTGAATGATAAGATCTTGAAGTACTTGGCCATTTTAAGAGTTCAAAATTTGAAACCGTAGTTGGGAACAAATACATGTCCGTTTTCTATCGTTCTGTATCGACATTAACAGTAATACTCGCTTTGATAAATTAGGCATAATATTAGCTATCATCATTGATTTCATATCGCAAGTTCTACGCAAGCTAGAAAAAATAATTTATTTATTTTGATAATGAAATAATCAAAGCATATTTGCTGGCTTTCTTAGATTGATCATATACCAAATAAATATAAATACATATATACTTTTTAAGATTTGAAAAATTATATTTTCTCCAAAACGGCTTTTACGATTTTGATTTAATTTTGCATTTTGGATGCTTTAAACCTATATGTTCATTTTACAAAAACTAATCAAAATCGTGAGAGCCGTTTTGAAAAAATTGAATTTTATTTAGTTTTTAGAAAATCGTTAAATGAAAAAATATTTAAAAAAAAATTGTTTCAAAAATCGAATTACGCAGATTTGTTCAACTTAACAGTTCAAAAAAAATATAACAATTATTTTGAATTCCCTTAATTAGTTTTTAAGATATTGGTGGTTTTATAAATTGCGTTATTCGAAATTTTTTCAAAACAATTAATATGCAGTATTCTCGGATTCACCCCAACTATCCAAAGTTCAATAACAGACCAAAATCCGTCGAACTGTCCGGTTCGAACAGAGAACAGGCAGACCGACGGACGGCATTGTTGGATCCCTCATACTCAGTTTAAGTTCAACATTTTCGCACGATAGCAATAACCTTTTCTTTAATATACGGATTTACATATATATCACCCTGTTTCGTAATTATAAAACAACTTTTAATTGAAATTTGAATGTGACTTCGAGACTTTTTATCACATTTAACCAACTTCTAAGTAACCCACGAAACGTCTTAATTTAATAAAAGAAATAACAAACTGTATATTTTATTAGCTTTCAAGTCCCTGAACAAGTGCACCTGACCCATTCTTGACATTATAAAATATTTACAATCAACTGCACACAACACATTGGCAGTTCAATTACCTCAATTATTTCGCAGGCATTATTATATTAATTCACCGAGGTCTTCAGTTAAGCAAAATTGAAATTGTAAGAAAAAGCGCCTCAATCCCACATAAACAATAACAAAAGCACGCAAAAAAAAACAAAAGCCAGCTGCTGCCCGGGTCACCGCTGTGCTCCACTTTCGCATAAGCTATATACAGTAAGTAATTGAGTGCTAAACACATTACAGAGTACAATTGTATGTAGATGCAATTCCAACTCCAAGTTTATTGAAATAAATTTAGCTTCATTACTTATTTGATGTTTAATCACTCAGAAAAGAGTATGTGCTTACAAGATTTCTTAATTCAGATGTTAATTATTTGCCTAATTTGTAACTAATCGTAGTGCATCAAGACGCAAGAGGACACAGACAATGCTCACAGCAAAGCAACCACATAAGATCAAGTTCAAAATCCCGCATTCGAAAAATAAAAGATTCCAATTCCAATTCAAATACAAAATGAATCTTAATTGATTCACCACAGAGTGGTCGACAGGCTGTGTGTGTAGATTTATTGAGTAACAAATGGCTAGCTGTAGAGAAATACTTCGCAGGAATATTTGTACTCGTATCTCAGTCTCTGGTCATTGTCCCACAATTGCTTTGCAGATTCTGTTTGGTTGTTCTGTTGTGGTTTGCTTCGTGTAGGCAAAGAGAATGCATAAAGAATATATGAGTTTTTGTCTGTACGATGGAGTAGGAAAACATGTTTACATTGACCATTTACGGTCAAGCGTCTCACAAAGGCTCCAATTGGCCGTGGAGGATGTATTAAAAAGCAATGAAGAGAATTCGATAAACGAGTTCCTACTAAATGTTCTTTTTCAGTCGGTATTTGTCTGTTACGCTTTCAAGAAAGATGCCATTTTAGAGGTCAGTGTCGTTCAACATAGTTGGACGCATTTTAATTTGTTACTCCAACGATTGTAGATAATTTAATGTTGATTACATCGATGGAGTTTACAGCGT
This sequence comes from Ferdinandea cuprea, assembly GCA_963576555.1. Classification (NCBI taxonomy): domain Eukaryota; kingdom Metazoa; phylum Arthropoda; class Insecta; order Diptera; family Syrphidae; genus Ferdinandea; species Ferdinandea cuprea. The sequence continues at coordinate 31,198,569 of OY754958.1, forward strand.
TGCAAGGATCGTTAATTTTCGATTTATCTCAATGAGGAGGGGAGCAGGTTTTCTCTATGAATACGAAAACATTAAGTCAATATTAAAAATTTGAATATAAACATAAAGTCATATTTAAGTCTAAGAATGTAATTTATATTGCATGTATACATGTTAAAAAAAATTGAATTATGAACCGAAACACAGTTAATGACAGCAAAAACATTTTGCTAATAAATGCCGGATTACAAATGTTTACTCTACAGTTCGACATAGCTAACTGAGCAAGTCTTTTCGTTTATTTTTTGTTCCTAAAACAGTTATTTATTATTTGTCCACTACGGTATATGCGCTATGGCAAATAATTTTAACAATTACACCCAAAAATTAGCACAAAATTAATACTTCTTGAAATGTTGATTACAACATCGAATATTGTAAAATGCTGCATCTGGTGAAAGCACCGAATAGCTTTTTGTCAACTTAGAAATTCTCTTTCCCTAAAATAAATGCAGCTAATTAAATAATCCTGCTATGTAGGTAAAACCCTTATGGAGTCATCATTAAATTTTAATGAAATTACGAGAGTTAAATTAAATATTCCACACCATGTCCACGACGTAACAGACAAATGCTGCTTTGAATGAAAATTGATTGTTTTTGCATATTGCTTTGATTGAAATTACTCGCTAAAAGCATTTTCGCTGAAACAATAACACCACTCAAACGCCAGAGTCAAGCACTGATTTGCAATCAACCCAACAAAATTGACTTTTTCGATATTGGAACATGAATGCTCCTCGCCGCCATGTGAGATTCATTAAAGTTTCCAATTTACGAGTCTATTTCCAAACAATAACTTAAGTCTGCTTAATGCTGCATTGGACACGCCATAGACCTGCATGTGTCAGTGTGTTGATTTAATATTCGCACTTAATAATGCATCAAAGAGCCGGTTGATTAAAATTGACACGGATGCGGAGCATCACACCTTCCGCACACAACCTGCCAAGCCGGTATAGATTTTATGACTAAAAATGAGTATGAATATCATTTAGCGCGCGCCAGTCGCAGTTCATTGGCCTTGCCAGAATTAGTTTAGTATGCAAGAGGTGTTCACCCAATATGATTTCATTCAATTGCGAAAAACATCTTCTTCCAAAAATATGCACACATACCTAACCCGAGGAGACGTTTTTAAAGAGCTGAAACCGGCACTCCCAGTCAGTCCCCTGCCCCTGTTTGAATCATTCAAAAAAGCATAAATTCATTTTAATTAGCTACCTGCCTGACCCCAAAGGACAACCACATTTACTATTCATTGCAATAAGAACGTGTAAATCTCACCTAAGATTGCGCACGAATATCGTGGAGGCGGGGGTAATGAGTGGGTAAATGAGCGGAGTGGGGTGAAGGTAAAGTCGTGCATAATTTAAAACGACCAGGTTTACTGCTCATTGTCTCTGATCTCTGTCAGCCAGATGGTGTGCAGTGCTGTTATAAAACGCGCGACGGGTTGTCCATTCACATTTTTGATATTTATACCCGCACCTCTAACGGATTGTAGGAACGCCAGCATGCCACTATTTTCAGTACATATCATTGAAAGGGCAATTATTACTGTTTGCATCTATCTACATATGTACATACTTGAGCAAAAACAGTACACTGAGTGACTGAATATTAGTTCTACTGCAAGTTTTTAGTAAATGTTGATTAAGTAAAGATACAGGGTAGTGGCACCTATTCCCGAACGTCCCCAGTTTTGAAAAAAAAAAACCGTTATAACTTCGTTGTTTTTTCAATGTCCTCCTTCAAACCAAAACAAATATATAGAGGCTCAACCAATTTTTCACGGATAGAATAATGCAGCATGTGTTAAAATATGATCAGTTCACATGGTGGTATCGATAAATGCCATTTGTTAAATTTAAAAAAAGCTTGTAGTAAGCATCAAGGAAACTAGAAATTGTTTAAGGAAAATGCTAACATAAGTGTTTTATTTTTCATATAGATACATTAGTTTTGAATATTTGAAGAAAATTTGCAAAAAAAAATTAAAGTTTTTTTTTTAATTAAAGCCTATTGTTTTAGTGTTTGAGAATAGGAAATAAAATCGTGCAGGGGGAACAAAGAGACATGCCATTTAAAAACGAAAAGTCTGGGAAAAAATTGTACAACGGTTTCTTGAAACGCCATAACTAAGCTAAGCTAAAGTACTCCTGAGACCATCGGCAAGGCCGGATAAATAATAATAAAAAAAGAGACAACTCGCAAATGGTTCACCGAGTTGAAAAAACAATTAGAAGAAGAGGACCACTGAAAACCGGGAATGTTATTGGCCCAAAATGGTATCGGAATTTATATCAGGTCAAATAACCTGACGTTTCTCCTGGTTTTCAATGCAAGTGGTGAAACATTGTCTCATGTGTTTTTTTTTTCCATATCAGAAAATACGTTAAAAAATTATATATACAATGCCTGAGTCGTATATTGTATAGTATATTGCTAACGATTAGAAATAAGTGGCTTGATTAACCACCCATTGTGGGTGCACTGGCTAGGTAGTTAAGTGCGTTGGAGAACTTAAGCTTAAAATCCCATATGGACCGTTTATGTTCGAAATATGGAAACTCTGTGTTTGAGTTTGGGAAACAAGTGTTCGAGAATAGGAAAAAGTCTATGCTTTTTTATTCTCATCATTTTTTATGAATTGATAATAATAATAATGAAATAACTGCTATGAGGCATAAAATCATTTGAGTTTCTCTATCAAATTTCATTTATTATATATTTTTACCTCGATGCATGTATTTTTTACAGATTATTCAAGGCGACCAATTGCGATAAATAATACGGCTTTATGATGACAAGTGCCGATAACTCAACCACGGATGCTGGTGATTCCTTAAAGGATTTGTATATAGTGTTGGTTGATTTTTTTAAGCATTCGATAGACAACCAAGAGATTTTATATGGGTGGCGATAAGACAAATAGGAGTTCCTCAAACCTACGTACAGATGATCAGGGACATATACAAAGGTGCAAAGACAAGTTACTTGATTCTTTTGTATTTCATTGCTGTCCTCGATTATCTGTTGCTTGAAGGAAAAGTGACGAACCCTAAAATACATCAGTAATTCTTTGCTGACGATGGGGCCATCATAAGTAAGAATCAAAGCGCAGTATCTTCTGCACTGCCACTTCTCTGATCCACTCCGAAATATTGCAGAGGCATATTTGAAGAAATACATATGTATTACGAAATCGGTTGGTTTTTCTATTTATCATGTTTAAGAAATCACGTTAAAATAGCAGTGTCAAGCAAAGTTGCTTTATTAGCGCGAAAGAGAGACAGGCCTTAACAGTACTGGATATCACAAATGCAACAAAACCAGCTTTTGATGGGGCTCAGTGACGAAGTGATCGAAGTTTGCATATATTTGTTGAGATCAAACCGGCAAACCCCACAGACTTCGACTTCATAATGGTACATTGTACCTTAAGGCGAAAATAGTAACACAAGTAAAAGTTGGAAAGATCAAAGTTTAAGTATGCAAACTATTTAGGTATAGCGAGTTTCGTGCGTTCAGGGGGACTCCGACAGCAGTCTAAACGTGAGTAAAAACAACTGTAATTCAACCTAATTAGCTTATAGATATCTCAGAAACCGCTTACTTACGCGGCCTGAAATTCATTCATACATAAAGCTTATTTTAGTAAGAAGGTCGTTATTCATTTTAACGACAAAAAAACGATCTTAAATGAAAATTTTACTATATACAAATTTAAACATAAAATTACATTTCAACTCGAAAGCGTGATTGCATCATAAAAAATCGAAGCTTATAAAGAAGGCACGCGTTCCATGCCTCTTATAACAAATAAAACCACACAAAACCACTGTTCTTTCTGCTAATACTTTTTAATGTTTGACAGACCTTCAAAAGAGGCGGCGTTACTGAAAAACCATAGGCGCTACTAGTGCTATATGAAGTGGTAGTTTATCGCAGTGACTATAAGTCACCTAATATTCAAACGCACGGTGCAACTGCACCCTAAGTATGTAGCTCTTTTGCAATACCTAAATATATTTTCTATTTTCTCAAAATCCGTTAGCATGTACATTGTTTTGTCCTTGACTGTCATCTGTTCTCGTATGGTACTGGTACACAAACTTTTGTATGTATGTCCATTTAACTACAACGAAAAAAGGTGACAAAGCTATGCACCTCATTCACTCGAGCGAATCTCGCTTATGTACCCCCAAGATGACTGACGACTGATCAGACTATTGAGGTGGTAAAAGAAAAGGTCGTTCCTTGACTATATATTGCCTTTGTATCTCCACAAATCTACGAACAATGAGAATGAATAGATTCGTGGATGCTTAGGTTTGTAATAAAGTGACTTACAAATGCCTTCTTTTATGAATGTGTAACCACGGGGGGTTAATAGCGATTTTGTGTCATGTCATAGATGTTAGATGTGTTGCCCCCTCTTTTTCAAAGAAAAGAAAAAAGCCCGTTGACATTTCCAAGACAAAAAAAAATAAAAAAAGACGTTGAACTACACAGGTGAATTCCACAGAAATAAAATCTCCAACAAGATGCCAGGAAAATTCAAAGAGACGATGATACTACTGTCAATGATGCCCGCACACTCTGGGTAAAATCTAATTACATTGATTCAGTCGAATCAAGTGTCAACTGAAATCGTATTAGAGATCTATGAAGTTTGTATTGTTACACACTTATCAACCAATAAAAGGCAACAAGAAATCTTACCCACAATGATAAAATGATGATGAGGCGATTATTAAAGTGATGATGACGATGATGATGACGACGATGATGATGGTGGACACAATTGGAAATGTTTAGAAAGCTAAATTGCCATTTCATTGCAGGGATCGAAGGCGCAGCATATTATATCGTTAATGGTGGAATTCGAAGGTTGAGTGAAATTTGATTTTATGCTGGGGATTTCAATAGGGCTTTAGAGAGCGTTAAAATTAGAAATAAGCGGGGGCCATTGACGTAGTAGAAGTATAACGGTATTATGTTGGTTTCAAGGTCGAAAATCCAAATGTGTCTTGTTCAAGTACATTTTAATGGGCAGTGTAACATTTTCTGAAAACTAAATAACTTAATAGCATTAAGAGATTACGATTCTGCGTACAATTTGTAATTGCATATGTACATTATTTTATAATCTACGCACTTGTGTAAAATCATTTTTGTATTATTTTTTTTTTTGTTATTTTCAGCTAGTCACAATGAAGTGATAATGTAAATGAGCTCCCGGAGAATTTATATTTTAAAGCAGATTAAGGCAAAAAGTGGAAAAAATTATCGACACACATACATAAGTAGCGTAGCGTCTGAAATACTTTAATTAGTTCATTGTGATGCCAGTAAAAAAGGGCGCCATTTCGAAAGGTACTTAAACATGGAATTTTGCTATATTATATTTAAAGAACCATGAAAAAGCTGGAAAATGTTTTGTCGAACATTGTAAATGTTTTTAAGACCTTTTAAACTGAATACATACCTATATATATTTTGCTACTATCCGATGGAGCGCTCAGTTACAAATACTGGTTCATTTTACTACCATGCATTAATGTAATTAGTTTTAGCGTCTTTTAAAGAAATATGAAAAGGAACAAAGAGGAAGAGCTAAGATGTTCGGCATTCACCACGTTAGCCTCGAAAATCCGCCACCTAATGCAAGCAAAGGCAGGACATCTGCGGCCCTACGAGAAGCCTCAGGATTCTACTGAGAGATAGAGAGAAAAACGCAGTTTTGTCGCAGAAGGATTTCTGCTGTCATTGCGTCAGACGGCATGACCATAAGACAGGGGCCGTAGGATAAGGGGGTTTTCAGTGTACACCCCTGATATATATATATATCTATCATGGCGTGCTAGGGAAGGCCCCTGTGCAGCCGAGACAGGCCGTTCTTTGGAGTTCAGCAAAAGATGCAGCAACACATTTCCTCGAAATCGGTTCCACCAATCAACCGTTGGGTATGGTAAGAGTGTTCTTGTAATGGCCGTGTAGATCCAAAAGCGCCTCTACACTGCGCGAAGATCGACAATGCTTAATTGGTTTTCAATTCAATATGCTTGGACCACAGAAATTTTCTGTCGAGGAGTACTCCCATGTATTTGACTCTATCGTAGATCGGGATGGTGACCTTCCTCGCTTTCGTTAAGAGAACAACCGTATTTTTTTGCTAGATACATATATGTATAATACAATATACGACAAGAAATCGGATGCATATCCATGGGTTAACAGAACTTAAGAGCACCGATGTAGTTAAACGCTTGGACCACAGAAATTTTCTGTCGAGGAGTACTCCCACATATTTGACTCCATCGTAGATCGGGATGGTGACCTTCCTCGCTTTTGTTAAGAGAACAACCGTATTTTTTTGCTAGATACATATACGTATAATAGAATATACGACAAGAACTCGGATGCATATCCATGGGTTAACAAAACTTAAGAGCACCGATGTAGTTAAACGACAGAACATGATCATAAATAATCAATAAGATTCATGCAAAATAAAATCAATCGGAGAATACAATCTGCTATTCGGTCATAATATGCCAACCACGGCTAAATCTGAATAGCCTTACAAAATATTGAAGTTACAAATATGAGTAATAACGAATTACAAAATACACATAGGAGATTTTGCAGGACTCTTGGTTTCGTATCACTTCGTCACTGGGCCAATCAAATGCTGGTGTTGTTGCATTTATGTGAACCAGGAGTTTGTAGGTCTCGCTGCGAGTTTTTAGCCCATAACTCGAAACAGCTAGACTTAAACCATGGTAATAATTATCATGCAAAATCTCAGTTCATTGCTCGGAAACGAAGTCCACGAAAAGTACTACAAAATATAATTCGCGGTTTTCGCATTCATAGAGCGTAGGAGACTCTTCAGTCTATGAAACTTCTGTAAATCGAGTAAAACTCGATTATTAATTTAAATATTAAACAACCATCCACAGACGATACGATTTTTTGGCTGGCTTTCGTATGTTTTCTCCTTTTCAGGAAAACAATGACGAATTGTGTGAAATCAAAGAGTTGGTAGTCTGTGCAAATATTTCTGAAAAATCTGTGCGTAAGGAACCTTCTTAGGGTGGTTAGTTTATACTTAATACTTACATGCCACCGACAGAGCACATCGAATCTATTACTTGGTTTCAATTCTTAAAAAAATGTATGATATATGAAATACTTTTCCTGGAAATTCAGAGCACTACTAAAATTTATTATTCATAACAAATACTCTTTATGACGTGACTTTGTTTTTTCGATTTCGCGCTCTATTTTAACAACCATGGCAAAATTAAGAACAAAATCTGTGCATCAGCACGTGGAATTTCGTTCGTTGAATTTCCGCATAATTTTATGGTAACTTAACATTAGGTAAGCAAATTGCTGTTGATACTGACACTAAATTCAGTTAACCGGAAACTATACCGTTGTGTAAAATTGTTCGGTAACAGGTTCATTGGAATGTGACTAAACTAGATATTGTCAAATTGATACACGTACATAATAATTGTTGAAACGTAAAACGTCACATAAATCATAATAGACATAATATCTGCACTCAAGTCTTCAAATTGCCATTGAATTAAAAACATTTTTAAAGATCACGAAAGACATTCTTTCAGGCAAGTTTGCTCGTTGTTTGATTACAAAAGAGATCATATGGCAAGCTCTCTTTTACGCGGCGGAAATGGCATTATCATAAGACAATTATTAAAAATCAAGTTCCCTAATTAACTTTCGTAAAACTAAATTTAAAAGTAAACTACGCGCACTGTCAACTTATATTCTTCTTCTTCTGTTTCCAAATGAATTTGCAAAAAACCAATGCAATTATACAAAAATATCATTAAGTTTATTATACTATCTATATTCTCATTGCTAACGGTTACTAGCAAAGAGCGAGTACAATATAATAATTACAATGAAATGTTCTACATCAACTTCATAGAATATTCTATGTGTCAAGTGGCGAATTGACACGCCACATTCAAAACGAATACCCTTACCAAAATTGTGAACCAAAGCGAATCTACTTTAAGAGAGCGTGTCTCACAGCGGAGGTTCACTAAAAATAATTGATTTGCCTTTGTTATCGCATTTAGCTGAAGTGAACCCAATTTAGACTATCTCCATCTGGAAAGCATACACATTGTTGTACCGGAAATATAAAGTTGTTATCTATCACACATTCTTTGCATCAGACACAACTAAACTTTGTTTATCTTGATGTCAAGTTTGGTCGTCGCTTTTGTGCTCCTTTCATCAGATCAGATAAATTGTTCGTAGATCAAGAAAAACAAGTTTTCGAAAAAAAAGCAAAAAAAAAACAAATAACACCCGATTAAGATCAAAATGTGACATGCAATTCAGTGTGACAATTTAGTAATGAATTGGATGTAGTTCAACTGACATTATAGATGTGAAAACACGTATGTATACCCAAGTGTAGCGAAACAAGTTTCAATATCTAGGCTATTCGATATAAGATAGTTCGTTCAACTTTAATTTCATGATACATACCAACATACATCTATTTCGCATTTTGATTTATTTGCTTGATGAATATATTGACAAAATTAATAAGCATGTTGTCGCTAATATTAGTGTAGTTGGATGGAAATAAAAATGATTAAGTTTGGGAAACTTAAAAAAACGAATTAAATTTGGGTATTAGTCTTCTTATAGGAATGTGAGAGAACAACAAAATTATTTGAACTTTATTTCTGCCATGCTGCTACAGTATAAAAACAATTATCGACCTTGTAATATCGATACGATATCTCTCATACATTATTTAACATATCTATTAATATAACAACCCTTTCATATTCCTAGCAACCACATTGTGTCTTTGCTTATATTGCCAAAATGTAAAAAAAGTGGGTGTTGCCAAGCATCTGATGAGCGTTACGGCTCATGCAGGACCTTAAGCCTAGCTTATCCAACCATTGTGTGTGCTAAGATATTTTTTTTACATGAATGGAAGAAACCTACAGTTTCATGGCGGTTACGAACGTCAAATTTAAGAACGTTAATCATGACAGTTCTAACTCTTGGATGTTTGTCAGACATTCGCAATAGGTGGCACTGGGCGAATCCTGCTTATTTATCCAGGATAGATAAAATATTTATATGGCATTGCTTGACAAAAACATGTAATCTGTAGTGTAAAACAATTTACAATCTTCACTTCTTTAAAATACTAATCTATTTTAAAGCTAAAGCTTTTAATAAAATAAACAAAATACTTAATAATTATAATAATCAATGACAGCTGATAGATAACATATGGCAGCTCTCAAGCTTCTAGAGGTTTCAAATGATCGAATTTTTAGTCAGTGTGATTACAGTTATTAAAATTATTTAATAAAGGGTGATCCATTTCGAGGTTCCCTACTTTTTTAAAGAAAAAAACACAGAAAATTCAAATTTAATGGAGAATGTTTATTATCATTTGAAAGAACATTCTTTGGCATTTATTTTTTGAAGATTATGTCTATCAAATGTTGGCCGTTGCTACGTCGCAGATGGTCCATCCGTTGAGTCCAATTTTCGATCACTCGTTCGAGCATTTCGACTGGTAACTGGCGAATGACACGCGTGATGTTCTCCTCCAAAGCCTGAATCGAAGCGGGTTTGTCGGCATAAGCTTTTGACTTTACATATCCCCACAGGAAAAAGTCTAACGGTGTGATATCACACGATCTTGGTGGCCAATCGACCGGCCCAAAACGTGAAATTATGTGCTCACCGAAATGTTCTCTCAATAAGTCCATTGATTGATGCGATGTGTGGGAAGTGGCGCCGTCTTGCTGAAACCAAATGTCGCCGAGATCACGAGCTTCAATTTCAGACATCAAATAGTCGGTTATCATGGCACGATAACGGTCGCCATTGACGGTTACGTTCGCACCGGCATAATTTTTAAAGAAATCTGGACCGATGATTCCACCGGCCCACGAACCACACCAAACCGTTGCTTTTTCTGGATGAAGTGGCAGTTCTTCAATCTCTTCAGGTTTCTCTTCGTCCCAAATGCGGCAATTTTGTTTGTTTACATACCCATTGAGCCAGAAATGGGCCTCATCGCTAAAAAAAATTTGCCTCGAAAACGTCGGATCTTCTTGGAACTTTTCAAGAGCCCATAGAGCGAAGCGATGTCGCTTGGGAAGGTCGAGCGGCTTCAGTTTTTGCACTAGCTGTATTTTGTACGCTTTCAATTTAAGATCTTGACGTAAAATGTGCCAAGTCGTTCCATACGTCAGTCCGAGTTGCTGCGAACGGCGCCGAATCGACTCTCTACGGTCTTCGTGTACACTCTCAGCTACGGCCGCTATATTTTCTTCACAGCGTGCTGGACGTGGTCTATTCGGTCGAATATTATCCAATAATGAATGCTGGGTCTCAAAATGGGTGATGGTGTTGCGAATAGTACGCTCAGTAGGCCGATTATGTTGACCATAAGTTGAGCGAAGTGCACGAAACACATTCCTCACAGAACGTGAATTTTCATAATAAAGTTGAACAATTTGTAAACGTTGTTCACGCGTAAATCTTTCCATTATGAAATGCCAAATAATACTAAACAAAAATAACATGACAGCATGACACGACTCACACGTGATCTGTCAAAAAAGGCTATTGAAAAAAGTATCTTTACTTGGATCACCCGTTATATAAAGGTGAAAAGATGAGTCATCGGTTGGTGTATATGCGGGAGTTTAGACTATTTTATTGAATTTTGACTATTTTATATAAACATAAACGTTCGACAAAATTTTATTTCACCGGACGAGGACAGATGTACTGTTAGAATTTACAAGAAAACTATTTTTTTTAATGGATAGCTGTTTTTACTTATACGAACGGACTCATATTATAACTAACTAATATAACTTTTTGCTGGTATCAAATATGTGTGTAAATATTCGTATTGCCTATACAATAAAATGGAATAAAAATGTTAAAAACGAAACTGTTTGGGACTTCTAGCTAAATTTTTAAGGCTTAAAAATCAGTGACTGATGGGCGTACGGTCATAGCTAAATAATGCCGATTACAAATATACTTATAGTCGTCCAAAGAAGTTAGCTTAACTATCAAAATGAGTACATCCCTAAGATGATACAAGATGAACAGATACAAGGCATACCTTTGCTTCAACCTGGCAAGCCTACAGTGGTTAAAATATGACTGTTGCTTCTCAGTATTCTTAGCGAAGCACAAAAAAAGCACGAAAAATGAATCAATTTAGTTGATAGTACACCTTCCTTTTTCATTTTTTCTTTAAAGTTATGTATTTTAAATTTTCCTGTTTTTTTATCTTGCGTGCGGCAGCTCTGCATTTTTAATCACCACAACCCGGCGGAGATACGTGTTGAATTAATCAAGTTCAAGTTGGTGAACATTCAAAAGAGCAGTCAGTGCTTTTCCAATTTTCCCATCTTGTTTTTGTTTGAAGTTTATGGTAAAAAGAAAAAAAAATATAACTCCTCCATTACGGCGGCGGAGCCATTTTTTCTTTGCCATGAAAAGAAAGAAATGTGTGCGAATGAGAGGAGGATGAGCAAATGGCATATTGAATAATTTTTCTACTTCCTCCCCTTACCCCAATTTGCTTACTATGAGTTTTTCAAGAGAGTTTGCGTTTAGCAGTTTGCATATTTTACACATTTTACACAGTTTCGCAGGCAAAATAGAGTAGGTACTCGTACCTACCATCATCCCTGACAGCGTAGTGAGTTTTGCCTTTAAATGAACTTGATTTTCGATGATGGGTCGTAAGTTCAAGCAAAAATATTGTGTCATGTCAATAAATTAGAGTGACATGTGACAATCATAAAATTCGGTTTTTTTGTTGTTGTCGGTTGCAGTCGCGTACTTATTAATCTTGAGGGATATGTGACGCAACTTGTTATTGTACTATATTTTGCGCGTCGAGTGATAATAAATTGTGTTATAGCTTTTCTGTATGTGGAACAACGCATATCAATCGTTATAAAATTAAAAATACATATATCCTTTTACAAGTGTATTGAATATCGAACATCTGCGGTTCGGAATGTCAATTGCATTTGCAAATAATTTAATATATAGGGGATAGGAGCGTATCACTGTGGTGATAATATAAGCAAATATTTTTTTAAAACTGTATAGGGGAAGTGCTTAAATTATGAATCACATTATGGGTTAATTTGGTCGACAGCTTAGTGAAAAGTTTGAGAAGTCGCTTTAAATATATCTTTTTTTTTCAATTATACTTCTCATGAACGTCTGACAAACACCCAAAATCATCATCCACAAGGAGTTGGATTTAAACATTTTTAATGAATTTCCTAACCAATTCTGCTTCTCTGTGTTTGCCTTTGTTCGCCTTGTTTTCGTGGGTAGCCTAGTTTATACATATCAGCGAAGGTATGGTATTTCTTACAGCTCACGATACAGGCTCCTCATAAGTATTGCTTGAATTTCGGCGGTCATCTTCGCAAAACTTTTCTAACGTATGCATTCCAAATCTAGGCGAGCTATATCATTTTTATTATTTGAGGAGAAATGTTTTTTTTTTACTTTATTTCATCTAATGCGAAAACATTGTAATATTTGCATAGCACCATTATTCAAAATAAATAAATAAAAGAACATGAAGTTGTATTGACCCAAGTATTCAAAAAACGAAATCAAATCAAAATCGTTAGAGAAAATAAAGCATCTTTATGGTATAGATAGGGAATAATTATTATTGAATATCGGCTAAGCAAATTAATTTTTTATTTTTATTATTCGATTAAAATAAATAGTTTCTACTATAACAAATTTTTTGAACGGTATTAAAATTATGAGAGTAATTATAACGTTTGCAAATATTTATACATATGCTATTTTTTCTACCATACACACTTGTTTTTTTTTAAATTCTGAAGAAGCAATAACACGCATTATATTTAATCAAAAGTGAAACTGGTATTGAGGGTACTTAGTGCTAAGATTTGCTTATACAATTTTTACTCGCGATTAGTCAGAGGTTGTTAACAGCAACTTTGTTAATAAATTGAAATCACCACCCAGATTAAGGAAACAAAAGAAAAAAACCGAACGTTTTTTTTCAATCTTCCAAAAATGTATTTTTTTAGTAATACACACGTATGTGTACATTCATCCACATCTTTTCGAAACAACCAAAATGGTTTCACACCTCAATTTTTGCAAATTGTATTCTTTTGGAAAGACGTCTCTTGGAAGCGAATTCCAAAAATAAACCATCAGCTGCTCAGCGTAAGCTTTTTATTAATTTTGAGAAGATAATTGTGAGAGCAGTTTTCTCTTCACTTTATGCACGAGGTAAGGAGTATTTAATGGTTGAATAAAACAACAACAACAACTTGTAATCGCACACACGAAAAATTAATGCAGTGTCCCTTATCGGGACTCCGACTCGAACATAGACTCTAATGGAAACCACAAGTTCTACTCGGTCTGAATTGTATTATTTTAGTTTATCGATGTAATATATGCAAGGGCTCAGTGGGTAGTGTTTTTGGACTACTAACCAATGGGTTCCCACGTTCCAATCCGTCGAAGTGCGAAGGTCCGACAATTTTTTTTTGTTACTTTAACCCCTACTTACAACATAGATTTTTTTTGTTGTTTCAGTATTGGTTCTAATGTGTTTTTTTTTTTAAGTGTTGCCATTAGAAACACAAGAAAAGAGATTAAATCAAAGTATACGATGGCTTCGGCTTCGACTTCTGCTACATTCGGTCAAGTTTTCCACCTTCGGCAAAAAATTCGGCTTCGGCGAAAAAAGACCGAAGGTTTAGGCGCTGTACGATTAATAATCAATAAAAAATGTACATTAATTTCATAAATATTTTTTTAAATAAAAATGTAATAATAAAACAACATTTGCTTAACGCAGAGCACCATCAGTGCTCGCAGAATATTAGATTTATCCTAGACTTAAGAAAAACAATTGTATAAACATTAAAAAAAAAAAAGTAATAAATTGTAGATAGATAGAATGTTAGTTTGCAGTTGTAGTTATTCACAGGTAATCAAATATGAAATAAAATGAGTTATTTGATCTTATAAATTGTATACTATTCAAATAAATTTAACGGATGATTTATTTAAGGTTCCTTAGTTTTTTAGGTGGCAGTACATTCGGCTTTGGCTTCGGCTTCGGTCGAATGTAATAAAAACAGTCGGCTTCGTCTTGGGCGAAAAAATGGACCTTCGGTTGGACTCTATTCGTAACTCTGTCTTAAATTTTAAGTAGCTCAGCTTCTTAATAAAATTGAAAGATAAATGATAACTCAAAATTTAAACTCGAGGGAGAGATGCCTAAATTAATTTGATCTATTTATGTATTTCCCGTAGGTTTTTTAAAGGAAATTAAAAGGTAAAGCACTTAATAAAAATATATGCATATCCACATTTCGTAAATTTCAAACAACGCCGAGTACTGGTAACAAACACTACGGAAAAAACAACTCGGACTTAACTTAGTTTTAATGATCTCTTGTATTATTACACAGTTTTCTGGTTTCACCGAAGATATACGACTTTCTTGTACTCGATATATACTGTAGTAGTTTTTTCCTCGACTCTTTGAAGTAAACTAGTTTTTATGGGCATAATCGAATCGTTTGGAGAATCAAGACATTTGTATTTGAGTGACTCTCATAGTTTAATATTCATTCCAGATATTCTTAACTAAGAAAATAAATTAAAAAATCGCCGAACTCCACAGGCGAACCAGGAGGAATGCAGTGAAGTGGGGGGGTTATGATCCCTGTAAAGTCTGATCATAATCTCGTCGTTAAATGGAGAGAAGAAGAAGAAAATAAATTAAAAACGACGAAATAATAAACTTCTCGACTATTTGTGTTTACTTTGCGTCTCAATTTACGATTCGCTGCTAGAACTAGTTCGGTAAGTTCTGAAAAATCTTTCGAATAATTTTATTTTATTTAGAAAAGATTTATAATAATATAAAAATATAACTTAATAACATAATATGTATCAACAATTTAATTACTTCCATATAAGTTGTAATTTTTTTTAATACATTATTTTAAGCTGAATAACGTTTTTATTTGGTACGATAATGAGCAACAAAAATGTCTTTAATTTATGGGTGGAAAATTAACGTTGATAAACGATAAACGGTACAATGAATAAATTCTTCCATAAATAAGCTTATTTACAAAATTATTGCCCCATTTCAAGACTGGGCAAGTCTATTAGCATTAGTCAACTAATATGCGGAGGCAAAACATAGGCATCTTGTAAGCCTATGAATCTAAGAACAAATTTCAGAAATCTTTTTTGCACTTTTTCTATCCGCTCTAAAAGACATCTAAAGTAATGTGACCATACTTTGCATGCATATTTAAGTGTAGGTCTCACAAATGAACATACGCTTGTTTAACAACATAAGGGTCTAAGAATTGTTTCGATTCGCGTTTTACCTAGCCAAGAATTGAATCTGCTTTATTTGCTTTGTGTTGATATGCTACGAGATGTCAAGCTTACTATCAAACATCACACATAAAGGGTCCGCCATCTAACGTTTTTTTTTTTTAAATAGTGCTTATTTCGCGAATGAAAACACCTACCTCATGTCTGATTTGATAGATAATTAGTTTTATCCTTCCGCTGAACGAATATGGTTGTGTATACGCTTGAACAACGAACAACAACAACAACTTGAACAACACCAAGGAGTGGCCGTTACAGTCAATGGCGAACGTTATCGGGTCATGTTGAACGAATTTTTGTTCACAAAATTGAAGAAGAGGATATTTGGTTTAAACAGGACGGCGCTACGTGCCACACAGCCGAAGCTACACTCGATGTTTTGCGCCATGTTTAAAAAAAATGTTATTTGGCGGACCCTATAGTACAGACACCCTATAGTTTATTAGAAACGACAGAGCATGCAATTTCGGACGATGTATCGATATATGCCGAAAATAATCTAAAGACACTTACTCCATTTGACCGCAAATCGAATTGATTTAAGAATAGTTTTCTTTTAAAAATATTTAAAAAACATTTGATTGTTCCACAGTAATAAACCATTTAATTTAAAAAAAAAAAGCAGCTTTAATTTAATTATGCAGTAGTAATTTCATTATGCTTGAAAGGGGATTGGTCGCGTTTACATTCTCAGTAAATTGTATTAAAAAAATGTTAATTACATTTTCTGTTATTCACACGCTTTGAATTCAGTTTTCTTCTCTCTCTGTTTTATTTTTATTTTTTTTTTTTTAATTCAACCGCATCCGTACTAGATGCACTCTCCTTCTACAAGTTGATGAATTAATTAAATGTCTCTCGTACAGCAAATATAACTATTTTAAATTCAAGATATATCTACTTTTATTATTTAACTACGAGAAGTTATGAAAAATGTTAACCTATTTTTATGCAAACAATGAAGCCATTTGAATACACACGCATATACACCACAATTAAGGGAAATTCCTGGAAAGGATACTGCATGCTGGTAATAAACTTTAACTACTCTAGGCAAATGTAAAATGAATACATTTATCAACAACAAGAACTATAAGTACCTAGTTGGAGTACAACATAAGTTGCAGCTTTTAAAGGAAATAAAAAATAGAGTTCCAACATCGTTAATTGGGATAATACAGGAGAATGACGTTGATTCTATCGCTAATACATTATGCTGAAGGTGTGAAACACTTTTATGATGTGGAAGCGTTTTATATTATGTATGTATTAAGCTAAAGGTGTAAACGTATAGTTAGTCATTTGAAAGGGTTTAACAAAAGAGCAAATTACAGTTGTCCTTTAGTATTCATTTGAAATTTTATAGTAAAATTATGCTCATTAGAATAGCAAAATAGTGCCATCTAAAACAATTTCTTGGAGCTTAAGCTAATGTTGATAAAAGGTTATTACATCGATTGCTATTAACAACAGGCATTTGTTATAGCAGGTGAGAAGTGGTTCTCACTTAACCGAAAGATGGGAATACATTATTTAACTAGAAAAGCTTGGATTTTTAAAGAAGACAACTATAACCGTTTGTTGGTAACAATACCTTTGAAAATACATATTGATTTCGGAAATGAAAAAATAAAAATATTTTGAAGAGATATTTTGTTTAAATAAAACACCATAAAGCAGTTGAAGAATTTATTTTTCCTCAACTTCAGTTAATTATCTAGAGACAACTTCAAATCAAAAATTGATTAAAACTTCACTAACCTCGACTGCAAAAACACTTAAGGTTGTTCTGTGTGAACAAAACAACATTGGTTGAAAGATAAGTGTTGATGATATTAAGAAACGAATAACACTATGCTTACATGTCAGCAATATCGTAGAGCTGACATTGGCGTACCAAGTGATCTGCAACCTTTGACAAACGGAGTAAACTCACCGAAAATGAAACTAGTTGATCAACTAGATGTACTGTTTACTTTGTTATTCAACAATTGCTTGAGAAACTCGATGTACGGACCCGCGTCCGTATGAATGGATGAATGGATTTAAAATTACGGTGCTTAACGCGTGAACTTAGACTAGTGAACTAGATATATACCAATGTCCTTCTTTTTCATTCAATAATGTAGAACCACGGCAATTACTTATTTTAAAATTCAACATCTATAATCGATAAATTTTAAGAAATTAAATGGATACTAACGATAGTGAAACAGGGTTTTATTTTCACAGACATAAAATTCAACAACAAAATTTATTTTCTTAATTCCACGAGCGCGTTTTGATCTATATTTCTAGATTCCCTCCTTTTCAGAAAGTTCCCGGTAGTGGTGGTAACAATACGGCGCTTAAGCGCATGAAACAGCAACTTTACTAACCACCATACTTATGCAGGACACAGAATTACTAAGTATGATGAGAACATCTTAATTAAGAATACCCTTGGCATAATAATTCGATTGTCTTCTTATGTCTTCTAAGTAAAGTATAGTTAAAAATTAAGGTTCCCAAAGGATATTTGACAGGTTTTTAAAAGTTGACCAGGAAGTTGCCACCTACAATTTGTAATTCTTGTTAGAGTCAACATTTTGCTCCCATTTCTAAAAAAAAACAATTCATTTTAGCCAGAAAAATATTGCAATAATTCGTTACCATTTGGAAATTTCTTTTTTTTTAAACCTTGTTTGTTTTAATTGGCTGTCCATAAAAGACTAGTGCGAGAATTCTCTCATGTGTTCATCTTACACATTCGGCAATAGCGAGGTATCCGTCGGAACGGAAAATTTTCCGCAAAGCATTCTCTGTCGGAAACCCTAATTACATTCGAGATATCCGATTTCGGCAAAGAATAAATAACATGCAACTACGCATTGATTTGACATGCGACAAATGTTAGATTCCGATAGGGATGTACAAAATTTACAGTACTTTAAACTTATATATGGAGCCATTTCATACTTAATACAAAAAAGTATTGCAATAAGCTTACTAGCGCAAGTTAGAGACCAATTTTCGATATTCACCGATATTCACATTCAAAATATATTGAATGGATAAATATCGATATATTTTCGATATACCCATCTCTAGGTTAAAACATATGTATGTTTTAAAATAAATAAAGAAATAAAAAATCAACAAGAAATGGATATCGCAAAAAAACAAGGATATCGAGAAACAAACGTAAGATAAATGGTCTGGCTGATGGCGGCGTAAGTTATCCTATTATAAATATCTTTTATTGGAAAACTTTACAGATTTAAAAATAGACTTTCTGCTTAACAAGTCTGCATAAGCATATGAAAAAAATGACTATCATACTTGGAGTAACTTTGAATAAAAAACGCAATTCAAAGCAAAAAAATACAAGTTGGTCTGAAAATGTATCGCAAAATACAGCAAAAGCTTCCAGTGTCTTCTACACAAAACTGAGCAGAAGTTAATATTGCCTGGTGCTTGTTTTTTATTTGTTCTTGCCCTAAAAAGAAAGCAATAAATGTACAAAATTCTTTTCTAATTATTTTTATTTCTATTGTTTACATTTTTTCACTACTCAGCTGAAAATCGGAAGAAAAATCCGCAAACACTTGTTGTCGGAGAATATCGGACAAAAAATGGTGTGAATCTGTCACAAATGTCACTGAAAATGCACTGCAACGTAGATCGTAGGTGTGACTTGTTTTCTGTCAGAACAATGTTCCGAACAGAGTTTCCGAAGATTACCTCGAAGTAAAAATCCTCGGAATCGTTGAAAATCGGAGAATTTTCCTTTCCGACGGATACCTCGCTAGGGCCGATTATATTTCCTGCCACCACTCATCCCCGTATATGAAAGCTCATTTGTAAAGACTCGTACGAGATTTTTCTCATATGAAAATCTTATCACGCTGCACAATTATTCTCATTTGTCAGTATTTACAACAAAATGTCATTATTTTGAAATTGTAATTTATTGGCAAACGGTTAATTTTAGTCATAATGTTCTAATGTACATTGTTGCTAAAGTGTAAACTTACATTTTAATTCCGATTCATTTGATCGTGTAACTCCTTTAACGGAACAGACGAGCGACATTTTACAGCGAACTTAATAGAATATATGGCTTTGCAAAATTGAGTAAATTGTTATCGTTGGAATAAAACACCTCAACTGACACACAAGTAAAATTTTGTACAATTCACCTTGCAATGCAGAAGACATACATGTGGCTTAACAATAGGTGGCAGGCAAATTAGAATACACATCCAAAAAAAATAGATTAGTTTTGTAATAAAATATCACTTAAATTAAAAAAAAAACAACACTGCACTTAGCCTCGCGACCGATACACATAAGGTAATTGGAATCAATCCATGTTACAGGTTGTTAGTCGGCATTCTTTTCCCTGCCACCACCATCCTCTGCTACTCACATTTGCGCAGCACAGTGGCCTTAGGCCGCTATCTAGCTGTTCAACTTGTTTCTCCGGTCAAAGTAATAACCATGCAATGCGGATCAATTAAAATCCTATCAATAGGTGCTCCGTAGTTGCCTTCACGCCTCGCCTAACCGCATAGCCATATCGCCATCACCGTTGAAGTGTGAGGTGCGTTAGCAAATAAATAATAAGAACGGCAATAAGCGGCGGAATATGGGTCGCGCACAGTAAGCGAAAAATCAGAACACACAACGTATGTATGTACTTGGATTTCTAATTCAACTTTATTCGATGTCTCTTTTCTTACGTTTCGCTGTCTATATTCCAACGTCTGCGGAGCACGGATAGAACGAAAGAATGCACAGGCGGCAGAGATTATGTGTTTGCACTGAAAGAACTTTTTGGACTCAATCAGATTCTGATGTCCCCATCACCACTACAATGAAACAAAGTGTGTGGGGTCAAACCGGCCGCAGAGGAAACAGAACAGAATCTTGCGAAACCTGTTTCTTTAACTCCGGTTACTACCTAAGCGCCAAAGTACGCCGACACCACGATTAGGGTTCTACGATCTTGTTAGTGGTTCGCTTATTTGTCCCCCAACACTCGCACTTTCTTTTTTCGTTGATTGTGGCAAAGGAGGTGGGTTATTGTTCTTATATGCCGATTTGTATTGGAATCCAATCCGACCTTGAATCCATTCAAATTAAATACAGTTTGCTTATTTTCTAAAACGTAACTTACATTTTACATTATACAGTTTCTTATCGAAAGGAATCACTGCTCAATTCTTCTCCGCTGTTTGCTTTTGCCGTCCAACTCTCGCTCCCAGCTTCCTATTTGGTGCACATACACAAATTTTCACTGAGAAGAGATTTTAATTAAATAAATTTTTATTTATTTTTTTCACGCAAAAGCACGACGCAATGGCTATGTATTATGTTGGTAAACACTTCCGGAAACGCAATGGCGTTAGTTTTAATTAAATTAAATTAGTTTTTAGCTCGCTTTGATTGGAAATTAATGAAAAAAGTCGGATGAAAAAAATTTCGCGACCTGCTTCAACACATGAAATTGACAACACATCGGAATAAGCAGTGCTGACAATGTTATAAAAATAAAAATGTTTCTGATACGAGGGGATAAATAAAAAAAATTTACTCTTATGACAGCTGTCATCTGTGGAGAGCAGTGGCCTCTGTGAGTGGTCTGCGAAGCATATATTGGACAGTGTAAGAAGAAAGTTTGATACCAAATTAAACATTTCTGTGAACTTTTTGGAAACTAAAAACTTGTTATTATTTATAAAAATTCTCTTAAATGCCTCTAAATGGTTGCATTGTCTTACAGGTTCAAAATATTTAAGCGTCATTCAAACAGCATTGCGTAAATCGTTATTTATAAAATATTTCCCTATCCATATTAGTAATTTAGGGCTGGTGCCAGATATGGTACCAACAATTTTGAGAATTAGATATTTCCTTTTAAGTAGAATATGCAAACAAAAAACAAATTCTTTTATACCAATACCAATTATATAAAATATAGGTATATTATACCAGTATTTCCGAGCCTTCTTCTACGAAGGTGCATGTGATCTCACAAACATTGACATCAAATGTTTACTTTGCTTCGTCAGAAGCTCCAATTGATTTAACTAGTGGGGGATAACTTTATCCTAGATACCGTGGTATCACAATGGATCAATACTGGTCTAAGTGTGTCGGTTCTTATGCCGTCAACCATTTCAACCTAACCTAACCAAATCTCACATATTACGTTAGATTGTGATTGGGATTGTGCCCTTCTCTTCCAGGTTCTAAAAACAAAACAAACGTAGTTTATTCAGTCATTAGATCCTGACGGCAACTTTGACGCACAACCCTACACTGTCGTTATGTCTGTCACATGTATACGAATTATTGTTGCACTTGAAAACCACAATTATACATTGAAGACATTTTAATATACTTTGTAAGTTGAGTACAATCAAGTCAGCGCGATTAAGTTGGCAGTATCTAAGCGTCAGACTAGCTGTCAAATAATTGCCATGTGGTATATTAGACCAAAAATTAAATTATATATAGGTCACTTGGTCATTTTAGGCATTTGTTAATTATGTTAAAAAGTAAATTAAAGTTACGCTGTAAATATAAATGAGCGCAAAGTCAAAGTTGGTTTGTAAAAAATGTATATATTTGAATAGCGGAACAGAAAATCTATTTATAATTTTAATTTTTCATAATTTTACATAAAATGGAAATAAAAAAGCTCCAGCAATCCAATATTAATATACATATATAAAAGATTGCGTACAAGTTATTTTTCTTTCACCGTGAAAGTAAAATTGTTGCAACTGCTTTTTCTCTTTGAAGTTAGTTTTGTGTCAAACACAATAAAACTGCTAAAAAAAGAAAAGCAATTTAATTGGAATATACAAATAAGTACCTTCAGCGGTGTTCTCCAAAGATATATTGCAATTTTACCCATTGCTTTAGTTATATATCAATGTCAACGAGCAAAAACATCAACAAATATTGGTACACCCGGTTCTTTAATAGTACCTAACACAAATTAAGTAAAATGCCAAAAGTTGCAAAATGAAAGTAAATATTAACATTTTTGTGTGACCATGTTATCATTTAATGCTTTATATATCTATTTACCTATATCATGTTCACAAAAATTATTTACATTCTATTTAAATTCAACAATAAATTGTGCTTAGTTTGCGGCTTAAACCCTTTAAATATATTTACCTTCCTAATTATTTAAAAAAAAAAATTAAGCTATGTGTAAGGACACGAATTGTATGTGTTGAGTGGAAAAAGCTGCTTATTCATGTGGTCACCGCTAAATAATGTATATAATTGCAAAATAATTATTTAACACAAAGGACTGTCTCTTAAAATAGGACTGGCTTTAATTTCTTTGTTGGTAACCTAGTCACTAAGAAAGTTTGGCTAGCAAGCAAAACAAGTTTATACTAAGAAAACCATTGTAAGATATATATTAAAACAGCATCAAATACTGTCTAAAATCAAACCTGTCAAAACTAGGAAATTGAGCTTCGACTGTTGCCATTCCAGCGAGTTAATCGAAAACGGTCTCAAATCCAAATCCCTTAATAACACTGATATCAGTGTTATGGATTATCGTGGGCACTTATTTCGTATATCGATTATCGTCAGACGAAACTTTTTCAAATATAGTGTTGCGTCACTTAAAATCAAAATCGTCTATCATCTTCATGATTGATAGCTTTTCGAAGATTTAATATAATAACGTAACTAAATAATTTTAAAAAATGATTGCGATTTTTGAGCCGTAGCTAATCAAGTATCGTTTTGCATAGAGTTGTATATTTTGCAGTAAAGTTAGCCAATTTCTATAATTTGTAAAGTGAAATAATTTTCTATAGGTGTATTTTCAAATACTACAAAATATTATTTATATATATATCTATGGTATTACAATTTAGGGCATGAAAAGCAACTGGAATACAAAATTTGATCGATTTTGGAGGTGGGGCAGTAAAGTAAAATTTTACCCTAATTTATAAGATATTGTATCTTTCTGTGTAAGCAATAATAAAAATAATTAAAATAAAAAAGAATAATTAATTCAATAATGAAAATGTAATAGATTATATTTAATATGCATATAACGATGCAGCTGCACAGTCGCACACAAACACAATAATGCCCTTTTACTTGCGATGACTGTTGAGGTTTGCTCTGTTACTGTCAGTTCTGTTCCTTCTGTCATTCATTAATTACGCTCGTTATTCGTAATAACAATACAACAAATGGTACAAAATGCAGGATAATAAAACGTTTGATTGCGAAAAGTTAGTTTTATTGGTAAAAAATCGGCCTACAATTTATAATTATAAGTTAAGAGAGCACAGTGACAAAAAGTGCAATGAATTGTTATGGCATGAAATTGCGGGTGAAATGAAAAGTTCGGGTAAGACTAATTTTACCGACACAAATTTATCGGTCTTTTTGTATTTTTCTACCACTGATTAATTGTAATGCATGCATGCTTATTTTGCTTTAACCAAAGAGTAAATATAGGCTCTTATTGCAGTAAAAAATAAAAATCCAATACACACAATCACATTTTTTCTAGCTGCATTCAATTAAGCACAAAGAATTAACAATCCTTTTTGAAAAGCAACTTCTTTAGTAAGTATTAGGTTGAGTTCCTTGTGTTTTTTTTATAAAGGGTAGGTATTGTTTGTATGTCAAGCTATTTGCAATACTATTTGCTGCCCGTTTACATATTTTATTCTCGTACGACTGCATAGTTTTACCCATGAATAATTCCTTGAGCATCGTGCAACAGCTCCCGACTATTTCAGATTTCGTATGTATGTTGAATTATAGTTCTTTGAGCGCAGCCTGGCTATCGATGAAGGAAGCGATATCTCTATTGGATATCCGCATTAGCTCTGTCGACTAAAGAATTTGATAGAAGGACACTGTGTGTCCAGCAGACGTATATATACGCTTAGCTCTGAACACGTAGAAAAATTGGCAGAAACCGTTCAATTTTGGTTTTGATTCATCCGTTCCGTTTAGATAGTAATTTTATTTTGCGTAGGTAGGTATTTTTTACCTTCCTTTCTGATTTGAGTTACAAATTCGTACCGTCCAGCGCGGAACTAACTTAACTGATGTAACTAATTGAAATAGTTATGTAAGTTATTGTAACAAACATAACTAATCCATGATTTTGAGTCTTGACTTTCAGAAAACAAATTAATGCGTTATTATGGCAGGCGTGTGGATGGAAGTAGATTCATTGTTTGTATGGCGGTTGGCTTATTGACACCTATTAAAAAAAACTAAGCTTCTCAAAATTAAATTGCTGTTAAGTTTGGCATTCGTGTCAAAAAATATATCTTCCTATGGTTGGAAACATGAGCCCAGTTAGTTAGTTACCATTTTAGATAGAATTACTTACGTATAGCTGCCAACATATTTGTGTATAAAGACTACCTTGAGAACCCTCGAAACTGTAGGTTTGTACCCAGTTCTTAGACTTAGTCTGAGATTCATTACAATCATTTGTATAGCCTTCTAAGATGCCTTTTTGTAGCCTTATTGTCCGGACCCGGAGAATTATGCGACGCTGAGGACCGAATGGGTAGCCGTATTTTCTCCTGTAAGATTATTTTCTATTTCTATTTCCTTTTCAAAAAAGTCCCCTTCAGACCCCTGGGGATATGGGTCCGGAGAAGAAATTTATAATACACTATCATATCTGTGTCGTGGAGTGCTTAATGCAAGCTACTATCACGAGCAGAAATTTATAAAATAAACTCCACTGTCCTTAAAACTATCGACATGGCAAAGCATACGATGAGATAAAGAATAATGAAGAAGGAATGCGCTTTCTTGAAAATGTCATATGTTGACATTTAGATGGGTTAATGATTAAACCGTTCATAGCACACCAAGTAGCGAAACTATTATGTGAGTTTCGTTTGGTAATCCGGAAGAGCTCCCCCATCCGGGATGCCGATCGAACAAGCAAACATATTTCATTTAAATTTGAAGTGAATTTGTGTATATGTATTTCCAACCGCCTCCCTGTCAATCTGATGACGATAAATGGGATGGTAGACAAATAGTATTAGTCATTGTAATATGTTTATATTACACCTAATATTATTTAATTATTTGTTTATTTTGGTAATAACTTTCTGCTAATATCGTCAAAATTGAAGAATTGTTAAATGCATCAGCAACAAATATGAAATCGATATGACGTTTATGGTGTTTGAATGTATTAGTTCTTTTCGTTTTGATTCTGAATTCAAAGTCAGAAGCGAATTTCTCTTCTTTCCTGGAGAGGAACTGTCATTTAAGTACCAGAAGAGTCCGGAAGTCTTCCAGATTAACAAACGAAAACGAGATTAATGTCGGTTTGGAGATTTCTGTCATCCTGGTTGTTAACAGAATTAAATTCATGTCATCAGCATATATTAAAATTCCGTTATGTTTAACACTTGATTTAACATCAATAGCTAGTATTAACAATATGGGTCCCAAATTACGTCCTTGGGGAACACCCGACTGAGCAGAGAAAGATTCTGATAACGAACCTGTAAATTTGACTCGATAATCCCTTAAGATATGAGTGAATCTAATTGACAAAAAGCGGTGGAAAACCACAAGCACTGAGCTTAAATTCGATTATTTCGTGGGATAACTGGTCAAAACCTTAGAGAAGTCAGTGTATATGCATTCGACTTCATTATTATTTTCTTTTCAGTTTGAACAAGTGCTTAGGAAACATAACAAAATTGTGACAGCGGAACGGTTGTGTACAAACCCATGCTGTTCGTTACAGTTTACATTGCAACATAGAAATATTATTTTTTCTCAGAAAAATTGCTCAACAAACTTTGGAATACACGAAAGCATTGATATTGGTCTGAAATTAGACATATCATCCCTTCCAACATTTTTAAATACAGGTGTGATGTACGCACTTTTCGCCTATGTTAATAAAACATCCAGGGGAGGATTATATATACATATCTACGTTAGTAATACTGGTGTGAGATTTTCAAAGTATGTCAAAAATATGTTCGAGTACCAAGGATAACTCGGAGTACAACGAGCGGAGACGATACGACGGAATGTATGCATAAACCAAATATATGTACATAAGTGTTTATTCTATAATGTAATTTTTATATAAATAAGTTCAATATTACTGTCGAATGGAATGTCGATCTCACATGACTCACGATTATAACGAACAGCAATCAAGACACCTCCTCCCATCGCATTAAGATCATTTATATGACGATCATCCTTTTTTTATATAAACTCAAAACTTAAGATTAAAGAGTTCCGTGTCTAAAATACTGGCATTAAGTCATGTTTCAGTCAGGGAGAAAATGTCATTCCTAGTTTTTTAAACCGGAAGGATGGCCTAAGATGCTTTTTTTTTAGAAAATCAATTGGTGAATTCTTTAACAAGGGTGTTTTGGAGCCATACATTGCTATTAAAAAGTAATTCAAAGTAGGGAGAAAACGTAACAATTTTAAAAGACTCCACATATAAGTCAGGCTTACTAATTTTCGTGCATTTAATTGAATCCTCATTTGGAACAACTTTACTCGAAACCAAATGCTGCAGGACATCAGCACATGAAGTAGTAGGTTTTAAATGGGAAATAAGATCCGTTTCAGTTCTTGCAAAAAACATGAGCCGAATACTCGCGATCACGATACCATCTTTACATACGACATATATATGACATTTTTTACAAGTTCATGTCTGTCAGTAATGCTCTTCCGAAAAATGTTACCAGGGTTGCCATTCTCTCTAGTAAAATTGCTCTTCCAATCTCAACTTTTGAATAAATATCTATGTTTTAATAAAAAAAACAAAACAAAATTTACAAAAAAAAACCGGCATTTAAATTATTTTTACTTTAACTATGCTTCTTCAGTTGAATAAAAAACTTAAATAAAATTGCGCTTAAATAAAGTTGCTTAAGAAAAACAAAATTAACATTATTAAAACCCTTTTTTTGCAGTTCACGAATGTAAGCAAAAATGGGGAACTTTACGGAATTCATATGCCAGAGTGATGAGGAAATCATCAAATAAAAGTAACCGAAGGAAAACATGGTACCTTAAAAATTCTATGTCATTTTTAGAGTTATTTATGAATTGCAATAAAACTGTGCCGGAAAATGGTGCCAATGATAAAGATACAGAAATGCTTACCAATAATATTACTGCAGACAACTTCTTAATTGAACCGACACCTTCAGAACACGACTATGATTTATTCTCAAAAGATGACCATGTCTCTCAAGATTCTCCTTCATCACAAAGTTTTACATCAGTTTCTAAAAAATCCGAGGCAACAAATTCAATTAACAAAGAAGCAGATCCTTTGGGAGATAACCAATGGACAGACTTTAAGAATGGTCAAGAAGAAATTGAAGATCCTAACTTGTCGTTTTTAAAGAGTTTACTTCCTGATTTGAACAAATTACCTGACACAAGACAACGTACATTTAAGCTTAATTTATTAAACAATTTATGCAAACTGCTGGATGAGCAAGAAAATGAAGCGTTATTTAAAAATACCAATAATTCTACTCATGCTCAACCACCTTTCACGATCGTAAACGACCCTCCTTTCGTAATAAGGGAAGCGAGAAGCTTAACTTTAACGGGTCAAAGTGATGCCATTTTACAATCTCCAGTAATAAAACTGGAATAGAATATGTAGTTAACTATTAAATAAAAAGATAAAATAAATATTAATAAAAGTCACCATATCTTTATTTTGTTTTTTAAGAACTTGATTAAGGAAAGTAAA
Source organism: Ferdinandea cuprea (assembly GCA_963576555.1). Classification (NCBI taxonomy): domain Eukaryota; kingdom Metazoa; phylum Arthropoda; class Insecta; order Diptera; family Syrphidae; genus Ferdinandea; species Ferdinandea cuprea. The sequence continues at coordinate 31,226,890 of OY754958.1, forward strand.
CGTGTCCGTTAATTCACCAATTCACATAAACGTATATTAACCTGATGTAATGCAAATACTTTTACACTTAACTTGAAAGTTTGAGGTAAGGTAAGCAATTTTTGCCTCTTCGCTTTTCTGACAATGAACTGACGACAATACTCTCTATTGAAAGTGTTTTTATTTCGATTCTTCTAGCGGTTTCATAGTTGTTGGCTGATTCAAACTATTATTAGATTGTTCGACGTAGACACGGTTTTTTTTAAAGCCTGCATGCGTATTTACAATAATTTTTAAATTTATCTTTTGAATTAAAAATTAGTTCCTTCGCCATTTCAGTTCAGCTTTTCCCCTATGGCGTTTCAGTCATGGTTTTTTTCAAAACGAATTGTGTAAATTGAAAAAAAAAAATACTTATAAAAACTTTTTGAAATTTTTGACTCGGACAGGCTCAAAGTACAATTACTGTATACCTGAAATTAAATGGTATAAATACGCAGAAGAAAATTATATAACCGAAAATTCGGGACCTAAGATCTCTCTCATCTGGGTTCCAGGGCATAGGAACATAAAGGGGAACGAGAGAGCAGACGAGCTGGCTAGAATTGGCTCCTCCCTTCCGGAATCTCGCGCGGTGAGAGTTCTCCCCCGTTGGTCTTCGCGAAAGGAAGTAATCACCACATACCTTCTTTGCGGAGGCCCGGCGTTGGCCAAGACCAGACGCAGGGCATTTTTTAAAACCATTCTTCGACGACCTTTCACATATCTCAGACATGGGTCTAAATGATATCATAGCCTTTCTCAACTCCACCGGGTGGATTTGAGTATATACTACAAATACTCCCCTAAGGTTATCATGAGTGGTGGCATCAAAACGGCGCTATAGCATTTTTGTGTTATTATAAGTGCGAATGCTTTTACTGGTATGTACTTATAATTTCTAATTCAAAGATATAAAATGTTGAAGTTCATATGTCTCAACTAGTTGCCGATTGCACAAGATCTAGAAAATGAATTTGCTTAATTTCTCTATAAAATAAGCACAAAATAACATGTAAAAACAGTCTTATGAGAATACATAAAAAAGTTTTAATTGATTTTAAAGTTTAACTGAAATTGATTTTTTCGAGATCTTAGTATTTTCAGATAATATCGTTTCGGGAACAATGGTAATGAACTTAATTTTATAGGAATTTGAATTAAATAGTTATATTTCATTTATGAGTTTTTCTGTAAGATCAATAGGTACATTTTACTGTCAATTCAATTTCATTTTTGTGAATAAATTCCAATCTGTGTTTTATATTTATTAGCAATATAATCTCATAGGTACAATGAAAAAGAAAAATGTTCAAAGAACGTTAACGAATATGTATACAACTGTATTTTAAATGTACAACCTCCGATTTCTTGGAAGAATAAAATTTAAAGCTGGACATGTAAATTTTATAAATATATATACCTAACTATGAAGTCTTAAAGCAGCTTACTGTAATAAATCAAATTATTATCTGATAAAAGCTATTTAAACTGTCTTAAAGAACGCCAAAAGAAAAAGAATAATAAAAATTTAAATAAAACTAATTTGATTCACCTTAAAGAAAAAAGTTATCTAAATTTATAAATGTAATTAACAATTACTTATACCAATTAAAAGGTCTTTAAAAATTAAAATACCTTTCATTGAAGGTTTATTCATATACTTGAAATTGTATTGAATTTTTTTTTCATATTTTGAATGTCTTTTTCGTCCTTTCACCTAGTTTGTGGTAAATAACTTTTTAGATATTTTCTTCCGAGATATAAGTAGAAAAATATTCAAAGAAGTCGGAGGTTTTAACTTTTCGGAACCTAATGCTACCACAAATTGAACATTTACATTCCCATAAATTTTAAACGTCGCTCTACTAAGTCCTGTTGAATGAATGCCATTGCAGCTTGAGCTTCAGCTGGCGGAAGTTGTCGTAATATACACACAATCAATCTTCCGAAGCATTCAAACTCGCAGTCCACGTCCGATGGTCCGCTTAATCTATCAACAATAGCTTTTAGTTCTTTTATCGCCAACTCAAAGGCAGCCCTCCTCGCTGGTTTAAAAGATGGGTGTTGATCGCCCACAGGCTTGCTCTGTGAATCCGAATAATGTGGTTCAATATCCATATGAACAAGTGAAGTATTTGAATACAATCGTTTTTTAGAGGTTTCGAAATTCTGTAAATAATATATAATATATTTATTAAACAAATAAAGAATATGTATTTAAATAAATTGTAAATAATTTTATATAAATGTATTGTTAATATGAGAAGGTAAATTGTATAGAATGTACAAAAAGAAGTTAGGCTATAACAAAACCAGCTCATGTTTTGAAGAACACACATTGCACAATATTTTGAATAAATCAGCTCGTGATTCATGCCACGGAAGGCGTACGATGCTAAAATTGCAGCGCCACAGCCGAACATCGATTTCTCGTTGAGATGGTCAATTTTTGTTCATTATTCTCGAAACCCCTTTCCCCACTAGGACTCCATCTTACACCAACATGCACTCTAAATACACTCTAAATAATTCTTCAATTTTGACGAGATCAGCTGAAAGTTTACCAAATTAAACTAAACAAATAATAAAATAATATTGGGTGCAATATATACATATTACAATGACTAATAATATTTGTCTATCATCCTATTTATCGTCATCAGATTGACAGTGAGGCGGTTGAAATGAAATATGTTGCTTGTTCGATTGGCATCCCGGATCGGGGAGCTCTTCCGGATTACCAAACGAAAACGACATTAGTAGTCTTTGTCATTTTATCGTGATGACAGTTAAATTTTAAAAATTTGGTGTTTCTCGACAGTTTATTCAAAAAATTGTGTTCAGCATAAGCATAAGCATAAGCAAAATTGTTGCTTTTGAAGGGAAGATAATCCATCTTTATTCGTTATAGACCCATGCTTAATGACTTTTTGGTTTAACTATTAAATAGCATGGATGTGGAAGATATGTGGATTTAGCGAAATGGCTCTTAGTATCATACAGCTATCGAAATGGGACCATAACTATAAAAGATTTTTCATCGACACCTAACTAATCCATTTTTCAAATAAATTGAAACACTTTAAATTAACCTATGGAAATTTTCATACTTACTTGCTTCGTGTTAGTATTTAAGTTTTTTACTACTACATTTGATGGAAAACTTTCGACTATTTCTTCTTCATCAATAGTGACGTCCTCAAATTGGGGAACAGTTATCTGCTAATATAAAAAAAAAATAGAAAACAAAATTAGTAGAAGAAAAATATACTGAAAACAGATTTCGATGAATTTTTAGAAAACTAAAAAAGTTGCATAACAAAGCAATAATAGCTTATTACATTAGTTATAATTATTACTATTCTACTCGTTGTTGGGTCAATATAAAGTTTTCCACATTATTAAGACTTAATACATAGCACTTGCTTGTTTAAAGCAAACTTTGTTAAAATTAAATTTATAGGAGCATTTGTAATGGATCTATGGATCTTTACAATTCTTACTTTGTGTTACTCTAACATTATATACGATACTTACATGGATGTACAATCCACGTACCCCTCTATTCTATTTCACCGACTTGTACCTCTTAAATCAATTGAACTTTTTCTAAAACTAAATTATTCCAATCAATCCAAATCGAATTTATTTAAGGAGCAGTACAAAGCAAAGCAACACCTCATGTTCCAACACATGGAAATGAATTGCGTGAAATGTAGTCTCCTCAAAGTTCAATTCGGTTGAGTTGAGCATAGTCTCCTCCTTGCCACACTTAGTTCCTTGTGGACCTATTGTGATACCTTTCAGTGGAGGATACGCCAGTGCTTCAGCCTTTCTTGTGGTTCCTACCTTCCGCTCGTGGCTACTTAATTTTATCAAGCCACTATAAAGTCTCCAGAAACCTGTTAAGATTAGTGAAACATCTGACAATTCTTTAATGTCTTGGATGTTCTTGTTCTGCTTTTTAGTAAGGTATAAGCACAGGGCTCGTCCCTGTCCAAAGACTGGCTTACCAAAAACTCAAGAGCGTTTTGCACCCACGAGTAAGGAAGAATAATATGTCGTTCTGTGCTTACCCCCTGTATACATAAAAGGGGAATTTAATGCAAAGTAGAGGTTACCAGGTATTTGCTCAGCTCAGCACGTGAGTTTAGCTGGGCTAGGTCCAGATTTTCCGGGTTGTGATTTACTCAAGCCAAGAGTCTTTTTTCTTGCAGAAACCTTCCCTACCCCTGCAAACGATATGAAAACGGAAGGGCTTTTTTCTCTGGCCAATGGCTTATTTACTATTATTATTGTTTCTGTCAAGTAGTATATTAACTACTACTTATTACTACAAAAGCGTTCCTTTACTTTTTCGTAACTTGAGCATTTTCTGTGAGAATTCATCCCCAATTCTCGAAATTTAGGAAGTTACTTAAAAAAGTAAAGAAACACACCAATTAATTCTGTAAAGTAATTCATTAAAACAATTTACTACAAAAGCATTCGTAACTTAAGCATTTTCTGTGAAAATTTGAGAGAATTTATCCCCAATCCTCAAAATTTAGGAACTAACTTTAAAAATTAAATGAACAGCTTTGATTGGATTTTTTTAATCAAATAAATTTCAAAAGGACCTCTTTATTAGAGACAAGAATAAGCTGATCTTTCAATTACACTATAATTATCAGGAGAAAACAAAAAAAAAAAATCAGCCGTACCTTTACATATTCCAACGAAAACTATGCCTACGCACTATATATGTTCATTCATATGCTAAGGAAAGGTAAAGACAAATTTATTTCTCAAATATCATTCCATAAGTATGTAAGGGATATTCAAAATGAAATGTGTTTATTTATTGCATATATGCGAAAAATAACCGTTTCTTGAAAATTAATTTATTACGTAAGTATGTTTTACTAGATATATTTTTAGTAACCGAAAATTTAGTTGCAGATAGATACATAGATCTAGATGTTGGTAACAACATTAAAAATGGCATGGACAGCAGATGGTCTGAGATTTCCAAACCTATTTTCAAGCACTTTCCCGACAACCGCACACTTATGTCGTTTTCTTTTGGTAATCCAAAAGAGTTCCGGACTCTTCTGAAACTGTTCATTTGGTACTAAAATGGTATTTCCTTTCCTGTAAAGAAGAAAAATTCGAAAACTTCGAATTCAGAATCAAAACCAGAAGCACCAACACATTCAAAAAACATAATCGTCCTAATCGATAAATGTAATTTTTGTTTCTGATGCTTTTAATAATTCTTCAATTTTGACGACATTTGCTGAAAGTTATTACCAAATTTATTTAAGCAAATAATAAAATAATATTGGATGTAATATAAACATATTACAATGACTAATACTATTTGTATTCCATCCCCGTCATCATCATCAGAGGCAGTTGGAAATACATATACTCGTTTTCGCCTAGGTTAGGAGATATCGAGGATTGAAAATCGAATTTTTAGTATGAAATCTCTATGAGTTGACGTCACTTTTTTGTCAATATTTGAACATAAAATATTACATATGTTAAGGAGTTCAACCACCAATATTTTTATCGAAACCGATTCTGAAAATTAAACATCGGAAAAGAAGTTTCAGTTTTCGTTCTATTGAATTTGGTTAATATAGATACAAGAGCTAGAATAACAACATTCGCAAGTTTGGTGGGTCTAAGATCTTTTTTTTTTAAATATTTTATATTTTTCATCGCAAATATACGCGAAAAGAGCTTATATTATGAATGAACATCTACGTGCAACAAACTGATTAAAGAAATCGTTCGTTATTTATCTCTCGCTAGTCTGTTGTCTGTTTTATTATGCGGCACGTTCAATATTCATTATGCTCACCTACGATCGGTTTCATGGTATAAAATAACCGCCCAAAAAAATTGAATTGATTATATGAAAAAATTACCTTGTATTGGTGCGCTCGCCCTGGTTTTGCTTTGCAATTAGGTTTTAAGAAATTCAATATGTCATAGAACCACAACCTAGGTTTATATACTTCTTTAGCTCCGTTTTTTTTTGGACCACTGCACCCTTCTCAATTCTTTTAAATACTGACTGCGAATTGTATTTATTTTTGATTTTATAATCGGAACGGTAATGTCTTTGTTGAGCTTTTTCAGTTCTATCATAATTTCTTTTAAAGAATTCGTTCGTGCAGCTTTGTCCAAGTAGGAGGGATCTGTAACTGTGTACAAATTCTCATGTGCTTGATAATGCATTATAAGCTCTTCAACCAATTCCTGTGACCATTTAACAGCGTAAGTGTCCATTTTATGAAAAAACGAGCCAAAACAAAAACACCACTCCGGAAAAATCGCTCGACGCGACTACAACGGACCGACACAAATCACACAACTAAACCGAAAGAATAAATAAACTGATGAAATTCCCCCACGAACCATCCGTCATGTTGTATAGAATATCACGCGCACGTTTCATTCCAACCCCTTTACACACACTATCAAAAAACTGATGGAAAAAAAGTTCCCTTCTTTCTTCTTCGCATAGACAGCCAGTGTGATGTTAGTGTAAACATACATATGCGCCTGTAATCTCTGAATAGAATAAATATTTTATTTCTTATTTCACTAGTGAAACGAATCGAACGAATTAAGAGAATACCATAACAAAATATTTTTTCTTGAAAATTATTGCAAGAAGGTGAAAAAAGAAATGGAATATTCAGGTTCGTAATTTTGTTCATTAGTTCATACAATACATAGATGATTGACATGATTATCGATAGCAATTTTTGCAGTCGTTTTTTCAGTACTGCCAGCATAGAAAATTATTACCAAATTCAATTAAACAAAAAAGAAATAATATTTGATATAATATAAACATAAAACGATGGCTTATATTATTGTTTTTCCATCCCCTTCATCATCATCAAATCGGCAGTGAGACGGACGAAAATACACATAATATGAATAGCAATGAAAGTAGTATACTCTAGATAAGTAAAAAAAAACGGTGAACTGACTCAAACGCTAAGTAATGAAGGAAGGTTCTTATTTGTTGCTAGTGTACAAGTTACAAATTTTGAAAAAATACTCGTAGGAAAATAAGACTTACTTATGTTGGAGGTAGCGTACGCGTATGTAAAAAAGATCCTTTAAGAAGCACTTCTTGATAGAAGTGGAAATGTAGTCGCACACCCGCGACATTAGAATCGTGTCCACCAAACTTTCCTTCAAATTGCCGCAAATATGTCTGTTTATGTTTTGTTTGGATGCTAATATTTTCTTATAGGTTTCTATGACAGTAAAATAATCTAAAATCTTTACTGCCGTGCCTCCCTTATTTAACTTCATGAAAACCATTTATAGTGGGTTTTTTTTATCATTAACAGCAGATAACAACCTCTTCAACCTTTTCCGAACTCTTTATCACACACAGGATCACAAGTATTCAATTTAATGTTCTAAAGCTCAAGGTCTGTAGATATGCACAATCGTTGGTAAAAGCTAGAAGCTTAGGACTTATTAGTGAAACAAATTGAGATTAATGCTCTTCTGTTTTTTTAACCGTCAGTCAATTATATACATTTAAATATCAATCAGTAATGTCTTTCATTTTCGCAGGTAATTTCTTTGATGACATGAACGTGAGGGCACCTACAAACGATTTCAAAAAGAGAACTCATAGGTATGGACTTGCACTTAAGTCAAAAAGATATTCTATTAAAATAAAAAATTAAGAAGTTACATATGTATAATAAATTAGTTTCCTAACGATTAACGATTAAGAAAAGAACGTCTTGGTTTTAAGTATATTTCGACTTAACGTCTCAATCGAATGTACTGGTGTTTCATTTGGTCCGAGGGATGATTCAGATCGTAGAGAATTTAATTATCGATTACATTTATATACAAAGCGTACTGTCTGAAACTTAAATTATAAAGTGATGATACACCAGGTCTTGAGGGTTTATACACATAACTCGCACAAAATAATTACTTTTTAATATAGACACAATATTATGCTTAAAATATAATGAAGCGATTACATCGAGGAGAAATAATTAAATTGTTTCTCCTATACCTGGGTAATCTACCGGCCGAAAGTAACGTATGTCAGAGATAATTTATTTGTATATTTAGTTTACAATTTGTTACTTTTCATTCAATCTTCTTCTTATTTAGGAGTCTATCAGCTAGGTTCCAGAAATTCAGTGTTCTATATTTTTGGTAACTTATTTGTTTTTTCGATCCACTCGCGTACTTCTGTGGTGGACCATGACTGTTCACATCCTTTCTCACAAAACTTCTGTGACACCGGATCTCTTTTCCTAAAACCTCTTAGAAGATCTTCAGATTCCTCAGACTTCTTTAAAATTTAATTTATTACTCTGTGAAATGGTTAAAATCGACAAAATCGAATTGTTGAATCGAACTTTTGTTTGAAAAAATTGAAAAATCGAAATCGATTAAAGTGAAATGTAGAACACACAAATTCATTTCGATTTCATTTTGAGTGAAAGTAAAATGTGGAACCTAGCTGATAGTATTTATGAAAATCCAAATGCTGGTGATTGAAGAAACTTGACGTTGTTCCCCTTTCTTTAGTAATGGGTGTCGTGTATTGATGGTTCCCCGTAGGGAATTTACCCTGTAACCCCAGCTGAAAAGCCAACGCAGTTTAATTTTTACCGTCGCCATCCACTAGACATTATTGCTAACTTATAGATTAATGTATTTTATTACTTCATATATTTACACACATTAGTTTTTTAATTTTTTTTAAGAGTCAAAATTGTGTCCTATGTTTGCATATATTTTAGACGTCGCTGCACTAAGTCCTGTTGTATGAATAACATTGCCCCTTGAGCTTCAGCTGGCGGAAGTTGTCGTAATATACATGCAACTAATTTTCCAAAGCAATCAAACTCATGTTCCGCTTCTGAAGGTTGGTTTAATCTTTCAATAATAGCTCTTAATTGTTTTACCGCTAACTCTAAGGCAACCCCCTTCGCTGATTTTAAAGGTGGGTGTTGATCGTTGATAGCTGCAGACTTACTAGGTGAATCCGGAGAATGCGGCTCAATATTCATCCGAACATATGGAGTACTTGTATGTGATTGTTTCTTCGAGTTTTCAAAATTCTGAAAATATTATTCAAAATAATATATGATTAACTTCAAATTTATCAAAAAAAAACAACATCATAATAATAGAAAATACTTGTCATTGTGTTTTTCATTTAAATGAGAATATAATTTAATTTTAATGTCATAAAATAAGTGCAAGATTATATTATATTATTATTATTCGAGACGAATTTTTGGCATTGGTCGACGCTCTTGGCGAAAATGGATTGAAAAATAAATATATTTGATTTTAAACGCACGTCAATGCACTCAATTTTATTGAATATATCGAAAGTTTTTTTTAAAAGGGATTTTGAATACCCTTATAATGAAGTAACACAGTGCGGGCATAAGGGTCTGTCAACTGCAATGTGCAGGAAAGACAGAGCGTGGTAGAGTAGAGAACTCCACATTTATAATGTACGGTTAAGAAATGAATCCTTGTACATATTTCACTGTACGTCCGAATAAAGGCTTAAGGGTGAACTGATGTGCATTCCCAACAAGTCCAGAGTGTTGGCGTTTTGACCGCTAATGTCCGGTATCCGTGTCGGCTCATTTACAAACTGGGTCAAATTATTAACCTCAGCAAAGATCTCGACATACCTTCCTTCGGGTGTTAGTTGTCCATCATCCATGTATCGAACTCATAACCGCCCTGGCTAGGGCTTCTGTTAATTATTAAATCTGGGATTGGAACATTGGCCACATTGAGGTAGAAGTTGGTAGGCTATATCACTACGTATATAAACGGCGACACCACGATGAGAAAAGAATAATGGCACTAAGTTATACCCAGGCAGACTTAACTCCGATAAATCAGAATAAATGCTTACCTGTGTTTCACTAAGTGTAAAAACAGCTGGCTTGTTGTGATTCGCGTGGACGTACAAGGAAAACAGTTTGGCCCTTAACCCACGAATGTGACTCACATTACTCTTACTTTTTAACTTTTTTTTTGTGCTTATGAGGTTATTTAGTTAATCTTGTATCAATATTTAAGTATAAGGAAACGTTAATTACAGTTTTATTAATAAAAGCTTTTCATCAACACTTAACTAATCTAATATATGTAGGTACATATTTTAACTAAAGAAATTATTATACAATACTTACATTATTCATGGGAGAATCGTAGCGTTCCATTGTTATATTTGGTGAAGAACTTGCTACTGTTTCTTCTTCATCAACAATCACGTCTTCGAATTGGGGCACTGGGACCTATAAATATGTACATATATTTAAAGTATTTTTTAAAACATTCTAAAGAAAAACTGAACACTTCATTGAACTGAAGTACAAATTAATAACTATTATATATCAATTAATAATCGAAATAAACTGTATGCAACAAAAAAAGTGCAAAATGTCAAACAGATACAGACTAACAAGAGTTGTTCAAACATTCTATGAGAGGTAAGCAGCAAACAACGGCTTAATGCACATTCGGCGAAACGATTAAGTAACTGAAGGACATGCAATCAGTCGTATTACAGTGAAGTTAAACTTTAAACATGGGCTTGAAATCTTAAAATATTTTCATTACAAATTTGTACATTGTAGTAAACAATGAATAATATCTGAAAATTACCACATTTGCGATTTTCAAAACTGTTTTCAAGAAAACTATTATGTATTTATTTTGCTTATATTGTTTATTTTCTGCTTATATACGAAAATTTAATTATTAATACTGAAAAGTCAGAACTTCATTTCAGCTATCTTTTTACCAACAACTTTTTTAATTTCGGTAAATATTTTAGATACTTATGAAATACATATCCGCTATTTAGTCAAAGGCATTATATTTGCATTGTTAACTTTAATAGCTTTGGCTCTTACTTGCCTTGGTGTTGTTATAACTTGTCTAGCTACAAACATATCAATGTTATTATCGGTCGTGTCTATGGATGTCTTCGTAAAATCTGGCTTTACACCCTTGGAAACCTGACGAAGGCTCGTAATTAGCCTTGTTTTGCCGAATTTTTTCTCGAAACCTGTTGGGCTGCACATTGAAAAACTACATCGACGCAAGAAATTGTATATTTTAACATAAGATTCATAGTACCCAGTTAACGCTCGCGTTTGGTTTTCATTCCGCTATTAAATTAGGGAATTCACTTCCCCCATCATGAAAATCCCCCCCCCTTTCTCTTTTTGGCTAGTTCTTTTGTACATCCTCTATCCTATTTATTTAAAATCAGTTTTTGAATTTTGTTTTACATTTACTTTTTATTATATTAATTTATATTTGTTTAGATTTACATTCCATATACCTGTACTATAAATTGTATTTTAATTTATTTATTGATATTATTGATTATACTTAATGATTCTCAAAATTCTTCAAAATCTCAACTTAATGATTGAAAACTAAAAAACCAAACATGGCAACATTATTATATATGTCACAAACACCAAACAAATTGACGTATAAAAAACCCAAGGTATAAACCCATACCCAAGAATTCAACAGAGCAAATACAAAACAGTATTCATATATGAAGTAAACAGTCATGCACGCGGAGAAATGAAATATAATAACAAAACACATACAACAATAAAATAAGCGCTTGAAATGAAATTGGAATTTCCATATGAATGTTAAAGACACACACATGGTTCTATGGTTCATAGGGTATGTAATACAAATAATATATAACAAATTGAAAACATGAAAAATAAAATATTTACCTATATAAATAAATAAATATATAACATAAAAATTAATGCTGGTAAATACAAAAAAATAATTAACTAAGAGAAACTCTTTAATTACCAGTATTTCCGTTTTATACGTGTTCGAATTATTCTTTTATATTCATTTCAAATATTTAACGTTTTTATATAGGTATATAAAATAATACATAAAAATATATTATTGCCTTTTGCATTAAAAAAAGTATATTCGTCATTAATTAAAATTGTAACTGAAGTTTTGTTTTTCTCTGCAAAGTTATTCGTATTAAAAAAAACAATGTGCTAAAATTATGTTGCATATAGAATTACATGTTTATTCTTAAAAGGAGGTTTTAAAATAATGTAACAAATAATTCTTAATAGAAGTTTTCTTAAAAAAGAAACAGTTTTTTTTTGTAAAAATTCAAGCACAAATTAGTTAATAAATAAACTAGAGAAACAATAATAAAGCGAAACAGGAAATGAGATATAAGGGTTTTCAAGTTTCAAATGCCTTTTTCGTAGTTTGCGCAAAAAAAATGTAAGACACAATTTCAGGGTAACATTTGTGAGATTAAGGATTTGGGGTTCGGTAGGATTGGCAAGGAAAAAGTCTGTGAATTTGTTAAGGTGATTTGTTGAAAGCGGCATACTAAGGTAGAAAGGCTTGAGCTTTAGAGAAGTGAGTGAACGCCTTAAAACAATTCGTACCGAAGGTAAATTGGCCAACACCAACACATCTGACATTCGGTCACACTTCAACAATAAAAAAAAAAACTTACAAAGAGTGTTAAAGACCAGTGCTGTAGATTTTGAGTAGCTATGAAGTGCGCTGCAAATGACGTGTTGGTTTTTACCTAACAAACAACCTCTGGTTTGATGGCAAGCACATGCGCTATGAATCAATATTGACGATAAAAGCCAAAAATTCCTTCCACCAGACCAAAATGAAGTGAGGATACAAATTATCCAAAACTAAACTCATTTAAGTGGCAGGATCTATAGAGACGAATTATGAAGAGCTACGTCTAGAGCTATGTTGAGGCTTTTTATGTCAAAAACGATTAAGGGAAGGCAATACGCTTTCATGTTGTTCAATTACCACAGACACGTTTCAAAGTCGAATTGAGCAAAATGTACTGCGACATCCACCTATCGCCAACAAAAAAGTTGACATACTGAAAATTAACCATTTTTATCGGTGAGTTTCAAATGGAACCAAAGAATAGAATTATTTTCCTTGGTTTCCTGTGGTTTAAATGGAAATAACCCTACACATTCATTAAACTCTCATAAATGTTAATAACAATGCAAAGTACACTCAACAATATGAATTGTTTATGAGTTAATACATAGCAAGCAAGTTCAACCAATCGCACGTTTAAACTAAGTTTCTCAACTTTTCACTTAAAAGGAGATTTATGAGTTCGGACAAACCTATGTCGGTGAGTAGTTCTAATGATCAGACTCTGAAAAGCTTAGGGAAATTCTTCTAAATACGACTGACTTCGAATCTTAAGTCTGCTAGAAAGTTACAATGTCCCTCGATGTTCTTTTTTATTAACAAAAAATCGAAGACAATGACCTCAAACGACCTTTTAGTGTTTCTTCAGTCTCAAAAGTGTTGGCTTTTACTTCATTCTGCTTTGACTGTGTATTTATATACGAATAAACAGTAGGAAAAGTGGTCGTGTTAAAATGTTTTTGCTTAAAAAGCAATTCTTGCCTTATTGAAAGGAAAATAACTTTGTATGAGTGAATTGTGAAAGACGCAATTTTAAAACAATAAATTCAAATAAAGAGCAAATGCTGCGACCTCAAAAAGAGAACGTGGCAAAAACTTATTCTGTATTCCCACCGGTACCCCAAAGTTTCGACAGGCATCTCATGCTCAGATAATTCATCACTGAGACTAATTGTTACTTTTGAGCTTGCCATCTAGAAGTTCTTAAAATGTTCATGCTGCCGCAATTTATTTTGTTCGTTTCATCTTTATTTTACGGCACTGGTGTCAAACTGTTTGCGCAACTGATATGTAGCCTTTCTCGTATACCTTGGTATACTAAGGACAAAGTTTATGCGATTGTGCGGAAATTTCGAACTCAAACTGAGAAGTCCAAAAAAGTTGATTTTATATTTTTTGCTTTATCATATTTGAAAACGGTAGGTGCCGTTTTGGCGAAAACCCAATTTTTCAGAACCTAAAAAGTGATATAAATAAATTTGATATATGTATAATCAAATGCTACCATTCTTTTTGAAGTGATTCAAAAACGCATCTCATGTACCGAGAAAATTTCGTATGACGCAGTCGTGCACTTTATTTTTGTTTGTTCGCCACATTTGACATTTGGGGCTTTGCTATCGCTATGCACGCTGAATGAAATATACTTACGCTTAGATTCATGAGAAAGAGTAAAAAGTCTAACGTTTTTCTAATCTTAAATAAAAACTTACAATTAGTTCAAAGTAACTCACTATTGTTTTTATGCAAACATTTGGTAAATTACCTCAGATTGTCTTGCTCTCCCAGCTCTTTTGCTGTAATTTGGTCTCAAGAAATGCAAATAGTTATAGAACCACAACCTGGGTTTATACACTTCTTTAGCGCCGCTCTTTTTTGACCATTGCACCTTTTTCAATTCTTTCCAATACTGGGTGCGCATTGTATTTATTTTTGTTTTTATAATTGGAACAGTAATATCACTAGAAAGTTTTCTCATTTCCAACATTATTTCTTTTAAAGAACTCGCACGGGCATATTTGTCCAAATAGGAGGGATCTGCAACTACATACAAGTTTTCATGTATTCGATAATGCATTATAAGCTCTTCAACTAATTCCTGCGACCATTTGAAAGTATCCATTTTATGTAAAAATAAATCAAAACAAAGTTGTACACGAAAAAAAAAACGCTCGATACAACGACAACGCACAGACACAAATCGAAATCACACAACTCGACTAACAAAAGAAGAATAAACTGATGAAATTCCCCGAACCATCCGTCATTTGGTGTTCCGTTTCCGCGCACTTTTCATTCCAGACTCCTTACACGTACTATATATAAACAAACTGATGAAAAAAAAATAGGGTAGTGTGTGAACAAATGTACGTGTAAATTTTATTTTGTGAACAATGTCTGAGTCTCATAACGAAAAGTTGATTTTGTTAGTGGAAGATCGACTGGCAATTTATAATTATATATTAAATAAAATATGATAATAAACAATTTCTTGGAAAATTATGGGATGAGATTGCGCTAGAAGTGAAATATCCATGGAAGAGGGGCGAGAAGTATGCGGAATGAAATGAAGTAAAATCGTCCACTAAGTTTAAAGTGGAAGAACGAAGTGGAAAACTAATACATACAGAACTTTCTACATTTTAGGTTTGCAAAATGTCTAACGCAATGAAAAGAGGTTCATGTACACATTTTGTTCCACCAAAATAATTCACCTTGTGTACGCTCGATGTAAAGATAAAAAACCGGTTTTCTTCCAGACGAATTCATCCAGTGTACGTAGGCCCATTCTCTTGCTTAGGGGCCAGTTATAGCTATCATTGGAACAAATCAGTGGAATAGTTGTTTAATTTTTTTTTTGACAAGTCAGTTATAGCAATCATTGAAAAATTTCTGTCAGTGGAAGGCCACTGGTATAGGTTTTAAGGTTAGAGTTGATCATTGAAAAAAAAACTGACAGCTGAGAATCGAACACATCAGTGGAAAAATTGTAGAAGTTTAGCAATCATTGAAAAAGGTATATCAGTAAAATGCCAAAGGTACAGGTTTAAAAATTAGAGTTCATCATTGAAAGCAATTGACAGATTGGGATCAGTGGAACGCTTGTGTTACAAATTGTAGAAACGAATATCAGCTCTCCATTGAAATGGATTTCACTCAGTGAAATAATAAAAATAGATTTAAAGAAAAGTTTAAATCAGAATTAAGTAATTTTTTGTGTAGAAAAATTCTATAAGAAAACAAAATTTTCAATGATGCATTTCAATGACAGCTATAACTAGCAAATTGAATAAAGGGAAAAAAATTACATTATTGAAAAAATTTTAATTGCTTGAATCTCAAGTAACTTCTGAGCCACTTACCCGGTAAAGGAAAATTTTTAACTTACAAGTTGCAATTTTCTTGTTCTACACGGTGGTGTATTTTTTAATGAGAATAATATTGTAGAAGTTGTGAATCAGGTTCAAAATACACTACATTACTTTTGCAATAGTTTTTGTTTTTAAACTTTAAAATTGATTTAAATTAGTCGCATTCTACGCGCTATATACTTTTTTCCACTTTTGTTTTCCTACAATTTAAAATCTGCCACTTTGTTTCTCACTTGACAATATAATAACTATGTATCTCGTTCATTTCGAAATACCAAAGAAACGTCAAATATCAGACTAACACGTATTCACAGATAGGAATTGTGAGAGAGGATTTGGCAGACTACATTAGTATGAATATTTGTATTTGCAGTGAATACAAATTAAGGCTTAAGGTGATATTAGATTGCATGCCAATTGGTCGCACTAAGACTATTGTGCTGAAAAATGACCAGCGAAAATTGTCAAATATTGCAAAAAATATGAACACTTGGCATGGTATAAAGAACACGAGGAATATTTGACAGCTGAAAGTGACTCCATTGTGGGTGGTGGCCAATCCTGGTTGTCTGCGTTCAAATTAAAAGATCGAATCGTTCAAGTATTGGTTGGAAAAATAAATCGGTCATTTTAACCAACCATTGAATGACACATGCGAGTCCTATATTGCTCCATTCAAATTAAATACAATAGGGTTGTTTGCGAAATATGAAAACGTCCGCGAAAAAAAGGCGGCTAAAACGACGGAGGGAAAACAAAAGTATCAAGATTATTCTGTTGGGTAGATCGTAGAATTAAAACCATCTAAAAGTTGGAGTAGATTGGTATTAATTATTGTTAAAGTAAAAATATAATGTTAATTAAGTGTTTAAGTTGTACTGTAACAAAATGGGGCAATCACTGCCTCGGATTGTTTTGGTGAAAGTGTTAATTGAACGTAGTGTTAACTTGTAAAACATAATTCCTTTTAAAAATGTAAATATACCACCATATAGATGAAGAAAATTGCAACTTAATAGTTTACGATTTTTCTTAATCGGATAAGTGGAATAGAAGTTACATGAGTTTAAGTTCAAGGCTGAATATTGAACCGATTCAAAAAATTAATGATTGCCGTAACCAATACATTCTTGTGATCGGGTAAAAAAGATCGAATCCATCACGAATGACATCGCTTAAGTCGAGCTGACATTTTTATTTTTGATTCAAATATCAATCAATCTGAACTAAAAAATTGCAGTTCGGCCAGTGAAATCCAGCCTAGCTTGTATTTTTGTAGGTACCATGACAACTTCGTATTTAATCTCATCTTACCTTTGGTTAAAAAAAACTGATATTTATATATAAAATGTTGCATTGATAAAAAACAAATAAAATATGATAAATATTCTTCTTTTAAATGCTTTCAGGTCTTAAATGTAGAAATAGGTGGATCGGATAAGTCATGAAAGCCCTTTTGACGAAAATTCATGATATTTAAAAAAAATGTACCTCCAAATGATAAAGCACGCAAATCTGCCGACACTGCAGAAACTGATCGTTCATTCACTGATTTTCAATTCTCACAAAATTCTAGTCAATCATAAAGTTCGTCAACAATCTATCTATCAAATTCAGACAATAAAGAAACATCACATTTGGAAAATTTGTTATCTACTCAAGAAACAGAAATTGAAAAATTTGAAGACCCCAACTTGTTATTTTTAAAGAGCATGCTGCCAGATTTAAACAAATTGCCTGACAGAAAACAATGTATATTTAAGCAAAAAGTGTTTCTAAACTTATGCGTACTAGTGGATGGGAAAAAAGGAGTCTTTACTCAACAACAGTCACCTTGTGGACTAACAAACGACGGATCGCTAGTAAATTCACATGAAGAAAGTATTATATATACACCTTAAGGATTTAAGATAGAAGCAAATATGTAATATTGCACATAATTATATTGTTTTATTGTACCTATTTAAGAAACTGCAGCCTAAAATTCCTTTGAACATTTTGACAGATAAGAATTCACTGATATATAAATTTCGTCTCGATACCGATACGATACGATATCTCGATCACTCGCTCGTTTTTTGAATTTAGCTATAAAAATGTAATTGGACCACCGGACTTATTTGAGATTTCAAGGACTTCCTTCGTTCCCAAGACCTTTTCCAAAGTTTTAATAACTTCTTGGTTTCTTTGACAAAAATGTCATTAAAATCATTTGAATATTGTACCTACCGTTTTTTTTACGAGGAAACAAATTCCCAAACAAAAAAACTATAGAGCTTTTACGTTCTTAAAAGATGTATCTTATCTATCCACTAGCCTTCATTGGCTATACAACGGTTTAGTATTTGCGCTGTGAATGGCACCACATCATATTTTTAATCGCAATCGCAATTAAATCGTTTCACCTCTATTCATACTTACTTATTGTACTTTGAATGAAAACGCTATTTTGAAGCCATTGTTTTCGCAAGTTGTAAAGTTTTAACATTTTCCTTAAAAATTTTTATACGAATGTAGGTTATAACAAATAAGGCGTGACGCCACAGCATAAAGAAGCACACAGTTTAGTTTTAACATTTGGTAGCATTAAAGCACAACGCTCGCTTAAGCTCCATATTGTAACATTAAATTTTCGTGAAGAATAAATGATTCCGATTTATTTCCATTCGAATTACATTACAACACTTGCTATCACTCACAACAATATAAACACTCTTCTTTGACAGAATTATCCTGTTCAATACTTTTAATAGCCACCTACTTGTAAATTCAAAAGCCATAATAATGTAGATTTATTTTTCTTAGAGAACATGCAATAACTTTTCAATAAAGGTACGTCTTGTATTTAGCTTATATTTTGTTTAGCTTTGATTATTTTTCCACTACCAAGTAAAGCGACTGCCATCTTGCATTGTGTTCAAATTATTCAATCGTAATTCAGCTTGAATTTAGGCACTATAATTACATGTTTTAGATAAAAATGTTTGCATGGAATTTCGTTACATAAAAAAAGTTTCCAACTTAAATTTATAAAAATGTGTCACATTTTAAATTAGATAAAATTCTCATATGTATGTAGTATCTTTAATATACATTTTGCTAACATTTTATTTAAATAGTAATCTGCTGAAAATTTAAACTTTAGCTAAAATATACAATATCAAAGCAGTTAATTTAATTATTTTTATGTTCACTCTAATCACATGTCGTATCTTTGGACGTTTATTTTTCTGTCATAAGTTAATACATACGAACAATAATTTTAATTGTAAATAATAAATATGTAGACACCTACATAATTTGTATGTAAATGAAAATCATGAAATAATATGTATTGCAACCAAACTATATGCACAAAAATTAAAACAAAAAAAAAATATACATAGGTACATTTCCTAAAAATAAAACAAAAAACTCAATGAAAATTAACAAAAATTATTTTATAAACAAATAAAATAATAATGTAAATATGTTATATCTTTGAAGTTTGTTAAATTTATAGAAGAGGCTACTTCTTGTGTTTTACTAACTATAATATAATAATTTATTATTATTTACTATTTAAACATTTATTAAGATTTATTTTTTGGTTTTATTTTGATACTCGGGCTTTGCTGATATTCTGCTTTTCGGCTTCGGTGAATTCCAAAATACTTTCAATCGCATTTAGGTGGCCCTGTGAGTTCTCCTTATCAGTCAAGAAATAATAAACAGCACTCTTGAGGAATTGAAGTGTGACTTCAGGGTCAACATGTGTTTTATTCTTCTGGGCGTCCAAAAGGCGACGATAAATTGTCTGCGTAGGATTAATTTTTAATTTTATTTTAAGTCTAAATCAATTATTTTTTGATTAAACAGATTAAAAAGATCCGAAAGTATGCGCTTTTATAATTACAAAAAAAGAATGTAATAAGAAATATTTGTGGATGAAAGTGACAATAAAAAAAATAAAAAACCGAGATGAAAAGGATTTGATTATTTTTCCACTACCAAGTAAAGTGTCTGCCATCCTGCAGTGTGTTCAACATGTTGGTAAAGGTTGTTAAGTTCGTTAAGTTTCTTTACTTTTTCTTATTATGATGGCACTTAAAACTCTATTTAACTTCAAATCTGTGAATTAACGGATAGAAAATATCACTGCAGCGTCCCCACTAAATTATGCGTTTCATAATAGGTGACTAAGATAGAAATCACCAATAGCCAGGTGAGCATATTAGGCATACTAACTTCTGGATCAGCAAACCACCCTACATCAAAAATATTTAATCCAATAGGGCGCAGTAAATTGGTCGAGTTAAAATAATTCAGACTTTATTTCATCCGGAGAAGGTGTACTTCGCTAAAAAAAATTAGCTCTGGAAATGGCTGTTTTTTGGACTGAAAAGGCAATTATGCAGGGATATTACCCTCTCGAACTACTAAGGAAACTTATATAAAACCTTAATAATTTCAGTCCTGCTCCATGGATCTATGACTCTTTCTTATTCTTGTTCTTTTCGAGAGAAAAATTATTTGTAAGATATCTGGCCAGGTTTGGGTTGCCGGTTTTTGGAGAAGACGATTCAACGATGAACTTTATGAGCTGTATAGCGACATTAAACTGGTTAACAAAAAACTGTGTATTGGGGGTTCGAGATAGCTGGGCATTTAGAGCGAATGAACACTAACGGTCCAGCCCGCAGAAGCTTTGACTCAAGGAGGGATAGGCAGTAGAGGTTGGCCTCGCTTGAACATAATATGCACACATGCAAGAAGACTTTAATTAACTCGAAATGCGCAACTGCAGTTAGTTAGCCAACGACTGTGCTAACTGAAGTGACTTATTGGTTGAGTGTGGGTACAGTGGCTTAGAGTTTTAGTGCCTTGGACTACTAAGCGAGGCAAAATCCACCTACCCTTACCACCTACTAGGTTTTATTCAGAAAAAAACTTGCAGAAACTAGGCTTTAGGGCCCTGTATACCTATTTTTTTTTAATTGGTTTAGGTCCAGGTACAATTATGAGTTTAGCGACATTAAAAAGAGACCCGTTGTAACAACTTTTTTTTTTTAATTATAGACTTTATTTACAAATGTTTAGGCGAACTCATTCTAATAAAATTTCGAATTGAAACAAGATAGGTAGCCGAAAAGTTATTTCCAGAAACTTTATTTTATTTGTAACATTAGCTAATCAAGAGAATAAAACCAAAAAAAAAATAATTTGTATGCGTTTTCCGCTTCATTCGTTATTGTCATAAAAACCCTAAATTTTTTGTATACATTTTTGGTTTAAAAAAAAAGTTTTCACGATATTTTAACAAGTTACTATTCCAAAGACGTACGATGTTTAAAAAGTCTGTTCGATTACTTTCATAGACTGACGATATTGATATAATTGAGAAGACAATGAAGTGCCTTTGCGATGCTGCCAAATCGTAATTTTCAATTGACAGATTATATGTCAACTGACGTCACAGTAGTAAGCTACAACTAAGAGTATATAAGGACTTTGTCCGAAACAAGTACTGCTATTGCATCTGAAAACGACATCTTAGAAACCAAGCAAAGAATAACACTGCCAGATTAGAATGGCGAGGATAAGACTTAGTTAATAGAGAAACGATCTACTTTTGTATTTTAATTCTGTGGGACAACACAAAGTCTTGTGTGGCGCGCGCACATGAGAGCCTGTAACTTGTAACTGCACAAATTTAATTAAGTACAATAAAAAATGCTAGGTAGAGTTGCTCTAGTTACTGTAAAACCAAATCTTCATAAATAAACTGTGGGACAAAAATGAATTAATAAAGAGAATGTTTTGAGATAATATGATGTGTTTATATGTATTAATGTAAAACAAATGTATGTAGCCCATTTACATTCCACCATCCACCACCAACAAATTAAATATTTAAAAAATATTTAAAAAAAAACACCTTGCTTATAAACATTCTATTTCTATAGATGATAAAGATGAAAAGCATATTGACGCGAGGTTTTCACACCAAACATCTATAAATACATATACATATGCAAATACACCATACACCTACATTATGTATAAAATATGTACCCCAAGCTATGTTCGAAAAAAATAATATTTATTAAAAATTAATTAAATAAATAAGCATATCTAAAATATTTGAACTTGTGTTTAACAAAATTAATTTCCATCGATTTTACAAACCTTCCTCGCGCCAAGTACCCACAAAGAAATAGCCTCTTTTGCGGTAAGGAGAGCATGATTACTGCCGCATTCTGTTCTACATTCTGCTGCCTATAAAATACATACACATAGATGTTTTGTTTTTTTTGAAAGGAATTCATTTAAAATTATATTTAAATTTTGTTTGTTTTTTTTTACAGAAAACAAAAAAAAATATTAAAATCTTATAAAAAATTGTCTACAGAAATTAAAATAATACAGATATTTTAAATCTGTAAAACCAAAAATATTATTTATACATGCAATTGCTGATTAAGAAAAAAGACATGCAAAAAAAATAAATCTAAAATAAGAGATATATTAACTTCTCCGTGATTGCAATATTATTTTTCCAAGATTTTATTTTAACCATGCCCTCCTTTTAGCTTTACTTAAGTTAATTACTTTTGTTTTTAGTCTTTTGCTGGTGTAGATTAAGCATTGCATTTTTAATGAAAAATATATTTTATTCCTTTAAAAATGAAACAAATTTATGAGTTTTGCTGTATATTAATATTTAATTTATAGTTTTGAAAACTTAATACAAAACAATTATGTATTGAAAAGCCTATGAGGACTAAATAATGTTGAATGACAAAACACATGTGTTATAAAATGAGTAAGTATAATGTATTATTATGCACGTAAATTTAGAAAAAAATGTTCGCAAACAAACAAATAAATATTATTATAGTAAAAAACAAACAACTGAAAAAAGACATTTAGATGACGGTTTTAACGATTGCATATAATGCATAGTGCGTTACAATGCCAAATGCAAGATACAAAACAAAATGGAGAATAGAATGAAAAAGATTTTAAAAAATCTTACGCGAATGTTTTCCAATTCATCCTGTGTACTTTGGAGTTGATGCAACAGTTCCGTTATGGAAACTTTATTTGGAGCTCTGTGTGCCAATTCTAGTGCCTATGAGAAGAGAGACAATAAAAATGTATAGTCAAAGTTATTATTAAGTTTTTACCTTCCTTATTCTAAATACATGTTGGGGCAGTATTTACTTATTTAAAATTATTAATAATATTGTGATGCTCTATTGTTTTTAGATACTTAATATAAAATTCGTACTTATCAGTTGAAAATCTTATAAGCGAAATGTATTTGTCACGTCATTAAAAAGGTTAGGTTAGGTTTTATACCCTACGACTTTTTAATCGTACGACGCTTCTTAATTCTCTTTTGAGAACGCACCGCACTTTCATACGTCTGCCTTTTGTTTTCTTCTTTATTTATATCTAACGCGAAGCAAACACGACCGAGTAGAACATATCAATAGAGCAAACGCAAAATTGTACGATAGAAGACTAAAGGAGAATGCAAGAATCGGATGGGAATTTGCGGATCATCCGTGTTTAGCTTTCCTTTTAAGCTACCCTCAAACTTATGTTTGTTTTTTCTGTTTCGAAATGTGAATCCTGGTAAAAATGGGTCCCCCTTCCTTAAAACGATAATTCATACCCTTGAACAAATTGTTGAGACATCTATGTAATGTTAATGTAATATTTACACCAAAATAAAGGAAGATTATGGGCAAAATATTAAAAGTAAATCTTGAAGCGTTTCCAGTTTCCACTAAAAACAATTGGATTAATACCTAGGTCACGGTTGTCATTCACGTAAAAAATCCTACCGATTTTTGCAATAAAAACTACCAAAGTAAAGTGAAATTGATATTTTAAAATAAAGTAAAGCGTTAACAATCGACGTTTGAGGTCGGTACTTATTTTGTTTTTGAAATAAAAAAAAAATAGCAATATGGTGAATATTTCTTTCTTTCATATTTATTTTATTAACAAACATAAGGAAAGGCTACAGTCCGCTTGGAGCGAACAGTATGATACCCTATCCCTATCCCTATATGCCCCAAAAAAAACCTTAAGAAGATGATGGATAGCATTTTATTTCATTCTATAAAATTTAGAAAAAAAAAACATTTTTTGAAAAAACGCCCCCAAAAAGTGGGCGTGGCCAAAAACTTTGTATGGGCAATATATTGGAAAAAATATTGGCTAAATATCTTGTTAAACACTTTTTTTCGGTTTCTATGAAAATTATCGAAGAAAACAGCATTTTAGTGAAAAACGCCCACAAAAAGTAGGCGTGGCAAAAAACTTTATATGACAAACTTATAAAGGAGGGCAGTGCCTACATATCTTGTGAAGGTTATAACCCTCTATCTGTCCATCTGTAGCTTTAAATCGGTTTTTTCTAAATTGTGGGCGTGGCAGTGGGCGTATTCCAAAAAATTTTACACTTAACCATTTCGGAGCCCTAGGGAGTATGTGGTCCAAATTTCAGCTTTCTAGCTTGAATTTAAAGGCCTAAAAATTGCGTACGGACGGACGGACGGACGGACGGACGGACATTGCTAGATAGTCTTAGGATTTGGTCCTGATCATAAATATATATACTTTTATGGGTCTACGACGAATATTAAGGGGTGTTACAAACTATGTGTCAAAATTAATATACCCTTAGGATAGGGTATAAAAATAATAATCAGAAATTCATATTTATTACATATTTATATTTATTATTTTTAATTTGTTATTTCTAAGATAATTTTTTTATACCCTATCCTAAGGGTATATTAATTTTGACACATAGTTTGTAACACCTCTTAATATTCGCCGTAGACCCATAAAAGTATATATATTTATGATCAGGACCAAATCCTAAGACTATCTAGCAATGTCCGTCCGTCCGTACGCAATTTTTAGGCCTTTAAAATTAAGCTAGGAAGCTGAAATTTGGACCACATATTCCCTAGGGCTCCGAAATGGTTAAGTGTAAACATTTTTTGAATACGCCCACTGCCACGCCCACAATTTAGAAAAAACCGTTTTAAAGCTAAAGTTAGAGAGATAGAGTATTACAACCTTCACAAGATATGTAGGCACTGCCCTCCTTTATAAGTTTGTCATATAAAGTTTTTTGCCGCGCCTACTTTTTGTGGGCGTTTTTGACTAAAATGCTGTTTTCTTCGAAAATTTTTACAGAAAGCGAAAAAAACTGTTTAACAAAATATTTACCCCAACATATCGCTCATACAAAGTTTTTGGCCACGCCCACTTTTTGGGGGCGTTTTTTCAAAAAAACTTTTTTTTTTTAATTAATAGAACTAAATAAAATGCTATCCATCATCTTCTTAATGCTTTTTTCTTTGGGGCATATAGGGATATGGATAGGGTATCATACTGTTCACCTCAAGTAAACTGTAGCCTTTCCTTATGTTTTTGTTTTATTTTATGTCTAACTAAAGAAGTAAATAATGCATTTTTCCCATTTTGATGATAACACTACGTTCAGAGAATCTCTACTGTGATTGATCGGTCAGAAAACCCACTAACTTTGGTAGGATTCTACCAAAACAGCAACCGTGACCGAGGTTTTCTCTCAAATTGCTCTCTGACTTTCAAATGTCCAACACCTGGTTTTCTAATTGCTTTCCCACTCTCGAATCTCTGCAACCGAAGTCAACTTTTGTTCTATCCAGGTAGAGGGAGTTGAGTTTGTGTTGACTGTGTTCAGAAGCCGATTCTTACATGCAACCCTAGTTTCCTTCTAGATTGTTTTATTTTGTGTTTATCAGATTAAAATTCATATAGTGAATCTCGAGATTTGAAGAAGATTAATGGACGTTTAGAGGTTACCGCGGCTAAGTGCTCAGTGGAAACGTATCATAATAAGTTTTTTGTTTGTTTTCCAAGAATCAGAATAAGCTATTGGAATAACCACGGTTACTTACGCTATCAAAGGCCCGACCAGTAAAAAAAATTAACGACATAAAAAATAGGCCATACTTTGTACATTTAAATATGATACAAACTTATTATTTGCTTATCACAAACTTATTATTTGCTTATCGCAAACAAAATAAATACATATTTAATTATTTCTATTTCGGTGTATATATTCTGAGTTTCAATTAAATCCGACAATATTGTTCTCGTGCAAATATGAACATCCCAAAAGGGCTGGAAAAGAAATATGCAAAAACAAATGCTAAATTTTAATTTATTGTTGTTAGCGGCTTGGATGTTAAGATTATATTCGTTATTCAAGAGGCATTTCATAGAAATAAATATGAATAGAGGTGTTTAAGAAAATTGTTCAAGGATTCACCTATAACCCCTTTAAGGAAGAAAGAATTTGAAAATTTTACGTCGGATTTAATTGAAACTTTAGAGTCGGGGTCATACCCAAAAATGCCTTTTTAAGCGCCATCTATTCTATCGAATTATATCGAATTATAGAACAAACTATTTTAAAGGTCCTTATATACAGGTACATACAGAGCTAAAAAATAAAAAAGCAAACTTACATGATCAGCTCGAGCTATTCGTTCTGCTTCCTGTCCTTTTGTGTACATGTGTAAGTACATTTTATTTTGTTTCTCCTCCTGATCGACAAGTTTACGCTGTAAGTCTTCTAATTGTTTCTCCAGTTCGCGAATTCGTTCCTTCGCATGTTCATAGTCGGGCACAATGTCCGCATATCGGGTATTGCATTCGGCCAATTTTTGCAACAGTGCCTCGACTCTGTCGTTGTGTGTTCTTTTTAGATCACTTGTATTCGAGTCTTGAGTCTTGATGAGCTCCTCAATACGCTCTTCGTATAACTTAATAAGCTCCTGTCGTTGCTCTTCATAGCTACTGGGTTCATCGCTGCCACATGCAATATCCTGCGTGTGGGCATATGACGAGTCTTTCGAGTGTACCGACGAAGTGGTCAAATCCTCAAAATGTCCAGAGTCGGCATAGGAGCTTTGCATTTCTGAGTGGCATATGTGATGATGTTGATGATGAACACCGTGTTGGTTGTGTGGAATGTGCCTGGGGCTGGATTTGACCGCAGCTCCTTCATCCACCATATCGACAATGGGTGAGACATCTTGCGAAGTTTTCAAATCTGCTTCACGGACAGTAACTGCGTCGCTGGAATTCGAGCGATCTTCGGGTGAACTAAGAGAAGCCTTGAATAGTCGCAGTTCGACTACCTCTCTGGTAAGACGAAGGATTTCGGTGTCTTTTTGTTCTAAATCATGACGTGCGGCGCACAGAAGTTCTTTAAGACGTCGAATCTGTCGCTGAGCACGCTGCGTGGGTGTCAGATAGTCTTCGCCAACTTGTCCGGCATAATTCGAACAATGAACAACATATTTCATTTTTCGTCCACTAAATGTGGTACCGTTTCTAAAATCAAACGATATATTAATGAATATCGACATTTAAAAAGATAAATACAAAACACAAACCTTGCTACGTAAGGATGCTCGCAAGACATTGTTGAACGGCCGGATGTGGTAGTTGCAAAACTATACAGTGAATCTAGATCATCGTCCAAGTATGTGCTGGGCGAGTCTGGAGTCACAGGCGGTGTCTTCGGTGTTAGCTTCGATTCGGGCACTGTCGATAAGGGTGTTCGCGATAGTATGGGCGGTGTTTTTGGGGTTCTTCCAGTTGGAGTGCCACTCTTCGATGACGACGCAGACTTGTTTGCATGCGTTGACGGTCCGTTAAGGTTTAAAGACTGAAAAACATACAAATGATAGTGTGGCAATGAGAGAAAGGCTCACGTTGATTGGTGCGCGTGCAATACTTGTATTTCGCATGAAGTAGGAGGAAAAAAATTTGCGTTTCTTTTGTGGTATTTCTTGAAATTACAAAAAAAAATAGAAAACAAAACCAAACAATGAATTTCATGGCTGAATTGTTTGGATTTCATTGAATAAGAACGCACTCATCCATTGAAGTTTCTCAGAGTGGTTAAGCTGCCAGCTTGTGCCTTGCCTGTGCACTGACTTGTCTTGATGGAGTAAGTCATTACAAGGTGCAATCTTGCGCTAAAAAGGTGATGGTTTGTACTCTTCGAGTAGCTAGTTGTAGTACATTTAACGCTGTCTATTAGGCGGGCGGGCAGGGGATTATTGAATACTGATAGCATTTTTGCATGGAATTGGAGAGAAATGAGAAACAATGGACAATGAGGGAATGGGTATAGATGAAGAAGAACGTTTTGGTATTTATTTACTTACAAAATTACTTTATGTAACCTCATTTGGGCAGTGCGCAGGTTAATGAGATACTTACCTTTGTCTACCAAATTAGCATTTATTTTTCTTCGGAGGCGACGATTACTGCGTTGCAAATAAATAAATAAATGACTTCAGAGAATAACAATGAAGTTTGCAAGTTGGGAATAGGCAATAGAAAAACTAGGTTGGGTCATTTTATGTCCAAACTTTGCCGGAAGCGGATAGATTATGCGATTTTTTTTATTGTAAAATGTTTGCGGTTTATATTTTTGCACAATTTTATGATTTAACTTGGCGCAACAAACTGATTACCGTGACCTGAAAAGTTTGCTTATTTTGATAGAGATTTTAGAACAGATTACATGTATAAAAAATTGTACGAATGCACTAGAAGTTGGCCACCATTACGTATTGCGCTTGGTTAAAAGGCAAAATGTTAAGATTACCACACTTGATAAACGTGACTCTTAGAGTTTGAGTTTACTTAATAATAGTTTAATTAATTTAATTTAGCTTGGAGCTAAAATATATTAAATGTATTCAGTCTGGAATTAGCTAAATCATAGCTCTGCTGCGTGCTTTTTTTGCTTGGACTAGTGGGAAAAAAGACAATTTTTATCAGATGTCTTTAATTTGGTCGTTATATTTTGACATTATTTTAATTTTAAGAATCCAGTATTGCCGGAAGTAGATAGCTTTCTACGTGAGAGCTTAACCATTCAAAATGAATGCTTTTAACAATTTTATTTTAAATCGCATCTTCCCATCCCACAGTGTGATCCATTAGCCCTACACAGACGTTAAAATAGTGGAGACACAATAGCCACAAAAGCCTGAAATCTAATCTCCGATCTTTTACAAAAATAACAGAGAAATGCTTTGATCTGGTTTAAGCACCGCTAAAATTTGGCTTTGTAAAATGCTCTACTTAAAATACTACTTCCTATGAATATAAATCTATATTAATAAATTTTTTAGTTATGGTTTTTAGGTAAATGTAAATTATACCATATTTGCCATTTTTTCTTGAAGAACAGATTTAATTTATACAAGAAATAAAATTACTAATAAATAAAAACTTTTAAAAATACTTGTTTTTTTGTGCCTCTGATTGCCCCTAACCCCTTAAGTCTCTACATACAAACGTTCACAAGGATTTCGTTCCCAGATTTCTGTTGCCATTTTTTTTTCATTGCCTTCCCTTTGTAATGTATCTAGAACATTTTGTTTGTAGCTTACAAGCAATAAGTAGTTGTAAAATGTATGTATGTGAAACCGAAAAACAGACAAAAAAAATAGCATTTGACTAATTAAAACATTGTTCCAGCATGACACAGATATTACATCCATGAAATTAAAATAAAAAGCTTCTAATTCTAAAAAAGAGAAAAAAACTAACTTGACAAATAAAAATATTTGATGCCCCACCCTAATTCCCATTTAGGATAAGATAATGTCGTCGGCTGTCCTTACAGGTATCATAACGAGTCTTGGCATTAAGCCAATACAGTACAATAAGTGTTTTGCAGTAAGAACAAGTGTATTCCAAAATAATTGGGTCATTCAAATACATTTTCATGTCTCTATAGTAATGAACGTCCTATTGTCACATATAGCGGGCAAATAATAAAATTATCAAGTTAAAAATTTGGAATGTAGCTACTGTAGAATGTTAAAGTTCGTTCGAAACCTACATAATGCATGCATGTATACCTATACCTACCTGAAACATTTCTTCTTGAGTTATTTTTTTCGTACCCCACAATGCCTTTCTTTCAGTCAGATGTGAATGGAATGACAACAAATTGAACTTATTTAAATAGTAAATATGAAAAAAATATTCAACAAAGTACAAGAAAAGACAAGAAGAGCAGAACAAAAAAAAAACAATTTTTGCTTAGAAAAAGTGTGCAAACGAAGTACGAGTACCTGCTATAAACAGGTATTGGTGTCAGAGTGAAGAATTTGTAATAAGTTTTCGAGTTTGCTTTCGTAAATTCTTAAGTATGTGCTTTTTTAATTAATGGAACAAACCTAATTGGAAGGTTGTGACTCTAGAGAAGGACTCTCAAATTATGACATGGCATTCTGGGGCAGTTTTATGAACCTCTTAACTTCTTGTTCTTTTGTTTTTGTATAGTAGATAATAGTAATAAAAAAAAAATACTTGATAATAATTGTGGGTATCTCCATATTGAGTGAAAAACATTTAAGCTAAATGTATACACTTAGAGAGCTTCAATTCTATTTTGTATGAATGATATGAAATGGACAAAATGATAAATAGATGTGCAGACTTTGTAAGTTACGGACTGATAATTGCTTTAAAAAAAAGCAAACATATATCTTAATTTTATAGTCTCGTAGAGGCATCACACATTTTTCGTGTCAAGTTCCTCTTAAGAAATTTAAAAAATCAAGACAATTACTGCAAATATATTGTACAAATGTTACCTAACCTCATTTAATTGTACTTCTTTTATATGTACTTTTGTTTGGCCTAATTTAATTGTAAACAAAAAAATAAGCAACCGTTTACAGTAATCGTTAATCTTGCCATAAATATCTTGCCATAATTGATCACTGGCCTAATAAGGCCCATAAGTGCTACTATGGTGTAATGGCAATCACTTTGTAGAGCTTAATTGGGTATTTTAATGTTTTGAGATTGAAGAAAAGGGTAGGTGCCGATTAAGTCGTTTCTATATTCCTACAGGTCACTGGTCTCGTCCAACCTCAGAAGAAAAAAGTTTTCTGCTATTCGGAAGCTTTTCGAAAGCATTGTTAAAGATCATGGTTTCATATCACTTACGCCCATTGTCATTCATAATTTTTATTTATGATATTAGATTTTCTTATAGCACTGCCAGTCGGTTATAATTTTGCCGGCGATCTTAAATTGTTTTGAAAGTAAAGAGTTTAGGGGACTGCTATCAAGTACAATCAGATCTGAATTCCGTTTCGGATTGGTGTAAATCAAATAGTTTGAAACTTAATATTAAAAGGTATCTTACGATTTCTTTTTTAAAAATGTCTTCTATTTTGCGGTCTAATTACTTCATTGATTGTAAGTCGCTGTGTCGGGTAGAAGAGATCAGAGAACTTTCTTGGTATTATAGCTACTTGATTCCACATTCTTATTAAGAGGTCACATTAACTATGTAGTTATTAAAGTGAACTCAACCATCGGATTTATCAATCGAAATTGAATATATTTCTTTAGTAAGATTGCTTCTTGAGTATTTAAACCCTGTATGTAAAATCCATTCCGAACGCCTTAAAGCGTAAAAGAAAATAAAGAACTAAAACAATTATATCTTTCAATGAAGCTTGTAGATATATAGATTTATCTTTATCTAACGGTATAGATTCAAGACTTTGCTTTTATACTTATTCCTTTTTATACCCTATCTTAAGAATATAGTAATATAGAAAAGACACATAGTTTGAAACATTCCTTACTGTTCGTCGTAGACCCCTATAAGTATAAATATTTATGATCAGGATCAAAACCTAAGACGATTTAACAATGTCCGTCCAAAATGGTGAACGTTTTTTAAATACGCCCACTGCCACAAACCAAAGTCTAGAAAAAAATCATTTAAAGCTGCTTTTGAAGAGATAAAGGGTTAGAACCTTAGCAAAAAATAAAGACACTGAACGTCTTCACAAGTTACTTTTAAGAGGCTACGACGACAATGTCGTCAATGACCATGATGACACAAACCTAACAAAAGCTGCTTAGACTTGTTATTAGCTGAGCTCAGTGTGTTTTCTCTGTCAGGACATCCCCGAAGTAGATTACCGCCCAGCTTTCTTAAAGTCAAAGCTAGAACTTGAAAAAAAACAGAAAAAACACCGCTTTTTAAAGTCAATACATATTGGGATTAAAACTGTAAAGCAGAGGTGTAGACTTAGAGCTGTTGAGCAGTTGCTTATAAACATGACTTCAAAGCAAAGCACTATAAATTAATATATCATTAAAGATTAAGTATAAATGTATGTTTAAACATGCCATTGACCCTTATAAAAGTAAATTAAAAATCCTCCAAACCGATGCATACTTATGGTGTTTTCGTTTGGTAAGAAAATTGATTTTTATTTCGATTTAAATCTGTCAAAACACCGATTTTGACATTAATCATGTTTAG
The DNA here is from genome assembly GCA_963576555.1 of Ferdinandea cuprea. Taxonomy (NCBI): domain Eukaryota; kingdom Metazoa; phylum Arthropoda; class Insecta; order Diptera; family Syrphidae; genus Ferdinandea; species Ferdinandea cuprea. The sequence goes on from OY754958.1 coordinate 31,259,200, forward strand.
TTGGCCAAAAAAATATTTTTTTTTTTGATTCCTGATCAATTTTTGATCTTGATTTTTCGAATGATTTACTGCTTTATTTTGTTTAAAGGACTCATAAATAATTACTCCGACAAAGAAATTGATTCTTAATTGATCAATCGATGACTTAATTATTTGTAGTCGGGTTTTAAATAGCAATTAATTCGATGATTCCTGTAGTTCTTTCAAGCCAATGATTGCAGAAATGGACTGGATTGTCATTTTTCTAATTTCACACTTTTGGCCATTCGTTTGCTTCCCATAATTACTGTTCAAACTTGAATCACAAAATTAAAATTGTAAAAACTCATTTCTTAAGTGACCGTATTTTAAATTGGAAATTTGACAGCTACACATTCTAGCAACATAGACACAGAATTTCACCAATACAATAAAAAAAAAAATTAAATAATGTTTTCTTGGCCACAAAAAATCTAAAATTACCAAACGAAAACACAATTAGTCAATATTCTTTACCCACCCACAATGCGTGGGATTATATCGATTCTCCTTTAAAATTAGACAACAAAATCATTAGCGAATGTAAGAATTAACCCTAGTCTTCAACTTAAATTTAGCAATTTACAAAAATATATGCCTACCATGATACCATGTACCGATTAACAATCAATCTCTTTCAAAGTCTCCACCTTTAATAAAAATTGTCACTTGATCATAAATAATATGGAGGCATTTTATTATGTAAACTCAAAAATAAATTATGTATGCACCTAAAAAACAATTACTTCACATATGTTATGTACATTACTACCAGACAGTTATTATTTATTATTCATTACACTGCAGTTTGCGGAAGAAATATGGTTGTAAATAGATATTTTTTTTTTGCTGCTTTGTAGTTCTACATAGACTGTAATGTCCACATCGAACGTTGAACTTTAGCCTATTCTTTAGCTTATAACTCCAACTACAAGCTACACGTAGGTACAACACACAACGTAAAAAAACATTCCTAACAGAAATAGACCTCTTCGTTTACTTGACAACGAAACACACCCTTAATTTGAACTGCTCCTTTAAACTATTCTTTTTACAACTCTCATGGTAATCAATTCTCGGCAACATCCAAAAAGAAAACCGTATAATTTTAACTTAACCACCGGTCACTCACGAAAGTGTGTATTTCTTTAAGCTGCGACTATCTAGGTTGAGTAAGGAAAACGAAACGAATGGCAGCAAACCACGAAAAAGTAAATTCCCACAAACAGTTAAATCGATTAAATTCCACTAAAACACTTTATACAAGAACTTTTACCATTGATTAGATAAGATACTGCAGCACCATTGTTAAAATGTTCTTGTTAGTAGACCACTATCTGCATATACACTTTTGGTTACGACGAATTGCCGTTTTTCTGCAGCAAAGTAAAAATGCATTACACCGGCGAGAGATCGACACAACACATTGCAGTAAACTGAATGTAGACAATTTGAATTTCTTAAGATTGTAGGCACATCAGACCGCAGAGTGAGTATATTTGCAATCAAAATGAATGCAATCATCACCAACCCCCCTGTGTGCCAAATTCTGTGGAAGCTTCCATTATAAATGTATACATATATGTGTACATTAGAAAAGAAAAAACAATCTGAAAGCCATCCCCATGAAAACGTTCCGAAAACCAACATATTCCCACAGCTCCATCGAAGCAGAGATGAATGTTAAGGGATGAACAGTGGAGCTAGAAAGTATCTATCAACTTAATCAATTAAGCAAAATTTTGTAAGTAAAAAATTATTATATATACTAAAACTTCCAAATGATAAAAAAATGTAGTGCAGACAATGTTCTAATCTTAGAAAGCTAATCAAAAGAATTTGATATATACAAATTTACATCAATTGCAAAGAGAATCACGCTGAAGGAAGGCTTAATTTTCGCCAAATATATAAATTTTTAATTTAGATTTTGATTTATTTAAGCGTAAGTAAGTCGGTCTTCTTAAAATGATGGCCCTTTTCCAAAGGTGACTCAATAATGATATGGTTTTCACATAGCATATTAAATAATCTTAAATGCCCCTAATTTGTTGCATTGCTTTTTACTTTAACGGAAGTGTTCACAACTTGAAGCTGGTGATGAGCATCTGACTGTTGGCTGCACTTGCAATAATCACTCGACGATACAGATCTCACAATGTATAACTCAGTAGTTTTGTTTTAGAACTTTCTGTGACGATATATAATTCAAATTCTGTAGTGAAGGTGACTAAATACCATTCCGCACATTCTTTGTAAAATGTAGGTGTATATAGTTTTGATATTGCTTTGGTTTGATCTGCAAGTAAATTCGGACAAGCCCAGAACCATCGAGAGAAAACTCGGGCCTGGGACGGAAAAATGCTGGCCCCATGTACGAAAAAAGAAATAATTCAGAAGCGTCATAACCTAATGCATAGGAATAGTATATATTTATCATTGACTAATTTGGATGCAGATCTTTTTTTTTTAAAAGAGTTTTAAAAGATTCAGAAATCGGAGTGTGGTTTTGAGTGACTTATATGAAATGATAATCACATTTTTGCCATGAATTAGTGTTAATTTATCTTTATTATGTAAGCTATTCTCGAACATAAAAACATTTTCATTCCCAAAATGACTACAAAATTTTCAGTGGTTTTATTTTCTACTCCACTAAATTTTCACTTTTATATACGAACTCTTCTAGCTTTGTGGGTGTAAAACTTTTACAATTTTTTCGATAGAAAAATTTAAATCGCTTTACCGTAAATACGTATATGCTTTTTAAGGTTCTAACGTTAATTTGAAATCTTCTAAAATATTTCCAAAAATGGCCAGTGAATTGATTTTTTTGATGAAAAATTTGTGTGGGCGGGAAGGAAACAAATTCATTGCAATTGTTAGCCATAAATTCGAGATTCGACTAATTGGAAAAACAAAATACTATACATATTTATGAAAATAAATTCCATATTTAAAAATAATACAATTTCTGAATTTCACACAAGCAGTTCAATATTCGAGTTACACTAAGTACGAAAATTGTTTAATCAGTTGTTTTGATATACGCAATCAAAGAAAAAAAAATCATCGCTTTACAAACAAAGTCTTCTTCCGTCACGTACTTTTTATACCCTATCCTAAGGGTATATTAATTTTGACACATAGTTTGTAACACCCCTTAATATTCGTCGTAGACCCATAAAAGTATATATATTTATGATCAGGACCAAATCCTAAGACTATCTAGCAATGTCGATCCGTCCGTCCGTCCGTCCGTACGCAATTTTTAGGCCTTTAAAATTAAGCTAGGAAGCTGAAATTTGGACCAGATATTCCCTAGGGCTCCGAAATGGTTAAGTGAAATTTTTTTTTGAATACGCCCACTGCCACGCCCACAATTTAGAAAAAACCGTTTTAAAGCTAAAGTTAGAGAGATAGAGTGTTAGGTCCTTCACAAGATATGAAGGCACTGTCCCCCTTTATAAGTTTGCCATATAAAGTTTTTGGAAAAAAACTTTCTTTTTTTTTAATTAATAGAATGAAATAAAATCTTTTTAATGCTTTTTTCTTTGGGGCATATAGGGATATGGATAGGGTATCATACTGTTCGCCCTTAGCGGACTGTAGTCTTTCCTTATGTTTTATTAATCATTCTCTCTCGGCTACATGAACATGATATAATGTTTTTTTGTACGAGTTAAAATGTTTAAAAACCGTTTTGAATAAAAGATTTATTCGCCCAAATTGTTGATTGTGGATTGCCTATCTAAACGAAATTCGGTTTCGGCTTTTGCCGAAGCCTTGGAATTTTTCAAGTTATTAAAGGTGTCCTGTAAAATTTCTTGTGAAGTAACTAATTTTAGCATATTCTTATCATTCCGAATAGTGTTGTTGTAAATTCGGCAACGATTCTCTGAATTTGCACTATAAAATATAAATATAAGGCGTTAAAATGCATCCATTGTTTGTGCGAAGTTATATTTCATGAGTTCCAAAAATGAAATGCTGAATTCGAGAAGCTCCTTATGACAATTGATGGATTTTGGTCATGTTGAAACAACAAAAAAGATCAGGAGTTATTGTTGAGCAGGAGGAATTCGTCGATACTACTAATTCAAAATAATATTTATTGCACAACAATCAAAGTCTCCAAATAAGCACCACAAGTCTGTAAACTTCTCGTTCCCAGTGTAAACAAAACAAAAAATTGCACTTTCCAGTGAAACGCAAAAAATCGATAAAAAGGCTTCATCAGTAAGGGATGGTAGTTTAACCACAGTTGCACTTTTGCCAACTTGGCAAGGACGATGCCAACGAAGACACTTTGAAATCCTCGCAAATGCAACAACATTAAAAAATAAAAAAAAATTAAAAGCACTCACCATTTTGTTAGAGTCCCGTTTCTTAATCCCTGGTGATTTCTCTTCCGATACCCCCGCTGCGGGCGAATCATTTGCTGCCTTTCCACTACCGCCGTAAGGTTCCATTTCTTTGTTGGTATTATTAAATTTTCTATTGCAATTATTACCTTCCTTTTTTACATCTCCAAAAGAGGAGGAAGCGTTGTCCACTTTTACACTAGGACCTGAAGAACTCGAATACTTTCTCTGCTCCACTGGTGAACGCGTCGAATGTACTTTCCTGCGGAAACTAAAACCGGTGTGGGTGATGCCACTGTTGTTACCACCATCTGCTTTAGTTGTTCCGTTGTATAATCGTCCACAGCTTTCCACAAGGGGGGTGGCAATGTGTTCCATAATTCCACAACGTGGAACGTGCAAGGTACTCTTAGTACCACGCAGACGCAATGATGCACTCCTCTGGAACAGCTTTGGTTGTCCTGTTAGTACTGACAGTGGGTACGGAATTTTCGAATGTCCAGGTGATGGTGGTGGCGTTAGTCGTGACGTTGTAGGAAGTGTTGTCACTGCTAAAGCTTTAACTTCGAGGTCTTTTTCCTTTGCTAGTGGGGGTTGTTGGTGATCTGCCGCGTTTGTTTTATCGGTCAGTGGGCCACAATTACCTTCGGTTACAACTAGTGGTAGTGATGTCATCGTCTTGCTGCACGCACGCTATAAACAACTGCTTTACGTCATGGATTTTGTGTGTAGACAGATACTACACGTAGAGATGTTTTATCTGCTGCAGCAGCAACAGCTGCTATTTGAAAGCGTGTTCGTAATCCAGTTGTAAGTTGTTTTTTTTTTGTCCAGGCAGCACAAACGACCATCATAGAAAGTGGACCAAAAAAACACACAAGAAGAATGAAAATAAAAAGAGAAAATTAGTAATTAAATGGGAAAAAGTCGTATTGTTATATTATTGCAATGCATCTGCGTATGCCTTGCGTGTAAGTTTAGAAGTTGTAACATTAATTGCGTTGACACTAAAAGGTCAATTTGTGACAACGCAGCGAATACATTGAAAGAGGAAAGGAAAGATCAGCATGCATGTAGACACTTTAATTAGACCACCCTTAAATTGAGCTGTTGAATTACAGAACTTTGCTTTCCTTTTCAAAGTCGGCTACCTTCTGAATAATAATAATTTCCTACTTGAACTTGGAGGGCATGCTTCGAACTCAAGAGTGTTTGTTTTGCAAAATTTTTAAAAACAGACTTTTAATCTCTTACCTATTTTTCAGAATGAGATAATAAGATAAACTTTCTCAAATTTTTTGCATTTTCTTCTCACTCAAGTGCTCTTGTGTTCGTTTTGTAAAGTTGAGTGATTTTGAAATTATTGTCTGGGGTACGTTAAACTCTTTCAATGGAAAGTTAAAAACGAAACTATAAGAGAGTGTAGGTATGTGTACGCTGAAGTAATTGAGAGTATGCAAAATATAATGCATTTATAATTTATTTAAAATAATCTTTTGCGTATGCAGCGAAGTGTACCTATTACACAGAGTAGCCAGATTAAGAAACAAATGCACAAAGTGTAGTTATGATAATTGAATAAGATAGTGTTTTATACATGTACGAAATGAAACAAGAGAAATATGAAACCACAATAATTAGCAAAGTAAACTTTGAAAAGTGTCACTATAATTCAAGCACTATTTAACTATACTAAAAATAACACCATTTAACTCTCCCACGTAAAAGCTAGAGCTAGATTATATGGTACACTTCCATACGAATGACACAAATTGTATGGCACCAAGTGGTAGTTCTCACAATATGTGGATTCCAACTTATGCTAATAAATATAACCAGAATACAATGTTTGGGAAATTGCCATGTATTTTTTGATTCCAGTCGCTGTCATATGTACCTAAACATGGCCGATGTTTTCTCATCAAAAGGCTGCGATTACACAGTTTGGGCCAGCGAACAGACTACAGGTGTCAAAAATTGAGTCTTAGCAAAATATAAACTCGTGAATCTTTTTATGCTAACAAAAATTTTCAAACTAGGTTCATCGACTGTATTGAAAAACAGAATTAAAAATTTTCTTTGCCAACTGTGATGAAATACGAAAGTACTAAATGGTAGGACAACAGTGATGTTTGCCAGCGTATTGCCAGTATATTAGAAGTATGTGCATTCCCTGTCTGAAAAACATCTAAGAGACATAATTTTTGAAACCTATGGGAGGGACCTACAATTTAATTCCGATTCCTAACAGCAATTGCTTTTGGAGAAGCTACTCATGAGAATTCTTACTCTGGGAGGTTTGTCAGACTTTTGCAAGTGGTGGGGTAGCGAATAAGAATGCAATCACAAGCAGTTTGCTTAAAGAAGCTTGTCCGAAAGTAATTACTTCCATATAAATGTATTCTGATATGAAAGGAGGAGATGAAAGTTCGCTTCCTCTGTACCTGTTATGGATATTTTTAAGCAAACTTATTTTTGATGTAGAGACAATTCTAAACTGGTAATGTTTTGGTTTTGTAAGAAGTGAAAGAGTGTTCGACTGTGATGCTAGAGGTCGTCAGTTCAAATTCCGTGTAAAGAGTATATAACTTTTGTCCTTTTAGTTTTATTAATTCCTCAGATTTCTTACCTTTTTTCTTGGATCACTCCATGCCTTAAAAACACAGTCACAGAGATAATGCCCAACGAGAACACTGTGCGAAACTTTTTATAACGTCTTTTAGAAATGAACAAGTATTTGCAGGATTTATTTGAAATTTTGTACTCTATGTACAACTTCTTTAAGTACTCGCAAAAGCTTCCATAGTGTCTAAACTTGGTTAAAAATTTCCAACATTCCTTGGATGGAATAGAAATGAAACCGATATAAACTTTTATTACAAATCTAATCTATAATATAAATCTTTTCAGAGGTTTTCGATAAGCGTTCACCTTTCGAACCCAACCAAAGGTTCATAGCATTCTTTTAAGAACTAAAAGTAACGTATTGAACTGTGTAGAAAGTGAAACGTTAGTTAAGAGATGTGGGTAAATATTTTGTACATCGATACCGTTAAAGGTTGATGCAATGTATTTTCTGTAAAGGGCATTTTGAATATCTTATTTTCTAAATTCGATATCGCTGTGTACGTGAAAGGCAAAAAACCGTGTCCTACCGGTATGTACATATTTTGTTCACTATACTTCCATACATCGATTTCCAGGGCCATTTCTCGTTCGCTGTCAGTATATTTATTTTTTTATCAGAAGCTACTGGTACCTTCTCAGTGATTCATTCGACTTCAATGGCCCGTTTACATAATGTATGCTGGAAACCTTGACAACCACTCAGAGTTGAAGTGTAAATGCATTTCAAGGATTTCGCAAACTAAAAGTTGTCAGCGAATAAAACACTTTTATACTCGTATTTCAAGAGAATTAAAATATTTCTTTCGATAACAACATTTTATTTCAATCTTTTTTTCACCTATTCTCTTTTTAATCAAAATCACCCAAGCGTTTTATATCAACACTTTTATTGGCAATTAAAATTGATTACGAGTAAAAGTTTTCGCTTTGAAGATTCCAGGTACGAGAGTAGCAAAGCAACGTCTTTCTTCTTATGTAATAAATTTAAATGCTATTCAGCCGAATTCGTTTGCATTTTTTAATTCATGCTCTCATTAAGTAATAAGTCATTGCCCAAGAGAATATCACATAACCGCATTTAGCAAATACAAGATACCAATCCCATATAGCCATAGGTAATCTTTGCAAAATGAAAGAAGTGGCTGCGAAGACAATGCCCAATTAAATTATCCAAAAAGTAACTACGAGTATATACATATGTATGTATGTATCTGCTAGATGCTTAATATGGCTGAAGGAAGTACTCACTCGTGGTGTGCCATATGAGCTAAGCCACAAAAATGAAAGATACACCTCGAATTTCTTGTGGGTACCCCAAGACAACGAATTGTGAAATGTAATCTCATGCAATTGCATTGCGTACTATATATACATAGGGTTTAACGTTCGCCTTTTACGCTGCGAGTGGGGAAATGTATATCTTTACAGAAAGATGCTGCAGCGTGTACACTCGATCCGGTAGTTATTCTTACTCCATTCACACGCTTTGGAAGGCAGTTTTGTATCTTAAAACCTTCATCGTCGTCGCTTCGGGTCGACGATCTTTGAATGTATTGCAAGGTCGAACGCGCTTAATCGGCAAAAATGCTCGATCTGTTTCTGATAGAGCAAAAATATTCTAAAGCATCTCCAATCTCCGTGTATGCTTGTGATTTATCGAACTTAGCTTTTGAATTAAATTTTTGTACTGAGGCGGAGCACATGTATAGCACTAAATGGATGTCTGCGGTCAAAGTTTCTACATATTTTTCGATTCGAAACCGTGCAAGCATCCGTTCCGTACACTCTTAATGTAAATTTTTTTAATTTGGAACGGAAAAAGCGTCAATGATTGATAAATTGATGTGATGGATGATTATCATTCCATTAGAAAGTCGTTTTTCATTCATTTTGAAGCTGTCTTTCTAAGTAATGCACAAATCGTAGGAACTATAACAGTATGACCATACTAATAAACTGTGGCTCCTATGAAGATGCACAATCTAATTTAAATTGTTTTACCACATCGGATAACGATAACTAAGTATTAGGCGTAAACGGCTCATGCCGTACCTAAAGCCAAAGTTCTCCAAACATTGTGTGTGCGAAGATATACTTTTTTACATGAATGAAAGGACCAACAGTTTAATGCCCATTCCGAACGTCAATTAATTTTTGAGAAGCTTCTCATGACTGTTCTTACTCTTGCATGTTTGTCAGAAGTTCGCAGAAGGTGGGGCAGTGAATAAATACTTTTAGGTGGTACAGGTCGGGATGTAAACCAGCGACTTAACCATCAAGCCAGTTTTTTTAAGTCTTAACTAAGTTTAAACCCTTTATTTCTTAAAATTAAGAAAATATAAAATGATTGCATACTTCAATTATTTATTTATGTCAAACAAAAAAATCTTTTACTTTTAAAAGCACAAGGAAGGGACATTGAATGAAACTGGAAACTGGCAGCCAAAACCATGCTTACCGAAGAGGCTTATTATTGATTCAGGGGCAGGTAGCATTACCTTAGCACAGATAAGTAATTAACCAGATATTACACTCATCATACCCATGTCCCCTTGAACCCGCAAACATTTTTTAAAAATTGTCGCAAAATCCTCTCTTAAATTTCCTATCTGTGAATACGTGTGAACCACAGAGGATTGCTAAAAATATGGTGTTGGAATACCAGTTTGACATTAGTGATACCTACATGACATTTTTTACAAAATGGATTCCTTGGCGCAGAACTGCAATTGTGCGCTTGAGCTGGCTCAATCCGATTTGCATGCAAAAACTTATACAGATCTACGCCTTTTTGAAGCAAATAAAAAAGAAAGGGCGAGAAAGCCATAAATCCTCTCAGTTGACTTTCTGTCTAATTATTCATCTGCGAATATAAGTATGTAAGTAGAATGAACAGATTTTGAACTGACTCTAGAACATCGACAGTAAAGACTAATTAAATCTCACTAACACTCCCATTTGTCAAAATAAATTCTTTTTATTACCAAATTAATGAGAATGAACGTTGAGCTTATTCACAAAACGTATAAAATATAATAATATGTCTTTTGGTAAACAAAATTATATGATTAAACTTAAATTTAACGTTTAATAGCTTTACCTCAAACAAAAAAATTCACAAAAGCCATTAAAAGTTAAGAAAATTCAAATTAAATAAGTACTAATTTTTGTACATGCTTTTGTCAAACAGAAATAAATATATAACTTAACAACTACCAATTATAGAATTTAATACTAAAGATTAGACTGCATGCCGAGCGGTCTAATATTTGGTTGTATTTGACAGAAAACTGCCTTAATTGCTCATATTAGCTTAAGCAGCATAATTTAATTTAAGAACTGATGTTCAAATTTAATTCAGTCACAGCGTCTGATGACGAAAGAAATTAAATCACCATTTTGAAAAGCCAGCCATACAGTCTAATAGATCGTAAGAAAAATATAATCTTATTTTCATTTCAATTGAAATTGATGCAATTTTGTTATGGATGCCTTACAAATGACAACATTGCATAAAGGTAGTCTAATATTCGCTGAGTCAAATCCCCCCCATCGCGAAAAGTTATCTACGCCAATGTTAAGAGTACCAAAGAGACCTGTAGTACGATACCAAGCAAATGGGGTCATATATCTACGTGAAGAAGATCACAAATATATAAATAGTTAATTAATGTTTTTAAGGAAAAGACAATGCCGAAAAGCATTTCTGTTAGTAGGTATATCTTACCCCCAATCCCAAATTTCTTCGTTCAGTATAATCAGCAATGTTTAAAAGCTCATGCTGTGCAATTAAATGAATCTTAGCATTGTGAACACTGCGATGAACACAGGATATATGCATAAAACTAAGATTCCTAATACAACAATAAGGCAATATCCACAAGTGTAGAATTTTAATCAACTAAGAATTTTTGAACACATTATTAAAGTCAGTAATGCAATGCCTACTGCTTATTTGCTGTCGGCTTTTAATCCACGTCAACACAGCGTTGTCAAGTATCTTTCTAGATTACAATATTTCACAATCTGCCCACTTTACGACTTAATGTTGCTTTATATATCCATATTGTATATATGTTTGTATATCTTATATAGTCATAAACAATTATCGCGCACACCTTTCGGTTTAAGTAATTCCCTTAACACTTTTTACTGTTTTCGTAGCTTCAATTTCGATAACTTTGATGTGTGCCAAATATATTACATTAATAACGCACATAGGAACATAACTCATTCCATTCAACGCACTTGCTTCACCCGAGTGGTGTTATAACAAAAAATGTAACAACTCAGCAAAACCGCAATAAATAAAAAAAAATATTTTAAGCAAAACTATTGTCACCGAACACTTGTGCCTACAAAATGACAGAAGTAACCTATCTTTATTTGCAATTAACCAGAACAGAATTACTACTCTAACTGATTCGATTCGCTTCACTGACACAGCTCCGACAGATACATTTACAACTCACGTTCCAACAAGTGCATGTTATCATTATTTAATTATTATAATTTTTTTTTTTTTTTTTTGTGATTAGTTATCAACAAACTAAGCCCTCTCATTCATACCGAAAACTGAGAGTACACGATGTTATAATTATAGTAATTACCTTGAAAAAGTTTGAATCGAAGCTGTATTAGGACAGATGTCGATTACGAATTTGTGTTTCAGTTATTTTCGTGTGGGTTCGTTCCATGGGGCAGCGGGTTGATTTACTAACAAATCTAAACAATTTAAAAAAAATACTTGTACTATAAAAGAATTTCTCAAGACTTACAAAATGCTAACCGAGAGTCGTGGTTAAACTAACGAGTTCTATGGTATTTTCTTAACGGTACGGTTGGCAGAGCGTATTCTTGTGGAAAACGGGCATAGCATAATTTCTTAAGTTGCAACCAGCTAGATTCGATTATGATTTTTTTTCTTTTATAGTTTACACAACTATGGATAAAAATCAATCGGTCGATCGATCGATAGATGGGGGAATTTGGTCTTTTGTTAATATTTCTTTTTTCTATTAAAAGAGCAGTTATTTTTATAATTTCAACACAATTATGGAGTAGAAGAAGTGAATGCGGCAGTATGTGGCGCCACAGTGAGAAAAAGAAATAAGTGGTATGGAAATGCCTTTGGCTTAATCAGATGTTACGCATGTAATAATTGTTTTCGTTTAATTTAGGTTTTATGGTTTTGTACAAAAGGGATTTCGTTTTGGACTCAGGCAGTGTGGTTTAAAACGGTAATTGGATAATAAGGCATGGATCATTGCATTTATCGTAATGAATTTCCGTACGGCAATCAAAAGGAAGTGAAAGTTTTATAACTGAACTAAGTTTAGAAAAATATTTATATTGCTTTTAAATAACCATCACATATGATATATAAATAATGATGGTTTGTGGCTTTCAAAAATTACTATGTATTTTTTTTTATTTAAAAGCTAAATTTATCTTTGGATTTCGCGCTCATTAAGTGTCTAGGAAAACATTATAACCACTTAATGACATAAAAAGTCACGCCAATAACGAAAGGAAATTCTTCCTACTCGTTTGAATAAGCACCTTAAGAGATTTGATAAATGGTGAATTTGGAATCCTATTTGAAAATGTTGACGATACTATGAACTATTATAACAATTATTATGGTTCAATAACAAACAATTTATTTGCTGTTTTAATTTTACGTTGCAAAACAATATGAAATCTCAAGTCATTTTCAACAATTGTTTTGCGGGCTACTCATGCCTGGCTGAGCATTTAAGTTGAATGTGCATAGAATCTGAAAGGGTATTGATTGATGTATTTTACATTTTGAACACTTTCAACAGAATTGCGTTAAAGTGGGTGACCTGCAATTTGGAGGTGTAACCACTTAAAACGCTATAACAGGTACAAAAAATGGTTGAAAATAAAAAAAAAAAAAATTTAATTTTGTTTAAAAAAAGAACATATTCTATGATACGAAAATACAAATCTTGTATATTGTACAAAGACAATTTATTGTTGCTTCCTCAAAGCGTCCACAGTTCGCTGAAAAATAAACACGCTCTGGCCATAATTTTAAACGCCTCATAAATTTCAACGTGTATGAGCATGAAACAAATATAAAACTCTTCATGAATATTGCGTAAAGTTACACCGGCTGGCGCAAAGTAACCCTGGTTTACAGTATACATAAAACAGATCAAATTGTTAGAATTTAAAAAACTCGTTATATAAAAACAAATCAAAGTATGCTAATTTGTTAGCTTGTTCTATAACAAAACTTCAATAGAAATTTTACTAATATTGTGACGTGTGAAAAAAAGTCAGACAATCTTTTTAAATTATCCAACAAGAGCTAGCTTAATCTTATGCTACTGATCTCTGAGACAGAGCTTAGGCTTATGATTCATATGAAAATCATGTGCGGGTTAAATAAAAACCGCGGACGTCTGGATCGCAGAATTTGATTCACCTCAGTGATTTATCCACGACAAGAAGACCTGCCGATTCGTTAATTTTTTAGGTTGAAGCGCCAAATCGTAGAGGCAGTATAGTGAAAGTGGGAAAGTTATGATCCTTCATTCCTGATCATAACCTCATCGGAACTCGGGGTTATAAAAAAGAAGTGTATGGCTGTTTCACCTAAATTATGAAAGAGATTATTACCAGAATAATTTCTCACAAAAAATAGATTTGAGACTGAAAGTAAGATTTTTGCGTTCCGACCAGTCAGTTTGTGTTTGTTTTCCATTATCCTTGACCTTGAACCATTTCGGTAATTTTGTGTATTTTTTCCCCAATTTTGTTATTTTCAAGTCCAATCAGAGTTATGATCCGGTATTTAATATTTAATTAAATAATAGCGACCGATTTGTAAATGTGTTATTTTGACATAGATATTTCTTTCGAGCACTGTTTTGTTTCGGCTGAAATTTTGTGCAACATTTTCAAGTTGACCATCAGAAACAGTGTTTGGAGCTTATATAATAAGTCCAACCGCTTATACGAAGCAATGTTTTTGGGAAAAAAAAATCTGCATATGCAGCCGTTTCCCTGTTTCCTAGGGAAAAAATTTGAGAGAGGTGCGATCAGCGACAAACCTGCATCCAATGCAGCTTTGCACGTCGTTTTATTTGTCTATGATCAAATGATATCGTCCATAAACATTGTGATCATGATCAGAAAATTTAGCCATGAAGTCTAAGTGTCCGTTCTAATTATTAACTTTATTGTATATCTATGCGAACTATAAGGCCTCGACCCCTCATTAAATTGTTAATAAAGTTAACCGAACTGCATACAATTTTATTTGAAAATGTAAGTTAATTGTCACCTAGATACGTGAACTGTAATTTCTTACTAAAAAATTCTTCATACGATTTGTATTATAGAATCATTTTTAGTACCCCCAAATACTTTTATAAATTTGAATAATTTCTTGTCTTGTTATGCTTGTCAAAACACAATACTATGATACGATTAGTAACAGGTCATACAAAAAAGGTAACCTACCTTCAATTAATAGATTTTAAATTTCCCTTCAATTGAATATCAATCATTCGTTACAACCACTGAACACACTTAATGAAAATTTAATCGAATTTAAACTGGAATTCAATTATACTCTTTAGTATCTCTTGATGAGTTGATTTAACTACATAAATGTTCTATAAAATCACAATATACAATAAAATGTTCACGTCCTTAGTGTAATATATTAAATTTTCGAATATAAACACATAATTATTACTACCGGACACTTTTACCGTGAGCACAACTGCGGCAGAGCTTAGGGTATCGTTGGAAGATAAAAAATTATTGTTTCAACTGCGATGTTCATCAACAAACTGAATGCACCGAAGCGAATTCTTTGCAACTAAACTGAATTGAAGCACGGGACCGCGGCGAAGTCTTCAGGTAATTGCAATTAGCTTTTATTCATTTCGTTCGCCTGACTTTCGTGAGGTTTCCGCGGTGAGTGCTGCGATGGGAACGAATGTGCTCTGATGATGACGACCTGTGAAAATCTCTACCTAAGCGTCTGTGAATTGTTTGATTTTCAATTTGATTCTCTGCTTCTTTTTCTGTTTTAGTGGGAATGAGGTTGAGCAGAATACGCAAGTTTACTTAATTTTTGGGAGACTTGTAGTTGGCCAATGTTACGTGTATCTTACTCAAGAGAATGTACTTGTTCTTTACTTTAGTTGTTGGTGATAATTATTATCCAATACAAGAAATGTTCTTTTAATTTTTTTAAAAAATATTCACATTATCGATGGAACCAACTTTTGGTCGGTAATATGTGGGTGCAATTTTGCAATGTAAATTTGATCTGCAAAACATCTTAAGGTTCTTTAAAAAACTACCAACAATATATGGATTGAAGGCAACACTCCACTAAATCTGACCCCTTCAAACACTTTTCGTAATTATACGCTTAAGGCACGGCGTTGGCTTGCCAATCTTTTGTCTAAAAATTGGACATGGCTGAACAATATTGGGTAATGACGAGCAGGAAGGGAAAACTACTAGGAGTGGACAACACCTACCTAACACCCAACATGGAATTAAAATATCGTCGGCTTCGAGCGTCTATTAAGCCTATTAATTCATTAAATGAGAATTAATTTTACAGGAGAAGAAAACAATTGATGCCTCTTGTAAATATCTTTGTAATAAAATTTAAAAAAAATTTTTTGTCTGTTGTTATATTTATATTCTTCTTTTCTACACAATAAAATAAATTAAATATTCTTCAACATTTTTACATAAAGTTTTTTGTGTATGCTAGTTTTGAAAGTGTAAGAAGTTTAGTTTGAAAGTTAAGGACTTAACTGTCTCACTCATCATGTGATTTGGACCACTTTTACTTTGAACTGAATAAATAAGATTATGGTGTAGGTAATAATCCCAGATATCATGAAAATGGAGTTAGACGGTTTACACTCTAAGCCGACGATATGGTAGGTAGCGATCTAGACTACTCTTTAACTTGGAGAAAGTCGACTTTTTAAAGTTTATACAGTTGAAGCTCCGGTATCTTTGCATCAGGTGGCATATCCATTAGACTAGGCTCGTGAGATAGTGCTCGCGCCGTGTCATCACCAAAAAACACTTTTTTAACTTTCTTGTTTACATTAGTATACTAAAGAGGAAGTTATTGCGATCGTGCGGAAATTTCGAACTCAAAATGAGTATAAGGGATGATATTACGACTATTGAGAAGTCCAAAAAAGTGGGTTCGCCAATGCCGTCCGTCGGTCTGTCTGTCTGTCCGGGCACCGTATGGCGAAACGGTTTGACGCAATTGCTTCAAAGTTCGTATATAAGGTCCTTGGGGTTACATCTCAGGCCATCTTTTTATTTTGTGCTTTATCTTTTGAAATAACGGTACCTGCCATACATTTTTTTTTGTGAAAATCACTTATCACTATTTTTCTCTAAAGTGGTTTAAAGGATTTCCGTCATTTTTTGTACTGACGATATTTAGGATGGGATGAAAATTTCTGCATACTCAGTTTTTTGAAATAAAAAAACGATTAACGGTAATTTTTAAAACCGGCAAAATCTCAAAAACTAACAAAGGGAATTTAAAAAAATTTCACTGATTTTTTTATACAATAAAGTCAAACAAATTTGCATACTTTGATTTTTTAAATAATTTTTTTTTTATATAACGATTTTCTTAAATTTAAATTAAATTCGTTTTCTCAAAAACGGCTCTAACAATTTTCACAATTTTTTGTATTTCGAACAGCTGTATTAAAAGTATGTAATGTGCGAAATTACATCAAAATCGTATGTGCCGTTTTTGAGAAAATCAAATTTTTCTAAACAAAAGTGATTTAAATAAATTTGTCACCATTCATTTTCGATTCATTTTGCGATTGAAAAACGCATCTCATGTGCCGAGAAAGTTTCGTATGACGCAGTCGTGCACTATGTTTGGCCCATGTTTTGGCCAAAAAAACAATGATTCTTGATTCTTGATTCTTGAATCACGGCAGAACAAAAGACATCGGGAAGAGAATTGGTTCTTAAGTAACTTGACTTGCAATGAGGTTGTGCAAGACTTGAAATATTTAGGAGTTTCTTAACACACAATCCATGCTTTTGTAAAGACTTGAAGTTGATTTTTAAACCCTATCCTATAAAAATAAATATTAGACTTAAACGGCTCGTACAATATATTTGCGAATATATTTCTAAAGGGACCTACTGTTTGATGTTAATTTCGAACGGCAATTTTTTTTTTTTTGAGTAGCTTCTCATGATAGTTTTCACTATCGCAAGATGCAGTGGGTCAGCAAATAAAAACGTTTGGGTAGTATGAGTCAGATTTGAACGTGAGTTGAATTTTAATGAAAAATTAGTTAAATTTACAAAAATTAAGTTGGTACTGTTTTCCATATAATTTTTGGAATTGGCGCCAATTTTTATTCACTGAAAAACTTTGAAAAAGAAAGATTCGAAGCTGCAAAGTCACGTTTATTTGTATATAGCTAAGTGTCATGTACTCTGAACTTTTTTTAAATTTTAAACACTTTCAATAATTCTTGCGATCTTATATCTCTTCGAACAGATATTTTCAAGTCAAAATGTTTCAATCAAACCTCTCCTTACTTGCCTACTTTAAGTTTTTTCTTCTAGTGTGAAAACGAAATAATACTCACATTCACTTAAAAGATGCTTCTTATAATCATTCGATAAAGTTTTTCTGAAAAACGTATCTCCATACCAGAATTTTGTGTGCATAAAGATGCCAGAAGATGGCTTATTTATGTATACTTCGCTTTTAATGAGACTAAATATTGTATCACCTTTAGTATAGACAAATCAATTTTAAACGAGATCTTCATCACCACCCACGAACAATTTACGTGTAACTCTTTTTTTTAAATTACGGCCAATTGCAATTTTTTCATGAAAGTATCAGCGGAATGGCATTTCTATATTGCTACTGTTGTTAACCACTTCATCGCACTATCGAAATTGCTTAACCGTAGTTTATTATCATGATTATTCGGATTTGTGGTTAAAATATGCAGGCTAGCTTTACAAGCCCGATGGCAAAGAAGACAGACAAGACAACTCAGAGGAATCCATTGTGTTGTGCCACCACCGGTGGAGCATGTGATGTGTTGCGGAACGAAAAAGGGTAATGCGAGTATCTATGTAGAGATGTAGGTACCTTTAATATTTCTCAGGGGGAACGAAAGTATGTACGTATGTATAAATGTACCTAAGACATAATTATGTATTTTATGATGGCAACAAGCCTTTAAGTAGATCATGAAGTCAATGTTGTTCCACCAAAAACATCTAAAAATAAAACACTTTATAAGTTAAAGCTACACAATGTATTATAAACTTGCTTTGAGCGTCTAAAGAGCTTGTGTTTTTTTATTTAAAAAAATATATGAAACCAGCTTTATGATGGATTTCCAAGAATAGCTCTTTAACTTTGTTTATTTGTTTTGACCTGTTGTAATTGGCTATGGCTAGGCTAGGTAAGAAGAAGCCGAGAGCAGATAATAACCTTTAAAGTCATTGCTCTCTGGATAGTGCTGATTTTTAATGTGACAGTTCATGGTCTACTGCACATCACTACCGTTGCCTGGTTACATCTGATGATGGTGCACATGCATTTTTATTTTGTTACTGCCGTTCCGATGCAATTATTTTAATTTCTGTTTGACAAGCAAATATAATTGCTCTTAAAATAGGTCATGACATTTCTGTACTGAGAACTGTATTGGCAATTTTGCATTCTCCCAAGGTTCGCATGTTGGCAAAGTAAAAAATTTTTTTTACATCATGTTCACCTCCATCGTTAATATTCCCGAGGATGTTGTGGTAAAAGATGAGTAAAATCTCTTCACTTTTTTCAAAAATTGTGCCAGAATTTTCTCTTTAATTTCCTATCTCTTACTTTTGAACCACAAAGGGTGCTGTTGTCTGTCAAATTTGGTGTTTAAATTCAGTTTGAGATTTCTGATACCTACTTACATGGCATTTTTCCAAAATGGGTCTTGTCAACGTTGTTTTTATTGTTATTAAAAACATAAGGAAAGGCTACAGTCCGCTTGTGGCGAACAGTATGATACCCTATCCTTATCCATATGTACCCCAAAGAAAAAAGCATTAGGATGATGATGGATAGCATTTTATTTCATTCTATGAAATTTAAAGAAAAAAAATATTTTTTTTCAAAAAACAACCCCAAAAAGTGGGCGTGGCCAAAAACTTTGTATGGGCGATATATTGAGAAAAATGTTGGCATAATATATTGTTAAACATTTTTTTTCGATTTCTATGAAAATTTTCGAAGAAAAACGCATTTTAGTGAAAAAACGCCCACAAAAAGTAGGCGTGGCAAAAAACTTTATATGACAAATTAATAAAAGCGGGCAGTACCTACATATCTTGTGAAGGTTGTACAACTTTATCTGTCTAACTTAAGTCGTAAAACGGGTTTTTCTAAATTGTGGGCGTGGCAGTGGGCGTATTTTGAAAATTTTAACACTTTACCATTTCGGAACCCTAGGGAGTATATGTTCCAAATTTCAGCTTCCTAGCATAATTTTAAAGGCCTCAAAAGTTGATACGGACGGACGGACGGACGGACATTGCTAAATAGTCTTAGATTTTGCTCCTGATCATAAATATATATACTTTTAGGGGTGTTACAAACTATGTGTCAAAATTAATATACCCTTAGGATAGGGTATAATATAATGATGCCACGTGGAATTTTATTTCATTCCAAATCAAAACTTACTTTTTTAAATACAAGAAAGCTGTCACTGGATGTCTTTGCCTAAGGCAATAAAGTTATGCATAAATTTGCAAATAAATTAATATACCAACTTTAATTGTAGGTGTTACCTAAGTGGCCTTATCGCTTATTAAATGTTACAGAGTTTTCAAAGAAAATAGTTTAAGAAGAGATTATCAATAAATAGCCTTGCCTTAAGCAACATTAGCAGTTACAGATAGTATGTTACAAATAACTTTGGTAAGTAAAGTAGTAGTCTTTGCAACCAAAATCTATTATGTAAGTAAAATGTTTTACCTACTTCCAAGTGATCTCATTTGTCCACAATGTAAACTTATTCTTACTTTCTTTTCGACAAAAAAATTTCCCATACAAAAATGTCTACAACGATTAATTTTCGCGAGGGGGTTTAGCAAAGTTGTAGAGTTACGCGAAATAGTTCAAATGATAAAACGAAAATGGAACGATTTTTTTTAAATGGAACTGACTCACGAAAAGATGCGCTCGGAACTTCAGTGTCCGCCATAAATTGAAGTATCCCCTCTTATATTTACGTATAAGTCACATCAGAATTTCTCAGCATTAAAAAAACTTTTTTTGGATGAAATTAATGGGAATCCGACGATAATAAAAAGATATGGTAGTGGAGTGTACTATCACCCTAACGCAAGTAATATCCACTTAAAGTGAAAATTCCCGATTTCGAGGTATAACTACTCTAAGTTCTATAACTTCACAAATATTAGATATATGTATGGTTGCTAGAAAAACCATTCTACAAATTTTGTAGACCTAACTTAACTACGCAAAATATGTTAGTAGCATCGTGTGATTTTATAAGCCGAGTTATGACGCCTGAAGCAAAAATTAAAAAAAATAAGTTTTTCAGCTTTTCATTTCAAATGCACTTTTCTCCAAAAATTAACTCCAAGAATGCAATTCTTTTTAGGAGTTATTTCTCTGAAAAGTTCTCTATTAATTTTTGAAAAAAAAAAAACAAAATTTGTGTAAATTGCTTGGAAAAAAAAGCATTTGAAATGAAAAGCTTAACCGTAGTTTTTTAATTTTTACTTTACTTTTTTTGGCTTATAAAATCACACAACACTACTAATTAATTTTTGCGTAATTAAATTAGGTCTACAAAATATGTTAAGTGGTTTTTGTAGCTATATCTAACAGTTCTGAAGTTATATAATTTAGAGTAGTTTTATCATTTGGAACGTATCAGTTCCAAGCCATATCACTTTTGACAGAAATCCTCATTTGAGATTTGCGTTGGAAGAGTGAAAACCGAATACAGGTAGTAGAGAGCTCATACAGCATGAAAGTAGTATCCTACTCGTGGGCTTAGATTCCTAAATTGATATTGATTGACATAAAATCAGAAATAAGTTTCGACATAATGTATATCAAAATTGTTGCAGTGTATTATGTCAATTTTCGTAAAAAATCAATAAAAGAAAGCGATATATATATAATCTAGTGACAAATTGCACTGGAAATGCAAAAGACTGTGAAGCGCCCACTTTTTGTGTAGTTTTATAGATCTTAATGCAACATTAACGATAGTTTTCGCTTAATTATTTTTCTATGTGAGAAGTGACAGTTGGGTCATTATTAAGTTATATTACATAACAAGTATCCGAACGGCTACGTACTTTGACTCTTTTCATGACACCATACATACATACAAATTTTTAGGTGGCACAGGCGGATTTTAACCTCGGTTCCTTCGCTTAGAAGCCCAAAACACTTATCTAAAGATAAAAATTTAACCCAATCTTTGCGTCTAAATGTAGTTTATGAAATGTAAAATGAAATTTTAAAAATAAAAACCCAATTAAAAAACACTTGTTCTTCAAAACCGAATGTACATGAAAATATTTTCCCTGTTTCACTTCTCAGTGAATTTACAGAAAGGAAACAAAGCATTCCCATGATATAATCGTTTCTTCCATTCTGGAAGAATTCACTAAAATACCTCTTAACGGCTGCATAGTTATACAGGGTGAAAGTATTTAAGCGGCCTTTATGCAACATTGCATAGATCCTGATATTTAAACCCGCTTTTCTCATCCATATTAGTTGTGTAGTACTTATGTCAAATAATGTACCAAAAGTCTAGTGTTAATTACAGATGTTTGTAGAACTATAAATTTGATTTCTTTTGTTGAGATTCGCAAATTTCTTTTGAAGTATAATATGCAAACCGAAATAAACGTAATTTTTATGACAATTGAGACTACAGACTGTACTCGAATGCATACACTGTCGTAACACTGCCACACTTATAAGAGTTATTGTTATCATCTGTTGCAATTGCAAATCCCTAATGCTGCATTTCCACCGCCCACTAAACCGAGATTAAGATTAATCTGTCTTAATCAGTTTTAAATCTTAAGATTTATCATACAAATTTTAATTTGCTAAACACAAGATTAAAAAATAGTTTTGAAAGAAACTAGGTTTGCATGTAAGAACCGGCTTGTGAACACACTCAATACCAATTTACCATGCCTGGATATGTCAAAAATGACGTTGGTTGCTGAGAATTGAGAGCGAGAAAGCAATGTAACAACCAGATATTGGACATTTTGTGCGGAAATTTGAGAGCCAGAGAGGGGGTTGTGATAAAACCGATATACTAATCTCTAAATCTTTTGCCTTTAATCTCGGTTTATCTTTTGGTGGAAACGCAGCATAAACTGTTATTTCAAATTAATTTTTCGAACGTAATTAAGTCAAAGTGATTAAAGCGAAAGAGAGTTAAATTAAGATTTTAGAGTGGTTTTAAAACGCGCAGAGCTTTCTGCACTCCTTTATAAATAAGGCTGTAGGGTCAAATATAAGATAGATATGTTTCGCGATGTTCATAAATCAGCCTGTAGAAATTTGAATTTGCTAGGATCTGTTGTTCCATTAATTTTCATTAGCACGTAGTATTTAATAAAATAATGTTTTGTTGCCCCATCTATATATCTTATATACAAAATTAAGTGTGCATTTATATTCGGTGTGGAGAAAGATCACGTAAACTTATGCGAGCAGGATCTATTACGTAATAAAATTAAATTATTAACAACCCTGTTTATTCGCAGGCAACAAATTTCTTTACTAAACTCGCTAAATATAACTAACTGAATGCACACATACGGCGTGAATCTAGACACTTTGTTACTTGCAGATTTGCTAAAGCCATTGATCTGTCAAAATTGTGCTGTGTTGTTTCGTCAAGAATATATTCGCCGGAATTTTACTCACATTTTTTTTTACAGAAACAAAGAAATACTTTTGGTAAAAGAGATATATTTTCCTTATATATTAATTCAGTAAACTCAATTGAGAAATATTTTATAGAATAATGGATCGTCTATTACGTTTGGGAGGTGCTATGCCCCAAGCCCCACCACCAACAGATGCCCCAGTTGTGGATACCGCCGAGCAGGTTTATATATCATCGCTGGCGTTGTTGAAAATGCTAAAACATGGTCGTGCTGGAGTCCCTATGGAAGTTATGGGTTTGATGTTAGGTGAATTTGTCGACGACTACACCGTGCAGGTAATTGATGTGTTTGCAATGCCCCAAACGGGTACCGGGGTTTCAGTCGAAGCTGTTGATCCAGTTTTTCAAGCGAAAATGTTAGACATGCTTAAACAAACCGGCCGACCAGAAATGGTCGTTGGTTGGTACCATTCGCATCCTGGTTTTGGATGCTGGTTATCGGGCGTGGACATCAACACCCAGCAGTCTTTTGAAGCGCTCAGTGAGCGTGCTGTTGCTGTGGTTGTTGATCCCATTCAATCAGTAAAGGGAAAAGTAGTGATTGATGCCTTCCGTCTAATCAACCCGAACATGTTAGTATTGGGCCAGGAGCCCCGACAGACCACATCGAATCTGGGTCATCTGCAGAAACCATCTGTTCAAGCTTTGATCCACGGTCTGAATCGGCATTACTACTCGATAAGCATCAACTACAGAAAGAACGAGCTAGAGCAGAAGATGTTGCTTAACTTGCACAAGAAATCATGGATGGATGGTCTTACTCTAGCCGATTACAATGAACATTCCTCCATCAATGAGAGTACAGTCGCCGAAATGTTGGAGTTAGCCAAGAATTACAATAAGGTTAGAGCGTCGGAAGCATATTGACAAAGAAACAACTTCATACATAAATATTAATCTGTATTTCAGGCTCTAGAAGATGAAGAGAAAATGACACCCGAACAATTGGCCATCAAAAATGTTGGCAAACAAGATCCCAAGCGCCATCTTGAGGAGAAGGTTGACAAGGTCATGCAGAACAATATAGTCCAATGCTTAGGAGCTATGCTCGATACCATAGTGTTTAAATAATCTATCATGTTTGCATCTTAAGATTCAATTTATATTTATAAAAGTACTTTTCTAACATGGACTTCATTCAGTACCGACACTGCATTCAGTTAAATCAACCATTCAGCAGCGAGCTTCTTATACAGAAGGTATCATATTTGTTTAAAAGAAACCGTAATAACTTGTTTAACAAAAATATAAACACAAAGAGCTGCAATGTTGGAGAGAAATGCTTTGTTTTTAGTGAGTCATATCAAGCGTGACGCAATGTATTGTTCTGGAATTTATTTAGGAATTCTGATGTCGGACCAAGTAATTTACAATTCGTATTATTGTATCAAATGTTAGTCTGCAAATGCCTTTGTCTAGCTTGACAAGTCAATTTAAGGTGGTTAGAAATTGATTATTTAAAATGGAACTTGCTATGAATTTAAATTGTTCTTGCTAACTTTGACATTACAATTCTACTTCACTTTTTAAGAGGCTCCAGATACTTGAGTATCACATAGGGTCAAGTATTGGCCTTACAGTGTCGGGTTTGTGCAAACAGACACATTTAGTTGCAGCTTATAGAGTTAAGGCTCGAAGGAGCCCAACATTAACACCCGTTTTCTGGTAATCATCTGGCACTAGGCGCTATATAAAGATCTGTTCGAATAAGGGTTTTTTTTAGAGCAAAAAGAAAGTACAAAATCTTCAAGTGCAGATTTTTTAAACTGTCTATTTAAATTAATTCTTCGTACCTTCACTAAATAGTCATTAATAGAGTTGATGCTTACAACGAGGTAGACGAATTCGTACCTCGAAGTTGCTTCTACCAATAGTTTAATTTTTGATATTTCAAGACTAATTGGTCTTCGCCTCGTCTTTTAATAGCCGTAAGAGCCCAAACATTGATGTCAATATTGCTGAAGCTGGACTAATCTGTTGAATGTAGTGCCTTCTACCTGCCTACAGCAATAACTGCTAAAGAACAAGATTGAAGAAGTTACTGGTCTACGGCCGGAAGCCACACTGGTACGTGCCGATTAGTGAATTGAAGAAGTGTGTGAGACGTTCACACAGAACGTTGGATAAGATGTTACATCCGACATTAAGCAGGACATAGGATCGACTTTCAGATAGATGCGATTTATAGAGCTGATGATCCAGTCATCAGGCATGCTTTACTTCACTCATAACCTGTTGATAAATTGCGCTTTTCGAAAACATAGCTTAAGCTTTTTAAAAGCTTATCCAAACACTTCTTCAGTGGGTACCGAGGCTGGTTCCTGATTGACTGGAGGTCCTATCTTCTTTTATTTTTACTCTCGTTAAAGTGTGTCCATAGGTACCTACCTACATTAAAGTGGGTTTGATAAACCTGAGTTGCACAGAAAAGTACAGGAGTTCATGTTCCATTAGCAAAGTCTCTACCTCAAAGTGTTTTACCTTCCAACTAAGTTTGCCACAATAGTTTCTGCAACTACTTTTATGTCGTTTTCGGTTGTAAATCCGGAAGACTTCCGGATTAAAATAAAAAGAATTGAGTTTTGACAGAATTAGGCACGATATTTTTCGGAAAATATGTATCTCGGGTGCAGCGATGCATGCATCCTTTCTGCACATATATTTCTGGCATAACACATTCAAATGTCATATTTGTTGCTGATGCATTTAATAATTCTTCAATTTTGACGAGATTAACTATAAGTTATTACCAAATTTATCTAAACAAGTAATGAAATTATATTGGGTGTAATAAAAAAATATTACAATGGGTAATACTATTTGTCTTTCATACCCTTCTTCGTCATCAGATTCGCAGTGGAAACAAACATTCAGTTTTCGCGTTTACACTATCACGTACATCGAAACAACGAATATCGTACACCGAAAGCAAAACCTAGGATTGGCATCACTGTAAAATATCCAAACCAAAACACAACTGCCAAAACAGCTGACTGCAAGCAACTCTTACTCTATCATTTCATACATCAATCAATAAAATTTGTTTAGACCTCCAGCAGGGGTAAATATTAGCAATATTTATCTCCCGGTTAATGTTGGCACAATTATCGTAATTTGAATAAAGAATTTAAAAAAATGAAATACATGACAACGACTGGTCAGAAAGTTTTGTCACTTTGCTGAGGAAGTGAACCAACTTGAGATTATTTTTTTGCAAAATTTGTTTTTATTACTACAACTGAACGAATTTGATAAGATCTTGCTGCTCGTACAAATTGTTATTCGAAAAAAATGGCAGGAATTGTTTGGCGCGAGTTATTTCCCACAAAGCTAACATGTGTGATATTCATCTTTTACATGTCATTGTTTATTAGCCAAGGTAAGTTATATGTGCCCAGAATGAAAGACAAGCTAACCTTGACACATATGCAATATCTTTGAAGGTATCTTGGTTACCGCTTCACAAGAATCCAACAATTCATATAGCTATAACACCGTGACGGTGGTGCTCTTAACGGAAGTGTTGAAACTAATTGTATCCACTGGGCTTTATTGCAGAGAGTAAGTAAGTCTAAATACTAACTGAATGGTTGGACTTAAATTGAATTTTTAGAAATACACTGCAATCGCTGGTAAAAGATGTGAAGAAGGATGTCAATGTGATGATGTTGTACTTTGTGCCGGCATTTCTTTATTGTTTGTACAATAATCTTGCCTTTGTTAATCTCTCCACTTTCGATCCAACAACGTATTATCTGCTGTTGCAACTGCGAGTGGTGATTACAGGTATACTCTTTCAGGTCAGTTTTTCTCTTTCTTCAGAATGTTTATTTGTTTTTTCGTTATCGCATAAAAGTGTTAAACACATGTTTTCAATTAAGAGCGCGTTAAATGGGCAGCCGCCGCATATTCACAATCTTCAACAGAATTGTTGTATCCGCTTTGAATTTGATAAGTTATTTCCGCCTTCAATTTTGTTACTGAACGAAATTACTTTTTTCTCAACCATTTTAGATAAACAATTGGGCGGTGTTTTATGTTTCCAATTAATTTGTTTTTTGTTTCTTTCAGATAATATTCAAAAAATACCTGACACGACGGCAATGGCTTTCACTCATCCTTCTTACACTCGGCTGCATGCTGAAACAATTCAATTTCAACGCTGACCCATCGTCGCAGTTAGCACATCAATTAAACAGTACTGCAACATTGAATTCTAATGAAGGACCATCAGTATCGAAAATTGCCGGCAAAAATATAACTGGCTTTGATTTGAGCATAAGTGCTGTATGGATTCTAACACAGACAATCTGTTCTTGCTTAGCAGGTGTCTACAATGAATATCTCCTCAAGGACAAGGGCGCCGATGTAAACATATTTGTGCAGAATGTATTCATGTACTTGGACTCAATTGCTTGCAACACCGGTATTTTGATACTACGCGGAGAGCTGCTTGATGCTTTTACGCTAGCTAATCTGCAGTCGGTTTTCCGGTTCAATGTAATGGTTATAATAGTTAACAATGCAGCCATTGGCATTGTAACGAGCTTCTTTCTCAAGTATATGAACTCGATTTTGAAAACCTTTGCCAGTGCCTTGGAGCTGCTCTTCACAGCAGTGCTGTGTTATTTCCTCTTTTCCATACCAATCTACATCAATACCGCGCTAGCGATCGCCGTCGTTTCATTTGCAATTTATTTATATTCACAAAGTCCCGTCGTGAACTTGGGTAAACTGCGTACGACAAACTCGACCAGTGCGGCCAGTCGAAAACTTTTAGATCCAGATACGGATCTAGAGATGGAAGAAGTCTAGCTGATACAGTTATTATGTAAATATATTAATTAAGTCCCCACTACCAAAAGATATAAACAAGACACTATTTTCTTTTATAAAACGTAAAAAAAGGTTTTTTATTACTACTTTGTTGGGTTTCACATTACGCTTTCTTCTAAAAGAACTTGGAAGCTAGCTAACTTCTTTCCTAAACGACTTCTCGTAGTCACACTTGTGGAAACCGTGGCGTTCTCGGCAGGTTTCCAGATGGGTTTGCATTGTGCCTACCGGAACAAAATGGCAAGCGTTGTATATGCAAACTTCCATTGGAGGCCCGCGGTAGCTTTTTTTGCACTTAAGAATGTGACCAGGTAGTCTGAAAGTTACGATTCGATGTTCACTGTTAAATGGACAAATTGAGTAGCCGTCCGTATCTGCCATCTGGAAATGAAGTTCATATAGGTAAATAATATAGAATACTTAACGTTAAGTGAAGTGAATACCATTTTTCTTTATTCTGCTTAATTCTTTGCTTACGGTGCAATTTAAAAC
This sequence comes from Ferdinandea cuprea, assembly GCA_963576555.1. Classification (NCBI taxonomy): domain Eukaryota; kingdom Metazoa; phylum Arthropoda; class Insecta; order Diptera; family Syrphidae; genus Ferdinandea; species Ferdinandea cuprea. The sequence goes on from OY754958.1 coordinate 31,287,584, forward strand.
AAAAATCACTTGAAATTTGGCTATATAACGTTCGCGTCCAAAATTTGTTCCGGTGGTAATCAGTTCAGATTTCAAGTGCATAGCATAAAGATTACAATTTTTGACAATGTACTGAATTGAATAACGTGCATTTAGCAGATATGTTTGTTTTAAGTTTTCATAACAAACCAAGAATTTGGTTTCAGTAATTTTCCGTAGGTATTTTTTAAAGATGGAAACAAAAACATTAAAAAAACATAAGGAAAGGCTACAGTCCGCTGAGGGGGAACAGTACGATACCCTATCCATATCCATCACTATATGCCCCAAAGAAATGTTGGAAAAAATATTGGCTAAATATCTTGTTAAACAATTTTTTTCGCTTTCTATGAAAATTTTCGAAGAAAACAGCATTTTAGTCAAAAACGCCCACAAAAAGTAGGCGTGGCAAAAAACTTTATATGACAAACTTATAAAGGAGGGCAGTGCCTAAATATCTTGTGAAGGTTGTAACACTCTATCTCTCTATCTCTATCTCTATAACGGTTTTTTCTAAATTGTGGGCGTGGCAGTGGGCGTATTCAAAAAATTTTACACTTAACCATTTCGGAGCCCTAGGGAATATGTGGTCCAAATTTCAGCTTCCTAGCTAAATTTTAAAGGCATAAAAATTGCGTACGGACGGACGGACATTGCTAGATAGTCTTAGGATTTGGTCCTGATCATAAATATATATACTTTTATGGTTCTACAACGAATATTAAGGGGTGTTACAAACTATGTGTCAAAATTAATATACCCTTAGGATAGGGTATAAGCACCGCATACATTTAACAATGGTAATGAAAGATGCTCTTGTAAGGCTCATTATCAGCTTTGTGGATATTGATAGTGTAGTAATTGTGATTTTATTCAATTATATTGAATTCATTATTATGTAATTTACAATAACGTGTAATTGCAAGTGCTGTCAGCCGGATAAAGAAAGAATTTTTATATTTTTATTTTTTTTTTACTAACAAAAGCTAAAATGTTTATAAAATTACATTTGAATGATATTTTTTAATGAGAGTTTGTTGTCTTCGAATAGCCCCTTTCCATATATAACACAATATAATCTGTCTAGTAAGTTAGTAAGTAAGTATTTTATTCTTGTTTAAATAAAAAAAACAAAAAGTTTGAAACTGCACAGAACCAAAACGGTTGTTGAAGTATGCAATCATTTTAAAATGCATTTTGATAGAATTATTCAACGCATTTTGATTTTTTCTTTAATGGATTTCATTTAGAGATTTGAAAATAAAATAAAATGCATTTAACATTCATTTAGGATTCAAGTGAAATCATTTATCTATCTTTGTTTCAATTAAATTCCAATTTATAAGAACGCAAAGACATTTTTCATCATTTGTCAAATGAAAATTTCTCTCCAAGTAAAGTGGTTTGAAACCGAAACGTACATGTCCATACTCAGAAAACTTGAAAATAGATGAGCAATCTATTCTTTTATTTCATATTCACATAAAATCTACATGTCTCGTAAGACATGAATATCATTACCATTAACGTGTAGCCATTCTCTTTGACTTATATTTAACAGGTTAAGAAAAAAAAATTGTCGCTGTCAAAATAAATCTTGTTTCTTGTTTAATAAAACTATGCAAAGTCGAACAAAGCTACAATTCAGTTCAATGGCGCGTACTGAGGACATATGTCAAAAACGTAACGTGAAAAAGGTAAACAGTTTTTTTCCGCAAGTACAACAAACAAATGTTGTGTATTGTTCCGGTAAAGGTGTAATAATTTATTAAAGCCGAATACCTACCACTCTTTAAATACCTCTACAATGATTATTTAATTATGCTCTATAATGATATAATATTATATTCCGTGATAAAGGTAAGTAGGTAATGCCAATTGTGTTCGTGGTTATGCATTCGAAACTTTCCAAAATAGGTACATTATTGGGCCAATACATCTTATATAACCCAAAAAACAAATAGTCCAACAAAAGCAATTAAAAAACGAATGTTTCTATAATGGAAAAACATAATTCGCTTTATTCAATAAAAATTATAACGAAAACAATTGTTTTGTGCAAAAAATGTATCAAAACTTTAAGCTTATCGACGTTCGTCCCATATTTCTGCAACGGCATCAATAACCATTCGTGGAGTCGACAACTTATGACGCATAAAATGTCCTTGAATCTGAGCTGGGCTCACTGGTTTTCCAACGGCCAGCACCTTCGTTGCAAACTCACTTGATATATTTGAACCGTTCACACTGGGATCTCCTTTGTAGAATCGGTTAAACATTTCCTCTAGTTGATAGGCGCCACAGTAACCAACGTATTCTTTCATGTCAACACGACCGGGACGAATCAGTGCCGGATCTAGCCGCTCCAAATAATTTGTGGTCATAAATACGATTCTTGCTTCCGTCGATGCCACACCATCAAGACAGTTTAGGAGACCACTGAATGTCACCCGGTTTAGGCCTTCATAAGCAGCCTTTTGCTGTGCAACATCCTCTCGTGAAACAAATGCTGCATCAATGTCCTCCAAAAGTATAATTGATTGCTCTGGAGCTACGTTTAGAAGATGATTCAATCGATCGTCTGTCAATCCCCTTTCTGACAAATTCAATAAACATATGCCATATTCCAGCTCTCCGGCCAGGGCAGTTATGAAACTGGATTTTCCACACCCAGGAGGACCATAGAGAAGGTACCCTCTTCGATATGGAATACCTCGTTCAGTGTACCATCGTGGATTGGCAATGAAATCCCTGCAGTCTTGGATTATCTTTCCAGACACTCCAGCATCTAACACCACGGATTCCACAGGTCGGCGCTTACGTGGGTGTCCGAAAGGTCTCCACTCTGCTCCCATGGCTGTGTACATAATTGTCTTACCCTCATTACCCTTTAAAGCCAGTTGACGAGCCTCCTCGAGAATATTAAAATACATTTCACGGTTCCGTCCAAATGCAGTCAGTTGCACAGTTTCAAATGGTAATCCCATGTGTAGATCCAATGTTTGCTGTTCTCTTGTCCGCTCGACTTTTATCCAAATTCCCTGATAACGCATTAAATGAGTTCCAATGCTTGGTATAAAGTCGTAGGTGGTACATATTTGTCCAGATTCCTTTTGCACGAAAGAAGTTGACACACTTAAATGCTGCGTTTTTTTGGCGCCCTTCAGAGTGATCCACTGTAGAAGCCACTGATATGACTTGTCACGACATGGTACTTCCAGTGTTATCATCATATGTCTACGAAAAAGGATTAGCGCACCTTGAAGGCCTTTACGAAGAATGGCAGCACCAGCACCGAGACCGAACAATCCAAAACCAGCACCAAAGTAGGGATTGGTAGATAAACCATCCACTATATCGGAGATTGGCATGGTGGTTAAAATTTTTATTTAATCACTTTTGGAAATTACTTAACTTTAAATTAATACTGCAATGGAAAACATTGCGCAAAACTACTGGCCAAACTAACCTCACTTGTCAGACAACAGCTGATTTTTAGTACTGCTAACCGAAAATGAGAGCTGAAACTTTTTTGATCTGTTTGATTTTTGTAAAATTTTAGTTGATATCTTTAAATAAAAATGCATTCAAGTTTGTACCAAATAGCAACGAAGAATTTTACGCGACGAAGTAAATGATTTTAAAAGCCAGTTAAATTGAAATAAATCCAATAAAAGGGTTTTTAATGTCCATGAAATTTTATTTATTTCACAGTTTAAATATGATTTCGGGTACATGGAGTAATCTGTAGCAATGTTCTGTAACTATCGCAAAGAGAAAATTCTTGGGCAGAATGCTCAAGTGCCACATTCATCTGTTTCCACGAGCGAAAAAGCAATACAAAAACGTACGTGTGCATCGGCACTAAAAGTTTCTATTTAATTTTGCTGGTCTTAAAGATGGTTACATATGAATTCTACATTCAATGTAAATAAAACTGATGCTTCTTGTATGTAAAAAATATTATTTGTTACGCTTATTGTCTATGTAATGTATTTTTTTTAGCTTAAATCCGCCTTTCGGTACCAACAAAATAATATGACCCCAACCTTCTGAACTGAATAATTGCAATCTGAAAAACGACTATATTTTACTTATCTGACCTAAACATTTTTTTTACTCGTGAAATGTGTTTTGTATTGATAAAAAACTTTCATCGAAATCGACGAGACATTTTTTGAATTTGTGTTGGCACAATGGAATAAAAAAAGATAAATGATTTTGATAATTAAAGAAAAATATAGTTTTCCCATTGAATTTCCACAAAATGATATATTTCCCATGAGCTTAAATACTGGCTCTGCGGACATCAAATCAAAAAAATGCGTCTCAGCTGTCAAAAAAAAGCAGCTGATGATTGCCAAAATTTTAAGTTTTAAGAGCGGTGTCGGTGTTGCATGTTTTCATATTAGAAATACATATTCCCAAAATATTGGATGAATGTATAAATATTGCAATGCAGTTTATCGTATTGTTTTTATATTGTAAAACAAATGTATTTCATTATAGTTCGAAGCTTTATCGAGACCCAGATCGTTTCCGCAAACAATTTACCGGCATTTCTAAAAGTGCGCGAAATTTCTACTTTAAATAGTAACATTCAAATTAGATTGTAAAAATTGTCAATTAATTGCAATATATAGAACTAAGAAAATGATGAAAATTGTTGCGCTTAATGAATCCGAAAGCGAGGAAGAAAACGCGGACGAAATTATAGTCACAAATGAAGCACAGGTAAGTTATGCAGTCTAACATTAGCTAAAAGTTGTGGACTAATTTCAATTTGTCGCAGGAAACTATTGCTGAAAATGAATACATTCGTGCGTTGGGATACAAAGGGAGCGGAGAACCAGATCTGGCACTTTCATTAATGTTAGAGCTCCTGGAGACTCGCGTCCTTAATGAGGTAATGGTCACGGCAAGCCTGTGATAAATATGTAAATATTTGTTAATTTGTGTGTTCCAGGTTTGCATGGAGAGTAAAAATGAGAAACTATTTGCTATTCGTTACAACTGCCACAAGAATATTGCGCTTATTTATCAAGAAAAAGAGGAGTTCCAGAAATCCCTTGACCATTTTATGCAGGTTAGTTTATTCTATTTTTCAATTGAAAAGAATCAAAAGTCAAAGCTGGACTTGAGATCCTCTAGTACTACACATTGTTCTCTTGCGTTTTTTTTTATTTCCAAATTGTATCTTTCTTTAGGCCATCCAAATTGACGACACAGATGTATACACCATGCATCGCTTAGGCCAACTTGCTCTGCGCCTCAATGTTCTCGACATAGCAGAGTACGCGTTTGAGAAATGTCTGAAAAGAAATCCAAATCACTGGTCAGCTGCCGATGGAATTCTTCAGGTACTCTGTCTTAATCAAAATATAATGGGAGCATACGGATGGGCTTTACAATGGCATATTAAAGACAGCAAGTACGAACGTGCACTCGACGTTCTCACCGAGATCACTGAAAACTTTCCCCATTTGGTTCCGTTGTACGAAACCATCTGGAGTACTCCATTTGTGAAACCAATAGGTCGCACTTGCAAAGATAAGAAAAGTGTTTTTCCAGAACCCAAAGATCTTCCAGAAGAAGATCTGAAAATGGTCAAACCTGATTTAGATCAATTCCGTGTGAAATCTTTAGATTGGTTGTCGGTGGGACAATACATTATATCAATTTATAAGCATTTAGAAGAGACTCAGCAGTGTCTTCTTTTCAACCTTACTGTGGATGATTTTTTGGAGCAAACTAAAGAGGAGGATAGTGACAAACCAACACGTGAGACAGATCTACCCCAGGAGCCAGGACTCGAAAGCAATGACAACTCCAATGAGCCGTCGACTAATTCAAATCAATCGCCTGCAAGCAATAGTCAACCGGAGGAGAGTATAAGCTCGGGGAACGATGCGGCCATCTTTATAGCTCCATCAACAGATAACATTGGATCGAGGACACCGCAACAAAGCAATGATTCAAATGCAGAAGATTCCGATACTAATGCAAAGCCTGAGACTGAAATCAACAAACCCAAGCCAAGGCGCCGATGCAGTGATTTGAGCTTTCTCGAACAATGGGGTTGGCACAAAAATCGACGACATTCATCGAGGAAAAAGAGTCAACAGGATAGACCGGAGATTGATACCACATTAAATGGGTTTTTGAAACGGATTTTTGCCAAATTTTCAGAGTTAGTTCCATATTTGTTTCGCATTTGGATAAAAAAAAACTTCGAATTAGAAATGAGTGATAATCATGCTTGCCCTTTTTTTCATTATTTACATAATCCTTTTGTAGAGAAACATTTGAAGATAAATGGCCGTTCAAATCAGCGACTGATGAGAAAGGTTCTCATTTAAACGAGAAGGAATTCTGTAGCAAGCTGAAATCCCCAACATCATTTGAAGAATTTAAAGTAGAATCTCAAGATGATTTCAACAGATTCCTAGAGAAAATGAAGGCAGGTCCTTTCGATTTGATTCTTCTGATATTTAGATGGCTGAAGTTCGTTTCCAAATTTTGGGCACATTCCATTGGAGATGAGCTAAAAGATGCCTATCATCAAATTTTCACGTTTTATATGTAAGTGTTACTAAGAACAAAAACAATGCAATCGCTTAAAAATTTAAATTTTTGTAGGAATCATTACGATTTAATTTGTTGGAACCAGTTGTCCAATGATAACTTTAACGCATCGTATCGCATGTGCGTGTTTTTTATGGAGCTTGATCTTGAAAAAACAGTCGAGGCAGAAAGGTAAATGGCATATATGTAATACTTTTTGAATTTCTTTAATCTTTCTTCTTTAAATAGCGAAATAACTCCATTGTGGCATCGACTATTTTCCCATCTATCATTTCAATCTGGCTGTGCTTATGTTATTTCGGACGATCTCTACGAACGGAACATAATTCGTTTGATTCACTTGGAATACTGCTGGGCCAAGTATGATAATCGCTTGGGCAAATGCGTTGAAAGTTTACAGCACTTGGAAGAGTTATTCGCCGATCAAAGCGATGATTTCTATTTGGAGTTGCCCAATATGAAGGAATGGAAATATCTTGATGGACACTCTGTGCGGTTAACGCGAATTGAGACGCAAAGGTAGCTTAAATCTCAAATTGCAAGGAACAAAAATGAAATTTAACTTTAATTGGCTTTAGAAAAATTGGTTTGAACAAAGTACGCGATCTTTACGAGGCAAAAGAATGGGAAGAATTAATCGCGATCCTAAAAGATAGCCTCATTCACAGTAAAGAGGTGAAAGACAGCGAAGCATGGGTTAGGGACTTACAAACTCAATTTGAAGTCTTATTAGAGTCCATTTGGCATACAAGAGAGTACGAAGTAAGTTTTTCCTTCAAAATGTTATTGTTTTTTTTTTACTAATTCTGCATCCATCTAGGATTGTCTTATATGGTCAGAACAATGTTTGCAGTATGCAGTTGCTAAATACATTGCGGAACCCGGCGAAACATACAGGCAGAGAAAATGGGCCGAGAGTATTAACTATATTTTTACGTACATCGAGGCTCTTACACTAAATGAAGGATGTCAAATATGTGAGTACATATCTCATTAAAACATGTCTCGATTTTGTAAACTCTTGAAGTAGGAAAACATTTTTAAATTTTTCGTTTCAATAACGTAAAGATTGCGAAGATTTTTATTTTGAGTCGATAACGGGTAAACATTCAAGGAAATTACCAATAATGTGCAGATTGATTTAATGTGTTTTGTGGACTGAAGATCGCATGTCACCAATATAAACCTCCTGTCGACGCATTGAAAACCTTGTCGATGAAATGATTAAGCGTACATGGCGTGCACACAATTTACTAAAAGGAATATATCTGTATTTTATCGCTCCTTTTAGTAGTGGTTTTGTTAAAATTTTCTGTGCCTTTCAGGCAACTGTGGATTCAATTTTCCCCTCTTGGTCCTTGCTTGACTAAATTCTTATCTCTTAACTTAAGCTGACTCTATCTCTTTCATATTATTAAAATGATAGTATATGTTTTAGAGGGGATATCCATTTGGTCCATAGCAGAGTTGTAAAAGAATGCAATACATATATTGCTATTGAATAAAATTAAAATCCCAGTATATCTTCATTGAAACAATCACAGACTTGAAATTAAAAGATTGCAATATGTTTTCTTATAGCTTTGCATTTCAAGGTTTGACTAGTGGACTTTTATTTTTGCCGGCTTGAATTCATTCTACTTACATACTTAACGAGCTCCTGATCTGTATAGTCTCTGCCTGATTTACAGCTGCTCTTTTCTTTTTACGCAACGTTTTTTCTTCCCGTTGCAATGTGCAACATTATCCAGTGCGTTCTAACAGCATCTTTCAGTGAACGCACTCATCATCACACCAAGTACTATTTTAGGGAGGTGGTTCGGTGTTCTTGGCTATCTTCATGATAGCCCCATGGTGTTCATTGGTGTGCATTGGTAGATGTTGAGTACACAGCGGAAAGATAGACTGCAATTCGTTTTGCTGCTTTTAAATCTTTTGACTAGTTGAAGTCTTTTAACTGTTCTGAGTCTTTATTCCTTAATATTTTATCGCAGAATACTTATTTATAATTGTTTATTATTTATTGCTTCAAATAATTTCGAATTTGAATTTATATGACACCAACGCTTAAGACCTTACAACAAAACATTTTAGTTTGTATATGTATGTGGGTTAAAATCTCGCACAGTATTGCTCTTCTTTAATATGTTTTTTTTGTATTTAATTTGGAATATTTTGGCTAAAGCCAAGATTTTAGCATACTCAGCAGTTGCAAAAACTTTCTCTTTAGTAAATGATGTAATTTTAACACACAAAAACAAAATATTCTTTCAGTGGACTGCCTGGAGAAGTACCTACCGCGATTGGTGCAAAACGTAATGCGACTGCTGGCATACCAATTGGATGCCCCATTCGACAAAAACAACAATCCTCAACATCCTCTTGAAATAAAGCGACCATGGGTTGTTTTACATCAAGTCTTACTAAGGTATCACCCCAGCTCGATGTAACATGTCTTTCGAAATCTTCAGCACTTTTAATATTTCAGAGAAGAGAACAACAGTCCGATTGTTATTAAAGTTCGACCACTTGACGTAACAATGGACACCGAAGAAATCGAAGATCTTCTACCGCATTCCTTCGTATTACTTTTCACTGCACATGAGTTTCTCGGCAAACGCCAGTGGTGTACCCGAGACAGTGGCCAATTGCTTTTGTATACAATCGAAATGATTACTCCAAATTTAAGGGCTCCTCTTTATGACTCATGTCGTGATATTGTCATGGAATACATGGAACAGGTTTTTTTTCAATTTGTTATCTTCAGCCATCGATTTGACTTTGTGCTTTTTAGACTACCTACTGCCTGTATGGATATCCACCAAAGAAGGCGCGGTCACGTCACATCGAAGAACATGAAGCCGCTTCAGTAGAGCTTACTTGGCCAAGAGCAATGCAACTTTTTGATCTCTACCGACCTGAAAATCTTCCCGAGTTCAATTCGTACAAACTAGAATCCATATCAGCTGATATGGAACAACTTTTACTTAAAATCGTTTTATTAATTCCTAAGGAAATGGATCCTAATTCTGTGATTTCCAACATTCAGGACTTTATAACGGGTGAAAGAGAGTCTCTGCCAGAAAACTGTGTGCTACTTCCATACAGAGTTGCGTGCATTTACTACCTTCTGGCGGATTACTATTTTAAAAGTAGAGATTTTTCGAAAACACTAAAGTACTATACATTGGATTTGGCCTGTCATCCTGATCGATTTGATTCGTGGGCTGGCATGGCGCTTTCTAAAGCGAGTAAAATCGAGACAAAATTAAATGGGTTTGTCTCTATAGAGTAAGTACGGGAAATTATTTCAAACGTCCACCATATTTAATAATTTTTTTTTTTTCAGTTTAAACGGTTTCTTGGGGGAGTGCGAGGACACTATTCGTTGCTTTAGGCAGTGCACACAGCTTAATAATGAACAAATACTTGTGTGGATCGAATACGGCTCCTTTGCGTACACACTTCACTCGTTTTGCTCAAGAGATTTGAAGCATTCATCTGATATGCTCTCCCTGGAGCAATTTGCTTTTGTCGAAGAGCGAAAGGAGAAGTTCTTAACCATTGCCAATGAGTGCTTCTCCAAGGGAGATGTTATGTTGCAGAACCACATAGAAGAAGAGAATGACGAGGAAAACGAATCTCACGACGAAAAGTGGTTAAACCAGTATATGTTGGGAAAAATTGGCGAAAAACGTAAAGAGCAGCCATCTGTTTACATGAATCATTATCTGACAGTAAGTTCTACTCATAGTTCCCCGCCCCACGAACTTTAAGCTTTATCTATTTCTCGTTTTAGGCTGCAAACTATCTGTACGAAAACAATGCTACCTATCCGATAAAAATCAATCACAGTAATCCAACTACACTATCCGTGGAAGCTCTTGAAATATTCTATCGGACAAATGCAGCTATAATAAAATTCCTAGAGCAGGATAAAGAGATTACCAGAGAAATAGGGGACCTCTTTAATCAAGTTTTAAAAAATTTGGCCAACAGTCCCTTTGCATTTAATAAAGCGAAAATTGATGGTAAATTAATAATGTTAAGTTGTTGATTTGTTTTAATGATTTTATTTTCAGATAACAGCCTAAATGCATTTAAACGCAAAATGGCGGACAAAGTAGAAAGCAATGCAATTAAACAGGCGAAATTAGACGAAGCTGCTGCTGCGGCCGTAGTAAGTGCACCAACACAAACCGTATCAGCACAAGTAATAAATCAATCAACGTCTGAAGTAAGTGAAAGTGTTGCTGTTGAAACAGCTATGTCAGTTTTACCGACAGCCTCAGTTGTACCAGAAACCAATCGGGAAAATGAACCGTTGCCCAAACTTCAAACAGATGCATCTGAATCAACTCCAGACATAACTACAGCGAATACCAGTAAAGCAACGAGTCCATCACGCCGAGAATCACAGGTAATTTATAAAAGAATACAAAATTACGTGGCATTTAGGTTATACGGTTATGCGGGGCTTGGGAAATATTGGTACTCACTAAAATGTAACAAAAATGTAAGCATGAAATCGCTAAAGTTCTAAATTTAAAAAAAAAAAATAAGTTCAAAAACCAAACCAAAAATTAAACCAAGTGGGACCAACAACATTGCTCAACATATTAAAGTTATGTTGTTCAAATGGTGTGAGAACAAATTTATTGGCTAGTTAATTATTTCTTACGTTATCGGGAGTGTTAATTTAATACAAATGAAAGCGCTTGTTAAAAATATTCTCGAAATTAGTAATTTTCAAACAAAAGCTTGTGTTAATTTTTAAAGTGTTAAAGTCATATGTAATGTTTTCAGCATCTCAAGAAACAGTTTGAAAATTTTTGTATCCCGAATAAAAAAACACTCATTGCTGGGATATCAACGGAAGCAGGGTCAGGATCGGGCTTCATAGTCAGCGAGAGTTTTTGTGCAATTTTTAAGTGTATGTTTTTTTTTAAAGTTCAGTCAATTTTAAGAAAAAAAGGAATCAGCCTCGGGCAGTTAAGTTATACAAGGCTTCCTACAACAGTTTTGTAGTTGAAATGAAAAATGCATTTTAGTGACTAAGATTGATGGTTAATGATAAAGAGTAAACCCGCACTAGTTAACAGTTAGGGCTTCTTAGCCAACAATTTTTTATCTTTTGCCTTAATTGGAAAGGAAACATATGTTTTTCCATTTCGAATGTATATTCATGAATACCCTAACAGCGGGTAAATTTTGTAAGTACGGTCTGATTAATACTTTTATATATGTGTCTTTACTACCATGCTCGAAAAAACCCAACAAAGAGATGAAATTGGCAATAAAAATCATGTCGTTGGACGAGATGAACCTTTTTATCAGTAAAATGTTTTAGATTTCCACTACATTTTCACACTTAATAAACTTAAAGGCTTTAAAATTGCTTTATTTTTAACCTTAAACTTACCTTTATTTTTCTCTTTTTGTTTTCGTTCCCAATATATTTTAATAAACCGTCTATTTGCACAAACTTTAAATTTTCAAAAGTAAGTTACTTTTTGCAATTATACGGTTTTGCCTTTTCACAGGTGCCTTGAGTTCTTCCACTCGCGTACGCCACTGTCTCTAACGCGTGAAGTCAAGTCATCAACCTTGGCTTCTATCCGACAAGTAATTAAGAAATACATTTTAGCATTAAAGCATGAATGGCTTTACAATGTCTATATTAACATTAACTAGAATTTGTGGGTGCAGTGGTTAAGGCGTTGGACCACTAAGCGAGTGGTCGCTAGTTCAAATCCCGACCTTTACCACCTGAAAGTTTTGTATTCGCTGCGAACGTCGGACAAACATCCAAGAGTAAGAACTGTCATGAGAAGTTTCTCAAAAATGAATTTGCCGTTCGGAATCGGCATTAAACTGTAGGTCCCTTCCATTCGTGTCAGGAAATATATCTTCGCACAAACAGTGGTTGGAGAAGCTAAGCTTTAGGTCCTGTATGGGCCGTTTACGCCTAATATTTATTTATATTTCTATAATAACGCTCCTTAGTAGTGAACATAGCCATGCTGAAATAGAGTGTCGATGTTTGTTGAATTTTTGTCTTGAAGTGCTTTCAGTTTAATTTGGATTGAGTTAAGTTTTATCAATAGAAATACATATTACAAAAATGTGTCGAAGTATCCTATTTCAATGTTAAAACTCTCATTTTACTCTTTTTTCGTAATAATTGTGAAGGGTGTCAAAATGGCTGTAGTGGGTATTACAAAAGCTCCCACTCTTTCTTTCTTCTCTTTAAAATGCGGGAGAACTTAGTACATACAAGTCAAATTGATTTGTATGATAAAAACATTGATTTTCAAATGCGGGAATGGTTTTTTCGTTTTAAGTTTGGTAAAAATTTGTAATTTAGTGACTATTCAAACAATCAAAATATACACAAAGAAAGAGAAAAGTCAAAGAGTGCTACGAATTAGCACAAAATAAGGGCGTTTGTCATTATTCTGACACTGTCATTTTGAGCTTCGTATTGAACGAAAATTGATTGCCCAAAAATTACGATTGAGCTACGCTAACACAAAAGTAAGAAAACCAAAGCAAAATTTTAAAAAATGAAACCTTTTTTTTAATATTGTAATGGAGTCTTTCGTTAACAAAGGTTTCACTACTATGATAGAATTAAACTGCATTATGTTTAATTCTTCCGTCGTTGCTTGTAAAAGAAGCAAGTGCTGCTATAGGTCCAGCAAAAAAAAATATGATAAATTTTGTATATCCGTGCGACAATAGTAAAATTAACACTGCATCGTTCCTTTTATTTAGTTTAATAAAGAAATTCTTACCATCCGCGTAAGAAAATTGTAATTTCAAATTACCTGCCAAAGAACGCACATATAAAAGTTTTCCTGTTCTTACTACAAAAAATTTGTTGAGCAAAAAGTTGTAAGTTTCTCAGTAGAGGGGTAATACTCTCGGTGCCGCTCTCCTTTAAGGATTTTTCGAGTAAGGGAACGGCATTGAATTAAAATTAGTAAGAATTTGTATAAATTATTACGAATTTAGAAGTAATGGAACGGACGTAATATTTTCCCGTTATAGCTGCCAGTGTCATTTGCGGAGTGTTTTCAACACGATGATCGTCCGATATCGAACCTAAAGTACCTACGATCAAATCGATGCACAACTTCGTTGTAAAACAACTTAAGAAATAACGTTTTTTTCTAAAATCAAATAAGTTGATCAACTATTTGTAAGGGCCTATTCAATAATTGGATGAGTTGAGCTAAAAAGCATGAAGAATATTTTAGAATATTAAACGGCGTTGCTCAACGCGAACAACGTTAGGTTGAATAAGTTGTGTATATTAGTGGACGGCCGGAATACATTAACATCAAAGTTGCCTTTTGTGAAAATTTTATTGCTCAGAACTTCTTGTTTAAATGCGTGAGTTTATTCTTTTGCTGTAGTTTTATGGGATTTTAATGTCTCTTATATATATAAATTGGCCATTCCAAAATTGCAACGATGTCCAAAGCGTCATGCTTCATAACACAATTTGATTTTCCCCTAACTTCATTTGGATATCTTTTCTACTTACCCTTTCAGTAAATCCATTTTCGCAAGGCTAAATAATGTTTGCTTAAGTGTGTATAGTATATGGTCCTTTTATAAAGCTAAAATGGATTATTTCTAATGAAATGTTTTAAGTACATTATTGCTTACTTAGAATCTAGTGTTTTTTTTTTCAACTTACAACCTTAGGTCTACAATTACAGCTTAGGATATAATTTATTTTTGTTTTTTTGTGATTTTGCACGCTCAGTTTTGTGTGTGGTTTTTTTAAATAACATTCGGTTTACGATTTTATTTGATCTGTTTTTGTTTATTCTTTTTCATAATGATATATATATATGTATATTAATAAATTCATTTGGTTATCCTATACTTAAATGTATACAAAAAAAAAAGTGAAAACATCCTGGTATATCATGTCCCCTTGAAGATGTATATATTCAAAATAAAATATGAGAACAGCATTGGAATCAAAAAAACATATCAGAAATTTACACTTGATGTAGGCTTTTGCAATAATAATTTTATATTTTTCGTAGCTAAATTGTAATAATATTCGACAACCTATAGATAAAACGAAAGCCTTTTTGTTTAATTAAAAACCTTGTACATCGGTATGTTTGTTTCCTTGTATAGTTAAAATTATATCCAAATGGCTTACAATTTCGGTTGGTACTTTATTTATTAGTCTTCAAAATTTATTGGTTATGCGTTGCTTTATTCCTTTATTTTTTTTTACAAAATTCGCTGGAAGAGTTTCGTTAGAGTAACTTTTAACAACTATAAAATATCAGTTTGCTTGTGTATAAAGGTGTGTTTAGGTTTAGTAAATTACAGGGTTAGAGTTGAGAAGACTATCGGTTTTTTTTTCTTAATTCGCTGCTAATGTTGAATTATTTGAATGGAAGGACTGCGTCATTTGTGACGGAATATTTGTCAGTTTCTTCTGTGCTTGATGCCATACTTTTAGCCGATGACTTATTTCGGAAAATGAGGGCCTTCGTACTGATTGTTCGTGCCAACATTCAATCATTAAAGAATATACAGCTGTTGGGCATGCCTCAGGACATGCAAGTAGTTGACGAGACCGCACCATGTTGATGACTTCCTGATTACTGTGGCCATAGTACGGCTAAAATGAGGTTAGTTATTGGAACTCGTTTTTATTTGGAGGCTTAAATTGCTTACCTGCATTCCATAGCTATAGATCTCCCATAGGACAACACCAAATGACCATACATCGCTTTCTGTTGTAAATTTTCCATAAAGTATGGATTCGGATGGCATCCATCGGACTGGCAACAGTGACTTTGATTGAACGCTGAAAGAGACGTTTCTTCAATGATGTGAATGATTTAACTAAAGTTTCGCAATACTTACCGATAGTAATCGGAACTGTAGATATCCCTCGATAGTCCAAAATCTGATATTTTCACTGTTAAATCCTCACCGACTAGACAATTTCTTGCCGCCAAATCTCTATGGACATAATGATGCCCTGATAAGTATTCCATTCCCTCACTGATTTGTAATGCGATATGTAGAAATTCTAACTGACTAAGGGATTTGTTCTCTGTCGGTGAGTTAGCAATAAGGAACTCATGCAGGTCACCCTGTGACATATATTCGAAGAGCATACAGAATGGCTCCTTATTAAGGACAACGCCCAAGATGCATACAATATTGTCGTGTTTCAGATCAGAGATTAGTTCAATTTCACGACGGAAATCCTGTTGGGTCTTCAAGGAAGCATTTTCTTTTAGGGCCTTAACCGCAACAAATGTTTTCTCATTGTTGGTTTGCGTAAGTTGGCCTTTGTAGACTTTTCCTATTTGCAAAAATAAACGGTTTATATATAAAAATATATATCTTAATTACGCAAACTTACCGAAGGCTCCTTCTCCTATCTCTTCGACAAATTCTACATCCTGCAGAGTAAACTGGGGAACTCGAAGCAATGAACTCCTGTCGAGACTTGAAGCAAAGTTCTGGTCATTGCTACTGTTTAGACGCGCCATTTCAAGTGACGAATTCATTTGGGAGTTGCCATAAATATTTTTGTCCGCATTTGGGGTATTTATCTAAAAGATTGAAGAACAATATTGTAAGTTATCCCAAGTGATATCAAATCGCACTTACGTTTTGTATATTGGTCATCCCATCGTTCATGTGCTTCTTATAGTAAACAACACCTGCATAAAATATGAGTATGCAAATAATCGCTGCAATCGATAGATAGATGTAAAACCATAGCTCATCGGCGCACTTTCGAATATTACAGTGTTCAATGATTTTCTCGAATGACTTATCATCGACGAAACACCATGGTTTCTCTTCAGTAACTCCAGGATTCCTACAAACAAGTGACTTTCTCTATCAAAAGCACATTCATATCACATTTCACATTTCATTCATTCTCACCTGCAGTAATTCTGTCCGGCCAATTCAGGATAATCTGAAATTTCCTTCATCAACCACGACCATCGCAGGCATGGTTTTCCTGAAGCTGAAACTGCTAATGTCCCCCGATATTCGGAACCGTATCCCCAATAGCAATGTTCGTCGGGATTAACATCGATTGCAATGCCAAATGATGAACAATCACTGGCATGCGGCAAACTTTGGCACTCTTCAAGTGGTAATTTCTGTCCAATTGTGGGATGTCGTTTCGCAATGGCATACTCCTTCTGGCACAGTTCATTTTCTAGCAATTCACATTCATCACGGCAAATGCGTCTTAGATTTTCCGATTCACGTGTCGGTGGATATTGGCTGGATATTTCACTCGTAAAGATGTCATCATAAGCTATTGTCGACTTTCGTTTGAGAAAGAGCTTCCGCTCTTTGGTGTTTTTCTCTAGAAAACGTTTCCGTCTTCGATCGATTATATGATTTCCTGTCGACGATTCGATGTGTGTTTGATTTTTCTTCGATGATTTGCGTTCCTTCTGAGTGGCTCGATTGGAGAAGTAAAGTAGATTTGTGCGTTCCGGTGTACGGCAAATGGGCAGTGTACTATAGCAAAGGCTTGGTAGTGCATATATCCGGCAGTTTGCATTCATGTCTCTGTTAAAAGAGTTCAAGGGTTTGGTTAATGTTTGTTAAGGAAATATGTTACTCAAAATTTTATGTATTTTACTTTGATTCTTTAATGACGCCATAGGCAGATTTAAGACGTTCTTCTAGTTCGTTGAGTGTAAGATTCGGTGGGATGAACACAGTCTCATTTTTGAGGTATTTTTCACACGTCGTCCCATTATAAACTTGACAAATACCCACTGGAATCTGTTTATCAAAGGTAATGATGAAAATAATTTAATTTTTTTTTAATGATCAACTGACCTCTTCATTTCCATTGTCTTGTTGAACCTCGTGGTCAGCAATTAATCTGAAAGTAAACATAATTTTTGGAGGGTTTAAAAGGGAGTTTTCGAGAGTTTTTTTTTATTTTTCTTGATGATTGTTTATTTTATTAAAAACCTTAAAAAATATGCTAATTAATGCAAGATGAATTCATCAAGTGAAATAATGGGTTGATGCAATACAATTCCTCCTAAGGTGTTTATTAATACATATGTCTGAATTTTGAATTGTTGCTTGCTTATTGATTTCGACGGAAAATGAACTTCAAAGCTTCAACAGAGCATGTTTCGAAAAAGAAGCTATAATCAGGACTTATCGTGTTGGTAGAACTTTAGTAAGGACTAATAACATGCATTGAATATATTCTTCATATTTATTCTCTAGTCCAACTTTTTTAGGAACTTAACCAACCCTACATTGCGATGGCCCGAAATCCCCTTGGAAAAAAGCGAATTTTAATTTAAAATCAAAAGCAAAGAATGCCAGAAATCCCTATTTATCAAAAGAAGAGCATATAATGAAGAAGTAGAAAATTCAGCTTGCATCCTGAAAAAGACAGATTCTTCAAGTGAAAGAAGCTTCTTGAAAAAATGTCAAAGTCCTCCTTAAGTATTTACGCCTATTGTGCCATCAAAGTGCATAAACCGTTACATTCAACATATACACTCACTTTCTTACTGTGAATGATGGTTTATGTTTTTTTTTATTTCTTTGGTGGCGTTTAATTTCAAAAACCACATTGGTAAAGCATCCCCTCTCTTTAGGGTGTCTTCTTTTAACGCTGATTGTTTCCTTTTCCACAGACAAACATGAATCACAATGAAATCGCGTCAGAAGAATCGCGTAAAGGATATACCCCAACAGAGCTCCTTTTAACGTGTGGGCCTTTTTTTTTTAATGTAACACACGAATACCATGTTTTATTAATTTTTATTTGAACAACACTGACACGAACAGAAGAGTGGTATAAAAAAATGTATAAATAAATCGATATTACACTTTTCATGAATATGAGAAAACTTTATCCAATGTTTTCCTTAAAATGAAAATGTTTTGCTATAAATTCAATGAAAGCGCTATGCTGCACCGCGCCGTCAGAGAGATATAAAATAAAATATAAGTTAACAGAAAATGAGTTATATTGGCGGGCTCCCCATTGAGGCGTTGACGGACGACCGCGATGGGTTTTTGAGCTTTGTTACTGCGACTATAAAATTAAAAATTTCAACAAACGTACATATGTACATCATCGTTTTTATGATGCGAAGTATCCTGTTATCGTTCAGTTTCATTCCAGAAGAGGTCCTTGAAATGATTTTTTTTTTGTAATTTTAATAAAATTTAACGTATTTTTTTACTCATTTTTGATGATGGAATATTTATTTTGGTCATTCCTTTTGACCTTAAATACACATTTATTTGAGAAGGGTTATTTATTTTAACAGCTTGCACTTCAATTTGTGACTTGAGTAGCCCGCTCATATGTTGACGTCTATTTAATATGAATGAAATTGTTGCAATGAAGCTGGATTTGAATTTTTATTATTATACTAGTAAAAAAGTAGAAGATCAAGAAGAGTTTCAGTTAAATAGTAAGTTAAAATCTTTTGGAAACCGTTGACATGGAGTTTCGAATATGTCATAAATTTTAGATATTAATTAACATACATTTTTTTTAAATTAACTCTACTTTGGTAGAGCTTTGTTTTTATAAACTAAAAAAACATTGATTGAAATACCATTGTCACGGCGGTGGTGTAGGGCCATTTTATAATTTATCCTGGTATCGCACGACTGAAAACAGTTGAGGGTTAGTAAAATTGCCAACAACAAACCCTCTGGACGCAGTTAATTTGGTTTCAAATTGAGAGGAGAATATGAATCAAATAAAAGTTTCATATTATTAGTATAAATAATGAAAACATTCGGCAGAATTTGAAAATATGCAAGACGACACCTACTTCAACCACATTAGCTATCGCTCAAAAATCGCAATTGTTTTTACGATTATTGAGTTGCGTAGAGCAAACAAAACTATATTGAATGAACTATATCAAGTTTTACGTGATGCGATAGAGTTCGCCAGAACGATGTCGTCTTGCCAAAATCTATTTACGGAATGAGTTAGTAGATTACACGAAATGGCTGATGCAGTAAATGAATTGTTAAATATGCTTTATGCCATACATCGAATTGTGCCATCGAATTGTTGACTCATTTTCGATGTATCCAGCCAAAAATCCACATCAAAGAGAGTTACATTGTGAATGCATTTGCTTTTCGACAATCGAGTCTACCACGATATCTAGAAAGCTAAAATCTGGCAGGTGCAGGTGCTCAGCCGCTATGCTGCATGAAGCCAACACAATGCAAATGCATACCTGATAACGGTGCCTTGGCGGTCCGCTTGTAAAGTCTTCAAAATTGTGTGATAAATCTATGCGTTTTATTCGTGTAAAAACTTTTAAAAAAAATCTAATTTACTTGTAATTTTTCGAAATTATTCTAAATTTTTTCATTCTAGAATTTTTTTTTTCTGGATTTTGTCACTGTCTGATAGTGTCTAGTCCCTCCACAGTTACATGTGCATTCTCTGAATCCCAAATGCGGTACTTTTTAACGATTAACTAAGCCATCAAGGTCAAAATTGGCAAATGAGAAATCTGCTAATTGAGACCGTCAAACTTTCATTATTTTTGAAATATTGTTCAGCAATGAAAACGCATTGTCCTTTAGTGCTGTATTTTAACTAGCCCTAAAAAGCGTTGCCACTTTAGGACAATTTTTTTCTCTAAAAATGCAGTAGATCAAACAAAACCAAAGTAAATAAATAAAAATTACATAAACAATACACAATTAAGAAAACAAGTATGTAAACAATGGATTAATTTATGGATAGTATCTAGTGACTGCGTTTAGATAAAAAATCCAACTTTTTTGAAAAGTTTTGTTTTCATGTTTTTTGCTAAAATGGAAGAGATATATTTTCTCAATCTAGACGTGCATACATACAGCGTACTACAGAAATGCAGTAGATTTAATTTTTTTGCAGTAGATTAAGATTTCGAAAAAAAACAGTAGATCTACTACAATTGCAGCAAAGTCGCAACACTGGCCCTTAGCTTTGAGCTAGCAAACTGTTTGTTCTTGGTTGGAAATCCAATCTTGAATGAAGTTTCGGCACCCTTTATACATATGTAGATAACTAAATAAATTTGTTTTAAAAGATACAAACGTGTACGTTGGCAGCGATGGATTTGTTTAGACTAGTTTGGCGCCACTCTGCCAAACTTATCGGTCTACACTTCACGGTAACTTTTTATGGATGCAATTGAGTCATGTCATGAACGACATGTGGATTTTTTGCTGCCCAATAATACGTATTTTGCTATTGACAAAGTCATTAAGTCAAAAATTAACTTCAATAAACACTCTTAAAGTTACGAACACCGACTCAGAATTTTGTAGTAATGTTCAAAACATAGTTTTTTCGTTGGACCATAAAAACGACGTTTAGACATTGTCAGATCACAAGAAAAGCTTAAATGTGCGTTTGTATTAAAATCCACACTTGTTATGTCTCGATATAATTATAATGGATGTGTGAGTGTTCATTCGTGAACTTTTTTTCGTGTCGCATATCTTGAAAACAAGCAATGAGATTGACAATTTACTGGACAAATTTCATTTGACACATTATTGCAAATTGAACTACATACCTATAACTCAAAGGGAAGCTAACCGTGTATCTTTACCAACACACAAAGACTCTTTATTTATTGCTTTCTGCTTTTCTTTTGTAATTTGTCCTGTCCAGAAAATAAAACGTTTGTCAATTCTAAGTCCTTAATCGAAATGTCTTTCCATCTATAAAAACAAGTCATCAATCCCAATAAACTGTATTTAAACGTCCGAATGTCATCCAACAATGCCATCGGTTTAAATTAAATTTTAAATGTTCTCACCTATTCTCACTTGTCGAACAAATCGGAACAAAAATGTATGATTGCTAAGCCGAAGCCTATTTGTGGTCAGGCATTCAATTTGTCAATTATGTGTCAAAACAATTTAACCATAAAAACCCATAACCATTTTCCAGTGTATAAATAATTCAAAATATTTCAACGCGGTTGAGTTTCAGCAGCATACAGTTAACTGGCGTGCGTTTGTCGGTATAATGTGCAAATATGTGGAAAACGAAAACCACTTAAATTCAAACAATAATATCCTTTCCGTACACATGAAAATCGATTCGAGAATGGCCTAGTGATTTGAACACAAATTTGCAGGATACGAACATTCACCCAGTCGTATGCGGAGCGAAGAAATTCAAATAAGAAACAGCAAAAGAAAAACAACTCGACCAAATGCGAATGCAAATGCAAAACTTATTCCTTATTGGCCTTCTCTGTCGTTGTTTGCTTCTTTTGCTTCTGCGAAACCATGAAAGTGAAATAATATGATAAATAAATAATCAACAGAGAAAGTTATTCGCTTAAAGATGCGTACGAATGTAGGCGGCAAAGAACTTTAAATAGGCGATATGGGACTTTAAACATTCTCATACACATTCCAAAAAGACTGAGAGATCTGGGGCAATTCGATAGCCAACTTAAAGTGATTAACAAACAAACTTATGCTCAAAGATAAAAAGGACGGAAACCGCACTAACGAGATTCCATACTACAGCCACTACCATGTGTACATAGATTGTCGTTTTGCCTTCCTTTGGGAAAAGTTGTATTCCCCAAAAAAAAGGGAGGAAAAAATGTAAACATTGCCTGATTTGAAGTACATATGTACATAGTATAAGCTCGAGTTTCAATGTAAAACAAACACACCCTACTTGGGATTGGGATGGGATGGGAGTCTCTCAGTTCTCACAAAAATATCCCTGTGATGGATGCACACAGAGCAAACACAAAAAACCGGGGGCATGACAAACGTCACAATACACTATGGGGTGTGGCTGCTCAGCTCAGGTAGCACTGAAACGCATAATATTCCCGTAAATCTCCAAATTGACTGATGAATGAGTTCCAACAACTGTCAGCCAAACACGACGACCGTGATATAAGTTCATAAAAAAACAAATAGAACAACAAAGTAAATTAGAAATGAATGATTCATGCCATACCAACGGTAATGTGCTAAGTGGGAAATGTACACGCGGAGTAGGTACACCTAGCACGACCGTGCATTATACTTAACGCACATTTGAATAAGGATTGCATGTTTAAGGATAATAATTCAGTGTAATTTTTATTTGCCAGAGTGCATTTCATGCGGAAAAGAAAAATGTTGGGTATGAATAGAGATATAAATGAACACGTTTTCGAGGTAGTAAAATTGTTTGTACTGAGTTGGAACTTGAATTGTGCACGAGATCTGGCAGCATTGTTAGTAGGTATGGGTAAGTTGGGGAATTCCCATGCCAAAAAATCTGGGTGGTAATAATAATACCATACCATTAGTCGTTGAATCTGTTGATTTCTCTCCTACGGAAAGGAGTGTCAGGATTGTTTAGCGAGTTGTTTCTTTTAATTAAATGGACGCGTTTTGTTTTTGAAACCTGATATATATTGACGTTGAACAAAACATTTTTAAAAAGTACATAAAATTGAACAGTATTTATTAACTTCGAAAAGACGTAATTACCAGCTTATATTACCTCGGCAACAGTAGGTACAACATGTTGAAATGGCATCTGGTTATATAACAAGGGTTATAGCACC
This sequence comes from Ferdinandea cuprea, assembly GCA_963576555.1. Taxonomy (NCBI): domain Eukaryota; kingdom Metazoa; phylum Arthropoda; class Insecta; order Diptera; family Syrphidae; genus Ferdinandea; species Ferdinandea cuprea. The sequence goes on from OY754958.1 coordinate 31,310,812, forward strand.
CTCTCGCGTATGCCCGGTTCCCGTTCGTTTTCTTTTGTCAGATCTGTACTGAATTTTCAACGTAGTTTTGTAGTAGATTTCCGAAGGAAGTAAAGAAACATACTTCTAATTCAGAACGAATTCCTGAATACATTCGATTTATTGTAAATGATAAAAATTAAAGCTCACATTTTAATGTGAGGAAAACTTTTATAGAATTCGCTTGCGTATTAACATTTTTGAAATTGAGTTAAAAACCGGAAATCGTAAATGCGTAAAATGGTCTAAATATTACTTCGATTGCAGTCGACTATATGAAGTCGTTGAAGATATATTGCTCAGACGATCAAGGGGAAGTTTACAGTGGTCAGGATATATGGCAGGATCAATGAATTGATCTTTAATACCTTTATAATAATAAACGTTGATTCTGAATTTTATTTTAACCCACATGTATATTTTGTGAAAATCTATTCCAAATATAGTTTTTCACTTTTAGTTGGTGTACTTCTTTTTCTCAATTCCAAATTTAAATGTACTTCTTTTCCAGATTTAAAAGATGTCAATCCCATGCACAAGTTAAATGGGGGGTTATGTATTTCAACACAAATTCAGCTTCGCACACACAAATATTTGGAGAGGCTTGGTTTTAAGGATTTCTGTGCCATAGTACAATGTGCAGAACTATTAATCGGGCATGTTTGCTTTCAGAGTGGGATTTTCTTAATAAACAACCGAATATGTGTGTCCTTCGTTGATGTTCCAAATGATACAAATTATTCCAGATTTATGTATTTTTCGTAGCCAACTATGCTATAACAGACTCCGCATTTTTTCTACGGAAGGAATTTTTTCTTTATGTCCACAAAATAAAAACACCTGCGGAACCAGATAGGTAGACAATTTCTAGATAGAGTCGTTCTTGGGCGATATTGTCAGTGATAAATCTTTTTAACGGGTTGGCCAGTTTGTGGGTTAATAAATCCTATTTTTATTGACTTACAGAAATCTATGTACCTACATGACTTCATTAGCATTTTTAGTACATTATTAAATATAACAGAATATCTACCAATTTACTTTATCGCTTTTGATTATTTTTGTTTTACTTTATGCGGAGTAGAGAGGAAATGGCAACAGACTTACGATACGATATTTCATTAAGAAATGCTTATCATGACATTTTTAATTTTTAATTTTTCAGTACTTCAGGAGTACTTCTTAAGAGTTAAACTTTAATGTTGATGGGTATACCTTCAATTCACAACTTTCGCAGTACGTACTACTATTGCTGCCTAAAAAACATTATGTTCTTTAGTTCGCAGCACCTGCCAACTTTAAGCAACTCCCATCGACATACACATCTGTGTTTGTCGAATATATTGAACACAAGTGAACAATACTTTAACTTTGCGTATATGTCAATGAACATGCAACTAACCAAGAGCTACACTCTTTATAATTGAATTTGTTGCTACGCAAATGTTCAATGTGACACATTTCAGAACATAATTCATCGGTTGCTCTCCCCCAAAATACAGTTCAATAAACTCAACTAGATACAAGTATACAAGGTACCTTACACACAAGGATGAAACTTAAATTCCTTTCATATGCAGCCACTCAGATGATAAGAAGAGAAAAAAAAATCTGTCATCGCCATTTAGGGTGCGGAAAATGTGTGCGATCTTTTTATTAAGTTCGCCTTTTTCCTAATTCTACTTTTTCCTTTGCAATTTTTTGGGGTGAAATCAATACGTTAAAAACACTCTATTCTCTATCTGGCACCCGGATGTCTAAAATTGACAACCAACGAACGAATCAATGCACTTTCATAATTTCCATTTGCATCCATCCATCCCTTCCCCACTCAATAGACGGTTGGATGGATGAGTTTAGCGAATGGTGTGAGCGTCCATGCTAAACGACGATTATCATCAAATGGTTTGGAAATAACGAGCCAAAACCGCTAACTGCATTTTATCTGAAATTTCATTTTATCGAATCGCACCCTTTGGTTAGTAATGAATCATTTCGAATCTCTGAGCTGTGCCGCCTGTCAGTGGGCGAGAGTAACATTTGTGCGAAGTTAAAACAATTTGTGTGTCTGTATGATTTGAAAACTCTCCACACATCGTTTCGAAAACTGTTCATACATTGCACTTTAGACGTGCAATTGCAACCACTTGCACATAATTTCCACAGAGAGTTTGCTTTCTTTTTTTCCATTGAGGTATTTTAATTTCAAAAAGTACACCTCTTCTCTCTGCTTGCAATTAGTTTCGTTGGGGTTTCCTCCACCGTCAACCAACACTCACGCAAAAGAGGAAGAGGAAAGGGTGGTTTTGTGTTTTCACAAAAATTTAGGTCAAATTCAACCATGTGTGTGTGTTGAAAAGTGTAAATTTATTTCAAAAATATATACATAATATATATATATATATTTCTAGAAAAGTAATGTCATTAAGTCAGAGTCATCAACTCATGAGTATACCGTGTCAATAGCACACGCTTCGGTTGTGAACACATCGGTGAATGAAAGGGTTTAATACATAGATATAGCGAGGTGGATTTAAGCCGCTTGAATATTGTTTAACCCCCCATAGTGGGTAAAATAATAATACTTAATTATTAATTTTTGTTTACTGTTTTTTTTTTTTTTGAACAACTTAATGAAACGTTTGATGCGAGTACCATTGACAGAGTGTAACCATGTTAAGCGGTTAGTTTGTGTTCTATGTGCACAGCCAGTAGGTATAGAGGTTATGGCCTATGGTACGGGGGGCTTGGGTAAGGCTACATCAAAGTACTCGTACACGTATGCAATGTAATTGGATTTTTATGAGCGAAAGGTGAATGGCTAGAATTGGTGTTATTTCATTTTAATTGGTGGGGTAGGTGAAATATGTTGTTGCTTAGCTTTTTGATGGGGACATTTACACACAGGATCCTTTCAGCTATTTTCTGTTACAAACAAGTAATTAGGGCTGTTTTCTATATTTAAGTAGTTTTGTTCTTACAAACCCAGACATACATATATACTTTTGACATGTTGGAGTTGAAACAAGAAACTGCGATTAAAGGTATCATTTTTGTATTATTCGTTATTTTATCTTTGTTTGATAAAGTATAACAATCTTTCATCTAGGTACTTGCGACCTACTTCCAGTTGTTATATTTTAATTCTAATTCGCTCTTGATTGAAACTCAAACGAAACTTCTTCATTTCTATTTGTGTCCAAACATAGTTTATGAATTAATTATTCCGGCGTAAAAATTTCATTAAATATGATTTTATCGCATTTATAAGCATCATGACCCACATCTGAACGAATTAAATGTGTATAGCCTAATTACCATAGATTTTAATTCAATTTATCTACTCCATTTAAACTAAAAATAAATTCTACCAAAAGTTCTCGTCATCTAACTATGCCACAGCCATCCATATATACATACATTATAAAAATAGCTGATTGCTGAACATGACATGATTAAATTTTATTCAGCTGTTGATCCATAATGAAAAGAAATCCCCTTAGGTGAGGAAAAATTCTACATCTTTCATAAATCAATATTTTCCATTTAAACATTTTTTATTCCAGTAGCTCTCCCAGCAACCCTCAATTTCCATAAAAGGATTAAAAGTTTCTCTTTTATTTTGCCATTTTTGAGTACCCATTTCAATACGTCTACTTGAAACTGTCAACGTTTTATGAAAGTGTGTACATGCTTAACTTTGATCCATTGTTCTGTGTCCAGTGAGTGTGCTGGTTTTCTCTATAAGAGTAAGTGTCATTAACCCTTTGATTTAGCTCAAGTTTGGGCTATCCAATGTTTAAGTCCTTCAAAGAAGGGTTGCAACGCACATAAGATATCCACTTGGATTTTTTGATACACAATTCGATATTGGTACAACAATAAAATTGTGGGTTAACTATATTTTAAGAGTTACAAACTTTTGTAAAAAAACTTCTGAAATTGATTGGGAATTTTAATCCTTTTTGAAGGGTTAGCGGAGCTTTTCATGTGAAAAAGTAAACGGCGGAACAGGTTGTAAAAGATTTGTTAATATAGAACATATCAACAACAATTTGAAACGGTCTGAAAGTAATGCCAGTCCACTGCTAGGTCGATTTTCAATTAATTCTAATTTGATTCTCACGAAAACACTACATCTTAGATTTCTTTTGTGGTTTTTCGCAAACCAATTTAATGATATAAGAAAGAATTTAGGTTTAATGAATCGGGAGTCTGCCACGGATGCGCTAGTTGTGTCCTTTTTTTTGCAATATCGATCCTTTTTGCGTCGCACACACCTTACAATTACTAACAAGGAAGCTTCACACGAAATAGAATTGCTTCGAGAGTTGAAGAATTTAAATGTTCAAATGCGGCTCTCACGCTCAACAAACGTATTATAAGAGATGTTAGTGTTACATATACAAGGTTTCGTCTTTGAAATTAAATTTATTCTTTATGATTAAGGTGCGCTGAGTTTCTTTTTATACCCTATTCTAAGGGGGAATTAATTTTGACACATAGTAGGGTCTATAATTTTGTGATCATAGTATATATTTTTATCAGCATCAATAGCTAAGACGATTTAGCAGTTTTCGTCCGTCCGTATCAACTTTTCAGGCCTTCAAATTTAAGGGGTTACATGGGTGTCACAGCTTTAAAAAATCGATTTTTTATTGTCTTATTAATTACCCACAACATCCCGAGAATATTATCCTAAATTTTCAAGACATTGCGAATAAAATTTTCGGAGATACAGTCTTGTGAAGGTGCGCACTCAATTGAATCACGAGGTTTACTTGAGGTTATCCAAACTTTAAACGCGTTTTTCTCGAAACTGTGCTTTCAAAGTCAGTTGTCAAAAGTTCTCAGAAACCACTCAACCGATCTTGATGAAATTTTACACAGGTCTTCGAGATACAATTCACGAGGACTTGGAGGAAGGATTCTTTTTTTTTAATCACAACTATATAAAAAAAAATGTTGAGCAAATTTTACCAAAATTAGCATTTTATTAGCAAAAACGTCCGAAAAAATGCGATTTTTTATTGTATATATATTTTATTTTATATATAAAAAAAATTGTTGAATATAGAACTTTTTTCCCCGAATAAATCCATGTAACCCCTTAAGCGAGGAAGAAATTTGGAATATTTATTCCCTAGTAATAGGATCTAAGCCCAATATTAAGATGTGTTACAAAGTATATGTTAAGATGTGTTAAAGTATATACAAAATGTATTCTTTTAAATGCTCGAATCAATTACGCACAAAAAATGTCAATTATTCCAATATAACGACAGCACGCTATCGTTAGTATGCGATACGATAATAAAAACATAAAACTATCTCTTGCTTGTCAAAGGAGATATTTTTCTTTTTCATAAAAGAGATTCCTTTTTTGTCAGCACATTCTTATATGCAAATCACTAGTAGTTTGCATAATTCAACCAGTCACAAAATTCAGTGCTGCTTGCTTTCCTGGTCGCGTGTTTCAGAACATAAAATCTCAACTGCATATAACACTTACGACACTCTTAATATGGAAATGGCATTTCGGCTCTCATGCCAATTTTGCATGCTCATTCAACTTTTATGCATAATTTGCTTTGAATTTGTTATGTTTCTAATATCCACCGGAAGACAAACAGTAACAAAATCTTCGTCTTATTTGAATTTACATCCCTAATGCCATTAACTCTTTCCGCATTGCTAATCCTTCCAACCACTTGGTTTTATTTTCCGGTTAACTTTAAATCGCCTTCCACCTTCTTTTAGTTCTTAATAGTCGTCGTCATTTTTAAAGCCGTCTTTTCTTGTGACAGTTGATGGCGGGCACGTTTATTTGTTTATGTCAATTCTCGCTGTTGCCGCCGAATGAAAACAAAAGAAGTCAAGAAAAATATATTTTCTTTTTCCAGCAAATAAATATGCAAATAGTCCTCATTTATTCTGTGTTCCATTTCATTGCTTTCATTTGCAATGGACAAAAATAGAAAAGCGAAAAAGAAAGAAAACGCAAAGAAAGGAAAATAAAAACAAAATCAAGAATGTACCTCGAGGAAAGCATTCATTGTTTTTAACCTTTTGGCTCCACCAACAGTACCAGATCCACCAACTCCACTATGTTCCATGTGCCATGTGCTCTCTCTCTCTCTGTTGTATATTTGCCCTGTGCCGTGTCGCGTCGCAAAGTAAAGTAGCGCTCTGAGAGTGATATATGAATGCCAATGGATAGATAGTGAGTGACTGCACATTAAATACACCCTCGTAATAGTATCCCGGCTTTAATATGACGAGGGAAACCGCCCAACATTGGGTGTAATACAGAGGTGTGTACTGTATAGTCGGGGAAAGAGAATACCGAAGATGTGAATAAATGTAGAATGAATGAATTGGATTTTGCTTCGTTTCTCCTCTTACCCACTCGGCGCACATGCTTCCCCATGTCTGAACTCAAGTTCTTCACAATAAATGTTGATATCAAGACTATCATTGAGATTTTTTCTTTTTTCTTCTTCTGGTCCGTCAATTTCAACCCCCATAAAATAAATACCGCTAGTATAAGAAGATAAGTTTATGAAAATGAATAAGAAAATTTGTGCTTAATTAATTCGGAAAGGTTTAAGTAAGATGCACATACATACTAGGATACATTCCTTAACTTATTCGTAAAGTTTATCTATAAGCGATTAGTACTTATTGTTACGATTTCAGATAACTCCCCCATTTTATCGGAACGCAAACAAAAGCAATAACAATAATAAAACTTATTTATTGGGAAACAAAAATGGCAAACACTATTGCCGCAGCAGCTGTACCCTTTCAATTTCCCCAACAAATCCAGGCTTTATGACTTATTGACTTTTCGATTACTCGTAACTCCTCCACTTGTTTTCTTTTACAAAACTTACATATACTATATAAGACTTGTACAAGTAAATGTATATGTGCTAGTCTGTCTTTATGTTAGTACTTGACCCAGTAAGAAATACCGATGAGCCGAAATTTTGTGGTAAATTTTCACCATTAATATGTTTCTGTTTGACAACGAAGGATTGAAATCACATGTTGATGTTGAACTCTCATAAATTACTTGGCATGTTTAAGAAAATTGAATTGACTTGTCACGTGAAAGAAAAGTCTGTCATAACTAGACAATAAAATGAAGTAAACTGAAAATGTATCGCAAAAGGGGGTTTCCCCAAAGGATGTGCAAATTCCATCGAAACTTGTTATATGTTTATAATTGTCTTACTATACCTAGTTTAGTTGTTGGCAGTTCCACAGTTTGTATAAAAGAATCTTACCTGGTATTGCTTGCGCACATTTATTATCGCTACAGTCAAGCTTGAAGATAAATGAATTATCTGAGTGATGCCAATACTGTGAGTAGAATTTGTGTGGTTTATCGATGTAATGGAAAGCCCAACTGCCTTGAAAATGGCAGAGAGAAACGATTTGTACCAGGAGTTTGCACAAGAGGAAGAAATTATGATGGTTGTTAAACATTTGATTTCTTCCTGGAAACATCACATCTCTGAGAATAGGAAGAAAATTTTCCAATTGTGTTCATAATTTGCATTTTTTTACTGAATTTTGTGATAGTCCTGTTATAAAGTGGAATTGGTATGCTTCTGCTATAAGGCCTTCAACCTTCTTCCTCCATTAGACACAACTGTGACTTTATGAATAAATTTGAAAATCTTGATAAAATCCCGATTCGTCGGATCATGTATTTTTCTTTACATATTTAAAAAGAAGAAAATCTATGCAAAAGAATCGTCAACATGAACTTAAGAATAATGTTTGCGTCAAAATACACAATCGCTCATCAGTATGCCGGAGCTTTTTAAAATGTCAAGGACGATATTCTCGAAGAAATTTATCTTCGAAGAATTAAAGAAAAGATGATATACATATTTTAATTCAAGGCTTAATTAATAAAATTAGGAATAAATTTCTCCTGAAATACATGTGTGTATGTTCATATAAAACTAGTCTATACAAAAATGTATACGAGGTTAACTTTAATATGGTTTATACATATCAAACATAGTTTTTTATTTCACAAAATAAGTAAAAATAACAGAAATATGTTTTGAGTTATAGAAATATTTTGTTCTAATATAAACCTTATAAAAAATAAGAGTTTGCCTTTCTCCTGCTAACTGTCAAGATAAGTACTTTAAATGTACTTCCGTATATGTGTAGACCGATTCCTCCCTATTCCTTATTGGGTTTTTTTAAAAAATGTCGCATTGTTTTTCCATTCACATTCCGTTAGAATGTCGAATTGACGTTTTAGGAGTGAAATTTTATCCACATTCATCTCACAACGATTATACTCTATTATGTATGAATTTAAAAAATTTCTAAAGAAATCAATAAATTATTTACAAATCATTTCCATACCATTGCATTAATAATTTCAAATATATTGGATTGCGCTTTTGTAGGATTGTCAGATTAAGAGGAAAAATTCGTATTCGAACAATAACTTTCGAAACAAACCTGTGACTGTGACCACTAATTTCTAAACTAAATAGAAAAACACAGCAATATTGCTCTGTTTGTCAAAAACAGACTTCATTCGTATTCGATTGGTTTAGTCCATCCGGACTCGAATATATTAACTTAAAAGTGCGAGTGTAGAATATACAAACAATAATTCTGTAATATTCCTCTGTCAAACACAAAATGCGTGCCGAGGATCAGATGTCAAATGTGAATTTTATTTGATGTAAATTATCAAATAAATTGTGGTAATGAAATTAACTTGAGCAACTTCGACATATCCAAACTAAAATATAAAACGTGGTTCATATGGTTTATAGTTTAAAACCAAGCAATAACGAAAGATTAGATTTTATTTCGACTTCAAATATTTATCAGTAATATATATAAATTTAATTGGAATAAAAATTTGCTGCGATAATACATTTTTTTCCATTTTTTTTCATATTGAGTATGTATATTTTTTTTGTTCGTTTTCTCAATATTATTTCTGACTTTCGTTTTTCAGCAGATGAATTTCGATAAATAAATTCCATTGCATATAGTTATGTATTTCACTTCTGTGAAATCATTTGAATTGAAAAGAAATACACAAAATGTAAATGTGTTTGTTTGAATACTTCACAGATAGGTTAGGTCGTGTCAAATTCTAAAATCCTTTTTCAACAGCTCAATGAAACGACAAAAAAAAAAAAAAAATATACACATCAAAAGGATCTCTTTGTGTATTTTGTACAGCATATATTGATTTTTATATGCATTTACAAGTATTCTTGATTTGTACATGCATACATATACATACATTGAATATATCAATAGGTGGGAGTTTGTAAAATATAATTAATTGAAGCAACTTTATAACTGCCATGAAAGTAAAAAGGAAAAATCTATAAAAGTGCAAATAAGATTACAAATATGTTAATGGGCGAAATGTCAACTTGTTCATATGATTCTAAACGTTCGTCTTAAAGTTTTTTGGAATTATAATCTTACCTTACCTAACAAAATGCCTAGATGTCGATACCTTTGTAAACCAATTTGACATTCATTGTCTTCTGTCGTGCCAGCTTAGCACTAAAAACTAATTTGGAACGGCAGAAGAAAAGCTATTGTATTCTTTATATGCATTAACCATCTAGCACTTGCAGCAAGCGCTTGCATATTACGATGACCCGAGAAGTGCTTGCAGCAAGGTTGCTTGCACGCCAGCAAAAAGTCGCTTGCAGCAAGCATTTTCTTTACATGGTGGGAAGAATGCTCAGTGCAAGCATTTGCACAGAAATTTTAAAATTTAATTTCTTCGAACTCTTGCTTCAAGCACTTGCCTTGCATGGTGTGATGTCGCGGAAGTGTGTACTCCTGTTTGTGAATATTGTATAATTTAATGTAAGTGACTGAATGCTGATCATAGGCGATTATAATCTTTTATTCGGCTTATTTCCTTGCTTTAAGCTAAAACTATTTACCATAATTGGGGTCACGTGACGTCAAAAAAACTTCACAACTCGTTGGCATTTTATATTCGATTCATTTGCAGCATATCCGCTTGACTCCTTTCAGCAAATTAATATATTCATTTGGATTTCAGCTTAATTAAATATACAAATTCCCACTCAGTCGTTTGCTCCCCTCTCGAGAACAGAATAGATATCCATCAATGGACGGCTTTTACTACTTTATATACTACTGTGCAAGTAACTGGTTATAAGGGGGGGACTACAACCACCCCCAACATATAAACAAAACAGAACCACCCTAAATAAGAAACCTAAAAGAAATTATCATGAATAAAAACAAAATAGTTGAACTTAAAGAGTGGAGCCTTGAAATTGCAACAATTTTTCTCCTTGCTAGTAGTAGTACTCCTTAATACCCTACCCTTATGATGGTCGCTTCACTCGTCTTATTCTCTGTACGTGGGAAGGAAGATTAAATTCGTTTTGTTAGATTTCTCCTTCGATGCTAAGCTGCAGTTACATTTTTTTTTCTTTAGTATCCATCTGTATGTGTCTTCTTTTAAAGACTATAAGTACGAAACATTTTTGCTTAGCTTAAAGGAATTTATCTAAAAAAAAAAATCCAAACAAAAAGCGATATCAACTTAATCGCATTAACCACCACTACCACCACCACCACGACCATTAACAAGCAAATCCTTATAGTGAGATAAAATGTAGATATATAAAAACCATAAAAAAAGGACAATTGCTTTTTAAGGACTAACCCATTAGATTGTCGAATGGCAGTTATTCCCATCTCCTTGCCATTATCACCGAAATGATTCTTCGTCGTAGATGTAGACGCTCCAACCAGCAGAGGTTTATCTTGATATCCAAATATGACAAACACCACAAATAGTGTATACGAAAGGATATGCTGCATAAACATTTTTGCTGCAGGTCGACGGCTTCGTGCTTTCCTTATTCAAATGATTATTTCTTTGTGGGTGAGAAATCCAAAAGAAGAGGCGGAAAAATACGCAACTAAAGATAAATCAAAATAATATCAACAACATGAAGGTTATGGATGTAGCAGAATATTCAGTCGGCATTTTTTGTTGATTTCAATTAAATTGAAAAGACGTCATTCAAACAGAACCGCGCGTACGAATTTCCTTTTGAAATTCGAGTTTACTTTGTTGTTGTTTTTTTTTTACTCAATTATTCACACAAACAATTTATATATACACAGGTACATATATATATATTTTTTTTTTTATTATTTCACTCGGAAAATACGGACATAAAAACCGAAAGAAACACAAAAATTAATTTCCATCTGACCACGCCAAAATAAATTGAAATTACACATCAGCCTCTCTTGGGGGGCATACGCAAATTTGTAAGGATTTTATTTGCCTTTTTGTAGTCGTATTCTGAAGGGAATATGCGTTGTGTAGAAAAGGCTTAATATTTATGGTGAACACATGAAACGCGGTAGGCAGTGCGGTGTTGTGCCGCAAACGAATTAAGCGGATACTATACCGGGACTTATCGAGACATACTGGAGTATTGTACCGCCTGAAACTATAAATTTCGGATTCAATTTCGAACAATCCCTTTGAAAATACGACGATGTATCTGTACAACAGCGGTGGGCGAACTGTTGGTGCAAGCGAGAAATACAACGGAAATTTCTAGGGGTTGTAAAAACAGTGGCTTTTGAGAGTTAAAAGTGTTGCTAAGCTTACATATCGATGGGTAGTAGTAAAGTACTTAATGGAGTACAATTGGTTTCGAATATTTTCGAAAATAAAACGGAGTAAAGATTTTTTTAATTTTTATTTTAAAATAGTTTATGTTGTACCTATAGTTTTGTGTCAGAGGCAAAAAATATTTATTTTTTTAAGAAAATAACACAAAAAATATTCTTGATAATTGTTATTTCAATGGAAATACTAGGTGAACATTGTTCGCCCGTGTTCGCTTTTAGGATTAGCCCAAAAAAGTCGATGGAAATAGAGTTATCGCGAGTTAGAGCGATCCGCAGCGCTATTTAGAATTGGAATCTGACCCGTATGTTAAACTTATTCTTTTTAATAATCTCTCATGCCTTTTAATTATTGTGTAGAACAAACGTCAGGGTTGACCAATATTCTATATAGGGTTATACGAAATACATATTGGAATTCAATTTGTAAACTAATTTCTGAGATATTGATTCAAGAAAATTAAAAATGCCTCAACTTGCTAATACACTCCTGCCAAAAACTTATAAGGACTATATCTCGAACTACTCGCGAAATTTTAAATAGTATAGGTATATAGGTTATTTAAGAAAGAGGCACTTGTTTTTGCACTACCTAATCAAATCAATTAAGTGAACAGCCAATGTTTATGGTGACGTGAAATAAAGCCAAATTCTAAAAATTTAGCATTATTTCCGAAATGGATCCGCCTGTGAAAAAGGTAAAGTCTCTTAATACCGTCTAGGGGACCACTCAGGACTGTTGCCGTAGGCGCATTTTAAAAGTTTCTGATTCTGAGATCTTTTGGCGGAACATTTTTGTAAGTAATGGAAACTTGGAGCTCGAAACAGCTTTTTCTTTCAACTCAATGCGACTATTTTTGATAAATATACACATCTATTTAACAAAATAACATACAAATTTTTTATTGATTGTTTGAACATATATAAATGTTTTACCTGAATTTCCATTAAAATTATTAAATATATGACAATCGCTCATTATCACGTTAGTATTTCTAAAAATTACAAAATTACCTTTCAACTCTTATGGCAACACTCTATCTAAAGTTAATTTCATGAATTTCACCCCAATGCGCATGAGCCACAATAAATTTAATTCCACACATCCGCACTTTACAATAGGGTAGGTGCGAAGGGTTACACGAAATATCCGAATATCCTCTCTTATGTTTTCCCCCTTTTTTTGTTAATTCTTTCTGTGTTTTTGCCATTTTCATCCATTATCATCCATTTTCGGTGTTTCTCCTGTATGCTGCCTGCCGGTGCCGCTTGCAAATAAAAGAATCAGGATTTGTTTTGATGGAATTCACTTCCGATTGCGACCAACAACGTCATCGTTCCCTTGTCATTATCATCGTCGTTTAAACGATGTCCTTCCATTTGGGTACATTCGAGCGGATGTCTTATGACGGGGAGTTGGTGTGTGTTTCGTTTTACGCTAACCTGATCCTACTGCAACCCGCTGCCATCCGCTTCACATATGGTATAATGCTGCAATTACACACATAGATTAAAGATAAAATATACGCTCTTTCGTTCAGACCATCATGTGTGACATTTGTTCTTGCAGGAAAATTCCAATTCCTCCCTTTAGATGGTATAGTGTCTTTCTCCGGCTGGAAAACACCGCTATGCTATGTTTTCCTTCTAACCTCTGCATTGTGTGTGTCAAACTTGTGTATAGTTGGTGTAATAAAAACAATGGAATCAACAAAAATCTCATTGACGATGATGATTATGGGATACAATTAAACTTAAGATTAAAGAAACACACCATCATCATCGTCGTGGAACAACACCTTCTTTTTAGGAACCATAGCCGAAGATGACAGATACGAGAGCCAAAGTTTTGGGACAATAAGCCTGCAAGGGTTGAATTTTAACTTCTACAAAAGTATTGACAAATTTCGTTAGAAGGGAATGCTTAATTATCATTAAGGATTCCCTCGTATCTCTGTTTAATGAATAATCTTTTACTTATACGATTGTGATTTGATGAAACATGGAACTAATTTAAGGGTGGCTCTTTTCCACTGGAGTGGGATTTTCTCCAAAGGAGTAATTGCTTGAACGCATGTTATGTGTTTTAGTTAATTGATTAAGTTATTAGGTGTACACATATTTGCGCAGTGCATTAAAGTAACACCATTAATTCAAGTATTTACATTGTTGAGTTAGTGTGCAGTGGGGTTCATCTATCGAATATCGAAATGCGGTTAAGATGTGCATGTGTGGTAATATTATTATTTATGTTAAAATACAAGTCTTGTGGTTGAGACATGGGGCTTCAGATATTGATTCGTTTCAGCACCAACTACACGCTTAGTTTAATAACCATCGGTGAATATAGATGTTTTGAATCGTGTTCTGACAATGTTTCGACTGCCATTCCAACAGAGAAAGTTTTTTTGATATTTTATAGTGTGTCCATACGGTCTTGCGGATCAGCATCCACATTCTAAACCTTAGATCCATGGGAAGGATATTCAGAATCAAGTTGAGTTCATAGGTCGAACTTTTCAATGAACTCTTTTCAATTTGTTGATGTTCTGGGGCTTTGACTAGGGCAGATCACTACATCAGGCGACTCTTAAGTGAGAATGGGGTGTGCCACATCTGTACCACTCTGCATATAGCCTGTGCCGCTTTATTAAGTTTATCATGTGAAGTTTGCATTTATGTACATACGCTAACTATTAATTGAACATTTAATTAATTCGGCATTTGGAAAATTTGTTTTTTTTTCTTCTCATGGTTGTCATTTTTGAGTGGTGAGTAAAGATCTTTGTTCAGTGCAGAGCAAAAGAAACAAACTGCGGTAAGCTTACTTTAAATCTCAATCTGCTTTTGATTTTTCTAATTAACAACAAGTATTTCGCAGATTTTCCGAAGCCTTTGACAAAGTCTTTGTTAACGAATATTTCGACCGACTGGAACACAACTTGATCTCTGACCCTAAGAGCTTTTACAATTTTATAATTGCTTAATGCAAATCGGATAGCTCATAACACATAAAGGTACTGTGTGAATGTACATGTATGGGAATGTACCTATAACGCGTAGTCGAAGACATTTTTTAGGGAAATACTTCTTTGAAAACTTAGAGAAAATAGATGGCATCACTTCAAGGGCCTTTTACCAGGGAAATTGTTTATATTTTTCTGCCTTTTGAATTGTGAATTCAGCTGATTCCCCAGGGATCGCGATGGGCCCGTTTTGGTGCCTAGTGTTCTGTGATGATTTCTTTTTCACCGCACCCCTGCTTAACCTAACCTAATTCTGCTAGCTTTCTACTCTTTCCTTTTCTACACTTAAATTTTCTGCCATATGCTCATCTGACCTTTAAAGTGTTGCGAATTTTTTTGAAAATTTGTTTAGGCAGTCGTTTACTGATCAATGTTTTGATGTTTTGCTATATATATATTTGACTATATCCAAACATCGTTAATTTCTTGCTGAGAAAATGCAGGGATTGAAGAATTCTTGCCCTAATGGGCTACCTGTAATTGTTCTAAAGAAAAGCGCGAATTACTCAATCTAGTCCATAACTACATTTTTCAGCTAGCGGAATAGCTGGGTGTATTTCCCAAACTTTGGTCATAATGAGCCAATGTCCAGAATGCCTCTGAAAGCTTACAACATGCAAAACCTTTTTGACTAAAATTTTCGAAGAGCCACGAGAAACGCTTTGTACACCTCCTAAACTCCCTCCACGCCCTTCTCAAGCTCAAATTACGCTTAATTAAATAAACAAATATTTAAAGACCCCCACTTTTTGCCAACAAAGTTTTACTGCAAGATGTTTAACTTTCAGTTTTCATAATTCACCTGTAATAAGTTAATTATTAAGCATGTTCAATTATTTATTGTGTAAACCACAAGAACACACCAATGTCTTATTGTTATGCTTAAACACTGCACTTCTTTATTTATTATGTCTCGATGCTTCGATACCTAGCACACAACTGACTTCCACGCATGATAGCACCAGTGCACACACACGATCGCTCTCGCGCTATTCAGTCTCTCTCTCGCTGCACCGTTCTCCACATCCATCCTACGTTTTTCAGCTTCAAGGTCAATCGGGAATCGCTGCTTTCGGCATTATTGGTTGCTTCTGCCGCTTCTGGTGTTGGTTGTAGAGTAGATGTGTTCAGCGAATTCCTGTTGGGTCCTGTCGAAGTCTCGGTACCTGTAAGATCTAAATGAGACATATTAGGTGTACAACTAGGCCCCAATTCTAATTGAGAAGTGGGGATTTTTTTTAACATGGCTTATATTACGTCTGAATACTTTGTTTCCAGCTTTTACCGTCACCTCATTTTTTCCCCGGTCTACCACTTCAAATTCAGTTGGATCAAAGTTGGGGGTCAGCTTGCTTGGGAATGCTACGTTTTTGACTAACACCTTATCCCCTACCCTGATTTCTGAAGGTTTAGCTCCCCGTTCCTTATCTTCCCTCTCCTTTCCCTTGCATTTGTTAATTGCGTCGCGATCTTTGGCTTCCGAATCAAGCATTGGTTCTTCTATGTCTTGTATCGAAGGGATTTTGTCCCGGATCAGGCGATTGTAAATAAGTTCTGAAGGAGCTTCCCCTGTTGTACCGTGTGGGGTTACATTATACATTAGGACGAACTTTTGTATTTCATCTTTGTAGTCACTTCCGTTGGCATGAGCTATTTTTAGGCGTTTTAAAATTGAGCGGTTCATATTTTCCACCTCTCCGTTTGCCTGTGGCCCATACGGGGGTGACGTTATGAGCTCGATGGTATTCTCGTTGCAGTAGCTTCTAAACTCTTCGCTGATAAACTGCCGCCCATTGTCCGCCGTGATCACCTTGGGATACCCAAGTCTGCAAAATATTTCTTTCAAAAAGTTTATCACATCTCTGGATGTTATCCTCCTTAAAAACTTAAGTTCTTGGTATCTGGAGTAATAGTCAATTACCACCAGGATATAATCATGATTGGGAAGCGGCCCCAATAGATCCATCGCCAAGTTGCTCCACGGTCTATCTGGAAACGTATGCCTATCCATGGGTACTGGCTGCACAGGTTTTGATACGAGTAGGCAATCCCTACAGTTTTTCACGAACTGCTCGACATCTCTGTCTACCAACGGCCACCACACTTTTGAACGGACTCTTCTCTTCATTACCGTTTCCCCAGGGTGGCCCTCGTGAGCAAGCTCCAAAACTCGTGATCGCAATGTTACCGGTATAACAATCCTAGATCCTCTCAACAAGATATTGCCTATAGTACAAAGCTCCAGTCGAAAAGGAAAATAATTGGTCGGCGTCTTTGAGCCCCATGTATCATTCTTAACGTTAGACACTGCTTCCATAAGTTCTTGGTCGACCGCATTATCAACACAGATCTCTGATATAGTGACTACTTTGGGGATGGATTTTTCAACTATATTGAAAATGTTATGCTCCCCTTCTTCATCGAAAGCGTCGGAAGTTTGTATCTTACAGAGCCGTGAAACCGAATCTGCGATGTTAAGTTTACCGGGCTGATATATTACCTTAAACTTAAATGCCTGCAACCTTAACACCCACCTTTCAATACGGGCTGGTGGCCTTGATGTTGGTTTAAAAATAGCCTCCAGCGGTTTGTGATCTGTCACCAGCTCAAATTCTATTCCCGCCAAATAATACGAAAACCTTTCAACCGCCCACACTAAGGCGAGGCCCTCTTTCTCTGTTTGAGAATACCTCCTTTCCACTTCGGGTAAGCTTTTGCTAGCAAACGATATAAGCTTTGGAATTTCGGTTTCAAATTGGATGAGCACTGCACCTAATCACTCAATCACATAGAATGAAGAAATCTGTTCGGCTCGGTTTCCAATACGTATCGGAGCTTCAAAAACGACCTTAACTTCAAGTAATTTGTCACCCGCGTAAGCCCTAAATTGGTTTGGTGTTTCAAATCGGGTGTTCCACACAACTGCATTATTACTTTTCAGTTCCTGCCAATCGGATTCGCCTAAAAGATTGAATCGTGACCCCGAGTCAATGACCATCTGTATCTGATGGCCTCCGATATGACAATTTCTCCACATTTATAAAAAAATGTTTTTTGGTTCAGAGTTGCAAGCTTGGCGTATGATGGGGGTTTACAAAAATTTCGTCTCAGATTTTTAAACTATTCTATTCTATCAGATTTGCTTTGCACTGACCAAAACGTGATCAAGAATTTTAGGTCAGATGACGGGTTTAACCAAGATATTTCCTATAATCACCAAACTACCTTTCAATTGTAACGGCAATACTTTGTTTAAAGTATAGTTAATGCATTCGGCCCCGATGCGCATGTGCCACAATACCTTTTTGTTCCACACGTAAATGGTAGGTGCGAATGGTAAAACAAAATATCCGAATATTCTTTTCTTGTGTTTACTTTTTTTTTCTTTGTTTTTGGCATTTGCGTATTTTCTCCTACTGCTTGTGTCGATTGAAAATAACTGAATCAGAATTTGTCTTGTATGGAACTCACTTCTAATTGACACCAACAACATCATCGTTCTCTTGTAGTTTTCATCATAGCTACCTTCGAGCGTTTGCGAATGTCTTTAGAAGCAGATGGGGACTATACCCCAAAAATATTGTACTATGCGCCAAGCGCTTCGGGTTACGCTAACTTGATACTACTTCAACCCGCTCCCGGTTCACGTATGGTAGAGTTGCAATTACATACACAGATTAAAGATAAAATATACGCTCTTCATCCAGGCCATCATGTGTGCCATTTGTTCCTGCAGAATAATTCCAATTCCTCCCCAGTGCTGTTATTGTGTCTTTCTCCCATTGGAACACACTCATATGCTATGTCTTCTGCCTACGATATGCATTGTGCTAAACTTGTGTTTTGTGTGTGTAATAAAAACAATGGAATCATCATTGATGATGATGATGATTATGGGATACAATTAAGCATTATGATTGAGGAAGGAAACACGCCATTATCATCGTCATGGAACAGTACCTCCTTTTAGGAACCACAGCCGAAAATTACAGTCGAGCAGACATAATCTTGAGTAAAATAAGCCTGCAAGGGTTAACATTTTATTTATACAAGAGTATTGACAAAATTTCATTAGAAGAAAACACCTAATTATCCTTAGAGATTCCCTCGTATCTGTGTTTAGGAATAATCTCTTACTCATGTAATTTTGAATTCATGAAATATGGAACTAATTAAGGGTGACTGTGTTCCAGTGGAATGGAATTTTTTCCAAAGAAGTAATTTGAATGCAACTTAATGATTTAAGTCATTGCGTTAACATATACATAGGTATTTGTGTAGCGCGTTAGAGAAACACTATTAATTAAAATAGATACAGTGTTTAGTCAATGGGCTAAGTCATGTTATGTAGTTACGGTTATATTTTTGCAATAAAGCAATTCCTGATTGAAACAACATTTGGGTTTATTAAGCTGCTGCTATGGAATCGTTTTAGTCCTCAGTTGATCGCTGTTTCTTAGCTCTAGTGAATGTCAAGTACTCGCTGTAAGTGTGTGTTGGAATTTAACTATGCACAGATAATATTAAGCAAAAAATAAAAGCAATTTCTTTTAGTAATTGTTTTAGTTTAACAGCGTCTTTTATTCCTTCGTTATAAATAATAAAATTCGTTACTAGAACTAATTAACAAGTGGTCGAAGTACCAGATTAGGCAACTGGGGCAACTGGCAAATGGGCACCGGTGGGTTGGAAACCGTTCTCATCAGCAATATAGGAAACGGAGTAAGTGACACCATCATCACCGACATAGCTGAATGAGCCATGGACAGAAATGCCCTCTTGTTCAGTACCAACGTTCTTCAATTCACCTTGTTCGCTGGCAGACTTGCCATCGCTAGTTTCAACACTGCAATAGAAAATATAGATTTAGAAATAATCACTCATATTTAATACACTTTTATCTATTGCACTTACTTATATGAGTAACCATCAACACCGATGTTATCGTTGTCATAACGGAGAGTTTCAGCAGCTTGTGGCTCAATTGCAGCAGCAATGGCAACGGCGAAGAGGGCAGCGAAAACAATAACGAATTTCATGTTGAGATTGGTAGGTGTCTGTTTTTCGGGAACGAAATAACTGAATGATGATAATACGGTCTCATCGATTCCATTTATACCATATTCTTTAATCGCGTTCTTGCAGTAGCGAGAATAAGAACCCGTATTTTTTTTTTTTATAAAAGCATATAAGCACTATGAATGCTGTTTTCGAGTTCTTCTAAATAAGGAATTATTTGAATTGGTTTACCGACCGGTATGGTTGGTTTACTTTCCGCTAAACAATAAAGTGACATCTACATAGAACTTCTTCTCGGATATTTTTGTGTTTCTTTTTTCGGCATTAGACACCTACACTTAGACTAGCCATTCAATTTAAAGGTCGAATGCAAAAAATATGCATTTTAGATTTATGGTGCATATGAGTAGGTTATTAATTAAAAATAAATTATAAATTCATATGCGAACCAGACTCATTGACTTTGAACTTGCGGAACTTTGCAATCCTGTTAGACTTGTCTGGGATTTTTTTGGTTGTCAATTAATTTTTAGATATGTGTAACAAAAATATTTGTAATATGTGATTAATGTCGTGATATATGTCCTACGGACATGGAAGGTCCATATTTTTTGTAATGATGATAAATTTTGTAAACCTTCAGTACCTTCTTGATTAACCAATAGGCCCTGCAAGCATTTTCTTTTTTTAGATCCACCACTAGCAGCACTGGGGAGAAAATACTTAAAACAAAAATAATATGGAAAAGCTATAGTTCGCTTTTACGGATACCCTATCCATATTTCTTTCATCTTTAAAGAGTTTGGTTTTGTTCTGATACAAAAGACGTGAGATTTTTAAAAATCGCCCAAGTAATTACAGAGCTAGTCCCTTCTCTTTACCAGTTCTGATTTAACCTCATTTCCCCATTTATCACAAACTCTTAACATCTCCCTCCGCCTCTCCTTAAATAACTTTGACTTATCCAGAGGGCGTCACTATAAGAACGTTGAAATATGTTTGCTCCCGTTACCTCTACCCTTAACCACGCCTGTCTCTCTCCCTTAAAACCTTATTTTTCATTAAAGGGATTTTGGATACCCTTATAATGAAGTATCACAGTGCGGGCATTAGGGAAGTGAAGGATTAGGAAAAAGGAGATACCGAAGCACTTTGGTGTTAAATGTCTGTAAACTATAATGTGTAGAAAAACAGAGCATGGTAGATAATTCCACATTCGTACGGTTAAGAAACGAATCCTTGTATTTCACTGTCCGTCCTTATGAGTAAGCTTATGTAGGCTTATGAGTGAACTGATGTGCATTCCTAGCATGGTGAGTATTGCGGTTGAACTGCTGTGGGGGTGAAATGCAAATGGCTATTTCTTTTGAGCGCTTATTGTGGAAGAAGCGATAAAACAACGACAGGCAGGATCATTGCGGCGATGACTAAGAGAGTCAAGCGATATTGCAATGTCTCGATCGCCAATAAGTTTAATCGCACGTTTTTGAATCCTGTCTAGTAGCGCCAAATATGTAATTGGTGTACCAGACCAGATATGAGCATTATACTCAAGTTTGGGGCGAATAAACTCCTTGTAAATTCTAGCCAGATCGGAAGGGGTAAAATATTTCTTACATAATTGAGGAAGCCTAGCCAGCATTCTTGGTCACGTCGAATATGTGGTCATTTCAACGAAGTTTGTCATTAACGTACATACCGAGGATGGAAAGCCTTTCGGTTTGAGCAATTCAAGTGTCATTCATGGATAATGGCAGAGTATTGGGGTTTCCCTTAAGTGACAGTAGACAGCATTGTGTTATGGAAGCATTAAATTGCACTCTATTGGTTTTACCCCACTTAAGAATGCTGTCAAGGTCAGAATTTAATGAGCTTAACATACACTGCCGTTCCAGTTCCACGTCCGAAGATGAGGGACGTGCATCCCAGAACGAATATGCGAAGCTAAGGGTACTGTCATCAGCGAAGGAATGGATGCGATTAGAAGTGACAGACAGGAGATCATTGATGAAAATGAGAAAGAGAGGGAATAGATTGGTTCCACTTTTTGGTTAGATATGTCATCAAATCACCAGTGGATCTGTTGCTGCGAAAACTGTGCTGCCGGTCATTAAGAAGTTTATTAGCGTTGAGATGATATGATGGAAACCGCAAAAGACTACTTGTGGAACAGGGATCGATGCATACAGCGATTACTTTTTATATAACTAATATTTTCTTTTCAAATTTGGGTGAAATCAAGTTCAAACAAGACATAATGATATAGTATTGTTACTTACATAAAAAAATATTACTGATCAAAAAACATATTAAAATCTAATTTAGCCTTAAAAGAGTGAATTTAAATAAGATTTGAATATAGAGATCAAAACTCGTCAAGTCAAAGCCAAAAATTTAAAGTAACTTCTCAACAGTTCACCTGAATTCATTCAGATAAATAAATAAATTAGTATTTTAATAGTTGATCGATGTTTTTTTTTAAATTAACGACAATTTTTAGAAAATAGCAACAGTAAAATGTTTATAAATAAAGTGCACGACTGCGTCATACAAAACTTTCTCGATACATGAGATGCGTTTTTGAATCACCTCAAAGAGAATGGTAGCATTTGATCACATACCAAATTTATTTAAATCACTTTTTAGGTTTTAAAAATTTGATTTTATTAAAAACGGCACCTACGATTTTGATGTAATTTCGCACATTGGACACTTATAACATAAAAAAAAATAAAAAAAATAATAAAACTAAAAATTAAAAAAAAATGATTTCAAAAATCGAAGTATGCAAATTTGTTCAACTTTATAGTATAAAAAAAAATATTAAATATTTTTGGAGTTCCCTTCATTAGTTTTCGGTATATTGGCGGTTTTCTAAATTACCGTTAATTGATTTTTTTTTTCCAAAAACTGAGTATGTAGTATTTGTGGCCTCATCCCAATTGTCTTTAGTACAAAAGAAGACCAAAATCCTTGGAATTATAAAACTACGCGACGTTGTTAACATTTTTTGATTCATTTAATTAGGTCTTCAAAATATATAAGGTGATTTTTGTAGCGATATCTAATATTTCTAAAGTTATATCATTTAAAGTAGTTGCACCTCTAAATCGGAAGTTTTCACTCTCAAGGTTAGTAATAAATAAGGCGATTTTTATCGTCAAAATTTGACTTTGCTGCTTTGTTGTGACACCCTGATGTACATATATGATGCCTTATATCTGGCGATATTACAACGTACAGGAAAACAATGTGTATGTGTTTTTTTGTCCTTCACTGTATGTCGAATTGTTCAATAGTCAATAGTCTTTCAAGAGACATAAAATAGCAATTGATATTGTGTGCAATACATTAATGAACACTTGGTGTATTTGGTAAAGAAACATTTCAATTTTACGCATAAATTAAGTGAAAGCACTTATGATTGGAAGTTTCAAATAGTGTAAAATTTCCTAAAAAATGAAAACGAAAAAAAATTGTTTTTGAAATCTTCAAAATACCTGCAGCTAGTTTATTTGTGTTCATTAGTAAAAGGAGTCTTGATTATTAAACTAGATTTTTTTTTATTGAAGTTGCATAATGTTTTACTCTGGATACAAACAAACTCAGAACAAGTTTTGAGATATCACAAAAAAAAAAATAATTTTGGACTGTTCTACAAAATGCACACATTTCTGCTTAATCCCAGAATAAACATTATTTTTACGTGATTTGTGATACGAATTTTATCTCAAATCATCAAAAAATTAAACACAAAAAAAAAGGAATATGTTAACATTATGAATATCTTGTGTATTCGACCTTGAATCTGGATGTGTACCGTTTTAGTTGTTTTATTTCACGCAGCTGCATAACTTCTGAACCAGTTGCGAAATGCTTTAGCGACAATAGAAGCAAGATGCTTTTCACCTATCATATTTAAAATTACTGGTTTTGTTTCGTTTCTTATTAATTTGTTCATACACTTGACTGTTGTTAAAAATATTGGTATAAATTGAAGCGATAGAATCGTATTGTCATCATTCAGTTATTTCGTTCCCGAAAAACAGACACCTACCAATCTCAACATGAAATTCGTTATTGTTTTCGCTGCCCTCTTCGCCGTTGCCATCGCTGCTGCAATTGAGCCACAAGCTGCTGAAACTCTCCGTTATGACAACGATAACATCGGTGTTGATGGTTACTCATATAAGTAAGTGCAATAGATAAAAGTGTATTAAATATGAGTGATTATTTCTAAATCTATATTTTCTATTGCAGTGTTGAAACTAGCGATGGCAAGTCTGCCAGCGAACAAGGTGAATTGAAGAACGTTGGTACTGAACAAGAGGGCATTTCTGTCCATGGCTCATTCAGCTATGTCGGTGATGATGGTGTCACTTACACCGTTTCCTATATTGCTGATGAGAACGGTTTCCAACCCACCGGTGCCCATTTGCCAGTTGCCCCAGTTGCCTAAGTCACTTATCTTCTGAAGCTATCCACCATCTCATAGCAGTGCGTTGTAACGGCCGGATTGATGTCGTTTTGTCAATTCGGAAGTTTAGCAGTTTGTTAATTAGTTTAAGTGATTTTGTTTTCGTCGAAGCAATAAAATTGATTGTCGAACATAAACAACGTTTTTTTTAATGCTACCCAATAGATGAGTCTCTTTTGTAAATAAATTTAAGGAAGCTCTTTATTTATTTACTAGCTAGTGCATAGACAAAATTTTAAAAGTATTTTTATGAAGTTGATTAGCATTGGGAACGGAAGGTTTTGTTTTTATTTTACAAAATTCCTGGTATAGCTTTTCGGTTATCATCATTAAATCTATTTGGTATAGAATGTCTGGTTGACAGAGTAAAACGAATATGTTCTGTACATACGAACTTGCTGACGAAATGTTAATAAACAGCCGTTATTTAAAGTGGAAGTTAATAAAATTCATTAAGTTCCATATGTGGATACTGCTTATTTTACTTAAATTTCATTATAAAACAACACTCAAAACTCAACAAGTTCAAATGCGATGGAAAATAAAATTCGCAAACATTAAACAGTGAAAATTGAGAAATTTCTCAAATTTGTTGTTCAGAATTTCCATAAAATTATAGAGCGCTTTTCATTCATGCCAAAAAAATAAAATAAATTCGCATACACAAATGCTGAAGAAGCTGAGATTTCAGTCAAAATTTGCGCAGCACGATTGATTGATCCTTGACTTGCGGGAATGCAATTCGGACCTACAGATATTCCAGGCTAATATCAAATATGATTGACGTACGACGACATTTGCAAAAATCATAACATCTTCCCATAGGGTGATTAATTTTGCGTCACCTTGCATATAATCCGCTTATAAAATATATTGAATCCATAAATCTTCTAACCGTTTTTACAGGAACTTGTTATTTAATGACATATCTAACCTAAAAGTGTAACCAATCTATTCATCACGGTGTTGAACGTAACTTCCTTTCGGTTGATATTACAAACGCATTTGACCAACTTGGCATTAAACTCTTGTCGAAATCGTTTCCATTTTGGATTAATGATACACGCTTTCAATAGATTAGAAATTATCTTTGGAACCGTATAATAAAGACAGTTTCGAGTCTGAATTTAACCAAATAAATCCTAGTGTTTACCAAGGCACGGTTGTTCTGCGACTCTTTCTCATTTTAATAAATAATTTCCTGTCTTTTACTTCTAAACCCAATCATTCCTTCGTTGATGGTAGTACATTTAAGCATGCCGCACATTATTGAGGAACGGGAAGGAATGGACGGGATATGAAATGAGTGATTCGATTCTCCGCACAATAAACAAATATATATTATATATAATTATGATCAGGATCAAATCTGAAAGAAAAAAAAAAAAAACGTTTTAAAGCAAAAGTAAAAGAGTCAAAATAAGAATCTGACATAAGCCCTTACTACCTAACGTTCAAGATATTGCATTTTATTTAATTTATTTCGTATAGCAAATAAAATCATTCCAATGAATATTGGAGGGGGTGCGGAAAAATTCGCTCTGTTCCTATCCGAGGTAGCATGAGCACTCTAAATTAATAACATGCTTTTCAAAATTTCCGTTCCGAGATAATGTGCGGTGTGCTTCATTCTTTTATTTCCTCATGTTCAGGCGTAGAATTCTGACCTTAACAGCATTCTGAAGTGGAGTCCAAGCGTCAGGTAGAATTTAATGCTTCCAAAACAGAATGCATTTTTCTGCCAGCGTAACCATAATAATCTGCCATTTTTCATGAGTGTCACTTGGATAGCTAAAACAGAAAGGCTTTCCATCCTCGGTATGTGTATGCATTAACGACGATCTCTGGGTTTGATGTCTGGGCTTCAAATACTATTTATAAGTCATGCATTCGCCGCAAACTTGCAGTCTGAAACCCAAGAACAAAATCATTTTTCAATGCACGCGAATTATAAAAAATAAAACAAAATTGTTGTAAAACTCAAAATTAATTCGTCATCCATTTAGGAAATCCTCTTTTTGCTTGGATGTAAAATATGCAAATCAATAACCACAAAAATTAAATCAAGTACGAGTTCCTTGTATCCATTTTTATTAGCTGCATTCTCATTCTTTGCTACAGAAATATTTTTTTAATGGAGATGACAGAAAAGTGTTTGAAAATAAAATTACTATTTTCTAATGACCAATGTCATATTTAATTACTTCCCTTTTTTCATCCCTTAAAATTCAAATACATATTTATGTAATTGTATTTATTCTTATTTACTGGGCAACAATAACAAATTTGATGTTGAAAAAGAAAATTCAAAAGAATGGGACCACGAATTTAATCTTTACATTTAATTTGTTAAGGGCCATTGTTCTTATTTTTTCCCTTGAAAAAATATATGCACTGTCAGCAGAAACAGTGCAATTACGACAAAATCAGAGGTTACTGGAATACGTTCCTAATTACTGTGTATTCAGCATGTTCAATTATAGATTATTATGTTTAGCGGATTTGGAGTAAGGGGCCCTTAAGAAATACGAATAATGTTTTTCATATAACAGTTAATTCAAATTTGAGACCGATACCGATAATCTTGCGCGCAATTATTCGGAATAGTATTTGACATTTGCAAAAAGGTATTTAAGACCTATTTACTATCATTCAAGCTACATAACAGAAACTTATGCTTTTTTTTAGAAATTTGTTGGTGGAAATATAGTTTATAGTTTATAGTGCCGATAGAAAAGACATGTTATCTGTGCAATATAAATCGCACTAAGAGCATATACTTTCATTCGCGTGGTGTACGTTAAAAGGTCGATGAATTAGGAAAGAAATATAAATGATGCAATTTCCAGTTGCGGTCCAGATAAAAAAATGAAATTATCATACCAGTCTTTCCGGTAGTCAGACACGTCTAAAACAATTAAAAATTTCTCCAGACTGATAATTTGAAATGTTTATATTTAGAAGAACATAGCTTTGATGTGTAGCCAAAACATTTTTTTAACTATCTTGTAGGTTACCCGAAATCGATTTGTGGATTGCGATTAAAACATATTAAAATTTAACATGTCGCTTTTAAGTATCCTACTAGTGAGACAAACAAATTAGGCTCACTACACCAATATGGGATCGTATACTTTTGGATTGTCTCTTCTCAGGGATACATTCACATATTACTACTGATATTCTACAAAAACAAGAATGTGTGTGAATGAAATCACCTATTGATTGTCTCTGCTTGTCTGTATCCACTGTTAACAAAAAAATAATAATAAAAAATTAAGATAAATTTAGAAAATGTCATTTGATGTGCCACAGAAAGTCATTTAAATTTTGCATTTTGAAAACATGTTTCCAATAATAATTAAAAAAATCATACTTAAAGCTTAGAAGTTCAGGAATTCTTGTAGTCTTGCGCATTTTTTTTTATTTTTACTCTTCAAACGTATATGATTTTTTATAAAGAGGGTTTAAGATTTGCACAGTTAGCCGTTATGCAAGTAAAAAATCTTATGACACCAATATCTGGAAAAACAAGATTTGACTGTCTTTTTGTTGTCAACCACTCGAGTGTGTATGCAAATAAAGGAATGTCATCTTTAAATTAAATGTGTATCGATTAAATTGATTTGTTGATGCCTAAAATTAACCGGCAAGTAGTTAGCGATAATCTACAGTGGGTGATCAAATTATTACAGCCATCTTAAAAATTACTTATATTCACGATGTTGATGGAAGCATGCGTCATGATCAAATCTTAACAACGAAAATGTTTTACACGTGCAGATATGATTTTCAAACGGACATTTTTATATGCATGACTGCAATTTTTGACAAGGCAAAAATAGTGACTAACTATTTGCGAGAATAAAATGTCGATGTTCTGAAATGGCGGAAAATGTTGACATTATGTCACATACAAAATTTGATAAAATGGGAAATAGCTAGGCAAAGAAAAATAAAATAGAAGGGCTCATTGTAGTAGCACCAAAAATAAAATATAGATGAGTGTTTCTGTTTAAAAAAAATAAATGTCATATGCTTTCCAATGGCCTCAATAATTTGATCACCCACTGTACCTTAATGGGATATGCGAAGTATTATTCCTGAAGTATAAACGTAATAAGGTAAATACTAGTACTACTAGTGAAAGGTCAGTTCACAAATATAAAATTGATTTAGTATGCTTAAAATAAAGTTTTTACTTGTTTTCAAGTACTTGTAGTAAATACTGGATTTACTACCAGTTTATCGCAAATTAAAAGTAAATACTATATAAATGTATTTACGTCAATAAACAGCGGTATACAATTCCGTAGAATTGATCTTCCTTCCGGTTTCTAAGGTTGTACTGGAGAAACTCACAGAAAGGTAGGGATGTAGTTAAAGTATAACTCTTATAATCATAATCATGACGTACGAAATGAAATACATATGTACCTTAAAAGAGTTTAAATTTGTTGCACGAGATTCGAATTTGATATCTATAAACATGAACTTAAAAAATAATTTATACAGCAGCTTGGTTATCCTTTTTCAAAAAGATTTAATTTCGCTTGTTTCTCAATTGGTGGGCGAACTTTCAGCTGAGGCACTTGCTTTTAACGCCAATAACAAGCGGTTACATCTTACTGAGCTAATTCAAATGTTTTTTCTCGTATTTGTAATTATCGTGAAACGTTTCATTTCATCTTCGATGGTAGCCATACTTATGTATGTACATAGGTATCTTTGGCGATATCATTGTTTCATATATTGCAGAATGATAAATGGTGGTAAAATTTTCCAGCGCAGTGGTAGAATACCACATTGCGGTAGAAGTGACAACACTGTTTACAAACATCTATCTACAATTTATCACTCTTTTTAGAAAAATGTTTGTTTACAATATTTTTACAATTGTTTTTCTTAAGTCTAAAATAAATCTAATATTCTGCGAGCGCTGATGGGGCTCAGCGTTGTGCAAATGTTGTTTTATTTTTACATTTTTATTTAAAAAATTACATATGAAATTTATTTACATTCTTTATTTATTATTTTTGGTACATCGTGAGTGGCGCCACCCAAATTTCTGCGTATATTTATTTTATTTTATTTAAGTTAATTGATACAAGTGGCAATACCTAAACGTAAATTTGGATCTAAGTATAATATGTTGATATTATGGATTCTATTTATTTTTGTTAAAGTAGGTTGGAGACCTCCTTCCATCCTAGTCGATCTAGCTTGTGCTACGTGTAAGCATGCCTGCCCTCCCTAACCCGACTAAACAACCCCACAAGAAAACCCAAAGGCTTATTACACAGTTCCAGTGTTTTCGAAAGAGATCTTTTAATTATATCTTTCTCATCTTAGATATTTATTATTACTATTGATATTTGGGGAGGGAAAGGAACATTGTTAAAGGATATTAACTTTATTATAATAGAATCTTTACATCTTTTGTAAAATCAAATTGGATAACAAATTGGTTTGAAAGGCATCATCTGTCCGTAACGCAGGATGGCGCTCATCAATACTGGATAAATCCACGACAAAAAACTTTTTATGACTTAATTGGTCAGAAGGAAATTTGATAGGCTAAAATAAAATTCATGAAAAAGTCAAATTCGTTTGATGCATTCGATTTTGTCCGTGTACTTACAAAATACGGAAACACGTATTTCGGATAATTAATTTCGCCAAATAAAAATCCGAATTCTTAATATCCGGATTCTTATTATCCGGGTACACGACTTTTAATTATTCGGGTTCTTAATTTACGGATTCTTATTACCTATTCAGTATAGCGAATAAGAATTTTCGATCTACTCTTAATAGAATTCATTATAGCTTTTATTATTTAGTTGCGATCTTAGTACAAACAAATCTGTAGTTGACATTTGTACTTGTAAAACGTTTCTTTTGGGAATTCTAGGATTTTTGTTAACAAACATGAACTGTTTATAGAATATTCCGAAGTGTCCAAGGATATTTTGTGGAAATGTTATTTCAAGACCCATTTTATGGTGGTAAGCCGTCAACGATATCGAGCTATGATACGGTTAAAAAGGATATATTCGAACAATGTCCTTAGAATCTCGTGGGTATTTGCTGTTGATATGTTTTTTATCCGGAGGTCATTGGAACCATGAAAAAGGTGCGTGGAGCCTTAAAGAGATATTTTCTGAAAATGTCCTTAGATTCTCGTGGCTATTTGCTGTTGCTATAATTTTTTATTTGGAGGTTCTTGAAATCTTGAAAAATGGCCTTGTAGCTTAAAAAAATGACATTCTACTAATATGTCTTAAAATCGCATGGGTACTTTTGGTTAGAATAATTTCTAAGCAAGAGGAAATTGAAACCTCAAAAAAGACATCTGGTGCATTTTACTAACTAGCTGAAAAGTTTGATTATACGGATTATTAAATATACGGATATAATTATACGGACTCAAATCCGGATCCATTAAGAACACGGATATCCGCGTTTAAAGTACGCCTCCAAAAAAATCTAAGCGGCAAAAAACCTTGTTACAACATTGTTTGTACACAGCGTAGTTTAACTCAAAGTTAATCTAAATCTAAGCTTGAAAATAAGTTAGCAAACGAATTAATTGAATTAATGAATGAACGATTGACTTCAAAATAATAATAGTACATAGTACAAACCAATTTCTACCTTATTAGCTGTCCGAACATATATATTTTAGTCTTTAAACATGTTTGCAAATTTATATCAGCGATCTTTTATGACCTAATATGACCTTGAATTCGCATGCAGTCAGCCACCTACAGTTTAATGTTGAATGACGTATTTTTGGGAACATTATTAACATATTATTTGACTCAACGAATGACTCCTTAAACTAATTTTTCGAATATACAAATGCAGCAGCATTTATCGCATATCATACCTTTAAATGA
This sequence comes from Ferdinandea cuprea, assembly GCA_963576555.1. NCBI lineage: Eukaryota > Metazoa > Arthropoda > Insecta > Diptera > Syrphidae > Ferdinandea > Ferdinandea cuprea. Next base: position 31,341,963 of record OY754958.1, read on the forward strand.
CTGGTTTTGGGGTTTTCAAGTTTTTGCATCTGCCATTCTGCTATAAATTGAAACGATTAGAACGTATTGTTATCATTCAGTCACTTCACTTCTGGACATACAACCACCAACAAATCTCAACATGAAATTCGTTATTGTTTTCGCTGCCCTCTTCGCCGTTGCCATTGCTGCTGCAATTGAGCCACAAGCTGCTGAAACTCTCCGTTATGACAACGATAACATCGGTGTTGATGGTTACTCATATAAGTAAGTGCAATAGATAAAAGTGTATTAAATATGAGTGATTATTTCTAAATCTATATTTTCTATTGCAGTGTTGAAACTAGCGATGGCAAGTCTGCCAGCGAACAAGGTGAATTGAAGAACGTTGGTACTGAACAAGAGGGCATTTCTGTCCATGGCTCATTCAGCTATGTCGGTGATGATGGTGTCACTTACACCGTTTCCTATATTGCTGATGAGAACGGTTTCCAACCCACCGGTGCCCATTTGCCAGTTGCCCCAGTTGCCTAAGTCATTTAACGTCTTTCGCTAACCAACTTGTTATTAGCAGAACATTCAGTCAGTTTGTATTGCGGTGATTTGTTAACTAGTCTAAGTGAAGAATTTTATTAATTGTTAAAAAATGAATAAAATTTTACAAAAAATTTCATATAATTTGTTTACATTTAATAGCTAAGTAAATGCTTTGGAAAACCTAACATTCGTTGTGCTCTGGCTTTCAATGGCCTATAATGGAAGGAACCAACATTTTTGGTTTTCTATTATTTATGCATATTCCAATATATTTTTGACACTATATTTGACCCATTGCCATCCAAATTGCCAGTGAAGAACGTCTTGTTGATAAGTGTTTTCGCACTTTCGTATGAATATAAAACGTTTATATACAGCCCTCAAATTCATAAATCGTCATCGTAGAATTCTTTCGAGGTGAAACGTGCATCTGTCGGCAAAGTGAATCCGTTTTCATCAATCTAAAATTTAAGTATTCCATGCATTTATTTTCATTAAATATTTTTTAATCAGTCCTGGTTGGAGCCTGGATTCGTTGCATCCACATATCTTATCCACTACTTATAGTCGCATATCTGATCATAGGATGAAATATCCCTTGCGATTATAGTCTAAATGTGTGTTTTGTGATGGAGTTTTGATGACAATATGCGTTCCATTAACGCACATTACCACTTCTGGAATTCGATATTTGTCATAAAAATATCTCTTGGCTTGTGGTTTGCCAACATCACTCATTTGTAACGAAAGCCATTTGGGGCATTTCTGAAAACGTCGACTGTGTTATTCAAAGATTATCCGCTAAAGAATCGTTAGCAAGCTGATAGTATTAAGCTCCATTTCAAAATATTAAAAACATATTAATATGATGCATTATTGACGAAAGCTCTTACCAAACTTAGAAGCTGAATTGAAGCTATTAATAGATTATGAGTGTGTTTCAGAACTTACGTTGAATCTGGAAGATCTATTACGTCTGCAGTTATTAATAATAATGCGCGTTTTTCCTTTTGGGGGGATACCTAATCGTGATTGTTAAATATATTAAATTATGCCTACATTCTGCCATTCGAAATTCACACCGATAAGGAAGTTTCCCCGGCGGGTTTCACGATGCATATGACAAGTGAAAGAGAATCTCAGATACGGTGTTTAGTACTACCACGATAGGGGTGACAGTACTAAAATATTCCCAAAAAAGTGGGCATGACAAATAACTTTGAATGATTTAAGAGAAGGTGAGAAGAAAATTCATACGTATATTCTTATGGAATTTTTGTCAGTTCCTAAGAAATTTATGGAAAACATATTGCAAAAAAAGGGCATAATATTTTCATATTTTTTTATGTATAAAGTTGTCGAGGGTCATAATAGTAGGAGATTCGTACTCACTAAAAATGCCTCTCTTCAAATTACTTTATACAACAAACAGGTAGTATAAACAGGTAATTACTACCTGCCGAGTATTTTTAATTTCCCGCCCTAGATTGGTTTAATTTAAAATGCGCAGCATAGGGTTGTTCATCGATTCTTAATAAAAAAATACTAAAAATGTTGTAAAACCTAATCTTGCACGTTCGAAGCCGAGCATGTACAGCTTGTATATTAATATCATTTAAATTTTAAGTGTAAGTGTAAGCTGTCAGCAAATTTCGAATTTTTGCAGTTACTAAAATAGTTGCAGTGGTATCTTGTTAATCTACACCAATAGGGGTTGGTAAAAAAGGTATACGAAGCTTTTGGATGTACCACGGCACGGGAAAAATTTTAAAAATATTTATTTTACTTGTTAATTTCTCTCTTAAAAAAACAGCTTGTTCTGCATGCTGAGATTGTCAAATCTACCAATCAGATTATACCATATGATTATATTTATTAACGGTTCTTCTTTACGTGCTATTTCCATTTAAGTTTCGCTTCTAATGTCGTTTTTAGATATTTGGATTTATTTGCGAACGGTATTTGTACGGAGTCTATAAAAATGGGTAGAGTATTTACATTTCTGTAAAAATTAGTAAAATTAACGTGTAGATTTTGTTTCATTGAAGACGATAGTCTTTGTCCACTCAACAACGCTGTTGATTGCCGGTTGGAGATTATTCGTTGCTGATTCAAGCGTATTACGGCCAAAAAAAACTGCATCATCCGCAAACGTATATATATTAAAAATAGAATCGGGCCCAGAACGCTTCCTTGCGGAACTGTAGCCGCGAATTCATAAAATTCGATGTATTCGTTTTCATGCTCAACTCTGAAGAGTCTGTCTCACGGGGCGTACCGAGGGGGAGACTTTCATTTAAATGTCGACTTATTTGAGGAACTTTCCGATTGTATAGATTTAGATTTTAAAAAGATTTATTCAAAACCTATAGTAAACCTAAACCTTTTCGCTTATATTAAAAAAACCTTATGCGACTTCGTTCACATGGCCCCACACCTTTATTTACAGGAACCAACTCAGGCCATTTTCACCACACCCTCCCTCCCACTCCTTCTCTTACAACAAAGCTAGAGTCATAAAATGGTATATGGTAAAATAATTTATAGGGACGCCATACCAAATTTAATTGGGTAACAGTGCCACAAAATAAGAAAAATTAGTAACTCACTGACAGATCATCAATCACAACCAATAACAATCAATTAGGTTCACAACCAATTTGCTTGATAAGCAAGCCCACACCATAACGGAAAATTTAACAAATTTAACTATTGGAATGATTTGGAAAATGACACATCGCCCATAACTTATTCTTGGGTTTAACATCGTCGGCAATATGGAATGAGGACCTTAGAAACTGTCAAAATCTGTAAATTTTTTTTTCAAAATGTAAAATTTGCGAGAAAAATTGTTGTTTGAGATTTGCAATTTACATTCTTGCTCCATCCAATTTTTCCGAAATCATTGCCGCTTGAATGAGAAAGAGGCTCTGGAAAATGAATAAAAAAAAAATTGCTATTTTTCAGGTTTTCTCTAAAACACAAAAAAAAAAAATACTAAAATACGTGTCTGATAATTTTGCATTCCCCGTCAGCAATTTTAAATTATTATGTTTAGCTGTTTAAGAGTTAAGGGCCTTTAAGAATTTCTAAATAACCGCCTCAAAAGGGTAAGGTAAAGGGTAAGTTTATTTCGGCATTTTTAGAAATAGCCACAATTTAAGACAAAAGGAAATTATTTCAGTTTTGACGACTTAAGTTGGCACCATCAAACCAAAGTCGAAGCCGAAGAAAAATACTGAAAATGTATAGGTGGCGTAATTACTACCAGAAGATTATAATTTATCTATTTATTACCAGATGATTTTTATCTCTGTAAAAACATATTGAGGACTCAAAACTTGTTTATCATATAAATATTCTTAAATGTGATGAATGGAAGCAAAACCAATTAGCATTATTACCCCGACCGCGAATATAAAATTTTTTACAAGGTTTAAAAGTTGCGAGAGAAACTCAATACTAATTGCATAGGGGAGGAAGACACCCTGGATTATGTCTACAGTTGCTTAATTTCAATCACAGATGAGGTAGAATAAGATTGTCAACTTGCAGGTTCCCTGCCCGCTTAGCCGCGCAAATTTTCCTGCTTAAATTCCTTAAATTCTCTTAAATTTTTATCCATAAATGCGTGTGAATCACAAACAGTTTTGTTGTTAAGTTAGGTGCAGTTTACCTAACCACATATTTATTAATGTCTCAATCCCAATTGCTGAATCCCAATTTGAATCATTTTTCAAAAAATTCAAAGTAGCATAGAAAACAATAAAACCAGATCAAAGAAATTTGACACTTTACACGCATTTGCTCTACCTCAAAAGTTAATATGTACAAACTCGAGTCGGACAACTTCATAGAACAGAAAGTGACAAAAGGTAGAATAATTTGAGGCATAGATTTTGCGGAGTCATAGAGAAAGTTCAAGCAGCAATAAAGCGAAAGAAAGTGGCTTTCAAAGCTTGGCCAAAGTGCCCCTCTAATAATATAGCTGAAAAAGCTCGCCTTGAAGTGGTTGCAAAAATATCGCGAAGAAAAAGTGTGCCCAAATTCAAGCTTAGTGTATGGAGAGCCTGTATCAGGAGTTGGAGGAGGTATCTTCTTCGCCTGCTGATAGGAATCAGGTAAACCACGAGCTTCGGCAAAGCACGAACAACAAGGGCCCAACAATTTTTAAGAAGAAGAAATGCTCAGGAAATTCGTTCGCCGAAGTTCATTAACAATGATCAAGGCCAACTACTTGTGGACGACGAACGAGCAAATTTTAAACGAACAGTTTCCCCGGCTATATTTTCCAGGTGCCGCCCTCAACAATGAAGAAGTGTTGAAGCGCTAAGACAACGAGAAGTTCCTGAAACCTACATACAGATGATCATGGACATGTAGGAGGGAGCCATGAAAGTCGGTGTTCACCAGGGAAGTGTCTTAAGTCCTTTGCTCTTTATTAGAAATCCTAGATTATCTGCTTGAGGGAAAAGTGACGGACCCTAAAGTGCATCAGTTATTCTTTGCTGTTGATTGAGCCATCATAAGTGATGATCAGACTTCCCTGCAATGAGCACTTGATGTTTGGGTAGATGCTTTAGAAGGGAATCGTAATAGCCAAAAAAAGACATAGTATAGCGGTGAAGTGGGAGGGTTATGATCCCTGTAATCCTGATCATAATCTCGTCGTTAAATGGAGAGGAGAAGAAGATTTTGCTCATAAATCACGAATCCTGTAATATTCTGTACAACTCAGTTTATTAAACACACCAAATATTTGCCTGTCTTTTTCATGAGTGGCTTACATTTATGCATTTTTAATGCATTAAAAATGGAGAACATTTTTTTAGCTATTCGAACATCTATTTTAGTCTTTAAACGTGTTTATAAATTTGCAAAGAATATCATTATCGATGTTTCATCTAATTGACCTTGAATTCGTATGCAGCCAGCCACCAACGGTTTTATGTTGAATGACGTTATTTTGGGAACATTGTTATTCGATACAATGAATGGACCTCTTAAACTTTTGTTGCAAACATACAAATCTAGCAGCATTTATATCAAATAATATAGTTAAAATGACTGGTTTTGTGCTTTTCAAGTTTTTGCATCTGCTATTCTGCTATAAATTGAAACGATTCGAACGTTTTATTATCATTCAGATATTTCACTTCTGCAAATACAACCACCAACAAATCTTAACATGAAATTCGTTATTGTTTTCGCTGCCCTCTTCGCCGTTGCCATTGCTGCTGCAATTGAGCCACAAGCTGCTGAAACTCTCCGTTATGACAACGATAACATCGGTGTTGATGGTTACTCATATAAGTAAGTGCAATAGATAAAAGTGTATTAAATATGAGTGATTATTTCTAAATCTATATTTTCTATTGCAGTGTTGAAACTAGCGATGGCAAGTCTGCCAGCGAACAAGGTGAATTGAAGAACGTTGGTACTGAACAAGAGGGCATTTCTGTCCATGGCTCATTCAGCTATGTCGGTGATGATGGTGTCACTTACACCGTTTCCTATATTGCTGATGAGAACGGTTTCCAACCCACCGGTGCCCATTTGCCAGTTGCCCCAGTTGCCTAAGTCATTTAACGTCTTTCGCTAACCAACTTGTTATTAGCAGAACCAGTTGTGAGGGTTGTCAGGTATGAATGATACCTTATCATTCTGTCAGCTGGAATTGCGGCGATTTGTTAATTAGTCTAAGAGACAAATTTTATTAATTTATAACGAAATAATAAAATTAAAAGTTAAGTAGAAGGAATATTAAATATTCGTTGTACTTTGACTTTTCATCCCTATCATCAAAGGAACCAAAATAAGTTGTTTTCTTTTGTGTGTATTTTCCATCTTAATATTTTTGGTGCTTAACTAATTACACTCGCAATACCAAACGTTGAATCAGTTGAATCAGACATGCCAGCTTTTACTTGCTACAAACAAAACTTTTGAGAACAAAATTAAATCAAGTACGATCGACAAGAGAAAAATACGATATATAAGGAATTTGAAAAATAAATTAAAAGGAATTATTTTGAGAAGTCACTTTGAAATATTTATTAAAATAAAAATATAATTAATTAAAAGTGGGTTCTTCTTATATACAATCAATTGAGTCAACCAGGATCAATATTATTTATAATTTCTCTACTTTTCTTTATCAATGCATACAAAAAAATGTTTTCGCATTGAGTAAGTGGTCAATTCATTTGAATACTCATCAATAATTTTTAAGTTCTAATCCAAAGTCTTGCAAACACCAAAAGTAATTAATACCAAATATATACTTTGCGGCTTCCTCTTCTTGATCAAGTGGAAGTATTGCAAACATCAAAAAATAATTATTAAAAAATAAATACTTTGCGTCTTCCTTTTCCTGACCAATTTGCCGCAGTATATTTTAGATGTGAAATTAAAACGGTTGAATCCTAAGTTAATATGTTGCTTAAATGTTATTTGATTAAAATGTAAAAATGCTAAAAAACGTCTTTCCCTATTTAAAAAGCTTTGCTAGCATGTCAACAGCAAAGATTTTCTAACTCAGGAGCTCTTTGTAGACTCTGGCTTCTCCAGGTGTCCTAAAGGATCAAACTTAGAATTTCTTCTGCGTATTTCGCAGTTTTCTTATAAGATGGTCGAGCTCTAAATGTAGCCGCAATTAGAAACTGATCAGAGTCGATGTTTGCCCCTCCAAAAGAAAGCTCGTTTCGATCGATTGATTGGCGGTTCGAATGTCTGCGTAGCTCCAGATAGTTGCTATGGAAACCTTTTAAACTGCTCAAGCACAACTCAAGCATAACTTTAACAGGCTCGGTCTAGAAGGTCATAAAACTCCTCATTGATAGGCTCCTTAGTCTCGTCGGAAGTAAGCCCATATAAGGCTAATGTTCTGGAATGTAGTTTTGATGCCGATCATAGCCAGGCGATCACTTGTCGGGTTAAGGTCAATAACTTTTGACCTAGGTCTAAAAAAATTGTTTAGCGTTGATTAATGCTTAAATAAGCTGTTTAAGGAACTGAACGACCTATTTATTAACATTATTAATATTATAACAACTGACTGATTTTGACAATTTTGACACATATGCCCATTATCTCTTTTAGGAGAGTTCTGCAACAACAACAACAAGTACTGCCACCACCACAAGCTCAGCATCTACTTCCAGCAGCTCCGATTCTTCCAGTTCGGATTCGGATAGCTCCGATTCAGATAGTTCTTCAACTGACGATGGAAAGAAACGCGATAAAAATACCCCCTTTTCGGAGCATGAGTTGGAAACCATATACCGTGCATGTGTTCGCAATTTGGAAGAATGCGTCACCAGATTCCCAGAACATTACAAATCCGTATACCGTCTAGTGTATCACTATATGAACGCGCCTGACAAGTTAAAAGACTTGGAAAAGTGTCTACAACTTCTTCTGGGCCAATATACTACCAATTTGGGTAATCAAATTAACGGTTTATTCTCAGATAGAAAAAATAACAATATCTTTAATGGTATCTGGAGAATTCCTTCGTCCGAGATCGATCGTCCCGGCAGCTTCTCATCGCATTTAGTAAAATGCGTCAATATCTTAATTCAAGTCTTACGAAAATCGAACAATCATAAACTCCTTATAGACGTCGCTTTGCAGTTGTATCGCACTCCCGATAATGACAAGTAAGTTCAGCTGTACCTCCACTACCATAACCTAATTGTAAATAATATATTTTTTAGGCGCTACATAAAGGACTCTGAGCGAATGGATTTATATCAGCAAGCAATGACATTTTGTGTTCAAATCATGCGAAATATACTGAAACGGATCACCGAAACGCGGGATAATCAGGAAACGTTGAACCTTTTGATAGATATTTACAAGGCGCATAAGAAATGCATTAAGTACATGAATCAAAAGGAACCACTGTTCACTCAGTTGCTTACAGATGTGTACAAGTTTTACATTCAAGACAAAGTTGCAAAAATGCCAGAAAATCTAAATCTCTTAGATTTGGCTATTAAATTATGTCTACAAGAGATTGCCGCTAGAAAAAACCAAGAGAAACTAGCATTGTCTGGACCAGTAAGTGGACCACAATCAACTATGCCTCAATCAGCTGTAGAACAATCGATGCCTACACAAAAACCTTCTCCTTCAACGGCCAATGTGGCTCCTGTGGTAAGTGATGTAATATTCTATTGTATTATAAGTTCGATCTGATCATAATTGTTAGGGTTTTTCTTACAAAACTACTGATATTATTTTAATTCTTTTAACATAAGGTCAACAAACAGATTCAAATCCCTGGAATTACTTCTCGTCCGCGTGGTCGTCCAGTGGGTAGTAAGAATGCGCCAACACAAATCAACCCGTCAACATATCAGCCACCGACAATGTCTTCAGCGTCCGTAAACAACCTTCTTAGTCAATCGTCTCTGGCTTCACTAATGTCACTTTACAGTAGTTCTTCGGTGACCAATCAATTCGTCAAGGTAAGCAAATGTTCCACTTTTTCATACACTATTTTTTATTTCTATTTCCATTTTTCTATATAGGATCAATCCAACTTTCAAAAGCTAGTTGCGGAGTACTACAAAATGTTAGGTGGACCTAACCCATCGGGATCCACACTTATTCCTAACTTGGCAGCGCCCTCAATGAATCCCATCATCAACCCTTTGACCTCTATACCCCAAATCAAAACGCCAATTACCTCAAATATACCGCAGGTTTCTCCACCTATTTCTACCGCTACACCTAAAATTCCTCAATTCGATATTAAGAACTTAATAGCGTCTGCAGCCTCTCAGGTCTCTAAAACTGCCACTTCTTCTCAATCACACTCCACTACGATTAACATTGGTGGCGGAGAATTGACAATAACCCCTACATCATCAAAAGCAATCCACACCAAGGACTTACAACCAAGCTCGACTAAGCTATCTTCATCTATGCCATCGTCTTCATCGTCAATATCAGTTACAAAAGTTCCAGCTAGCTCGCAAGGAATTTACGTAAAATCACTGTCGGACCTCACGTCCAGATCCACAGTTTCTCCGAACCTCCCCGAACTACCCAAGTCTCTCTCGATTACACCCTCAACAAGTATTTTCCCGCTCGAAAAATCACGCTCCCAACAAATGCCAAACGTCTCCTTAATGCCCGATATGAAAATGCCGATTCAGAGCGATAAAATGCAGCCCAAAGCTAAAACAGCAGCAAAGAAAAAACAAAACCCTCCAACTCCTTACACTCGTCCTCCTGTGCCATCACAGCCTGCAGCCTCATTAGCTGGCTTGTCCACTGCCGAATTAACCGCTCTCGCAGGCATAAATCAGCAATTTCCAATGATGAACAACTTCAGCATGGATAACTACAATCAACAGGCAGCTATGTTGGCTACATATGCCGAACTCCTTAAGAGCATGAGTCCAGGTGTAAGCAATTCAATGATGTCGCAAATCGGCCAGATGTCTCAATTTCAGCAGTTCCAAATGTTAGGTCAAAAACGTCCCTACGCAAAACGTAATCGCAATCCGAAGCCGAAGAAACAAAACACAGACATACACTCGGCCGTTGAAACGGCTCTCAAATCACTGCCACCGCAGATTACAATGATTCCATCCTCATCTAAGTCAGCAGCAAAACAACAGCAATCATTTGGCATGCCTACGTATAACTCGCCAGCTACTATAACATCGGTCGGACCACCACCAATGTCTATGACTGGACCACCGTCCGGGGGGAAAATAACACCCAAACCCATTCCAACACCACCTCCACCCATAGCAGCAGGCATGCCGCAGACAAGCCCAATGAAAACTTTGCAGCAGAAATTGGCCGAACGACAGAAAGCGAATCAAATGAATGAAAACGCAAATAAGTCGGGTGGTAGTGGCAGCTCTTCGGGAGGTAAACGCAGCAACGTCGATGTTATTATCTTGGACTGATGATTGATTTAATGGTTTTTTTTTTCTATTTACTTACATATGCAGTCTATTTTATGATGGACTAGACACATAATTGTCTCTCGCTTCTTGTTGCTGTAAATCAGTATAAAATAAATAAAATTATTACTCTACAGTTATACTTATTCAATAATATCCGTTTTTGTAATTTAACCGATTGTTTGACACATTATGCTACAATGCGCAAATGTTGTTGATACCACGGTGCACTCGATTGGTATTCAGGAATTCTCCCATCCGTGGTACCAGTCGAACAAGCAAACAGATTAACTTTATTTGATATAGATATAACTGAATTTGAAGTGTATTTGGCTTTGTTTATGTGCATCTGTATTTCCAAACCCCTTACTGCCAATCTGATGACGATGAAAATGATGGAAGACAAATTGTATTCCATTGTAATATGTTTATATTACACCCAATATTATTGCATTATTTGTTGGCTCTAGGAAATAAGGCCCCAAGAAATAAAGCCCCTTTAAATATTAAGAATCGTCGAATGGAATATGGGGGGGCATGCCGTCGATTATTGATTCTGAATTCACAGCCAAAAGCAAATTTCTCTTCTTCCCAGGAGAGCAATTGTCATTCAAGTACCGAACGAACACTTTCAGAGTCATCCGGATTACCAGTTGAAAACAAAATTAGTTAACCCTGTAAGAAAAGAACATAGCAAAACGTAAAGTAACGCAGTTCAATCGCGACTGATAGCACAAGTGAACGGATGCGGATCTACTGATTCAATGATTGGGGTGATTATTTACTTTCAGAAGCACAATTCTAAAACTGAAATAATTGCAAAAAAAAATTACGTCATCGTTATATATTAAAATTACACGTTTATTAATAAATCAAGGTTGGTTTGACCTATTTTTTAGAAAATAAATAAAATTGAAAAGATCTGATTAAATAAGTAGTCTTGCACATGGTTTCAGCCAAAAGCAATCATATTTTCGGGTTCAAGGACTTAATCAATATTTTAGTATAGGTTCTCCCTCAGTTCCTACTGCTAGCCGGAATGCTTATAAACAATAATACAAATATAATTTTGGTTAAACATAAAGTTTACTCATTCATCTGGAGCAATGAGTTGACCGTTGCATCTTTATTTCCGCGGTTAACCTCGAACACAGATTTCACCACTTCCTTGTCAATGTCAGGGAACATTTCATGAACCTAAAATTAAATGACATTGCCAGTCAGTTGGCTGTGAAATGGCAAAGTTCAAAATTAAATATACCTGCTTAAGATCGGCTTCACTGATTTGCAGAACTGGAGGCGCAATTTGAGGCTGCTGTGGTGCCACAAATATTGGCATTGGTCGACCTGGTGGAACCATGACCATTGGAGCAGCAGGAATCGCTTGGTACATATACGGAGCGACAGGTTGGTTGCCAAAACTAAGAACAACATCAATAGTTCCCTCGATACCTTCACCCTGTTTGCCACTCAGTGGATACCATTCCTCGTGTGTTTCGCCTCGCAGCACGGTATCGGGAATTCGTATGTCCGTCCATGCAATAAGTTCGTCCATTTTAAAGCTGCATTCGTCATAGATTTCGATTGAAATGGAATTAACACCTACAGGAAGTTGACTTTGGATGACACGATTCCAACGAGGGTTTTTGCCGCCATTTGGATCTGTTTGAGTCTCGTAAACATAGTGACCTACACGTATGCGCACATATGGATCCATTCGCGTGAGTCCGTAGTTGCGGACAAGGCGCGCTTGAGCACACGTAATGCTCAGGCGACCGACATGATTGGGAGCCTAAAGGACATTAACAAGTATGTTATTTCTTAATGGAAAATATAACGTTACTTTGTTTCAAGGCAATCTAAACTTACTCCGTACAAATATAATAAGACATATTTATAACTCTTTCGGCCTCTGTATGAACTTAGACCAAAAAAGTCCCATGAATTTGATTGTTCGATTTCCATAAGTAAAATAAAACTACGCGTTGTGGGAAAACTATTTTACAGTGCATTGGTAGTGCTTCCCCGCAAAAAATCAATCGCACTCTACTACACATATTAATAAAAAATACTCACCACATATTGCGGCATAGCCTGTTGCTGATACAATGCCATAGCAGCCTGACAGTCGGCGGCTTCTTGAATTTCTCTGGGTGTGGAAATTCGAAGAAAATCCGGAGGCAACGGTCCAGTTACTGCCTACAAATAGAAAAACACAACAAAAAAAAAATTAAAAAATAGTAAGCAATAATTCTCGACACAAACACTGATTGCCATTCGAGATCAATTGATTGATTCTACGTATTTGCATTGGATTAGCTGATTAGCACTTTGCGCAGTCAAGTATAGCAAATATTATTCGAAATGATATCAAATAAATTTAATATCGAGTTCATTAAGTGCTAATCTGTGATTGTTAAATGAGTAATAATTGCTCGACCCTTCTTGTCAGTTGACTGAGATGGTCTTAGTTCAATTGTATGAAAATTGCAAATGAAAATGACTAAGTAATGAATGATTTTTAATTTGTTGCTAATAAAAAAAACAAACAAAGAAAACACCAACAAATTCCTCGTACCTTCCTCCATCGATTTTCTCGTGTTTCCACGTTAACACCTGCCATTTTCAGTGAGCTGCTTAGTAGGGTTTCCGTTTTATCTTGATTAACTACAAATTTACTACAATAAAGATATCACACAAAGAATGAGTAGAGGATGTAAGAATAACTAATAATTTAGACCACAATCGGGGACTTTAACAAATACGCCACAACTTATGACGATACGAAAAAAATATGGAAAACAATCGGAAGCTATTTTGACACTTAACAGCTGTCGTCGGTGAATGCATTCAGCATTAGGTTAGTACAGTGAGTTAATATCGTATCTGACGACAAACAGTCGTATTAAAAAATATTTGCTACCAAAATATGTTAAATAGGTAAAAATGATTATTGTCTCTATCTACTCTGGTATAAAATGGAAGTAAAACGCGAACCGATTTTTGCATATGACAGTCGTTCATATCAGTCGCTGCAATATGCAAAGATGGGGAGACGTTTTTAGAAACATATTTTGCAATTACGTTTTTTTGTTAAAAGACTTCAAGTATAAAAAAAAAACCATACGATAGGATTTTGAAAAGCAATATGATAATAAGACAATTTAATTATGTTTATTTTTGTATCAGTTTTGTTGTTACGTGAAACTTTTCAATATTTATAAATGATACATAAAATGGTGTCACTGGAAATCTATATTCAAAAGTTGACAATCAAATCTCGCATATCACTTAAGCCGATTTCACCCGTGGAAAAAAACTAAACCTAATTGTTGAAATTGTTTAAATTGTACTGTGAAGACATCTTATTTGCAGGACTCGCAGTATTGGACAAATCACTGGGTCTAATTAAATGAAACCTAATTAATTATTTGATTTGTATGATAAATGCATTCTAACGCCTTCCAAGTCTTTACAACACATTAAATCCATATGACATTTTTTTGGACCTTTTTTGTCGATTTAATCAAATTAACAGTAAACTTACATTTTTATAATATTGAAAACAATTGAAACACAATGTGAATAATTATAGGTAAGATAAAAATGTACATGTGGCCAATATTGCAATTAAAAAAAATATTAAAATTGCTATCGTTTCGATGTGTGGTTGCGTCTAGGAACTTGTTAATAATATTGTACTAAACTGGTTTTAGTTAATCTTCGAATACTTCCATTGACTGATTAGGAAACAGCACAAACTTCATATCTTTGGAGAGTCGGCAAATTTTGCAAAATTGTTTTGTCATTCGGTAGCTTTAGCTGAGAATTATAATTTGTTTAAATTAATTGAAGATGGTATGTTAGTGTAATGAATTTAATTATTTTTTTTTTCAATATTGAGTGAATTACCCCATTTCGCAATAATATAATTTAATTAGGAAACATTTTCATTCTTTCGCTTCTAACCTCGCTTCGTCTTGGACTTCCATTGTTCTTTTCGACTTTCAGTTTCGGAACCAATACGATAGTGATGTCACAGTATGGAGCCCACAAGGACGACTCCACCAAGTGGAATACGCCATGGAAGCAGTAAAATTGGGATCTGCTACAGTGGGTCTCAAGAATCGTGACTATGCCGTTTTGGTTGGCCTGCGGCGAGCCACCTCAGAGTTGTCCTCCAGCCAGAAAAAAATCATCCCAATCGATGATCATTTGGGCATTTCTATTGCCGGAATCACTGCCGATGCTCGTGTTCTGAGCCGTTATCTTCGCACTGAGTGCCTAAACTACAAGTACTCGTACGACACAACGTATCCAGTGTCGCGATTGATCATGAATCTAGGCAACAAGATGCAAGTCACTACTCAACGTTATGATCGTCGTCCGTATGGTGTTGGGCTTTTGGTTGCTGGCTACGATGATCAGGGACCACACATCTACCAAGTAGTGCCATCGGCGAACTACTTCAATTGTAAAGCAATGTCGATTGGTTCACGTTCGCAGAGCGCCCGTACGTACTTGGAGCGTCATTTAAGCGAATTTGCCGATTGTACCAAGGACGAATTGATTTGCCATGGTATCCAGGCTATTCGTGGATCATTACCAAATGATGATTTGCTTTCCAAGGACGAGCAGTCTCCACTTTTGGTAAGAACTTTTATGAACTTATTTTTTGTGAAATTTGTCAGTCAATTTTTTTTATATCTTTCCTTAGAACATTTCGGTGGCAATAGTTGGTAAGGATCAGGAGTTTAAGATCTTTGATGATGAGGAAAATTTGCACTACCTAAACATGGCCAAGGCTAAGGGTGGTGCACCGTCTAGAGGACGAGAAGAGGAACCTTCAACCAGTGCTGGTGACGATGATGGCGACGAGCCACGTCCACCCCCAAACGATCCTCAGGTGTCAGTAGCAACAATGGAGCATTAAATGCTTTAAATGTTGCTGCTGAATCTGCTGTTGCTCTTGAGCATGATGGAATGTTTTAAACGGGGATCCGTTGGGCTAATACTCAGCGGATCCCCAGACAATTTATTCATTTATAATTGCTTCATGTCAGCTTTTGCGGCCACCAATACGTCGGATGTGGTTTTGTTTAACTTTTGATAATAAACGTTTATGTAATACAATATTTTTGAATTTAATTTAAATATATTTTAATTTGTCAAGGCATGAAGACGGTTTAGCCATTGCCAATATAGTCATCGTATCTATGCTTTTTGGACTACAACCACATTTGTATAGCTCATGGAGTTAGCAATTGTATCTTCTTTTCATTGGCCCTCTTACACATGGCCAAATATTTGTAGAAAAAGTTTGCTTATGGAGAAGCACAGTATTAACTTAAAGTACACATTTTGCCATTGGAGTCATGGGTTTTAACCCATTTGTTATTCCAAGGCGAACTTGCTTAATGTCGCTAAGTAATTTTATTGAAGTAATATCGGTTTCCGTGTTCCGTTTTCTTCGGATCTCATCTAAGTCATTCTTAAAGTTAATTTTTACCCCGAGGTAAGAAGTTGCACCTCTAAGTTGCTGCTTTCCTAGCTGTAGGCGGTAGACAGATGTTAGTTTCTTTGTTGATAGCATATATATCGTCATGTCCCCATTTCATTTAAGACTTCCACCCATACTTGGTAATTTGGTGGATGTATTTTTTAAATTGCTTATTTACGCATAAATGACTTACAAGGTGTAATTTTTATTTCTTAGATTTCAAGCTTAACCCTATAAATCAAAGTTAAATATATTTTCTCTTACCAGCTTGTTTAATTGAAACATCTTATTATTCAAAGTGGAAGAGGTAGGAAATGATTGCCCTATACAAGCTTTGCAAAGTGTTCAAAGACAATCCTGAAATTACCCGAATTATTATCTGCTCAGATTCCTGTATACCTTGCACACTACTACAGAAATTTTATTTTAGAATTTCAATTTTTCGATAAAATTTTTCGGAAAATCAATTCAAAACTTAACAGTCGTTCCCTGTGACATTTGTTTTCTATTACTCAGACCAATTTTGGATTTTCTTTGCTTCTTGCCCTGAGAAGAATGTGGACTGGTGGGCGAAGATGACTGACTGCTCGTAGGAATTATTTTAAGTGCACATTAAAGCATGGATCAAACTAAATTTTTGGTTTATTATAAACGTAATTCAATATAATTTTACCTTCTCAATTTAAGCGGTTTCCAAAAAGAAGTGTGCCCAAATTCAAGCAGAAATATCTTCCTTAATTACTGATATGTAGCAGAAGGTGATTAAGAATTCAACAAAGGGCACAACCATCTTCAAATGGCTCCACAGTAAGAGAGTAGCTCAGAGAATGAGTTCGCCGACATTGCTCTAAAGCCATCACCTTGTGTATAGAGCCCTACAAACGATCAATGAATATAGCCAATTTTACTTGAATGAGTCATTGTTTAAGTAATAATACTAGTTTGTATGCACGTCAACGTTCGCGTCAAGTAACATTGTCACATTGATGAATTAGAATAAGCTATTCGAAATATATAAAAATGCCATATTAATACCCACTTAAACGAAATTAGTGGTACATGAAAGAATTTCCGAGCAGACTTAAAAAGAATAAAATACTTAAAAAAAAGTCTGGAGCTGGGCATGATGAAATCGCCCTGCTAACGAACAATCTCCATGAAACTCAGCACTAGCTGCAAGAAGACACAGGTTATTGTCCATCCTTGTTGATACTTTTATAGCTATTTAACAAAATTGAAGGAAAAACATTGTCAATGTGTACTGATTGGTGTCACATACAATGAAGATTGTTGTGCGGGTATTAGACGGCCAATTGCAAACAAATGAAAATTTGATGACCAGTGCCGATAACAATGCAGCTTCTTAAATCCTTGGGTTTTTATTGCTGTCCTCGATTATCTGCTTGAACGAAAAGTGACAGAACCTAACGTGCATCAGTCATTCTTTGCTAACGATAGAGCCATCACAAACCTAAAAATTCCTGAAATTCTGTATAAAATCCGCGGTTTTAAGAATTCATATGCCTGCGTTGCAGTTTAGTAGATATTTGTTGATGTCTAATTATGAATGGATGCAGTAAAAAAACTACGTTATTGTCATCAGTAAAAGAATAGAATGTCGTTTTCCACACAAGTATTTCATTCGAATTTGAAATTAACATGTCATTGTTATTTTGAATCGAATATCTTTATGTTATGTCTAATATTTCTTCTTTATTTTTTATTATTAAAGTTGGTAATAATTTTCAGCTAATCTCGTCAGAATTAAAAAAACTATCAAATGCATCGCACCAAAAATTACATTGATGTTTGTTTCAATGTGTGCGTATATTCTGGGTTTGATTCTAAATTCAAATCCAGAAGCAAATTTCTCCTCTTTCTAGGAGAAGAACTATCATTTGATTACCAAACGAACACTTTCAGAAGACTTTTGGATTAGGGATTGAGAACGGCCACAGATTACATAATATGTTAGCAATGTTTAGTGGCATTGTGAATACAAGATGTGGTGGATAGTATACTGGCTAAACACATATTAGTGGATAAGTTTTGTATTTTGGAAGAACTTTATCCCAAAAACGTAAAAATTCGGATGTCCTGTAAAGAAATAAATAAATAATAATAATACACATAAATTACTATACACTTTTTATTCAAAGTCAAACACACTTATTTATTTTTATAAAATGGGACATGAGATTGCTTAATTATATCATAAGAATATTTGGACTTAGGTACTACATAAGTTACTTTCTAAGTGTAGAAATACGTTGATAAAATACGTAATCTATAAATACCAGCTATAATGTAGGATGCACACAGCTTAAGAAAAATTTTGAAAAATTCTTCGTGAAAATGTCATATAAAACTGCAAATTTTCTTCCATCTGCACCAACTTATTCGTTATACAATATTCAAATGCATTCAATAATTTGCTGGGCAAATGAAATATGTCATGATTTGCTGTAGTGTGACTCAATCAATTGACTCTTCTCAGAAACACCATTCGAGGATGGAATCGAGAATGGAGCTTTTGCATAGACAGTCGTCTCGATGAGTCTATACGATGTCGGTGCTTCTGTTGTTTGGCTTGACTCAAGTAGAGTGTGATACCAGTCGAGAGTGTTAACACTGGGCCCCTCACCACCTAAATCCGGAGGTAGAATATCCTTGGCAATGCACTCGTGCAACGTCGCCAAATTGGTACCGTGCAATTTAAAGCGTTCTCGAGTCTTGTCCTTCAAAAAAGGTTTTATGACAGCCAAAGCAATATCAACATACCATGGTTGAGCGATAAAGTGGATTGCCTTGAATTTTGCGGGAAAACAGTCCTGAAAAAAAAAATAAGAAAAATAGAAGTTATATTTATATGTAGTTGGAAGTTGTAAAGGTGTGAATTTTATACAGCAAGCAATTTTGAATTTGATTGACGGTAATTTTAAAAATATGTTTCAAATGTCGTTTTCGTTTGGTAATCCAATGCCAATCGAACAAGCAAACATATTTCTTTGACTTTGAAGTGTATTTGTCGTTGTATTTGTGTATATGTATTTCCAACCGCCACACTACCAGATTGATGCCGATAAAGAGGATGGAAGACAAAATATTTCATTATTTCTTTAGTTAAATTTGAAAATAACTTTCGATTACCCGGGAAAAATTAAGAATTATTAAATTCATCAACAACAAACATGCCATATCGATTATGACGTTTATGGTATTTCAATGGGTTAGTTCTTCTGGTTTTGATTTTGAATTCAAAGTGAGAAGCGAATTTCTCTTCTTTCCAGGAGAGGAACTGCCATTTCAATACCAAACGAACAGTTTCATTTTCATAGTATGGATGTCTTCCGGATTACCAAACGAAAACTTACAAAACGTACTCATTTGTTAACTTAACATACGCGGACAGGGCGTCGTACTAAAAAAGTGGTAACAAATTAGCGAAATTGGAAGTGTCACTGGATAACAACATATGAAAAATGATTCCTAAGTTTTAGTTGAATAATTGAGTATTAACCATTTATTAACCATTTATAAGACCGGCCTACGGAGTTTGGGTGCAAGAAAAAGTAGTTGCTTCGTTTCCACCGATCACTAATCTGCCCTAAATCTTCCCCAAATCTCGTGATTTTCATACAAACTTAAATCTGGTATGCATAGGACTAAATAATAAAATAGTAGTCTGAAAAACCCAGACATTGTGTGATGTTTTGACACTTTTCAATAAACAAATTTTACGTGGGTAACGCGACGGTTCAGAGGTTAGAGTCTTGGCTTGTGACCCGGGAGGGACAGTTTTAATCCCCAACGGGAAACAACGACACAAGCCACTCGTTGTAAAAGAGAAACGAAAAACATAACACTGAAGCACTACACCAAAGAGAGAATTTCTGCTTGGAAGTAAAATTGACCAATACCGATTATGAGTGCTCTATGATTTAAAGTTGCTTTCGTATGAAAATAAAGTTAACCAAACGGACCTAATAAAAACAGTCGAATGCAGTTTTACGACGTGGCACATTCTGAACGTGTTTCCATTCATATCATCCAATTTTTTGCGATATAAGGGGGTTAGTTTCGATTTCATAGTGTACAAAGTACGTACACATAAATTCTCTTTTTATACATTTATTATTGAATGTGGATTTTCTTCAAAGAAGACAACAATGAACACTTCAGTTATCGCCCATAGATTAAGTACTTTTGCTTGTCAGAGCATTATAAAGAATAATTTATGATAAGAAATTAACCATCAATTGCTTCTACGCATAATTTTGTAAAACAACTTACTTGCAATCCATCGATCATCAACTTTAGAACCTTTGGCTGCAGCTGCGACGATTGTTTTAAAGTGAAATTGGTCCAATCGACAATCACTACAAATCCCAGAGCTTGGTTTAGTTTCTCTTCCAGCAATTTATCCAATGTCAGCAAGAATGCTCGGTAAACGTCTTCAATAGTGTATTTTGCCGGATCCCAATTGGCTGTATTAAATAAAAGAACCTTTCTTCCGCGACGATCTCTTTCTTTCAAAATGCAAGGATTTCCGTCCCTCAATGCCATCTGTATAGTCTCGTCGAAAATGTTTAGCTTTTGTAGATGAACCTTGTTTCGCTGCTTATACGAATGATAGTTGACAATAAGTTCAAAGGCTTCATTACACCGAAATTTTCTGGCATAAAGAAATCTATTCAAGAAGTCATCATCTGTGCAGCAAGATTTATCCTTCAGAGCAAAGTTCATACTCGCACCAATCATATCCTTGAGCGTTATCAATGCCTTCCGTCTGTCGCGTGGTTCATGCTTATTGAATGACTGCTGTTGTCGACCTATATACGGAAGGGCTGTGTCCAAATATCGTTTGCTCATCTGAAATTCAAAATATTCCGACATTTTGTCTAAAAATTAAGAAAAAAAAAATAAAGTACAAAAATTAGTTACCATTATTTAAAAAAAGTTTTTTTTTTATTAATTTAAATGCGTTGAAACAAAATGAAAAGACTTGTGCTTTGCGTCTTGTTTAAGTCTAAAATGAAAATTTATAAAGTGGTCATATAGGGGAATTAAATCGATAAGATTACAAGTGGGTAGGTACAATCGCAATAGATTAGTTAGTTATCAAGAAGTTAAACAATATGTATCTTTGTAGGTACTGATATGCCGGTTCATAGTAAATTTATGAGCCATTGATGGTTTCGCAAATATTTTCGGAAACGTCATTTTTTTTATACAAATAGTAAAAAGGTCTAAAGATCAATTCATATACGTTAGATTGTTAGTTAGTTTTGTGATTCAATTTATTATCGTCGCTCGTCGTTGAATACCGTATATTTTAAGCTAATATTTGTAGGTATCTATTTTTAGATTTCGAAAGACTGCTGCAAATCTATTGTGGGTGCAATAGCTTAATGGTTAAGAGCGTTGGACCACTGAGCATGGAGTCAATGATTTATATCTCGTCCCGTGCCACCATAAAGCTTTTTATTCACTACCCCAGCTCTTGCGAACGTCTGACAAACACCCAAGGGTACAAAATTTCAAGAGAAGCTTTTCAAAAATAAAATTGCCATTCGGAATTGGCATTAAACTGTATGTCGTGTCAAAAATATATCTTCGCACGCACAATGGTTGAAGAAGCTAGGCTCTAGGACCGTTTGCGCCTAATATTTTTTTATCTAGAAAATGGGACCATAAATCGACCACAAAAATATAAATATAAAAATATTAATATAATTTATTTTTTTAACAACTTTGAGTTTTCATAAATTTCTGCAGATAACTAAATAGACGCATGACCGTTTGCACTTTTCCGGCACAACTTTAAAAACATAAAGTACCCCGGTTATGTATTTATTTTAAATAGTTTCACTCTTAATGTGTAAACAGCGTGCTTTTAGCCTTCAGATAATTAAATTAAAAAAAAGTTATTCCTAGTCTAAATAAACGGTAATTTATATGTAAACAAATATGATTGTATATTTTCCAAAAACATACCAACAAATTACAATTTAATTTAATAAATAAATCCCAAAAGGACATTGTAACGGATAGTACGACATAATGCGAGGCCGACACATTCGCAACTGACTGGAAATCGCATTTATTGCAGGTGTATCTATGTACAAGACTAAAGTACATTATGCTATGTTTACAGATATACGTAGTTAATGTAATCTTTTTTAGGGAAACGCATTTCCCCCTTTTTACGGAAACCATTTGTAGAAAAACTCTATCCTTACTGAGGGTAATTCTATTTGGTTGTTGGTGTCTGTTGTTAGGGCAACGATTTTTTTTCTGGTATGAGAATAACGACATGCAGGTGAACACACACTATATAAAACACATGGTGGTGAATGCAAAGAAAACGCACCCCCAACAGCCGACAAATCAATCATTAGTAAGTAACAATTATTTGGAAGCATTAAATGGTCTAATTACATACTCATATTTCAGTTGGGTGAGAGACTACAAGCTGACTTATATTTGTATCCTGTTTGCTGTTATTTCAAGGACACCTATGTTTTGAAACGCAAAACTTACTTGTTTCAGTGGTTGACCTCGGGCGTAGAGTGAAAGCAAATATAAAAAAATTTCGAAGGAAAAAAATCTTGGGATGGAACTTTCATCTGAATTAATATTGCTTGGAACATACTTCGTTTCTTTTATTCGACATAATTATAATCAGGATTACAGAAATCATAACCTTTCCACTTTACTGTATACACAACGCACAGAATTTCTAAGGCCTGCCTCTATTTCGCGCTTGTATAGAAGCTTGAGGGGGTTCATAGGGTCCTTCCGTTTAACATTAAATGACGTGAAGGATTCTTCAGATCCTGGAACTTCTAATAAACGGAGGGCATAACTACTTTTTAACCCATAACTTCAGAATAATTATAGTTAGAAGAACCGCTTTGCATATTTTGGAGTCCTATTTAAAAGCGAAGTTAATGTTAAAACTACTTCAGTGAACGACTGGAAACTTTACGGATCGAAACAAAAAAAACTGTAAGATGCTTATTCAGAAATCGAAGATAGAAATTTTTGTTTACCAAGTAATTGGGTTCAATTACTTAGTAACCATATTTCTAGCTTGGCACTAGCCGCCTACAACCCATCTCCCTGGCGAATGGTTAAACTGGTATTCATACCTACTAACTGGTTCATTGAGCTGCATGTGCAAAAAGTGCCTTTAGGGTTTCTCGATTTACGCGATGGGCATTTTTAGTGATATAAGGCTTGCATTTGAGAATGAATCCGAGCAATGTTGAAGAGCAGAACGATGGTTGCAGGTGCATATGATATATAATGGCCAAGGTAAAAATTTAGGCTGTCCACAAAGACATTCTATCCCTGCTGTTATGGTGCATGGTAGTTGACTTTCTGCTACCCACACTTAACGTTTTTGACCACACTTCTAGGCGCAGGCTTATGCTGAGAAGGAGCAGTGATAACATGTGGAATGTGTCAATGTAATGCCTTTCCTCTCGTTAGACATAGTTATAAGCTCAGATCTATGCTATCCTAATGCAATATATTGTATTGAACAAGTGGAGGCATCGAAGTATATGTGTCTGTAGTGGAAGCCAAACCTTAGGACTGAACTCCTTAACCACAAATGTGCTAAGCTTTAGCTATAGAACTATCTGCGACGTTTGTTGAGGAGGCGAAGATAACGAGACACGGGTAAGAGTAAAGCATCTGTCTGAAAGTACAATATAGGGATTCCTACAGGGATTCCATATCTAAGTGCTTTAACAGATGTATAAAGCTGAAATTACTTCCTGTGATTTTATAAGCCCAGCCCCAATAGTAATGGATCACATAATAAAAAATTTTAGTTTGATGTTTTCCAGTTTTAATTTTGCAACGCAATGTCCACTGCAATAAAATTCGCCGCCTTTAGTCGGTAAACTTATGGAATTTGCAAAGTTCTGACCTTAATTCTTCTGCTGGCATATAAAATCGCAAAAAGTTTTTAAAATGTAAACCCAACTGATTGATGACCCACCAACAAAATACTTTCCTCAGTTTAAAGCATTGCTTATCAATTTTTGTAGACTTCAGCATTTCTGATAACACCAGCATAACTAATTCCAAAGCAAACATTCATACAAACATACATACATTTGTTAAAATTCTTTCGACGGCTTCCACTGAAGTTGTTATCTTTTGGGTGTATCATCCAGTTTGCAAATAAGCGAAAGAAACAAGAAAACGTGCAGGTAAAGTGTTCTACCTTTCTACTCCAACCAAATCCACATTGAGCAAGCAGATGTGAAATAATCAAGTTCACCCCTTGTTACAACTTCACAGAGTTCAATGCACTGACCTGTGTTTTAAGACAAGTGCCTTTGTCAGTGCGGGTAAAGGAACCTGTTTACATAAGGTACTAGGCAGAGTTAACTTTAAATTCACTATATTGTTAATATTATTACCGAAACTAAAATATGTTTTTTTTAATAGGAATACATAAAATAATACGTATTGGAAATGAAAACCGCAAAACAATGATTAAATTTCCGTAATGCCTTGGATTTGTGGGTGAAGCGTGCATGATAAACTGACAGGCAGCGGCCGCATGTTGATGTTTGGAGACCCACATTGTTCTGATATTTATTTTAAATTATTTATGCAAATGAGCTTATGTTGAACCATCGAATGGAGGAAGAAGGTAATTTTAATTCAATTTCTGATCAATGAGGTTGAGGTATACTTTTAACGCGACAATAAAAGTTTAATTGCAGTAATTTCGGTTAAACATATAAGTTGTGACGAAGAAGTGTTGCATTGACATGATATCCCGATGATTTGGTAATGAAAAGAGGGAGAAACATATCTGATAGAAGCTTGTACCGTTTGACGAAAGTGCCTCAGTGTTACCAATATTTTTAGGGCTCCCTGATATTACGCCGAGTTATGAATTTAATCGAAACGGAAATATTAAAATGGAAAGAAAGCCCAGAAAGTTGTTGAATTTTTTACTAGGAAAAATCGCCCAAATATTTTGGCACAAATGTCACGAATTTTGGCAGTTCCCGAAAGGTATATACATACTTCCGATTTTCTTTAAATTAAGTACTGTGCTGTAAAGTCATTTTTACAGCCTTTTCAACTAGAAAACTGAAATCGACTCAGTACTGTCTCCAATACAATGATATTAAAAAACGAAGTTGCGTGAGCGGTACTTAGAGCGTGCGGGAAGAGAGTTTGAATCTCTTAATCCCACGAAGCGGTCCGTCATAATATAACGTTGCAGATGTAAACAGAATTTAAATTCAAAACTAATTGTATCACATAATATGTTATATTATGCTAAAAAAGGTATTACACATTTGGTAGATCTTCAAACGGATCTTTAAAATGGGTTTTAAAATACGGTAAAACAATGAAACCAATGATATCAAATATCACCATTTTTAAAAACAGACTTTTTCCCAAAAATTACAAAACTCAAATCGATTATATATTTCAAACTATGTACCTATTTACCAGATTTTAATGTATTTCACTTCAATACCATTAATTTGAGGTATTATTGGTGCACACACATGAAGTATTTTTAAAGTTATTCGAATATTCAAACCTTTCAAAGAAAAGAAAAAAAAGCGCCAGATATTTTACGACTCATTGTAGTGGTTTTGGGTAGCCTGTTATCGTGGGAATAGGGGATTTCAACTATCTTTCCACAGGCAGGCGCTAAATTTGGAAATTATGCCAAAAAGAGATTTTTCTAGCGTATTTTTTTCCTAAAATTTGGCGTAATTTCCTGGCATTCTGCCGAATTTTCCTTTTTAATTTCTGGCATTTTTCAAAAACATTACGCCGCAATAATTTTGGTCTTTTGTCCAAAAAACTTTTTGGCGTAATTTCCTTTAGGGTAATTTCAGGGAGCCCATTTTTGATGCACATATGGGCCAATATTTAAAAAGAGTGTTTGTTATTTAATACGCTTTGGGCATAAAAAAAAGAAAATTGTAATATTTTTAAGTGCATGAAATATGGTAGCATTCCGAGCGGCCAACATTTTATCAGAACGCTATCTAGTTAAATAACCCATTCAACCGTTGTTGTGGCAACAGAGATATTCGTAGACGTAGGTATCTTGGCTTTAATAGGTATGTTCACAGATGTAATGCTAAATAGGCAAATTGTCACACTGTGCGACTGACCTACCATTGTGTGCGAAGATATTTTGACATAAATAGAAGGGACCTACAGTTTAATGACGATTTCCAAAGCCAACTTATTTTTGACTAGTCTCTCATGGTTTGAACCCTCCAACCCCACCCCTGAGTCGTAGTCCAACCCCATTTCGAGGTGCAAAAAGAAACATTGATACATACCTATAATAAAGGAACAAATCACAAATGTTTCCCTTAAACCTAATTGATCAACGAATTACTTATTATTTTGAGTTTATTAAGTAGGCGCGAAATTAAACTCAGTCGAGGAGGTTAATGAACAATAAATGCAGGCCACGGAAAAAAAAGCCTCCGCATCACGCATATTAAACATCAGCATTGCTAAGTCTTAATGACGGATTAGTGCGAAACCTGGAGACCTGCTAATGTGTTTTGAAATCGAACCATGGTTATAGTAAGAAAATCATGCATATTACTTCTTTTTCAATTTTTATATTAAGCACTTTTTATTATCGGGCCATGAAGTTTTCTATTTATAAAGGAAATAAACACACAGGTGCATTTATTCAACTGTAAACAAATGCCTCTCTCTCTGTCTTTCAAATAAATATTTAATTTTATTGTTAATTCGAAAAGTTCAATGTTTAATATCAGACTAAGCAATAACTAACTAACACTTATCCCATTGTTACATTTGAGTAGTATAAATTGCAGTTAAATTCAAGAGCATTAAATATGAACTAAATTTTCATTATTTATTATTTAAATTCACTCTACTTCGAAACGAAAGTTATTTTTTTTGATATTGCGCCTTCTCTGACTCATTTAGGTACGTATTTGCATACATATTTGCAATTGAAATAAAATAAAGTGAAAAGCGGTCAACCGATGACATGGATATACCTATATGTGTATAAAGCATTCGATATACGAATCCAATTGAGATTCAATCTTTTAACTTAAATAGGGGGCATTACTAATGGATGTACCCAAATGAATACAAATAGATAAACGTAAAAAATGCAAAGCATACGAGTACATCTAAGGGTATTGAAAGAAAATGTGGTTCATCTTGTTGAGAGAACCACAATAACGATTTCCTGGTATTACAAAGCTAAATACAAAATATATAAATATAAAATTATAATAAAATATTTTCTTGTGAAAAATAAAATCGTATCAAAAACAAGTGATATAGTTAAGTTTAGAGCGTCCGCATAAGGACCAGTAGTCTCGTATAAGTATCCTGTTAATTTGAAGTTGTCACATTAGTTTGCTTTTAACTATGAAAGATCAGACATCTCATATCTACTACTGTCCAAGGATTGATTTGATTGATGCATTTACGGTGAAAACACAAATCCACTTCCGAAATTTTACTCCTGGCTTCACACTGCAATTAAAAGTAGAGAATATTAAAATATGAATATACAACTAATCCCCGTTAAGCAGGTGAAACCTACAACCAAGACGCATCTTTCTTCACCAGCGGCTATGGTGATTCATCTGAATTTGAATCCGTTTCATAGATTGGCAATCAACTTACATATCGCAACAGCTGCGGACTGCAGGCTGATGTTAGCACCGATTCTATGATAAATTACCTAATGACTTATGGCTGTGGCATCACAAATCGTTGAACCAAAAGCGGCTAGAAAAAACCCGCTCTTATATGTTGTACACTAAAGCCAATCGATCTGAAGATTCGCGATCACGAGAGACCGCAAACTGTGCGGCACCATGAGATTTCGCACCAGATTTGTGGTTTCCGTTCTAAAGAAATATGTACAGACGAATCAAGCGCAATAAAAAGATACATTTGTGGTATTGATGCACATATGCGCCATGTGGAATGTATTATGTCAACCTACTCTCAACACAAAATGCTTTTAAACCGCCTTGAAAAATCTAGAAACAAACAACGCGTCGCAAAAACTGCCGGTCGTGGGGCATATAGTTAAGGCTGATGGAGACAAAATTCGATCAGCAAGATATTTACGGCCAGCAATCGATAAATGTAATTCTGTTGCGATTGCAATGGAGTACGAGACGAGTACCATACCTAACAATCCATAGCAAGTTGCGTTCTGGACGTGCGATTTTGTGTCATTTTTCTTCTCCGTGCATGTTCCATTGAACTTGATTTGTTCGTCTGCCATCCGGTAATATGCGCTATTTTAATGGTCAGCCTTAGCCGTCAGTTTGAGTGCTGTTTTTAGTCTTTGAATTGCTTGTTTCTTATGGGAGTCCATTAAACGACGACGTAGGAGCTGTAATATTTTAACCGGTTGGTTTACTGTAGGCGTCTCTCAAAGACATTAATGTATCTTTTTTTCGAAAAAAAAGAAAAGAAATAAAAAAACTATAACCAGGCACAGGCACACTGTTTCTGCATTGCATTATCCATAACCACCCACTTTTACGGTTAGTAAAGTGGTTATATTTTATGCGTTTGCTTGTTTTACCAAAGGGTATTGACTGATAAAAAACGGAATAATTTTTTGATTCGTAGACGTGACTCTTGTTTAGACACATACTATGTAGGTACTTATATGGCTGCATGCAGTTCCTAGGACTGGTAACTTTGTATGGACTGTTTTGACTAACTAAATGCAATAAAATGTATTCAATTTAGTGTGACAGTTACTTGACAGCGCTATAGTTTAGATTTCTTTTTTTTTTTAGTTTAGGACGTACAATACAAAGACTGAGTGCCAATCGCAAGATTAGTTATTCCAACTGGTACAAAGAAAAAATGAATAAGCATCAATAACTTTGTTCCAGATAAATATGAAATAAATGGTGTGTCAAAAGATGTCGTGCCATGAGGCCAAATATTAATTAGCTTTTGAACAGCTTGAGGAAGCAAATACAAATATTTCGCCTGTTGTCGTTTTAGCAAAGCGAAATAAGGCTACAGTCACTTCCAATAATGTAGTTTGGAACACATAAGCCCGGTGACTATGTGACATTTTGAATATACTTGATTTTAGCCTCAATTTGTTTATTATGACGTAACCACACTCTAACTTCTTTCTTGTTGCAGTTAGACTCAGAGTTTAGTTTTCAAATGAAAAAAAGTAAGACACCGCCCAGAAGAACAGATTTGATTTTGAAAGCATAAGTTTACCTTTGGTAGCCAACGTAAACAGAGATCTTCTGAGTTGAAATTGCTCCATCAAAGTGGTAGACGTGGCTGTTGGCAAATAGCTACAGAATATTAAAGTCGAGTACAAGCAAGTTTAAAAAAAAAATCAAACAACTGGCAGCTTGCTTTAAATGGGGATGAGAACCAAGTCACCGATTCGCAATAAAAGATGATTTTAAGACCGATTTTCAGCAAAGGCCACCTTGAGATAGTGATAGGACAAGAAAAGAACCAACGCTACGACAATGAAGAACCTTTCTCGCCAGCATAGAAGATGCGAAACAGACTGGTCCATTTCGATTCTTTTAACACTACTTCTATATAGTTGTATAGACTTATTGGCACCTGATTATTATTTTAGAGAGGACTTATAAAAAGGGCTTTAAAAGTTTCAATGACTTCAGTACTAATCAGAATCAATTATTACTTGACTTTAACACGAATCGAAATTTTGCGAAGCTGTTTTCTTTTTAAAAGAAGTCTGTAGGACTGAAGTAATTAACCCTAAATATTCCGCAGTTTGAGTGAATTTATTAAACTAAAGTACTGACTTAGAAAAATCTTCCTTTCTAGTATTTAAAAGAATTAAATAGTTAAGTAATTGTAAAACAATTACAAACTTCTTGTTAATTAATATTAAGACTACGAAAAACGAATTCTTGTGTGTCAAATTTGTTCAACTGAGCCCACACGCATTGCATAAAATGTTTGTATTGAATGCCAGTTAATAGTATTAACAGTTACGTAATTTAATTCCATCCTCAATCATTTTTCTTTTTTAACCTTCAAAAATAAGTAAATGTAAATGATGAATTACTTTCTACATATGTGTATGAACTTTTTTATATACGTTTTTAATTAATTTTTCCACAGCATGGTGTACTACATAAAGTGTACTTAGACAAAAAAAAACAAAGCTAAATAGACAAATCATTGTCAGTGCTGATAAAAAATGAATCATAATTGTTCGCATTTCCAATGCGATTGGAAATGACAGTAAATAACTCGTTGTGAAATTAGTTAACAAACATTTTGTAAAATTTGACAATTAAAGCTTTGAGTGACAGCTTGAGAAGCAGTTTTATTACCATGATGATACACTTAAACAGTCAGTTGATGTCACAGTTTAATATTCAGGAAAAGCGAACTTATGACCGCTAAAACAGCACCCAGACAGGTTGTAAAGTAAGTGTTGCTTCTAATGTCAAATTGTTTCAACTTATTTGTTTCTCTGAAGCGGATACCAATGATCACTTTACCTATATCTACATATATAAATATTTTTAAATAAACTGATTATTGACATATGATGTTGATCATTTCTCTGGCGAGTGGGACAAGAAAATTGTAGAGGCGGATAACTCGACAATTGTCGCATGGAAGCAGGTTATTCATTTCTGGAATGACTATAGAAATGAGTAGGATCTGTTACAGTGCAGTCATGCGAATTTAAACCCGGGTCGAATGAGACATCAGAAGACTGGAATCATTAGTGTGACAAAATTGTTTTACTTTTTATTTATGCTACAATAGTTTATTTATATTTAGATGTATTTTTTTTTAAGGGTTCTGAGGTTAAGAGTTAACCTAAGATAAAAGAAATTATCTCTGGTCCCCGCTTCCCAAAGATTTTTCAGACAGAAGTTATCGTCAGGAAGGCTGTTGAATTTATTAAAATCCAAAAAAAAAATGCTATCTTCGTTAATAGTCAGGTCGCGATTCAACCGTGACTACATCCAAGCTTATCGAGGATTGCAGGGGGACGCCTGCTCGGGCGAGTCGCCGCGCCGGTTCAACATCACTCCCATGTGGGGTCCGGGCCATAGGAAAATAGAGGGAAATGAGAGGGCCGATGAGGTGGCCAGACGTGGCTCCGGCGAAGGATTCATTTTTATGAAGCAATAACTTTGCCTACCTATGGTCCCAATTATAAGCCACCAGACAAGCGATAAAAACAATATATATAATAAAAACAATATTATTTAACTTTCTATAAAGTATAGTAAAGAGAATGTTGTTGCAATCGTGCGGAAATTTCAAACTCAAATTGAGTATAAGGTATGATATTACGACTATAGAGAAGTCCAAACAAGTGAATCTGTCAATGCCATCGGTCTGTCTGTCGGTCTGTCCAGAATACGTATGGCGTTCGTGATTAGAGTTTTTGCTCGCACCGTATTTTTTTTTGTTTTCTTTTATAATTTTAAATAACGGTACATGTCATGAATTTAAAAAAAAAAATAATCAATAATATCCATAAATACGGTTCTTGGTCAGTTCTTGTATTTTTAGACAATAAAGGTCTAAATTGTACAAAATAAAAAAACAAAACAAAACTATAAATTATTTTGTCAAAATTGCAGCAATGAAACAATGAGTTCGATTTTTAATTATATTAAGTGTCTTTGTTAGGATTATAAGAATGTGAAATGATTTGAAGATTAGTGGAGCCGCAGGATATAATAACAACACGAAAATGGTCTCATTTACGTAATGAATGCGTAAAGTTGACCATTAATTTTTCTCTGTTTACTTTTTTCGCATCACTCTAACTGGTGCCTACATTATTATTCGGATTCATTGAATCACCAAAACAAATTGGTATAACGTAATAGAACAACTTTGATTTAATTATGGCCTTAGAATGTTGTTAGAATAATTATTATCTTTAGCCATCGGTAGCTACTGCCACAAAATCTTACTCCTATAAAAAAACAAATGTAGGTAATCCATTTTATGGAGTTACCTGTGTTTGTTGACAGTTGTTAACAATGTTTATGATTTCTTTATAGCGGTCGTAATCGTCATTAGTCACATTGTAAACATAAAAACTAATGTCTTTGTCTAGCCCCAGTAAGACTCTTATTTACATTTGTTTTGTTTTTCCTGTATCTACATCAAATCAAGTCTTCCCTGACTTATTAATTTTTGTATGTCATACTTAAAGCCGGAAATCCTCTCTCTTCCATTACCTCTTGCTCCGTGGAAGTAGTATTTCCATTTCCAATCGAAAAGCGATCGTGCCCGAAGAACCCATTTGGTTCGGTTGTCGA
This sequence comes from Ferdinandea cuprea, assembly GCA_963576555.1. Lineage (NCBI taxonomy): Eukaryota > Metazoa > Arthropoda > Insecta > Diptera > Syrphidae > Ferdinandea > Ferdinandea cuprea. The sequence goes on from OY754958.1 coordinate 31,374,257, forward strand.
TACATGCGATTTATTGTACATATTTTTAAGACGGGAAGTTGACCATTAACTCAAATGCAATACGGTTCTTAACACAGGAACTCTCATTATGTACGCGCATACAATTTCAATAAATTATTTAACATAACAAAAAAGAGAAAAGAAAAGTCTGAAAGTGAATTACCAACCAGAGACAATAGAATGTAGACAGTAGTGCTAAATTTGGCATTGGGCAGGATGTACGTATGTGTGTACATACATGTATATTTTTTCGTAGACCTAAAAAGGAAGTATATTGCTACTGTGATGATGATGAGTAATGGGCTTTTATGTCCTTATAAGTCTGCTAATTGTCAAAAAATGTTTATTGCAGAGACGTTCAAAATAATTATCTTTTGTTGTCAACCGTTTGATAGATAATAAAACATCAGAGGTGGTCCAGTCCAAGGCGAACGTGTTACAATTTAATGGGGTGAATCGCTTTACGTAGGTAATATTCGTAATTTTCGTTTTTAAGTAGTGTTAAACAGTTAAAGTGCGGTGCCATAATGAAAGTAGGTCTATGTGCAAACGATTGCTAAATCAAGAGGTTAATGAAGTATGTAACTACAACTATACATTGCAAATATGCATATTACTTTCATAATAATGACTTTTATGGCCTTCCATTATGAGACAACAGATTTACCAATAAGCCTAATTTATGTTTTTGATTTTAAATTTATCGTAGATACGTTTGAGCGTTTTATATGGCTGAAACTATGGAATCAATTGCGAAAGGCGAGGAGTGCCTGATTGTTCTTAATTTAATTCACAAATACATGGATACTTTGGTTCAAAACTAAAGTAAAAGGATGGAAGATAAATGAAGATAGAAGTAAATGTTAAGTATGATATTGACACTTGAATAAATTAGTTAAAAATAAATCCTTATGCTGTTTCTTTTGGGCGTACAATATCGAAATTCAAACCCAAGATAAGAACTTATTTTACTCCCTCTAATGCCCAAAACACATGTTATAAAATTCTGGATGCAGTAAGGCGCGCAGTACAGCAAGCAAATAGTTCAGATTTATAGTATTTTGCTTTTGTTTTGTGGTAGCATTATCGGTTGCACTGGATTTAGAAATTGAGACAACTTGCAGTACTGCGACGCATGCTCAATTTACTTGTGTTCCTTCCTGTTTAAACGTGTTGTTTTATTTCTATTGCACAATTCTGCACATGTATTTCGGGTATAAGGCTGCACGATAAAGCGAAGGGGGTTCATGCTAAAAATGCGAAAGTGAGAGAGATGGGACAAGAAGAGGACACAGAAAGTTGAACCTTTCATTACACAACATGGAGTATATTTTCATCGATTTTAAAGCATTCATCGTCAGGATCTTGTCATGGCTATGGCGGATTTCGGTATTTCGGCAGAACTGATGTAACTGTGTCGCGTGAAGCTAGCTGCCGCATATATGAACTTTTCCAAACATTTTCAATCTTTTTCTTGAGAAGGTTAGTGCCCAGAGCAGGTGTCAACAAAGAAGGCACTATCTTCAATAGATCCTTCCAGCTACTGCGATATGCGAACGCTTCCAACGTCCCGTGATATAAGCTTGCGTCGCTATAGCAAACTCGAAGTTAGTTGGTTTTGAAGTGAATGAGGACAAAACTTAATATACCCATTCTCCGCTGTTTCTTTGGTTTGGTGAATCAAAAAACATACACGTGTTGAGTTAAAAATCGCGAAAAAGTGGCAAGTCTAAAAACCCCGGAATAACACAAATACTAAAGCAGTATTTGATTCACCTCAGTAATTTATCCGAAACTGGAAGGGATGCAGACCAATTTTTTGTTTCTGTCGAAGCAGCAAACGACTCTTTCGAAGAAGGAGGGATGCAATAAAAATGAGAATATTACGAACTGTCATTTCTGACTTGTGAAGGAGTGAGATAATAATATTTTTAATTCAAAAATTAAAAACAAACAAGCTGCCAAGAAATCTAAGAGCGCACAATAAAAAACCTTAGTGAAATAACTTTTACAAGTTCTAGTAAAACCATCAACTGCAAAAAACACAGATTTTTTAACACAAATTATTAAATAAAAAAACCATTTCATTTTGGGATTATTTCTCTGAAAATATTTCTTTTCTCTCATTTTAAGGTAAATTAATCTTGAAATCAAAATAACTTAAAAAAAACTAATTAAAGAAGAACTTAACTTAAAGTCAGAAACACAGATAAGACTTTTTTTTCAGTTTTTGCTATTGAAACGACTACAATCCATTCGATTTTGAATTGAAATATTGCAACTATTGCTAGTTAATTTATTTGATAAATTATATTGCTATGAAATTATATAGAGGAACTCCGCCTCAAGCAGCAAAGTGAGCGAATATTTGATTTTAAAATCCAAATGAGAATTTGTTTTTGTTGGGGAAAACCTAATTTGAAATATAGAAGCAAAAATAAATATTACATATTTCAATATTGTTGTGGTACATCAATCTAATGCAATTAAACCAAACCAGTTCCGAAAGGAAACCAATTATCCATTCTACTTGTTCCAATTAAAGTCTCGTTATGCGGTGACTCGTCTTAATCTATTTCCGCAAATCCTAATAAAGTAGTTATGACGTCTCTTAAAATTAAGAAGACATTTTTATTTTACGCTTCTAGACATACTTCAATAATATTTATACGTAGGTTCAGTTTTAAGTATAATAAACACCAGAAAAACTGCACTCGGTCTCAAACCATAAACAGCAAATATGTACATAAATGTTTAAAGAAACCTACGCATCATCAAATGCTGGTTGCTGACCTCATTTACCAGTTTAAATAAAAGTAGATACACTTTAGGTACACGATCTTGTCTGTGGTGCTGCAAATACTCATTAAAATGAAAACCTACGCGAACTTTTTATTTTAACATGCGAGTTTAAAAACCAAAAATGTTTATATTTTCTTTTTTCCAAGCGTAATATAGGTAGTCCTTGAATTATGAAATAAAAATCCTTTCTCTTTGTAGTTTCAATGATTATGGGCATGATAGTATAAAGCGCAAAAAATTTAAAGAAATAAACCAAAACAAAAAGGCTTTGTAAATATCCAACAAGAAGTTCCTGCCCAATTAAAAAAAATCATTGAATTACTAAGCAAGATATAAAGATACAGCAAATAACAATGAATTCAGTCACCTTTATTTAAATAAACCATCGTTCTTTTTTACATTTCGGTTGGAGGTGTCCGCAACCCTATAATATCGAGGAAGCCATGGAACTTCCTTTTTACATATCTTTTGACTTTACTTTTCGATGTACAAACTTGTTTTAGTTTGTAGCGTTGTTTGGCTTTGATTGTTTTTTAATTTATATGACTTACATATTGCGAATTGCGACATTGTTAAGAAAAAAAAAATGACTTCGTTCATTTTGCGGTACTACAAAGAAAGGAACCTACTACCAAGAAAACGGCAATGTTAAGTTAAAGATATATTTATGTATATGCTTTTTACAAGAGCTCCAGAACAATGAAATATGCTAATTCAGGGTCCGTGCTTAATACAAACATATGTTACAATGACCAGTAGGTAATGCGGAAGGTGATATTCTGGCAAGAAACAAAAATTGGCAGGAATAATAAATTGCAGATATTTTCTTAAGTTAAAAAAGGGCTTTTGCGAAAGACAGTTGACACCACGTAGTCCGTTACGATTTAGGTCCAAACGAGACCTGTAATTTATTTATTGTTCAAAGGTCATAATCATAACCCAATGATCTGATCTACCTACCTGTCATATTTTAAGAACCATTTCTTTTAATCCATATTTTTTTTTTTAATTTTTTCATTTATTGAATCTTGCATTGTTTCCAACTTTATGCACTGTCAGAAATGTGAGTGAGGCCCTAAGGTCTCTTGCGGCACGCTTTAACAACATTGCTAAACAGTGGGAATTTCGATGTGCAATACATCAACTGGGAAGTTAGTAGACGCAAATTTGTGAAGCAACTTTGAAAGAATGACATGCTTGCTGATAAATAACCCAACATTGCAGATGTTTTCCAAAGTGTGAAAGATGAAAATGAGAGTGTTTCGACATAAATCGATTTATTTCACCCTCTTCATATCATAATGATATGAGAGTTTTCGCGTATATATCCAAAACCTTCATCGTAAACAGAGGATATCCCATCCAGTTTTCGAAACCTCCTGTTTCTTTTAGTTTTTGTTAGTAAATTTAGTTAAAATCGCAAGTTTGTCGAGGCAGACTGTGTTATAAGTCTACTGCGAGTAACCTTAAAGTCAACTCTCCGATTAGCTAAACGATGATTACGTGACTTAATTGAACTTATAGACATTGTAAGCTTACAGAGCATTTGAAACTTCATGGCACTGCTTGTTAGTTCCCAATAAAACCCATGCGGTATTCGGTGTAAATTCTTCAACGAAGTTTCGAGGTGCGGTGTGTTTAATAATAGTGTAATCAGTCGTTTTGTTGATATTTCCTGGCTGCCGATTAAAATATTGAACAGTGTTTTACTTTTTTAAAATAGACCAACATATTGCCCAACTTTAGTAACAATTCTTTGCTAAAAATAAAAATTAACCTGGTAATACATAGTTATCTGTGTAAACAGATTTGTATGCTATTCTTGTGGTTTAGTGGTTTATGCTGGCAACGGAAAAATTATTTAAAAGCTGATTTTACATCCAAATTGAAACAAAACAAAAATAACAGTCACAATATATGTATTACGAATGTAAACAAGGGTGAAACAATGTTAGCCCTAGTTTTAAATAAAAATCAAGAAACTGTCTAATATTCAAAGCTACTCACTGTATGCTCTTTGATCATTGGCTACCACTTATAAAATGTAGGTAATGAAATTAGTATGAGTCACATGTCATGTTCGTATGACTCCATTGTTTAAGATTTTTTTTCTCTATATCTGTGTTTTGTTTTGAACACCCAGTTGGGCAAAGTCTCATCAGAAATCTTCAGCAATATGGTTTACTCTTGCAATGATGCAATCCGTAGTTGAACGTACATAATGTTCTCCACATTCAACTTCGAAGATTCAAAATTTTACACTTCGTTGAGTGTACTCGTAATTATCTGACCACGAACAAAGAAATACTAACATATAAACATGATAACAACGAAAAATAGAAGGAAATGCCCCCACCACTTTAGCCGGTCCAAGTTAGCCAAGCATAAAGACTAGTTAAGTCTGGTATTATGATAGCATCAACTTTTCAATGTTAGTACAAAAGTGAAATATGTAATAAAAAAAAAAACAAGTTACAAATGAAAAATGCTACAGTCGAAGTACAAACTGTGATAAGTGCTTTATGGGCAATTAACTTTAAGGTTCTGTATATTGTAAAAGTATTTACATGAGTGATGAGTGTGCGCTTTGAGCAAGCGGACTCAGGCGCAGGAGTGCCTTAAGTTAGCTGTCACTTGGTTATGGTGCCGTAAATAAAAAGGGAGCATCGTTCCGAAAATACGTATGTAGTTGGATTTTCTTTTCTTTGAAGTCATTACAAATCGAATTTTGCTTGCAGCAGAAATGCATAGTACCGTGAAAAGTTCTTGCTATTTGTAAAAAACATAATGCATTTAATAATGTCTCGTTCATTTCAAGCATAACACAAACAATAGCAATGAAGGGTTAGAGTAGAGCATGTGCAAGTTTGAGAAAACATTAATTTTAATACAACTTTCTTTAATATAAGAGCGTTGTCAATAGTCTGTGGTATTTAGCAGCGTGCCCGTAACGATTTGATGTAATTTTGCACGTTGGACACATTTAACCTAATTTTCCAAAATATAAAAACGGATCAAAATCGTTATAGATTTTTTTGAGAAAACGAATTTAAACGAAAAATCGAAGTACGCTGATTTGTTCAATTTAACATCATAAAAAGATAGTCAATCCCTTTATTACTTTTTGAGATATTGGCAATTTTAAAAATTACCGTTCTTCGGTTGTTTTTCAAAAACTTAGTATGCATTCTTTTGGCCCCAAAATCAAGTACATACTATAATGAAAATGATACGCATGTTCGATGATAAAGTCAAAATTGAATTTGCAAATCATAAGTATATTTTGCTGAGTTCCTAACATACCTACAGAAAGTTATTTCATTTTTACAAGTTTTAGAATACAAATTTAAGTGTGTTATATTTAAATAACAATGTATATTAATATATATTAATATCAATGTTTTTAACTTTCTCGTATACATTAGTATACTAAAGAGAAAGTTATTGCGATCGTGCGGAAATTTCGAACTCAAACTCAAAAAGTGGGTCCGCCAATGCCGTTCGTCGGTCTGTCGGTCTGTCGGTCTGTCTGTCTCTCTGTCTGTCTGTCTGTCCGGGCGCCGTATGGCGAAACGGTTCGACGGATTTGCTTCAAAGTTCGTATATAAGGTTCTTAGGGCTACATCTCGGAGCATCTTTTTATTTTTTGCTTTATCTTTTGAAATAACAGTACCCGCAATACAATTTTTTTTGTGAAAATCACTTATCACTATTTTTCTCAAAAGTGGTTCCAAGGATTTCGGTCTTTTTTTGTACTAACGATATTTGGGATGGGGTGAAAAATTCTGCATACTCAGTTTTTGGAAAAAAAAAAAAACCGATTAACGGTAATTTTTAAAACCGGCAATATCTCAAAAACTAACGAAGGGTTTTTTTTATACTCTAAGGTCGAACAAATTTTACTTTGATTTTTGAAATAATTTTTTTAAAATTTTTTTTTCATATAACGATTTTTTTAAATTTAAATTAAATTCGTTTTCTCAAAAATGGCTCTAACGATTTGATAATTTTTGTATTTCGAACATTTATGTTAAAAGTGTCCAATGTGCGAAATTACATCAAAATCGTACGTGCCGTTTTTGAGAAAATCAAATTTTTTAAAACCTAAAATGATTTAAATAAATTTCCACCATTAATTTTCGATTAAACGCATCTCATGTACCGATAAGGTTTCGTATGACGCAGTCGTGCACTTTATTCATTAATAAAACTGCTGGTACAAAACTGCTACTGGTACAAAACTGTTTTCCAATAAAAACAATTCTAACGCCACCGCTCAAAAATGACTTTTTAATGTTTACTTAAGTAGGAGTGACGTATGTGTGGCACCCGAACATCTAAGGTCACAGGTTTTAACCATTCTCTCAGAAACCATCTAAGAATAAGGGTAGGCCAGCTAGTATCTGCAGTTTTGTTTCCAAAATGCTTAGTAGACATACGAATGAGAGCTGATTGGTATATAACATTATATATAGAATCTACCTTCAGATAGTAGTTTTTGTCGATTTACTTTTTATTTTTTTATCGTGTGATAACAATTTGTCCTTAATGATTTATTATGTTAATGTTCATACTTCGATGTGTGACAACAGAAAAAGCTTACTCACTGTAGCTCTAAATGAAATTCAAACTATGCCACTCATTTTGGTGTAGACTTGGTTACCACTACACAATGCTGATTTGATTAATAATTAAATGTCAAGCTTATGCTTTCATATTGAAACAGAAAAGAGAATAGAGTGAATTGGATAAAATAGTTGGTTCAAATTAGAGTTGTTAATGATAGCGCAATCGTTTGTTTTATTATTTGTGCTGAACGTCGTGGTACCGTAGTAATTACTATTGAATTCGGTGGAAAATATTTACAAGCATGAGCAGAAAACTGAAATTAAGTATTATTACTGGCTAAGTGTTGAAATTTAAGGTCAAGGAAGAGCCAGAGGTGAAACAAGCTAATTGTATTTAAGGGTGATTTCATGTAATTATGCCACTAAATTGGCGGTGCTTTGCGTTCAAATCAAATCAAGTGGGCTTCAGTTTCGTCAGCTTAAGTAGTTATACTAATGTCTAAGACTTTGCGCATGATTTGATTGTAATAAGCGGAAGGTAGGTTCATATTTTGTTGTCGTTAGATGCATGGATTTAAAAAAAGGGTGACCATATATGAATTTAAATTTTCTCATAAATTCAAATGTGTTTAGTTTATAATGTGTCAATAGACTAACAGTAAGACAAATAAATAAACAAATCGGTGCTGAAATAAGTCTGCCTGCCATATACTATATATTAGGTATATTTGCAACAGATCAAAATAGAGCCTCATAATCTTTAAAGTCGTAATATGGCAGCACACAGTTTCTAAGAGTAAGACTCCATAAAGCAACTTGGCGTTCTCTAGACTGTCAGATCGCGAAAAACTACAGCAACAGGGGCAATGTATCTAGTCAGATAAAGGGAAGAGAAGAACAGAAATATAAATAAATCGAAGAGTTCTTCGACTGCAACAACATCCGGATGTTTTTGAGAAACCCAATCAGCTGCAGGCTGGCTTTATGGCCGGAAGGCAGGCTCTGAATATTAATGAAAACACAGCCAAAGCAGCACAGGAAATTATAGAGGCTATTTGATGGCTGTTTTGATTGGGTGCGTGCATACACTAAATTATCCACCAAGTATGGGTTGAGTTCTATAAACTCTGATCCTGCCTCTTCTACTCTTTGTTGCTAATTACAGGACGATAAGGAGGAAAGGGAAGCAAATATGAAACACTTTTAGAGAAAGATTCTTCGACAAAAATATGGCCAATCACGATCTCTATATGAGCTCTATATGATGTGGTGCAAATGGGCACCAGCCAAGAGGATCTTCGAATCCCCAGATTACAAGGAAGTCAGAACTTTCCTTTCATATCTTATTGCTCTCTCCATTTCATTATGGTCAGAGAAAGGATGATAAAACGATTCTTTATTGCTGAAGGTCTGATTTGTTTCAATTCTTGTTTTCTTAATATTATATAAATTTTGCTAGACCATATTTTTTTATATATTCCATTTCATAATCTAGCAGTGGTATATGCCAGTGACTAAGGGCACATGTAGAACAAATGATGTGTACCTACGACCCAATCTTAAATAAAATACATTACAAATTCCCACGCCTTTCAAAACGATAAATGTGATCCATTTGTACGGTAACCCTGAAACAATAAGCAATATTATATTCACCGCGAACTTAAACCATCTCCATGAAGTGCACACTTCAATTATTCTCGGACAAGGTCTTCGCTGAAACAAGAAACACTTGAAAGGTTACTTTTCCAAAAAACCTTGCTACCAGCTAGCCGGTAAAGTTGTTCTATTTAAGCTAAACAAACGTATCAGTTTCGGATAATGATCCGTACCTACTCATTTTATCAGCTTCAAGAAGTCTACGAGAATTTTTTGCTGTATTTTATTCATATTATTTTCAGAATAAAATCGTCTTACTCATTTAGATAAAAATGATGTATAAAATAAATTTTATCCGCATACAGATAAAGATACATACATAATATTATTATGTATACATATTTCATAAACACGTTTTTTACCTTTGTTTGTTTAGTATAATTATTATTATTATCGGCGAGAACGAGAACAAAATGCTGCCATTTACATTCCCCTTAGGCGATTTCTTTTTGTTTGTTTAACAAATATTTGATAATTAAAATAATATTTTATAGGAAAATAAAAGGAAATTAATTATTTGCTTCCAAGCGCATTTCAAGCAGCCAATAAAACAATGTAGTTAATTTTTATTCAATGCCTAAGACATTAAAGTCTGATACATAGATTTACGGTCACATGAATAAAGGCCAGCAGAACTTTCTTAATTTCATTTTTTGCTTTGTTAGCTATATATTTTTAATGAGTCATTTCTAGACATGATATGGTTAACGATCATAAGCTAGGAAGACATAAGACAAAATAAGAGTAAAGGGTAATAAATCAATTCACATTTAATTGGGGCTTGATATTCTAGTTAACTTGGGCAGAGGTGTAAAAATAACAGTCAATGGCATATAGTGAATAGCAAAATTTAATTTGAACAAAAGTCAAGGTTAGTCAATAAGACTGTGATTTTCTCTTTACAGTTAAAGGCGCTGCAATAGAGTAAATTAGTTAAAACAAAGCTTAGAAAATGCAGTACTTGCGTAAGTTCAAAAAGTCAACATCATCCATTCATCAACTGCAAAAAGTTTCACTTTGACCTTTTTGAACATTTTTGTATCCGATTATATTAAAATGTTGCCACCGGCTTTAAAAATTGATGCACTTAAATATAAGTTTATAATAACTTTAAGTTTATCTACTAATTATAAGTTTTCGAACATTAAATTGCTGAAATTCATTGGCTTTTTGCACGCATACAATAGATATAACAACAACAGTGATGCATTTGACGCTTCCGCCTGGTAAATACTTAATGAATTTTGTTTACTAAAATACGAACATGAACAAATTTTAGTACCATAAATTTGGGAGAATATTCCAAACTTGGTTTCCGGCTCGCTCATTTTAATTAAAAGTAGATACGCGAACAATATCGCGCAATAGAAAAAACCCTTTGCAGTTCATAATGTATGACATATCTGTAATTATTTGGCCGAAGCCGAACTTTGGCTTTTTTATCATCTTCGGCGGAAGCCGAATGTAGTTCAACCTGAAATTTCAAGGGACCTAAAATAAATCGTCCATTAAATTAATTTGACCTGTGTTCTAGATAAAATAACTAATAATCATAACAAAAAAACAAAAATAAAAAATTGTTTCCCTTTGAACCCTTAATCAGTAAGACGGACGTGCATGCAAATTCGATAATGGGAAACTTTGGTCAGAATAACCTCTGTGAAATAATTCATTGCGTACTAATAGTATCTCTAAGGGAATCCAAAATTTTAATAAAATTCAAAATTACTAAAATTTGGGGATGGGATCCACATAAGTTACAGTTTAAGTTAACTTAAAAAGAAGGCAGATTCGGTCCTCTTTATGCCAAGTCCAACATTTCGATGTCGTATGTCCAGAAGAAACCTTTTAGAAAGATTCAGGCTTAGAAAAATCGATAGCATATTCTTTAATCGTATGTTACTCTGAATTTGCTCAAAGTAATAGGTAATGGTGAAATATACAAATACAGAATGGTAGCATACAATTTTATTATTAAAACATTATTCAAAGTACAGACTAGTAAATACGTAGAAATTAAATGTGACAGTTTCTCTGCAAATATTATTTGGGTCATAACAAATTATGTTTATGTTTGTATTTGAAAATTGTCTGTGCAAATAACTTTAGGTAACACGTAAAATCCCAAAATGTACGTAATTTTAGTCTGCGTAGTTCAAGCTTTAAACAAATTTAGGTGAGCCAGAAAGTGCGAAAAGTTAATTCCTAATAAAATAATCGAAATGATTGCCAAGATTGTTCGTATTCAAAAAAAAGTCCCGAAGAGAACTCTTGATTACAACTATTATACACCCCGATCATTGTTATCGTCCGATATTTATAGAAGATATTTTTATTGCTATTGATATTTCAATCAAACAACTTTTGGTAAATATTTCCGAGAAATTTAAATTTATGTCGTCATTATTAAAATTATTAATGAATATTTATAACTTGGTACTGAAGCACACGACTGCAGCTCTACGAGTTTGTCTTGATTGCAATATCGAAAGTATCAATTTAATTATTAATAATTATAAATGTATAAGAATTGTTCTTTTATCAGTTAAAACAGTTTTGAATTATCTACAATATGATATGCAGAATAGAAATAGCATAGAACAAGATGTTTTCAAACTACAGCACATGGTGAATGATCAATCTGTCGAAATTAATGTTTGACTATGACTATGACATCAAGGGATAAAATTGCATTCTGTGTGAATAAATAAATTCCGGGATTGAGTAAGTCAAACTAAAAAATTGTTTGTGCCGGCATTCTGATTGGATGGAAATGTAAACTCCTTGTCAGATTTTGTTTGATACAAAATAAATTGCTCGCCATGCTGCTAACCCACTTAGTTTTAAATAATTCTGTACCTTCAGGGTGAAAGTTTGAAGATTTGGAAATAATAATCTTTTTGTCCACCTCGGATCTGTATTAGATTCCAAAACCACATCTAATAAGAAATAAAATAGAGATTAATTTTATCCAATAGGTGTTTCTTTGGCCTGAGAGGCAACTATTCAGAAAGGCCTCTCTCCTATCAAACTAAGTAGACTACAAACAATACCTTAATAACTCCAGTTTCGTTGTTCTGAAACATGGGCTCTTTTAAAAGCGGATGAAGATATTCTGTGTCACAAAGATTTGGTTTGGATCTAGATTTTTTAGATCACACAAACGCACCCTTTACGTTCTTTTCAATGACGGCGATCGACGCCAAACTAGGGTGGTGGAAGAAGCTAATACTCTTAAGCTATAACTATAACTATAAAATAAAAATAACTTTTAAATCAAAGTCGGACACATAGCAGTATAATTCAGAAAACGCAAAACGTTTGAGTTATATTTTCGATATAAAGCAGCAAAAAAGTTCACAGGACAGTACCTACTACCTACCATATCCAACCATCATGTGGGTTCTTTTTTTGGCAAAAATCCGATTCCGAACGGCGAGAAGCTTCTCCTAAAAAGGTGGATGTTTGTTGGGCTTCCAGAAGAAATCGCTCATGCGAAAAATTAGCGGAAAAACGGTTGAAAAATTCAATATTCGGCTTCGGATAAACTTTCGACGGTTTTTTCGTCGAAGCCGAATGTTTTGCCGAAGGTGGAAAATTTGGCCGAATGTAGCCGAAGCTGAAGCCGAATGTTCGGTTCAGAAAAATGTTCTGAACCCTTAATTAGTAAGACGGACGTGCATGCAAATTCGATAATGGCAAACTTTGGTCAGAATAACCTCTGTGAAATAATTCATTGGGTACTACTGCATCTCTAAGGAAATCCAAGATTTTAATAAAATTCAAAATTTCTAAAATTTGGGGATGGGATCTATATAAGTTACAGTTTAAGTTAACTTAAAAAGAAGCCGGATTCGGTCCTCTTTATGCCAAGCCCAATATTTCAATGTCGTAACTCCGGAAAAAACCTTTTAGAAAGTTTCAGGTTTAGAAAAATCGGTAGCATATTCTTTGATCGTATGTTACTCTGAATTTGCTCAAAGTAATGGGTAATGGTGAGGTATACAGATACAGAAGACATGTTTTCTCCAAATATCTAGTCATAATGGTAGCATACAATTTTATTATTAAAACATTATTCAAAGTAAATAGTAAATACGTAGAAATTAAATGTGACAGTTTCTCTGCAAATATTATTTGGGTCATAACAACTTATGTTTATGTTTGTATTTGAAAAACGGATGTGCAAATAACTTTAGGTAACACGTAAAATCCCAAAATGTACGTAATTTTAGTCTGCGTAATTCCAGCTTTAAACAAATTTAGGTGAGCCAGAAAGTGCGAAAAGTTAATTCCTAATAAAATAATCGAAATGATTGCCAAGATTGTTCGTATTCAAAAAAAAAAGTCCCGAAGAGAACTCTTGATTACAACTATTATACACCCCGATCATTGTTATCGTCCGATATTTATAGAAGATATTTTTATTGCTATTGATATTTCAATCAAACAACTTTTGGTAAATATTTCCGAGAAATTTAAATTTATGTCGTCATTATTAAAATTATTAATGAATATTTATAACTTGGTACTGAAGCACACGACTGCAGCTCTACGAGTTTGTCTTGATTGCAATATCGAAAGTATCAATTTAATTATTAATAATTATAAATGTATAAGAATTGTTCTTTTATCAGTTAAAACAGTTTTGAATTATCTACAATATGATATGCAGAATAGAAATAGCATAGAACAAGATGTTTTCAAACTACAGCACATGGTGAATGATCAATCTGTCGAAATTAATGTTTGACTATGACTATGACATCAAGGGATAAAATTGCATTCTGTGTGAATAAATAAATTCCGGGATTGAGTAAGTCAAACTAAAAAATTGTTTGTGCCGGCATTCTGATTGGATGGAAATGTAAACTCCTTGTCAGATTTTGTTTGATACAAAATAAATTGCTCGCCATGCTGCTAACCCACTTAGTTTTAAATAATTCTGTACCTTCAGGGTGAAAGTTTGAAGATTTGGAAATAATAATCTTTTTGTCCACCTCGGATCTGTATTAGATTCCAAAACCACATCTAATAAGAAATAAAATAGAGATTAATTTTATCCAATAGGTGTTTCTTTGGCCTGAGAGGCAACTATTCAGAAAGGCCTCTCTCCTATCAAACTAAGTAGACTACAAACAATACCTTAATAACTCCAGTTTCGTTGTTCTGAAACATGGGCTCTTTTAAAAGCGGATGAAGATATTCTGTGTCACAAAGATTTGGTTTGGATCTAGATTTTTTAGATCACACAAACGCACCCTTTACGTTCTTTTCAATGACGGCGATCGACGCCAAACTAGGGTGGTGGAAGAAGCTAATACTCTTAAGCTATAACTATAACTATAAAATAAAAATAACTTTTAAATCAAAGTCGGACACATAGCAGTATAATTCAGAAAACGCAAAACGTTTGAGTTATATTTTCGATATAAAGCAGCAAAAAAGTTCACAGGACAGTACCTACTACCTACCATATCCAACCATCATGTGGGTTCTTTTTTTGGCAAAAATCCGATTCCGAACGGCGAGAAGCTTCTCCTAAAAAGGTGGATGTTTGTTGGGCTTCCAGAAGAAATCGCTCATGCGAAAAATTAGCGGAAAAACGGTTGAAAAATTCAATATTCGGCTTCGGATAAACTTTCGACGGTTTTTTCGTCGAAGCCGAATGTTTTGCCGAAGGTGGAAAATTTGGCCGAATGTAGCCGAAGCTGAAGCCGAATGTTCGGTTCAGAAAAATGTTCTGAACCCTTAATTAGTAAGACGGACGTGCATGCAAATTCGATAATGGCAAACTTTGGTCAGAATAACCTCTGTGAAATAATTCATTGGGTACTACTGCATCTCTAAGGAAATCCAAGATTTTAATAAAATTCAAAATTTCTAAAATTTGGGGATGGGATCTATATAAGTTACAGTTTAAGTTAACTTAAAAAGAAGCCGGATTCGGTCCTCTTTATGCCAAGCCCAATATTTCAATGTCGTAACTCCGGAAAAAACCTTTTAGAAAGTTTCAGGTTTAGAAAAATCGGTAGCATATTCTTTGATCGTATGTTACTCTGAATTTGCTCAAAGTAATGGGTAATGGTGAGGTATACAGATACAGAAGACATGTTTTCTCCAAATATCTAGTCATAATGGTAGCATACAATTTTATTATTAAAACATTATTCAAAGTAAATAGTAAATACGTAGAAATTAAATGTGACAGTTTCTCTGCAAATATTATTTGGGTCATAACAACTTATGTTTATGTTTGTATTTGAAAAACGGATGTGCAAATAACTTTAGGTAACACGTAAAATCCCAAAATGTACGTAATTTTAGTCTGCGTAATTCCAGCTTTAAACAAATTTAGGTGAGCCAGAAAGTGCGAAAAGTTAATTCCTAATAAAATAATCGAAATGATTGCCAAGATTGTTCGTATTCAAAAAAAAAAGTCCCGAAGAGAACTCTTGATTACAACTATTATACACCCCGATCATTGTTATCGTCCGATATTTATAGAAGATATTTTTATTGCTATTGATATTTCAATCAAACAACTTTTGGTAAATATTTCCGAGAAATTTAAATTTATGTCGTCATTATTAAAATTATTAATGAATATTTATAACTTGGTACTGAAGCACACGACTGCAGCTCTACGAGTTTGTCTTGATTGCAATATCGAAAGTATCAATTTAATTATTAATAATTATAAATGTATAAGAATTGTTCTTTTATCAGTTAAAACAGTTTTGAATTATCTACAATATGATATGCAGAATAGAAATAGCATAGAACAAGATGTTTTCAAACTACAGCACATGGTGAATGATCAATCTGTCGAAATTAATGTTTGACTATGACTATGACATCAAGGGATAAAATTGCATTCTGTGTGAATAAATAAATTCCGGGATTGAGTAAGTCAAACTAAAAAATTGTTTGTGCCGGCATTCTGATTGGATGGAAATGTAAACTCCTTGTCAGATTTTGTTTGATACAAAATAAATTGCTCGCCATGCTGCTAACCCACTTAGTTTTAAATAATTCTGTACCTTCAGGGTGAAAGTTTGAAGATTTGGAAATAATAATCTTTTTGTCCACCTCGGATCTGTATTAGATTCCAAAACCACATCTAATAAGAAATAAAATAGAGATTAATTTTATCCAAAAGGTGTTTCTTTGGCCTGAGAGGCAACTATTCAGAAAGGCCTCTCTCCTATCAAACTAAGTAGACTACAAACAATACCTTAATAACTCCAGTTTCGTTGTTCTGAAACATGGGCTCTTTTAAAAGCGGATGAAGATATTCTGTGTCACAAAGATTCACTTCACGTTCACTCTTGGAATGACGGCGATCGACGCCAAACTAGGGTGGCGGAAGAAGCTAATACTCTTAAGCTATAACTATAACTATAAAATAAAAATAACTTTTAAATCAAAGTCGGACACATAACAATATAATTCAGAAAACGCAAAACGTTTGAGTTATATTTTCGATATAAAGCAGCAAAAACGTTCACAGGACAGTACCTACTACCTACCATATCCAACCATCATGTGGGTTATTTTTTGGCAAAAATCCGATTCCGAACGGCGAGAAGCTTCTCTTGACAAGTTGAATATTTGACAGGCTTTCAGAAACTATGAGACCTTGTACCTACGATTTTGTGCATCGAACAAAAATATGTTCGCGGTTTCACATAAGCTAATGCAGTAAAAAGGTTGACAGAACAGGACCTACATACTACCTAGCTTTTCCAACCATCATGTGGGCTATTATTTTGTTGTTACAAATTCGATTCCGAACGGCCAAAAGCTTCTCATAAAAAGGTGGATGTGGCTTTCAGAAACTATGAGACCTTATATCTATGATTTTTTGCATCGAACAAAAAGCGGATATGTTCGCGGGTTGACCTAAGCAAAAATGTGCAGATCACCCGTTTTTTTTTTGTATTTGCTGATTAGTAAACTAATAAATAATAAGAGTCTATAAACAGCCATAAATCATAGCTTGTGCGACGTTACATTTCGGTACGAATGGAGTCTGTTATTGTCTGCCAATTTCGTCAGTTTTGAAAATCTCAAACTCATTTTATGGGGATTTAGTAAAATATGTTGGGAACTATGTTTGGTTATGACTTTTAAGTGAACTTAAGATCACCTTAGTTATAAGACAGATTTATGAAATGTGTCAGCAAACGGGCTTTAGTTTAATTTTGAAGGAATTCCAAACTTAACTACATACTTCATTTGTAACTTTAATCATAGAAATAATAGATATCATTAACTCGGTCTCGGATACGGGTACAGATTCAATTACAAACGTTTATAGATACAAATAAGTATCCATTCAAACAAACATCATTCATCACAATATACTTAGGTAATAATGCGCTTGGAAACGAGTAAACCCTTTCATATTTCACCATTCCTATGTAGCATACAAAAATTGTTCTGAATAAGTTTGCGTTTAATCAAAACGATCATATATTTTCCTCCACTTTGAACCAATATTTCTGTAAATCACAGCACATTATCCGCTGCCAACAGTTATACATAAAAATACATTCACATTTTTACATAGTAATGTATCTAGCTTCGAAATTAGTAACCTTACCTTTCAATTAGTTAAGCTCTCGTATAAACAGATGTAAATGCGTGAATCTTATAAATTTCAGCAAAGCACACTTTTCCCAGAATATATCACAAGTCACTACTTAGATTTTTTTTTGTATTGTAGTACCATATGTTTGTTCGCAGCGGCTTACAATTTATTTCACAATTTTTAAATACATTCTGATCGAACTTAAAAATTTAACTGATTTTATTTGGAATTTAAATTTTTTGTGTAACACAATTTCTCAACATATGTTTACATATTTATTTATTTAACTTAAAAATGCATTATAGTGCTGAAAATACATTCTTCAAGGTAATTCAACCGCGAAACGAACATCAGACAGAGTCACTACACAGAATTCAAGCCCGATGACTAATGCCAGTTTAAAGTTAGAGGTGCAAAGCAGAACTGGAAACCAGTTGATTTTTTGTTAGCCAAAGTATAGAAGAACTCCGTGCTAGTCATCAGCCTCCCCCTCCCCACAAAATAACAACACCAATACAACTCAAATGGATCCAGCATAATACAAACAAAACACAAGAGAGCGTAATACACGAGTGTATTCAGAAAACCGCTTTGAGAACCAATTCATTTCATCTTTTTTGTTTGGAGTTGCCAATCATGTTAATTTTTTTTGATAAACATACTAAGTTTGGTGGTAAGAAATGTTTCAATGCGAGACAATTAGTTTTAGACTGACACAGATTTAAGGGTGATTAGAAAAATACTGCTGCGATATAATTATGAAGAAAAGTTTTTTTTTTGTTCGGAGCTTGCGAGGTTCTATGAACTATAATCTAATTAAAAATATATCTGTATCTTAAAATAGTCGACCCAAATTAGCACCAACAATTATAAATTATATTTTACCAAACATAAAATGTTAGAAATCGAATGTTTGTTCGGTTTTGTTAAAGTATTTTTTGCATTTCTTAATCGGTCTCAAGCCGTAATCCCTTGGGTTGTCTTATTTCTAGTAAATTTAAAGTGAACGAGTTTATACT
Organism: Ferdinandea cuprea; assembly: GCA_963576555.1. NCBI lineage: Eukaryota > Metazoa > Arthropoda > Insecta > Diptera > Syrphidae > Ferdinandea > Ferdinandea cuprea. Next base: position 31,392,901 of record OY754958.1, read on the forward strand.
AAGAATATTAATCTTAATTTGTAGCAATTCCTATATCAATAGATGTCAAATAGCAATTTGAAATTCAAATAGAAATTCTAGCATACGCATACAATTTTATTTTATAGAGAAATCACAGCTATATTAAATATTTTCAAATATAAATTTAGTTTGAAACAAAAGACATAAATTTCAAAATCCTAAAAACAAATTCATTGTTAGTTGATCGATATATTACTGTTGAGATATGGTTTCTGTTTTGCTATTTTAAAATTCCTTTACAAAAAGAATAAGTAGCTATGTAATTATAGTTTCTATAATTCATAAATAAAAGTCAATTGGTAGATTTGTCATATTAATAACTTGACCCGGATAATATCCGGATGATTATTGTTACGATGCTTATGGAGCATGAATGCGTTATTATTTTTGAAAACAAACAATTGGATTGAAATGGAAGTTTCAAGAACAAGATGAGCAGCCTTTTTTTATTTACTGCAAGAAACTCTAGTAAACCTCATTATTCATCTTAAGCGCCACGAGATGTCGTCCTTCATAAAAAATACTACAAACTTAAAAAAGTTAACTAAAAAATTAAAAAAAAAATCGATTGATTTGTTTTGATACAGTTGATACATTTAACAATCTGAAATTAAGACAGATTTGATACATTTTTCAAAAGAAAAAGATACATTTCGAAAAGCCAGCGGCAACACTGTTCAATAGTAGAAGGACTTTTAATCTTGCCGTTCGAATTGTCGTTTTAACTAAGTTTATCAATAAAAGATTTTGCCTTGCTAGCAATATTTTGTTATATTTTGAGTCAAAGGTTTTATTTATTTACTTTTTGATTAAAGTGTTAACAAATTAAAAATTGTTTAAATCCCAACAATTGTTCGAATAGCTGAAAGGGTGTGCTGCTGAAAATAATTAGTATATTGGAATTAAAACGGTACATTTACCAATGAACTGAAATGAACACAGTTCAATCTCGGAAACGTGTTGCGAATATTTCTCTTGCAATTGCTTTTAAATTTTTCAACTTTTTTGCACTCCTTCAGAGGTGCCCATTCTAAAAATTGCCGAAACACCTTTAAAATATTTTTTTCCTACGAAAAACTATCAGCGACATTGATTTTAAAAATACCACTGATAGTTTTTTAAATTCTATTAAAATACCCCCGAAAATGATGAATAGGCTCTTGGAAACCCACGGGGGTAGAATCTTAGAAAATGAAAAAATACATGACTACATATTTCTTAGTAACATTTGGCAACACTACGTTTATAAACAACCAATACACTCTACGTCTACACACATGCACGATGTATGCAAGCCAACAAATTCGTTTCTCTCCGCTTTTATCCGATGGTTCTTGTTTTTGTTATTATTTTATCTATTTTACAACCTATGTACGACACTACATATTCGTTATTACCTAGCTATGATTTGATCAGACTGTGCCAAATGTATGATACCATTGTATCGTCATGATTCAGCCAACGTCACCAGGTAAACAATTTAGTGAGCGTATAGTTTATAAACTTTTCCCCTTATCAAAAAACAAACCCGCCAGCTGTTTAGATTTTTCGTGTTTCCTTTTTGCTATTGTTTGTTTATTTTTCTTTGTCATTCCATTCATATGCCGCAGACTTAACGAGTCACAACTTTAGAGAGTTTTAGACACATTTTACTAAAGTCGAAGAATTAAGTTGCAACCAGACCAGCACGTGTGCGCATCTAAAAAATCACAACACGTTCCAAAATGCATATACATACATGAAACTAAACAAAAGAAAAACAAATTAAATCTATTTTTAGTAAAATTGTAGAGGATTAATCATCGAATATGAAACCTATTTACATATTACACTTTCAATATGGCGCATTTTATGAATAAATTTTGCAGCATTGTTGATTGACGCCACCGGGGCGTATGAGTTACTTTATATCATGTCACATTTTTCTCGAATTTTAGGCGCCTTTACCTACTTACATTGAATGAATGATTGATGCAAAGGCAAATTATATGCATTTATAAAAGAATTGTAATCCATAAATGGTAAGGAGTGTTGCAAATGCAGTCAGTATAAACTGTTTTTGTATTCACTGAAGATGCAATGTCGTATGCAATGATTCGGACGATGCGTCATCCTGTTCCGGCCGTATGTAAGTAAAGTTAATCAAATCATAGGAGAAAATGTTGCAAAGATAATGTTATATTTTAATTTAGTGATTTTCTTTCACTTAACCTAACAGGAACTGCCTAAAATTGAACCGTACTTAAAAAGCTGAAATGAATCTCGTCCAATTTTTTTCATTTTACATTATCTGGCCCCTGCACTTGAATATGCTTACCAGGTATGGTCTCCCAATTATATTTTTCAAATAGACCAGATACAAAAACCAGACAAAATATTTCTAAATATTGTTTTCAGAGGTTTTGCCGGCTGTACAAAAAATCGATCTAATAACAATAGCCCAAAAGTAAAAAACGAATAACCGTAACCAAATAAGAATATTTGGCAATCTCATTCAATAACCAATACCAATTAACGTTAAATAAAAATTAACGAACCAGGCCATCGCGGATGCCAAAGCCCTTGCTCTGGGTAACTGACAAAACGTCAATGCTGCCTCCAACCAAAAATCCGCACCAAACCAGCCAGTGTGTGTAGCATCTCCAATTAATCCATAGTCTTCCTGAATTTATCAATTACCCTTCAATTATTCTTCACAGTTGATGAAGTGGTTTCAAAATTCTGATTATTTTTGAAACATTGTCTAGGCTTTCTCAATTGATGTAAGACAACAATTTATAAGGCGATCAAGACATCGTCAAATCACTTGACTGACTAAGTAATCGTCATAATGTCTCCTGTGTGTCATTGTTTTATCGGTATTTCCACAACAAGAGCTCAAAAGAAATAGCCAGTTGCATTCCAGCCTTAGAAAAATTCAACCGCAATACCCGCTATGGCAGGAGTGCTCATCAGTTCACTCTTAAGCCAATATTCGAACGCACAGTGAAATAAAGGGTGATTTTTTAGCTGGTTTGGTTTTGGCAACACTGGTTTTGACAGCTGACGTGTGTTTAGTACCTTGTGTCACTGTCAAACAGCTTCAGTTTGGTTTGCAATTTAACCATGGATCGTCTTACAAATGAACAACGCTTGCAAATTATTGAATTTTACTATCAAAATTCGTGCTCGGTTCGAAATGTTCATCGCGCGCTGCTTCCATTTTATGATCGGCATTCTCGACCTTCTGAGCAGTCTATTCGGAAGATTGTGACCAAATTTCGCACCAAATTTACTTTGTTGGACATTAAACCACCAACACGTTTACGTACTGTGCGTATTGAAGAAAATATTGCGGCCGTATCAGCTAGTGTGACAGAAGACCGCGAAATGTCGATTCGGCGCCGTTCCCAGCAGTTAGGCCTTTGTTACAGCACTACGTGGAAAATTTTGCGGAAGGATTTGGGCGTAAAGCCTTTTAAGATACAGCTGGTGCAAGAACTAAAGCCAGCCGACCTACCACAACGCCGAATTTTTGGTGAATGGGCTCTTGGAAAGCTGGCCGAGGATCCGCTTTTTTATCGAAAAATTGTGTTCAGCGATGAGGCTCATTTTTGGTTGAATGGGTACGTAAATAAGCAAAATTGCCGCATTTGGAGTGAAGATCAGCCAGAATCATTGCAACAGCTACCAATGCATCCCGAAAAAGCCACTGTTTGGTGCGGTTTATGGGCCGGCGGCATTATTGGGCCATATTTCTTCAAAGATGATGCGAATCGCAGCGTTACTGTCAATGGTGAACGCTACCGAGATACAAACTTTTTTTTGCCCGAAATGGAAGTTCTTGACTTGCATGATATGTGGTTTCAACAAGACGGTGCCACATGCCACACAGCACGCGAAACAATGGCGCAATTGCGAGGCGAGTTTGGTGAACAGTTAATTTCAAGTTTCGGGCCGGTCAATTGGCCGCCTAGATCGTGCGATTTGACACCATTAGATTATTTTTTGTGGGGGTATGCCAAGGCTAATGTGTATAGGGACAAGCCCGCTTCGATTGACGCACTGGAAGCCAACATCCATGCATTCATTCGTGAGATACCGGCCGATATGTGTGAAAGAGTATGCCAAAATTAGACTCAGCGGATGGGCTACCTGAGACGCAGCCGCGGTCAACATTTGCATGAAATTATCTTTAAACATTAAATTGCAAGGTTCAAACTATCGATTCAAATAAATATTTCATTCATTTTTTCGAATTTTTTGTGTTTTTTTTTTTAAAAAAGTTCTAAACCTCTTAAAAAATCACCCGTTATAAAGATTCGTTCATTAGCCGTTCAAGACGTATGTGGCATGCTCTCCCACGCTTCGTTTTTCCTGCACATTACAGTTTACAGACATTCGAAACCAGTGTGCATCGGCATCGGCTCCGTTCCTCTTACCAAAAATCACTTTAGTGCGTGCTATAAATGAAAACAATTCAGAAGATCATTGCGTTGATGAAATAATAATAAATAAATTTCCCGCACAAATGCTCGAGAAGGGGCAGCTAGCTTCTCACTACATGAGCTTTAGTATGTCTTTTATGATAAGAACATCTATAAAAATTTTATTCTTCGAACCGATAAAGTACTTGCATAAACATACATTAGGTACGTTTGTTTGTATCACAACACGATTTATCTACAAAGTGATGGCCGACGAAATGACACTTTGTTACGAACATTACTTCAATGCTCCGCGCATTTCTGATACGCATCTATTTAGAACACTGACGACTGTAGGTAATCATTATCGTACAAATTAATTTGGTAGAAAGGTAAAACATTCTTGTAATAAGGTCAAATTCATTGCAGGTGGTCTACAAATGAACAAACTTTCATAAATGCATTTGTCGAGTTTGAATTTAATATAAACAAGTACAATAAATGACATAGAATTATGGCAGTTAAACAAACTCATACGCGCAGCATCTGATTTCTAAGAAATATCTTGTGACCCAGTTTCACTAAGAATACATCTTAAAGATTCACCATCTCCTTGCAGCGAAGTCATAAGCAAAATGATCGATACAGCTGCACAAAACCAGCTAGCTTGTAGCCCAATGAACTTCATGTCTGTATTTGTATTTGCAAGCGTGCAATTTGCACTTTGAATATGGAACAAAACGCCAAGGCAAATTAGCACTGGCAACCGATATTACCGTCACCAACAACAACAACGACACGTTTCATCAACATTAACTGTGCAACAGGCTAAAGGCGAATTTGCCTTCTTTGGCGATGCGATGGGTGGGCGCCCCTCGTTGACACTTCATCGTCGATAATCGAATTTAATTAGAACGTTCGTGTGCCGTGCCTGACGTTTTGGTTGCGGAGTTGTGAAAGTCGATCAATTTGCAGTAAGTTTGCATTTACACGACATGCTATAAGATGGTGCCTCACGGCTTGTGGCTGAACTGTCTTAGGCTGGCTTCATGTGTGTGCAAAAGGTTCATTGCACCACATTGAACCGTTTTGACTGAAGCTACGTATTGCACATTTATAGGAACGAGAGTTGTTAATGCGGAAATTCGGTTATGTTCAATATGCTGTCAGACGTCAGGGTAGAAGTAATCATTTCACTGTAGTCGTTAAGGTTAAATGTAATTATATTGCTTGATATATTATATAGATAATTAGATGTGGAGCGCGTGGGAGAATATTTGCGGTTTAAAATTAAGGGATAGCCATTGAGCTACTAAGATACTGAGATACTAAGTTTAAAAAAACAAAAAAACAAATTTTTAACTTAAACATCTGTTGAAATGTAACTTATAAATTTGCCAGCGACCAAAATTAACTAACACATTAGTAGAATATTGTTACTCACGTACAGTTTAATATTTCAATATCCATATTTGTTGTTACACCTAATTGTACTATAACACACTTAGATATTTTTGCGTTCGCGTCTTAAAGACAATCGTTTTGTTTTGATCACAGGGAGCACAACAACCACAAACACATTCCCGAGTCTTAAAATCAGCTAAATGTTCACACTCAGTCACGAGTTGCACTTCGGAGGCGAAGATAACCCGCCACCGTATAATGTACAAACAATGATAGCAAAAAGCAACCGAAAATTGCAACATTTTAAATGTAAAATCAAGAAATAAAAAGAGATAAATGATAAAAATATAAACAAAAATTTGCGTATATCTTGCGATTAAGCACTCCCAAAAGACTACAAGAAAACATAATTTACTGTTACCCAGACCAACAACCCCGAAAATTTAAACATTTTAGTGGTATTACCTTCTTCTTTTTGGCTATCCATCGTTACACGATTTTTAGAGATATGTCGTACCAACGGTTTTGATTATAAATCTTTTCAACTTCAGCAATTAGTTTTTAGTTATTTTATTAAACTGCAACACCGTACCCACTTTGTGTGAACGCGACATCACATCTCTTACATCAACTAAAGTACACACAAAATTACGTAAATTGCACATAGGACCAGGAAGAAAGCCTACGAACGTCAGTAGAATGGATCGATAAAATGTCTTTAAACAGGGGTAAGTAGTAGCTAATAATAAGCTGGCAAAAGTTGTGCACGAGTTTGGTTAAATTCATTGATTGTATGTACAAAAAAATATTCTTGAACAAGTTATTTAACTAAATTGCTGTTTCGCGATATTTTGACTAATTTACAATTTTGATTTTCCGAAATATTTTTAAATGAAACGGTCAGCAAGAGAAAGCCTTTAACACTATTGATGAGTACCTGTTGCATACTGTCGGGCTCAGTACAAACAGCTGAGATAGGGTGCCATCTATTAAATACTAGTAAATAGATAAGCATTGAAGTTCTCTCAATAACCGCATGTCTACAAATGGAACATTTTTTTAAATTAAAACCAAATAGAAAATCCGATGCGAAATTTTTTTAACGTCTTTTGTTCGTAGTTTCGTAAGGTACTAGTTTGAGCCATTCGTAAAACACAAATTTGTGTGTGGAACTTCAAAAAAGTAGTTTTAAACAATCGTTGTCTTTAAATTTAGTCGAGAAAATCAAAAAGTATTTAGCAAAAAAAGTTGGCCATACCATTAACAATTTTAATTTAAAGATTAAATCCGTAGTCTCGTTAATTCGAATTTGCTTTTGCATAAGTGCGTAAAGTACGAAAAATTTCAGTTCTAAATCAAAATTGTATTTTGACGTACCAATAAGAATACAAAGAGACAATAACTAATAGAATTGTAGCCATTTTGCAGTTTCAAACGAAGCTTTGCTAGGTGGTCCCAATAGTTTCAAGCTGACTGTTTTCCCGTCAAATAATATGTAATCAGTTCGCATATATAAACTAATCCATTTTACAAAGTAAAGGCTATTCGCAAAAATGTCAGTGTCAGAATAGTAACACCGTGTGGTACACCTGAGTGTGTCATAGTACAATCTAATTTTCTTTGTAGTGAATTTGATGTCGTTCGATCTAACCTTAGGTCCATTTAAGAAAGTGTGAGTGAAAGCCATTTTGCTTAAATAGAGGAATAAGAAAATTGTGATTCAAACTCTCAAATGCTTTAATGAAATCGTTGAATATAATGGCCGTACGGAGTCCATTTTCGAAATCCATGCCAACAATCAGAATTGATTTCTTTGAGATAGAAAATAGGTTTTAGGTATGGAATAAAGCAAAACACGTCTACGCCATAGAAAATCATAGAGCACCTTTTCTGTTCTATACGAACTTTGCATCGCTATCAACCAGAGATAAACACAATTTTTTTTATAAACTTAATTCTACTTGCCACCAGGCGTGCATATAATTCGACTACTACAGCTAACTTCACAACTCCCTATGGATCAATATCTCACAGCAAACAAAGGCAAATATATCATTTGCGAATGCAAAATGCATTTCTCTCTCAGTCAGCCATACGATAACAAACCGCTGACTCTAGATTCAGCGAATGTTTCGCCATCTTTTATTCCATTCCAATTGATTTTTCCAGAAATGAACTCTATCCATCTCTTTCGCTCTCACTGAACCGACCGCATTCTTGGGAATTTCTGACATTTAATTGCACAAAAACTAGTTTCTCGTTGTTTCATGCACTTGTTCCAATCAAATCAGTCGAGGAAGTCAATCGAAACGGGTGGCTCGTGGTTTTCTCTTCCATATTTATTTTTCCAAAAACTGATATTACAATCAATTAAAGAATTTCACATCCCGTGAACCAACTTTAAGTTCCCACCAGTCCCTAGTTAAAAAAAAATAAATTCATAAAAAAACAAATTATTAATTTCTAACCGAATGTCTGAAATAATGAACGGATAACAAAACAGAAGAACGAGTAGAAAAGTAAAACATTTTGCGTCGTCGTTTTCTTGCGTACACACGTCGCAAAGGAAAAAAAATAACAAAAGCAAATTCCAATTCAATTATGTGGTCTTCCCAGTGCTTGTGAGAATAAGTGTCGGGTTAAATTTTCTTTACTTTATCGCAAATTTATTAAAAAAAAAAATTAAATTATTATATATATTACTAGGAATCTGTTTCCCGGAACGGGGTGTCCTTTTTAATTTCCTTTGTTAATCCACATCCACCCAAAATTCCTGATTTTTTTTTTATTTCATATGAGTTTGTTTTTCCTCTATCATTTGTTGAATTTCGCTTATCCAATTTCCCTCGAATTTATCGATCCGTGGTGTCTTCAAAATAAATTTGTCATTGCACTCTACGTTTTAACACCCTCCCTTTCCACCGCGCACCGTATAAGTGTGTGAGTGAGGCAATAAATTAAAAAAGAAAAATTATCCAATAAAGCAACCGTTCACGGTAGAAAAAAGTAAAAATAAAACCCCAAAATAAAAAATATTTTTCGAAAATGTCGCGAAATTCAAGGTTGAGCGATGTCAGCGGAACGAGAACGATACCAGCCACAATAGCGCCGCCAACTGCAAGGAGAAGAAAGACATCATGTATTCCTGTCAAACTGTATTTTGTAGCTGTGATATTTGCGAGCTTATTTGCTGGAAGTTTACAGGTAAGCGTTAATTACATCCATATTGATCTTTATGGACAATTTTCTTGATTAATGTTGTCAATGCCACCCATTGACAGGGTGGTGGTCTGGGGGTGAACAAAAAAAAAAAGTAGGACGATGACGACGTCATCCGTCTCGATACGGGACACTCCAAGGAAAACAGAACAAGTGGTTATATTTTAGTATGTATATGGCAGTCTTAACTCTGATATGTGTTGCCCCATCACACAATAGTTTCGTAATAATTCTGTCCTTGTTGTGCTCTCACAAAGCACAGTAAAGGAGCGAGGAGAGTATAGTGTGAATTCTGAAAGAACTGTCACTTTTTGCAATATGAAGAAGAGCAGTGAAGCAGTTGGGGGAATGACGGAGGTGTTTTTTTCTTGTTTTTTTTGCAAAGGGATTTGTTTAAAATTTAGTTCACGTTCCTGTTTCTATAGAGAACGAAGATTCAAAGGTTAATTGCTTTGGCCACTCGATGTAAGACGAAAACACTTTTGCTGCATCAAACCGTATGAATATAAAGGGGATTGGGTTTAGGATTGGAATGTTTTATTGTGTCATGTGCACACCGTGTGCACTTTTTCCTGAACAAGAAGGGAACCCAGATGGATTATTTAGTGAAAAAAGTATCCACCCGTACTTTTTAAATTTCCCATGTTATCTATGCTTTGAAAAGTTCGTTCAGTTAGCAAGCTTTCTCAACGATTTTGCCACTTGCGTGATACGTAGCACGGTGTTAAACATAGCCCCTTATTATCAAGTTGCGTCCATTAGAACTCATTGATCAGAGTTCATCGGGAGGTATCTTCAGCTCTTCCAAACATTTTCAAAAGAACAAATCGACTGGCTCTGTCGATACATTACATTTGTAAATTTTACATTTACATAACATTTTTAAATAGTTTCCTGCTAGGGAATCTATTATATTCTTTTGGTAGGGTACATGTAAGAAATCATCAACTAAGTATGAGTAAAAGATCCCATGCCCGATGACTACTTGACTACTAGCTCTATATGCCACAGGAGCTTATATTGCGATGGGTGTTTTCTGTATCCCGGACAAGCTATGTATTGAAAAATTCGCGTAAAAAAAATCTCTTTTGGAACAGAAAGTGCACATGACGATATAAGTGGCAGAAACTTTGATGTTGTTTAGTAGTTGGCCTACCTATGTGTTGTTAACATAAACTTTGTCAGCGATGCATTAAGGGAATTTCAATTTTGAATTTTAGTGCTACTCATTTTGGTAAAAGAAATTTATTCAAAACTCCTAATCCCAAAAGACGAAGTGGAAACATAACATCCCACTTTACTGCAATCCTGTTGGGTTTGCCGGTTCTACTTTAAGCGCGAAAGCAGTTTTCAATTTTGCGGCGATGAAGAAATCATGCGTCGGTTGTTGTTCTTGTCATGGGTCATCCGAAGACTATGAGAAATAACCGCATTTGACCCATTGCAGCTAGCTGTAAAAATTAGCTTAAGCTGAATTAACTTTAGCCAACGTTGCTAAACCTGCTTGTGATCATGCGAAGAAGACTAGACTGGCTCGTTGTTATTTAGCTTATCTTTACTGATACTGACAATAGCCGGGCAATCGTAAGAAAATTACGGTGCCGTTGGCTCACACTATGAAACTTATCAGTAATTTTTACTTTAAAGCCATCCCGAGGTTTTTTTTTAGAAAGTTATTAATTCCTGGAAGAAGAACCTTTCAAGAAATTGGTTTCTGATTGGACAGAATGCTGGTGAATTAATAGGACTCGGCACCCCCTAAGTCAAACATGCTGAGTTTCATCTTCTTCATATGATATCTCAGCTTATTGTTATCGCACTCACCAATAGAGGTAATACAGGTATTTGGCTGCCTATGATCTAGAGATGAAATATTTCTTGCCAGTTCATTAGCCTTTTCATTACCGGACACAGTTCTGTGTTTGTGAACAGATACTTCGATTTTGTTTATATGACAGAAATCGCTTGTTTTTGGTGCTTGGCTGTAAATAAAATATATAATATCAACATGTGGTTTTGCTGTCATAGGAACCCGGTTAGCAGCTGTTGCCATTGCTAAATTCATCACTTCGAAAACTCGTTTGTAGTCAGGAAGCTTGACTGAACTGAATTTTACTTCAGAGTAAAATCTCGCATGAACTTTTATGTCCTTCCTGAAGCGATCTTTGTTTCAATTGGTAGTTGCTGTTAATATTTTCATGTCATTCAGAGAAGTGAGAAATGGTCAAGAAGTCTAGGAATTAATTTAATTTGGGAGTGCCCCGTCAGACTAAATTTCCAGCTTTTAAAAATAATATTTTTTTAAATTAGATCTGTAAGGCACGGCCTTTGTTTTCCTTTTTTAAAGCAAGGTTTTCAACTTGAAAGGCAGTTGTTTGTCTACCTGAAAATTAAATAAAATAAATATTAGGCGTAAACGGCCCATATAGGACCCTAAGACTTTGGAGAAGCTAGTCTTATTGTGTGTGCGAAGTTATATTTTTGACACAAATGGGACCTACAGTTTAATGCCCATTTCGAACGGCAATTTTATTTTAGCTTCTCATGACAGTTCTTAATCTTGGATGTTTGTTAGACGTTCGCAAGAAGTGGGGCAGCGAATAAAAACTTTCAGGTGGTCCAGGTCGGGATTTGAACAGGCGAACTCTCGCTTAGTGGTCCAACGCACTTAGCCGCTAAGCCACTGCAGCCGTCTATCTAAAGCTTCAGATAATTTGATCCGACAATAGCTAGGACAGACTTCGGTCCAAGAGAAACTAACCTCTCTATCGCTCATAAACTTGTAATGCAAAAACAACCAGAATGTTTTTTACATGTACCTTGAGAATGTTTGGTCTTATGATCTTGTTTATGGGAAGTGAACTTATCTGTTACAAAGACTCGTCGTTCTGCTGAACATTCTGAACTGCCAGAAAAAGGGGATTAAGAGGTTCTAACTCGTGTTGTGAGTTTGTTAATGTTTGCTAATTAATGTGAGTTTAATGCCCACGAACTGTTTTTCAGGTAGTTAGGAAAAAATGTATATTTATCTATCGAGTTAATTCGATTTAGGTCCATCGATCGGTTCTTGATTAATAAGGATACCCAAAAGTACCCGCTCCATTCCTCCTTCGAAGCAACATAGAGCATTTTATCCTCTCATCACAGGGTCTTTGCTTCTGGTCATACAGTAGAACTCGGATGATAAGACTCCCTTTTGTTGCACAAGAAATCCCTCGCTATTCAATTGCTTTCTAACAGTCTTTATTTATGTATAAGAGCAGCGATTGCACAGAGAAATTCCTCTGCAATGATTTCATTACGCAAGTTCGCTGTATACAGACCAGGTAGCCAACTTTTTTAACTCAAAGTTTAACCTTTACCTCGTGGGGGTTCTGACTAAAAAGCAGGTTTTTGTTATTCCTTTATTTAGAAAGTATACACTTTTCTTCATTCTCTCATAAACTTATCTCTTCTGCTCAAACAGCGTCTTCTTAAAAAAAAAACACTCATTAACCTCCCAGTAACGATGCACTTTTTTTCATAAATATTTCATGAAATTAAAAATAAACGAAAATTCGTTTGAATTTGCATACAAAACAAACTCAAAAACTTTCTATTGCAGAAAGTTAATTTCTATGCATCATGGGAGGAGAATGATAAATCTGTTTACTTGTTTATTACAAGAGGTGTAGGTACCTACATATATAGTATACGTAGCCACTTCGACTTCGAACCAAGTCTACAATATGCATAAAAAAATGCTTCTTGCGAGATATTTCCACAAAGCACACGCAGAATATCCATTCAACTGTAGAAAATGTATTTTTATCGCAATCCAAAGATTGAATGAAAGATACTCTGCTAATTGTGTTTTATCTCTTCTCCCAAACTTGTGGGGGCTGCCCGCAGAATGAAAGTTCATAATAATAAATCCCCACCACGTAATCGTATCTTAACAAATGGCATAGTTCCCTTGATCTAAAAATAGAAAATCTGTTGTGGCTTATTTTCTTTTTAATATTTTTTTTTTTTATAATAAGAAAAATCATAAATAAAAAAAATTAAAAAACGTCTCAAAGTTCAGATGAGATATACATGTATGTATGTGTCGTGTACCTACATTAGTAGTAGAACATCTGCTGTAGTATAGTAGTTTGTATAGTTTGTGCCAGAATAGGTAGAAATAAATTTATCGATTGACATATAGAGAAAATGTGAGAGAAAGAGAGATTGCTGTTTACATCAGGTTTTTTTTTCACGCAACAGGAAAACAATTTATTTTCATTTTCATTTAAAGGAAAAAGTTCTCTTCATTCTCACAATGTCATTAGCCATTTCGCATAATAAATAATCAAGTATAGTTGTTGTTGTAATGTTCATGTAGAAAAAGTTTAAAGAAAAATTAATCACACAGATGAGTCACAGCTCTGTCACGTTTTTATTTTGCTGCTTCGTCTTTTTGTTTTTTTTTTATTATTATTATCAGCCGGTTGTCTAATAGAATTGATACATAAAACTGTGCGCGAACTATGTGACAGGTGGTCTGTGGGTGGGGTTTAATAAAAAGCAAGTTGAAGGCGAAACGAAAGCCGGCAATGCAAACGTACACACATGCTCAGAGTCAAAAGTATGTCATTCACAATTGTTTGACGACTTTCATAATGATCTTGATTATTACAAGAGAAAAGAAAGAAGAAAAAAAAAACAACAACAAACTTATCTTACTTTTCACATACATGTGTAATGTTGTTGGTAATTGCGGAAAATTTTTAAATTGCTTTAAATCACTTCTTAAACGAAATGTCTTTCTTTGTTGTTATCAGTTTAAACCATTGTCACACAAACAACAACAAAGAGGTGAATAAAACATTTTTTCATCAGTACGTTGTAAGAATTAAACAAATATATCGCGCATTCAAAATTAATAATCTATGGAAAAAAGTTTGATTATTATTATCGATGACGATAGAAGGTATGTTATGTTTCGAAAAACAGCAAAACAGCTATTTAAATGTGCAACCTTGGCAAATGGACTTGCAATTTACCTATCTGTCATTTTTTATATTGACAGAACAGATTTGCTTTGTTAGTCAACTTTCTTGTCAGTGTTGTGACAATTAAAAGATATTATGCGCATGCAAGTCGATTTTAGAAATATATACGAATACATGATGATCTATAAATCAAAATTTTGTTATGAATCTTTCGACACGAAACAATTTTTAGTGGAGAATTTAAAATGGACGTCAGTTCCCATTGCAATTGATTTTTTTTGTCAGTATATAAATACTGTTTTCATTTAGAGAGGAGAACTTTAAATTAAAATAAAACACAGGGAAATGTTTTTAATATCCATGAAATTGGATTTATTTAATAGATAATTTAATGGCCTTAACGTTTGAATAAACTTTCGGTCATATGTCCGCCGTAGGTAGCTCTTACGTGACGTAATATGGATGTCTTATGTCCGGCCGATTCACCAAATGTACGGAGTTCAACAATGATTGTATTGCTTCAGTTCCTGTATTAGTTAAATCTTGTACGCATTTGAACCAAAAACTTTAAACTTAAGAGAGAAGTTAAATTTTTTTTATCGCTCTGATGGACGATTATGACCGCCGTAAAATGTCTGTGTTAATGTTTCTGAAAATAATTACAACAATTTGCAAACGTTGTTGCCACACAAAACTAACCTCAAAACAACAGAGAATTGTCAAATTGTTAATTTAAAGTTGACGTCCTCTAAAAATAAACACGTTGAAGCATCCAGATTCAGAAATTGGTCAATTGTACATTTAGACTTACTATGGCAATTTACCCGACTTTTTCTTATAAAGACGAAAAAGCGATTCAGTGGGAGCCTAGATGTACAGTACATAGACATTCACAGAGTAAATGCTGCGTAGTATCTTGGGCTTTTTTATATCACCATCGCAGACAATTGTATCTCTTATGCTTTCGGGTTCTGAAAAAACGTCCTTCGAACTTTGAAGAAAGGATATCTTATTTATAGTGACCCGGAACCCAAACAAGTGTCATTATGTTCAGACTTCCGATCGACGATGGTTAAATGATTAAGTAAAGCTATATATCATTTGACACTTCAGTATAAATCTCCGCTTCAAAGACCGATGTTTTTCAGAAACCAAAGAGGACTAACGTGGTTGTGCCTTATTTTCCATGCGATCGATAATATGAGGTTTTTAATTCTGGCGTTCAGAAAAATATTGTTACCCTGAACAATTTAAATCTGGTTCTGATTCTGATTTTTTTCACTAAAAATATTTTTCCTAAATTTTACGACTTTTGAGGTACCGCCCGGCGATCTGCCTAACGAGGAGAAAAGCCTTTCTTTGTCACATATTACGAAAACATCAGCACCTTAACCATGGCACGTTTTGACACCTTCCGTGTAAAAATGCTATTACATCATTCCAATGGCTTAGATCCTGGCCGAAATCATTCTTGTAAAAGTCGGCCTCGAAATTTGTACACAGCCGAAGTTCCAGTTTCATTACATTCGACAGGGGTTGCAGAATAGTTCTTGCGCAGTGTCATTGAAAATCCAGTACGCGTGGTTGCAAATCATTTATTATCGAGAAAAAGCGTTCAGGGTTTCTTCCATGAAAAATATATCAATGGGAGAACATTATTAGACCAAAAAATCTTTGTCGTGTAGTTCTACTGAAATCTTTTTGGTTACAAAAGCCCATGTATTGGCAAACGGAACTTGTACTACCAAAAAACTGACAGTGCCTTAGAGGTCAACCTCCATGCACCAGTGGAGACATAACACTGTCGTATGCAGCCCCTGTTTAGCCCTCAAAGGGGAGAACATTATTAGACCAAAAAATCTTTGTCGTGTAGTTCTATTGAAATCTTTTTGGTTACAAAAGCCCATGTATTGGCAAACGGAATTTGCACTACCAAAAACTGACAGTGCCTTAGAGGTCAACCTCCATGCACCAGTGGAGACATAACACTGTCGTATGCAGCTCCTGTTTAGCCCTCTGGTTGGATCGATTGGATCGACAAGTGATCAACATATAGATACAGATGCTTCGTTCAAAGATCCTTCAGATCAAAGAACTCTTTCAAAATTTGGAGCTTATATAGAGGTTTGGAAAGAAGGGACGTCGGGACCACGTAGAAATGGCAATTTCAATCAACATTCCTACAGAGGCGTGTAAAAGAAACAAACCAAACTCAATTTTGGTGATCCGAAATCGGTATACCGCAGATCTTTTTTGAGGTCGGACCAGTAGGAACGAAGTAAATTGGATATATTATGATACCTATACTTCTTAACTTATTCATAACCTAGCAGTATAAAGAAAAGAAATACAAGAGGCTTCGTTGTAAATTATAAAATAAACAAGATTCCACACATGTCCAACAATTTATCTTTTTTTCCTTTAATAAACCATAAAACCTTTATCTGAAAACTTAAATTTTTGTCTATTCGCCTATACCCTACTGTACTTATTACAGGAGTTAGTTCTGTATAAAGGTGGTATATGTACATATTTTCAGGTTTAACTTTAAACCTAAATTTTAAACGCTTCTCACTTGAAACTTAACATTTGTCACTTAACATCTTCTTATTGGTGACGTCACGTATAGTCTTTTTTGACACAGATAGACTTTGTTTTAAGAGGAACCGTTAAAGAACGAAAGTCTGCTCGTTAAACGCGGATTTTTTTAAACAAGATACTACTTTTTCGTTCAGATAAAAAATTGAATAAACATGGCAACCAACACATCACAGAACTTTGCACAGTATCGAATAGATAAGTATAGAAAGCGATTTGCGTGTGCTTAGACACAAAATTACGAAGGTGATGCACGTAGACAACTTTATGACTTGGCACAATTTATAGCGAGTGTAAAGCCTGCGGCATTATCTAGTTCTGAAAGTGCTGACTAATGCTATTACAAGCGAATTTCACACTCATAACATCTATTCTGTAAAATACGCTGTCAAATGAAAACGTAATATATATATATATATGTGTGCGTAAATATATATTGAAAATTTCTAATAAAATGATGACGTAGAAAAACAAACGTCCGTGATGGAGTAACCACTGAATGGCATTGTTTTCCACTTAGCCGTGAAGACCCCCAAAAAACATGTAAAAGAATGCTCTCCCAAAGCGATTCATGGATCATTAAATTCTCATTACCTTCACATTAGCCTCGAAATGTTTATCCTTCATTTGATGTTTAAGGACACTAACACATTGTTTGTTTTTATTTTGAATTCCACTGCATAAACCTACTTAATGACGACCAAAGAAGAACAGGAGAGGAGAAAAATCAATTAGATTGTTCCACAACATGCAGCAATGGGATAAGTAACTCCACTTTTGACCTCCATTCATTAAAAAAAGTTGTGGTTTTATGTTACAACACGTCACCGTGTTAGTATGTCTATAGTCCTATTTATCGTCCTTTATTTTTAATCCATTTGCCTTGCTCTGGCTTCGTCAAACAAGTGTTGATTTGCACCCCTAAATCAGCGCCAGTTACCATTAGCATATCACCAGAGTAACCTTCCCCAACATGGAGTCCTCAGCATGTACATAGCACAAACAAAGGTTGGCTTGCATTAGGGATGGGCTGGAACCAATGTTATTGCGCCCGCTTACCCAATTAAATTCAAACAGTAACGGAGGGTGAATTGGGTTAGGGTTGGGTGTCAATTTTATTGATTTTTTTTTCCAGTATCATCGTGATGTTGTTGCTGTTGGTCTCAATAGTGGTTTGGACAGCCTTGACTGCAATTTTTAAGTTTGCTTCGTTTAGTATGTTAGCACATCTTGTTGGATGGTTGGTTCGTTGGCAATGTGTGTACTTAATGTCAGTTACAGACAGCGACACCAAATTGAAGGTTGGGTTTTTCTATCTGATGATTTCATCATGATTCAAGCGATTGGAATAAAAATGCGGTCGAGTGAGCAAATAATTGCGTTTCAGAATAAGAACAAATGGAGATGAGCAGAGTTAGGAAAACAAAAATGCAAATCTGGGTTAAGTGCTAACATAAAAATTATATATCTCGATTATTGTCTCTTAGTGTGGACTAGATTACTTCCTTTTGCTTTTATTGTTATTAACTCGAGTTTGTGAAGGATTTAATGTAATGACTTAGTAGTTTCCTCTAGATTATGATGTCTTTCTGAAAATGAATCGACCGAGTGAACGAAAAGCAATGAAGAGTAGGTTAAGGTATTCGCTCAGATAGACTAAGTTTTAGTTTCTTATTCTGTCTTATTCCAAAGTAATTAAGATATAGAAGAGAGAAACTTTTTCTCCGTCAGAGATATGCGCCTTTTCGAGGGTGGTAACTTGCCGTCGATCTGTATAATGGGTTAACTACATACTTTTCATGCGCTTCAATATCTATAGTACCTCCCACCATGGCCCTTTTATAAGAAAACGTTGAAGTAAAATTCCCTATAGGCTTAGAATGGAAAGATCGACAGGTGATTGGAGCTTCGAATGAAACAATCTAAAGCAGCTCTTCCAAAAGGGACTGTGGAGTAGGTGCTGGTGTGATCTCTGAGTCCACACTGCCATTGTGTTTCAATTGGCACTACTTGTTATCAGACAGGCCTGCCGTCAAATCAAACTACATAAACAAAGAGCTGAGGTAAATACAGCGTTCTCAAACAGAAACAATATTAGATAAAGAAGGCTGAAAAATTGATTCATATCCAGAAAGATATAGGCAAAAACAACTTACTTTCTTAACAGCACGCGAAAAAAATCGGTAATCCCGGAGACCTGATAATTTCTAGATCTACAATGAGACCTTTACTGGTCTAAGGATATCGTAAGTGCTAACTACTTTTTAATCTAGGCTCTTAGCATGGTTTACAATCCGATGATGAGAATTAACACATAAATTGGTCTTTTAGCCAAATAAATTATGGAACTTTTTAAACTCCCCAACGATTTTTTCCATAACATGGGGATCTGATCCCAAAACTAACCACATTGCACGCAAAATCATTGAAAATTCACCTAAAGTTCGCTTTAACGATAAAATATTTATGTCACTTGTCCACTTGTCAAAAACTTACGATGGATGATTGAATAAATCAGAAATAAAATCCAAAGTAATATGCACTTATTTTTTATGTTTGATTAATAAAATACTCTTTTAGTTGGGCTGCTTACGGCCAAAAAAAAATCCTAAACGTATATAAAAAACAATTTTGATACATAGTTTGTAACGCACCTAGAATGTAGATTTCACTATTATTTACACGATGTGTAACGTAAGCAAGTATTTAGACAAAGTTGTACCTGACATCTCACCCATTCAATACCACTTACCACGCCCTCTTTTTTGGGAATAATTTAGTAGAAATATGAAATTGTTAGTCCCCTTGTTTGGTTTTTTTTTATGACAAATGTATGTTTCTTCTTGGAATGCTCCGATATGTTTGTAATATACAAAAAAAAACTAATTTCCAAAACAAAGTCTTTTGCAACAACTCCATAATACTATTGTGCAGCTGCTGTCCTTATTGGCATCTTTCTATGTTTCGTAAACAAACATAATGCAACTGCCCTAATTAAAAACGGCATCATCTTCACCCTTAAAAACAAAAATAGAATCGAATATTGCAATTTTTAATAAAATCTCAAAATTCTTTCATTCTCCCCACCCGCCTGCCCCGCCCTGGGTCATGTACTAGATTTTCGAAAGCATAGAAAATTCAAAACAAGTTTTTTTTACTTCCGCATATAAATCAGATGAACAGTATTTTACAACAAACACCAACAACATGCTGGTACGTTTGCACTTAATTGAATCACGCCCCCACTACTACGCAGCAGATTAAAAAAAAATAGTATCCCTCCCTCTTCAGACCCGCTGGCCGGCAATGTGCGTAAAAATTAAAAATAACTTTTTGTTTTATTAAAAAAAAAAACAACACAAGTTTTCACGACAATTTTTTGAGACTTTGTCATTCAGCAAACCATAGATTCAAGATCGTAAATAATTGTTTTTCGGCGGCCATTTGATGTTTATTTTTACCCATAGATTGGCTATTTTGGAATTGTTGTTGCCAATAATTTCGCTTTAGAATGCAAACCGCGTTAAAGGTCAATTGGTGTGGAGTATTACGTGTGTAATATTGCAAGGAGACAAACACGGCAATGTATGTAGGGAGTACATGTAATTGCCGCGTATAATTATTATATTATATACTGAGTTACATTTTTTCCTCTTCATGTTACCTACTGTACTGTGTATGATATGTTTATCTGTATCCGTTTCTTTATTTGCTTTCATATAGCTTTCAATTACAGTCGAAGGAAGATGCAAACAGTGTTTGTGTGCACGAAATTGTTTTGCATCTTTGCGTTGGCATAACCTGGAGAAGCCTTTAGCTAAGATCTGTTGTTGTATGAGAAGTATCTGACGGTTAATTAGAGCAGTATTGATTGGTTGTAGTGGTGCTTTTCTATTGTTTTGCGTCTTCAAGGTCATAAGCAAGTGGAAAACAATTGTTGTGGCGATAGACACCAATTAGCGGCAGAGGAATGCCAATAAAACAAACCACATGGTACTTTTTAAATCAAAAGTATATGGCGTCTTAGATATTTCATGAAAAGCGTAGTTCCATAATAATCCATACATCGTTTAAAGCAATATCCTTAATTATAAGGAAAACATGCCCAACATGTCACGCCATTCCTTTTAAATACTCATGTGTTTGTTTCTCTTTCAAAGGATAAATTATAAATAGACGAATATAACCTACCACCAACTCCACTTGATACCATTTCACATTCTAACCTCAAAAATGCAATTACTGAAAATGAAGCACAATATGGAGTACATCTACGTAATTGCATTCCGCAGTACATAGCGGCGACAGCAGTGATCGATTTTTTTCCACCATCCACTCCCAGACTATCATCCTATCAACATAAAGGGAGAGAGAGAGTTCAAGTTCTTTCCCAGCAGCGAAAGCGTGGAAACAGTGACGGCTGGTTCAGGGATGTTTGGAGGGCGGTCAGGGAATGCGGAAAGCCTTGTGTAGTGCTTTCGTTATCGTTTTGAATTCATCACACAAAATGTACATAATATTTGAATTTTCTAGGTTACCGTGTGGGGTGGTTTTTTGTTTTTTTTTTTGCTAGAAGTTTCAGCTTAGACCCTTTTTTGTGTAACACAACCAACCGCTGGCCGAACGAAAGTATGCACGTACAAATGAATGGGTTGAGAAGAGTTTCGTGGAAATATGCCATTGAAAGCAAGTGCACTCTGTTTAGCGGCTCTGAAAGCCAAAAAAGTGTAAACATAAAGAAACTATTTTTAACTTAGAGGTAAACAATTCTACAAAATTTTGCCTACTCTCACGCTATTTATATATTTGCCTCTGTTGCTCTTACATTATTTAGGTTTTGTTTATTTTACAAACAAAATTGTTGAAGTCAGTTCCGGTTTTTAATGGTTTGCCGATGGTGAGGATGTGAATGATGATTGTTCGGAGAAATAGTGAGCTAATTAATTAGTTTGAAAACAGTATGGTTAGCAAGGCAAGGGTGAAAGGATAAATGCTGTTTTAAAAAAAACTTTTTAAAGTTGGCCTAAGATTGTATATAGAAGACCAGCAGACCCTCGCTTTAGTTTTTAATTTTCCAACTGAAGGTCACCGCACGTGCATAGTTCGAGATTTTTACTCCCTTAAAACACTTTCCTTTCAAAATAATATATACTTCAGCTATATACAATATTTCTTATCTTGTTTTGGCTTATATTTTCTTTAAGTTTGACAGATGCTTGTGTCTTTTTATTTTAAATTTTTTTTTGCTTGAATCACGGCACTAAATTTGTCTGAGAAACCACTTTACTTTAATTTTTTCCCGCGATTTCATTTCAATCCCGTACTTAATGTTCGTACGTTATTTAAGTTAACAAAATGTGTATCATGTTTTAATTTTTTTTAGGAAAAGCAAACTGCCAGTCTTTCTGCACTCAAAATATGTTACCGAGAGCTCTTTTGTGCTCATAAGTTTCTGATTCAATCGTATTGACACTTTATCGTTGATAATAAAAGTAGTATTTTACGCAACCGGTGCTACAGTTCTATTTGCTTCTATCTATCATAATTTCTTTGTTAGTTAGTTAGTTTTATCCACAATATGTTGCCATTCCAGTTCATCTTGCGAAGATGAAGGCATGCACCCGGAAACCCATATAAGAAGAAACTATATTGGTGTCAGCGAAGGAATGGATACAATTTGAAGTAACGGAAGTCATTTATAAAAATGAGAAAGAACTTTGGCGACAAAACAGAGCCATAGGGAACACCAGTATTTATTTGGTTTGTTTCAGACTTGAAACCGTCCTAAAAAACTCGAATTGAACTGTTCGAAAGGTAATTTCTTATCCATTGAAGAACTCTGTCAAATGCCTTTGAAATATCGACAAGAGCCCTGAGGAATAGAAAAGCTTAAAAGAACAGCTCATTAGAACTATAGGAGAAATACCATAAATACCGTAAAGGCCAGCGGATTTGTGTATGTTAAGATCTCAAAGTACTGCATCGACCATAGAGTAAAGATGTGGGGTGTTCTACGGGGTTGCCAAATTCGGATTGCAGGTAATGGAATGAAATCTCCCTCCATGGTTTCATTGTTAGATTTGGAGTAGGTGCGAAGTTGGGTATATGCAAAGATTTATTTATAAAGTATTTTACGAAACAGAGGTGATTTGTAAAAAAATGGAATTTTAAAAAGCAGGATCCCGATACGCTTCCGTTCTACGCGCTCGAGTACCTTGTGAGATTGAGCTAGCTGCAAATTGTGTAGCTTGAAAGCTTTTTGTTGGGGCCATAAAATCACTCGAGTATTTCAACACTTCCTGTAAATGAAAGGAGCTCTTCAAAATGTAACAAACCTAAAATTATATCATAAGTTATATGTACATCCAGATCTAAGACTACTTCCTAACTGGGACACCCTGATGTAGGTATATAGATAGTGATATACAGATAACGATTGGCCCCTATTTAAACTTGCCCCGACTATGAATATAACATAAGAACTGAAAATTTATTAGTGAAATAAAAATTTACTGCTATGTTTAATCAATGACATTCTTTGACATCCAATATAATTTGTGCAACAAACCCTTAACTCAGTCAATTTAACCTCTTTAATCCAAAATGAAATTATTATTACATACACGTGTGCCGATGTAACCTGTTATTTGAGCATTTTACAAAAAGTTTATTAATTGGTGGCAACATAAGGGCTTTCGTTTATGGTACATTTTTAATGATGCCAAACATTTCTTTATAAATAATCATAAATGTTCGTCAGAATTCTTATGTGTTTATTTAAAAATAAAAAAAAAAAATTTTTATATAGAAAGTATTTTTATCACTCCTAAGTTCGAGTATAAAAAAAAATGTGTACACTCGTCAAAGGGAAATGCGCATTATCTCACTCCTGATTCATAAGAATTCATTAAATATTTGGCAAAACTAGTTTTATTTGCCATTAAAAAAATGAAAAAGAAATACAAATTTACACTTTTATAAGGTCAATATGCATTTAAGGCTACTTGATGTGATCATCATTAGCTCGGTTGTTTTTGTTATTAAATTGATGGCTGACTTTTTGAATTGGACTTAGCAATCAAAAATAAATTTCAGACAGCAAAACACTTGTATAAACCGAGATTACTTGTTCGTTTAGGGCTACCCATGATTGATCTTGATCCAATGAAAGTCAACCTAGAAACATTTAATTGCACAAGCATTATGACTTTTCTTGAACCAGGGTTGGAACTAAGTGGCGACATGTATTTAAGAGTGAATAATGGCATACATTAAAATTTACATACATTAAAATTGTATGTACTCTTTGAGTTGGCTTAAAAGCTGTGCTAGTATGAAGTAAGATTTCTATTTGTCATGAAATCTTGATGTTGCTTCTTAGAGCGAAATCTTAGTTCACCAAAATTCTTTTTCGTAATCAAAACCAGAAGCAAGAAATTGCAATGTACCTATATGCTGCGCCCTCAATTAAATGAAATGCTTCTTACTTATTTTTGGTATGTTAATAAATCAATATCGAGCAACTGAATTTTCTCGTTGTTGATGAATAATACAAAAAAAAAAATGCATCGCACGACTGTTATAACCTTCATCAGTTGAATATTGTTGGGGGGTCTTGTTTCGATGAGAATCTAAAGTCGTTTGAGCTCAGTTACTTATCTAGTTACATAGATAATTGCATTCAATGAAACTCTATTCTCTATTATGGCGTGCTCTCAGAAATCTTTCTATCATTGAAAATCATCTTAAATATCCAATTTAAAGTATGTACTTTATATAAATTCAAATGAGCTGATTTATAAGTGAGATATTTACTGAACGAATAAATTGTTGTTAAAAATAAAAATTCGGCTCATGCCTATATTAAATGTAGATCCTAAAGTCCACTGGAAATGAGAGACATTTTGTACTTTAAGCGATGCTATTAAATTGCAAATTATAATTGCTGATTTCATACGGTACCAGTCGGAGAATATTACAATCACAATAATTACGATTGAAATATATTTTTAAATAAGTGCACGTATATACGAATAGATGATAATATCATTGGGATTATATTACGCTGAATTATATTTGGGGTAAATGCTATGATAATTGGGAGATTTTTCAAATCAGAGGTAAGGGCTGTTATGTGATTTCCCAACCGTAACACAATTTAAACGATGATTTAGCTTAATTTTTGCATACTAAGAATTTTCAATAATAATTCTATCTAAATATAATGTGTGCATTTTAAATATTTGTTATCTTTGAAATGTTTATTGAGTTTTGTCTGGCTGCTTATCGAAACAAATGAATCACATTTCCTGCTGAATTACCCTTCGAATTGCAATGTTTTTTTAAACTTCCGGTATTGGGTATTGGCTTTATTTTTACATATATTAAAATGGAGGTATTTATTTATGATGTCAGTGGCGTGGAGGAAATAATTTAACTCACAAAGCAATTTGAATATTAGAAAATCGTTGGCCATCTAGGTGGTAGCTAAAATTCAATAAAAATGTCTGCTGGAAATGTTAATTTTTGTGTAAAGGCGTGATTAGACGGTCATCCAAACTTGTCATCCGGATGACATGCTGACGCCAGAAAACTAGTTTATTCCAGACGGGATGACCACTTTAGGATAAATTCGCATCTTAAGACCCCGCTCCTCTGTAATAAAGAAAAAATTACTCATAGAATGATGCCTTAAGTTCTTGAAATTTTGCGACAATATCAAAATCCTTACCACCCTGTGTCGTAAAAGTGAAGTGGGAATGTAAACTATTCATACGTTTGCAGATTTTTAATTTGGTTTTTTTTGTAATAAAGGAAATCCAAATCTTATCGCACTCAGGTTCGGTAATGCCCCATTGTAATCCCAGGTAGAAAATCTCTTTTTGGTGTATTGGTTGATGAAACTAGATGTTGTTTCTGAAAATTGCGTACATTAGAGCTTCTCCTTTGCGAACAATAAAGCGCCAAACTTCTCCACCACATCGAAGAAGGATCTTTTTGAGATTAGAACTTTCAATAGCTCTGTTCGTTGTCCATTTTTGAGCTTCAAGACTTCTGGCCTCAACCTTTTAAAAAATTATCAAATTGGACCCTTTTTAAGTTCAAGTAAGATTGTAATCTTTATTGAACGAAAAATGAAATAATACGAAACACTAATAAATATATACAAAAAGTATAATGTACTGAGCGCAGCCGTTTTATATTAGTTCGGTACTCATTCCGTAAGTCGTTTATTGTCAGATCATATCGTGTCCCCCGGCGCAAAATAAAATATTTTTGCGAGAATGTATTTTTTGACTGTTGCGCATATTTTATTTTACTGTTTCTGACCAATACCTAAAGTTCTCAACTTTTTTTGAAATAAACGGCAGATGAGACGATATAAAAGCAAAGTCAAAGAAGAGAACTGCAGCTGCTATAGCATCTGCGAAAATTTTAAAGTTATGGAATGGCTCCTCCTTTTAATGTATGCTTTGTTTATTGCACGAAGTTGTTTTATTGAGCCACTTTTTGGAATTTTTCAGCGTCAACACTGGTTTTATGTAGCGAAATCCCCGACTGTCCAAAAATCAGAAGATCTGTAGCAAGTGCTAAGCGCACATCCTGACTGACATTGAAAAAAGAGCGGAAACTGCTAGGCTAAAGAAAATTTTGAAAAAGTGAGAGAATACATTCTGCAAATTGTTTTTAGACACAACTTCTTGAATTTGCCTAACATGGTTAGATCTGATGAATGTTTTACGAGAGAATAGGTATTTGACAACTTTTTAAATATTTTATGGGCGTATTACCTCATTAACGCGAATAATATTAGCTAACAATGCTCTGATCTTTGTCGTTTTGCCAATTTTTAGATTAGCGACTAATGCAATAATTCATAGGCTTAAAATGTTGTAACTCATAGACTTTAACGCGAAATAATGCACTCATCGAATGCTTTCTTCAATAAGTTGATTGTTTCGTTTGCTGTATGGCATGTAATGCGAACAATGAGCTTCAACGCTGAACATAATTTTTCGATGACTTGAACTGTTGTTGGTAACGTTGTTGAAGCATGTATGTTATTGATCACTATTAAATTGCAAATTTATTAAAAATGACACTGACAGTTTGTACTATGGAATAAGTTTGACTAATATGTAACTGTCTGAAGTAAGTATTGGGCTAAAAAAATATCCTTTAGATTTACGTAATGTTTTTCTGTCTTTTTCCGACGAGTTTATAATGTTATTTATTGGACCAACTTATATGTATTGATTGAAAAATTATTTTCATTAATTTGAACTACAAAATATGTATATATAGTTACATATTGGTCTATAGGCAAAACATCATAAAACTTGAAAAAATGTATGTTCTCTTTTTATAGATATTTTTTTACCTAATAAAACAAATAGAAGAGAAATATTTTGCTTACGTTTCAGTTTTGTTCGAAACAGATGAGAATTACTCCCATTAGTCAAAAATATTGGAAATTGAACTTCGTATTAACTGAAATAAAAATTTAATATCTACACTAAATTTCTTATTGCTAAAACCCATTTAGTTCAAGTGGAAAATGTTTTTTATTTTAATTTCGCTTGTACCCCCTTTTTATTCGACGTTTATTATTTATTTATTATTTCAGTCTATTTTAGATGATTACAAACAGAAACAATTTTTTAATTATGGCAGCTTTATTATTTTTAAGAAACGATTTTTTTCCCACAAAAACAAATTTAATAATTTCATCTTATACTTAGTTAATTATATTTTTTACACTGCTAATATATTATTTTCTTCTCTTTTTAGGTAAGATACAAGCTCTTTATTTGACTGTTTTAGTGTGTAATTGTAATTTTATTGGTAATTGTAAGAAAATTTATCGTTCCGGTAAGTTACATGCAATCCTATATTTTACTATGACCTTCAAAAGCTCTGGTGGTATGCAATGATATGTTCCCGGTATTCTACATAATACCAGAAACTGAACAATGGATATATGTAAATAAAAGTTCAGAAATCTTGGCATTTCAAGCTAAAAGTGCACCATAAACAATTGTCAGTTTTTGAGATACTCATATTTTCAGTTTTGTTTAATTTACACGACATTATCATGTCGATTTTGGATTGTAAAGCGGTGCAACCCAATTAATTGATTTCTAATTTATTGCATATGCAATACACCAACGAACTTTTATTGTAAATTAATAAAAATTTATTCATATAGCTTTAAAATACGTTCTCCATAATTTGTTACATGATATCATTTGGATAGTATTCTCTGCTGATTCGAGAAATATCAAATTGACATACCGAGAAAACGCTCAAGTGTGTAAACATCTCATCAATATCCGCAATATACTTTTAAATCATTGGAGAATGAGTTTGTTTACACATATGAGTATCTATGAATATTCCTCTGTCTACGACATGATCGTAATTCGGGAGGAAAATGATCTTGACAGTGACAATGAACACGCCGAATCGACTGCAAATAAAATTTTGCGAATTCAATATCAAGGACGACGTGTAATTTAAACAAAATTATTCACGACTTCGTCGTCGCAAATAATGTCTGCTAATGTTTTTTTTTTTTTTAGATTAATAGGATGGGGATGATTGCTTTGCGAATGTCGATTCGATTATATCAGATTTTGGCGACCATTCGAATACAGAAATATGTTTCTCAACAAAAATCATTAGCTGATGTATCATCATAAATTACCAAATCGCCTTAATTTGTCATTGCACCCCAATCAGTTGCGTGTCAAATTAAAAACTTTGACTTATCAATTTATTTACTCTTATAAGAACAAATTCTCGCTCCACTTGCGCGCAGACACACAGGAAATCAATACATTCGCCTGATTGAATCAATCAAGTAACAAAGCATGTACAAAGTACATATAGCTTCTTTGACGGGTAACGGGCAACGAACAACGGACCACGACAAGTGTCATTCTAGAGGCACACATTCACGCTGGGTGTAGTAATGTCGGGCATTGTATACGACCACAACAGTCGTCGCCGACGCGCCGATATGCGTAATGTAATTGAAGCAAATTGAACGCCAATTGGATTGACTTAGGTTCAATTGAATTAACAATCGCATGATTAGAGAATGGATGGTGTTGCCTGGCGTATCATAAGAAGCTTTTCTTTCTTCTCGCACGCTTGCATGGTCAAGGAGCACTCACCTTATGCGTGGGAATGACCCTCTTCGCCTTCTGGGTTGAACATTCAATCAATTTCAACTCACTTGAGTAACGAAAAAAAGAAATCAATAAATTCTTTTGCAATCGATTTGCTAATTTTTCTGTGTGCGACTTTTTAAGGACTCCTATTTCTTTGAAGTTCCTATATACCTGGTAAGGGTATATACAAGTCATTGAGTTACCCACTAATTGGGAGTAATAGCCAGGTACTGTGTAATTAAAGAAAGAACAGAAATCGATGTCAATGTCCGGAAATTGGTCATGAGGTGTTACGTGTTTGAAAATTTGTTTTACTTCTGTTCGTCAAGACAGGTAGCATCAAATTTCTTGAACAAGTATCGACTATCGTGACTTGGGTTTTTTTTGGCTCTTATTTGCACTCAAGTAAATGTTGGTTGACTTGTTTTCAAACAAATGGAGTTAGTAAATAGTACGATGGCCGGCTCCAGGTAGTTTTAAAAGAATCCCATGGATGGGAATAATTTTTTTTCAAACCATCGATGAACTTGGTTTTTTTTTATGAAGGTTCCTAATTATCTTTTGTCATGCTGTAGATACGGATGCTACCATCGGGTTGTCGGTACACATTGCTTCATTTCATTTCTGTTTCCATAGATGTTTATTCAGTATATGAGTTGCACAATTAGCTTCTTACGTTTATTGTAATTTAACCTTTTACAAGGTTAGAGTATGACAAAAGTAATTAGTTAGATGTAGACATTCAAGTGTGGGGTACATTGTATTTGAATAAATTTTGCTGCTCTTCTTTTCTGAAATAATTTTCCATTAATTCTTGCGCATCGTATATACGCGCTTTTTGAATGATTGATTTTATATACACCACCGACATGTTTTAGTACTAGAAGAGACAAACTCAGTGCAAAAGGATGGAACGCACAATTATTTTTTGAAAGACCTAAAACCATCGCACTTACCACTTGCATGTCGGAATAACGCAGGAAGTACTATATATATTTAAACAGCATTTCCAACAGTTACTAAACGGCCATCAAGTACAGAGAGTGATAAAGGAAGAAGAAAACGTACGTCCAGTAAATGAAGAATCAGTCTCGCCTTTAAATATAAAAGAAGTTGCCATAGCAATAAATCTTCATGTGTACAATAACATTGTTATAATGAAGGTATTGTGTAAAGTTCCCGTCCGTTCTTCATTGAGTCAGCAATTGAAAAAATGGACAATTCTTAATTCGACATCTACAGTTTCGATAGTTTTCTGTGGCAGATAAAATCACGTACACATTTACGAATTGAACTCTGTATCTATTAATTGTGACGCTTTGTTCAATTTGTCAGCTTTTCTTTCAGAAAATTGAGGCCGCATGCCACATATTTATCGTTAAACAAACTTACTGGGTCTGAATCTTCCAGATAAACTTAACAGTTTACACTCTTCGAGATTAGTTTGCCAGTAGATTGACGTCCATAAGGTAAATATTTGGCATTAATGTATAAGTGAATAAGGATACCCAAAGTCTACAGCTAAATGTATTTCCGGTAGACAACAAACCAAAAAATAAGGTTGGTAGCGTAAATTCCCCGAACACCAAGCAATCTAATTTGTGCGATCAGTTGCTGGTGTGCAGATTCTATACACTAAGCTTTAACTGAACCGTAGTCTCTTTGGCAAGAGATTTTTGGCATGTCCACTTTTGTGAGGTGTTTTTCCAGATAAATTACAGACAGCATTTGCCAGCATATAAAAACCCTTACTATATGCTCACCTGTACTTCAGGGCTTTCAAATTAAAAAAGAATACATAGTATACATAGAAGCAATTGTTCTCTATTGTTAAAAAAATTTTTTAGTTCATATTACCCGAGTATCGATCCATCGAGATTTTTACTTGCCATGGACCTAAACAAAATTTACTAAGCCATATTGCAACTTAACCAAGACTGTTTGCCAGACCAAACCACTTTATACCGTACCTTAAGTTTGCTATGAATATTTACGGGAGACATTAACTTATGCCTTAAATTGGAATGTTAAAATTTTCCTTTCACTTATCTTTTGGAGGGTACTTGTGAATAATAAACATTTTAGAGTGATACAAAGGAAAATAAATTAGAGTGTAAAATACTGCGAAAAGGGTCAAGTTTCGTGACTTAAACAAATTCCAAAGTTCAATGATTGAATTAGGTGCTGTTCCTCCTTTCTGCCAATATTATTTTCGCACTTTCATTGGAGTAGTTAATGCAAAAAAAATGTATACTTGTAATTTACATAGATATTTGCGGAGTTTAAAAATGAAATAAAAATGTATCGAGGTATGTTTTCACTTTTATTATTTAGTACTCGTTTTTCGTTTTAAAATAAATACGATATCTCTTGCATGTAGAACCCCTAGTCCCGATTCGTTAATATTTATGTTGTGAGAATACGATTCGGTTTTTATACTTCTTTCTACATAACATCCATAACATTGAAATTTGGAAAAATACTTGAGGGTCGAAATGATGTTCAATACAATGATTAAAAGAAATGTGAAAAACATTTCACGAAATACATAGACAATGCCTTTCTTAACAAGTCTTCAGTGTAAAGTTGGCAATTTCTGGTTAGCTGTTTTGAACGATATTTAATTGTTCCTATAATGATCTAAAATAAATAAGTATTGAGTGTAGGTCACACATACAGGACCTAAAGCCTAGCTTCTTTATCACTAAAAAGTACTTATCCATGATCTAACTATGCTCAAAAAAGCTCGGCAGGTCTCAGGCTTACCTATCACTTCATTTAGCAGTTTAATAAGGTTTAAGTGCTTTACTTCTATTTAGATCACTTCTGGGGCAAACAATCGTATCGTAAATGCCAAAATGCTATAGAGCTTACTTTTGGCATTTCTGATTTGCATATTTCAACGTGCAAGCATTGTAAAAGCCAATCCTTTGTGATATTATTTTCCAAACGAAACACCAAACGGGATGTGAGTGTTCGTTTCGGAATTACATACTTACTTTCACAGAGCTTATTTGTACCATTGAAGGCAGCTTATTTGTGCATTATAAAGGTTAATCTGTGTGTGAAACATTTAGCTGGAAATATGATTTGTGTGCAAATTATTAGCATTCAATATAAAAAATTATTTTCTAATGACCTAAAATTTATTGAGATTATTATTCGACGGAGGTGGTAAACGACTTAGTTCGACATTTGAAAAAAAGAAAAGGGATTGCCATTAATGTACCACGTTCACACTAATACATTATCTCTCGATATAAGTGCTGCAAATTATTATTGATATACTTTTGTTTGTTTGTGTTGATGCTGCCCTCCTCGTTTTCGATGATAAAAATACATGGAGTCTGAAACGTTACATATAAAATTTCACTATACTAAAAGTATCAAACATTAAAAAATTATATTGTTCCTGAAACGGTTTAAGTGAAAACGATACCTACTTATTTATTTCTTCTTTTCATTAATCAATTCTTATCGCAAATAACGCCTTTTATTTAAAATTCATTGCATATGAGGGCTACAAATGTTAAAAATGGGTAAAACTTAACTGATAAGATGTAGTACCTTATAAGTAGATATTCATATTGAAGGTTCACTGTTTGTGCAAAATGAATCACACTCATGTCATTTGCCTTCTAGATAACATTTGCCAAGTCATTTTGTAATTTATTTACTTTCAATGTCTTTCCGACTATTGGTTAAAGTTATTTTTAGAAAATGTTTTCACTAACATCATTTGGGTCATTCAAAAGAAAGCATTGCATTTTCGATCATTTTTTTTTCATGTTGTTTCAGTATACTGTCGTTGCAACCATTTCTATATCTCTAAGTTATTAAAAGCCACAGGGAATGTTTAATAGAAAAATTAAGAAAAATGATTGCTTTGTGGACCGTTGTGGGTTATAGAATTTTCTCATTTCGAAAGACTATTGAAGACATTTTTTCCTCTATGCATATTGTAGAGTGGTGGCTTAATCGATTAAAGTGCCAGTTCTTGGTCAATTGCAGATATTTTCCTTACCATGAACCCAAAAGAGATATGCTATGAGCCAATAATACTGAGATGAGTTCTAGGCGACAGCAGCGAACAAACTTGGATTTTTTAATAGCAAATCAATCAATTTCGTGGTTCTAAGAATACTTGGCTAGAGATTTATTCTTCCCAGCTCGGAAACAGTAGTACTTAGAATATTTTTTTTTTAAAACTTTAGAAGATTTGGGCCGCGGATACCTGCAAGTATAGATTCAACCCATCTGTTGAAGTCATTCTCATTGCACTCTATGCTTGTCTTCAGATTGGTTGGCCTGTTCATGGTTTTCATTTGACAAGTGAATATTGGCCGCACAATTGGCGTTTACATCCACAGGACACGTGTTAAATGGTAAAGCGATAATTCGAGCGAGAAGTGCAGCGTTTTCGATGACCTCAGCATTTTGTTCGCAAAGGAGGCTCAGGGTGATGCAAAACGGTGGAATGTGCATATCTGTAATGAGCAAATCAATGAAACGTTTGAAAAAAACGTTCGCTCTTTTGTTAAGCAAATCAATAACTAAAAAATATAGCCACTAATTATTAAACTTACTCACTTAGGCGGCGCTACAGTTCGGGATGGACTTGGGCCCCAAATCCGCCCAGATCGTTGACAAATCATTTCAGGCGCTCGCACAATACGAGCGATCTTATTCACCATGTTTAGGAGACTGATAACCCTGCAGTTAACGCAGTTATAGGGACTCCTTTTATTGTAACCGCTCAAACATATTGACTAATAAATCATGCTCTTCATTCGTGACTCTTTAAAAAGACTGCGATTTCACTCATACCTTATAGTTTTAGGAAATTTACAAAAATGTCTGATATTTAAAAGCAAGTTCGAAGTCAAATAAATGCCAATCTTTTGAATTAAAGTATTTCATTTACGAATCATATTCAAACAAATATTATTTTAAAATGATTGCGTTCCCTTACAGCCATGACCAAGTCGCATTATAAAAATAAATTTTGATTCGCTCAGGAATTTCCAATAAACTGCTAAATAAAGCATCATCAACGTTGGCTAAAAGAATGTGTTGCATTTTTGTACACTTTTATCGCAATATCTACTTGAGTTTGATGATGACATCATAAATACCCATTGAATGTTGCAATGTATATAAGCGAATTATTTAAAAATCTGATTTACGTGTTAAATTCACTTAACGCGGTAAACAAGAGTGCCATTACGACGCACATACAAAAGTTCTTGATAATTTCTTGTTAAAACTTGATAAGTCAACATTCAATCAGTCATCAATATAGAGAATTGAACAATCATGCGAGACTTTGAGGTAAGCTGACAAATGCACATTCATTGAATAAGGTTTATTATTGGTTATACCAATGTCATGACATAATATGTTTTTCTGTCATATAAACTATTCGTAATCAAAGGAGTTGACCAAAGCCGAAAATCGCAAAAAATGTTCACCTTAGTTACAATTTTACTTGGTTTTCTCTATAACCTCGCACCAGATTCTCTACGCGAACTCACAATAGCTATGCTAACATTTCCATCACGCTTTTTATATGTAATTTCGCAAAAATGTTGCTGACTCAGTCTAAATCGGAACAACAAGATCAGTATTTGTAGAACAGAGTTTCTACTTGTACTATGCCACATGACTCAATAAAGAAAAGTTATCTTCTTGTTTACTCATATTAAGCCACTTAGGAGATTTTTATAGCACATTCGGAGCTAATTTGTTTCTTCTTTTATTGAAGGTTCAAAGTGAGACTTTTCACGTTGGTCATAAGTGATTTTTCTTCTTAAAGATTCATATAAGTTGTAAATAGTAAGCTAATTCACCTGGCTAAAATATAGCGCTACTCTACTGAGTTGTCCAATTAGAATGAACTGTAATTTTACATAAAAATAAACACTCTTTCCTTCGACATGCGTAAAAATGAGTAAATTATTTTATTAAAATTTTACCGGTTTCAACGTCAATTGCAACATCATTTAATGGTATGTTATCGGTCTCTACTTTTAAGACATCAAACATGTTTTATTATCCTTAACTCTTGAGAAATAGACGATGTAATTATTGAAGCACATTAAACCCGCCCATTAATTGTCAGATTGTATGAATTTACGACTTTGCAGTCAATAAAAGTCAGAATATTAGATAAGTAAGTGAATTCAAAATTTGAACATTTTTGCATCTACTTACTTATTAAAAGTACAAACAACAATGAAGATGCTTATTGTTTAGCAATTAACGTCATATTTTTGGGTTTACCAACTCACTCATAGGTCAGTTAACCACATAAAAGGCCTTCTATAGAAAATGGGATTTCTGCTGACAGCTAGCGAGTTTCAATGCCACTGATAACAATTCGAATTGATAAGCATTTATAAGAGCCGTCGTTGTTTAGGTTTTTATTCAATATAGAATTGCTGAAAGCCATACAGCAGCTAGAGCTTATGCTTCTCTAAATAGAATTAGGATAAAAATGTTTTTTTTTTACGAAACAATTCACATATAAAATGTATATGAAAACAAATGGAAAGACTAATATCCCTATACGCCTGCAAGAAAAATGTCTTTAAAACAGCTTTTAGCGATTACATTTTACTTTGTTTTTTGTTAAATTTTTCAAAAAAACAGCATTCCTTCTTATTTTGTGAAGACCTTATCCCTACATTTTTTTAATTTAGCTGTGGCAGTTGAAAAGGAAGTGGGGGGTATTTAAAAAAAAAGCAGGAACTGTTCACCTATCGACACCTTCCATAAATTTATTTTGTGTAGCTATTGGTCCCGAAACCGTTAGTTTCAGCTCTAGAATACTTGGTGTTCGTTAAGTCTGGCTTATTGGAATGCAATTTATGAGAAGTTCTTGCAAAAAGATTTTAAAAAGTCGTCAGCTGGACTTCAAACATTTTCTTTTGAAAGCAAATTCTGAGATTTGCTAATAAATAATTTTTCTGGTGTTTTACATTTTAAAAGCTTTTTAACGACCAAATTCTAGAAAGTCTACAACTTCAGATACTTATATGCGGATAGTCCATTGAGATCGTCAACCGCTTGAATATCTAAACAACCGGAGTTTTCGTCTGTTTGTTGATCAGGCCTATACTAAACTTGTAACCTTGTAAAAACAAGTTTTTTACATTTTCAAATATTCGTTGCATAGTGACGCCCCCCCCTAATGGCTTATTTTTTTTATTAGTAGGTCGAAAATTACTAGTTATCAAATTTGTATGCTTGTAAAAACAAGTTACTCTAGCTCCCCTACTATAATGGGTTAAATCTGAAATTTACTGAAATAAGGTCTTCACATAATATGTTGAAACTGAGAGGAAGAATTTGATCCGATCAAAATTTGAAAATTAGGCCAAAACACCTTTACCTTTTCCCGGGGTAATTCAAATTAAATATGTTTAGTCGTTTTTCACTAAGATCGCGCCGTATAATTTTTCAGCTTCTGTTTCAACCTCTTATATACGCGTAATTTCCTATGGCGTAATTTCAGCCACCTCATTGGACAAAGTCTTTAAAATGTTTTCTCCGAACTGATAAATTTTAAAAAAAAAATTTATCATTTGTGCACTTTTTAAAACCAGTTTGAGAAAATTTCCTTAAATACCCTATTCGAAACTCGTTTATGAATTTAATTACTTGTATCGTTTAAAATCACACAAATGAAATAGGTATGTATATATTTTGCTATCCACTGCCAAACCGCATGTCTAGTAATTGAACTTCACTGAAATGGAAAAGATTGTGTAGTTATTCGCTTCGCAGAACTGGGTTTACAAGTACAACGAGAAGATGCGTGAAGATTCTAAATGAAAGTAAAGGGAACTGTCTATTGATTCTAAACACGTTTTCCATATTTTCCATTTCTATAGTTTTTGTATTACCACTCGCTTTTAATTCAATTCATGAAGTCATTAGAATGCGGGTGAATCCCTTTTATATGCATAAAAACTCTTGAAAATCCCACGTTGATTAATATTCCCTACGCGCTGCTCTATGTGCTTCGCAATAATGGAAGAACCGAATTATCCCATTTAAATGATAACAATGTCCTGCTATAACGATCAAACAAGAATTATAACACCTGATATCGAAAGCAAGTATGCGTCAAGTCTGTAAATACTTTATTTCTTTATTGAAATAAGAAAACCCCTAATTCTTTCATATGCATAGTAGTTAGTAGCTATTACCTCAGTTCGAGAGTGAAGCTTAAAATAGGTTGAATGAATCATCAGCTTGGTTATTTATTGAATCATCTCTTCGAGATACATAGTAAAATTTTATCTCGTTCTTCGCTAATTCTATTGAATTGTAGGTGGGATTTCCACGCAACCAAAGTTTTTGAATGTGGGAGTTCATTTCTGTATAAGAGTCAATTGATTAAAGGATAATTCAACTAACGCTGAACTCAGGTTTTGCACATACTTTAAGAGGACTTCCAAATGCCATGTAATCTGATTAAATGTTAATTCAATAAACCCGTCATATGGGATCAACTCCAAACAATATTACGTTTTCATCCAACATACATATATGTAGGTAAAATGGATTCTATATTTGGATAGAAAATTAGTTTGAGTAAGTGAAAATATGGGCGCGTTTATATGTAGGGAAAATGCTTTTTAGGAAATACAAACTTTTGAGCAGATGTCTCAGCAATAAATCTTAATCTTTACCTTGATAGTAGCAAGCAATTGCTACCGAAAAGAAAAAAAAACATTTCATAACTATAGTTAATGAGAATTACAGATATTAGTCATGAGAATTTTTATTAAATAAATTGACTTCCTCCTGATAAATTATGTTTTTTTTATTTTTGTTGATATCATTGCGATTGATTAATTAGAACAGCCAAGCATGGATTGGCATGGCAAAATCAATCAATAAAAGTAAATTTTTCAACGCAACGAAAAAACCCCACGTATGATGAATTAAATTTACTTAATTAATACAAAGGCCGATGTTTCCAACAAATGACACGCACAATTGCCTGAAAAAGTCTTATCAATTAATGACATCATGATGATGTTAGACATTTTCCAATCGAAAATTCGTCGAATTTGTCATTGGATAGACGAACGCAGGTGTTCGATTTTGCAAATGCTTTTCACTCAAAGTCTATAGATACTATGTTTTCGTATGTTATCAGCGTGATAAACGCGAGTAGATGTGATTTAGTAATTTACAGTGAATTCTATTCGGGCAGGTGTTTCCAAGGTGAACTTTGATAACGATTTTGGTGGCTAATTTAATTAAGCTGATGAAACTGTTATAGCCATGTGACTCAATCAGAAATGCAATGGACTTTGAGGCGAATGCCATTCATTAACCATAAACTCATACCAAAATCGCTGATATGTTCAAAAGTATAACTACCTAATTTCTTTTCATATGTATTTTTATCTTCTTTAACCATAGTGAGCATATCATTCATCTCATTCTTGAGATTTAATTTCATCATGTGGTTTCTTAGGAAATTATGTCCAGTTAAAGCACTTACGCTTAAACAGCCCCGCTCTGTCGTTTTGTAAAAGGTTATAAGTTCGGTTTCTATTATATTTGCTATAGTAGTTTCATTAGTTTGCGATCTTAACCTAGGTTTAACTTTTGCCCAAATTGCATTTTATATGGACATGCAAATTCAACCCTAATGCGGTTCTTAAAACTCATTGCAACAGTCTAGGAGTAGTTACGAATTGACCTGAGCTCGTGTTTTTAAAATCAAAACATCGAATTGTTGGCTAATGAGTCTAATGGGGAAAAAAGAAAGAACCCGAATGAAATGCAATGTACTTGTCGGCGCTTAAAAAAATGCTGGTCTGTCCATTGAAATCGATAACAACAAAATCCTACTCATCGGTCTGAGCCTTGTGCATAGTGTGTGCGCTTGCTTGACGAGACCGCTGGTCTAAGTGAAGGTTTGATTCCTGATTGGGGAAAGTGTTTTCGAATTAAATGCACCACACAAAGGATTCTGATGATCGAACGTGGCAAGCCGTGAAACAGCTGTAATTCTAGCCTCTTCATTGTTCGTGGTGGCAATCACAAGTTCAACCATTAAAACAAGAATTATTATTTTTTATTGCGTCTTGAGGAACTAAAAAGTACTTCAATAAATGCTGAAAAATCATGAATTAAAGGATTATTTTAAAAGACACTTGATAACTTAAAGACAAAAAAACAAATATAACTTAAACTAATCCACTATTACTTAAGTAGTGGTACCTAAAAGAATTTCGCACCAAACAACAAAGACCCTTATCAAATATATTTTTTTATCGCGTGTTTGCTGCTGTAACTGCGTAGAATGGTTCTTTGTAAATAATAAATACTTTGCAGCACATGCTACCATATTAAACGAGTATGTACATATGTATCTACACATGTATGTATAAACGGTTTTTAATAACATGCTCTCGAATAAGAAATTCTACGAACAATTATATTGTTTTCTGTTGATGACTTCTATTATTGTCATCCACGATTTATTCGACAAACCTAACATTCATCAGACTCTGTCAAATTTGTAAACATAGTAGCCATTAAAATATAAAGATACAATATATCAAATAATTTTTATAAATGCTGTTTCGTATAGTGAATGTGTTTTCTACGTGTAGTAGCAGAAAGACAAACGATTTATATGGGGTAATTTTTTTGGAAAAATTAGGTTCACAGATGAAAAAAATGCTATGTTCAAATATGAAGACCTCTCTGCCTTGATTACCTACCTTCGCTTTCTAAACCATTTTTAAAACATTCCTCCTACTTAATCAATTTCATGTTTTCGCCCTACAGTAGTCTAGTGCACCAACTACATATTTGGGGCTACTGAAAAGGATTCAAAAACGTGCGATTAACCTTATCGGTGGTAGAGTCATCACGAAATTGATTGATTCTTTTAGTTATCGTCGCAATGTCTCCTGCCTGTCGTTGTTTTATCGTTACTTTCACCATAGGTGCTCGAACGAAATAGCCAATTGCATTGCACCTCTACAACAATTCATCCGCAATACTACTCATGCTAGAAATGCACATCAGTTCACCCTATATTCGGACGGACAGTGAAATACGAGGCTTAATTTCTTAACCGTGCAATACGAATCAGGAATGCTGTACAACGCTTTGTTTTTCCTTCACATTATAATTTATAGACGTTCAAAACCAACGTGCTTCGGTATCTTCCTTACTCTAATCCTCCATTTCCCTAATGCCCGAACTGTGCCACTTCATTATCCAAAATTCCTGAAGCGTGCGTACATTATATAAACAAAAAAAAACACTCTCATTGCGTTGGAAAGTGTTGGATATCGCATAAGTCTATAAATGTCCGTTTATTTGATTTTTGACTTCTAATTATTTTAGTGATTATTTTAGATTAGTGTTTTTAAAGTCACCCAATTCAAATTTAATCAAAATCAATAAATTCTAATTAAAGAAGACAAAATGTAAAGTTTAGACTTTTCGAAAAGTTTATCAGATCCGTGATTCGTGTATTAAAGACACTATTTCGTTCGTGGAAGAAAATTCGTCATCATAAAAGGATAGGCTACAGAAATTGTGCAATAAACACAAAAATATAATTCATTCGTCTTCTACACCCACAATATATAAAAGATGTCCCCATAGGAATCTGGCGCGAAAAATATTGGCCTTTGAAATTCTTGATCCTAAATCGTTCAAATCAAACACCATTATTCCTCTAGATAAGTGTTTTTAGTGAAACAATCGGGCCAATTATTGTTCTCAAACTTTCATACTTCCAAGCGCATTTAAAAACATTTCTTAACATTTTCAGGTACAGGAAATTCCCAAATTTTATCGCTAAATAAAATAATTAAGAAATTATTAATTATTTACATATTTATGAGTGAGAACTTAGCCCTGCTAATTACTTTGAAAGTTTATTCAAATAACTCTTCTGAATTGCATTTCTTTATGTAAATCGGCGGCTGTAAGTGTATGGAAATGAAACTGATAAGTAAACAATTAAATTTGCTACTAAGCTTACTTAGTGAGAGGTTCACACACACTGACATTATTATATTTCGTTTCCTTTGAATCGTACAATTCTCTGTATACTTTGGACTTAAAATGAACAAAAATGATTGATTGCTATTTGCGAAAAAATCTTATCAAAAATACGAAGCGTACTTCTGACATTGAACTAACAATTGAGTTGGAGAACAAAATTCGGGCTGTGATAAGGAAAAAGAAAAAAAAAACCATAATTATGATTCATTGCTATGTATTTTTTTGTTCTAAAATTACTTACATTTAAATAAACGATAATAAAAATATTTCTTTCTTTCTTTGCAGGCTGAAAGCCATTGTGTTTGGTATGGTGTGTGCAACACCAATGGAAATCTTAATCAATACTGTTTATACAATGGCACAGCGAAAACGATGGCACCAGATGGTGTGAATGCGTTAATGCAACGATGTGGGCACCTTTTGGAAGGTGGTCAAAAAGAATTTTGCTGCGATGCCCAACAGGTGAGTTTTATAGATGAATTGCATAGAATTTGTCACACGAAAAGGGTTTAAATAGATCAGTCCATTAGTCCTGTCTGCCGGTTAAAACACAATCTTATCTCTCTCATACCATATTCTAACTGTGAATACGTTCGTTTAAATAATTATTTAAATGACGTCCTATTCCTATATATATTAAATTGTTTTCAAGGCCAATAATAGATTCGAGTATAGATTCGAAAACAAGAGGTCAACAACAAAATCGCTTAATGGTTTTTATAATTCAATAAAGTGCATGATCGGGTCGTTTAAAACTTTCCCGCATTATGGTTTGACTGGTGTCTGTTACTCTATGTCCTTTGGAAACCTCTCGGATGTCATAATCCAGACTTTTCAAATAAAAAACGAATTTCTTTACTAGCTTATTTATTTCATTTCAACAAGGACTTTACACCTGACACCCCTTGATCAGTACGTAGCCCAACTCATCTTACCCAAAACGTAATGGTTTCGTATATAGTTATCTAATACTTGCCTGTATTTCCTGTTTTCCTTTTTTATTCTTTAATCTAATAATGCAATACAGGATATTATGCTGCTCCAGCAGTAGTTGTCAAAAGGATCTACGTCATTTATGTATTAGTTATCACACCAAACAAGACCTCTATACCGTTATTAAGAATGTAAAAAAAATGTTTGCTTAAGGTAACTAGAACCTTTCATCAAGTCTTAGAAAATCAAATTCCCTAACTCAAATTTTTTATTTAAGAACATTCAAATCGTGACATTCTTCTGACAATACAATTTAATTTAAAATTCGACAACGCTGATATCAATGCAGTATTTGTTCTTCAATAATCGATGAATCCACTCAGCATCAGTTTAATTCAAACACGGTCCCTATTTTAAATTCCATTCAAATTCAAAATCAGTTCTTTGTACATTTACAAATGAGAATCTACCATTCAACAATGCATTTAGGTTGTATTTTATTTACCAAAACCGCTTTAGATTCATTTGAATTATTCAAACAAATTCAGTCAGATCTCTGCAGTCTTACATTATTTATTCCGTGTCAAAATCGCAATATTCCAGCCTAGATGATACTAAATATTAATTACTTTTGTATACATTATTTTTCCAGGTCAAAATCCTGAATAAAAACATCGCTTTGGCGGGAGCATTCCTAGATAGATGTCCGTCCTGCATGGGCAATCTAGTGCGTCACATGTGTGATT
Source organism: Ferdinandea cuprea (assembly GCA_963576555.1). Lineage (NCBI taxonomy): Eukaryota > Metazoa > Arthropoda > Insecta > Diptera > Syrphidae > Ferdinandea > Ferdinandea cuprea. Next base: position 31,435,437 of record OY754958.1, read on the forward strand.
TTTCGTGCTCGCCTAAACAGTCCGATTTCTTAAAGGTTATCGAAACGGAAACATCAAAGAGTGGTAATATATTCGTATATTGTGAATTAATTTTATAATTCTTTCGTTTTTTCCTCACATCCGTTCAGGTAAGGAGTACATCAGTGCTGTAGATTTGCATATAACTTCAGAATACTTGAACAACACTTACAAATCCTGCTCTCAGGTAAGTTCCAATCGATATTAACAAGCAGAACCGTAACTAATTCATTTATGCATTTATGTGTTCCTTTTTAGGTTTCCGTTCCATCTACTGGACAATTAGCGTTAGACATGATGTGCGGGGAATATCCGGCCTCAAGGTGTAGCCCTACGAAATGGTTTCACTTTATGGGTGACGTAAGCAACATTGGCTATGTACCTTTTCAAATCAACTATATACAACATGCGAGTAAATCAGAGATCATCGATGGCTATACAGCAGTTGATCCAAAAACAGTTCCTTGCAGCAGTCCATTAAATGTTTGTTTGACACCGAAAACACTTTGGGGCGTTCTTTAAAAAAAAATTAATACGTAATTTCTTGTTTCTTATTGCTTGCAGGATAAAACACTAGCATGTTCCTGTTCTGATTGTGAGGGATCGTGTCCCAAGCCACCACCAGAACCACCAATTCCACAACCGTTCACTATTGCCGGTTTCGATGCATTCACTGTGATAATGTTGGTAGTATTCCTTGTTGGTACTGTCCTCTTTTTGATGGGTGTTTGCCTGTTCCCATCAAAGAATGCCGAGGGTAAGTTTTAAACGTTTAGCTTTTGGTACTGAAGACTGAAATTGTACAATTTAAAGTGCATGGTTGTTGTTGATTTTTTTTTCTTTCTCTAATTGGAACATGACCAGTTGCATGTGGAGGAGAGAAAGAGGTGATTTGAGTGTCATGCGAATGAAATTGATCTGCGAAGCATGTCCACAAGAAACTGCAGTAATTGTGGTTTCGCATGTGGAAGAAGATAATGGCTTAGTTGAATCGCGATCTGGGCGTTTACGAGTAGGAAATGCGTCTTTGAAATGGGTTTTCTTTGCTGATTTTCTAAATAAAAATTCGTTATCTGTCATTCCAAGTAGAGAGATTTTTTTCAATGACTGATATGTGCCGCAAAGGGTTTGAGTGATTAATTTATGTCGTTTATTTGCCAAGCTAAGATATATTAACACAATTATCTTCTGCATAAAAAGTGTTTATAATTGTTATGCACCGCATGGTTTTGTTTACATTAGACTAATTTATTGGGCGAAAGCGAATCTGTTCGTTTCAGACTGTGAGGATTAAAACAAAAGTCTATTGTGTTGTGTCGCTTGGCATAAATCCAGGTTATGTGCTTGCGTGGTTTGTTTTACATGCACTTTGCTGAAAATTGAAAGCAGCGGTATTATACAACTGTCTGGAATTTGTTTTAGTAGGTGGGTGGATTGTGTGGAGTGAATTTTTGCCAGACATAAAAAGCTGGTTGAATAAACAAAATCACAAAACACAACTTTTTTCACGTTTAATTTGTTTGAAATGATGTATATTATATACATATATACTTGCTGAACGCCCGGCCAAGTCCGTGTTAAACGAAATTAGTTTTAATATCTAACAGAATATTAACGAATTTCTTTATTATATTCGGATTGAAATTAAAAATTTCTTTAATTGCATAGAACATATAAATATTATGTGGGAGACTACATTTTAAGTCGATCGGTTTATGTCGATATTAGCTCAGTCGAGCCCGACGAACTTTGTTCGTCAAAAGGTGATTTGATTGAATTAAAATGTATTTTGTTTCTTTTTTTGGCAGTGGTGTAACCATTCCGAATCACCTAACACAATACATCACTCTTCTTAAATCTGCACTACATTTTGCAATTTTTATGTGGCAATGCTTTTACAACATGTATCGCAATAGTACCAGTATTTTCAGCGCAACAAAATTCAACATAAATAAATTTAATTTTTCTGGGTGCAGTGGCCTAGTTGTGGCGTTGGACCACTAAGCAAGGGGTCGCTGGTTCAAATATCGTACTGTACCATCTTAAAATCCTGCACGTTTTTAGGCATTGATCTGCCTATATTTCAAATTTCCTTATAGTTTCCGAGTAGTTTTGGATCGGACAGCGCCATACAGAGGACAATTATTTGACTTGGCTATTATTATATGGCGGATTTGTTTTGTCCACATCTTAATAATGACTATGGTAGAGAACCAGTCGCCCTTCTTTTTTACCGGCGAGGTAAAGATTTTCATTGAAAGACATTAGAACAATTTAAGAAAGATGCAAACATCAGTGACAGTATGTATATCCTTGTGTACGTCTTTTAAATGCCTTGCTTATCACATCCATAAGAAAGGAATTCCCTTTCCGTTGAAATATTATTTTTATTATAAGAACTTTTTAGAGACCTTCACGACCTGGCGAATCAGGAAGTTTCTGTGTGTTTTTTGTTGTGTTTCGCAATCGCATCCTTTAAAGTCCAAAAATTGGATAAACTAAGCTGCAGCTTTTTTCCATAACCATTTACAGTTTATTCAGGAATTCAAGGAAAAATTACTATCGCATGACACTATTCACTTTTTACTCTTTGTTTTTTTATTTTTTAACTAACAACGCTGTGCATATTAACAACGAAAATGCATAACAGGTATTTTGCATTATACATGCACACACAATTTTGTGCACTAATCAAAATTAATTTTTTTAATCATGTTATTGGTAAAATTGACTATTTCAGTGGTTTTGGAATTTCAAAGTTTTGTTATCTGCACTGAAATTGTGGTATTTTTATGTGATTGATTGTGATTCTCATTCAGGCACGTGTTTTCAACAATGTCACATAGTTTTTAATTGATTTGGTTGTTAATAGACTCGTCTCGAATGTAGATAGTGATTGAAATTTAAACTTTTTTGCACAATTCAACTGAAATAGCCAAAATGGATAAGTTGTGAATAAAACAAAAAAAAAAATATTCATGGCATCTAACAAAATTTATTTATTATTCGCATGATTTTGAGTAAATGAATTGAATTTCAAAGGTTAAACCGAAAGTTGTGTGTGCTTGCTATTTGTGTATGAAAATTAATTTATTTAGGAAAATACAATGTAATTTGATAATATATAATTTTTGCGGGTGTATTAGCTATTGAACGCAGGGTTTCGGGTTCTAGAACCTCATGGTCACGCTGAGTTTTTTCATAGCACTAGCTCATACGAAAGTCATGAGGCAACTGCTATGAAAAAGATTCTTGAATTTGTCGCACGGAATCGGGATCGACAAATGGTAAAAACTAGTCCCTGATGATTTATAGTCTATTGTATTCCTAATAAATAAAAATCTGCGTGAGTTGCAATAATCAACTATCATATTAATAAAAATAAATTTGTACCTGCTTCAACTTGTTAAAATTTTATGTTCAAATTCGATTTCATGATGATTAATTCTTGGTCGTCGATGTAGCATCCCCTTTCTTTGCTATTTGAAAGAAAGTCTTAAGGTTTATGCCAAAGTTCCCCAGTCAGTTAAACTTAAAGCCATTTATCACTTTTTACGCGTCATTGCTTGTATCGTCTAATCTGGAAGACAATTTTAGGAAACGTCGTCTGTGTGGAAAATGCCTATGTAAAATTTTCGTAATCGAAAACTGAAAACTATATGGCAATTATCGCAAATCCTACGTGTATTTGAACATGAAGTCTATGTTAAACATTTTATAAAAACATTAGCTAGACCGACTTCGCTTGAATGAGTTACCTACAAACAAAAGTAAACACTCATGAGAAATGATTTATTGAGCGCGTGGTTTATTTAACATTGTGAATTTTGCAAAGATATTTTTATATTGTTCTGCTTTCCGATTTCGTAGAAATATGATTTTGGTCTTGAAAGATGTACAGTTTCAAGTTCTTAAAGCTTCATAGTTCACATAAGCTATATCAAAGTGCTGCACCAGGGAACGAATTATCTAAAATAATTGAATCGATGAATATAAGTACAGAATTTTCAAAAATTTTTTTTAATGTTTTTACATCACACATATAGAAATTCCAGTGTGCGCAAAACTAACTAATTAAAAAATAATTAATTAAAAAATGAAACAAACAGAAATTTGGTCGCAAGATCAATATTTTGTATTTAAACGTAGCAAAAAGTATTTGGTTTATTGCCAAACAAAAAGAAAAATATTACTTATATTGTTTTAACAATAACCGATTCAATTGAATGTTTGACAGCATGTTTTGATAAATGCGGTTGAAGTTGGTTTTTTACCTCATTCGGGATCATAGGTTTATTCTTTAAACTGCATAGTTTGTATTCATCGCGACCAAGAAGTTTTAAATATACCAAGGCTAACAAATGCTTTTCGTGAAGGGGCAACGGGTTTTTTGTGGAAGTAGACATTGGACATTTTATTAAAATTTTTAACTTTCGCGTCGGAGAAAGTACTTTAATTCTAGAGAATATCACGCAAATTTTCAAAATCTCCTCTATCGAATACATCCGGTCGTAAAAAGGGAATGGGGATAGGTTTTTCAAACATTCTCTTAACAAATTTGTACATCGAATTTGTAGCAACTGTCCCAATACTTTTGCTGACGAGATTTTAGAGTGACATTGACCTGTTCAATGTCTATAGTCAATGATGATTGAGCAACTGAAAAAGATAATTGGTTGAAATTATCCTCATGTTTAGACATTAGTCTGTAAGCTTAGAGGACCCGAACCTGCGTTGGGTCTGCCTGCATCTGTATTCATGTCCTTCATTGATACTTGGGTTTCTAGTGACACAAGATTCGGTGGCTCGACTGCCATGGATGCAGACAGACCAAACTAATGTGCCCTGACGTTTGCAAAAAGTATGCCTCTTTCCTTCTATCTCTCAAGATAATCGACTGCAGGCTGCTTGCAGGCGTCCTTTCGGGTCACCAAGTTGGTTTTTAAACACTAAAATGTGTTGGGCTTGAGCGACACCACCACCTGTCCTACTTGTGATGAAGAACAAACAAATTAACAGAATCTGAAAGCCTTAGCTAACAATTGACAACTCAAGACACTATCATTGACGAACGAAATTTTTCTTAGCGTGTTTTTCTTGATAAATGTATAATCGATCTGTAAGCTATTCCGACTAAATTTATTATGATTGCTATGGATTTAGTCTGCAGCAATGGTAGATTTTAGTTTTTTTAAGGTAATTGATGATTGAATTGAAAAAATTTGCTTGTACTTTAATACAGAAGAGTAACCGGCTGTCACTAAATTAAGGCTCCTATACTAAAAGCTGTGCAAAATAGCAATTGTTACCGAGTTGTTTTGTGAGCACGATCCCATTTGGCTACAGTTTCTTCCTAATAGTTCTGCATAGCAAAGGGAGCAATAACTTACATCGAGCTTTCGAAATAAGATCATTGTCCACACTTGAGATCGAGCTTATAGCATTTATTGATTTATTGATATACAACTTTCGATTTGATCTGTGAATTCTTCAGACTCAATGTATGCCTTTTTACATTTTTTGGTTATGGTACTTCAACACGTTTTTCTATAAATATTTTTCGTCATCGCCATTTTTCCCTATTTAGGTTTGATGGGAGATGTATTGGATAGCCGACTTTATAATTCAACTGTTGGCCGAAGATTGGCAGGACATACTAGCAACGACATTGCAGCCGATCAAGAAGACTCTCCACTACAATCAAAACGATCCAGTAGGTTTTTTAAACACAAAAACAAAAAATCTCATCTCACACATGTCTTGTCATTCCTCTGTCCGTCCCCCAATACTATCGTCGAAATTCATTTCTCATTCTCTTCTATACGATATCAATTTGCTTTTCTGTTGTTTTTGTTTTCTTATAATTTCTTGTTTGGTCGTTAAAATACTAAAATAAAAAAAAAAATAAAAAAAAATTAAAATTAATGCAATAGGTGGTGGTATTTGGTACTATAGCTATTTTTTCTTTTACCTTTTTTTTGTTTACGTTTTTTGTTTGATATCACGTGGTACAGACATGAATATCACTTTTATTTTATGTTTCGTGTTTTATGGATGTTGTGATGTCTTAATTTTTATGGATTTTCAAAAACATTCAGGTATTTCAGGTGATGGGGTTGAGACAGAAGTCGACGGTGTACACGCGGATACAATCGATGTCGTAGAAGAGGAACAGTCTGGTATATTTGAGCAGTTGGGAGCAAAGACGGAAAAATGCTTGGAAGCATTCTTTACCGCTTGGGGAACATTTTTTGCTACTTATCCATGGATAACTCTGCTGGGAGGTAACTTCACCGGTTCAATAACTGTAGCCTTCAGTGTTGCGGAGAGTTTGTTTAGCTGTATTTTAACGTAAAAATTTGATTCAATTTTAGGTTTATGCTTTGTTTCGTTGCTCGGCTTTGGCATTAAATTCCTACATATCACCACCGATCCTGTCCAATTGTGGGCCTCGCCCCAATCTCGATCTCGTGTTGAACGCGAATATTTTGACTCAACGTTCCAGCCATTCTATAGAATCGAACAAGTGAGTACAGTTAAAAATTAATCGAAAACATGATTTATCTCTGTCTCGGTTCTAGATTATAATCAAAGCTGTTGATATGCCACAAATCGTCCATAATACATCGAACGGTCCGATTACTTTTGGGCCCGTCTTCGACAAACAATTCCTTTTGGAGGTCTACAATTTGCAGGAACAAATCAAGGCAATTGGTCAAGAGAATAACAAGGGATTGGAGAAAATCTGCAATGCACCTCTCACCGCTGACTACACAGGGCCGGTGACCACAGCCGATTGCGTTGTTCAATCGATTTGGGGATACTTTAAAGACGATTTGGAAGAGTTCAACGACAGCGAAGAGGAGAACGGCTACGAGGTGAACTATTTGGACAAAATCTACCAATGCATGGGCAATCCTTATCTCTGTCTTGCACAATACGGTGGACCAGTTGATCCTGCAATTGCGTTGGGTGGATTCCTAAAGCCAGGTGAACAGTTGTCGGGAAATGTTCCGTACGAGAAGGCCGATGCACTGATTCTTACTTTCCTGGTGAATAATCATCACAACAAGGATAAGCTGCAACCGGCTCTGGAATGGGAATCAAAATATGTGGAGTTCATGTTGAATTACACGAGACACAACATGACTAAAAACATGGACATTGCATTCACATCGGAACGATCGATTGAAGACGAACTAAACAGAGAATCCCAGTCAGATGTCCTGACGATCTTGGTGTCATACCTGATTATGTTTGCTTACATAGCTATTTCCCTGGGACATGTCCAGGAAGCAAGTCGCGCGTTTATTGACAGTAAAATAACCCTGGGTGTTGGCGGTGTTGTGATTGTTCTCGCTTCAGTGGTGTCGTCTGTGGGTGCATTTGGATTTATTGGACTGCCAGCTACATTAATTATCGTAGAAGTCATCCCCTTCCTTGTGCTGGCCGTGGGGGTAGATAATATTTTCATTCTCGTACAAACCTATCAACGTGATCCAAGAAAACCAACAGAAACGCATGAAGAACACATCGGACGGATTTTGGGACGTGTTGGACCGTCGATGTTGCTTACATCGATTAGTGAGAGCTGTTGCTTCTTCCTCGGCGGATTATCGGACATGCCTGCTGTTAAAGCGTTCGCTCTGTACGCTGGTATGGCTCTCTTCATTGACTTCATTCTCCAAATCACTTGCTTTGTGAGCCTTCTGACGTTGGACACAAAGCGTCAGGCTGAGAATCGCTTGGATGTCTGCTGTTTCATTCGAGGCAAAAAGACCGATGCTTCTCCAATCACCGAGGGACTACTGTATAAATTCTTTAAGAGTGTCTACGTTCCATTCCTTATGAAGAAAAACATCCGAATTGGAGTGATGATTGTGTTCTTCGGATGGCTGTGCTCCAGCATAGCAATTGCACCGCGAATCGACATCGGACTCAACCAGGAATTGTCAATGCCAGAAGACAGCTTCGTATTGCACTACTTTAAATCGCTACAGAAGTACCTCAGCATCGGCCCACCGGTGTATTTTGTACTCAAATCAGGTCTGAACATGTCTGTTACGAATGAACAGAATCTGGTATGTTCTGGACAGTTTTGCAATGACGACAGTGTGCTCACGCAGATTTACATGGCTAGCAGGCTAGCAAATAGGACATACATTGCACGACCAGCATCAAGTTGGATTGATGATTTCTTCGATTGGAGTGCTGCGCAATCGTCGTGCTGCCGATTCTCACCGGAGACTGGTGGATTCTGCCCACACTCTAGTGAGTTTTCTTTTTCTCTTTTAATTTTAAAATTTATATTAAATTTTTTAATTTTTTCTTTTAGACACCACTTGTGACTCGTGTGAAATCGAAAAGAACCCTCTGAAACGGCCAACTGAACACGAATTCAAAAAATACCTGCCATACTTCCTTCAGGATAATCCAGACGAATCATGCGCCAAGGGAGGCCATGCTGCCTATGGTAGCGCAGTGAAATACACAACCGACTCAAATGAACTAGCGGAAGTTGGATCCTCCTACTTCATGGCATACCATTCGATTTTGAAATCTTCCGCCGACTACTATCTCGCCCTTCGTTCGGCGCGGAAAATCTCTTCCAACATCACGCACATGATCCGCGGCCGGCTCATGTCACAGGGTGTGCCCCTCAGCGAGGCCCTCAAAGTTGAAGTATTCCCCTACTCAGTCTTCTACGTTTTCTACGAACAATATCTAACCATGTGGCCAGATACCCTGCAAAGCATGGGCATCTCTGTAACTGCCATCTTCATCGTGACATTCCTCCTTATGGGATTCGATATTCATTCATCTATAGTCGTGGTGATAACAATCACAATGATTGTTATCAACCTGGGCGGTGTTATGTACTACTGGAACATTTCGCTCAATGCAGTATCCCTTGTTAATCTTGTTATGGCTGTTGGCATTTCAGTTGAGTTTTGCTCACATCTGGTACACAGTTTTGCGATTTCAGTGCAGAACACCCGCGAGAAACGTGCCGCTGATTGTCTCACAAAAATGGGCAGTTCGATATTTTCCGGTATCACTTTGACGAAATTCGGTGGAATTTTGGTTCTTGCATTTGCCAAGAGTCAAATATTCCAGGTGTTCTACTTTAGAATGTACCTGGGTATTGTATTGATTGGTGCTGCCCACGGACTAATTTTCCTGCCTGTGCTGCTAAGCTATATTGGTAAGTAGAATGTGTTTAGTTTATTGCTTTTATTTTGTTGTCAAGTTTTATCAATTTTTATTCTAACTTTTGATATTACTAAAAAAAAAAAATACAAAAAATATATCCCTGCGAACGCTCGTTTTAACCAGGATTTTCATAAAATGTATCGTAAATGATCGTGTGACGCCAATAATGTCGACCCTTGAACTGTCGCCCTCATGTTGCATTTTATTTGTTTTTGTTTTCCAATCACGCATGAGTTTTAGACTTCCATTGAGAATGCTCTCCTAACTTAGTTTGAATAAAAAAAAATTGTAAAATGCTTATAAAGCTTCAAGAAATGTAGGAAGTTTAGAAAAAACGTCGTAAGAGTTAAATGATGACCATACAAATAAATCTGCTAAAGTTTTACAATTCACCCCAGACACATCGTTTCATTTATTACTCTAATTTACTTCCATTAGAATTGTCGACCTCATAGATAATGGGTCTTTTCCTGTCAGTCTTATGTATTGTTAATAAAAACAGTCTTAACGTACCATAAATGGAATTACAAACAAAGCCCTAAAAATACAGTGAAAAATAACTTATACAAATATGTACTATGTATGAAAATCTGATTGGATTCTTTAAGTTATCTTTAAGCTACGCAGTAAGACACGAGACGTGTCGGTACTCTCGCTTTGCAATTCTTAATCAGGACCCTGGCCTGAGTGCAATTGACGGGCACCAACTATTTTTTTTTGTTCTTAACTTCTGCCTATGTGAGTGCTGTCTAAAACTGAACGAAAGCCATTGGCCTTTCTTTGTAATTATTGAGATTATACCGAGCCTACGCTTTGCTGAGCAAACCGAAAATATGAGTCGTGCTCTAAGCGAATCATTTTCTGTTATTTTCGGCATGCGATATTAGCAAGATATTTGACGTCTTAGGCAAAAAACTTAGGAAGGAAATATTGCCTGCAGGAATAAGTAACTGGAAAAATGTCAAAAGCTGCTCTTTCCATTGCATATAATTTAGGTTAGGTTAGGTAAGTTAAAAAACATGGAAAGCGCCTATTGGCCGATATTGTCGTTAGCAAATGACGTACAGGTCATTAGATTTACATATATGCAGTGAAGAACAACACAGGCTCTAATCGTTTAAAATAAAAGGATCGGGCGCATTTTTTGCAGTTATCTTTTGTGAGGAACAGACAGATGGTGTTGATAATATACCAGGAGCTCGAAACGTTTTAAGTTCGCGGCATACTTACACGTCAAGCATTTTGCCACGACGCCATAATCTATATATGTATTAGAATAGTATTTTAATTAAAGAAAAACTTTCAATGTGACATTTGAGCTTGGTAATATTTTTTTTTATCTAACTTACTTTTAATTTCATCTTCGGCAGATCCTGGCTTTTCATATATATGGTGCAAGGCGAATATGAATCCTTATAGCTTCTGAATTTAAAGTTGTATGTTCCTTATTAAAAATTGAAATAAGCTTATTTTGTAAAAATATCGAATCAAAGGTATTTTTTCGACATTGTCATTGTGAAAAGGGACAGCATCTTGCTAGTCAGTGAGCTTATTAGTGCACATGGATTTCCGGGAAACAATCTTTTATCGCCATGCCATCTTCATAAGTTTTGTATTCACAGCTGCAGTTGCAGTATTCTACGTTTGTTAAATATTTCGAATAAATTAGCTTTAAAATAAAAAAACCTTGAGATTCTCGGCTAGGTAGAACAAACTCTTTTGCGATGCCAGGTACTGAGGCTTGTTGTTGCGTACGTATTGCAACTTGTTATTGAAAAATTCCCGAGCTTGATTTCGGAGCTTGAAACATGGTTAATTTTCAAGTCTGGACATAATTAGATCTTAATCTTGTTTGTTTTTAATTGATTAATCTCTATTAATCGTAGTATATTTACCACGAAGATTTTTACATTTAAAACATCGTATGTAAGTGGCACGCATATACGAGAATACGAAGGCAACAAGACCAGTTGACCGTTACCCACATTATTTAACAATTTCCCTCATATTCACGCTGTAGCTCTATCTTAGTTTATTAAAAGTGATCTACGTTGCATCTGCGTTAAACTTTTTGAGCGGTTTGATTTTGAAAAAGAAAAGGATTGGCTAATCTCATTCTTAATTAAAATTTCCGAAACCACACATAATGTGTCTCATATCAGGTAGCTACATATTTCGAGAACATAGGATGACGCAAATGATCATCGCATAATTCAACAACATCGATATCTAATACTTGTTCACCAAACATTCGCCAAAGCATATGCGAGTACATTTCGTAGGATCTTTTTTTTAACTTTTATTGAAAACATGCTGCATTATTTGATTGAATAGCACAGTGTGTTTCTCCTGTTATAATAATTTCATTGGAAACAACCCCCTTTTTCTTGTGATTAATTTTTTTTAGGTGCGCCCATGAATAAAGTGAAACTGGAAAATTTCCGACGTCAGCATTTTAAAGTACAAGAAACCTCACTTTCAACTGTAAGATTTTAATTAAAGCAAAATCCAAAACTAAAATAAAAATCAAAAAAAAAAAAACACAAAACAAAAAAAAAATCAGTTAAACTCGGAATGACTACCTAAACTACCTGTATGCCTACATTGTCTTGGTTTGCTGTCGTAAATTGTACCTACAAAAGAGAATTATTTATTTATTTTTGATTAAATTTTTGTTTGTATTTTGTGTGTAGTATTCATAAAAAAAAATATTTTATTGTTTACATAAATGGAATGCCCCTTCCTTCCCTATATTTTTACACGCCCAACAAATTTTCTTTACCTTAGGTGATTTTCTTTTTATATGTCTATTACTTTCGGACGAACACACTCCACTCTATGTATACACGAAAAAAAAACATACATATTTTTTAGTGCGAATTCGTTTCATAAATTGGAAGTCATTGGATTCGCAAAATTCGTCTTGTCAATTGCAACAATGGAAACGGTGTTAGTGTTTTTTTCCTGTTCATCGTCAAGGGACGTCAAACTTCGTCGAGTGTTGATTTTTAATAAAGTAAAAATCTTTGTTTTGCTTCTGTTTCAAAAACCGCAATTTCTCTACTATAAATCAAAGGATATTCCCGAATTATAATGTTTTTAACATGATTCTTCAAAACTATAATGTGAAACTACATTTAACACGTTCGGTATCACGCGGTGATGCATATCTGTGACGTGTCGTCACGGATCGCTTACCAAATAATATTTACACTTCAACGCGTTTAAAATACTCAAGCAAGCATTACATGTGACTCTAATAGCGAATGTTGAGCAGATATGATTACTCCTGATGGTGTGCAACCAACATTAAATTTGAATCTTGAGACTCCACTTGTTTTTAGACGTAATTCATCTTATGGACAAATATGTTTTGTCGTTCGCCCATTTACGCGCCCAACGTGTACACATCATGTGAGCGAACTCGAATCAGAACAGATTGAATTCAATTTATGAAACGGATTAGCCAAACTTTAGAAGTTTTTGCATGTTTGTATGGATATTATTATTGTTTTGATCTTGTTTGATGTTTTCAGTTCTAACTTAAGTATTGCACTGTGAATTTAGAAGCGCACCTTACTTCTTTATCTGCACGCACATCCAAACACACACAAAAAAAAAAAAAAAATACAAACACACAATCCCCACAAATTTGTTTATTCTTTTTCAATTCAACATATTGGATTGACACTTTGGACATTGTCAATAACAAAAAGTTATTCCCCTTATTGTTTTGGTACACCCCCTCCCCCTCTGGCTTTATAGAAATTTTGTTTATTTTATGCTTTGAATTTCTCAAAATAAAAATGAAATACTCTTGAAAAATGCTTACTCAATTCATTTTAAATATTTTCACAAAACAATAGGCGTGATGCATGGTAAAAATCGAAGAAGAACCACAAACAGGCCAAACATCCGACGAGATAACTACCATCCAGACGACACAATCAACCCATCTTCTACCCAGTATTCTCCAGTTTATCCGTCTTCGTCACAGTCATCCTACGGAAGTATAGATTCAGAAACAAATCTAACGCCACCACCTCAAAAATATACCCGAATCAACTATGATTAACACTCACATAAAGAGCATACCAGGAGAGAGAGCAAGAAAAGTGCATACAAAACAAAAAAATAAAAAAAATAAAATTAAAAAAACACACAAGTTCAATCAGGAAAGCATAAGAATGAAGTAAATATTATTTATATTTAAATAAATTAGCAGTATGTGCAAAAAAATATTTAAAACAAACAAAAAGAATGTATTTACAAAACACAATGTTAATCCTTGAAGACAAAATGAAGAGGACTTGAAAAAAAAGAGTATGTAGAATTTTTAATACATATTTGTGTATATCTTTATGTTAAGAAAATAATTATAGAAAAGCAAACAGAAAAAAAAAACAAAAAACCGATGTCTATTTATAAGCAAAACAAACATTCTCCTTTGTTCCTTAATTTTTGATCATCCCATCCCCCTCATTCAACAATTGATTTTAGATCTACCACCTAAAACATTAAATTCGCTGGGTAAGGATACGCATTTAGCATTGTATATTCCGGCCCATCGGATTTAATGAGAGAGGTGCTAATGCTAAACAATTCATCCCATTCCTACTCGTATATAAATTATTTACTAAAACATGAATTCGTTTCTTATTTCTCTGCGATATTGTTATTTCACTGATAGTGTTTTGTTAGAAATTTAAGTATGTATTTTTATTTTACCGAAAATATGAATTTTCATTAATGATTTGTGGTTTTTGTTTTTTCTTTTTATTATGTGACAGTCTCTTGTGTTTTATTTAATAAACTTTTTATTAGCCGCGACATTTTCCGCGTGAAAGATATATTTGATATGCGAATGTGTTTAAAATTTAAGAGTTAAACCATATTTTTCTGGGAAATCTTCTGGGAAATCAAGTATTATGGTCTAAAATTTCTTCAAAGCAATTCGGCAGAATTTAAAAAAAACCGTCATGGCAATTGGAGACATCGTTTGTTTCGAATAAAAGCGTTCATCCAAATGCGAACAAACAGGCAGACAAACACTTTCGCATTTATTTTATTTGTAAGAATAGTCTGGTGGAGAGAAAGGTTTGCAATGACATCCAATTTGCAAATTAACATTTACAAGAAGATGCTCCTTAATAAAAACGCATCAAATAAGAAGTCCTAACGTTTTACTCTATCTTAATATTTGTTTAAATTTTTTGGAACTAGGCAATGCCTATATGAGTTGAATTCAACTTCTCTAGATTGCTGCCTACGCCAGAAAGGACTCTTAATTTTTTTATATTAATTTCTCTTGAACGTCTCCAGGTAAACCGACATAAGTTGAACTTGAACTAGAAAGCAGTGAGTCTCGAATTTCTATGTGTCTTAGAAGTTTTTCACTTGTCAGCATTGTTCACCGTTACTAAGCGCGATAACATTTCGGTCCATTCGTTAATGCCGCTTACAAAGATATCACTTACAAAAATGTAATACAATTCACAAAGGTCTCCAGTTTCAATCGGGCTTTTGTCTGAATGCGAATAAGCTCTACCGGTGTATAATAGAAAACTTCAAAGACCCCTAAACTTTTGCAAAAGTATTATTAACCATACCCCTTCTGCTTTAGGGGACATTTTGCACTGTAGTGGAGCTCTGTACCAATTTATGTGTTTTCTGTTGTGCTCAAACTAAGTTACAAAACGATAACGGCTTTAGAGTGGGTACAAGAAATGATCTCGTTTTCATTTTGGTTTTCAGCATCTTCGTTCCTTTTAATGATCTCAGTATTTTGAAATAAAAATTCAAATTCCATGTCACACATAATTTGTTGTGAGAAAATTTCTATTTCGGCTTCGTAAATTTGCACGTCCTGAAACCATTACATTCGTATTGCAAGCCGTTGTCTGTTAGAACTTTTTGCATTATTTATGTTTTTGGCCTTGGCCATACTGTTGCACAGCATTTACTAAAACGTTCTTTCATCCTTCGATCATTTTAAATCCAAGTTAAGACTCAAACATTTAGTTTTATTGAACTCACAGAAGACTGTCATAAAAAAACGAAAACAAAAAAATATCTAGCATTATGTTTCTTGTTTTTTTTTTTTTGTTGTACTAATTTGCTATACAAAAATATTGAAAAATCATTAAAACAGAATAAAATTACAATTAATTTCTTAGAATGTATACTGAGAATATTGCTTATTGTAACTAAAATTAAAAAGGAAACCCAATTAGTAGGTAAGGATGGTGTTTTAAATGAATGTTCGTTTATGATGATAACGAATTTCAAAATAAACTAGATGTGGCCTTCATAAAAAAATAAAATAAATTAATAAACTCTTAAAATAAATTGATTTTTTACGAATAATACAAATGTGAATGAAAACAAAAAAAATTATAAGAAAATAATTTAACACAGAAGTTAAAACAATGAATTTGGAGCAATAGATTTATTTTGGAAAAATGTATCACAAAAGGAGAAACTATTTACGTGTAAAATGAATAAAAAAACAAAACATGTAATATTGCAGAGGAGAGGTTTTTGAAGGCGTTGTAATTATTGTAATATCAAATGGGTTATGTGTAGTTATTAATTGATCGAAACAGCTGTGTTATTCTCGATGTGCTATGCAACTTTTTTCAGCTGTGTAAATAGGCTTTACAACTGCTACTTGGGTTGCGTCTGGAAAAAGCTGAGACTAATTTTATGTTGTTTTAGTCTATTGCAATATAAAACACGGACCTCAAAAAGTTTGGTCGTTAACTAACTCGCATTTGTTGACAGTATTCTTTGCAAGCCTTTAAATGGCATTCAAACTATATTGTCATTTCGATGTATTTTCAAAGGTTCTTAACTACTTCTATTAACATGCCCAAGCTCACTTTCATATATTTTGAAGCGAACCAGACCTAATACGTCCATTCTGATCAAATATTTATTCTGATGCTTATATTGGTTTCAAGTTTTTGTTTTTATTTGTAATATTACACATTGAGTTGTTCTAGTACTAACTTCATAATGGTGCCGTCAAGATGCTCATCGTCTTTCCCCTAAAAAAAATACAAAACAGAACAAATCAGTAACCATAAGCCATAGTTTGTAAATCTTTTATTTCTCTATAGACAGTAAAACTAGCCTTTAATTGCTCTTCTCTAAATACAATCACAAAAATACCAAATCCCAACATACCAAACATAAAATTGAAAAAAAAAAACACAAACAGAAACAGCAACAAAAACACTAAAATACTACTTTTAGAACGAATTAAAAATAAATAAAAACAACAAAGTTACTCTTTTGTCCACTAAAATAAAAATAGAAATAAAAAATAAGTATATAAATTTATATCAACAATCAAACCAGCAACCCAACAATATAATAATTTATACATGAACAAATCTGGTGGGCAAAAAAATAAATTTAAATACATGTTTTTATTTTTTACATAAAAACAAGCATATAGTTAATATATAGAAAAAAGATATACATACATATATATATATATATAAAGTACCTAAGCAAAAAAAAAAATGTGAAATCGTTATTTTTTTTTTGTATCTAAAACTCATTCCGAAAAATAAAATAAAACTAACAAAATTCTTTAAAAAAATAAATAAAATTGATTATCGGCATAAGTGTAAGTTAATCAAATATATTATGTAAAAAAAATGTAATAGCGAACCATTATGTATGTAGGTAGATAGATGTCTAATCATGCTAGGTAGTTCAATATTCTTTTGCAATTTTTTTGTATTTAAATTGAGTATTTCTGCAAAAAAAAAATTGAATCTTAAGTAATTTGTTTTATACAATTTGGTGTGATATATTTATAAAAAAAAACTGTTATACTAAACCCTTTTTTTTGGATTATTTTTTAGGATGCAAAACAAAATGAATCGGTCAAGGGTTTCTATATGGTTGATGATTAGTTAAACTTCTTAAATAAATGTTAACAGACTTTTTAAAATGATTTATATAAAGATAAACTGAATATACTAAAAATGAAAGTGAAAATTGTATATTTGTGAAAGCGAAAAATTAAGAAATTCATTTAAATTTTAGAAAAATACAGGAAACAAAATGAAAAAAAGAAAAAAATACAATGGAAAGTTGTGAAAATACTATTTAAAAAAGTGTGCGTGTCTGTGGCTTAGATAATAATAAAGTTCATGTTTTTCTTTCTTTTGGTAAAAGTTATTTATGTTTTTTTATTTTATTATTTTCTTTTTATTGTAAATATTTTTTTTCCCACTTTTTCTACAAATGCAAATTGGTTAAAATCCTTCTTAAATTGTTGTCAGGAGTGCATAGTTGATACTCGGGCAACTCTGTCGCACTTTAATTTATGCAAATATTTTGTATTACTGGGATGTCGGCAGAAGTATTACGCTGATTTTTGTAAATGCATGTGCATGTGCATATTTGTATTCCTTCGCTGATTAGAGAATTTGTATTCCTTCGCTGATTAGAGAATTGGTATTCCTTCGCTGATTAGAGAGGTTTCCTGGTATTCGCACTTATTTTCAGAAGTGGACCTTAAATGTGCAATGTAAACTTAACTCAATAATCCAACGTATACATACTATGCCGTATTCTGTCATTTAAGCCTGGTACAAACTTTCTGCTATTATACATGCTTGAGATTTGCAAAGATTTTCAATTCTATGTACATTTTGTCCCCTTCATGCCAGAAGCATGAATGTGCAAATTCTCCGTGACGTGAAATATTGCCAAATTTTAAATAAGGCGCCTTTGGCGACAGTACCTTGGAGACCCGCTACGCGGGATTATGGGATTTCAACCCTCTTTCTGCAGGCGCATGTACCGCTGAATCAGCTTCGTTGCTCCGCTAGGGGTATGTACTTTTCGTCAGGCAGGCGCCTATGGCAACAGTACCTGAGTGGCCCGTTACGCGGGATTAATGGATTTCAACCCTCTTTCCACAGGCTGTTCGATTTTGGAATGAAAAAAATGCTAAATTTTTAGAATTTGGCTTTATTTCTTTTGGCGTTATTTCACGTAGTAGTGTTAAAAACGAAAAAGCCAACCACCTCAACTACCTCGTTTAAGTTTTAACTTAACGAAGTTTTAACTGCGGCTATTCTTAAAAAAAACAATATGAGAGCGCATGCAAAGAAAGCCAACCATTAGCTTTTTATAATTTCCAATTTCAAGAAAATAATTTTATTTATAGTAATTTAGTTTCACTAACCAAATTAAGTGAATTAAAAATCTATCGTTGGCGAGGTATCAGTTGGAATTAAAAATTCTCGAAATACGAATCAGAAGTATTTTTGCTGTTCGGAAGACTACCTGGAAGCAACCATTTTTCGATTCGTATAAAATTGGCCAATTATCCATTCCGACGAATATCTCGCCGGGGCCGATAATTGCGGAACAACGCAGGTTACTAAGCTTTAAAAGTTGATTGTTTAAAACTGATTCCAATTGATTTGTATTATTACAAAATCCTAGACTTAGAAGGGACAATTGTGGGACATTGACTGTGGCGAGTAAATTCTCAGGAAAGAGGTCTAAATGCGGGACAATCATGCAAGAAGCGTGATATATGACAAAGTAAGTTAGGGAATAATTGTAAATTTTGAGTCTCGTCTCGTATTTCTTAGTAGAGGCCTAGTTCACCCTCAAGATTTTTGACAGAAGATCTATTTTTTACAGGAATACAAGGGACATACAGTTTAAGGACGATTCCGAATGGATATTTTTTTGACAGTTTTTACTCTTTAAATGTTTGTCAGACTTTCTTAAGATGAGAGGCAACTTTTAAGTGTTACGTAAATCCGGATGGTTAAGTAAGGTCTAGAAAATATGTACACACCGAATTTCATTTTTCCAAAACTTATAAACCTTTTTCCTTCTACTTAAACACAAAAGCATTAAAATCTACTGTTAAAAATACTTTTGGTATGAAGGGACTTTTATTGACCGAGCTTTGTCTATCTTTTCACACTTAGTAGGTTATAGTTAAGAGTCAATATAACCTAACCTATTTCATTAATAAGTGTAGATATGCTGTTTACTAGAAGTTGCCAGTATTTTCAAAATCATCATTCCCCAGTTTGTTATAACTTGTTATTCTGAACTTAATTAAAAAATGACTATGTATTTTTTTTAACTTCAAAACGCTTGTTGGACATTGGATTTCTTTAAGAGGTATACAGTTAAATTTCCTGTGAATTAAAGGTTCGAACGTAAAACAATGGCTTGTATCGTACAAAAAGCAATTTAATGTGAATCTTTAATTTTTTATCCCTTATACCACCACCTTTAAAAGTTCGACTCCCTTACAAACATATCTTCTATATATACAATCTGTATCTACATAACATTTATTTAAAAACTTTAAATTCTTCACCATATTCCTTATAATATTTACTTTTTGTTACTCATTTATTTTACGTTTTTACAAAAAAGCTAAAGTTAAACATATTAGAATTCTAAATTAACAATAGTTGCATACTACTAGATTCTAAGAAAAAGAGAAAATAATAACCAAAAATATAGAAATTGTAGCTTATCTATCATAATTTATTATTTTGTATTTTATTTATATTTGTGATGTTTTAAAGTGGGATATTTCTCTATAGTTAGTCTCTTTTACATGTAAAATTTAAATTCAACGCCTTAAGAATGCAGTTAAATATATAATAAATACTTATATCTTTCATTTTAATTGAGAATTATAAGAAAATGAATAATAAAAAAAAAAGAGACAATTAAACAAAGAGAGCCGGAAAACTGAAAAGGAATCAAATACAAACAAAAATACCATATATAGCCGAAGTACAGATGTAAGAAAAATATATACCATAGGCAAGAATATATTTTGTCTATGATTATACTATTGTAGAAATATACATATTAGTTATTGTAAATTATGAAGGTTATATTTGTTTTTGTTTTCTGATTTTCTATAATGTACGTTTTCAAAGATTTATTATTGTACGAAACAATGCTTTGTATATAATATAAGAAAGGTGGAATTTAATAAAAATATTTTCGTTAAAAAATTGTATGGCCTTTTTTTTAATTAAATTCTTAATAACCAAGTTTATTCTTGGAATCTGTCTTTTGTTTAACTATTTAAGCTTAAAAGTCGAGGGAAATGTCCCCTGATAAAGTTAAAAAAACACATGAAAATCTAAAGAGAACAATGAACTAGTTTTATTTTTAATCGGAAAGCCTACATCTCAGGTTAGGTTAGCAGGAGAGTTTTGCAACAAGTGCAATTTCACCCAGAACCCATGAAGGCCCATTGCCAATACGCTAGTTGTTTATGTAAGTATGTGTAACTAACAAAACCACTTCGAACTGGATAAGCGGCGTTACTGTAGAACTTCCATAGACTCTTTATACCCTATCCTAAGGGTATATTAATTTTGACACATAGTTTGTAACACCCCTTAATATTCGTCGTAGACCCATAAAAGTATATATATTTATGATCAGCACCAAATCCTAAGACTATTTAGCAATGTCCGTCCGTCCGTCCGTATCAACTTTTGAGGCCTTTAAATTTATGCTAGGAAGCTAAAATTTAGAGCATATACTCCTTAGGGTCCCGAAATGGTAAAGTGTTAAAAGTTTTTGAATACGCCCACTGCCACGCCCACAATTTAGAAAAAACCGTTTTAAAGCTAAAGTTAGAGAGATAGAGTGTTACAACCTTCACAAGATATGTAGGCACTGCCCTCCTTTATAAGTTTGTCATATAAAGTTTTTTGCCACGCCTACTTTTTGTGGGCGTTTTTTACTAAAATGCTGTTTTCTTCGAAAATTTTTATAGAAAGCGAAAAACAATGTTTTTAAAAAAAAAACATTTTTTTTTAATAATAGAATGAAATAAAATGCTAGCCATCATCTTCTTAATGCTTTTTTCTTTGGGGCATATAGGGATATGGATAGGGTATCATACTGTTCGCCCCAAGCGGACTGTAGCCTTTCCTTATTTTTCTATTTTTGTAGAAATAATTTGCAAAAGAATCCTAGACTTTTAGCCATGTATCCAATGATATTTACAGAGTCCGGTAAATACCCTGGCGACCATCTGGATTTGGCTTCTATCAAGAGAAACTTTGTAATTTACATTTTTAACTTTCTCGTATACATTAATATACTTAAGAGAAAGTTATTGCGATCGTGCGGAAATTTCGAACTCAAACTGAGTATGACTCCTACGACTATAGAGAAGTCCAAAAAGGTGGGTCCGCCAATGCCCCCGTCGGTTTGTCTGTCTGTCTGTCCGGGCGCCGGGAAACGGTTTAACGGATTTGCTTCAAAGTTCTTATATAAGGTTTTTGGGGTTTGAAATAACGGTGTCTGACATGTAATTTGTTTTGTGAAAATCACTTATCACTAATTTTCTCAAAGATGGTTTCAAGGATTTTGGTCTTCTTTTGTAGGAAGTATACTTGGGATGGGGCCAAAAGTACTGCATACTCAGTTTTTGGAAAAAAAAAATCTACTAACGGTAAATAATAAAATAGTTAATATCTCAAAAACTAACAAAGGGAACTTACAAAATTTACCGATATTTTTATACTATTATGTCGTACAAATTTGCATTCTTCGTTTTTTGAAATAATTCTTTTTTCATATATCGATTTTCTTAAATTACAATTAATTTCGTTTTCTCAAAAAACAGGAGTATCTGACAAGTTTATCCGATTTTTCGTTACTTCCAATCCGACGTGTCCAGGAACCCAGCAGAATAGAACTAAGCGATGATGTATAGGCTTGAGTGCCAAGATGTAATCTGTGACACATTTCGCGCTTACAAGCTTGAAGCCGATAAGCTTAAAAGTCTAAGAGCCCATAGTCAATTTTGAGCTTGAAAGGCAACCGAACAATTTCGCAGTAATGTTTTTATTTGAAGCTCATTTTTTCAATGAGTCCATCCGGCAGTATTGAATAGTAGCTAAAAGAAGTAGTTACATTTTGAAAATCGGTTGATGCACATTTTTTTTTATAAATAGTACAACAAAAAGGTAAATTCCCAGATTAATAATATTTAAGTCAAAGATGGTATGCGATCCCGGGCACGCTGCTTCCAGTTATCCAGCCTAAGCGCTCTGGCGCGATGGCTTGGTCTTTAAAGCGGAGGTTCGTTCTTCCTTGTCGTCTCGAATCTGGTGGCTGGGATTCGATGGTCGTCTTAGCTGAAGCATTATTGTCCAGTTGCTCGATGTGGCCGAGCCAATGTAGTCTACGAGTTTTAGCTTTTTAGATTACATCCACGGTTGTAAATTATCCCTTATACGCCCTAATCGCACACAGGACCAAATATCCCCCGAAGAATTTTTCTTTCTAGGAAGCCTAATCATTCAGCACTCGGCGCCGTATAGCAGAACTGGTAGGATAAGGGTTCTATAGAGCATACACTTTGTCCTTCGAGTTAGGAGTTTTGAACCAATTTGTTTTGCCAAACCGAAGTAGCATCGGTTTCCTAGGTTAATTATTTGTCGGATCTCTACTATGTTGACTTTCTTGGAGTTGATATTTATACCGAGGTAGATTAACTCCTTAACTATCTCGAAGCTGCTGCTATCAAAAGTGACATTTCGTCCTAGTCGGTGGACAGATGTTTGTTTGTTTGTTGATAGCATGTATTTAGTCTTGTCCTCATCTACTTCAAGACCAACTAACTTCGCCTGTTCTACAATAGCCGTGAAGCCTTAAACACGCTAAGGACTATGCGAAGATATATTCTTTGACACGAATGGAATGTAAGGGACCTACAGTTAAATGCCGATTCCGAAAGGCAATTTATTTTTGGGAGGCTACTCATGACAGTTTTAACTCTTGAATATTTTTCAGGCATACGCTAGAGGGTCAGGTCGGACCGAGGACTACTCCGCTAGTAGTCCAATGCACTCAACCACAGGACTTTCCTTTGTACAGCGTTACAAACACGACACGACACGACACACGACAGAGTGAGAACGCATGTGTTCTTGTATAAACTTATCGCCACCCTTTTGACTTCTATCACGGGGTTAGTCTTAATTTAATGGTCTAGAACCTATACAGTTTTTGAGATTACACAATACGTATGAGTTTGCAAACTATTACGTACGCTGCTTCTAACTCATATACTTGGCTATAATAGGACTAGATAGAACAATTGAAAACGACGATCTAAGGAACGTTATATTCTTGTAGAAGCTTCATAATAACGGGTTTAATCCAAAACTACATACAAACAATAATAGAAAAAAGTATTTTCGGAACACTTTCGCTGTTTCCAAGAGTGTTACGCATTATCTTCTTGTGCAATAATTTACAGGGAAATAGTGTAAACATTTGCATACGCTCACATAGTACATTTGCGTATCCACGTTTCCAAGTGCACATGGATAATATCAGTTTTTATGCGTGGAAAATACACAACTTACTTTATACAGTGATAATCATATTTCGATAATAATGCTCGATTAAATCTATTAATATATAACAGGAGAATCCGTTTAGCCTCAGTTAGCAACCACAGCTCGCAATAACGGGATTTCAATATATCTATTGTTTTTATTTACAACCTGATGTTGTGGTTCTTACATAATTTCATAAGCAGTAAAAATATTCAGTAGCTATAAGGTGGCATGGTGCGGTACGATAAATAGTCATTCAATGATTTACGAGTCGAAAATGTCCACTGCTGTCTACATCGGATCGGATTCAATCAAAACTACAAAAATTGTTCACAAAGTATAGTCACGACATGTGACACTTTCGTGTGAATCCGATGAAACTCCGTTCAGCTAGATGAATAGAATTCCTCGTGATATAAAAATGTAGATCAGCAGCAGATCTAGATGCGAGAATGCTAACAATTGCATAGCGTAGAAGACGAAATCCACGAATGGGATATTCTGAGAATTTTACGAATTCACGGTGAAAGGCAGCAAAATACAAAAGCAAAATTTAAACAAAAGGAACGCCTTCGCCTCGCAGCAAAGATACAAATATCTAGATGCATCATCGTTTTGATGAATTCATGTTCTGTGGTTTTGGTGCACAAAAATTGATATGCCAGGAAGAATTTCGGCCACAGTTGGCTATGCCTCGGTCGCTGTTGCTGATGATCTCGTTGATGATTCTGTTGATGTTGTTGATGGGCGAAAATGAAAATAATTTGAAATATCGCCAGCGAGATAGTCATTGAAAATTTAGATAATATCTCTATGCCAGAGTGTCGTATGAAATTAAGTTTATGCTTGTGTCATTCTTTGCAAATGTACTTGCTAGTAACGATTTAAAATCTGATTAAGATCCCCGGGACAAGTAGTCGCATTGATTTGATGAGTATTTTTAAGTCGATTGAAAATGTTTTTGAACGTTTTTTGCTGATTGGATTTCACATTGGCTTGGTAGATCACTGAATGTCCTTTATTATACCCTATCCTAAGGGTATATTAATTTTGACACATAGTTTGTAACGCCCCTTAATATTCGCCGTAGACCCATAAAAGTATATATATTTATGATCAGGACCAAATCCTAAGACTATCTAGCAATGTCCGTCCGTCCGTATGCAATTTTTAGGCCTTTAAAATTAAGATAGGAAGCTAAAATTTGGACCACGTATTCCCACAATTTAGAAAAACCGTTTTAAAGCTAAAGTTAGAAAGATTGAGTGTTACAACCTTCACAAGATATGTAGGCACTGTCCTCCTTTATAAGTTTGTCATATAAAGTTTTTTTGCCACGCCTACTTTTTGTGGGCGTTTTTTACAAAAATGCTGTTTTCTTCGAAAATTTTCATAGAAAGCGACAAAAACTGTTTAACAAGATATTTACCCTATATTTTTTCCAACATATCGAACATACAAAGTTTTTGGCCTCGCCCGATTATTGGACGTTTTTACTTATGCGCTGGACGATGTTGAGTTCCAATTAAGCACGCTTTAGGTTAGGTACCTAATTGTCTACTGCGATTTATCTCTGGATTGGAATTAAAGCTTTACAATTTATTTGCCATACATGTCATATCTGTGACAAATGCTTAATGCGCATTTTGTTGGCAACGTCAAGTCGTTATTAGAAGATTTTGGAGGAACGTAACTCACGCTCGTGCAAACCAACGCATTTATAGCATTTATAGGGACAAGCTTTACAAATCCATGCCAAGTTTTGGAATCTTCATCAAGAACTCGCTGCTGCATCAAGGTATTTACGACTTAACCGAGATCCCTCATGTCAAAATGGATCTAATCACATTGTTCTGACATCTCTTCAGAAATCGCATGAAAAATATCGCTTGCCAATCCCTGTTTCTTTGGGCTATAAAGACAGCTATGTAGTAAGTCCTTCTTTCGAATAGCCTTGATAAACTCAGCACTACTCTTCAAAGTCTTTGGAAAGTGGATGAAGATAAAGATATCCCTGAACTGGTCCCGTTTTCGTTGAAGAGTTCTTAAGGAGACGATTTAACGACGAATTCAGTATATCATACAGCAACATCGACTTCATCAAAGCATCATGTAGAGCGATCGAACACCAACACATAAGCCCTCAGAATCTTCGACTATAATCCAGAGGCTTCAGAGAGCCTAGACTTAAGTCGCGCTCACAAGGAAAAGGGGACCTCAACCTACTCGGAGTGTCCAACTGGAAGCGGTTAGTTAGAGACGGGCTTAGGGAAGAAGTTCATTGATTGAGGCCCAGGTCCGGTTCGGACTGTAGCGCCGCATAAGTAAGTAACTTATTATACATTAAGTTTAGTTCGGACTTGAATTATCTGTACCCGAGGCCAAATCAGAATTTTTGCCTCGAAAAGATCACTTTTATATAATTCCATGCATCAGATCGGATTGTCAGGTATTAAGTCATAAGGCCAAATTTTTAGGTCTTCGGAAAAAAGAACTTGACGTGACTCCTATTCTGGTTATAAAAGCGTAGTTCGAACGCCAATAAAGAAAATTAACATCTTCTATGTTTTCAGCAAATATAAGTTTTTATAAAAAATAATAACGCATTTTCCATATACCTATACCTATACTATGTCTGTGCACATGCTAATTTTTTTTTCTTCGAAATGATT
Source organism: Ferdinandea cuprea (assembly GCA_963576555.1). Classification (NCBI taxonomy): domain Eukaryota; kingdom Metazoa; phylum Arthropoda; class Insecta; order Diptera; family Syrphidae; genus Ferdinandea; species Ferdinandea cuprea. Next base: position 31,461,727 of record OY754958.1, read on the forward strand.
TCTTAATTTTTATTTAAGAAGGAAAAAAAAACAGAAAACACTTTTTCGTTTTAAAAATAAATTATCAAACAAGGAAAATTTAAAATGAATTAAAATAATAAGAACGCAATTGTTTAGTGAAACAATGCCAGTTTGAGGTAAATTTATAAATAGAGAAATTATATTTAATTTATTTTAAATTGAGAGAAAAACGAATAAATAAATAATTTCCTTTCTTATGTTTAACATTTAATCACATTCAATGCGATGTAATTTGTATTATTTCTTTGCTATTGTATTTGCATTTTATTTGTGCTACATATCAGCTCATGTATGAAGACAAGGTAACTGTTTTATTTAGTTTGACATTAGAGTGTTTTAAATCGTTAAATTGATAATGTCATTTGAATATTAATAATAACAAAGTATTTGCAAGGCCAAGTTATGCTATGTGGTGTTGGATTAATGGTTGCTCATGGATGATTGTAATATCATTCTGTATGTGTTGCTTAACAATAATAATTAAATCACACGTACAAATTTTTAAGAAAGTTTAAGATATCTAAAAACTACAATGAAAATGGTCTCCCGCTGAGGACGACAATTTAGAAGCGTCGCAGATGCATTTGCAGTGTGTAAAAAGTATGACATATTATTTGGCGTTATAATGTTTATAAACAAAGTTTCATCTAACTTCAAAAGACTTTAAACAACTGATTTAAACACTTCAAATATGTACTTCAATGCAACGAAAACGTGTGTAACGGTAAAATGCGGTCTTTTCGAGTGATGTACTGTTTTATTAACCAATATTATGGTGTAATAAATGACAAAAAACAGCAAATGTCGAAATCTTGTTGTAAAGCCTCCTTGAACCAAAGTTGAATTGTTTCAAATGTTATTTGCCGTATTACAAACATTATGGGTAGCACTATGATCACCAGAGGAGTAGTAGTAGTATTCATTTTGACGGTATAGTCTACGCTAATGGGACTAATGTCGCTTCGTCAGTCAGGACAAACTATTTTATAGGTATTGGTGGAGGTTGTGGGTGCAGTGGCTGAATAGTCGTTGCACAACTAAGCTAGGGGTCATTTCACAATTCTAAGGGGTAAATATTATAATATATATTTTATTTATATTAAATCATTAACTTGTCAAACCTATCCTAAAGGGTTTTCTAATGAGGCCGGATCAATGTTAAAATTAAATAAAACAAGCTAAATGTGCGAGGTATAATGAAATTTTTTTTTATTCGAATGACAAAATTTTAGTGAGTGGCATTATCGACCAATATCGCTCTAAGCTATAAGCTCTTGGAAAAACTTTTATTGAAGCGATTGCGTCCGATTATTGAAGAACGTCGATTAATACAGGATCACTAATTCGGATTTAGAACGAAGCACTCTACCATTGACCAGGTATATAGAATAACCAACGAAATTGAAAAAACACTACAGGAGGAAAAAATTTGTTCTAGTGTTTTTCTTGACGTCTCTCAGGTTTTCGATAAGGTGTGGCATACGGGATTAAAATGTAAACTTAAGAAAACTCTCACAAAATAATTATATGAGATCCTGTGCTCTTATTTAGCGGACAGACTCTCTCCTGATAAACACGGCAACGAGTATTCAGAATTCAAAGAAATCGCGGCGGGAGTTCCACAAGGAAGCGTTTTTGGCCCGATTATATTTCTTTGATACACTCGTGATATACTGCAAGAATATGATACTATTTTGCAGGTGATACGGGCATATTAGCCGTAGATAATTCGATTCAGTCCGCGACATATAAGCTTCAACGAGCTATCGACAAAATCCAGGCACGTTAATTTTACCTATAGAAATCTAAGCAGTCTACCCATTTTTATTGACTCTGCACAAATTCCGTACGTAAATACTTGGGAATGACATTGGATGCGAAACTTAAAGGAATATCACATGTTAAGAAGAAACGCGAGGAGCTCGCTATCAGATTAAATCAAATGTATTGGCTGATTGGAAAATTCTCCAAGCTCAGCATGCAAGGCAAGCTGCTTTTATACAAGTAAGTGATAAAACCTGTTTGGAAGTATGGTATAGAACTTTGGAGTTGTACCAAACCAAGTAATGTTAAAATTTTACAAACTTTCTGAAATAAAGTTCTTAGACAAATCGTTAATGCTCCGCGGTATATCAGAAACGCTGATATTCGCAGAGATCTAGCTATTACTAAAAATACAATCGCGTTCTTGGTCATTGCAATGACCCTGTATTACAAATTTAGATCAGAGAAATCTTGTGCGCCGACTACAAAGGATAAAACCTTGTCGGTATAAGCAGATCCTCCGCTGGGGTGTTTCCTGCCAAACGTTATTAAATAATTTAAATCAAAAGTGCTTGAAAGACATAACCCTAGTAGTAGTATGAATATTTTGGATTGGAGGTGTTTTTTAGTTAGCAAGAATCTCGCACTATTATGAGCACGCGCGGAAGGTCCTCAAAGTGTCTGATGGAAGATTTTCCACCTATTATCGGAAAGTGGCAAGGATCCAAAAGGTCCAATTTTTTCGATTGATATCATGAAATAAAACAAAACAGCTCCTTTTGGTCTAAGCTACTTGACCTGTTTTTTTTTAAATTTTTAATATCTAACAATGAACAACTTTGGTTTGAAATATTTTTAAATTATATATCAGGAATTTTGTAAAGTGTAAGGACTGTAATATGGACTAACATTGGCCAACAGAATGCGAGTATCATCTAACAACTTCTGTAGCAGAAAAGGAATCCACAACACACCTTCTCTGCAACTAACATGCACTTGCAGGATTATAAGAAATCAGATTCTCGGACAATCCTTCTGCGATGATCTAAGCTATCTATGCAACAATGGTTTGACAAATCCTGGTCTTGCGCAGTTGAAGTGTTCCACAGCAGTCTGAGGTTCGATTTTCCAATGTCAATTTGATATTTTTCCTATTGTTGAAAAAATTCTGTCATTTAATTTTGACAGTTCCCCTCTATTCCTTTTGACAGATCCAATTCTTTTTGGCGGAATTCATTAAAATGTAATTGTTCGAAGCTATTTATAAAGTACGCAGAGATATCGATTGATTTTAGTTTCTTTAGTTAACTAAGCACAACTTATTTAAAGTATTAAACCAAATTCTAAATTCGTCTCATTATTCCGGGCCCCAAACGAATTTATATACGAAATTGATTTCGCTTCATAGAAACTGAAATAATGTGAGAGATACTTGATAAATGTATGACATAGTAAACCGCAGACCCACAAAACATTAGGCATTTGCTAATACAGCATCAAGATTAGACAAAAAAAAAAACATTCCCTACATCTGCACCAATGTTTAGGTGGGTATATTGTTTTGTCGATTTTGTTTAAATTTTGAGTCTTTATTTTTTAATTCTGCTACGGTATGAGTTGCCAAAATGCAACGCTACAAATTCACTATCACGACAACGAATGTTGGCCATTTATTTCCTGGGTTGACACTGAACGCAAGCAGCACAAAAGCGCTGCCTTCACATTATGTATGCCACAGATACAATAGTATCTATGTCTCGAATTTTTTGAAATGCATCAGCATCAGGAGAAGCGGGAGCCGACAACAATTATTTGGCTGACATTTCTATAGTGTGAATTTTCTATTGCATTATAACCACCAAAATAATAGAATTCAGAAACGAATAAAAGGAGAAGTCACGGCGTGAAAGAATTCTATAAATATCCTTCGGATGCAGATTTTTAAAGTCACACCAAACGCGCTGAAGGTAATACGCATTCGATTCGGCTGATGGCACTTGTACCCTTCGTCATGCCAATGTATGGTGGAAGTGACTGCAATGCTCAATGGTATAAAGCGGAATAAAATGAGCAATCTATATATCTATATCTAATATCTTCTTGCTGCCTTATTGAGATGCAGAATATTACGAACGTTTTCCAATACGTATATAAAATTAAGAAAATTTGAAGCTCGCTTTGTCGATGGTGTCCTTAAACGTTAACCTGATACAGGTTTACTGACTTTTCTCTCGTTGGCACTTAAATTGCATTTTTTATATTCATCCATAGAATATTTCGTTGACCCTTCGAAGGTGGGTGTCATAAATATTTATTACAGTACAAAAAAAGAAAAAGAACTGTGTTGCCCAATGAACCAGAGAGAATTCATATGGGAAAAACATTGAAGTTGAGTGTCCTGTTAATGCGACCAAAGATTGTTAACGTTGAAAGTATTCGCATACAAGTTTTATGGCAGACATAGTGCATTCTACCTTTTGTAAGATGTGTGCTGATGCTGAGTAAAAAATTATTTTATTAAAATCGACTTTGGTAGAGGAATGACCTCGCGCAATACATTGCGGGAGAATGATAATGATGTTGCAGTCGAAATTCAAAAGGTTTTTCGATTACTATCCTGAAGGTCCAGATAGCAAGGAAGAACAAATCCCCATCAGGAATGTCACACGAGCGAATGGTAATTTTGACACATATGTAGTGGTTTATTTTTCTGTTCTTTGAACTCCTGGATGGAGCTAAAGGAAAACATCTTTGGCGGGTTTGTTGGTAAGCACAGCCTCCACGAAACGACTACAGATAACGGCTATCGACTAATTTTTTAGCAGCTTGTAATACGGTGAGAAGAAGCAGTAGGTTTCTATGTTTAAGGATCCATACAGCAACCTGGCGCTATCCAGATGATCGAACTGCTAACCAATTCGACTATATGCTAATCGATGTTCCGTCTAGTATCATGAACGTGTACAGAAGATCCTGAGTGAAAAAAAGAGATTACGCAGTCTTCTGGCTCGAAGAGATCGAAGAGTCTCGCGATCCGGATATTTTACATGAAAGCCAAGCATCTGACTGTTTCTAGACCGGATTGCAGGTACTTCGAAAAAGACAGGGAAACCTTGTCACCAACGCGCAGGAAATAGTAGATATATTGAAGCAGCAGGACTCACGTCCAGTCAATGAAGAACCAGGTCCGCCACCCAGTATAGAAGAGATTGGCTTAGGTATAGAAAAGTATCAGAACAACAAGGCCGTCGGCTCTAATCTTCCTGCAGTGCTTTTTTAATACGGGTGTGATGTTTTTGTAGGGCGCATGCATCAAGTTTGGCTGAAGCAAAGTTTGGCATTGAAGTAATTGAGGACTAGACTAACAATCATCTGTCTATATTGATAGCAGCCGATTCCAATCCATAGCGCCGCTAGGTTGGCGCAGATTACTAATGAGAGTGAAACCTAATTTAATTTTTTCTGCGTATGTTCGGCTTCATATAGAGGTAGATATCGCGGACATCTCAGGCACCGCGCTTTAGCTCTAATTACTTTATATATACTTTGAAGATCTTATAATATACTATGCTTTTAAAGTGACAGACATATAGTATGAAATCCAGTATTGCTTTATTTTTTTATCAATACAAGTTTGGTGATGACCACAAAAAATATTTTAACAGAAAAAAAACTCCCTTGAAACATCACAATTGTGCATGTGTTCTACTTGATATACCTCTACTGTACTCTGCAAAGAATTTCATCTGTTACACGTTGGCATGTTACGCACACGACCACATTTGCTTCACTCGGGCGTATACTTGTGCATTTCTATCGTTCGAGTCGAAATAGCACCACAAACAAAAGGGAACATATGTAAATATACTGCCAACACATGGACACAAATCCATCTGTTGGATCTCTGCTTAGATTGCCTAAAACAGAGCACAATGCCTCCTTGCCTTAGGTGGCCCAAGGTAAAAAGTAACATAACAACAGCAGAATATATACAGCATTGCGTATGCGCTTTATTTCCACTCCCTCCCCGACCGAAAACAAACAATTCTTTACTTTACAGAATATGTCTGCACAGTGTATCCCCAGAAAATCCCGCCATCGACAACCATAGTACGAGTACCTAACAGAATGAATTGTATACGTTTAAAGCTCTGTTGCTTCGTGTTTTGGTTTTAGTCAGTCAGAAGCGTACGGATCCTCAGGTAGTTCGCGGCCAATACACCATTTTAGTCCTCATCTACATTTCAGTTTTCAAACTATTGTCGTTCGATAAACCGTTTGCGCTTCGAAACCGTTCTGTGTATGACTCGTCCTCAATTTTATACCCTCAACAGATCCTGCATTTTAAAAAATTAAAAATTAAATAAAACAAAAAAAAAGTGACTCTTGTGAAATTTAAGTGCCAACAAAAGGATATTCAAATCAGAAATTCTCCTTAATTTTTAAAAACGAAAAGTGATTTTAACTAGAAAATAAAAGAACACCAGAAACCACTATTAAAATGGCTTACACCTGGGAAAATCGTGTCGACTTCATTGTCCGGTACATGTACGGTAAGTCAATTAGATTGATTTGAATAAATTGAATATTTTTTTTTAATAATATTTTGGGATGTTGCTAAATTAGATTTTAATTTGTTAAGCTTCAAGGCAAACAAGAAGAAAGCTGATATTAGATATCTCTCATGAGGGATCTGGTTATTTTTTTTTAGCTTAAGTTGGTATCTGAGTGGCAGTGATGCTTTTGGCCTTTTAGAATTGAATGAGTTTATGAATTTTTAATTTTTGGTTTTTGCATTTGCATTTGCATATCACATACGACTGCAAACAAGAAAACAGTTTATGATATTCAATATTTTAGGTGGTTTCGAGGATAATTAAACTGAGAGGTAGGCTGAGAGGTTACCTGCTTTGGGACAGATAAAGAACAAAGTTTATCGACTTGAACAAAAGAAAAAAAAAACTTTTGAAAGTGTAGTCATTTTAAATTCTAATTGAAATGTATCTTGAAGAGCGTAAAGATATGTGGGGATAGATACAGAGTATGAATACATACTCATACTAACCAGAGTCGTGTCTGGATAAATGTCGCAAATATTAGTATATACATATTCTGATAAGTCACATGATCCTAAATATGAGAATTTATTATAAAAACATGACAATTTATTGATTTAAAAGTGGCTAAATGCATTAAGAAGCTTATGCAACTGAAAATAATTTCATTCTCTGTTTGAATATTTGAAGAACTTGAATGCCTCTGCATTGCTTTGATTGGAGTAAGTTCTTTTCTGCGAACATCTAGGAACATTTTCAATGACTTTGTCAATTTTTTTGCAAATTAAAATACCCACTATCACTTTGTCCAAAATGAACATATCTACGAACGAACTGGCCTACTTCTTTTTATTAATACATTCGATATTGTTTCCGAGATACAATAACGGTGTTCGCCTCTAAGCTATTTGGTAGAAACGAACTTCCATTACACTGATTTCGAGTTCATCCGAATTTAGCAAAAAACGCTCTTCCAACTTGGCACGATATGGAACTCCAGTCACCGCAATATAGCGATCGTTTGGCAGGAAATCCAGACCATACCGTCACTTTTTGTGGATGCAATTGTGTCGATGAAAGAATATGTGAGTTTGCTGCCTACCAATAAAGCTTATTCTGTTTACTGACAAATTCATTAGGCCAAAAATGATCCAATAGAATTTTCTACAAACTATTGCAGAGCCTAATCGGAGAAATGTCGGCGACGCAAATGATCCAGACCCTTCATTTCTGGAGTTGATATTTATGATTCTTCAACCGGCGGGCTGCCTCACTGGCACAGAAACATAGGACGCACATCCTGTCAAGTAGGACGATAGTTTTTGTCCCGAAAATTGGAGCTCAAACAGGTTTTTTGTTTTTTACCATCTAAGAGTAAAAACTTAAAACATGTTTGTGGGCTGTGCAAATTCAATACAAATAGCCCTGAGGAATTCAAAAACTCGCTAACTTTCGTTTGATGCTGGGCAAAGAGATTTTTTAATTCTTGGAACACAAGCAAGTCTAGCTTAGATTAAATATATATATGAAAATACGTATTATAGAAAAATCGTTTCGTATATTGGCAGTATATTGATGGATTGATGGATTCTACAGAGAATTCTACCAGGGCGTAATTGAAAAATATTATTTGCAAAATAAAAGCTACATTTTTAGTCAATATAAATAGAAATATAAAACAGTTTAAAGCAGAATGTAGCATGCTAATGGACTTGCGAAATATGTCAACAATTTAAAATTCTGTAAATAACGTCCACTAATTTTAGTTTTAATTTTACTTCTAGTCGCATACTTTGAAAATGTTTTAAAACAAAAAAATGTTTTAAGCTTATTGTAACTTGAATTAAAATAATTTCATTTACGTTTTTATGTTTGAAGATAAAGAGTCTTTTTGAAAATGTTCTGATTTTAGTGAATAGTGTTTAATCATCCTAAGTCAGTAAATTGAAGGGTTGAAAAATACGTAACTATATAAATATTAGTAGACATTGCGATGTGGTGTTGTCCGACTGGTATCTTATAATATTCAATAACTATTTTTTAAGTTTTGTTGTTTGAAATGACAAACTTTTTAACTTTTAAGTAAAATAAGATTAACCAATTTTTTTAATTGCAATTGCAATTTGAGTCGAATATCATTCGCCAGTAGAAGGAATCTGCTTACAGGACCTTTAAAAATATTTTCTTTACAAGTTTCCGTGATTTTAATCTATACATAAAGACTGAATTGAGATGATGAAAATCATTGTCCCTTTGCTAACAGATTTTTTAATTGCTACTGAAATTAAATACGATCGGTGTTGTGATTTGTCATTATTGTTAAATAAATACATAGAAACGTAGATGGAGTAAGAAAAACTAAGATTCTGCGCTATTTTTACCGTTGTAATAGTGAATTTAAACAATATCGATGCAATGAGAATCAGTGTATAAATTCAAACAGAATATTGTAAAAGAAAATAAAAACGTCGGGATTTCGATTCGCTCCCACACAATTACTAACTGATATCTTTAAAACATTGCTGTTAGCCGATTAAAATTTGTTTTTTTCATTTGGCGTCATATTGTTGAAGGGCGTTGAAAGTTTACAGAAGGCTCAACATTTTGAACAATCTCAACAAATTTGTCTAATCTAACATTTCTATCAACAATTTCAGTGCGTAACTTGCAAGCTCTTAATAAACAAAAATAAATAGCTTGGAATATCTACAAAGTTCATACACATTTCTAATATCGAAAATGTCCACCATAGAAAAGTTCAGTGGTAACTTCAATACACCTCGATTGAAGATCAAAAGCAAAAACAATATGCAACTTCTAAGTTTCGACTTATTAAAATTATAAAAAACTAAGATATTTCTGCACATACATATTTGCACATTAGCTCATAAGTGCAATTTACTGTTAGAAAGAACAAAGAGCCATTAGCACAATATTTGTATTAAGTACTTAAATCAGACTCGTTTACTTCAATAAAAGACTGTTGTTGGATTTTTTATTCCAAACTTAATTATATCCTCGTCGATAAATGAAAAAAAAATTTAAATTGTATTTCTTATGTTCTTAGTTCTTCGGATTGTTGCTTGGAAACAAAAATTGTTGTTGTTATATTTTGTTCGGCATCTAACAAACATTTGATCTCAAACATTTAATAATATCATTCTATAAGCATTTAACAAGATTGCGGGCAGACCTGTTCCGTAATGAACTCGAAATGGTTATTTTTACTTTTTAAACTTAAAGTAAAGTTCAACAGTACAGCTTAACAGGTTGGCCGACTTGATGAGCTATTTAAGACAATGATAGATCTTACATTTTTTGTGGTTGCAGTAGTCTAGTGGATAAGTCCGTGTTGGATTACTTACGGGCAGGTCCACCTCTTGCAAGAGTCTCACAAACACAAAGAAATAGGAAGTGTCACGAAAAGCTCCTCAAATTTGCCTCTCAGAATCCGACATTACTTCCATTTGTCTCAACTCCTTAACCGAATGCCAAAAGCCTTTGTTAGCAAAATTAATAAACTGTGTCAATTTACGAAGCCATAAAGTAAATATTTTAAATCCGAGAGAAAACAAAACAATCGAATGTGCATAATAAGAAATAAAACACATCTTGCATCACAATTGGTACAAAAAGGTTATCACCAAAACCATTATTGTCAAAAAATTAAATGCTTTTTTTTCCAGACAAAGTGCTGCATAATTTTACACAATGATGACAATTTCAATATTTTGGCACAATGCACTATCCTAAATCCCAAGCGTGTTAACCATTAATTCAAGTGGGCTTAAGGATTAGGTGAAAACGAGAATTGCCATGCACAAAAAAAAGTATTAATATCTGGTTAGTAAGACTCTGGTCTGTTTTTGTGGCTTGCATTCTTGGGTGGTTCCCAGGTATCATCTACCTTAAAATCTTAAAATTTTTTATATGGAATTTTAAATTAAAAAAAAGATATAATTATGCTAAATATTATTATACTTATATTGAGCAATATTACCCGGAGGCAGTCAATATTTTCACATTACGCAATAATGGGACCTTAGGGAGTATAATACGTTCCATATTTCAGTTTCCTAGCTTAAATTGATGACGGACTTGCGGATATTGCTTAATCGTTAAAACTTTTGATGCTCATCACAAACATAATTTTTATACTTTTTGGGGTCTACGATGAATATTAAGGGGTGTTACGCCGGTTTTAAGAAAGCTTATATTTATAATATATTACAAAAAAAAATGTAAATATGAAATGTTGCATTTTTAACAAACTAACATAAAAGCGACTTAAAAACGCGAGAAAGTTTTGTATAACCCATGGAGCCGTCGTGAAATGAGAATAGTTAATACATCTTTGCTATTTCCTATCTTGTATTTGGTATTTCCTCAATTATCTTATTCACTTGTTAGACCGGTGGCTAACAAACAAATAGAAGATACCTTTTAATTGCAATAAATATAATGCAAGTATACAGCAGGAATGTTTCAAACAATATTATCCAGCACATAACTACCTACTACTGGGCTCACAAATTTTCCTAAATTTCTTGGTTTTCTTGGAATAGTATTAGATTTTGTAATTCCTGCAATATATTGCTTTATTTGTAATTGTTGTAGCATGAGGTTTGTGTTTTGATGAAGAACACATGTCTGTATGATGTTACAAAGGAGAATACAATCTACATAATTGCTTTTATTATCTAATCTAAATCGATATCATACCTTTCCTGTTTGTAATAATTGATATTTCATTTTCAACTCATTGGCTTCCTAAACAGTTCATTGCCTTTTCGATTACCCTAATCGAGCGCCCGGCGATAGAATAATTTACACATCTAGATGAGCCGATATCAAACTCAATACCGAATAATAATTGTTTTATTTTTATTTCGTATTAAAACTAGTTTATAAAAAAAATTTTGCATAGTACATTATGTATGCCGTATGCATAAAGAATAAAAAGTTCACTGATTGCTCTTAGATGTTTAGTAACATTTCATGATTAGTTCGGATACCTATATTGCTATAAAAGTTAGACAGTCAATTTGAATAAACATGAAAAGTTATGATGCATAAATGCAAAAGTGTTGCAAAATTATTCTGATGTGCCTTAGTTGCAGAGATACCATAGAGAGGACGAAGAAAACAAATTAAGTTGGCAAACTGCACTATGAAAAGGTGCTCGCTCATGTGATGGAAATTGACAGTTTTGGTTAACTTCATGTGTTTTCAAAAGTTCGTAATTAACGAAACTAAAACTGATGTACATTTTCTAAAATTTGTTCTTGAATTTGATTTAAATTAATTTTACTTAAACTGACGCCAATTAGTTGCTCTATTCATAACATTATACATGCAGAGCATACCATTTTTTTTGGGTTGAGATCTAGATGACAGATCTTCATGACAATTTTTTTAATAAATATATTAAATCCTTAAAAATGTTTGCTTTGTAGCACTTTTTTCGATTTTTTGAAGCTGCAACTTTAAATGGATTTTAAAAATGTTAGCTTTGAACATAGAATAGTTTAGTTTCTAGTCATCCAGTTGCCGCTGCCAGTCATCGCATGGCAACATTTTGGTAAAAATGAAATAAAAAGGCTTATTGTAAAGCAACCTCGTTCCTAATGAAGAGAGCCATGACTGATGGTTAATTCAGTTGACTTTCTAATCCAAATCCATTTCCAATTCTAATCCATCCATCCAAATAGTCACATTGAATTAAGTTATTGCTCGCAGGTCTCTGCGTTTTCTGCGACGGAAATCAATATTGCGTTCTTTGAACAATATATTATCGTGGCAACATTAGGTGCTACGAAACAGTTTTTTAAAAGGACTTATATCCTGTTGACTTATTTCCCTCTAGTCACCTAACACTTATTTAATAGATATTGGAATCTGTTTTCGGTATTTATTTCACAGTGAAATTATGGCTTATTATATTATTTTTATTTTACTTGATAATCTGAAGACTTCAATCCGCCCACTGCGACACCCACAATCAAATAAAAGACAGCTAGAATAGTGGACGGAATTAAGACATATGTTCTTCAAGGCTGCCCTTCTTTACTAAGCGTTAACAGAAAGTTTTTGGCACACCCACTTTCGTGGGGGCGTATTTGACCCAAATATTAAATTAGTGTATAATTTTGTAAGAAAACAAAATGAAAACTGTCGATAAGACGAGGGTCCGCTATAATATCGAACATCAGTTAATATAACATAAGTATCATGTATCCGAAAACTAAACACTATGTTTAGTTTTGCAGCAATTCTTATAATAACTTTCTAATATGCACTTAAGGTACTAAAGCAGAAAAAGTAGACACTTTATTGTTAGCGTTGCACCGTTACGCCGTTACGCTACCCCACATTACGACACATTGTGCTGATGTCGTGCGTCTTTTCTCCTCATGGACATCTAGTGTTTTCCAGCCAGTCCGACGTTAGCAGAAACCTGAAAAGATTGACAACGGAAAAGTCAGTATTCTCTTCTGCAGGTGACGGAGACTCGGACAGTGACAGAGAAAATGAGACTCTCTCGTCAGATATTATCATTTTTAAGATTAAGTTTCATTGTATGACTTAGCAGAAGGTTGTTTTGGCCTACCTATATAGACAAAGATGCCATGTCATGCTGGTGAGGTCAATATGTCTCTGTGCCTGGAAACCGAAACGAGATTCGTCTTATACTGTGAGCCAAGAGCCTTGATTTCTAGGCAAACATGCAATCATAATCGGTTTCTCTTCCTATGGGCTGATTTCTGCATGCATAGCAGTTAGAGAATCGCTTTCAATCTAGCTGTTGGAGTCGTTCTTATTGCACTAGTTGTCTCTTTAAATGTTACTCTTTGTATATATATCGTTGTCTTGGGATTAGCTGCTATGTCCGTCAGATAATGGTGCCATATGTTAATATTGTCCGCAGATTTGCCGTATATATCTACAGGGTTAAGTAGAAAGTATGTATTTGCTAAAGATTTAACTCTTTCATTGACATTAAGTTTCTAAATAAGTCTCCTGTTGAGGATTATTCCCATTCGCACTCATCCGTCATCTTCAGGGCTTTACTTTAGTCTTCAAAAGCTTTACTTTGGTCTTTTAAAATTGTGTTGTCAATACAGCGCATGGCTATCGCGCTGATATATCTTTTTTTTTAAATCTTTTTAATATTTTTCTTTGTAACCATGGCAGTCATTTTATATTATGTATAGATAAAATACGAAATTGCAAATTTAAACCAATGGGTAACGCGCGAATACGATCAAGTTACAGAGTTCATATTTTGAAACTCGGCGACACAAAAAAAAAAATTCAAAAATGTTTCTGAAATAATTTTAACATGCTCTTATTGGTTAAATTCTACTAATTGTATTTTTAAACTTAGTGATACATATTAGCAAAATACAATGTTTCTTGTTTTTGTGAAAGCAAATAAAGAGAAGGTTTAAAAGTTACTGAAGTTGTTCATTTCAAAGGTGCAGTGCCAAAGTTGCAATAGAGTAGATTTGTATGATCTAGAAATGTTCAGCCAGCCCTACTTCAGCCGCATTTTTAATGATTTTAATAAATGTTTTGTTTTGTTGATATTTGCAAAAGGCGACTATTTTATAGTTTTATACGTTTGTACATTTCACCACATTAAATTCGCTCATTTTCGTTGCTCTGTGTTTCTATTTGTTTAGTGCTGCGGATACTTATTGCTTTTATTTGCCAAATAAATGTGAACGTTTAACTTTATAATTTAGACCGAAATTGACGCCTCGAAGTATAAAAGAGGCAAACGCAGCATATTCTGCTATTGTATGAAAATCGACAAGAAAGTCCAATCCAAGGGACATCAAAATTTTCAGCCCTAAATGCCATAAAATGCTTCCACCATAAGTCCAACAAAACGCATTTAAAGGCTTCATGAATTCCATCCATAACTAGATTAATGTCCTCCTATAAAGGATAAGAATAGATACTCCCTTCAACATTCAATATAGATTGGTCCAGCATTTATCACACATAGGCGCCTAGAAATACGCTGCGCTAGTCATTGGTTCCAGTGTCAGTTCTAGTTGTAGTATGTAATTCGAAAATACATTTTACTATCAACAAAAACAAATTAAACTTTATTTATTTAACGCGCCAACGTTACGTAATGTTTATATCTGGAACGTATACTAGCTATAATTAATTGTACTGTAATCGATCTCTAATCCATCCACTCCGATATGGTTAAAGTTATCCAGCTAAAGCTTAGCTAATCCGGCTTAACTTTATTATGATGCATTTCGAGAACTTTCTCTGCCTCTTTTAACAATTAATCAAGCGGAATCCCATTGTTAAATCAAAATTAACGACATAATTTTTGTTAAACACCATCAAATACTCGTTCCTACTTCAGGTGGTGGCACCATCAATGCCAACTAGGTAGGCGCTAAGAAACACAAAACATTTATATCGCAACTTAACCAACCTAGTAAGGTTTTTGTTGGTTTATTTTCGTTCGCTATAACAGTGCTGTCGAGGCATGGTACTATTTTCGTTCAAATAAACAAAGACAACGCTATAAGATTTCCGTTTTAATTGAAGGAAAATTACTTCGCCAATGCCATTGATATTGCAAAGAATACTTTAATTGACTACGCGCGAGAGCTATAAACTGTTGTCCGGGTGATTAAGTGGTCTTTAATTTTCCTTTCAATACAATTTCACTTTTTTGAAAACAATTTTAACTTTGTTTAGTTGAAGAAGAATTCCAAAGAATCCGCTTAGGATAGGGTGGGAAGTAGCTTTTCAAAGATGTGTTAGGTTTGTGTGGGCTTTGTTTGGCGGATTCTATCATCAGATATGTCAGATTTGATTTAGTATGATTTGGGTGTATTGTTTTAATAGGATTTTCGATAGACATTTTCCTACAGTTGACAACTTAAGGTGTGATATCCAATTAAGGGGTGTAATGCGACATATTGTTGGTTTTGCATTACAATTTCTTGGCAGCGGATTTCATGCGTGCGATTTATCTTTTTCTTAAACTGGCATGAGATTAAGGTCCCTAAGTTGAAAAAAACCTATTCTTTTGTTATCAGTGAGGTCATGAAGTGGAGTAAAGACATTCTTTCTTTGGTTTGTTAGTTCCACCTCAAAAATTGAAGGTGATGGCCTGGATTTCGTCCGCGATTGTAAAGTATCGTTGATTAACCATGTAATGGCTTAATTTTTTGATCTGAGAAACGAATCTTAGGTTAGTTTTCCAATTTGGCAAGTTGTGACATTGTACAGTTATTAATAATTTAGTAGGTAACCGCCTCAAGGCAACAAAAATAGTATTTTATAAACATAAGGAAGGAAAATTATAGGCACGCATCTGTCAATGGATACATTTTGGTGTAGGAAAATTAATTGGGCTGTTGAATTGCACAGATTCAAGTTGCATTTACTTCAATATGCTTTTTTTGCTGTTGGGTTATAAGCCTTTAAGGTGGTAGAACAGGCTCCGGATGTGGTTCATTCAAAATTAAACATAACGTGACTACGTCCATCAGGTAGTAAAAGATTCGATTTGTCCATTTTATCGTTTCATAAGAAGAAAATGATAACGAAAATAGTAAGCGCGTATATGAGGCGGACACCAGTCATTATATTCGTTTATTGTAAATCTTCAGTTGACTTCATTTTCCCGGTGATTTGCTCGATATCATCGCTTGGTCCCATAAGCCTTAGCTACAAACTTCTAGAAAAATTATTATTTGGCACACGATTCGCACATATTGACCCAAACAATAATGACTTCAGAAAAGTGTCAGAAAACTTAACGAATTGTAAAATTTTGCGAAGTACATAATCTGATTGAACATTGTCTGGATTTTTGGCAGACAAAAAGACAACGACGTTTGATGAACCTGCAGAATCAGGTTATCACATTCGATATCTCCGAATAGGATAGCCCGCGTGATGGCATAGCACAGAAAGCTGGGTTCCACATTTTTATGGCTTGGCCGGTATGTAATGTCGAGATGGACCACCACTTTTTTCTTTGTAGTGCACGTCTGTTTTTTGACACAAATAATTGAAGTATAGGAACAGACCCAAAGCGTTCATTTAAATGGATCACTCCAAGTGGTTGTACTCTATGAAAATTCTTATATCAAGGCTCTCCGTTTTGTATTGCAGTAAAATTCTGATTGAAATGCCAGAATTAACGTACAAAATTGTTCAAATCGCATGCGAGTCATTGAAATTTGATAGCTTCTTCCTAGTACGAAAGAACGTTTGGATAACGATATACTGACGCGAAGAACTTGATACTAATAAATTTGGAAACGATTACGATGTTCAGCTGTCGAGCATATAAACTTATTTGTCCAGACTCTTTCGATTACGAAATAATTAACACCAGAAATGGTGTTGAGCCTTGACCCTTCTCTGGCGGCTCTTTCGAGACAGAGGAAATGACTTCATTTAAATGCAGATTTAATTTCTTCAAAAACATCGAATTAAACTTATGCGCATTGTTCTTGTTGATGTTTACTGTAACGATAACTTGGTGGCGGGTGATCGAAGCTTTCGGGTCACCATATTCTTGCAGTGGGTGTAGTGGCTCAGTGATTAAGTGCTTTGGACCATTAAGCGAAGGTCGCTGGTTCAAATCCAGGTCCGTACAAGAGCAAGAAATGTCATTATACTGTTGCTTTCATTCGTTCCAAAAAATGGGCTTCGCAACCACAATATTTGGAGAAGCTAGTCTTTAAGTGCAGTATTGGCCGTTTACGCCTAATATTTTATTTTTATCGTCTATAGCTAAAATTTACACTTGAATGTACTGCATTAATTGAATGCATTCAGCGCATGAAATTGACTCCATAGAATCGTCGATTTTATATTTTGTCAGTTTCGCCAAGTATCTGACAAAAGCAAAGCACCAAAGTGGTCTATGCCATAAGTAGATCAAGGTATCTGATGGGTAATCCTTGCCGTTTTTTTGCTATTTAATTTATATTACGCGTTATTTCTGGAGCATGATCAAGCTTCTTGAACGTAGTTTAACTCCCTGAATCGAGGGCTAGTTAACTTACTTTGCATTCGATTGCAGCTCACTTAATAAAGTTCTACGAATCTTTTTGCGGTCTAAGAACTGTATTAACTTTACTGTAAAAATGTTACAAAAACTTCATATATTCGTATTAAAGAAATGGCGAATGCAGTAAAAGGAAACGTAAAAACTCTTTATCATTCACAAATTGACTCAATCTCATTAGCATCCAAATCAGTCGAACATTCCTTGTAAGAATTTGGGTTTTTTTTTCTTCAACTCCTCACTCCTTGTTTGAAGCGTATATCGCTTATCGCCTCTAGGACCTAGGTTAAATGATGAGAGTGAAGAAACAAAGAATTTGTAATGAATATGTCAAGTAAAGTAAACATTTTCCTTCTTAAGCTATGTATCCTAAAAGTACCTACCAGGAAACTTTTGCTTTAACTTGTGTTCAGCTTCAGCATGTTCCCATGCCCAACTTTGTTCCTTACCAACAAAAATATATACATATACATATATATAAGAAGAAAAGGAAGAAACTTAGTAGAATGGATAATGTTTAAGAAAATAAAATATCTCAGGACGAACTGCACGGCATTGTATTTAATTGTCATGAAAAGAAAAGAAACACTTTGCAATTGTATTTCTCGTTTGTTTTCCACAATGCATAGCCTGCAAGTAAAGGGTTAATATAAAAAACAAAAAACGCCTTAGATTGTTCCGCACGGCTTTCGCTTTTAATTAAAATACATCACTCCTGCGATCAGGTACTCAAGCCCACTCGGATTTGCGTTCCTCTGTAATTCAATGTTTCATTGCCAGCACCGGCACATCCTCATTGCCCGAACATGTCAATGGAGAGAACACAGTCAGTACCAGAATAAGCTCTTAAATTAGTCATCTGTGCAGCTATAGGGGTGAATTCCATTTTATTAGCGCTTCTTGTCATGTCTGCCATCATTATCTGCAAATGCCATTAGATGAGTCTAATGTTGCCAATTCGCAATGATTGCTCAGTGCTCGAGTTTCAAATAATAGCCCTAATTGAGGAAAGCCCAGGATGAACTTAGTTATTTGACCGCTTGATTATTTGGTTATCCCTACTCGACTCGACAGACTATGGTTGAGGTCGGATGATGGATAACTTTGAACAAATCAAAATGAGCTGTGCGTTTTGTTTGTCTTGTTTTTGTGTTTTTTTTTTGCGTTGAAACAAATTATACCGGATGTTTCCGTCTATTTAGATAGCAAAACTCATTCGGATATGGAAGGAGTATAGAATGCTGGTCAATTGGGTAGGTTGTTTGTTTAATGGAATGTTATTGTTGTTATGTTTTTTTTTCGGCGACTAAATTTGATACTTTTTTTGTTTCCCCGAACCCGTATTTGTATTATATCATTGAATTAGGAAATTTTGTTTTGTTGAAAAGTTTGAGTGCTTGTAATTTAGTCAGTTGACAGAGGAGTTGCAAAATAATTACTCCGGATGAGTTCTCTAATTTCGGTTTGTATTTTCTATTTGTAGTTCTCTCGTTTCAGTGTGGACATGCAATTACATAGACAAATTGGAACAAATAATTGGTTGAAGCTTAGTTTTTGGGATCAGATTTCTCAGCCCAGAAGATTGATGAGACGCCCAACTTTATAGATAGATAGATAGCATGTTCTGTAACAATATAAGTATGTCTTTTAGTAAAGTGATGTTCTCGAGGTTTATCAGGTTCACAGTGAGATGTTTTGAATTTAAAGCTAAATCGTCATCTGAATTCATTAACTCGATGTAGAATGCATTGCACTTAGAATAGCATATAATGTCGGGACTATCTTTTTTATCAATTCTATAAAACTCTAATACGATTTTCTTTAGGCCAATATGTGCCGTGACATAAGGCTAATGCTACGTCTCCACCATACACTAAAGCGAGATTAAGATTAATCTGACCTTAAATTTACCATACAAATTTTAATCTGTATGTTGGTTTGTCAACACACTCAGTATCAATTTATCATACCTGAATATGTCAAAAGTGACGTTGGTTGCTGCGAATTGAGAGCGAGGAAGCAATTTGACAACCAGGTATTGGACATTTTGTGCGAAAATTTGAGAGCCAGAGAGCGGGTTGGGAGAAAACCCCTATGTTAATCAATTTTTTTTTCGGTGGAGACGCTAAAAGATTAATTTTCAATCTAGCATAAGCGTAATAAGCCCAATTCTTTTAATTTGGCTCAAATTTATTTTCTCAAAGGTACAATTTGGCTTTATGTCACTTCAAGTTTTAGAGATTTGGTGTTATGACAATTAACCTTATGTCACGGCATCGTTCAGGGTGCTAAAAATTAACGTACCTTGTTCTAGAATTCAGGTGACGAAATAAGGAATTAATTTTGTTGGTTTTCCGAAACATTTAGGTTCCACCGTAGAAAAGTTTTCCAAGTAGGCGTACTAAGACCCTCATATTACGGTCATTATTGAGATTATCTATTAGTTGGATTACTAAGCCGGTGGTGATGAATATTCAGAATATTTCAGAGTTGAGGCCTGCATGTAGGATGAGGCTACTATAATTGATATCCCATAAACGTGCACAGGACACAATTTCGGCATTTGAGTTCGAGTAGTCACCATATCGGGAACGTAGGTTTTCAATGTTTATTTCACTTTTTTTTGACAATAGTGACCTGCAAGTAGAGTAAAAATTTATATCTCAAAACTCAAATGAAATATTGACATAGTTTAAATGCTGTTACATTGGGTATTATTTTTTTATAAAAATAAAACTCGTCATGAAGTTTCTGATGCAACTAATAATGGAGTTAGTTGCATTAATGTGGGTCAGGGTTCACGATTTGTAGAATATGTCAAAGAAATCATATTCCAAAGTATTGATCATTAAGTCGGTATCACTTAATAGGTTTAACAAAAAAATCTAATTTTTTAAAGAGATGTTTCAGATGTGATAACAGACCGTAAGCAACCCATATAACCTCAAAGCTTTATTTGAATGTGACCCATTTTTACGGCTTCCGTTCATTTTATCACAAACGCACAAGTGACAACTCGGTTTGTCTTAACAACAATATCTATATCGCTGGCAAATGGAAGTAATTGATCAGACTTTTAAAAATCTTACTCTTTTGTGTTGGCTGCAATTTTTGTAGGTATGATAACAACGGACCAATTTGTCAGAGATGAAAAATCAAGATATGGCTCTGTTAAGCTGATGTTGCATAAGCGGCTTAAAAATCGACAAAAACGTGGTGAGTATTGATCTGAACTTCTTGATTTTCCAAGAGATCGGGTTGGGGACTTACGTAGAGAATACTTTAGCTTATCCAAAAGAAGGATGTGATGCACCCTGTAAAGTCAGTGTAAAGTACTTCAACTTATTCATCAACATTTTTAACTATATAACTGTTAAATATATAACTGTTACATATATAATTAGTCAACAAAGCTAAATTAGTAGCATATGATCTACCACAAATAAAGCCATGTTGACTATTTGGAATAGTCTTGTTAGTCTTATGAAAAAAGTCTTTCTTAAACTGCTTCAGTGAAATAATAATAATAATAATAATAAGACGTCATGACAAAACATAGCTTTTAGTTTATTTACGCTTCGCTTCTGAGTTGCTCCAAATGAAATGCATGCCACTCACAAGTCTTCAAGTAGATTGAAAGCAATGTATCTCAACTATGTGGTTATACAGAGTACTCCACTATTTCATAACCACACTTTCAATTCATCGATACATTTCATACAACAAAAAAAACGTCTTCCTTTGCCAATCGGATTTAAACTTTTAAACAGTCAAGAATTGCACCAAGGAATTCTTTAAGTTCACAAAACTTGTCCTATTTATTCACCAGATGTAGAATAAAATAACAACAAAATGTATCCAGTTTAACTGAGTTGTGGCATTTCCTTGTTAAATAATACATTACAATCCTAACCCCGGGATAGAGAACATTTTTGTACTTCCTTTGCGTAGCTCGTCCATTTAATATGCTCCGTCAGTATATGCCATATTTCCAGGTATTCCCTACTCTAACGTTGAGTTTCCAACAAACTATTGTCATCCCCCCGGAGACCTATAAAAGTCACCGGGAGCGTAAAAAATTCTAAAATGTTCTTTATAAATAAATTGATGGTGACAAAGTGCCACATACTTTTGTCAATTGTTTTTGGTATATCTTTTTCTTCATTTTGTTGAAGCTGAAGAAATTAAGAGAAAATCAAATTTGAATATGAAACCCTTATCCCCACGCAAAAAAAAAACCGTATACACCTTCACATTTTCACTAGAGGGTTGATCGTTTATCTGTAATAGATGTGCCAGACAAGACCAAAGCTAAGTACCTACAATGATATTTCTTGTTCGTTTACTTTAACTCACCCTCTAAAAAGAGGTTAAATATACACCATCACCCACCCAACTTGCACAACTTGTTGCTTGCTTATACCTGCCAACTGTGTCTCGACGCTGCTGGCGACTACCATTGGAGGGTCGGGGTGCGTGGTGCTGGTGTAAGGTACTTCAACATTCACCTGTATACTTCAATTTGACAGGCATGGCGCGGCGTTTTTTTTTTCATATTTTTTCTCGTTTTGCTTGTTCTCCTGAAACTTGACGAACTTGGCTATGATAATGTCAAAGGCACAATGAATTTATTGTTAAACCATTGTTGTTGTCTTTCTGGAATTCTGTAGGAAATAAGGTGTTTTTTATTTTCAGCTTAATTTTCAGGTGCTTTTGTATTCCATAGGCCTGTGTGTCCTTATTGTATCCCTTGTAACCTTGTAACAACTGGTGTTTATCATTATCATGAAATTGAATAAGAGGGCAGTTCTTTATTCGAATTATACACATACATATATTGTATCTACATACATATGCAATGCTTGGGCAGTAAATTGTCGGTTTTTAGATGCAATGTGCCTGGAATGGAATATTAAAAGTACCATTAGGGAAGACAATGCTTGAAATGTGATTAAAAGTTCAGGAGCTATTGGTATTGGGACGACAAAACAAAACAGCTCGACCGCGACGTGTGTTATGTGCTAATGTTTTGTTTAAGGCACACCATAGGTGTTGAGTTGTCTCATGGCAAGCGCAGAGAAGAAGCTTTCATCGAAATAATGGTAAGTCGCAGAGGGACATACACGTAGGTAAACATTACAAAGAGGTAAATGACATTTGTATGTTCTCGACACTGAATAAAATAGGGGCTAGCTGTTTTATGTTACCTTTTCCAAAGAAAGAAAGGAACGAGTTGGCATGCAGTTCGGTTCTAGTAAATAAGTGGGGGTTGTTGCTTCGCTTGCCGTAGAAACTAAGTAAATATTCAATAATTGTGGGGGTGTAGTTTGTAGATTAGCTGTGTGGGTAGAATTTAGGTCATCGACATATATATGTATGTACCCTTTATACCTAGCAATTAAGTGAAGTTCATTTTTGAATTTGGTGGTCGGTTCAGTCCAATTTGTTAATATTGGGATATTATTTACATACACCCATTTCTACTTGTGAGTCCTTGAACTCCTTTTAAAATTAGTGTAGGTGATATATAATAAATAATTGCCTTGCTTCTATTAATTCCATTCGTTGCTTGAACTTGAAGAAACTTCTCACGGGTAATTTTAACACATAAAAAAAAAAACCTACAGTGAAATCTATATCTATACAAACTTTGTATTGCTTAACATAATATATTAAACATGAAGAGGCACAGTGCTTAGTATGCAGAACTTTTTGAAGCTCAAATCTAAGGAGTGGTTGCTAACAATGGAAGAATCTGAATGGCAAAGGAAGTAAATATGTAGGCATTGAGCACCATATACAACTGTGCCAGATTCAGATTCAGTCTGATCTCAAGAAAAACACTTGAATCTTTTACCTCACGCTGCTGGACGCATGCACATATATGTGAAAGAAAAGTGCTTGATATAGCAACTTGCAACCAGCTTAGGGTATTCTGAAAATCATAGCCAATTTATACTATCACTTTTTAAGCATCTGTGAATTGTCCCATGGTTTTCGTTTTCTAAATTATTCAGTGGCCACTAACGTTCATTCGGTGTGATAACAGTAACTTTTTGTTGCGTGCAGCTGAAAAAAATAACCCTGATCCGAATCTACCTATTAGTCATTTATCTCGGTATGAACGCTTCATTTTAAATACAGATATTTCTAGACGTGACTATAGCTCCGAGAGCTATTAAGTGCACGCATTAGGATAACGGTTTTTCATGTCAAAAAACATGTTTGGATAAATGGAAAGCTATACTTAGGCTTTTCTACAAAATCGAAAACGTTTACTGATTGTTTTTAACACAGAAATAGGTCACCTTTCCATAGATTAACATACGGTGACCTTTTTTTTTCAAATTTAGGCAAATAGCAAAAATGAAAATATTTTGCAATGGTGTGTTTCTAAAACGTCTTCAATGATTTTTATTTAGTTTTATTCTGATTCCATTGGGTAATTAGAGTGAATTATTTGAAATAACGTAACCTTAGAAAAACTTCAATATCGAAACTCTAACCGTATTCCATATTTTTATGGTTATACTACTTTCCGGGTTAACCTCGTAACAACTTTGTTTTTTTACATATTAGTTTAAAAGGTCGTAAATAAATTTAAAGTCTTTTAATTTTTTTTTTCGTTTACATTTCAGACCCAAATAATCAAATCTTAAATTTGCCTAAGTTATCATGGATGCATAAATACTTACTCCCATCCATTATTAAAGATAAAACCTCATCAACCTGTCACCTTCTGCCGCCGTTGACACATATTTATTCAATTCATGGGCACATATTCTGTCTTTCTCATTTTGAGTCAAAAGTCTTTGTGGTGGGCAAACAACAAGATCATGTCCGGCATCAGTTCATGCAGATTATAGCAATCCAGGCGACTTTGCTGTCCATTTGGATTTGTTTCACATTTTTATTCGAAATTCAAAATTCATGGTTAACCGCAGGCATTGTACATTATTATCTATTTTATCCCCAAGAAAAGTCAACTAATATCGAATGACCGGTCGGATGCATCCACAAATTGAAATCTGCGATTTATACTAATCCATTATTCATTTGTTATCCTTAAGAATCGCCAGAGCATAGTCCAAAACTTGGAAAACCAATTAGATGTCTTATGTTCGGAAAGTTAAGGGAAGTATATTTAAATAAAAGAATAACATTGTTGCTGGCATCCTTGGTAGGCCTATCAAGTTGGTAGTACAGTGTTTTCATAATAGATGCGACCTAAATGAATGATATAGGCACAAGCACAAGCACTGGTACTTTTAATCTGTCGTTTACTATAATCAAGCAGCGTTTTATCGTTGGAACCCTAAATTCCTCATCTATTATTACGTTCCCTATTATATGGAGAATTAGAACATTTCCTCAAGCTGAATACAAACAGGTTACACACATTTCCTATCCTCAATTGAATTGTTATACTCGTGCGAGCCTTATTTGGTTTCGTTTTACTTGGAAATACATCTCGGATATGTGTGTAATTCACTGCCGCCTTTCATTGATGCTGCCATTTCTTGGATATCACAGGATAATGTGGAAATCTTATCTGTTGACTGGACTTTCGGCAATTCTCCAAGAAGCCGTACAATGTTAAATCGTTTATAAAATTGTAAATTTCTGTGTGCTGGCACTAGACAGTCGCTGGACAACAGCACTGAAAAGTTTTTAATTTTAAGATTATAAATATTTTCCTTTTATTCGATGAGGTTAAGCGGATAAGAAATAAAAAAAATAGAAGCATGTTTTATGTGTGTATGTGGATTTCATTTAAATGCCAAGTATTAGATTCTTTCGAGTGGAAGAAGGTACATGAGGTTAGAGACCGACCGCTTTTCCATGTAATTTGATTTTAGGTGAAAATTATTTTTTCCTTGTATGAACGAAATTAATAAACGATATTGCTAGGAGAAATCCAATTTTTTTTAAATCTTATCCGCTTTGATCCTTATTAAATCCAAATTTAAGTTTAATTGAGTTTAATGAAATATCCAGGAAAACACACTCATCGGTCCCTTTCTGCATTATAACTTCAAATTATACACAATAGCTTAAAAGGGAGCTAATACCCAATTTGAAAATATTATTTGAGATTCTTTGCCCCCAGGATTCAATGCATAGTTAGATTAGTTATCCAACTTGGTGCAGTCAATTAATGGTTAAATGCATACGACTACTAAGTGACAAACATCGAAGAGTAAGAACTGTCATGAGAAGCTTCTCAAAAATTAATTGTCATTCGGAATTGGCATTTAACTGTAGGTCCCTTCCATTCGTGTGAAAAAATATGTTTTCGCACACACAGTTGCGCCGTTTATGCCTAATATCTATTGTTATTTGTAAAGAAACAAGTCTGACCAGTTCAAATCGCAAGAACGAGAGTTCGATTTAATTTTTTATTTTTTATTTGAATTACTTGAAGTAAAGGCAGCAAACTCAGTTTTACCAAAAAAATATGGAAGAACAATTTGTGCTAACATGTCAGATCATGTCATGTCATACAGCGAATTGGCACCAATTCTCGAATTCGTATATTTCCATACAACAAGCTTATATAGCCGTAATGTTATAAAAAACATCAAAATACTACCTTAAAGTCTTTAAAATACTTTTTCTAGCAAACGTTTTGATCAATTTATGTTACTTCCACTGCGTACCAAGTTAATAAAAAATTTCCAATGGAGCTATATGAATCGATCTCCAAGCTATGTCCCAAATTGGGATTCGGGCGCAAGACAAGAAACTAAGTAGTAACGCATTTATTTCTGGACAAATCAAATGGATCGTTACAAAAAGCTTTTTTTTTACTTTCTAATTTTTTAGTTAACCATTCTTATTCATTTTCATTCATTACTTCAATATTCATATAAAGACTAGTGAAACCGTAAAAAGGCTATGCAAAACTCGTAACTATCTCATGACAACGATTTTTACTACCTAGACACACTTAAGTGTCCCTAAATTTTATCAGCACCTGCATTTGCCCAACTTTCGGATGGAAGGATGGTATTTGATATGCTGTGTTGGTGTTAAAATTTCTTAAATTCACACCTACTTTAGGAAAAAGAACAGATAAAATGTCAATATGTTTTATAACATAATTGGCTATAAGCCAAAAAGTATCTCCAAAAGTGAATTCCAAGTACATACTTACAACAGAAGCCTTAAAGAACGTAAGAAACGTAATCGCATTTTTATTCTTCTAATGTCTCAACCTAGAACAAATCATAAATCAAAGAAATGAACTTACTTTGTAGTCTTACCTATTAATGTATCCGTGGGTATCGTGTATAGAGAAAATAAACTCACTGAAAGGGATTTTAATATAAAGGCATTTACCATAAATAGGTAATCGAGCCGGAACTCTTGATGTATCTAAATCAATTTCAATGTTCTTTTACGAGTTTTGTTTTTCGTCTTCGTTTTTGTCCAAGGAAGAATTGAGTAGCCTTGCACACCCATCTTATATTTATTACTCTAACGATGATGGCTAGAATTGTGAATCTTTTTCGCTTCTCTGCAGCAACAACAGTAGTGACTAATGGTGCTCGTACACATTTAGGAGAAATGTGTCAAAAGTGCATATATGTACCTTGAAAAGAATAGCCTATTTCCACAGCTTGTTTTGAGATAATGCTGATTGGTAGTTTCCATATTTTATCAGACCATCAGAACAAGCTAAGCTTATTTTTTTCGAAGTTACTATTTACTAATCTAATGACATTTGCCTTAAATTTAAATAGTTAAAATTAAGGCAAATGTCAATGTTATGTTAGAGTAAGTAAAGTAATTATAATTCTCTTAGCTCTAGTTTTTTAACTTTTTCGTATACTAGTATACTAAAGAGAAAGTTATTGTGATCGTGCGGAAATTTCGAACTCAAAATGAGTATGGGGGATGATATTACGACTATAGAGAAGCGGGTCCACCAATGTCGTCCGTCTGTCTATCTGTCCGAGCGCCGTATGGCGAAAGGGTTCGATAAATTTGCTTTAAAGTTCGTTTATACGGTTTTTGGGGCTACATCTCTCACCTGCTAAACATTTTTTTGGTGAAAATCACTTATCACTAATTTATTCGAAAATTGTTATAAGGATTTTGGTTTATTTTGGACTAAGGATACTTGGGATAGGACAAAAAATACTGCATATTCAGTTTTTTTTTTACTAATAATTCGAATAACGGTAACTACCGCCAATAGCTCAAAAATTATTAAAGGAAGTATTGTATGATGTTGAAATCATTGAAGTTGAATAAATCTGTGTTCTAAGATTTTTCAAATAATTTTTTGTTTTAAATAATGTTTTCATGTAACGATTTCCTTAAATTTAAATTAAATTCTTTTTCTAAAAAACGGCTGTAACGATTTTGATAAAGTTCTGTATTTTGAAAAATTTGCGAAATTACATCAAAATCGTAGGTCTCGTTTTTGAGAAAATATAATTCTCAAAACCTAAGAAGCAATTTAAATAAATTTGGTATGCGATCAATATGTAACCATTCTTTTTGGCGATTCAAAAACGCAGATCATGTACCTAGAAAGTTTCGTATGACGCAGTCGTGCACTTTATTTTATATAGCTATTGTGCGGCGTTGGGTTGATATCTCTGCAAACTTCAGAGTTATATTTTTTTTGCTCTTCGCTAAAATCGCATAGATTTTAATTCACAAGATCTTTCCAAATTGGCAGTGTAGACTCGGCTAACTCATTATATTTGCCAGACTTTTTGTTTCTGGGTTTAAATATGGAAACTTATCTAAAAATACCTCAGACAGCATTAATATAAATAAATATAAGGCGTTAGCTCATAATTAAATAATATTTATAGTTAACGAAAATATGGAATATTTTATAACCAAAGTAAACACGTGATTCGGCCCTGGTCTTGGAGTTAACCCGAGCAAAACTGAGCTGATGTTTTTAACTAAACTAAAATATCTGATTTCACATGTCTACGGCCAAATACTTTTCCCATGCTATTCAGAGACCCAAAATTAAACAATGGGTTAATAAATTTTCTATGCTTATGGAGAAAAATTTGGCAAAAGATGGGGCCTGCAACCCAAATTTACATAGCCATGGTACGACCAATCTATTGACAATTATCAAGTATTTATTGTCAATCTTAATAAAGTATAGAAAGCTGGGTGCATGTGGTTAAACACAATAAGATGCCATTACAATCCTCTTGCTCCTTTAACCTCTAGACCATCATATAACATAACATAACAAACAGCACACTCAAATTCAGAGAGTATTGATGCCGCTTTGCAGCTTTCACTACCAAGAGCACAACTGCCACTCCCAATGGATTACTTCGTCTTTCCCATATCCGACGACATTATTATCATTTTTTGGGTTCGCCAGTTTGACTTAAAAACTTTTCAAAATGGACTATATTAGACATGGAAAGGTGATTCTAGTCTCGGATCTAACAATCTACACCGACTGTTCGAAATTTACTTTAGAGGTGAATTCCCTGAGTCTATAAGTATTGCAAAATCCTTTAGATTTTCGCAAACTACCAGTGTGTTCCAAGCAGAACTACTTTCTATCTAAGAGGCCTGCTATTTTATTTTTTCTATTTACATAGACCCGATGCAAAAAATATGCACCAAAACGGCACATAGTACTATTAAATTTCCTTATTTTCGCTATTTTTTAATACGATCTTGCGAAATAGCTTACATAAGAAATGAGATAGTTAACCCTATTTGTTTAAGCAATCATGTCCGGCGTTGGCTAAGTCATTATAGCGAAATCATAGAATTTAGATCATTAAAACACACTTTTTAAGTACTAGAAGTAGGGGTGGGCTTTAGAGGTTAAAGTCGAAAAAAAATCTTTTTATGTTTAAAAAATGATTTTGTTTTTTTCTGCCTAACACGAGGAATGAAAATAAAGTATACCGGTTTTGGAAGGTGTAAACAATTATACTAACTCAGTCAATGGAAAGTGGATACAGCCATAACATCAATCTGTTCTTAAATTGATTGTCCTGTATTTATCTCATTTAGTTATTAAATTGAATTGTGTCTTTCTTAAGAATTTAATTCAACTTAATCGCATAGTTTCCCCCATCCTGGCATCGATCGCCCCTTGTGGGTTATATTCAAGGTTAGATAAAACCCAAATGCGTCCAGGATACCACTCACCCACACACAAAAACACCACGCTGTTTGGCCAATTAATTACTTCAGTTATTTAATGATCGAATTCACTCCCGCAGTGAGTCATTCCAACCGGATTCTTTGCATAAAATAGAGAATCAGAACAATTAACCCGCATTGCTTAAGCAATTCCACATTATTACATCAGAATTTGTTTACTCGTCAGTCCCGGTAAGGGACTTCTATTGAAATTAGTCCCCAGAGAAATCAATCAACTTAACGAAAAAGCAAAAGTGTTTGGACGGTCACATTGCAGCATCAATTAGAAAGGATTGTGTCTTCCAAGAGCATGTGGAATAAAAAATGAAATGTACAGAAATTTTAGCGAAATAATTAATTTGAGTTTTCTGTTTTTTGTTTATTTTTTTTTATTTGCATAATCCACAAGATTTTGCATTCCATAGAGTTTGCCGAGATATTACATTGCATGTGTCCTTCGGTAGTGCTGAATTCATTTCATTTAGACTTCTCTAATCCTGTCGCGTCCAATTAGACGGTTGTCTTTGATAAAGAAGTAGCTATCTTCCATCTAACAAGATCAGATGCAAGTGGCTTCTTTGACATTTTAATGAAATCACAAAGTCAAGCGAAACTAGTGAATATAAATGGATAGTGCCTATCGCAATCCTTTGCGGTTATCTTGGAAAAAGGATGGAATAAAAGAAATGCAATGCAAATCATTTCAAATTGAATTAGGTTATACGAATAAGACAGAGATTTATTATGTTTGTTTTTTTTACGTCCTGCAGTGTGGAAGATACTATTTTTATATACTCTGGGTAGCTGTTGTATGCGAAAAAACATTGTATGTGTTTTTACTTAGCTGAGTGCTTGTTTAAAAAAAAGTGGTGACGGAAATTGGAATTTACCTTAGTTGCTTCATGCTTAAGAAATTGTGTTTGTTTCTTTTCGAAATTCCCCAAATAAATCTGCACACATTAGGAGAGCTGTTGTACCTGTAGCGATATATTATTTAATTATTTGTTCAACGTCAAGCTACATTTCATGAGGGATTGTTGGCAGATAATGATTGTTTACATGCGGGCAGCAATTTATGTCAAATTAGATACAAATGGTTTCACATTTACTTCCAAGTGAAGGGAGCTCTTCTTCGTTACCATTTGCAACTAAGAAATTATATCGAATGAACTTCTTTCTGTAAGAAGTTTAAATATTTACTAGCTGTATGGAAATCATTTTATTGTAATAGCAGAAGAGTAATGGTTACGCTGTTTGAGATTTGCAATTTATTTCTTCGAATGACCATTGTTCCATTTAAATACTTCTTGTGCATGTGTCCTTTAAATTAAAATGTATATACATATATTCATTCTAAGATTCAAATAACTCAAACATAAACCAATATTTCACATCTTAAAGCGGTAAGGAGCAATTCTTAAACATCCTTCAAATAAACGTGCAGAGTTTCAAATAAATACAACTAATAGTTTTTTTGAAAAAAAAAAAATACATATTCTCCAACCATTCTGTGTGCGAAGATATATTTATTTCGACACGAATGGCGAATGGAAGGGCCTTATAGTTTAATGCCGATTCCGAACGGCAATTTTAGAAGCTTCTCATGACAGCTCTTACTAATGGATGTTTATCAGAGTTTCACAAGAGGTGGGGCAGCGAATATCCGCTTCAAGCTGGTATGGGCGGGACTTTAACCAGCGATCCACTTTTTAGTGGTCCAAAGCACCTAAGCACTAAGCCACCACACATAATTCTTTTTAGTATCGTGAAAATGTCTTTGAAACACTCCGTTGGTAAAATTTTCCCTCCGCATTCCCTTAAGGTTTTTCTCCTGAAATTGGGCAATTGCGACAAAATCAAAATTTACTGAAACGCGTGTCCAATTATTTTCCATTCCCCATTAGCATATCAAATTTCAGGTTACTATGTTTAGCGGGTTTGGAGAAATGTGACCCGTAGAAAATACAGAGGCATGCACGTTTTTAAAAAGATTCGAAAGTAAAGGTAAATGTAATTCTTACTTTCTCAAGTCAATGTTTGCTTTTAATACTTTGGGTAAATACACAAGCGCTATGACTCTCGCAATATGTGCTTCAGGAACATTTCGAATTATGTGCGCGCCACTGTATGTTATTAATATTACTCCTCGCAAAAGGATGAGAGTGACAAAAATGGTGCCATGAGAATACAGGAGTGATGTACTTGAAGGGAAATAAAAATTTGGTTCTTGTATGCGTACACCAACCATCATATACCCTATTTTTGTAGAATAGACATTCTGCGCCCCTTATATCCATCCAATCATAACAAATGTGAAATAAAAACATAATTTACGAACTGCACCTTCACTTTCTTCAAACTAATTAAAAATATGTTAGAAATTAGCAAAGAAGAAATATTTGGTATGAGTTGATTTTCCACATGCTAGAGTTTCAAACCCATATATAAACATATTTCCCCAAAATTTTAACCATTGATTAAGGTAGACAAGCTACATTAGTGTTGTCATCAGTTAAAGTTGATACATCCTACATATGCGGACAAGATTAAGCCAATATGTTTAATGAACTTTATCATGCTGTACCCACATAATACTTTGTGACAGTTACATCCCTAAAGCATACAAAAAACCGTATCCCAACTTCAAACACACTCGCCGACATATTTGACTTTCTCCAAATTTTAAATAATACACAACAGTGAGTATCAGTGGCATCAGGTAAGGACAGTGGTGCTCTTTTTAGCGAAAGAGGGTTAAATACCTCGAACAAATGAAAAACTAAAACAGAGAATGATTCGAAAAAAATGTGTTTGAAAAAAAATTAATATAAGAAAGAGCTTAAGGAATAGGGTATATCTAAAGGGTGTTTTTTTTTTAGAGGTATAGAACTTCGAATTGAAATGAAACACAAGAAAATCGTTTTAATTTCCATCAATTTGGCTTTATTGGAAGGATAATTAATGTTTAAATATGATTTCGGGCATGTGGCCGCCGCGACTGGTTCGAATAAAGACAAGTCTAGAGGTCCAATTTTTAACCACTTTTTCAAGCATTTGGGGATGTATGTCGGCAATAACGCCACGAATATTGGCTTGCTAGTCCCATAACGTATCTGGTTTGTTGGCTTAGGCGAGCGACTTCACTTATCCCCAAAGAAAATAATCCAATGGTGTCAAATCACATAATCTTGGTGGCCAATTGACAGGTCCATTCCGCGAAACTATGCGCTCATCGAATGTCCTTCAATAAATCGATTGTGACATGCGCTGTGTGGCATGTAGCGCCGTCTTATTGGAACCACATCTCATCCATATTCATGCCATCCAATTCTGGGACAAAACAGTCGGTTATCATGGCTCTATAACGGTAACTGACTCTCCAGCATTGTTTCGGAAAGAAGTATGGCCCAATGACTCCACCAGCCCATAGGGCACACCAAACAGTCAGTTTTTGTGGATGTAATGACGTTTCAAAGTTCTCATGTAGATTCTCTTCACTCCAAATGCGGCAAATTTGCTTGTTGACGTAGCCATTCAACCCAAAATGAGCCTCATCACTGTACAACATTTTGCATCGATATCGATCTCATTTTCGGCCCATACACCAAAATCAGGACGCATTGCATGGTCTCGCGGCTTTAATTCTTGCACAAACTGGATCTTGTAAGGAATTAAGAAAAGATCCTTGCGCAAAATCTTCCATAAAGTTGATGAACAAAGCTCCTATTGCTTCGCACGGTGGCGAATCGATTCATTCGGGTCCTATTCAACACTTTGCTCTACAGCGGCAATTGTTTCTTCGGTCACATAGAGTAAACGTAGTGCGAAAACGATCCATGGTTAACCGAATTAATTGCTCTGATGGACGATTATGTCGACCATAAAATGAACGGAGCTTGGGGTGAACTTTGCGAACTGAACCATTATTTTTGAAATAAATTTGCACGATTTGCAAGCTTTGTTCACTTGTCAACCTGTTCCCGATGAAATGGCAAACCAAACTGAACATAAATGATATTACAGTTGCCAGATTTGAACACAAAATGTCAGTTTTATATCTATTCGAAAAACCAAACTCTAAAAAAACCCCTTTATATTTGACATATTTTTTAGAAAAAAATAATACCCAAGCCCCTGAATAATAAATAATTTCAACATTTTTTCCGCTCATGCACCACTGTACCCTGGCCAGTCGGCTACCACAAACAATAATTTATATGTCATGAATGTATTCATACAAACTTTCATTTTGATTGATTTAATTTTTTTTTTTTTTGAAAAGTTATTCCGCAATTTTTTGATTAATTTCAATTTACCACAGAGTCGCGGAATTTTTTTTTTCGTTGAGTATACGCCTCCGTATGACGGTAGAAGGTAAATATGTGTTCTTCTTTTTTACTTCCTTCACCCGGAACGGCGCGGCGCACGATGGCTGAGAATTTATTTCCCTATCATTTTGCATTGTGGACCGATGATCAAATATTAACTTACAATTTTGTTTACACACAACGGAATGTGTGTTCACAAATATAAGGAAGGAAGAAAGAGGTGAAGAGGCGACGATGCAGCACAGTCCATGAAATTGTAATAATGAAAAGAAAAACACCAGAGTAGAGCATAAAAGTGAGAATTTACGTCTCTGTGATGAAAATTGCCAATTTGGAGTCGGCAACGGAACTATGAGCATATTATTGAAAACCACCGCAAGGATGGGAGGGGAATCGCTTCATTGGCGCGTGAAACATTTTATTATTGCCAATAGTTGTGTACAAGTGTGTTTCTGGTTATTGTCCTTTCGAATGGCCTTTGCCTTTGATCTGGGCATAGGTGTCTATACAAACATTTTTTTTGTTTACTCCTAGACTATACAGCTTGTTCAATATTTTGCCATAAAATAAAAGTGTTGGTATGCAAACACTTTTACTCTATGCCGTTAGAATGGGTAATGAAGAGAAGACAATGACATTTATCGTTTTTGGTTTGCTTTATGGATTTTTCTTTGTTGGACTTATGTAAATTTGTACAAATGTGTAATTATTTTTATGGTAGATAATGACTGGGGAGGTAAAAACCAATTGCTAACATGAGTTTGAATGGTTAGGAGAAAGAGTTTCAATTAATGATGGCGATTTTGCAATAGGGAGGTTAAAATACCGCTTAATAAATGTAAATGTTCTTTTTTTGGCATAAGTGTTTGACAACGCGTTCTTGTAAATATCGATAAATTAAACGTAAAGCTCCTTGCGAATTTGTTTGAGAGTGTAAGGCATAATCATTTTTAGGTCAATCTTACTTTATGTGTCAGTTTGTTGTGGGTGCAGTGGCTTACTGATCAAGTGCGTTGGACCACTTAGCAAGACGTCGCTGGTTCAAATACCGACCTGTACCACCTAAAAGTTTTTATTCGCTGCCCCACCTCTTGCAAACGTCTGACAAACATCCAAGAGTAAGTAATGTCATGAGAAGCTTCTCAAAAATAAATTGCCGTTCGGAATCGGCATTCAACTGTAGGTCTTTTGCATTCGTATCAAAAATATATCTTCGCACATACAGTGGTTGGAGAAGCTAGGCTTTGGGTCCTGTATGGGCTGTTTACGCCTAATATTTATTTATTTTTGATTGTTAGTGTAAGAAGTTTGCATTTCATTAAACTCCAAGGAACGATATGCTTGTGTTGCATTTGGGTCTTCCTTAGCACAGCTGGCCCTGCTCTATATGCTCGGATAAATCTTTCACACCTTTATATTTTTACCATGGCCTCGGGTACAACTCGCTGTTACGTTTCGACTAGACCGCGCTCCTATCTTACGTCCCCTGTCTAGTATATACTTACATATGCATTGAAACCAGAACTTCGTTTGAGTTTAAGAATGGATATTTTAAAAACATTTCAGATTTCAGGTGATTTCTTTAAATGTGACAACATCAAATACACGAAGTTCTGGTTTCAATGCATATGTAAGTATATACTAGACAGGGGACGTAAGATAGGAGCGCGGTCTAGTCGAAACCTAACAGCGAGTTGTACCCGAGGCCATGGTAAAAATATAAAGGTGTGAAAGATTTATCCGGTAAGGCATCAGTATTCTATACTACGTTAATGGATATGTATTACATTTTGAAAAAAGGTATATGTGTTTGTCACTATTAAGTTAGTGAACTCTCTATCGGTTCATTGGGTATAGGATTTTCGACGAAATTGCTCGTCAATTGTTTGTTCAAGATTGTTTGGACAGTCCCAACTGGTATGCTAGGCATAAGTGATATAACGACCGCGAGGCTTGTGAAGAAGACGAAGACACCGTGCAGCATTTTGCCTTTGCTCTAACCAGGTTTCAGGCTCTATGTGCCGATGCGGTGATTGCTAAACATATAAACTCATTATCGACTTTTTGAAAATACCGGGAAAACTACAACAGTTTGATTGCTGCAGCGGATGCACAAAGCTTCCGATAAAAAAAAAAAAATGAATGTATTAAGCAATGACACTTAATTATGCTCAATGCTTATTCATAATTTTCCGAATTCATTTAAAAAAATCTGGTTAAGAGTAAGAACTTTGATTAAGGTCATCAAACTTTTTTTAATTTCGTTCCCATCAATCATTCTAACCAAAACAAAATATCTATGTCCTGTCGCTGTGGCTTCAGTATCAGTTTTTGTCCCCCCCTTTTAGCATAAAACATACTCAAATGATAATATATATATAAGTTCCTATTAAAAGTTTCGTTAAAAACCCTTTCGATTGCTCTATTAAAAACTTGATGTAGATATTCATATGTTTGTGGCACATCCAAAACTTTCCATTTTTTGCTGTCAAATTTGTCGGTAAGATACTGTAATATATGAACTCAACTTAAAGCCGAATGTGCTTAATATATGTTAACCATGTCGGGCAATTGCCTTTGGCAGAATAAATAATTAATTTTTCGGGATGTGTTCACAGCCACAAAAAACAAAAGGTTTTGCGTCAAAAAATTCTTCAATCAAAATATTA
Organism: Ferdinandea cuprea; assembly: GCA_963576555.1. Classification (NCBI taxonomy): domain Eukaryota; kingdom Metazoa; phylum Arthropoda; class Insecta; order Diptera; family Syrphidae; genus Ferdinandea; species Ferdinandea cuprea. The sequence goes on from OY754958.1 coordinate 31,498,283, forward strand.
TTTATACGCCGCTATAGTAATAAACTAATTCAAAAGGCACTTGAAATAAAATCAACTTTATTTACAATCTGTTTATATAATAAAAAGCACTTGTTCGTATTTGGTTTTATTGTTTGCTTCCTTGCCTTTTGCCTTTGCTGCGGGGGTAGAAATTTGCATTGATAAAAGCAGAATATTGTCCTGCACATTACTTCTGCCGTGCTCATTTTCTTGGGAGCAAAGTGCTTGACGAAAGCAAAGTTCAGTAGTTTCATAAATTAACATTGAAATTGGTTCGTGGCATTTTTTAAGACCGCTATATCGGATTTCAATTTGTGTGGCAAAGTTATTGCCAACGTCATGCAAAATTCCGCGATAACATTTAATATCAATTCGTATTCATCGTATGTCAGTAGGTTTTGTGAATTTTCGTGAGAGGGGTGATTTTTTTGTGTCTTACGAGTATGTGTAAGATGAATACTCTTAGCAGAACAAAATTTAAAACGAAAAGAAATTTACCTTTGATATGTGAAAGCATATGAGTGAAAAAAATAGTGATTTAAAACGTTTTAAATTGCGTAATTCAATATACGTATCTATTTTTTAACTACATGCGGCTTTGTTGCATTGAAAACCTGTTTAACGGCAAAGATAACAGCAATTCCGTTGCCAGGCAGAGTGCACAACGAGGAAAGCTAAGACCAAAGTGAAGTGGGAACATCAATATTTTAACTTAACTAATTGGTCTTAGGTAAGTCCACTACGCCAGATCCTGGAAAAAACCAACACGCCCAGATAGATACTCACCATCTTTTTTTATGTTAAAACATTGATTTCATCTTTAGAGACGAGCCATACGACGAGCAATCATGGCAACTTTGGCATCCTGACATACGAGTTACGATTATTCAAATGCCAGTTAATTTACTCGCGTAATATTAACATTATTGTTATATAGTTGTCACCGGTGCGTTTGCGAGCGTGGAAACAGAAGTGGCTAAAATGTTTCTAGCGGTCAGCGAGGATAAAAAAGTATATTCTACCAACAAGAAGGGACACCCAAAATCAAACAATTGGTAGCAGATCACGCTTTAGCATCTAAACACGTAATATCATATGATATTATGGGAAGAATACACTTGCAAATTTCTATTTTGGAAAACAATTACCTAGACTTTCTTGGAAATATTTATAATCCCAATGGATTTTTTCGAAGCGAAAATATTTTTTTTTTTTAAATGTTGTGCTCGCCTATGCTGCTGGAAAGACGGTTGTAGCAAAGGCGAACACCTACGTATCATTGACGTATCGTTGATCAGCTAACAAAAATCCCTGATAAGTCCACGCTAACGACTTTTGTTTGCTTTTTCGGGTTTTCAGAACTCATATCTCATAGCTTAAATCCTAAAAAATTGTGAAATTGCCTGAAGTAACAAAATAGGTTATAGGATTTAAGGTAGTTGTATTTCCAAATCGCAAATTTTCATTATGACATTATATACCATATACTGTGTTTCATCTAGAAATTCCATCTAGATGTTTCTTTAAGCTGTGTTATTCTGATGTGATCCATACATACATTTAAAAAAGAAAAAAAAAAAGACACAAAGACTGGTGCTCCAGGGCCCTGTGTAATATGCCCCTCCAGCCAGCTCGATCTCTGGTAATTTTGTACACCATGCAGACTGAGATCTCCTTCTACCCGATCGCTCCATCAAATATGAGGTACACCCCGTTTTTTCCTTCCCACTGGTATAGCGTGGAAAACTTTACGTAAAAATGCCCCAGTATTTTAATATATTGGTTATATATATTAAATTTATATTTTTTTGATGTTTAGGCTTATGTTGCTGTACAGCCCATATGTAGGACCGGGACTTTTGTACAATGTTTAATTGATTCTTTAAGGTCGGGCTTCATTACTAAATAACTTATTTTTTAACGGAATGGCGTGCATTCATCTTGGTAAGAGGTAAGAGGTATCAGTTAAATAGGAGTACTAAAGCTAGACATGGCACGGTACAGTTCTTCCCTATTTACATAGTCATAAGCAGTTTTGAAGTCCATGAAAAGGTAGATTCTGGGGGTTTCTCCATGATATCATGTTACACCGATCCTATTTTACATATGAGTTGGTGTTTATTTTTGTTTATTTGGCAACTCAGCCATTAAATAAATATTTAACAAAATATACAATAAAATATTAATTTTAAGGATAATATAATAAATTTCAGTTAAAATTTTCTTCCGTATCAATTATGAATATTTAATTTTTATATAATTAACGACATTCTGTTTAAATCGCAATTTGTTTATTTCAAGTTTCAATTCATTGGGTAGTTCATTAAACATTTTTAAACTTTTATACATTAAACTATTTTGTGCAGATTGGTTTCTCAAAAGTGGAAGCCTCAAGTCAAGCCCGTTTCTCACATTATATCTATGCACATCTCCAACATACAACAATTTATTACACAAGTAACTCGGCAGCAAACCATTTTTCAATTTAAACACGAGAATTAACATATTCATTACTGTTCTTTGATTTACGCTTAACCATCTCAAAACATTTAACATAGATACAATAGGTGTTCGTCAGTTCCATTTCAAAATTATTCTCATTGCTTTATTTTGCAACTTCTGCAATCTATCTATCATTAAAATATTTCCCAAATACAGAACTGTCGAACAATACTCAAAGTGCGGCTTTATTATGACATTGTAAACATTAATTGCACAATCATTGACATTCTGTTTCTTATTCTAGCGAGAAAACCTACTTTTTTGCTTATTCTTTTAGATATGTAATTTATATGTTCTTTAACTTTAATTTATTATCTATGACGATTCCCAAGTATTTAAATTCATTAACTAAATCTACAATTTCGTTATTAGCTGATATTATCAGTACTGATTCACCGTTAATAAATATGCATTAGCTTATTACTTTTAAACCACTCACAAAGGTTGTTCAAATCGAGGTTTAATTTATTAACACATTCATCAATATTTTTACCGGAAGTATAGAGTAACCTGTCGTCAGCAAACAATCTCAACAGTGCAAATTGAGCTACTCTTGGCATCTCGTTGACATAAATTATAAATAACAAAGCACCAAGCACTGATCCTTGTGGGACACCCAGACCGACGTTTATTGCTGCCGACAGTGCTTCTCCAATCCGGGTCCTCTGCGTATCTTGTACCAAACATAAACTGTGCTTCAAAAACATATCTAATAAAACAATAACGTTTTATATGATCCTGTCGTGCACTTTATTCAAATCTCTTTGGGCTTTTGTAAACGTGATTGTAAGTCTGACCTTCCAAGGTACGACTCCTGTTGCACAAAGACACGTTTAATCAGTTTATGACTCCAAAAATCTTCTAAAGCACGTTTGTACTCAATTATGTCAAAATTCAAATAATAATGCAGCGAAAATTAACACAAAAACACGTTTCCAAATTACGTAGTTAAATAGAAATGACACAGTCGTAACAGTCTGTGACAAAAGTACCCCCACACACATGCCTTCCACAATTATGCCCTATTAAGAAATTAATTGAGCTCAGCAAGATACTTAAATAACCTGTTTTCGTTAGAAAGAATTATAATATTCGATTTTTGTTTGAGGTATTTTTGATATAAATTTACATTCAAAGTGGGGTAATATCGTTTCGTAGACGAATTAATGACAAATGATTATGATTTATTAGTCATTTAAATACCGTATACCTGATGTAATCAAATAACAACCTATTCAATCACAAGACAATGAAGGAAAAATCGAAGAATTGGAAAAAGAAATGCGTAGCAAAAAGAAAATGACTTAATAAGTGCTTAAAGAATTTTTGTACGTCTTTCGTCATGCTAATAAAATATTAAAAGGAACTTTTCGTCTGGCGTTGAAATCAAATCAATCAATAGAATATGGAAGTATTTAAGTCACATGCTAACCAATAAAGGTAAAAGATATGGATTGATTCTGCGTTCCAGTTCAAGAGATACATTAAAAACAAAATTCAAATTCAACTTCGAATCACTAAAACCGACATTTGGACATTCATTCCGTGAAGGCTAGTCCATTAACGATGTGCCCATTGCCATTATCGTCAAAGGACAACTAGCTTGACTTAAATAAATTGCAACGCTGACTATATTCGAGTTTATCGCGCGAATAAATAATTACTACATAATAATAAAACCACAACTTTGCCAACAAATAAAGTGTCATTGTTATACACATTGAGTGTCATCCTTATAAAGTTGTTTGCTTTGAGTCATCCGACATCAGAGACATTATAATTAACACAATTACATGTACACATACGAACAGAGATTTCAAGGGCCATCGTTATAGGGGCGGGCTTACTTTACTTGAACTAAAGTGACAAGCACTTCAGAGAGCCACAATAATGGATGAGCCTAAGAGTTTGTAAGTTCTTCAGGTGGTGTGTCGTAATATTAAACTATATATATACATACATATAAACGTCAATGTTTTCATTTTGATTCAATGCCTCGCTAAGTCTGGCTGTGTGAATTTTATAACAATAAATTCACATACCTAGTAATTGTAGTTTTTAGAAACAACAGAAATTTTAGCATGCCGGATTGTATGCCAGACACTGATTGATGCCGATTGTATAGAATGTTTTGTAGTTTTCTTGTAGATTGAGTGAAATTAATTACAGCGTTGAGCTAATTATAGGATTCACCGGGATTGAATAGTTTTCATTCCGCGTCGTGTTTTTTTTTGTGCAGAAACCAAATAATCTGGGCGATAAATATATTTTAGTTTTATGAGAAAGCAAAATTAGTGCAATTCATTTGTAGTTATGAAATTTTAATTGAGAAATAGGAGAATGCCTGAGAATTTGCCTGTTTTAACAACATAAATCGATTTTTCTTCCGTCAAACATTTGTCTACTTCCTATCTTAACTGGCGATTGCGTTGAGTACCAAGACTAACTTATAAGAAAGTAATATCTTTTTTCCTGCAATTTTGACTGATAATATTATTGGTGACATTGTTATTGGGAAAGGAACAAGGCGAATTTTTGTGAGAAGAATTTTGCTAAGAAAAGTAAATTTATTTCAGTCAATTTATTGTCAATCTAGTTAACTTCCGTTTGAATTTATAAAAACAGACAAAATTTCGACTCCTGGTTGTTTCAACTTTTTTTATGAAATGGAATTGTTTTAACTAAATGCCTTTTAAGTAGTTTGGTCTTTCGACAATCCTAGGTCTTTGATGAACCTTACAATTATTGAGGCCGATGATTTAGCGCTTTGAGGTTCGGTGAGTCCTTTGTTGATGCATCTAAGCCTCTTTTTAATGATTGCAAGGCATTCGCATAGGATGCGTTATGCCGTTTCTGGTTGTTCTAGGCAGAGTCTACACAGATCTGTAGAGATTTTTCCCGTTTTCAGGAGATGGGTGGTTCTGGGCGCAGTGACCTGTTAGGAAATGATTTCAGCTCTCTTCTTGTTTGGAGCTGTATCACTATTCTAAAACAACTCACGTCCTAACGGGTGATCCAAGTAGAGATACTTTTTTCAATAGCCTTTTTTGACAGATCACGTGTGAGTCGTGTCATGCTGTCATGTTATTTTTGTTTAGTATTGTTTGGCATTTCATAATGGAAAGACTTACGCGTGAACAACGTTTACAAATTGTTCAACTTTATTATGAAAATTCACGTTCTGTGAGGAATGTGTTTCGTGCACTTCGCTGAACTTATGGTCAACATAATCGGCCTACTGAGCGTACTATTCGCAACACCATCACCCATTTTGAGACCCAGCATTCATTATTGGATAATATTCGACCGAATAGACGACGTCCAGCACGCTGTGAAGAAAATATAGCGGCCGTAGCTGAGAGTGTACACGAAGACCGTAGAGAGTCGATTCCGTGCCGTTCGCAGCAACTCGGATTGACGTATGGAACGACTTGGCGCATTTTACGTCAAGATCTTAAATTGAAAGCGTACAAAATACAGCTTGTGCAACAACTGAAGCCGCTCGACCTTCCCAAGCGACATCGCTTCGCTCTATGGGCTCTTGAAAAGTTCCAAGAAGATCCGACGTTTTCGAGGCAAGTTTTGTTTAGCGATGAGGCCCATTTCTGGCTCAATGGGTATGTAAACAAACAAAATTGCCGCATTTGGGACGAAGAGCAACCTGAAGAGATTGAAGAACTGCCACTTCATCCAGAAAAAACAACGGTTTGGTGTGGTTTGTGGGCCGGTGGAATCATCGGTCCATATTTCTTTAAAAATTATGCCGGTGCGAACGTAACCGTCAATGGCGACCGTTATCGTGCCATGATAACCGACTATTTGATGCCTGAAATTGAAGCTCGTGATCTCGGCGACATTTGGTTTCAGCAAGACGGCGCCACTTCCCACACATCGCATAAATCAATGGACTTATTGAGAGAACATTTCGGTGAGCACATAATTTACGTTTTGGGCCGGTCGATTGGCCACCAAGATCGTGTGATATCACACCGTTAGACTTTTTCCTGTGGGGATATGTAAAGTCAAAAGCTTATGCCGACAAACCCGCTTCGATTCAGGCTTTGGAGGAAAACATTACGCGTGTCATTCGCCATTCGACAGTCGAAATTCTCGAACGAGTGATCGAAAATTGGACTCAACGGATGGACCATCTGCGAAGTAGCAACGGCCAACATTTGATAGACATAATCTTCAAAAAATAAATGCCAAAGAATGTTCTTTCAAATGATAATAAACATTCTCCATTAAATTTGAATTTTCTGTGTTTTTTTCTTAAAAAAAGTAGGGAACCTCGAAATGGATCACCCTTTATAACAGAGTGACTCTTTATTGGGTCCCAGGGCAAGAAGGAGTTCTTGGTAATGAATAGGCCGATGAGCTAGCACGCAAAGGCTCTTTTATCGGCCCAAAGCTCTTCTTTGGTCTACCGTCCTATAATATCAAATTTGAACCCAAGGCATGGGAACACCAAATGCGTACATCCCAATGGAACTCCATCCAAGGATTACGCCATGCTAAAAATTTCATTGGCCAACAAAAAACGCGCTCTTCAGATTCTCTCTATGGGCAAACTTGATGTAAACTGAATACTATAATAAGGTTAAGATATTACGATATTACCCAATTGTAATACCCCAATCGTCAATTGTGGATCTGCCGGGTATAAAAAAAGTACTGAGGATGTTCAAACAGATCGTTGACAAATGGTTTCAGTCGCTCGCAAAATGTAGCATCTAGTCTGCTATACGTGTGATGTTAAGAAGAATGTTAAGTGTTTTTTTGTGAACAGGGCACACGATTCTGAGGTTCCATTTACTAAGCATTATTTGTTCCGATTAAATCTTAGAAATGAGTTGCTGTTTACCCTTTACCAAGTCATAGTAGAATAGTTTGGCGGGTATACCGTCCGACCAAGCAGACTTGTTAGACTTCAATTTAGATATTGATATCTTGACTTGATTATGTTCGGGTGGATGGAATTCTAGACTTAGCATCTTCAAAGTTAAATGTTTCGGTAGCCGATGAGCAGTCTGCAGAAAAGCTTGTTTTACATCCTCAGCTGTGACTTTACCACAGTTCATCTCTACAGGTTCGGTCCGTGTTCCCCTGGCACGTTCATTTTACCCTTTGGTAAAACTTCCCACATTATTCCTGGAGTAGCACGTTCCTATTTCTGTTCTTTTTTCCTCCGAAGAAGCCCATGTTCTTCCCCATATCTTTTGCTCTTAAAGCTGTCTGCCTTTTGTGCAGGGCCGCTTTGTAAGGCATGGTTTTTTCCTGCATGTTCTTGTCGGTACTTTACATCAACGCATAGATTTCGTGGCGGTGAAACCCAGTATATCAGTTGCGTGAGATTCACAATCGCAGTTAAAAAGCACGATGGTAAATTAACTCTGAAGAGAACTTCACTAGTCTTAATTTTAAATAAATTGGAAGATGTTTGCAGTAGGAAAGAGATTTTGTGAACATTCCCAGTGATATGCCTTCCCATTTTAAGTTGAGTGAACCTGATAAGATGTTCGAGCAATGAGCAATGTTTTACTATAACTTGGTTGGCCACGTGTTTTGAACCGAAAGCTTTTTTTTTTAAATAAACTTTTTGAAACTGGAGATATTTTGTTCTTGATTGAAATAATATGGCAACCTTCCACTAAAGATCCCCAACCAGAACATCTGTGTTGCTACACCAATTGGAACAAAGGTCACATGAATTTATAAATCATTGATGTATGTTTATATTCATGGAAAGTAAGATAAAGAAAGCCAATATCTCTGAGGCTAAATTTTAAACATTTTCACATCAAGGTGTCACAAACATTAAAGTTTTGTATAAAAAATTAATGGAAACAACCCAAATGCTGTAGGAGTACTTACGTACTACCTACTAATAAATTCAAAAGTTCAACGTTCAAAAAAGAGGGTAGTGTTAATGAAAGGTCATTGCCGCAAACCAAACAAAATATTGTATACATCGACAGCAAATACTGTTACTTATTATTCCAACCCTCAATATTAAAGAACACTTCTTATATTACAAATAATAACCGCCGGTTATTGCTTTGAAAATAGGCAATGAAAAATAAGCTTTTTAAATTCACAATACAAATTCAAGAGCTCACCTTTGCAGATCCTTTTATTTTTATTAGAACAGACGGATTTTGATGCCGCAAAAATGTGCAATCTTGCAAATTTTGCATTCAGTATTGTCCTAACGTTTAAATATTACAAACTGTATCAAATTTTTTCAAAAAAAAAAATTATATTTTGGTTTATGAAGACTAGAAGGAGACGCCCGATTTGAAAAATTCTTTCAACGTTATAATATTGACACCCAATTTGTATTTGACTTTAAGGTTACTTACGGAGAAATCGATGGGATATGTAATGGAGTTTAAAAAAAAACAGGTGAGGGATTAAAGCGAAGAAAGGGCTTAGAGGGTGAGTGCGCTTTATCTGGAACTTCTCGACCGATTTTAAAAATTCTTTCAACGTACGGGTACATCAAGTAATATATTTTTAGTTTTCAGTGATAGACTTAAATCAAATCATGTGTAAAGCAATAAAGTATGTATTATTTTACTCTGTGATTCAAGTTACGGACTAAATCCCTGAAGAAGGTGGATATTGACTGCTTACAGCTTCTATTTGGGACTACCTGCTCTAAGCACACGGTCTAACTTGTTCATATGTTCTTCTTCCAAACACAAATTACTTGCCAAGAAATTAGCACTAATTAGCTCTGATTTGCCAATTTAATCAAAGTAAGATATTTAGATCTGTCTTTTATGCTCCACATCATGTTATCTTTCGTATTTTGAGTGCCTGTTGCTATCTCCATAACTAGATACTTCATAGATCCTTGCTAATTTTAAAGCGACACAGTTATATATTTTCTGTCTAAAACTTTAGCTTTTGTCAAGAGCCTCACTCAGCTAATATTTAATTGGTGTGGTAGAGATAATTTGCGCCACAGGACACATATTATGACACCAGGTTAGTATATAGGCTTCGATTTATTCGCTTGTCCATTACAAGGTAAACCAATTGCGAATACTCGTTATTGGCTTACACTTTTAATTGGCCGCAATTGTGCCGCCTCGGTCGTTGACCACCTAAACACATTTCGCATATTTATTAAATTTTGTAGCAACTTCCTATATTAAAAGGTTTGTTGTTAAATCACATTATTTTAAAGCCTTCCTACTAACTTATTTACAACTAAATTAAAAATATACAAACCAAAAGTAGCGCCAATTTCAACGACCCATCAAATTAACTTCATTGCATCTTAATCGAGGATGTCTTCTTATTTACTGAGGGAAAATAATTTTCATAAATTTACTGAAAACTTCGGGTCAATTTTGGACCGATTCTTCAATTCCTTCTCTGGAAAATGGTGTGCAGACGTTGAATTATTTAATTTAATTCTCTGCGTAATTTACAGCCTCAAGTCGATTTTACTTAATTTATGGTTCATCACTTGAGGTTGACAATAATAATCGGCACCAAATTCTTGTCCATTAACAAACCAATTTCCATTTCTAAGAGTTTTCCATCTGACTAGGAATAAGTTATGCCAACAGTATCGTTTGAATAAATTTTGATATTGTACGCAGATTTTCGTCCCGAATTTTAAGTGGAAGACTCAGTCAATGGGTGTAGTTGTTTTTTGTTTCCAAAAAAATGACTGATTTGATTGAAAGCTTTTAAGTGATGGTGGCTGGAAGAATAAAATTGGAGTGTTTATTTACATTGAAGGTAAATAGGTAATGAAATGTGTATATTAGGTGCCCATAACTAGACTTTACATCAATTAATAAAAACGTGGCTCATTTTGTAATAACTTCTTTTCATTTTCTAAGGGCTTCTACGCCAAATAACAGCTTTCCGAGCATTTGTCGAGTAACTAAAATGGCAAGTGTAAAATCCATATATGTAACAACACTAGCATTTCTTTGGGCTTACAATTAGTGATTTTCCGAAGTCTAGAGGCATGCCGAACTGTTTTTGAGGTCGTGACGGCGAACCCCACATGCGACCAGCAGCGATGTCGTAAAAGTAGGAAATATATGATCTCTCATTCATGATCATAACCTCGTTAGCAAATGGAAAGAAAAACATAAGGAAAGGCTACAGTCCCCTTAGGGCGAACAGTATGATACCCTATCCTTATCGCTATGTACCCCAAAGAAAAAAAGCATTAAGAAGATGATGGATAGCATTTTATTTCAGTCTTTGAAATTTATAGAAAAAAAAATGTTATTGGAAAAAGCGCCCCCAAAAAGTGGGCGTGGCCAAAAACTTTGAATTCAAATTTTCCACTATTTCCGCAAGTATAAAAGTTAGTTTCTTATCGATTTGCGGAAGCTTTAGTCGTTCACACGTTGAAGAACACGTTGGTGGAAATTTTTTGGAAATAATACTTGCACACTTTTAAAATCTTATGTGCTTTGGTGACTGTATTTCCATCACTATTTAGAAGAGCCTGCGTTTCGAGCTGAAAGCCAGTCACCAGTTATATGTAGATCATTTGAACATTGCGAGGATAGCGAGATTCTTTGATTTTTTTTAACTGGGTGACTGCGTGTTCAATCTACTTTGTTTCTTCTCTAAGCTCGATATTCAGCCCAAGCTGCTCTAGTTTTCCGCTGCAGTGCGTGCAAATGTGCATGCAATTTGCGGTAAAATTGTTGATGTCTTTCCACTCATATATGTTCATTTTTCTATATGTCGCCTAATACGAAAAAAATAAGGGAAAAAAGAGAAGAGAAGTTTGTTTACAATACTCCAAGTTTAAGTAAGTTTTAAGATCTTTTGGAGGTAACCACTCTTGCGTAGTCATCAGAATACTAATTTTTGGATTTGCTGGTAAATCAGTTGCTGAGATAAACGACTTTAAATGAAAAACCATTATCGAACAATAATTCTAAGGCGTGTAACGCTTGACATGACATTTCTTACTCTTTGATGTTTGTCAGACGTTCGCAAGAGGTGGGCCAGCGAATAAAAACTTTCAGGTGGTAAGATCGGGATTTGAACCAGCGACCTCTCGCTTAGTGGTCCAACACACTTAACCACTAAGCCACTGCACCCACTCACAAAGTTATTATACAGCTCTTAAAAAAACATATTTTAGCCGACCCCAACCTCCGCGGTAAAAAAACAGCAGTTATGTAAAAGTAAGGAACTATGCAGTACTGACTGCCACCACTCAAAGTATTTTTTCATGCTGAACTCATTAGAGCTTGCATTTTTCATTAAAAGGAACATAGGAGTTTCGATAAAAGAAAATATGACAGACCCTATTTGAAAAAGCAATAACAAAAACGATATCGTCGCACCGATAATCGCTCTATGGACGTGATATGGTCCCTGTTCTTAATTGTATCCTTGTATCCTCTAAAAGCTGATATACTAATAACAAAATTGTTTTTAAATAACAACGTCAACGATGATCTGCCTAACATAAAGTCAAAAAAAAAACAAATTTTATAGCAAATAAAAAGCACCAAAATGTAACCACATTTCCCTAGGACAGATTAAAGAAATCATTTATTTTTTTGGTTTCGACAAAGTAAATTCCAAATTTCCAATCAAACCACTGCAATGGCGGCGTTAAAAGGAATTTGATTTTTTCTATGGTAAATATAATCGCTTTCAAGACCAGATTTTCCAGTGTTTGTTTAGTATTTTTTTTAAATCCAAATACTTAGCATTTTTATAGGTTTTCTTTATGATTTGCAATTCGATTTCTAATGCGTTGTTTATTTATTTATTCTTCCCGCTAAATTCAACCAAACAGATAATGCAAATAGAAATGGAGATTTAAATGGAAATGACTGCCGCCAACGACTGAGTGACAGCTAAAGTCACTTACTTTGATAAAAGAAATGTTTGCAGTTGACAATAAATTTGTGAGCGAATAATTATTGGGCTTGGAGAACCAAAAACTCCTATTCATCACCACTGCTACTGCTATGTCGTTGCTATATTGGTCTCATTACAAAAGTGACAAATGAGATTGAGAATAACTTATCAAATAATTACACACAAAAATTGAGTATTGAATTCGATTTGACTTCATTAGATGGACTGGATAGGACACTCTTACTTTTCGGCAGTATTATGAAAGTGACGGATGAAAGTTTACTAACTAATTACACTTTCTTATATTGTATATGGAATTCGATTTGATTCTTTGCGCATAGAAATGCAATCGAATTATGCTTGACGTCAACTTTGCTAATAAGGAGTAATGGCTTTGAACAATTCTTTACAAATTATTAAACTTTATGTATGGATAATCCTTTGAGTTAGATGGGAAGGCTATCAGGTGCCATTAAATAATGTTCTAGAACTTTTTCCATATCCCGGGGGACATTGCTGTGGCTGTGAGTAGTCTTTTCCGCATAATGGGTGGGTGTACTCCCATTAGAAATGAAATAGACATTTGAGTGTGTTGTAGGTATATAGTTTCCATTAAAACAAAACTTATTAGTAATAACGGGATAAATGTTAAATATGTATGTATTATAAGTTTTATGTGCGTACTTTAAAAGGGGCAAGCACATAACGTTATAATAGCACTCTGAGAAACCTGTGTGGTTTTGTTCATGAATTGCTTCGAATTAAATTATGGAAATATGTTTTGAGAAAGTTAACTTCGCAGGCAGGGGATATCCATTAGTTGCCTCTCTAGAGGGATGTTAAAATTGTGTGTACAATCAATTTGTGTGTGCTCGGAATGGATATACTGATCCTTCATAGATTCTAAAATTCGAATTCACATCTTTAAATGCCTTCAACTAAGAGTGGAGATCCTCAGCACCTCCAATTTCTTTAAAATTTTTAAAAATCTGAACTGTTGTCTCCAAAAATTTGTACAATATTACGACAAAATGCAAACGTTTTGATGAAGATAAGCCTCCGCGAAGGATTCGGGAAGAATGGAGCAAAGTTAAGTATGCTCGTGGACACTCTTGTTGTTATTTATCTGAATAGTTCTAGACTTTTTGCTCCTACAGCACAAACCCTTCCGCCCCTACTGCCTAGCCCATTTTAAAAACATGTGTAAGGATACATATCATTTAGTTTTTTGTAACAGAGTCTGACTTGGATTCATGGGAATCCTACAAATAAACCTGTTTGAAAGGAAATGTTGTGTGAGGTGCTCAACAGCCCCATTGTAGCATAATATGATAAAAACGTTTCTAATTCGGCACTGAAGAGGATATAATGAGTATAGCATTTTGCTAAGTCCGTAATATCTTTCGGGCTAGCAGCCAAATTCGTGATTCCATTACTGCACTAAGAATATAATGGTTTTGACATGCGGGTCAAGGGATAGGAGGTAAAGAATCACGTTAAGCAAATTGGCTTGGTTAAGGACTAGGCTTAAAAGTTAGGCATCTGTAGTTCCGATACCAGTTATTCTTTGCACTCTATTCGCTTTGGTGATGGTGGAGATTCTGCTTAAGGCGGGCTATGACAACTTTTACTCTTGGATGTTTATTCGACTTTCGCAAAAGCATAAATGATTAAGATAGTACTGAGAAGGATTTGCCCAATGCACTAACCACTAAGCCACGCACCCACTATTTGTTTTGGGGCAATAAAGTCATACAAAAACTGTCACCCAATTTTTTGTAGCCAATAAATATCGAAATTCCCCAAAAATATACACAATCGTTTTCGTAGCTTTTGTAGTATAGAAGTTGAGACTTTTATTCCCCACAGCTTCAGAAGTTTGCACCTACCCACAGTCTATTACTCGCAAACGAGTTGCATTGCCATTATTTTGTCAACATCTTGACTTCGAAAGTAAATGTTTTCACATCGCTTGTCGATATAGAATATTGATCACTTTCTCTCCACAGTACCTTTACAACTATATAGCATTAGTATATATTACGTTTAAGGCAGATAATATAATTAATAATTTATGTATTAATATATGTACGTATATAGTACATATATGTGAGGAAAACATATGTCTGTTAAATTCACCTCCTTATATATCAGAGATCCTTAGGCTAATTCAATACATTTCTGATTAATTCCTTGCCTTCATTAGTTGATTGACGGATTTTCTGCATTTGAGGCATTTCAGAAAATAGTATCTAATAATACTAAAAAAATATACCAACAATTTAAGAAATAAAAATTAAATTCTTTCAATTTTAAGATTATGGCTCTGAATCTTTCAATGCGAGTGCTTTTCCCAACAATAAAAATAACATGAACACATTAATCTGAAATTATGATATCCATTTAATTTGAACGGAACTTGAACACACGACATTGACAGTAATATAATGAGCTGCTGAAGACACCTTCAACGCACCTTACACTCGTATTAATTTCCCAACTATCTGCTTCAAAACAAATTTATTTCATTTCCTGTTGGCAAAAAGGACATCAAAGGAAGTGCACATCATAACATCATCCCTCATAATCATTGCCCTAAGTAGCTATGCGGATGTTTTTTTTTGTTGTTTTAAAATATAAACTTCTGTAAAAAAAATACAAAAATTGTTATTCCCCCCAAGCGAAGTTATCGTTACGTTATCCAAACTGTATATTATATACCACAACGTTGGAGGAGTGGAGGAAAAAAAAATTCTCGCGACTTTATGAATGAAACATGGACCAATACTTCGATGTGTTGGGAGCGGAAGCTGCATCTAATTTGTTAAATTGATGGCGAATAACTTTGGCTTACTTACTTTTATTGCATGTTTCAGTTTCATCAAATTATTTTATATTTATTTTAAAAGTTAGTTATGACCACAAGAACTATGTACTTCGAAAACAGTTTTATCTTACACGACTAAAAAGGTATGTAATTGAAGTCACTAGCCTCCCACTTTACTACTGGTACACCTGTGAGGTTCGTCCGTTTGACCTATCCTGGTTCCGTATTCTTGGTTAATCAAAGACTGGTGTTTCATTTGCCATTTTTTTGAGTAGTTTTCTTGCAACACACTTGCACGATGGTTGATATCGTCATACACAGTGCTTTCGCCCTTGGGAAAGACTTTACCACTCAAATAAATGTATAGAATAGTTCGGAGTATGTCAGAACGATCGTGGAAAGACGTTTGATCCTCTCTTATCCATCGTCAGTAAGAAATTAACTGATATACTTTATGGTCCCTTACGTTTTTCATAAACAGATTAAGGGGTACAGTAGTGCCCAGCCAAGTTCTCTAGCAGCTTTGGCACTACACCCTTATTTTCAGGAACCAACTCAAACCATTTTGCTTTTTAGGATTGCCGGATTTATTGGGACGCACGAGCAGTTCCTGGGTTACAAGGCCCCAAAATTAGGAAAAATAGTAACTTACTGACTCACTGACAGATCATCAAAACTATGGAGCACTTCCAATCATCGTAGAACCTTGAAATTTTGCACCATAATAGGATTTGCAGAGCAAACCTAGGGAAAAATCTAGCATTTGTGATTTTCCATCCAGGGGGCATGGTAGTCGCCCACTTGTATTAACTCAGCCCCCTAAAGACGTGCAATTATGACTTTTTAAATAAAGTAAGCTTTGAAGTATAAACACGGATTGTAATAAAATATCGTTAATTTTTCATTTAATGGGTATGGTAGCCCCCTTTCTTTAACTCAACACCTAAAAGGCTTAACATATTGAAATCACACCAAAAACATTAATTTTGAATAATAGTCAAGTTGTCGTGTGCAAAAATTGTTTTTGCCACAAAAAATCCAGAGATCTAAAAAAAACGCCAAGTTGGTATTAGAATACTTGACAAATTTTCTAAATCGTAAAAATTGGGTCCCTACACACATGTGTTATCAAGATATATCTTTAAAACTTCAAATGGGAAAACTTGCCTAGTATTAAAATATAAGTACTATTTGTGAGATTTTTAATAATTTTAATACCAACTTGGCTGTTATTTAACATTTCTGTTTTTGGTGTGATAATAAAAATCAAAGGAGTTAAGGCGCTTGCCTGGTGCACACCGACTTCTATTGAGAGCTCTTCGGTGACACCCAGAGCGGCATTTGTTTCCTCGATCATCTATACCTGTACACAGGTTCAATAAACTTCATGTTGAATTAAAAAGCAAGAAGACATTCTACTCAATGGGCATTGTATCGAATCGCATAAGCTTGTGCGACTATCTAATAGTTTGTTGTTGTTTTTTATATACTATGCTTGAATTTGGACGAACCTTTTTGCGAGAGCTTTACATTGTTTGCATTGCACATCTTAACGAGCTTTATAATATCAATAATTAAAGGAGCACTTTAATCAAGCTTACCAAGAGTAGTGATTTAGCTTTGTGCAAGCAAAGTCGTTGTATGGAATCTGCACTGCACTCGTCATTCTTTACTTCGTAGATGAAGATAGTTTTATATGCTGATAATAAGTGCTTTAAATATCTAAATATCACTTAGCAATCATTGAGCCTACGCTTTATGAAACTGGGCATAAACCGGTCGTCGATCTGGGTTTTATAAACGCAACAGCTATACGTGGCTTTGATTGACGAAAATAGCATTTATAACGATTAGAGCCTATGACTTGCACAAACTTATGATGTCCTCACCAGAAAAATTCCTGGTGACATGTATTCGTTAAAATCACCGCCAACAAACAATAGGTCTTCTTTTGGTTCTTGGTGTGGTTGTGGAAATTTAGCTAAAATGCATATTTTACCTTCTCCTTACACTCAACCTGGGGAGCACTGTCCACTGTCAATATTTCACACCTCACCTTGTATCACCTTGCTGTTTGAAAAACATCAAACGGTTTTCGGTCACTAGCATTCGCTTGAAATGAAATTTACTAAATTCAGTTTGTTCTGAAGTATGGTAAAGTTAAAACCTTTAACTGAACGAATGCAAACATTTCAATATTTACTTCAATTAATTTAACTTTAAATCATTCGAGTATCTATAAATTCATCTTCTGGTTTGAATGTGCAATTTTTCATAAGCAATTCAGTAACTTCTAATAAGTTTAAACCATTGAATATCTTCAGAAAATGCGGCAGTCCTTAAATAAATGCAGAGCATTCAAAGATATTTAAGTTTCTCATTGCTGAATGCTATGACATGAAAAAATGTTCCTTCTACTGCTCTTTATATCCAATTCAACCTTTAAGATTTGTTTTGAATTAAACTCCAAATTTAATGTCGTGCTGAAGCACATTGAAAACGAACAATCTTTCTTCTTGTATGTTTTCGCAAAACCTTGCAATTTCGCAGATATATTTTCAAATATTCTTACGTACACATTCCATCTATTGAAGAGGGCTTCACTAAATTGCAGCTTTCCCTGCTTGTAATCAACCAGAAACGCAATGTATTGCAATTGAAATGTAATCATAGTTCCTCGAAAAGAATCTTTTCTGTTTATTTATCTTGAACTTGTGGTCAGTTCGACAATTCGGAAAAGCATAGCCACATAATCAAAACCACCTCCAACGAGTATCGCTTAAAAGTACTTGCAAAACGATGGAAACCATCGTCCATACCTGCACATGAGAATATCAAATATCCTTTTAACAAACTGTTTCCTTTTCTTCTTTTACAGATATTGACAACAATGGTTATCTCGACTCAAATGATTTCCAATGCATGGCTGTCCGGGCGTGTGTTATTGAGGGCAAGGGTGAATGCAATGCCAGCCGCTTGGCCGAATATAAACAAATCATGAAGAATTTGTGGGATGAAATCTCGGAATTGGCTGATGATGACAAGGTAAGGCGGTATAGCCCTTTTTTAGAATATTAAACTAAAGCATACCTACTTATTAATTCACCCAGACACAACGTCACAGTTGATATTCGTATCCTCTTAATTCACCTATATATTCAACAATTTTCTATTAAAGTGAATAATTTATTAGAGGAAATTCAATTAGTTCTACAGGCTGCGTAGAACTTATTTACCCCATTACCCCAGTCATTGGAATCGACATAATAATCAACGTGTCGTGGTTGATTTGATATTCGTTGGCTTCCTGCTATCAGGACTAGCGACGGCACATATTATGAATAAATTCAGTGAAAATGAAAAACCAACAAACTAATTGAATTGCACGTAATGGACTCCCAGAGATTTTTTAGATAAATAAAGCGGGCTTGTCATGCTGCTTAAAATCTACGACATAATTTATAGAGGAGTGTGCTGTGCACAGAACGTACCTACATATATAGTGCTAAGTCTACTCGAATTGGGTTAATGGCGGCTGACTGGAGGTGTGAGTTATGTTGTGTTGTCTTATTAAGTCACCCATCCACAGCTCTCTATCGGAAGTGTCTTTGATTGAAAGATGAATAGAATGAGTCCTGTCCTGTCCTGACTGACTGACTGGCGGTAGGAGAAGCAGTGAACAGATGTACTAGACTGGATGAGCGCATGTAGGGCAAATTGATTTCAGACAAAAACATTAATCTTACCGCCGCCGTATGGCATTTGTACCATTTGGAGAAAGTCAATTTTAAATTTAGCAAAGAAGTTGCGAATGAACATTAATATTGGGAAATTTAATTAAATCAACAAAAAATGATTTATGCTGACAAAGGGTTCATCAAGTGCTTGATTTTTATTTTGTTTGCAGTATTCGCCCGTATGAATACTTAGTCCGCACTCATGATTTTACTTTATTAGGTATTTATTTACTTAAACATAGACAAAGAATGTAAGGACGAGTCGTGTTTACTTACAAGTGAATGCGTAGCCTATATAAGTAAATATACTCAATATACATGGTCATTGTAGGCCAATGCATATCACCCATAAATGTACAAAAAACCCAAGAAAGAATTAAAGTGCCGCAGTGGCAGTAGTGAGCAAACAATAAGCAGACACATACAATGTCGGTTAATACTATAGCCAGTTTTAGTATTTAATTTGTCTAATTATAAGAGCATCTGCACATACGGGTATTCTAGCAAATTAGTAAACTCCAGTAGTCCGAAAAACAAAATGGGTATATCTATATGGTAGGGTCTATTTGCATTTCAACTTAAATTATATTCCTTCAAAGTAAAAGAAAATCAATTTTGCGGTATAACTTCTTTTACCCGTATTAATAAACGCGAGTTAACGATGAGTTAATCATTAAAAAAAATAAGTCCATGATGGATGTTTTTGGTTCTCGGAACTTATATCGAAAGTGTAAATGTAACATTTAATTTTTTTAATTTTTGCGCCTGAATTATGATCTTCAGGTTTAAAAAAAGCAGTCACCATACATTTTGAAGTCAATAAATTAGCGTTTCTAATATAGAAATCTAATTTTGTAACGCATTTTTTATAAACGTATTTTAAAGAGTTTTCATAGTTATGCACTTTTTAAAATGCCTCTAAAAACAAAAACCTTATTTATAAAAATAATGCAACATTGCATAGAGGTGTGCTTTTGTATGGAAATGTCATTCTATTTTTCTCCTTCTTTTACTACTCACATGATCGAATTTATTTTCGATAAAATTTTTTTCAATGTATAAATTATTTCAAATGTTCTATTCAATTTTTAATGAGGATTTTAAAGTGTATGTCCATCCGATAATGAATAGTAAGAAAAATAATTTGTGCGGCAGGGATACCGCACTGTAGGTATTATTCCTGAGCAGTTCGAAGTTAAGGTTGCTGGCGAAGGGATTTGCTGGCGGATTGAATTATGTGTTGTTACGAAAATTGTATTAAAAAAAGTTTACTTCGTTTGCATGCCATGCTTAATACGAAATTTCGAAGTCTGAACTAAACATTAAATTTTTTTTTCTGCAAACATCTGAGTTGTGTTTACCAATTCGGACAATTAATTGTAATAGATATCTGATTTTTTGTACATTATATGACACAAGCACTGTATAACTAGTATGAGTAGCAGAATCTTTTATAAATAAGGATTTATGCAACGTTATATAGATGGTGATTAAATACTTCGATTCCGTATAACTATGCAACGTTTTAGAGGCATTTTAGTGAATTCTAATAAATAAGGTATACCCGTGCAAAGGCAATAATTTTTTTATTGAAACATCAGTATTTGAGATTTTATAATTAAATCTTCGACTGACCCCGTACTAAATTAATTACTTTTTGTCCCCTCCAAATGCGTTCAAATTGAAATGTATGATTATTTATATTATTTGTATTGGCCTTAAATGAGGAAAGTGCGCTGCAATCCGCGTGGGTCTAATATGGGTGGATTCGAAAAAACCTGTTGAATTATGTGAACACTTTCTGAAAGACCTGCCTAATAATTTTCGTTTTCGAAAAACTTGCAGAGTTTCTAATCAATTCCATAGATAGTTTTTCAAATATCAAGTAATTGCTCTTAAACAAGGAATGGGCCGTTAAATCCCCCGTGGGTCGAATTTGGGAAAATATGTATCCCTGTGTAATTGAGACATAATCAAGATATTCGGAAGACCGCGGATTTAAAGTTAAACAAAATTTCGCAAACAACTATCCAATATTTCTCTGCCAGATTTCAAATCAACTGAATTAACGGATCTTATGTAAGAAGCCCCAAATGGGCAGAAGAGAAATTCCTTCTTAAATTGTGTTTACACATTTTTTCACAACTTAAAAAAAAAACCCACAGTGAATTAAAAATATTTGAAGATACTTCTGACATTGAATTTTGAATGTTCGTCAGACTTTTTCACGGAGTGCAATTGTAGTGGGTAGATTTGAAACTGATATTCCACTCTCAGTAATTGCATGTATTACCACTGTTTCCACATGATAGGAAAAATTGTAATTCTTATTCAATTGATAACCTTATTAGGAAATGGAATCCTGGTACTCGCCAACAAGTCTAAGCTTAAATTAAAGCACAATTGTGTTGTTAAAATAAATTTCCTACCTATGGAAGTGACACTGATTAACAAATTCACACTTTGCACATTTGTTGAAAAAAAAAAATTGGCCACATGCCAATAATAAATCGTAGCTGGCACTGTTTGTAGTTGCAGTACCTGCTTCCGATCCATCTGTTCATGAAATTAAATGCTGAATTCCATCTGTTCCAAATTCATGTATAATTATTATGTGAACTCGATTGAGAGACAAGTTGAAATGTGCATTATAATTGTTTTACATTTTCTTTGATCTATTTCTGACGTTTAGGATGGAAAAATCTCAAATGCCGAATTTAAAGTTGCTGTTCAGAAAACTTGCATGGGAAAGAAGTACGATGATTTTCCACAGGTAAGAACGGCGGACGATTGATTGTGTTTAAAAAAGATTAGCTATTTATGTTTTTGCAACATTCAACAGGCAATGAAAGCATTTATTGAGGCCAACTTCAAAATGCTGGACATCAACAGTGATGGCATCATCGGCGTTGAGGAATATCGTTACAATTGCATCACAAGGATAGCCATCGATGATATAGCACCTATCGACAAAGCATTTGAGACCCTTTTGAGTGTAAGTATAAACTTTTTTGTTTTGTATTTGATTGACATTAGATCTGGAATTGGTTTTGTCGATCCATTTGAACTGAAAATGCTTTGAAGCAGATATCTTTTAATTGAAACAAATTGACATCAAAGGAAACTCGATGTGAGTGATTAATAGTAAAACAAAAAACTAAAACAAATACATATATCAAGGATTCATAAGCCTTCAATTTTGAAAACTGAAAATCATAGTTTTTTTTTATAACAGACCTTTGCAGTGCAACAGTATTATATTTTCAGTTATGATGCTCGACTGCTAAAAGGATTTCTGGATACACTAAACAGAATAAGTGAAAATAAGAGTGAAAGGGAAGATATGCACATTGGTCACAGCGACGTGATGTTGCTACTTCCTATGTTTTCGAGGCCGCTCTTTTCAATCATTCTAAGGGTGATGAAAACCTGATTCAGTTATTGTGACAATATTGATACACTATTATTTTGGCGAGAGCCAATTTCGATTTCGAAGACAATAATGGTCTCACGAAATTTTGGCCCTACTTATTTTTCTATATATTGATTTCCAATGCTATTACAGCGGTGAAAAAATAACAAATCTTATGAATCAGAAGTACTGTCAAATCAAATAACAAATTTTAATTGTCTTCTCAATCTTTTTACAGGACGATGACCGTAAACGTGGCGGTCTCAACATCGAACGGTACAAGGAACTCTACAGTCAATTCTTGGGAAATCCTGGTGCTGATCACCCAGCTGTCTATCTTTTCGGACCCTTATAAGATGTTCCCTTATGAATATTTTTTAATAGAACAATAGAACCAACAAAAAATAAATAAATAAATAACATAAATGTCTTCGCTTATAGACAAACAATTTACTATAAGAATTTTGTGTAAAGTGAAATAAATAAAAAACTGCAAAAAAAAATATAGTTATATTGATAAAGTTATGTAATATTACTGTTATTATGTTCCAAGTAACAATATTATTTTCAAAAAACAAAAATGCCTATAAGTTATTTAAATCAATAAATTTGTTAACGAAATTACATTTTTATGATTGTGTACCGCACTGTCCTCTTCTTAAATTATACTTACAATTAAATAGTTACAAAAATAAAAAAAACATTATTTATAATTGTAAATTCTATTTATTATTATTACTTAAAAGCATACATGTCAATAGCTCTCTATAGACAAAAAATACTGCATAATTAAAAGAAAGCATCAAAACATATACTAAATATTGTAATATCTGTTAAATGTTGTATGGTAAATACTTATAATCATGTTTCGTTAAAAAAAAATAAAACAACAAAGTAAACTTTTTGCCAGAAAGTTTGTTATACTATTCTCTGAGAAAAAATGTGTAAAACGTATACACTTTTTATTCTTTTCATTCGTTTTGTTTTTCTGTCACATTTTTTTTCTGTCTCTCTGACATATTTTTATATTGAAAATTTATTTAATGAATAATATACAAAAAAAATAAAACAAATTCAAAAAACTAGCGTGAGGCGAGTTATGTTTCAATTTATTAATTTTCTTTTCTTATAAAAAATAAAATATAAATAAATCAAACAAAAAATATAATTAAATAAAATAACTTTGATGTTCCTTTGTAATTTTAACATTCAGAATTATTATTTCTTATTTTCAAATAAAACAATAAAAAAAACGAATAAAAAAAATTAGAAAATTGAACTTTATTTTCAGTAGCAAAACATTTTTTTAAAAAAAAACACACACACACAATAACTTAACAATTAAGTAGCAAAAATTATGTAATTTATGTTGTAACGAAATTGGTAAAAGAGATGATAATTATATATACATTGGTGTAACGCTGAATTATGATGAATTTAAAATTGTACTGAAATAAAAGTGAACAAAACTTGATGTTGTTTTATTCCCAAATAAATTCGAATTTGATTTGATTTCCACTTTTCTGATGCTCTTAGCGTGTTTTCTTCAGCATGCTTCTTTCATATAGGATTCTATTAGCACTTGTGGGTGCAGTGGCTTAGTGGTTAAGTGCGTTGGACCACTAAGCTGGTTCCAATCCCAAACCGTACCACCTTAAAGTTTTTTTTTTATACGCTGCCCCACCTCTTGTGAAATTCTGATATTATTAATAATGCGCAAAAAATAGGGCACCGAAATTATTTTAAGCACAATTAAATGCAATAGAATACTACATTGTTGCACAATTTCATTACCTTTCACGTTTCTTGTAGTGTTAAGCTAAGATTAGGTTGCATGTCAATTGTGCATATGAACGACCACAGATAAATGACCGGACTAGCTGTCAACTGACAGAAAGATTAGCATTGTTAGGTTGTATTTATATTAGACTACGTGACAAAAATGGCATAATAGGTCATTTGGTCATGTAAGGCATTTGTTATTCATTTTAGGAAGTTAATTGAGGTAACACCGTAAATATAATTGGGCGCAAAGTCAAAGTAGTAATCGCGAATAAGAAAACAAAAGACATTTTTTGATTTCGTTTGTTTTCAATTCCTTGAAGCGTTGATCCGATTTTTAGCCTTTTTTTTGCATAGTCGGCATCCCTCTTACCCTTTGAGATTTGGTTTCATACAAAAAAGATCTAAATATAAACATAAAATATGAAATAATAACAAACAAAAAAAACATCAAATTGAAAATGAAATGAACAAAACAAAGTGCATACAAAACTTATAACAACAAAATCAAATACAAATTGACGACAAATAGTTAATAGCCAAGAAATCAGAACAGAAAAACTATTTATAAATAAACGAAAGGATAAAACCATTAAATTACACTGAGATATTAAACAATTTAGGCAAAATAAAAACTTATTACGCAGCTGTCAAACGCGCGAACGAATTGAATTATAAAGGGTGATTTTTTAAGAGGTTTAGAACTTTTTTAAAAAAAAAACATAAAAAATTCGAAAAAATGAATGAAATATTTATTTGAATCGATAGTTTGAACCTTGCAATTTAATGTTTAAAGATAATTTCATGCAAATGTTGACCGCGGCTGCGTCTCAGGTAGCCCATCCGCTGAGTCCAATTTTGGCATACTCTTTCACACATATCGGCCGGTATCTCACGAATGAATGCATGGATGTTGGCTTCCAGTGCGTCAATCGAAGCGGGCTTGTCCCTATACACATTAGCCTTGGCATACCCCCACAAAAAATAATCTAATGGTGTCAAATCGCACGATCTAGGCGGCCAATTGACCGGCCCGAAACGTGAAATTAACTGTTCACCAAACTCGCCTCGCAATTGCGCCATTGTTTGGCGTGCTGTGTGGCATGTGGCACCGTCTTGTTGAAACCACATATCATGCAAGTCAAGAACTTCCATTTCGGACATCGCTCGGTAGCGTTCACCATTGACAGTAACGCTGCGATTCGCATCATCTTTGAAGAAATATGGCCCAATAATGCCGCCGGCCCATGAACCGCACCAAACAGTGGCTTTTTCGGGATGCATTGGTAGCTGTTGCAATGCTTCTGGCTGATCTTCACTCCAAATGCGGCAATTTTGCTTATTTACGTACCCATTCAACCAAAAATGAGCCTCATCGCTGAACACAATTTTTCGATAAAAAAGCGGATCCTCGGCCAGCTTTCCAAGAGCCCATTCACCAAAAATTCGGCGTTGTGGTAGGCCGCCTGGCTTTAGTTCTTGCACCAGCTGTATCTTAAAAGGCTTTACGCCCAAATCCTTCCGCAAAATTTTCCACGTAGTGCTGTAACAAAGGCCTAACTGCTGGGAACGGCGCCGAATCGACATTTCGCGGTCTTCTGTCCCACTAGCTGATACGGCCGCAATATTTTCTTCAATACGCACAGTACGTAAACGTGTTGGTGGTTTAATGTCCAACAAAGTAAATTTGGTGCGAAATTTGGTCACAATCTTCCGAATAGACTGCTCAGAAGGTCGAGAATGCCGATCATAAAATGGAAGCAGCGCGCGATGAACATTTCGAACCGAGCACGAATTTTGATAGTAAAATTCAATAATTTGCAAGCGTTGTTCATTTGTAAGACGATCCATGGTTAAATTGCAAACCAAACTGAAGCTGTTTGACAGTGACACAAGGTACTAAACACACGTCAGCTGTCAAAACCAGTGTTGCCAAAACCAAACCAGCTAAAAAATCACCCTTTACATAATGCCAGAAATGCCATCACCAAATTTCAATAAACTGCATACATAAGGGCATTCGTGACTAGTGTCGGATTACACTACTTGCTTTTTGGTCAAATTTATCTGTTAAAATTAGCATGGTCATTTATGGTCATTAAGTCATTTGGTCATTTATTAAATGCTCATTATACTGCAAGACCTTATTTTGACGGCGATACTGCCAGAATTGGTCATTATTTGACCACTTGGTATGGAATCTTTGTATGGTAAATCTTAAGATTTAAAGTAGATTAAGAGCAGATTAATCTTAATCTAAATATAGTTTTCGGTGGAAATGTACTTTAATCCTAGCTTTACTTTACCACATTTGAATCTGCCAAATCAATACGAATTTTAAATTGATGTTTGTTTTGATGTCAAATGTGCAATTGTGTCATACTGATTACATTAAATTCTACTTTTTTGTATTTGGTTTATTACTATGAAACCCAAGTATATCTACCAACTAAAGTCGAGTTTGGGAGTGATTTTTAGGATTTCTATTACTAAGGCCCATTGACTTCAATGCCTGAAACAGATGAGCCGCGAAATCAATGCAGCAAACTGATTTTGTATGGAACATGACACATTGCTAGTTGCACGTCAATTCGTACTGAACCAACCTATATATATCCATTTAAATTTGTCACCTATTCCCAAACATAGCGGTTCTGTTATCACTTTTTAGAGCAAAACCCAACTAAATCATCCAACATAAATTCTTAGCCAATCCCCGAACCAAATAAGAATCCAATTGAATTTATGATAACTCCCAAAAACAGAGGCGCTGTTATCAATCACTTTATTTGTTGGAAGCTAAATTTATTTGCAGTTTTAATATGTTTTAAGACATAAATGAGCAAAACCAAGTTTTGCTTTTCTTATTTAAGTACGATTGCACCTATTTTTAACTTTGAAATCAATTTTCCATGTACTATTCGCCCACTGTGAGCGAGAGAGTAAGTAAGGCGCAGAGACAACTTTCGAGAAATTTTAGGAATTTGCTGCACTGCTGCACATCTGTTTCAGGCATAACCCAATAAGCTGTGATCCGCACCAAAGCTTTATTAGAAAAAAGGATCTGAGGAACATAGCAAGGAGGAGTTCTAGCACCTTCTTGAAAGGAGCCTACGAAGCCAGTCAGGAGTACGATGAATGATAGTCATTGAAGAACCAGGAACCGAGAACTGCCATCCAGTATATACGAGAAAACGATAGTATCCCGTCCCTGTATTGGGCATTGGCATTTATATATATGTATTAAAAAATAGATCTGAAAACTTGATCCAGAAGAAAGTTGGTTCGTATGATCTGGATGATAGTAAAATACAGAGAGGTATGGCAGCTGCGAGCAAAACGATGATGGGAAACGCATGTCATACGCATAATTAGAGTATTTGTTCTTTCATTACATAATATTCAGTATATAATTTATAAGATCACCTGTACGTCAGGGCTTTATAGTTAAAAAATATTTAAAATGATAGATATTGCTATAGATAAGACGAGAAAAATATGATAATATGGAAATCAACTTGAAATAGTTTAAATGTAAGTTAACGATAAGCAATTTTGAGTTTAAAATTTGTCTTGGACTATGCAATAGACCACCTAATTCAAAATTTTTCTAATAGATGTCCAAATAGTAGCGGCCAGCCATCTGTTGAGAACTAGTGAATCCAAAAAAAAAATTTAACGAAACTTGGCATACGGTACTACCAAACGCTACACAAATATGCTCAACCCATTTAGTACATTTTATTTTCTTTCAAATAAAAGAATTAAAAAAATCTATCTTTTTTTTTAGATTTTATTTGCAGAAAATAAATTGTGATTAAATGTATTAAAAATCGGGAATAATCAAAGCAGCGCCGGACAACAAAATAGTATCTACACTTTCAGTAGTTGGAATGTCAACATATGCAATGAGATTTTCCCTTGTCGCATTCGAATACAGTGGCAATTGAATGACACCCTCAGTTAACTGATACTTTTCAGCTTTCGAATCTATTTTCCTAAAACTCATATAAATCTCTTCCGATTTGTCATCATTTTGAGCTGTCGTTGACGATACTACCAATTTTCCATTTGCAAATTGTGCACCATCCACCTATAAAATATTTAAATTTACATCTATTACAATATTGCAAGTTACGCATCTCGAATGACATTTGTAAATTGTCAAAAAAAAAAAAAAAACATTTCTAATCATAAAAACTCTTTTAAAATAAATAATCAAGTTCAATTAAAATGGAAAAAGATATAACGAACTCAAAAGAAAAGGTATTTTGTTTCTGCAAATAAGGCAGGAAATATAACATTTTGTTTTCATTCTGTGAACAGGGAAACAAAAAGTTTGTTTACAACCATTGTTTACATTAAGCTATACAAAGTCTAGATTTTCTGTAAATATTTACCTCAATCGGGGCTATTTTGACGCGAACAGAATCATTGGACATTGGTTCATTTGTTTGAAGAATCAAGTTATTGCACGATTGCTGTAATTTTTTGGAATTGGCCAGTTTCAAGCAAGCTAAGAAAGTTTCACAGCTGAAAACTGTGCTCAGGTTGATGCTTTCTATGAATTCTAAGCTAAGTTCCGATCTAAAACGTCGTTCAGCTTCATTTGACTTCAGGACAAGTGCTTTCAAGTATTCAATAGTGGTGCGAGGTCCTGGCCAAATTTTTCTCCACGATACTGGAACCTTTTGGACGGCAGAGGGTCAATATAAGTATGTATTTTTTGTTTCGCAAAGGTTTTGCTTAATTAGTTACCAAATTTTCAGCTAGAATGCCCAAAATGTTTGAATCATGACTGGATTTGCTCTTTAAATCACGAAGAAGTGAGTGAACATGTGACAGCGTGTTGTGCACTTCCTAAAAAAGAAAATATTAACATAAAATGGCCGCATGGAACACTCCAAATTACCTCAAAACACTGTCCCGCTTTTTTCATTTCAAATATAACAAATGCCTCCCACGGTGTTGAGCCCTTACTCTCTTCCACATCCTTCAGCGATTGCAGAACAGTTGATTTCTAAAATGAAACCAATAAGCACATATCTTGAGACCAAATCGTTGCATACATACCCCAGCCAACTTCTTCCACACCATTAAGATCGGCCGGATCCTCTTGTCCAACTTATTCTGTTCCTCATTTTGAAAGAATGCCGTTCGCAAGGCTTTGATTATGTTCCTCGAAAAGGTTATGTCGCGCGTGATATTCGAATGCGGTGACAATCTAAACGTATCCGGTTCGTCTGAGTCTGGAAACTTCATCACCGCATTCATGTACTCTTGTATGTTAATTGTTGTCGGTATGGTGACTTTTAAATTTAGCGGACTCCACCGGTTACTGGTCGAGTCAGAGTTGAAAAACTCCTCTAAATACTTTTGCAGGACCAACAAATCTCTGGTGTTGCTAATCCTTCCCCCGTAGGCCACAATTTCGCACAATTTCTGCAAAACCCTCCAATCAATACGTCCACTCGAGATGGTCTTCTCCTGCCATTGGATAATTTCCATCGCAGAACGGAGATCCGAGTCACCAAACTCGTACAATTTTGACCATCCTTGAGGGATATATTTGCGACGTTCCTGTAGAACCGAATTGAGAATGAAGAGAACCATCCGCAGCTTGGTGACTTTGGCATCTTTGGTCTGGGCAGCTGCCACTCCGATGGAGTACTGTTGCACCAAACGCCTGACCTTATTCTTCAACCCATTGGGGAACTCAAACAGCACTTTAACGAACTTGTACATGACTGCTTCAGAAAAGCCTTTTGTGGATTCGCATACGATCCACAAACGAAACTCGTCAGACTTTTTCATTTCTTCAAGTTCACGGTCGAGATCCACCAGCCATTTAGGGATGAGGTGAACATTTTTCACGCAGATCCACTTTCCCGACTCGGCTGCTCTTCGAATCGCTTCCAATGTCGTTTTTTCCATGCCTCGTCCGATGGACAGTTCACTGTAGTTTCCGGCGCCAAGTTTCTTTAAAGCTAAATTGCGAATCTCTGCCGCTGGATCATTTTCTGGCTGAGTGACGACTAAGATCGGTCTATTACCAGAGCCCTCCTCAGTTATTTGCTCCATGGTGGGTTGCATTACAGAATCAATAGAAAGTCCCAAGATCTGCGATGCAGTCGATGATAACGTTTGTATGATGAGATCTGGGCGGAGAATCTGTGCTATTAGAACTTTTTGGAATGGTTTTACTTCGACAGGAATTTGATTGGAGGTTTTCTCCTCAACAAACGGCCGCCAAAGCGCATCCTTGTCAAGCTGAAGGACGCTCTCCAAGTCTGGACATTGTGTTAGAAGAATTGTCAGCTTTGTCACCGCATCTCGGTCCATCCAAGGCGGCATTTTAAAATGTGTGGAACCATCGCTGCTAGTCATGAAATTTGTGACAAAAAGCTCCCACTCTCGTTGCGCTATGCGATCTGGATAAGCATTCTTGCACACGAATATCGCAAGAGTTATATGCGAGTCCTTCGGCGTGGAACGAGCCAGATACTGAAATGTCGTCCTCACCAGCGATGCATATATCTTCGTTTCGTCAGTGTTGCTGACACTTCGCACGCTTTTCAGGTAAAGATTCGTGAAAATCACCGGAGAGATGTCATACAATTTGCTCAGTCCCATGAAGAAATTTGCCGCATTGGAACAGAGCACTTTGAACTGATTGTATTCCTCCAACAGAGTGTGTTTTACAACCGCTGACTCCCTCAACGAATTGTCAATGTGGCTGCTGCTCTCCTTTACTTCATTTAGAGTTTTTAACAGTTTCTCGTTCTTCAAGATGTCACCCTGCGCATCGGACAACTCCTGCAGTAGCTTGTCCTCCAAGTCAATTCTCTGCTTTAGAAGGACTCCTTCGTTCCTTAGCAAGTCTACTCGCTTTTTCTCCAACTCGGGGTTTTTCAAAACAATTGTTTTCGACATAAGTTGGTCCGTCAAACCAACAGTGGTCACTGTGAAGCGAATACAAGTACAGAAGGCCTTGCTTTCCATTGCTATACTTAGCTTGTCGGTCTTCGAAAACATAATAAGCTTAAAGTTGTCGTGTATATCGACAAGCTTGGCACCGACTTCGAGCAGTCGCTTGTTGAATTTGACAAACTGCTTTGCATTTACCAGTTGCAGCAGAGGTGGCCGCAAATCTTGACAGTCATGGACGATTAGTATCTTTCCGAATCTGACCGCTAGTTCAACGGTGTAGGAAAGTCGTTCGTTGTTTTGCGTCGTCACTTCGAATGACTGATTTTTGCTGCGTATGTATTCCTGTAGCCAGGTGCTTGCGGTGTCTGAGGGATCGACTACTAACGGAATAGGACAAGTATTGAATGGCAAATCGATCATTCGAGCGAGAATTGCAGCGTTTTCAATGACCTGAGCGTCTCGCGCTAGACCCATGCTCTCCCAAATAATTTGTTCCTGTTCGGAAAGGAGACTCTTGGTGATGCTAAACGGTGGAATGTGCATATCTGTGGTGAGGTACTCGATTGCAGATCTGCAAACAAAGGAACGGTAAGACAGGAATACTTCGACAGTTTGAAAAGTTTACTTACAGTCTTCTTTCATAGGACAGATGCGAGCAATAATTAATAGTCAGCGAAATGAGCAGCGACTTTGTGTCCAGGGTTTTGTACGATTGCTTGTAGTCCTCCAGTTGCATGCTCCACGTGTGAAATTCCGAACTCAGTTTCTCAACTAACACTTCAGCTGAGTTGAGGGTACCACGTGCCTCTTCCAGCTTCAACTCCAGAACAGCTGCTTCCTGTGTGTAGGCATTCAAGCGACCAGACAATTCTTTCACCCTTGCATCGACATCGTCCAGTCCAGTCATTAGTGACTTTAGTTCATCTTCGGCAACGTCTAGATTGCGCTGCAATTCATTTTGCTCTCGTTCCAGCGGCTTGATGCTTTGAATGACCTTTGAATACCTTACACTGGCCTTTACCCAGGCAGCGAGTGGAGCTGCAGCTACTGAAGCACGTTTAGCATTTCGCATTTCAAAGGAATCAGCCTTCGATTGTAGCAGTTTCTCCACAGCTTCACAGTTCTCTGGACTGATTCGTCCCGGGTCTAAGGAACGTATGTCTTCCTTCACCCCACGCTTGGCCAGAAATGTTTTCATGCTGTTCCATGAGGTGTCTCGGATACCCATGAGCCGTAGAACACCCTCGAGAATATCACGAATAGCTTCGGGTGGAGCGCGTAATGAACGAATTTCGGAAAGGGCCTCTGACTTGATTTGTCCCACAGCGGCACTGGCTTCTTTGAGAATAGGTTCCACCTCACTAAGTTCAATTTGAATGGCACGCTGTCGCTCCTTCAGCTTTTCATTGTTAACTTGGGCCTTCTTTTTCAATTCCAACATGCTGGACTTTTGTTCGTTGGCATTGCGCATTGTGGCCGAAATCATCTCTAACGCATCGTTTGCTAGTTTTCGTTTTTCGGCGAGAGCTTCCTCCTGAGCTCCGGCATTTGACTTGAGAGTTGCAACGACTTTATGGGCTGAGGCTAGTTTGTCGACACCCATCTGAAATAAAATAAAACAGTGAGAGTTTGAAGATTTAAGGATTGTTTTAGTTTTACCTGCAATTTTTGCAGCCGCTTTTCGATGTCTTGAAAGAAATGACAGTACACGTGGTAGTAGGAACGAATCAATTGGTAGAACCTCTTTGGAGATTGCTGTTGAGTGATTCCATTCAGCACATGCGAGAAGTACGAAGAGACTGGCACCTTATCCTTTCCATCGCTGAGGGTTTCAATGAATTTCTTGGGCAACATTTCTGCAGTTTCCGAGGACATTGCTCGGACATAGAGAAACTCCATGTTTCGATATAGAGCCGGGTAGATGTTAAAGTATTCATTTGTTGCGTCGCTAGTCGGGTCCAGGGAAATCACGAGGTGAAGGTTCTTCTTGGCGCGATTCACAAAGTATGATCCTAACGAATCTTGATATCCTTCCAACTGAGCGGCATGCTTCAACGAACTAGCCACTGAATCCAAATCATCGCCAAACAAGTCGATAATTTCACTGCCCTCAAGGATGGCTTCGATGGGCTTCATTAAATCGGGCAAATAAGTTATCCAACAGTGGTCGATCAAAAGGCAGGTGCACTGATCCTCGAGAGCCGCGATTTGCATCGCCTGTAATTGGAAATGGGGTGGGTTAGAATATGATCGCTGGACGCGTCGAACTTTGCGAACCAGTTTCAAGTCGTTGTAGAAGTCCACCAGAGCGTATTGTTTCACGCCCTGCGGGACGTGAACTTTTGCCTGCAGCAAAGTTGCAGCTATGTAAAGAGCATCTAAATGTCTCCCTCCTGGTTGTCCAATGAGCATTAGATGAGTGTTGGGTCTTGAAATAACTCTAGCGATCTTTGAAGACTGGTCCAGAAGTTCTTTTGTCGTCGGCTCATCGACGGTGAAGGTTTCTGAATCTGAAATTGAAGGTGTTTTTTTTTTTTAAGGATTGTGTGGAACTCCAAAGGCTAGGAACGTACTACAGATAGCAATCAGTCGCTGCACTTCATCCATCCACTCGTCGTGTGCAAGACTGGTCAGGACAGAACTCTTTGGAGAGATTGGAACAAAAAATATTTTCTAGAAAAAAAGAAGACGAATTTAGAATAAAGGAATAATGGAAGATTTTGTGTCACCTCTTTTCCGTAGAACTTTCGCATTGTGTCTCTAAGGACATCGTCGAATTTTTCGACATCTTCTTCAGTTGCGAGTCGATCTTTAAAAATCGATAGAAGTTCGCAGAGAAGTGCCTGGGAATAGGAGAGAAACAATTGTTTAAAGAGGATTCGTCGTTCGACAGCTCAGAATCTCCGAACTTACCTCATTGAACGAATCGTCTGGATAGTGGTTGAGGCCCAAAACCAAATTCATAATAATTTTCGGTGTGAATTGATAGTGAGCGAATCCTTGAGCTGCACTCAGCTTTTCTTGAATCTAAAATAAAAGTTGTATTATTTTGTTAAAAAATAATGTTTTTCTTTTGCAATTTACCTGTGAAAAGAAATCCATAACGGCTCTAACAACAACCTGAGAATTGGGCGGATTTTTGAATCGAACTAAAACCGGTTCCAAACGGTTTTGCACCACAGATTCCATATCACTTTCAGACGGATAGTGGACTCGCAAAAAATGATTAATAGACAAGTACCGCGGCGAGATCCGTTTCAGTCTAGAATTCGAGTCGGAAATAGATCCGCAAATTTGTACACCCGATACACTAATCCATTCCAAATTGTCTGCGTAGAATCCATTTCTCTGGACAAGTTGTAGAACAAGTTCGACAATTTCACTTGTGCCCCACTGATCGATATAGCATAGATCGAGATTTTTAAGAAACAAGACAATTCGAACTTGTTGCGGCTTATATTCCCGGCCTCGTAGGCCCGTTACAGTCATACACCTCTGAAAGAGAATATAAACTGATTTGCCAAGTCAAAATTGCTCCTCGACACCTACCTGTTTGAGTGTATGTAGGATATAAGCTGGTGTCAGTTGCGTACTGCAGTTTATGATAATCAATTCGTAGCCCGAACATTCTGCTATTGCTTCTTGAATGAGTAAAGTCTTGCCACATCCTGAAGGCCCGGCAATTAAGAATGACCTACTGCATGGAGCTTCGAGAAAAACTCGTAGAATTTCCAGGTACGATTTGACTTGAGCGGTTCTTATGAGCTGCACTTCTGCATTGTCCAACGCTAGATCCGACTCGAAGAATTCAATTGTGTCCCGGTCACGATTGAAGTAAGTTAACTCTGCTTTCGAGGGATTCGATATGAAAATGTTGGCTCGTTCGAAGATTTGATTTGCAAACTCATTGTGTCTTTCGGAGGGTAGAAACCCAAAGAGGCTACGCAGCAGAGAAATGCAGAACTCGTCTTTACTCTGAATGTGGCCCAAATTTGTGATGAGCGACCATGTCAGGGAGTTTCTGCTTAGCGAAGGAAGTATGCTGTAGGAGGAAATATACAATATTATAGGTTAAACAAAGAAATGCGAGACGTTTTACTGTAGGTACTCCTTTTCCATCCACTCAACGGCTGGTCCAAAGTAGTCCTTTACGTATGAACGCAGAAGATCGCCAAACTCCTCCTTAGCTAGATATCTATTTAAGATTACCTCTTGTGGGAGATCCTCTGAGCTGTGAATTCATTAGATCATTGTCTTATAAAGTTTAAGTCGGTTATGTTTTCTCATACCAAAGATTGACGATACCCATTCTTGAGATAGTAGCCGGGGAGGCGTGTGTAACTTCATGCGTCTCAAAGATAAAATTCACATTGTTACCAAATTGAATACGCCATCCAGATGGCAGTGTCAAGATCCTAGAAAATACATGGAAAAACATTTTTTTTATTCGTTTTAGCTAACAAATGAAGAAAAGGCAGATCGCCGTCGCAATGATGACATTGCTCGTGAAAAAGATCGAGAACGAAAACGAGCGAAACGTCTAAATCCCGCATACCGAATGATGGAACAAGAACGTGATCGTGAACGAAAGAAAATGCTTCGCAATGATGTGACTTTTCGATCATTGGAGAAAATACGAGATCGCATGCGAAAGGAGCGTAAACGATTTTATCATGATTTGGAAAGCGCCGATGCCGATGCCGACAACGATGATGAAGTTATTTTAATCGGCGAACCTATACTGGAGCCTGAAGTTATTTTATCGACGCCTGAACATCAACAGTACAATTGTGGTCTTCCAAATGTAGATCATGACGGATCCCTCTAATAGAATTTAGTCAATTCATAATTACCTTTGTATAATGATTTTGTTTTTGTTTAAGTATTACTCCGACACTATTAAAGTGGCTCGTATCTGTGTTCATAATGCATGAAGTTATTTGTTTGTATGTTTTAATTTGCTCAGTATTTGTGTCTAGTTTTATTTGTGGTAAATGAAAGTGTTTTGTTACTATTTTAAGTCGCAACAGTAGTGATGTAGGTACAAAAAATTATTTAATAAATACAAATTTTGTGGATTATTTTTTATGTATATTGGGATTGTCGTTTTTATTAGTTGAATGTTGGATGTTGAAGAATAAACTATATAAGGTAATCGGATAAGGTGATAAGTGATAGTGGAGATTCATTTTTGTCTCATCCAATCGGACTTAACTTGCTAATCTTATAAGCTCGAGACTTGCATCAGCTCTGTTCAATGGTTTATCACGAAGAAACTAACAATGAAACTTACAAAAAAGTTAGGGAGTATGAAGAAGAAAAATTTCATATATAAGCCGTTTTCTTTTATACCTACATTGCAGTTGTAGCTAGTAAACAAGTAATACCAACAATCGTATTCTACTACATTATCCATCCATTACATATTTTCCTTTTAATTTACTAAATGGAACAAATTAATTAAAGTTGCTTATTAACCAAACAAGTGCTGCAATATATCCAGTCTAAATATTGTAGAACCATTGTTTTGACAGAGGAACAAGCATGCGATAAGAGACAAAACAGCGCCGTAACGTTTATATTATTTAGTTTTATCAAAAATGTTTAATTCTTGAACGTAAAAAAATTTTAATTTCAAATCCGGAAGAGCTCTCCCAATCGAAGCAAACACTACCAATCTGATGACGATAAAGGGGATGGAAGACAAATAGTATTAGTCATTTTTATATGTTTATATTACACCCAATATTATTTCATTATTTTCTTATTAATTTGGAAATAACTTTCAGGTAATCTCAGCAAAATTGACGAATTATAAAATGCATCAGCAAAAAATAAGACATTTCTCGATTATTACGTTTATGGAGTTCGAATGTGTTAGTGCTTCTGGTTTTGATTCTGAACTCAAAGTCAGAAGCGAATTTCTTTTTTTTCCAGGAGAGGAACTGTCATTTAAGTACCAAACGATCGCTTTCGCATTTATGTTAGCAATTTCTGATTAGCTAACGCATTTTAATTTCAAACTTGATACGCCATTAACACTTTTGAAATCTATGGGAGCTAAGATTCAAAGACTCTCTTGGCTGGATTGGCACTATTGTCCATTCGCTCGATGTGGCCGAGTATTAAACTACCAAGAGTTTGCGGTTTCTAAGGGTAATTCGATAAAAAATGATGTGTCTCGACTGAACTGCAAGTCGAGACTTGTTGGTCTTTTCCACGATTTGTCTCACAATCAGTGTGAAAATTTGTACCTTTGTTAGTTTGCCAGGCCGGATGACATACTGATACGTGCCGATTGGTGTGTTGCAAAACGGCTTGAGTCGTTCACACGGTACATTGGATAGAATCTTATTTTGGCCTTATGTGTGAAGAAATGTATTAAAAAGTCTAACAGTATATGTATTTCAGTCCTCATTTTGTAACTGTTTGACAAGCCAATAAATATGTAAGGTCAAGAGTGATTCTTATGAGCTAATCTGAATAAAACAAGCCTCAACCAAAATGATCTTCGAATCTCAGCCTCAAGATTCGATCCTCTGCCTGAAATCGCTGAGAATGAAAGCTTGACTTGCCTCATTTAAGACAGCGGTGGGTAAACTTCGTTTGAGTCCATACACCATAGTCATATAGGCATAAATTATAGCTGCTAAATTATATGACAAATAGCTTAAGATGCACTAGAACTGGTTTGCCGTATTGTGAGATTCTGAAAGCTTTTTTAAAAAATTATTGAACCCTATCAGTGAAGTTTTGAGCCCGAAGTACATAATCATAATTATAATGTATTTGTATATAGTAGAGAACTTCAAGAAGTCAATATTGATTTTCACCATTTGTACTCGATTTAAAAGCCTTCTATGATAGCTTTAAACCTTTAAGATAAGACCTAAGAAAAACTCTTGCCGTTTTTTTTGAGTAGAGGGTGCAACTATTTTAGTAAGAATCATTTCTAAGCCACTAAGGAGAATCACATTCTTTGCATCTAAAACATTTCCTACTTTCAAAAGTGGATGACGTTGCGACGAATGAATTGAACTGTAACTACTGAAAAAAAACTGCACGAAGGTCGGTAAAAAAAGCTGTGATATAATATATGTACATCAAATGAACACCCAACGTTCTGGTTCGCAGAATCTTCGACTTTAATCTAGAGGTTCAACGTAGAAAAGAAGACGGCGTAAAAACTCATACTCACATCACAGGGCCGAATGCTCAAAGTAAAAAAACTTTTAAATGATAACTACTTACATAACAATATGACGCATTAAAAAATATAAGGCAGATGAGCACGAGTGAGCAGTTATTCGAGCATCACATCGTGCCAAAAAATGTTCCCAATATATATCGAAATTTAACTAATTATTTATGCATAGCAGATTTGGCCGAAATAAACAAAATTAATAAAAAAGCTTTTAAAAAGCAAAACCCGTTAGGAATGAGTAGTAAGCTGTCTAGCGTATCATATCTATTTAAACAAATCAGTTCGTCTCTGTATACTCTGTAAATGCATAATAAGCCCACACAATGAATATTCAACTTACTTGTTGTCATCCAGCACAGAATTCAACGCCTCAATCCACTCTGGATCAATACTGCCATCGCAAATTATCCATGAGTGTACGTTCGCTGGTTCAGAATTCACAGTCACTGCCGTTGTGGTTAGAACACCATCCGTCCATTGTCTTGTGTCAGCGTCAAGTTTGCCCAGCAATTGCACTCGACTCATGGACTTCGGGCTGATGGTATGTGTGCGAATTGTTCGTCCATTTGCAGCTAAAGCCTGACGAAGGACACTGATGATGGACGTCTTTCCTGATCCCGGTGGACCCACAACCACTACCCCCATGCGCTTGACAAGCTGCTCGTACAGCTGAAGAGCCTTTTCAATTTGTCTGTCACTGGGACACATACCCAAAGCGGCAAAGGACTCTGCAATGGATTGCATTAGCGCCGAACCTCGCTGAGTGGTAATTTCAATTTCGGGGAATACATTTTGCAATAACATATCGAATAGGATGGTATCCGGTTGCGTCAGCTTTGACATTGTGTTGGCACGTAGGCAATGTACTACAATTTCCATTTCGTTGTTCGCACTGGCCGATGATGAGTGGGATTGGGCGTTAGAAAGTTCACTTCCGCACGCTAATAGAATGGTTTTTAGTTCACGCAGACCCCAATCGTAGTGACGTTGGGCGGAAAGCATTTTCTTGCATAAGTCAAAGAGTTCAACGATGCGGTCTCCGATTTCGTTGGTCGATTGAAACCCCTCGATGAAGAGCATGACACGTGATATCTCTTTGGGTTCTGGCTGCTGCATCACAATTGGTCTGAAGAGGGCTTGAATATTGCCCGGCAGCTTTTGTCGACCGCCATATTCCTCACCGGCCGGATTGAGAGTGACAAAGATGCCACAATGCTGGTTGAGTTTAAGCTAATATTTAAAAAATAAATTTTAAAATTCAGTGGCCTTTGTTGTTTTTCACGACTTACGGTTTTGTCAGCGATTTGAACTTGTTGCGATTTGTCCTTTAGAGCTATTTGAATTGGTTGAATGAGCATGGATATCGCAGAGAGCGTAGCTTCCTGCAAACGGTTGAATTCGTCGAAGCAACCCCATGCACCACAGCTAGCGAGCCCAATAAGAATCAGACCCATTGCCTCTGTGTCGATGTTCTGGAAGTAAAAAGATATGTGACAAAACTTATTAAAATTACAATTTCCTACTTTTTACCTCATCACAATTAAACACCAGCACAAGGCGTCCCATCTTAGCACCCAACGCCTTTACACATTCAGTTTTTCCAGTTCCGGCTGGGCCAAATGGATTGCCACCCAATCCCATGTGCATGGCCTGCGTCAATATCAGATAGCATTTATGTGTCAGCGTAGTGCTAACCAACTGATTTGGATTTCCTAGAAACTCGTATGAATATTCAAATTCGGCGTACACCATCTTCACCGTCACCCTCGAATTCTGACCCAGATAAAACTTCATTTGTTGCAACCAGTGCCAATCCGCAACATTCGTGACATTATTCTGCAACAGCTCCTCCACAATGGTGACATAGTGAACCAAATCAAACAAAAGCGCTCTCAGTTTAATCTGCATCAAGGAATCTTCACTTTGAATTTTCATTTTTGCAAATCGCGTAATTTGCTCGTTCAAAGATTGTAACAACTTCTGCAGCGACATTGATCCAATTGCCCTCTCGGCCTGAGTGGTAAAGTTAACAGCCTTTGCTGTGCTCAACACCTGAATCGGATACTTGTCGACAATTTGCTCGTTGAAACTATCCACTTTTGAGTAACAGTCAACTATTTGTTCCTGCAGCGTCTCTTGGATCGATGTAACCAACGCGTTCAACCAATTCTGGGGTGGTTGGGCCACGAGAAGGAAACCGAGAAGAAGGTCAAAGTAGCTTCCGTGAATAAATACATTTTGCAGTGGAATGCAGCAGCATTCTTACCTCGATGGGTCCTTTCATTGACACAGGTTGCCTTAAATTCAAAATATCGCCTTCGGCACTGTGCACAGCTTTAATGGTATTCACATCGTTCGCCATGGCTATGCTTAAACTATGGCATCCGGGGAAGAGCTTTCTGATGTGCTTCTGAATGATTTCTTCCTTTGAGGCTTGGCCAAGAATTTCCAATAAGTCATCGTCGCCGAGAAAATAGAATCTTGGGAAGGAATTTCTTTTATCCTGCAAAAACGAGCCAAAGAAGAATTTAACAAATGGCGGCGCAACGATAACACCCGCTATACATAATAAAAATAATTTACGTACCATGATATAGGATATTAGATTGTTCTGACAACGAGACAATTGATTCTCCAGAGAATTAACGATAGTGTTGATGTTATTGATTTTTATGATGGAAATGACTCGTGGGTCTGATTGAATTTCACGCATAACATATCGGAAGTCCTTATCGATGCGTTTGAATAGGGCTTCTTCGTTTTTGAGTGTTCCCGCGCCAAAGACTGGTTCCAGGTACACCCATCTGCATGTAAGGAAATGTTTTTCTTTTATTTTATTTGGTTTCATGATCTTTATACCCTATCCTAAGGATATATTAATTTTGACACATAGTTTGTAACACCCCTTAATATTCGTCGTAGACCCATAAAAGTATATATATTTATGATCAGGACCAAATCCTAAGACTATTTAGCAATGTCCGTCCGTCCGTACGCAATTTTTAGGCCTTTAAATTCAAGCTAGAAAGCTGAAATTTGGACCACATACTCTCTAGGGCTCCGAAATGGTTAAGTGTAAATTTTTTTTCAATACGCCCACTGCCACGCCCACAATTTAGAAAAAACCGATTTAAAGCTACAGATGGACAGATAGAGGGTTATAACCTTCACAAGATATGTGGGCACTGCCCTACTTTATAAGTTTGTTATATAAAATTTTTTGCCACGCCTACTTTTAGTGGGCGTTTTTCACTAAAATGCTGTTTTCTTCGATAATTTTCATAGAAACCGAAAAAAAAATGTTTAACAAGATATTTAGCCAATATTTTTTCCAATATATCGCCCATACAAAGTTTTTGGCCACGCCCACTTTTTGGGGGCGTTTTTTCAAAAAATGTTTTTTTTTTTCTAAATTTTAAAGAATGAAATAATATGCTATACATCATCTTCTTAAGGTTTTTTTTAGGGCATATAGGGATAGGGATAGGGTATCATACTGTTCGCACCTGTTTATGCTTTAATCTTCTCCAATGAATGCAAAAATCAAGCGAACGGTAATACTAGAACAACTCAGGACTAACAAGTTTTAATCGAAGCTGAGAATCGTAGGTGCTGAAAATTTGGAACAGACTTGCGGCAACGTTCAATATTCAGGCAGGTGCAGCAGTTTAATTGTAACGATGATTTTAAAAAATCCCCGCCCAACCGATCTGGCTGTAGCAGTAATAGACATGCATACATTTATACATTCAAGCAAAAACCTTACCAAATAGAAGAAGATTGGAAAGGAGTGCGCTAGCTGATCTATAGACTATGAATGAATGTATCTCGAAAAAATGGAGTCTTTGTCTGTCGTCGTTTGTCTTATGAAGGAAGAATCCTGGGATCCTAACTACAGAAAGCATAAATGATCGGATACATAAGACTTTGATAAGCTTTCACTAGCACTGAAGCACTCAGACTCAGAAACTGGTATATTGTATGTACTTTCAGACTGATAGCTACTTCCTTTTACTGTAAAAATTTGTTTCACTTTTCAGAAAACCGAACTATTTTCGTTTGCCGGCAAACCAAAGAATTTTGCCAGCGAATGTTGTGTGCATAGGAGACCAAGTCATCAATGGAACAAAACAGGCTTAAGTTCAGAGAAAACTTTTCAAAGCCAAAACGCTCGTCGAAAAAGGGGACTTAAGACCACAAATCACATCTACTTCAACATCAAGGTGAGCACAGCAACACATCATAATGCCTTCATGCCACCCTGAAATTGTATATGAGAGCAAGTTCAAACAACCAAAATGAAGAAAAAAATCGTGCGCAACTAGCAGGACTAAGAATCAGCAATACCGACATTGTATTAGCCTCAGTGATGAATTAACCACAAATCGTAGAACGGTTCTTTTAAGCCGAAGTGACAAACCCCACAGACGGATCAGTAAAAACGCGAACTTATGTTCATAACCCAGTCTGACAGCAGGCACAGAAGCGACTGAATGAAGGCCAAACCTATAGTATATGCAGAAAAGACCCAAATAGTCAATAATAAATTCGAGGTAAGAACTTTGTCTACGTGGGATCTATAATAAACTGCAGCAATGACATCAGTGCGAAGGTTAGATGTCGTTCAATTTATCTATTTAATCCTTTAAGCGAAGTCCACTTCGCGAATATAAGTCCTGCTGTAAGTTAACAGTTATATACACACCTCCTCTGCGCCCTATTCAAACCAGTCAATAAATTATCCAGAGAATTAAGTCGGCTTTCCCAGAGCTCAGCCTGATCGGAGAAGGCATCGAAAGCACTCGAATTCTTAGCTGACTGAAGTAAGGATTGATTGTCGCCAATTTTGTTCAGAATTTCCTGATAGTCCTTGATCAGGGATACGATATTTCCTGACGAGTCACTATGAGTGGTCAGCTTAAGCGTTGCTATAACCGCCCATTGATCGAGTTCCATTAGAGCTTGTCGCACCACTTGCTCTGATGCTGCTTGTTTCGCTATATTCTGAAAGAAAGAATAAATAATACAATAACTACCAAGGACGAAGTCATAAAAAGTCTTACAGAAATTTCAACAGAAGCTGCAGCTAAAGCATTCAAATCATCTAGAATGTCTTTCACAATTATACCATGCATTGCCTTTGGCTCCTTCTTGAGAAGCATAAAAATCTTGGCCCAATGCCTCTCATTTAATGCATCCGACTGAAGTAGCTGTAAATTTGGAATAGCAGTCTGCAAACGATCGACCACCTGTCGAATTCGTTTTGAGGGTAAATCAATTGAAGAATGCACTGAACCCTCCCATTTGCCTATGAATTCTGTAAGGACATATGGCCTTCGTCGATAAATGGCCCATTCTTCAGCCTTAATAGTGTTCAATTCGGTTAAAAAGTCATCATAGACCTTCCATTGATTCGCTTGAGTTTGAACCTTTTCATCAATTTCCTCAAAGGGCATCAGAATGTCCTCGGGAAACTCCATATTGAATTTAGCACATTCGGCTAGGAGTTGATTCTTTTTCTCCTTAATACTCGTCCAGTGTTCGCATCGTTCCCTAAAAAGTTCCAATGTTGCATCTTCATTGGCTTCCAATTCGGCAACTGTAGACTCCCATCGAAGAATGAACTTCTCGGCTTCGTTGCGAAGATTTTGAATTTGCGAGTTTGCTTGATCCTTTATTATATCGACCTGCCTTTGAAGGATTACGGCATGATTTTCGATCAAAGGCTGAAGTTTTTCCCATTGCAGGAGAATGCCCGCCAAGGCTGAAACACGCTCTTTGCACCAGCCCGCCAGACAGGTGTCCTTGCCTTTAACTATTTGTATTGTCGCATTGATCTTTAAGGAAAGTAACAAGTAATAAATAGTGACGAGGAACGTTAGATTTGCTTACCTTTGGCAATTCCGATATCATCTTTTCGTACTTCATCCCAGATTCCGTAATGGAAGCTTCATCCATGGGAATATTTTGCAAGAACTGTGTTGATGACTGAAGAAATTCCTGTATAAGAGCAACATCGTTTAGAATTGATGTTCGCAAGCTATTGGACAGTGCCTCCCAATAGCGACGACTTATAAGCTCGATATCAGAACGCAGTGGCAGGATGTTTAAAACAAAACAGTCGATTTGTTCTTCGGCGCTAACAGGTTAAAAGGATTAATAATAAGTTAAAGCTCTGAATGCAACTGTAGGCGCCTGTCCCATACTTACTTTTGAAGTTTAGCGATTTTCTGGCTAAAATGCTTGCAAGCCTTAAAGTTCCGATCCCAGTCTTCCCACGTATTCAAATGAATGCCACACAGCTCCTCAACATCGACACATCCCAATGCAATCCAGGGCGTCCAAATCTTTTTAAACTCCGATAATTTCGCAAAAAGTTCTTCGGCAGTCTTAAAGAGTGGACCAAACTGATTTCTATTGATCTCGACCATGTTTTTGAAGAGATCCGTACTCTTCTCTGAGAGACCACGAAATCCACAAGGACGCTCAAGAAATCTCCGCAGCTGCGTAAAGTATTTCTCTCGAATTTCCTCCTCCGTTGGACGAAAGATCAGTTGACGTTGTCTAATAGATAATAATGTATTTTAAAAAAAAAAACAATCACTGGTTAACTAATGCTTTACCGAAACATGATATCTACATGAATGTCCGGTAGCTTGTTATTCATATCGGTTAGGCCAACAAGATATTGATACTCCAAAACTTTGTACAACTGA
This sequence comes from Ferdinandea cuprea, assembly GCA_963576555.1. Classification (NCBI taxonomy): domain Eukaryota; kingdom Metazoa; phylum Arthropoda; class Insecta; order Diptera; family Syrphidae; genus Ferdinandea; species Ferdinandea cuprea. Next base: position 31,543,260 of record OY754958.1, read on the forward strand.
TGATCCCAATGTAACTTGAAAGCGTCCAAGTTTGTGTAGTTTTGCCGTTCCAAACTAGCCACCAGCTCACGCAAATGACGCATTTCATCTTTCCAAACTTGCCCCTGCGTGAAGAGATCGGTGTTCATCAGTTTTACAATCTTTAAATAGAAACCGAAATTAGAAGACAAATTGGGATACGTGTTTTAATCAACATACGGTTCGTTTAGCCTGCTCATGATAGCCGACCAAGAGATTGTTGTCAGTTGATAGCTTTGATACTGCTGCTTGAAGTACAGATACGTAATTTTGAACGGACTCTTCATCATTCCAAGCGACAGTTTCACCCTGGACAAGTCTCGACAATTCCATCGCGTTTTTTAGCATAATCGGACGTTGGCATGGGATAATGCGATCGCCAATTGTGTTGTGGAACGTTGCAATTTGTTGTAAGCGGCGTGCATACGACATGAACTTGGCAGCGTGTGTGGCAGACGAACGCAATTCAATTGGAACAGTGTAGCCGAGATTTTCGAATTCCCGCACGTCCTGACAGAAAGTCACAAGCTTGGGATTGAAGGTGACGCGCATCAATTGACGGCCTTCTTTTTCAAATTTTACCACAGGTTGGTCATCGCGAAGTCTGGGGAGATTTAAAGTAAATTTTGTAGATGTTCATTAAAAGTAAAGATTTGTAAGATTCAAAACTTTTCGAGAATTTAAAGGTAGAAGTTTTCTTTACTCACCTAAGCTCTCCACTTTTTACCGCGGTAGTACATTGGCCACACCAAATTTCAAAATTAGTCCTTAGCAGTGATTCAGTTTCTTCTTTAATCTCTTGAACAGCTTTATTAATCTTTTCATATCCTTCGCGTCCACTAATCAAATGGCTAACCTTTTCAATTTCAATTATCTGAAGAAAAATAATAATAATAGTAATAGAAGGTTCCCTTAGCCAAATTACCTTACCTGATATTGAACGACCTTAAGCCATCGACACTCATTGCATATCACCGACAAATGTCCCGTATCCGGTTCCATATTCGTATCATTCATTGCTTTGCGAAGGTCCTGCAACAATATTTGCAGTGATTGCACAAACTGCTCTCGCTCAATAGTCAGCAACTCTAGTACCATGGGTCTCTGAATTAGAGTCTCATATTTCGAGAAAATAAATATAATCTGCCTCGGATTGCTTAGGTAGTTATGTATTTGAGCCTTTAGTGCGAATGCGATTCTCTCATCGATCGGCTGAAGGATCTGCTCAAACTGCTGCAAGACTCTGTTCCAATTTGTTTTACCTTTCGCTGTTGTATCAAAGACGTTGATGTCTATTTGTAAAAGTAACGTTAGAAGTGTGACTAATTATTTGACTACAGCTACAAACCCTTGAAGAAGGAAGTATTGGTGAATAAATTTCTAAGTTCATCATCCTGTAAAAGCGACACTATCTGCTTGAAAAGGTTCTTAATGTTTTTTATCTCTCCGAGACGTTCTTTGAACAACTGGCAACGTTTTGGCACGTGTGGTTCTCCAGTCCAGGGGTGCTGAAGATAGTTGGGCCAAAAAAGACGTGTCAATGAGTCGCAGAGCTGCATCCAAGAATCAACAATATCATGGCACTGCCCTAATAAATTTGATACATGGTAGGAGTTCAGATTCCAAATATCCTCTGATATAAGGTTCTCGGCGCAAGCTTCTAGGACAAGGTTTCCTGAAAGCACACAAAATTTATTATAAATTCCAGCTAAGTTTTGACCTTAAGTTTATTATTATTTTGGGAGGTTTTCCATTTCAATCATTGGAAGTCATAATTACGTAATTGATTCTTGAAGCCACTTAAAAAGGCGTTTTTCACTTAAATTCATCAACGATTTACTCGCGACAAATTCGCACCATCCATAGCTAAATTATCGGTGTCTTTTTAACGATCTTGTATCTCTCGTGTCTTTGTGCAGAGGAAGAAGATACATTTCTTCCTACTAATTAAGGATTGGATCGCCACTCATAAGTTTGGAGAAGTGATGTGTTCCATATTTTTCCAAACCGCAGAGCAGGGGGTATGTCTTCCGGCCCCACAGCTTTTCGCTGTTATGTATATTTAATATATATACCGGTTACTTCTTAATATGTAGCTAGGAGCGGCTCCTGCAGGTATAGACATGGACATTTTTCATTTTAAAGCCTAGATGTATTTTTTGTCATCCACTTGGTGTTGGACTTAAGCATTTTTCGGGCTACCTTAAAAAGGGCTGTGCCATTGTTCAATTTGTTTAGGCGTAGTATTCATATCAGCAGGCAAATAAGATATTTCTTTCAGCTCACGATACAGTCCCTCTTTACACTTTGATTGAATTTTCTTTGCGAGTCCTTTGCAATGTTTGTATGTTTTCCAAATCAAGACGAGCTTTATCATCTCTATTCAAGGTGTATAATTTCGTAAAAAGAAAAAATAGCGTATCGGCGTTTGTATTAATACTACGAAGTGTCTAGGTTTACAGGACCCTAAGGACGGAAGAGGTAGGCCTGACTGTGACACACGCACTGAAACTCAAATTGAAGTCAATGTCATCTGTTCCTTAGTGCCGATGCACTCGTACAGTTCGTTCGATGTTAATATTGTTCTAAGCTGATATGAGGGAAATTGGTCTTTTAATTTAAGAAGAAGTAACAACTCGGCGCGCGGCTTCGGATCGATAAAACGATAGAGATAAATTAATCAATACACAGAAACTCACCGAGTATTTCCAGAATATCAATCATCCGGCTCTGCGGATAGCGATATGGCAGTCGCCACAATTCATCCAGATAGTTATGACCAGCATCAAGAAACTCTTCAATTGTTGCCATTGTTTGAGGATCGATTTTTCTACAAAAGGAAGTAAAAGGTACCCAATCCCAACCAAGATTACAAAATTTAACCCTCACCGTATCTGCTTGTCAATGTTGTCCAGTGCGCCAATGAAAACCTGTGCCATCTCTCGGTCCACTCTAGACTTTGAGCTGTCCAGTTTTTGTTTCCAAAAATTCATCTCGTCGCCAATTGACGTTATTCCTTAAAGTATACATTTACATGCAACAGCATCATACGTATTCTCAAAGTGACACTGTTAAGCGAACACAAACCTGATTGCGGTAATCCCAAAGTAGAGCCCAAGGAAACATGCAAACTCTCCAACAGTCCACTCAATTCGGGACTGTACTCAGTCTTCTGTGCAGAACATTCCCCAAAGTTGTCAAATTAACACAAAAGCCTTTAAATCCGTTATTCCCAACCTTACCTTAACCACGGCATGAGGCGAAAACACCCTCGACATGGAATTGTAAATCGATTTTACCATACCACCCTCAAGTGTGAGCATTCCCAGGCTCTGGTTATCCATCAGCGGAGTAGCTCTTTGGCTTACTGTCGCTACCGATGATGGTGTACCAACTTTTGGAATCTTATAGAACAACAAACACACATCATCGTTCGGAATTTGATGGTGAAACTTGAGTTTGCCATCGTTGCTGGTTGCGGCTATCACGGTAATTTCCTCAGATTCGAGAAACTCGACAACGGGTTGGTGGTCCTCGTGACCGGATATTGCATCAAAGTAATCAACTGTGCGGCGAATTGAGAGAATTTCCGATACGAAAATTAATCTGTCAGTATGTGGTGGGGAAAATGTCTTCAAATATTTACCAGAAGTGTTGATAATAAATTTTGTTTTATTGGACATGATTGTGTGAAGTTTTATTTTTTTCTCGTTGAGTGTTACTGGTGAAGAAGTTTCTTAAACTGAACATTTTCCTTTCGGTTGAGTTTGTATTGGATGTTTTGGTTGTTATAGAGTACTAAGGAGCCATGGCAACGATTCAACTGAGTAACGATTGTTTACAAACAGTTCGATGCGGTTGGTGGTTTTGTTATTGTTTACATACATATGTACTATAAAATATTTATGGGAAAAGAGGAAAAGGGTAAATCATAGTTGCTATCATGGATGTCATCAAATTGAATCGGAACGGGGAATTTAGTTGGGATTTTGGAGATTTTAATGTGTTTTAGATATGGTTTGTAGATGAATTTAATGTTTTCATAAGAAAATTGATTATCTATAGTTTTCGATATCAACTATTATTGCGTATCGATGTTTGATATTTATTTAAGATTTATCTCAATTTAATTTAAATATAAAAAAATCGTTATTTGGTATATTAAAAAATAAATTAAAAATATTTGTATTTAAAAAAATGTAAGTGGGTACTCAGATTTGTTAAACTTGATAGCATTAAAAAATTAGTAAATATATAGCCTTAATATACAATTTTTCAGTATTGCCATTTGTGTATAATACCGTTGATTGATATATATTACAAAAACTTAATATGCAGTATTCTTGGCCCCACTACAAAAATTCAAAATACAAAAATAGACCAACATTTTTGAAGTAGTTTTTAAGAAAATGATAAAGAAAAACTAAAGCTGCGAGATTATATTAGAACCTTAAATCAAATCCTTGACCAAACCGCTTCTCTGTACATTATTTTACGGATGTAAGAAACGCTCATATAAACACGGTAATAAAAAACTTATTTTGATACAAAAATATTATTTACAAGCACGAAAATTTACAAAATTTTTTGGTCATCATGTTTTGGTGACAGCTTCCGACTTTCCAATGAAATTGAAGATTTTTTTGTTTTGATCCAAACTTTTCCAAACACTGGAAAAACACTTTTTATTGAGTATTAAGTATTAGGTTCATAAAATAAAACAAACAAATAAGGATATATACAAATCTTACAAATTTTTCTGAGGTAAGTGAGCGTCAGGTCAAAAATATGGTATGAAAATCACAGAAGCTTTATCATGTAATATCTCAAAACTTAAATAAGTTATTAACATAATTTAAACGAAGTTACAAGGGATATTATTTCTACAATAAAAGGTTCTGCTGCAAGTATTAACGAAGTTATTTGTATTAACATAGGTCAGGGTACACCGGGGAAGGGCTTTCCTTAAATCCTCGGTAACTGGGGTAAAAATTGCAGATAGACTACAGATTACTGAAGAACAGTTTTGTTCTTAGAATAATATATTAAATCCCCAAGTACTGAGCATTAAGTCAGTAACACCATCCATTTGTATCTCTAAGTTAACCCATTTCCGGCGGCTACCAGTTCCAGTTGAGTTAGAAATGTGAAATTTTAAATACTATCTGTTTATGATGAAAAGTGAAAAAAAATGTTAGTATAGCTTTTAGTTTCCAGGAAAAATCACGTTGCGTTTTCGCTGCGGCTATATTTAACTTTCCCGTCCCAACTCCCAAATCATTCAAATTATGTAATCCAGTTGGTTTTCATCAAGCAATTAATTCAAATCTGAAAATAAATGTTGATGCTTTCTAACCGTCTGGGCGTGACACGCCCCAAAGTTTCGAAAATGACCTTTGAAATGGTATCTACATTATTATTATGGAGTGTCCAATAAAAAATTAATTTTACGATATTCTGAAATATGTAGTTAATTCATAAAAAAAGATTCATCAAAATCGGTTAATTAAAACAGAAGTTATCCGATGAAGTAAATCAAATCGAAAAATTTATTAATTTCTAAATCAACTTTATTTGAATAAATGTATTTCTTGCAGAAATAAACGATCTGCCTGAAGTTATCGAAATGAAGCACTTCATTGGGGTTTCCCTTATTTCGGAGCATGTATTTAATAGTTGACTCCAATCGCAACAAGGAATTTACAACACACGTTCTAAATTCTAGTTACGACATTGGAGTTTCTTTAGCAAATTGTTGGTAAATGTACAATGTATCTTCCGCGTGTACAAATGTACAATTATCTTGATATAAGTGGCCGGAACCATTCCTTATGGTTGAGTTTCTTTTTATCATCGAAACTAAAATATTAACTTCCGTTACCGTACCTAACTAAAGTAGAGTTCCTTATCAGGCCTACGCCCATAAGAAAAATGGCAGGCCTTGAGGTTTCCTATATGCTAATTGTGTACTTTCTAATTATTTTTGAGTATAAAGTCGCGTGAATGGAAAAGGGTTTTCCAATGCATTTATGCTACCGTACCTGCCCACACTCATAAAAAATGACCTAGGCTTTGTGGTTTTCTGCCCGCGGAATGTACGAGACTGAGAAGTTGCGTAGATGACAAAGGGTGTTTCTAATATATAGCACTCATGTATGCATGATCTTTTTTCTCAGAACCAGAATATGTATCCAGTTTTTAAAAAATTGGTACATTATAAACAGAAGCACACAATATCACTAACAAATAAAACGTTTATTTTGAGTTGAAAAAGCAGGGAATGCATTTTTTTTGTAGGTTCAAATGCTTCTATATTCGGCGACCGTTGCGAAAACTCAACATAGTACTTTCATCTCACCTGTAAGGCGGGAAAATCATTGAAATTGCTCAAGATTTTTTTAGAATATAATTTGACTATTTTTCTTACGTGCAGGTAATATTATTTTGAAAAATTTTAATTTTTAAGAAATTTTTCAATATTTTGAAAATGCCTAAAAGACATGAAAATCAAATTAAAAAAAAGATCCAAAAACAGGTCGATTAGATAATTGTATTAATCCTCTAGGTCACTATTTAGTTCATTTAAATTTATCATCAGTAAAGTCCCAGACGCCTACAATTAGCCGAAAATGGGTTAATGTTAAGAAACATGTTTGTAAAAAAAAAGTTTAAGTTTGTTTTATGCGAATCTTTATTGTTTTCAGGAATTTTCTTTCATAAGAAAGAAATCATTTTTTTATAAGTATATATCATTGTTTTACACTTCTTAGTATTTATACTTCTTTCTTATATCCGTTGTTTGCATATAAGAAAAACTCGGATATACGAAATATATTTCTTGGATTTTCAGAGTTTCTTATATCCGTGGTGCACTTTAGCCGTAACATCATACCTCATTCTCAGTTTTATCGAAAGTATTGAACCATTGCAATAACGTTTTCTTAACCCGCGACCCGTGTAATGGGCACTGAGTGTCCAAAGGAATATCCAAATAGAATTTTAACATGCATATTGGTCGATGACATGCAAGAAAGATACATATGATGTTTTTGCGCATAAAATGCTGAACGAAAAACAATTTTTTTTTAGGGTATATAAATTCTGACACATAGCTTTAACCCTTAATATTTATCATAGACCCCTAAAATTATATATATTTATGATCAGGACCAAAACATAAGACTATTTAGCAATGTCCGTCCGTCCGTCCGTATCAAGTTTTGAGGCCTTTAAATTTATGCTAGGAAGCTAAAATGTGGAACATATACTCCCTAGGGTTCCGAATTGGTAAAGTGTTAAAATTTTTTAGATACGCCTACTGCCACGCCCACAATTTAGAAAAAACCGTTTTAAAGTTGTGGTTAAAGAGATAAAGGGTTAGAATCTTCACAAAATGTGTAGACAATGCCCTCCTGTATAAGCTTGTCATATAACGTATTTTGCCACGCCTACTTTTTGTGGGCGTTTTTCACTAAAATGTCTAACATGACATTTAGCCAATATTTTTTTCAATATATCACCCATACGTTTTTGGCCACGCCCACTTTTTTGGGGCGCTTTTTTTTTAAAAATCCTTTTTTTTTTATAAATTCAAATAGATTGAAATAAAATTAAATAAAATGCCATCCATCATCTTTTTAAGCTTTTTTCCTTGGGGCATATAGGGATAAGGATAGGGTATCATACTGTTCGTCCCAAGCGAACTGTAGCATTTCCTTATGTTTTAACTTTTTTTTGAAGTAGACATAAATAATTTAAGTTTAATTAAAAAAAAAATGTTTCCTTTTTGATCTAATATAAAAAAAAAACAATATTCTTATATACATACTTTATAGGGCACTAAGTACACGATAACTTAAAATTTTACAGTGCACGGGTGGAGAGTTAAGTATACTAAAGTATACGGTGTAATCGGTAAATTAATCGGTGTATGAAATAAACATAACGAACAGTTACATGTGTTGAAAATTTTACGAGTGTATACGTCTGAATTGCTGATGGCTAACATTTTGCAGTGACTCCCAAAATTCAACTCATATTAAATCTGAAATTTATGATTTGGTGGTAAAACTACAATAAATACTTTAATCTCTTGAAAAAAATGTTCATAAGGATGTGCTTGATAAACGGTTTGAGTTAACATCAATTATATAAGCTTATGTTGAGTTAATTAACACATATGTCAATGTACCCTTTCCAATGTTTCGCTAAATAAACTTTTCTCTTAATAAGAAATAATACAATCTACATCAATCGTACATAGAACACTCCATTTCATAGTTCAGTCTTAGAAGGCCTAGGTACTTAAATAGAACGCCCGTTCTGCATATTGCAACACGCAACATAAAAGCTGTAAGCACATTCTATACTCCTAATCATCAGATGCCATGTTGCGTTGCCTTAATTGCCTTTGTTATACTTCCGACATTCATTGCACTAAAATTACTTTTAAGATCTTTCCTCATTCGATAATGAAATCAGACCTCTCGAACACCTTCCAGGATAACCGATTACCGACTATCTAAAAATCTTAATTATGCATACGCAATTACCAATCAGTATTAATTACCTGAGCTCAACTCGTTTAACTTTTAGTATTTGCCTTTAAAAGTCCAGCATGTAACAAATTTAGAAAATACTGGCTGTCCAAGAGTATTACATACTCCTATCTATGGACATGTTTGCCGGACCAAAAATATGCAGAATAAATTGCCTCTCATTGAAATGCATCCAGTTTTCATCATGCAGTACTGGTGTTGAAATTTGATGGTCCTGTATTTATTATTAACTAACCAGGTGTGTGCGTGTCTGGTCGCACTGGACTTGCATTGTAGAGGTCAATGAGCATATAGATTGATACTTCCACATAACCTGCAGTGCTTGATTATATTGGCAGAGGGAAATATTCTGAGTATCATAATGACAGGCTAGCAAGTCTTTGGTGAAGATGGCTAAGTTGAAATGAGTAGCATGTTTTTGATTTAAAGTTTAAATTTGTTTCATTTAGATTTGTAGAATGAATAGATTGTTTCTTCCTTGTTATCTTAGTATTTCGTGTAGAATTGTATACGCATTTCGCACGACCGAAATCAATTGCATATTCCTATCACGTTTTTTTATTCATATCAAAAATCACAAATTTCGCTGACAAGCTCATTAAATTACTCTAAAAAATTCATACATATTCAAGGAAATAAATAATCTTCTTCATTCGGCCTATTGACCCTGTCAAATAAGTTTGGCGAATGAAAAATACGAATTGAGTCACGCACCGTCCAGAAAAATATGAACACAATTTTTACCCTAATTCAATTAATTTACAATCAATGAGTACGGGGCGGGTGTCCGGATACACGCATCCGGGTTCGGTTCATCTTTTTCTATTTGTCCCTCGAGCAAATAAGGGACTTTTCTCTGATCAATCACTTTTGCACCTACCCATCTGCCATACTCATCTTGGATGGTGGATGGATGTGTTATTTTCAAAAGTTCACGTTCACATTCACGTACATGCCATTTGACTGAAAATGGGCCTGAGTCATCCATTTCATTTGGTGAGGTTGACAAAATCAGTCCTTGAGGGACATCATGATGAAGGACCTTTTGAATTTATTTATGAGCACATCTCTCAGTATCAGAAAAAGATATACGGAAAAAAAATATTCATAGATCCTGCGATTCTCTCTGCAGGCATTCATCAGCAGCTGGTGATGGGTAAGAAATTGGGTAAAGAGGAAGTTTTTTTTTCTTATGAAACCGAAACAGATTTGCAGAGAACAGCAATTGTGGAGAGGAATGACACGTGTGAATGTTACCTATCAAGCATATACTTTCTCTCTGGGGGCACTTCTGGTTCCTGGATTTGAATGTTCAAATAAATTGTTAGAATATCTGTCGATGGAAACATTTCAATCGTGATCTACGTTTAGAATATTTTTAGAAGAAACCTCAACGAAGTTGTATTCCAAATGTTAGATATGTAAGGAAATATTTACAAGGGATAGAAAGGAACATGAATTGCAAGTTTTAACTGATAAAATTTTAAAGGTAAAATATGTTTTTTTCAATGTTTGTAGCGCAATAAACGAGCTACAGTTATTCTCTAGCAACTTTGGCGCAATGCACTTATTTACAAACACATAAACATTTCAACATATATTTGTATGTACACCAACGGGTAATATACAACATTTTAATAGTTCAACATGACTAGGGTCCTAAAAGCATAGTAACTGACGGACTCACCGACTCACTGCAAGATCATCAAAACTATGTAGAACTTTCAACCGTCGGCATCGCAGGCTATTAAAAGTTGGTACATTAATAGCGCATGGTAGCCGCCCACTTTTGTTAAATCATTCAAAGAAAAAAGGAAGCGAGCTAGCCACCTCTTTAATTGAGCTCTCTTAAGAGCTATAAACAGCTGCTTTATGTTTAGCTTTTAGTTTTAAAAGCATTTCACCCCCATTTGGTGGTTTAGGATCATCAGTGGATTACCACAAATCATATCTAAGCCATACGCACTTTCTTCTCGGTTTCTTGGTAAGCATATATCAGTGTGGAAACTGCACATATATCTGATTTAAGGACTTAAACCTTATAGTTCTAACATTTTGCGTTTAAAAAAAGTCATTGCAAAAAGTATTGCGATCGCATCAATGTTAAAGATAAGTTCGGGACAACATCGATAGAATTGAATGTCATCTTCGTAAGAGAAAACAACCTACTTTTTTGCTTAGATAAAAATGATCAACCATCAATCATATCAAAGCCTTGGAAAGGTCTGGAAGGATAAAGAAGGATTCCTGACGGCCCGCAAGGATACGTTTTTTTTTTATAATTTGCACCCTTATATTGTTGATAGAAACGCAGCACGGCACGGGCATCAAGGAAATAATTAATTAGAAGAAAGTATCATAAACCGAGGCATGTTGATTTTAAATTTATGCAAATTGTAGTGGGTAGGAAAAACAGAGTGATGTTGGTATTGTGCGGCAGGGTACATATCAAGGTACGTCCGAAAACCTAAGTTTGAACTGATGCCTCTCATCAACTGTCTCTTTTGATTTTGAAATATTTTACTTCGGGATGAATACAAACTAAATATTTTCTTGGTTTTTCGGTCTGGTATGATAAATGCTCGTAATAATTACAAAAGATTTACTATTTTGGATAATTATCCTACGACTTCGTTCGCTACCGATTCCAATGGCCCTATGAATTGCCAGAGCAGTCGAACTTACCAAGCGGTCGTACTGTAACACACCTGTTACCTTTTTTCGCCCTGAACGTCAGATTATTTGTTATATTGAATCGAAGAGAATGTTGGTTTACCGACGAGAATAGCAGAACCAGAAACAGAATATTTTTGAAAAAACTCGACAGTCTCAATTTCTTTTGTTATTAATTGGTTTGCTCATTTCTTAATAAATCAAAATATAAATTTCTGCATTGCTTTAATAATTTATTTAAATTTATTCCGCTATTATTTATTTATGCATGATGATTATATTTTGTGATAGATACCTATTTGCCAAGAAGCTCGGTGATAGACAATAAATTAAGAGGAAGCTCTGTATTGCCCAGCACATTGAACCCTGTAAAGTTGATGTTTCCATCTCCCACAGTAGTTTCAGCGTTAGTCACTAGAAAATTTATAAAAAAAAACACTATTACCAGAAATAAATGGTCGAACAGAATACACCAGAGTACCCAATAGTGCCAATATTGTCGGCAAATTTATCTTGGCGACTTTAAAAGTGCTAGAATAAATGCCAACCCTAACTTACAATTCACCTCAATTATAGCCTTTTGAAAAACACTCTCTGGTGTATTTTGTTCGAGACTTAACTTACATCCATCAACGGCACCCGGAGCTGCTGGAAGAATTGTTGCTGCTGCCGGTGGTAGAGCTGCTGGTGCAGCTGCTATTGGAGCTGCTACTGGAGCTGCTGGTAGTGCTGGTGTCGCTAAAGGTGGTAGTGCTGGTGGCGCTAAAGGTGGTAATGCTGGTAATGCGGGTGGAAATGGTAGTGGGGGCGGAGGTAGCCCCTGCATTGCTAGAAAGTTACAATAAGCCGCATACGGATCTATAGGTGGATAGCTTGGAGGAATAGGTACTGCATAGGTTTCTGTGCTGAATTGAAGAATTCCTAAGGAGTGTAATAAAATTCCTTATATTTAATCAATATAATTTCGTTTGCACAAATGCTTACCTAAAAGTGTCACAATGACTATTACAAGGATAGTAAACTTCATTGTGGAGGAATGCTTATGACGTTATTTTCCTAAATGTTACTCTTTTTATATTTTAATCCAACTTAAACTGCTGTTAGTTTAGAATATCTAAAATGAATTCAGTTTTACTGCGAACAAATCGTGGATATCTGGCACGAGTTTAATTACTTTAAAATGCACAAACTGAAAATTAATTTTAGGTAATTATATAATTCGTGTGTTGTGAATTTTAAAACTTTTAAGTCGTGACGCTATAAGGAATGTCAATTTGTCTACCATAAACACTTACAGGACCACAGCGACAGGAGAAGTCACTGACTTTCATTCATGCTTATTGTGCCAATATTACTTGTAGGACAAAACTAAAAAAAACATATAACAGTAGAATCTCAACAGATGAATTGTTCGATTAACTACCTAGAGAGACTTTCATTATTAAGAAAGTATTCTAATAGATGAACTAAATGGGCTGCAAAAGAATGAAAGTTGTTGTCATAAATATTTATCCTAATATCATACAAAACCCTCACGATAAGTATAGGTTATGAAATAAGAAGGACGTACGAATCATTGCAAAGTGATAAAAGTTAGAGTGGAAGGGCAGTAGGGATAAACCAAGAGAAAAACCTCTGGATCAGTAGAGTTTCCTTAAGGATTTTATTACATCTGAGCGGAGCCGCAGACATAGTCTGGTACTTCAGTATTTTTTTTTTGTTGTAAATTTAAGTTCATGTCAGTTTTTGTAAAAAATACTACTTTTCCGCTTGGTGCTTTTAGGATTATCTGTACTTTAGCATATCACTGTGAAGCGTAATTATGTAGAGGAAAGACGCCACTAGTTAACTGGCAATTTACTCTGAAATAACAATGAGAAACAAAAATTTAAAAATTGAGGCGAACAGTATCCATATCCCTATATGCCCCTAAGAAAAAAGCAATAAGAACATGATGGATAGCATTTTATTTCATTTTGTGAATTTTATAAAAAAAAATATAGTTAAAAAAAAACGCCTCCAAAGAGTGGGCGTGGCCTAAATGTATATTTTGTATATTGCAAACTTGTAAAGGAGTTCTCTTCAACTGCAGCTTTACAACGGCTTTTTCTATATTGTGGACTTGGCAGAAGGCGTATTTAAAAAAATTACCAAAATTAATAAATATACTCTTATGATACTCAAGAGGCTTGGGTTAACAAATATGCACCGCATTAGAAAAGTAATATTGTTGATTCATTTTTAACTTTATCTGGAAAATTTGTATACATATTTGAAACGAAACTGATGATATATCGACCAGTGTTGGTAAGTTACGCGATTCATGATTTTGACAGTTCTTCAACCTTTTTTTGATACTTTTTTTTATACTTCTTCTTTTGAGAAAGGCTATTTCATATAATAAAATATATATTTTATTTATGCTCCTGATCCCAACCACCACATCTGGGTGAAACACCTTTGAAACTATAGGTCGCAAAAATCATGTATTGATTTAATGCTAATGTTTCCAGTAATACATATTGTATTTTTTGATATTCATATTTTGTTTATTATTTAATTTATCTCAAAATGTTAACACAGGAAAATAGTCAGCGTATTTTTAAATATTTAAAGTAATTCTTTTATTTTTAAATTTAAATTGCTGTTTTTGAGAAAATCAATTTTGTAAAAACTTTAGAAATGATTTAAATAAATTTTGTATGTAATGGTTGAATTCTAAAATGTCAAAAAAATGCGCATTATGAATGCAGACTGTTTTTCTGACGCCAGGTTATAAATTCTTTTGCACTGCTTTGCATTTGTTATGCATCAAAATCATTCACGATGCTCCGTTTGCTTTTGTTTGCGCAGTTGATGCGTTCACAATGCGTTTTAGAAAAGTATTGCATTGCATTATAGTAAGCAGTTTGCATTTTGAAATGATTGATTAAGCAGTAATGCAGAAGTACTGCGTTTTGGAATTCAGCCCACATGTTTTAATTTTTTTGTTTGAGAGGATTCAAAAACGTATCTCTGTTGTGAGTAAGTCTGACTTATTTTTTTTCCATTTTGCCTTTTTTCAGTTGTAAAAGTTTGAAATACAATTTTTAATATTGTAAAATTTGAACTTGCGGAAAGAAATTTTATAGTTCACCTTAACATCCGGCTTATCGCTTGGCTTTAATCCACACTCAAGGTACGTTTTACAACATCAGCTGTATTTGTTATACAGAAGTTGCTTGAACTGGCGGCTGACTTCAACACTGGAAAGTAAGTTCTTCAAAATAGTGATGGAACGCATGTCATTGAAGTGTCCAAATAGCAAGTTTGATTTGGCATCATGTCAAGATAGTGATAGGGCAAAAAGTGAACCCGCGTCCAATCAATGTGGAAGAAATTCCAGTTTCCAATTTAGATGAAGTTGATAGATACCTACCTTTAATTTCACTCACCAATAATGTACTTAAAAAACACCCAGCAACTTATCCCTGCTTAAAGTGGCATAATAAGATCCTCTCCAAAGTACTGCGTGGTGTGAATTCTCAAACCTCTTTACATCAAACTAATCAACATGAGCCAGTAAGTCCTTAAAAAGCATGACTTTAATATTGCTTTTGACCGTTTCTTGCTGCATGAAGTGAAGGGAGTCGATTGATTTACTTTGCAGAAGATTACCTCATGCATGAATCATGCGAGTTATGTTCATATGAATTCAACTATAAATCTTAAGTCTAGAACATTCAAACCTCTTAATATGCAAAATCTATGCAAATAAAAAAGTATCTTCATAAAACCCCTTATAAAGTAAGTTAAACTCAATATCAGAACCACCAAAAGTCCTAAAGCACACCACACCACTTAACTTCAGAATTTTAATTATACCTGAGAAGCAAGTTGTCCACCGACATTGTTGGTAGTTTTACTTAATGTCTAAAAGTCACCAACCGTCTCTATTAGACACAAAACCAAAGTGTAGTGAAAGTTTAATGACAAAAAGGAAAATTATTGTTAAAAGTTTGAGGAGCAAGTCCAAAGACTAACTTTAGCTGTGCTCTGCCAAAAGTCTTAAACAAAAAGAAATCAAATAAAATAATTTCTCACCTTTGTTGCTGTTCTTTCTATGGTGCTTGGAGTATGGTGTGATTTTTAATTGAAATTTATATAATAACGAAAACTACAAACAACTAAGTCTAACAATTTGGTTTAAAATTTTTTCTTAAAAATAACTAAATAAATAAAACATGAATTCGTATAGTTTAATTAAAATTCAAAAATTCAGTCATATTTGAGTTTTTTGTTAAAAGAAAAACATATAAAGTTGTAGACTGAATGCTAGTCAGTCTGACGATAGGTGAGGCACTTATTAATTTTTTTAAAAATATATTTGTATAACATGTTTGTAAAGCTTGCCTCTGAAGTAGCCTAGGCCTTCGTTCATACGACATCCATTCGATAAGAGGTTTTTGGGACACGACTCTTTTTTTGTTGTTTTTGTTTGTTTTTATCTCTGTCTGCGCAGATTTCTTAAGTTTTCTTATTAAACATTTTAAATAAATAAATTGTTTGCAGCATAACTGCCGTTTTACAAAAAAATAAAAATCGTTAAGTAATTTACTTATGCATTTTAGCCAGACACAAACAAATTGTTCTTGGGAAAACTTCATAATCTATGCGCATTCGAAATTTAAACGTCATGAACCGTGCTTAGCGTTGACAATGGATTAGGGAAGTCCTAATCGTAATAGAGATGTGCAAATTATGTATGCTACGAATATTTGTTATCAAGTTGTAATAGAAGGCAATTACTTTTTTTTTGGCATTAGGCATTAAAATTTAGCCAAAAGCTCCTAAGGGAACTATTCCGGCAGCGCTGACGCGCAATACAAAGTGACTATCTCTGGGATTTGTTTATTTTCATAGCGAAATAAAGTGTAACAGGAGAATTTGTTAAAGTTAAAGAACTATGTTGCTTCTCCGGTCACTTATTCTGCCGTGTTGAACAAGAAATTAGACACATATCCGAAAACCTCATGTATGTTAAGCAAAAAAGTCCTATATCCATACGATTTGAAATATAGGACGTTTTTGCTTAACATACATGAGGTTTTCGGATATGTGTCTAATTTCTTCCGTTGATGATGTTTCGAGTTGTGTTTTTACGTGATAAGGTTGCACAAAATATATGTCTGTGCTCGTATTCCTATAAGAATAAAATAGTAGAGTTTAATAATAGGATGACACGTGTTCGTAAGATGTTTATTAATTGTGAATTTTTGTTTCCGTGGTAATGGATCTAATTGTATTCGTATGTAACAAGTCAAAAAAGTCCTACAGCCACTCAATTGTCATATGTCGATTTTTCTCTAAAAGCCTTAGACTTATTTCATTCATATCTATGTGTAAAATTTTTGAATATATTTACTGAATCCCACAGCAGTTTTATATATGCTAAACAGCTTAATATAGGAATGGCAGAGATAGAAACAGAGAAGTAAAATTATTCAAAACTACAGAAATGGATAAGGCAATCACTTTTGTTCGCTAAAAATTGACTCTACATAGAAAAAAATTCAATTGCCAAAATAAGTTTGGCAAAGATATTACTAAAATTGCTAAGCTTTTAGAGCATACAGAAACAAAAGTACCGTTATAAGAATATTTTTCCAAAAATTGGGAACGCGATATTTTTGATATCACCCCCAAAGATGAAAGTATCATTGTCGCAAAAAACAAATTTCCGAAAGATGTTATCCTAAAAACTCAGATTAAAAACTTTCTGTCAAACCGTTTCGAAGTACGGCTTCTGGACATGCAGACTGCATTTGCCGATCCATTTTTTTATTCCTAGTATCATACCTCATTCATAGTTTAATTTCGAAATTACGTCTGCACTGCACATCTATCACCAACGTGGCTGTTCGTCTAAAAACTACTAATAAAGCAATTCTCCGAGCTTACAATTATTACTAGCGAGTTAAGATGCAATCAAGTCTCTGGAATCAGTCTCTTTACCGTCAGTTGGCTGGCTGCTGCTAAGAGAACAGTCCATAGGTGGTCAGATCTGACCAAACTGAATCTGAAACGCTGTAGAAACATGATCTATCATAGCACTACTAACCAACAACTTATGTCATATTTCATATGTTACCTGTCACCTATCAACTATCATCTGACAGCTGTCATTGGTCATGTGTCATGTTATTATTTTATCAACTATACCGATGTGTCTAGAACCTAACTTCGGTGGCTCAGAGTGAATTTGGTGTTAGCACATAGTGTAAGCGATGCTAGATTGAACGTTAACACGTTTATATAATGAACCTTACTGCTTTATTTTAAAGTATGATATCGTAAATAGTTGACATTTACCAAAGTAAGTTCGCTGTAACATTTTTTCTTTACCATCACCAAACGTTTAAGCTAGGAGAAAGTTTTGTTTTACTTTGCTTTCGAGAAAGTTTATTTTGCTATGTCTTACAAGAGTTATTTTCTTTAAAAAATAAAGCGCCAACAAATGCAAAATAAAAGGAAAACTGTTTGTTATTCTATACAAGACATACAAAGGATCATATCATTACTTTCATCACAACGCAAAACTTTGTGTGAGTTACGCCTTGCATCCGACTAACTTACCACTGAAAAATATTCCAAAATTATTTTGATTATTACATATTCTCGACTCGCACTGCAATCACAATTCTCCCTTGAAACTGAAAAAGATACTTGCGCTTAAGAGGATCTCCATTGCGATGCGTTTAGTTTTCTTTGAAAATCTTAGGGCATTTTTGCACTGAAATTGACGTCGCCAAAACTTTCACTACCACTTGAGTTATTATACGTATGTACTTTCTATCCCTGTGTAACGGCGAAGAATTCGTTAAAACTTTAACACCACTTTTTAGTGTTGAAACTTTTATATGCAGCGAAGTCAGCTCAACGAAAAGTAATCGACCCGGAAGCTGCGATGCCATAAAGCAAATGCCAGAGTAACAAATCATTTTTTTTTCTATGGTGGAAGAGAAAATTCCTTTTCGATAAGCGGCACAAAAAAACATAAAAACTTTTTGAGAAATACGAG